>OY728119.1:209590965-214590965 GCA_963277665.1 Viscum album | reverse complement strand
TGGAGATTAAATTTGCGTCTGTTGCAAACAGTGCTGTGAGTGGATCAGGCTCTTCACCTGATTTGATTCGGAGATTTCAAGCAATTACTGGAGAACTGAGCAATATGAGTGACAGATTACACGATCTTCAGTGTAATAGTTCCCCTTTGTCAGTTTTGCTAGATAATCAGAGATTTTTAGTGGATCAGTTGACATCTGGAGAGCAACCGATTAGGATTCTTTTGAATCAGTTATCAGAAAAACTGGCTCTTTTTGTTGAAAAAGAAGAAAGAATGCATGAGTTTTTCAGAGTTAATTTGATTGAAGATATTCATATGACTCAAGAGAATAGAGATCTTATCATCAAGTTAAGATATGGGATGATGAAGAGGCTCAGAGAACAGTTTACAGAGATAAAGACCGCGATTCAAAGGAGATAGACACCTTTTTCCCTGTCTTATCTATGAACCTTGATTCCTCTGTATATCACAATCATTTATAACAGCTTGTGAATGAAAATTCTTTTCTTTTTTTGTTGTTTTGTTGTTTATTGATTTATGATTGAGTTAGCTAGTATAACAAATTCACTTATTTATACACAGTTAATTATAGCATTTACTTATAGTTCAGTACAATATTGAATGTCTTCAAATCCGTAATTTTTCATTCTTTTTGATATCACAAAAAGGGGGAGAATTTGGATAAACACAACATTTAAATTCATTTGTTTCCTATGGAGAAATTTGGATATATGGGAGAATTTGGATATATACGACATTTATCTTTTATCCATTTTCAGCTGAAAATTTATTTTTATGGGGGAGAAATTTTATTATAGTTAAATATTGTTTTAATCCTTTCAAAATTCTAAAATTTTATAAAACTAATTTTTCAATAAAGATTGCAATTAAATTAGTTCTATTATTTTATGGGTTTTGTGATCATCAAAAAGGGGGAGATTGTTGAGCAATGTATTGTTTTCAAACAATTCAAAATAATTTTTTTTAAAGGGGGAGATTATTTTAAATAATACTCTGTCTCTTTATGATGATTTTGATGCTCACAAATACCCTTGATTATTTACTAATTATTTCGTTGAGTATTTTGCAGGAATTTATTTTATTTATTTATTTCATATAACGAGATTTCATACTTCATTTATTCCGAGATCAATTTTAGCGTGTTCTGGAATCACTGTAGCGCGAGATCAATTTTAGCGCGTTCTGGAATCACTGTAGCGCGAGATCAGTTTTAGCGCGTACTGGAATCACTGTTCATACCCTACGTTGATGAACGTAACGTATGGATGAAAAAGTTTACTTTTTATGTTAAAAGAAACGTATGGTTATGGAACCTTACGTTATTTTGAAACGTATGGTTAATGAACCTTACGTTGTTGAAAAGTATGGAAGAAGAACATTACGTTTGGAAGGAACCTTACGTTTTTGTTATTGGACAAGTATGGAAGAGAAACCGTACGTTAGTTTTCAGTGTTGAGTTTGTTTCTCAAAAGTATGGATCATCAACCTTACTTTTATAATCAACCATACGTTCTTTGGAGAGTTGAAGCAAGACAAAGTATGGATGATCAACCCTACGTTTGAATGCTGAAGAGAAAGCGGATTATTAAGCGGATTTCGAGCAGATTCTTAAGTACGACTTTGACTGAATTAAAGACGATTTTCAACGGATTAACAATTGATTTAAATGGAGCTTTTTATGCCGATTCTTCAGGGGAGTTACAACGACTCTGTTATTTATATCGCGAATCTAAAGGAGATTTTCATGGATCTATTTATGCGGATGATTTTCTCAGATTTGAATATATGTTCTATCTTGGAAACTTCGGAGATATATATATACACAGGGAAGTGTATGAAATATATAGATTGATCTTTTAACGAGCAAGAAACAGAGACTGTGTGAAGGCGTTCTTTTCTGGTGATCAAGAAGAAGTGTAAAACCTTTATTACCAAAGGAAGATCTTGATAGCAGATTCACGTGTTCTACATCGACTATCTGTTGTGAATCTACTGCTGCTGAAGTTGTGAAGTTTCTTATAATATCTATTGCAACTGGATCGACTCAGAACTGTTATGATTACAGATCTTTTATTTTCTGAAGACGACGATCTATCTACTGTCAATTGCATTCTGTTGCAATTGTGAAGAACAACTGGAGAAGTGTTTTCTTTATCAAAACCCTTTTTTATTTTTGAGTGATCAGCTTCTCGTTCTAAGCTGTGTGGGTTCGTGTTTGAACCAGGAAGGCTGTGTTTGCCTGAAACTTGTAAAGGTATCAACTGCCTGTACTCAGTTGTGAACAGGTCTGTGGAAACGAGGACCAGATAGTGAAAATCGCCAAGCTCGTAGATTTGAGCGTTGGTGGAGTGGACTAGGGGCCTTCTGTTCCCCGAACCACTATACATCCGTGTGTTCATGCTTTTACTTTTTCCGCTGCATATTTAATCGTGCTAAAGCATAGTGGACAGAATTTTTCTAAATTGAAGAGATTGTAATAATTTCGAAATGACACAATTCACCCCCCCTCTTCTGTGTAATCCGTAGATTCAGATCCAACAGTAATAACATCAGTATCACTAATATACTGGTATGGTATTATAAATATGAAACAACCCTATTTCATCTTCTATCCATCCTAGGAAAAACAAAATCACCACGCGTGTGTACATACGGAATACCGTCTCCACGCCGTGGTGTAATCTGTTTTTCCACCAACACATTATATGGATGGGTATAATGGTGTAAAGAATAACTATATATGGTTATGATAACATAATACTGATTCTGATATATTATACCATCCACTCCAATTCTATTCAATATTTATTGGAACGATATCATCGCTCGTGCGTACGTACGGACTACCTTCTCCACGATGCGATGAGATTCATTCTCCATGTTAACCATATATGAATGATCATAAAGTTTATATAATGAATAATAATGAAATATATGAAATAATAATTCTACTGGATTTATGTATATATATATATATGTCATCTATTTAGTTTCATTCAATTCAATATGGAAACGAAAACAGTGTTCATGCGTACGTACGACCTACCGTCTCCATGAACGGTGTATTTCATTCCTTTTATCGATCTATAATATATATATGATGAATATATATTATATATAAATCATTTTTTACATTATGGAATTATGTAAATCAGGATATAAGTAATAATATCAAGAATGAAAAGTCGAAACACATACGATAAATGAAATGATTTTACCCAAAACGCTGCTTTAACATGGAATTTACAAAAGAACGGGTAATATAAAGTCATAAGTGAAACATATATGATATCATAACAATTAATATGATTATTTAATAAGTCAATGAAATTATTTAAATCATTATAAAAGAGGTTCAGATCCATACGAAGCATATCAGACCTAAGGCAAGGGATAACTATTCCAATCTCGTTCTTATCCGAGATTGTTATTCGTAAGTATTTACTGGGGTTATTTCTATCATCCATGTCCATGATTTATAAAAGTGTTTTAATGTATGTTTAAAGTCCTTTTTACCCATTTTTGACATTTACTACATGGTATGTATGGAATCATTCTTTTACGAGGTACTTTTTGACTTTTCCTGCAAAAGTATGAGAAGAATGTTTTTTTTAACTTATACGGCATGAAAGGATTTTTACAGTTTTATAAAACCTTATTTTCATGAATCTTACTCCAAAATATTTCATGACTATTTTCAAAAAAATCTCTTTCTTTTAAAATTTCATGGAAAATTATTTTCAAGAAGAAAGGATATTTTTCTCAAGAATTCATTTCAAGTGCTTTATCAAAACCATTTTCCATCTGAGATGACATTATCTCATATGTGTATGTTTCAAGTATAATGCCTCTATGATTTACATGGTTTCAGTTTTCTTATTATGAAATGATATCCATTTTTTTATATGGATTATGTAATGTTGGGATGATGTTTATGCAACCCATTTTATTCGTTGGGTTATTATGAATGATGTATGTTTATTTTGTGGCACAAGTAAGAATGATTTCTTTATGAGATGGGTGGGACCTATATCTATCTACAATGAATAGGGTAAAGATTTATATCTCATGAGATAGACTTGGTTGGAATGGTAAGTTAATCCGGTTCAGTGTTACAGGACAGAAATGAGGAGTGAACTTGATTCAGAAAGGGACTTTGTCCACTAAGATGGTCTTGGAAGCAATGCCTTGGCTACCATGGAAATCATATCATGTGCTTAATGTTTTTTCACAATTAAAAGTTTTATTTCCATGATATTTTATCATGATTGATGTTACATTATGATCTATGCCTTATGTACTACCATGTTTTATGTCATTGCCCAAGATTTTGATGTTTAAACATTATGTTCATGTTTTTAAGTTTAAATGTATATGATTTGTTTATTTTATCCATGCTTACCCTTACTGAGCATTTGAGCTCACCCTTTATATGTTTTATTTTCCCCAGGATATAAATAAAGGTTTAGGTAAGAAAACAAAAGGCGAAGATCTCTATGGGAGATGTTGAAGATCTTTCACCATGATTAGAAGATTACGTTCCGAGTTTCCAAAGACACTAAACTATTACGGTCTTTATGTGTCTGTTTTTGTTATGTATTAAGTATTTCTAAAAAGTAATGTAATGTCAATGTACGTGAAGCTTTGGGTATCTACATTTGGTATCAGAGGAAAGGTTTAGTCAACCTTTGGAAACAAGGATGTGAAAACGTTAGTGAGATCCCTAGAGATATTTCTAAGGTATGTCTAAGGATGTCCCTAAGGATAAGTATACGTATAGGATATAGTCCTAGAACTACGGTAACGATCTTAGAATTTAACCTAAGATGTTATATATTGAGGGTACTCTCCGATTACTATGTTTTTTTCCCTAGCATGATTTTTGACTCTCAGACTATTCTTTTAGGGTTTTAGAAAATGGCTAGAAACAGGAAGATTCACGATAATGGAGGATATGGCGGACAATGGAATGATATTATTCATGAGCAACCAAATGAAACGGGATTTGGAAGTCCAAACATCATTATTATGCCTAATCATCAATCTCATAATATAATCAATAATCCCAAATTTGGTAAGTTTCCTGACTCAAATAATAAGAGAAAGATGGAGTTTCATGATGATTATAGAGGAAAGAAAGTTCAATTTCCCTCATGTAAATCATGTGGGAAGAGGCATCAGGGAGATTGTTTCAAAGGAAGTGGAAGATGCTTTGGGTGTGGAAGAGAAGGACACAAAGCCAGTAAGTGCAAAGGAAAAGGTTCAGTTGACACCATGGACAAGGATAATGGTTTTGCTACGACATCAACAATGATTATATGTGGAATGTATGGGCATTATGCTATCCAATGCCCTAAGGGAACATATCTTAAAGAGAATCAGCATGGTCATATGAGTAGTATTTATGTGGATGATGATGAAGAGACTAAAAATGAAATATGAGATGAAAGAAATGATGAAGCTCGGACAGTGGTTTACGAAATTAGTGGAATGATTGTATGTTTATAAAGAATAATGCATGGTACTATGGAATAAAGAATCATCTAAGGATTGTTACACTATTGTTTTCCTAAAGTATTTGAAAGTATATGTTTAATGGTACCGGTAACCATGGAAGGTTATTCATATATTTTTGGAAATTAGATGATATGTGAATAATGAAGGTATAAGAAGATAATGAGATGTTTGATTGTATTCATGAGCTCATGACTGATATAAGGACTATGTGATATTATGGTTTGATTATATAGATTTATTTGGGATTTTGGTATGTGGAAAGAGTTACCTTTTGACAGTATTCATGTTCTCACTAAGGTTCTATGGTAATTTATGTTTCAAAAGAATATATGAATAAGGTATTCATGTGATTGGAATGCAACCAACAAGATATATCTTATGATATATGTGAGTTAAATGCTTGTATTCACATTCTTGGTAGATAACCGTTCTAGTAATTGTTCTCTTTATACTATGAGCTTGGACTGAAGTATTTTAGATAATCCTAAAGATTGGAATGGATTATGTTGGACATAAGTAAGTATTGTTTAAGGATATAACTTTTTTTTCGATATTATTGATGGGATGTTATAGTAATGTAGTTTTAGAAAAAGGACAACATGCAGGACGGGCGACAGCTCATCGCGTCGGAAAAGGCTGTTGGAATTGAACCCACAACCAAAGTGCGACTGGCATTTATCGCATACCACTAGCCTACAGGAAGTCCCTGTTTAATAGAAACTAGTTTTATTTTATTAAGCGGTATGATAAATGAAGTATAAGTTCATTTTTGGAATCATATACGATTAACCTCCCCATAGATGGACTTTTGTATATTTGATAACTTTTGCTAACCTTTTGTTTGAAACATGTGGAATGACCTGTCATTCTATCACATGATCTGTTAACACTTCACGATTAACAAATTCAACTTCATTTCTTTAAGAGATGAAGTGGAAATTTTTCAATGCACGAACAACAGTGATATTGTACCAAAATCAAGCAAGTATTTCTACTAATTCAAAATTTTCAACTTTAGGGAAATGATATTGAAAACCAAAATTGTTGTCCTAGTGCTCTTATATCCGATGAATCAGATGGTAACTTAGATCATCACAAATCTATAGCTTTGTGATTTTTTGCTTTTTCATAGCCATGTTCTCTACCACTCTCCATCAGAACATGATGTTTAGATTTCTCTTCCATATCCATATTTTCACCTATGTTCTCCTATGTGGAAACCCAGTGATTAGTTATTTTGGGTAACCGTTACGTTTAATTGTTTAGTTTCTAAAGTTACGTTTTGGTATTTCATTTTATGAAGTGGGTTTCAATTAACGAAACTTTCAAGTAGAAAACCAAGTATAACCCTGATGAATTTCAAGGGAGAAATTAATTTTAAGGGGGGGAGAATACAACAACCCGATATTTTATGATAAGTATTATTTTTAATTTATTTGATTTCATGTGTTTTATGCTACAACAGGATTATCTTGTTGTACACACAACACCGTATTAGCTTGCAGTATACGCAACACTATTCTTAGATTGTGTTACACACAATTTCAAGTTCGTTTGATAATAGTCATTCTACACAACATTGAGTGTATATATATATATGTATTCAATGTATAAATGAAATATGGTTGGATTATATTATATGAAACAACAAAGGAGTCTTGCACAACACGCAAACCTAACTTGGCTTTCATTACACGCAATCCCGACCTTCCTCGATAGCGTGCGTTGTACGTAATACCAGGTTTCACTAAACAACGATATATGGTTATAATATTATCATGAATTTTCCGTTAAGAATAATATTAACTACATTTTGAATTTTATATCATTATTATTCATCATACCAATTTTCTAGAACATGGTATGAGAACAAAATAATTTTTTCGGTTAAAATAAGTATTTTTAAAAAAATGCAGTTTTGCCGCCTTTTGATGGAGCACCTAAATTAAATCTAGTTTTGACATGTTTATAAGATAAATTTTACAAAATAAAATTATAATTTTGAATCAGGATATAAAAATTTACATTGGATAATGTTTTGATATTTTTCTGATAATTTCCATATTTTAATGAATAGTAAAAACAAGCTATATTTTATTTAAAAACAAATTTTTTTCATCATGATAATTTATATAGTTAAATTATAATATTGAAAGGTTTTAAAGTATAAATAAAATATATTTTTACCATTTAATATAATGTCTGTCATTAGCATTGATTTTACCTTGAATTCGTAGGATAAATAAATTCAATCTTTTGCAATGTTTTAAAGAAAAACCCGTTTTCTTTCGACAACAAGATTAATTTTAATTTAATTTCTGCATATTTTGTGTATAGAATTTGTAAAAATGGATTCCATATTTGGAATTAGTGGGTCCAAATTATGTTAATAAGCTACTTTTTATTTTTGGGCATTATGAATAGTAACTACGGTAAATTTTATTTACCATAGTTAAAGGTAAATCAGGTAATTAAGGGTAAATATAAGATTATAAAATTACCCTAACACCTACACAAATTATATTTTATGGCAAAAAGTCGACCCATATCACCTAAGGGTCAGATTAGATTCATTTTATGGACTTTGTAAAATAAAAATAGTCTAATTATTATTAAAACCAAAGAAAGCGACATCATGTCACTCTGTTAAATCTTATAAGTATATTAATTTTAATTTAGTGATAAACTTCATGAAACTTAGAACATGAATAGTATATATAAAGATAATAAAATTATCTACATCATATTAATTTATTTATAATGTTTAAGGATTAAATAATTATCATTAATTGTGACACAATAGTGATGTAGAAATTTTTTATCTAGTGAAAAATAAAGAATATAGTTTTTATTAAACTAATAGTGACCATAAAAGGTACAAAAACCTGAACAAAACATATTGGGAAG
The DNA here is from genome assembly GCA_963277665.1 of Viscum album. Lineage (NCBI taxonomy): Eukaryota > Viridiplantae > Streptophyta > Magnoliopsida > Santalales > Viscaceae > Viscum > Viscum album. The sequence goes on along the minus strand of OY728119.1, from coordinate 214,582,521 downwards.
GTCCATTTAAACCAAAGGCATCCAATGGTCGAATATGTGACCATTTGGAGCCTTATAAAAGTGATTAGGACACTTATATTATTTTATTTTAAATGATGCCAAAGTTGTCACCTTCATAATTTAATAAATATAACAATTTAAATATTGTGATTTTAAGATGATAAATTCTATTAAAAGTATTATTTTGAAAGGTAATAGATTTATCTTAATCATAGTATTTTATTTTTAATTTCTATGCAACAAATAATTATATTAAATAATTATAGAAAAATGTTGTAGTAATTATTTTATTAAGAGATAAACCAAATAAATGGTTTTAAAAATTATAAAATAAATATTATATGAACTATTTAATGTTATCCACTAATTTTATATATACATATGACCTTTTATGAATCTATTAAAGCTTTTATTTAGAAAATATCCTCTGTATATATTTTATTTAAATTTAAATAAATGAATAGTATCAAATTTGACACTATTGTTATTTTATAAAAATAACATATTATAAAATTGTTTAAAAATCAAAAAAATATTTACAAATTATAAATTTAAATTTATATAGTCTAAAATGTTATAAAGTATCCAAATATGTACAATTACCAACAAATAAGTAATTATTTGTTATAATTTAAAATTTATAATGTTATTACCACAACTAAAATTAAATTGATTAAATAAGGATAAATCAAGTTGATAATATTTAAAATAATTTCCTAACATGTCTAAATTCTATTGTCTAATAAGATTAAAACCCTATCTCATCTAATATTCGAATATGAGTCATTTTTTGAGGTTTTTAAGTGGGGTTAGATTTATTATAAATTAATATGTTTTAGATTTCCAAAGGTGCCCCTCTCTACCCTTATAAAAGGGAACCTCCCCCGTCTCATCTCTATACAACATTGAGCCTTAAATTTCGGCCAAAACCTGAAAATTTACCTTCTAAAATTCCCGAGAAATATTATTTATGTTTTTTTCTTCTTCAAAGACCAATTTTAGTGCCCTAAGAGGAGGTTTCAAAGAGGCGTGTTGAAGAAGAGGTAATATACGTTACCGATTCATTCAAATTTATTTCTTCTTCTACTTATTCTTATTGAGTTGTTTCATTATGAAGTAATAACATAATTATCACTCATATACTGGTATGTTATTATAAATATGAAACAACCCTATTTCACCTTCTATCTATCCTACGAAAAACAAAATCACTGGGCGTGAGTACGTACGGAATGTCGTCTCCACGTCGTGGTGTAATATGTTTTTCCACCAACACCTTACATGGATGGGTATAATGGTGTAAATAATAACTATATATGGTTATTATAAAATCATAATTATTCTGATATATTATACCATCCACTCTAATTCTATTCAATAATTATGGGAACAATATAATCGCTCGTGCATACGTACGGACTACCGTCTCCACGACGCGATGAGATTCATTCTCCATGTTTACCATATATGAATGATCATAAAGTTTATATAATGAATAATAATGAAATATAGGAAATAATAATGCTAATGTATTTATGTATATATATATATGTCATCGATTTAGTTTCATTCAATTCAATAAGGAAATGAAAACAACGTTCATGCGTACGTACGGCCTACCGTCTCCATGAACGGTGTATTTCATTCCTTTTATCGATCTATAATACATATATGATGAATATATATTATATATAAATCATGTTTTACATTCTGGAATTATGTAAATCAGTATATAAGTAATAATATCAAGAACGACATGTCAAAACACATACGATAAATGAAATGATTTTACCCAAAATGCTACTTTAACATGAAATTTACAAAAGAACGGGTAATATAAAGTCATAAGTGAAACATATATGATATCATAACAATTAATATGATTATGTAATAAGTAAATGACATTATTTAAATCATTATACAAGAGGTTCGGATCCATACGAAGCATATCGGACCTAAGGTAAGGGATAACTATTCCAATCTCGTTCTTATCCGAGATTGTTATTCGTAAGTATTTACTGTGGTTATTTCTATCATCCATTTCCATGTTTTATAAAAGTGTTTTCATGTATGTTTAAAGTTCATTTTACCCATTTTTGACTTTTACTACATGGTATGTATGCAATCATTCTTTTACGAGGTACTTTTTGACTTTTCCGGCAAAAGTACAAGAAGAATGTTTTTTTAAATTATATGGCATGAAAGGTTTTTATGGTTTATAAATCCTTATTTTCATGAATCTTCCTCCAAAATATTTCATGACTATTTTCAACAAAATCTCTTTCTTTTAAAATTAAATGGAAAATGATTTTCAAGAAGAAAGGATATTTTCCTCAAGAATTCATTTCAAGTGCATTATCCAAACCATTTTCCATATAATATGACATTATCTCATATGTGTATGTTTCAAGTATAATGTCTCTATGATTTACATGGTTTCACTTTTCTTATTATGATATGATATCCATTTGTTTTATATGGATTATGTTATGATGGGATGATGTTTATGAAATCCATTTTATTCTTTGGTTTATGATGAATGAATTATGTTTATTTTGTGGAACAAGTAAGAATGATTTCATTGTGAGATGGGTGGGACCTATATCTCCCTCCAATGAATTGGGTAAATATTTATATCTCATAAGATAGCCATGGCTGGATTGGTAAGTTAATCTGGTTCAGTGTTACAAGACTAGAACGAGGAGTGAACTCAATTCAGAAAGGGACTCTGTCCACTAAGATAGTCTTGGCAGCAATGCCTTGGCTACTATGGAAATCATATCATGTGCTTAATGGTTTCCAAAATAACATGTTTTATTCCCATGCTATTTTATAATGACTAATGTTTCTTTATGATCTATGCCTTATGTAATGCCATGTTTTATGTCATTGCTCAAGATTATGATGTTTATACATTATGTTCATGTTTTTAAGTTTAAATGTATATGATTTGTTTTATTTTATCCATGCTTACCCTTACTGAGAATTTGAGCTCACCCTTTATATGTTTTCTTTTCCCTAGGATATAAAGAAAGGTTTAGGTATGAAAAAAAATGGGGAAGATCTTTATGGGAGATGTTGAAGATCTTTCACCATGATTAGAAGATTACGTTCCAAGTTTCCAAAGATACTAAACTATTACGGTCCTTATGTGTCTGTTTTTGTTATGTATTAAGTATTCGGCAAAAGTATTGTAATGTCCATGTACGTCAATCTTCGGGTCTCTACAATCATAAATATAATGAGATTATATTATGTTAATGGAATTTTCTTACAACCAAATCCACTTCTATTAAATGGGTTTTGAAATCATCATTCATGTCTATGATAGATTGTAGTCACATTAACTAATGTCATCATGTATTTCATTACCTATCATAAAAGTTTAAAATAATGCTAGATTTTTTATTTATATATAATATTTATGAAACAACTATTATTATTTAATTATTTTATCACTCATACCATCATGATTTCTATTTTTGGGAATATGATATTATCGCTTGTGTGTACGGAGGATAACCCCTAGCGAGGTAATGCTATTCATTCCCGATTTGAATGGATGTTAATAAGGGAATTTTTTATGAAAATATGTGATATAAATGAAATTTAAATTATTATATCATTTTAATATATATTCAAAATTCTATATTATAATCATTCAATAAAATGGAAACCACATTTATGTGTTGATACGTCCTACCATCTCCATGAATAGTGTATTTCATATTCTATCATTAAATTTTATAGAATAATATAAATAAATATATATTAGATATATATTATACTTATATAATTATTTTAAAAAAATATATTATAATATAATATTAAAATTAATAGTACCAAAAATAAAAAATTACAACTTATATGAAAAAAAGCGGTTATTAAACAAAACGTAACTTGGACATAGAATTGGTAATAAAAAGGTTATAAAAAGTCATAATAAATTCATATATCGTATGATATATACGAATAGTATTATATAATATATTTTTAATAAACTTATATTTATTATACATTAGGTTTTAATATGTATTGTGGAATCAAGATCAAGGTAAGAAATATTTGTCTCAAATTCCCTTCTTTGAGACGAACAATAAGTTATGAACCTATATTATCTCATGAGGTGTGTATACATCCATTATTACATATAAAATCATGAATTTTTTATCCTAATGAGTCTTTAAGTTCCATTTTATGTTATTCTTTAATGGGGCATGTGATACAAAGATGCTAAAGTGGTAATGATTTTATGATACAATCTCATCATTTGTCAAGATTATTGATGATTATATTTAGAAGGAAGATATCTAATTATCCATATCTCTAATATTTTCATGAATTTTATTATAGAAATTTTATTCATGATATTTTCAAATAATAGTATGATTTTTCCACTATTTTCTAATTAAAATAATTCATGAATTTTTTCTAAAAAAATCATAATTTTTTTCTCTCTTCATTAAAAACATATCCTTTCTTCCAAAAAAATATTTTAGTTAAATATACTAAAAAATGCTTTTATATTATCCTATAACTATTAAAATACATTTATACCCATGTTTAAAATTTTAAATAATGTTTTTAAAGGAATCTTCATGTCATTTTCCAAACAATTCCCATTTAACTTTTACCAAATATGTGAATCAAATATTTGTTTTAACATGTATGACATGAACGAAACATCCCTTCATCATGAAAATTATTTTCATTGAATATTACCTTTTAAATTTTTGAAATTTATTTTCAAATAAAAGTATTCTTAAATTTTTTTAATATTTAAAATTCTTTTTTCAAAGAACAAAGGATATTTTACTCGAGAAAATGTTTTAAATGATCGTTACAAATAATTTTCCAACTAAGATGACAACTATTGATTTTACCTATGTCATGCTGGGGATATTATCAAAGGATAGTAATATTATTAATTTTATAAATGTTTTATTTTTATGATGACATGGTGTTTATCAATCCCATTTCTCTTCAATGGGTTATACAATGATAGAAATATTTTGTAACCTCCTTCTTTTACATAGGTTTAGCTATGATAAAATGATGAAATGATTATGAAACCTTCCTCTTTTACATAGAATATGAAATGATTAAATTTTTATGAATCAAATTTCATTTCATGGGTTATGATATATTTAATGTTTTATGATATTATATCACACATAAGTTTGATTTTCATTATTTGAAGGGTGGGACCTATATCTTATTTAAATGGATTAGGTAATGAATAATGTTATATTAGAACAAAGGTAACATGTAAGGCTATTCGAAGCCGGAAAGAGGTCATATATGAGGTCATCTAAATCCCAAAGTATGTTCATGGGTTTTTATCCCATTCCTAACATGTTATAAATGTCGTTGTGGGTTTCCTTGACTTAATATTTTCCATGCTTATGTGTATGCCACAGATTTGTGTGTTATGCCAATGTTATTCCATAATGGGCCAATTTATTTTATTCCCTTATCATTTATATCTTATAAACATCTAATATTTATTCTATGACTCAATATTTTGATCTTTAATATATAGGTTATGGTTATAAAATATTATGCTCATGTTCTTGTACTCTTAGATTCATGTTATGATCACATATCTTATTTTTTACCCTTAATAATCATCATAGGTCACCATTTCTTATTTTTCATTTCCCTATGATATGAAAAAATTTATTAGGTGTGATATTTCAATGAATGTTTCATGTTTTTATGATTATAGTAAGAGATTATTTAGTTTACCTACAGAGCTGTTGTTTTTTACGTGTATCCAAAGACACTAAACTATTACCTTCCTCAAGCATGTGTCTATGTAATGTATTGAATATTCATAACATGTGATATCATATATATGTATGGTATTCCTAGGACACTATAAAAATTACCCAAAACTATATAACCCAAAGTTTTTCAACCATTGTAGATTAATTAAGAAAAATTCCTTATTACACATTATTTGTTATATCTCCCATCAATTACTTTAAATAAAAATTTCGTATAAATAAAATCTCTCCTATAATTCCCCGGGGAAATTAGAAATAATTTAAGGAGTGATATAAATTGATCAGTAAAGATAATATTATCAATGATTAATTAATAGTTAGGATTTTAATAATTTTAGAAAGATAGAGGGAGAACTATTTAATTAAAATGAATATAAAATAAAATGTGTTTTCTAGAATGAATTAAAGGAAATATAACATAAATTGACCAAACTTATACAATGGAATGATAATTAAAATACATTAAATAATATTAATAAACCCTATGGAGTGACAGAATCATGTGTAATAACATATATCGTAAGTGATTATAATATGATCATTTGTGTATGACAACATAATGAATGTGAATAGTCAAAGAATAAAAGAATCATAACAATATTATATATGACATAAGTCATTAATCATGGCCTAAAAATTTTGTAATAACATAACATATGAGTAATAATAGTAAAAATATGGTTCAATACATATGATCCATGAGAATATAACATAATAACATAAAACTATAGCACAAAATAGAATTAATAGTATGTATCAAGGTTAACCACAAAGACCTTCATCACAAAATGGACCAAGCAACCCACATACCTACAATATTTTAAGACATGGAAAGAACCCCATATACACTTTTCATTATGGGCTACCACTTGTAAAAAAACTTTATATGGGAAACTAATCGTTTACCCTTTTTGGGATTGAGAAACAACCCATGTACCCTCTTAGTATTGGGATAAAACTCGTGCACCATTTCGTGATTGAGTTACGAATCATGTACCATTTTAACCACATGATATATAAAACATTACCAAATGAATTGGAGTGTTATATAATACCCATCCATAAAATAATTATAAAACATAAATATTTATTTTATAATATCTTAAAAGTACTTATAATTCCATAATAGATTAATTACACCCTAAAAATGACGAGTTCTATAATGTTTCCAACAAAATGTGATAGTATTCCATCTAAATGATAAATATGGATATTATTGAAAAGGTGTATTCCAAATGGATTATAATAAGGATAAAAGATATCAGTATATGTATGTATATTAAATACACTTTATAAAATAATTTATAAATTTCAATATAAAAATATAAGAAATATCCTTTAGTTAGATAAATTTTATTTAAAAATAATAATTTTCCAAAAAATTGTAATAGAATCATCTTTCAAAAACATAAAAACATGGAGAGTAAGAATCTTAAGAAATACTATTTAATATGTTTGGAAAATGTTTCCATATATAAAATTTTTCAATAAAAAGTGATTACTTTTACAATTTTCTATGGTAGTCCAATCGTATTATAAAATATCTCATGTGGAAAATGATAAAACGATTTAGTTAAATAATTTGTATATAAATATATATGAAAATGAAAACTAAATTAATAAGTCATATATGTAGAGCAAAAGAAATATATTAAAAAATAAAGAATATATAATTTGTAGAAAATGACTCCTAACTAAAAATAAGTGATATAGTCAACTCCACTTAAGGAATCATTCTAATTTAATTGTGAACCCGAGAAAAGTAAAGCAGTAAGAAGATATGAAAATTTGATGAGAAATTATAGGATAAGAAAATTTATTTGGTTTAATAGAGAAATATTATCCAATTATCCATATGGAAACCAATACTTAACAAATCTCGAATTTAATGTAAGATTGGAAATAAAAACCATAAGACTTTTATAACTTTTGACCCAAAAAAATAATTAAATAAACTAATTAACATAAAATATTAAATAATGAAAATATAATTATAATAATGATATAATATTACAATGAGGTATTATACCTAAATTAAAATAGATGTATAATATGAAATGTGTCTGAGATAATGGAAAATGATATGAGAAAACCCTTTAAATTATCATAATTATTGGCATTTTGAATCCTTTGGGAAGAAAATTATGAAAAAGAAACATAAATCCAAAGAAAATTAAACATAAATAAAATATAACAAAATCATATGTATATATTTATATGGTGGTATTACTATCAATGTGGGCACTGCAACATGGCATTGAAAAGTGGATATGTTCTACAAAAGCAGGGTTGGATCACTACGTTAGATGGTGGATGCGGGTTGTTCTCTATTGAGGTGAGGCAGACTACATCAAATATGGTATAGACTGATCAAATAAAGGTTATTCATGGTGTTAAATTGATGATTTACAAAAAATTATCTATTTTTATTAATTAAATAATCGTACGATGTGGCCTTGGAGACACCTAGATTTTTGTGAGTAGGTCAGACAGAAGTGAGGAATTTTGCGGCTTCAATGATGTCTAGATCTATGTCGACCAAATCATATAAAGTATATAGATGATTTGGATTGAAAAGTGTCTAGATATGTTATTTATTTTCATTGGATGATGATAAGTGGGTCATTTTAACATAATCACAATGTTCATGGAGTGGTTAGTGAGCTTCATGTTCAGTTCAGATTCTCCCATGCTCAACTAATTTTGTGTAAATTGTGGCTAGTTTTTGCATCTTCAACAATAAATATAGGGTAATTCCCAATTCATATCGGGAAAGAAAACTAATTAGTTTGGGGTTATAGTAGATTCAGTGGTGAAAAATATGATGAATACATTCTTAGGCTTTCTGTTAAAAAATCTTTTTATTGTTTCATGGATCACATTGTAATGGACTTTGTACCAATGAGATTTTAGGATACTAAAACATTAGTCTATGTACATATAGTACATTGGACCATAATATATTTATCTTCCCTATCTTCATATGGGTTCTTTTTTATCCCAGTTAAATAGGGGATTCCTTTTAAAAAATTGGATTGTCCCCAACATGTCTCTGTTATTTATTTCTAGTTAATATTTGTCATCAAATATTTTAACGTTAAACCATTCATAATCGATATTTGGTATAATGTTTTTTGTAAATATTATATGTTAATTAGTTAATAATATTTATAATATTAATGGTAGGAAAATTTAAATTCTAAAATGAGTTATGAACTTTCATGTTCTTTTATTGAGAGTTTCATTTAAATTTCTCTAAGAAGAAATCTATAACATGTCTGTTCTGGTAATTTTTAATGAATAGAATTTGGTGAATTAGTAGTGAGTTAAATTATCATATTACTATTCCATACTTAATAAAAAATTTAAATTAATCATATTACATAATATAACAATAATTTTTGTTTTTAAACATCTATTATATATTCATTAAAACTTCATTTGTGTAGGCTGTATAACAAACCCAAATGAGAACATGTTACAAAAAATGATGGAGTAAAAAATTAGATTCATATTATGGTAATGTAACTTTAAAATAATAATGTCGATTTTAATAGAATATAATTAGAGTGTTGAATGAGAGTTATGAATAGTGTAGGTGAGAAAGTAAATGAAAATTAAAGTAGAATAACTTGTTATTTTCATGAAATTGATCCATCTTATGATGACTTCCCTTGGAATGAAGGAATTATTCCTTCTTATTTTTACTAGATGATTCCAACTTTGAGATAGAACTATAGGATAGTAATATGTATATATATTCAAGAGGTATTATAAGGATTGTGGTGGTTTTTAAGGGTTAGAGAAGAGCTCAGTTTATTTGTGAAATTAAGGAACATTCACAAGGAAACTCAGTTTAGGTGAAGGATACAAATATAATTATAGTGGTGTTAGGTGATATTAGAGTGAAAATGTTGGTGATAATTTTATTATTTGAATCCATGAATAAAAATGTTCTAATAATATGTAAATATGTTGAGTTAATTAAAGAATAACCTATGCATGAAAAAAATACATGCTTTTACCAAAAAATAAATTGTTTAATCATTTAATAAGGATCTTATTCTTTAATTAAAATATATAATATAACACTTTAAACAAAACATTTACAAGATGATTCCAAATTTTGAATCCATTTAACCTCTTATAATTTCAATATATAAAATATTTACATTTAAATTTAAACATAATTTGTATTTAAACTATTTTTTATAGAAAAAAGGATTATTTAATGTTTCAGCATTCTTATTATTATTTCATATCAATTAAAAATTAAATGAGTTTTAATCTATTTTGATATATATATATATATTATTATATTCATAGTTTAAACTATATCAAAATAATTAATTTAGATAAAAATTATGCAAAATTTATAAAAATATTCTTTGAAAATAACAATTTTTCTTTCACTATGGTAACTAACTTTTACCATAGTTTATTTTTTTAATGACTAGAAATAAAAATGTACTTACAACCTAATTTTAATATTATAATTCAAAATATTTTATTTTATTTCATGTAAATTATTTATAATGATGATTTATAATTTTTGACATCTAAATTAATTTTTTTATATTAACTATATATGATAAATTCCAAACTTGTAACATGTTTACTAGTATTATACCAACTAGCTATATACCCATTATCAACAGCTAGATAATGTCTACATTAGCTACATTACCTCCTATAAATTCATTCCATTATAACATAACTTCCCATTTCTATATTTTTTATTTTTGATTTTATGAAATTCGTTCTCTGTACATAATGATATTTTTCATTATATGTCTTGTTCAACTAATGTGATTCTCTAGTGGGAAAATAATCTTAATGATTTCGAAGTTATAAAAATATTATTATTTTTTACATTATTATCTTATACTAATTTATGGAATTTTAATGGCTATAATCATCTTAGGAATATGATAGTCTATTTTATATACTATACAATTGAATAATTTTAAATTTCCTAGAATCCCTTTTTAAATAGATAGAGATGGAACACATATGATACCCAAAGTCCTAGAATATATGAATCGATGGCCCATAGGCACAGTGGCCTCAATCATGTTTCTTGAAAACACCGAAATAACACCTCTCCACAACCTCTTCAATGTGTGGCTATGTCACCACCTAATAATGTCGTTGATTTATCCTTACCCATTGAAAAGTTTCACTGGACCTAAACTTAGTGGCATGTCATCATTGTCCCTACATTATCCTATGTCCGATTTAGCATCACATGGTGACCCGTATTTCTCTAATCAATATTTCTACTATTTCTACAGTATAGTAGAACTATCCTATAGTTATTGATGAGAGGCCTTGGGGATTAGAGGCCCAATATATGGATAGAAATCCAAATTTATGTGAATAGTACCATTACTAGAGTACCTGTTAAAGTAATTCCACTATTGTATGTCTACGTTACTGTTATAGTACCTTTTGAAATTCTCCATTACTCAGTTTTGAACTCAGGTTAAATACAGGTTTACTAGGTATCTTTATCACTTGATTATGCCCCAAACATCAAATATATTACATATAATAATTTGTACCATGTAGAATTGTTTTAATATTTTATTATGATTAGACGAAGTATTGTTAGTTGGATTCATATCTTCTGTTACTATTTTCCAAATTAATTTGAATTATTTATAAATAATATAAAAAACTTATTTATAATTATAGATATATAGTTTATGGAAATAAACTTTTTCAAAAAAATACTTATGATAAAATATTTAACATAAACCTTGAAAAGATGAACATGACACCATATAAAATAACTCTAAATAAATTCTCATAGACACCAATACTACCACAAATCACATTAATTCCATATAACAATCCATGTCACCACTACTGTAGTCCCATGATATCCCATCACTACAACCACAATCAACACTCAGAATATAATCCAATTGATCCATATTAATAATAAATGAAACCTCAAATAAAATCAATAAATACCCCTTATATGATAAAAAATAAGGGAAATAAAAAAAATGATGTTTCCCTTGAAAAATATTTTTTATCAGAGAGAAATTATATATTCAGAAACCAAGACAGTGATTACATATTTATAAAAATTAATTCTTTAACAAATCAAATTAATTAACCCTTTTATAGTGGTTTTTCAAGTATATAAAAAATCAATATTTGCATATATCATAGAAATCGATATAAAACTCCAAAAAATTATGAAAAAAACCATCAACATATAATAAATAAAAAAGGAGATTCATAAAGAATCTAGGAATCATCACCCATTCCTTCAATTTCCTTAATTCCAGTTCATTTGTAAAACTTTACACATTAATATTCATTTTATTCTAGGTAGAGGTGACATTAACTTTGGAAATGATAACTGGATGGGAGTACCACTCGTCTTCCCTATATTCCCAGTTCCATACATGAATTTTAGGCATGAAAAAGATTATACATACTTCTCTCATAAAATCTTGGATGAGGAACAATGCGCCTTATTTGATCTCATCTGTATATCAAACATCATATATCTATGTGTTTTTATAGGTACAACGTCTCGAGATCTCTCATGGAAGGATTAATGTTGTCTAGTGTCTAACCATACTGATCTATAAATGTGTGGGGATTCTTTATCAATTAATGAAGTCCCATAAATATCTATATATCTTTAATGGTGCATATGGAAAAAAAACTTACCCACATATGAACAAGTCCTATGAATAGGAATATTTCTAGATTCAATTTGTTGTCACTACTTTGAGTACCGAGAAGAATCCTACAATAACTTTTTTAATGGAGACTAGTCACATACAATATGGAATTCATTTAGTGATTTTACATATATTCATAACTTGGAATATTACGTAGGGTCATTCCTTAATCTGCTGTTCCATGTTGTGTAGAATAGAAAAGGAAAGGGGAAGGTGTGAGTTTTTAACCTTGTGATGGTTTACTAGATGATCTGGAAAGAAATAAATAAAAGTTTACAGAAATGTATCTCATGTCTGATGTAAAACCTAGTCTATAGTACATGATCCTAGTTGACTAATATCTCTCATAAATACAAGAGTTTAGTTGATTCCCCCTCACTCAGTCCCATTTTGGTCAACCGCACCACACTCTTCACTACCCCCACTGATCTCCAAGGAAGGTTGATCTGATGGTTCTGACACAATCTTGGACAAAAATTAATCATTAATGGCTCATGTAACATAGGTATTATGTTAGGGGGATGTGTGGTTTGAGATAAAATGATTGTTCTTATTATTTATTTCATTGCATTCATTGGTATTGGGGATTCTCTACAAGATAAATATTGGGATACGCTAGAAGGTATCATCCTTTATAGGAAGAAGAACATTGAGCATGCAGTGTTTTAACCCAACTCCAAAACTGTATTTTAATCCATGTGCGATTTCCACTCCATTGATGGTTGATTTATTATCTCATCCACAAGTAGATAAGCCTTATCAAATATCTCATGGATGATCATCATACTTATCCTGATGGAAAAAAATCATAGATTTACTTTCCTCAGAGTCCTCGTATGACATTTTGGTCACGTGATTTCCCAACATTTTTTCCCTTGAAGGTGTGTAATTAGTTTGGGGGATTCCCTTAAACAACATCATTTTAGGCCATTGTGATTTCCTTGTACTTCACATTCACCCTTTCTTGAAATTGTAAATAAAAATTGTAGTACTACTATTTTATTAGGATAATCCATACCATCCACTCAAAACTCATAATAATGATAATTCCAAATTAAAAAAATATTTAAAGAAGAAAATGTCTCGATTCTACTACCTTTTCCCAAGATTCGATAATCACTTCACAATAAGACAAGGTAACTCCCAATGAAATTCAACCCAACTCACAATGATCGCCTTTGAGGTTTATAATTGACAATTCCCCATCAAAACCCTTACTAAAAACATCAAAACTACAATAAATCTATTGTTATTTCCTTCTCGAGATTAATGTATGGGACGAGAACGAAGTATAATAGAACAATTAAAGATCCTAGATTTTCCTATGACTTTTGGATATTTGGTTTTTTTAGAATAAAATATTTTTTATGGACTAATGTGAGTACCCAATGAGATCATGCGTGTATCAAAGGATTACAGGTTTTTTTCAAATCCCAAAACCCAAATTTTTGGAAAATTAATGCGGCTTGTAAGATTAGTAGAAACCGTGTGGAGGACGCAATATTTTTATAACCATTTGATGTCTGGAAAAAGCACAAAATATCCTGCATAGTTTAAGAAAATTTTATGGAAGGAGTCACATGCCTATGTGAGGGCCTCTAATTTTTTTTATAAAGCATGATACACAGTTTGAACATGGTTTAAAAAATTGTATGCACTAACCATGTAGGTGCCCCTTGAAATAGTGAATGGAGTACAGTTGGTACACAATTTGCCCAGTTATGTGGCCAAACCATATAGCCCCTTTTTTGAAGAAAATTATACTTTTCCAATAATGAATTTAAATTTATCCCTTATTTATATTTTCTTTATTCTCTATCGGTGGGTGGATTTTCTCCTCCCATTGATTTATTTTAGAAGCCTAAAGCAAGGGTATGAGATAAAAATCTGATATGGACTCAGAATTGAACATTTTCAGTCTTGTTGGATTCACACTAGTATGTTCTGGAATCATCTTGTGTAGTTATTCATTTTACTTCATATCGATAATGTTATTTAGGTTCAAGCTAACATTCTCTAATTTCTTTATTTTCTCTATTACTTTATTTTCTTCTCAATCTGGACTAAATCATGACTCGATACAAAATGAGTTCTCTACTATGTACCAATAATAGGTGTTCTATACCTTTATCTCATTGTTTTTTGTTTATACAGCTAGTTTACATTGTGCTACAAGCTGTACATTCTGGATGTGTCCCTTTAATTAAGTAAATTCTTAAATTGAATTAATTGGGACCTTATTGGGATTTTCACTAGTTCATTTTTGTTATTGGAAGTGGTTAATCCCGTCCTAGTACATCCATGGGAAGTGACCTTTCCTTTTCCTTTTTTATACCAGTTGTGGGTTGTGAGTATGCTTTCCTAGATAGAGGAGTCCTTTAAAACTAAATGAGAATTTAATTGAAGTATTAGAAGATGGGTTTCCTCCTTTTCTATATGTTTACATGATGTGAATTGTTTAATTTTTTATTATATTTTATAGAACATGTTGATATAAGTTCGATGAACTCATGGAAATGTAATTGATTATGAATTTGTCAATGAAATGAGATGATGAATTTAAGTGGTAGTGGAAGCCTTGGTTGGTATACCATGGGTCCGGATTCAATTAGATTCCATGAAAATTTCTCCCATGGATATTATTTATGGTACTGGGTTCCATGGATGAGTTGTGTCTCAGAGTTGCTGACCCTCATATAGGGAAAACCATTTCCTAAAATGAAATTTTTCTTTTCTTGATTTTGACAATTACTGTTGATTTGATTCCACTATTGGGTGGTGAAATTGAGTTATGATTTTATTGTTGATATGATTAGTCATTTGTTTTACCATTTCCCATTGAGATGAGGGTTTGTATCTCATGCTTCGTTTTAGGAACTCTACATGATTCACATTCCATGAATTATTCCATTCTATATAGGATGAATTTCTTGACGATGTGGTATTTTGATATGTTCCATGTGTGATATACATGTTTTGTGATAAATGATTTGTTTAAGGAATTGAGAAACAAGGATTGTACTTAGAGTTTCTTCCAATACATAAATAATTTTTGTTTGATTCGGCTACAGGAGACACCCTAAGATGTTAATTATGGAATGTCGAGTCATGGACCATTGGTTTCATGGACTGAAATGTGTTGTGATATAGATTAGGTAGAGACCACATTTTGGTTCACGGGGTGTATGGTTCCTTATGGATCGAGGGTGGTAAAACATTTGGTTAAAAAATTTAAATAGAAATGTGAAATGATTACGAAAACAATTTATAAATTGAAATTCTGAAGAAGAGAACTCGACCTAGACCTAGCTATAGAGTGGATAGTATGTGGTGTCACTAGTGATGTTACAACTATTACTATTTACCTAATTTTGGATTTATAAGTAAAAATAGGGTTGTGAACTTTTTATCAAAAGTTTTTAAGATGTCCTACTCTTTTAAATATGATATTTCATTATTGATATTTTGAGAGGCATGTGTTTGTAATTGTATAGGCATGCCACTACAATAACCTCTAGTCATATACCAGGAGGGGGAGATGAGCATGATCTGATGGTGGGGGACCACAGACGACTAGAATATCCTCATGTTGTGATAGTTTTGTAACTAGTGGTTTTATAGGACATTGGTTCTGAGGAATAGTTTCGTGTGAGGTTTTTTCTAAATGTAGACTTTCCAAGTAGCACCCTGAAATGCCTCTTCTATATAAGAGATGAAACATGTTTTCTAACAGCGGAATCCACACATGTAATTGGGGGATGGAAGTTCACGGACTTTTTATCTATGGATTGAGACTACATTGTAATGTTTCTTGTATCTTTATACACCTCCTCGTAGGAGAGTGAGTCTATAAATATATATGCTTCAGGGTAAAGAAAAGTGATAGTGGGATGTTTTTAACCAAGCTAAAAGGATATGATATATGGTTTGGGTTATTTACAAACTATATAATATGATTACTTTTCCCCAAGACTCTAACATGATATAATGATAGGGACTTAATGCATCTCAAGCAGGATGAAATGTATGTTACGTAATATTTAGAAATAATTATAGGGGTAGAACATTTTTCAGAAATATATCGTGATAATGAGACTTAAAGGGAGATAATATTCTAGGAAGTTCTCAAACATATCATTAGATCTCAAGTGAATGTGTTTGGGTTAAAAAAATTTACTGAGATATAAAATTGGGTACATATTACAGATCTGAATCTGAGAGATGATGAGGGTATAGAGCAGGTTAATGTATCCTCTCAACACAGTGGTTTAACTTCCAATGGAATGAATCGACATTTGGAGGCTTCTCAATAGTGGAGTATTGGCTTGGGTATTGGTGAAGTTAGCTATATTTTCTATCATATGTTTGAAAGATAGGGACCCATGATTAATTAGTGTGATTGAGACCCAATAGAGTATTGATATTGTGGTAGGATGGGTCATGTATAACATTTTTATAGGACCTTCCCTCTGGTAGTTTGTGGAAGGGGATCGAATTTCACTCAAGGTTCAATATCATGATACACAGCTCTACATTAATGTATGAACTAGGGTGGTATCGTTCATTCAGGATGAGGTGGTGTGATGTCCAAGGAATCCAGTAACTAGTTCTACCCAGATAAAATAGTGGGCTTGCTCTAGGTAGTGAGGGTACTTTATATGGTAATGGTTCCAACCAGATATATTCTGTAAAGCCTACCACTGAAGAGACAATCTGCAATCTATCTATGTTGAGAAGTATGATCCTTATATAATCTACTCTAGTACATTATTTTTTTGACATAGGTGCATTACATTGTTTTGTATTTTTGATCTTTGGTGGAAATACATGGGATTTTTGTTCAGTTTTTTGAGGCTATTATTACACAAAATACTTCATTGGGGATTACAATGGAGATTTTATTCCAGTGTAGTGAGATTCCCCTTGATATTGGAAGGTAACACTTCACATGGTATATTTTTTCCTTGAGATGATAGGGTTTGACATATGGCTAGTTTCATATCAATCCTATGTTTATCACTATCACTGAAGGGTAAACTTCACATCACAAGAGGGTGGAGTTTTTTATCACAATAGTAAATGGTATGTTTAGGAAATCAGATCTGGACCATATCTATCATGACTCATCCCAGCGGGACCCATGTCGTGACTCCCCAAGCCTACCTCCAATAGGCTAAGGGATGGTGACTAGAACCAATTAAGAATATCACTAATATGGGAGGAATCGCCAATGTACTTGTAAACACGCACACATCTCCAATCCAAAAATGATGAAAAGTAAAACTAACTAAGGAAAAAAAATTCATGCATACCCCTAAACCCAACCAATAGAGTATGATAAGAAATTAAAGTGATGTAAGGTAAACTCATACAGAATACAATCCCAACAAAATAAAGAGTCTACAAACTAAAAAGTCCATCCTATAAATAAAGTATGTACTCAGACTACTTGTCAAAGTCGTAGTAAAACCTTGTCCTATCTA
Source organism: Viscum album (assembly GCA_963277665.1). Lineage (NCBI taxonomy): Eukaryota > Viridiplantae > Streptophyta > Magnoliopsida > Santalales > Viscaceae > Viscum > Viscum album. The sequence goes on along the minus strand of OY728119.1, from coordinate 214,564,542 downwards.
AACTCACCAAGATCTATCTGGTCATGGTCCTTCAAAAGGTAACTCATCTGCATAAGACATGAAACGTAAGGGAAAAAATTATACAAGGGTGAATATAACCATAATTTTTTGGACACCTCGGAGCCATAAATTAATACACAAATAAAGATACAGTCATCTCTACGTAGTATAGTCCAACAAAAAATATATCAAGAATATCCATATATACTCAAACCCAACCCTATAGTATAGGGTAATGTCACAACTACTGCATATCATTACTAGAGATTCAATCTAAATAATCCACAAATAACTCATCTGTGAGATCACACTCCTAATTCTGATAGCACTGATGATGTTCTCCTGTGAAGTATTGTTCATCGGAAACTGTCATGAGAGAGATACACTGATAGTACTGAAGAGAGAATACAAAACATTCTTTTCTAGAGAACTCACTCTATGAGGGGGGAAGATCATGATACATGCATGAGGATCACTTCCATTTCTATAAAGTAATACCATGACTCATATTGATTCACCTTCTCTGTATAGGATCGATGTCCAATAGGATTTGTCGTGATGATAACAAGACTCTACTTATGCAACATGAATCGATAGAGGATCCTGTGTTGGGCCTCTCGAAGTAGATTCCAACCACCCATCCTAAAAAGTACTATTGAAGGGATCATAGTCATGTGATTAGGACATTATACCAAATAACCCAGCAAGGATAGATAATGGGAACCAACCCTAAAGAAAAGTTTCCAAGATACAGTGGAAAATGAGATCAAACCATGTAGAAAATAGTACACGACATGTAGAATGGTCCCACGCCAGGTACCTTGACCCAGAGTACTACCCGTGCACAATGGCCCATGTATGAAGTACATACTGTGTATAAGTAGTATACACAACATGTAGAAAGGTTCACATGTCGTGTCCCACTATCTGAGGTCCTCTCTGTTGTTACTGGCCATGTACCTATACATGGATTCAACTCATGTAGCTCTTCCCATGTACTTGTACATGAGGTAATCCACATACTGGTTGAGCCAAGAAGTGTGGGGGGATTACACTCCAGGTAAGAAAACCATGTAATCAAACTGTGTCTATGTATCTTCAAAGATGCATGAATAGTCTCGGGGAATGTTCCACATGATGTGTGATAGGTGATACACACCGTGTTGCACTTCACTACTTCCAGAAACCCTTTCACCCACTCAAGATGACAAAATAATATAATCAATCCCCAAATTCCCATAATCAAACCCTGCCCCAAGAATGTTGGAATCACATGTCAAATTTTTTCTGGGTTGATCCACATTCATCATTAATTCTATGAAAGTTGAAAGATGGAATTGAAATAATATTCTCTGCCTTGGGGTTGGATCATTCGGTGGAGAGGTTTGACTACTACATCATCTATATTCGTGGGATTCATCAAGAATAGTTCCCTTTGATCTTTGATTCCAGACGCTTCATCGTTTATCTCCAATAGGATTCTTCATCCACAATTTAGATGGATTCGAAAGTTATGGAAATTACCTTGAATTCTCGGACAAGGTTCAATAAAAATAAAACGGGTTGTATCATCCCAGAGTAATGTTTATATAAAATCAATATGTATTTTATTTTATTCCTTAAAACATCCAAAAGTTAACTTTAAATTTCGATATGTTTTTGTCAGTGTTAGGCCTCACCAGGGGTAATGGCATTACTATGCACATAACGGTGTTCTAGGATTTCTTATCTGGGAACCCAATTAGATGTTATTCAACTTTTTCATGAAAACTGCTCTCACACGTTATTCAATATATTTAATATTTTTAAAAAATTTATTCCGAAAACAGTAGGCCTCCAAATGTCATTCCTTCTTAGTACCTGGTCTCAAATTAACTCCATAAAATTTTTAAAAATAATAAATGATAAAATCCAAGATATTACTTTCTCCCCACCTTGGGGGTTTACATTCTCAAAAATCCAAATACAAGGCTACACAAAAGGATGTGGGTACTGCACATGAATTTGAGCCTCCCACTCCCACGTGTTCTCATAGAGATTATCATACTGCCATTGGACACACACATAGGGAATCAATTTCCAATATAGGAACCCCTCTTGGTGATCCTCTATCTATATTGGGTAATCAAAAATGGTCTCTCCATTGTCAATGTACAGCTCACCCTAGTCGATGACCTGTGATGGGACATGCGCATACCTCCTCATTTGTGACACATGGAATACATTGTGTACCTCGACCAAATAAGGCATTATATCTAAGAAATACGACACTTGGAAAACTCTACACAATATCTAAAGAGGGTTGATAGACCTCAGAGAAAACTTTCCTCCTCAGTGAAATCTCTATAAGCCTCATCGGGGTGAAGATCAAAGAAAGACATGGTCTCATTTATTGAACTCCAATGGCCTTCTACTTCTTTTAGTAGAAGATTTTTTATGGATATTTATGTTCTATATCATCTCTTAGATGATCTACACCTTCTCAGTAGTAGGTTGCACAATCTTTGAGCCCCTAAGTACTGACTCTCCTGGGTCAGTCCAGAAAAGTTGTGACCATAAGGGTATCCCATACAAATCCTCAAATGGTTCCATACCAATGGTTGAAAGATATATATTTCAATACGTGAACTCCAACAGAGTTAGATGATCCTCCCAACTATGACCGAAGTCCAATATTAAATCCCGCAACATTTCCTCCAAAACATGGATGGTCCTCTCTGTCTAGCCATCCATATGTGGATGTAATTTTGTGCTAAAGCATAACTGAGTCCCAAACACATCATATAATCCCTTCAAAAACTAGTATATGAAATAAGCATCACGATTAGTAACTATCGATGATGGGACACCATGGAGTCGATTTATCACCTACATGTTGAGTGTTCTCATGATCTCTTCGGAAATATTCTCTTAGATAGATAAGATGTGGTATAACATGGCGAGTCAGTCAATGATCACCTATATGGAATCATGTCCCCTAGACATACATGGTAAACCTGAAACAACATTTGTCGATATCTCATCCCACTTTCATTCCGACACCTCAAGGGGTTCATCCAAACCCGCTGGAACCTGGTGCTCAACCATCGCTTACTAGAAAGTGAGACATCAACAAACAAACTCTGAAACTCCCTTTTCATTCCCAGCCACTAGAACTGATGTTGGAGGTCCTAGTACATATTTACCACACATGGATGTACTATGAAAGGGGATGTATGAAACTCCCTCAATACCTCCTCTCGTAATACCATCAGTACTGCTTTGTTTCCTCTCAAAAGGATGACTTGCTCCCCACGTTGTGAATATCCATCAAGATCATGCCCTATGGGAATATAAGAAACTAGGGCATCACATTTTTTATACCCAATTTGTGACTCCCTAACTTTCTATAAGATTGGCGGGGTGAAAACCATAGACTGGAGGTAAATTTCATCATCTCCATCCATGAAGGATAACTGTAATGTGGCCAACTTCTCTAACTCCTCTTTTAGAAACTGCAAACTAGATCTCCTACTGAGAGAATCTACCACCACGTTCCCCTTCCAAAATGTGTATAAAATATGAAAGTCGTAATTCTATAGGATATCTAGCCATATCCTATATATCATGTTCATATCATTATGAGACAATATATACTTGAGATTCTTGTGGTAAGAATAGATGATAAACCTATCTCCCATCAGGTAGTGTTTCCTGATCTTCAATACGAAGAATACCATTGCCCACTCATGATCCTGGGTCATATAGTTCTTCTCATGTGGTCTCAAACATTATGAACCATAGGCATTTTCTCTATGTATCTGCATTAGGAAACAACCATGTTTGGTCCTAGATACATCATAGAACACTATGTACTCAACACCCTCCTCCAGTAATCTCAAGATTAGGGTGCTCATCAAACTATACCTCAACTACTAAAAATATTGATGGCAATTCCCTATCCATATGAAAATTTTCCCCTTTTGAGTCAAATATTTCATAGGTGCTGATATCCTAGAAAAATCAGGGATGAATCTCCGGTAATATCCATCTATACCAAGCAAGCTCTGTACCTCTTCCACGCTTATAGGTGGTTCCCATGCTAACATTGCCTCATCCTTGGTCGGGTCCACTTCCAGTCCATCCACTGAGATAACATGTCCCACAAATTGGACCACCTATGTCCAGAACTAGCACATATAGATCTTCCCATAGAGCTTCTGCTCTCATAGAATTTCCTGAACCATTCGTAGGTGTCTCGTAAGATCCTACTCAGATGCTGAGTACACTAGTATATCTTCAATGAAGACTACCATGAACAAATCTTTGTGAGGATGAAAGAACAATTTCATGAGTCCCATGAACACTTATGCAGTGTTCTTCAAACGAAATGGCATCACCATGTACACATAGTGACATTAGTAGATTCTAAAAACCAGCTTTAGTATATCGCCGTCCCGTAATCATAGTTCGTGATAGTCTGATCGATGATCAACCTTTGAGAACCATCATTCCACGATCAAATGATCAAAGAGGTTATCAATACTCATTCATAGATAAATTATTATTCATAGCCTCATGGTTCAAGGGTCGGTAGTCCACATACAACCTCAAACTCATGTCTGCCTTTTCGGAAAAAAAACCTGGGTCGTCCAGGCTGAAACACTATGTCTTATGAAGCCCTTCCTCTACAAGTCCTCTAACTACACCCTAATATCATTATGATCTGTGGGATCCATCTGATATTTTAGTGCTAGTACCGGTTCCATAATAATGTATAAATCAATTTAGAATTTGATTCTACCAATGGGGAGGTAATCCTGAAACATCTTCTGGAAAGTCATCCTCATACTCTGGCAATACTAATAGGAAATGAAATATCATAATATTTTATGCTTAAAGGGTAAAGATAGGATAATCATGATTGATTGGATGAACCCTCCAATTCATGATTCTATCAAGTACTGTTTGGGTTTCTCACTTAACAAAATATGAAAACCACATCCCATTGTTGCGGACACGCCACACCTTTCTCCTAAAGCAGTCAATCTGATCATGGACTGAACATAACCAAACCATATTAGGAATGATTTTGAAAGGAATTAATGCTACAACTAATAGGTTCCAACCAAAACAACATCCTCTAAGGGCAAGGTCAGATTATCTTTAATGTTTTTTGATCATCGAGACTCTTCCAGTATGTGTATCCTAGTGTAAAGGTTGAGTCAATAGTTATACCAAAATCTCAACGTCTCTTTCAAGGTAAGCAGAGAGAAAATAATAACTGGAACCTGTATCTATAATAATAGAAACTAAGTTAGAGAAGACACATATCATATCATGGATCATCGCTGGATTACATGGGCCGCACACATAGATAGCATGTAGTTTCCCCCACCCACGTCCTTCATCTCTCAAGGAAAAGCACAGACCTCCTATGGGTGGTGTTGGTAATATGTCAAAACATATTCACCTTATGAAGCTCTCCCTACTGCTCTACCACATCCCCCTCTTGTATGATCAACCTTCTCCACTCGTTGTCTTTCCATCGGTGGTCTATCCATCATCTCCCTTTCAGAAGATCGATGGGTTGGGAAGTCTCTAATGAGATGTCCCCTATATTCCCATGTGTAGTATCACCTCTCCCTTGGAGGACTTGATCCATCCTAAGATTCATAAACCATAGATTCACAATCCTATGACATCCTATAACATCTCCCACATCTAGATCCTCATGTCTGACAATGGTTCCCTACTATTGAGGTCTATCCACCTGTCTTCCTGTTGCTAACTATCATTGGATGAATCTTCTCATCGAATATTCTCTCGACCACTAAATCTCACTCGAGAACTTTATCATAATTTGAAATTCATAGAGGTATAACATTCTATTGTATGTCCCTACATTGACCTCTCTTAATGTTTTGAACCCGGAAGTAATAATCTCTTGCCCAATCCATTGAGTACCAAGGGAGGTTGGTGGGCCTCAATGAATAGTCATCCACCATCATGCTACCCTGGTGGATCTAAATAATATCTTGTATATGAACTAATCTCAGCATAACCGGAGATAACTTCCCTCTAATGAGATGCTCGATATCCATCCACCAAATCATTTCCTCATCGTGAGTCTGCGTGATCAAACTCCATCATCCCCTTTCCGAACCCTGGAGAAGGCACACCACAAGGATCACCTTCTATTCTATTAGTGTGCTCACTAGATGTTAAACAGTGGTCACTGCCTAAATACATTCCTCAAACACCTATGGGTTAGGATCTCCTCTAAAAATGAGGGATTTCTATCTCAGAAACTCTGGGATCACGTTCATCCTATGCTCCTCTTCTATTAATATTGCAGGTACCATGTGATTCTCCAATGGTGGTGGGATAGCTAGTTCCCCACCTGGTCCTAACACCAAGGGAACTGGTCCCCTTATCAATGAATCATCACTGAGCCAGTCATCATCGGGATCGAGCTGTGGAATCCTAGCTGGTATGCATCTCATAGGAATCCTATAAGAGAAACAGTATGCACCATGTTCAATGAGTATATTTGGAGAGATCGCACCAGAATGACATGGAAACACAAATCATTCCTATATTATGCATGTAACATTAGATTCCCTACAACTAGAGTTCTCATGTACTGATTCATATAGAAGGTTGTTGGAGTCCTGATGTACGGATAAGTCGGCCACCCGCACCAGCATTGGACTCCCTATCCTGAAATATGAACATGAAACCCTTGATAAAATTTCCCCAACCAAATATCACAGACTCGTAGTCCTAATGTAGAACCAAAAACCACTTATACGATTCTGTCGTGACCCATCCTAGTGGGGACCATTTCATGACCCCCTAGCCCATCTCTAATAGGCCATGGGGTAGTGACTATAACTGTGTAGGCATATCACAAACTTTGGATGCATTTTCTATATAGTTGTACACATAAACACATCTTCAAGCCATAAATTCTAAAATGTAAAAACCACTAAGGAACAAAATTCGTGCATACCACAAAACCCCACCAATATAGTATGATAGGAAAGTAAAGTGAAATAATCTAAACATGTCCATAATTAAAGAATACCACACCAAAGAGTATGCAAACTACAAATTCTAACCTATAAAACAAATAGGTAATGGTATTGATGCTCAAATCCATATGAACACATCATCCAATCTGAACTCACAATGCTTTTTATAGTCTTATTCTGTCAAAAGTCCACTCGTCTACATAAGAAAAAAAATCTGCTAGAAAATCCCATGCTGGGGTGAGTATAATATTACTCATTTAGACACCCAAAAACCGTAAATAAATACAAAATGGAAGATACAATCGTCTCTACATTTTATAGGAATACAAAAAATATAATTAGAATATGCAGATATACCCAAACCCAAACATGTAGTCTTGAGGGAAGTTACAACTACCACATATCATCACTAGGGATTCAATCGGAATATTCAAAAAAGAAATTTTCCAAAAGAGACAACTTCTATTTTTTATATCACAGATAGCGTTTGATAGAGAAGTAATATTATTCAGGATCCTTCATGAGAGAGATATATTGGTAGACCTAAAGATAGAATATGATACACTCATTATGGGAGAACTCGATCCATGAGTGGGGATGATCGCATTACACATATGAGGTTCACTACCATGGCCATGGTGTGATACCATGAATAATCTATATTCACATTATAAGGATAGGATATATGTACAATAGGATTCGTCACATTGATACCAAGACTCTACTTAGGGAATAAGAATGGATAGACTATCCTGCTTCGGGCCTCTCTGAGGAGATTCAAAATACTCTACCCAGAAATTCCTACTGAGGGGATCATATTCCTATGAGTAGTAAATGATACCAACTAAAAATTAGGGCACAAATAAAGGGGAAAAACTAATAATATTTTTCCAAGATACGGTGGAAAAGGAGATCAAACCATGTAGAAAAGAGTACACATAGTGTAGAAGGGTCACACGCTATATCCCTTGACCCTCGGTATTGCCCATGTACAACGGACCATGTCAGATGTATATTTCGAGTAGAAGAGGTATACATAGTGTGTAGAAAGGTTCACACACCATATCCTACTCTCTAGGGCCTTCTATGTGTATGATGGTGATGTGCTAGTATATAGAATCAACCCATGTTGCTCTTCCCATGTACAAGTACACAAGGTATCCGCATACCGGTTCAACCAAGCCGTGTGGGGGATTATACGTCATATAGGAACCCTATGTCCCCAAAACCATGTTTTTGTATATTAAAAGATAAATTCCAAGTCTCAAGGAAGGGTTTATAGGCCGTGTGACCAGTTCCACATGTTGTGTTACACTTCACTACTTCCCAAAACCCAATCTTCCACTCAGGGGTCCCCTCACACATTTTATTGCGAAATACACACCGTGTAGTTTGGAAAATTCCAAATACCATGGTTCCCACTCTTTTTCCTCCTAAACTACTCCAACCATCATTTAAAGCCATTATTAGTAAGAAAACTCATGATAAAGGGGTTTTGGGACTCGCAATCACTGAATCTGTATGATTTGATCCTTCAATCCACTCGGAAAACAAGATCGTCTGCATTCATCATTTATGACAAAGAACAAGAAATCAGCACCCAAATTCATTTGATCCAGTCCCTCAACCATCACCACACCTCTATCAAGTCGTGTTGATGTCAAATATTCATTTTTAGATTGTTTCCCCCTAAAACAAAGGTGTAAAAATCATTTTTTTGTAAACCACGAACAAAGTGAATATAGAGAAGAATTTTTTTGGGGGGGGGGACATTGAACAACCAAATGAACGAACCTCAACCATTATATATTTTATCCCCAATAAATTCCATATGAAATATCAATATAACAAAATATTGAAATCATTCCCAAATTCTTATAATCAAACCCTCTTGCAGGAACGATCAAACAATAGGACATCCTATTCTTGATTAGATCTATATTCATCATTAATTATAAGAACAATGAAATAAAGAATTGAAATGAAATGTCATTCCATATGGTTGGATAATTCCTTGAAGTGTTTTGACCACCACATCGTTGTCGTTGGATATATTCATTAATAACAACGCATGTTGATATCTGATCCAAGACCCTTCATCACATAATGCTGAAAGGATTATTTCTCCACAATTCATAAGGATATCAGGTTTATGGTGATAACCCTAAATTCTCTAACATGTTTTAATAAAGAATAAAATGTGTTTCTATGTCATTTCGTCACTGGGTAACGTATAAATAAACCAAATCTTTAATTTATTTTATTCATTAAATCGACCAAAACAATCTATTGAAGTTGATCCACACCAGATAGTGTTAGGCATCACCTATGTTAAGCTCACTACTCTAAACGGAATAGTGCCATTATATTTTTTATCCAAGATCTTATTTAGAAGTTATTCAATTTATATAGAAAAATAACCCACTAGTGCTCTTTAATATTAATAATATATTACGAACAATTATTTTGGACACACCGGGCCCCAGAATCACACGATGTCTCAGCGCCTGGTCTCGAATTAATTAGATATAATATTTAAAAATAATAAATGGAATAATATTGGATATTATAATACCATTGATGGCTGGGATGGATGGTAGCCTAGATTATTGGTTTATATCTGGATGATCAAGGATCATGTCTGATAGACTTTCCTCTAGTGTTTGATTGTTTATGGGATGTTTTCCCAAGATAATTTACTATTTTCCATCCTAAGAGAGAGGTAGAGTTTGCTACTGAGATAGTTCTAGTATTTTCAAAAGTTTCCAATCCACCTTACATGATGGATACTACGGAGTTTTAGGAGCTCAAGAGGAAGCTAGTGGGGGTGTATTGAGTACCCAATAAACATTTTTGTCTAATATTGATTATTCAAAATCCACTAAATATTTAAAAATATCCCAAATTATCAAAATATGTACTATGTTATATATCTTAATCATTCTATTGATTTCTATTAATATTTATTAGGTCTCATATGAATATTATATATAATATTATTATATCCTTTGAAATCAATTTACTTGATTGAAATAATATATGAACAAATATTAAGATAAAAAAACAACGTATAAATTTTCTTTTTAGTTATAATAATTCTTAATTTTAAAGAAAAAAAAATAAAAAAAATGAAAATACACATCAGAAAAATGAATACTATAGGTTCAGTCTCAGGTCGATAATTAATCCAATTCACATGGTGATTACTTTCCACCAAGTAGTTTATAAAATATAAATACATGATCCACAACCTAGATTGGTTTTTACAACAGATATCACTTTCTAGTCCACACATTACCACTTGCATAGTTAATCATGGATGTATTCATAAAAAGGACACACATGGACCTATGTAACTTTTATTTGTGGGAAAAACTAATGATAAGGATGTTTGAGAAGATATCGTGTATCTTCCAGCTTAGCATAAGAGATAATGCTTAAATGTACAAAATAATATTCTACACAAAACTCAAATGATAAAAAATATACACCGGAACAAGAAATCTATGAGTATAGAGTTTAGAGATGATTACTCTATTGCAATGCAGCTTTTGACTCTTGACTTGGTTCCGTAATGAAGCTTGGGTTAAATCTTCTTGAAATCATCAGAAAAACAATGTTACATAAACTGTTGTTTTCTGAATGGAGGATTGAATGTGATTATGTAGTTTGGATTACATATAGAGACTTCTCAGCATGTTATCTATTCTTTTAATATAATTAAATCGATATGTTTTGGTTGTTTAGGCTTCTCTACTATCTCTTGCGTGTGTTTCATCTATCCTTTTTTACTTTCTCAGTGGATTTTGATACACTTATATCATCTATATCCAAAAGGATAAAATCTGAATATGTTTCCGCATACATCTAGATAAGACGTACCTTTTTCATAAATTTAAGTAAACATAATTAAAATAGTAAATATAATTGTATTTAAAATATATATCCATTATAATGATATAATTCCAAAAACATGTAACTGAATATAAACGGTGATGGTGTCTTAATCTCGGGTGATGTATCAGGTTCTGGATGTATGAAACTAGTGGTATAAAATTGATGATACATTACAATTGATGTATGTTTTTATGTTGGTGTCTTAGACGTAGCCAAATTTCTAGAATGCTAGCAGTTTCTCTACTAGAGGTGTATGGTCTGGTCGTGTCTAAGATTTTGGAAAAAATTTAGTGTCAGTGATTTGAGATTGACGGTGTTACATGGACATTATCTCATCTGAGGGTATCTTATACTTAGCCAAAATTATGCTATATAGGCATAAAATCCTAATGGTGTATAGATCAATGGTTTCTCATACTAAATCAACTCTTCAATCCAGCGGTATGATAGTCCGACATGGTGATATCCTGGAGGTATCTCATGCATTGGGAATATTTGTACTAGTGGTGTCTCATGACCAATGTTGTCTCATACATAGAATAATTTATAACCTATTCTTTGAATAAATATTTCTTATAGTAAACATTAAATCAATTAGAATTATTAAAAAATGATTTTGGGATCATTAAAACCAAGAAGTCAATAATCTCCCCTTTATAACGATCACAAATCATGGCATTAAAAGAATACAATAAATGTAAAAACTTTTTTTCAAAGTTACATGAGAACTGTGATGAAATACTTATCATTTATAGTATGTGGAGATGGTATTAGATATACAACAACAAAATAGAATCAATGATAAGAAAATATTCCAAAAAAATGTAAAATAAATAGCATTAATGAAAACGATAAGAAAGTACAGAAAACAAAATAAAAAGTAAGAAAGAAGAGTAAAACAAATCCATAAATGTATATATTCCATAAAAAATATCCCCCTTTGGGAATATAAAAAAAATTAAGATCAATTTAAGCGATGTGGATTGGCATATAACCTGAAAAAAACTCATAGTAAGTGAAAATAAATAAATTCTGAGGTATGATCATAAAGTTATTACAATCCAAATCCCAATATTGACATTAGAGTGTAATCCATAAAAATAAAAAGGTAAAACGTTTGAAAAAAGGGTTTGTCGATTCATTCCCTTTATAAAAAGTGTTTGGAGAAGATTTTGAAGACTTGGGAAAAAATTTCATAACCATGGGAGAAGCTCATGTGCTGGAGGAAGGTAACTCATTATAAATAACTATTTGCATTTTTCTAAGTGCCTCAGTAGGAGTCATATGAAAATGTTGAAGTCAAGGAGGTATAGGTGAAAAGGGATTGGTGATAAAGGAAGAATGATATTGTGGATGAGGAGAAGGGTACAGAGGTCGAGTAGTCAGTGTAGAAGAGATTGAAAGAATGTAAAATGGTTATGAAGCTACAACTACAGTATTTTTGAAAATTAATATAAGGCCTTAAGAAATTGATCAAATCCTTAATAATTTGTACTCCCTTTTCTATAGCCTTATTGAAATCAAACTTGTTCTCCGTGAAGGAATGAAGAGTATGAGTGCGTTCTTTATGTTGTTTAACTTTCTCTCTAAAGTCTTGAGTCACAAGAGGGAGTCTCAAATTCTCATCCAGGTACATAGAATGGGAATCCATAGCATGTTTTGTATATATTCTGGAGAGATAGAACGTGATAGACATCGTAATAGTCTCTATATCAGCATTTATATCCTTTGAATACTTTCTGATCATCATGTGATTATGCTCAGTTCCTTGCTCAAACATCCTCATAATTTCAAAAGGAAGTATAGGTTCTCCACTAGAAGAAACAGTAGACGCACCTATAAATTCATATCTAACTACTGAATGGATGACATGAACATAAATCACTAGAGTTTGAGGAGAAACAGTAACAAAAGAATCTGAGGAAGTATCTCTAGTGAATTTAATAATACCATCCAAAGAATCTATAAACTCTGATTTCATTTAATCAACCTATGATTTGAGAGAATTCATCATATTTCAAATTCAATTATTTTCAATTTCGACATATGGAATGTGATTCATCATTTTTTGGTTAGATATTAATAATAACCAACATAAATAAATACCTTTCATCTATTTCACTGATATTTTTCAAAAGAGTGTGTTGAGATCTTACACAGTTCTGAAACTCCACCATCAACCTTTCACCAAAAAAATTTAATTCACCTTGACTCAAAATATTCAAAGGAAAAACTGGAGAAGCTAGAGTAGATTTATTAATAGAAGGTCGCACAAAGATAAACTTCTCATGTAGACTTTCAAGATCATAATGTGCTTTTATGTATCCCTTAGGATCATATTCCACACATATTTTAGGTTCATAAGTTCTTAGAGGTATCCATACAATGGTAGAGAACATTCCACAGTCCTCTTCAATATGTTGAACCTAACTCTCAGAAACAGAAACTATGACAGCAGGCACCACACTAGCAGAATCAACTGGAACACCACGATTCATCTGATTATTTGAACTCTTAGCATCTAATGTGTGTCGAACACTTGCAGGCTCAAATTCCAACTGAATATCCATAGTGGTTACATCATTCATCTCAACATATCCATTCTTTGGACAAATCATATCCTTCCCAAACATGAAAATAATCCTAAACTCTACATCATGTTTAGAGGCTATAGGTCTTCTTGTTAAACAATATCCTGTTAACACATAATGGGATTCCTCATAAATTAATAGGTCACTATCTTCAAAAATTATACCTTCATTATTATCATAAACTCCATCGTGGGTTACATTCAAACACATATACAATTTTCAGGAAGAAAAATAAAATACCTAGCCTCTTACAAATATTATTAACCAATCTACACCATATTAATTAAACTAAAACTACATATATTGATAGAACTCATATACCATACTTAGGTAAAAAGGTATATCATTTGATTAGAACCACTATAATCACCCTTGGTTTTGTATAACCTCATAAATATATATTTTCTTGATAGTATCCACTTTGAATATAATTTCTTTTCTGGTACATCAATATGGTTAGCAAGCTTTGGGTTAACTAGAGAAACCAGAGTAGGAAAACTCAATTGCTTCTTCATATTATTTGAATATCTAGACTGAAATGAACAATACACTATGGTTTATTCATTATCATCAAACTAACCAACTTTTCAAACTAGATCAAAGGTAATCTAAAAGTTTGAAATGAAGAAGGAAAAGGGTTGCACTCATCTCAAGAGTGATATGAAAATATAACACAGGGATCAAGATTTTTTGGGAAAGGACTTAATTCGTATTCATATCCTTTTTTATATTAGGTATTCTAAAATATAATGTATACGTTAAATAAAATTAAAAACAAGTAAAATATATGCATTGGGTTTTAGTAAAATAAATAAACAAGAAAATAAACAAGAAGTTTGTAATATCAATAGATAGAAAATCATTTGAAAAGGCATATAATCAATTATATGACAATAAATGGTATGACAACCAATGGTATCACTACCAACATTGTGACAACCTACGTTATGACAAGAAATGGTATGACAAACAATGGTATTACTACCAATCAGTATGACTTAACCAAAATTTATCATTCCTAATTCATGTTTCATATAATTCATTTTCTCAGAACACAAATGTTTAGTAAATATATTTTCTAACAGATGCCCAGTGTTAATAAATTCATTACTAATATCTCACTTTTGAAAATTATCTCTCCAAAAGTGATGTCTTATATCAATATGTTTTCTTCTGGAATGAGAAACGTGATTTTCATATATATTTACCAGACCTGTATTGTCATGGTATATAGGGACATTTCATAATTGATATCCATAGTTTAGTAGAGTGTGTTTCATCCATAAAATTTTTTCACAACAACATCTAATAGATATGTATCTAAACGATGGTTCTGGAGAGTTTTAATACGTCTAGAGAAAGTACGATTGGTTACTTGTGTATTTTTTGGCGGAATTTCTAGAAATCCTTCCGAACTAGAAGATTATTCATATGTTTTTATAGAAGAATATAATGGTTTGGAATTTATGTTTAGAGAAGATAAGACATCCTCAAGGTTTTAGAAAGATGTATTATGGTCAAGTGGATCTGTTTCATCATATTTGACATTGGAAGATTCACCCACAGTCTTGGACCTTTTATTGAAAACTATATAGGCTTTAAAAGATACTAAGTAAACATGGAATAATCTTTCATCACTTCTGGAAGAAAATTTTCAAAAATTATCCTTATTGTTATGAATAAATACTATTCAACCAAAAACTCTAAAATTATTAACCATAAGATTCCTATTATTTAACAACCTGTTAAGGGTCTTCTTAATGATATGTCAAATCAAATATCAAGTTATAATGTAGTAGGATATATTGATAGCTTCTTCCTAGAAATATATAGCTGGGTTATACTCATTTAGAATAGTACATGATATCTCTTGTAAGGTTGGATTTCTTATTTCAAAAAAATAATTTTTTCAAGGATTCATAGGAGAAGATAAGTTATTAGAGTAGTAATTTTGTGACAAAAATGATTCAAAATCATGATATTAAAACTCATGACCATGTACACTTCATAAGTAGTTAATACTAAGTCACCAAATATATTATATAGACTTAGCATTATTGGTAATGTAAGAGAAGACTTCGCATTTATGTGCTAGAAAATATACACAAGTATATCTTTAATAGTTTTCTACAAGAAAATAAACACAGTGCTTCCTATGAAAACTTGAAACTCTATAAGGTCAAAAAATCTATGTAAACCATCTCGAGAGGTTAGGAAGTTTAAAATTATTTTGTTAGTTTAAAAGAAACTTTGTGTTATTTTCCTTTTTGAGAGGGGTTACAGACTTTATTAGTTGGGAAATCAAGATTAGGAATAACCCTAACTAATCCTTTTTTATTTAGATTTATATGTAAGTGAATGTTGAAATTCCCTAGTCTCCTATGAAAAATCAATGATTCCTTATGAAATTACCTTAAGCATGAAACATTATAAAAAATTAAATAATTTAAAATTACAACATAAAAATTTTCATTTATCAATGTAGTAAATATTAAATCTTTTTAGAATAAAAAACATTCCAAGAATCATTATCAAATTAACATAGAAACCATCATCTCACAATTGAGAAAAACTATGCATATTATATTGTAAACCATCAACATATAAAAAATTAGAAATTTAAACTACATTTTTACCAATTTTTTCTAGGCTGAGGATTTTTCATTTTTCATCATCAACAAAGGTGACACGACCCCCCTCAACCCTGATAAGACTCGTAAAGAATGAATATGCTCATAAAATATATCTTGAACACCCATTATCCAATAACCATAGACTTATACTAGATATCATCAAGAATTTATCATACAAAATAGGTTTTAAAGGCGAAAATGTTTTGGTACCCAAATATGTTTAGGTCCAGATTTTTTTTTGAATAAATGCTTTGTAGACACATATTTTATTTCTGGGTTTCCTGTAAATATATTTTATACTCTTGGAAATAAAAACTTGTTTAGGTCTCGTTGAAGATTGTTTAACATCATAGCTTTCAGTTCTAAATTTTGGAACAAAGATACTTTTAGATATCCTTCTTTTTTTCATTCACATATCTAATTCGATTAACATAGTTTTAGGAGACTTCATTTCTCTAGATTTGTGGTAATTTTTCTATACTATTTGTAAATATTTCAAGGTTTTTCTTTAATTTCTCTTTTAAACTTTTCAGTTCATTATTATCTTTGAGAAATTGAATATTCTTCTCTTTTTCTATAAAATACTCACACTTATAGTTTACAGTTAGAGCACGTTGTCTTTTCAAAACATTGTATTTATCATTAAACTCATTAATGGGGTCTTCTAGAATACTAAACTATTCAAAACCTTCTTCTTTTAAAATATTTTCATCATCATAATTTTCATTTTCAGACTTATCAGATTCATCAGACTCATGCATAGTATGAATATCAGAATTAGTGGGTAAATAAAGTACCCCACTAACATTATTAATAAAGTACATATTTGATATATACGTCTTTTCTTCAGTTGATGAATCTGATTCACTTGATCTATTTTCATATGAAATCTAGGTGGATTTCGTGGAATTATTATATCTTCTGTTTTTATCTTCATATTTATTTTTATACTTTTTCTTTGGATAGTCATATTTTATGTGGCCTTTCCTTTTACAATCATAAGAGACAACTTCCTTTGAATCATCATCAATTTTCTTCTAATTCCCCTTATTTTCATATTTTCCTTTATAGTTTATTTTTATAAAAAAAATATTATCATGTAGAACATATTAAAACATGTGTCTTAGTGAACAATTTCCTCATCAGTATCAGAAGGAGGCTCACTATCACTCAAAACAACAGCTTGTACTTTTTCTTTTTCTTTTCTCCTTTTGTTTCCTTGGAGAAGTAGTGTTAAAAGATACTTACCTCCTCTTATTCTCGTCATCCTCCTTATATTTTACCTAAATTTCTTCTTAGTATATCATAATATTACCTATAAGTTCTTTGATTGGAAATTATACTAATATAACAGGATTCTCTGATTGACACTAATGTGTGTTTCCATATTTCAGGTGGAAATATCAACAATCTCATTATATGGTCCTTATCAGTTACAAACCTTTATAATGATCTCGAGATATTGGAAATATCATTAAACCTGATATACATATCATAAATTGGCTAATCAAGCATCATTTTGAAATTATAATATTTATTAGAGTAAGTGTTAAGCCTCATTTCGTTAACATTTATAGTTCCATCATACGAGACAGATTGAGTATCCAAAATCTCCAAAGTTATTTTATTTGATGAAATTCTATTAAACTCTTCATCACATATTCCATAGTATAAGGAATTCCTGGCTTTGTAATTATTGTTATATGTAGCCTTAGTTGCATCATCATAATTATTTATAGAATTGATAGTATTTTTATACTAATCTAATATGGAAGACCAGATTTCAAAACCCATAATTTCAATATGCTTTTTAATTTTTTTATTTTCCATTGGGAATAATTAGTCCCATTAAATAAAGGAGGTATGTTGGTAGAAAAAACATCTTTAATATTATCCATAATAAAATACTGTCAAATATATATTTATAACGAACTGAAAATTTATAACTGGTATAAATTTCATGATTGTTAACATTCAACTTAAATCATAGTTTCAAATTATTTGAAAAAGATTTTCTAACAACCTCATATACCAAATTTTGGTCAGTGTAATTATTTCACGTGGGGGGGGGGGGGAATTGAGTACCCAATAAAAATTTCTATCTAAAATGGATTATTTCAAGTCCCTAAATACTAAAAAACACCCCAACATATCAAAATAATTAGTATGATATATATTTTAATCATTATAATGATTTCACTTATGATTTTTAAGCCTCATATGAATAATATATAAAAAACTATTGAATCCTTTTAATTCAATTTGCTAGGTTAAAATACTATATGAACTCAAATTAATATAAACGAACAGCGTATAAATTATATTTATAGTTAAAAAAGTTTTCAATTTTAAAGATAAATAAAGAAAAAAAATTTACAAACACATAGATAAAAAATTAATAGAAGAGATTCAGTCTAAATTTGTGACTTAGTCCTCTCCACTTGGTGATAAACCACCATCAAGTATTTTATAAAATATAAATACAAGATCTACAACCTGGACTTGTTTTTACAAAGGATAACATTTTTCTATTCACGTATAACCTCTTACAATTTTATCATGGAAATAAAGATAAGTAGGCCAGAAATGGACCTCTACCACTATTATCCTTGGGAAAACAATTAACATAACCTTTGAGAACATATGATGTATCATCCAGTTTAGTACACGGTATAATGTACATATGTAAATAAAATATTACACACACTTCACAAAAGAGATTATATAAAATATAGGAATGATAAATCAGGTATTATAGAGTTTAGAGATGCTTGGTCTATTATAAAATACCTTTTGACTCTTGATTTGGTTCATCAATGAAGATTGAGCTGAGTGTTCTTGAAATATTTCAAAAAACAGAGTGTCATAAACTCTTTTTTTATAACTAGAAGAAAGAATTCAATGAGATAATTTATTTTGTAATTCTCATCGAGAGTTCTTAGAATGTGAAATATTTTTATTTGTAATAGTTTCATATTGATATGTTTTGGTAGTTCAAGATACTCTATTATTTCTTGTGTATGTTCTCTCTATCCTTTTTTTCTTTTTCAATGGAGTGTATAATACCTTTATCAGTCACAGCCACATGGAGAGTATCTTGATATGCTTCCTCATACTTCTAGATCCACCATAGATTGTATCATACATTTTAAGAAAAATAATTAAATATTATATATCATTAACTTCATTATACATTTTTTAGAATGATATAATTTAAAAAATACATAAAGTAACATAAATATTGATGGTTTCTCAATATCTGGATGTGTCTCCTATTCTAGTGACATAAAGCGGGAGGTATAACCTTGACAGTACATTTCCCTAGAGGTATGTTGTTCTGGTGGTGTCTTAGACTCAAAAAAAATTCCAGAATGATGGAGGTGTATCTACTAGTGGTGTATGGTCTAGAAGTATCTTAGACATAGGGAAATATTTAGTTTTAGAAATATGAGTCTGACAGTGTGTCATAGAAGGTATCTCATATGATGGTATCTGATACTTATCCAACATTATACTCTAGTGGAATAACATCCTGACAGCTTATAGAACATCGGTCTCTCGTAATCAGTCAATTCATCAGTCGAGCAGTATGACTTTCTGACAATGTGATATCGTGGTGGTATCTCAGAAACAGAGAATACTTATACTAGTAGTGTTCCATGACCAACCTGGTCTAATACATAGATAGATTTATCACCGATTCTCGAAATACATATTTTCATACAGGTAAACATGAAATTTATTAGAATCTTTTACAAACATTATTTTTTTATCCTTAAAACCAGTTGTTCAACATATGTGTTCTTGAGAATTGATTTAAGAATGGGAAAACATCACATATATTTTAGACCTACAGACATACCACATGAAACATTTCATGGAATTTATGGTCTATATGAGTATTTGGATAATTCATTTGTTTTCATGAATGTTACAACATTTTTCATGGTTCTCATGAACCATGTTTTCCATCCTTACCTAGATTCTATTGTGCTGGTTTTATGGAAAAATATCTTCATGAATCTTCACAATCGACACGACCATTCCAAACATCATGAGATCATTTTTGAAACATTATGATATCATCAGTTATATGATATTCTCAAAAATTTACACTTATGGATGGATGAGATTAACTTACTAGGTCATATTATCTCAGAGATTAGATTAAAATTAGACCCAAAGATGGTGAGGGTTGTTGTTTCCATGGTGTATCCCAAGAAGGTAAGTGATATATGATGTTTCTTGGGTCTAGCTGGATATTATAAGTGTTTCTTATAGTAATTCACAAACCTATTATCACCTATTATGGGATTGATAAAGAAGTTTGTAATGTTTGTATCGATGGATACCTAAGAGGCATCCTTTCAGAAGATAAAAGGGATAATGAATCCAGTGTTGATCCGGACTCTACACGAGCTTGGAAAGAGCTAGACCATGTATTGTGGTGCATTAGGTATTGGTATTGGAGTAGTTCTGTCGCACAGTGATAGAGTCATGGAATATGAATCTTATCATTTGAGGTCACATGAGAGGGATTTCATGATGCACAATCTCGAGTTAGCTACAGATTTACATGCATGGTGTTTTTAGATACACTATTTACATAGAGAGTAATCTATGGTATAGATGGACCAAATAATACTCAAGAATATATTTACGAAGAGTGATATAAATTTGAGTCAGAGATGGTAGGTTAAGAACCTAATATATTTTCACTTCAGTAATTCATATACATCTAAAATGGTCAATGAATTATCCCATGAAATGAGAAGTAGGACTCAAATACAGGTAGTTTAAGAGTCCAATAGTGAGGGGAAAATTATAGATTTTCTTTTTGAAAAAAAATGGGAGTTGTAAGATAGTATGTATAAGATGATTCTTTCATCCTAAAATGTGATGTATGCCCTTATAGATATAATGTGGACGATGTAGCTATCTTATTCTGAGGGCTTAAACCTACCTGAGAGTGAGGGCTTGCATCCTTGTTTGACTATAAGAGTGGATGAGATCTTGTATATTCATAGTCATGTTTGGGTTTCAATAGACATACATGAGGAGCTAATGTGAGAGTTTCTTGCCTCATTTTCGGTAGTGAATGTAGGTGTTAACATGATTTATCAGGATTTATATCACCAGTATTGGGGATAAGGGATAAAATATGTGTTAGTTGGTTTTGTTAAAAGATGTTCCAGCTCTAAATAGGTGAAATAAGAATATCATCAACATGTTTGGTTTTATAGAAATTACCCGTTTTTTAGCAGTTACCCATTTTTGAGTGAAAATGGGAAGATGTTGTGATGGGTTTCATGGATTGTATACCAAAGTTTAATCATGTTAGTGATGTTTTGTGGGATTTTGATGACAGAAACATGAAGGTTGTTTTTCTCATACCAATTAGGGAAAACATATTAGTGGATGATATTGGGAGATTTTATATTTTTGATATAGTACAACCTCACAAAGTTCCTTAGACCGTAAAAACAAATTGAGATTCTCGTTTTACATTTAATTTATGGAGGAGTTTGTATAGGTTTTTTAGTAAATAGATGCATCTGAAAACAACATTACACACCATGATGGATGGCTAGTCATAGCATATGATTCAGATTCTTAAGGACATACTAATAGCATGCATCCTAGATTATGGGGGTTTTTAGTAAAGCCTTGTTCATATAGATGATTTCATCTACAATAAGATAAACCCGGTTACAATACAAATGGTTCTTTATGAGGATTTTTCAAATAGTTTTTGACGATCACCCCCATTCTAGTTAAAGGCAAGTTAGGAAGATTTTCTAGGACTACATCTCCTGCAGTAGACTTTTGAGCAGGTCCAGTTCATCAGAAAGAGGGTGGCTATGATATATTCTAAACATAAATATTGTGAAAATCATTGTTGATGACCTATAGAGTTCATTGTTGGGGATTAGGTCTTTTAGGTATCTCACAATGGATATGACACATATTGATTATGAGATAGGGTAAACTTTCACAACAATATTTCATGTTGTTATAGATTCTAGAGAGATTTGAACAAGTTGGATATCATTTGTAGTTACCTCGGAGGTACTGAGACATTCAAAATGTCCTCTACACACACTACCACAAAATGGGGCAAGGCCAGTGCCACCCTTTATCAGTGCTAACAAAAAATTGCTGATAAAGGGGGTACCTTTATCTACGCTAAAAAAAGAACTAATAAAAGTACCGCTTTATCAGCACTTTTTTTAGCGGTGATAAAGGGGGGTCTTTATCAGTGCATTTTTTAAAAGCGCTGATAAAGGTTCTACTTAAAAAAAATCATTAAAAATATATATTAATATTTTAATATAAATATATAATTATATAGATTTAAATATAATATATATATTTTAAATATAATTTTAAATATATTTTAGATAACTATAAATATATAGTTACACTTAATATATAAGATATTTTGTGAAAATGGCATATACAAAAAATTAAAAAAAGATTTTTAATTAATAATTTGCTATTTATTATGGATTAATAGTCATTTAATAACAATTTAAAGACTAAAAAAATAAAAAAAATAAAAAAAGATCAAAAATATGTTGAAAACGTAACTCGAACTTCAAACGACCATAACTTTTGATCCAGGTGTCCGTTTGAGCTCTACCATATATCAAATAGAAGCCCACGGTGATCTCTACATCACTATGTCATTGGAGGACCCCATTCAAGGTTCTTTAGAGGCCAAAAAAGCCACAGATGGCCTCCAAAACTGATTTTTTATTTTGGGTACTCTGATTTTTTAACATTTTGTGGATTTTTAGCCTCATTTAAGGGGGTATTATTGGATTTTATTGGTGGGGACTGAATGTATTCCAAATTATTACATTCTAATTGAAATTATGTCTTTGAAATATTATAATTTTTTATAATCCACTGTTATTTACAATAAAATATATAACAATATATACATATTTTTTATATATTCACATGTAATATTTTAATTATAAACTTAAATAGTAAAATATATTTACATATAAAATATATTAGATTTATCTAAATAATAACTAATATCTATTTTATTTAAAATAAAAATATATGAATATTTATATACCTATATATTAATCTAACTATATATATTAATATAACTACATATATATATATATATATTAATATTACTATAAATATATATATTAATATCACTATAAATATATATATTAATATAACTATATATATATTAATATAAATATATATTACTATATGAATAAATATTACTATATATATATATAAATATAGATATCATGAAATGGAAAACAAATCAAAATAGAGGAGTGGTACGGGCTTAGGCGCGCTGGGGGGAGGTCTCGAGTTCAAAACTTGGTGGAGGTTGGGGTGCACGCGAATGGGGGAATATGGGAGCTAGCACTGATAAAGGGTGGAGGGGTGTGTGGGGTCACTGCTGGGGGTAGAAAATCACTGTAAATGGGGGGATCAAGTGCTCTAAAAGCCCCCTGATTGGCAGGTTTTTTTTTAATTTTTTAATTTTTTTATCTATTATTAGCGCTAAAAAAAGTGCTGATAAAAGTGGTCTTTTATCAGTGCTAAAAAGAAAGCACTGATAAAGGACCCTTTTTCTCAACTCTTTGTTTTAGTGCTGATAAAATACCCCTTTTATCAGCGCTTTTGTTGAGCGTTAATAAAAGGGGTCTTTATCAACACTTTTTCGAGTGCTGATAAAGGGGACCCCTATCTTCGCCAGCTTTAAAAGTGCTTTTATAGCATTGTTAAAGGCCATTTTTAGCGCTAATAAAAGGGGTATTTTTAGTAATGATATCTCTATTTCACCATTATCACTTAGACCCAACCCCTACTCTATAGCCTAAGGAGGTGGAGTTATAGGTTGATGTGTCCTTTAAGAGTCATATTATTTGTATTTTTGATAGGAGAAATATGGTTCTATGTGGTCAGTCAGTTCCTATATTATGGGTGATATGTTAGCGCGACCATTTAAATAAAGAGACATTGGAGTTCCAGGACAACATATGTGTTCCATGGATGGATTTATTCTATAAAAAATCATGACTAAATTTGGAAGGGAAATTTGGGGATGAATTTATTTAGGGGGATATTTAAAGATATTGGGTTTTACTAAGAGTTATGTATATTTTATTTTTTTGTTTAAATTATTGTTTCTGGCCTAATGTGAGTTACCAATGAGATCATGGGTGTATTAGGTGTGTTTGGGACTTTTTAAGAGCAAGAACCTAGATATTTGTTAAATAAAGGCATGTCACATCGTTAGTAGAAACCATGAGGGGAAACATTCACATTTTCTCTAACCGTGTGAGTCCCAGAAAGAGGGTTAAAGGATCCCTCATGGTTTAAAGAAACCATGTGGAAGGATATGAACACCTATGAAAGGGACTCTTTAGTTTTTGATAGATCTTGAGACATGATTCATACCCAGTTTAGAAAAACATGCAACATTCCCCTTGAAGAAGTGAAGGGTACATGGTTGGGGCATAGTTTTTCATACCATGCCGCCGAACCGTATGACCCAGTATTTTCAGAAACAAATTACTATTTTACTCTTATTGAATTTAATACATTATGATCCTTTATATTTTCCTTGGTCTCCATCGATGGGTGGACTTCATCTCCAATTGATTTCCTTCGGAATACTAAAGATAGGATATGAGATAAATTTCCAATCTGGTATTCTAATCAAACACCTTCAACATCATTAGATTATCTTAGGTAAGTTATTAGATCATATTTCCTTATTTATAATTTGAATTAATATCAATGGAGTTATATTGGTCAAATATAATCTTCACTATTTTCATGAAATCCATGTATTATTCAATTTTATCTTGATATGGACCAAGTCATAGCTCAATAGTGGATGAGTTTTCTACTATGGACCTACAGACAAATTTTAGTACCATTCCTCTATTTTTAAGTGATTTATATTTATATTTTTTATTATTTCATGTGATGGTCTTTCCAATGATGCCCCATTTCTAAATTTAATTCTTCAATTGAATTAATTTGAACTTTCTTTAGATACCCACTAGTTTCTTTTATTAGTTAGAGGTTGTTTTCTCCAACACTGGAACCCATTAAGAGTTACCTTTCCATTTCAATTTTTTATTCCAAATTGGGATGTTTGTAAGATTTTCTAACAAGAGGAGGCATTTAATAGCAAATGGGAATTTAATTTAATGATTAAGAGATGGTTTCCCTCCTCTACCTTGAGTTAACATGATGTGGGTTGTTTAGTTGTTTAATGGATTTTATAGAACATTTTTATTTATGTTAGATGGGGTCATGATAATGTAATTCATTAAGAATTGATTAATTAAACGAGGTGATGAATTTCAATTTTCGTGGATTCCTTGCTTGGTATAACTTGGATTCATATTCCATTAGATTCCTTTTACATTTCTCCCATATATCTGTATTATAGTAGTGGATGCATTGGATGATATTTATCCTTGCATCATGATTCTGTAGGATACCTTGGGCCTTGGTACCTATTGGATCCTACTTTATTACACACGTATGGTACATGAGCTACTAACATGCTCCTTGAACCCCACCTAGGTCTTTTTTGTGTTTCCATTGATATGATCCTAGGAATTAACATGGATACCTTGGTATTTCATACCATAGATTTTTCCATTCATGGTCTAACACTGGTGATTACATGGAGAGGACACTAAAGAGTACTTGATTATATGGAGAGGTCATGATGTATGATATACACTTGGTTTTATGTTCTAGGCATTGTGGATTTTTCAATGCTTGTAGATTTCCCTAGTATGGGTATCATATTGTAGTTATTAGATTGGATTGTGTGACTTACTTAATTATATATTATCGTTTCCCTTGTTATGGGAGCCATACTATTACGTAACGTGAGCCTTATTTGACTAGTTATTTTAACTTAAATTTTATCACATATTCATTGTGAACATTTTCTCTTTTCATATTATACTATTATAAACATTTCACACTATTTATCTTTTACTTCACATCCTAGATTTTATATATATATCATTTTTGGTGGCCTACTGAATTTTATATCACACCCTACTCATGCCATTTTTGGGTGCCCATATAGGCTTTTTGGATGCATCTAGGGACCAGGGCATGTTCCCATAGTATAATTCTTAACCTTTTCTATTAATAAGAGCATGGGGAACATTACCAAGCTATTTTCCTAATTCTAGTTAGAGATAGTTCATTTTTGTAATTTTTCTTATTTTGATACATGTACTATACTAGAATCTAGTATACCTTTTCCCTACTTTTTAGAGACATGACATGATATATAATTTTTATATGAGATTGCATTTGGATGTTTTTATTTATCATGGAATTTTGGATCATATTTATAATGTCAATTGTTTATCTTCTTCCATTACATATCTATATGATTTCTAGTTATGTGTTACACTCGGAATAGAGGGAATAGTCTCCCCATAGATAGACCCTAGGCCCTCGCTGCTAGTCAGAAACCACTATCATATGGGGAGGAATCATTGACGCCATGTAACCCACCGGATTATGCACCATGTAGTGTCATTAGGGTCAGGTTATTGCAAATATTATTCATCATGGATAATAAGGATTTAATATCAAGATGCAGAGGATTAAAACCAAAAAAGACTGCTATGGATCTCTAATGATACACCACTGGTCACCTATGTCTCAATGGAAAAAAATGGAACATTTAATTATTTGATTTAGATTTTAATATAATAATATAACAAGAACATTAATGAATATTGGAATGATTGGTAATGTTCACACATTATTAATGATAAATTCAGAGAACCTGCATAAATTACATTGTGTAATCCCATTATATCCACATGAATATTTAGGAAAAAACTACCTATGTCCCATGCTTTCAATGAATATCTTGAAACATCATAGTGGATAAAACTGAAATACTAAACCCCCTAGGAAATATTTTACAACACCTTGTTTACTCATACCAGACCAAATGAACCACAAAGTAAACCATGGGTATCTAAAAGTAATCATATCAAAACAAAACCCAAAAAATAGAACAATGAAATTGAATTACTAGGACATCACACTATAATGGGTATAACCATGATGCAATTCCCAATCATAAAAGATTAAATATTAGATCATGTAAGATTAATTCCAAAGACACTATTATATATAACAACTTTATAAAATGACTCCAAATCACCTTATGACCACCATGTCTTGACCCAACTAGCCAGGAAACGACCATCCATGCGGAATATTAAAAAAACAATCCTTAAGATCCTTTATTCTATAATCCACACCAATGAAACTACAACCATACTCATACATTAAAAAATATTTTAATTAACTCTCACATCTCAAACCTCATGCCATTGTATATAAAACATTCTATGAATCAAACAAATTTGGAATGCCAGATTTTAGAAAAAAATCATCCTCTGTCCAACTCCGCATGATCAAACTTTCAGGGACACACTGCTAGGCACCCATTTAGTGGATATCCATTCCCCAACATCATCTCCCATATCTACATCTACTCTTGATGTCTCTAACACATGAAATATTAAATTTAATAGAATGAGATATTCTAGGATCTTAAAATTTTGATTTATGTTAGAAATGGAGTAATCATGAAACTAGCAGGTTATCGGTACTTTATAACATTTACTAGTGAATTTAGTCAGTATGGTTCTATTTTTCTAATGACACAAAATAAGAAAAACTATGAAAAAATAAAGTTGTTAAAAATGAAGTAAATTCCCAATTTGAAAAAAGTATCAAAATTATTCGATTAGATCAGGGATTTTAATACCTGATCCAAGAGTTCATTAATCATCTCGGTGATTATTGAATTAGTTCCCAACTCAATCATCTTGGGACACTATAGTGGAATGGTGTATCTAGGTGAAATAATCATAACCAATTGCATATTGATTGATTGGTGAAAATTCAATGTGACCTTCCTATATCATTTTCAGGATATCCTATGACTTTGTTTTCATTCCTACTTACTATATTCCATCTAATGTATACATAAAGACAATATATTAGATATATATAAGGAATGACTCACTCGCCCCTCCCTCATAAGGTGTCGCACACCCCCCATGTTTTTAAATTCTATCACTAGTTGGATTATATCTATCATCTCTAGCTGGAGAGGATCCTCATCACCTACCATTGGACATATTTTTTCTAAGTTGGATCCCACTCATCTGTCTTCGAACATCTATTCCCCCGGTTCCTTCATGTTCTTCATCTATTCAATTTCTAGGTATGGGTTTGGGGATTCTGTAATCCTGAAAATATATTAGTTTATAGAAGACATGATTTATTAAATCAAGAAAAAAGGTCACAATATACCCCTCCCACAATTACATTTCCTCCTAATACATAAACCTCTAAAGGATATCTATGGATATATGTGCTCTCTTGGGTGGAATTAATTAATATTGGAACATTTCCCAGGTCCTTCTTTTATAGACATGGTGAAAGGTGTCATGTTTAACAAAACTGCCCCACCAATCCATGTACTTCAAATATTACAACCACCTACACCTTTGAAAACTCTCACGACTATCATAATAATAGTTACTTTAAATGTGAAAAATTAATCACCCAAGATGGGCATTCTCCATAGTGGCTATGTTTGGTGGACTGGACACCAACCGAGGAAGTTGGAAAAAAATATCAATCAATTATCCCCCTAAAGATGCAATCTTATTGACAATATGAAAAGTCCTGTCTTCTCTCAAGAAACCTCCTATGTCAACATATCTATCAGTTTCTCATTCATGTGGATCTTTACAAGTCTCATGATATTTTGATCAATAAATTCATGTATTTAGTTATAGAGAATGTTTATATGCTTCTTGATATATTTATCGCTCCACCTCATAAGTCAAAAGAAGGTAATTTGACTCTAAATATTTTTTTGATGGAATTGTTCCATGTAAAGATCTTCGAACCTTCGAAATGGTATGTTCAGGAGGTACAACATCACCTAGCTCTTGTTAGGGTTCACCAATATCGTGTGGAGTGGATTGAGTCTCCCACTACTTAATATCCTCCTCCATTGACACCAGGTCTACGGTTAATGAGTCTTCATTCACCACCTCCACTTAATGGATTGGTGGTGAAGGTATAGGAATTTTGTTAATAATTCATTCCTTGACACATTCCCTTCGAGACATTATAGGATTTTGAATGTCCTTGATCATTTGGTTCTCATGGATTAGAACATCTCTCTTCTAATCAAATTTTTATTCTTTGTTTCCCAATTATTGTATATGAAATCCTCATATCCATAGCCAATGATGATTCTTGGGGTAGATATCCCATCAATATTTTTCCTATGCTCTATGGATAATCGTTAGAATAACAAATATCAAAATACTCATAAATGAGTGTAAGATGAATGTTTATTATACTATCTCATCAGTGGAATCTCAAAATTAAGTGGGACTGATGATGATCTCTTGATGAGGTAGCATAAAACCCCACAACCTTCTCCCTGTAATGGATTAGGCATCTTAGACATAATCGTCATTCTTTTAAACTTCTACATAATGGTTTTTTTTCATACATTATGAAACTCTGTTTTGTTGTTGTGTGCGCAAGGTTGTCCTCTCATGTTGGATTCCCCAACTCCTATAATACGCATCAAATTCCATGTATTTATACTATCCGCCATTTTTTTGGATGAAGTAAATTCTAATTAATTCTAGTTCTATGCTCCACCATGGAATGAAACTTCTTGATGTAGTCTTGTAATTTGTCCTCAGTATGTAAGAAGAACACCCACACCCTTCGAGATGCATAATCAATAAATGATAGGAAATATTTGTTACCTACCACTGAATCCACATTCATTAGTTCCCATACATAATATTGCACATGATGCATCAAATCTTATCTCCTTAATAAATTATTATTTACTTATACTTTATGTTTCTTTCTATACAAGCATTATTTACAAGGACCATGTTATAAATCATTGTTAATAGTGATGTACTTATTATTATTCAGGTAGATAACCATATTTCACTCAAGTTGAAGAGTCTCCTATGCCACATAGTATATGATGTATCTTCTTCCACAATGCTAACGATGTCAACACATATCCTCACATGAGTATTGTACAATGTATTGAAAATGTATCCTTGGAAAATAAAGATTGATCCTTTCATTATCTTCCATTCTCCATTTCTAAACGTGTTTTCATATCTTTTTATATCAAATGATATACCTGATAAAAGGATGATTCGATGGCTTGGAAAATGATATATATCCTTTATGGTGGTTTTTTATCCAACATTTTTCTTTACTTAGATATCAACAATGCCAAAAATCTCTATTGAACTACTATTTCTCATATTGACTGTGCAAAAGTCACCATCTTAATAAGTAAATAAATACTCATGATGTGTAGTGACATGTTATGATACATTAGTACCAAACAACCATTATGTTTCCTAGCATAATGTATGAAATCATGTCTCTTCATTGTTTTTGGAGTAAAGAACAACTTCTCTGGTGATGTTCACATCTGCATCTACATTTCTTCATTATTGGTTTTCAACTTTTTCCTCTTTACTGTAGAATCATTTTGTAGGTATTCTTCATTTGTCCCTCCATGCCACAATGGTAGCATTTTTATGTTGGAGTCATTCCATCTATGGACCTTCCACTAATCTTACTTAGGACTCTACTTCCTACCTCCCAACATCCAACATGTTGTCTATCACACTTCTCTAGGATGAGATATTGCACTTAGTTGTAACCAACATCATTCCTTTATGACTCCTCATTGAACAACATATCCTTTACCATTTACATGGGATGTTTTACTTTGAGAGAAAAGTTTTTGACTGAGACCACAAGAATATCCTAGCTATTGGGAAGTATTCAAAGTAAATGGTTGGCATGATCTTAAACATTCAGAGTCTTACTTGTAGCCACCAATTATTCAACAGATTTTGAAACTCACTGGTGTGCTCATCTATAGAACTTCCCCCTTTAGTTGAATATTCACCAATCACTTCAATAAGAGGATCTCTTTCTTAGCTGTATTTTAATAGCATTAATTTTCTAATATTATCTGAAGTTCATATGCACCCGTTTCTTCTACATCATGGTGGTAGACGTTGTGATCGCACTATAGGAAAAATACCATTTCCCAGTGTTTTTTAGAAATGGAGGCAGTTTAAAACATTTTCATAGGGTCCTGAGGTGGTTTTTTGAAAATACAACTAATGTCTTTTTCATAATAGAATAGGCCGCGTTTTCCAAGATTTAGCGGTACTTTCCCCCGGCGAAACTGTTTTTTTTCGCGATGGTTATAACAGTCCTGAAAAAAAAAGTTTACCCTGGGGAAACAGTTGCTAAAACCATTAAAAACACCATGATATAATAAATCAATATGAAAATTGTTTAGCAGTAGTTAAAATCACCACTAAACAAATATCAGTTTCGTCCGGGAAAAATTCCACTAAAACCATTAAAATCACCGTGATATAATAAAGGAATATGAAAAATGTTTAGCGGCGGTTAAAATCGCCGCTAAATTATTGTCCATAGCGGTGGTTTTGACAACCACATATGTCAAAATACCATCATTTTTTTAACTGTTAAACCCACCCCTAAATATATTATATTTAATTTGTGGTGGTTAAAAACTGCCTCTAAATCCTGAATTACAAAAAAAGGAGCTAATACTGTAGGCCCATTACCAATGCCCTGAAAAAACCCATTCTAATATTTATAAAATATAACACATCATAACCACAACAGATCGCAACCACCACGCCTCACAACCACCCCACATCACCAACACCACACATCATCACGACTACAAATCACAAACACCATGCATAATTTAGTTTCAATAAGGATTATTATCATAATTACTAAATTATTATGAAGTGTATTCACACAGAAATACAATATTGCACGGGAAACAAATTTAATTGTTCGATATATATTCTTAGTCATTTTCATATTTGGTGAGGTTATACAAACGTACATATAATGTTTCATATAAAACAATACAATACACTATCTCAACATAAGTCATAACTGGAATACCAAGTTAGTGTGTCCATATAAGAATAAATAACAATAATAAGTAAAAACCACCCAAATATACATATAAATAAGGGGAGATTAAATATCCCCAACCATGACTGAATCTTCAAGGATAAATGAACAAGAACCAAGGATAAACCACCAATTTTCTCAAGTGAATCACTATATAATCCAATGATTAATAATAATCCATCAAAAATCACCCAAAAAAGAATAGAATTACCACTATAACAAAAAATTGACTATAATAGAAAGATAATAAAGGATTAATGGGGAAACAGAGGTCTACCATGAATCAAATAACTTCATTCTAAATGATCCAATATGATCTGAGTGGTTTGGAACACTAAGGGAGGTGACTAGGGAAGGGGAGGATGAGTAAGGGTCAACCAAGAATTTAGGTAAAGTCTAAAAGTAAAAAAAATGAGATAATAAAAATCTTATTTATATGTGAATCACACTAGAATCTACCAAAGCATGGTTAATATGAAAAACTCATGTGGTGGGTTTGGTAAAAGTGTGATTAAGAAACCTCATTTTCATTTTATCTTTTTTACCATTTTAAATGGTATTTAGCCCCACAAAAATTGTAGAACATGGACTGTTATAATCCATAGTAGTTCTTATATATTCTTCCATGTATAGAATCCATGACCTAGTTTCCATTTCCAAACCATTTTACCCTCACCATGACCAAGGTTATAATGTTTTGAGCTTGTGTAACACCCCAAGAATTCATAGTGTTATTTCTTCAAAATAATTCAATAACTTGCACTGCACGCAACACCGAGTTCAATCACACCATTAAAAGAGGTCATGAATAGTATTAACTACATTTTGAACTTTATATAATCCTTATAATTTTAGAATCCCTATTATGAGTTTCTTAGTCATAATGCAAAAACAGATTCATTTTCAGTATTTCACTTTTATCAACTTCTAATAGTGAAACCTTTTTAAATACAATATTTTAATCTTTTTGACTAAATGGGGACATTAAAAATTTAAAATGAAACACCCCAAGCTTCCACGGTACGTTTCCCTTCGAATAATGCGATAGCGTGTGTTGTACGCAACCTCGAGTTCTAACACACACCACAACTAATTAAACTAGCCGTTGTGAATAGTAATACCTAATTTTTGAAATCATATATATTCTATATTTCAAAATGGACTTCATTTTTGGATTCGGAATATCAAAATTAGCCTAGGGTGAAATTTTGGTACATTTCGGATAACTTTCATATTTTGATGAATAGTGAAAATTTCTAAATTTTAATTAAAAACAACTTTTTTAATCAAAATAATTAATAGTGATAAATTATGAATTTGAGTGGTTTTAAAGTATATTTAGAATATATTTTTACCATTCAATTTAATGTTTATCATTGGACATAATTTTACAATTAAACCGAACATAAACAAGTGTCAATCTTTTGATAGTTATTATCTCTTAAAAACACGCTTTTTGTTTTGACAGCGGGAATTAATTTTAAATTAATTTCTGCCACTTCTGTGTTTTGAATTTAGGAAAATGGATTCCATATTTGGAATCAGGATGTTCAAATTGTGTAAATAGGTAACTTTTATTTTTACACATTTTGAATAATTACTGCGGTAAATATTTTATTTACCATGGTTAAAGGGTAAATCCGGTAAGTAAGGGTTAAAAAAATAATATTATAATAATACAAAATTACCCTAAAACGTGTCTTAACCCTATTGGTTGATACATGGTCGACCATGGGCATCTTTGTGTCAATTTTGGGACCCCATGGATCCACTTGTAAGTGATAATGACACTTTATTTTAATTAAGTTAAAATGAATACAAAAATGACACAAGCATATATCTTTTAGAAGAACAATTTTTACATAGGGTTATACATGTTGGCTTTTCGATTGTAAATATTCATTGGAAAGCTAAAAAGATTTCCTACATAATGATATTTTATTTATAATTTTTAGACATTAAATAAGTTATTTTATTTATGACACAATGATGATGCAGTAATTACTATAATAGTGAAAAATAAAAATAATTGATCTTATAAATACCCAAATAATTATAATATGAAACTTTTAATGAATTAAACTAATTTTATATGATAATATGATATATTAGGATTGATTTAATTGACTTTATGCAAAGTAATCAATCTGTTAGGAGTTTCACAAAAATCAACTATTGAATAGTGTCAAAATTGACATAAAAGAGTTCTTAAAACAAATATTATATTATTAATTGATATTAAATTCCTAAAAATCTAAGTTTCGGCCAAGAGACTTATATTATGATAGGTTCCTCATTAATGGACCACTTGGGGGTCGCTTGTATGTATATGGTAAGTCTATTAACCATATAATATAAAAATACAAAGAGATATTGTAAAAGTGAAACTAATTAACTTAGAGTTAATACTTAAAGATAAGGTTAATATAAGTACCCAAACCTGTCTAAATTCTATTGGATGAGTTGTTTTCGACCTATCCCCACCTCAGCCTTTGAATAGTCAACTTTGGAGCCTTTTTAAACCGAATATGAATTTATTATAAATTAATATTTCTAGCTTTTCCAAAGGTGCCCCTCACCCCTCTTATAAAAGGGCACTCCTCCTTCTCATTTCTTCACACCTCTAAAGCCTTTTGGTTCGGCCTAACTCTGCCCAAATACTCTCACAACATCCCTCAATACAACCTAGAGGCCTTAGTTTGATCAGAAAGCCAACCTAAGGAGCCCTTTTGATCAAATCAAAAGGAAGAACCCGAAGAAGAGGTAATGATCTCACCACCCTTTTCTAAGTTCATTTCTTCTTCCACTTCTTCTTCCTTTGTTCTTACCATTCTGAAATAATAACTCCAGTATCTCACATATGCTGTGATGTTATTATAAATATGGTACAATCATATTCAGTATTCTATCCACCCTTTGAATAACATGTCACCATACGTGCGTACGTACGGCTTACCGTCTCCACGTCGTGGTGTAATTGTTATTCAATATAATATTATTTGGATGGGTATAATAATGATGTGTAACTCATGTAAATAATAAATATAACATGTTAATGATTCTTTATATATGATATACCATCCATTTATATATTATTTTAATATCAGAAGGTTGATATTGTCGCTCGTGCGTACGTACGGACTACCGTCTCCACGAACGCGATGAGATTCATTCTCCATCGTAACCATTAAAGCGTAATTATCATTTTATGATTTAAAAATGATGTTTAAGGACTTGATATCATTCTGGATATGAATAATATACAACCTATCCTTTACAAACATGTCTTACGTAACAAAACATATGAATGAAAACAAGTAAGTTAACACCCGAAACAACGATAATACTAAGATATTATTATCAAATCAATATTAAAAGATCATATATGATATCATATTAATGTATATGATTCTTGTATAATTTAATAACAATTATTTCACCATTATACAGGAGGTTAACCTACCACAACCAAGGAAAAGTA
This sequence comes from Viscum album, assembly GCA_963277665.1. Lineage (NCBI taxonomy): Eukaryota > Viridiplantae > Streptophyta > Magnoliopsida > Santalales > Viscaceae > Viscum > Viscum album. Next base: position 214,528,820 of record OY728119.1, on the reverse strand, counting down.
CAAGGTAAGGGTTATTTCACAATCTCTTCATTATCCGAGGTTGTATTATACGTAATAATCTACTGGGACCTCTTTATCATCCACATCCATGTTTCTTTGAAATGTATTTCAAAACATTTTTACTATTTACAAGAATATGGGTTAAAGTCATTTATACCCTTGTTTGACTTTTTATAAGAGGTTTATAAAGGAATCTTTCCGTCGTTTTAAAAACAAGGTCCTTTTTAACCTTTTCGACTGAATTGAGGTAAGAATGTTTTTTTTAACTTATACGGCGGGTGCAGTTATTTTTCGCCATTATAAAATATTCAAAGCTTTCCTTACAAGCTTATAAGAATATTTTCAAGAAAATGTTTTATTTTATATGGCTCTTAAATGATTTCAAAAGTAAAAGGAGATATTTCTTTAAAAAGAATTTTGATTTCATCTATGTCAACATCCTTCATTATTCTTGATTGAGGTCAATGTGATACAATACAATCTTCCATATTGTATCGAATGAGTTATGTTTGACTGTGGATGTGCTATTTTTATATCACTCATGGTTTATGTTTAAAGTGTTGACATTTCAGAAGTTATTTTTAATCCGAATGTTTATGTTATGTTTCAAACTTTTCTTCAGATGAATGTGCTGAACAAGTATGTTCCGGGTTGGGGACCGGTAAAAGTAAGCCCTCCAGGTTGGGGACTGGTAAAAGTAATCCCTCCAGGTTGGGGACTGGTTAAAGTAAGCCCTCCAGGTTAGGGACTGGTAAAAGTATGCCCTCCGGGTTGGTGTCCGGTTATTAGAGGCACTCCGGGTTGGTGTCCGGTTATTAGAGGCACTCCGGGTTGGTGTCCGGTTATTAGAGGCACTCCGGGTTGGGTTCCGGTTAGAAGTAACCCCTAGGTCTTGGGATGAGGCCTAGACAATGAAATTAACGTTTGACATTATGCATTCCAACATTATGAAAGTGGTTATTGATTTTTGCATGTGATTATTCGATTAGTAGAATATCCATGTGAATAAGTAAATGGCATTATTTCATTTTACTTTTGCCATACCATGTTGAAGTTCAATTTTAAAAGGCTTTTGTTTTAGTAATGCATTGCCTTAAATGTTTATTCTTATTTATGAAAGTTTCCGCTATATTGTTATCCTTACTGGGCATTTGAGCTCACCCCTTTTCTATGTTTTATTTTTCCCCAGGATGTGAAGAAGTAAATTATGAATGACCTGCAGGGATATTATGAGGGGATAGTAGTGTGGATTATGTAGACTTTGTTGTTGTAGTAGTTTTTCATTTTATGATGTAATGTAAAACTTATGAATATATCTAGTGTTTCCAAGGCTACTAAACCAATCGGTCTGTCGAGATTTGATCTTTCTTGTGATCATGCCAATGTTACGAAGTAATGCACCGACTCTGGGTAGCTGGGGTCGGGGCGTTACAGTTGGTATCAGAGGAAGTTTAGTACAAACCTTGGAAACTAGATTTAGATAAACTCTGATTAGAGCACGTAGACCTAAGATGAACTTTGAGGATTAGTATAGAAGAACTTCCTAGAATTTTGGTATTGTAGAGATTTTGTGAGTTTTTCGAGCAATACATCCCTGTCTGGATACGAGCAGGTAGAGGCGGCTCTGGCACAAATGTACCTAGGGGTAAAACCCGAAAACACCGCTTTGAGCTAGACTCGAACGGGAACTGGTGCACGACAACGGGCCTTGCTGCACTCTTGGTTACGACACTCCCGGGGGATATGCTTAGGATAACTCTCACTATCTTTACAAATCATTATGAAGGGTTTATGAGTATATACTTCCTCAAAGAGAACATTTTTATGATTATGGATTGTATCCATAAATAGTTCAATTTATGTTAAGTGTTTTATAAGTATGGGATTATGTATTTTGATTCATAAACTGATCTAGTATATTCCATTGTTTAGAAATGGCGCCCAGTAGAAGGAATGAGAACTCCAGAAATGCACATGATCCAAAGAGAAGGAAGGACCATATCTTTCATGGTCTTAAGCTAGAATTTATAAGAGAAATAGTCTCCCATGTATTATCATCATATGAAGAAATAATATCATGTGTTGATAAGGTAAGTAAAGAGTTTACTGAGTCCTATGGCTTTGAAGGGAATCAAGAGAAGAAAAGGATGGAAGAGAGAAAGATGGATAAAGGGAAGAGGGAAAAGAAGAATTTTCCCATATGTGGTAACTGTGGAAAGAAACACCCTGGAACATGCCTGAAAGGAATGGGAGTTTGTTATAAGTGTAGAGGAAAAGGACACAAAGTACATGACTGCAAGGGTAAGAAAATGGTTTTAAATGTACAATGCTTCATTTGCAAGGAGTTTGGACACTACGCGAACCTATGTCCCAGTCATCAGACTATGCCGCAAATGATGTTATTGGATAATAATCAAGTTATGATACTACCACAGATGAAGAGGAATGATTAGAGTTCTTATGTTGATTATGTCAATTGAGTGTTGTATCAACAATGTAATTGTTATAATAATTATGGAGTATATAAGGATTGTACTGCAGTACTATTTCATTAAGGACTTGAGATTATGTGGAACAAAGAAAAGTGACTCAATAGCAGGATAAATTTTTGGAAAATATATGGTTGAGAGAATGATAAACCATAATATAGTTCTGATACCGAAATAGTGATTTTGGAATAATACATGATTGCTTTGGATAAATTATATTGGATATTATTGACTACCTTCGAACTGATTAATGATTTGTATAAAACATTTTTGGATTGATGAAGTATATCCAGCATTCTATATGGAATAAGGGAGCATGAATGTAATCAATAAAGATTATGGTAAATCAGGATGTTTCAGTGTTTTAAAAGAATACATGATGAAGGTATTAATATTCTATTACAGGGTAAAAAGGATCTACATTATGTTTACCTTCCTTATAAATGTTGGACTGTGAGTTTGGACAGAAGTATTTTGGATAGTTCTAGTTTGGATTATTTTGGATTGCCATAAAAGGACAACCCGGAGGTCGGGCGGCAACCCGTCGCGTCCGGCAAGGCTGTGAGACTTGAACCCGCAACCGAAGGGCGACAAGGGTGTATCACCTACCATTGGCCCACGAGATGTCCTGGATTAAATAAAGTAGTTTTTTACAAGATCTGGTAGATGAATTATAAATTCGTTTATTTTGGAACCCTCTATGAATAGTATAAATAGAATTTTTTTTACGAGTGAATGATGAGTTTTGGTAGAAATTTATTAATGGATAAAACTCTAATTATAAACTAAGTATATCTCCTTATTATCTTATCCAATCTCATAAATAAATTCCTCAACATTAATAATAGAAACTTAGAACAAAAATGTTGTCCTAGATGGTACCTTAAATCATCACAAATTTATGGCTTTGGGATTGTTGGCCTTTTCATAGCCATGTTCTCTACCACTCTCCATCAGATAATTGATGGTTGGATTTCTCTTCCATATCCATATTTTCCTACATGGAACCCTAGTATGTGTTATTTTCGGTAATCTTCATACTTTCCACTCTTTATTTTAAATAGAGACCTCATTAATTCATTTTTCGATGTGGGATTTCAACTAAGATATTTTGAAACGTCAAAATGTGTTATCCTAATACCCTATGTTTTGTTGAACCGATGGTATTTCAAATCATCATAGATTGATGAGTTTAAGTACCTCAATTTTATACTTGTTTGTGATTGATGACCTCAATCACTACCTATAAATATTTACGTTTTTCCTCCAATTATATGTCTCTAATTGCCACCAATGTTCTCCTAATCGAGATCATAATTTGGTGGTGACCCTTTCATTTCTCTTTTCCTCATATTAAGACTAAATTTTAGTAACCCAATTTCCAATGTGGGTTTTCCCACAAATATATTTTCTACTTTCAACCTTTTATTTTTGAAGAAAAATTTCAAATTGCGAGGACGCAATTTATTGAAGGAGGGGAGAATGTAACACCCCAAGAATTCATAATGTGTTATTTCTTCAAAATAATTCAATAACTTGCACTGCACGCAACACCGAGTTCAATCACACCATTAAAAGAGGTCATGAATAGTATTAACTACATTTTGAACTTTATATAATCCTTATAATTTTAGAATCCCTATTATGAGTTTCTTAGTCATAATGCAAGAACAGATTCATTTTCAGTATTTCACTTTTATCAACTTCTAATAGTGAAACCTTTTTAAATACAATATTTTAATCTTTTTGACTAAATGGGGACATTAAAAATTTAAAATGAAACACCCCAAGCTTCCACGGTACGTTTCCCTTCGAATAATGCGATAGCGTGTGTTGTACGCAACCTCGAGTTCTAACACACACCACAACTAATTAAACTAGCCGTTGTGAATAGTAATACCTAATTTTTGACATCATATATATTCTATATTTCAAAATGGACTTCATTTTTGGATTCGGAATATCAAAATTAGCCTAGGGTGAAATTTTGGTACATTTCGGATATCTTTCATATTTTGATGAATAGTGAAAATTTCTAAATTTTAATTAAAAACAACTTTTTTAATCAAAATAATTAATAGTGATAAATTATGAATTTGAGTGGTTTTAAAGTATATTTAGAATATATTTTTACCATTCAATTTAATGTTTATCATTGGACATAATTTTACAATTAAACCGAACATAAACAAGTGTCAATCTTTTGATAGTTATTATCTCTTAAAAACACGCTTTTTGTTTTGACAGCGGGAATTAATTTTAAATTAATTTCTGCCACTTCTGTGTTTTGAATTTAGGAAAATGGATTCCATATTTGGAATCAGGATGTTCAAATTGTGTAAATATGTAACTTTTATTTTTACACATTTTGAATAATTACTGCGGTAAATATTTTATTTACCATGGTTAAAGGGTAAATCCGGTAAATAAGGGTTAAAAAATAATATTATAATAATACAAAATTACCCTAAAACGTGTCTTAACCCTATTGGTTGATACATGGTCGACCATGGGCATCTTTGTGTCAATTTTGGGACCCCATGGATCCACTTGTAAGTGATAATGACACTTTATTTTAATTAAGTTAAAATGAATACAAAAATGACACAAGCATATATCTTTTAGAAGAACAATTTTTACATAGGGTTATACATGTTGGATTTTCTATTGTAAATATTCATTGGAAAGATAAAACGATTTCCTACATAATGATATTTTATTTATAATTTTTAGACATTAAATAAGTTATTTTATTTATGACACAATGATGATGCAATAATTACTATAATAGTGAAAAATAAAAATAATTGATCTTATAAATACCCAAATAATTATAATATGAAACTTTTAATGAATTAAACTAATTTTATATGATAATATGATATATTAGGATTGATTTAATTGACTTTTTGCGAAGTAATCAATCTGTTAGGAGTTTCACAAAAATCAACTATTGAATAGTGTCGAAATTGACATAAAAGAGTTCTTAAAACAAATATTATATTATTAATTGATATTAAATTCCTAAAAATCTAAGGTTCGGCCAAGAGACTTATATTATGATAGGTTCCTCATTAATGGACCACTTGGGGGTCGCTTGTATGTATATGGTAAGTCTATTAACCATATAATATAAAAATACAAAGAGACATTGTAAAAGTGAAACTAATTAACTTAGAGTTAATACTTAAAGATAAGGTTAATATAAGTACCCAAACCTGTCTAAATTCTATTGGATGAGTTGTTTTCGACCTATCCCCACCTCATCCTTTGAATAGTCAACTTTGGAGCCTTTTTAAACCGAATATGAATTTATTATAAATTAATATTTCTAGCTTTTCCAAAGGTGCCCCTCACCCCTCTTATAAAAGGTCACTCCTCCTTCTCATTTCTTCACACCTCTAAAGCCTTTTGGTTCGGCCAAACTCTGCCCAAATACTCTCCCAACATCCCTCAATACAACCTAGAGGCCTTAGTTTGATCAGAAAGCCAACCTAAGGAGCCCTTTTGATCAAATCAAAAGGAAGAACCCGAAGAAGAGGTAATGATCTCACCACCCTTTTCTAAGTTCATTTCTTCTTCCACTTCTTCTTCCTTTGTTCTTACCATTCTGAAATAATAACTCCAGTATCTCACATATGCTGTGATTTTATTATAAATATGGTACAATCATATTCAGTATTCTATCCACCCTTTGAATAACATGTCACCATACGTGCGTACGTACGGCTTACCGTCTCCACGTCGTGGTGTAATTGTTATTCAATATAATATTATTTGGATGGGTATAATAATGATGTGTAACTCATGTAAATAATAAATATAACATGTTAATGATTCTGTATATATGATATACCATCCATTTATATATTATTTTAATATCAAAAGGATGATATTGTCGCTCGTGCGTACGTACGGACTACCGTCTCCACGAACGCGATGAGATTCATTCTCCATCGTAACCATTAAAGCGTAATTATCATTTTATGATTTAAAAATGATGTTTAAGGACTTGATATCATTCTGGATATGAATAATATACAACCTATCCTTTACAAACATGTCTTACGTAACAAAACATATGAAAGAAAACAAGTAAGTTAACACCCGAAACAACGATAATACTAAGATATTATTATCAAATCAATATTAAAAGATCATATATGATATCATATTAATGTATATGATTCTTGTATAATTTAATAACAATTATTTCACCATTATACAGGAGGTTAACCTACCACAACCAAGGAAAAGTACAAGGTAAGGGTTATTTCACAATCTCTTCATTATCCGAGGTTGTATTATACGTAATAATCTACTGGGACCTCTTTATCATCCACATCCATGTTTCTTTGAAATGTATTTCAAAACATTTTTACTATTTACAAGAATATGGGTTAAAGTCATTTATACCCTTGTTTGACTTTTTATAAGAGGTTTATAAAGGAATCTTTCCGTCGTTTTAAAAACAAGGTCCTTTTTAACCTTTTCGACTGAATTGAGGTAAGAATGTTTTTTTTAACTTATACGGCGGGTGCGGTTATTTTTCGCCATTATAAAATATTCAAAGCTTTCCTTACAAGCTTATAAGAATATTTTCAAGAAAATGTTTTATTTTATATGGCTCTTAAATGATTTCAAAAGTAAAAGGAGATATTTCTTTAAAAAGAATTTTGATTTCATCTATGTCAACATCCTTCATTATTATTGATTGAGGTCAATGTGATACAATACAATCTTCCATATTGTATCGAATGAGTTATGTTTGACTGTGGATGTGCTATTTTTATATCACTCATGGTTTATGTTTAAAGTGTTGACATTTCAGAAGTTATTTTTAATCCGAATGTTTATGTTATGTTTCAAACTTTTCTTCAGATGAATGTGCTGAACAAGTATGTTCCGGGTTGGGGACCGGTAAAAGTAAGCCCTCCAGGTTGGGGACTGGTAAAAGTAAGCCCTCCAGGTTGGGGACTGGTTAAAGTAAGCCCTCCAGGTTAGGGACTGGTAAAAGTATGCCCTCCGGGTTGGTGTCCGGTTATTAGAGGCACTCCGGGTTGGTGTCCGGTTATTAGAGGCACTCCGGGTTGGTGTCCGGTTATTAGAGGCACTCCGGGTTGGGTTCCGGTTAGAAGTAACCCCTAGGTCTTGGGATGAGGCCTAGACAATGAAATTAACGTTTGACATTATGCATTCCAACATTATGAAAGTGGTTATTGATTTTTGCATGTGATTATTCGATTAGTAGAATATCCATGTGAATAAGTAAATGGCATTATTTCATTTTACTTTTGCCATACCATGTTGAAGTTCAATTTTAAAAGGCTTTTGTTTTAGTAATGCATTGCCTTAAATGTTTATTCTTATTTATGAAAGTTTCCGCTATATTGTTATCCTTACTGGGCATTTGAGCTCACCCCTTTTCTATGTTTTATTTTTCCCCAGGATGTGAAGAAGTAAATTATGAATGACCTGCAGGGATATTATGAGGGGATAGTAGTGTGGATTATGGAGACTTTGTTGTTGTAGTAGTTTTTCATTTTATGATGTAATGTAAAACTTATGAATATATCAAGTGTTTCCAAGGCTACTAAACCAATCGGTCTTTCGAGATTTGATCTTTCTTGTGATCATGCCAATGTTACGAAGTAATGCACCGACTCTGGGTAGCTGGGGTCGGGGCGTTACAGCTTGGGTTTCCTATTTTGGATAGGCGGTCCTCCGATATTCCATGCCCACCAAAGGGCATTTAATGATTCTCATGGTGCATATTAAAACCACTAGAACAACACACATAACACCGTGGCATCCCCAAGTCATGGTTATAAATTCCATTTTACACAAGAGCATGCCCAACACAATAATACCTCATTCATATCCAGACAAGTCATTTTACAAGCCATGGTGGCCTTCAAAAGTCTAAAACACCACCTCAACCCTCAAAATAACCACAAAACTATCCATAAACATCCCCAAGACTTGATAATGCACAAAGGGAAGTTCCTAAATGGTATGTGCCATTACAGTCATAACATTTATTTTGGTTTCCCTATTATTTCCCAAGTCTAAGTTAAAGTGATCATATTTTCCCCAAAATTATAATAACGATGTGTGAATTGATTCATATTTTCATGGGATAAATAGTGATTCCTAGATCTCCTATATTAAACCCAACCAAAAACTGATATAAAATCCCACATGTTATCTTACTAATAGGGTTTCTTCATTCACATTGGTTTTCTATCCATAAGGTGGGAATTAAGACAAGTTAATTTCATTTTAAACATTAGTTTAAACTACATTAAACCTCATATAATAATGAATTTTTTATATGATATTAAACTATATATTAATTTATTAATTTTTACATGATGTTAAACTATGTGATGCATAGTCCATCTCGTAAGACTTGAATCTTCATAGAGAAGTATACCTAGTAAGACCTATCTTCTTCTACATATTATCCAAATCTACATAAGGATCCTTATAATGTGGTCATTTATCCACAAACCTGTGTTATGGAAAATTACTCTTACCCTAGGAAATAACCTAATATGCATAGGTGTATTATATAAATACTATATGTGGATTGATTCATGATCTTTCAATATATTTCATGATGTTGGGATATCCTATAATAGGCCTTGGTGAAAATTATAATCACAATGGTTATACCCTAAAGGTGAGACCCTTCCTCATTCACATCAATTTTTTATTTCTTTCTTACGTAATGGTTCCCATACATCTCATCCTTCTCCTCCTATACAGGAGACAAATTTTTATAGAGGACCTTTTACCAGAACTATGAATGGATTGATTCCTGTTACTATAGGATTTGTTTTTTATCATTTATCCTAGGATAAAAAACCTAATATATTTAGGAAAAATGAATCATAAAACATGATTCATGACAAAAAAAATAATCGAAATATATGGTACATACTACACTAGAGAAATCAAGACATTAAAGGAACCATGATAAATGAATAAAATACAGAAAATGAAACATGAGAAATCAAGAAAATGTTAGGTCATGAAAATGTTTGGTGGCTACTATGTCCCACACATGATACATATACAAATCAACTTTTGTCATATTTTTACAACTTATCAACAAAAAAACTAATCACGGTCTGATGATGAAAAATGATCGTCAACAACTCCATCTCCATCTCTACTTCATTCTACCACATGAAAAAACATTATATTGAAAATTGAATACTGTTGTATATTTATAAATAATCATAAAACAAATTAATTTTTTAAAACTAAATGATTTTAAATTTTGGAGATTTACCTTCTCACCACTAGTCAGTGCAATACCACCGGGGGCAGATCTGGTAGTCTTATAATATATACCAATCAATGCTTTCTGCAAAGCCGATATCTTATCCCTCTTTTAGTGAACTGTGTTTCGTAGAGAAAAAATCAATCTCTGAGTATCTTGGGGTATGGAGTGACTAAAAAAAGGAGTAGATGCAGCTAAGATCCCAAATGTCCTTCTAAAGACCATTGATAGTACGGGTCCCAAACCCATCCCGCTCACTCTACTAGGATGCTCCTTCCCAAGGACTTTAGCAACTTGGACATCCTGGAGACTAAGTAGGATAGCACCGGATTGGCATCCCATAGTTCATTAATTTTTACCTATAAATAAAATAACATTCATATTAGAAGAAATATATATTAACATAATAACAACTGATAATAAGTTATTATAATGAAAAATGTGTTCATACCCCAACTGCTTTGGCAGGCTCATTAACAAAATTTCCATCAGATTTTTGGTGAACATTCAACCAAACATCTATTCGAGATGATTCATTCCCTAAAATTTTTGAATTTATTAAACAAACATAATTAAAAAATTTAATATAGTACAAAAATAATATTTTCTAATAAATATTTAAACTAATTAAAATTTTTCCAGAGCAGATCGGCTTCTCGAAAATCTCTTTGACCCCGCAGGGTGAGGGTTGACCTGCCTAGCCTGGCTTGATGAATTAAATATTGAAATATCCTAAAATAAATAAAATAAAATATAATAGTAATGTATTCAATTTCCTCTTCTCTTCATACACATGTATAAATTTAAAATGATATTATTATAGTAATATATATTTAAATACTATCTTATTCTTAACGCGATATCTATCAACAAAAATATTTCATTGCTCTTTGCGTACCCCCATCGGGTAGCTTGTCATAAATATGATGGGTAGTCAACGATGTATCATTGACATCGCCCCACAATCTCAATTTAATGTATTTCAATTTTTTTCCCAGATTTTTCAATGTCCACTTTCATGCTATCACATCAGCAACTGTAAAGTGGAAAAACATATGTACACCGAAATTAATTTTGAAAATATTAATAACAAGACATTATATTACACCATAATGTATTAAAATTACATATATTTGGGAATCAGAAACATCATTTTTCTAACATTAAAGCATATGTCTCCAATCATCATATGAAATAGGAAGGTAAACGGGTTTCGCAGCTAGCTGGCATAAAATCTGGCCAATTAATCATGTGGTGTCATCCATAAGGACCCTATATGAATAAAATCGGACAACTATCTTCTCTCAGGGTTGATTCCATACATATGAACTTTTTATATATTTTTAAATAGTTTCATTGTTTCCATCTTTAATGAACAAACAATTAGAAAAAAAATGTTCCATAAATTTATTCATATTAAATTTTTTACCAATAACAGTCACCCTCCAGTATCCCCGTGAAGAACTAGAAGTGGTGCACTGCTACCCCACTACTGAGGCTCCTGAAGTGGGAGGCGACGATTAAGCTACTATAGGGATGCTCATAGAGGGCGTGAGAGATGGTGCAGTGTGATATGGTGCAGGGGGAAGGCGGATGGTGACTCATTTGTCATAGGAAGGGAGAAGGATGGATCATCATCTGTCATAGTGGTCGATGAAATAGTATATAACTTCCTCCTTGGAATTACTGTCATTTAATCAAATAAAATTAAGTTCAGAACATATATTTCAAAAAAATTTCAGAAATAAAAATCAAAAAAGATAACTGATTCAATGTAATAATAAACAAAATATACATAACTATGATAATGAATGATTTCACAAATGAAATAAGTGGTTGTTAATGAATGCATAACTATATATACAACAATTCTCTCATTCAATCATTCTAGTTTTCTTCTCCATTACTTCATCCTCATCATTCATCCTTGCTATACTAAAATTTTCAATATCATTGTGGAAAAATAATTATGATTCTTATTATTGATGAGATTCAATGTCAGAGGTCAAATCTTCCACTTCATCACCCATATCATACAAATCTATTTTTTTACATGAGAAAATACACTCCACCCTTCATCAATACATCATGAACATAATATACCATTTTTTCTTTTGATGATAAGATATAAGGATCATTCAGTTCATGATCACCAACATCCATCAAGAGAGAAAATTTCACTGAAAAAAATTGCAAGGAATCACTTATAACACCTCTGATAATATCAACCCAATTGAATTTGAATAATACATCTGAAAAATGCTCGTGGTTGTTTAATTCAATAATATCGGACAGATTTCCATAGTATAACACTTCAAAAAATGTAAATATACCACTATTATATGTTTTCAAACCCTCATCTCATTTGACTGTATGAAATCTGAAGCCATTCACGTTGTAGGAGTCGAACATTCAAACTTTTTTTAGAGGACCTCGAGCAAGAAACTTTAAAACATCCGACAAATCACATCGAGTATCAGTATTCATGATCTGAAAAATATATATACATTAATAGAATTAAAAAATATATCTCTTAACCTGATATTTTTGTTTATTGAAATATTTACGAACTTACACATCATGCAAACCATTCTACATGATATTTATTAAAAACATTTGTTATTTATTTCTTATTTCTTGTTAGGCCTCTCATTCGCCTCTTTGTTTGTATCCTCAACTCTTCAATAAATGGATCTAAATTTTCAATATTCATTAACACATATCTATGTGCCTGTAATAATGACATTTATGTTAGTGTAACATTTGAGGTCCTCCCAACTGATCGGCTAATAGTAGGAAATATTTTTGATTTCCCATGTATTTGATATTGAGTCGATGTGTAATCAACATGTCCAACTTGATTAAATCTTGTCTCAATATCATCCAAATATCTAGAACAAAAGGAAATAAACTCTTATTTCAAATAGGTTTCAGTAATAGAGCCTTCTGGTTGAGATTTATTTCTCATGTATGATTTTAAATTCCCAATATATCTGTGAAATAAAAAAACAAACATAATTATGAATTTAATTAAGTGCCAAAAATTGTTTACATAATTGAAAAACATATAAATAAAGTACCTCTCTGTTGGAAACATCCATGAATAATGAATGGAGACTCCTAATTTAGATCCCTCAACCAAATGCATAGTTAAATGCATCATGACAGTCAAAAAAAGACAGAGGAAAGATCATCCCCATTTCAGAAAGTCTAAATACAAAACTCTATTAAAGGTTTTAAAACTCAAATTGATTTATATATTTTTCACATTATTTACTAAAAATGTGCATAATTGAAGTACCACATTAGTAACTTTTTCAGGTAATAATGTACGCAAGGCCAATGGTAGTAATGGCTGTGACAAAATATGTGAATCATGAATTTTCAATCCATGTAAATTAAAATTCTATAAGTCAAAAAACCTTGGTAAGTTACTTTACTACTCATCACATAATTTCACATAATTTGAAATTTGAAGGAATGTATCTTTATCCCTATTTTTCATTGCAGAAATTTCTGGAACATAATTTTCATTCTCATCTGTTCAGAGATCACATTTTATGTTCATTACTTGTAAGTATTTCCGAGCATTGAGATGATCCTTTCACTTTCCATGCTCATTAAGAAATATGAAGATTAAATTTCCATAGAAAATATTCTCAGTATGAATCACATCAAGATAATGCCACAAAAAATTAAATTAAAAATACTAAAGTTTGAAGAATATATTTTTTTCTTCCATTGTTGAGTTCTAATTTCACTTGGCGATGCACTTAGAACGCATTTCCCAATATCATTCAAATGATAAAACTTCCAAAATTCTGTTTCAACTTTTTCAAGTTGTGTCAATATTTGTGAACCAGTTATCATCTTTGGAGGTGGTCTACGATCAATGAAACTGTTAAATTTGGATTAGTTCTGCCGAAATCTATGAGGTGCGTCAGGAAATATTCGATGGCAAAATAAGAACCATTTTCTACTGTGAGGTAGCCATTTGGTCTCAAAATCAACATTACAAATTGGAAAGTCCAATTTTTTGTAAGTGATCCAACCAGATAAATTCTCAAGCCAAGGGAAGTCACTAATGATCCACATTAAAGAAGCATGCATTTTGAACATTGTTTTAGATGAAGCAAAAAATCTCTCAACATCATTTCTCCATAACACCTGTAATTCTTAAATTAAAGTACGCAAGTATATATCAATATCATTTCCTGACATTTTTTGTCATGAATGATCATCGAAATTATAAAATACATTTCTTTCATACACATCCATGGATGAAAATTGTAAGGGATCAAAATAACAGGCCAAATGCTATAACTGGTACTAAAATTCCCAAATGGGTCGAATCCATCAGCATCCAATCCAAATCGAACATTCCTAGGATCAGATGAGAAATATTGATGTAATAAATCAAATTTCATCCATGATTGTGAATCTCATGGATGTCCCATTATACCATCATTGTTATTGTCTACAGAATACCACTTCATGTGTTTGAAGGTTTTCGATGACATGAATAATCCTTGAAATCCTTGGTTTAAAGGAAAGTAACACAAAACCTTTGAAGTTGTGCTCGTTTTCTTCTTCTTCATGGTAGTATGTTAATTCATACTTCCAACATCACCCATTTTCTGCCATCTAGAAGAAGAACATTTTTTGCAATCATGTCTACTTGACTCCTCTTTCCAATAAAGTATATAATCATTTGGAAATGCATGTATTTTTGTATAATTCAAACCAATCCTGTTAAAAACTTTTTTCATATAATAAAAAGACTCCGGGTTGTTTGCTTCAGGGAATTCACCACGCCATAATTCCTATATCATGGAAATTTCCTTATTTTTTATTCCATAATGACATTGGATATGGAACAACTTCAACAAAAAATAAAGTTTAGAATATTTCAAAAATCCACTATACAACTATTGATTTCCATCATCAACTAAATCATGAAACGTATTTTTCTCAATGAATTTTTCTATTACATTTTTCTCCACATAATCAAGAGGAGGATCCAATGATATGTTACAATCATTATCTGGTTGTTCTAATATCCCAAAAACATCACTTGTCACCTTTCAATTTGTAGCACCCTCATCTGGTTGTTCTGATATGTTTTGATGTTGATGGTGGTGTCTTATAGTGACAAATGCATCATTTATAAGGTTTTGAATTTCATATCCCATTGTCGATGAAGTTGGGAGCTCATTCTGTGGAATGACATTAGTGCAAACCTTTTTTCTAACGTTTGATTCTCCATTCCAAATCCAACACAAATATTTACTATGTAATTTCTTCAATATTAAATGATCATAACCATCATCTCTTATCAACCATATTATAAGTATACATTTTGGACACTGGCATATTATTCTCCCTTAAAATGATCGATTGGAAATTGAAAAATCTAAAAACTCCTCCAAACCTTTAACATACTGATGTGTGTTCCTTGGTAATGTCATCTAGCTTTTATCCATTCATATCACATTGTGCCTACACAATATTAAAAAAAATAAAATGCATAACTATTAAATAACATAGAAATAGATTCATATATACTAGTTGAATATATATATATATATATAAATATATATATATATGTTAATAAGTTGGAAAAAGTATAGAATTAGATCACCAAAATCCTTAAAGAAACATTTTCCCAATATCCCATGATAACCTATGGCACTTTAAGATGATATCTGGCCATGAAATTTCCCATAATATACCTATTATGTATCAAAATTACTATCTCATGTCTACCAAGATATCCCAAACAATATATAAATTTCATAGAAGAGGTGTGAATGCCTTTGATACCAATTTTTCACAAACCAACCTAGATAATTGGCCTAAGTGGTATATTATAGGGTTTCTATGTAGATCACAGATTTCAGGGATGAATAGATAGAAAAAAGAAATAATAATGAGGTGGAGAAAATAGAGGCATATTATATTTTTGAAGATATGCATGTGTGGTAAAGGATATAGATGGAGGAATCATGGAGGAAGGGAAATAGATATTGGGATTACAGGAAAGAGTCAAAGGTAAAGCTAGAGGAACAGACGCAAGGATAAAGATATACAATATATTTTCATATGTTAGAAAAATCACCCAATTAAAATTATACAAATGTAAACTCACCTCATATTAGTTATTTAAGAATGAAACCATAACCAAATATATTAATCCATCACTAGTAAAAATAATTCATATTATCACGGGGTTCTAAATAAAATTTTAGGTTATCATAACCATTTAATTAACTAGCGTAATACCCATCAAAATACATGTGTCAATATAGACGTTCACATTGTGTATTTATAAGTATATGAAATCCATTTTGGGTAGTATACTTAGTTGGCCAATTTTGGTTATTTAATGAAGTTTGTATAAAATTCTTACAAAAATACCATCAAACGAGTTGATGATTATATTGTATATGTTATTTCAGTGGAAAAATATATCCATTAAATAAAAATCCAAAAGGTAATTGACTATGTTTTATTAGAGGTCAAAGAAATGTAATTATACAGACACACATACTATATAAGAATGATTATGCTAACATGATATCATTTTATATTCATAACATATATTATATTTTATTGTTTTAGATTATAAAATTAATATTCTATATAGAGAACTAAGTTTCAACTAGTCATGATTAACGACTCCATATGAATTCAATAAAGGATTCACAATTGAGAAATTTACTTTATTGTTTCGTTTTCTACTCAAATTGATGTATTATTATTGGTTGGTATTCAAGATAATCAATTCATGGGTGAATAAAAGTGGTAATAACAAGGGGGAGAGGAAGCAAGGAGGATAGGGGTTAGGGTTTTGAGTGTCGGGGTTTCTCGCAGTGGTCAGGGAGAGAATGGGGGGTCACAGTGGGTGGTGGAAGAGTTGGCGTTGTAAAAAAAGTTTAGCGGTGGTTTATAAAAAACGCCCCCTAAATCATTAATAAAAAATTTAGCGGTGGTTTAATAAACCGCCTTAAAAGGCTATTAATGTTTTATTGTGGGAAAACAGTCAGCGTGATGTCTCAGTTTCAATCTATTGTTACTTTAAATAAAACTAAAGTTGAGTATGTTTCTAGTATTAATGTAGGAAAAGAGTTTATATGGTTGATGTTCTTATTAATGGAACTCAAAAAGGGATCATATAGAGGAATTTTATTCTATTATAGTGAAATTGTGATTCATCATATGTATAATATGGTGTTTCATGAAAGAACGAAACATATTAACCCAAAACATAACTTTATATGAATTTTTCCAAAGGATATAGTGTTAGAGATAAAAAATACTCTTGGGATGAAGAATCCAAGTAATATTTTAACAAATTATATAGTTAAATAAATCAGGAAGTAATAATATACCTCAGTTGGAATCATCTGATCCAGTAGAGTGGAGAACATTGTATGCATCTAAAGAGGATGAGCTCAAGTGGGTGGTTGAAAAAAAGTAAAATCAAAAATTAATTTCCTTGTAGAAGATTTTTGGGTTTTTTTATTTTCAAAAAAATGAGAAGATAAAAAAATCATCAGATTGAGTTCCACTATATAGAGTTTTTTCAATTGGGATCATTAGAAAAAAGATAATCAGATGGTGTTTATCAGGTAGAAATAATCATATAGAGGAATATAACATCTAATAAAATTGAAATATCCAAACAACACATCATAATAAATGGGTGGAAAGATCCATAAAATCTTTGATATACAATGGATATAAATTTCTATGATGAACCTCATCATGTATAGTGGAATGCTACATAATCCTATTGAATAGAGGTTTGTCTGATAATTGCCTTCGCCGAGTCAATTCACTAGATTTAGGAAGTGATATCACCAAATTACTAAAACAAACCTATTAACACACTTCACAAAAAATAAACCCAAATAGAAAATAAATATTTATGTGGTTCAGATAATTCTATACATCTAAGGAAGAATACTAAAAACATTTTCATTGTAAAAGATACTAGAAAATACAAACTCATCACTCACATCCAATCTATTATAAATTATTAAAACATTAATCACGAAACATACACTATTCATCATAATCCTACATACCAACTAATTTGGATGGATCAATTTGATAAACTATTCTTGATGGGAAAATAACCACAAATAAGACTATCGATATTTAAATCCTTTATGTCAACAATTTAAATTAAAAAAACCATAATTAATTACTATAAATGATTGATATGGAGTAAGAGGTAAGGATCTTAAACCAAGTGATATAAGAGATAAAGGTACAAAAATAAAAAAATCACCTTCATGATTTAATATCATATGTAATAAAAAAAGTACATGTGGTGTAGTGATGGTGACCGAGATACCTATATAGTACTAGGATAGAACACTACATGACCTCATTTTCACCTCTCGGTCACCAAAGGCTGGAGAATAGAATCAAGGTTCTAATAAGACCAGTGGGATTTGGTTTACCCAATTTTATTAATAAACCAAAATACAATAAAACTAATATTATCCCAATATAGTGAATTCTATATGATAAATATTTACAAATCGTATAAATGTCAACAGTATAAAATGATCCCTGAAACCTAAGGCTAAGTGAAAAAATAAATCTCCTATCTATATTTACAACACTAAATATAACACGAGTCATAGAAAATTAATCATTCTTTGTAATAACAATTAATTTGAACATTTACGTGAACCTATAGGTACCCGAAATATTGGCCATGAAATTTCATATCCCTCGTTAGTGCATATGCTGGGTGTGACCATATAATACCCAGTAATAAACCACCTAGTTTCTAACTTATATGGAATGTACTTACTTATGTTCCTTATATCAATATAGACATTTATATATATTTATATGAAAATGAATTGAAAAATGGTTACCAATAAAAACATGGAAGCATAAGATAATGTCAAAATTCACAAAATAGAATCAATTATAAAAAATAAATCCCAATAATGGTAGGGTCTATACCTAACATAATTTCTTGGATCCTAGACTTGTATATGAGACATCAAGTCAAAGAATCCATGATTCCATTCCTATAGAACTATGATCATAACAATACTTCCCATGGTTGAGTCATAGGACAATCCTTGTATTTTTGAAAGAGGAAGCAGTATAAAATAATCAAGGAACTATCATCACATGAATTTTAGGTTAGGTGAAAGTGTTATACAAAATTAAATTCATTGTGACCCCATACCATTCATCAATCTCCAAATAATACATACCAATGCACAAGTTATACAATAGAAAAATACCACTTCTTACATTGTCATTATTTATCAAAACAATATGCACAGTTAGGGTAGAATTATTATTTATACTAATCAACATGCTTGGTATAAAAGGGTTAAAACTATCTCAACATATAAATGTAATAGTCATGATTTAGAAATAATTCCATTATAATGAATCTAATTCTCAACAAAACAAAAGGTAAATATTCTTGAATATGATACCTAAACTATAATATCAATAAAACACAATTCTATGTCACATGTGATCACAACATAAAACATGACTAAATAGTTAATATTATATTATGGAATCCAAATATGTATAAAAATATCAAGCCAAACATAAATCAGGATATAAGGATACATTTTATTTATACTAATATAAATTCCAATTATACTAGTTAAAAATTATTGGATGAGGAGTAATTCATGGTTCACTAAAATATATCCAAAAAAGGATCTATATTTATCATGGGATGTAATAAGTGTGCACTATTAAAATACTACATAAGATCAAATATGGTATTTTTCATAACCAATTTGATAAAATAACTCTGAAATGGTCAAGGCGGCGAGGCTGATAGGGGCGAGGCAGTGAGGAAAAATGGAATTTAGGTGGTGAGGCAGAGAGGTAGAGAGGGTTTTGGGGGTCACCGAGGGGTGGGGGGTCTTGTAGGGGTCGGGGAGAGAAGGGGGCCTCAATGGGTGGGGGAAAGTTTCGGGGTTGAAAAAAATAGTGGTGGTTTATAAAATATGCCTCTAAATAAATAATAAAAAATTTGTGGTGGTTTAGTGAACCACCACTAAAAACCCACCATAAAACGCTATTGAAGTTGTAGTGTCTATCCATCGACGGATTTGACCAATCGCCTTATTGTTCATCTTCATACACTCTGATTCCTTAGGGGAAGAATAGATGACTCACTTTTTCTCAATGGGGTTAAAAATATCTTTCACATTAAGTATATATATTCCTTTCAAGACATCTAAATTAAGTAGTTTGAAGAAGTCAACATGATCTTCCCTCTAGTAGATGGTCCCTCTACTGTATTTTTATTCTGAATAATTTTTTGCAGAATTAAGAAAAATAGAGCCCACTATTTCATCTAGAATGGTTCGAAAAAGGGGAATAGACTCCTAGATCATTTGAATTATACATTTGTTGGTAAAGATATTACCAAATTAGTGACAAAACCTGAGATCGACCGTCGACATGGAAATGACGTGGCACCGATGTGGCGCACTAGAGGAACTGCTGAAATCTCACCAAAAACGTTTCTGATGATAGAAAAAGTCCTTCTTCTTCAAAAAGATGGTACATTGTCACCCAAACTATGAAAAACATTTAATAAGTATATGGATCATGATTTAGTTCCTTTTTTGGTATTTTTTCTTCCATTGGAATCACCTCGACATGTACTTTTAGAATCTTCCCGCAAAACAAAATTCAGGGAATCTTGTATTTCTTTATCTTTGCAAAATCCCCACTACTCAAAGATGTTTTTCCACAAATGGTTCTGATACCACATTCTTTGATTCTATAATAATGAAGAGTTATGAATGGTGGGAAAACATTATTTATTTAACATTGAAAAATAGTTACAATATACCCCTCCCAAACCTCCCTTTCTTCCACACACATGGAGATCTTAAGTATCTATTTGGACATAAGATATCTCTTGGCTCAAATTAATGAATGTTGGAATGCTCCTTAGTCCCTTCTTCTATAACTGTGGTGGGAGGTGTCATGTTTGAAAAACCTCCCCCACCATTCCACACCAAAACATAAAATCAAAATATGGAATCCAACTACACATTTGAAAAATCTAATGGTAACAAAAGAATAGTTATTGCACATCTGGAAATTGTATCACCCATGAAGGAAGTCCTCCATGGGGTCAATGTGTGGTGAATTATCCACCAACCAAGGAAATTGGAAAAACATCTCCATCAAGGGAGGGACTCGTCCACCCAATAGTTATTTTTTAGCCCCTCATAGAAAGTTGTACTCCTTGGTATGCCCCAAGTGTCTTCTCTTTTGTAGAGCCTTTTGATTCCTATTTTGATTCCATGGTATATCTCTATATATGATCGGCCTATGATTTCACTTACTTTGGATGCTTTTGATGTGGCAGTCTATTTCCATCGATGGATATTGGTTTCTCAGTTTGGGTTATAACATCATTCTCTACTACATTTCATTCATTTCATGGATCATGGGTATTATCTTCTCCGGATTTGGTTTCCATCCTAAATAAAGTTTATTTTTCCTTAGTTCTTAGTTCTAGTATCAATTTTGTGCATTCTTAATCCCAGTCCCATCATTCCATTCGAAATAATCACCTATACCTCTCCAAGTGTTCATTGGTTATGAATTATGGTAGGGAATCTCCCTAGGTGGTAGTTTGGAAAAGAACTTAACTCTTTTATATGTAATGATAATGGATCTCTTAGGATTCTGGATTCCTCAATAGATCAGTTCTTTATAGATAGAGATTTACCACAGCCGCATCATCTAAGATCTTCCTCAATGTTGGTGTTTTTTCTTCTTTTGGAAACCTATTCTCTACTACTCTATGTAGTTCTTTTTCTTAGAGAGCCACCTCCAAGGACACACCATATAATTTTTAATGGGATATCACTTTGGAATCAATGTTTTGTCTCTAGGGATCTCATATTATCATGAACCACTATCATTGTATTATGAGGTGGATGTTCATATTTCCTTGGGTATGGATTCATTTCCTCTATCTTCTCGAGAGAGCTAGTATTCCTTATCTTTGTTTTCTCCCCATGTGGTTCTCCCTTCTCTTCCTTCAATCCTTCTACCATCATCCCCCATTATATCCTTTTATTTTATGGATTTGGCAGTGGTCAACCCATGATAGGTGTATGATCTCCCAGCGCCTATGGATTATACTCAACTAGATCCATATCATTCATAAACTCTATTTTTGAGACATAGAAACTTAATGGTCAGGTTGTAACTCTCGTGAACCAACCTCATGTCCCTAGATTGAGTTTCATATAATGGTCCACCCCTCTCTCTCTATTCAATTCATTTGAGGTGTTATATATGATCCAGACCCAAGTAGTAAGCTCAATAGTTCCTTTAATACTAACTAGTTTGAGTGTTTCTCCACACAGAAGGGTTTGTACTGATTCCTACAATAGTAAAGGGTTGGAATGATTTTAGTCCCCATCTCAGGGTTCCTTAGTATCAGGCTCCTCTACTCAATATCATCTCCCCTTATGATCCCATTCCTAATATGGATCACTCGAGGCATAAGTTCTTGGTTGATGATATATTTTCTTTCTTATAAATTACAACATAGTCACAAATCTCTTGTTTTAGTTTTTGCACCAAAACTAGATCCTAACAAAATCTGGATGTTTACTAGTAGAATGGGAGTTCGTAATTTTATGTATGGTGGCTCAGTAAAACATTGTATTTAGTTTTTTTGGGCGAAATACATTTTTTTATTATGGTTGGGGATTCAGATCAATTTCTTTACATCAATGTTTGGTCTTGTTCCTTGTCTTGTTTTTTTCCTTTTATTTATTCATGGTGTGAGGAACTGGAAAGGTAGAGGCTGTGGATGAATCTTGGTTCCTTTGACGTGGGATCCTCCTCATGTTTTATAGGTGTAGATTTCAATTCTATCCTATATGCCTCAAACAATAGAGGGATGGCTCTTTTCAAGATAGTCTACATCTTAATTTTCCATTTTTATATCCTGTGTGTGTCTCTTGGACTTGGGTTTCACCGAGGACCTCTTCACATGGCGTAATAATAATTTAGGTAATAGAAAAGTGTTGTGTCTTCTGGACAGGTGTCTTTCTAACATTAACTATCTTTTTACTTTTTTGAATGATTTGGTTTATCATATAGATCAATCTCTATATGATCATTCCTTACTTCTCATCAACCATAAATCTCATAATAATGGGTTTCAAAACATCTTCTTCTCTAACTATTGGACTATCGATCCTACCTTCTTTCCAGATGTGATGCCTTCATGGGATCATCCCATGAATGGAATCTCGTGTGTGCTGTTACACAATAAATGCTTCCTCTTAAAAGTGTTTTTAGACATGTAATAATAGGAAACTATCAAATTTTCATAATATGGAGTTGATCTCGAGTGAAATTTCTCTCCTTGAGTCTCATCTTGATGAATATTATGATTATTTCATTACTAAATGATTGGTACAAAAAAATACCAAACATTTGGAGTTATTTATAGATTTGGAAATGGGGGATTGGGATTATTGTAGGGAAACATGTCTTAATTAATGTGGTCAAAATGCCATATATTTCTAAGATTACATCAAGGATAATCATCACAATATTATCCCAAATATACACATGTATTATTGATCAAATACTAAGGATCCTTTAGTTTTTGGAGGTATGGAAATTGACTATTTTCATTATATTCTTTTTTATATTAACAAGTGAATGAAGAATGGTTCTATCAGTAGCAGTGATAATATTTTAGATTCCATCTCAAGTTTGTTGTTTGATATCAATAAAAATATGCTTGGTGGTATTCTTATTGAATGCGATATTTGGGATACAGTCTGGTCTCTTAATCTAGATAGTTATCCTGGGACCGATGGTTTCCTATATTCCTTTTATGTGGATTATTGGAATCTAGTGAAAGATTATCTCATCAATTCCATACATTATTTTTTTAATAGAGTAGATATTATCCAGGTTTCATGCACTGCCACCTTGGTTCCCAAACCTAAAGTCAAGGATCCTTCGACTGTCAATCTGTTTCGGCCCATCAGAATGTGTAATATCACATATAAAATTTTCCCAACATTCTTAGGAAAATATTTTCAGTTATCCTACCTAGTTGGATCTTGGTAAAACATCATGGTTTTATCACGGGACGTTCTATATAGGGTTTAATTCACATTTATGAATAAATGATTGGAGACAACAACATGAAGAATATTAGTCCCAATGTTGTCCTTTAAATTGACATGGATAAAACGTGTGATGAGAATGATTAGAACTCTATTCTCACAGTCATGAGCTATATGGGATTCTATCATTGGGTTTATGATTTACTCTTTAAAAGATTCAACTCCACATGAATGTCCATATCATTCATGGTTAGAAAATATGTTTTTAGAAAGATGGTTATGGGATTTAAAAGGGGCTTCCCTCTCCCCTCCATAATTTTTATTTTGGTACAAGACACCTTTAGTATGTAATCAAATAAGTTAATTTTATCTGGCATCATTCAACCTTTACAGAATAGGGATATTTACTTTTGAAATTCACATCTCATCTTTGCTGATGTAATGTTATTTTATTGAGTTGAAATAGGATATCTCTTCTAGTTTTTAATAATTTTAGGTAAGAATAATGAAAAGTGAGTGGATAGTGGATCAACCATACTAAAAAACGTTTCTACCTCTCATCCTCCTACTCCAAAAATGTGTTACATTGATTGACCATAGAATGGGAATCCATTGGATATCCTTTCCAATGGAGTAGTTGGGAACCCCATCTCCCCTAGGTGGATTTTCATCTATCATTATGAGGGGATAGTCAATAGAATTTATAATCAGATAATTAATTAGATGAATTGGTTTCTTTACTTTGGTTGTAGGATTACCTTGGTTAATTATTTTTTTCCTCCATTACTATGAATTCTTTATTGACCAAGGTTCCCAAAGAGGTGATCTAGGATGTTGAGAATATTATATTTTCTTTTGTCTAGGATGATAAAATTGATCATTATTGTCATTAAGCTTCATGGAGAAGGTTGGATAAGTCCTGGGATCAGGGTAGTATTAACCTCATGGATGTCTCGAGTTTGATGTGAATTTTTCAAGATATATAGGCTTGGGAAGTTATTGAAGGGTGTAAACTTTAAGGAATCATCATAAATTGGAAATATGTGATGGATTTGAGACTCCTCATTGGAATTACCTCGGGATTTTGGAATTTTATTCATTGTTATATCCATTTTATCATGGATAATTATCATTAGATCATTGTATGTGGGGAGATTGGCTTCTGGATACACAACTATTATGGTGTATCACATGTTTTTCTATGGATTTAGATCCCAAATATATCTTTCAAGAAATATATAAGTTTCCATTTCTTCTCTAATGTGGTTTTAATCCACTAGAAGTGTGACATTTTATAAATCATCCACATGAATTGGGGCCCAAAAGTTTGTGCCTTCATGGGATATTATAATTATGTGTTTTGGAAAAATTTTATCATAGTGCCTGTGTGGTGATGCATCCCACAAAGCATGGGGTTCTATCCTTTGGTTTAAATATCATCCTCAAAAATATAACTTTATGGTGTGGAAAATTAAGAGCTTTTGTCTCTCCCATAAGGAACAATTCAAGGGAAAGGGTGTCCAAAACATCTCGATGTTCTCTTGTAGTAGGATTCATCATAATGAATCTGTGAATCACAACATTTTTGAAGGTGGATGGGTGTTATAACTTTGGAATGAGTTCGATGAATTTATTGGTCTATCTCTTTCTGATCATAATATCATGACTTCCTTCATCATTTTTTTAATAGTAATATGGGTGATATTAGGAAATGGAAGGGGATTGATCTTATTTTTGTGGTGTGCTAAATGAACCATTGGGATGATTAGAAAAAATCTTAGAAAATGGTGGTTAATAAATCTATTCAATACCCGGTAGCAAGATTGAGATTCATGGAATTTAATTTATTTCATCTTCTTAAGTAGTGGGATCATGCTCCATCCATCTAGAGTATCATGCATGCTAGTGTCCCTCCCTTATATAGAAATTGAACATCATCACAGGTTAGTATCATATGATATATCCTTCCCCCTGGTGAACACAAACTCAAAATTGATAGGTCATGATGCTCTAGTTATATGTATGGACGTGGTATTTTCTAGGATCCAGGTGACTCTATTCTCATTCCTTTTAGTTCTTATTATGGTCTGGGTGATTCACTTTAGGTTGATGGCATGTACAATGATTGATGGACTAGAATTTTACAAAAATACGAACATCTTATTATTGCATATGAAGACTAACTCGATGATAATTCATCACTATATTCAAGGTCAGATCATGGTTTCCTAGTCTATTATTTATACCATTTGGAGATGAAAAAATCTTATTAATGATCACACTACTCTCCTTCACACATTGAATAATGGGAACCAGGCTGTAGATTTTTTGGCTTCTTATATAATCTTGGTGTGATCCTCTATGTGGTTTACTATATTTAACTCTCTTCCTACTGGATGAATTGACATTGTGTGAGGAGATTCTCTCAATCATCACCATTTTATCCCCCCTTATAATTTTTTCCATTAAATAATAAATATTTAAATTTATGTTAATACAAAAACACAATAACATCCAATTTTTTCTTTAATAAATATATTGTTTCATAAAGAATATGTATAAAATTTAAAATTTCTAAAAATTACACTTAATTAAAATTTTTTTTGTTTTATTCTCATAAAACATAGGGAAATTTATTTTATACAACTTCAAGACATAAATCGTTTGTATCTTTATATGGTGTTTTCATGATAATGATAAGATGAACAGAGTTTTTATTAGAAATAAATTTATTACTCTTAATGTTCATGACCAATTATCCAAAGGTTTTCCTAAGATAAATTAATTTTTTTTTCACATAGAATTTTAGAAGAATAATATACTCAGGTTACATAAGAACCATGAAGGTATAATTGGATCCAGTAGGATAGAAAGAGATGTATATTTATTATTACAAAATATGTTGAATTAATGATAAATATTATGAATTTACTACATACCAAAGGGTATTTGAGAGTTTTATTTCCATGAAGTGGATAAATTTCATAAAATATGAGATAGTATCTTTGTGTACTCACCAAGTTTGGAATTGGTATATAAACAAGTACGGTTCAGAGACAATGGATACCAGTGGCTTTTTCAAAAGAAAACTAACATGGATAACATAGTTTCTACCTATAAAAAATTCTAGTAGACAAAGCTTATAAAAACAATTATCATATTAAATATATAAAACCTTTTCTCCATCTATAGTGAGAATGGATATTAATATATTTATTTCAATTATATCTCATTATGATTATGATATATAACAAATGGATGTTATAACCACTTTCCATAATAGGAACTATGATGCTGAAATTTATATAATATAGACCAAACGTTTTGATGTTCCAAATGGTCATGGTATGAGTTTTTATTTGAAAATGTCCTTCTACAGTTTAAAGAAACATTTTATGAGTTGGAATATATTTTTAAATGATTGCATACTTGTGTTTAGTTTTAGAAGATATGTAGATGATTCTTGTGTATATGGGTAGGAATGTGGGAGTTTTTTGGTAGTTTAAATATTGTTTGTGGCATAAATACTACGTATCAATAATGATATCCCAAATTTATATACATTAAAATCACTATTATGAATGTTATTATAGATGAAATAAATGAGTAAAGTATTATAACTTTTTATTATAAATATTTATAGAGATATATCATAGGGTTTTGTTAGTCCAATTCAATAGACAAATATTAGTAAATGGATAAACAGGTTTTGAATAAAGAACTCTAGGAAAGGTTGATTTCTATTATTACATGGTACTAAGATTATAATGATTCAAAATACTTATAATGAGTTAAAAATTATTGATAATATTTATTATATGTCTTCCATAGGATATATTATATATTTCATGTTATGTATTTTACTCGATTTCAACTATAAAATGAGTGAAATAGGAAGATCCCAATCAATTCATGGTGATATTAAGTCAACTATTGTCAAAAATATTCTTAAGTACTAATGATGATTTAAAAAATTTGGTGGTCTTTGGACATAATCTCAAAAACCTTGTAAATGTTTTCACTAATGTTAGAATCAGAACCAATAATGATGTTATGAGATCTTAATATGGTTTTCATTTCATCACAATAGTGGGGATATCAGTTGGATGATTTCCAAAAAATACACCATGGTGAACTCAATAATAAAAAATGAGTTCGTAAAATTATTAGACTCTTTAAAGGAATCAGTTTGGATCTAGAAGTTCATGACTATACATTGGGTTGTTCCTGGTATTTATGGAGTGATTTAGCCAAACTATGAAAATAATAAAGCTATTTCTCAATCCAAGGAACCATATAATCACTAATTTACCATAAAAATATTTCAAAAATACCATATGAGTTGATATATCATTAAGATGAGTGATATGAAGGTCTATAGGTTGGAAATAAAGGATAAAATTGATATAATTAGTGTTAAATTTTCCTAATTTTTGGCTATTTTTGTGATGAAAATTTTCCCCATACATTATATAAAACCCTGGTAATTTATTAATTTTTTTACATTAATTAATATAGAATTGATTTATGAATGAATTAGGGAAGGGATCAAAAATTATTTATTCATTTTTTTGATTAATTAAAAATCTATATAACTATTTTCAATTATAGAAATACATTTTTAAAGGATTTTAATTTTTAGATTCATTTTTTATTCATTTTAATCAAAATATAGATATATCCTACATTAATTTTTCCCTTGATGTACTGGTTTGAATATAAAATTAGCATATTCTTCTCAGTGTACATTTATTTCAATGAATTGGATAAATTTCATATATGATTTACTTATAAATAGTGCATTATAGTGGTACATAATGGTAACCAACGGAAAATAGCTAAGTAAATGCACTATAATTTCCTTAAGAAATAGGGCTTGAATCAAAATCAAACTCCATTAATTTAGATGATTTTTTTAATAACTCTCCAAAGAAACCATGTATAAATATTCAAGATAAATACCATGTTTGTGTTCTTGGGTAGAATTCACGTTTAGAGAAAAAATTGAGAGGAACCCAATTGAAGCCAACATGACCCACAAGTCATGATTATAGTGTAAATTAACGAAAAATGAAATGGTTAATGGATTTTATGATTTTTCTAAAGGTATTGGAGTCATTTGTGTTGGAATAGGAGGATCACAATACACAAGTGAGAGATAAAGAGGATATAATAATTGAGGAACCACAAAACTCTTCTAAAATAACACAATTGATCACTAATACGTAAGGGGATCTCACTGATCGAACGAAACTATTTTATGTTTTCATTATCTTTTCATCTTACAATAATGTCTTGGGTGATATAAATTTATACCATTAGCAGTTGAGTAGAGAAGACTCAAATTACCTATATTAATGAATTATAATTTTAATAAGTTAATTTATTCAACTTATTTCCTTATATTTGTTGAATTCCAAGTTAATATGATATTTATATTATACTATGTAATTAAATTCTTCTTCTCTCACTCTTGGTTTCTCTCATTAATGTCACTTAGATATTTTTAATTGTAGTAATGGTGAGTAGTGTTTTTATTTATAATTGATTGTAGATTTAAAACCACTAGTACTTTCAAGTATATGAATTTCAGTTTTCATTTTATTTCTCTACTCAAACAAAAATCATATAGGTTAAAGTGATCAATGGGTATTCCTCAGATTAGAGAGAATAAAGGATACTGAAATCAAAAAGGTGTGTGACTGGAAGATATCAATTTAAAAAAATTTCTTAAAATTAAATTAAAAACACATCCACATGCATTATAAACTAAATTTTTCTACTATTTTGACACACACAATGGACACACAACAAAAGAATACCAAATACAAAAAATCACCTCTGTATACAACTTGAGTCCCACTATTTTTACATTTTAACTTGGTTTCAAATATTTTTTGATGGGATCCTCACAACATGATTGTAATAAAACTTTCATCATTATTAAGGATTCAAGTATTTTGTTTTTATATATATTTTTTGTTTCATTTAATGTGATTTTGATACATAACTAGGTCTATTTTGGATCACCTCATTGGTTTTTCACAAAACGATGAGAGAACTGTATACCCAAGTCTCAGTACATTGAGGATTATTTAATATGTGGAAAAAGATATTTTGAAAGTCCCAAAAAAATTCAAATTCTAAGGATCTTATTCTAATATATTATTCTTAGGTATTAAAATTAAGGATGAATATTTAACTCAACTGAATAAGAATTTTAATGAATTATCTTCACCTAATTTAAGAAATACTAATTTCCTTAAACCACCAGGTAACTAATATGACTTTGAAATTAAAACTAGAATGAACCAACTTCTTACTATGTTTGTAATGGAAGTAGAGGATCATAACCAACTCTTTAGAGAGTTTAAGTGTGTAGGTAGTAACTTCCAACCCAAAGGATTATTATATTTTTAGATTAGTTGGATATTTTTTCCTTTATGCATTGAAGGATTTTTTAGAGAGTGGCTATAAAAGATGTATCCTATGGATGTCAAAAACATGGATAGTCAAATTAATTACTTCCTCCATAAATGATTCCATGAATCTAGGATAACCCTATTTATAAAGGATATATATGGAATGAAATAATCAAGTGGAGAAACTCCCAATGTGTTTTGGAGACATTAAATTGGTTGATATCATCCTAACCACATCATCCCCATAAAACCACAGTTTATCATATCTGTTTAATATGTATTGATGGAAAATGATAGAAGTATATTTGTTTCTTCTTATGGAGGAGTAAAAATTTATAAATAACCTAGCAAAGTTATCAATATGATAAAAATAGTTTCAAAAAATTATTTTTAATCCAATGGAGGATCCACAACTAAATAAATGCATTTGTTTAAAAATTAACAATACCCTCTACTTGAAACTAAACATGATGAAAATACCTCTCTTGTGATATATTTATAATTTAATAATGCATTTGATGTATCACCCACATAAACCATGAGAATGTTCTTTATTTTAAACTCTATATAACACTATATAGATGGATTCTCTCATGTTTATGAAACTAAAAATTATAAAAATATTCACTAATGATAGTACCATCATCAACTCACTAGAATCCATGTGTTCAAGGAATATTTATACATCAACTATGGGGTTGGAAACCAGTAAGCTTCAATTCTACCCTCCAATATGATTTTGAATAGAATTTCTTACCACCAATGTTCTAAAGTCATGCTACTCAACCTTATCCAATCATTCAATTTATAAAAACTAGAGAACCCTCCATTATGGAATAATTAAATTTCTTATAGAGTATCAAACTAACTAGTAAAATTCTCTAAGAACCAATCTTTTATAGTGGATTGGGTAGAAAGGATAGTTTGGACATATGATGTTTACCCTAAAAAAATGGAAAATTAAGGATTATGAAATATCCCATCTGAATAAATTCATACACCTAGTGTAAATTTTAGTTATCTTTCATTATTCAGTAGAGAAGAGGTGAAAATTAGTGAATAATCTCTACTAAGGATAAAATCTAAAAGTGGAAACCCCAATGAACATGGAAAATATTTCACAGAAGATGAACCTAGAGAGGAAGTGTTTATGGATACAACCCTAGAGATGAATGGAAATGGAAATTCAATTATGGATGACCTAAATCAACTTTAGAATTACTTCCCTACAAGAATTAAACCACCCATGAAAACTAATGATAAATCATTACAATAATAGTTAATGGAGACATTAAAAATATTGGAGATCAGTAACCCTTGGTTGGAGTCCATTCATCAAATCCAAAGGTACTCATGATTTATCAAAGATAATTTTACTAAGAAATAGAAACATTAGGATCGTGAAATTTTATGATTAGGAAGAAATGTCAATTTCATTGTTACACCACAAATACTTTAGAAGGTAAAAGATATAGGAAGCTTCATAATCACTTAATCAATATGATATACTACTTTTACTAGTGGATTATATGGTTTAGGAGCATCAATACTGATATTTCACACTCATTTTGTTATTCCTCATAGGTACGAGAAGTAAAACCATCTATATTTGTTCTTAAACATGATAACAAAACCACATACAACTTAATGGGAGTTCTAGAAGATGGGTTGGTAAAAGTGAAAGGGATGTTTTCATCTATCATTATATCATGAACATAAAAGAATGTAAATTTAAATATCAATCTATTATCATTATAGTTTTTCCATTTCTCATGGTATCTTAATCCAAATAAATGAAATTGAAGGAACAATTTCAATGGATTTTAGGGAAGATATTTTAAATCAAAAAATCATAGATTTAATGAAATATCCATATAAAGAGAAATGAATTTTTACTCAAATCCATTAGGATATTATTTTTCTTTCTAATAATATATTAAAATTTTCTGTGATATAATTTTACTAGGAGAAGCTCTGGAATCACATAATTTTTTTTATGAATTTTATTTTTGAAAATGTATTAAATGTTGAATTATCCCCGAGATCTATATAGTTTTAGGAGTTATAAAAAAATTATGATTCACTCAAATCCACCACAACCACTTCTTCCTTACAAGTATAGGATGAAAAATTTTGGAGAACTTAGTTAAAAAAATTGATATAGGATGAACCTGTAACAAACCATAATTTTATAAATGGAAAATCCATTTTTATAATTATTCCATAAAGTATAAATTTCATAAAATCACATAGATAACACAATAAAAACATAATTAATTAATAATTAATTAAATAATAAGTATTTATATAAGTTAAAACATCTATACCAATGGAATTGTAACATGACCTTAATAATAGTAATGTGACCACTAGAAATAGTAATCCAAAAAATAAAATATTAAACTAACATATGAAAGTATAAATAAACTTTATGAAACTTATGAATGAAAATATGATATACTTCTTTCATGGTATAATTAAATTAATTATTTGGAAATGATAAATTAAGTGTTGGTATTTCTGTAAGTTATAAATATTTAATTACGATTTTATAATTAATAAAATGATTTAAGATAATTTTTTTTCATAAATGGAATTAATAAATCACTCTTCTATTGTCTTATGATTATATAATAATTTCATGGGACCCTAAGTAATTATTCAATGTTTCATAAAAACTTTTATGATTCTAAAATTAGTATTTTTTGAATAAATGTTGATTTTATTTAAAAACTAAATTTAAAATATTTAAAAAATTATTTTCATAAAATTGAATTAAAATTTTAATTATACATATAGAAATAATTTTAGGGTGAATTTTTTATAAATTTTATAAAATACTTTTACTTTTGGTGTATAGTGAAATACAATAATTTTTGGTATTAAACAAATAAAAGAATTATTGAGTATTAGATGATTTATAGCTGATGTAAGCCCATAATCTCATACTCCCCTTAATTGTGTTATGATATTTGTTCATAAGGTTAAAAAACTATAGTCTTCATCTAAAATAATAAACTGATGAAAAAATAATAAAAAACACCCATGTCCTACACTATACATACCACACCTTCTCCTCACACCTCCAATTCCTTGAAACTTGTCCAATTTATGCCCAATACCTTTTCCAACCACCCCCACCCACACACAACTAATAACCTTAGGGATAAAAAAGATGATACAATCACCCTGAGGATAAGGATCAAGAGGTAAAATCATCTTTTCTTTCTTTAAAATTATTTTAAATCCCTTTTATTTTTTTATTCCCTCGTCAAATCCCATAATCCAAGTGGAATTATAACTACATTATATAATATATATTCTGTAATTTTATTATGTTAGTGTAATAATCTATCGTAAAACGTCTTCTCCTCTCCCATTTATTCTGAAAATGAAAACAATGTCTGTGAGGTGTTGTTTTATCACCTTCAAGGATGATAATTTTTCCTTTTCATTAAGTACCTTCAAGGATGGTCATAAAACCATTATAATATATGAAATATACTGTAAAATTTATTTTATAACCCTTTTATGTTCTGTAATTAACATATAATCATAACATAGAATAATAAAACCTAACATGTTTATTGTGACCGAAAGTCACCAAAAATTATTCGAAATGACTATCATTAACTATTTATCAAATGAATCATCATAATACCATATTAAAATATATTTATATAACCTCGTTTAATATTATCAAATTTCATTAATAATAAATAATCTCATTTTTGATAATTATCCTCATTTTACATGAACTGCTATACATGTATACAAGTGAACTGATCATGAAAACCAAAAAATGATCACTCATAAAACGGTGGAATTGAGCTCCATAACACTTCATAATTACCAAAAATTAACTTAATAAAATTATAATAAATAATATAATGGTAAAAGAGTTTCTATATTTTTTAATTAATTAATCTAATTTTATTATCCATATAGAAACCCTAGCCTTATTCACATATTATTACATGATTTTAAGCATAATTAACTATCAAATTACAAGCTAATGATATTACAGTCTATAGTCTTTGGAATTCTAGGTACATAAAACTGAAAACATGGGACTAAGGAAAAAATTTATTTATTTTTCATCCATTATTATATCCTAACTTCTTTTGATCCCCTACAACAGCATAGGATAACGTAGGGCTATATGAAGAAATGGATAATCTAAGAAGACTAAATATAGAATAAATATAAGAATAAAGCATATAACATGGGTTAGAAGGAATAATAAGATGAAATAAAAGGAATGGATATACATATGTAAGAATAACATATGTAATCATGGTATCATATGATATTTGTAAACAACATACAACATTACATAATCAAGATTAAAGTATCATTGAATATGAAGGAGCACGAGTCATGGTTAACCACCAAGATCATTGCACATAGAGCATGAGTCAAGGAAAACCACCAAGACCATTGCACATGAAATATCATGAGACTAAAAATTGACCAATGTATTAGAGTAATATCTAGTATAACCCATTATAACATGTTCATGAATATGTTTTCCAAATAAATAATCATACAAAACAAATCAAACGTAAACATAAGGGTTACCCAGGGAATGAATTGGGTATCATAATCAGGTAAAAATAATATCAAAAGGTAATATCATAATAGTTTCCATGAAAGGATGGATTAAAATAATACATAGAAAATCATAATGGAATACAAGAATATTTCAGGATAATTGATGCCAAATAGAAGTGAAAAGAGTGTTTAATAAACTTTAGAAAGATAACATTTTAGTACAGTTTAAGGGAAATATTAAAGAACATTTACTAAAAAAATAGAATAATATTTTATATAAAATAAGAAGTTAAACACAAATTATTTCATAGTAAAATGAAAGATTTTAGAAAAATAATGGTGTATTTAAAAATATTATGGATTGCAATTGAGAATGGGTAAGAATTTGGGATGTTTTCCTAAACCGGGCTTACTTATTAAAGAGAATCAAGTATGGAACATTTTAAAAACATTAATATCACTGAGAAGAAGGATGACATGATATTGATAAAATATTTTGGAAAATATAAATATAATTTATATGTTGTAAATAAAAATAAAAGAGTATTTAATTATGTTAAAAATATATAATGAATAACTCGAAGGAACATTGGAGGTTCGGGTAGAATCCTAACCATAAGTCTGAAGGTGTTCTTCACTTGATCTTAATGTCTAGGATAATAAAATTATATTCATAATTAATATTTCCAGAACCTTTTATACATGTATTTTTTTATTATAACTATATTAAGTAAATTTATGTCTTTTTTATGGGTAAATAGATTCAATTTCATCGTTTGGGAGTGTTGGGTTGCTTCGTTTTCATGATCAGTTCACTTATATACATGTATGAAAGGTCATGTGATAAGGGAGTAACTACCTTGAATTGACCATTTATGTTATTACTTAGATTAAAAAGGTTAATGTGGTATTTTATATCATTTTATGTTATGGAATGATGATGAATCATTTGAAAAATAGTTAATGATAATAGTTTTGGTTGATTTTGGTAGTTATCGATAATGAAAAACTCATTTTGTTATATAAATTAATATCATGTGTACAAAATAATTCCAGAACCTTAAATAAGATATAATATATATAGTATAATCTAACTGGAAATTAATTTTTTTATTATCAATGCACTTTTATGGGGAAAGTGAGAAACCAAAAAAGTAGTCTAAACAATAACATAAAACCAGAGAAAACTACCAGACTAGCCCCACCACAACAACTGTGCCACAACAACAAACCATCACCAATGAAAGACCATTCAACAAGCAGTCCTATTCGTAAGTTCACGGGCACAGAAATGATTGAGAATTCATGCCCTCTCAAGAATTGAAATCCAAAAGGCCTGTACCTATGAAGACTTCATGCCCTGATCCCTTTTCGGAGATGGTCTAAGTATCATGCCGGAAATAAGAACCAAACTTCACTAAAAAGTAAAACAACAAGATGGCCCAAAGGTTTTCAAATCTTGTACAATCATTTCTCTCAAACTGACGGAACAAAACCACCAACTTAAATATAGTAGTTAAAGACATTCTTGAGATTTTTCTAATTTGTTTCCCTAAATAGTTTCCATGATGAGGATGAAACCTATAAATCTACTACCTCTGTCATTGGCTTCTCAAACACAGAAGCCAGCAGGTCCCAATATTGAATGTACTCCATAATTATGATCTTTATTTAATTGAAACCCCCTACCAAAATATATTCATGTTTGTCAATCCATGAATATTTATCCTCTTTGAGGGACCCCTCTAGAAATATCCCCATCATTTTTGCTACCCCCTCCTCAGTTGTGTTGATCAAAAAGAAATGTTCTATCACTTCTTCTTTGGAACATAAAATCAGAACCAAGGAATGAAAACCATGTTCCCCTAGCCTATAATAACTCAGAGTCTTCATGCCCATATTATTGTGGCGCAACTTCTTCACAGAGCTAGTCTCCAAATGAGTAGGTAGCAAGGAGTAATCCTTCATCCCCTTCCTCAATCTGAACCCCCTATTACTCTTTTGACTTGAATCCACATCTTCTGAGTGGCCTATGTAAATATATTATAATTTGGATAAAACATAGAAATTTTTTTATGACCATCCTTTATGACGGTAATAGAAATTGAAAACTTTATTATCCCTCAATGTGATAAATTAACACATCACAGACTATGTTTTAATTTTTATTGTAAAAGGAGGGGGAAATAGATATATTCATAAATTATTCCATTAGAATTACAAAATTGCATTATATATATGGTATTGGATTTATCATACCATTTATATGATGGTAGGTGAGGATAGAAAAATAAAATAACGTAACTTGAACATAAATTAAAATTAATGGAAAATGGTTTTTCCTCTTGCTTATTTTTCACGAGAACCTCTTTGGAGGATAAATTTTGGTATTTTTTTAAGAATAAAATCTCATAGACATGGGGAGGGGTTTAGGAGGATATTTTAGTAGAATTTGGAAAACGATAAAATATTGAGAGGTGTGGGGGAGAGGTGTTGATGGGTGGTTTTTATACTGGATGAGATGGGTGTTTTCTCATTATATTAATCATTAGATTATTATTTTGGCTCAAGAATATAAATAGTTTGAGAATTATTATAAAAAATATTACAATAATTAAGGGAATATTGATATTTTGGTTATTACATCTTCAATGACTCCCGAAATAGAGTATTTAACATATAATATATAAATATAGTAAATTTCATTTTTCATTATTCACCAAGAAAATCAAGTATTTTAGAAAAAACAATGAAATTCATCCTAATAATATTATGACATGTATAATTCAAAAATAAACACATTTTTATGAAATTAATTATATAAATATAAACATTTTTTATTTTTTTGTTAAAATCATAATTTACTCAAAATATATAGATTTTAAAATTATAACTGGTATTATATCACTTTAAAAAATTAACTAAAGTCTCAAAGAATTATCATAAAATCATACATAATCAAAATAATAATATATGAATACATTTTATAAAAATTAATTTTCTTTTATATTATTAAATTATTCAAAAAATTGTTATAAAATATTTATTACTTACAAAAATAAAAACAATAAATTATTAATTAATAAAATAGTTATTTGTTTATACTATGATATAATAATATCATATTGTCACTTATAAGATTGATAAATTTTATTTATACTTTCATTGGTGATGTTAAAATTAAATTTTATAGTTTACTATTCATAAGAGTCTTGTTACTATTCCAAAGTTCAAGTTAGTATTCCTTTGGTATATGTCTCTTAACATCTAGAAAATCATTTTATTTCAATAATTATTCATTTATAAAGTTATTCTCGTGTTATAAATGTGATTTTATATGACTGTACCATATGAAATAATTATAAGAAGGGAATATACATTGATAGAATTCATGGTCCTTAAATTATTTCCCCATTATGAAATTTCACCCTCAAATTTTTGTTTTACATTCTAAGGTAAAAACATGTGTGAGTACTTTTCCTTCATCACTTCCTATGGTTTCCATGTTTCCTCTTAGTTCTTATTATTACTCCATAGTGATTTAACTAGGCGAGTAGTCTGATTGCATAGTAATTTATCTATAAGAACCAAAATTGTCACTGGATCCTCCTCATAAGAAAGATCATTTTCCAATTTTACCACCTCAAAATTTAGTAAATGTGTAGGATTCAGTGTTTACTTCCTTTAAATGTATAAGTGGAACATATCTTGTACTATATACATGGTCAGTAGAAGTTCTTGTCGATAGGCCATAGCTCTGACACAATAAAGAATCTCAAAGGGATCGACATACCAAGGACTTATCTTTTCTCTCTAACAAAATTTCATGACCTTATCCCATGGAGATATTAAAATGAATACCATCTCCCATACATTAAACTCAATGTCTCCTCGAAAATGGTTTGTATAACTCTTTTTTTGACATTAGGATACCTTGATGTGCTGCTAAATGGTTTTCACCTTTTCCACCATTTCTTCGATCATTTTAGTTCCAAGAATCTTATGCTCACCAAATTTATCCTAGTATGATAGTGTTATGCACCTTTTCTCATAAAGGGCTTCATATGGATCCATTCAGATGCTCAATTAGAAACTATTATTGTAAGATAACTCAACCAGAGGTAGATATTGGTCCCATCCTCCTTTTAAGTCTATATAACATGCTCTAAACATTTATTCTAGTGCCCCAATAGTTCACTTAGATTTTCCCACAGTTTGAGGATGATAGACCATACTAAAGTTCAACTCAATTCTTATAGGATGTTGGAGACTTTTCCAAAACATGGTGGTGAATCTCGTATATTAATCGTATACAATTGATAGTGGTACTCCATTTAGCCTTACAACCTCTTTGATATATATTCGTGAAATTTGATAAAATGTGAAGTCCTCCTGAATTTTTATAAAGTTAACTATCTTGGTAAGATGGTCCAAAATAACCCATATATCATTTTTCCCTCAGAATGTCTTTTGAAGTCTATTGACAAAGTCGATGGTGATGTTTTCTCATTTCCATGTTAGTATGGATAATGGTTTATTCAACATTTTATAATTTTTCCACTCACCCGTCACATTCTTACATACCAGTAACTTTGATGTATATTCCGCAATATCGTTTCTTATATTATCCCTCCAATAGTTCTCTCATAGATATAGGTACATCTTTGTGCTCCCTAGTTGAATAAATAAATTCAAGTTATGTGCATCATTAAAAAGATAATTATTTATCAATGGATTGGATAATACACATAATCATGACCCAAATAGTATGACTCCATAATGATGAATCTTGAACTCAAAGGATTTCACATTTATGGTAGCTTCAACCCTTTTTGGAATTTCCACATGTTTTCCTTCAGAATCCTTTATTTTGTTCAAATTGATGGTTGGGAAATTATTTGAGGAAGGATTAATGAATTTACTCCCTTTATTAATCTCATATACATCCTTTTTAATTATAAAGAGATTGTATCATTCTCAATTATCATCATTGTTATAGATATAGGATCCTTCCCACTTAGAGTATCTACTAACTTATTTTCCTAACCAGGATTGTTGCGGATTGATCAGTCATGATCCTTAATGAGCTCTAACCATATTATCTGGAAAATATTAATCTTATTCTATGTGAATATATATTTTAGATGCTTGTGATTAGTATATATCTGTCACTTCTCCCCATAGAGATAATGACGCCTGATTTTCAATAGAAATATCATAGCCTCTATCTGCATATCATTTGTAGGATATATTTTTATGTAATTTTAAAGTACCTTGAGGAATAGGTTATCACGTTATCATTTTTCATCAGTACACAACCTAATAATTTCTTTTATGAATCTTTTTATAACATAAAGAGTTTTCCACTTGTCGGAAGTGTGGGTACTAGTTGAATTATAAGACTCTTTTTGAGGTCCTTAAATTCTTCCTCACAATCCTGATTCTAGAAAAACATCACTCCCTTCTATGTAATCATGGTTATTGGGATTTAAAATTGTTAGAAGATATTCAATAATCAATTTTAATACCTAGATAGGATATAGAAACTATGGATATCCATTACGGATGTTGGCATGGTCCACATTTCAATTACATTTGTCTTGGAGAGTCTACAAGTATTCATTAGTGATGAAATTCCCCAAGAATGATAATTCTTTCATCTAGAACTCACATTTACTATATATGTCATAAAGTTTCTCCCATAACTATGTCATTAGCACAGTATACAAATGATCCTCATTTTCCTCCTTTCTCTTAGAGTATATTATAATTTCATAGACAAAGACGACAAAAAAATTTGTCGTAATATATAAATACTCAATTCATTAAATCCATAAAAACTGCTGGAACATTATTGAGTCCAAAGGGAACCGCTATGAACTCATATTGTCCATACCATGTTCAAAAGGTTGTCTTGGGAAAATCTTCCTTCCACATCTTTAATTAATGATATCATGACCAAAGTTACACCTTAGAGAAATAATTGGCCACATGCAGCTGATCGAACAAGTCCTATATCCATGGAATAGGATTCTTGTTTTAATCATGATTTTGTGGGATCATGAAAATAAATTAAAGGGCACATTGATAATTCTTTATTATTGATAAATAGGACTGGTGCACCCCATGGTGAAGCACTCGGTCCTATAAAACCCTAATCTAGATTCTCCTGTAAATACATCTTCGTCTCTTCCAGATCTATAGTGGAAATTATATGAGGTTTATTTGATATAGGTAGATATCCAAGAATAATTTCAATTGACAACTCACCACCCCAATAAGAAGAAAGACCAAGAAACTCTTCTAGTAATACATCAGTGTATTCCCATACAATGGTCATGCCATTGAGTAGGATTCTGCCTTTGTCTCAATCATTTGAGCCAGAAATGATTTCTCATAGGGATGTAATGTCCACACATGAAAAAATTATTCTAATAAAGATTCATCCACCTCTTTATATTTGTAATTAATTGGAGGATGCATTGGGATGTGATGAGTAATCTCCCTGACCCAACAGTTGATGTTGGATTTGTATAAAGATATCCATTCCATGAGAAATATAGTATAGAACTCTACCAAAGGAAGTATGATGAGATTTTTTTCAGAGGATCGATCAAAAAAATTTAATCAGATAGGAGTAATATACTGCAAAAAATAATTTACCCATATTATATTCTCACAGATAACTCAACCACCTTATTTTTCAGTGGTGTTTGAATAGTTCTACTAAAATTGAAAGATATGATAGATTATGTAGAACCAGAATCAAATAGTACATTACTTATTCATGAATGAATAACTAGGGTACCTTTTTCCACATCGTTTTCTAGATCCACTATAACTGTAGTGATATCATGTTTCCTTACTTATTGTCTTCGATGTTGTTGTTGAATTCCTCTGACAACCCTAGGATGAGGTCATAGGTTTGAAAAACTCCGATGTTCCTTGGAGTTTAAACATTGCACTACATTCTTAATGTTGATTTAAACCTTCCTTTATTCTTCTTCATTAGTGTAATTCTTCATGTCCATTCATCATTTCTAATAATGATTCCACATTATTAGATATTTAGAGCATTTAATAGTCCCCTTATGATAGTTCCTAGGATTTATCTTCCCAAAATATTGACACGTGGGATATTTGTTCTTCATTACATCATGGGATTTATTTTCTAATCCGCCTATATTAGACTACATTTTACACTTTTTTTCACCAGGCCCATAAGACCATTGAGAGTCTTTGATATCTATTTCAACCTTGAGGAAAAAATGTAAAATCTCCTCATAACATTCAAAGTATTGAATTTCCAATGATTTCTATATACTCATCTTTAGTCCTCTAAATAATTTATCCACCTTTCTTTCGATGTTCATGAAACATATTGAGGCATTTCATCCATTCCTTGTAAATTTTTAGTCGTATGCCCTGATAGAATCGTGTTTATTCTTCTTAAGACCAAGGAACTCTATTTAAATCTGTAGATAGAGGGTTCATGAAAATATTTGTTGAAAAACATTTTCTTGAAATCCTCCCAATCCACGGAATCAATTTCATCCTTGGACTTCATATTTTTGATGAGTTTCCAACACAGATTAGATTTCCCATCAAAAATATAGACCACCGGCACAACTTTCACTTACTCTAAGCACTAGAGGATATGGAATATTTTTTTAGTAAAGATAATCCACTTTTCCATGAAGAGAGGATTTCAAGATCTAATAAACATTGGAGGCATTTTCTGTATTAAGGATTTCATGGTAACATTCGCTTTATTTTGAGAAGGAGGGTCTTCCATGCAATTCAAGTTGTTACTCATAACTTGAGACAATATAGCAAGTACTGTCATGATGTTTTGATCACACATTACAATTATATTTGGAATATCATTAGGGAAACCATCACATTTAGTGTCAAATTTATTTCAAGCATAGGTTCTTCTATTTCCCTCCATTAAATAAGAAAATAATTCTTAATTAGGGGTCTTGAATACTTGATAATAAGCATGTAAAAAAGATTGAACATAAAAATTATAAAATTTTAGAGAAAAAGGATATCCAAACTTGTTATTATTAAGTTTCAATCTGGGTTATCCATGGTTTATTTCCTAAAATATACACGAATATTATTTTTTCCTTAATAATGGTTCATAATGAGCATAGGAATTTACCAAAGCATATCCCTCATGAGTATCAAAACAGGTGCACAAAAAGGCACGTTGTCATATAACAGGTTACCCCGAGTCATGCCAAGAACATATTATTAATGTTTTTACTCCTAGGTACATCTATTCTAGAAGCACTCCCACTTATGGTATCTATACAGGTATACATTTTCTTCATAAACCACTTATTATATACATACCAAAATTTAGGGTTGTATCCTTAGACTTTGCCGTATCCCTAAGATTCTTACTAAATATCTCAATTCCTAGTCTCTAAAAATAACAAAACCATTCTATGACACCAACTATAGAGGGAATAGATAATTTCACATGTTATTAAATGATTTTAAACACAATTAACTATCAAATTAAAATCAAATAATCATAAAGTCTTCTGTTTTTAGAAGACAACGTACATAAAACTGAAAACATGGGACTAAGTAAACCATTTATTTATTTAGCACCCATTATGAGATCCTAAATTCCTTTAATACCTTACATAATTTTATGATAACTTGGGGATAACATGAAAAAATGGATTATCTAAAAATCTATTTAAAGGAAATAAACATGAGAATAAAGAATTGCACATGGGTTAGAAGGAATAATAAGACGACATGAAAGGCATGGATATACATAAGGAAGAATAAAATATGTAATAATGGAATCATATGAGATATGGAAACAATATACAAAATTGCATAATCATGATTCAATTCTCCTTTCACATGGAGTACGAGTCGAGGTTAACCACTAAGACCGTTGCACATAGAGCATGAGTCAAGGCTAATAACCAAGACTGTTGCATATGACATATCATGCGAATAAACATTACCCAATATATTGGAAAAATATCTGGGTGAACCCATCATAACATGTTCATTAACGAGTATTCCACATAACAAATCATGTAAAATAAATCAAACATAAAAATAAGGGTTTCCCATGGAAAGAATTGGGTATCATAATCATGTGAAAAGGAATATAAAATGAGAATATCACAATGGTGTCCATAAAAGTATATATTTAAAACATACATGGAAATTTATAAGGGAATATTATAATATATCATGATAAGTAATTTCAAACTAAATTGAAAAGAGTGTTTAAGAAACTTTAGAAAAAAACAT
The DNA here is from genome assembly GCA_963277665.1 of Viscum album. Lineage (NCBI taxonomy): Eukaryota > Viridiplantae > Streptophyta > Magnoliopsida > Santalales > Viscaceae > Viscum > Viscum album. The sequence goes on along the minus strand of OY728119.1, from coordinate 214,484,638 downwards.
TTTTGTACAGTTTAAGAGAAATAATAAAGATCATTTAAAGAAAAAAATTGAATAATGATTTATATAAAACCATAATTGAACCAAGCATTTTTTTCATAATAATATGTGTATTTTATAAAACTAATTTAATATTAAAATACATTAAGTATTAGACTTGAAAAATGTGAAAGAAGCTTGGATATTCCCTTAAATCAGGCTTACTTATCAGGATGAATCATGTAGGGAACCTTTTAAAAACATGTATATCCCCAAAAATAAGGATGAAAGGGTCTTTATACATTATTTTGGAAAATATAAAAAGAATTTATAATTTTTAAATAAAAAGAAAATAGAATTTCATTTGGGTAATAATATAGAAAGAATAACATGAAGCAAAAAATGGAGGTTCTAGTAGAATCCCATACCTTAAGTCTGAAGGTGTTCTTCACTTGATCTTAATGCCCTAAATAATAAAATTAAACTCACTAATTAATAATTATTGAACACTTTATAAATTTTTTTTATTTATTATAACTGTATTAAGTTGATTTATGGCCTTTTATGGGATAATAGATTCAATTTCATCGTTTTGGATAGTCGATTTCTTTGGTTTTCCTGATCAGTTTACTTGAATACATATATAAAAGGTCATGTAAAATGGTGGTAATTATCAACAATTGAAAATATATGTTATTAATTATCTTATAGAATTTAAATTGTTATTATTTGTCATTTAATGTTATGGAATGAGGATGAATAATTTTATAATTTGTTAATCATAATCATTTGTGTTCATTTTGGAGGTTTTCGATCACAACGAACTCATTTTTTTATAAATTAATATCTTCTGTAAAAAATGATTTTAGAAAATTAAATAAGATATAATACACCTATTATAATCTATATAAAACATATAAATGGTTTTATTACTATCCTTTAATATGGTAATGGAAATTGAAAACTTTATCGTCCCGAAATGTGATAAATTAACACATCACGGACAACGTTTTCATTTTTAGTTTAAAAGGAGGGTGAAGGATATATAATGATGAATTATTCCATTATTATAAAACAATTATAGTATATGTATGGTACTGGATTTATCAAACCCTTTGAATGAAGGTATGTGAGTAGATGAAAATAAAATAAAAGAACTTGAATAGAAAATAAAAGAAATGGAAGAGGGTTTTACCTCTTGATTCCTTCTTTTTGAGAACCTCCTTAGAAGATTAGTTTCGATATCTTCTTATGAACAAAATCTCCTAGATATTGTGGAGGGGTTTGGGATGATATTTCAGTTTGATTTGGACAAGGATAAATGATTTAGTGGTGTGATGAGAAGAGGTGGTAAGTGCAAGTATTTATAGTGGATGAGAGTGGTGTTTCCTCGATATTTTAATCATTAGTTTATTATTTTTGATCAAGACTATAAATAGATTGAGAATTATCATAAAAAATATTAAAATAATTAAATAATTTTGATACTGTGGTTATTACATCATTTATGACTCCAATAATAGTGTATTTAACGTATAATTTATAAATACCGTAAATTGTCATATTTCACTATTCACCAAAAATTCAAGTATTTTAAAAAAATCCAAAAATTTTAACCGAAAGTTTTTCTAAAAATTATAATTCAAAAATAAAATCCTTTTATGAATATAAATTTCAAAATATGTGCATTTTAATTTTTTATTAAATTCTTAATTTACTAAAAAAATATAGATATTAAAATGATAACTGATTTTATCTAACTTTCAAACATTAACTAAGGTCCCATATAATTATATTATAATAATAAGAAATATAAATATAAATATATGAACACCTTTTATGAAGAAATATTTTATTTTAAATTATTAAATTACTCATAAAAGTTTAATTAAATATTTATAACTTACAAAAATACCAGCATATAATTAATAATTTTTAAAATATTTCATTAAATATACTATGATAAAATTGTATCATATTGTCACATATAATATTAAAAAATTTATTTATACTTTCATCAGTGAGGTTACTATTAAATTGTCTAGTTTACTATTCATAAGGTCCATGTCACTATTCCAAAGGTCAAGTGACTATTCCTTTGATATATGTTCCTTAACATTTAGAAATGACATTTATTTCATTAATTATTAATTTATAATGTTTGTATTGTGTTCCTAATGAGATTTTAGGTGATTATAATATATTACATAATTATAAGAAGGTAATTTACATTTATAGAATTCAGGGACGTTACAATCTAGGATATTAAATGGAAGAAAGCATTCATACTTAAGGTAAGAGGATTCTAGATACTAAATCTATTTACTTTGTGTTATTACTCTTTCATGAAAAATATTATAATGGATGTCCTTTAATATTTATAAAATATAATTTCATTGTTATTACCATTTCTTTTATGGGTTAGACATGTTTCCAATCGGATTTTATGAATGATGAAAATATTTTTTTCAAACAACTCTTATTACTAAAAACCAATATTTTATATATCTTGAGATTGTTTCCTCTTCACCAACGATTGTTGTTTCTTATACCAATTATATTATTCCTTTTTTATTTAGGGCACAATAATCTTTATTCATGAAATTATTTGTTGTAAAATTATGATGAATCCCATTTATGTTCCATGGTTTAATTTATGGAAGTATTGTTAAACATTTTTGTGTAATGCATGATTATGTAAATGTTATGATGTGACAGGTGCATCCATAATTACATACCTCTCTAATGAACTGGCTAATGTGATGTGTCTCATTAGATAATGTGAAATTTTCATGAACATGATTCTAGATTTTTTTCATAATGATAATGTTATGATTATGAATATATGTTATGTGTGAACTTAATGCTAGGTTTTTTCATAACTATACATTGTAGTTGACAACTAAAACATGATGTTTCATTTTTATGAATTTTCATAATACATTCCTTTATCTAATGCCTCATTTGATGATTATGAAAATAATCCCATTCTTATGGTATGATGATAATGATTATGATCACCCATGTCATATTGATTAATATTCTTATTTATCCTCTTACTTGGATTTTGGCACACCCCTTTCACTAATGTGTATCCTTAGCTGATTAATTTTACTATGTGGGAAAAAGAGTTCCACTAAGAATCTAGATAATAAGTAATTAAATAAATTTTATGTTTATTATGTAAGTTTTATGATTGGTCTAAATTTTCCAAAGACACTAAACCTTCAAATACTATTTTTATCACACACTTATATTGTTCATATTTAAAATGACATAATTGTAATATAAGAATAAAAGGGACACTATAATTGGAATCAGGGCATGTTTTTGTTAATTTGGGAATTATAATTATATAACATTAGTGAAACCCCCTCAAATGATACTAAGAATTTAAAATCATACAAGAACCTTGGTTTTTGAAAAATTTTAAACATAGGAATCCCACAAGATATTCCTTTAATATTAATTACACAAAAGGATAATTTATTTATTCTTGACTTATTTAGATTTGTTTTATTCTAACCTTTCCTATTTTATAAAAGTGTTTAAAGAAGAAACCATTAAAATAATTGTGTGAGGGAGAATGTAGTAGTTTCCCAAATGACAACCTCAATGCCTTGGGAGGTGGAGTTCAAAATTTCAAGGAGATGCTTACCATGTTGTCTCATTAAATAAAAAATAACCTAAATAATTTGGAACATCCTTATACACCTATGAGGTATAAATTGGATATCAAGTCTTTTATATGGCAAGGAGAAACAAATAATAGTGGATCTTTTGATCCACTAGTTATATAATAGTGGGTTTACTCAATTGAGAAGATATTTTCTATGATTCAATGTTTTGGGATGGAGAATGTGACTCTATCCATAAACCATTTGATAAGATAGGATGATCAATTTTTAGTGTAGATTAAGAACATCAATCCGAAGGATGATATGGAATAGATTACTTAGTAAGACTTTATGAAATTATTTCTTAATGGTTATTTTCCCCAAACTATTTGTACAAATATTGAGAGAGAATATATATAGCTGAACCAAAAATAAGGTGAGTTAGTCACATCTTTTGATGAAACTTTCACAAGGATTCCATGGTATGTATCAGTTTTTTTATCATCAATGATATTAAAATAGATATATTCTTTAGTTTTTTTAAAACCACAACATCTAAAGAATTTAAAAATTAGAGGCTTCTTGAGTTAATAAGAAGTTCTGTGATATGTTCTCAAAGTTGAGATGGAGTTTGTATAATTTTCCCGTGCAAATAGAGATGAAATGAAATATTGTGTTTCAAGTAAGGGGATCTAATGGAAGGAGTGTAAAGAAAAGTCAACCACTCACATGTCAAAAATTTGGGATGAAACATCACGGAACATTCCACAATGGGGTGGGGAAATGCATCAAATGTGAGATACAAGTCCACCATACTCATGAATGTTGGAGAAAAATGAAGAATCTATCCAATGAGGTGGAGTAAATAAGAGAATCACACATGGATCAATTATAAAACTATAGGAATCAATGTAACTATGAAATCCAATGCACTAAACATAGGATTGTTGATGGTAATTTTCATTAACAGCCACAAAATACCTAAGAGAAAGGGAAATCATATTTCTTCACTACTACTGAGGTGGAGCCTAAAAATGATGTGGTGAAATGTACTCTGGTTATTTATTCAAGCATAAGAAAATAATATTTTTTTTTCACATATTCTTTCAGATAATGTAATTTTAGTAGAAAAATTTCAATCACCACCTCAAAATATAGAGGATTACTTATATGTGATAACAAAAAATGTGGCAATTATTACATCCTAATTATATAACTCTACCCTGGTAAATTTTTGTGGATTGAACCACCTATAAAATATTTTCTTACATCATTTTGTGGATTATGATTCTATATTTGACATGGATTATCAATATTTATACAAATACAACCACAAATGTTAGGAAAGGGAGGTAACTCTTCACATCCCAAGGCAACAACAAATTTTTTCTAAGTTTAACGATGAGGATGAATCTACATTAGAATCACCATATCAAGTGTGGATATTATTTTCTTATGAGAACGTATATCTATATTCTATGATTGCGACAATGGAGAGAATAATGATCGAATAAATTCCTATTGTGAGGGACTACACAGATGTGTCCCCTGAATAATTTCATGTTCTTCATTCTAACTAAGTGGTTGAGTTTTAAATTGAACTTATTCATGGATCTATGCCTATATCAATGGAACCTTAAATAATTGTTACCATTGAGTTGGAATAACTGAATAATAATTAACAATAGAATCTTGAAAATGGTTTTTTATGCCTAATTGCATCAACATGGTGTACAATTGTCCACCTCTTCAATAAGAATGATGGATCTATGAGAGTCTTCATTGATTATAGTGAAGTCAAAAAAATCATGATACAGGACATGTATAACCTTCCATGGATATATGACTTGTTCGATCAGCAACGTAGGGACATGTATTTCTCTAAGGTGGACCTTTGGTTGGAATATCACCAATTAAAGCTAAAGAAGGCATATATTTCCAAGACATCATTTCAAAAAAGGTATGGACTCTATGAGTACATAGTGATTCCTTCCAGAATCACTAATTCCCTATAAATAGTCATGGATTTTATAAATATAGTCTTTATATATTACCACATAAAGATTATGGAAGTCTTTATTAATGATATTATGATATACTCCAAGAGAAAGGAGAAACATGATGATCATTTTCATACTGTGTTAAATAATTATCCAAGTGATGAAATTTATTCAAAGTATAATAAATGTGTGTTCTGGATGAAGTATCATTCTTGGGGAATTTTAAAACCTGCAAAGGAATATTTTCAGATCCTTCCAATACAAAGACAATTGAAGAGTGGCCCAAGCCAACATCTACTGTAGATATTCATTGTTTCTTTGTTTAGGTTGGGTATTACCAATATTTTGTAGTGATCTTATCATGATTTTAAAACCCACTAACCAAGTTGACTTGGAATGGAAAAATTTCTTCTGGAATAGTGAATGTTAACACTACTTCAAATAGCTAAAAATGAAGATTATCACTGTGCTAGTACTCGGACTTCCAAAAAGTGGATAATACATTGTGGTATATAGTGATTCTTAAAATATGGTCATAGGGTGTTTAATGATGAAAAATGATAAATTAATAGCTGATGCATATAGGGAGTTTAAAATTGAAGAGAAAAACTATCACATGAATGATCAGGAGTTGGAAGACCTGATCTTCATGTTGAAAATATAGAACCATTATCTCTATGGGGAGAAGTTTTAGATATGTACTGATCATAAGAGCCTAAAATATATATTTACACCGAAGGATATTAATATTTTCTGATGAATATAGTTAGATATCATAATGGAATATGACTATTCAATCCACTACAATCATGGAAATGTGAATAAAGTGTAAGATTCTCAAAATAAAGAAGGATCTTGAAACCGTATCAATGATGAGAATTGAGAAGGATCCAATTTTCATATATTTTTAAAGGATGGCCGTGGGAATCATTAAGTATAGAGAATCATCAATCCTTTCTCAAATGATTTCTCATCCATACAACATGATGAAAATAATGGATTATTAATGAAATGATGTGTACATTCAGAAGAAGGTGGAAGACATAAGAAAGGGGAAATCATCAGAGTTCAAAATTGGTGAGGAAGGAGTTGTATGATTTAGGTCATAATGATGTGTACCATACAATCCAGAGTTAAAGAATGATCTACTAAGTGACATGCATAGATCAACCATATCTATTCACCCAAGGATCACAAAGATGTATCATGATAAGAAAGAGATCTATAGGAGGGATAATATGAAGAAGGATATCAATGAATATACATAAAATTGTATGGTGTGTCACCAAGTGAATGCTGAATGGAAAACATCTATGGGGATGATGAAACCATTAACCATACTGACATGGAAACAGGAATTCATCACCATGGACATTGTCACCATACTTCGGAATAAATCCATTAAAAATAATGTTATATATGTTTTGTGGATCATCTTACAAAGACATATCACATTATCAAAATTTGAGATAAATTCTCATTGGATCAACTTGCGTGGATTTACATCAGGTAAGTGGAAAAGATACATGAAGTACCACTATTGATTATATTCGATCAATATTCGTGGTTCACCACTAAATTCATGAAAATTATAAAACATTCTCTAAATACTGAGTCAAATTTCACAATGGATTATCATCTTCAAACAGATGTAAAATTAGAGTGAAATATTCATACACTAGAAGAAATTTTTTATAACACATTCAAAAGAATTTAAAGGTGGATGGGACCCACATATACCTTTGGTTGAGTTCTCTTATAACAATAGTTTCTACTCAAGAATCCAAAAGTATCCATATGAATCCCTTTATAGGAAAATATGATAATACAGTCCTGATATGATGAATTTGGTGAACGTATGATTCTAGGACCTAAAATGGTGGAATTAATGGTGGATAATGGAAAACAATTCAGTAGTACATCAAGGTATCCCAAAGTCAATAGAAGAGTGATGCAGAAAATCATCGTTTGGACTTAGAGTTTGAGGTTAGAGACATGGTGTTCTTCTGCATATCTCTATGAAAGAAGACATTGATATTTGGGAAGAAAATAATTTTGAGTCCCAAGCACATCATCCCCTTCGAGATTCTTGATCGTGTCAGAGCTTTGACCTACCATCTGGAACTTCCACCTACCATTACCCAAGTATATGACATATTACATGTATCCCTCTTGAGGAAGTACATACCAGATCCCTCACACATAATAAATCTAGATGTGGTACAGTTGGAAAATGAACTATCTTATGAGGAGCAGTCGGTGATGTTCTTCGACTATAAGGAAAAAGTTTTATGCATTAAGAGTGCTCACCCGGTTAATGTTATTTGAAAGAACCATAATTATAAAGAGGAAACAAGGGAATCAGAGGAATGAATGAAGAATAAGTATCATCACATTTTTTTACTAGATTATGTAAAATGTATTTTTTTAGTGTGAAATTTCATAAGGGTGAAGAATGAGACAACCCATAATTTTATCAATGTAAATTTCCATATTATAATTATTCTATATAGTATAAATCACATAAAATAACATAGAGAAAACAATGAAAACATTATAATAAGGAATGAATTAAATATGATGTATTTCTTGAAGTTAAGGAACTTATACTAATGAAATAGTAACATGACCATATTAATAGTAATGTGACCATTAAGAATATTAATTTGGCCAATATAATTATAACATAACCTATGAAAGAAAAAAATAATATTTTTGGTATATTATGAGTGAAATTATCATATATTTATTGGATCGTATAAGTAAATATATATTTTAGAAATGATACATTAAGTTTTGGTATTTTTTATGTTATAAATGATTAAATAAAATTTTGTAATTAATTTTATTAATTAAATTAAAATTTATATTCGTAAAAATTATTCATAAATTAGTCTCTTTTATGATGATTATAAGATAATTTTATCAAACCTTATGTTATTTTTCCACATTTCATAAAATCAATAATAGTTTTAAAAACATTATTTTTTGAATAAATGATGATTTTATTTAAAAATTAAATTTATCATGTATATAAAATTATTTTCGAAAAATTGGGTACATTTCTCAATTCTATATGTTGAAAAATGTTTAGGGTGATTTTTTTATTTTTCATGAATAGTTGAATTTTTTGTGAATAATGAAATACAATAATTTACGATATTTAAAAAAAAAAGGAATTATTGAGTCATATGTGATGTATTGAAGATTTAAGACCACAATATCAAACTATATTTCATTATTATAATATATTTAATAAAAATTTTCAGGTTATTCAATGTCTTGATCAATAATAATAAACTAATGAAAAGGATAATTAAAAAATCCCTCTCCTCCACTATAAATACAACCCCTTTTCCTCACACCTCCATATCCTTTAATCCCTTCCAATTTCTACCCAATCCTTTTCCCAAACCCCTTCCCCATATCCATGATCTATTTTTGTAAAAAACAATAACTAAAAAACCTACCTAAGGAGTTTTTGAAGGAGACAAATTCAAGAGGTAAAGCCTCCTTCTTTTCTTGTAATTACTTTTCAATCTATTTTATTTTATTATTATATCCTCACCTCCCATAATTAAACTAGAATTATTACTATAGTATCATATATATACAATAATTTTATTATGTTAATGGAATAATCCATCATAAAAACTCTTCTCCTCGTCATTTTATCCTAAAAATGGAAACACATTCTGTGAGGTGTTGTTTTATCTCTTTCAAGGAAGACAAGTTTTCATTTTCCTTCACCACCATTATGGATCATCATAAAACCCTTATAATGGTAGAAAAATGTAGTAAAATATATTTTATAACATTTTTATATTCTGTAACTAACATATATACAATATATTAAATAATAAAATAAAACTAATTCATTATGATTGAAAGATTCAAAAATTAATCTTAACCATTTTCAATAAATATTTATCTAATGATTGATCTACATTACATATAACCAAATGATATATAAGATAATTTAATCTCATATATGTTAATTAATAACATATAATCTCAATTATAGATAATTTTTCTTCATTTTACACGAACTTCCATTCATGTATACAAGCGAATCGTTCATGAAAACCAAAAAAATAAAAACTTTACAAACAGTGGAATTGAGCCCTATCACACATCATATTGGCAATAAATGAAAATAATAAAACTATAATAAATCAAATTAATTTACAAGAGGTTGTTTATTTTTTTAATTAATGAATCTAATTTGATTATACATGATATTAAAGCTAAAAAATCATTTAGACTTATGGTAAGGCAATTATCAAACCCAATTCCCTTTATTTAAGTTATTCCTCTTTCATGCCACATTTTCTTCCGGGTGTTCTTTAATATTTATAATATATAATTTCATTTTTATCACCTTTTATATTATGGTATATACATGTTTCTGATCTAATTTTATGGAAAATGCAAATATTTTTCCAAAAGAACTCTTCTTTCTAAAAACACAACTTTTACTTCACTTAAGATGCGTCTTCTTCACCCAAGATTGATTATTCTTATACCGTGTATGTTATTCACTTTTTTTTAGAACCCCAATGTTTAGTCATGAAACTATGCTTTATTAAATTATCATGAAATCCATTTCCTTTAAATGGGTTATTTTTATGGAAAAGATTATTATATGTTCTATGTGGCAGGCATGATTGTTTTAATGTTATGATGTGATAGGTGTGTTCAAAATTATATAGTTCACTAATTCAATGGCTAATGTGATGTATCTCAATAGTTAATGTACAATATTCACGAAAATGATTCTATATTATTTTAGAAAGATAATGTTAGGATTATGCACACATGTTATGTGTGAACATGATGTTGCATTTGTTCACAACTATGAATGGTTGATGACCAATAAGACATGATGTTTTATTTTTATGAAATTCCACATTTCATTACATTATCTAATGCTTTATCTCATGATTATTATGATGATCTCATTATTATGTTATGAGAATAATGATTATTCTCACCCATGTTATATTGAGTTTTATTCTTTTATATCATCTTACTAGGATTTTAGGTCACCTATTTTTTGATGTATATCCGTGGGATATTAATTTTACTAAGGATAAAAATAGGACCACCAAGAAGCTATGTAATAATAATTAAATAATATTTATCTCTTATTATGTTAATGTTATGTTTTTCCCTAATTTTTCCATGTCACTAAACCTTTGGATCATGGTTTTGTAACACTATTATATTGTTTATCGTTAAAATTATGTCATTGTAATTTAAGAAAAGTAGGGTTACTATACAACCTGAATTGAAACTGAAGAAAATACCCTATAAACTTAAATAATATTTTCTATATGAAAATAAAAAACTACTTTTCTTAATTTCAAAAAAAAATCAAAACCGAATGAGGACCATCAACTTCTTGATATTTTGAAAAACAAATAATAGGAAAATAGTGGATATTAGGATGCATGAACACAATTATTCCATTGACCAATGTGTATCATATTTTTTAAGAACCTAAGTCAAAATTAGTGAGGTAACACAAAATAAGTGTCGACCAAAAACTTTTGGTTGTTGCAAAAAAATTATGTTGAGAAATTGTTAGGAGAGGAAATATTATAGCACATCATAGACTCCCAAAAGGTTAGTTAAATTTTGATAGAACAAAAAATACTAGATTTAATATTGAATAAAATGAGAATAATGAGTTAGTTACCCCATGGAATTAGAGAAGATAGAGGTTTTTCATTGATTTTAACAAGTTTAATCATGTAAACTAAATGGATAATTTCCACAACACTTTTGATGAAACTTTTTTAGAGAGGATAGTTTCCAGAGGACATTATTATTTTCATGATGTAATATCAATCTATATTGAGGTTCCCATGGCTCTAGAATACTAAGATGAAACTTTATTTAAACTTCACTTTGTTTTATTATCATACAAATGGATTCTATTTGGGTGATGATAATCAGTACATGCTTTTCAACACAACATTTTAAGTATCTTAGAAGACCTGATTTATTATTTCAGGTATTTATTTATGGATTATTTTACAATATATGTAACATTCGTTAAAACCTTTCTTGAGAGTATAGAAAAAAATTAAGTCATTGCAATGTGAATAAATTAGTTTTGAAATTTGAAATTTTCCACATCCTTGTGGAGAAGTGTGATATCTTTGGCCATATAATGTATAGAGATGTGAGTGTTGTAGACATTTCAAAGGGTTTAAATATTTCCTCACTTCCTAACCCCTCCTCTGTTAGACACATTATATCATTTTAAGGCCATAAAAGATTTTATAGGGGAGATATTAATGATTTTAGTAATGTCTTTTTAACCTTGAAAAAAGTTTTTAAAAAGTATATTGGTTTTGGGTTTGATGATTCATTGAAATTATATTTTGAAAAACATAAATAGTTCCTAAACATATCGCTTATTATCTATCCACACAACTATAAAACCACTTTATAAGGGTTATGTGATTCCTCAAAATGAAGATGTGGGTGCAGTGTGGTCCTCAAAAATTGATGGAAAGCCACAAATTATATCATATACTTCAGAAACATTGCACGTAATGTTAATAAATTCTAAAAGAAATAGAGAAGTTGTTTTTTCAACAAGTAGATCATTTGAAAATTTTAATATATATTTTTAGAAGTAAACTAATTATTTTTTTAGACCATATATTACTTAGGTATTTATAAAATAAAGAAAAAGGATATTCAAGGTTAGTGTTATGGATACTGTTATTACAAAAATTCGATTTATAAATCGTGGTCCAGAAAGGATGTCAAAATATATTGGCTTTCCACATGATTAGGTTACCCCACATTGTAGAGTAAAAGACAAAAACTTAGAAAGCCTTGTATGGCTCCTTCCATAATGAGAAGTTCCAAAGAGTTTCCCAAGTTCCCTTGTATTCTAGCCTTGAGAATTTTTTTCTCACAAAAAATGTACCCTACTTATTTTACAATAATCACACTTTTAAATTATATTATGAATGAAAATATTATATCAAGGAGTATCCTTATTTTTGGAAGACAGGTGGTGACTATTTTAATATGAGGTGTATCACATAAGAAGAGGATAACTATCTAATTAAATTTTGAGGAGAGCTTATGACAACTCACAACTTTTAAATGAGAAATGTAGATCTATACATGATATAATTATTAATGAAAATTATTTCAAGTTGGAGATAATGTTATACAGTTCTATTTTAATTATAATCTCGTACCTGGAAGTATTTGTTTCTATTGGATGCGACATTCAGTAGTGATTATTAGATTTACATTTGGTGTAGTTGAAATCAAGGGATTTGAATCAAGAAATTCATGAATATTTAATGGACAACAACTGAAATTATATCATTATATTTTTTTTGGAATGAAACAATACAGGATTCCAAAATCCTCTCATTTTTTATAGAGTATGGATACCTAGGTTACCTATTTTCTTTTCATTTGTATTAATTATAACTCTTTATGTTTTTTCACCATGATAAGTCGCATGAGTAAATTAATGGGGATTTCTGGATATGATAAGTGCGGATTAGAGGTTAAATTTATTACCATATAAATTTTTTTTATTTTTATCTATGTATTTTTTATTATGAAATAAAATGAATCAATGTTATTACAAATCTTATTTTAAAATCATTAATTAAGTCATCAATTGTTTTACTTTTTTATGATTTATTAAGTGTTTTAAATATTAAAAAATGAGATATAATGTTGACCAACATATAGAGAAACGTCATACTAGAGTGGAGGAAAATTATTGGTTTTAATCTATTAATTGAATCAGCTTTAAGTAATTTACACCACTATTTTTAGTTATTTTTATAGAACTATGAAAATTGATTTCAATTAAAAAAAGAATGGAAAAAAATCATATCCTATGGAATTTTTAATGATGAAATAAAATCTAAAAGACCAACCAATTTTATACTGGTTAACTCCCCAGGGTTCCACACTAAAATAAATTAGGATAACTAATATAAATTTGAGTAAAATAAGAATATGAAAAGTGATCCAAAAATAATATTAAGTTAAAAAAAGAACATTTGTGTGTGTTTTGGATATAAAATAAGAGTTATAATTACTTTAAGAGTTGGTTTTCACTGAATTTATTATATTCCTTGATTATTATGATTATTATTAATTTATAATTTCTGTCATGGGAGTATTTAGTCCTGGTTTCATCTATACACATCCAATAAGTGATTTACACAAATTATGGAATAGAAAATTCAATAAGTGATAATTGAACAAGATGATGGAAATATTTATATAATTATAAACTTTTACAAAGAAGGAACATATGATATATTTCAATTTCATTTATTAATTATGAAGGAAGTGTGAAATTGAAGTTTGAAAAATCATGATTAAGAGTGGTATTGAGAAATGTGACACATTATAAAATCTTAATTACACAACGGTCAATTATACATGAAAGTATATAACCAAAAATCATGTTTAAATTAAAGTGAAGGTAGTGGATTAGAAATATATATTACTCATGATACTTCTAGTGATTGATGAATCTATATTTTTTCTATTTATTGTATATGAATTAGAATCTAGTTTGGTCTATCTTTTCAATGTTTTTAATTCATTATATTTCCCATGAGTGAAATGGTTTATGTATAGGTGATTGATGAGAGGAAACATTTCTTAAATTTTCAGAAGTACTATGATGGAAATTGAATCCATATTTTAGATAAAACATAGGGAGATTATTCATATTTATTACTTTGAAAATGATGGAATTAATTTTCAGTTGAATTAAATAATGGTTCTAAATTTTTTTATTTTTTTTATTTAATATATATGTCATACATTGATTTAGAATTCTAAAATTTAATTATTTAAATTATTTTAATATTGATATTCCTTGTTTTATTAATTTTTATCCAAATAAATACATAGCCTAAATTTATTTTTTTCCTTCATGTATAAGATTTAAACCAAAATATGGAAAATTGTGACTATAGTACGAGTCAATCAATGCCTACATTGGGTTTTATTCCTGTGTTCTGTACATTTTTTTTGGTTTTATGTATATGTAATTATGGCTATTAGTTATTATATATGGAGTAAATGATGTTTTACAGAGGCTTTGTACAGGTCAATCCCGCATTATAGCCACTATGGAAGGGTAGCCCTGAAATTATAGGATATATATTAAGGTTATAATCATATAATTATATAATTATAAGGTTATAGGGAACATTCTATAGCTACATATGGGTAAGCTAAAAAATATCTATATAAATTTATTTCAATTTTATTAATAAAATACAGATCGAAATCAAATCACAATTCATTCATTTATTATTACAAAATTGGGTGAGATATCTCCTTAGATATAACATGGATAACATCAGGCTAGATATGGATTTGGAGATCTTGGAAATAATGTGATTTGATATTAATATTTAAGAAAAACATAAGTGAAACCATCATGGACCTTGAGCATTTCACATTGTAGAAATCAATTAAGAGAGGGATTATTTTTCGATTTGATTAATTAATCCAAGATAAAATAATCATCATATATAGAATAGGAGGAATGTGTTTCACACATGGGAGATTATGTTGTCATACAGGGAAATAAACCTAGGAATCTTCTATAAGAACCTGATTATTCTCTGAGAATGGGGGTATATCATTTATCAAGATGAGCTAGTAGAATTTATATCTCTCATTTCATTTTTTTTGTAATGTCTATAGTAATGGAATCATGGGCCATTATTAGTAGAACTGAGGAGACTCTCCTTTCAGCTATTAATAAAGATGAATTTAATCTACCTAATTAATTATCTTAATTTTATTTTAATTCATTCAATAAATATTCATTATGATATTTCAATTGTCTTGTTAATTTTACTTCTTATTATATCACTTTTGGTTTTGTACACACAATCCTTCTAGATAATCTTCAATACCTATAATGGTTTGAAATTTTTTTATTTAATAGTGATTGGATATATTTAATCACAAGTCTTGGTATGGATAAGAAGATCAGTGATCATTGCAATTATCTATTCCAAAAGAAATAATCATGTGAGGGTGATCAATGAGGTTTCATCTCATTACAAAGAAACCAAAAAATTAAATTTCAATAAGTGATTGATTGGATGATTCAAGGTAAGACCACTATTTATAAAACTAAATATAAAAGTAATCGACATTACTTATCTAACAGATTTTAAAATTATTTTCACACACAAACAAATCTAACAGCAAGGGAATAACACAACAAAACACCTTACTCTCCAGAGACAACATCAGTCTCATATTTACAACATTATAACTTCTGTTAAAATACTTCTTGATAGGAGCCATATGATAGGATCCTAATCAGGTAAATATATTTCAAAAACCATTATTGCAACAAATATATGAGCTTATTATTATAAAATTTGGTGTTGAATATATGATATATTGAATCTAATGGTTTTAAAATGTATTATGATTTTATAATGAAGGTAATATTTTCGATCATCAATTTATGTGGGCTCATATATCACATAAATAGTGAAATGATGAAATCTACTAAATGTATAACATTGATTTGTACCTAGTTGGTGATTATAATATAGTATAATCGGTAGGGAATATATGTTATGATTAATATGTGTAAAATTTAATTTGTAAAAAAAATATTATACTGAGGAGATAGAAACTGTAGATTTATTATATTTGTTGGCTTGAAATTTTTATCGAATAGTATCTCAAATAATCATTAGTATAATTAATGTTTTTAGATTGTTATGATTCCCTGTTACGTGAGGTTAAAAATATACGTATGACGAAGCGTTGTCGTGCATGCTCTCAAAAATATTTATAGCTAAGTGCAGCACAGGGGCTGACCTAGGTCGTTCTCTTGAGGAGCTTTTGTGGTTAATAAATCACTACTTCTATTCCACCTAATCTAATTCTTTTTTTTTTGTTTAATATTTTATGAAATAAATGTAATTTAATAAAATAAATGAAATTAATAAATCATAATAAACTAAAATTTAATTCTAAATTACCATGCAATGCTAAACAGAATGTAATTAGGGAAGAAAGGATTTTCTTCCGAGAGAATATTCAGGGAGCACCTTCATTAGCCAACTTCAAATATTCTTAGTGTACACACTCCATCGTATGTGTGCACACCTTATTCTACCCTATTTGTGAATGAAAATCCTACTTATCAATCGCCAAGCACACCCTCCATCCACCTCCTCAATCGAGGGAAAATGGTTGTAGATTAAGAAGTTAACCTTTAGACGACCACAGTGAGGATTACACCC
Source organism: Viscum album (assembly GCA_963277665.1). NCBI lineage: Eukaryota > Viridiplantae > Streptophyta > Magnoliopsida > Santalales > Viscaceae > Viscum > Viscum album. Next base: position 214,467,745 of record OY728119.1, on the reverse strand, counting down.
ACTATAAATTATCCTTAGAATTAACTCAAAGAATATTAAGAAGATGGTCTTGAGTTCAAGAACCAGATTACTCCCTTGGGATATTCCTCTTATTAGTTACTCATGATCATTAGTATTAAAGTTCACGATGGTATGATGAGAGGAAGAAAAGAGGGTGAATCGGAGGACACAAAAATAAAAACAATGCATGAATTTATTAGAAATCTAAATTACAATTAAAAACTAAAAATAAAGGAAATAAAGAAATTAAAAAGAATGGTGGAAGATTTTCGGCCGGCCTCCCTCCGTGGATATCTCCTCCTTGGTGCCTCTAAGGAATGGATGGAAAAATGGGATGCTTTGAGGAGGAGGTGATGGCCTCCTTTTATAGGTAGAATTCGCCCCCCCGAATGTTTGAGCATTTTAGACCCCCTTAATGACCTCTTAACGCGTTCCACCCTTCATGAATGATGTTCCTAAATATGTTTTCCGTCTCCTCTCCAAATGTCAGATAATTTGTAAATCGTATGTAGGAGTTATGAGTTTTTCATTCTCGGGTACTGTTTCTGGACGAAGCATCCAGGAAGGTTCCTCCAAACTAATGTCATTACATTGCCTCCTTAATGACCTCCAACATCTTCCAAATTTCTTTTAGAGATGGCCCTATTTGTATTTGAGGTATCCCAGGTGGAAACACATAATTTGGATATGTGTAGGCCGCGTTTGATGTCCGTTACTTTGGGTGGGTCCATGCTGTCCGCCCGGAAAAATGCCAATATTCAATGATTTTTTAGACCCTTTAGATGACCGAATCATCTCCTGTTCCAGACGAAAAAAATTCAGGAAATAAAATAAGTATTCTAACAAAATTTGAATCAGAAAATTTGGAATTTTATTTTTCCATAAATGACCAAAATACCCCTGACGTAAAATTCTGACAAAAATTCAGAATTAGTCATTTTTCACATTTGGGTTCAAAATAACACTAAAACCTAAAAACAAGATAATTACCCATTCAATAACACTTTTGTGGGATTATAAACAATGTTTTACAGTATAAAATATAAGAAAATGTGAGCTTCATCACTCCCCCACACTTAAACATTGCACTCCTGGGCAATCATCTTACATCCAAATCAAAATCCACACAACAATAAAAAATGAGAAAATATCAATGATTTTATCCAAAATAGAATTCCATCATGTCTCATTTATGAATAATAATTCTCTCATTTTAATTTAAATCATTAAAATTTGTTCAACCTCATAAATCAATCCACGGCCCAATCACAACCTACCTCACATTGAATTTTATTTCACTCTTCACTCAAGAGAAATTGAATCTAGAGTTATACTCATACTTGAAAATCACATGTATCACCATAGGTTTGTGAAAATTATCATTTCTCCACAGCATGAAACATGAAAATGAATTTAATCATGAGGGAATTAATTAAAGGTTCAAATGATTCTATGTCTTAGGGTCGGTGGTAAAATGATTTTTTTAAAATGTTCCAAGCTAGAAAGAGGAGGTTGAACTTTTATGTACAATGCATGATTAAATCAAGTGAAAACACAGGAAATTACTAACTCAATACTGCTTTTAAATGTGAAAAACAACCCCACCCATCTTTATGACATGGTACATGAGCCAATAAGTGATTACAATGAATGATATCATCTAAGTTCTCTTCTTTTTTTAAAGCTCCAGAAAGGCACAACTTTATTTTCTTTTTTTCTTCTTTTTTTTCATAGAGGATGAGATGAAAAATTGAATACAATGAATGAATGACAATTCATTCCCTTGATTTTTGGGAGGGACATGAGTCATAAAATAATATACAATGAGAATTCAGGCTCATATCCATTTTTTCTTCTTTTTTTAGGAGAAATGGATGAACCAAATAAAGCACAATAAAATGATGACACATGCCCAATTCTCTTGTTATCCACAACCAAAAATATTGACACACACTTCAAACTACCATTAAATGATACAAATCCCAATAAACGCACACTAATGGCCCTTCCCCCACACTCAAACTTGAAATATCTATGCAAAAATACTAAAAGTGCGGGTAGGTATGGAAAAATTGGCTTGTAATGTGGCTTAAACCTATAAGGCAATTCATGGCATCTAAAGGATTACAAAGGATAAATGTAAAGGTGGGTCTCAGGATAAAATGTGGCTAGACAAAGAGATGCCTCAATCATTTTAAATACATTCCATGAAATCCAAAGCATCGAAAGAGAATATTCACAAATTCTGGTTCTCACACAAAATTCAAGTTTCCCTCAAGAAAGTGTTGGTATTAGGAAGAATATGTAAAAGTGGTTAAGAATACCTCACAGGATTGGAAAAATATTTTTAGTCAGTGTTTCATGGGCATGGATTTCAAAAATCAGTCAAACTCATTAAAATGCATGAACATCCATTTCAAGGGAAAATAATTCACATCAACAATCATTTAAAATCCATTATTTAAAAAATCATTTCAACTCTTTCAAAATAAATTGTTGTGTGAAAAGTGATAAGAATATTCATTAAAGCTCCAAAATCCTAAAAAAATGAAAAGCACACAAGAAGAACTAAGCATGTTGACACTCCCCCACACTTAAATTTAACTACCACATATTTCAACTCAACAAAATATAAATATAAAGGTAAAAAATCAAAGGGAAGGAAAGATAAAACCTGACATTATTTTAGAAGTGGATTCCTTGAGTTAAGCTCCTAGAAGCAACCACTTTAAGACTATAAGAAAGTAATAAAAATAAATAAGAAAAAATAAATAAAAAGAATGAGAAAAGGAAAAGAAAATAGATAATGCTTGGTTTAGACCCCCAAGAAGGTTCTAGGTTTTTACTACCACTAGTCAGGCAGTTTCAGTGGATTATCCCCTATCAGAAGGTGGGTGTGGTTTCTTTGAGATGAACCACCACATGTGAGTTTTCCCGATGTCCATGATTAAACACTGAAAGTAGAGAAACCCAAATAAGATAAGAATGTTCCCAAACCCAGAGAAAGAATAAAGAAGAAATTTGACTTTTGATGTGGGATGGAATAAAAGATAAGGGTTCTCCCTGTTAACTTCGGTGGTGTCCTCCTCCATATGGTATGAAAATTTTTGTTGGGGAGGTAGTCGCACCACTGCCACCTTCTCCAGATCTTCTTCCATGATCACCACAACTTCAGTGGTATCTTTCATATCAGCCATGGTCTGCTCTATTTGAGATGTATCATAAATTTTAAAGGAAGAGATGTCAGAAAACAATTTAGCTTGAATAAGACTAAAACATGAAGAATTAATAAAGAAATCTTCCCTTTCAAGTAATTCAGCTTGGTAATTGATCTCTTCAAGCATGACCATTGGCAACATCATCTCAGCAAGTGCATCTTCTTATTCATCTTCCAAAGAAAGATTGACGTTAGAAGGTACATATTGTTAAATATCAAGCGTGGGAGGATCATGTTTCCTGTTAACTTTGACAAAGTTATTCCAGGATTCTTCCAAAAAATGTTGACCTCCCATTAGTGCATCAGTTGGAATGTGTACTTCTGGGACCTCCTTGAGAAATGGTTTAGTGTGGGATGATGTGATTAATTCTTTTAGTATCTCCTTATCACCCTCATCAGGTTCTTTAGCATAAAAAATGATGGGTGAAATCTCTTCCACCACTCGTTCTGGTTTAGGTTCCGGTTCAGGTTCGGGTTGTTCTTGGGATGCGCGTACATATTCTGCAATCAATTCTATTTGGCCCTCCATGTTTTTAACTTTATCGCTAATCCTATGAAATTGAGCATCAATTTCATTGCAAACATTTTCTGGCACATGAGATTGTTCAGTCCATGAATAAAAATTTGAATTGAAAGACATCATGAACAAAGAATATATTATTTTAGTTTTTGAAATTTATGATTTTTTTGTTGTTTTTTTAAATAAAAGGAAAATTATTTACACAATGTGAATAAAAAATAGTGAATTAAAACCACTCGGCTCCCCGGAAACGGCGCCAATTTGACGAAGCATTGTCGTGCACGCTCTCAAAAATATTTATAGCTAAGTGCAGCACAGGGGCTGACCTAGGTCATTCTCTTGAGGAGCTTTTGTGGTTAATAAATCACTACTTCTATTCCACCTAATCTAATTCTTTTTTGTTGTTTAATATTTTATGAAATAAATGTAATATAATAAAATAAATGAAATTTATAAATCATAAGAAACTAAAATTTAATTCTAAATTACCATGCAATGCTAAGCAGAATGTAATTAGGGAAGAAAGGAAGTTCTCCCAAGAGAATATTCAGGGAGCACCTTCATTGGCAGCTTCAAATATTCTTTGTGTACACACTCCATTGTATGTGTGCACACATTATTATACCCTAGTTGTGAATGAAAAGCCTACTTAGCGATCGCCAAGCACACCCTTCATCCACCTCCTCAATCGAGGGAAAATGGTTGTAGATTAAGAAGTTAACCTTTAGACGACCACAGTGAGGATTACACCCACTATAAATTATCCTTAGAATTAACTCAAAGAATATTAAGAAGATGGTCTTGGGTTCAAGAACCCGATTACTCCCTTGGGATATTCATCTTATTAGTTACTCACGATCATGAGTATTATAGTTCACGATGGTAAGATGAGAGGAAGAAAAGAGGGTGAATCGGTGGACACAAAAATAAAAACAATGCATGAATTTATTAGAAATCTAAATTACAATTAAAAACTAAAAATAAAGAAAATAAAATAAAAAGAATGGAGGAATATTTTCGGCCGGCCTCCCTCGGTGGAGATCTCTTCTTTGGTGCCTCGAAGGAATGGATGAAAAAATGGGATGCTTTGAGGTGGAGGTGATGACCTCCTTTTATAGGCAGAATTCGACCTCCGAATGTTTGAGCGTTTTAGACCCCCTTAATGACCTCTTCACGCGTTCCAACCTTCATGAATGATGTTTATAAATATGTTTTCTGTCTCCTCTCCAATGTTCAGCTAATTTGGAAATCGAATGTAGGAGTTATGAATTTTTCATTCTCGGTTACTGTTTCTGGATGAAGCATCCAGGAAGGTTCCTCCAAATTAATGTCATTAAATATCCTCCTTAATGACCTCCAACATCTTCCAAATTTATTGTAGAGACGACCCTATCTGTCTTTGAGGTATCCCAGGTGGAAACACATAATTTGGATATGTGTAGGCCGAGTTTGATGTCCGTTACTTTGGGTGGGTCCATGCTGTCCGCCCGGAAATATTCCAATATTCATTGATTTTTTAGACCCTTTAGATAACCGAATCAGCTCCTGGTCCAGAAGACAAAAATGCAGGAAATAAAATTAGGATTATAAAAATAGTTGAATCAGAAAATTTGAAATTTTATTTTTTCTTAAATGACCAAAATACCCCTGACATAAAATTCTAACAAAAATCCAGAATTAGTCATTTTTCACATTTGGGTTCAAAATAACACTAAAACCTAAAAACAAGATAATTACCCATTCAATAACACTTTTGTGGGATTATAAACAACGTTTTATAGTATAAAATATATGAAAATGTGAGCTTCATCAACGTAGCATATAAAACTTCTTAAAATGACACCTTTATTAAAAAAACATGATGTTGATCTCATCAAGGGTGGTTGGGTATGTTATTGATCTTGTTTTCAATTTAGTTTAAGAAAGATGAAATTTTTTCCCTATTATAAAATGTATGATATTTGGACCCATGACTGAACTAGAATTGTGAAATTCGAGCTCATTATTTGTAACACCCGAGGCTTTTTTTTATATAAATCATCAAATGAATCTTTTTCTACACACAACACTTGCTTGGATTGCTTTACATGAAATCGCGACCTTCCTCGATAGCTTGCGTCATACGCAATACCGAGTTTCACTAAAAACAATATAATATTAAAATATTATTAAAACTAGCCGTTATGAATAGTAATAACCAATTTTGGATATTTTATAAATTTTATTTTTCAAAATGGACTTCATTTTTGGATTCGGAATATCGAAATTAGCCTATGGTGAAATTTTGGTATTTTTCTGAAAACTTTCAATTTTTGATGAATAGTGAAACCACTAAGTGGTAGTTAAAAAAACTGAATTATTCATAAAACTTAATTTTACCGCTTATGTGAGAGGAATTTCGAAAATTTTAGAGACACGGTTAATATCAAGGACTAAAATGTGGTTCAATGAGATGAAAATAATTTTTGGTGAATAGTAACTTTTTACTTTTTTTACCACGGTTAAAAGTAAATAGGGTAATTAAGGGTCAAAATGAAATTATTATTACCCTAACACATGTCCTAATTCTATTGGACAAGTGTATTTCGACAAAAAACAAACTTAGGAATAAAATATGACCATTTAGGCCCACTTGGATTAGATTAGGACATTTATTATTAATTTATTTAAAGAAGGGTTAAAATAGTTAAAATCAATGTTTAATAACTAAATCATTTTTAATATAGGGTTATACATATAATAAATTAGACTATAAATATTAATTAGAAAGATAAAAAGATTTCCTACATAATGGTATTTTATTTGTAATTTTTAGACTTTAAATAAGTTTATTTATTTATGACACAAAGATGATGAATTAATTATCTTATTAATGAAATATTGACATAATTGATGTTATAAATACCCAAATAAATATAATTTGAGACTTTTTATGAATGACACTAATTTTCTAGGTTAAAATGACATGTTAGTATTGATTTAATTAACTTTTTTAGAACTTAGCATTCTGTTATGATTTTCTCATAAATCAATTACTAAATTGTGTCAAAATTGACATAAAATAGTTTTTAAAACAAATATTATATTATTAATTGTTATTTTATTCCTAAAAAATCTAAGGTTTGGAAAAATGACTTAGATATGGATATATATATTAATAATAAACAACTTGGGGTTCGTTTGGTTTTATATAGTAAGTTTATTAACCTTATTGTGTAAGAAAACAAGAAGACACGGTGAAAGTTAAATTATCTAACTTAAAGTTAAATCTAAATGATAAGTTTAAAATTGATACCTAAACTTGTCTAAATTCTATTGTATGAGAGGATTTAGACCCCTACCCAACTTATATTAGAAATATATCAATTTGGATCTATTAAAAACCGAATTTGACTTTATAATAAAATAATATTTTTAGTTATTCCAAAGGTGCTCCTCTCCTCCCTTATAAAAGGGCACCTCCTCCCCCTCTTCCTCACACCACATTGAGCCTTCAAGCTCGGCCAAACCCTACCACGTTCTCCTATCCACTTCCCTAGAGACATCCTAGAGGTCCTTCTCTTCTTCAAAGACCAATTTTAGTGCCCTAAAAGAAGGTCTCAAAGAAGCACTTCAAAGAAGAGGTAATGTCCGTTACCGATTCTTTCATCTTTATTTATTCTTCGACTTATTCATCTTTAGTTGTTTCATTATGAATTAATAACATCAGAATCACTAATATAAGGATATGTTATTATAAGTATAAAACAACCCTATTTCACCATCTATCCATCCTACGGAAAAAGAAATCACCGCGCGTGCGTACGTACGGAATACCGTCTCCACGCTGTGGTGTAATCTATTTTCCACCACCACCTTACTTGGATGGGTATAATGGTGTAAATAATGACTATATATTATTATTGTAAAGTTATATTGATTCTGAAATAGTATACATACACTCCAATAGAATTCCACGATCATAGGAACGATATCATCACTCGTGCGTACGTACGGAATACCGTCTCCTCGATGTGATGTGACTCGTTCTACATGATCTTCATTGCATAATGATTATATAAATAGATTGAATGAATGAATATGATATATGTCACACTAATACTATTCTGGAAATGAGGTATCTATAACCTAAAGATAAGAATAAGAATTTATTCGACAAAACACGCATAAGAACAAAAAGTAATAGACACCCGAATAACAAGTAGTAATGAAATATTACTAATAAGAAGCTAAGAATATGACCATATATGATATCATAACAATAATTATGATTCTGGAATAAGTCAATAACATTATTTGAAACATTATACAGGAGTTTCAGACACTTACGAAGCAAATCGGACCTAAGGTATGGGAAATATCACAATCTCATTTTTATCCGAGATTGTTTATACTTTGGTATTTACTGGGGTGTATTTTATCATCCACATCCATGTTTCCTCAATATGTAATATTTATATCCTTATACAATAGTTTATATCAAATTTTACCCTTCGTTGAGTTTTTAGTAAAAGATATGAAAGGAATCTTTTGTCGTTTTTCATACGAGGTACTTTTTGACTTTTCCGACAAAAGTACGAGAATAATGTTTTTTTAACTTATATGGCACAAATGGATTTTTAAAACATTATTTCCAAGAAGTTTCATTTAAAAGTTTTCAAGTTTATTTTTAATCAACCTCTTTTAGTTTAAAATTGTATGACATGTTAAGAAAGGAAAATGTTTTTGAAGTAGAAAGGATATTTTCCTCAAGAATGGAGTTCAAGTGTTTTATCAAAATTATTTTCCATCTAAGATAATATAGGATTATGTTTCTACCCATATTATTAAATTTAATTGATTATGTTGGGATGGAAATATTTTTATGAATTCCTTTATCTTATATGAATTGTTTTATGATGTCATGATGTTTAAGATTCCCATTTTTATTACATGGGTTACGCAATGATGTATGATTTATGATTTTGTGGCACACATAAGAATGGTATCATTATGAGATGGGTGGGACCTATATATCCCTCTAATGCATTGGGTAAAGATTTTATATCTCATGAGATAGTCATGGCTGGAATGTAGGTTATACCGGTTCAGTGAAACAGGACTGAAACGAGGGTGACTCGGTTCAGAAATGGACTTTGTCCACTAAGATAGTCTTGGAAATGAGTCTTGACTAATAAGATATGATTATCTATGATTATGTGTGTATGCCACAAAGTTTCATATTTTATGTTATGATTATTGGGATTACATTTCACTACTATGATTTATCCCATGTTATGAAATTATGATTTCTTTTACAGTTTAAGATTTCCAAAAGTTATGTTCTTATGTATATGATGTGATTGATATTTCTTTTGTTTACCCTTAATGAGAATTTGAGCTCACCCTTTTGTATGTTTTATTTCCCCAGATCAGGAAGAAGGTTATTAAGTAGAATATGCCAAAAAGGGACTCTAGATATGATGAAATAAATGGGAGGCAAAGTAGATGCTTTATGAACCAGTTGTTTATGTTTCCCAGTTTCTAAAGACACTATACCTATACGGTCCTTTCCTGGTTTTTGTTATATGTTGTAATAAGTGTGCTTCAATTCTGAAGTCATAACAATGTATGTAAAGTATGATTCATTATAGTTGGTATCAGAGGAAAGGTATAGTCAACCTTTGGAAACTAGGATGTGAAAGCCTTAGTAAGAACCCTAAGGATAAGTCTAAGCATAGAACACAATCTTAGTGATTTAGAAATTGCCATGAATAACCTAGGATAAGACCTTAAGTGTGAAATTTTATTCTTTATTATGTGGTTTTCCTATTATAATTAGTGTTGCTCACACTATTCCTCTTGGTTTTAGTCAATGGCTGGAACCCGAAGGAACCGTGTTAATGCGGAATGCGACGGGCAATGCAATGATTGTCCCCCTGAGAAACCAAACGTTATGGGAGCTGGAATACAAAATCTTGTAGCCATGCTCACAGAACTTTCTCAAGCTATGAATCATGTAGGACTTCCAAACGAACAAAGGAAGGAGCAAAATTCTGTTGAATCCTTCATGAGGCAGCGTCCACCTTCATTAAGCAGGTCTACTGATCCATTAGTTGCTGAACAATGGATTAGTACTACTGAAAAGATATTTTCGGTTCATCAATGTTCTGAACATGATAAATTCATCTTAGCAGTGTATCGTTTGGAAGGTGATGCTGATCAATGGTGGAATCTTATTAAGAATACGAGGCAAAGGGATGAAATTGATTCTATGGAATGGGACGAGTTCAAGAACTTATTTTTCAATAAGTACTTCCCTCGTATTCTACGAACAAATATGGAGAAAGAGTTTCTTGAACTGAAGTAAAAGGATGATGAATCTGTTGGTACCTATGAAGCAAATTTTACAAGACTTGCAGGGTACGCTTCTGGTATTATTATCCAACCTGATAGTAATATCGATCGATTCTTTAGTGTCTTAAAACCAAGTCTTTGAAGGGCCTTATCCATAAAGGACTTCAATAGCTATGAGGAAATCGTTCGATGTGCTCTCAAAGTTGAGAAGGATATTGGAGTAACCCATCAGTCATATGGGTTTGATAAGAAGAGGAAAATGGAATTCAAAGGAAAATTTAAAGAGCACACTGAAAAGAAGATGATCTTTCCCTTATGCTCAAAGTGTGGAAAGAAACTTGGAGGGAGTTGTCTTAAAGGGACAAGTAAATGTTTCAAATGTGTAAAGGAAGGTCATCGGGCATTTGAATGCTGTAATGATGGGAAGAAGATGTCTAATGATGCAAACAAAGGAAGGGATGCACAGAATGAACCTACTACACTTCAATGTTTCATGTGCAAGGAGAGCGGGAATTATTCCAATCAATTCCCAAATCCAAGGGTTGATGATGATGGTCGACGTCAACAAACTCTTAAGGATAAAGACAAAGGAAAGTCACATGCAATTTCTATCAGCGATGTGGAGTTCGATAACGATGTGGTGAAAGGTAAACTTACCATCCACTCTAAAGTAGAAAATGTTTTATTTGATTCTGGATCCACCCACTCCTTTATTTTTGAAGAATTTTCAAAGGGTATCACCGTATTACATCAACAATTAGATGTTGAGTTAGCTATGAAAACACCTAATGGCACAAAAGTCGCATCAAAAGTTTATAATTATTCTCCGATCGAAGTTTGTGGGAAAGTGCTTCCTTCAAATCTTGTGATCCTTCCTATAGTGGGATTTGATGTGATTCTTGGCATGGATTGGCTTTATTTATATGGAGCTCATATCAATTGCTAAAGAAGGGAAGTCACATTTCATATTCCAGATCAATCTATGATCGTCTATCAATGCAAGGATGAACATAACCTTCCAGTGGAAATTCCGTCTACCTTATGGGTCTTGATGCCACTAAATGAAGGTTATTTATCTCAAATGGTTGGTGAGATACTCACAATTAAGAATATTCCCATTGTACGGGAGTTTGATGATGTCTTTCCGAAGGAATTACCGGGTCTTCCACCGAATCGTGAAGTTGATTTTTCAATAGAACTCATACCGGGTGCTTTGCCTATTTGAAAGACACCTTATAGAATGGCCCCAAATGAGTTGCAGGAATTGAAGAAGCAACTCCAAGAGAATCATGATAAGGGGTTCATACGCCCTAGTGCATCACCTTAGGGAGCACCTGTTCTGTTTGTTAAGAAGAAAGATGGATCAATGAGACTCTGCATTGATTATCGAGAACTTAAAAAGATCACTATCAAGAAAAAATATCCTCTCCCACGCATTGATGACCTATTTGACCAACTACGTGGAGCTCAATACTTTTCCAAGATTGATCTTCATTCAGGGTATCATCAATTAAGGGTCAAAAGGGAGGATATACCAAAGATGGCTTTCCGTACAAGGTATGGACACTATGAATTTATAGTGATGCCATTTGGTCTTGCTAATGCCCCTGCTATCTTCATGGATCTGATGAATAGTGTCTTTAGAGACTATCTTGATCAGTTTGTGGTAGTCTTTATAGACGATATTCTTGTATATTCAAAGAGCAAGGAAGAACATGAAGATCACTTGATAATTATATTGAAGACCCTGAGAAAGGAGAAGCTTTATGCCAAATTTACCAAGTGTGAATTTTGGCTTCAAAAAGTTGCATTTTTGGGTCACATAATCTCAAAAGAGGGGATATCTGTGGATCCAGCAAAAATAGAGGTTATCGAGAGATGGTAGAGACCAACAACAGTAACCGAGATCCGAATTTTTCTTGGTTTGGATGGATATTATCGACGTTTTGTGAAAGATTTTTCACGATTATCTAATCCACTCACCAAGTTGACTCGGAAAGGAGTGAAGTTTGTTTGGATGGAGGAATGTGAAGAGAATTTCAAGGAGTTGAAAAGAAGGTTATCCAGTGCACCTGTGCTCACACTGCCTTTTAGTGGAGAAAGGTTTGTGATCTATAGTGATGTATCCAAGAAGGGGTTGGGGTGTGTTCTTATGAAAAATGATATGGTGATAGCTTATGCCTCACGACAGTTGAAAATAAATGAGAAAAATTACCCAACTCATGATTTGGAGTTAGCTACGGTAATCTTTGCATTAAAGATTTGGAGGCATTATCTTTATGGGGAATGGTGTGACATTTATACTGATCATAAAAGTTTAAAGTATATTTTCACACAAAAGGAGCTGAATATGCGTCAAAGAAGATGGTTGGAGCTGATTAAGGATTATGACTGCTCAATCCATTACCACCCTGGGAAAACAAAAAAGGTGGCAGATGCATTAAGTCAACAAGACCATGCTAGTTTATCCATGATGAGGATCACAAAATATCCAATATTTATGGATTTACAAAGGATGGATCTTGGAATTATAATGAAAGGGGAAAATCGTATCTTTCTCAAATGAATGTTCAACCATATATACATGTGAAGAATAAAGAGGCACATAAAGAAGATGTCGAGCTACAAAATAGGTGAGAAATGTTCCTGAATTAAACCTTGATTGTGATGGGATAATAAAGTTTAGGAATCGGGTTTGTGTTCCTCCCATACCCTAATTAAAGAAGGAGCTACTGGATGAGGCTCATAGTTCTTCATTCTCTATTCATCCTAGAAGCACGAAGATGTATAGGGACATGAAAGAGTACTTCTGGTGGGATGGAATGAAAAGAGATGTTGCTTAATATGTCTCTCGATGCTTGGTTTGTCAGCAAGTTAAAGCTGAGAGACAGAAGTCTAAGGGGATGTTACAACCATTACCCATACCCGAATGGAAATGGGAAAACAACACTATGGACTTTGTCACATGACTTCCTAAAACATCCAAAGGCAATAATGTTATCTGGGTCATAGTTGATCGTCTTACCAAGTCTACACACTTCATTGCTATTAGAAAGGATTTCTCTCTAGATCAGCTTTCCAGGATATATATAAAGGAAGTGGTAAGATTGCATGGAGTACCACTTTCTAGTATATCTGATCAGGATCCAAGATTTACCTCGAAGTTCTGGCGAAGTCTTCAGTATACTCTAGATACAGGGTTGAGTTTCAGCACTGCTTATCATCCTCAGACAAACGGTCAGTCTGAGAGAACAATTCAAACTCTAGAAGATATGTTGAGAGCTTGCTCTATGGATTTCAAAGGTGGTTGGGATCAACACCTACCTTTGGTGGAATTTTCTTATAATAATAGCTTTCACTCCAGTATTCAGATGGCTCTTTATGAAGCTCTCTATGGAAAGAAATGCAGGACTCCAACTTGCTAGGATAAAGTTGGGGAAAGAAATCTATTAGGACCTGATCTCGTTGATGAAATGGCAGAAAAGGTCAGATCTATTCAACAACACATAAGAGCAGCTCAGAGTCGACAGAAAAGTTATGCCGACAACCGAAGAAAAGACCTAGAGTTTGAAGTAGGTTATAAAGTGTTCTTACGAATATCTCCCTGGAAGAGGGTCATGAGATTTGGAAAAAGGGGAAGTTGAGCCCTAGATATATCAGTCATTTCGAAATACTGGATTGTGTTGGGAAGGTAGCTTACCGATTGGTGCTACCACCAAATCTCTCTCAAGTTCATGATGTGTTCCATGTATCTCTCCTGAGAAAGTACATACCTGATCCTTCACATGCACTCAGCTCAGAAGTTATACCGCTGGAGCAAGATCTTTCTTACGACGAACAACCGATAGAGATTTTGGATCGTAGCGTAAAAGTCCTACGAATCAAGACCACTCAATTCTTGAAAGTTTTATGGAGGAACCACCAATTAGAAGAAGCTACATGGGAGCTTGAGGATATGATGAGAGAGAGGTATCCTCATCTGTTTGTTACAAAGTGACGAATTTTGTGGGCGAAATTCATTTTAAGGGGGGTAGAATGTAACACCCAATATTTTTATGTTATATAAATCATCAAAGGAATCTTTTTCTACACACAACACTTTCTTGGCTTGCTTTACACGAAATCGCGACCTTCCTCAATAGCTTGCGTCGTACGCAATACCGAGTTTCACTAAACAACGATATACTATTAAAATATTATTAAAACTAGTCGTTATGAATAGTAATAACCACTTTTTGAAATTTTATAAATTTTATTTTTCAAAATGGACTTTATTTTTGGATTCGGAATATCGAAATTAGCCTAGGATGAAATTTTGGTATTTTTCTGAAAACTTTCAATTTTTGATGAATAGTGAAACCACTAAGTGGTAGTTAAAAAAACTGAATTTTTCATAAAACTTAATTTTACCGCTTCTGTGAGTGGAATTTCGAAAATCCGAGAGACACGGTTAATATCAAGTACTAAAATGTGGTTCAATGAGATGAAAATAATTTTTTGTGAATAGTAACTTTTTACTTTTTTTAACCACGGTTAAAAGTAAATAGGGTAATTAAGGGTAAAAATGATATTATTATTACCCTAACACATATCCAAATTCTATTGGACAAGTTTATTTCGACCAAAAACAAACTTAGGAATAAAATATGACCATTTAGGCCCACATGGATTAGATTAGGACATTTATTATTAATTTATTTAAAGAAGGGTTAAAATAGTTAAAATCAAAGTTTAATAACTAAATCATTTTTAAAATGGGGTTATACATAATATAAATTCGACTATAAATAATCATTAGAAATATAAAAATATTTCCTACATAATGGTATTTTATTTGTAATTTTTAGACTTTAAATAATTTAATTTATATATGACACAAAGATGATGCAGTAATTATCTTATTAATGGAATATTGACATAATTCATGTTATAAATACCCAAATAAATATAATTTGAGACTTTTTATGAATTACACTAATTTTCTAGGTTAATATGACATGTTTTTATTGATTTAATTAACATTTTTAGAACTTATCATTCTGCTATGAGTTTCACAAAAATCAATTACTAAATAGTGTCAAAATTGACATAAAATAGTTTTTTAAAAAAATATTATATTATTAATTGTTATGTTATTCATAAAAATCTAAAGTTCGTCCAAATGACTTATATAAGGTTATATATATAAATAATAAACAACTTGGTTTATGTTTGGCTTGATATAGTAAGTTTATTAACCTTATAGTGTAAGAAAACAAGAAGACACGATGAAAGTTAAATTATCTAACTTAAAGATAAATCTAAATGATAAGGTTAAAAATGATACCTAAACTTGTCTAAATTCTATTGGATGAGATGATTTCGACCCCTACCCACCTTATATTCGAAATATATCAATTTTTATCTATTAAAAACCGAATTTTACTTTATAATAAAATAATATTTTTAGTTATTCCAAAGGTGCCTCTCTCCTCCCTTATAAAAGGGCACCTCTTCCCCCTCTTCCTCACACTAATTTTAGGCTTCAAGCTAGGCCAACCCCTGCCAATTTCTCCTCTACACTTCCCTAGAGACATCCTAGAGGTCCTGGTCTTCTTAAAAGACCAATTTGAGTGCCCTAAAAGAAGGTCTCAATGAATCATTTCAAAGAAGAGGTAATGTCCGTTACCGATTCTTTCATCTTTATTTCTTCTTCCACTTCTTCTTCATTAGTTGTTTCATTATGAAGTAATAACATAAGTATCACTCATATAATGATATGTTATTATAAGTATGAAACAACCCTATTTCACCATCTATCCATCCTACGGAAAAAGAAATCACTGCGCGTGCGTACGTACGGAATACCGTCTCCATGCCGTGGTGTAATCTATTTTCCACCACCACCTTACTTGGATGGGTATAATGGTGTAAATAATGACTACATATGATTATTTTAAACTGATATTGATTCTGAAATAGTATACATACACTCCAATACAATTCCACGATCATAGGAACGATATCATCACTCGTGCGTACGTACGGAATACCGTCTCCACGATGTGATGCGACTCGTTCTACATGATCTTCATTGCATAATGATTATATAAATAAATTGAATGAATGAATATGATATATGTTACACTAATACCATTCTGGAAATGAGGTATTTATAACCTAAAGAGAAGAATAAGAATTTATTCGACAAAACACGCATAAGAACAAAAAGTAATAAACACCCGAATAACAAGTAGTAATGAAATATTACTAATAAGAAGCTAAGAATATGACCATATATGATATCATAACAATAATTATGATTCTGTAATAAGTCAATAACATTATTTAAAACATTATACAGGAGGTTCGTACACTTACGAAGCAAATCGGACCTAAGGTAAGGGAAATATCACAATCTCATTTTCATCCGAGATTGTTTATACTTTGGTATTTACTGGGGTGTATTTTATCATCCAAATCCATGTTTCCTCAATATGTAATATTTATATCCTTATACAATATTTTATATCCAATTTTACCCATAGTTGAGTTTTTAGTAAAATATATGAAAGGAATCTTTTGTCGTTTTTCATACGAGGTACTTTTTGACTTTTCTGACAAAAGTACGAGAAGAATGTTTTTTTAAACTTATATGGCACAAATGGATTTTTAAAACATTATTTCAAAGAATTTTCCTTTACAAGTTTTCAAGTTTATTTTTAATCAACTTCTTTTAGTTTAAAATTGTATGACGTGTTATGAAAGGAAATTTTTTTTGAAGTAGAAAGGATATTTTCCACAAGAATGGAGTTGAAGTGTTTTATCAAAATTATTTTCCATCTAAGATAATATAGGATTCTGTTTCTATCCCTATTATTACATTTAATTGATTATGTTGTGATGGAAATATTTTTATGAATTCCTTTATCTTATATGAATTGTTTTATGATGTCATGATGTTTAAGATTCCCATTTTTATTACATGGGTTATGCAATGATGTATGATTTATGATTTTGTGGCACACATAAGAATGGTATCATTATGAGATGGGTGGGACCTATATCTACCTCCAATGAATTGTGTAAAGATTTTATATCTCATGAGATAGACATGGCTAGAACGGTAGGTTAAACCGGTTCGGTGAAACAGGACTGAAACGAGGGTGACTCGGTTCAGAAATGGACTTTGTCTACTAAGATAGTCTTGGAAATGAGTCTTGACTAATAAGATATGATTCTCTATGATTATGTGTGTATTCCACAAAGTTTCATGTTTTAAGTTATGATTATTGGGATTACATTTCACTACTATGATTTATCCCATGTTATGAAATTATGATTTCTTTTGCAGGTTAAGATTTCCAAAAGTTATGTTCTTATGTATATGATGTGATTGATATTTCTTTTGTTTACCATTACTGAGCATTTGAGCTCACCCTTTTGTATGTTTTATTTCCCCAGGACAGGAAGAAGGTTATTAAGTAGAATATTCCAAAATGGGACTCTAGATATGATGAAA
Organism: Viscum album; assembly: GCA_963277665.1. Taxonomy (NCBI): domain Eukaryota; kingdom Viridiplantae; phylum Streptophyta; class Magnoliopsida; order Santalales; family Viscaceae; genus Viscum; species Viscum album. The sequence goes on along the minus strand of OY728119.1, from coordinate 214,450,171 downwards.
TAAATGGGAGGCAATGTAGATGCTTTATGAACCAGTTGTTTATGTTTCCCAGTTTCAAAAGACACTATACATATACGGTCCTTTCCAGGTTTTTGTTATATGTTTTAATAAGTGTGCTTCAATTCTGAAGTAATAACAATGTATTTAAAGTATGGGTCGTTATATTATTGGTAGAGTTACATCTGATGTGAACAACTACTTATATGATTGACATGAGATTTATTCATTTATAGTGTCTAGTATATTTCAGATAATCCAGAATATAGGATATGGCCTATTCTAGATTTATATGTTTTGTGTCTAGTGTTCACTAGATTTTCATAAAAAATGTATTATATTAGAATGCACATGATGAATTCAATACATCTAATGATGGATATGTTCATATCGATTTATGAGTGTATTTTATTAATATCATTCATCACCACTTTATAGCTTGAGTAACACTATTATTTTTCTATAGGCTACTCTTTTTATATAATTATGGATTAGGAAATTCATAGTTATTATCAGTGATATAAATCCATATATCATCACACATGACGACCTAGAATGAGAATATATTTTAGTATAGCGTGTCTGTCCAAAATTTGAGAGAAATATTGATAATCATTTTCAGAAGATTTTAAATGTATTCATAAATAATAGTGATGTTTTTCATATTTTGTGAAACATTAGTGATAGTATGAATTTTTTATATTTTATAAACTAAAGCGGTGACCATGGAATGGGTAATGTCACCACACCATGTGAAAAACAATTACATGACATATGAAACAACATCATGGTGTATCTAGGAATTTAATTTGATACTAATTCACAAGTAATTTTAGTGTGACTACAACTAAATTTCATTTAGATTCACATAATAAAATAATGTGTAGACATATAATGAATATTTTAATATGTTTTTTTGTTTAAATTAAAAAATAAAGGATAACCCAAATTGGTATTCTATTTTATAATGTTTTTTATTTTATAAACATTAGCATAAATTTTATTTTTATACTTTTTCCTAATATAAGGAGTACTAACACTTTATTAGTGATAAGAAAGGCCATTATTAAATAGCTAATGCCCTGTCAAACTCTATATTATCCATTTTCCTTAGATGAGGTGATAGCACAAAAATCACATAAAAGATTCCATATCGAAGCATTTGATAGTTCCAGTGTCTACTGGAAACATTTGGAGTTTGAACCTTTTGTTTTTGGATATGGGAACTCAATAAAACATAATGAAAATAACAATTGATAGTATGTGGAGTGAGGTATTAATGGGTTGTCATTTTATTAGTTTATTAGATCATTTTCACCCAGTACGATTTTATTAATAAATTTTTTTTTACTTCCATGGTAAATAGGCATCAAGATAACCCACTCAACATGAAAATATTCAATAAGAATAAACAATGGAAGAATCATCCCTGCCTTAATAGTGAAAAGAAACCTGAAAAACAGACATCATAATGATTCGTCATCACTCATCTGATCACTATAAGGACTCTCAAAAAAATCATTGGGACATCACAACCTATCCTATAAATATGAGCTAATATTATATCGGTGATGTTGTATATTAAATGGGATAGAACCACAGACACTAGATCATTTCATGTTGACCTGACATGGTAAGGACATATAAATAATCATAATTGACCACAATATGATTCATGTACCAACATATACATTGAAAATGGTTCCTCTATGTCCATGTTCAACTAAAAGGTTATCCTAGACCTAGATGAATGATATGTCAACCACCGTACTTATGTCGGTCACCGTAGTCTGATAAAAAAACTCAAGACCCCCATAACAATACTTCTAAATTTTTTAATTCAATATTCATTATAAAACTAAATATAAATGTTATCCCTCGTAATCTAAATACCTTTATGACATTTTGACATGAACTAACTCACTAGAACCCAACTTGCACCAGCGGTCGGATGACAGTACCACCTTAATCCCACATCCAATAGGCTAGTACATAATGACTAACTCAAATAATGTAAAAACATATATGGGAGTTCTTATCCTACAGAAGTTTTTAATTTTAATGAAACACAAATACATAATAATATCTAACATCAACAATAAAATATATAAATAATTTAACTATATATAATCCATGTATGAGACATAAAATGAAAAAAATAATGTTATAGTAGACAAAAATAAACAGGAAATATACATGTATTAGAAAAAAAATAACCAAGTTATACTAACTTTGATAATGGTATGACACCTCTTCAATATATAGTATTTTGGGAAGAACTCCACCCACAATCATTTCATAAAATGATCCATTTCGATCAGTTACACATCAACTCCACTAACATCATTTCCGCCATATATAAGTTAATCTATGATACATCAAAACATAAAAATCATGTGGGGAAATCCCATATAGGTATGGGTATAAACATACGGAATTTGACATCATAGCAACAAAAATGTAATGATATAACAATAGGTCACCTCAAAACCCATGTCTAATAAAAAAAGATTCTTAAGGAAACATATATTCTATATGGACGAAATAGTTATGGGAAAATAAGAATCCCATTATTTATATATCAGATTCAAAAAGAGTTATATATCATGAGAATTTAGGTATATCCAAAGTGAGTGAAGTCTCAAAAAACCCAAATTAGATATCCCAATTTGAGATCATATCACAAAGAGAATACACCATTCCTAAAACAAAAAAAAAGATATTAAATATCCATATAATGTATCACCATGTCTACTAAGAACCCAACTCTCATTCTACCTCACCATAACTATGGTAGGAAACATGTGACTTATTGTGGAATGAGAATAATTTAATGAGGTAATATATCATACCATCATAAATTACATTAACCTATTTTCTAGAAAAAATAATGACATCTACATGTGGAGAACCTACATCACTATCACATGGGGAGTACTCAACCTACCTTTAGTTTTGGGGACCCTATTTTAAGAAAACCTAATGGGGCTTGAGCTGCAACTACAACAATCCAACCTATAATAATCTAGCGCCATATGATTAGCTCCAAAAGGAATATCAAACTCATGGTTGGAATTTTCATAAGGTACCTGATCAAATGCACACATATCCAAGCCCACAAAATGCTAAAATGTAAAATAACTAATAAAAATGGATGCATACATCTATAATACCATAGTAAGAGTATGATATAGTGTACTAGAAATCTTAAGATGGAGAAAAAATCACGCCTATAATGAACTACAAAAAATTTCTGACAAATCATAAGGAGGGGACTTCTACCAAATGAAACATCCATACACACCTAAATTTCTCAAGAACAAACTAAGATCCACCTGATCATAATCCTCCAAGGATTAGACATCATATGTGAAAGAATATACCATGTATGGTTGAGTATTATAATACCTAATATGACACCTTGAAATCACGAAGCCTAAAGCTTCAAGAGTAGTCCTAACATAAAAATATATTTTGATCATAATGTGAGATGTGATAATAAGAAAGGATATCCCAGAAATACTCACAAAATATTTTGAGTCGCAAAATGTATGAACCACTCCCAACCATAGATCCTATGTGAGGTTTCAAGATAATGCTCATACAAGTGATCTTACTCCATGAGACCTACCATCCTTGATGGAACTCAACAGAGAGATATCAATCATCAGGTATCGCTAAGCTGATGGAACATCATCACAATCCCAAAGGTCATGCTCATCTAGGAGGAACCGCTCTCCGATATATATTACCATTGAAAAAACTCATCTCAGATGTCACGGTCTTCTGTTATAGACATGAATAACCACGTAAGTAATTGATAGGGTTAATTATAGATACACACTCAATCATTCTAATTTCGCATTTTAAAAAATATGTTCTTGATAAAAAGATAGGGATTTGATTCCATGGTATCACTGAGGGACACTAAAACCTACTGGAAAACTTCTACTAGATAGCAGGTCGAATAAATGTAAATATTGGTCATGAGAATTCCAAAAACCCCTATATAAAAGAATTTAAAGGAAATTAGGATCACACCCAGACTCTTTGAGGGATACTCTATCCAAGATACTATATGTCTATAGAAGCAGATTGAAACGAATCACTCCAGAATAAGTTAACTCACCTACACTGCACTGATCATCAATATGTTGTATAGGAGTAACCCTCTATGAAAATAACATAATGTTACACCAAACCCTCGACAGAAATGACCAAAGAGTACACACTCAAATGATACTAGTCCATGGAAACATACACAAGATCACAACAAAATATTATCAAAAGAATGTGTAATCCAACCTATCCTCAAAAGAGTACATGGTATTTACCTTGGGGTACACTGCCTACCTCACTAATCATGGAACAAATCATGTATCACACTCATAGAAAATGTAATTTTCAACCATTCACGATCTTTCGCTAGGGTACACGGCATAAATATGTCACCCTGACACTCAGCGTGCCATCCTTCCCAAGCCTGTTTACCCTAGTTTCTGCCAGTGTAATTCTTAATTACACAACACCTAGGACCATATGGAAACCTAGGTGTGTACCACATGTACACACCAAGCGTCCCACTTTTTGTTACACGATGTGTGACTAGGAACACATGGTGTCTAACACTACATGGCCTCTAGGGTATTAACCCCATATACAAACTATGTTGGTTGGATAAGGGTCACATTGTGTGTTCCATGTGCCAGAATGAATTTGATACTGCCCAGGAGCTAAGGAAATTTGGAATTAATGGGGGCTAGCTTCGGATGCCTCACTGGATGTTGCCTCTGACCTCCCCGATCTTCTAATGTGTTGGTGTTCCTCTCTTTCATCGTCTAATGCTGGTTCTCTTTGCACCCTAGCCTAGATCATTTGGGTTCGGCGTAACGATTCAGTTTTCCACCATGTTCATAAAACCCTTGATTTCTGGATTGAAAGAGCCATTTCATGGATAGAGGGATGGATGGACCACAATGAACACTTTACGCCAGGTGTAACCACTTCCTGTCCCCCGCATTGGACCCCCCAATGGAAGGGAGACTTAAGAATAACGTGGATGCTTCCATCCCCAAGGATGGGCCTATTGCTCTCGGCCTCCTCGCTCGAAATCATCTGGGGTAGATCATTGCTTCAAAATATGAATCGCATCATGCCCTCTGGGAAACTGCAGCAGCTCAGGCCTCTGCCATCCTTGCAGGTATGACACTCGCTATGGAATGTGGATGGGTTGATATCATCATTGAGTCATACTTCCTTACAGTTATCAATGCTATTAACCACAATGACGCCGAACTCTAGGAATTTGGCTTCATCATCAGGAGAATCCGCTCACTTTTCCAAGGTTTCTCTTGCTGCACCTTATCCTTTACCAAAAGAGAAGGAAACAATACAGCCCATCAGCTGGCGGCCTCAGGCCCAATCGATGTCAGCCTTCTATGGCTTGAAAATTTTCCTTCATGGTTATGCTTATGTATGACTGCTGTTCTTCGTCATTAATATTATCTTTCCTTCTTTTCAAAAAAAATGATCGTATGATTAGTATAATCATAGGTCTTTAAAAAATCCAATTTACTTAGACAATGGAAGCAATGACCTCATCAAGAATAATTGCTCCATACGAATCCAATTTATCAGAGCATAGAAAGGAGGTAGCGTCACTGGGCTACGCTCTTGAAAAATCCCAAACTTCACTTCAACACATTAAGCTAGAACGGAACCGCCTATGGGATAAGTGAAAGTTGATATAGATTACCACCAGAGTGATGTTATCCGAGCCACCCCAAGAGTTTGTCACCATAACACACATTACTCTTTGGTCTTATGAGGGTGTAATAAATGGTTATATGAAAAGACCCTAGAACTATGACTATGTGAATTATTTATTTATAGAATAAAGAATATACATTCATTTTATTATTGTTAGTTGGTAAATGGTTTTTAAAAGAAAAAATAGTATTTCTACTTAATATTTGACTTCAATTAGAAATATTTTTTTTTAATTAATGGTACTTTGAATTAAAAATATATTTATTAAAATATTATTACTAAATTACTTTTTATTAAATATAAATGATCCTATAATTTTTATGAATACAATTTTAATTTTTATTAAGGTTTGAAAGCTGTTTTTATCAAAATCTATGAATTTTTGATATATTTCATTGTTTATTTTAAAAATAAATATTCACTTATTTAGAAAATTATTTAATTAAAAATAATATTATTATTGGATTTAGGATGTAAATGTTATCCAATGGTGAATTTTTCATAATTTTATGAGACAATGGAATTTTTGGGTAAAAATTAAATACCATTTAAATATATAATGGGATTTACAACATCATAATGACCCAATAGTGATGTAATAAATCACTATAAATGGGAAGTTCGGACAATATATGATTTACCTTTAAAATAATGTGATTTTAGCTTTGTTTTATTTATTTTACAAAGCCTTAGTGGACCCTCCAAACTTATAAAATATTTTAACTTTTGGAATGATTTCCATGAAAGTGTGACTCACCTCCCCATAAGGAAGCGTAATATTTTAAAAAGTTCATCCATTTTCTCTATAAAAATAATTTCACTCCCAGTTGTAAAAAACCATGGAATGATTTGTGGTTTTGATTAGTTTAATTTTTAGTGACCAAAACCTATATAATAAATAATTTCCTCTCCTTTCCTATATAATCCCACTCAACCTCCAATTCCTCTTCACTCAAACCATTTGTATATAGACCAAAAACTTCCCTCCTCTCTCTATAATCCTTCAAAGGTGCCCCAATCTCCCAGGAAACCTCTCTCAAGCCTCTCCGAAGACATTGGGATCACCCTTCCAAGTAAATTATTTATTCCTTTCTCATTTTGGTCCAAATAGATTTATGTTGTTATGTCCTTGTTTTCAATTTCAAATGTTGGGGTATGATTTATCACTTAAACTATAATGACCTCTTTATTTTTTAATGATTATATACCCCATTCTCTCTCATTATGTCCTCTCATGTACACCTGTTACCATACCAAAATTCTGTGAGGGATTTCTTCCTTTCTCACTTTTTTCCAAATTTAATTTTGTTTTCATAACATTTTATTTTAAATTAAAAATGTTGGGGTATGATTTAGAACCTTCCCTATACATCCCTCCATGTATTTTAATGTTTATATACCCCTTTCTCTCTTATTAATTCCACCCATGTACACCTGTTACCATGCCGAAATTCTGTAAGGAATTTTTCTATTCTCATTTACATCCAAGAAATTCTTGTGTGTTATGAATATAAATTCGATTACATTTTTTTGGAAATGTATTGATATGGACCCCTTACTGTACATTTTATGTACATAATATTAGACACCCCTTTCTCTCTCATCAACCATTTTTATTAATTCTTATGTCATGGCGTTATACTTCCGAAATTGCATCGCGATTTTCCCATCCAATGTTATTGTGTAGTGAATACCATGCCCATTTCTCTATCAAGGGTATTCTCATTTATGAAAATTTACTTATTGACTATATAGTTTCATGTATTAATTCAACATTTTTTTGTCATGTGATAAAAGATGGTGTTTAAGGAATCCATGTTGTATGACCTATGTGGCACAATAATGCATGAAATGGAATGATTAAGAAGGGTTCACCTTGACAGTGCTCCAATGCATTGGGTAAATATTAGTATCATGATACGTTATGTGAGATTAGGGTTTACTCATTATAATTAAAGTTAAATAAGGTTTTACTCATTCTCCTTGTTCAATGTTCTTTGGAACATGCTAATATCATGTTAAATGTTGTTGTCACATCTCCACGTTTTGATAATCATGCTATATCATGCATTTATGTTCATGTTTCACCTATGCTCCATTGATATTCATATTTACTAAAATGTATTTTATTCTTAATGTTATGCCTTTTTTACACCCTTAATGGAATTTATAGCACAACCTTTTCTTATGTATGTCCTCATGTAATCCCATGAAATTCTAATTATGAAGGAATGTTGTGGTCATGCAAAAAAAATTCAATAAAGATTTATTTTTATTTCATAAGATGTCATGTAATGTTCCTAATTTCACAAGAAACTATACCAATCGATCCTTAAATTTTCCTTAAGTAAATATTTATGTAATAAATAATGTTTAAGTGTGAAATAAAGATAAGGGTTGTTAAAATTGGTATTAGAGTATATGCATAGTTATTTTTGGGATTAGGATTTGAAAACACTAGTGAAATCCTTTGGGATAAGACTAAATATAATTAAAAAATCAATAAAGTTTGGTGAATATTTAAAAATTGTCTTATCAAAAAAATATATCCTTTCCTAGATATGAGCAGGTAGAGGTAGATCTGGCACAGATGTATCTAGGGGTAAAACCCAAAAACACTGCTTTGAGCTAGACTCAAACTGGAACCAGTGCCCGACAACAGGCCTTGCTGAACTCTTGGTTATGACACTCATAGGGGATATGATTTTTTAAATTCATAAGCTTTGTAAAAACCATTATTGACGGAATAAAAAATTTCCCCAAGGAATATTTGTTGTGAAGTAGATCATGGATAACATATATTGGATCCTATAAATTCAAATGTTAAGGAAATAAATGTAATTTATAAGTCATCTATTTTTGTCTTCGGATTACCCTTTATGTGTTACCTGTAACTGTCCTTTTATTCCAGCCAATGGCCGCTAATATGAGGACTCAGGCTAACAACTTATGCGAAGATCAATGTGATGACTGTTTTAATGAGATACCCAATCTGATGGGAGTGGGAATCACGAATTTTTTCATGATACTCTCTCAGTTAACTCATGTTTTGAAAAAAAACATGGGTCAAGAGGAATGTTCAACCATCCCTAAGAAATAACAATTTGTAATAGTGAGCTTCATCATACAAAGTCCTCCTACTTTTAATGGACCATCTGATCCCTCAATCATCGAACAATGGATCAAATCCATTGAGAAGATTATCTCCATCCTTTAATTTTATGAACAAAAGAAGGTACTTTTGGATGCTTATCGTATAGAGGGTGAAACTGCTCAATTGTGGACATTGATAAAAAATGTCAAGCCTAAGGATGAGATTGAGGCATTGGAATGGAAGGATTTTTACAAAGAAAAATTGATAAATATTTCCCTCATATCATCCGACATAAGATGGAAAGGGTCCTCCTTTCCCTCAAGATAATATATGATGAATCCATAATAGAATATGAGGAAAATAGCACAAGGATTGTAAGATATTCCTCCGTCTTTTTCGTTACCCCCAAATTCAAGTTTGACAGCTTCATTAGTGGGATAAAACATAGCCTACAGAAATCCCTATTGATCCATGACATTGAGAGATATGAGGAAATTGTATAATTTTCTCCCAAAGTCAAAATGGATATATGATAATCTCATGGGTATCATGGGGATACTAAGTGTAAGGTGGAATTTAATTCTGGATGTCTAATGGATGAATCCAATGATGCTAAGAAAATCCATCACCCTAGTTTCCAAAGGTGTGGAAAGAAGCACCCTATAAATTTCTTGAAGGGGATGAGGAAATGCTTTAGGTTTGGAATAGAAGGGAACCTAACCATTGACTACTGGAATGAAAAACATGCGGCTATGAAAGAGGAGAGGAACGCTTTGTTCAACCCTAAAGGCGTTGTTCATTGATTCAACTACAAAGAACAATGGCAGTTTTCTATCCAGTGCCATAAACCAAGGGGTTTTTTGTGGAAACCAATAACCTCCAAGGTTTGAAGGGCGAGTGTTTCCCATCACTACCACCGAAGTGAACCCCAAAAATGAAGTGGTGATAGGTACACTAGTTATTCATTCATGAATAGAGAATTTACTTTTTGATTATGATTCTACGAATTATTTTATATCCCAAAAATTTAGTAGAACAATACCAATACAACCACAACTCATGGATGTAAAGATGTTGGTGAGAATGGAAAACAGGCAAATCATTGCAACCCATGAATATAACACCTCCCATGTCACAATGTTTTGTTTTAACTTCCCAATGAACCTCATCATACTACCCTTGGAGGAATTTGATGCAATTATTGGCATGGATTGTATTTCATTACATAGAGACATAAAAAATTTCCATGAGAGAAAAATCACTTTTCATATGGAGAATCGACCCTTGATTATGTACAAGTGCAATGATGATGATGAATCTTCTTGAGAACTATCATCTCATGTGTGGATATTACTGCCCTATGAGAAAGAGTATCTTTCGTAGATGATTGATTCTAAGGAAGAAACCATCCTTGAAGACATTCCTTTTCTGAGGGGATTTTTTGAAGTGTTTCCTGATGAATTTCATGGTCTTTCTCCTAGAAGATATGTTGATTTATTGATTGATCTTATACCAGGGGAATTCCCAATATCCAAGACTCCGTATAGAATGACTATTATGGACCTTGAGGAACTAAAGAAACAGTTATAGGAGAATCTGGATAAAGGTTTTATATGCCCAAGTGCTTCACCATGAGGTTCACAAGTCTTCTTCGTCAAGAATATGGATGGTTCAATCCCTTTTACATTGATTATCGTAAGCTCAACAAAATCTCAATAAAGAACAAGCATCCTCTTCCCTGAATTGATGACTTGTTCAATCAGCTACGTAGAGCACAATACTTCTCTAAGGTTTATTTTTGGTTAGGATATTACCAACTAAGGGTGAAGAAGGAGGATATCCCCAAGAATGCTTTTCGTAAAATATATAGGCACTATGAATTCACAGTAATGTATTTAGAACACACAAATTATCTAGGAATCTTCATGGACTTGATGAATAGAGTCTTTAGATATTTCCTAGAATATTTTTTGGTAGTATTTATAGATGATATTCTAATATACTCCAAAACCAAGGATTAAAATGAGGACAATCTAAGAATTATACTAAAGACCTCGTGAAAGGGGAATATCTATGAAAAGTACAGCAAGTGTGAGTTATAGTTGAAGGATGTCTCATTCTTGGGTTATATCATCAGAAGAAATGGGATATCTATGCATCCCTCCAAAACATCTGAAACTGAGGGATGGTCGAGGCCAACATCGGTAATAGATATCCATAGCTTCATGGGGTTAGCGGGATATTATCGCCGATTTGTGAGAAATTTATCATGATTTTCCAACCCTCTTACAGAGCTAACACGTAAGGGAGTAAAGATTTCATGGATTGCAGAATGTGAAAAGAGCTCCAAGGAGTTGAAAAGGAGGCTTATCACTACTCCCATGCTCCCACTATCCACAAGTGGAATACTTTATGTGGTATTCAGTGATGCTTAAAATAAGGGATTGAGATTTGTGTTGATATAAAATGGAAAATTCATTGCCTATGATTTAAGGAAATTGAAATTAATGATAAATACTATCCAACACATGATCTTGAGTGTATGGTAGTAATCTTTCCATTAAAAATTTTCCAAAATTAACTCTTTGGGGAGAAGTGTGAAATATACACGGATCACAAAAGTCTCAAGTATATATTTACACAAAAAGAGTAGAATATGCACTGACGAAGATGGTTAGAGCTGATAAAAGACTATGAATGTTCGACCCATTACCACCTTGGGAAAGCGAACAAGGTGGAATATGCTCTAACTAGAATGGATCCAATGATTCTATCATTGATGATAATTAAATAGGATCCAATATTCTTAGATTTTATGAATATAGACATTGGAATCATAATGAAGGGAACATAGTCAATACAATCACAAATGATTTCTAAACATTCTCTTTAGGAATGGTTAAAGGATTCTCAAAATTATGATGTGGGAATTCAGAAGAAAGTGGAAACTATCAGAAAAGGGAAATCCTTGGAGTTCAATGTTAATGAAGAAGTAGTTGTGAGTTTTGTGTCATGACTATGTGTTCCATCAAATCCAGAGTTAAATAAAGAACTTTTGGATGATGCACATAGATTGAATTTCTCCTTTCTCCTATGAAACACAAAGATGTATTGAGATCTTTGAGGATATTATTGGTTGGATAACATAAAGAAGGATATCACTGAGTATACATCAAAGTTCTTATTATGTCAACAAGTGAAGGATGAGAGGCAGAAATCTAAGGTGATGATGCAACCATTTCCCATTCCAGCATGGAAATGAGTGAACATCACCGTGGACATTGTCACCAGACTTATAAAGACATCCCAAAGAAACAATTCTCTCTAGGTTGTTGTGGATCTTCTTAAAAATAGTGCACACTTCATTTCAATTCGAGAGGATTTATCATTGGATCAATTGGCAAAGATATATATCAAATAAGTGGTAAGGCTATATGGAGTAACACTATCTATTGAATCCAATTGAGATCCAAGATTCACCTCTAGGTTCTAGAAGAGTCTTCAACATTCTCTGAATACTAATTTGAACTTCAGTAAGGCTATTCATCCTCAAAATGATGGCCAATATGAGCTGACTATCAAAACACACGATGACATGTTGACATATTTCTCAATGAACTTCATAGGAGGATGGGATCAACATATTCCTCTGGTTGAGTTATCTTATAATAAAATTTTCCACTCAAGAATCCAAATGGCTCTTTATGAAGCCATTTATGGGAAGAGGTGTAGAATACTAGCATGTTGGGATGAAGATGGGGAGTGAAAACTCCTTGGTCCAGAAATAGTCTAAGAAATGGTGGAGATGGTTAAGACCATCTGTCATGACATTAAATCTTCTCAAGGTCGACAAAAGAGATATGCAAATAATCGTTGATGAGGCCTAGAGCTTGACTTAAAATACATGGTTTTTTTCAACATATCACTTTACAAGAGAGTTATGATATTTGGGAATAAGGTAATACTTAGTCCAAGGTATATCAACCTTTTTTTTTCTTGATCACATTGGAGAAGTGGACTATCGACTAGCACTCCCACCAAACATATCTCAAGTACGTGATGTATTCCATGTATCACTCTTGACGAAGTACATACCTAAACCATCCCATGTACTCAATACAGATTCGGTAACATTGTATAATGACCTCTTGTTTGATGAGAATCTAGTGAAGCTCTTAGATCATAGGGAAAATGTTCTATAAAATAGGGAAATTCCCCATATTAAGGTGTTGTGGAGGAACCACATGTTTGAAGAGGAAACACGGGATTCAGAGGAAGTGATGAAGCCTAATTACCCTCAATTGTTTTAGTGTGGAAAAAGGAAATTTCTAGGGGGAAATTTATTAAGGGGGGAATATTGTAACGACCCAAACATTTATTAATGAAAATTGCACTTGATCTTATTAAATGTTTTATTATGTAAAATGGTAATATAAAACATATTCACTTCATTGGTTTTATGTTTTTGGATTTTAAAATAACACAAGGAATTGTAACCCTTGCTAATATAGTCGTTGAATAGTGATCGCATGATTAGTATAAATATAGTGCTATAAAAAATCCAATTTACTCAAAAAAGGAAGTGATGGCCTCATCTAGTAGAATTTCTCCATACAAATCCCATTTTTCAGAGCTAAAAAAGGAGGATGCATCATTGGGATTTGTTTTTTACCAACCCCAAGCCAAGATTCAACACTTGAATCTTGAACAAAACGTCCTATGGGAGAAGTGGAATTTGATAGAGATTACCAAATGAGCGATGTTATCTGAGCCACCTTAAGAGTCTGTCACCATCAAACACCTTACCCATAGGTCTTATGTTGGTGTTATAAGGGTTTATGTAACAAGACCCTATAACTATGTTTATGCGCATTATTTTTTTATAGAATAAATAATATACATTCTTTTTATTATTGTTACATTGTAAATAGTTTTTAAAGCACAAATAGTATTAATATTTAATATATATCATCAGTTAAGAAATATATTTTGAGTAATTAATGGCTTTTTGAATTAAATAGTATATTAATAAAACATTATTACTAAATTACCTTTTATTAAATATAAATTCTCATATAATTTGTATGAATACAATTTTATTTTTTATTATGGTTTGGTAGTTGTTTTTGTCAAATCTATGAATTTTTGATAATGTCAGTTTTTATTTTAAAAGTAAAAATTCACATATTTCAAAAATTATTTAGATGAAATTAATATTATTTTTTGATTCAGGATATCAAGATTATCCAATAGTGAATGTTTCATAACTTTCTGAGACAGTGGAATTTTTGGGTAAAAATTTCATACAGTTTAAATATGTAATGTGTTTTACGACATCATAAAGACCCAATAGTTATTTAATAAATTACTATAAATGGGATGTTTATGAAATATATGTATTACCTTTAAAATAATGTGATTTTAGGTTTTTTGACTTATTTTACATGTCCTTAGTGGACCCTCCAAGACTTATAAAACATTTTAACTTTTAAAATGATTTCCTTGAGAGTGTGCCTCGCCTCCACATAAGAATGCCTAATATTTGAACAAGATATGTCATTGACCTTATAAAAAAATATTATTTCACTCCCCTTCATAAAAATACATGTTAAAAAACCATGGTATGGTTTGTGGTTTTGATTACATTAATGTGTAGTGTCAAAACCTAAATAATAATGGATTCCCTCCCATTTCTTATATAAACACACTAAACCTCCTTTTCCTCTTTACTCAAACAATTTAGAGCTCGACCAACCCCTTCCCTTCTCTCTCTATAATCCTCTAAGGTTCCCCAAGCTCTCAACAAGCCTCTCTCAAGCCTCTCCCAGGCCTTTGGGATCACACTTCCATGTAAGGGATTTCTTCTTTCTCATTTTTGTCCAAATTTCCTTCTATTGTTATGTAATTTTATTTTAAATTTTAAATATTGGGGAATTATTTCAAACCTGCCCTATAAAAATATCCATATTTTTAAATCTTGATATTCCTCTTTTTCTCTCATTAATTCCTACCACGTACACCTATTACCATGCCGAAATTCTGTATGGGATTTCTTCCTTTCTCGCTTTTTTTGAAATTTCATTATGATGTTATACACTTTTATTTTCAATTAAAAATATTGGGTTAAGATTTTAAATCACCCCACATACAGCCCTCCGAATGTTTGAATGATGAGATACCTTTATCTATCTCATTAATACCACCCACGTACACCTGTTACCATGTCAAAATTCCGTATGGAATTTCTCTCTTCTCATTTACATTCACGATATTATTTTGTATAATGAATATAAATTCCATTACATATGTTGGTAAATGTATCTATATGACCCACTTACTATCCATTTCATGAAAATATGATGATTCACCCCTTTATATCTCATCAACCATTTTTATGAATTATTATGTCATGTTGTTATGCTGTCGACATTGCAACACGATTTTCTAAGCCAAAGTCATTGTGTAGTGAATACAATTCTCATTTATCTATCTAGGGTATTCACCTTTAGGCACATTCTCTTATTTATATTATATAGTTTCATGTATTAATTCTGCAATATTTTATCTTTTAATAAATTATAATGTTTAATGAATCCATGTTGTATGACCTCTGTGGAACACTTATGCATTAAATAAAATGATTAAGAAGGGTGCGCCCTGATATCACTCCAATGAATTGGGTAAATATTAGTATCATGATAAATCAAGTGAAATTTGGTATTAATCATGCTAAATAATGTTCCATGAGGTTTTACTCATTCTACAGGTGCAATGAGCCTTGAATCATTCTAATATCAGGTTAAATGTTGTTGCCACATATCCATGTTATGATAATCATGCTATATCATGCCATTATGTAAATGTTTCACTTATGCTCCATAGATATTCCTATTGACTAACATGTATTGTATTCTTTATTTTATGAAATTTTTAATCCCTTACTGGTATTTATATCTTACACTTTTATTATGTATTTCATTAGGTTATCCAATGCAACGCTATGTACGAAAGAATGTTGTGGTCTTGAAAAATAATTTTTCAATAAATATGTTGTTTTTTATGTCTTAAGATTCGTGTAATGTTCTTGATATCACAATACACAAGGCCTCTCAATCCTCAGTGTTGTATTAAGTTATATTTTATGTAATAACATTATTAAGTGTGAAATAAAGTGCAGGGTTGTTATGTTCCTACTCTCCAGATTCTGTCCATGTTTCCCATAAGGGAAACCCCCACCATCGCACCTTTCTACTATTGTACACAAAAAACATGAACACAACTCATGCTAAACCCATCAATCCAATTCCATAATCATTTACAAAAACTATTACATTGTATCCACTGCCCAAACATGTATTTTTGATCTATTGTGTTGAATAGCATATGTGAAATGCTTTTTCACTGGATAATCCAAAAATCGTAGCAAAATAAAAATGTAAATGATGAACATCTGTATAATGGGGAAAGAAAACCTTAAAAAATAAATGTGAGGATAAACCTGAACCTTTTTTATTTTTAATATTGATCCATTTTCGGTTAAAGGATGAAAAAATGCATAAAAAATAATAGATAATAATTATCCCCAAATCTCACAAATAAACTCGTACCCACCAAATGATAAATCGCAGAATCAATCCATTAGTTGATTGCTTCATGTTTTTTATGGGACAAGAAATAGAAAAATACACCAAAAAATTCCTATATCTAATTGGATCTCTCACTCAAAATAAAAATTTCATCTCAATGTCATTGATGTGATCCCCAAGCTCTGTTGGTGCATGATCTTAAATTTGGTCTTAATATGATATCATCTTCCAACAATCCTCCAATGAATCTTATACAATAGCTTCTCTCAAATATCTAATATTTTTTAGACAACCCTAGGGATTGTGTAAAATTATTTTTAAATATAGGATTCTAGTTCACTACATCAAAATAAATAAATAATTAATAAAATTAATCTATTTTATTTTTTTTGACCATGATACCACTATATCATAGTTTCTGGTGCTGATAAAGATAATGTCACAGATAGGGTAAACCCCATGTTCTGAACACTATGGTTGTCTTATATTTCCAATCCATGACCCTATTTGGGATTAATTTTACTTTTTTATGAGAACTATAACTACATGATGTTAATATATTTAATATTTTTAAAATATAAATTATGATCTCAACAGACCACAAAATCCCATTCTCGATCATTTCCTAGATCCATAAATATTCCAAGAAATATTTATAAGTCTAAAACAGATTGAAAATTTTCATTACACTATTTCCCCCTTGAAGGATTTAAATTCTAAAAATGTACAAACAAAAAAATTTGTGGATACACTTAACTCAATAGGGTCTACCACTCCAATTATTTATCTTGATGGTTTTATATAATGTCAACAAACACAAAACCATGGAAAACCCTTTACCACAAAGGGTTTTTCTATCTCAATTCTCAACACCACCGGATCCTTATAGAAATAAACTCTACACTCATAGTCTATTTTACCCAAGACAACATCTTGTAACAATTCATGCATATACCTCCTCAGTTTTCACTTTTGGAAGAAACCAATAAACCAAAACTACTATGGTATTGAGGTTAAGTGGTAAACTACATCGCTAACATAACACAATAGTTGGGAAAAAGAAATTTTATAATGACCTCCAAGAAGTAGAATAACCTAGATAAAAATCTACAACTCTAGAACTATAAATTCCTATGTTAATGATCTGTAATGAATCTTTATGTTTGTGGGTAGTTCTCATCCACCCCTTGATGTACATCACCCTTAGAACCATTACTCACAGCAAAACTAGGACCCATGTTTTGTCACCCACTACCTCTGAGAAGTATAATACTGACCGGAATTTTTCTATATAAACGTACTCAAAAATGTGTGGCACCAAGGGTGGATTGATATTATATATGATACATAAACTTTAAATATATTATATGGTCCTACCAACTATGGCTAAAAACCAAAATGAAAACCAGAAGCATGTTCACCAAAACCTGAATGGTTCAATTTATCTGTATGGATGAAGGGCGTAAAACACTTTTCTCAACTGTAACCAAGTCCAAAAATATTTACCACATTCTCTAGATAATCATTATATGAATTAATCATCACAATCTACAATGATCCTCATGGAAATTTCATAAAGAAAGACTACCTCTAGCACGCATGGGTGTCCCAAAATCTCCATGAATCTGTGTATTCCAATCACCCTCAGATATATGAGACAAAAATAGTTTAACATGAAATTTCTTTTTACTCCCTTGGATTCTGAACCTATTCAATGATATCCGGGTACATCCTCACCTCCATTAGATGTATTTTTAATGTAAAAAAACTTCCTCAGTACCCCCTTCTACAATATTATTTGTGTCACAATAAATCCCCAAACAAGCATGATGAGATTACCATATTTTGAAAATCTATCAGGATCATATCCAATGGGATATATAATCATGTGACATATCATAATCAATACACCTTTGTTTTATCTCCCCGTATCTCTGAAGAATTAGTCGAGTAATTACTATCGAAGGGAGCTAAACCACATTATCCTCAAGTTTATTTCATGTTCCAACTCATACACAGAGCACACATGGATGTCACAAAAAAAATACTATTGTGATGTGATCCATAAAATGGTGAAGGATCTAGTACATAAGAATCATAACATTATGATGATAATTTCCACTAACTCAAAATAACTGAAGAGAATTTGGATATCAACATCCATTAAATCTTACTTCAAAACCAGAGTTGGGGATGAGCTTTATCAAGGTAAAACTATGGGATCCACTTCATCAAAAAACAAGGGCTGATGAACTCAATGATCCATTGTGGTGAATATTATTCCTTACATCACTTAGTTCAAGTGACACCAACATCTAAACTCAAGAACTCATTTTCCTCTCTGGAAATCATAATTGGTATGCATAGCTGAAATCATTGGTCCTTACAAAATCACATCCACTAAAAAATATCAAATTCAACTTCAGATAATGAATCTCAATGGGATCCATCTAATATGATGTTAAAAACATCAAGGGTGATCCATAATTCCAATCCTAGTAGAATATTAACTCTCTCTATGTAGTAAAACCTAGAATCTACCTAGGAATAACGTAATCACACTCCACCCCCACTACAAGAAAAAATATGAAAGAATACACTTCTCCAAGGGTATCACTAGACAAAAAATAAGAAGCCGATCATATTAAAATTTTCATGAATTAATTCTGATCTTCATATGATAAGTCCTTACCAAAGGAGCAAAACAACATAAGAAAATTATAGAATCAAAACTACAAACATTGGTAACAACCAACTGAGAATGGTTGGTATGAATCCATCACATACTAAGGAAATCATTGAAGGGTCTCACCACTACTATGAAGATATTCAACACAAGGATCTATCTTTCCTCTGTGACTCAGGTCACACTATCACTAAAAATTTGTAATCATTGATCCTCTCTAAACGAGCCTTAAACACACAGTTTTAGAATAAATGATCCACTTTTATCATTATGTCTCGAAAACGGGATATGCACAATGATAGGTGCCTCATGAAAATTTGTGGAACTATATTTGGTGAAATGAACACAAATATCGCACCTCAAACCGCATTCAAATCCTCTGTGACCTCCCACAACTTGGAACTCATCAATTTCTATTTGAAAAATGATAACAATAACCAAGGCTCACTAAAAACCTTAACACAAAAAATATTCTCAAACACAAAATTCAAAGGAACTCGTCCACTATAACTCGACAATATCTGCTTGGGGAAACACTGACCCACCCACATGTTTTGAATTGCATCACAAGAAATCACCTTTTTGGGGAGTTTTCCCTCTTCCTTTCATGTTCAATATTAGACCAAACATCACCAATATCGGTATCTACTGATGACACACATCACCCTGGAAAAGAACATAGAAAAAGGTGGAAAACAAGGGTCTCGAATCAATGTAAAATAGCACTACATCAAAATTAAATGGAACATGGATCATACCCTGAAACACACCAAGAGCCTCTAGGTAATGAACCACTTATGCCAACAGATATTAAATATTTTGACTATTAGGTTCCTAATCCTTGAGTGGTCTACTTAGGGGTAGTGGTGGTAGCATCAAGACAAAGTGCATGCCACCTCCAACAGCTCCCCCCTACTCCTCTTCTACATCATCCACCCTATTTATTTCCTTTCTATAGTCACCACCTTTACCTAAGAATTTTTTCAACTTACTATTTGATTGAATCACCACGGGTTGGAATGTCCAACATGATATTTCTTATGCCATCACTATAAAAAAATACTAGCCTCAGAGGACTGATCTTCCCCTTAAATATCCATTAAAACTTCTTGTTTCATGAATTTTCTCATGCACATGTTATTCGTAGGTCTTTATAAATGAATATCCTAGGAGATCCCTACCTCAAAAGATCATGATAAACACTTTAACCCAAAATATGATCATCGAGTACAAAAAGATAAATCCAAATCTCAGTATAGCATATTGTATCCACCTAAACCACTGGAGGTGGGTCTTTGAACTAATCAATATGAGAAAGTTCCTCCAACCATCCATTTAGAATAAAATAATCTCATGGATAATCCCCTCTAGGGAGGCTTTAAAACTCAGAAATTATAAAACTTGACTATGTTAATAAATCCTTACTAGTTGACACCATGAATATATCTTAAAATAAGAAAATACATACTATAATTAATGAATATATCCAGTGATATGAATCTAGAAGGACATTGAAACCAAAACCCATTTCTACATGATTCATGTATCAAGGATTTCAATGAAACCAATGTATTAATGTTCTAAGTCAAAAGTTAGGTGATTAGAGTCCTAGTGTATAGATACATCAGCCTCAATAGAAAAACTGAGACCCATTCTTGAAATATGAACTCTAAATATTTTAACATTGTTTCCCAAGTAACCAAACCAGACCTCGCATCAAGAAAAAAATCCATACTCCGGTTCTAAATCACGGTAGTGACATAAGACATTATGTTGGGTTCTCTACCTTGGATACCACTCTTTCTAGACCCGACTCGAATGGGTCCATGCCATAACCATTTCAATCCCTTCTCTAATTGGCCATGGGCTGGTGACTAGAATGAACACGGCATATGAGACACGTGGGATTCATTTTCATTAGATACTTGTATTCACACACACATCTCTGAGGAAATAAAATTATAAAATGTAATCCAATTGATAATGATTCATGAATATATCTATAATCGCATAATTAGAGTATGAAATAATGTACTAGAAAGCATAAAATTGTGAGAATGAAATCCCACCAAAAATGGGAAATAAATCTGACCTACTCAGAAGGAGGGGACTACTGTAAATTAAAACATTAGATTACATCACAATTAGTATATTCCAAACTAATCTCCACCTACTCTCGATCCTCTAAGGACTCTATATAAAGGTCTATCATCTACATAAGACGCGATATTTATAGACAGATCCCATACAGGGGTGAGTATAACAATATCAAGAAGTACACCCTAAAATCACAAAGCATAAAAAATATATATTTTTCATCTCATCACCATATATTTAAATCATAATATTACAAATAATGATAAACAAGTATATCAATTATATACTCATAAATGACTTTGAGTATCAAATTATCTCACAAACATCCATCCATATTTATGTTGTGAAGTTTCAAGGTAATTCTCAACTAGGAGATCTCCCTCCATGAGACCTACCATCCCTGTTGGTTCATAAAAAAGTGATATCAATCATAAGATATCGTTAAGAGGATGTCAAATCTATGGATTCACATAGGTTACACTAACCTGGAAGGAACAACCCCCATAGATATATATCCACTAAATTATACTCATCCCATAGGAGATGCTCATCAGGTATAAGAATAAAGAAGAACATTGGAAACCAAGAGGATTCATCCAAGAAACACAATTCATTTGACTAATACCCCATCAAAATGATCATATCTTTATACAAAGATAGGTGGTCAATTCCCAGGGTTCCATAGGGGGAGACCAGAACCTACTAGAAACATCCTCTTAGATAGGAACTTGATTCTCCTGAAAATATAGGTCATGCCAATTACAAAACAATATCTAAGGAAACATGAAGGAAATGGGTATCACACCAAGACTCTAGTACATATAATTTCTATAAGATGCTAAAGTTCTACAAAAAGGATTATGGAAACTCACTCAATAATAAGGTGACTTTCCCGCAATATACTGATCACTAGGAAATTTCATAGGCACAATCTATGATGATAACAGAATGATGCACTAGTACCTCATAGGAATTTACCAAAGGGAACACAATGAATTGATACGGGTCTATAGAAAGTCACACAAGATCACTACATGGCTGATATGAGATAAATAAGAATCCAAATTATCCTCAATGGATTACATGGAGTGTCCCTAGGTTTCATGGAATGTCTCAGTAAGAATATAACCACTCATGTCTCTCGCTCAGATTTCATGCACTTTTCTACAATACATGGTGTGTCCCTTAGGTACACATCGTGTAAATGTTACCATTGAAATAGGTCAATCATCCTACCTGTGACAATTTACATACCAAGTAAACATCACGTTGGTCCACATGGACACCTGTGAATGTACCACTTCTATACATATATACATCTTCCATATGATATATTACATGTCACTAGGCACACACAATATGTAACGCCACATTCAATCTAGGGCATGTTCCACCATTACATGCAGAGAAGGACTGAAAATTATAACAAGGAATGTTAAACATATTACACGACATGTGATACTTATCTCTATATGAAAACCTAATTTCCAAAAAAAGATGAACTACATGGTGTTTTTTCATAGGACTGCACATACTGTAGTGAGGTTTTTTCACAAAACCAATGGAAGTATTATGAATCTCCTGATTTCAAAACTATTGCCACCCATTCTTCCCAAAGAACGCAAATCTTGTCCAACCAGGTCCCACTATTACCTTCTTGTTGGATTCTAGATATATTGTCCACTTGTGAAACACCTTTCATCATTCCTTTCCACTGTCGTATTCCAAAATCGTGAACACATCTATTGTTCTGTCAATTGATCCATTATTGTCATCATGTACCAAAAATGTGATATCAAATATCTACCCAAAACTCATGGTATTTATCCACTATTCTCAATACAGAATCCACAATGATCATTCACCTAGTAATATTCAAATAATAGGCCATGAGAAATTTAAAATGACAAACTTATATAGAATTTTGAGAGAAAACAATGAACCATTAAAATAAAAAACATTTACCTTATCCTTTCATCATTTTTAGACTTGATCCATTTTTATGTATAGTAAAATTTAATAGGTATTAGAATCAATAAACAAACAAATAATAATTATACCCAAATCCTAAAATTTATCCCATACCTACAATTTGATGGATGCACGAATCAATTCATTAATTGATTATTTGGAGTTTTTCATTGGATATGAAATGGGGAAAAATAAAAAAATAAATTTACAGCCTCGATTTGGATATTTTGCTGATGAAAAATTATTTCATGATGTTCTCGTTGATGAGAATAACTATATCTATTGGTGCACTATCCTCGATCGGATCTCAATATGATGTCTTCTGCCAATGATCCACCAAAGAATCATATTTATTTTCTCCTATAAAATATCTATTCATATGATTCTCACCCTATGGATTTGACATATCTATTTTTAAATAGAGGATTCTAGGTCACTGAGCTATGATAAAAAAATAAATTGATTAAATAAATTGTTTTTCTCTCGTGATAGAACTTTACCAAAATGGATGATGGAGAAAACTATTATATCATCCATATTCTAAAACCCACATTATGAAATTGATAGTTTTCATAGATTTCTGATCTAGTGTTTCATTTTACATTCCTTATAATTTTTTTAAAAAAACATCACACACATAATGTTAATATATTTAATATTTTTATAATATCAATTTCAAGATCAATGGACCTAATAATATCATTTCTTCTTAGTTCCTGGATCCAAAAAATTTCAATAAAGATTCCAAAGACCAAAATTTAAAACCCAATTTCATTATTTACCCGCACATCATCAAGATGAACGGGGTATCAACCTTATTCTTGCATAGATAAAATGAACATCTTCACGTGAAATATGCATTGGTCAATGGGGGAACCTACTCAATAAATGAATTGAGGACCCATGACTTAGATCCGATCTATCACCAAGGGTTTCCAAAAACATGTATTCCATAACCATCTATCCCACTCTCATTTTCTCAAACACTTTCGAATAATTCCTAGAAGTTAATGTTATTTATATATTCATGATTTATATGAAAAAACTAACAATAATGAACTATCTTTGCATCCAAAACTGACACAGAATCAGTAAATTATAAATAATAATTTAATATGTCGATAATAGTCTTGTAAATTGATGTACATAGTGTGTATTACTTGAAAGAAACTACACATATTATAAATTTGGTATACATAAAGTGAAATCATTATACATGATGTGTCTATATATAGTATAAAGGGTGTGAGACCATCAAAAAAGTTAGACTTATAATATAATAGGAGTATGTGACATGTAACCATGTACATCGAAGGTAATGTATAGTACATGGAATGTGGAACCAAAAAAACTAGGCATCATTTACTCAATATTCGTTTTGAGGATGATTGATAAGTGTACAAGTCATATTTAGTAAGTTACATAATTATTTAGTCAACATGGATTCTTACAATATATTTCCATTACACATTGAGACACCAATTTCATAATACATGGAATGTATTCTATATAAAATATCAATTGTGAGAATTACCAATCATAGAATACATAAATATTAAATCATTATAGATTAATATTCAATACAATTCACAATAATACATGCCTAAGGAAAAAAACGTTTATTGTATTTTAATACTAGATATATAATTGACTTAATACATAAAATATATTAAACATCTCCCAAAAGGTTCTTCTCTCATTGTACCCTTTAAAGAAATTTCATGCCTAAGAACATTCTTCATATCTCGGGGATGAATAAAATGGAATGATTTTTGATATCATATGACCAGTAGTGTTTAATATTGGATATATCAATCAATGATTATAAGTGAGCATAATCACAAGGGTATGAGAATATGATCATAAATTAAGAAACTCATACCCAATCAGTCAAATATCATTAATCATGAATAATGTATTGAGGTTTTTTCAATAAAAAAGAATCAGAGAATAGAATTATCAATAATCGATCATGAACCATGATAACAAATCATAAACACCATACATATTATTTTTTCATACACATAACTATATAAAGTAATTTTTTTTAGTCATGTATCATAGTTAATATTATCATAGTGGATTGGGTTCACTGACCATTACATCATTTCTGTACTAAAATTTCAAACCCAATACTATCGTATTGGACCAATGTCATTAATGAACTGGGTTTACTCCCCCATTGTGGTCTATAGTATTTCATGAGATATATGTCTTTACCCAACTCATTATATGGATTTATAATTCTTGTCCAACCCATCGCATTAAGAAAACTACACATATGGGTTTCACAAGATCATAATACAATCATCATATGATCATATCAAACCCATATAAAATAAATAATTTTCATAATGATTTCAACATTTCATTATAGCCTAACCCATGGAAAATATATGGGTTTCCTAAAAGTTTCATCACGAACTATTAATCTAATTAGAAAAAAAACATGTTTCATAGAATCATCCTAAAATAATCATCATTATAATATATACAATGAAATAAATTGGATGGTATCAAAAGAACATATCCCTAGTGACTCATGACATTATTTAAATGATATTAACATTAATGAAAAAACAATTAAAAGAAAATTCAAAATATTCTTTGAAAATGTTGGGCAATTATCCTTTACTTTTGATGTCATTTTAATTCCAATTTTACATTAATGAAATTATTTATCATTGAAAACAATCAATGAAATATTTAAAGTAATATTCAAGGACAATTATGGCCATAATAGTGAAAAAATCCATTTATAACATATATATTAAAAGAAAACCTTATTTTCACTTTATTTCAAAAAGAAAAAAAACATGTTTCAGAAATAATTATTAAAAAATATTCATTTTACCCATTCGAAAATAAATTAAAATTTAACAATAATTAAAATTTTAAAACATTTAAATTATAGGTAAAAAAAAATTTATAAAAAAGTTTTAAGATCATAGATACGAAAGAAAACGATTGATGAAAAAAGAGGAAACAAGGTCTGCTTTTCTTAAAAAAGGATTATTGATCAATTTAAGTAACAAGGAGAGGAAAATTGTACTAATAAAAAAAATACAAGTATAATAATATGATAATAGAATATATGGGGTTTAGAAGAACATACCCATATTATATCCCTCCATATAAATTTCGCATAGATAATCCCAAAAAGAAATGAGATTGTAACATAAAGCCTTACTTCAAGTTCCATTTTCATCATACACATTCAAATATACTATATAATAATTTTATATATTATAAATATATTAAAAACCCATAATAATACATACATTTATATTCATTCTTCTTATCTAGTTTCAAATAATCTTTTTATTATCAAATTAGTCATTAAAATGAACATTCAAGTGAAACATATCTATTTTCCATGCATGTTTGGTTCAATGGTCATAGTACATAATCCTTGGTCCAGGTTTCATCATCTATAAAACATTATTCATGAAATAAATGTGATATTATTCATATTATACACTTTTATAATTATTCATACAACTACATGACAAAAAATTGGTTCAATTTAGAATATATGTTAACATATAATCTACATTTTTTCATCCAATGTGGATTAGACATGTTTATATGTCACCTTAATCCTTAAAGATTTAGTTTGACCCCTCAGTAACCCTTGTGAGCCTTTATTGTAGTAATGAATTTTTACAAAACAATTACTATGCATTATTACTAATTGATATAATGTACTTATTAACTGATATTAATTAAGAAAATTATAAATATTTAATTCATTTTGAAATATTAAATATATATATTTTTTAGATGTTCATTTTAAAATAAGTCTGAAAAGTAGAACATTTTTTTATTCAAAAAGAATTTAAAATAATAAAATTGAGTTAAACTTCATTCTGTGACTTATAAAAAATATTTGATGAATGTTAAAAAATTTATTGATTATATTATATAGATATTTTATTAAATTGATACATTAAAATATATTACATTAATTTATAAATTTAAAAAAACATATTTTGAGGATCAAAATTTTTTTTATAGAAGCATCAGGTTTTACAATCAAATTATTTTATTTTAATTTATAAAAAATTTGAAACTGATGAATTAATTTCATATATATGTAAAAAATAATTTTTCATAATTTAATTATTACTATTCATTACCACTAATCTAACATATTGGAGATAACTATCAAATTAAATAATAATAATTCAATAGTATATCTCAGCCTTTTTAATCTTGGAATTGAATGTAAAGAATGTTATCATTAAAATAAAATTTATTTAAGGAGAAATATAACACAATATTTTATAATGACATATCCTACCCATGTTATAATAATTTCTCCTTCAAAGTTCCTTCACTTAGATACATACAAAGGAGGATACTTATGACTCATCATATTTTTGGAATCCCACATAACTTCCTTAAATTTGTGGGTTCACCATAAAAATTTGACTATTTGACTGATCTTATTCTACAGTATTTTGTCTCTTTGATCAATAATCTCTACTATTTTTTCTCATAAGGGTGATCATTCTATAGTTGTATGACCCTGTATTATATTACATGTTAAGGTTCATATATGTACTTTCTCATTAAATGTACATTAAACATATTTTGAAATAGTGAGAGACTCGATGGAAGCACTAAGAAATAAGCAACAATTCAAATTCAATAAATACTTTCAAAAGTATAATTTATCTAGGTTTTAGATTTCACTTCTTACGAGATCATATAACCTTCTTCCAAGGATATATTAATAGGGACACATTGTCACCGACATCATGATCTAGATCTCACTGATTATTATTAGTATAATATTTCTATAAACAACGAACTATACTGGTGTGTTGTTGAATAGATCTAAAATTATCTAGAATTTACTCCACATGCTCAGGTCCCAATAAATTTCTTTATACAAATTTATCCTATAACATTTTATTTTTTCGCATCATACCATAGAGAGACTTATTAAGAGCCATGATAATACTCCAGTGAAAGCAGTTATTTTTAAGAAATTATAACAAAGGAATTAGTTGATCCCAAAAACTATTTACATCTATATAATAGGAACTTTGAAGATCCTCTAGTGTTTGAATGTTCCTATTAGAATATACATCAATCTAGGGATGATATTCAATGCTAATTTTCAACTCCATATTCAATCATTATTGAATACATCTCTAGATAATTGAGGGAACCCTCAGATCCTGATGAGATAAAATATAATGTGGTACTTTACATAGCCTTATAGCTTCAATAATTTAATTCCTAGTAAGATAATTATGATATAAAACATATTTAATTCCAATAAAATGTACCAATATATTAGGATATTGACTACATCCTAAATAAAATTGTTCCATTAAAATGTTTTGAGCGGTATAATGATGAAATCCATGGTACTATTTTATCATTTAAATTATAGAATGTGTAATGGATATGAAATCTGATTAAACTTATCTCTCTTAGGATTAAAAATATAATATTCCTAGAATCGAGATATATAATTTGAAATATATTTTTTCAGGTTATACTAGTAAAAATAATCTTTCATAAATCTATACATATTCGAACATCTAGGATTAATAGAGATCGATAAACTATAAACTTCATTTAGTAACTCCTTCTTCATTTCTTGTATTGACATGACAAATATTATATTCCTTAAAATTGCCATTACATCATAATCATGGTTGATCTCAAGATCATTTCTCACCTATTTTGATAATTCCACTACATTCTTTTACACATCATTGTTTCTAATGTATACATATTGTTGAAAATTCATCTAAGAGTGATATTATATATCACCTTTCCTAGTGATTTCAAGGTCCATATTATAAAATATCCATAAAAGTTAAATATCTTTCAATACATATGATTTAAAATCTATCATGGTCCTTCTGAATTATACTATCATCCATAATTTTCTTCTCTATGTGGTATTGTATTGATTAATCATAATATATTTTCAATTATAACCATATCCATATACACATATTATATTCATTCTATGTGAATATATAATTCAAGATGTTATGATCAATATATATAAAAATATATTTAACCGTAAAAATAATACATCTATATTTTCAATTTACAAATTACTGCTGCCAAATAAAAATAATGAGTTTGGTAGTTTTTCTCAAGAATTTTCAATTAGTGTGATTCATAATCCATCATTATATCTCTAACATCCCCAATTTCATGGTACACCTCTTTTTATGATTTGTTATATATTAAAGTGTGTAATTAAATTATTTGTCACATGGTAGGGGATTTTAATGAAGGAAGTGAATCATGAATGGAAATTAGATACATGATCCAGTTTACGCCATGAATGAATATTCAAGATCTGAATTTCATCTAGTTATAAAGCATGATTTTTATTTTAAAATTTAGAACATGGTTCATGATGTGATTTTACTTTTAGGATTTTTTTTCAATATATCAATTACCAAATGAATTCATGATTTTAATCCATTATACACAGTATGAATTCAGTGTGTTCTTGTAGATGTAATGATCAAATGATCATTTATTTTTACATTCACCTCTTTCTTTCTACTATAAACCCTAGGCTCTCACAAAAAAATTGGATCTCTCATATCCTTATATCATTACCATTATATGATAAAAAATGGTTTTATCCTATATTCTCAATCCAAATTATCACCTAGATTCAAGGTTTTGGAATATGGGGCATCATTTCATCAAAGACAATTGTTGATGGTGGATATTCTCAGGTTTCCAGTGTGGCACAGTTAGTGTCAAACATTGATCCTTATCATCAAAAAATAATTTTAATGTAGGAATCCATTATCATTAGTGAATATTTATATTATTTCAGTGAATGATTATCATTGTGTGTGTGTGTAGCCCTGTGAGACCTATGTGTGATTCTTGATCACATGTAGTGTGATTATGTAGACTCGTGGGTCCTATATTTAAAACAAGATCACATGAGGTGTGAATGTGTGTGTATCCCTATGAGACATATGCTTAATGTTTTTTTCATGTTTTTGGTGATTTTTTCACACTTTATTAATATGATATGATGTTTTATCTATAATTTTCATCTTTTATTCCATAATTTTTTTATCTACCTTCTGTAGTTGATCATGCAAGTTGATCCATATAGACTATCCCCCTAGGGGATGTGTTAGATGTTTTGAAGGAAATTTCTATGGTATATACCTTCAAGGGGTGTGTGTTATAAATCTTATTACATTAAATCACTATGGGGGATGTGTCACGATTTTAATTTATTTTCTTTAATAATTGTGTCAAAATAGGTCGAGTCAGTCTCTGAGGGCCCGACTTATATGTTTTTCCTATGAGAACCCAGCTTTTTTCTCTATTATTTTTTAGGTTAATGGAATGAACCAATATATCTTGTGTAATTATGTAAAGGATACATGGTTTGTTCCTACTATGTTTCATACTCATGCCCTACTATGTTATCTCGGTGCACATTTAGAACTCATAAATAGGGAAACAATGAAGGGGAGGGACCCTCTAGTTGGTAGTTGAGTAGGTTTAACAAGAGCATAAGGGATTTATAGGACAGTCCTTGGGATTAGATTTATTATACACATTTCTCATAGTTTATTTTATTTATTTTACTGATCAATCACCCATGGTGACAGTTTTCTTGGTTTTATGATTTTTGATCGGAAAATCCATATTGTAATTATTTGGGTTGGTACTTTATGTGTATATTGTTTCTCTGATTCTTTATTTAACTATTCTTATTTTTGAATTTTTTTATCGATTCTAATATATACTGTTAATTTAATATGATATCGATGGAATAGCTTCCCCATAATATTCTTCTAGACCCTCTATGATAGTCAACAACCTCTTACTCAAAGTGAGGTGGGCATGAGTTCATTTGGAATTCCATTTTGAAACTAGTGGTCTAGATTGGGGTGCTCCAAAATGGACTCAGAGCACCAAGCTCATTAATTTTTTTCTATTATTTGTCTTTATTTTGGAAAAGGTGGAATGTATATTTGATGGATGCAACTCAGTCAAAGGAACTCTAAATGTTCTTGACCACCACTATGTAGTGTACCTTCTAGTTTCCATGAATATGGGATTTTATGCTTATGTTGTTCGATATTACCTTTTATTTAATTAAATTTGGGTGAGTCCCAAGATGTTGGTATATAGATAAGTTGGTTTTGGTTTGTGTTAATATATCATGTATAATCATGTAATATCACATTAAATATATCTTTTTCTTGAATTAGACAGAGCATAAATAATTAGGATTCTTCTTAATACTATGATATGTGCTTTTACTGCATTATTTCTTGAATTATTTTATTTGAGCATGAGTATTCTATTATAGAGTTTATATATATATGGTTGTGAGAAATTTATTGGTATTGGAGGCTTGGATTGTTTTATGGGTAGTTCATAGGGGGCTATTCCTTGTTTTTTGGGTATTCACTTTGGTTGGACCTTATTTAAAATCCTTCTGTGTTCGTATTATTAGATATCAGTCATCTGGGTTTGTTTTATTATTTCTCTATGTTTTATCTATAATTATTGGAAATACCTATTCATATCCTTCTTGAAAACCTATTTAGGATATATATTTAGAATAATTCTACATGGGAGGAAATCCTAGTTACACTACCTATTGTGAGGGATGTTGCAAATCATCAAGATCCTGTGATTTACCCTACAACACAAGATATAAAACTGATCCTTCAAAGACTCTTCTAATAAGTACCTATTTATGGAGTATGATCTTATAGTGATGGGATAATGATGGTAAACTATTCACATGATTTCCAAATCTAGAACCCCCCATCTTTCTAGGGCACTGGAGGTCCCTGGTATATAGAGGACTTTATATGATTCATCGAAAGGATATTCAAAATTTTAGATACACCAGAGGAGCAGAATATAGATATTAAAACCTTCATTAATTAAGGTGTTGTTGGATGACGGAGTGTGTTATTATTCAGGCCAGTAGATGTAAATATATGACACATGAGACCTTTAATGACATCTTTTTCATTTATTTATTTCTAGAAGGACTAAATCTATATTGTGCTTCAAATTTTAAAATGCTTCAATAGGGTATTATGTCACTGTCTTCATATTTAATGTAATTATCTAAGTTGATTTTATTTTCTTCTCTTTTTGATGACAAAAAGTCATGGAAAACAAATAAATCCAAGACCATTCATTATCCATAGCTGAATCATCATTTTAGGAACCTTGATATGAGGAACAATGTTGTAGTGATTTGCAAGGATTTGATGAAAGAGATGATCATAGAGGGAGAGAGAGTTATAGGTATTATTATATCTTATAGTGGTTTGACATGTGATTTACCTATAATATTTCTAGTTTATTTTTCTTGGAATAGGAAAAATAAGTAATATGACAAATTTTAGGGTAGTAGTCGACATTCAGAGTATAGTCCAAGTTCTCTGACTCCCCCTATGAGAAATTAGTATAAAAAATGTTATAACTATGGGTGGAAAGGAAACATTATCAAGGGTAGTCCAAGTATCTAAATAATTATACTTATTTTGGAAGGACTTTTTATAGAATGATTTTATGTTCTATGGATTCATGAATGAATACATTAATTTCATGATTGTGTGAAGGTGGAGGACCATAGCATCAAGCACAAACCTGAAAAGGATTGGTGAATTAGGATTTTCATGATCATCTAGGGTGTCATCCAGATGTTTTTGGAAGGGAATATATTGATAATAAGTCCTCGGATAATTGTGTATAATGACCTTCAATAGATCTAGGTACAATATATATATATATATTTTAAACTCTATGTTACATTGTTTGATATAGTGGTATCTCATTATTTAATATATTTTGAAGTGGTAAATGGG
The DNA here is from genome assembly GCA_963277665.1 of Viscum album. Taxonomy (NCBI): domain Eukaryota; kingdom Viridiplantae; phylum Streptophyta; class Magnoliopsida; order Santalales; family Viscaceae; genus Viscum; species Viscum album. Next base: position 214,417,111 of record OY728119.1, on the reverse strand, counting down.
TTATAATTACTAATTACATTTTTTTATGGGTTTCAATATATTGATACAACCATAGGTAAACAATTTATCATCCTGATATCTATCCAGAATTTATGATAATGATTTGTTTTATTGAGAACATGTGGAGTTTCACAATTATAGAGGTTTCCATTTAAGATTTGATACTTGGAAGGGAGCGGTTGACCAACTACCATGAACACATTGATTATTATTGGGGATGAGTGAATTTAAAATTTTCCAAGGGGAAGAAACTAATATTGTCTAGTGAGTAGAAAATCAAGGATGGTAGAGTGGGACCAGATCCTCATCGGAGAGAATTAGTTTTATTACCGGTGGCTGGAATGATCCTTATGGTGGATTAGTAAGTAATTATATCCACTTTTCCTCTAGTAGTAGACTAATACATATATGTATTTTAGTAATATTTCTTAGCGTTACTCCTGGACTAGGGAGTTACGTTTGATATTGAACTCATTCCTACCTCTTGACTTGTATTGATTAAACTATACCGCATGACACTAGCAGAGTTGAAATAGCTCAAGGTACAACATGGAGAACATAAAGATAAAATATTACACAGACCAAGAAAATCCCCTCAGGGCTATCCAGATATTTTATCCAAGAATAAGAATAATAGTTTTCATCTTTTTAAAGATTGTAGGAATTTTAACATGATCGCTATGAAAAATAGGTACACATTTTCAAGGATTAACGAATTGTTTGATCAATTAAGAGAAGTATAGTGGTTTTCAATGATTGATCTATTTTCTAGTTACCATTATATTTAGTTTTTTTCTCAAATAATGAATAAAAATTTATTTTTAATCTTTATATAGACTATATGATGTTAAAAAAGACCACCTTCAAGAATAGTTACTCATTTTTAAGGATTATCAACGTGTTTGATCAGTTAAGGGGGAATAGTGTGTTTTAATGATTGGTATGCATTCCGGTTACACTCATCTTTAGGTTATTGAGTAAAATAGACAAAATATAGTGTTTAGGAGAAGATACTAATTGTATGATAATTTCACTATTCCATTTGGACTAATGAATACGAAAGTAGTGTATAAGGATAGCATGAAAAAGATGTTTCCCCATACAATGATTCCTTCATCATTATATTAATTAGTGGTATCCTGATGTATTCCAATACATTGTAATCTCATGTTAGACACCTTGAAATAATTTTGTGTAGTTTTTGAGCACATCATATATTTGTAAGGGTATCAATGTTTCACTTTCGGATACAAGAGATGTGCCTTATTGGGAACATGGTTTATCAAGAACAAAAATTAGTTGATCCGGAAAAGGAAAATGCAGTTAATGCATGGGAATGACCGAGGAATGTGTTTGATATTTGGAGCTTGCATAGTTTGATTGGGTACTAAAATAATTTCATTTTGTACACTTAATTCCTAGAATAACTTAGGACCATGATAAAAAATAAGGGATTCATGTTTTTATAGAGAATATAGTCTCAGATTTTTTCCTTGATAAAAATAATTCATTGACATTGAATCTAATATGATTCTTCCAATGTTTATAGTGTTCTATACAGTGTGTTGATACATATATATAATTTTATTGGGATCCATTTTGATGTAGTTTAATTAATTAGTTTCTTACACATATCGTCATAAATGAACCCACATGTAAAACTGTGGTACTGATGTCTTAGAGTTGGAATTTGTGGTTTATACATTGAAATGTAGGTGAAACTACCACTTCAGTGATAGATTTTTCAAATATAAAAATTTAAAAAGTCTGTGGTATTTCTTTTCCAATTGGTTATAAATCATTTTTTGAGGTTTTTGGTTGAATATAATAAAATATATTCAACTCTGAGTTGAATAATTCTCCTGGGAAATTTAATGTCATCGTAGATGCCCTTATCAGAAAAAAGTTTGAAAGAGGATGAAAGAATTGTTTTGGAAACTAATTGCTTTGTTAGAAGACTGGTAGGTGGGTATAATATAGGGTTTAAAGGAAATTCACCCTTTCTTTTCATGTCCTTTTTGTAAGAAAATGGTTCTATTCCAGGATGAATCATATATGGATGTGGTTTTTTCTGATACAAGTCAAATTAATGGTTCCTACTCAATTAGAGAAGATATACTCAAAGCCTCTCATGATTCACAGTGTATTGTTTACCCATGGCCAAAAAAATTAATCATGATGATTGATAGAAACTCCAATGAATTGGTATGAAAAGATACATTTTAGGCTTTATAACCCACTGTCTGACATATTAGAGGATCATGGATAAACATTAGAGACATGAAGGGTTACTCCAAGCACATTTAACTCTAGTGTAAAATTGAAATGAGGTGACTATGAACTTTATGATATCTTTTCTAAAGACCCTGATAGGTAAACATAACATTAGGGATGTATTTTATCTATTGACCATGGTAGATCACTTATTACCAATCCAAGATACTAGATATGTGGATGATCTAGGAAACCTCTATATTTGGGAGATTTTCCAATAAACTATACTTCCATAGAGTAGGTTATCTAAAAGAGATTATTAGTTTTCATATTTATTTTAGCAAGTCGTGAAAATTTTAATGGGGCCTTAATTTATTCTAATTATGATTGTTCATCCTTATACTTATGGGATGTCAAAATAATAAATATAAACCTTATAGTATATTTTTCAGTAATGTGTTATAGATTTTAATGGACCATGGGATGATCACTTGGCTTTAATAGACTTCACCTAAACCACTATTTTCTAGTCTTGGACTCAAATAGTGTAATTTGACTCTCTCTATGGGTGGCTATGTTGATCACTACTATACTAACATGTGGAGAGTGGATTTATAGTTGTTGGGTCAAATATTGTATTTGATACCCCAAACCATATGAAATTGATACATAAACTGAAGGAGAATATCATTACAATTAGGACCCGACCTTTATACATTACAAAATCTTGAATTAAATGAATAATTCACATTGGGGATCTTTTCAGGTTTAGAGTTTTAGATAATTAGGACATAACTATTACATATCAACTTGAATATTACAAAGTAGACACTTTTACTATAACTTATTATTTTCAAATCCTTAAATAAAACAAGAGATATTTTGCTTATATAAATCTTCTTGAATACTTCATTTCTCTTACCCTTCCTTATAACCTGTGAAAAACATTTTAAAAACATTGGATAAGTATAAAAAACTCAGTAAATGTTATAACCTAATGAAAGCAAACATTAACCCATCAAAAATACAAACCAATAAAACCATAATTTTCCATCATAACATACCTTCTGAAATCATAATATTTATTAATAACACATAGTAATCACAATTCATAAAGGTAACTTAAGGAATACATAACATACTTATATTGTAGCTATCACAATTACATAGGGAGTCACATTAGGAATACTAATCACAGTATATTCCCTAAATCTCTTTGGAGAAACATTCATTTTTACCTCCTTCACGTTACCCAATTCATTGGAGATCTGTCTCGGGCTCAACTACCCTAGGTTTATCACGGAACCACCCATATATGTAACAATGTCCAAGAACCATAACATAATCATAACACATAACAAAGCATAAAGGAAAGATAACGTTCCCACATTGCAATAAAAATATAACATTTTATGATAAGAAATCCATTCGAAAAACCATTTTCAATACCAAAATACGTAGAAAGAGTATATGGTATTTATTTTTTTTGAAAACATTACAACTTGTTAAGGAATCCATAGATCAAATAATACTCGCGGCGGTGGAAAAGGTCATTGTCACCGCTTACATAAAAACAAACATTTTTTTGTTGTTTAGAAAAACTCCCCGTAGAGAAAATATTCCCTTTGAATGAAATGAATATTCTAAAGGGTTTTATACACCATATAAAATAATGTCGTGTAGAAATCAAAAGATGCCTCAACGAAAGGAGATTGAGACTAAGTACCTTATAAAGGTGATATCCTTAGATTAAGGATAAATCAATGAAATAATTATGTGTGAAAAAAATAAATACACCCAATATAATTGAATATTAAGTGTAAAATAATCATTGGTCATTAGATCGTATTCATAGCATGACATAATCAAGAAGTAGAGGTTTAACCCAAAGAATTGAAATTGGATTAAGAAGTTCCCTTACAAAAATTTGGTAGCCTAACGGCGTCACATCAAATTTCAGAAAAAGAGTTGATGATAGAAAAAGGGTATCTCATTAATTGAACATAAGATTTATAGCAATAAGGATATAGGATAACATATCCTATCTTAATAATATGTTAATTAAAATACATAACAAAAAGAAGACTTTTAAAAATAAGAGGGTGAAAGGTTCCCTTACCAATTTGGTAACCTAAGAATCATACATCCCATGACAGAAGTACCATACAATGTTGATGTAAATACCCATAAATGTATGTATATTACTCATATATTAGAATAATTTTCAGTACATACATCACTCAAAGGAGATAGTGGAAAATATAGCATGAATCTCACGGGAATAAAAAGTGAGATAAAAAACCCGTACCTCGTTGTAATAAATCGAGTCGTATGACCAAAAGATAATAGGAACCAAATGAATAATTGAATTAAATTAATATAAATATAACCATGATAATATATATCAAATTTCAGTAAACAATACTCCATATTCAATAAATAAGTGGCAAACAATGGAATTCTCACAGAATTAAAATTGAGATAAGAAATCCCCTTACCTCAAGTCTGACTTGTCTTGTTCATTTTCTTATATTCCTAAATAATAAACTTTGGGAAATTTATAATTTCTTATGTTCATACTTTAAATTTTCTTATTCAATTAATATCACATATTATCATTTTATAATAATTAGTTAATTATGTGAGTTCATATCATATGTTTTGTCGATGTTCAGTACATGAGTAAACAATGAAATTGTTTGAAGAGAATTGTCCATGTAGTTATAAGTACATCATCTCTGGAATGGTGTTAATGACTTAAATATCATATATATGTAGTCTATATGTATTTAATAATATGCCATAATGTCTAAAGATAAGAAACGAAATGTACCGTTCATGGAGATGGTAGGCCTTACGTACGCATGAATGCTACTTTCATTTTTTTTGTCATATTAATGGACTTAAAAACTAAATTAGACATAGATATATCATAATTACAGTATTATATATTTGTTATATAGCTAAAATAAGTTCATTAATTACATTCTTTATAAATTCAATGTTTGGCATGAATGAGTCACATCACTTGATGGGGCGGTTGTCCAAACTTCCTCTTATGAAATTTTCCCATTTGCACAACAGCAAAAGCATAAAGGTATGTTTTAAATAAAAAATACAGAAGCATTGAGACTACATAAATATAATATATATCTTATATAAATATAGTTCCAATATAATGTCCACCATGAGAGTTGTTAAAAGAATATTAACCAATCATCGTTTCGTGAGGTAGTAATTCACCACACACAGAAACAGTATGTTCTTTAACCATTAGACGAAGGTTTGTGTAAGTGTTGGTATAATACTTATCATAAAAACGTCCTATTATAATGAGGATACTGGTTTTATTATGGGATAAAATAATAAGAAGATAGTGGTGAGTGGAAAAGGAAAATAATATAAAGAAACTCGAGAGAAGACATTATCTCTAAATCGGGTAACTCTATTTGGATTGAGCCAAAGGCTTCCTTGGAAATACTTCATCCCATAGTGAGGAATATAAGTGTAAGAGAGGTATGTGGATAGATAATATGAGTAGATTTTGGATGATACAAGGGCTTGAGAGGTGTGGGTAAGTGGGTAGAGGTGGGGACCATTTATAAGAAGGGGGAGGGTCACTTTCGGAAAGTCTTGAAATGTTACTTTATTATAAAATGATTTTCAGATTTTAAAGTTCCCACAAAGATATATTTTGAAGATAATGTGATAATGGTTCGAAATCCACCCATCCAATAGGTTTTAGACAAGTTTAAGTCTTATAGTTTACCTTATCTTTTCATTTTATTTAAATCGTTCATTTATGAGGTAATCATTACATCATCATGGTGTCATAAATAAATTTATTTATATAATGTATCAAGATTATAGAAACAATACCATGATGTAAGAAATATTTTTAAATTTCCAATGACTATTTATAGTCTAAGAGATTATTTATTTAAACAAAATCAAAATTTTTTACTTAGGATATACAAACCTTTGTTATATTTCTCTTCTTTTTAAAAATAATGTCATAAATGTCACTATCACACCCATGTGACTCCATGGGCCCTCATGTTTGGTAAAAATCATCCCATGGTCGTACAAGAATAAAAAAAGAGTATTTTTACACATATTGGGGTCATTTTATATTATTATGATATTATTTTATTACCCTTAACTACTCGATTACTAATTAATGACGATAATTAAAGATAATTATCGTCGTTACTATTCATAATGTCCGAAAACAAATGAGTATTAATTACATAATTTGGACCTTATTATTCCAAATATGTAATCCATTTTAAAAAATTCTAAACAAATAAATTTATGTAATTAATTTAAAAATAATTCTCGTTGTCACAACCAAAGACGAGTATTTAAGAAGTAAAATTTATCAAAAGATTTACTTGTTTTTACATCCAATTGAAAAGTGAAATTACTTCCAATGAACAAAATTGTATTAAGTGATAAAACCATAATTCAATTACACATTAAAATGAATTAAAAGGACAATTTAACTATATAATTAAATTAGATGAAAAATATTTATTTAAGTAAATTGCAGTGTTTTTCATTATTTATTAAAAATGAACATTTGTTAGAAAAATACATAAAATTTATCCAAAGTAAATTTGATATTCCAATTTCAAAAATGATTTCCATTTTACCAAATTCAAAACATAGAAGTTGAAATAATTAATTTTTTAATTAATTCCCGCTATCAAAACAAATAGCGTATTTTTAAGAAACAATATCTATCAAAATATTGACACTTGTTTATGTCCAATTTCAAACTGAAATTAATTCCAACGACCACCATTGGATTAAATGGTAAAAATATATTTTAACTAAAACTTAAACTAAATTAAAAATATAATCAAACCATATAAATAAATTATATTAAAAGGTGGTTTTAAATTAAAATACAACATTTCACTATTCATTAGAAAATGAACATTATCCGAAAAATATATAAAATTCACACAAAGAAAATTTTGATGTATTGATCATAAATAAGGTTTTTATTTTGTCAAATATAGAATATAAAATTGTCAAAAAGTATATTTAAAAATGGTTCGCCATCAGAAGGTGGTTAATTGACCTTTTAAAGAATATTAGAATATTTATTCTTAAAATTTGATTCATTCGCATTTTAATCCCCTATCATTTATTAGGTAATTGTTAAAATAGTTTAAAAACATATATAATCATTTTTAGTAATTTTTTTTCATTCCCGCCATTACAATGGCTAGGCGTTAACTACTAATAATAATATTATACTGTTAGTGTGCAACATAAGATTTCAAAGAAACATGTTGTTGTGTATCATGTACGCTATCAAACATAGCATCCCCTTTAGAGTAAAATTAATATTTAATTCTCAAATATTATTAAATATGAAAATGTATTATTTTTTATTTACCTAGGATGTGACATCCATCCCCACTTTTTATAATTGTGCCCTCGCAATTTTAAAATTGGGCTCGGAAACTTCATTGAAAGCCCCACATCAGAAAAGTTTTAAATAAAACTATCATTTTAAAAGAAATAAAGAGAAGTACAATGGTCACCTGAGACAACAGATACAAGGATTCCATGAAAACATGGATATGGAGGGAAAAACCCATCAAGTTCTGATGGAGACTGATAGAAAACATGTCTAGGAGAAAGTTAACCACCATAAAATCACAAACATGTGATGGGCTAAACTGTATTTGATTCCCCATTAGGAAAATTTAACAGAAAACGTTTTAGTTTTATGTTACATTTCATTTAGGAATTTATTTATGAGCATAATTAAAACATAAGGAAACATACTTACTTGTCATGTAGACTTTTAACTTTTACTAGATTTCTATCACAAACTCATATATTCTCCAAATGATGAGTATTTAGGATGAATTGTTCACATTAAGAGTGTTATAATCAACATCTTGGGAATCACCTAATCCAAAAAAGATGAACTATATATTTCCCATGTCTTTAGACCTTAACCAAAATTGTTAGTACAAGATCAGATAATCCCCAAAAGGATAATCCTTTATAAAATTAAATACTACTCTTAATCTCCAAAATTAAACAAAAAGAACCCAAGGTTCAAGAAAGACCATTAAATAAACATCTATTTATAAAATTCTTCAAATTAATCCAAACTAAGATTGAAACCCAAACCTATGAAAGATTTAATCACATAGTCTTCCAAGGTAAATCTAAAAATTTATCTCCAAATAACATCAGTTGCTCTTAAAGTCTCATATTGAAAAGTAATTAACCTAATCAAAAATCATCCATGTTAGGTTATTAATTTCCATAGATAAACCAAAATCAATTTATTCCTGATTCATAAGATCATCTAACTAAAAATAATTAGTCATACTAACCAGGGACTACATGTAGTCCAGTGGTTGGCGATAAATACCAGTCGCACTTTGGTTGCGGGTTCAATTCCTGTAGCTTCTTTTGATGCGACGGGTTGCCACACGGTTTGTGTGTTGTCCCTTTTTAAAAAATACATAATTTTATAACATTCCCAAAAAGAGATAAATTCGTCAAAAAAACCACAACATATTTGAACAACAAAGGTTATCTAATAACGTTCGTTTTGTATCCCAAAATGTATGAACAAGTAATTGCCTCAAATTCAAGGATCATATAAACCAAAATGGTTCTTTATAACTATATCCAAAAACGAAAAGATAATTATTACATGAATAAAATTTTCATATATCAAACATCAGGGTTACACATACTATAATAAGTCTTCTAATGTAATCTCATCATCAAAATATCCTTAATACTTTTAAGAATTTTACCATCCTAAAATCTACCATAACTATTGAATCCCTTATATGTTGACTTCTTAATCATTAAAAATTATTCATGATCCATTAACCATTCCATTCCAACTTATTCGGAAATACTTCATTCCTACAAACAAAATCATGAATCATATCTTAAGATTTCAATAATAGGAAAACATATGCAAAGAAATAATCTATACCTTTCATTGGACAATGTCAGTTTCTTCATCCTCAATCAGAATGGAATTAGGTATTAATAAACAAATATGTGTACGAACCTGGTGATCAAATTCCTGAAACTTTTTCGTAGGACATGTGTTTGTATAATGACCATGCACACCATATTTAAAAAATTCTATTAATCCTTCAGAAAGAACTTCTTTCCCTTTCCTAGAGTCAACTAGATTCTTCCTTTTTCCATGGCTGGTTCTTGCTTTATGACCTTCATTTCCACATCTATAGCATCTTTATGTCCCTTTGAAACAATTTCCTATGTGTTTTTTTCCACATCTATGACACATAGGTTTTTGAACATTCTTACCTTTATGATTATTACCTGAACTTCTGTAGGGATTTTTTTCTCACATATATGATGCCTTATAAAATTCCCTAAGGATTAGGTGGTCAATCATGAATCCAGATAGTTGGTTGAGAATAACCACAAGATTTATCATTGCAGCTCCCATATCATTCAGTTGCTCATTCAGAAAACTGTCAAAGATTCCTTCACATTCACAGTTACATTGGTGCCTACTAGATCCAGTCATTTTCTAAAACCAAAAAGGTCAGTGTGATTATATTAGTAAAATCATCATATAATATCTTATGATGGGGGTATGTACTAAGATATACTTACTCACATTATCTTAAGCAGATTCACATTATAAAAATAACTAGGAATATTTCTAAATTCCAAACCATTATGGTAATGTAACTTGTGTTTAAAGAATACCCTAACCTTTACAGTTATCTAAACTGACATTTGATACCAACTATAAGGACCCGACATTAATACATTACATAATCTTGAATTAAATGAATAATTCAAACTGGGGATATTTTTAGGTTTAGAGTTTTAATGAATTAGGACATAACTTTTAGATATCATCTTGAATATTAGAAAGTAGAAACTTATATTATAAATGATTTTTTACAATACATAAATAAAACAAGAGTTCTTTTCCTGATATAAATCTTCATGAATACTTCCTTTCTCTTACACTTACTTATAACCAATGAAAAAACATTTCAAAAACTTGGGATGAGCATAAAATTCTCAATAATGGTTATAACATAATGAAAGGAAACATTAACCCATACAAAATAAAAACAAATGAAACCATAATTTTCAATCATAACATACCTTATGAAATCATAATATTTATGAATAACACATAGTAATCACAATTCATAAAGGTAACTTAAGTCATACATAACATACTTACATTTTAGTTATCACAACTACACAGGGAGTCACATTTGGAATACCCATCACAGTATATTCCCTAAATCTCTTTGGAGAAACATTCACGTTTACCTCCATCATGTCACCCAAAGCATTGGAGAACAATCTCGGGCTCACCTACCCTAGGTTTATCATGGAACCACCCATATACGTAACAATGTCCAAGAACCATAACATAATCATAACACATAACATAAGCATAAAGGAATGATAACATTCCCACATTACAATAAAAATATATCATTTTATGATAATAAATACATTCTAAAAAACATTTTCAATACTAAAATATGTAAAAAGAGTATATGGTATTTATTTTTCTTTTGAAAACTTTACGGCTTGTTAGGGAATCCATAGATCAAATAATACTCATGGCGGCGGAAGAGGTCATTGTCGCTGCTTACGTAAAAAGAATAATTCCTTTTTGTTGTTTAGAAAAATGCCACGTAGAGAAAATAATCCCTTTGAAAGAAATGAAAAGTCAAAGGGGTTTTATACACCGTATAAAATAAAGTCGTGTAGAAATCAAAATATGCCTCAATGAAAGGAGATTTAGATGAAGTCCCTTATAAAGACGGTATCCTTAGATTAAGGATAAATCAATGACATAATTATGTGTGAAAAAAATTAACACACCCAATATAATTAGCTATTAAGTGTAAAACAATCATAGGTCATTCACACATATTCATATCATGACATAATCAAGAAGTATAGGTTTAATCCAAATAATTGAAATTGGATTAAGAAGTTCCCTTACAAAAATTCGGTAGCCTAACAGCGTCACATCAAATTTTATAAAACGATTTGATGAGGAAAAATGGTATCTCATCACTTGTACATAATATTTACAGTAGTAAGGTTATAGAGGATCATATCCCAACATAATAATATGTGAATTAAAATACATAACAAAAAAGAAGCCTTTTAAAAAGAAGTGGGTAAAAGGTTCTCTTACCGATTTGATAACCTACAAAACATACACCCCATGAAAGAATGACCATACAATGTTGATGTAAATACCCATAAATGGATGTATATTACTCAAAGAGTAGAATAAAAGTCATTACATACATCACTCAAAGGAAATAGTGGCAAATACAGCATGAATCTCATGGGAATAAAAAGTGAGATAAAAACCCCTTACCTCGTTGTAATAAATTGAGTTGTATGTCCAAAAGATAATAAAAACCAAATGAATCACAGAATACCATGAATATAAATATATCCATGATAATATATGTCAAATTGCATTACACAATACACCACATTCAATAAATAAGTGGTGAACAATGGAAATCTCACCGAATTAAAAATGAGATAAGAAATCCCATTACCTCAAGTTTGACTTGTCTTGTTCGTTTGTTTATATTCCTGAATGATAAACATTGGTAAATTTATAATTGCTTAAGTAATTCCTTTAAATATTAATATTCAATTCATATCACATATTATCATGTTATAATAATTAGTTAATTATGTGAGTTCATATCATACGTTTTGTCGATGTTCGGTACATGAGTCAACAATGAACTTGTTTGAAGAGAATTGTCCATGTAGTTATAAGTACATCATCTCCAGAATGGTGTTACTGATTTAAATATCATATATATTCAGTATATATGTATTTAATAATATTATATAATGTTTGGAGATAAGAAATTAAATGTATTGTTCTTGGAGACGGTAGGTCGTACGTACGCATGAACGTTACTTTCGTTTTTTTGTCATATTAATGGAATTTAAAAATAAATTAGACATAGATATATTATAATTCCAGTTTAATATATATTTTATATAGTTAACATAAGTTCATTAATTACATTCTTTATAAATTCCATGTTTGGAATGAATGAGTCACATCACATGAGGGGGCGGTTGTCCACACTTCCTCATATGAAATTATCTCATTTGTACAACATGAAAAGCATAAAGGTATGTTTTAAATATAACATAAATAAGAATTGATAGGACATAAATATAATATATATCTTATATAAATATATTTCCACCATAATTTCCACCATGAGAGGTGGTAAAATAATATTGAACAATCATCATTTCGTGCCGTAGTAATTCGCCACCCACAAAAACAGTATATTCTTACCCATTAGACGGAGGTGTGTGTAAGTGTCGGTAGAATACTTATCAAAAAAAATTCTAGTATATTTAGGATACTGGTGTTATTATGGGATCAAATAATAAGAATATAGTGCTGAGTTAGAAATTAAAATAAAACAAATAAACTCGAGAGAGGACATTACCTCTAAATTGGGTAACTCTTTTTGGTTTGAGCCAAAGGCTTCCATGGAAAGACTTCTACCCAATGTGAGGATTCTAGGTGTAATAGAGGGATGTCGATAGAAAATATTATAAGATATTGGATGATCCAAGGTATTGAGAGGTGTGGGTAAGGGGGTAGATGTAGGGGCCTTTAATAAGTGGGAGGAAGGTCACTTTTGGAAAGTCTTGAAATGTTACTTTATTATAAAATGGTTTTCGGATTTTAAAGGTCCCACAAAGATATTTTTTAAGGATACGGTGATAAGGGTTAAAAATCCACCCATACAAAAGGTTTTAGACAGGTGTAAGTCTTAGATTTTACCTTATCTTACCATTATATTTAAATCGTTCATTAATGAGGTAATCACTGCATCATCATGGTGTCATAAATAAATTTATTTATTTAATGTATAAAAATTATAAAAAAATACCATGATGTAGGAAATATTTTTATCTTTCCAATTACTATTTATAGTCTAAGATATCATTTATTTGAAAAAAAATTAAAAAACTTTACTTAGGATATACAAACCTTTGTTATATTTCTCTTCTTTTTAAAAATAATGTCATAAATGTCACTATCACACCCATGTGACTCCATGGGCTCTCACATTTGGTAAAAAGATTCCCATGGTCGGCCAAGACTCAAAAAAGAGGATTTGGACACATATTAGGGTCATTTTATATTATTATGATATTATTTTGTTACCCTTAACTACCCGATTACTAATTAATCACGATAATTAAAGATAATTATCATCATTACTATTCATAATTTCAAAAAACAAAAGAGACTTAATTATAGAATTTGGACCTTATGATTAAAAATATGGAATCCATTTTACAAAATTCCAAACATAGAAATTGATGTAATTAATTTAAAAATAATTCTCGTTGTCACAACAAAAGATGGGTTTTTAAGAAGTGAAATTTATCAAAAGATTGACGTGTTTTTACATCCAATTGAAAAGTGAAATTACTTCCAATGAAAAAAATTGTATTAAGTGATAAAAAAATAATTAAATTACACATTAAAATCAATTAATAGTACAATATAACTATATAATTAAATTATATGAAAAAGCAGTTTTGAAGTAAAATACAGTATTTTTTACTATTCATTAAAAATGAACATTTGTCCGAAAAATACCTAAAATTTATCCAGAGTAAATTTGATATTCCAAATTCAAAAATGATGTCCATTTTACCAAATTAAAAACATAGAATTTGAATTAATTAATTTAATAATTAATTCCCACTATCAAAACAAATAGCTTGTTTTTAAGAAACAATATCTATCAAAATATTGACACTTGTTTATGTCCAATTTCAAATTGAAATTAATTCCAATGACCACCATTTTATTAAATGGTAAAAATATATTTTAACTACACATTAAACTCAATTAAAAATAAAATCCTACCATATAAATAAATTATATTAAAAGGAGGTTTTGAATTAAAATACAACATTTTCTCTATTCATTAAAAATGAACTTTATCGGAAAAATAACAAAAATTTAAACAAAGTAAATTTTGATGTCTTGATTCTAAAGAAGTATTTTATTTTGTCAAATATAAAATATAAAATTGTGAAAAAGTATTTTTAAAAAGGGTTCTCCATCAGAATGTGATTAATTGACCTTTTAATGAATATTAGAATATTTTTGCTTAAAATTGGATTTATTCGCATTTTAAGCCTCTATCATTTATTGGGTAATTGTTAAAATATTTACAAATAATATTTAATCATTTTTTAGTAAGTTCTATTCATTATGGACATTACAAAGGCTAGGAATTAACTAATAATAATTATATTATACTATTAGTGTGCAACATAAAATTTCAAAGAAACTTGTTGCTACGTATCATGTACTCTATCAAACATAGTGTCTCCTTTAAATTAAAATTAATATTTTGAATCTCAAATATTATTAAATATCAAAATATATTATTCTATATTTAATTGGGATGTTACAGTTAGAGTTCCACTTGGGTGATATACTATTCATGTTGGTGTCCCCTCAGTTAGAGAATAGGCATTTGAAGAATCAAGGTAAGTTGGAACCATGGTACATTAGGCCATCCAAGATCAACGTACACACCGGGAGAGTACCCTATCATTTAGATATTCCTCCATAGTATATAGGTATATATAACAGGTTCCAAATGTCTCCAATTTGATATTAAAATCTCAATCTTATACATGTGATCAACAATAAGGATGATTTTTTGGAACCACAATTATATTTTTCATAGAGGAGTTTTTATATTTTTAACTGATGTGAGAAGGTTTAGCGATAGAAGACCATTCTTAATTTTGGGTTCAATGAAAGCATGAGTGTAGAGACCCAGATCTTAACTTACATGGACATTACATTACTTTTGTGGAAAACATAATACCTGACACAAATAGATGCCCAATGACAGTATTAGTTTAGTGTCTTTGGAAACTTGGAACATAAACATATAATCATGTTGAAAGATCTTTGAAATCTCCCACAAATATATCCCCCATTTTTATCTTACCTAAAACCGTTCATTGTGTCATGAGGAAAAGAAAACATAAAAAATGGTGAGCTCAAATGCTCAGTAAGGGTAAACATGGAGAACATAAAAAAATCCATAAACATTTGAATGTGAAAACATGAACATAAAACATCTTAATCATGAGTAATGTAATAAATCTTGGATGTACATAAGGCCTAGATCATAAAAGAACATGAATAATGATAAAATATCCTTGGAATAAAACAAGTATTTGTGGAAAACCATTAAGCACATGATATGATTTCCATAGTAGCCAAGGCATTGCTGCAAAGACTATCATAGTGGACAAAGTCCATTACTGAACCAGGTTTACATGACGTTCCAGCCCTGTATTACTGAACTAGATTTACTTGCCATTCCAGCCATGTATATCTCATGAGATATAAATCTTTACCCAATGCATTGGTGGGAGATATAGTTCCCCCTATATCATATTGAAATAATTCTTATGTGTGCCACAAAACAATCATAAATCATTCATCATAACCAAATAATAAAATGGGTTTCATAAATATCATCCCATCATAACATAATCCTTATAAAAAATGGATATCATTTCATCATAAGAAAAAAATCATACTATGTAAATAACAAGTACATTATACTTGAAACATAAACATATTAATGACTGCCATCTTAGATTGAAAATAGTCTTGATAAAACACTTGAAATTAATTCTTGAGGAAAATATCCTTTCTTCTTTAAAACATTTTCTTTTCAAAAAATTACATGAAATTTTAAAAGAAAAGGATTTTGATGATAATAATAATGAAATATTGTAGATAAATATTCATTAAAATAAGGTGTTCTGAAATCTTAAAAATCCATTCACGCCATATAAGATAAAAAAACATTCTTCTCGTACTTTTCCCGGAAAAGTAAAAAATAACCTCGTATGGTAAAAAAAGAAAGATTCCTTCCATACCATGTAGTAAAATTCAAAAAAGGGTAAAAATGACATTACAAATACATGTAATAATATTAAACATTTTATGAAAAAAATTATAAATCATGTACATGGATGATAAACATAAACCCAGTAAATAGATACGAATAAACAATCCCGGATAAGAACGAGATTGGAATAATTATCCCTTACCTTATGTCCATCTTCTTCCGTATATGCCAGAGACTCATGTATAGTGGGATTAAAAAAATTATTAACTTGTAATAGATCCATTATAATATTTATGATATCAGATATGATTCACTTGCGACTTTATATTACCTGTTTATTTGTCAATTCAATGTTAAAGAACCGTTTTTGGTAAAATCAATTCATTTGTCGTACGTGTTTTGACATGAAATTATTCATATGATTACATATATCATTATTACTTACATCCATAATGCAAAACATGATTTACATATAATATATATTCAGAATATAAATATATATAAAAGATCGATAAATAGAATGAAATACACCGTTCATGTAGACGGTAGACCGTACGTACGCATGACCGTTGTTTTCGTTTCCTTATTAAATTGAATGGATGTAAGTAAATAACATATAAAGAAATATAGTATCCTTATTATGTCCTATATCTCATTATTATTCATTATATATACATTATTATCATTTTTTATGGTTATCATGGAAAATGAATCTCATCGCGTCGGGGAGACGGTAATCCGTACGTACGCACGAGCAATGATATTGTTACAATTATTATTGAATGGAATTGGAGTGGATGATAGAATATCTCAAATTTATTATAATTTTATAATAATATTATATAGTTATTCTTTACACCATTATAATCATCCAAGTAAGGTGGTGGTGGAAAACAGATTACACCACGGCGTGGAGACGATATTCCGTACGTACGCACCCGTGGTGATTTTATTTTCCGTAGGATGGATAGAAGGTGAAATAGGGTTGTTTCTTATTTATAATAACATATCATTATATTAATGATATTGATGTTATTACTTTATAATGAAACAAATAAATAAGATGAAGAATAAGAAGAACTAAATTTGAAAGATTTTGTAAAGGATATTACCTCTTCTTCGACGCGCCTCTTCTTAACCTCCTCATAGGGTACTAAAGTTGGTCTTTGAAGAAGACAAGGACCTCTATTATGTTTTCAGGGAAGTGGAAAAGATAAATGAATAGGTTTTGGACATGTTTTGAAGCCCAGAATGTAGTGAAGAGGAGAGGAATGAGGTTCCCTCTTATAAGGGAGGAGAGGGGAACTTTTAGAAACCTTTAAAATATTAATTTATAATAAATTCAAAACCCACATAAAAACCTCCAAAAATGACTAATTCTAAGATGAGAAGTAATATGGTTTTAATATCATCATCCAATAATATTTATACATGTTAAGTATATTTTAAACCATATCATTTTGATTTATTTTTATTTAATATATTAAATCTTATTTGTGGTAATAATATTCTAATTATTAAATTGTTAAAAATAATTACTTATTTGTTTTAAATTTTCCATAATTAGATATATTATTAATTTTTAGATCATATAAGTTTAAATTTGTAATTTTTAAATATTTTTGATATTTTTAAACAATTTAATAATATGTTATTTTTATAAAATATCAATAATGTCAATTTTGACACTATTCAAATCTTTGAATTTAAATAAAATCCACACAGAATATATATCCAAACCAATATATTTAATAGATTCCTAACATGTCATTTTCATCTAAAAAAATCATGTAGGTCATTAATTAGTTCTTATAATATTAATTTTATTATTTTTAAAACCATTTATTTGATATTTAGCTTAATAAAAATAATTACTACAACATTTTTGTATAATTATTTAATATATACATTTGTCACATAAAAAATAAAACTAAAATCATATGATAATGTTAAATCACATATATTTCAAAATAAAACTTTTACCAGAATTTATCATCTAAAAAACACAACATTTAAATTGCTATATTTATTAAATTATGAAGGTGACAACTTTGACATTATTCAAAATAAATTAATATAAATGTCATATTTTCTTTTATACGGTCCCAAATGGTCCCCAAGTATACCCTAGGATGATTATGGTGTAGATATACTCGACAAATAAGTTTTTGTCAAGTTTTTGGGCCTTTTGATGGGTATTATTACTTTCATAAAATCTATATTATTGATTTTTCACTGAGTAAATAATTTATTCATCATTAATGTATATGATATTAAGGTAATTATATATTTCTTAAAAATTAAAATTAAATAACCTTGATAAATAAAAACCATTTATATTTCAAATGAGTATTTATAACCGAATTTATATTCTTTATAACCTTATATTAAAAATAAGTTAATTGTTAATGTTTGAGGGAGACATATTTCAATTTCCTTTAAATAAAATAAATTAAAGGTCTTAATTGCCTTAAAGTGGGTTCCAATAGAAACCATTTAGACCCAAGTATATTTTAGGACTAAATATAATCATCCAATGATATTAATAAAAGTTTTATGGTAATTTTATAATATTATATTTACCCTTAATTAGCGGATTTACCTTTAACTATGGTAAATAAAATTTACCGTAGTTACTATTTATAATGCCCAAAAACAAAAGTTAGCCTATTAAGATAATTTGGACCTACTGATTCCAAATATGGAATCCATTTTTCCAAATTCAAAATAGAAAAGTTGCAGAAATTAATTTAAATTTAATCTCATTGTTGAAAAAAAAACAGGTTTTTGTTTAAAACATTGAAAAAGATTGAAATGATTTTACGTACGAATTTAGTGTAAAATTAATAATAATGACATAAATTACATTATAAAGTATAAATATATTCTATTTATACTTTAAAAACATTCAATCTTATAATTTATCCATATAAATTATATTTTTGAAAAAAGTTGTTTTTTATTAAAATTTAGCTTATTTTTACTATTCATTAACATATGAAAGTTAACAGAAAATTATTAAAAAATTATCCAAAGTGAATTTTTATATCCTTATTGAAAATTTTAAGTTTATTTTAACAAATTGAACTTATAACCATGTCAAAACTAGATTTAAAGTGGGTGTGCCATCAAAAGGAGGTAAAACTGCATTTTAAAAAAAATATTTATTTTATCCGACAAATTGATTTTGTTTTCATAACTCATTCTAGAAAATTTGTAAGATAAATTATAATGTTATAAAATTCAAAATTTGTTTAAACTATTCATAACATCTCGTTCATAATAACAATATATCGTTGTTTAGTTAAACTCGGTATTGCGTACAACAAACGCTATCAGGGAAGGTCGCTCTTGCGTGTAACACAAGACTCGTACATTGTTGAGTATACTAAAAGCAAATACGGTGTTGTGTATAGTGAAAGATAATCATGGTGTAGCGTACAACACAATACATCAAAGAAATTAAAAAAAATATTTCTCATAATATCTAGGGGTGTTACATTCTACTCCCCTTAAAATGAAATTCGCCCTCGAAATTTGTTGGGGTTATAAATTGTTTACTACATGAAAGTTTCTCCCATATAATCCCACATCGTAAAAAGTAATACTAAAACTTAATTTTAAAAAGGAAGGTTAGAAACATAACAGTCACCCAAAGTAACTCTACACTGGGTTTCCACATAGGAGAATACATGTCAAAATATTGATATGGAAGAGAAATCTAACCATCATGTTCTAATAAAGAATTGTAGAGAACATGGTTATGAAAAATCCAAAAATTACAAAGACATAAATTTGTGATGATCTAAGGTAGAATCTGATTCATCAGATATGAGGGCATTAGGAAAACATTTTTGGTTTTCAAGATCATTTCCCTGAAGTTGAAGAATTTTTCATGAGAAGAAATACATAATTGATTTCTGTGTAATATCATCATTGGCCATTGCTTGAACAATTCCCACTTTATATCTTATTTAAAGAAATGAAGCTTATTTCTTTATTCTTAAAGTGTTAGAATATCATGCGATATAATGATAGACCATTCCATCTGTCTCTATCACAAAAAAATAGCACAGGATATTAAATATACATAAGTCCATAAATGGTGTGGTTAATCGTATATGGTTCCAAAAATAGACTTATAGGTCATCTATCATACCGCTTTATAAAAGTAAACTAATTTCTACAAAATAGGTACATCCTGTAGGCTAGTGGTATGCGATAATGGCTTGTCACACTTCGGTTGTGTGTTTGATTCCTGTAACATTGTCTGACGTGAAAAGTTGTCTCCCGTCCTACGGGTTGTAATTTTTCTAAAATGATACTATTATAACATTCCAGAAATAATATAAAAAAGTTGTAGCCTTAAACAATAATATATCATTTCTAACTTAATCCATTCCAATCTTTAGGTTTATCCAAAATACTTCTATCCAAACTAATAGTATAACAAAAAATATTACTAGAGAGGTCATCTACCAAGCATGTGAATACAATCATTTATCCCCCCATATATCAGAAGATATATCTTTTTGGTCACATTCCAAATGTGTGAGTGCGTTAATAATGTATTCTCTTGAAATATGAATTACCATAAAACCTTAGTTAAAACATTAATGTTGTCAAAAGTTAACTCTTTCCACATACCAAAATCCCAAAATTTCTATATACTCAATACATGATATCAATTTTCCCTTATATCAGTCATGAGCTCATTAATACTATCAAACATATTATTTTATACTTATCCCTTCATTATGCGCATATCATCTTCTTTAAAAAAATATTTCAATCACTTTTCATGGTTACTTGTACATAATGCTTATGGAAAACCACAATGGACCAATACATAGGTATTTCAATATACCATAAAAGTACCTCAATAACATTTTTCTTGAATTCCAATACATAAGCCCTTCATTCCATCTAATTCAAGGATTGGCATGGGATTGGTCCTTCCTCGATTTAGAAGTAACCTCTTCAGTCGGGGCATTTAGTTGGGTAATTCCCATGTTCTCCACAAATAAGAAATTGAACTCTATAACATTCGGTCACTCTATACCCCATTTCCCCACACAAATAACATCTTCCCCTCCATTTGAGGTATTCCTCATGGTTCTTCTTCCCTTATTTAGAAATATCAATATTACTCTCTCTATGCTCCTCACCATGGGAACATGTATAAAAGTCCATCTTCCACATATTTGATGAATTTGTAATACCACTAAAGTTCACATTGTGAATCATATATCACGATGAGTAATTCGTCATAATCACAATATCTTTCTTTCATGGCATCACACAATTTCATAGCTCATAATCACCAATTTTTTCATTAGATTCAGTATTAATCCAATTCTTTATGGTTCCCCCCATTGACTAAAACCAAAAACCAGGGTGTAATAAATAGTTAAAAAATGAGGAACCACATAATCATAAAAAGTATAACTTATCAGACATTCATTAATCTAGGACACATTAGGTTCACCCTAGGATATTCATGTTCATCAACATAACTCTAAAACTATAACCTATAGTTATATAAAACCTTAGATAAATCCTGAGAAATACCATAGAAATATCACAAGGAATCCCACTAATGTTTTCACATCCTAGTTTCCAAAGGTTGACTAAACCTTTTCTCTGATACGAACTGTAGAGATCCAAAGCTTGATATACACAGACATTATATTACTTTTGCAGAAAAATTATTACATGAAACAAATATATTCCCAATGACCACATTATTTTAGTGTATTTGGAAACATGGAACATAAACTTTTAATCATGATTAACGATATTCAACATCTCCCATAAAGATCTTCCCCTTTGTTTTCTTACCTAAAACCTTTCTTTATGTCCTGAAGAAAAGAAAACATAAAAAGGGTGAGATCAAATGCTCATTAAGTGTAAACATGGAGAACATAAAACAATCCATAAACATTTTAACATAAAAACATGAACATAAATCATCTTAGTCATGAGTCGTGATGTAAATCTTGGAAGTACATAAGGCATAGATCATAAAAGAACATTAATCATGATAAAAATAGCATGGGAATAAAACATGTAATTGTGGAAAAACATTAAGCACATGATATTATTTTCATAGTAGCCAAGGAATTGCTGGAAAGACCATCATAGTGGAAAAAGTCCATTACTGAACCGGGTTTACGTGTCGTTCTAGCCCGGTATTACTTAACAGGATTTACTTGTCATTCCAGCCATGTCTATCCCATGAGATATAAACCTTTATCCAATTCATTGGAGGGAGATATAGGTCACACTCATATCATATTGAAATTATTCTTACATGTGCCACAAAACAATCATAAATCATTCATCACAACCCAAATAATAAAATAAGTTTCATTAACATCATCCCATCATAACATAATCCATATAAAAATATATATAATTTCCTCATAAGAAAAAATCAGACCACATAAATAACAAGGACATTATAATTGAAACATAATTTATTAAATAATGTCATCTTAGATGGGAAATAGTCTTGATAAAACACTTGAAATTAATTCTTGAGGAAAATATCCTTTCTTCTTCAAAATCATTTTCTTTTCACAAAATTCCATGAAATTTTAAAAGAAAACTATTTTATTGAAAATAATCATGAAACCGTGTAGATCAATATTCACAAAAATAAGGCATTGTTAAATCCTAAAAATACATTCACGCCGTATAAGTTAAAAAAACATTCTTCTCGTACTTTTGCTGGAAAAGTAAAAAAGTACCTCATATGGTAAAAAATGAAAGATTCCTTCTATACCATGTGGTAAATACCAAAAAACGGGTAAAAATGACTTTAAACATTCATGTAAGAATATTAAACCTTTTTTGAAAACATTTTTAGAAATCATCAACATGGATGATAAACACAACCCCAGTAAATACTTACGAATAAACAATCCCAGATAAGAACGATATTTGAATAATTATCCCTTACCTTATGTCTAAATTCTTCTGTATGTGTCTGAGACTCCTGTATAGTGGGATTAAACATATTAATAACTTGTAATATAACCATAATAATATTTATGATATCATATATGATTCACTAATGACTTTATTTTACCCATTCATTTGTCAATTCCATGTTAAAGAATCATTTTGGGTAAAATCATTTCATTTTTTGTAAGTGTTTTGGCTTATAATTATTCATATGATTACTTAGATCATGATTACTTACTAGCTTAATTTAAAACATGATTTATATATAATATGTATTCAGAATATTAATATATATAATAGATTGATAAATGGAACGAAATACACCGTTCATGGAGACAGTAGACCGTATGTACACATGAACGTTGTTTTCGTTTCCTTATTAAATTGAATGGATGTATGTAAATAACATATACATAAATATAGTATCATTATTGTGTCATATATCTCATTATTATTCCTTATATATACTTTATAATCATTCTTGAATGGTTAACATGGAGAATGAATCTGATCGCATCGTGGAGACTGTAATTCGTATGTATGCACGAGCGATGATATTGTTCCCATAATTATTGAATATAATTTGAGTGGATGATAGAATATCTTAGAATTAGTATCATATTATAATAATCATATATAGTTATTCTTTACAACATTATACTAATCCAAGTAAGGTGGTGGTGGAAAACAGATTCCACCAGGGCGTGGAGACGGTATTCTGTATGTACGCACGCACGGTGATTTTGTTTTCCGTAGGATGGATAGAATGTGAAATGGGGTTTTTTCTTATTTATAATAACATATCAGTATATGATTGATACTGATGTTATTACTTTATAATGAAACAAATAAATAAGATAATGTGGAAGAAGAAATAAATTTGACAGAATCGGTAAAGGATATTACCTCTTCTTCGACGCACCTCTTCTTAACCACCTCTTAGGGAAACAAAGTTGGTCTTTGAATAAAACCAGGACCACTATAATGTTTCTGGGGAAGTGGAGACGAGAAATGAATAGGGTTTTTCAGAGTTTTAAAGCTAAAAATCTTTTGAAGAGGAGAGGTTGGAGGTTCCCTTTTATAAGAGAGGAGATGGGCACTTTTGGAAACCGTCAAAATATTAATTTATAATCAATTCAAACCCCACTTAAAAACCTCCCAAAATGACTCAATTCGAAGATGGGATGATAGAGGATTGTAATATCATCATCAAATAAGATTTATATATTTTTTAGGTATATTTTAAACATTATCATTTTGATTTATCCTTATTTAATATATTAAATTTTATTTGTGGTAATAATATTATAATAATTAAATTATTATAAATACTTACTTATTTGTTGTTAATTTCCCATATTTAGATCCATTATTACATTTTTGACCAAATAATTTTAAATTTTTAATTTTTAAATATTTTTTTATTTTTAAACAATTTAATAAAATGATATTTTTATAAAATATCAATACTGTCAATTTTGGCACTATTCAATTCATTGAATTTAAATAAAATAAAAACAGAATATATATTTGAAAAAAAATATTTAATAGATTCGTAACATGTCAGCTTCATCTAAAAAATTCATAGTCCACATTAATTAGTTTATATAATATTCATTTTAATATTTTTAAATCCATTTATTTGATATTTCTCTTAATAAAATAATTACTACAACATTTTTGTATAATTATTTAATATACTAATTTTAGCATGAAAATTAAAACTAAAATCCTATGATGAAGATAAATCCAATATCTTTCATAAAAATACTTTTACCCAAATTTATCCTAAAAAACAACATTTAAATTGTTATAGTTATTAAATTATGTTTGTTAAAACTTTGACATTATTAAAAATAAAATAATATAAATGTCATAATCTATTTTATAGGGTTCCAATTGGTCCCCAAGTCGTCCCTTGGATGCTTATGATATATATATACTTGTAAAATAAGTTTTGGTCAAATTTTTTTGGCCTTTTGATGGGTATTATTACTTTAATAAAAACTATATTATTGATTTTCCACTAAATAAATAATTTCTACATCATTAATGTATAAGCTATTAAAGTAATTATATATTTTTTAAAAATTACAAATAAATTATAATGATAAATAAAAACATTTTAGCTTTCAAATGAGTATTTATAACCGAATTTATATTCTATATAACCTTATATCAAAAATAATTTAATTATTAAAGTTTGAGTGCGACATATTTCACTTTATTTTAAATAAAATAAATTAAAGGTCTTAGTCTCATGCAAGTGTGTTCCAATAGAAACAATTTCGACCCAAGTGTATTTTAGGACTAAATATAATCATCCAATTATATTAATACAAGTTTTATAGTAATTGTATAATATTATATTTACCCTTAACTACCAGATTTACCTTTAACTACGGTAAATAAAATTTACCGTAGTTACTATTCATTAATGCCCAAAAATTAAAAATATCCTATTAAGATAATTTGGACCTATGAATTCCAAATATGGAATCCATTTTTCCAAATTCCAAACACAAACGTTTTTGAAATTAATTTAAAATTAATCCCATTGTTGAAAAAAATGATTTTCATTTAAAACATTGCAAAAGATAGAAATGATTTTACCTATGAATTCAATGTAAAATTAATGCTAATGACATAAATTACGTTAAATGGTAAAAATATATTCTATTTTTACTTTAAAACCATTCAATATTATAATTTAACCATACAAAGTATCTTGTTGAAAAAATTTGTTTTTCATTAAAATTTAGCGTATATTTATTATTCATCAAAATATGAAAGTTAACGTAAAAATATTAAATAATTAACCAAAGTAAATTTTTATATAATTATTGAAATTAATGAGTTTATTTTGTCAAATTAAACTTATAAACATGTAAAAACAATATTTAAAGTGGGTGTCCCATCTAAAGGTGCAAAACTGCATTTTTAAAAAAATACTTATTTTATCAGAAAAATTGATTTTGTTCTCATACCTCATTCTAGAAAATGTGTAATATTAATTATAATGTTATAATATTCAAAATTCAGTTAATACTATTCATAACATCTAGTTCATAAGAACAATATATAGTAGTTTAGTCCAACTCAGTATTGCGTACAACACACGCTATTGAGGAAGGTCGCTCTTTCGTGTAACACAAGCCATGTATATTATTACGTATACTGTAAGATAATATGGTGTTACGTATAGTGCAAGATAATATTGGTCTATCATATAACACAAGACATCAAAGAAATTAAAAAAAATATTTCTCATAAAATCTTGGGGTGTTAAAATGAGTTCATTCAAGAATAAACATGGTTTTTTAGGATAGACATTCAAGAATTATGCCACAAGTCATTTTGGTATACCTCAATAGACACTTCACAATGAGGATAAGCCATTATATGGGTTGTTTTCTAACATCCTCAATTTCAAGGTACAACCCACTTTATGTTTTTTCCATTCATAAGTGGTGGGAATGAATGAATTATGGCCTGTTTGGGGTGTTTAGTGAAATAAATATCTCAGTAGATGGACATTTGATATTGTATACCATTCATGTTAGGAATAAATATTCATTCCTTGAATAGATTTGGTGAAAAATGCATGATTTTTCTTTTAGCACATGAAACGTGGTTTATAATGTGAAATGATATCCACGAAGTGAATGCTTTTTTGTATTTTTAGTCGAGGAGGAACAATTTTTATCACATGATCCATTATAATTATTCAAAATATAAACCCATAATTCACATCATTAATTGAGTCTATTCTAGTAGACTAATTGATCGAGCACGCATTTGATTTTTCATTCACCTCTTTATTAGTACTCTGAACCCTAGGATCTCTCCAATTGATTTTGGGATCTATCTCCAATATTTTAAAATCCTCCTTTCGATGTCATTAAAAAATTTATCCTACTTACCAAATTCAAATCAGCTCTTATATTCTTAGACTTTGAAATTTTGCATCATTTAAACCAAAAATGTTTTCAAAAGTAGATCTTTCCAGGTTTTTAGTGTTTTGAAATTAGACTTAGTCTTCAACCCTTTTCATAGAAACATTTTTTTCATAAAATTCAGTAATTAATTATCATTTAAAAATAATTATATGAGTTCTTAAATTGATTATTGGCATGTTTTTAAAACCCCATAGAACATTTGATTGATGATTGATCACATTTGGTGTGTATGTGTGTGTCACCCCGTGAGACCTATGTTTGAGGCTTGATCACATTAGAAGAGCATTTGTATCCCCAAGGGACCTATTCATGTCGATTTTTTGAATTTGTATTGTGATGTCTATGAATAATTCATGAGAATACATGTTTCTTCATGCGTAATTTGTATCTCATATTTCATGTAATGTCCCTAAATCTTCTATTGTTGATTGTGCAGGTTAAGGTATTTGGATTATACCTAAGGGGGGTGTTTAGGACACTTGGTTGAAATGATCATGGGGGTGTGTTGTACATGATTTTAGACTATTATATTGAGGTGTATGTTTTAGGATACACGTCGATTTCCTTTTATCATGGATCCAAATCAAGTAGATTTGGTGTCTAATGTATCAAAATTTATGTTATAATTGGGATAAATACTTGTTTATTAATTGCGTTATTTTTACATTCATGGAATAAAAAGGTATATCTTATGAACTTTTTTTAGTCGAGATTCTCATTTCATGTATAGAATTCATAACCAAGAATCTAGTGAACGAAAAAAGGCATTTTAGTGGATATCTGAGTGGATTTAGAAGGAAGGTGTGGGAAGGGTTGTATGTACCTTACGATTAAATAACTAATTCTATTTTTTCTTATTTATTTTATACAGTGTATTGTTCAACCTCTTTTGGGGACCATTTTCCTAATTTTAGGATGTGCGATCTAACATTCCTAACTACTATCACATTGATTGGTACTTTATGTGTATGTTATTTATCTAATGTCTTATATATTATTATTTGACGATTCATTTGTTTTAAATTAAATTATATAATATTTTTTTATTATATATTGATGGCATCTTCTCCCCACAATTCCCATCTTGGACCCCACCTCTAGTCAAAAACATCCTACATACAAGGAGGTGCCTATGAGATCGCGTGGAATTCCAGATCAAACCTGGTGGTTCAGGTCTAAGTTTAAATATATCACTCTCTATGAGGGTTCATCTCATTCCCTTATTTGATTCTTCACTATATATCATAAAACCTTCTCAGTTATAGGGTATTGTAAGTATAGGTGATTTGATTGACCATCTTTTCCGGTCCATAAAATTTTCCACACATTCAAATATCCAAAGAAGCATGGATCCCATCCAATTCAACATTCTTATTAGATTATATAGTCATTAGAAATATCACATAAATAAAATTTAGACTCTTAAAATCCCAAGAAAACTATGGATGTCACTCACCATGGTTGGTCAGGGCCATTTTTCCACAACTTTTTCCGTTAATGGATCCAAAGATATACCCTTGGATGAAATTATATTACCCATTAATAAATGATTTTGTTGTTAGAATTCACACCCATGTAACTTAGACAACATTTTCTCATTCTTCATGGCCTTAAATATAATCCTCAAATAGTCTTTATTATTATAATTTTTCTTGTAATATATAATATTATCATTAATAAGGACTACCAATTTTTTTCAAGGTAATATCTAAAGACACTATTCATTAAATCCATAAAGGGAGAAAGGTAAACAGTAATTCCAAATTTCATTACTCCAAATTAGTAATGTTCATACCTATTATGGAAGGATGCCTCTGGTATATCCTTTTTTATGACCTTCAAATGATGATATCAAAAATAAATGTCAATCATGGAAAAGTTGTTTTCTCTTTGCACTAAATAAAACTAGTCATCAATACATAGTATAAGATACATGTTCTTGAGAGTGGTATTTTTAAGTTCCATATAATCAATGAAATGATTCATCAACCCCTATTTATTCTAAAAAATATATGCACCTCATATTAATTCACTAGGGATTATTGATTACATATCAATATTCTCCTAGAAGATATTGTTTAATTCCTACAACTCAATTAGGGCTATTCTATATGGAGTCATTGAAATAACTGTAGGAAGAGTTATGCAATTTATTAAAAATTCAACTTCATGATTCCGGGGAATAATAGTCAATTAATTAGAGAATACATTATCATAATCCAAAAAATATGCATGTACACATTATTAAGATTCTTCTCAACCATTACGATAAATATCCATCATGAATAGGTAATAAGACCCATAAAATAGAAGTAAATTCCATTGTAATTTCACATTCATCCTACCACTAAAATATGATCCTATGTTGATTCACAATATAAAATTATTCTTACCTTATTCAATGAATGATATGTTTTCTACAAAGATATATCTAATCCATTATCAAAATCATATAAAATTTAACTAGAGGGAGAATCATAAAATTTTATGAATGCATGTTCCCACAAAATCCTATTATAACAGAGATAATAACACGAGATGTTATCATCATACCATTATGTTTTTTTATTTATAACATAATAACTAATCATTGAGGTGGTGACATGATACACTTAGAACACTATTCAGATATAAAATAGTTTAAAAATCCATAATCAAATAAAACATTTTTATTCTTAGAGTGGGATGAAAGTGTAAATTTCACAACTTCATTATCATTACCCACTGTAGTAGATGTAATAGAATGATTTTTTTTATATATTGTCTTAAAAGGTTTCTGATGTTAAGTATCTTCATTAAACCTCATATTCATGCACTAACCATATTAATGTATATACTCCAAATAATTATAGCATTAGAGTGTGACTATAACATTTTTTATGATTTTTCACCATTTGTTTATTGACTAGCCTCTTTGTATCACTTAGAAACATTTTTCTATATGTCCTTTTCCACGCTTAAAAGAAAAATTGGACCAAAAATGAAATCTCATAAATTCTCCCTTATACGCTTCTAACATGAAGTAAGATTAATTTTTGTTTCTCCAGGGGTTTTATTTTAATAATTTACTAAAAATTAAATCTTTCCCTTTTTATCCATATAACAATGAGAACAATGAGATTATTTAATTTCCATTTACATCTTGATAGATATTCAAGTGATTACTTCATACCTTTCAAATTATCTTATATAAAGTTACTTTCAGAGACATGATATCAAGTCACTAATGCGTAGTTTAATTTTTATTTCATGATAACTCACAAAAATAGATGCATTATTTACATTTCTAGTGATATTTTATTCATATGTAATAATAGTTTCTTCAAAATTCAGGTTGAGTTCCCAGAAATCCATTTAAATTTTCATATGATGAGTTTTTGGAAAATAGTTACTAAATATTTCCTTCATAAACTCTCTGCATGTTAGGGATCCAATTTTTTCCTCTTACATCAAAGTCATTATAAGAGTCCACAATTGACAAGATTAACCTTCTAAAATATACATAAATAATATAAAATTCTCATGGTTCGGGAATTGGATAACATATTATAATTTTTTTAAATCATTGATCCATTTTTCATTAATAATTGGATCAAAGAAACCAATTAAAGAAGGATGGAATTCCCATATAAAATAATAAATAGTGATTTATATCTTCCTTTTCCCATTTGGAAGCTGATCATGATTCATGTTACTATTCCTATCTTGAGATATTTGGGTAAGAATAACCATAATAGTTTTCATCCCAGGTCCCATTTCATTTCGTTGACTATGAATAAAATCTTTGAACTTCCCATCAAATTCGAAACTAATAAGATTCCTATAGGACCAACCATTTACTAAGACCAAGAAGTAAAGTGTGAGAATTAATAATCATAGTGAGTAATATTGTAATCAAGAAAACTCATTCAAAGGATGACCAAATAATGGAATGTTATTTTCAATATAATAAACTATAGTTTTAACCTAGTTCATTCATAGTCATAATCATTTCAAATCCTTCATAATGGTTTATAAATAAAACATGAATTAACCCAATCATATTACCAACATGTATCTATAAATGTGATAATTTATTGGCCCACCACTCGGCATGCATCAGTAATGATCAATATAATACTCAAACCACCATTTTTAGAGTTTTTTCCTCTAGTTGAATCAGTA
The DNA here is from genome assembly GCA_963277665.1 of Viscum album. Lineage (NCBI taxonomy): Eukaryota > Viridiplantae > Streptophyta > Magnoliopsida > Santalales > Viscaceae > Viscum > Viscum album. Next base: position 214,385,823 of record OY728119.1, on the reverse strand, counting down.
CCACATATAAATCCACTTTTCAATATCAAGGTTGGGATTTATTTTCTAGGAAAACTAGATTATCTATAACTATACAAAACATTATTATATCATCTTATAAATAGAATTATCACCATGTTTTTCACCATATTTCTCTAATCATAATCTCAAAAAATAACTAAACCCTACACAGATAAAAACTATAGAATCCTTATCATAAAATATAAAAATATTACATCATTTTAAAAGAATATTAAATATATTTCACATTAATAAATGATAGAGGTATATAATTGTTTAGTTTAATTGGAAAAAGTGATACATAATCAACTTATTTCATAAAATATCCTCAACATGTCCCACAAGGATCAACTCCCATATTATTTTTCATATAAAATTAATACATAATACCATTATTCAACATATAGGGAATAAGTAAACTTAATAAAGGGTGATCTTAGATTATTAGTATTGGTAAATATAGGATATATTAATCAATGATCAAAAGTGAGAATAATAATTCTTGTATGAGAACATGATCATATCTTAAGAATGTAACACCTAATCAGTCAAATACATTTCATCATGAATCATAGAATATAGTATTTTTAATCAAAATATATAAGTGTGTAGAATCATCAATACGAAATCATTAACCATGATAATATAACATATTCATGAAAAATAATTTTTTTACATATATAAGCATATAAAATCATTTCCTTAGTCAAGACTCACTACCAAGACTATCATAGTGGATTGGGTTCACTCTATAAGAACCCTTCTCTTTATTTTGCATTAATAAATGTTTTATTGCGTAATATTACACTTAATACAATCCATAATATGAAATAGTATAGATTCATTGGGAATTAGATACATTGCATAACAAATTTAAACAAGGGAAAACATCATATTCATTGAAAACTTCGTTAACATGATCACACTTAAAATTGAATGGGATAACCTTGGGACATAAATAAGAAATGGGTGAGATATAATACCCAATAAGGGAATTAACATCGAATTATATGAAGATAATAATCCATTTTATAAAATAGTCATATAAACATGGAATAAAAAAAGTATGAATTATAAACAATAATAATGAGACATGATATATCATGATATTTATAAAGGAATCGTGAGAAATTTTCCAAAAACATAAAACACAACATCATAAACATAGGACCAGGATAACTACCAAGATGTCATGAAGAAAAAGATCCAATAATATAATTGGGTTCACTCCCTATCTGAATATTGTGTATACGGATACTAAACAATACCCAATTCATTAGAGCGGTATATAATTTCGAGCACACTCGTCACTTTCATTTCATTCTCATGCTTAAGTGTTCCGAATAGATCATACAACATGGATTCATTCATCATAATATTTTATTCCAAGATCAAGTAGTGTGGATTACATATTTTAATTACAAAGAAAAATAATCATAAGACTATAAAGGTGAACACCCTTGATAAAAAATGGTTATGGAATTTACTACATAATTGTTTTGGCATGGAAACTCATGGTGAACTTTCGGCAGCATAATGGTGTCACATAAAAAATCATAAAATGGTTTGATGAGGGAAAAATCATTTATCATCATTTTTACATCAAATGTTTAGTAATATGGAAATATAAATACATATCCCAATATTTGGAATTTTAAATTGAAGGCATAGGATAAAAAATAAACTTCAATAAGGAAGGCAAGGTGAGGATCCCTTACCTTTAGAGTCTGACTCAAAATGACTGGGAGGGGATTTTTTAGAGCTTGGGGAACCATGGAAGGACTATATGAAGGGGAGGGTAGAGTAAATACATACTCCAAGGAGTTTTATTAAAGATAAATGCGTGGTTCGGTGGGATTATATAGGAAATGGTTAGGGAATTATTTATCATTTCTCAAACATAGGTTTTGGAATATATATAATAAAATAACCATGACCACAAAAAATATCCATGTTTTTTATATAACTCTTTTATATGGACAGTGTTAGGAATTATTAAAATAATACCCTCTTTGATTTGGAAGTGAGTCATACTTTTAAAGAAATGATTTTAAAACCATAAAATATATTAATGGTTTTGGAGGATTCAAGATGGATTTATAAAATTAATCGAATAAACATAAAATGACATTATTTTATAAGTAAAATATATATTAGGTTTTGTATACCCTTTATATTATTTATTATATCACTTTTGGGTCATTATGATGCCATAATAGACACTGTATATTAATATGGTATTTAAATTTTACCCGAAAATTTGACTTTCTCATAAAATTATAAAACAATTAGAGTTGGATAATTTTTATGTTCTTATTCCAAAAAAATATATTTATTTTATCAAATTAATTTTTTAAATAAGTGTATTATTACTTTCAAAATACGAATCAATATTTATTGACTAATGAATGGGTTTTTGACAATAAAAGTTTTTCAACCCTTATAAAAATTACATTTTAATTCCTAATAATTATATAATCATTTATATTTTAAAAAAATATTTAATAATATTATTTTATTAAAATATTTTTTATTTCAAAAATCCATTAATTCATCAAAATAAATTCCTTAATTGAATATGAATAGTACCCAAAAATATTATTTGTGTTTTATTATATCAAAATAGAAATCATTTATAAATTCAAAATAATTAGATGAAAATATATTCATTGGTATATAATAAATAATACACATACTCATATTTCTTGGGTCTTGATACATATCCCATTAATACACCAGAAAATTCCCTAAGAGTGAGGTGTGTGATTGTGCGACATTCATGGGGTGGTTCATGGTACATGGTTTGGGTCATGATCTCGATAAGATTGAACTTCTCCTATAAACGGTTTCACTCCTACTTAAGTTCTTTGATCTCGGCTTAGTCATGTTCATGGTAAAATCTGTGTGATTATATCTCCCTCAATAATCTTAAATAAATGGGCCTCATAGGGTATAATCCAACTAGATGAGCTCGTCACTTCCATTGTCTATGTCAATTGGATTTGATAAAACCATATATTTATAATAATCATGTTATCACTATTTAACAATTATATTATCAAAGCTGATGATTTATAACATTCATTTAAATATGATTGTATATAATAAGTCCAAGAAATTTTATTTTATTTCTATAAACATATTACATAATTAGACATTTAATAAAAACACAAATTGAACTTTATTTATAATATTTTTGGTCATTAAAATCTTCCCCTATTGAATTTTAAACATTGAAATTTTATTTTCACACAGTAATATAGATGAGGGTATTTATATTTCATAACATCTTCTAGTTCCCAAGTTTCTTCTTTAAACTTTTGGTTTTTCCACAACACTTTGACTAGGTGCAATGTCTTATTCTGTATAATTTTGTCTTTGTAATATAAGATCATCATTTGATTCTCTTCATATGGGAGATCATTCTCCAATGTTACAACCTCTAGATTCAATAAATGTGATTGGTATGGTATATATTTCATCAAGACGGGTATATGGAATATATCATGTACATACAATAGGTTAGAGTGGAGTGTTAGTCGATAGGCTACCCCTCTGATGAGATGATGGATCTAAAAGTGGAATATGTACCTTGAACTAAGATTTACCTGCTTCCTGAATCTCATTACTTTCCTCCATAGAGATAAGTTGAGAAATTTTATGTTTCCAAAATCAAAGTCTAGGTCTCATCGATGATATTAGCATATCTCTTATGTCTACTCTTAACAACCTTGATGTGTTACTAAATGGTCTTAACCTTTTCCACCAATTCATCAACCATTTTAGGAACTGGAATTTTATATTCCCTAACATCATCCCAACATGTCAGTGTTCTGAACCTCTTCCTGTTAAGGGATTCATAGGGATCCATTTCGATAATTGGGTAGAAACTATTTTTATAAGAGAACTTGACCGCAAAAATATTTTTATCCCATACTCCTTTTAACTCAATTGAGAATGCTCCCAATATGTCCTCAAGTTCCTGGATAGTCCACTTAGTTTAGCCATAGGTTTGAGGGTGATAAGACTTGTTCAAGTTCAAATATGTATTAAGAGTGTGTTTGAGACTCTTCTAGAACATGGAGGTAAATCTTGGATCTCGATTAGATACAATTGATAGTGGTGTTCCGTGCAACCTCACCAGTTTTCAAGTTTATATCCTTGTAAGTTGAATGAGTGAAAAATACTCTCAAAACACAATGAAGTGTGCAGTCTAGGTAAGATAATCTTCAAAAAACCAGATATTATTATTTTCTCTTGATGAATTTGTAAGACCAGTGAAAAATGATATGGTGATGTTTTCCCGTTTCTATATAGTTAGGGGTTATGTTTGCGTCACTCCCATGTATTTTTTACTTTTTTCATTCACTTACTGACATACAAAACATCTTCCTGTATATTTTTTGATCTCCTTCTTCATATTATCCCAACAATAGTGATCAATAAATCTCAATACATCCTTTTTCTTTTCAGATGGATAGAGAAGGTTAAGTGATGTAAATAATCCAACAGATCCTTCTAGAATTAAGTATTTGAGGGTACACATAGTCATGTCCCAAACCACACAACACATTCTTCATTAACATTTTTTTAAAGGATGGGGTCAAAGCCTCATTTATTATTAAATCAAAGAAAAGAACTCTTTAACTGGGTAGAGGGAGACCCAATACATAGCCCGAAGTCCCAGTGGGAATTTATCCCATTACATGGCCCATATGCCCATTTTTTTCCCCAAAGACCATTCTGTAAATAGTACTGCGACAGTAGCCACATTGCTACAGTACTTCACAGTACCCTCCACTGCTACAGTACCCCTACCGCCGCTACAGTGACCTTTCGCCACTGCAGTGTCTGCCCGTTCTATAGTGCCGCCACTACTACAGTACACTACAGTACTGTATCAACCATTTTTGAAAGGGTTGATGATGTTCCTTCCTTTAAGATTCCCATGTCCATCTTGTCAAAATCGAAGAAGATCCGATCTCCCTAAATTATCATCAATGATAAAATTGCTGGATCCTTTCTACATAGAGAATCTACCACCTTATTCTCTTTCTCAGGATGGTAGAGGATTGAGAAATTATAGTATTTGATCATATATGACCATAATTACTGGTTCATATTCATCCCTTTCAATGGGAATATATACATGAGGCTTTTGTGATTTTTATATATTTCACAATTCTCCACAAAGAGATAATACCACCATATTTTTAAAGTGATGATCATGGAAAACAACTCTATATCATGTTCTAGGTAGTTCTTTTCTTGAACACTCAACTAACTAGAAGTATAGGCTATCACTTTTTATTTGGAATTTCCAAACCACTCATTCAATTCTTTTAAATATCAATAAATATCACAAAAAGTAATCAAAATGTGGGTAGTGTGAGTACGGGTGCAGGGATAAGCCCCCTTTTTAACTCCTTCAATCTCTCTCCACATTCATAATTCCAATAATATTTTTATCCCTTCCATGTTAGCATAGTTAGATGGTCTGAAAATCATGATAAATTTCACACAAATCGATGATAGTACCCAGCTAATCTAAGGAAATGTATGGATATCTATCACATATATTGGCATTGTACATCCTTCAATTGCATCTGTCTTTAAAATTTTCACAGATATCCAATTACATGTGATGATATTCCCAAATAATGAGTCTTCCATGGACCAAAACACACATTTTCTATACTTTTCATAAAGATTATCCCTTTTCAATTACATTATCACACTTCTCGATACTCCTCATTATACTCCTTCCTTTTTTAGTATATTAGAAAACCATATGTAAATACTACCACAAATATTTTGAGGTAATCTCTAAAGACTCTATTCATCAGGTTCATGAATATTTCTAGAGAAATAGTGAGTCTGAATGGTATTACAATGAACTCATAGTTATTGTACCTTGTATGAAATGTAGTCTTGGGTATATCTTCCTTCTTCACCCTAACTTGGTAATATCCTAACTTAAAATACAACTTGGGGAAGTATTATGTTCCACATAGATGATTAAATAATTCATCAATATATGTAAGTGGATATATCTTCTTTATTGTTATCTTATTTAGCTCATGATAATCAATGAAAAGGCTCACTGATGAATATGAGTGGTTCACCCCATGGTGATGCACTTGGGCTTATGAAAACATTATCCAGATTCTCATTTAGTTTATTATTAATCTCCTCAAGTTCCATAATAGGTATTCTATAAAAAGTATTGGATAATGGTAATGCCTCATGTATACGTTTGATTTAAAATTCAACCTCTTATCTAGGAGGAGGACCCATAAATTCCTAATGAAACACACCATCGTATTCCCTCACAATATGAATGTCGTCAAAGATGATTCAGTATTTATACTCAATCATTTGAGCAAGATATGATTTCTTATTAGGGAAATAATATCCATTATCAAAATTTTGGTGCTAAACAAGATTCATCCTTCCCTTTTCACATGTAAAGAATTAGGGGTTGATTCATGATACAGAGATTGATTTCCTCATCATGGAAATTTGTGTTGGCACTATATAAGGAAATCCAATCCATGCCCAAAATTGTATCAAATTCCAAAAATGGAGTTTGAAAAGTTTCACCGGTTAGTTCAGCACACAAACTTTTATTGGGGAGGAGTTATATACTCAATATTCAACATTTGACCCATTTATCATTTTCACCAACAACTCTACTTCCACTAATTATTGTGGTGATTAAGTAGTTCTACTAAACATTCATGATATTAAGGTATGAGAAGAACCAGAATCAAAAAGTACAATCAGTATTATATATAGAATAATTATCATTAATTTCCCTACATTTTGTTTAGGATCCTTCATAGAGGTTCTGATGGATATATCGCACCCTTGTTTCCTTAAAGGATGTTGGTTATCTTCGAAAACCCTTGGCTTAGTGTATTGGTTTTCAAAATTTCATGGTTTAATATATTTGAAGCAATGAATAATGCTCTAAGGGTTGAATGGATCATTCCTTTTCTCCAACATATTAGTTGGCTTCTCATATCAAAAATCATTAGTAAGGTTACCTTCCATCCTAGACCTAAATCATTTCCTCATCTCTCTTAGGTAGTTTCTAGGGTGTTTCTTTCCCCGCCTTTGACTTGTGCGATTTTGATAATTCTTAGCATCTTTATATTTCTCCATCAAATTTCTAGAATTATACTCCACTTACAACTTCTTATCCCCATAAAACCCTTGAGATTCCTTGATATCAATTTTGAATTTGAGAGAACATCATAAAATTTCTTCATAGTTATCAAAGTCTCAGATTATGAGGTCATTTCATAGACTATGTTTTAACCCACCAAAGAAGTGGTCAACCTTGAATTTAGGGGAAATGACAAATCTAGAGGCATATCATGAATTTATTTTGAATTTTTTATCCTGAATCATGATAGATTAATCATATTTTTCATTATGGGAATGGAAATCCATTACCATATTAAGTGAGAGAGTGTGTGGAAAATATTTATCAAAAAATATTTTTCCAAAACTCATTCCACCCCATCGCTTTGATCTCTTCCTCAGGCTTCATATGCTTCATCAATGTCAACCACTGATGAAATTATACCTCCATATGATAAACATCAGTGGAACCTTATCTTTCTCAAAACATTTATGTATGGCTAAGATATTCCCAATATTGTTTTTCCATTTTTCGGTGATTAAGGGATTAGATGATCCATTGAAATTTGGAGGACATTATTGCATGAAGGTATCAATTACAGAATGTTCTTCCTTAGTGGGATGTAAGATATCATCCTGATCCAAGATTCTATGTAGAACCTAATTCAGATGAGATACTATTATTGAAATGTTTTTTATTATTACTCTCATTAGGTTGGACATCTTGTTGGGGAAGTCATCACATTTCTCCTCCCATTAATTGTTTAACAAATTCCTCCGATTTACAATCATTGTCTTAGATAATGGAAAAACTATGGATAATTGTTTTTAAACTATTAAACACATAAATGTAAATCGAATGATATTAAATAGATAAATTATAAATTAAAATTATTCATTAACTTACAAATTTCTAGGATTCCATCTTTATTATCCATGATTTATTTCCTAACACATAATCTTATGGGAATTTTTTGTTCACTCGATAATGGTTTTAGTGATATTATGAATTAACCAAATCATATCCCATGGGAGTGTGAAACTAGATGTGAAACATTCCCCGTTTTTGTGAACCAGTTCTCAGTCAAGTCTAGCTGAAGGTGATTTTTTAGGTTTTACCCTTATGTACATCTATACTGGATCCAAAAACAATTATAGTATCATTGAAAGGGATGTATTTTCTTGATAAAACACTGACTATATAGTTTAAAAAATATTAGATATTTTATCTTATAAATATTTTTATCCCTATGTCTTTTACTAGAGTTTTCAATTTCCAAACCCAAATATAACTAGACTTTTCCTTTGATACCAACTATAACAAACCTTATTTATATTTCACATTAATATATGATTTCTTACATAATATTACACTTAATATAACATAGAATATCAATCAGTCTAATGTATTTAGGAATTAGTTATATTACATAATAACATAAAACAAGAAAGAACATTATCTTTACTCAAAAATTCGTTAGTATAATCACTCTTAAAACTGCATGAGATAAACAGGAGACATATATTAGAAAGGTGTGAGCTAAAAATACCAGTAAGTGAATTGACATGGAATAACATGAAGATAATAATAAATTTTATATTATATTCATATAAATAGGTCATAAAAGTAGCATTAATCATAAACATGAATAATGTGATATGATATAGCATGGTAATCATAAAAGGAAACATGGGAAATGTGGTAACAAATTAAAACACTGCATCATAAACATAGGTCAAGGATGAGTACTATGAAATAATAAGGGAAAATTTCCTGTAAAAAAATCTGGTTCATTCTCCATCCCAACATGAAGTCTCATGAGATAGAACATTACCCACTGCAGTGGAGTGCTATATGATTCTGGATGCACCTGTCACCTTCATTTAATTCTCATGATTAAGTATTCCACATAGATCATGGAACATGGATTCATTCATCATAATATATTATTACATTATAAAGGATTGTGTAATACATAAATGTAAGTATTTTTTCAAATAAGTATAAGTGTATAAAGGAGAACACCCTTGATAAGAAATTGGTATGGTATTCATTACACAATTATTTCGTCAAAGAAAATCACAGTGAAATTTTGGTAACAAATCAATGTCACATAGAAGTTCATAAAGTGGGTTGATGAGAGATAAATGGATCCATCATTATTTTTAAATAAAATGGACAGTAATAGGGACATTTAAATACATATCCTAACATTAGTAATTTTAAATTGAAATCATAATAAAATAAATAAGCTTGAATGAAGTAGGGTGGGTGAGGATCCCATACCTTGAGGTTGTGAATCCAAATGCTTGGTAGGGGCTTATTAAGAGTTAGAGGCACATTGGGAGGACTATAGGGAGCGGGGGGTATAGTATATACATAATTAAAGTATTTCTCATGATGATAAATGGTAGTTTGTGTGGGATTATATAGTAAATGAGTGCGTAATTCTTTATCATTTCTCAAACATAGGTTTTTGACTCTATATAATAAAAAAACCAAAACTAAAAAATACCCTTGGTGTTTTTCATTTATTTCTACGAAAGAGGGGTTTTTTAATAATTTTAAAATTCCAAGGGATAAAATTATTAAAATAATTACCTTTATGATGTGTAATTGAGTCATTATCTTAAGGAAATGATTTTAAAACTGTGAAATATATTAATTGTTTTGGAGGATTCATCGTGTATATAAAATTAATCAAATAAACAAAATATAAAAAAATAAAATTTAAAACATATATTTTGTCATTTATTCCATTTATATAATTAATGAAATCACTTTTCGTACATTATGATGTCATAATACAAATTTTATATATATACGGTATTTAAATTTTACTTAAAAAATCAAATGGCTCAGAAATTTATTAAAAATTCACCATTATATAATTTTAACATTATGATTTTAAACAATTATATTCATTTTATAAAAACAAAATTTAAACATTTTTATTTTGACTTTTAAAATTATAATTTACATTTCATGATGAATTCTAGGTTTTTTGGAAAATAACAGTTTTTAACCCTTATAAAAATTACATTTAACTTCATAAAAACTATGTGGCCATTTATATATGATAAAAATTATTTAATAAAAATATTTTATTAAAATATTATTTTTTCAAAAATCTATTAACTCATGAAAATGAATTACATAATTGAATTTTAACACTACAGGAAAAATATTAATAGTGATTTATTATATCAAAATAAAAAAAACATTTAAAATGTAATAATAATAGGATAAAAATATATTCACTATTCTATGTGAAATAATGTGCATACTCATATTTTTGGGTCATGATACCCATCCCTTTAATTCACCAAAACATTCCCTAAGATTAAGGTGTATAATGGTTTGAAATTCATAGGGTGGTTCGATGTCCACGGTTTGGGTTTTTATCTCGGTGAGCTTGAAAGTCTCATATAAACTATTTCAATCATTCTTATTTTATTGGATATGAGTTAAGGTTTGTTCAAGGGAAAATCCCCATGATTCTATCTCCCTCAGAAGATTCGATAAATCAGCTTCATATGTAATGTTCCTATGGTGGAGCTTATCACTTCAAGTGTTCGTGACAATTTTATTTGAAAACCCCCCTATTTTTATACAAATAATGTGATCATTGTTCAACAACTATATTATAAATCATAATTATTCTTAACATTAATTTAAATTTTATAGGATATAATAAATCCATATAAGTTTATGTGTTTTATATAACCATATTACATAATAATTTATTTAATAGAAACATGAGGGAAATTTTTATTTATAATAATTTAGCTCATTACACACTCCCCATGAAATCATTTCTTTAATCAAGGTTCACTACCAATAAAATATTATTTGTTAGATTCATAGGAGGCTGTGGGTCTAAATACTCTCAAACAATAGGTTCTATCATTTCTTTAACCATCCAACTAGGTTGAAACCCCATTTTTGTCTTTAATATCTCATTAGATATTCATCACTACATAATGCATTGGATGGTTATATAATTATCATCCCCCATTCACATAATGAAAACCAAACATATATGTTCCATAATATCATAAAATATTCATCATCTCATCATATCAGAACCCATTAAAAGTTAACCAGTTTCATTAAATTTTCATCATTTTGTGATAGTATAACCCATGGGAGAGAAATGGGCTATAAAAATGTTTCATTAAAACCTAATAAACACATTGGAAATAAATGGGTTTCATAAATTCGTCCATAAATCATCATTATCGGCATAAGAAATAAAAATAATGAAATTGGATAGTTTAAAAAAATAACATCCCTAGCGAAGAATAAATTTTTTTAAGTGATGTTGAAATAGATTAAAAAACCTTTAAAAATATCCAATCCATTGGTTTAATAAATAAAAAAAAACATCCTTTCATTTTTATAACATTTTAATTACAACTTCCCTAAATATTTATAAAATTAGTTTCTTTGGAAATAACCTTGGAAAATTATAATGCAATTATAGAAGAAACAAATGGGCATCACAGAGGTAAGATATGTTAAAATAGTATACATTATATGAGAATATTCTCTTTATATTTTTTCAAAAACTAAAAATTAACTTTTTCAAAAAATGATTATTTAAAAGGATTAATTTTTACCTTGGTAAATAGAGTAAATGGTAAATAAAATGAACTTTAATAAAAATTTATGTTCAGGTAAAAGTTTCTATAAATGTTTTGAAAGCGTATGGATATTGGAGAAAAATATTGATGCCCAAAGTAGAAATAAGGTTTAATTTTGTTTACAAAAAAATTTTCGGATCATTTTAAGTACAAAAGAGTGGAAAATTGAAGTAATAAAAATTAGGGAAATAAAAAAAAGGTAAATAAATTATATGGGTTTTGAAGGGTATGATATGTATAATTTCCCTAAATAGAATTATAGAATATGAAATCCGAAAAATAAAACACCTTAAAAGATAAAAACATGCCTCAAGTCGTGTATTTCCCCATATGATTTCAAATATGCAATATAATATTTATTTATTTATTTATTTATTTATTTATTATAAATATATTATACTACCATATTAATACATAAAATACTATATATCATTCATTTATAATTTCTAATTATCCTTTTGTTACAAATTATTTCATTAAATGGATATTCAGGTGAAAACTGTTTTGTTTTTTATGCATGGTTTGGTTCGATATTTCTGTTACATAAACCTTAATCATGGTTTCATCATCTCATAATTAATGATAATTGAATATTTATTATTTTTATTCATCTTATACAATTTTATACTTATTAATATAAATAAGTGATAATAATAATCACATTGTTCAGTGGAAGTGGAAGTCCACACATATGCACAAATGACGTTGTATTTTTTCAATGGATTGAAATATAAGAAGTTAGATAATATGTTATAGCTATATAATAATTAAAATGATGTAAATATAATATATAAATATTAAATCCTTCATAATAATCAATTATTAATGATGGTGATGGGAAATGATTCATATCAATATGTAGAGGTTATAGTGAACATATACAGAAAAATGATATTTTCATTTATGATTTAACAGAAAGGTGGTGGGAAATTGTTTCCCCAATATCATAATAACATACCATTATATTTATGATAATTTGTTAATTATATTAGGATGGATATATTAGATTTTATGTATGTATAAGTATAATTAAAATCTAAATGATCTGTAAGAACATGTACCATTTATTTGGGAAACATCCTTTGAATAGCTTCTAGGGTCTCTTGCATTAGTCTGTTAATAATATAAATATATATAATATGCATATATATAAGTTGAGAAGATATTTTCTCAAGTTTGTTTTTATAAAGGGCTCAAGTACTATAAAGAATATAGAAGATGGGTTCCCAAAGAGAGGGGAGTGGCACATTTGTAATTATTATCAAAATTAAAATATATTAAGGGTACTCTTATTGGAATGTAGAACACATTTGGTTTATTTTTTAATATATGATTATATATATTACAAATATATACAAAATATTTGATTTTAGAATGTTTTTATGTCATTTTAACACTTATCATCTTAGTTTAACCCTTCATTAACCACTTTTATCCTATACTATAATAATGAATTTTTACCTTGTATACTATAAATAAGGGGAAAAGGTTAATTTAAAAATATTTAAAAATATTCATTATTTTTAATCTAAATTTGGAAACCATTTTACAAGATCCAATTTTTATAGTTGTAATCCACACATTTTTAATTAAATGTGAAAAACAAAAGGTAACTGTTTTCATAAAAATGCATTTTTAAAAAAGAAAACCATGTTTCCTTCCTTTCATACCATGTAAAATCTATTATAAGAATATTAAAATATTAAATTTAATATATAATCTAAAAAATAATTTAAATTAATTTATAAAAGATAATAATTTAATTTCCTATCATAAAAACAAATTATCTTTATAAAAATAGTTCTCAAGTAAAACATCAACTTTTAGGTTCAATTACATTAATTTTAATTTATAACCAATTGAAAACTGATGAATTCATTTCATACATATATAAACAATATATGTTTATAATTTATTTAGTGTGGTACTGTTACAAATACCTAGAGTGCACATGTACCCAATGAGTCAATCAATCTCAGATAATACAATGGGTATCTCAGAAACACATGTCATGGAATATTTATAATGGTACAAAAGCACTAGAATCAAAGCTCGTGAGATACAAAACATGTCACCCATAAGATTACGAATTATGTTTTTTTGTTTTCCCTATCTAGAATTTCTTATCCACAATATTGATTTCCATTTATATTACCATTCACTCTATTTTCCCCACCCATCATCGCGTCTAAAGCATCGCATCACCACCGCAGCTTATTCAATGATCATCACTCGACATAAATTCACATCTTGTCATTATAAACTATTTCTTGTAAAATATATCTACTCATTGCGCCTCCTCTCACTAGCTCTCTTATCATTACCTTTCCAAAGTGTTTTTCTTCCATTTTCACCTTTTATGAACCCAATTTTCCTTCTATTAACTATTATTGAACAACATATACATGGATCAAGGCTAGATAATTGGGAGGGAAAAAAGGGAATAATAATTACATTTGGAAGAAGCTTTTATCATTTAAAATAGGTTTTCATAATTATTATCAAAGAATAAGGGATATAGGAAATGAAATATGTCATTGAAAAGTTTAGTCATTATCATAATTGATTCTTCATCATCATTCATCTCCATTTATCACATAATAATTGTAACATATAAGTGGATTTAATTAATTATAATAATAATAAATTTATAATTAATTATCAATTCATGATTTGAAAAAAAAGAAATTAATCATCAAATATAATTACAGAATATGCATGATTAAATAATTATCAAGATAAATTATCAAAATTCATTCCAATAGAAACATGATTTATCATGAATAACTTTTACAATGTTTATTTTATGTTAAAAAATTTAGAATGATGATGGAATGATGTTCATGGAATGAAAATTCAAAATTGAAAATAAATTCACATATCAAAATTATAATATTAAATTAAATACTCTCATATTATGTTTAATAGTTAAAGTATTATTATGATTTATTTATTTTTGCAATAAATGAGGGTTTATAAATAAAAACAAGACCTTTCTTGGTGCCATAATATTTAAATTTTCAATGTTTCCATCCAATTTATTTTTAACCAACACTATATAAAATCTTAAGATAATAAAGAACACCCCACTGATTATAGAAAATTGGGTTTTTTTACTCTAGGCTTTATATTTGGTCTTGATGGACCATATATGATAAATGTTATGACAAGGATGTTTGTAAACTAGGTTTAGATCATGGGAGTCTAATACGGAGTGTCTTTTTGACTATTAAAATTATTAGTCCAGGGATCATTGCATGATCACAAAATTTATAATTTTCCTTGGAAAAAAATTAATATTCTAAACAGAACCATAATGTGAAAATATCTATCTCAAATTTCATTCAAGATATATTAATGTTATGAATTCTTAGAAAAATATTTATTTATTTAATAAATATTGAACATCCATTTAAAATTAATCAACACAAAATTTCATCAAAATTTATCTCGAAGCTTAGAAAATATTCCAATTTTTAATGAACCATTAGAAAAAACAATTCAAGAAAATTATTATGATAAATTTACTATATTATCCATTTTAGGGACCCCAGTCTTTTTAACTCAAAAAAAATTTATTTTTGTAGATTATAAATATTGGACACTACATAAACATTATTAATTATGTGGATGTCATGATGGATTTTAAAAATATAATTTATGATGTCATCAATATGTAATCATTAATGGACTAAAATAAATTTTAATAATATTTATTTTAATTGTTAATATATTCTGAGTATTTTTAAAATCTATATATTTTGACCTTGTGAAAAAAATTAATTTATTGAAATTTATTATATATATATATAAAATAATTTAAAATTTTTTGAATGATTATTTAATGGAAAAAATAATAACAAATTTATGTAATGTTTAAAAAGGATTACTTTCAGAAAAAAATTCATTTATACATTATACATTATTAATTTAAAATTATATTTTTATCACTTTATAAATTTTACTTAATAAAATGGAATTAATATTTAGAATGATCATGTTTAGATTATATAGTAATTCCAATTTTATGTTTTATAAAAAAATAAAGTTTCTGTGGTAAAAAGTGAGTTTTGACAGTAGGGGAACAATGAAATTAATTGGTTAAATTGATATTTACAGCCACACAATATAATAAAACAATATTCTTAAATATTTTGGATGATTTAATAAATAAACTATACTTATCGTTTTTATATTTTTTATCCATTATCCTTGTAAAATTATATTCCTTAATTATTAAGGAGTGGGTATTTGTGGAAGCTCCACTCAAACACATCGATAAAACATTACCTCCTCAACATACAACAAACCACATCCCTCATTTATTTTTTTCTCTAATATCTATATAATTTACCTCTAAAATAATATTTTATAGCATTTTTTTATTTTATTCACATGGAGTACCAAATCCTTAATTTCAAAGAATGTCCTTAAGGGAATATTCCACTATTCAACGTAAGTGTTATCTTCTATATAGATATTTTATTTTTAATATTCATTAAACTTTCCTTGAATAATATTTAATTATAAAATAAAATTTGATTTTAATAACTTTTATATTATAAAATTCATTTTATAGTAATTAAACAATATATTATTAGTCATTCATTCATTTTAATGTGTTCTTGTTTGAATCATTTTATTCACATAAATGGACGATGCCTTAAAATTTTCATCATGATTGATTAATAAAAAATAAATACAAGTAGTATGTGTTATTAATGATAAATTTACGTTTTTTTAATAATTTTATAATGGTAATATAAATAGTTGTATTCATTTACAAAACCAATTATTTCTATTATTTAAATATTCCTAAAAACTGAAATTATATAGTAATTATTTTCAAATAGTGACTATAATATCCATCTAAAAATTATAGAAATATAAAAATATATCAAATTAAAATTCCTAAAAATGGTTACCATTATGGAGGTTATGTAAAAATTATAAATGAGGGATGACCAAAATTGCCTTATCGAAGAAATCATAGAATAAATGGAATAATAAACATGTATAGATTAAGATTAACTATACATGTTTAATAAATTCTAATAAATAAATAAAATGAATAATATTTATTCAAATATTATAAATAATACCAATATATATATTTATAATAAATCTATTTTGATTATATATATAGATAGAGTGTTTTCAAGCAACTGAGAATCCATGGTAAAGATTTTCTTGACTCAATCTCTTGTCATTGAGTAATACTTTTTCACCGTTATATTTATTGGTATATGTTTGGTTTGATAAAACTTTTACTATCTGATTATATATTTTTTTATATTATAATTAATTTACATTTTCATTTCAATATCCTCTGTTTATTAATTCTTACTTCTTAAAAATACATTATTATAAAAGAAAACACCCCACTAAATATTTTGAATTTATCTTCTATATCTATGTTCCTAATTAATAAAATATTTTTTTTATAAGTAAATAATATATCATATTTAATAATATTATGTTATTTATTTAAAAAATAAAATTTTGTATCATTTTCATTGAGTTGGGTAACTTTAAACTATTAAAAATGCTTAAAAAATATTTTTTTCAACTTCCTCAACATTTTTTTTCTTTCACCCCATGTTTCCCCTAATTTAAATTTATTTATTTTAATTATTAAATTATTATTATTTTCAATGTGAAAATAAAGTTTTACATTTTTCATTACCTTTTCAAAAATATTTTGAAAGTTAGTTAAATGTTTGATTCTATGAAAAAATATCTAAAATGTATAGAAAAATATTTTTATGATCTATCTTCCATTTTCATTTTTTTTACTTGAGTATCCACCATCAATGAATATTTAATTTTAATCATGTATCACCTTCTAGATTATCTAATGATATATTTATTTCTTATTGTTAGTTTTTGGTATCATCTGATCGAATTCTTTATTACTTCTTATATGATGCATTTTGAAAAGGTTTTTTAAGACATTTTATTTCCATTGGATAATATGGATCTAATATATGATTGATATAATGTGGTAAAAATGTATATGATTTATCATTAAATTATCTAATACCCTAATATTCCATAGTACTTTATAACTTTATAGTAATTCAATAGTTTTCACCACCCACAACACTGAGTTCGAGTGCATGACGACTTAACAAACTAGCCATTCAAAAGAGATTATTAATAGTATTAACTGAATTTTGAATTTTATATATCCCATATAATTTTAACATCCAAATTTTTTGTTTATTAGACATTATATAAGAACAAATTCTTTTTTTTCAGATAAAGGAAGTATTTTTTAGAAAATCCAATTTTACCGCCTTTTATTGGTGAACCATTTTTACATACAATATTTGAAAATTTTATATATTAAATTTGAAAAAATAAACTTATTCTTTATAATATTAACATAAAAATATAGTTTCAATAAATTTTTGGTGTTTTTCTGATAACTTTCTTATTTGGGTGATTATTGAAAATACTTAATTTTAATTTAAAACAACTTTTTTTATAAAAATAATTTATAGCGTTCAATTAAAATTTGAATGGTTTGGAAGTATAATTAGATTTTATTTTTATCATTTTATAAAATTTTGGTCATTACAAGTAACTTCACATTTAAATTTGACATAAACACATGTCAGTCTTTTGATAGTTTTTACTTTTTAAAAACACGTTTTTTGGTTTTGACAATGGGATTTAATTTTAAATTAATAAATGAAACTTATATGTTTTGAATTTCATAAATTATAATTCATTTTTGAATTCAAAATTTCAAAATTATCTTTGGGTGAGTTTTTGGTATTTTTCTAAAAACTTACAATTTTTGATGAATAGTGAAAAACACCGCATTATTGTTTGAAACCGACTTTTTTATTTAAGTAAATAGTTATTTTATTTTATTTTATTTTATATAAAAATAGATACATAATACCTATATATGTTCGATGTAATTAGTTAGACTCATTTTATAATAAATTTATATATATATATATAATTTTATTGAACTTTTTACCATATTTTACCCACCTTCTAAGAATATTTGAAAATTTGCATAAAATGTAATTTTACCACTTCTGTGAGTTGAATATCAAAAATATGAGAGACACGATTAACATAAGTAAGTAAAATGTGGTTTAATAAGATGAAAATAATTTTTTGTGAATAGTAACTTTTGACATTTATTTGCCACGGTTAAAAGTAAATAGCCTAATTAATGGTAAAATGATATTTTAATTACCCTAACACATGTCCTAATTATATTGGATATGTTTATTTCGACCAAAATCAACCTTATTAATAAAATATAATCCTTTTGGTCCACTTGGATTAGATTAGGACATTTATTATTATTTTATTTAAAGAACAGTTAAAAGTGTTAAATTCAAAGTTTATTAACTAAAACATTTTAAAAAAATGGTTAAGCATAAGATAAATTCGACAATAAATATATATTATATAGATAAAAATATTTCCTATATAATATTATTTTTAAAATTTTTAGAAATTAAAGAATTTGATTTATTTATGACACAATGATGATGTAGTAATTTCATTATTAATGAAATATTAAAATAATTGATTTTAGAAATATCCAAATAAATGTAAATTGTGACTTCTGATGAATTACACTAATTTTCTAGGTTAATATAACATGTTAGGGTTTATTAGATAAATTCTGTTCTAAGTGATGAGGTTTTTATGACTTTCACAAAAACAAAATACCAAATAGTGTCAAAATTGACATAAATTGATTTTTATAACAAAAACTATATTATTGTTTGATATATTATTCCTAATAATCTAATGTTTGTACAAAGGGATTAAATAATATTATATATTTCATTAATGAACTACATTAGGTTCTCTTGGAAGCTTAGATAATTTTTATTAACCATATAGTGTCAGAATACAAGAAGACATGGTAAAAGTTAAAATATTTAACTAAGAGTTAAATCTAAAAAATAAGTTTAAAATGGTAACATAAACTTTTCTAGAACATATTGTTTTAGATTATTTATTCCCATAACCCCCTACGTATTGAAATAAATTCATTTGGATCCATTATAAACCGAATATGGTTGTATAATATTAATATTTTATTCTTTTCCTAAAGTGACCGTCACCCCTCTTATAAATGGGAACTTCCCCTTCTCTCAAAATCACTCCTCCAAATACAATTATCTCAGCCAACCCCTGCCCACATATCCTTCCAATTTCCCTCAAATCAACCTATCGTCCTTACTTGATCATAAATCCAACCTAAGGATCCCTTTTTATCAACTCAAAAGGAAACACCCCTAGAAGAGGTAATAATTTCACCACCATCTTCCAAGTTATTTTCTTCTTACACTTCCCCTTTCCTTGTTGTTTCTATACCAAAATAATAAATCTAGTACCTTGTACATACTGTGATGTTATTATAAATATTGTACAACCATATTCGTTATTATATCCATCCTATAAATGACAAAGTCACCATGCATGCGTACGTACGGCTTACCGTCTCCACGTCGTGGTGTAGTTTGTTATTCAAACACTTAATTATGTGGATGGGTATAATAATGAGTATAATTGATGTAAATAGTAAATATAACATGTTAATATTTTTTTATATATTATATACTATCCAATTACATATTATTTCTCAATCAATACAATGAAATTGTCGCTCGTGCGTACGTACGGATTACCATCTCCACAAAAATGATGAGATTCATTCTCCATCGTAATCATTCTAGAATAATTTTCATCTTATGATTAAAAATAATTTTTAATAACTCAATATCATTCTGGATATGAATCAATTACAACCTATCCATAACAAACATGGTTTACATAACCAAGCATATAAAGGAAAACAGATCAGTTAACACTAGTGCAGAAAACATTTTTTACGTCGGTTATTTTTTATTATTTACGTCGGTTTTTAGGCGACGTTAATACGGACGACGTTATAAATAACGTTTTTTACGTCGGTTATTTAAAACCCGACGTAATATCCCTAACATAAAGGTGGTTATCACGTCGGTTCATATAATAACCGACGTGATAAATATGCGCGGGGGGGCTTTATCACGTCGGTTATTCCCTAAACCGACGTGATAAAACGCCTGGGATATCGTTTATCACGTCGGTTATGTCATAACCGACGTGATAAACCCTTCCCCTGGCCTATTATCACGTCGGTTTCTTAAATAACCTACGTGATAAAAAGGCCTGGGAAACGTTTTAGCACGTCGGTTATCCAATAACCGACGTGGTAAATCGATTCCCAGGCCTTTTAGCACGTCGGTTATATTAAGAACCGACGTGATAAAAGCCACGGGAATGGTTTATCACGTCGGTTCTAGAAAAAACCGACGTGATAAACCCCTACCGATTTATTTACCACGTCGGTTATAAAATAACCTACGTGAAAGAAATTTTTTTTTTAAATAATTGCACTGCTCTCACCAAAAAGCAACCAGAAACCAAACAAAAATAACCATGCCAGCCCTCCCCCAAGCTCCAAATGAACCCCACCCTCATCTATACCCACCTAACAACCTGGCCAGCCCTCCCCCACCACATTGGAGCCCCACCACAACCCTTGGACACCCCCCACCCCTTGGACAGCCCCCCCACCCTCATTTACACCCCCACGACATGGATTCTCACGACTCCTATGACCATAAATGAAATCAGATGAGAGGGTTGATTTGAAATCCCTCCATCTCCTAGCAGCCAACGATAAGCATTTCTTCCTGACTCCTCCAGTGTCAGGAATATCAAATGTCATCTGATAAAAAAGAGGTTAAAAATATTATATATACTAGAAACATTTAAAGAACAGTCAAACAATAGAAAAAGATCTTACCAAAATGGTCTCCCACAGCTGAGAAATTATCGCCTTATCCACACTTCTCCAATCATCATAGAGAATGTTTACTTTGCTCTTAGCCTGAGTTGCTACAAAACCCTTAAAATCTTTAGCATTTGGAACTCTAGGAAGATCATCATCATCAAACTCCACGACTATCCTCTCCTCCTTCGTACGGGCAAGTGATAATTTTGGTAAACGTGTGCACCCACGCTTACCAACCTTTGAACTCTTTTTCGTAATAGGAGCATGTGAATGTTCCTCCCCAGATGTATGACCAATATGCTCATCTCCAGAATCATGTGGCTGATCAACTGATTGATCTGTCATTTTCCTTCAAATCAAAAAAAACAAACATTAGTTCAAAAATAGAAAAGTGTACTAAATTACATAATAGTAAACATTGGTAATATGGTAAGCATGTTAAACAATGATAAACATGGTAAACACAGGCAAAAGGTTGCCAAGGAGTTGGCCCAAGAAAGCTGAAAAGTGGACTCACTGAGTCCACCGGTCCGCCGGTGTGAGCTCACCGGCCAGCCGGAGGACCCAGGCAGTAGACTTGCCCACTGCCTGGTGCCACCGGCCGGCCGCTGGCTCACCACCGGCCGACCGGTGGACCAGACATCCTTCCTCTGTCTGGACCACCGGCCGGCTGCTGGATCACCACCGGCCGGCCGGTGGACCAGACAGAGAGCCTTCCTCTCTGTCTGGACCACCGGCCGGCCGCTGGCTCAGCACCGGCTGGCCACTGGTGCTCCAGACAGAGAGGAAGGCTCTCTGTCTGGTCCACCGGCCGGCCGGTGGTGATCCAGCGGCCGGCCGGTGGACCAGACAGAGAGCCTTCCTCTCTGTCTGAACCACCGGCCGGCCGCTGGCTCAACACCGGCCGGCCGCTGGTGATCCAGACAGAGAGGAAGGCTCTCTGTCTGGTCCACCGGCCGGCCGCTGGCTCAGCACCGGCCGGAAGGTGGACCAGACAGAGCTTTGTTCTGGACCACCGGCCAACCGGTGATCCACCACCGGCCAGCCGGTGCGCCCAGGACTTCTCCTCTTTATGGTTTTTATTGTTTTGTTTGATACATGTTTTAATAAGTAAAAAATTTACAGTATCTAACATTATATGAAAAAACTAAATATAAACAAGAAATAAACTTGTGTTACCTGTAATTTTAGGAATGTACAGTTGGATTGTTTTCCCAAATTCCTTCGTCGTGATCGTTCCTTATGGCACAAACCATGTCTTCAACATACTCATCATTATGTTCTGTTAATCTTTCCATGGAAGTAGGTATCTCACATAAATCAACATCTTCATCAAATTCATCATCACCAACATATTGGTTTTTCCCTTGTAAAACAACAGCCCACTGCATATCTGA
Organism: Viscum album; assembly: GCA_963277665.1. Lineage (NCBI taxonomy): Eukaryota > Viridiplantae > Streptophyta > Magnoliopsida > Santalales > Viscaceae > Viscum > Viscum album. Next base: position 214,362,804 of record OY728119.1, on the reverse strand, counting down.
TTGATCTACTACATAGAAAATTTGTTTGGCATGTGTTGCCATTATAAAAGAATCAGCTGTGTCTTCCAATCTATTCCGATTAACAAGTTTCATTCCAAATTCATCGTGTCTGACACTGTTGTTATCGATAAACCATTTACAGTTAAAAACGGGAACTTTAATTTTAAAGTAATCAGCCTCCCATATGTCTTCAATCACTCCATAATATGCACTTGATGCCGAAATTGGGTTTCTGTCCTTAGCACTCGAAAAATGCATTGCTTCTGCAAACACCAATACACCACTATTCTGAACTGCACTTCTGTTGTCCTGAGTTTTCGTATGAAATGTATAGCCATTAATGTCATAAGCGGACCATGTTATCACATTTAAAGATGGACCACCCACTATCCATTTTAATGTCTCTGATACATCTGATCTACCAAGCAAGGTCTTTTTAAACCATGGCAAAAAAGTTTTGTTGTGCTCATTCAAAATCCACATTTCTTTCTTCTTTGGATGACATTGTTTCAACTCATTAATATGCAATGTGATATACGGTTGAACATCAGCTATGTTATTCAAGATGTATGATTCTAACTTCTTCATATGTTCAGCTGACAGTGATTTGACTTTCAAGCCACGAATCCCCTTTCCCTCAATATTAACCCGTTCATGGCGAGATGGAGGCAAACCTATGTGTTGCACCGTAGCCAAGTAGCTCGTACAAAACTATGCTACCTCCTCAGAAATATACTTTTCAATAATGGAGGCTTCAGGTCGATATGGATTTTTAACATATCCCTTTAATATTTTCATATACCTTTCAAAAGGATACATCCAACGAAGATATACAGGTCCACAAAGCCTTATTTCTCGAACCAGATGAATCATTAAATGTACCATCATATCAAAAAAAGTTGGAGGAAAATACATTTCCAAATGACAAAGTATAAAAATTGCATCCTTTTCCAAAATGTTCAAAGCATTCACATCAATCGCCTTGTTGCAAATTGAATTGAAAAAATAACACAACCTCATTATAGTCTTTCTGACACGGATGGGCAATATTCCACGCAGTGCAACTGGTAGAATTTGTTGCATCATGACGTGACAATCATGTGATTTCATACCTATCAACTTCAAGTATTTCAATGAGACAAAATTTTTTACATTTGAAGAATAACCTTGAGGCACTTTGATATCATGAAGACACTTACAGAAGCTACTTTTCTCCCTCTTCGATAATGTATGACAAGCCGGGGGAAGAAATGTTCGTCTTTCTTTAGGAGTGGGAGCTAACTCCAAACGTATTCACATTGACAGTAGGTCTAACCTTGCATTCAACCCATCTTTTGTCTTTCCTTTAATATCTAGAAATGTTCCGATCAAAGAATCACAGATATTCTTCTCCACGTGCATGACATCAATATTATGTTTGACTTCATGATACCTCCAATATGGTAGCTCAAAAAATATTGACCTTTTCTTCCAAATATGTCTATCATTACCAGATTTCTGTGTCTTTCCCAATGTCACATCAAGGTTTTTCACCCTCTCAAAATACAATTCTGGGGATAAAGGTTGAGGAGCAGTATCAAATTCTTGTGAGCCATTGAATGCCTTTTTTAGTCTTCTATAAGGGTGATCCATAGGCAAAAACTTTCGATGACCCATGTACACTGTTTTCCTCCCATGATGCAATTGACAATATGACGTCTGTTGTTCGCAAATTGGACATGCTTTATGCCCTTTAACACTGTATCCAGACAACTTTCCATATGCTGGGAAGTCATTTATAGTGAATAGAAGCACTGCATGCAGTTGAAAATATTCCATTTTATAAGAATCATACACCCTAATACCATCAGCCCATAACAGTTTCAAATCATCAATCAGCGGTGACAAGTATACATCAATATCATTGCCGGGTTGCTTTGGACCAGAGATCATGATACTCAACATGACATATTTGCGCTTCATACAAACTTCAGGAGAGAGGTTGTAAATTACCAATAAAACAGGCCATGAACTATGTGTGCTACTTAGGGTTCGGTATGGATTCATTCCATCTGTGCACAAGCCTAGTCTCAGATTTCTAATTTCATTTCCAAATGTAGGCTACTGGGCATCAATTTTCTTCCATTGTGGACAATCAGCTGGATGACGTATTTTTCCATCACATACCCGCTCATCAGCATGCCATCTTAACCTTTTTGCATCATGTGAATTAGCAAATAAACGTTTGAAACGAGTAATTATAGAAAGATACCAAAATACCTTTGAAGGGAGCTTTGTAATCTCTACATCAGCTTGTGATTTTTCTTTCACCTTATACCGTGATGTCCCACATTTAGGACACTCTTTCAGAAATTCATATTCCTTCCTATATATAATGCAGTCATTCGGACAGGCATGTATTTTCCTGTATCCCAATCCCATCGGGCATAATATTTTTTTGGCCTTATAATGTGAATCTGGAAGATCGTTATCTTTTGGAAGAATGTCTTTCATCAATTGTAGCAGCTCTGTAAAACTTCTGTCACTCCATCCATGTTTCGCCTTCAGGTTAATCAATCTTAACACCGCCGACAAAACCGTAAAATCTGTACAACCAGGATATAATGGTTTTTCGGCATCACCATATAGACGTGAAAATGTCGGTTCTATCTCAATTTGTTCTGCTACAATATCGCGAATCATTTATTCAATTCCATCGGAGTTACCATCTTGCGATTCATTATCATCAGTGACATTCTGTCCAGTTTCGCCATGCCAAATCCAAGGGTTGTAACTCGGATTGAAACCATGACAAATCAGATGATCTTTTATCTCTCTACTTTTCAACTTCTTCATATTCAGACATTTCAGGCATGGACAGAAAAAAATGTCACTACTTGGAACATTTCGTTTAGAAAATTCCAAAAAGGCATCAACACCTTTCTCATATTCATTGCTCATTCGATGTGCCGTAATCCAACTTCGACTCATTATTACCTATAACAAATAGCAAAAATATATATATTTTTTAGATAAGACAAATATATGTTTATATGAAAAAAATCATAATTTGAATGTAAACAATTTTGAAATATAAAACAAATCGATGTGTAAACCCCCCTGGACACCCCCCGACCCCTCTGGACATCGCCCCGCCCCTCCTGGACACAACCCCCACCCCCGACCTGCTTGGACACCCCCCTGGACACCCCCCAACCCTCTGGACAGCCCCCCCACCCCTCCTAAACACCACCCCCACCCCCACCCCCTACCCCCTTGGACACCCCCCTGGACACCCCCAACGCCCACCCACACCCTTGGACAGCCCCCCACACCCACCCACCGCCTTGTAAACCCCCCTGGACACCCCCCGACCCCTCTGGACAGCCCCCCACCCCTCCTGGACACCACCCCCTCCCCCTACCTCCTTGGACACCCCCCTGGACATCCCCCAACCCTCTAGGCAGCCCCCCCACCCACCCGGACAACCCCAAATACCCTCTGGAGAGGCCGCCACCCACTTGGACAGCCCCCCACACCCATCCACCCCCTTGGACAGCCCCCCACACCCATCCACCCCCTTGGACAGCCCCCCACACCCATCCACCCCCTTGGACACCCCCCTGGACACCCCACCGACCCCTCTGGACAGGCCGCCACCCCCTTGGACAGCCCCCCACACCCACCCATTTCCTTGGACACCACCCTGGACACCCCCCGACCCCTCTGGACAGCCCCCGACCCCTCTAGAAAGCACCCCCACCCCTCCTGGACACAACCCCCCACCCCCGACCTACTTGGACACCCCCCCTGGACACCCCCCAACCCTCTGGACAACCCCCGACCCCTCTGGACAGCCCCCGACCCTTCCTGGACACCACCCCCCACCCCCTACCCCCTTGGACACCCCCCTGGACATCCCCCAACCCTCTGGGCAGCCCCCCCACCCACCCGGACAACCCCAAATACCCTCTGGAGAGGCCGCCACCCACTTGGACAGCCCCCACACCCATCCACCCCCTTGGACAGACCCCCACACCCATCCACCCCCTTGGACACCCCCCTGGACACCCCACCGACCCCTCTGGACAGGCCGCCACTCCCTTGGACAGCCCCACACACCCACCCATCCCCTTGGACACCACCCTGGACACCCCCCGACCCCTCTGGACAGCCCCCGACCCCTCTAGAAAGCACCCCCACCCCTCCTGGACACAACCCCCCACCCCCGACCTGCTTGGACACCCCCCTGGACACCCCCCAACCCTCTGGACAGCCCCCGACCCCTCTGGACAGCCCCCACCCCCTACCCCCTTGGACACCCCCCTGGACATCCCCCAACCCTCTGGGCAGCCCCCCCACCCACCCGGACAACCCCAAATACCCTCTGGAGAGGCCGCCACCCACTTGGACAGCCCCCCACACCCATCCACCCCCTTGGACAGCCCCCCACACCCATCCACCCCCTTGGACACCCCCCCGGACACCCCACCGACCCCTCTAGACAGGCCGCCACCCCCTTGGACAGCCCCCCACACCCACCCATCCCCTTGGACACCACCCTGGACACCCCCGACCCCTATGGACAGCCCCCGACCCCTCTAGAAAGCACCCCCACCCCTCCTGGACACAACCCCCCACCCCCGACCTGCTTGGACACCCCCCTGGACACCCCCAACCCTCTGGACAGCCCCCCCACCCCTCCTAAACACCACCCCCACCCCCTACCCCCTTGGACACCCCCCTGGACACCCCCCAACACCCACCCACACCCTTGGACAGCCCCCCACACCCACCCACCCCCTTGTAAACCCCCCTGGACGCCCCCGACCCCAAATCCATGCACCTATGCCATGGTTGTGTGTGAATAAAGTAGTAACAACTGTAAAAGGGCAACCCATCCAAATGGACACGCCCCAACCCTCTCGGGGATTTATAGAAAACGATGAAAAACTAGTGAAATCATAAAATTACTCAATATTGCAAGTCGAACAAATAGATCTAGGGATGATAAATAAGATTATGGTGCCAAAACGAGTTAAAAGGGTTCGCAATCGAAGAATCTTAGCTAGTTTCAACAAAAAAATCACAACACATATATATATACTATCCGCGAAAAAAACGAACGAGTGGGAGGATTACCTGAGTGCTGCGAGTTTAGATGATTGATCCTAGGAGATTAAATATGAGAAACGATGATCGAAAAACGAATCTAAACCAATGAAATGGACGAGCCGATTCGGGTTTACGCGCGAGAGAGACGAGTCGCGACTGTCGAAGGTAAACTCGCGAATGACAATCCACGGGTCTGGGTAAATTTTTAAATGAGTTATCACGTCGGTTATTCAATAACCGACGTGATAATTGTTTTAAAAACATTTATAACGTTGGTTATTTCAATAACCGACGTAAAAACCTTCCTCCGATTCATTTTTTACGTCGGTTATTTTATAACCGACGTTATAAAGGGCTCAAAATCCGCGTTTTTTTACGTCGGTTATGGAATAACCGACGTCAAAAACATCTGCGGATTCTTTTTTTACGTCGGTTATTTTATAACCGACGTAAAAAAGCCTTCAAAAACCGACGTAAAAATGCCTTCGAAAACCGCGTTTTTTACGTCGGTTATAAAAATAACCGACGTAAAAAAAGAAGGCGCGCGATTAATAACGTCGGTTATTTTTATAACCGACGTTAAAGATGTACCGAAAACAGGTTTTTACGTCGGTTATTTCTTAACCGATGTAAAAAACCTCGTTTTACATATTATGACGTCGGTTTTATATAACCGACGTAAAAAATGGTGACGTAAAAAACGTTTTATGCACTAGTGTAACACCTGAAACAATGATACTACTAAAATATTATTATCTAATCCATATTAGAAGATCATATATGATATCATCTATATGTATGTGGTTATTGTATAATTTAATAACAATTATTTAACTATTATACAAGAGGTTATCTTACCCTCAGACAAGGATAAGTACAAGTTTAGGGTTAATTCCTTAATCTCATTATTATCTGAGATTGTTTATGGGTAAGTATTTACTGGGACATATTTATCAACAATATAAATATTCCATAAAAATGTTTTCAAAATGAATCTTTTATGGTTTTATGGAAGGGTATATTTAACTATATCATCATTTTAAATGTTTTAAATATTTATTTTTCTAAATCTTTTTAATTAATGCCTATGTTTTCAAACTGATTTAAAGGATTTATTTATATGGAAATCATTTTTTTAAAATGCTAACACCTTTAAATGTTTCAAAGTGGTATGGGACACTTTGATTCAAAAATGTCTCTAAATGTATTCTTTTTTAAATTATGTGACATTTAAATGATTTCAAATAAAATAAAGAGATATTTCTCTCAAATAGTTTTGATTTTATCTATTTCAACATCATTTGATGGATTTTACACTTGTTTGAAGTTGATTTATTATGATCCAAGTCTTTCATATTGTATTGATGGTTTTGTGATATGTTTGACTATGGATGTGTCATTTCTATACCATTCATGGTTTATGGATAAATTATTGACATTTTGTATGCTAGTTCTAATACGAATGTGTATGGTATGTTTAAACCTTTTCATATGAGGAATGAATTAGACTTAGTAAGTGACGATTGGAGACCGTTATAGCTCCTCAATGCATCAGTAGGTATCATGAGACAAACATGTATCTTGGCACAAGGCGTAGACAAAATCTTTTTTGTATTCTTGTCATAAGGCCTTGACTTTGTGGTTATGAAGTCTGGCATTTTGTATTCCATCATTATGAAATTGGATATTGATATTACATGTGATTATTCGACTAGTAGAATATCCATGTGAATAATTAAATGGAATTATTTGAATATATATTTTCCATATTATGTTGACGTTTCAGTTTAATAGGCTTGTGATTTAGTCTAATATATAGCCTTATTTTTTTATGATTATTTGTGAAAGTTTACGCTATATTGTTATCCTTACTGAGAATTTGATCTCACCCCTTTCTTATGTTTTATTTTCCCAGGATTCAAAGAAGTGTATTATGATTGATAAGTAGGGTTAAGCTTGGGGATTAATGGTATTATCAAAGGGCCATTTATGTTGTGTTTCATTTTTTAATTTGTAATGTAACGTTCATGTATGTAATCTATTTTCTAAAATGGCTAAACTAATTGGTGTTTCAGGACTTGATTCTTTGAAATCATACCAATGTATTAAAATAATGCACCTACTCTAGGTAATTGGGGTTGGGCCGTTACATATTAAAATTGGGACTAGAATTATGAATCTCCCAAATTAATTGGGTAAATATTTATATATTATGAGATCACATGTTATTTGTTTAAATGATAGAATTAGATTTCCCCATAATTCTTTGAATAGAAATGATGTAGCTACCTATGTTCATTATGTTATAATGGTCTTTCCGAAGTGTGTTGACATATGTTATTATTTAATATGATAATTTTTGTATCACATTCCTGATTTATGTCGCCTCGAATCATGATTATTATTTTATGGTTTTATATTCTTATATCGTGGTATATATTATTCCATCATGATGATCCTTTTATAGATATACATTATTATGTGATGATTTATGATAATTTTATAAATTTTTATGATAAATTTTTATAATTACATTATATTAATACATCAATCATTTAATTTCTCCTTTTTTCATGGTTTCTCTCATCTTTATGATATAATGATACAACCTTTATATTTATTTGATATGTTTTTAACTTAATGAAATTTTGGTCACACACTAATCCTTTTCTTATTCTTCCCATTGTTTTAAGTAGTTAATAAGAATAATATTTATTTAATGACTAAAAATTAATTGATTAGGATGTCATATTATAGAGAAAAATGTATTGTGTTATAATATAAGAAAATTATATAGCTAATCAAAAACCCATTAAACCATTGGGATTTGGGTGTGTGAATTTTTTTTATATGGAAACATTTAAATTTACATAAACCCATGATGGTGTCTATAACACATAATTTATATTACATAGAGACATATATTCTTCAAAAAGTAACATATCCCTTATATTTTTCATGATTCTCACAAAAGAAATACCATGGGTAAAAAATAAATCAATAGTATAATCTTTGAATCCAAATAAATAAATACATTAATACTTCCACTTCAATTATTGGAATAGAATAGGTCCTTACATTTTATATAAGTTAACTCTTGGATCAGGACATTGACTGGGATAATTCTCAGGTTCCCCACACATAATACATTGAACTCCTTGATGATTTTTCACTCTATGAACTTTTTTACCACATAAATAATATATTACCTTTCATTTTAGATATTCTTATAGTTTATTTCCCCTCTATAATTACATCTATGAAGTTGAATCTTGTTTCCTTAATTTTTATTACCGTATGAACTTTCATAAAATTTCATATTCCTCTTATATTATGCTTTAGGAATATCACTGAAGTTCATGTTGTTAGTCATATATTATGATAGATGATTGGACATAAAAACAACATATTTCTCCCCATCCATCATCCAATTCGGTTTCTCTTAGTCACCAAATTTTCCATCATATTCATAGTTAACATTATTCTGTCTATTTATATCCGTTGACTGAAACCAAAAAAATCATAATGTGAGAAACACTAATCATAGTATAAAACCACATAATTAGGAAAAATTATTGTCGGATGGTTATATAATGAAACATTATATTCAACATTTAACACCATTTTCTTAGCATATGTCATTTATGGTCATTATCCAAAACCATTATAATTGATCGTAAAGAGTTTCTGAATTTCCAAAACAAATATCTTGGGAGTATCAAACCGGGTGTGCAGCAAGGATTATGGTCATACACTATGGGACAATTGAGTCCATCTAATTTCCCACTATTAAAATTTATTACCCCTTGGTACAACTATGGTAGAGTCACATTGAATTGTAGTATCCATACACTTATATAATTTTTTGAAAACTACGTACTCTATCCTTCACCCAAATTTCAGTACACTTACCATGTAATGACCCAAACTTTTATCAATGGAATTTTCTCATATTATTATTATATTATATATCAAAAAACACATATAAAACATATATAACACAATAAATCCATTATTATCGTGAATTAAGAATGAAATTAGGTGTATTTATAGAAATTTAGGAACTTATACCGATAGAATAGTAACTTGGCCGCTAGAATAGTTATATGACCATTGGGAATAGTAATATGACCAATAGAATGGTATCCTCCTATATTAAAGTATAAATAAAGATTTCTCATCATATAAATGAGAATATTATATATTTATATCATAGAAAAAGTAAATAAATAGTTTTAAAATAATAAATTAAGTGTTGATACTTTTGTAAAACATGAATGTTTATTTACAACTTTATAAATAATGTATTGATTTAAATATAATTTAATTTAATAAAAGAAATACATAAATTAATATTTTTATTTTTCATAATTATATGATAATTTTATGAGACCATAATTCATTTTTCAAGGTATCATAAAATCAGAAATAATATTAAAATCTGTATTTTTTTAATAAATGATAATTTCAATTAAAGATGAAATATACTATATTTATAAATATATTTTCCTAAGATGGATTCAATTTTTAAATTTTACACATAAAAATGGTTGAGGTGAATTTCTGGGATTTTTCTAAAATGGTTGAATTGGTGTTGAATAGTGAAATATGGTTATTTATAGTATTTGACATTTTAAGCCAAATACATGAATGTTTAATTCATGGATGATTTAGGAACCAATTAATTCTAACTAAATTTCACTAATTACTATTTTTATTCACAATAATAAATAATATTTATATTTTTAATCCAAAATTATAAAGTAATGAATATAATAATTAAAAAACACCCATCTTCTCCCCAATAAATATCACCTTTCACCTCCTCTTCTAATCACACATTCAAAGCCTTGTATATTGTCTAAAATCTACCCAATTCCATTCCAAAATTGTCTTCCCCATGTCCAAGATATTTTTATCTCAAAAAAATACAAAACCCAAGTTCCATAGTGAGGATTTCAATGAGAAGAAATTCAAGAGGTAAAATACTCTTTCGTTCCCTTTTCATTTATTTTATTTCCCTATTCTATCCTCAAATATCTTATATAAAGAGGCGTGATTATTCCTGTATAATTTATATATATATATATTAATTGTATTGTTTTAGTGTAATATCGATCATCATACATCTTCTCCTCTCCTTTTATTCTAAAATGAAATCATCATCAGTGATGTGTTGATTTATCACCTTTATGAACAATGAGTTTTAATTTTATATTACCACTTTTAATTTTGATCATAAAACAATTATTAAAGAAGAAATATATTAATATTAATATTATAACTTTTTTAATTTTTTGTAAAAAATTTATAAACATAATATTTAATAAAACGATATTATTTTAGGATGGACAGAAAAACAGCCAAAATAAACTACAGATTTATAATTAATGTTTTATCTAATGAATCATCGTCATATAAAAATGATATATAAGATAGTTTAAAATTATATAATTTCATTAATAACATATAATTTGAATTTTGGACAATTATTCTCATTTTACATGAACTTCCATACTTGTAAACAAGTGAACAAATCATGGAAGCCAAGAAAACAAACACTCTAGGAACATAAAACTAGAACCTTATAACTCATTAAAATGGTCATAAATGAAATTAAAAAAAATAGAAAAAATCAAAAAAATATTATAAAAAGTTATTTATTTATTAATTAATGAACATAATTGTATTATCCCTATAATTAAATTAAATAAATCATTCAAACATAAAGTAATGGGATTCTTGAACCCAACTCTGTTTCTTTGGGAATTTCCCTCTTTCGCAAAGAATTTCAACATGGATGTTTCATTAATGTTACTTATATATAATTTCATTATTCATCCATTTATTTTCAGGTACATACTTATTTCCAAACTTCATTTTATGTAAAATATAATGATTTCCCTAAGGAAATATTCTTTCCAAAACAAATCTTGATTCATCTTGAGTTATTTCTTCTTCGCTCATGAGTTATGATTTCTAAACCAAATATTATCTTATTTTTCATTTTCGTAAAACTAATGTTAATTCATGAATGAATTGTTAATTAGACCATTTTAAAACCCATTTATTTCCATGTGTTATTTCATGGTTATGATTGTTATATATAGCATGAATGATTATGTAAATGTTATAATGTGACGGGTGGTCCTGGAATTATATATCCCTCCAATGCATTGGGTAATGTGATAAATATCATGAGATATTGTGTGATATATGTAAAAAATTTCCTATCTTTGATCACAATAGTAATTTTAGGATTATTCCTATATGTTATACATGAACATTATGCTATCTTTGTTCACAACCATGTGTGGTATTTGACCACTAAGAAATGAAGTTTCATTTTTACGCATTTACGCATTTAATGATTTTATCTAAAGTTTTCCATCATGATTATGATTATTATTCTATAACTATATCATGATTTTTATGATTATTATCGCACATTTTATATTGTTGCATGTCCTTAGATATCCTCTTACATGGTTTTTAGCTCACCCTGTCCATTGATGTATATCCTCGGGTGATTAATTGTAATAACGAGAATGTGAAGGCCACTCAGAAGATATAGAAGAAGGAATTAAACATTGTTTATGTTTTATTATACGATAGTTATGTAAGGTATTGCTTTTACGAATACACTAAACCTTTTTATCTTAGTTTTTCATTGTTATTATATTTTTTATCTTAAAAATGATGTAATAGTTATGTAAGAAAAATCAGGGTCTCTATAGTTGGTATTGGAGCTTAGTTTAGTTATTTTGGGAATTATTATTATATAACATTAGTAAAAACTCTTAGTATGACACAATGTATATGTAATCATCCATTAATATTTTCTAAACATAGGTATCACAAAATATATACCTTTAGAGTTAATTGTATAAATGAATAAATTTTTTATTCAAGACTTGTTGATTTATATTTTCTTCAAAACTTTCCTATTTTAGAAAAAATTTTGAAGAAGGAGAAACTATTCCAACAAACCAGGTGAGGGACAATGCAGTTATTGCCAAAATGAAATTCCTAATTCTTTGGGAGGTGGAGTAAAACAATTCATGGCGATGCTTATCCAGATGTCTCCGAAAATGTGCAGTAACATGAATAATGTGGAATTTTTTTCTTCACCTAAGAAGGAGTAACTAGATATAAAATATTTTATATAGAAGTAACCCCCAAATTTAGTGGATCTTCCAATCCACTAATCATGGAATATTGGGATAACAAAATGGAGAAAATATTTTCTATGCTTTAATGTTCTAGGAAAGAAAAGGTTACTCTGGCCATTTATCATTTTTATGGATAAGCTGATCAATAGTGGTTTTGGTAAATAACACTAAGTTGAAGTTTGAAATATAATATATTGTTAGGGAAAACATTAATAAAATATTTCTTAATAATTATTTCCCTCTAACTATTCATACAAATATAGGGAGAGAATTTTTAGATCTGAATAAAAAATAATGTAAATATATCACATCATATGAATAAAATTACAAAATGATTACAAGGTATGCATATTTTTTTCTTATAGATAGTGATAGAAAAATAGAAAACAAATTATTGGTTTTAAGACACCGCTTAGAAAGGCTGTAGATGTCTTAGAATTTTGGAGTTATGAGTATTTTTTTAATGTACTCTCAAAGTGGATATGGTGTTTGGATAATGGTCCCATGGTTATGGATATAAGAAAAAAATAGAGTTTCAAGATGGAGGATCTAATGAAAAATGTGGAAGGAAATATCAACCCGAAGATGAAAAAATGTGGGAATAAGCATCATGGGAATTGCTTAAAAGGTATGGGGAAATGATTCAAGTGTGAGAGAGAAGTCCATGAAGTTCATGAATGTCAGAGATACATGAAGAATATGACCAATATGATGGAGTAATTCATAGGACCATCCATGGTTCAATGATTCAACTGTAGGGTGAAAGGGAATTATGAATGCTAAAGCAATAAACCTCTACTCTTGCAGGGAAATAAATATCAGTAGCCAAATAATACAAAGGATCATGGGAAAGCTTATTCCATCACTACTGTTGAAGTGAAGAAAGAAAATGAAATAGTACAACTTACACATCCTATTCACTTGATAATGTAAATGTACTATTTTATTCTGGTTCTATGCATTTTTTATATCCTTTATTTTTTTGAACTATAGAGTCAAGTCCCTAACACCCTGAGGTAGATATATCCTTAAAAACACCTATCGGTGTAATAATTTAAATCTAAGTGTTGGAATATTCTCCTATTTTAATATGTTGGAATATTCTTCCATTGAAATATCATAATGCTTCCCTTGGTGGAATTTTATATTATACTTGGCATGGATTGGATCTTTTTATATAGATCACACCTCAACTGTTAGGAAATTGAAATGTATTTTGATATCTAGAACTATACGATGTGACACTAAAAAGGAAAGGAATACCATGAATCTCCTTTGGTAAATCCATCAGTGATGTGGGTGTTGATTTCATTTTTAGAAGCACAACATGCTCCAATGATTGAGTCAAAGGAAGGTATTTTCCTAGAAGAAATTCCCATTATTATAGAATACAATATATTTATTTCCCAAAGAGTTTCCCAGACTTCCCCCATATCATGGGGAAGAGTTCTCAATATAACATATACTAGGTTCCACGCCTACCTCAAAATGTCCCCATGGTATTTCTCCTATCGAATTGGAGGACTTAATTAATCAGATACAAGAGCACTTGGAGAAGGGGTTCACACACCCTAGTGAATCACCATGGGGTGTGACAATGTTGTTTTTTAAGAAACAATAGTGGATAAATGAGGATGTATATCCATTAATGGGATATCTAAAAAATCACTATAAATAAAAATTATTCTTTACCAAGGATTGATGACTTTTTTGATCAACTATGAGGATCTCAATACTTATCAAAGGTGAACTTTAATTCTAGATAACATCATATGAAGGTGAAGAAGTAAGATATTAGGAATACTACTTTCCTTTAAATATATGGTCACTATGAGTTCATAGTTGTTCTATTAAGACATACTAATTCCCCAAAAATATTATTGTACTTAATGAATACAGCCTTTAGAAAGTGTCTTGAAATATTATTGGTCATGTTTATCGATGATATCAAAAATACTCCAAGAGAAAAGGGGAATATGTGCTCAATTTATGAATTTTGCTGGAAAAATTACGGAAGGATAAATTGTCTTAGAAGTTCATAAAGTGTGAATTTTGGATGCAACTAGTCAAATTCTTGGGATATGTGATCACAAGTGACGGTGATTCTGTGGACCCTTCAAAAACAAATTCAATTGTAGTATGGACCACACCAACTATTTCCATGTAAATATGTAGTTTTATTGTCATAATTGGGTACTACCGATGTTTTTTAATGAATTTATCATGATTCTATAACCTGATAAATAAGTTAAAATAGAAAGGGGTATAGTATATATGGATAAAAGAATGTGAGGAAAGATTCAAGGATCTAATGAAGAGGTTTATCACTACCTTTTTACTCACACTACCAATAAGTGGAGAGGGTTTTGTGATATATATTTATTAATAAATGAATGAATTGGGTTATGTTCTCATGAATAATGATAATGTAAAAGCATATACCTCACAGTAGTTTAAGATCCATGAGAATAACTATGTGATGCATGATCTGGTGTAGCAATAGTGATATTTCCTGTGAATATTTTGTGGCACTACATCTATGTTGAGAAGTGTGACATATATACTAACCACAAGTTTTTAATGTATACATTCATACAGAAGGATCTCATAATGCATAAAAGGATATGGTTAGATCTAATCATGGACTATGATTTCTATATTCATACCATCTTGGAAAGGAGAACAAGGTAGTTGATGGTCTTAGTGGAAAAGAACCCGCTATAATATCCATGATGTGGATTGAGAAAGACCATCTATTCATAGATATAAAAAATATGTTTTTCAAAATCATAACAACAAGTAATACATACTACCTTTCCCTATTGATTTCCTAAATATATATTCAAGAGAGGATTATGGAGGCATAAAAGGATGATCTATAGTTTCAAAAAAAGGTGAATGCAGTAAAGGCAAGAACTCAACATAATATTCACATTGATGATTATGGTTTGATTCAGTTTGAAAGAAGGATATGTGTGCGTTCATATCATGAGATAAATAAGGAGCTATTAGATAATGATCATTGCTCATTTTTGTTCATCCATACCAAAAGTTCCAATATGTACCTAGATCTTTGAGAACACTTCTGGTGGGACAATATGAAAAAAGGAGATTGTGGAGTATATCTAAGGTTCTTGGTATGTCATTAAGTTAATGTAGGTATACATAATTCAAAGGAGATGATGAAACCATTTCTTATACCAATATAGAAATGGGAGAATGTGATTTTTTACTCCTTCACTAGACTCCGAAAGACATCCAAAGGAAAAAATTTGATATGGGATATGGTGGATAGACTCACCAAGATTACCCACTTAATTTCTATTCGGGGAGAATTATTACTTTAAAAAAATAGAAATATATATGTGAAGGAAGTGGTCGGGTTGAATGGGCTTCCACCTTTAATCATCTCAGATTGTGATCGAAGATTCACAACTAAATTTCGGAGGAGTCTTAAAAATTCCTTGAGTACTAAATTGAATTTCAGCATGGCCTAACTCTCCCAAACTGATGGCCGATATGTAAGGGATATTCATATTCTCAAGGACATTCTAAGATCATGTTCATTAGAATTCAAAGTTGGATGGGATTATCATCTACAATTTTTGGAGTTTATATATAACAAAAACCTCCACTCGAGTTTTCATATGGATTAATCAGAATCTCTATATGGGAATCGATGTAGAACTCCAACCTATTGCGATGAATTTGGATAAAGAAAGCTAATTGGACTTGATCTTGTGAAAGAGATGATAAAGAAGGTTCAATTCATACAACAACAGATCAAATATTTTAAAATTTGTAAAAAGATCTATGTTGAAAACAGTCGATGGGACTTTCAGTTTGATGGTGAAGACAAATTCTTCCTTCAAATATTACTAAGGAAAAGTGTCATGAGGTTTTGAAGGGGATAGAATCTTTTCCCAATGGACATTATCCCCTTTGAGATCCTTGATCACATAGGAGTAGTGGCCTATGGGATTTCACTTCCACCAAATATAGCTCGTGTTCAGGAATTGTTCCAACTATCTCTCTTGAGGCACTATATACCTGACCCCTCACATGAACTGAATTATAAGGTGGTACGACTTGAAAAAGACCTATCATATGAAGTTTATCTAGTGATGATCTGGGACCATAGTGAAAACTTCAAATGTAATAAGATGAATCACATTGTCAATTTTTTTGTGGAGAAACCACAGATATGAAGATGTAACATGGTAACCAGGGGAAGTAATGAAGGAGAAATACCTTCACCTATTTTCACCATAGTATGTAAAATGAAATTTTGAGGGAGATATTCCAAAATAGGGGAAGAATCTAACAAACCAAAATTTTATAAATTGAAATTTTATTTCATATAATTATGTTATATAGAAAAAATATATAAAGATAACATATAGAACCAAATAAAATCAGTATTCTCATGAATAAATACAAAAATAAGTGGTATTTATATAAATTACAAAACCAGTACCGATGGAATATTAACACAGCCATTGGAATAGTAATATGAACATTGGGAATATTAATCTGGACTATAGAATAGTAACCTCACCTATTAAATAATAAAAAAATTTGGAATCTCATACATGAAAATATGAAATATTTTTAACATTGATTATCTAAATAAACTTTTTATGATGATAAATTAAGTGTTGCGATTTTTAAAAGACAAAAATGTTTATTTAGAATTTTATAATTAATATAATTATTTAAAATAAATTTTATGATAATAAAATACATTCAAAAATTTATATTTTTCTACGTTATAATTATAATATAATTTAATGAGACCTTAATTAATTTTTTCAAAGTGTCATAAAATCAGTTATAATAGTAAAACCAGTATTTATTTGAATAAGTGGTTATTTTAATTAAAAATTAAATATATAATATTTATAAAATTATTTTCATAAAATGTATTCTATTATATAATTTTACACATATAAAAATGTTTAGGGTCAGGTTTTTAGATTTTTCTAAAATATATGACTATTTTGTGAATAGTGAAATATGGAAATTTATGGTATTTACCATTTTAAGCCAAATAAAAGAATTTCTGAGTCATTGATTATATAAGAACCCATTAGTTCAAAATAAAATTAATTAATTTATCTATTATTCACAAGATTCAACACTATTGATAGTCTTCAGATAAAATAGTAAACAAATGAGTATAATAATAAAAAAACACCTACCATATAAATACCACCCCTCACCACTAATTCTCCTCACACATTTTAAGAAATGTTCCTTGACTAAAATATTCCCAATTAACTTTAAAAATAATATTCTACAAGTATATGAGATTATAGAATCCTGAAAAAACAAATCACAAGTGCCTTATGGAGGTTCTTGAGGATAAAAATTTAAGATAGAAATCCTCTTTCATTATCTTTGAATTTCTTTTCTCTTCTTATTTTATCCTCTCCTCTCATATACAAATAGGTATAATCACTCCAGTATAATATATACACTCTAATTTTATTGTTTTCATGGAATATCAATAATCAAACCTCTTCTCCTCTCGTTTTATTCTAAAAATGAAAATATTGTCTCTGATGTGTTGATTTACCGCCTTCATGGGTGATGATTTTTCATTTTCCATTATCACCATTAAGGCTGGTAAAAAACCATTATTATGGTTAAAATATATTTTAATATTCATAATATAATTTTTTTAATGTTTTATAACTAGTCTATAAATAAAACATTTAACAAAGATAAATTATTTTGTGATAGAAGGAAAACCCACCAAAATAAACAAAATTTTATCTCTAACATTTTATCTAATGAATCAACCTCATATAAAACAAAATGATATATATAAGAATATTTAAAATTATTAAGGTTTATTAATGAAAAATAATTTCAATTCTATAGAATTAATCTCAATTTTATATGTGTTCCATACTTTTATATAATTAATCCAATCATGAAAACCAACAAAACACACACTACCAGAATGATGATATTAAACTTTATAACTCATAAAAGTGGTCATTAAATAACTTAATAAAATTATGATAAATAAAATACTTGTATAATAGGTTCTTTATTTATTAATTTATGAATCTGATTTTATTATCCATGGAATTAATGTGAAGAAATAATCTTCACATTAGGTAAGGGGATTCTCAAACCCAAATGTCTTTCTTTGTGTTTTCACTCTTGCAAAACAAATTTCAGTATGTATATTCCATTAATGTTCCATATATATGATTTAATTATTATTTTATTTTATTTTTGTGGATATACATGTTTGAAAACTTTAATTTATGGAAAATATAATGATTTTCCAAAACAACTCTTCTTTCGAGAATGCATCTTGATTCCACTTCAGTTATTTCTTCTTTGCTTGTGATTTATGATATCTAAACAAAATATTATATTAATTTTTCTTTTTTGTAACCCAAATGTTCATTAATTAATGAATTATAAATAAAATACTTACAAAACCCATTCCTTTTTATGTGTTATTTAATGGTTGCGATTTTTATACATGGAATGCATGATTATGTAACTGTTATGATGTAACGGGTCAGTCTTAATTATATATCCCTATAATTCATTGTGAAATGTTTGGTATTTCATGATATATTTTGTAATATTTGTAAAAATGGTTCAATATTTTTTCATAATGATGATGTTATGATTTTTTACATATGTTATGCTTGAACATAATGATATTTATGTTTAAAACTATTTGTGGTATTTAACCACTAAGAGATAATGTTTCATTTTTATGGGTATCCCCATTTCATTACTTTATATAATGTTTCTTCTCATAATTATGATGATGATACTCTACCTTTATCATAATGATGATGATTATTCTCACCCATACTATATTGATTCATGTCCTTATCTGTCCTCATAATGAGATTTTAGCTCACCCCTTCCATTAATTTGAAATCATAGGTGATTACTTGTACTGATGAAATTTTAAAGGACACTAAGAATATAAATAAGAATTAATTAAATAATTATTATTTTCTATTATGTAAAATTTATGTAAGGTCCTAATTTTTTCAAGGTGCTAAAACATTGGATTAATGTTTGTTTAACTCTATTATGATTTTTTTCATAAAAATGATGAGATATGTATGTAATAAAAATCAAGGTATCTATATTAAAATTCATTGTCTTATACATAGACTTATCCATTGAGATATCATTAGGGATATCACTAACGTTTTCACTTCCTAGATTCTAAAATATAAGTAAACATAACCTCTAAAACCAACGTTAATAACCCAAACATCTCATACATAGATATTACATCATTTTAGATGAATATTCATTAAATTGTATAAACACATGCCCCATGATCATAAAGGTCTAATACCTTTGGAAAATTGGACCCATAAAAAATGGAACATAAGTGAGCTACGACATCTCCCAATATGTTCTTCATAACTGGAACCTTTATTAGATATACCATATATAATAACTTTCATCATAACCTAGGTAAAGGAATCATAAGAAAGGGTGAGATCAGATTCTAAGTAAAGGTCAACAAGAGAGATATCAACATATAATGGGGCTAAGTTTTTGATAACATGATAATAACATTTAAAACCCATACCCTGCATGTCATTGATCATTAATATGATTCATGGAAAAAATTTTGATTGATTATAATACATGAATCACAAAGAAATAAAATAACATGAACCATGAGAGAATAACATTTACATAAGACATAGATTTTTGGAATACACATATTCGTAGGATATTATTTCCTTACTAGTTCTGGGATATTTTCCCTAAATATAATGGTAGATTAGGTTCACTCCCAAAACCATTATGGTATTCAAGGTTCACTCCAAAGACTATCATTGGGGACAGATTCCTTTAATGATCAAGTTTTACTCCCCATTATAGTCTTATTTATCTCATGAGATATCAATATTTACCCAATGAATTAGAGAGAGATATAGGACCGAACCATCACATAATTAAAACCGAGAATATGTGTTCCATAAGGTCATAAAACATACAATATATCAGAACCCATGAAAGGAAATGGGATTCATAGAAACATAATCAAAGAATATCCTCTGTTAAAGATACCATTTTCATAAACATTTCATCATTTCCTCAAAACATAACACATGAGAAAATAAATAGGTTTTTTAAGAAATTCATCAAGGTATATCCTATGGAAGGTAAAAAAGATTCCTAAATATCTTGTTATCAAAACATAAACCATTAAAATAAATTATAATAATGGTATCCTT
The DNA here is from genome assembly GCA_963277665.1 of Viscum album. Lineage (NCBI taxonomy): Eukaryota > Viridiplantae > Streptophyta > Magnoliopsida > Santalales > Viscaceae > Viscum > Viscum album. The sequence goes on along the minus strand of OY728119.1, from coordinate 214,342,292 downwards.
GTATCATATCCCCAATAAATCTTACGTTACATCAAAGGATTTCATCTTAGATGAAAAATTGGTTTTAAAGATAACTTTGAATATTTCATGAGGAAACTAGAATTTCTACTTAAAAAACATTTTAGAATATAAAACATTTTCAAAATCATTTTATTTCCAAATAATATTCTGAACTTATAAATTAATATCTAATGATCATTTAATACATTTCGTATGGAAAATAACCCTTTCTCTTTTATAATCACCTATTTATGATTAAAAATTTAAAAAATGTTATGAAAGTACTTCACTATGAAAATAACACTTGAATCATATAAAGTAATATTTAATGAAAACAATGGTCATCATGGGGGAAAAATATTTTCATTCCATACATGTTAAAATAAATATACTTTTTTCATCTTTGGTAAAATCTAAACAAGCTTGTTTGAAGAATGAAGATAATATTCCAATAAAAAAATATTGTAAAAGGTTAAACATGGGTAAAATTTTCTATACTCAATAATTTATATAATATTAAAAATATTTAAAAAAATGAAATCTTGATCATTGACAAAAAAGGGTTTTCTACTGAATAGAGGAATATAGATGACATTTCTTATAAACATCATTTTTAAATCATGAGTAAATAAAGAGATTAAAATGAATAGAAATATGTATTATTAAAAAATAACCATAGGAGAAGAAAATACAGGTTGTTTTTTGGGGATTGATCATATTATTTCATCATTTAAAGTATAATCATGAGAAATCATAATAAACGATGAGATTGTAACATAAAACCCTTACCACTTTGGTAACTTTGAATGAAAATAGCCATGAGAGAATAATTCTAAAAAAATACTATAAACAATTCAAATAAATATATTTATGATATTAAATCTCAAAGGGGTGGTATATACTCATCATAAAATAATATAGGTTCATAATAAAAACATTTGCCTCAAAGGAGGAAAATTGAGACAAAAAACCCTTACCTTAAATCTCGACATCCTACGTACACGTTAAAACCACTTGTATATTACATGTAAGTTTATTATAGATCTATTAGAAAATGATAATTATATATATAATTATATATAAGATTTATTTTTTGACCTTATATTACCAATTTATTAATAATTCCAGGTAAAAGTCGTGTTTCGGGTAACAATTTCTTTTTCTTTTATGCGAGCTTCAATTTTTTATTTTTGTTCCTATTGATTTTATAATGGTTCAATATTATATAAAATTATAACTATGATATAAATATAATATATATTAATTATGTATTTATTTAGACTAATATATAAATGTTAGATATATAAAATGACATACATAGTTCATGGAAACAGTAAGTCATATATATTCGTGAGCGTTGTTTACATTTTCTCAAGGGATTGATAGAAAGAAATATAAATAAGATATTAAAATTAAATAATAATTTTAATTCCATTTATATAACATATATTTATTAAAATAATAATTATTAACTTCTATGTAAATCCTGAATGAATCACATTGCCTTGTGAGGCAGCAGTCTGTCGTACACACGAGTGACGTCATCATACTCCCACAAAATAAAAAGTAAGAAGGTATATATGATATAATGATTTTTGAAGTATAAAAATATCATAAGTTTCATATATAAAAATTTTATCCATCATTATATTATTCCATGAGAGGTGTTGATGGAAAATGAATAAAATCGTTTCGAGAGGCGGTAGCCATCTATACAAATAAATGATGATATCAAATCACTTTTAATGGAAGAAGAGATTGTTTTATTTAATAACCATAACATAAAAAATATCAATATATCGAATATAATTAGTTTATTATATCAATATAGCTTTACTAGAATTCATTTATTTGGGGGGGATGCTTTTTGAAGAACGTTACCTTTTTTGGCTCACCTTTAATGCTTGGAAATAAAAAGGTGTTCCCATGTTGTCCACATTTAAAAAGGAACAAAATGGATAATTCTAAATAATTATACATTATAAGGCCGACATATTTCAATAAAATTGGTTTTATAAAATATTTGTTTCATTTTTCAACAATATACTTTAATTTTAAACCCCCACATAAACACATTTCAACTCTAACCATGGTAAATAATATTTGAGTTTTTACTATTAATTTTGGAAAAAAATAAACTAATCATATTAGATAATATAAATTGTTATTATTAGAAATACAAAATTAATTTTTCCAAATTCCATTCACACAAATGGAAACATTTAATTTAAAATTAAACCTGAAAATGTGATAAAAAAGTGATTTTGCAAAGAGAAATATTTCAAAAGTCTAAGAAATATACATCAATATTAAATATAAAGGTAATTATAATGAACTAAATTGGATTAATTTATATATAATTGAAATAATTTTAGATTTAAAACCATTTTAAAAAAACAAAAACTATAAATTCTCTTAATGAAAATTCTTTTTTCACAAAAAAATGAGTATTTTCACTATACATTGAAAAATTAATGTTTTCTGAAAACCCAAAAAAATAACCAAAGATAATTTTGACATTTGAATTTTAAAAATTAAGTTTATTTCATAAAATTATTTTGTATAAAAGTGTTAAAATTTAATTTTTTTATTTTTCAAAATATTAATAAGTTTTTTGAGAAAATAGAATTTTCAGAACACATAAAGACTTACTAAATATTAATTACTTTCTATCAATAAGTAATTTTATATAAAAATATTATAATAAATATTTAAAATGTGGATATTTATATTCATTCAACCAAGTTTAACGTATTTCTAAAAAAGGTATTCTTAAAAAATGATATTAAAAACTTTTCGTGGTTCATTAAAACTCGGTGTTGCGTATAATGTAAGCTATTAATTAAATTTTATTTTTTTTGAAAAAATATATACAACATAAAATCATGGGTTGTTACATTATACCCTCCTCAAAATTAATTTCACAATAAATTTTCTATAAATTTAATACAAGTATATGAGGATACTTCTACCTTATCATATCCTCAGGTTTTCATGTTGTTTCCTCAAACGTGTGGTTTTAACCAAAAATATTAACTATGTGAGTGGTATTTATTCATATAACATTATTCGTGTGATCCAAGATCTCCACTGGCTGTTCCTCAAAAGAAATCTATTTATCAAATGGCGTGACCTCTGATTTTAGTGCATGTGAAGGATAAGGTATATACTTCTTCGTGAGAGATACATGGAATATTTCATGAACATGACATAGTCTTGGTGGAAGTGTCAACTAATATGATATGGTCATGATACAATCAAGAATTTAAAAGGTATAGATAAACATAGTTTTTATTTTTCCATTTGTTTTATATCTCATTAACATCTTCTATGGATAATTTCTTAGAAATCCCATAACACAAACTTCAAACTTTTGATCACATCAACAGCTATCACACTATTGAAAAATAAAATATTCATGATGGGTCATTTCTGATGGGAACCTGTCCTAAATGACTTTTAGTTATGTTACCCCATCACCAATAATCTTTAGCTCAAAAGTGTGTGGCACGCCCTACTTTTTTCAATGGTTTATTAGAAAATATTATTTATTACGATAATGGTCACTCTTATCGCAAAATGTTTTTATTATTTATAAAAATGTCAATATTTACAATGGGATTGATCCCCCATCACAAAAATATATTTTTTATTGGGTATTAATGCCATCGCAAATAATATAAAAATTTTAAAAATTTAAAAATTTAAAAATTTAAAAAAATATAGAATCTACAAAAATAAAAAAATATATATATAATAAAAACATCAAAATAAAATAAATAAAGTGAAATATTTATAACTGGTAATATATGAATTAATATTAATATATAAAAATTTATATTCATTAAAATTTTATAATTATAAATGTGTGAAAAAAATACATCTATTACTTAAGAGGTGGAGAGTAATCTGGAGGAGGTGGTGGTGGAGGTAACTCCATCCCTATTCCCTACGCCAATAATTGCATGTACTTCATCATCTGTAGTTATTGTTTATCATGCGCTCGACACTACTCTTGTAGTTTCATCTCATGTTGTTAATGAAAATATTCCCACACTCTATACACTATCTCTAAAACCTCATCTTATGCTCATAGGTTATTCTCATACATTTCATTCAACAATGATGAATCTCTATTATCTCCCCTTGAACTAGACGACAATAACATTGCAATACCATAATAACATCCACGTGTCATTGAGAACTGATAGAAATAAGTCGGTCTTTCTTGAATGCATACAAAGTTTCCTACATCCAAGATATGTTATCAAATTCTCCTGCACTAGTGTCCTGAACCTCAGTCTATGCTTAACTCTTATCATGTGTGTGAGAATTTATAGCCTCATAGGACTCCTTAAAATACAATTTAAATCTAAAATAGTTAAAAAAAATATTAGTTAATTTTCAAGCTCGAAAAAATTATATTGACTATATTCTGATTTTGTAATCCATCAATAATATCTCTAGTGAAAGGGTTGGTTTATATCCTGTTGTAAATATAAAACTCTATAATACTAAGTTTCTCAACTACCTATATTAATAAAAAAATAAATAGTTGATATTTAAAATTATAAAAATTATTATATGAAAGTAATCACCAGATATCTTCAAAGAGTAATGAACATATGACTACAAGCTCTACGGTTAGGCTTATGCCTCATCTGGTAATGATGACCTAATGATGATCATATCTCAAAACTATCTTTCATACTATACAAGAAAAGTCCATCCCAAACCTGATAGGATATGTAATCAAGCCGATAGATACAAAAATATTAATAAAAAACCATGACTCTATCTTTCTTTAGAGATCTCTTACTCAGATTTTGTAAAACCAGAAAACATTGATCATTCTTGGAAGCCTTAAGGACCTTCTAGTTATAGGTCCTCATGCTATTCTAGATGGGATATAATAAATCCTATAATCAATTAATAATTTCAAGTTAAAATTTAAATAAATTTATAGATGACTGCTATATATTTATCTATCATCCAATAATCAAACATTCACTATTGAAGATCAATGAGAATCTGATTCAGAATCACCGATGCTTAGGAAAAATAATTCTATATAATAGAACTCCCATTCCCAATAGACCTATGTGAAAAATTGTGGGATAATGGAAAAATAATAAATTCATAAATTCATAAATAAATTAATCCAAATTAATGATAATGACAATTAACTAAATTACACACCTAAAAATACCTCTACATGTGTGGGTCAAAATAAGGATGGGGACGTTGCTCAAGAATAGGATTAGGAATCATCAATCACGCAAGACTACGACCCCTTTGAGTCAACATACTTTTTAAAACACGAGGTTCAAATTATGAAGCATCATGCTCATCACCAGAAAATATATCCTCTTCTAGGCTATGGAACATTTCATCATAAGCCTCATCATCCATTTGAAACATGAAAAAAATGTTTTCATTAAATAATTGAATACTAGTATTATATATATTTATTATTACTATAAAAAACATTTAATTGTGATATTATTAATCTTTATCATCATCTTTATATTGGATAGTGTTAATATCTTCATCTTCCTCCTCGTGATCAATTTCCATAGGAATTTTTTAGTCATCAACTACTTTTAATTCAAATTCATTTATTACTTCATCAACATCATCGTCACCATTGACATGTAACTATGGGGTTATATCAATGATATTCATGTCTCTTCATTGAAAAGATATATTTTATTTTTCCCATACAAATTTTCATTTCATTTCACTTCAAAAAAATATATTCAATTTTTATAAAATTATTTTTAGAGGATTTAATTTTTATGTCACTCCACTAATAAATTGACTCCCTTTAGGTAGTACAATAATTTGAATAATAATTTTTATGTTATTTATGAGACAATAAATATGATTCATTGACTGCAAGAATGATTTTATATTTAATGTCGATGATTCCATGGCACAAATGAATGTCAATTTATCCATCAGTATCAAACCAATGGCATTTAAACATCGTTACATAATTCTATCTCAAATAATATAGTTCAATTATTACATCTGGTATGCCATAAAGGTCAACCTCACATTCTCTATGATATGATCCCCTTAATAGAACATCTTTATTCATTTTTTTGACTCACCATTTGTGCGTGTATAAAATCAAAAACCATTCACCACATTAGTATTAAAATATTTAATAATTTCGGATGTTGAGTTACTCAATATAAATAATATATTTTCAATTTTATCAGAATACTGTGTTAACTAAAATAATTGAAAATATAGAAATATAAAAAATAATAAATTAACTTCATATGTTAAACAACAAGAAATTTACTTTACCATTCATTAAAATATTAAGGAAGAATTATGTTGCTAGAATTTTTCAATGGAAACTCATATTATTTTGTGAAACTATTTCTTGATCTGAACATCATATAATCTATAAATAAAATATTATTAATTTACTTTTTCGAAATTAAAGAATAAATGATAGTATCACTCAATGTAAAAATATTGTCATTTCTTCGCAATTGGGTTGAACATATGTATGAGACATGTGATGTTCATCTTCTAGAATCCATAAATCATTATATCCACCGAATAAAAGATCATGTTGATTAAAAATTAATAATTGATTATTTAGTACATCATTAACATTTCCCTCATTACGGCCCATTCGGTTAGGTTTTGAAGGATATACAGGTTATAAATAATGGGAGAAGAAAAAATAAATTTCCTTATAGAAATAATCTTCTATAATTGACAATTCAACTAATTAATTGTTACATATTTTTTTCCCTTCAATTTCTGAATGCATCTTTCATATGGGTACATCCATCATAACTGCACCATCCCACCACATGTTTCTTTATGTGACAAATTTAATATCAATTGTTCCATTGAAGAAAAGAAATATGATGGTAAAATCCTAAATTTAAATAAAATTAAAACAACATCTTCTTACAGTACAATAATTACATCATAGCCTACTTTCACCACACAAATGTCTCAGAAAAAATTTGATTTTTCTGTTAGAGAATCCCATATCAGAGAATACAAAAAACCTCTAAACCCAATTTATATAAGAATTCTCATTATAACATGATAATAAAAATGTTTTAATCTGGTAATAATATTGTTTATGACACATCTATCCAAATTTAAAACATAATAATCTAGTAGTACTCAATCCAAAATCTACAAACAAAATAAAAAATGATTATATTTGGATAGTTTATAGTCCACTTTTGGAATAATTACCTTTTTTGATCTATCATTTTCAAAAAAACTCATGTTATGGTCACCTGCAAATGTGTCCATGATCTAATAATGAATTTATACTATCTTTGGTCACACCTGGTGTGTCCAAAACAATATAAAATATATTATCAAAATAGTTCTTCTTAATAACTATGAAATCAAGCCTATGACGGACCAAAAAATCGGACTAATATACGAGATCTAAAAACTTCCTTTGTTTAATCCAATTTTTATCTTTCCCAAATACATATTTTTATTGTTTATAGTTGGTAAAATGCTAATGATATGTAATTAAATGATAATATATTTTAAATAAATACAATAGACCATTGTCAGAGGTCTGTCTCTTTCAAATTAACATTTTTAGAAACTATTTTTCTTCCTTTAGAAAGGATGACCATTTGGAAAAAATCTTTTTTAACTGTCGAAAAAACTTGTTTTTCTCCCATTGATGGGCTTAAACACTTTTCTGTCAATCATATAGTATTGACATAATTTTAAACCATGTTTACTCTAGTCAAATAACATGTAATATATTGGGAAGCCACTAATTGTCTATATTAATGTAGCTTTCAGTAGTAAATTTTATTTCGCAACAACATTATAAGTACTAACACCATTACACTACAATAAATTTTACTCATCAGCAAGTTCCTTCAAATAAACATCAATATAATTTTTTGGATGTACCATAATTAATAATCTTAAAATAATATATAGTTCATTTATCATCATCCAAGGAGGTAGGTTTTGTGAATTAATAAAGAAGATCCAACCAAAATATTGATTATTGGAAGTAAAAAATGGATAAAAAATCAGTAGAAAGAAACAATACCATGTTATAGGCTTCAAATGAAAAATAAGGATGTATATGATCAAAATGTTTTCATGAATCGACTAAATAAGTATGATGTATGATTTTACTAGTTGAAATATTCTATTTATTCCATGAAATCAATGATTTTGTGTTCTGACACATAAATAAAAACTGCAATCTAGGTGTAAGTGGAAAAAAACTCAACTATTTAACAGGAACCAATCTGGACTTCCCTTATTGATCCTCTCCATATCTCTATTTTACACATGTAGGAAAACTAAGTGAAGTCTCATTTTCATTATAATATTAGATGCAATAATTTTAACATTTATTAATCTTATCATAAGAAATACCCAAATTATGAATCTGCTGTGTGTGCTTATAGAAATTGGTAGGCAATGCATTTCTTTTAGGAAACACTGATTTAACCAAATACAAAATCTGATCAAAATATATTTTTAACATTCCATTACCTGATTTAATAGCCACAAATTTTATAACTACTTAAAAATTTATTATCATTCTACACGGGTATAATAGATATTCAATAGTATTCAAAAATACATAAAATCATGATGGTTCTAACTCAAGAGTTAAATTATTATCATTATGAGTTTCTATTTTTTGGAAAGTCAAACCAGAAACTTATTGTACTAAATTTTGGAACCATGTAGATTTGGAACCAAATTATTCGTATCATCTAAGGAATAATGTTCACTGTGTTGAAAGCAAAAAAAATAATCTTGCAGAAAACCAAAATAAAATAGATGACCTCCAAGATTATCAAATGTTTCAAAACTCCTCATATCATATTTCTTACACGGAAACATAAATGTACCTTCTGAAAAAAATTATGTTTTATATGATTCAAATGATAAAATAAATCTTCAACAACCTAAATATATACAAGATTTATACTAGAACCATTTGGAATCTTACAATGATTTATCCAGTTAATATCTAGTAAAAATGAATATTGTCTAATTCCTTGTTCCATATTTTTAAATAATATAAAATATGAATATTTTTTATAATTAATTTGATATAATTTAGAGACTATAAAAAATAAACTTAGAAAGTAAAATAATTTCAAATTACTTATAAATATTATAAATTCAATATAATTTCTAGTTTCGTTTTATAATTTCACAACTTACCACAAATTTTTTTAAAATTACCACTATTTTTTAATTACCATTAATTATATTTAATGGAAATATAAGGAAACCTAATGGATTAAGGGAATCAAAGATTGGGGAGAATGAAGGTGACGACATATTGAAATATTTATATCACCCTCTTGTTCATACCATTTGCAGGAGAGGCAATAATGGAAAAACCTACAATTTTTTCCATTATTTCATCTCCTTTAATCAGTATAAATGTAAGGGAACTAAAATTCTTTCACTTTGGTGTCACCTTTAATCTGCTCTCTTCAATGATTCCCTTGATGGAAATAGGGAATGGAGAGTAAGATGGCGCCCATAGAGAGAAAGAATTTTGGTAGCAGAATTCTTTTACTCTATCATCCCATTCATCCCCTCTGCTCCATGATTCCCTCATTCCCCTTTTTCAACCTTCTATAAATAATTATGGTTAATTGTATTCAATTTCAATTAATTTTTTTAAATTTATGTTAATTGTGTTGTGGTTGATTATGGTCAATTGAACTTAATTGGGGTTAATTTTGGTTAATTATGGAAGATTTTAATTAATTACCACTCATAAACATTATTTTTTAATACATTTCGCTCATTAGTAGTATTTTTTAATAAATACTACTCATTTATAGTAATTTTTACTAAATACCGCTCATTACCTGTAATTTTTACTAACTACCACTCAATGTCAGTATTATTATTAATTACCTATCATTACTGGTAATACTTACTAATTCTCTCTCAGTATAGTTATTTCGTACTAATTACCATTCATTATCGTTATTTCATACTAATTACCTCTCATTACCGATATTGTTTTTACTAAATGCCATTAATTGTTTGTAATTTTTTTCAAATACCACTCATTATCGGTATTCTTTACTAATTACTGCAGATTTTCTATATTTTTTACTAATTACCACACATTACCATTAGTTTTTACTAATTAGCACTCATTACCAGCTTTTTACTAGTTACTACTCATTACCATTCTATTTTACTAATTACAGGTCATTACCAATATTTTTTACTAATTTCCAATCATTGTCAATATTTTTACTATTTACCTCTCTTTATTAATATTTTTTATTTTATACCACTCGTTACTGGTAATTTTTACAAATTTCCACTCATTACTAGTAATTTTTACTAATTGCCACATATTTCAAGTATTTTTTACTAATTACTACTCATTATCAGTATTTTTTACTAGATACCACTCATGGTTTGTATTTAATACCAATTACCGCTCCTTACGAGTGATTTTTACTAAATACATCTCATTAAAGGAAATATTTTCTAAATATTTTTCCATGTTATTAATTTTTACTAAATACCACTCATTACTGGAATTTTTTACTAAATACCACTCATTACCGTTAATTTTTACAAAATATTTCTCATTATTAGTAATTTTTACTAATTGCTACTCATTACTAGTAATTTTTACCAATCACCACTCATATACACTAATTTTTAATAATTGGTGCCCATTTATGCTAAATTTAAATAATTATTGCTAATTACCACACATTTCTTCTAATTATTGATCATTTCTACTAATTATAGGTAATTTCTAATAATTACAACTAATTTCCGTTAATTATCGTTAATTTAAAATAATAACATATAATTTTACTAGTTATCTCTATTTTCAAATATTTACCTCTAATTTTATTTATTACCACTATTTTCTAATAGTAGCTGCTAATTTATAATAATTACACCAAATTTCTAATAATTACTGATAATTTTACTGATTACTGATAATATGTACTGATTACCACTAATGTTTATTAATTTTTTTTAAATATTAATATTTACTATTAATTACATTAAATTAATGTTAATTACTACTAATTACTAATTATTTTCATTATTACAAATTACTACATAGTACTATTAATTATTATTAAGATCTATAAATTTTTACTAAGTTCAGTTAATTAGTACTATTTTTCTTTTAATTATAAGTTGTTAATAATAATCATAACTACTTACAACAAATCAAAACTAATTACTACTAATTAAACAACATACATCTATTTAAAAATAATTTAATATAATTAAAACTAAATACTTCTAATTAATAAATTTACTACAACATAAAACTTATTAATGCTAATTTAATATAATTACATCAAATTAAAATTATTTACTACTTATTATTAATACTAATTTATAGTAAAAAATTTAATTAAACTAAATCAAAATTCAAAACATTAAATACATTCCTCAAAATTGCATTTTTTATCAGATGGAAATATGAAATTATGTTTCCCTATAAACATTAAAACTTTTAACGAAATTAATTTAAATTAGGAGAATAATGTAGAGTAGACTAGAGTAAAAGATATCCTAAATGAAGAATGTGAGGAAAAAAATTGACTAGAATCATAAATATATATATATATATGTTAGCTTAGTAGAGATGGGGATATTTTCAATTGGTATCACATTATAAATAGTATTATTTATGAGGGGGCATTTCAAAAATAGTTTCAACTATAAATACAGCTTTCATCAATTAAAATCCTCATCACAAATAATCTTTATCCGACATAATATTTGAGACTGTTTATAAATATTCCTTGTAAATTACTATTATAATGAATGTTATATGTTTCAGAAGTAAATGTGAATCACAAATAAAAGTTCCAGTGGTTTTTCATGCACACTCATCAAAGGTATTTGGGAAGGAAAAGTTTTCCATTTTAATTAATTTATTATTTAGTATTATTTGCGATGTTATTCCTATCCCATAGCAAATAATTTTTTTTCCACAGTGTGAGCATACCGTTTTTGTCATCTTTGTGCCTCCCTTAAGTGTTGTTGAATAGATCTAATGTTTTCTATCATTTCTCCAGCTACTTTCAGTCCCAATATATTTCGTTATCCAACATCATTCCATCATGTAATACCTCAACACTTCTTTCTGTATAGGGATTTATAATAATCCAAATCAATGCTTGAGTGAAACAAATTGTTGTAATAAAACTCAACTAGATGAAGGTGTTGATCCCACCCACCTTTAAAATCTAGATAAAATATCTCAACCTATCTTATAGGGTTTGAATTATTCTCTAAGACTAAATATCTATTTGAGGATGCTATATAGTTCTAAAACTCAACACTATATCAAGATTTTACTGAAAAAGTCTCTAGAACATTGAGGTAAATATTATATCCCAATTAGACACAATTTAATATTTTACTCCATAGAACATAACCACTTCCTTAATGTATATCCTGGGAAGATGATACAAAGAGAAGATCTTCTCTACTAATGATGAACTATTATTATTTTTTAAGGTTATAAATTATAACCCATAATACATTGTTCCCTTTATATTTTTTTAGGAGTCTAATGAAAGAATTCTTGGTCATGTTTTCCCATTTCCATTCTTGTATGGATAATGGTTGTATCATCCCCTTGAACATTTATCTCTAAATTTTAATATATATACATACCATGTACTAATATATATAATCCAAAATATCTCTCATTATATTTTCATACAAAAAATAATCTTTCACTTTTACCAGTGGTAGGTGTTATACCCATGTCGTCCTTCTATTGTGTGTTCAATCCCTATGACATTGCCCAATGCAAGAGGTTTTCTCCCAGCTTATGGGTTATCCTTTTTCCAAAACTATATTAATAAAAATATTCTGAAATAATAATAATCCATAATTTCCTTATCATAAAATATAATATAAACCCTAAAGGTTTCAAAATACTTTAATCATATTCCCATAAAATTTAAAATCATTCTTTCTAAAATAATTTGTTCCAATTAAAATAAGTATAAAACCAAAGGGTTGTATTTCCATTAATGTCTCCAAGAATATCCTTAATATTGATAATATTGTATCACATAATACATCAAAATATGTGTCTATGATTTTGAACATATGATCAAATTTAAACTCAGAATCCCATGATGGTATCCATAACTGTTAATTTAATCTTACATGGAGACATATATGCTTCAAAAATTAACACAATCCGTGGATTTTTCATGATACTTTCCACCCAAATACCATTGGTAGAAATACATCAACACCATAATCATTGATTCCCAATACATAAATACTTCAATCTCTCCACATGAATTATTGACATGGAATAGGTCCTTCCTTGGACTAGAATTTAACTCTTGGATCAGGTCATTAACATGGATAATTTCCAAGACCACCACGAATAAGAAATTTAACTCCTTGATAATTTTTCACCATGTTATCATCTTTTCCACATAGAGAAAATCTCCCCATTTATTAGATATATTATTCTAGGTTTTTATTACCAACTTCTTAACATGTGGGAAACTAAATCTTCTTTTCTCTCTATTGAATACCAAATGAACATTAATAAAGTTCATATTCCTGTTATTTTAAGCTTTAGGAACCTCACTGAAGTTCATGCACCTAATCATATATCATGATAGCTGATTAGGAATCACATCAAAATCTTTCTCTATAGTCATCATCTAATTTGGTTGCTCATAGTCACTAAATTTTCCATTATATGAATTATTAACATTATTCATTCTTGTTCTATCCATTGACTGAAACCAAGATACACAGTGTGAGAGAGACTAATCATATTTTAAAACTACATGATCATGAAAAAGTGCTTATGGGATTTCTAAATAATGACAACTTTTAAATATATGATACCTTAGGTATAAGCTAGGTCATTCATAGTAAATATTTAAATCATTTATTATGGATCTTAATGAAATTTTGAATTTCTGAAACACATCCCCCAGGAGTGTCAAACCAAGTGTGCATCATGTTCTGTTGTTTTATATTGGGTGATGATTGAGTCCAACTCGATGCTCTATATTTGGAGTTATCACCACAAGGTATGACTACTCCAGATCTACATCCACTATTAGTATACAGGGATGTAATTTGTTTCAAACCACCTACTCTATCCATCACCAAACTTCCAAGACACTTTCCAATACTTTAGCTAATGCATATACTTATCCTGAGATATATCCTTTGGGATCTCAATAATGTTTCCTCATCCTATTTTCCAAATTTTAACTAAACATATCCATTAATACCAACTATACAGACCCAAACCTCTCATACATAGATATTACATATTTTTAGAATAGTATTTATTATATTACAAAACACATTCCTGAGGATCATAAAATTATAATGCCTTCGGAAACATGGAAAGATGAAAAATTTATCCATAAGTGAGATACGTCATCTCCCACAGTGTTATTCATAAGTAGAACCCTTCTTAGACATATCATACATATTGAATTTCAACATATCCTGGTGAAAGTAAACATAAGAAAGGGTGATCCCCGATTCTCAGTAAGGGATACCAAGGGAGATATCAACATATCATGATCTTAAGGGAATGAGAACATGATAATAACATATTAAACCCATACCAACCATATCATAGTTTATAAAATTGAGTGGTCAAATTATTCCTGGAAGTTTATAATATATGAATCATAGTGTAATAAAATATCATGAACCATGAGAGCATGACATTGTCATAAGATATATATTTTTGGAACACACATATGTAGAGAAAATAATTTCCATAATAGGTCAATGATCATTACCAATACTATCATAGTGGATTGGGTTTACTCCATAATCCATCATATTAGTCACGTGGCAGTCTTAATATTTTCATAGTTGAAATATTCCCTTACTAAACTAGGTTCACTCCTCATTCCAGTCTGGTTTATCTCATGAGATATCAATATTTACCCAATGCATTGGAAGGATAAATAGGTTCTAACCATAATATAATAAAAATACCACATATGTATGCCATAATATCATAAAACATTAATCATATTAAAACCAATTAAATGAAATTGGTTTTAAAAATATCATCCTAGAATAACCTATAGAAAATAAATAGGATTCATAAACATTTAATCATTTCACCATAATATAACCCATGGAAAAACATATGGGTTTCATAATAATTTCCCAATGGTATTACCCATCAAATAAAAATGGGTTTTATAAAAATCTTTTCATCGGAACATATACCATCCATAGAAATAATAATAATGGTATCCATGGATCATATCCCAAGTAAATCACATGTTACATCGTAGGATTTCATCTTGGGTGGGAAATTATTGTAAAATATCACTTGGAAAAATGTTTGATTAAAATATCATTTCCACTTAAAAACACTTTAAAACATAAATCATTATCAAATTACATTTCATTTAAAATAACATTATAAAATTAAAATGTAATATTTAAATACCATTTAAAAATATTCTTTTTAGCAATAAACTTTTCAGTTTGAAAATAACATTTTAAAAAAATTAAATTTATAAAATATTATGAAATTTATTATCTTTTAAAACTATATTTCAAACTTATAAAGGAATCATAAATGAAAATAATGTTTGTGTAATCAAGAAATTTCATTCATTCCATACATTTTAATATAAATATTCCTTTCACATTATTTTTTAAAAACTAAATGTGTCTTGTTTAGAAACCAATAAGAAGATTACATTAAAAGCATTTTGAAAAAAGACACACATGGGTAAAAATTTCTTTAATAATTCATTTGGATAATGTTAAAAATATATTTGGAAAACATGGTTTTGTAATAAAAGGGTTTTGGACCAAAGAACGAAATAAATACAAATGTTCTTAAATTTTTTTTTGAAATATTGAGTAAATAAAGAGAGAAAAATGAATGGAAAAAATTATTCAATAGAAATAAAAATATTATAATAAAATACAATAGGTTCTATACAAACATATCATAAAATTTCATCATTTCAAGAATAATCATGATCATTCTTGATAAACGATGATATAGTAACATAATACCCTTACCATTATTGTAACATTGATTCATAAGCCTCGTAAAAGAGTAAAATTAATTGAAATGTATAATATGATGAGAATAAAAAAATTATAATAAAAATTGATTTTTATATGCACCACATAAAATAATATATGTTCATAACATTACATCTGTATCAAAGAAGTCAAATTGAGACAAAAAATCCTTACCTTAAGTCCCAACTTCCTTTGTAAAAATTAAAGCCTCCAATATAATAAATATAAGTTTATTATGAATATATTACAGAACCATAATTGTATACATCATTCCATATATGATTTACTTATGAGATTTTATTACCCATTTATTAAAAATTCTATGTTATTGTCATGTTTGAGGCAATAATTTCTTTGTTTTTTTGTGTAATTTTTTATTTTTTATTCTTAGAAATATTAATTTGATGATGGTTACATCACCTATATAATTTTTTCTATGACATAAATATCATATATATTCAGTATATATTAAATAATAGTAATTTATAAATGTTAGTCATGGAAAATGAAAACATCGTTCATGAAGATGGTATGTCGTGCTTACAGATGAAATTGGTTTCCATTTTCTCAAAAATTTTAAATAAATAAATTTAAATAATATATTACCATTCTAGAATATTTTTTATTTCACATATATCACGTATTTGTATTAAAACCATCTTTATTACCTTTCATTTAAGTGTGTACGAATCACATCACTTCGTATGGAGGTAGTCAGCTGTACACACGAGCGACATTATCGTATTCCCTAGGAATGAAAATAAAGAAGGAATATGTGATATAATAATTATAGAAGTATAATAATATCATAAATATCATATATAAACTTTTAATCCATCATCATATCCATTCATGATAGGTGGTAATCGAAAATTAATAGCATCAGTTTCAGGGGTGATAGTCCATCGTACACACGAATGATGATTTCATATCCCGTTTGACGGATATAGAGATGGGTTTTGGTAATTACCTTAACACAAAAAAGTTTAGTATATGTAAGATACTTAATTTATTTTATAATCATGGTTTAAAAAATTAATGAGTTTGAGGAATTAATAGAATGGAAATGCTCACTGATCAATGTTAGCTATTCTATCTCCTTAGGTTTTCACCAATGAGCATCCTAGGTTGGATTTATAATAAAATTAAGGGCTATAAGATTAGAGGAGGGAACTATGTAAGATATTTTTCAAGGTATTTTACAAAACAAATTGTTTTAGAAGTGTGAAAATATAGGATAAGTGGGTTCCTTTTATATTTGACGTAAGTGGTACATTTATAATTTATGGAAATAAAAATGTGTACCTGCATTTTTCAAATTCCAAAATGGACCATCATCAATAATTAGATATTATGGTAAAAAAATATTGCAATAGAATATTTTTTGGAAAAATTTTGGGTCATTTTAGATCATAGCCTCCAATGGCCTAAAGGCCTTCATTTTTTATTGATTTTTGATAATCCAACTTTCAAGGGGTGAGGTGGAATCCTTACAAGGAATGTAGGTGTAAGTATTACATGGCCCGTTGGCCTTAGAGAAACTCAATGCCCATAGACTTAAAACATTACATACAACCCAGACTAACTACTTGGAACTGCTCCTCCCCAGTATCATCATCATGGAATTAGCTCTCCACCTTCGCATGGCTGTTCGGCTAGGCATTCTCGTGCATGCACCGGATTGTCCCGATGGCAGGTATCATGCCCTCTCATTCTTGCAATTTGTTTATCTTTTTCTATGGTGAAAGATCCTTTCCCATCCTCCTTGTAGAGCTTGTTTTGGTATGTTAAAACTCAGTGTTGCGGGTAACTCAATCCATCAAAGAAATTTCATTTACTCAAAAATAATAATTCATAAAATCCTAGGGTTTTACATTTAATGAACTAAAGAAAATGTATATATTATCTATTATTGCAGGAGTCTATTCTAACAACAAACTTCTTCTAACTAATTCTTAACTCTATCTTGTTCTTTTCTAACATCTCATTTATTTGAAATAATTTTCTAGTTTTATTCTTGAATAACTCATGACAAGAGTATCTTAACCATGATATCATAAGTTGATTCCAACAACATCTCATCAACAACTACTTCCTTCACATCATTACACTCTCTTAATGGTGAAAACCATCTTCGTTCTAAATAAGAGTGAAAAAATTATTCTCTATTGATGTAATCAAAGTGCAACAATCCTCTAATCATTGTGTTGTTATCTTCTTCATGGTGTGACTTTTTTTTCTCCACTAATAGCGTCAGAAGATTTTTTTGATAATTATTCCATTAAATAGTAAATAAATAATCTTAATATTTAAAAAAACTCCCAAATTCATCTTTATCTTTGAAAATTCCTTCTTTTGGAATTCCATTGTTATTTTCAAAACTCATTATAAACAAATGAATTTCTCACACTTTTGAAAAGTTATAACCCAAATGAATCAAATAAAATCAGTAAAAATCAGATATAAAAATACCATATAAAATAATTAAAAAACCAATACATCCTTATAAAATATTACATATCATCCCTATACATAGTATTTTTTTAAATTCTCTACTCATAAATAAAAAATTAAAAAAAACAAATTTCTAACTCCTCTTTATAAGAAAACACTAAACATGACTGTATAGTCTTCATTTTAAGTTTATTATTACTTTAGAATATAGAAAACATATTCTAGAAATACATAGATATATTTTAGACAAAATTATATTTATATATCACATATCTCAATATTATATTCAATCAACTCAAAAAAAATTCAAACTTCTTTAAACTTCTCAACAACGTTCACCTCACATTAAAAACATTTTTTTAAATTAGTTTGAATATGATTTATGTATTGAATAAAATCAAATACAATACCCAAATCCACTTCATCTTTTCACATATCATTTTTCCTTATATATATAGTGAGTAAATATATTCTTTTTAAACATAATAAATAAAAACGTCCCATTGGGTCTTAATAATAAATGCAATATCCCAATCACTTCTTCATCTTGCCTTATTATATATAGCATCTATAATATATCAAGAATATATTTTAGTATCAAGGGAAAAATTAAGTAAAAACACAATATTTGGTCTTGAAATTATTAAATAGAGTTGACTACCAATTATCCTTGACAACTCAATTTGATTAAAAAAATTTCTATATTTATCCTAGGATTGATTAGTCCTAATTATAATAGGAGTAGAAACATATCTTAATTCCATTATTCCAATAATTTAAAGTAACTCATGGGAATAAATTATGGTCTAATGACACTATGACTAGGGTGGAAATTATTCTTGAAAATTATGATTTAGTGGTTCTAAGTTGTAATTTTTCTAATGGTGATGGTAACCTACTACTAGAATAATCCAATTCCTTACTTAGTGATATTATATTTGTAGAAAAATGGATTTCTTACTTTTAGTTATATAGTAGAATTCTATTTTATCTCCTAAAAGCTAAATTCTTTATATTATTTTTTATTTTTGGACAATACCACTTTTATGGGTTTAGGTGGAACCCGTACTTGACCCGTAGACCCATCTCATAAGGCCCATACATGACCTAAAGGCCTAGAGGCACCTAGCCCATTACATGACTATGAAATCCCAAGACCTGACACACCTGAAAGAGCCCCTCCCCAGCATCTGCATCTTGAAGGCACCAAGCTCAGCACCTCACATGCCTAGTCGGCTAGGATTCCCCCATACAGAGCAACATAATTTCTGGTACTGATGGAAATTTTCATACCCTATCATTCTTCCAATCTAGTTAGCTCTGCTCTAGTGGTGGCTACTTTTATCTGAATCCAATTCTTGGCCTCTTCTTTTGTGGTCATCCAAAGCTTCTTCATAGTCTTGATGGCCCAAAATCCCTATGTCATTAAGGCCATTGGTTCCTCAAAAGACCTATGGCCTAAAGGGTCTTGGTGACCCAAAGGCCCGATGGCCTGAAGGCCTTTTGTGTCCGGAATGACCTAATACCGATAGGCCCAAACTGGTGGTTTGAAGGGCCAAATGGGATGAATAGTTCTGGATTCAATATTGATGCATAATACCTACTTCATTAAATTTGAAAGTACTTCTACATTAACTCATAAATTATTACCCACATAGATTTAATCTTGGGTCTTTTGGATTCCAAGAAAAACCCCTACTGCTCGGGTATATGCTCGTTGGCATCAAATTATATTTTTATTTTCAATTTGATGTATGGAACTCAGAAATCTAATTTTATTTATTGCTTATATAAATCAAAAATGGAAGAATATTCATTTTCACATGATATTTATCCAATAAAAAATACCTTGATATTTTAAAAAGACATTATATTCTATATTGTATACAACACGCAACACAGAGCTTTAATCAACGATAAAATATTATTATTTTATGATCTTTATAACATAGTTGTTGAATTAAAAGGTATAAAAATAAGTAAACAAATAATTAAATATATATAAAGTTTCTACTCAATAAAAATTTATTGATTAATTATTATTAAATAAGTATATAAATTATTGTAATGTAATATTAGGCATCAAAATTATATTTCATTTAAAAATAATTTTTATTGATTTTTGTAAGAAAATATTATATTTAATCTTCTCCACATTTTTAAATTCTATTTGATAAATTTATCATAACTTTTTAAATAATCATATCAAATTTATCATAGGGTGAATGTTTGAGAATTTGTTTGAAAAGGCTGATTTTGCAATGAATAGTGAGAAATACAGATTTTTATTGAAAACTCTAGTTTCATTTCAAGAATTAAAAAATTTAAATTTTGTTTTCAAAGTATAATTAATTAACTTATATTATTAATAATCCGACTAATTTTTTTGGAATTAAATTTATGTTGTATTTTGGTATAAACACGTTTTATAATTCAGAAAACATTTTTTTGGAAAACTGCATTTTGTCGGGTTTTACCGTATTAATTTAAATTTAAATTATACCTCTTATGAAATTTAATTTGGGAACATCTATACCATATATGGAATTATGAGGCTAATTTTTTTTAAATATTCCACTTTTATTTCTATTCATAATGAATAGGAACCATAGTAAATAAATTGTTACCTCAATAAGGGTAAAATGGGTAAAACATGGTTAAAACCACAAAACAAGGTCTCAAAAACAACCCAAAACATTCCATAATTTAATTATATGGGATATATTTGGCTATATCCATTTTAAATTTGAATAAATTTATTTTTGGTTCTATTTTTCTGTGATAATGACATTTATATTATATTAATTAATAAAAATTTCACAATATCACTCTCTTAACATTAATATCTCTATGATTTTTACATAATGATGGATAGAGGATATGTTCATATATATATGTATTTTAAATATGAATTTATTTTTTATATAATGGTTATTTATTTTTTAATTTTTTTTATGAATTCATAACTTTAAATGCTTACTCGATGAAGACACGGTGTCTATGCAAGTAGTACAAAAATCATAGAAAAGATTTTTAAAACCCTAAAATTAATATCTCTTAGGGGATTTAAAGTTCTTCAATAAGTTTAAATATGATTGAAACATATAATATATGTTTTAATTCTTTATATAATAATTAAATTACTATAATGAGGACTTTAATGTTAAATTAATTGAATAATATCAAAAATGACATTAATGGTATTTTATAAAAAATAATATTTTATTAAATTATTTAAAAAAAAAAAAACCAAAAAAAGAAAATTTTTTATGATAAATGTGCTATGATATCTTTCCTTTTTCATTTATGAACCATATTTTACCTTATACGTAAAATTATAACCCTTTTGGATTAAACAATTTGTTACCGAAGTTAAGGTTAAAATGAATTAATGAAGCAGTTAAACAAAAAGATATGATTTAAAAGAAAACTAAAAGCTATATAAATTTATATTTTTTAGATATTTCCCCCATATACACATTTTATTTGAAGATATGTATATTTTAATGAATTATACAATAGAAATTATTTAATTATATGTATATGTTTTTAGTAATTTCAATTTTGTCGTTTCCCTCCATTATAAAAGGACATGAACTCTCTCTTTTCATTACACCACTTTGAGTCTTCTATCTCAAAAAAACCCAATAAAATAAATTATAAAATAAATTATAAATTAATTAATTTTTTTCTTAACAAACTATTCTATGGTTCTTTAGTAATGGATCTAATGGAGGCCAACGGAATAAGGGGTAATCATCCAACACGGCCTCTTCCAATTTATTTCTTATTCTACCTCCTGTAAATATGTTTTTTTCATCATAAAATAATAATTTTAGTATCATAAATAATCTAAAATGATATTATTATTATTTAAATACAATTATCCACACTATTTCTTATCAAACGGGAAGTGATAGTGTCTCTCGTGTGTATTTGTGGACTATTGTTTCCATATAACGATACAATTCATTTTCCATGAAAATATTTCATGGATGGTTATTGTGATGGGTTTTGAAGTTTAAATATGGTATTTATGAAATAATTATTCTTATTTATTTATTATATCATATCTAATTTCATACCATCTAATCTTTTGTAAAATGATAGTGTCTCTTGTGTGTACTTATGGACTACCATCTCCATAAAGAGATGTGATTTATTTTTTCGATTATAATTTAAATTGATGTAAATATAGATATATTTAATTTAGATAAAAAATATATTTTTTATAATAATGATTCTGTAAAGGGACATTATTATTTATATTTCTTTCATTTCAACCATTAAAAAGTGAAAACAACATTGACACGTACATATGACCTGTCGTCTCTATGAACGATGTTAGCCATTTTTCTATCATTATCCTTTATTGATGATTCTAAACATGTAAATATATATAGTGAATATATATTATATTTATATCATGATTAAAATTCTGTATATGATGGAACCATGATCAAATTTCATGGATTGAAACAACCAAACTGAAATTCTCATGAAAAAAATAGTTAACACCTGAAAATAAAAATTTTAATTATAAATTATAAATAAATGGGTGTTGAAATGTTACAAATGGATCATATATGATATTATAATAATGAAAAAAACACAATTATTTAATTAAAATATATATAATTTCATTTTAGATGAGTTTATAGTGATTTTGACTCATTTCTAAATCAAGTTAAGGGATTTATGTTACAATCTTATTGTTTATCGGTATTGTTTTTGACCAAGTTTGTGATGATGAAATTTTATAACCTATATATATATATATAAAATTTAGTTTAACTATACCTTAGTTATTTAAAAATTATAGTAGATTTTTTAAAATATTCTCTCTTTAATTACTCAAGATACATAAACATTATGTTTAAGAAAATGTTACTTTATTTATTTCCTCATTCAAAAATCCTTTTTCTTTAATGTCGATGTATTATAAAAATATTTTCACAAATGTTTTTATTATTCTATTAAAATTAATTAAATTCATTTCTACCATTGATTTTAGTTTAAAAAAAATAATGGGATTCTTTTTATCAATTTTTGAATGATGTGATTTTGGAATTTTAATAAAAATGTGAATGGAATATTTGTATTAACATACATGACAAGAATAGAATTTCCTCCATAATAACTCCTAACTATAATGAATATTACTTTACATTTTCCTATGTTTCTAATGAAAGAAAACATTTCATTAATATTTAGAAAATTTTAGATCCTAAATAAGTGATTTCGAACTGACAATGGTATTTTCTTCTATAAATGTTCTAGTGATATTTAAAAACAAATTTTATTTTATTACAACATTCGTTGATGATAATTCTGATTTATTGGGTATATGATCTAACGATATCATCAAATTCTATTATTGTGATGTATTATGATTATTAATTAAGAATAATTATATGAAACATGTTTCTTTCCCACAAGTTAATTAAGTTATGTTGAAACTTGTATGAAACGTATTAATTTTACATGGGTTAAGCTATGATTAGAGGTTGAAATGTTTATGGAACTCATATCCTTTCCATGGGTTATGATATGATGAATGTTTTATGATCTTTCGGCATGCGTATGTATTATTTTCTTTATGTTATGGGTGGTCCCAAAATAATATAGTCTTATAATGCAATGGGTAAATATGGATATCTCATGAGATGATAAGGAATCAAATGGGGAGTAAAGCCAGCTCAATAAGGGAATTTGTACACGGTGACAGTCTTGGTAGTGAAACTTGTCTTTTATGATGGTTTGGGTATTGAAACCAATCCTCTATGATAGTCTTGTAATTGAGCCTTGGAAACCAAGGTAATGATTTTAAATGATTATGTGCATGTCACATTAATATGTCTTATGTAAATATTATTATCAAACAGATCATGTTCTTTGATTTCTATATGATTCATGTCTTATAAACTACCAAGATTTATTTCAGTTCTAGTTATTATGATCTATTATATGTCATTCATGGTTTCCAAATATAAATATCATGTTATCGTACCCCTGTCCCATTATTATGATTTTGTGATCACTGATTCTCCTCTTCTTACCCTTAATGAGTATTTTATCTCACCCTTTCATATGTTTCCCTTTCCCAAGACATGAATAAATATTTCATATATGATATATATCATAAGGTTTCAATTTTTAAATAACTAAGTGGGAAATGATTTAGATTTATTATTAATGAGTTGTTTCAATATTCATGTTTCTAAAGATAGTAAACATTTATGGTTCCAATTTGGATTTCAATATTATATAATATATATTGATATACTAAGATGTAATATTTATATATAAAATCTCTAGTTCACTATAATTGTAATTATAAAAGGTTTTAGTTACCTTTTGAAACTAGTATGGTAATGCTTTAGTGAAAACCCTTAGCATAATCCTATGTATAGAAAAATGTACATAGTTAAGTGTGGTTTTCCTAGGAAAAAATCCATTTTTATATACGAAAAGTTGATAAGGTATCAGAAAATATTAATCTAGGTGTAATATTCTGAAAGATAGTTTGTCGGAGCATATCTCATCAATCATTCTAATGCATAGTGAGTTTTCCCATATTATGCACCTGGTTTGACGCTCTTGGAGGATATTCTTGGGTTAACTCATATTTTCATTATAAAAAAATATAAAGGATTTTAATAGATGATAATCAAAGATGGACTTGGCTAAAACTATGGTTTAATTTATTGAAAATAACCTGTCTTGATTTTCACATCATATGAAATATTTTCATGACTATATTATTCTACATTATGCATGTTGGTGCTCACACTATACTTTTTGTTTTTAGTCTACGGATGTAACTAGGACAATTCATGTTATTGTATAATGTTATGGATAATGGAATGATTGCCCTCATGGGAAACCAAATGATATGGGAGTGAGAATGTGAAGCATTGTGATTATGAAAAATCATCTATGTCATTATATAATTAACAATTTTAACTTGGGTGAGTTTCCAGACATAATTAATATGAATGATTTGGAGTTTCAATAATTCCATGGTGGGAATAAGATTCAACATTCTACATGTCAAGTATGTGGGAAGAATCTATTATAGAATTGTATAATATGATTGAGAAGATGTTTTATGTCTATAATATAAGGTTATATGGAAAGTAATTTTTGAGTGAGAATAAATAATTTTATGGAGGGAAATGAATTTCATTATAATGTTTCATTTATAATTCAATGTATTATGTGAGGGAAATATGGTCATTATCCAAGCCAATTCCCAAATCCAATGGTTAACTCCTTGACCAAGGAAGGTTCTACATTATTCCTATCATTTAAGTGAGAGGATTAACGTTTCTATATATCAAGATTTGAGAATTATGTTGTAAAAGTGTTATATGAATGATATTATAGTTATAATAATAATGAAACATCTAAGGAATATTCCACGGTAGTTTTTCTTTAATGATTTGAAAAAAAATATTCAATGGTGTTGGTAGATAAGAAAATTGATTCACTGGTAAGAAGAAAATCATTAGTTAGGATAAATTGGTGTTTTTTACTGATGAATTAAATGGGATCGTATCATTAACTATTAAATTGGTTAGTGATTTAGGTCATCATTGATAAATGTTATTACATTTTTAGATTTATGAAATATATTCAATTGATTGTGATTTTATTTAAGGAATAAGAATTTTGTTAATTCATTGAAACATACGTGTTTTCATGTGGGATTAACTTATGTGTTATGAATTCCATAAGGGTTTTATATGTTTAAGGTTGATCATATGTCCAATAGAATAGATACCCCTTCAGAGGATTTAAGTGATGATATTTTTAGGGGATTTGAAACTTTTACTAGGTTTTTTGAGGAATACTCTTTTGAGGTTTAAATAAAAATTTTGTTTAGTGTTTGGTATTATGTTAAGATAAATATGGTCTATTGGATAGTGGGATATAAATATTTTTTATTGTTGAAAATTGATTCATTGACAATTTGATATTTTGGGAGATATTTATTATCAAGTTAAGGATTACCTTTCAATTTTGTATCTAAATTTTATTCATGATATTTTTTTGAATTTTTCTTCATTATAATATTATATAATGCTTTATCCTCGTGATTAATGATATTTTTTGTGATGCTTCATTGGGATGAGGTATATATATCCTTTAGGTTGGACATGTGATTAAATATGAAATATTATTTGGCGAGAATGTGATTAAATATTTGGGTATGTAAGCTAAAAGGTGTGAGATTGCCTTTTAGGTTAAAACATTATTTGAAGTTGAGGTTATTTAGGTTATTTAAAATGTAGTGTTATTTATAAAATCATTTAATTGGAAATTTTTTTATTATTATGTAAATTTAAATGCTAAATAATAAATTTTATAAATTTTTGATGTTATCTTACCTTATGTTAACCATTTAGTTTTGGTTAATATTTAATGTTTTAAGGAATAGCATAATATTATTTTTTGGATTATGAAATTTATTTTAGTGAATTATGTATGAAGAATTCAACTTGAATATCCATAATTTGGAGAAAAATATGATATTGTGGTGTAAATTGAGTGAAGGATGAAATATTACTTGTCAGGTAAGTATATTTTCTTATGTTATTATTTTATAAGGTAAATTAATTGCTTAACTATATGAAAAGTATTATAAAACAACAATGTTGTCCTATTACATTAATTTCATATGAGTATATGGCCTTTTTCACACCTTACTAATTTATGGTTCCGTGATTATTATCTTTTTAATGATTATTCACCTTCTCATTATCAATGTTATATTTCACTCTATAGCATCATTCAGACATTAAATATTTCCTATATTTTTATATTTTTAATTACCACCAAATTTATTCTATTTCAAAACCTAGTTAGGTGTTATTCTAAATGATGATTTTATTTCTCTTTCCCTCTTTTCAATAGTATTTTTTATTGACCCTTTTCTATGTGGGAATTCAAAAAAGCAATTTTTAAATATCAAACACTTGATTACTGAACACATGTTCAAATTGTGAGGAAAACATTTATTCAATTGTGGGTAGAATGCAACACCCTAATATTTTAAAAGAACACTAGGTCTGATAGCATGTACAATAATCAACACTAATCTTTAAAGAGCAATAAAATATTTTCATTTTATGACCGATATAAAAAAGTCAATGAATTAGAACGTATGAATAAAAGTAACCAAATTATCACATATATATACATTTACTACTCAATGCAAATATATTGATAAATTCTTTGGAAATAAGAATTCAATTTTTAGTAAAGTCAAATTATGCTTCGAAAATATGGTTCCCTAAAAAATAATTTGTATTTATTTTTGTGAGAAAATATCAAATTTATTTTTACCACTTATAGAAAATTTATTCATTAAAATTATTTAAATTTATGAAATTAACATATATAAATTATCTCCAAGTGACTTTTTTAGAATTTTTTGAAATGATTAATTTATTTCTGAATTGTGAAAAATAATGATTTTTCATAAAAACAGATTTTTCCTTTCAAGTATCAATTTATTTATAAATTTTTTAAAAAGACACATTAATTCATTTATATTATTAATAATTCAATTCAGGTCATTATAATTAATTTTATCCTAGATTTTGGTATAAAAACATTTTATACATCAAAAAATATTTTTTTTGAAAATTTATTTGTTCATGATTTGGGGTTTTATTTTAAATTAAATTCCACAACTTATGAAAATTTTAATTTTAAAAATATATACCATATTTTAAATCATTATTTTCAAATTTTCTAAATAGTTCCAATTTTTTTTCCATTATGAATAGTGATTGTGGTAAATACTTGTCTCCTATGTAAGAGTAAAATGGGTAAAATAGGGTTAAAACCCTAAAAAATGTTCTCCAAAACAACCCAAAACATTCCATAATTTATTTTTATTGGATAACATTTACCATATATATCCTAAATTTTATAATATTTCATTTTTATACCATTTTCTCTTGATAATGGTATTTATAATATTTAATGTAATGAAAACCCCAAAATATCACTCTTTTGACTTTAATGTCTCTAAATTTTTTACATAAGGATAAAAAGAGGGTAATTTTAGATATAAATTTTTATTTTAAATATTAATTAATTTTTATATCATGGATATTTATTTTTAATATTTAGTGATGATGAAATTTCCTTAAAAACTTACTCAATACTGACATAGTGCGTGCGAAAGTAAATAATGGAAATGATTTTAAAAACTACCAAAGTAATATTGTTTGGGTGAGTTATATTTCCTCAATAATTATATAGATTAATAAAACATATTAGTTATTTTTAAAATTTATATAATTTTATTACATTACTATATTGTTTTTTTTAATTCAAATTTATTAAATAACATCAAAAATGACATTAATGATATTTTATAAAATATAATATTTTATTAAATTATTTAAAAATAATTAGAAATACTTGAAAGAGGATAATTATCCTATGAAATGCTCTAAAAATCCCTTCCATGTCCATTTATATGCTAATTGATATCCTGAAAGTAAAACTATTACCATTTTAGATTAAAAATGTTGTAACCATAGTTAAGGTTAAAATCTGTTAACAAAGAGTTTAAAATAAAATATAAGGTTTTAATGAGTAACCCTATCTTAATCTCAATGGATGGTGATATTTATAAAATATAATAATTTTATTCAAATTAATGACTATTTTATAGAACTATACATGGTAAATAAATTCCTTATATTTAAATATTTTAGTAATTTCAATGTTGTATTTCTCTCCTGTATAAAAGGAATCCCATTCTATCTTTTCTTTACACCACTATGATATATATAGATCAACCAAACCCAACATATCTATCTTTTAAACTTCTGTATCTATGATTTATAGGTTTTGGTATTCTTAAAATACCATTCCAAGGGTCCTAAAGAAATGATCTAAAGGAGGCATGTTGAAGAAGAGGCAATCATCATACCCGACCTCGTTCAAGTTATTTATCATCTATATCCACCTAATCGATGGTATTAATAATAAAATATTATCCCCATTATCCTAAATATAATAAAATGTAATTATTATTATCAAATTTCCATTATTCGTCCTCATTTCCTTCAAATGGGTACTGGATGCATTGCTCATGTGTACATGTGGAATATCAACCAAACATAGAGATACAAATCATTTTTCATCACCATGTTTCATGGATGGTAATTATTATGTATTTAAAGATCATATATGATATTTAAGACATAATTATTAATATATAATTACAATATAATTACTACTTTAATACAATCCAATCATTTGTAAAGTGATAACATCGCTCATGCATATATCTGTACTACCACCTCTACGAAGAAATGACATTCATTTTATTGATTATTCTTTACATGAATGAAAATAATTATATATTTAATGAATATATATTATATATATTATATATATTATATAATAATTATTATTTAAATTTAAATTTTTATTTCTCATTATTTTATTCAATCCTTCAAAATTTTAAAACTATGTTCATGTGTACGTACGACCTACCGTGTCTCTAAACGATGTAATTATTTTTTATATCTTTATCCTTTATGGATAATTATAAATATATATAATGAATATATATTATTTTTATATCATTATTAAAATTATATATATGTTCTAGCCATGATCAAATTATAAGGAAGGAGAAGGCCAAGTTGGTTGATGATGCAGGGTTCAATTTCATTTTTCCAAGAAAGACCAAGGTTCATCCCATTGTGAAATCAATGACTCAAATTGAGTGACATGAAATGTATATTGTGGTCAATATGGATCCTAATGATTCATAGATGACCCTAATGGACCTTTTGAGTTACCCGTGTGATGGGACCCCACTTATTTTGGATAATAGGAAAAGTGTTGAGATCTATTTGTAGACTGAACATCCAATTACTACATCCTCTTGTAGGAGTTATAAAAATGTGGGGTGGTCTAATATGTCTGACTTTACTGATTAAATGAAAAATTATTATTTGAATTTTGGAAAATCTTTACATTAATAATGTTCTATTTCATGGGAAAAAATTCAAACATCATGACACTGAAGAATCATGAGGGTGAAAGGCCAACTGCAGGAATTAGAATGGACGTGGATAACTGGTAATTTTTTTAATCTTGATGATACTTTATCATCAAGAAAACCTCATGTTTTTTGATATAATGATTATATGGAATTAAAGAGGTTATTATATATTATCTTTGATGATGGACTTCGATCCATCCCAAAATGGGGTATCAAAATTAATCAAAAAAATTGAGGACATGTTCCACTTTAGAGGGTTCAATAGAATCATCATTAGAGGATGAATTTGTTTCCCCAAAAAGTGATAGGACTTGAAGTCATGGTCGACATCCAAAAGGTATAGGTTGTAATCTAAGGAACCTGGGTTCTAGATGAAATTTTTATTGTTTCTCATTGTGGGCATTTTTGTCATGTTGACATCGATACCTCATGTCTCATATATTTACATTTATTAATAAATTTTGGGTCATCAGTTTTGATCAACCAAACACATGGAGGTTTTGTTTTTTGAATAATTACTAGAAGTAAAAAACTAATATTCTCATGAAAATTGTATTAGTTAACACCAACACTAATGGAAAAGGGTCCTAAACAAACAATTTTCCAAAAAATGGTATGGAATTTCTACATTTACCCATTAATCGGGCTCCCCTCCTCATATATCATTCACATCCATATTCAAAACTAGTAATGCATGGGATTCTTTTTTCAAAAACACCCATGAAAATATCTCCCCATTGCATGTTTTAATTCCATTATTCTTGAACATTAATTTGGTGAGTTCCAAATCCTTCATCTTTCCTATCAACCATAATTTTTTTTTCAAGGTTTAAAACAATAACCAATATTCTTTTTTCCTCATTCTTTTGATCCATTGAATAAAGTATAGTTTTAATTATATTATTTATTATATTCAATAATAAATTTGATTATAAGTGATATATTTTTTTAGTTCAAATAATCTTTCCATCTAAATAAATCTAACATGAACCCATTATTTTGTGTGATATATAACAAGTAAATATAAATTTATTTGTTTTAGTAGTTATTTTGTAAAAATATTAGGGGGTTTTGAAGTTTTTAATTTCAATGTTTTAGTCTACTAATTAAAATTTTTTATTTCAGGTCTTGAAACATGTTTGGATAAAAATGTATTATATGGATTACATATATATATATATATACATTTGGTTTACATAAAATTTTTCATATGGAGGGAACTTTTTTATTACATGAACATATTTCTTAAATTATACAAATATTTTGGAAAAAATATTTATATAATGTATATTTTCTTTATTTTTCTTGAAAATTGGTATTCCTTTATTAAATCATGTCACGTTCTATTACTATTTTAGCTTAAACTTTAGTTATGAATTTTTGATTAAGGCATATTGGTTTTTAAATATAGGAACAGAAAAAAATGAGATATGAAGGAAGAGGATGACTGACAATAATAACCTCATGATAGAGATAGGCATTCCCCATTTGGTTCCCATTATGGGTATTATATTTCAAATATATATATCAATAACACAAAATTTCATGACATTAATTATTATTTAATATTTATTTAGGTAACCACCATTAATGATATGATTATTATCTAACAAACCTAGTGGAAATGGTGCACAACTATATATATGGGTGGGTGGTACTAGAGAAAATATCACCACTCTTCGTACCAGATCACACCTTGTCCCTTTATCTGAAATACCATCTAGCACACTTTCTTATCCCATGGTGTTTTTAGAAGCAACTATAATATTTATACAACATATACTATCACCAGTATTTACATATGTTCATCCTATTTATTCTCATTATTAGATTATGGATCAAAATCCGCATCCATATAATACATTTCTATAGAAATATATTCTAGCTTTTTTTCTATATACTTTTTTCTCTCTAAAATTTTATGTTCATGATCCTTCAACTTCTACTCTAACACACTCTATGATTCACGTGAAGACATTGGACCTCACTGCTATAATACATTTTTAAAATCCTTTTGTTCTAAGGAATCTTGTAATAGCCGCTAATAAACCTGGATCAGATATATGTATTGAAACCTATTATTTTTTTGACCATAATTCATTTTTTATAAGATTTTTAATATAATGTTTTTTTCTTTCAGTATTGGATATACATCTATGAAGAATGGGTGTACACACATTTATGTAGTGTAAAACTTCCACTCACAACTGCTGGTTGAGTAAAATGAGTATAATCAAACGATTGGTAAAATATCAGAGAATGCTATATTTTTTTGGAACTATTTTCTAAATACTCTGACATCATTTATGTGGGGCCACTTTATTGAAGACACCTTCAAAATAATGAAAAGGATAATTCTTGTTCTCAAATACTGGTATAAAAATTCATTAGATTTTATGTTATTTTATTAATGTATTTTTATGAATTAATAATTTGTTAGTATCTTCATTATAATTATTCCAACGGTGAGACTGTGGGGAATAAATTACACCTAAAATTATGTGAGATATGGAAAGAATATGGGCATCAGTTCTATAAGAGTTGATTTTATAGATTTTGAATGGATTTATAGGGCAGAACTATCATGAATGAGTCTCAGTAAAAATATTATCGGGAAATGATTTCTCATTATAAGAGTATTGAGTTTCAGTGATTAATAAAATTTGTGGCTTTTCAATAAAAATATTGATGATTTACTTTAATAATTTGTTTTTTATTATTGATAATTATTTTTTAGGAATTTTTATACAGAAATAAAAAAACAAGTATTTTAAAAAATACTTCCACACTTAAGGGGAGACTCTGACTCCAGAAAATGAGAGAAAGCATGTATTTTTATTAAAAATATATTATTAATTTGGTATAAATTATTAAAATATGTATTTATTGTCATGTTAAGATTCGGTGAATTTTTAGACCATCTAATAAGTAGATATAGCTTTGGGTTCTCGGTGCGGATTTTTAACACACTTTTCCACATCATTTATTATAATTAATTTTCTTTTTTATTAAAATAATGTATTGTGTTTAATAGTATGAAACTTTTTCCATTGTGTATTAAATTGTTAAACTAGTGATTTTTTATGAAAATAGGTAATTTATTGTTATTTTGGTCATTTGAATAATTTTATTTTAATAAGTAATTATTTTCAACCCATCGTTTCTTTTTTATGTTAAACTATGTACATTCATTCTTCATTTTAATTTTTTATAGAAAATATCACTTGTTAATTAGTTTTAATTCAGGTTCATTTTTCAAAATAGAAATTCTAAATATTTACTACAATTATTTTTTTTATTAATTTTTTTATTCAATTATATTTCAGTTTAATAATTTCATGTTTTTTTATTATTTCTATTCAAAAATTTCTTTCATTAATTTTTGTAATTAATTATTTTTTTTATATTGTGTTTTTAACCACAATTTTATATTTTTATTCAATTAATTATTTTATTCTTTTCCTATTTATTTATTATTAACTTAAATTTTTTGTTTTAATTGTTTTTTAATTATTATTATTTTATTTTCTATAAATTATCTAATTTATTTTTTGTAGTGATATCAATCTACTACTACCAGGTCCTACTACAAGCAGAACACTCTACTTTTAGCAACCCCTGCTACCGTAACCCTACTACTACTACAAAAATGTTATTTCCATTCATACCATGATACTCTCAACCTTCTCCATAAAAATATATTCTAGCCTCTTTTCCATATACTTTTTTCTCTCTAAAATTTTATGTTCAAGATCCTTCAACTTCTACTCTAACACACTCTAAGATTCATGGTAAGACATTGGACGTCACTGCTACAATACATTTTTAAAATCCTTTTGCTCTAAGGAATCTTGTAATAGCCGCTAATAAACCTGGATCAGAAATATGTATTGAACCCTATTATTTTTTTGACCATAATTCATTTTTTATAAGATTTTTAATATAATCCTTTTTTTCTTTCATTATTGGATATACATCTATGAAGAATGGGTGTGCACACATTTATGTAGTGTAAAACGTCCACTCACAACTACTGGTTGAGTAAAATGAGTATAATCAAACAATTGGTAAAATCTCAGAGAATGCTATATTTTTTTGGAACTATTTTCTCTATACTCTGACATCATTTATGTGGGTCCACTTTATTGGTGACACCTTCAGAATAATGAAAAGGATAATTCTTGTTCACAAATACTGGTATGAAAATTCATTAGATTTTATGTTATTTTATTATTGTATTTTTATGAATTAATAATTTGTTAGTATATTCATTATAATTATTCCAATAGTGAGACTGTGGGGACTACATTGCACCTAGAATTATGTGAGATATGGAGAGAATATGGGCATCAATTCTATAAGAGTTGGTTTTATAGATTTTGAATGGATTTATAGGGCATACCTATCATGAATGAGTCTCAGTAAAAATATTATCGGGAAATGATTTCTCATTATAAGAGTATCGAGTTTCAGTGATTAATAAAATTTGTGGTTTTTGAATAAAAATATTGATGATTTACTTTAATAATTTTTTTTTAGTATTGATAATTATTTTTTAGGAATTCTTATACAGGAATAAAAAAACACGGATTTTACAAAATACTTCCACACTTAAGGGTAGACTCTGACACCAGAAAATGATAGACAGCATGTATTTTTATTCAAAAGATATTATTAATTTGGTATAAATTATTAAAATATGTATTTATTGTCAGGTTAATATTCGGTGAATTTTTAGACCATCTAATAAGTAGATATATCTTTGGGTTCTTGGTGTGGATTTTTAACACAGTTTTCCACATCATTTATTATAATTAATTTTTTTTATTAAAATAATGTATTGTGTTTAATAGTAAGAAATTTTTTCCATTGTGTATTAAATTGTTAAACTAGTGATTTTTTATGAAAGTAGGTAATTTATTGTTATTTTGGTCATTTGAATAATTTTATTTTAAAAAGTAATTATTTTCAACCCATTGTTTCTTTTTTATGTTAAACTATGTACATTCATTCGTCATTTTAATTTTTATTGAAAATACCACTTGTTAATTAGTTTTGATTGAGGTTCATTTTTCAAAATAAAATTCCTAATATTTACTACAATTATTTGTTTTATTAATTTTTTTATTCAATTATATTTCAGTTTAATAATTTCTAGTTTTTTTATTATTTCTATTCAAAAATTACTTTCATTAATTTTTGTAATTAATTAATTTTGGTATATTATGTTTTTAATCGCAATTTTATATTTTTATTCAATTAATGATTTTATTCTTTTCCTATTTATTTATTGTTAACATAAATTTTTTTGTTTTAATTATTTTTTAATTATTATTCTTTTATTTTCTATAAATTATCTTTTTTTGGTAGTGATATCACCCTACTACTGTCAGGCCCTACTACTAGCAGAACACTCTACTTTAGCAACCCCTGCTACAATAGCCCTACTACTACTACAAAAAAGTTATTTCCATCCATACCATGATACTCCCAACCTTCTCCAATTATGCTTCAACTATAGAATATATAGTCATCCACCACCAGACACTTCCCAGTGGTAGCACACTACTACCACAGGACACCACGTTCAATTGGTATCACCCTACTATTGTTTCCATGCATCCCATGCTGCCACTAATGCCTCCACTCTCCACTGGAAGCAACAATAATCTACCAATGGAAGAATGGATAAATATACTTCCACTTCCACACTGTAGTTCCACTAATTTTATTCCCCTCCTCACCTGTAATATCTATTGGCAGACGTCTATTTGCAACACGGTGGCCACCCCTCTACTTTTTAAAATGGGGGCTGGTGGTGGTAGAGGGTGGGTGTCCAACCCCACTTATTCCTCCGGTGGGAGAGGTAGTAGGTGGGATGGAAGAAGGTGATAAAAGGCTGGAGCTTCCAATCATCTCTCATAAACTTCACCGACAATCTCATCACTGGTTATCCGATTCGAGCGGTATTTGTGAGGAAGTTTTCCCATTTATTCAAGGGAGAATATTTCCAAGGGTTTTCTCCTTGTAATAGTGAGGGAGAGTTTATACCCACTTTTACCCAAAGTGATCCTTCTATTTTCCGGTGGTTTTTTCACCCTTTCATTTTGGGGGTTTTCCATGTTACATCTGGTATACCTTTTATTTCATCATTTTTTACTTTATTTTTATCTCATGATTATTACTGCACCGGTGGAACAATATTTTACGGTCCCAACAAGTGGTATCAATGGCAAGGTTCTAGCCTGTTGTTGTTCACATTTTTGGGTATTAATAATTCTCAGGAATTTCAGTATGCTCTGTGATTGCAACTCCGGTGGATCTGTCACATAAAAAAATTGTTGAGTTTATTAAATACACCTTTGTGAAATGGAGGAGGTTCTAAACTGATAGTGTTTCCATATGGCAGTGACATTAGATATTGAAAAATTCAACGAGAATAATTTTTGGTTGTGGAAAATGAAGATGCTTGCAGTGCTACAGAAGGATAACTTCCTACTGGAAATTGGAAAAAAGCTGGCGGGTGTGAAGGAGGATAAATGGAATGATATGGATGGGAATTCTATTGCCAACATCCATTTATCTTTGGCAGATGATGTCCTATTGAGCATTTCGGAGAAAAGGATGGTGAAAGAAATATGGGATACTCTGATGAATTTATACGAGGCCAAGTCACTACACAACAGATTTTTTTTAAGATATAATTGTACACTCTTGGGATAGTGGAATCATCATCGGTGACCAACCACATCAACAACCTCAATACTCTATTTGCTCAGCTCATGGTGTTGGGATATAAGATTGTGGATACTGAACATGCGATGGTTCTACTACAGAGTTTTCCAAATTTTTTTGAACAACTCATCATCATCCTCACCAACAATATCCTGATCGATATGATTCTCTTTAATGATGTTTCAGTTGCGGTTCTTAAAGAAGAAAGTCAATTCAAGAACAAGTATGACAGACAGACAAGTCCACACCAAGTAGAGGCTTTGTCAAAGGAGAGAGGAAGGATGATGGATCATGGTTCCAGTGGTAGCCAAAATCATGGAAGGTCCAAATCAATAAGTAAGAAGAAGAATGTCACATGTTTCAATTTTGTTAAGAAGTGGCACATCAAGAATGATTGTTGGAACAAGAGTAGAGGTGAAAAAATCTATCAGGGGAATGTAGAGTGTACTTCAGGAAAAGGAGATATTCTAGTTAGTTAAGTGGCAACGACTACTGGAAGTAGGAAGCATCTCAACAATGCATGGATCATCGACTCAGGAGAAACATAGAACATGATGTCTCGATGGGAATCATTTGACTATTATGAAACCATCCCAGAAGGACTTATTTACTTGGAGAATGATCACACCCTGAAGATCGTTGGAGTCGGTAACATCAAACTAAAGATGCATGATGATATTTGTTCGAACTATCCAATGTGTACATCATGTGAAGGGCTTTAAGAAGAACATGTTGTCTTTGGGATAATTTGATGGTATCTGATGAATGACTCGCACCAGGAATGGAGTGATGAGAATTGTGAAGGGAACTCCTGTGGTGATGAAGATGGAGAAGATCCCAAAGAATGTATGTGCTTATGGGTGAAATTTACAAGGAGGTAGAATCTACGTGGACAATGAAGACACACTAGCTTCGGACTCACCGACACTCTATTGAATATGTAGTTCCATTTCCACCTGATTTGAGCCACCCCAACAAGGGAGTCACTCCATCCCAAGGGGTATGACCTCCTCCCCCTGTTGAAGTCCTTCACACATGTAGCATTGAAATAAGAAATAACAAAATATAAATAAAAAACAAAGAAAACAATAAGATAATAGTAATTAATATAAATAAAATTTTCATATACATATATCTAATAATAATCATACATTTATATATAAATAATAAACATAAATTGTTATAAATATTTTTTATATATTATTAAATTTAAAAAAAATTATTGTTGTATACGTATACTTATATATTTAATACTAATATATTTAAATTTATATATATTTATATGTATTTATATAGAAATATAAAAATAGTTTAATATTGATGTCTAAGTGAAAAAAAGTAATAATTTTGAAAAATATTTAATTGTCTCATATCCATATATTTGTGTGGTAGAATTGGGTGTGGATTGTGGGTGGAAGATGAAGACGATCATTGAGAATTGCTTCGCTTAAGCAATAAGAGGTGTGAGTCAATTCAAGAGGCTAACAACACTCACGTGGAGTTATATAAAGGTTGGTGATGAGAGCATCAAGGGAAACCACATTGATTTCATGACCATTAGTAACTGTTTTCACCATTTTCTAATTTTTATTTTCTATATAGGATGGAAACCTCCTCTATTTTCAATAATCCCCGTACATGGGAATTTTGTATGATACATGGAGACATGAACCCTTTCTTTTTCATCTTCCATTTTCTTTGTTTCCATTTTTTCTTCTATTCTATAAATATTTCTATGCTATCTATTTTACTTTGTAAATAAAATTTCAAATTTAGTCTATTTGTTCCTCCTCCATATTTTAGTGATCTCGAATATCCAGTAAAAACATCAAAATTTGAAATCATCCTTTTTGTCAGTATAGTCAATGATACATTTATAAAATCAAAATATTTAACATTATCTAAACTCAGGGTCACTCTCAAGGAAACAATGTCGAGTGACCTAGTGGTATTTCTAAAAATCATTTCTGTATTTTAATTTTTTTAAAAAATAAATCAAATAGTAAAAAACAGTAATGAAAATCACAATGTAATTTTTAAATGGTGATAAAACAAAGGTAAAAATAGGAAACAAAAATAAAGAGAATATATTCAATAAGAATAATCCCATATCCAGATTGATCCAATTTTGGAAACCCTTTACTGATCTCTTAAATAATAAAATCAAAAACTCTCATCCTCACTCAATTCATAGTTTATGGATTTATTAACATACCTCCCATACTCAAATAAATAAACATTCTTGCATAGAATTACCTCCAACACACAAGCACTCTAAAAAAGTGAAGAAATATATAAATAAAATCACTCCATCCTAGAATTTCCTCTTGAATAAAGTGATCATCGAAGGATCCAAAATCACACATCTTCACCTAACCACTTGATCGATACTGTTAATAAACAAGGGGGAGAATGATTAATGTGTAATGATAAATAAAATTATCCAGTGGAAGAATGTTTTCACAACTTGACCCAAGCTGTGGATCAAGCCACAACTACCCAAAAACCACCTCCATAGGCTAGGGGTGGTGACCAACACCGAAGTAATATCTAACAATGGGAGTCCATTTTATAAGTACCTATATTCACACACACATCCATCTTGATATAGAAGTGCATAGGGGTAATTTTAAAAGATTCAATATAACTATAATGTAAACCAATCATGCATAACCTCTAGGGTGTAAAAGAGTATGATAGTGAAAATGGAAAATAAAATGGGAAAATACATGACCAATAAGAAATATGTCCCCACCTGATAAAACTGGAAACGTAAACTACTGAAAGACATGAAAATTTGAGCTCTTAAATCCTAAGCTGTAACAAATGTAAGTGGTCCAAAGTACCATGTATCCCAAAGCTCCTCTGAAGACACTATCGACCTTTATGTTATCTGCATAAGATATGACATGTGTAGGAAAATCCCATGTAGTGGTTAGTATATACACACCTAGTAGGACACCCTAAAAGAATAAGGGGGATAAGTAAGAGATATAATATAAAAGAAAAAGATTTTATATCCAAGATATAGTAAAATAGAACAACTCAACCCAAACCAAGAGTGAAAGTAACCTCATCCAAGAACAAGGGGATCATCATGGTGGGTATATGAACTACATGTTGAGTCTCTTACACATATACACTACCAAAAAACAGGTCAAGGGAAGCGCTTCCCTTTATCAGTGCTAAGAAGAAAGCGCTGATAAAGGGGTGGGCCTTTATCAACGCTAGCTAAAAGAGATAATAAATGAAGACTTTATCAGTGCTAATAAAAGAGATGATATAGGTGTACCCTTTATCAGCACATTTTTTCGTACTGATAATGTGTACATTTATCAGCGCTATTATTAGTGATGATAAATAAAATTTATTATTAATTTATATAAAATTATTATATTTATATTAAAAAATAATGTTTATTAGAGATTTATTAGATTAATTCACTGTATTTTTTATATTTTTTATATTTAATATATTTATTTTATTTATAAATATATAATAATTTTTAATATATATATGTATATATAATTAAAAAAGGATTGCTGAAATAAGTATTTATCAGCGCTATGATTTTAGCACTGATAAATATTTGTTTTATCATCAATTTGTTAGTGATGATAAAGATATGCCTTTATCAGCGCTAAAAAAGAACAAATAAAATGCCTATTTTTCAGCACTAACATTTTAACGCTGATAAATAGGTCCTTTATGAGTGCTTTTTTAGTATTGATAAAGGCATATCTTTATCTGTGCTCAAAAAAGCGCAGATAAAGGTATATTTTATCAGTGCTTTTATTTTAGTGCTGATAAAACAAACACTTATCAGCACTTTTAACAAGCACTTATAAATGTTCCGAAGTGTTTTTATAAAATAACCCTAACATGACCCTCCTTTGTCGCTCATAATTACTCCTTCACGGAAGCTGAACCGTGCGCCGTGACTCATCCTCCTCCGACGCCGCCACCAATACCTCCTCTACCACCATTGTTGCCTTCTCCTCCTCTTTCGCTGTGATCCCTCCTCCACCGCGATTGTCTTCCTCGTCCTCTACCTACGTTTACTTATACTCTTCTGCCATGATCCCTCATCCTCTGAAACCCTACTTATCCTCCTCCTTCATCGCCACTGCATACTCCTCCTCCTCATCCTCCTCCGGCCTCTTAATCATCTTATTCCACTTTGAGTTTGGTTGTTTCAAACCATTACCAATGTTTTATGTATTGTTTCATGAATTTTCATATGTAATGTTATGGTAAGAGGATTATAATTTTGGTTGAGTTTGGTGGGGTGATTCAGGATTCTTCAATTGACTGTATAAGGGTGATCCCTAAGTAGGATAACTCTTAGAGGAAGTTATTTGTGGGTTTCAGCATTAGTTATTATTTAATTATGAGGTAAATATCATTAATTAGATAAAAGAGATATGGTTATTGGATTTTTTAGATTTGTTTTATTTTGATTCATTATATAAAGAAACACTAGATTCCATTGTTTATTATCTTGTTTCTGGTAGCTATTCATTAGGGATGGATCTTTTTTATTAGTGATTATGAGGATCCAGAGATATCATGGGATATGTTTTGTAGTCTATCATTAGATAATTTCATTTATTTGGAATTTAAGGAGAAAAAATGACACTTTTTGTTTTCTATCTAATAGGGTAGATCCAATATATGATAGTTTGTAATTTATTTTAAGAATAATATTTTCCATACTTATAACATTATATTTTTAAAAAGATTCTAAGGTGTGGTATTTTTATTAAGCAGCGCAAGTAGAGATCAAACATCGACTCACCCCATTTACTTTTCTAATGTATTGTTTGTTTTATAAAAGTATAATGTAGTAGATATTATTATTGTGTAAAATGATTCATCTCAAGAGTGAATCCATCAAAAATTATTCTAGGGAAACAATATGGATGTATTTCCTCATTTGTCAAAGTAGTACATGTGTTGGCTAGTAAGGAGTTGGTCTCACCTCCCTTTTTCTAATTTCCCTAGAGATAAATGTTCTCAGGCCTCAACTTATAACTCTATAATTATTCTTTCCCTTGTGAACATCATTTTCATTATATCGTCTAATGAAAACCTTTCAAAGCGGTCATCATACATCTTCCCACCCAATTCATGCCAAATTATTGACATAGTTTAGTCTAATGCATTATGATTTTTAACTAGGTGATCAAATTTTTTGGGAGGTAGAAAGAATATTGAGTTGATGGAGGATACTCACCCATATGTAATTTAGGCTACATGTATCTATGTAAAAATATATTTACACTAGTAAGAAATCATCAATAACCAGTAATCATCTATGAGAAAAAATCATAGCCTTAGTAATACAGAAAAACATAAGTTTATATTCACTCCACGTTATGCCAACCTCCCCCACGTCTCCTCTTGGGTAGTTCTCCCTCACCTTGTGTATGTTTCATCTTTCATCACATGAATTGGAGAGCTTTTGATAATTTTTACCTCTCTTATTCCTTCTATATATTAGTGTCTGACCCCCCCTCCAATCTTATATTTAAATGGAAATGGGTTAATTACAATTAGAAATGTAATGATACAACCCATATTGGTATCATAACCAACAACTGACCAGAATTTCCACGAACCTATGAGGCTTCCATGATCCATACGGGATAGAAACGATCCCCTAGGGAAAAAATACAATTAATGTGGAATATTTTACCCATAAATTAGATTAAATTAAAAATGATATTTCTCATAAAAATAAGACATGTCCCATTCATAAGTTGAACATCTATTAAAATAGTAAATAGGAAAAAAACAGGAAGAAAATATCATATATTTAAAATTAAATCCCACTACTGACCAATAAAATTGTTTAACATGTGAGTTCTCATTTTATGTTTTCTTTTCAATTGGAAATCTCATATACGACACACCTCTCCTTTAACACGAATTCACCTCTGCTGGGTGATGGATGACACGTTCACGGTGAGTT
The DNA here is from genome assembly GCA_963277665.1 of Viscum album. Taxonomy (NCBI): domain Eukaryota; kingdom Viridiplantae; phylum Streptophyta; class Magnoliopsida; order Santalales; family Viscaceae; genus Viscum; species Viscum album. The sequence continues at coordinate 214,299,009 of OY728119.1, read as the reverse complement.
TTCTCCTTTTACTCATTGGTTTCCTCTAGTTCGCATGTTATTACTATTTGACATTGATGGTTCTGTTGTCAAATGTACAGCTAAAATGCCCCGTTGAAAATCGTGTTCGTTGGTGGTCCATGTTTGCGCACTAAATGAATTTCATGTTGTTTGGTTCTTTTGAACATTTGAAAAAAAAATTGGTAATTTACGTATAATGACTAATGAATGAATTCCCCTCGATAATAAAAATTATGGTATAACCCATGAATTAACAAACGGAATTGAATAAAGATGCTTTGTAAAATCTGAAATTGTGATTGTTTGGTGTGTATGGTTTTGTGATTGAGATCATGATTATGTGTTTGTATGGTGTTTTGTTTGTTGGCATGATTGGTATGCCATTTCTTTTCCATGTTTTAGTTCTTCCACCATTGAATATCAATTCAAATTTTACCCATTTCAATTGAACCACCAGCTTGTTACTAGTGAAATTCCACTGAATCTTAGAAAATCATTTCACTAGAGGACTATATGAGACACTTTATGGACACCCTAGTCAAATAACCATAATAACACATGTAATGAATCCTTACACCCACAAGAACCCTAATGAAAATCACTTCATCTATTATTTTAGTAACATACTTCTTGACTAGAGACATTATGTTTCTAGAGAAACACAAAAAACGGGTTTACAACAATGCATATAGATCACATGTGGGATACTAAATCATTCTAGTGCAAGGGCTTCTCATACCTAGTTCCATTGATCAGGTGGTTAGGAAGATGGGTGTGATCTAATTTGTTCCTAAGTAATGCATGGAGAGGTAAGGGTATTTTTTACCATAGGTAGTTCCATTGATTATAGTTTGATAATGACCCGTGTTGAAAATCATTTGTGTAATTGTTTTGTTAAATATTAATTTTACTGTATAAAATTGGATTAATATGAATAATGAATGGATGAATGTCAATCGGTTGACAAAATATTATGAAAATGGTGTGAAGGAGTTTATCAATTTTTCAAAATATCATGCACATGACCCTTATCAAATCCTTTGTTCATGTTAATGCTGTTGTAATTCAAGACAAATTAGTCCAGAGGAGTTGGAAAAACACCTGATCAGTCACGTAATAGACCAATGTTATACATGTTGGAATAAACATGGGGAAAAACGAATACATGTAGTGGCTGGGATAACACTATGTTTTATGGATCATCTGATATGATTATAAGAGTCAATAGTGAAGACGATCGTGTGGAGTATGTGATTACAGATGTGAATGATGATGAATATAATATTGAGGAAATGACAAGTACAGTTGAAAATGAACTTCGTGATTGTCCAAAATTTCTTGAGAAGTTAAAGAGTTGTGAAATGACACCATTGTATGCTAGTTTCACTAAATATACAGAATTTTCAGTCATACTAAAGCTGTATAATTTGAAATCAGGCAACAGGTGGAGTGACACCAGTTTTACAGAACAACTTAATCTCCATAATTACATGATCCCAGAAGATAATCAGCTCTCGCGCCGAACATATGATGGAAAAGGAATGCTATGCTTGATGGGTATGATCTCTGAAAGAATACACGCCTGCTCGAATGACTTTATATTTTTTTTCAAGGACCACCAATCACTTAAAGATTCCCCAAAATGTGGTGCTTCTGGATACAAGACAGATGAATCCAGTCCTACGAAAGTTGAATGTTACTTTCCAATCATTCCAATGATTAGGTTCCTATATGAATGTGAGGAGACTACAACACTATTTACATGGCATTCATATAAATGAATTAAATATGGAAAACTACATCACCTGGTAGACACTTCACAGATGAAGATAATTAATCATGAGCATCCTGAATTTTGAAACGAGCCGAGAAACCATTTTCTTGAGTTATTTACAGATGGAGTGAATCCTTTTCATTTTCAAAGCATCAGTAATAGTACATGGTCAGTTATGTTGGTAAATTAAACTTACCACCGTGGTTATTCCTGAAACAAAAATAAATCATTTTATCTATGCTTATATAAGGACCAAAACAACTGGGTAATGATATTGATGTTTATTTTTCTTTGTTGATTGTGGATTTGAAATTATTGTGGGATTCAGGTGTTATGTTGTATGATGCTTACAAAAATGAAGATTTCACTTTGATATCCAAGTTGTACGAGATGATAAATTACTTTCCTACTTATGGAAAATTGTCAGGATATAGCATTAAATGAACTCAAGGGTGTATTGTTTGCGAACAAGGTACCTAATCAATATGGTTCAAACATTCATAGAAAACTGTGTTTCTTGGACATCACAAATTTATACCCTAAGGACATAAGTACCGATCTTGGACAACATCATTCGATGGATGTTCAAAGGAATGTAAAGCACCATCTCCACTAATAAGTGATCAAATTTTTGTGAAAGTAAAATATGTGGACACTAATTTTGGTAAACCATTTTCTAAAAACCATATGAAAACCAGTTGGAAAAAGTGATCTAATTTTTTTTAATTAACATAATGGAATTTTCTATATGTCATAAATTTTATTGATGTTTTACATGTTAAAAAAAAAACTAATGTGATAGTGTCATCAGCATGTTGCTATCTAGACCCGTAAAAAATGATGAAATTAAGTCCAAATTGGACATGGTTGAGATGGGAATACCAGAAGAGTTGGCACCATTGAAGGGTGAAAAATGAAAAATTCTTCCTCCTACTGCTTATACTCTTTCCAGGAAGGAGGGATATCAGTTTTTCTACTTCTTTAATAACATAAAGGTTCCAGAGGGGTATTCATCAAATATCAAGGACATCGTTTCAATGAGTGATTTAATGTTAAAGGGTCTGAAATCAAATGATTTCCATGTTTTGATGTAAGATATAATTCCTATAGCTTTACATTTAATTTTTTCCAAGAATTTCTACTATACATTAACGAAGATCTGTTTCTTATTCAAAGCTATATGCGGAAAAGTTATAGACCCGTTGAAATTGCCAACTATGGAAAGAGAAATTGTCATCATATTCTATGAATTTGAAATGTTCTTTCCGCTGACATTATTTGATATGATGTTTCATTTGATGGTTCATTTGGGGAGATAGATTTGACTATGTGGTCATGTACATTATAGATGCATGTACCCCATTGAATGGTATATGAAGATTTTTAAAGTGTATGTCAAAAATTAAAGTTGTCCATATAGTTGTATTGCGGAGAAATATATTGTTGAGGAAGTCATTGAATTATGTACCGAATACCTGTCTTGTGTGGAAGTCATTGGCCTACCAAAATCTCACCACACTGGGTGGCTTGAGGGTGAAGGAATTTCTGGAAGATAGGTTCTCACAATCAATATTACAAATTGGGAGCAGGCTCAGCTTTATGTTTTTCATAACAGTTTCTACATTGAACCATATGTTCAAACAGAAAAAAAAAATTTAGGCATTTGAATAAATCTAGTGATGAAAAATGGATATTAGATACACATAATAGACAGTCTACAGGATAGTTTCGGGACCATATTTTTAAGAAGTTAAAAGAAAATCCAGACTCAATTTCAGAACAACTTCAATGTCTAGCCGGAGGAGCAAGTGTGTATGTATTATCTTAAAATGCTTATGTAGTTAATGGTTATACATTCTATACTAATGAACATGATGAAGACAGTACTATGAAAAATAGTAGGGATATACTTTTAGCTGAAGCGATTCATGTTTCTCGTGCCAATGACAGGAATATAATTTATGTGAATATGTCATACATTGGCATCATCAAACAAATATGGGAGTTGAATTATAAGAAATTATAAGTGATGATTTTTCAATGCAATTGGGTTGATAACAGTAGTGCTATTAAAATAGATGAATTATGATTAATGGTAGTAGATTTCATTAAGGATGGGGAGAAAGACAAACTATTTTTAATGTCATCATAGGTAGTGAAAGTATTTTATGTTCCAGATCCTGCATGAAAAAACTACTCAATTATTCTATTATCGACCAAAAAAACTGAAGGTTTAGATGAAAGTTCAATGGAGGAGGAACCTTCCATTGGGACTTCACAATCATTTCATAATAGTCCCAATGTAGACAATGTTTTTTTATGTTTGAGGAGACCGCAATGAAGGGATCTACATAGTCGATAGAGGGGTCAAATCTCTCCAGCCATTAGAAAAAAAGAGTTCAATAATTAGGTGATTTGTTTATTTTAATATAAATTGTGTTATTTTATGTCATTATATGTTCGCTGAAACTTTTATGTAATCTATATTAAATGTTAAACTACTTCTACAGATAATGAATTATGCACCTACAGATTCCCCCAATCCCGAAGAACAATAGGTCTCTCAACCTGCTACTTCTCGTCCTAGTGCAGAGCACCAACATGTTTCTCAACATGTTTCTACTGGTCCAAGTGCTGAGGTACAATAGGTTTCTCAACCTGGTTTTCTAGTACTAGTGTCGATTCTATCACTCTATAGGATAATATTGATGATTCTTCTAAGGAAGTGGTAGGAAATGAAACCCTGACGATGCAAAAAAACAATAGCATCATAGTTTGACAGTGTTAGCCAAAATCCTTAAGGCATGAGAAAAAAGTCATAAAATATGAGGTGGGATGGAATAAGCGAGGCTAACATGTTAACCCCAACAAAGCCATCTTTAGTAGCAACATTGGAATCGTCACTCGGTAACGCGGGCTGATTGATATACAGTCGTGGAACCATGTTGTCACTAGGATTAAAAAACTAATCTAGGAAGATATTACATTAACATTATGATATCATTTCTTTAATTTATTAAAATAAAATAAAATACTAAAACAATTACTTACTCTCCGTCATCCATTGTGGAGTGCATTTATAGTAGATTCCTCGCACAAGGAATATGTATTAAGAGTTGCAGGAAAGATTCATAGAGGCTTCCACACACTTTTAACAAAATAACATCTTAAAGATGCTGAAGGGATAATAAAGCCGCACCCACCTCATCTTTATGCACAATTGATATCCCAAGGAGTATGGGATGTTTTTAGCAACCGTCATGGGGAGTAGACTTTTCAGGTACATTGTGTTTGGTATTATGTTGTTTGAAGTTTCTTGTATTCGTCACCTTGAATGAAAATTTTTTATATATGAAATAGAAACTGAGTGATAAAAATAAATAACATGAAACAAAACCAATGTACCCCTACATAAAGCAAGGATAGGGTATGCTTAAATTGAGAAAAAATTTGTACGTATTTTAAATCTATCGTAATACTTTTATGTGAAATAAAACAACACCATAACCAGGTTCCTATATTTATATGTAGATTGATAATTCAAAATAGAAATCCACTTGCATCCCACACCATGTGCTATGGATGGAGGCTTGTGTAAATAAAGAGGGGATATTGACAGGTGAAAACACACAAAAAGTGTGGGAAACATGTGTAAGTATGACATAATATAAATTTGATTTGATTTAAATCACTATTACATAACAATGACAAATTTTTTTACTATATTTTCTATCTGACATAGTCATAGGAATCAACAAAACCTCCACCAGATGCAGACATACTTTAAATGGCCTTGAAGCTTCCAGAACAGTATGGCCATGTTAGAGATGCGGGTTTTGGGGTGACACCCCGAAAATATTTTCTGAATGAAAAAAAATAGGAGGATCAAACCGAGGAAATGAAAAAGATAATAGAAACAATAGTTTTGTTTCAAGAAGAATTACAATACCAAATAGAGATGATACCAAGTTTGATGGGGGAGGAAAAGAGAAGAAACAACTCAACAACAACCTGTGCATGATGATCCCCCCCCACCCCCGAGCTTTGAGGTGAGACATTCCCCTCAAAAACATGTCTTAACTAAGATAATAAATGTTATAATAATTGTTTCTGTGAAATGTGAATCACATAGACACTAATAACTTTCTTGTACTAATATTCTACAAGGTGAAAATGACTGTGATTTATATCTATCAACACCCACCTATCGCCTTGTGGTGAGGGCTACGGTGTTCAATATGAATAATGACATGATACACAAGAGAAAACTTCCAACAGATCATGTCAGACTATGAATTAATGTAACTAATGAGACGAGTGTTGAGCTACCTATTCCAAATGACAATGAATACACTCATATAGTTGAACAAGTTGTTGGTACATTCATCGAATGGCTGTCAATTCTTGCAAAAAAATTTCAACAAGGAGGTATCTATTTCCAATTTATTTTTCAAGCTGAACCTTTAACATTTAATGAAAAATGGTCTAAACCTATGAATGTTATTATAGAAAGACAAAGATAAGGGGTTTAAATGAAAAATCAGTTCAAATCTATCTCAAGGATCAACCAACCGATTGAAACAGTCTACTGAGAGCACCTTCACTCTGCATGTTCTATATCCTTAGTTAATATCATTGCAGGGTCATGTGGTAACAATGTTGATAGATGACAATACTCAGACCGTTTATTTTGAAAACAATTATGCATGAAGAGGATAAATTGGATTTAATTAGTGTTCAAAAATGTAAATGAAATCCTCAAGTATGAATGGCTAGGAACCTTAGTTGTAAATTTATACATGAGGTATGTTTTCATGATTTGATTTTACAAAATCTGATATACTATGATAATTATGACTAAATAAATTTCATATTTTTCACAGGAATATATATGAAAAACGATTAAAGGGATTTCCCCATGAACAAAAATTTGGACTCATTATTCCTCACATCACCTCTTCAAAAGAAGAAATAGATTCTGATAAAGAGGCGGTAAAAATTCCATCCCTGCTCAAATTGTTTGAATACAAAATTATGGATGACAGGATATTTTTAATACCAACGATAAAGGGGTAAAACTCTATAATTTAATTCTATCAACTATATTTTTATTTAATTCATTAATTATTCCTTTTTTGTTTTTAGGTGGCATTGGATACTGATTTCAGTCAATTTGGATACTCCAAAGATTTATTTTTTAGATTTAATGCATGGATATGCAAAAAACCGACCATGCATGATGTCGTTTGTTAATTTGTAATGCACTAGGTCCAATATTTTAGAACTAATCATCTAGTTATATAATTAATACTATATTTTAATTGGGATTCTGTTATGATAAGGTGTTGTATCAATATCGTTTACGTCATGGAATGAATCCAGGGCCTAAGGACAAGAATTCCTACAAGATCTACAACTTGAAAATTATCTGGGTATATATAATAACATTGAACTATCCAAACACATATCAAATCAAATTACTTATTTTTATCGATGTTTCTGTAGTTTTAAAAACAAACCAATGGAAATGATTGTGGTTATTGTGTTTGTAAATTTATGGAAGAGGTCATATTTCATCAACAAACTAGCATCCCTAAAGAGTTATTTTCGAAAATAATTACGAGTTCATTTAAAATATTTATTAATCCTTTGTGTATTTATATTTTTTCAGTACTACCATGACTGTCGCAAAAACTCATATTCACAAAATGATATAGATGTGTTTAGAAACAAATGGTAAGCATACCTGTTAGTGGATTTTACAAAAATATGATGATGGCGAATTCCTACTACTTATGTTATCCTTATATTTCCATTGATATCTCCCTTGTTTAAATTTATTGAGCATGTATGATCACCCTTTATTATGTTTTATATAATTTGGTAATGAATAATGGTTTTATAAATGAATTGTCTTTCTAGTAAAGCTTAACATAATGGAAGACTCTTATGAAATAGTTCTTTATGTTTCCATCTTTCCAAAAGCACTAGACCTAAAAAATTGTGGCATGGAGCTTTTATATTCTGTATTTTGGTCATTTATGAATCTTTTTCTACTAACTTAGTGTATTGGAATAATATTGGTTATTCACCACTCAAAAATTTAATAACAAAGCTATGGATTCTTCACTACTGTTGGTTAACTACCGATTAGCATAGCATCTGATCTGAACTTCTGATCCAGCGTCCCAATGATGCTCTCATCCGACACCATCTCTATGATATCATTATTATGAATCCACTTTTCCTTCTCTTCCTACACCCATTTACTAGGTAAATGAGTTCAAGAAGATAAGGAAAAGTGGATTCATAATCATGATATTATAGAGATGGTGTCCGATGAGAGAATCATGGGGACCCCGGATTAGAAGTTTAGATCAGATTCTATGCTAATCGGTAGTTAACCAACAGTAGTAAAGTTCACAAAGAATCAGTAGTTCTATTATTATATTATATTTGGACCAAATAAATCATTTATAAAGATGTAAAGGTGGTGTTACGATATAATACGTGTATTTTAAAGAAAAATTTTATAATGAAATATTGATTTCATTTTCATTATTCCTCGTAGGGTTAGTTTATTTTATAATATTTCTTTCCATGTGGCATGACTTTGAAGGAAGAGAAACGATTCTATGTCGACTCAATCATAGAGGTAATCTTTATTTCTTCATAGTAAAATCATTGTCCATAAATCTTGCATCTCAACAATTTCTCAAATAAACATGCATCATATATACATATTAATGCCTATCAAAATATGGGGTCCTACGCACCTCATATAGAACCTGCATTACATCAATGCCCAGATACATACACACCTCACATACAAATTCTAGAAGAATAAAAAGGGAATTTTTTATAAGGAATTGAATACATGACAAATTCTCTGGGCCTTTATTTTTTGTTTTAGTATTCTAAGATACTCTTGGTATTCCTTGAAATTTCCTAAATATAGGAGAGTAATGGGAAATATATTTCATTAATGACTCAATATTTCATATCTATACAAGAACTGTTATGTTTTTTATCTACTTCGCATAATCCTCTTTATGTGATCATGTCACATAATATCCTTTGTATGAATGCTTCATGTGAACTGATGGTGTGATCTCATCACATGATCAAATCACATAAACAAATCACATAATCAAAGTAATTCACATGAACCATGATTAATGTATTCTTATATTATTTATACGATCGCATAAAGCTTTAAGTGTTGTGTAATTATATAAATCTACCAGGTTCATTTTATCACGTGATCCTATTATGGTCATGTGATCATATGACTTTGAACAAGTCATGCACTTACTTTTGAAGCCTATGTAGATTTATTTTAAAGAGTTCTAGCATTATTTGGAGTTTAAAACCCATATTTATAGATAAAAAAATGTATAATTATATATCAAATTAGAATTTTGGGTGGTTATTTGGATGGGTTATTCAATCAGGTGGAAGCTTTGGGATGAACTAGGGTTGTCCCTTCTTGGTTTAGTGTACTGCCATAGAGTATGTGGTTGAGCTGAAAAAGATAGTATTTTATGAATCTATTGAGGCTTACCAAACCATTACTTATTGAAATTAAATTTTTATGGTATACTTATTCAGTTTATATATTCAATACATGAACATGTTTCATTTTAAGTATGGTGAGTTTGACATCATTATATGGGACATTAAGATGATCTATGGTGTGATGATTTTAAGAGACAAGTATGATGAGTAAATTCATCCCCTTCCAACTACGGTGGGGTTGGATGGGGGCCCACATTGGGGGATATGAGATAAATAATACTCACAACATTCCAAGTTACCATTTCAAGAAATTTATATAATGTATTAGTGCGGTCTAGCTAATCACACTAAAGAACTAGGAGATCAAGAGAAAAGTGAACCGGTATGATCAGTTTTCTTCTACCATACAGAGCACTAACATGTGAAATTACCAATAATGTAAAGGGTGATCATGTATCATAAGCCTATCGTTTTTCCATATTTGAGGGTGTTTTATCCACATGGATTAACTGACAAGTGGTATGCATCATACAACTTTGGGAGATAGTTCAGTGCATTCAGATGAAATTCTCCACTCCTCCCCTACACAGGGGCTTTGGAATCATCAAAAAGTTAGATTCCAAACAAAAAAACATCTTCAAGAAGACCAAAAGATGTCTATATGTCTTAGAATAAAATTAGGAACTTAGATCAAACACCATGAACAATGAGGGTGCCAACGTATTTTTTAACAATGTATGGGGTTCCTGTGAAAGAAGTTCCAGTCGGTGGGGGATATACTCTAATTATGGTGGTGTTTTCAATCGCATTCCAATACTAGGACAAATAGAGGAGGAATACATTGACCATAGAGGTCTGGAGAGTGTTTTGTCAAGTGAAAATTGAGCTAGAGGGATTTGGGAGTGTGAACGCTCCCAAAGGAATATTCTATGAACAACAACCCATTAAAGTCATATCACTTCTCCAAAAACATAGTGTGGTGATTCATTCTCTCAAATGCCAAGACAATTACACACCCCTAGATTAGAGAATGATAAATTCTTAAAATATCCTCATTTGAGTCATTGGGTTGAAGGTATTTTTCAAACATTTATTCCTTGGAGTGGAATATGAGCTTCAGTCACTCCCCTACCTCTTCTTCCATCACATTTGAATCTCTGCTTGGATAACCAATTTCCCCGTCTTGTAGGTTTTTTCTTTCCTTGACCCCACCTTTCTTTTCTGACCTGGTTTCCATTGTTTTGTGTTAGTAAGAATAGTATTTACGTACCATGAGTTATTTCCCTTGGACGACAATGCATTTATCGGGGTCACACTTCCCTTTTAGTCCCTTCTTCCTTCTAGGGCTGTTAGGACCTTTCCCTTTCAAACAACCCCAAATGTCCACTGAGAGTTGGCTATAACTATCATCACCTGAATCATTCTCTTCTTGATACATATCTTGATCATGAACATCCAGACTATCCAAAAGATTACTCCACTCAACCATCGGGTCTTCCGTGGGTGGGGGGGGGGTCAGCCCAAAACAATTTCCCAGGCCACTGGGGCTCTCCCTGTTCTTCCCCATACACGCAATCTTTAGATAGGGTTGGGGTCTTGAACAAAAAAAAATTTGTTCTTAGGGTCCCAAGACACTCCCCTCACACCAAATCCCTTTTCCTGGTTGAGACACTACTGCAGATAACCAGTGCACCTCTTGCATTCCTGGAGGCTCGTCCACACTCCCCTCCTCAAGCCTCCCTTTGTTATGAGGAGGCACCACTACAGTCAGCAATGCCACCGCCATCAATATGTTCCCTGTAGGTTCATTCTCCTCACTATGCAACATAATTGTAGTGTCCATGTGGACCTCCTTCTATGAGAAACCAAATCTGGATTTGGAACTGTGACTTCTTCACATGGAGGGTCAGAAACAGAAGACACAATGTGTTACAAAACTGAATTAAGATGTCTATCTGGTTGGAAATACCCACCTTGAGAGGGAGACTACGATTTTGTGCTCTCTAAATCTGTATTAAGGTTAGAACCATAGTCAGATCCATCCCCTGAATCCCCTACAGCACACTGAAACACCTCAGTGCCGATAGGGCTCCCCACATTTTTCTTGGAAACCCCCTCTGTCTGGCTCCTACAAACCTATACTCCCGGTACCCTGGAAGTGAGATTGATCAGAAGTACCCAATTTTCCCTCTTCATTTTGGCCACTGCAATAGACCCTCGAGGGGATGTCATGGACAACAGCCTCATCTAGGACCATATTCTACTTAGCAGAAATCTGGTGCTTAGACCCAGGTCTACATGTCACTGACGAGTATCTCAAATGCTTGAAACTGGAACAGAATCCATCCCACGACTCCTACACGACCTGCTTTCTACACCGGTATTCTCCTCCTATGATAATCCAAAGGAACTTAGGAGGCTTCCTTGAGGCATCCACATCCACGCACATAAGGGGATTAATAGGATGGCACATAGAAGTGGTTCGGTGATAAGGGGATAAATACCTCCCTACAAGGTTTCCAAGAATCCTAATGATGGATGAATTTTGAAAAGGAAGGGGAAGATTAAAAAAACTCACCCAGATCACCACCAAAGGGGAGTTCCGCTTCATATTAATGTAATAAGACCATATTTGGAGGAAGAAGTGGTACTCGTTACAACGGAAAGTCTCACTAGAAAAAGATTTGATTAGGTCGTCCTCCGATGTGAAATGGATCAAAATGCATCTGTTGTCGAGTATACCCACTGTCACCCTCTCTTGTAGATCCCAAGAACCGAAACCAAACCTATCAAAGTATTCCACCTATGGTTGTTTCTTTTGGAAAAACGCTATACTAGGGTCTGGTTGAGCGTCAAGGCATCGTTGAACTCTGCGATTTATAAATGCAAATTAGGGCTCCCTATATAGAGATAGGGACCCTTAGGGCATAAGAATCTCTACGAGAAACGTGTAAGGAGCTCAGGTTTCGATAATGGGTAGAAAGAGTCCATCACTCTCTTAGAGGAAGACGGAGGTCCCTCCCCCTCTTGTGGGGGAGGGACCGGCTTCGCGGTCACCATTACTATAGGTGGAGAAGCCTTTAGCCCTTTTCTCTGGGATATTTCAAGAGGCTGGTAAAATTTTGTCCCCTCTAACCTCTCCAGTTTACATTCCTTGGGACACGGTGGCCAAAGTTGATTCAAAACGTGACTGAGAGGCTGATGATCAGGGTTTTCCAAGTCAAATATATCTCATGGATGTGGTTGTTTCTCATCCAAAGGAAACACAATTTGGGCCTCCATCAGCACCACCTTTGTCACCTCAAGTTATCTTTTGAAGTCCCTTCCTCTAAGATGTCTAAGAAGAGAAAGTGGGAAATTCCATACAATATGAAACCTCTGAAAATCAGTAATTATTTTGATTTTTAGACTTTTTCCTTTTCATTACTCTAGTAGCTTATCATGGCTGCTTACCTACACATATCAAGGTTAGGTATCAAGTATCATATAGTCTTATGGCCTCCTACCTTCCCAAATGTGTCTTTTATATTAAAAATTTACATTTTATTAATGTATTATTTAATATTAATGTACAATTTATTTCAATATTGTGTTACTAATATAATATTTTTTTTCTTATATAGGTGGAATTTTTTTCCTGAGTTCGGATGCTTTGTTCAGCAACTAATACCATGGATGACAATTTTTGAGAGGGGATCACGGATGCAAAAAAGGCTGAAACATTAATGTTTTCAACTATTTCATAGATAATTGTAATTTTAACCATATAAAACATTGTTTGAACTGTATATAGTAGTTTGATTTTTTTGTATTCATGATTTGAAGTAAATTTATATAGAATTGTTTTCAAAACTCTTTTGTGTGTTCTGTTTTGTTTTTCTATGGTTTGTTTGGGTGTAGGTGTTGTTTTGTGCAGCTATTTTCTATGCAGGTGCAATTTGGTGATGTGTGTGCAGGTGATGTCTTAGGTGTGCATGTTCTGTTCCAGTTCTGGGTTTTCTCAGGTATCTTGTACTAATTGAGAGCTGATAAAGGCCCATTTATCAGTGCTAAAAATAGCACTGATAAAGGACTCCTTTATCAGCACTCAAAATAGAGGTGATAAAGGTGTCCTTTATCATCTCTCAAAATTGTGCTGATAAAGGGGGCCTTTATTAGCGCTCAAAAATGCACTGATAAAGGACCCCTTTATCTGCTCTAAAATTGTGCTGATAAAGGGGGTCCTTTATCATCCCTTTTTTAGCACGGATAAATGGAACCCTTTATAATCTATTTTTTAGCACTGTTAAAGGGGACACCCTTTATCTTCTCCATGATTAACAATGCTTTTCTACTGCTGTTAAAGGAGGTTTTTAGCGCTTTTAAAATATCTATTTATAGTAGTGATTGTAGGAGATTTGAATCATCTAAACAGGAGAAACTAGACATAGAAATCAGGTGGCAGACCACGTGTGTATTTGCCTCTCATGGGAAAAGAGTAACCAAAACCAAATTTATGGGAATATAGAAAAATATAAATATTCCTAGTAAAATAATTCCCAATGAGAGAGTAAGGGTAACACCATTTCATAGCTCATCCTAAGAAGAAGATCCACCAATACTTCTAAAAGTCCATAAATTATGGAAATAATCTCACTCATCTACCAAGAAGTAACTGTGTGAAGGCCAATGCCTCACCATTGTATCACACAGCCGAGGAGGAACAAATTCAAAGTAGGGGAACCACACCCTAGTGTGTTTGGGGTGTTCCACTATGTATCCATAAATTACTTGCGCCCAAGATGATGGGGTGTTCCACTCTAGTGTGACGAGGACCCATACCCTATCTGATAGGGGTTCTACTCAATAAGTAGTGTACTTGTGCCCAAGATTATGGGGGGTTACACTCTATAAGATGAGGACATGCGCACTAGTGTGACAGGGGGTTCCACTCTAATCATCAAGGAATTGATCCCAATCTGATATGGGTTCTACTCAGAAGGTAGAGGACTCATTCCCTTCCTAAAGAACACATAAGGCATTCCATCAGTCTAAAAGGAAAACATAATTCCACTAATATGCCTCTATAAATGGCCTCTGATGGAAAAATGAATCACATTATTGAAATCCTCATGGAAAATTGATTAGGAGAGGCTATTAAATTTCTTAAATTGGACACCTGGTGAAAAATTCATATTTCACTATATAACACACGAACATTGATTCATGGGCCCAAGCCACAAACCTAAATTAAACACCTGGTATTAGTATTGAAATGTACGCCCCAGTTTTAGGATCGTGTTGTCCTAGACAGTTTGTAAATCTGAAACCATATGAAAAAGATACGTTGGATACCATAACTCATATTATTATTATTATTATTATTATTATTATTATTATTATTGGGTGTTCCATGGACCTATTCCATGAACCCAAAATAAATATCCAAAATTGGTCTTAAAATGACCATCATAATTAGAGGGTCATGCTGCCATTGATGGTTTGTCAATTCGAGGTCATACATAGATGTTAGGACCAGATTTAGGTTTGACACCCATAATAAATAAATAAAAGTTAATTTATTTTTATATTATTATTTTTTTGTTAAATGACTTATTTTTAAAATGCATCGCACTCAAAAAGAGATCCTCCCTTTGTTGTATGGGCCTCACCAAAATGACTCCCCTTTCATTCCCAATTATCTAATTTCAATTTAATTATTATTATTAATAATTAAATCAAACCACCCCATATTTTTCTAGTGCATCACGCTAAGGGGGTGTTTCTGCCTCCCCATAAACGTTTATTTTATAAAAAATAATATTAGTAATAATAATAAATAACATAAATCCCCCTTTCCATTTTAAAAGAAAACAATATTAATTAAAACAATTAAATTAAAATAATTTTCCTTTATTAAATTGAAATCATTTAATTTTATTAACAAAAATTAATACATTTTTTTAATGTTATTATTATTATTCAAAATAAAAATAATAACTAACATGTTGACCACATCTGAACAAATCATCAGAAATCCATGTCTGATCACCATCACATCCATGCCAAGCAGCCTCCTCCATGATGCCCCATGCACGACTTCTACTCGGAACCAATCACATTTCACCTGATATCATCATCACATGAAAACTGGGAATATGGAGATCACCAATCTAATCACGAACCACCTCCAATCATAAACCCACACCTATAGTACCAATTAGAAGCATTCAAAAAACACCTTCCGGTTCTTTTATCTACCTATCCACAAATCATCGATCCATGTGTTGTTCATGCCACTATAACAAATTTGGGGGGTTCGATCACACTCAAACCACCTCGACAAGGTCAAATCATGACCCTGTTGTCCAATGATGAATAATGAAAGGAACGATTGGGGGAAAATCATAAATAAAAAGGTGATAAATATCATTGGACAAGCCTTCGTGTCCAACGATTTCATTGTGGGGAAACTGGGGTGAGAAAAATACCATGGACAAGAAATACAATGAAAGAATAATTTATTTTGATACACGGGTTCATGAAGAAGTTTATTTAAATGCAGATCTAGGAAAAATATTGATCAACCTAAATATTTTTTTCAAAAGGTGTAGAAATCACAATTGATTATTCAAACCTCGATTATGGATTGATTGTCGGTGAAGAATGCATTCATTAGAAATGAAGTTAATATGTTGCATCCACTACTTGCCGATCAACCTTGATCTGACCACAGATCGTTGTCCTGTCTCGATCAACCAATGAAGGACACTCTCCTCCTCCTATTATATCAAGAAAGGTTCATGTATCCAACCCTTGAAAAATTTTCATTATAGGAAATTTATAGAGGATTTAATTAGTTCATTTAATAAAACAAATAAATTAGTTATCTATTTCTTTTAATTAAATGTACCTTCCAACAGATGGATCATAGGAATGTCTCATGCTGACCAACCCTAGGTTGTGACTTGGGTAAACACCACTCTCTGGATTGAATTGTGGTCTCATATTTCTGATCAAATACTCCATTCAAGATATATTCCACTTTTTAATGGAAACTAGAAGTGTATAATATAAAAAAATATTTAATATTTTTATAAAATTAATTTCAAGATCATCAGGCATCAGAATCACACACCATATTAGTGCATGGCTCATAAAATTTTCAAAATAATATTTCAAAGTCATAAATGGAAAAACCAATGTCTCAACAAATACACTCCCACACACCCCAATTCACCATCACGATAACCTCATTGTGATGAAGAGGTGGCGATCAACATGAAGTATGGATCATGACGAACTATCGAGATTCCCATCCTGAATCTGGACTCAAAAATTAGTTCTCCATTACCAGAGATTATAGATCACACTTAGCTATATGAGAAATTAATATATTAACATTGAAATTGTATATACAAATATTAAAAAAAATTCCTATAAATATTTACATATCTGATGAACAAATGAAAATAGCCAAATTAAAAAAATAAAAAGAAAGGGTTCCTATCTATAGGTATCATAATAGATTACCATGTTTGGGGAAAACTAAAAACATATATGTATCCCAGTCATATTTAGAAAATGAAAAATAGAAAACAATGAAAAAAAATTCCAGATAGGAGAAAATCCACATGTTGTTCCCTGACGCTCTCATCACCATCCTTCAGTGAACTGTAAGTGAGTACAGTTGGCCTCTTGAAATGAATCACACCTCCCCTTGTATAAGCGATGAAATTCTCCAAAATCATCTTATCCTTCCACCCATGATCACGTCCAAACTATACCAAAAAAACATAAGGATATGAGGCACTAAAACAATTTGTAAAATATATTATTGTTTTTTTGCTCAAAGGTCAACGTTCGAGTACTTTTTATATTTCTATATAAGTATATATAAATATATATTTAAATATGTTTTCATTAAATGTATAACTTTATATATATAAATGTAATTATTCTAATCATTTTAGAAATATATAAATAATATTTACTAGAATATATATATATTATTTGTATATACTACTGTTATTATTAGATATATATTTAATATATTTATATTTATTATTATTTTTGTTGTTTTTGTTGTTATTTTTGTTTTTTAATTTATTATTTCTAAGTTACCTATGTGCGAGTCTTCAATAAGGGGGGTTGTGAGATGGATTTTCTCGCATGCGGGGGTGGCTCGACTCATACTACATAATAACATCTAATTTAATAGACAGCCAGCGAGCCTAGTGGCAGTTGGTCTTTAGTGGTCGCACAGCTTTTACTTGGATTCTCCATTAGCATCAGTGACTTGGCGAAGGGGTATTTGATAGCAACATGTGGATATAATGTGTTGGAGATTTTTGGGGAATTCAATGGTGGAATAATTCATATTTCATCCATGGTGTGGGTTCATCGACATCAATAAATCAAGATACGATATGACAGCTATGCTTGACTTGCTTCAATAGTGTGTTTTGAACCTGGTTCAATGTTCTTCTTCATGCCTTAATGGTGGGGAGTCATAGATTTGGTTCACCAGTGGTGGTTTCTTCTTGGTGAGTCTGATTGATAATTTTCATCTATGGTGGTTGAATATTTTTCATGGTAACAGGGTACCAGTACTAGTGAGGAGAGAAGCGGAAGCATCAGATCTGAAATGCACTGGTTGCAGTCTGTTGATTAGTGAAATTGTTGGTAGATTATTGGTGTTTTTGGTGGATTATAGAGGCAACTATGGTAGCAATGCATGTAGAATAATGGTATCAATGTTATACTATTGTAATTTGGTAGCCAACGGAAGAAGGTTGTTATCGTTAGGAAGTTCCTATAGTTGGATGATTATCTTTGCTCTAGAAGAAGTAATTTTGGAGGAGTCTAGAGGTAGCAGTTGTGGTGGGGGTAATTTCGGAAATCAGCCCCCAACGCACGAGCCGAGGATCACCGAATAAACGGACAGGTGAAAAATAATTTTTACAAAGAAAAATTAATGTTCAATACACTACAGTTAATACAAATTAAAATTGGCAGCAACCACAATGTAAAAATAGTGGACAAAAATGCAAAGAAAAATAAAACGGGAAAATACACAAAGATTTAACGTGTTTCAGAACCCTTTTGGGCCCTACTCCATTGCAAGAACACCACCACACACTTTTGTATTATTAATGATCAAATGACAACACATTACAAAATGGGCTAACCACTCTAGCAGATTCTTCCAGTAGCAATCAATCCATACAGATTCAAACAGTATTCAAAATAATGCACAAATCAGAACCAAGAAGGGAGAAATAATCACAATGCCGAACCTATCTTGGTCCGGCTGTCTAGAACCCTTCAACATGAGATTTGGAGTCCGTGCAAGATGATAGAACCACAAATCTAGAGGTGCGTTGGACCAATGAAAACCCTGGATCTTGAACAGCCGTGTAGGAGGCCATAGATCTGGACCGGAAAATGCCAGATCTGGAGCCACACAATGCGAATAACACTAGATCATGAGTGATACACCCAAAAACATCAGATCAGATTCTTGTTGAACGAAACGCTATGGAAGAGACCAATATACCGCAGCGTGAGGGGTTTCCAAGCTGTGCGACGACGCTTCTCCAATGATGAAACCAGAAGCAATGATGGGGGTTTTCCGGTGATGAGACCGGCGACACAACAGAAACTATTTTCTCCAATGGAGATGCCAGCGGTGCATTGCAGAAATGCTGATCTATCAAACCCCCTCTCTCTCTTCGATTTTTTCAACTGCGCTACCTCTGCAAAAAAATGGAGATAAAAAATGCCAAAACAAACCTAACAAAAAAACAACTGCTTATGATATCCCTCGGCTAGAAATAAATGGTCTCTTGAACAACAGCCAGCATCATTTGAGAAATATATAATAAATGAAATAAAAAAACATATGTAATAGAACTGAAAAAACAACGGAGTGTAAATTTAATATGAAAATAAAAAATTAACAATTCTCCACCATTTTCATATAAAATTGGTGAGGTTCTTGTACCTAATGTTATTCAAGAGGAGACAAGATCAATATATCTAAGCAATGCATGAACATGGATAAAGTCATAGCCTTAGTCAAACTATCAGCTGGATTTTCATCCATGTGTATCTTAGTGACCCACACTACTCTACTTTAAATAAATTCTCAAATAAAATGGAGCCTAATGTCAATGTTCAAGAACCTACCATGGCATACTAAGTTTTTAGATAGATAAATGGCATATTGAGAATCACAATGCACAAATAATAATATCATTACTAATACTGAGTTCAGAAATCACACCCTTAAGCTATATGGATTCTTTAATAGCTTCTGTCAGTGCAATGTACATGGCTTCAGTGGTCAAGAGGGCCACCACCGACTGCATATTGTACTTCCATGATATAGGTCCTCCACATGTAGAAATGACAAAAGCAGTTAGTGATTTCCTAGTATCAATATTTCCAGCATAGTCAGAATCAACATAAACAATCACTAATTCAGATGAATTAACATTCTTACCATAGAAAATTGAAAGAGATGACGTTGAAGAAATGTACCTCAACAGCCATTTTAGATCATGCCAATGAGGCTTTCCCAGATTTTCCATAATCCTTTTCAAAGTACAAATAGAAAAAGAAACATCTGATCGAGTACAAATCATAGCATATATAATACTACCCACTACATTAGCATAGGGGGTTCTACTCATGTATTCAATATCAGAAGTTGTCGATGGTGACTGAGATAATGGAAATTTAAAATGTTTGCCTAAAGGCACACTAACAGGCTTCAAAGAATAAAACAAATATCTCTTAAGCACTTTAAGGATATAAGCATGATGATATATATATATATATACAAAAGTCTATGCTTTCTATCCCTAATAATTTCCATGCCCATAATTTTCTTAGCATAGCCTCGGTCTTTCATTTCAAAAGCTGAATTCAATTCCATTTTCACCTGGGTTATTAATTTCATATCACTACACATGAGCAACATATCATCTACATAAAGAAGTAAATAAAACAAGCATTTTTTAACAGATTTAAAATATACACATGTGTCAAACTGACTCCTTCTGATACCATTTTCAAGAATAAAAAAATAAAACATCTTGTAACATTGTCTATAAGATTTTTTTAATACATATAATGATTAATTAATAAAAAACTTGATTAGCTTTAAACTCATGTTCAAACCCAGCAGAAGGTTTCATGTATATATTTTCATCAAAATCACCATGTAAGAAAGAGGTTTTGACATCTAGCTGTTCTATATGAAAATCTAAACAAGTAGAAAACACAAGAAGAATTCTTATAGAAGAATGTTTCACTACAGAAGAAAACATTTATGAGTAATCAATTATTTCTCTTTGAAGGAATCCTTTGGCTACAAGACTTGATTTAAATTTAATTTTATTCCCTGTAGTATTGTCTTCTTTCGTTTTTTAAATCCATTTAAATCCAATCACCTTGGTAGTATGTGGTTTATTGACTATGGAAAAAGTATGGTTCTTTCCTAGGGATTTCATCTCATCTTCTGTAGCCGAAATCCAATGCGTAGAGTTGTTGTCATTGACAGCTTGATTGTAACTTTGGGGATCTTCTCCACCCTGATCTGTCACCATATTGAAGGAAAAGGCAACCATGTCAGCATGGTTGTACCTAGGATGATGTGTAATGACTCTCCTCTACCTATCCATTATGAGTTGATAACCCCTATGATCAATAGGAGCGCCACCATCAGAAGCATCATCAGAATCAGACCCAGATTCTGGATCGGGCTGAGAAAGGGGCACCTGAGATGTAGATGGAGTCTCAACCGGAGACTCACTAAGACTGGAAGGATCGACATAAAGATCCCTCTTCTGATAAGGACCATCACTATCACGGGTGGGAGGCTGGACTCTAGCAGGAACAAACACTTGAAAAACCACATACCAAGTAATGATGCACTTTTGAAAGCCGGGTTTATCTACCCAAAGTTTATATCCCTTCACCCCGGTGGGATATCCTATGAAGATTCACTTGATGGTTCGGGGCTCATGTTTATCATCCTTGACATGAGCATAGGTGGTGCACCCAAACACTCTAAGATGACCATAGAACGGGGGTGATTGCTCCACAATTTAATCAGAGTCTTAAAATCATTGGCTAATGAAGGACACCTATTTATCAAGTAAACTGTCATAGTGACAGCTTCTTCCCAAAAGGATTTGGAGAGGCCTGAGCATCAAAGCATTATACAAACCTACTCTAGAATGGTACAGTTCATATGCTCAGCTTGACCATTATGTTGAGGAGTATGAATCACACTTCGTTGTCTCAAAATTCCCACATTTTTAAAAAATTTGATAAACTCAGTAGACAAGTATTCAAGACCATTGTTGGTTCTTAAAGCTTTCAACATTCTCCCATATTGATTTTCAACAGAGGAATTCCATGATTTAAACACCTCGAATATGTGAGATTTATTTTTCAAAGTATAAACCCATAATTTACAAGAAAATTCATCTATAAAAGTGACAAAGTAGGAGCCTCCACCATTGGAGGTAGTCCTAGTAGGTCCCCACAAATCAGAGTGAACATACTCAATTGGGAAACCAGCTTTAACGATGGATCTATGAAAACTGACTCTTTTAGACTTACCCATTACACAATCTTCCCAAAAGGGTTAGTTACTCGGTGTCACTTGAGTGAGCAACCCTTGCTTTCTCAATTCCTCTAAGACTTTAGCACTCACATTTCCTAGTCGCTTGTGCCAAAGCATAGTGTTGTCATTATTAGTGACATAGGTGTTTCCCAACTGCTTGATGTGTGTTCTTCCATCCAACACATATAGAGCATTCA
Organism: Viscum album; assembly: GCA_963277665.1. NCBI lineage: Eukaryota > Viridiplantae > Streptophyta > Magnoliopsida > Santalales > Viscaceae > Viscum > Viscum album. Next base: position 214,276,901 of record OY728119.1, on the reverse strand, counting down.
ACATGGATCCTCTAAGCACCATACGAGCTCCCTTGGAGATTCTAAGACAACCAGAATCAGGCATCAAGGAAAAACATCTCTTATATAGCACACCTAATGATATGAGATTTGGTGTTAATCTGGAACCCATCTCACATCTGATGTGGTGACAAAAGAATGGTCTGAGAGCTCTAGCATAATAGAGCCTTTACCCAGTACACAACATCTCTTAATTTTGTTTATAACAACCTCTCCTTCAACTCCCTCTGTCAAACTCGAAAAAGAACTCTTATCTGGAAACATATGGAAAGAACATCCCGATTCTAAAACCCAGTCGGCATCAAGAGTATCACAGGAAAAACACAACACCTCAACACTTTCATAGCCTTGGTCGGAAAAGAGCGAATGATTAGTAGATTCATTAGAAGTATTATCAGATTTCAATTTAGGTAATCTGGGTTTTATATTCCCAGGTTTCCCACAATGGAAAAATGATAACCCCCTTTTTTTTTATTTAAACCGGTGTTCTTGTGACTAGCTACAACTTTTTCTACCTTTCTTGCCTTTACCTTTTTTCTTCCCTCGAAACTACAAACGACCCCTCACATTCAGACCCTCGGCTTTAGGCATAACATTAGCCTTGATATGAAACTCACGTTAAAGAAATGCTGACATAACCTCTTCTAAGGTCAAGGAGTATCTTCCATACATCATGGCATCAACAAGGTGTTCATATGAACTGTCTAGGGAAATTAAAAGTATAATGTCTTGGTCCTCGTCTTCAACATTGACATTAATATTGGCCAGTTCTAATAATATTTTATTGAATTCATCAAGGTGTGTTTGGATGGCCATTCCAGGATGCATCTTGAATGTTTACAACTTGTGCTTCTTATGTAAACGACCAATTAAATAAGTTTTCATATAATGTTTTTCAAGCATAGACCAAATACCATATGCGGAAGTCTCATATGAGAGTTCCTACAGAACTTTATCACTAAATACAAGGTCATAGAGCTATGGGATTTCAACAAAACTTTAGGAGAGACGTCTAAATTGGTCTTCATAGTCTTCCCGTCAGCAGACAGACTCACATGTGGTTTCTTAGGTCCGCAAAGGGCATCTTGCAGCCCTTGCTAGACTAACAATGCTCGCATTTTTAACCGCCAAAAATTAAATTCATTATTTCCATAAAAAAATTTTATTTCATATTTTTCAGATGCCAGGGTTTATTTGGAGGCTCTGATACCACTATGTGGTGGGGGTAATTGCGAAAAACAACCCCCAACGCACGAGATGGGGATCACCGAATAAACTGACAGGTGAAAAATAATTTTTACATTTAAAAATTAATGTTCAATACACTACAATTAATAAAAATTAAAATTGACAGCAGTGACAAAGTCAAAATAGAGGACAACAATGAAAAAAAAATAAACGGGAAAAAGACACCAAGATATAACGTGGTTCACAACCCTTTCCGCCCCTACTCTATGGCAAGAACACCACCACACAATTTTGTATTATTATTGCTCAAACGATAACCCATTACAAAAGGGGCTGACCACTCTAGCAGATTCTACCAGCAGCAATCAATCCATACTGATTTAAACAGTATTCAAAACAATGCACAAATCTGAACCAAGAAGGGAGAAATACTCACAACGCCAATCCTATCATGGTTTGGCTATCCAGAACCCTTCAACAGGAGCTTTGGAGTCGATACAAGACGAGAGAACCACAAATCTTGAGGTTCGTTGGACCAAAGAAAACCCTGGATCTTGAACTGCCATGTAGGAAACCACAGATCTGGACAGGAAAATGCCGGATCTGGAGCCGCACAACACAAATAACACCCGATCCTGAGCGATGCACCCAGAAACCTCAGATCAAAGTCTTGTTGAACAAAACGCTGTAGAAGATACCAATATCCAGCAGTGTGAGGGGTTTCCAGCCGCGCAACGGGGCTTCCCCAATGATGAAACCAGCAGCAATGATGGGGGTTTTCCAGCGATGAGACCAGTGACACAATAGAAATTCTATTCTCCAATGACAAGGTTAGTGGTTTCATGAAGAAATGTAGATCTATCAAACCCTCCCTCTCCCTCTCTGCGATTTTTTCAACTGCGCTGCCCCTGCAAAAAATGGAGAGAGAAAAATTGCCAAAACCAACCTAACAAAAAAAACTAATTATGAGATCTGGCGGCCAGAAATAAATGGGCTGCTGAACAGATCAACGACCATCATCATTTGAGCAGTATATAATAAATGAAATATAAAATCGCATCTAATATAAACTAAAAATAAAAACGGTGTGTCAAATTATTATGGAAATAAAAAACTAACAGCAGTGTATGGTTAATAGTAGCTTTTGGTAAGCAGTAACAAGGTTATGATAGTATGAGGCCGGAGGAAGCAGAGTCTGCTATCGAAAATAGGATCTAGTGATAGCAATCATACTTGTTGTGAGTACGATCAAAGATACATTTTTTAACCCAAGTATAGCACAATCGCTAACCTCGGGGTCAATCTCAGAGAATAAATGTCCAATTCCCTAGTTATATTTTTAAAATAGGTTTTTAAATTTATATTTTAAAATTAGAAAACTCTGAATGTAAAAAACACTGATGAAAACAAAAATATAATGATGAAATAGTGATAAAAAAAGGAAAATAGAGGAAACAAAAATAAAGATAAGAGAGTCGGTATGAACAATCTTAGATCCAGGTTGATCTTCTCCTAGATACCCTTCAAATATATACTAAAGAATTAAATCAGTAACTCTAATCCTCACTCAGCGCATGGTCAATGGCTCGATGCACACACGTATTCCATCCAAAACATTGAGCATTCATGTGTATAATCACTTCATACACACGAGCACTCTCCCAAGGTAAATAAATCTCCAAATCAAATCACTCCAGCAAAGAATTTCTTCCCAACATAAGTGATCATCGAATGATCAAAAATTACACAACCTAACCTAACCACTCGATTGAGTATGTCAAGAGAAGAATGGGTAAAGGATCAATGGGGGAAAGTGAAACAACCCGATCGAATGCATGAACACACTCTCACACACCCCAATTCACCTTCATGATCTCTTATGAGTGATGAATAGTTGATGATCAACATGAAGTTTGGATCTAGAGAAAGAATTGAGATTCACTTCTTGAATCTCAACTCAAAAATTACTTCACCATTACAAGAGATTCGAGATCACACATAGACAGAGGATGAACGAATAGGATAACATAGTAATTGTATTTAAAAAATAAAAAATGACAGAAATATTAACAGAACCTAAGAATAAATTAAAATAATCCAAATAGAAGAAGAATAAGAAATGCTCCCCATCTCCAGGTATCACAGATGATTCTCATGTCTAGGGAATACAGAAAATAGGGCAGGATCACCTCTAATATTCAGAAAATGAGAAACAAAAAACGGTGAAAAACAATTTCATACATGAATGAAATCAAAATGGTGTCCCTTGACACTCTCATCAAATAGCCTTTGGTGAAATCCATGTGGTTGAAGTTAGCCTATTGAAAAGGAATGTGCCTCCCCTCGCAGAAGTGATGCAATTCTCCATGATTAGGTTCGGCTTCCTCCCACGATCAGCTACCAACTATGCCAAAAAATAGAAGGATACGAGAAACTGAAATAATTTGTACAAAATATTATTTTTTTATGACTTGGACTTCAATGTCCAAGTATTTTTTATATTTATAAATAAATATATTTAAATATATTACTATTAAATACAAAATTATATATGTAACTATCATTATTATTATAAATTTATAAATACATAAAAAATATTTAAAAAAACATACTAATGTTATTTATATATACTACTAATATCATTATTAAACATAAAATATTATATTTATATTTATATTTATTATTATTTTGTTTTTTTATTCTTTTAATGTCACCTGTAATCTGGTATTCATCATGGGGGGAGGCTTAGCCTCATGAAAGGGATTCTCTCATGCGTTGGGGGCTCGACTCAGGCGACTGCAGAACTCCGGCTTCAATAGACTACATACTATCCTGGCGACAGTGGGACTTTGATGGTCATGTGGCTTTGGTTTGGTTTCTTCAAGAGCAGTGGTGGCTTGGTGAAGGGGTCTTCAATAGTGGCATGTGGAATAGATGCGGTAGAGCTCAGCGGGGTCATCAACGTTGGTGTGTTTAGACTTTCATTCTGGGTGCTGGTTCATGGACATCTACAATATTGAATAATTTATGCTCATTAATAATGGAAAATTATATTTGAGCTTAAAGTTAATCCTTGAAATTGCATAAATTTAGAGTATAACATATTAAGAAATTCAACAAATATCAATCTGATTCCCCTGTGAAATTTAGCAACACATCATAAGAATGAAAACACTGAGAAATTCAAATGAAAACATCTCAAGACGATAAAATAGTGGAAAGTGAGAAAAAACTTGAATATTTTCTTCATGATTGTCTTCTTGCTCTAGCCCAAAGTAAACTACCCTCAATCTGAGTATGTGGTTCTCATCCCTCCTCTTGTTTAAGTGTTCTCTCCCTTCAATGATGGATGGTGTTGTCCTATGTAACATGAAATCACTTGATGGATTTGAAATCTGTGGTTTGTCTTGTTCCCCCTCCTTGAATGGATGCTTCGTTTTTATGAGAATATATTCACTTACCTCAAGTACACACTCACCATCACAGGTTGAAAACCTCTCTATCTGAATTCCATGCGGCAGATCCTTCGTTTTTGATGCTCCTCCTTTGGTGACGATAGCCAAACTCAATCAACCAATTTCACTCAACGAGGGAAAGCTATTAAACCCCATGTCACCTTCTTTATGCACTTAGGGTCACAGAATGATACATTTTATATGAAAAAATTAGCGATTACAGTAAAAAAAATTGGACCATAGAAATCAAGCCCCCTGGCCCATGCCCAAACATTTTTTTTGGGATTTTGAATTTTATATTGATAATTATAATTATAGAGTTTTTATTTGTAAATAAAAAAAGTAAAAAAATTACTATACACATACATATAATTATTAAAATTAATAAATATAAAAAACAATTTTAGAAAAACATGTGAATATTTAGAATTATAGATACAATAAAATATTATTTTAATTTTTAAAATAATTAAATATAAATGTCAAAATTATTATTTTTACTATGATTAGATAACTTAGTATTATAATTGTGATTATTATATGTATTATTATGTATGTTATTATTATATTATTTTTAATATTATTATATGTAAAATATTTATGTTAAAAATAAAATAATAGAAGGCGGGGGTCGCACGATAGAAATGGTCAGTGGGTGGTTCGATTGGAGAAAGGGGGCTCCCACTGCAGCACATCCTCAACCAATGAGAGGCGCTCGGTGGGTGCTTGGTTTATCGGCAGCAATGTTGGGTGGAGTATTACTCAGGTGGTGGCGGCTTTGGGATCGACCGAGAAAGATTGTGACAGTAAGGGATCTCAGCTGCGCCGATGGTCATATCCTCTTATGGAATTTCATCAGATCACTTTGGATCACTAAATTCATCCGTATATGGTGTCTTTTAGTTTCTTCTCGGAGAAAATAATGGGGCTTCACAGATGTGGTGAAGGTTCATGCAGGAGTGGCCCAAAAAAATTGAAATTTTTCCCTAAATGCATTCAGACATAAAGTAAAAAAGATAAGATTGATGCCCTTTCTTTGTATATTTTTTCTTGAGCATTTCCCTATCCCGGGGGCTCTTTGGGCTTGCCCTAGGAATGGCCCGGGGTTCCTATTGTGTCGGAAGTGAATTGGTCCGAGATAATAACTCAGTTAAGAAAAAAATACAATCTAAGAGTCAATAACAAAAAGAAAGTGTAGAAATAAGAGAATAAAAATAAATGGGGCATAAATTTTAACATTTAAAACCCCCCAATACCGAGGATTAAAAAACAAGGGGTAAACTCTAGGAAAATATACTATGAATCAAAGAATACATAAATCCAAGTAAAGATCAAAACTTGAATTTCATATATTGCATAGAAAACCAATGTGAAATTTCAAACTAAAAATCCTATTGTCTCTCAATCATCCTGTGAGAAGACATTATCCTTTAAAGATCAATATTAAATATGTGGAATCAATGATTCTCCTCAAATAAATCTTTTCAAAACAATTACAAACCTGATTTCCTCACTACATGGTGTAGGTCACTGAATACAGCTACCGAGACCAAACGTCACCTGTATATCTTCTTCACAAGTCTCTTCTCTCTAGCACGTGTGTCTCTCTTTCATATCATGTTGCATGCTATTGATTTTCTCAGTCTCTCAATTTTGTTGTGAACCTCTAACTTGAATCCCTAATAACTCTTTTTTCATTGTTGTTGAACCACAACACCTATTTTACCTTTTAAAGGTCTCATATCTCATATCTTTCATAAAAAAATATATACAAAAAATATTTTCCATCAAAAAAATATCATCTGATTTTAGTTGGAAGATAGTTTGAAAATTACAAACATCATATTATGATTTTTATCTCCTATGAATTTTGGAAGAACCCCATCAATCTTCCCATTCAACCCATCAACAAAGGAGATAAATTCCAACAAACTTTGTTGGATCGTAAGCAGGTTGGTATCACACCAACCAATATCCTCTACAGAAAATATGAAATCCCACTTTTACATCTCAGATCAAAATATGAAAGATCGTCCTATAAAAGAAATCCAAATGATGAAGTACTGATCATACCTATATGTTCACTTTAAATACTATAATATATAATATATGACTCCACGATAATAGTGATCGGCACATTATCTGTAGAACCTACATGAATTAATTTCTCTCTCCGCTCTACATCCTCCGAGCAATATGAAACTCTCAACGCATAACCCTAATCGTTGGTGTTAATTCATTCATCACTAGTGAAACTCTATTAAGGGAAAAAATTTGGTTTAAGAACTAAAACACCTGACCTGACATGCTTCAGCTTCAAAAGCTTCTTCATCTTAGTCGACATTCAATGACTCATGTGCAACGGTCACCTGTGCCATAAATCTGACAAAGTCCTCTTTATAACTGGATTCATCACATCACTGAATACCTTTACATCATCCCTTCAAAGTGTTTCATCAACTATAGCTCATACATAAACCATCGACCGTAGGGGTAAGGTCTATCTTCCACCTCCAAATGAACACCTGACTCCAACAGTATCAAGAGCACAAAGTAGGTAAAAATTATGGCATTTAGATGGATCATGTTGCACATCCCTCAACATCATCAGACAACCTTCCTTAATAGTTATCCAAATATCACCAACACTAATGACATCAGTAGAATATCTAATACTTTTATTCGATCAACCAAATTCAAATTGTATTGAAGAAAATAGTTCCCTATTTGGTGAAATATGGAATGATGTTTCTGAATCAACCACCCATTCAGTGTATAGATATGACCTACGACAGTAAACCCCAACCAAAATTAAATCACCCTCAACCTGAATAAGACCTATGTCAGTATCCTCATAATCTATTTCATGCATCCTCTATTTTTCATTAATTATTTTCAATTCATTGTAGTTTCACTTTACACAACCCTCCTTTTCAAGAAAGAAGAATGTGACCATTGTTCTTGTCTTTGACCAACCTCTTTGATTACCAAGTCCATCTTCCATAGATGGAGTTCCACTATTGTCTAAATATTCTCCATTATTGTTCTCTCATAGAGTCTCGTTTATCAATAATGATGAAATCACATCATAAAACTTCATTGTTTCTATCCAGAACAAAAATGTAGTGATGAGATTATCATATGAATGAGTCAATCAACCCAAATAAAGAAACACTTTTCCTTCTTCTTCTATTTCAATCGGTTTTGTATTACCTTTATCATTGATCCTAACAACCACCAAAGACATATTTGTTAGATGTTTGGTGAACTCATACATATGGTTATCTAAATCTCCATTCTATGGAATTCACAAATGACACAACTATTTTTCAGAAATATTTAATTTGTGAGGGATTTTAATTTATGCATGCTTTCAAGATTTACCATATCTTATCGGGGGTTGTTATATTCATAAATTATAATAGAGTATTATTAGAAAAATACATATGAATCATGCTTTTCACCAGCACTCTCATATCCTTCCAATCACCATTTCTCACAATCTCTAGTTTATCTACTTTTTCTTCATTGACTTCAATGTATTCTTATTGTCCTTAATATTTTTAACTATTTGTTTACAAAGTGTAAATTTATTTTTCCCATATAATAGTTCAATGTTGGGAGAAATCCTATGACACGAATCACCCAAATCTAATCAGAAAGAAACATAGAAAATCACATTTTATAAGAGTTATTGGGCGGGAACGATGTGGATAAATCCTAGGATAATAACTCAGTTGTGGAAAAATAATGTGTGAGAAATGAAAATGAAAATAGGGTGAAAAAATTAGAGTAGACAAATTAATTGAGACACTGATTTTAACATGGAAAAAACCCTCCAACATAAAGGATTAAGAAAATAATGGGGGAATTTTGAGAAAATATACTATAAATCAGAGTGTAAAATTATACAATTAAAACATGAAACATGAATTGAAAATGTAGCATGGAAAACCATTTTGACAATACACACCCTAATATGCCCAACATATCTCTGAAAATCATCCTGTGATAAGACATCACACTTCGGAGATCAATCTTGAATACATCACATCAAAGAATCACACCAAATAAAACATTTCACAACAATTTCACAACTCGATTTTCCCACTGCATTGTGCAAGACACTGCAAACTAATTCCAAGGCTAAAAGTTTCCCAAGTATCAGCTGCACATGTCTCCACCCTCTAGTGTGTCTATCCACCTTTCGTATCACGTTTCATTCCTCTAATCTTATCCCACTATCTCAATGTCACTGTGAACCTCTTCCTCACAATCCAAATAATTTTTGTGGCATCATTGTGGCGCCATAATGCATCTTTCCCATTTTAAAGGCCTCATATCTCAATCTTTCATAAAAAAGATATACAAAAAATATATTCCATCAAAAAAATATCACATGATTTCAGAAGGAATATATTGTGAACAATTCATGCTCAATTTTTCATTTTTATCTTATTTCAAGTGAGAAGTGCCCCATCAGTTCCAGCGATGATGGCTGGTTCATTGGCTGGTGTGCGATTTTGGCCCGACATGTTCTCTGATGGTGGCCGGTGCAGGTTCATCCTTTCCAGTGGGTTTCCATTTCATCATATCTAAAACATTATTGATTTGGGTTTTTTTTACTACAACTATGGTGTTGGGGACTAGTTTGTTCAAATTGGTGAGGCCCAATGGAGGTTGGAACTGGGCAGTTTCAGAGGAGGCTGACCGATAGAGTGGTTGAGGGGTGCTGACAGAAGAAGCAGATTCAATAGTGGAAAGGGCACTGGTGGTAATAGGATGCTACTTTTGGGTCTGGTGCCACTGTTGGGATAGTCCAAGAGGTAGTAGGTGCAATGGTGGATGGGCTGCATTGGGCTGGTGGCAGTATGAGCCAGTGGTTGAACTAGTGTGTGGTAGCAGCATGCCAACGATGGATAACCAAGCAGTGCTAGACCAGTGACATCATCACATGAAAAAAACCTAGCAATTAAATTATAAAAATTACATCTAAAAAATACAATGAAACGCAAGAAATCAAAATTGAAATCGATAGAGTAAAATTATTTATTATCACATTAAAAGTACTCAATTAAATAAATTAATTTGAAACAATAAAAAATTATGTGAAAAAAAAATTTAAAAATATATTTTAAAAAACTAAAGAACAAATTGAAAGAATGATTTCAATTAAAATAATAAAAACATAAGAATAAATGTAATTTCAAAAACAATAAAGAAACAACTAAATAAAAAGAGATTAACTAAAGTAATTAATACTTTTTCAATTGAAATAAAATTAATTAAATAAAAAACGGAATAAGAGAATGAATTAAAAATTGAAATTATTATTTTTGAAAAAAAATTAAAGAATTAAAATAATGGAAATGCAAAAAATAATTAAAATTTATACAAGTAGAAGGTAATAAAAATGATGGTTAACACAAACTAAATTGTTTAACTTTAAAACATTGAAAATGTATAAGATAAACAATATAATACAAACTTTAATAAAAAATAATAGTTTGAGTAACTAAATACAAAAAATGGAATTTATATAAAACTATTCACCAAAATAAATTAATTTATTAATAAAAATAAAATTAATTATTAAAACTGATGTGGAAAAATGAAATGAAAAAAGACCACATCAAATTCAACAAATTTTTAGACCCTCTAATCATCATATTTAGATGATAGTCCTATTAAATTATATTTAGTTAATTTCATAAACCTTCCAATGAATCAAGAACCACATAAATACGACTTATGTAGTGCACGATATTACTAAATGACAGAATCACACATAATCTAGGAAATTTTTGTATGATATATAACATTTCAGATTAAAGGTTTAGAGGTCATATACAAGAAATCAACTTGTCTGATCTTAGTGGATTGAGAGTTGGATACATTAAGAAACCATTGGGTTCTATTTTTATCATTTTTTTATTCATAATCAAATGGTCGATTATATATATATTTTTTATACATTCTGACTTATGATTTCACATTCATATGATTTTTCTATTTAAATAAATTATGGAAATAAAATTCCTTTAATTTTAACTTATATAAATTTTTTATAATTTTTTCATAAAAAATATATTTATGTACATGTTAATTTATGAAAATTACAATATATTGATGAGAAAAAATAGATTCTTATTGAGTTTATAAACAATGTATAGGGAAAATTATTTGTGAAATCATCCATTTCATTTAGAATTTTAAATCCTTATTTCTAGATTCTATCCATTGTCATTCAATATATTAAATTGTAGTTTTTTGATGGATTTAATGTGGAATTTGGATTAATATAGAGTTTAGTTATTATAATAAAGGCTGATTTTATAGAATACATGTAATATAAAATAATCAACGTTGGATTAGGCCTTTCAAATTTAGGATTATATACCTAATTATAGGTTCTAATTTATAATTATTGATGACTGTTCATGTGTTATTATGTAATAAAAAATATATACTCTGATAAATAATATATAACATTAAACAATATATCTATAATTTCAACACTAGATCATATCGGAATAAGTTACATGTATGTATAACTATGAGTGTTAAGGTGATTTCCCAATTCTAGTAAATCTTCCCAAAAAGAAACTTATCTATGAATCTGTTACCTTTTGGTATAATAGGGAATTTTATACACTGAAAAGGTGTTGTTGTCGGTGCCCTCAAATGATTAGTGTGATTATAGGGTACTTAGGTGCAGTAGAGTGGATGACCAAGGTCGTCTCTCAAAGGAGGAAGTAGATTTAAAACAACCTTTTAAAGGTATTCTAAAAAATATAAAAGAGAATAAAAACAGAACATGAATGGATTGGGGTTGGTTATAGTTTATAAATCTAGAACATGTTTTCTGGAAGAAGATTGTATTTTTTATTTTTTTTAGTTTTGAAATGAAGTTTGATTAAAATGACACAACAAAAAGATGTTTTTTAGACAATATTTAAAAGACGCAATCGATCTAACTCTACCTCTTCAATAATTTATTAATCATTATCATTTAAATTAATATTCACTTAATTATTATCCCTTATTTTTTAACCCCTGAACCCTAAAGAATTAACCTTACCACAAAGATGAAGTGAATTTAACCTTAGGCTAACTTCGGAACATGCAATCGCAACACCCTGGTTTGTTTGATGTTCTAAGGATAGCTTATGGTCAGTGGTACATTAAGGCACATATCCATTCTGGAAATGATAATGAATTTTTTTAGGGATTATATTTGAACTCTAAAAATTTACCCCGTATGGTCTTGTATTACCGATTAAGATCATGCTCTCACAATTTACACAAAATCTCGACCTCACGTGTTTTTGTGTTAATTTTTCAATTGCTTGCATAGTTTCTTAAAATTTAAAAACACAATTCATGGATCATATTAATTGAATTACAGTAGCTCATTGATTCAAAATAAATGAATGAAGAATGATAGAGTTCGATCGATTACTAAAAAGAACGACTCTTCCATGGGTGGTGTAATCATCGTAGAAGCGAATTGCATTTGCAAAGGTTTATAATGGGTATAACCCAATAACGCTTCTACTCAAGAATTGAAGCCCAAAGAGGAAGATTAAGAGAAGAATAAATTTAAATAAAATAGAAGAAAACAGAAGAAATAAAAGAAGAACAAAGAGGTTTATTAAGAAAACACAAACATTACAACTTGAGGAAGAAGAATAGGGCTTCGACGAAGGGATCCTTGCTTCAAGAGCTACCCTTATTGAATTGCTAGGAAAATTGGAGTGGAACCTCTTATCCTATACCCTAAACTTCTTAATGAACGTCCCCAACCCCTAAAAATGAGAAAAACTCCAATTTATAGAGGGTAGGGGAGGAGAGGTTATAAGTGGTTTCAAGTGTGAATGTGGAAATTCGGCCAAATATTTTAATCCACCTTGAACCGCCCATTTGACCACCTATACGGGTGAATCAGCTCTTCTTCCAGATGGATTATTTGTGCCAAATCATGTCCCCGAGCTTTTCCCAAAATGTGGGTTCAATCCAAGCCCGGATGGAGAATATATGGCCCAAATAAAGAACTCATGTCCATTCTGCCGAGTCCATCCCAACTTTTAATTCATGGCCCATTTTAAACAACCAAATTCACTCTTTAGCTCTAGTGTTCTGAATAATAGTTGTAGAAAATTACTTTAGGAGAACTGTTAAAATATTTAAAATTAAAATAATAAATATAAAAATATTTATCTTCGAAATACTACAGTGCACTATAAAGGGTAAAAATGGAATTTTCACCAAATTTTCAAATGAATGATCAAATCCCAAATATTTTATAAATAAAATTATTTAACACAATGTGAGAAAATTATATCATTTATTATCAATAAAATATTCAACAAAATAGTGTTTTATTAACTCCCCCACACTTACCCTTTTGCACTCCTCGGCAAAACCTCATGTCAAGTAAACATCAATATCAAATCAAAACAAATTTTAAAACACATATCCTTGAGATCAAACAATTACACACCAAGAAACAAAAGATATCATGCCTCATAAAAAACATTTATTTAATGTTATTCATTTATATCATTCAATATATTTCCACTTTATTTATCCTCCCATGCACAAAACACTTACCTGGATTGAATTTTCTCTTATCACACAAATGTCAATTTTTTTGCAATGTCTTTCTCATCCAAACTCATACAACGGTCACCATAGGCTTGATAAATTCCTATATCGCTACCCTATGTGAGTCAATGACATAAGTTTATCATGAGGACTTTTCAGGGTTGTTTTGTGGCTTTCGGTTGGTAGGATTAAGATGTGAAAAACTCTGAGGCTGAATGAGGAGGGCCTGACTCTTTTTGAAGCAAAATTACATTAATCTAATTTTCACTTAAATATGGTCTTCTCCTCAATCCCCATAGTATCAATTCAGCTCCATCATCATGAAAAGTCATGGAAAGTTTACACCATTCATCATTTCAGCATCAAAATTGTCAATCTTCTCAAATATGATTTTCTTGAAAGCTCCAGATGGGCACAACTTTCCACCTCAATTAGAAGCTCTAGAAAAGGCACAACGTCACTTGTCATGAAATCTGCATAAAAGGCACAACTTTCAATGTAATGAATTTCTTCAACAGCAAACACATCTCTTCAGAATTTAATTTTCCATCCAATGTATCACAGAATGTTGTAGAACAACACAACATAGCTTCCCCCACACTTAAGTTCAACTAGATTATGAAATTTCACTTCAAGAGTTGGTTGGATAAGGAAAATTGGCTTGTAAGGTGGAAAACCTAACAGGATACGCATGGATTATAAGGGATAAAAGGATTAAATGTTCATGGAAGGAAATTATAAAAAAGGATTCTTTGAAATTGTGGCTTTAATACCAAACAAATGCCTAAATCATTTAAACATAAGTACGTCAAACCCTCAAGTTTTGAAAGGAATAGATCAAATTCTGGTTAAATCAAGCATGGTTTGGTTCTCTCAATAAGTGAGGTGAATGTAAAGAATATGAAAATAATGGTTCAGAAGCCTCACAAGAAAGTGATTTCAAATATAAAGACAATGAGATGTGACATGGGATTCAAAATGCAGTGTACTTTTCATAAAATTACTAAATATTTGAACTTGAAACAAAGTCATTTCAGCATTCATTTATGTTTAGTTTCAAGGGATAAATTATTTCACTTATTGATATGCATTTCAAAATTGTGGTGAGAATAATTTTAGCTCAAAATTTTAAAAAACACAATGAAAATTGAAAAATAAACACACAAAATTTGAAAAACAGACAATTTTTTTTGCTTTTTTAAACAGGAAAACAATTTAATCTACTAAACTAAAAGGTTCCCTCCCACAAACTTAAAATATTTCATTGTCCTCAATGTCAACCCATGAGATGATATATTCACATGAAATGCAGAATTTTTAAATAGGACAAATAATATAAAAGTGAAAGGGTTAGGAACAGCCTAGTGTGCACAAGTGATGATGGGGTCATGTAGTGTGATAAAATCCACTGCATCAGTAGGAAGTCCCTCAATGTATCTCTTCAAACATTGCCCATTGACTGTAAAGCTCCTTCTTGTGTCCTCTTGTGTGATCTCCACAGGCACCAGCTTCAGTCGTGAACTATAGAGAATGACTTTCTCTCCATCATGAAACTCCCTTTGTCGGATCATTCTATCATGAGTTGCTTTTGATATTTCCTTGTAGATCCTTGAGTTATCATATGAAGACAATCTAATCTCCTCAAGCTCTTGAATTTGCAGCTTCCTTTGGATTCCAGCTTGGGATAAATCCATGTTTCATTTCCTTATAGCCCAATAAGCCCGATGCTCTACTTCCATGGGGAGATGACACACTTTCCCAAAAACAATCCGAAATGGGGACATACCAATGGGTGTCTTGTATACTGTCCTATAAGCCCACAATGCATCATCCAAGTGCTTTCTCCAATGCTTCCTTTTTGGCTACACAGTTTTCTCCAAAATTTGTTTCAACTCACAATTTGAAACCACATCCTGGCCATTTGTTTGGGGTTGGTATTTTGTTGATGTTTTTGTGTGTCACCCCATACTTCCGAAGAAGGGAAGAAAGATTATAATTGCAGAAATGTGTCCCTTGGTCACTGATGATAGCCTTTGGTACTCCAAACCTGTAAAAAATCTGTACCTTCACAAAATCCACAACAACATGAGAATCATCAGTCCTGGTGGCCTTGGCCTCCACCCATTTGCTCACATAATCTGCAGCAACCAAAATATACAAGAAACCATATGAACTTGGAAAATGACCCATAAAATCAATGCCCCACACATCAAAAATCGTACAGAATAGTATGGGTTGTTGGGGCATCTCATGTCTTCTAGAAATATTCCATGTGTGTTGGCAATGAGAGAATGACTTACAAAACACATGAGCATCATGGAATAAACTAGGCCAATATAATCCAGAGTCCAAAACTTTCCTAGCTGTCCGTTGGGGTCCAAAGTGTCCACCACAACCAAGTGTATGATAGAATTGAAAAACAGACTCAAAATCCTGATCAAGAACACACCCCCTAATAACTTGGTCACTACCCATGAACCATAAGTATGGATCATCCCAAACATAAAATCTTAACTCACTCTTTAATTTAGGGAATTGATGTTTCCTTAAATTTTCATGGATTTCAGAGGCAACAAGGTAGTTAACTAAATCTGCATACCAAGGATGCGTACCTGAGATGGATTAAAAATTATCATCGGGGAAAGTGTCTCGAAGTGCTACCTGGTCCAAGGTGTCACCCTATGGTGTGTGAGTAAGACTACTCATGTGGTCTGACACCAAATTCTCTAATCCCTTCTTGTCTATTATCTCAATATCAAATTCCTAAAGAAGGATCATCCAACAGATAAGTCATGGATTTGCATCTAGCTTCTTTAGGAGGTACCTCAAAGCTGCATGGTCAGAAAAAAAACTACTTTAGAGCCCAATAAATATGAACAGAATTTATCTAAAGAAAATATGACAGCAAGAAACTCCTTTTCTGTTGTGGTGTAGTTTTATTGGGCAGAATCCAACGTCCTCGATGCATATGAAATCACATGTGAACGTCCCTCCTCCCTCTGAGATAAGACAGCTCCAACTGTGAAGTTTGATGCATCACACATAAGCTCAAATGGAAGGTCCCACCGCAGGGGTTATATTATTGGTGGAGTGGTCAGACACATCTTTAGCTCATCAAATGATACCCTGCATGAATTATCAAAATTGAATTCAATATCTATTTGAAGCAACCGAGATAAGGGTAGAGCGATCTTACTAAAATATCTGATGAAGCATCGATAAAATCCAGAATTTCCAAGGAATTATCGAACACCACAATCACATGTAGGATATGGTAGGGATGAAATAATGTCTACCTTAGATTTATCAACTTCAATGCCATTTTGTGAGACTATATGTCCTAAGAAAATTCCCTTTTCACCTTGAAATGAAATTTTTCAAAATTTAAGACCAGATAAGGATCCATAAACAATGATGCAACACATCAACCAAACTAGAGAGACATTCATCAAATAAGGATCCATAAACTGTAAAATCATCCATAAATACCTCCATGCAGGTCTCAATGAAATCTGAGAAAATACTCACCATGAATATCTGGAAGGTACCTGGGCCATTGAAAAGTCAAAACCGCATCCTTCAGTAAGAAAAGGTACCGAATGGGCAGGAGAATGTCGTCTTCTCCCGGTCCTCTGGTGTAATGGGAACCTGAAAATAGCCAGAGAAACCATCCAAGAAGCAATAATGTGTCCTACCTGCAAGTCTCTCAAGCATCTGGTCAATGAATTGAAGTGGGGAATGGTCCTTACGAGTGGATTGATTTAGTTTCCTATAATCAATAAACACTCACAAACTGTTTAGTACTCTCACAGGAACTAACTCATCATTTTCATTTTTTATAACACTGAATCCAATTTTCTTTGGTACAACCTGGATAGGGATAACCCATTGTGAGTCAGAAATAGGGTAAATGATATCTGACTCAAGTAATGTTTCAACTTCATTCTTAACAACTTCCAAAAGTGTTGGATTAAGTCTCCTTTGTGGCTTCCTAATCGGTTTAGCCCCATCCTCCAAGAGAATCCTATGCATGAAATGGATGGGCTAATACCTGATATGTCTGCCAATGCCGAACCAATTGCACTAATGTTATCTCTCAATAGATTCAAAAGTTTATCTTCATGTTAAAAAGAGAGATTTTTGGCAATGATAACAGGTAGTCTATCACCACTCATCAAGTATGCATATTTAAGATTTGGGGGAAATGTCTTGAGTTCCAATGTAGGGGGTGATGTATGGTTGGAGAAATTGATGAAACAGACATATCTGCACAATGAACATCAGTATCAGAATAAAAATCATCAAAATCAGAGAATAAAGCACCAAATCCATCATCATACTCAATAGCCATGTCATAATCAGAGTTCACATGATCAAGATAAGAATATGAATCCATTTAAAAATCAAATCTTAGAGAGTATTGTTCATTAGAAATAGGTGTGGAAGTTCTCTTAGACATTAAACCAGAACCAATACTCCTAATCTCCCTAAGCATAGGACAATCAAAATCCATGGAGTTTTTACTTGGTGGTTCAAAATGGGAGATAACAAAAGCAGAATGGCCCTCATAGGGGTACTTCATGGAGTCCATAACATTAAAAATTACAACTTCATCTCCAAACTCCATGGAAAGTGTACCCTCATGAAAATATATGATAGATTTTGCAGTTTTGAGGAAGGGTCTACCTAAGATAATGGGATCACGAGAACTTACCTGATCATCCTCCATTTTGATCACATAGTAGTCTGCTGGAAAGATCATGTCTCTTACCCAGACAAGTTCATCCTCAAGGACTCCCTCTGGATATGTTGTAGCTATATTTTCCAACTACACCACTACTCTTGTTGGATTCAACTCACCAACCTACAAGGAAGAGAATATAGAGTGAGGCATCACATTTATTGAAGCTCCTAAATCACAAAGAGCATCATAGAAGTGCAACTCCCCTATGGTACATGGGATGGTGTATATCCCAGGATCCTTGCATATTGTTGGCATTGCTAGAGTTGGTGTAATGAGTGCTGAGACATTCCTTTCAAGGTTGATCCTCTCATTTCCTTTGATCCCTCATCGATTGGTACAAAATTATTTTAATAATTTTTCATACCTTGGAAATTTTTTAATGGCTTCAAGTAGAGTAATGTTGATCTCCACACGCTTGAATGTGTCCAAAACCTCTTTTTTCATCGCCTCTTCAGCCATCTTCTTGGTTTGAACAACCCTATTTGAAAAAGGAAGGGGTTTAGGAGGAACATCATCAATGTTTTTCTTTCCTTTATCTTTATCCATGGATTTCTCTTCAGTTGGTATGGAATGCAGCTTCTCTAGAGTTGAGGTGAATCCTGGTGGAATATTAGGTATGGATGTATCGTTAATTTTCTTCCCACTTCTCAATGTGATGGCACTAACATTCCCCTTTGAATTTGGAGTGGGTTGGGAAGGTAGATTTCCAGAATTCTTACTCACAAGTCATGGAGGGCGGTGGCAATCTGGATCATTTGAGTCTTCAACTCCCTCAGCTTCGAACCGTGACTCTTCAGCTCATTCTGTTGATTAAGAATGGTTTTTTTCAAAAGGTCATCAGTGTTAGAGTCTACCTTATGTTGGAGATTCCCTTGTTGCTGACTTGTTGATGTTTGAACTTCAAATCTCCATTGGGGTTGTTGGAAACCCTGTTGGTAAGTGGAGGCTGCTGGATGTTTGGTTGAAAAGGGGGCCTTTGTTGTTGTCTAGAGCCATACCTCATGTCTGGTTGATCTTTCCACCCTTGGTTGTATGTTGGAGAAAACTAGTCAAACATCTTTTGGGGATATGGTTGTTGTTGCTGCTGAAATGGTCTCCCTGGGAATACTACTGCGCAATCCTCTGTCCCTTGTAGTCGTGGGTAATAGTCAGTTGGGTGGCTTGTCTCAATGAAAATACCACAAGGCCTTGAAGGAGGGGGTAGAGATTTCTTTTGTGCCAAAGAAATTTTCATCAACATACTGTCAATTCTTCTAACTTGGTATCAATCAAATGACTCTCAAGAGAAGAAGGACTTACCTGATGTACTCCCCTGACATGTGGTGTACCTCTATCCCAAATTGTAGGGAGTTTTGGGCGATCTTGTCGATCAATTCACGTGCATCTATTGGCATCTTGTCCACCAATTCCCCTTATACTGCGGCATCCACCATGCTCTTCTCCATAGGTGTGAGTCCTTTATAGATGTACTTAATGAGGATTTACTCACTGATTTGGTTATGTGGACAGTTTACACACAAATTCTTGAATCTCTCCCAATACTCATACATTGACTCCCCTTGTACTTTCTTGATCCCTGGGATCTCCTTATGAATGGAAGTGGTCCTCGATGCTGGAAAAAATATCTGCAAGAAAATACATTTTAAATCGTTCCAACAAGTTACATCCTAGGGTTGTAAATAATACATCCAATATTTCGCAGCTCTATCTAGTGAGAATGGGAATGATCTTAATTTTATTTGATATTTAGAAACATTTCGTGGTTTAAGGGTTGAGAAAACCACATTAAATTCTTTAAGGTTTTTGTTTGGATCCTCACCAGATAAGCCATGAAATTTTGGAAGAAGGTGAATTAACCCAGATTTTAACTCAAAGTCTGATTCGAGGTTCGGGTATGCAATACAATTTGGTTGATAGTTAATATCTGGTGCAGCCAATTCTTGAATGGTTCTATTAAGTTCATTTAAATTATTTTCAGCCATTAGTTATGGTTTTAATTTGGACATAGAAGTGTTTACAATTTCAAAATTCCTAGAGTGTAGGAATTCCCCAGTTGGGTAAATGTCGACACATCCCGTAGACTGAGAATGATGGATTCACGCCCTAAGGTTGCGTTCAATCTCAGGGTCCAGATATAAGAGATCCTCAGGATTGGTTCATGTCATAAATCAAAGAAATAGAAAAATGATGTGATGAAAATTGGACCATAATAAAATGATAAGAAGTTTGATTTGATGGTCTAAAAAAAGGATAAAAAATGAAAACTTGAGAAAGGGGAAAGATGAAAGATAGAGGTGAAGAAAATAATTAAATGAAAAATAAAAGAAATGCCTCTAAATGGTTGAATAAATTACTTTTCTCCCTGAAAACGGATCCAATTTGAAATGGCGCTGTCGTGGGCACCCTCAAATGATTAGTGTGATTTTGGGGTACTTAGGTGCAGTAGAGTGGCTGACCAAGGTCATCTCTCAAAGGAGGAAGTAGATTGAAAACAACTTTTTAAAGGTATTCTAAAAATAAAATAAAAGAGAATAAAAACACTACTTGAAAGTATGTGGGTTGGTTATAGTTTATGAATCTATAAGAAGTTTTCTGGAAGAAGATTATATTTTTTTTGTTTTTTGTTTTGAAATGAAGTTCGATTAAAATGACACAACGAAATGATGTTTTTTAGACAATATTTAAAAGATGTAATCGATCTAACTCTACATCTTTAATCATTTATTAATCATTATAATTTAAATTAATATTCACTTAATTATAATCCCTTAATTTGTTAACCCCAAAACCCTACGAGAATTAACCTTACCACAAAGATGAAGTGAATTTATCCTTAGGCTAACTTCGGAACATGCAATAACAACACCCTACTTTGTTTGATTCTCTAAGGATAGCTTATGGTCAGTGGTAAATTAAGGTAAATATCCATTATGGAAATGAGAATGAATTTTTTTTAGGGATTATATTTGAACTCTTCAAATTTATCCCGTATGGTCTTGTATTACCGATTAAGATCACGCTCTCACAATTTACACAAAATCTCAACCATGCGTGTTTTTGTGTTAATTGTTCAATTTCATGCTTAGTTTCTTACAATTTAAAAACAAAATTCATGTGTCATATTAAGTGAATTACAGTATCTCATTGATTCAAAAAAAATGAATGAAGAATGATAGTGGTCGATCGATTACTAAAAAGAACTACTCTTCCATGGGTGGCGTAATCATCGTAGAAGCGAATTGCATTTGCAAAGGTTCATAATGGGTATAACCAAATAATGCTTCTACTCAAGAATTACAGCCCAAAGAGGAAGATTATTAGAAGAAGAAATTTAAATAAAATATAAGAAAAGTGAATAAAGAAAAGAATAACAAAGAATTTTATTAAGAAAACACAAACATTACAACATGAGGAAGAAGAATAGGTATTGTGTTACCTTTATCATTGATCCTAACAACCACCAAAGACATATTTGTTAGATGTTTGGTGAACTCATACAAATGGTTATCTAAATCTCCATTCTATGGAATTCAAAAATGACACAACTATTTTTTCAGATATATATAATTTGTGAGGGATTTTAATTTATGCATGCTTTCAAGCTTTACCATATCTTCTATGGGGCTGTCAGATTCATCAATTATAATAGAGTATTATTAGAAAAATACATATGAATCATGATTTTCACAAGCACTCTCATATCCTTCCAATCACCATTTCACACAATCTCTAGTTTATCTATGTTTTCTTCATTGACTTCAATGTATTCTTATTGTCCTTAATATTTTTAACTCTTTGTTTACAAAGTGTAAATTTATTTTTCCCATAAAATAGTTCAATGTGGGGAGAAATCCTATGACATGAATGACCCAAATCTAATCAGAAAGAAACATAGAAAATCACATTTTATAAGAGTTATTGGGAAAAATAAATGTGGATAAATCCAAGGATAATAAATCAGTTGTGACAAAATATTGTGTGAGAAATGACAATGCAAATAGGGTGAAAAATTTAGAGTAGAAAAATTAATTGAGACACTGATTTTAACATGGAAAAAACCCTCCAATATAAGGGATTACGAAAATAATAGGGAAAATTTTTGAAAATCTACTATAAATTAGAGTGTACAATTATACAATTTAAACATGAAACATGAATTGAAAATGTATCTTGGAAAACCATTGTGACAATACAAACCCTAATATGCCGAACATCTCTCTGAAAATCATCTTGTGATAAGACATCACACTCCGGAGATCAATCTTGAATACATGGAATCAAAGAATCACCCCAAATAAACCATTTCACAACAAATTCACAACTAGATTTTCCCAATGCATTGTGCAAGACACTGCAAACTACTTCCTAGTCTAAAAGTTGCCCAAGTATCTACTGCACAAGTCTCCACCCTCTAGTGTGTCTATCCTCCTTTCTTATCACGTTTCATGCCACTAATCTTATCCCTCTATCTCAATGTCACTGTGAACCTCTTCCTCACAATCCATATAATTTTTGTGGCATCATTACGGTACCACAATGCGTCTTTCCCGTTTTAAAGGCCTCATATCTCAATTTTTCATAAAAAAGATATACAAAAAATATATTCCATCAAAAAAAATATCACATGATTTTAGAAGGAATATATTGTGAACAATTCAAGCTCAATTTTTCATTTTTATCTTATTTCAAGTGAGAAGTGCCCCGTCAGTTCCAGCGATGATGGCTGGTTCGGTGGCTGGTGTGCGATTTTGGCCCGGCTTGTTCTCTGATGGTGGCCGGTGCAGGTGCATCCTTTCTAGTGGGTTTCCATTTCATCATATCTAAAAAATCATTTATTTGGGGTTTTTTACTATAACTATGGTTTTGGGGACTAGTTTGTAAAAATTAGTGAGGCCCAATGGAGGTTGGAACTGGGCAGTTGCAGGGGAGGCAGACCGGTAGAGTGGTTGAGGGGTGCTGGTGGAAGAAGCAGATTCAATAGTGGAAAGGGCACTGGTTGTAATAGGATGCTACTTTTGGGTCTAGTGCCACTGTTGGGATAGTCCAAGAGGTAGTAGGTGCAATGGTGGATGGGTTGTAGTGGGTTGGTGGTAGGATGAGCCGGTGGTCGAACTAGTGTGTGGTAGCAGCATGCCAATGATGGATAACCAAGCAGCGCTAGACCAGCGACATCATCACATGAAAAAAACATAACAAATCAATTATACAAATTACATATGAAAAATACAATGAAATGCAAGAAATCAAAATTGAAATCTATAGAGTAAAATTATATATTATCACATTAAAAGTACTCAATTATATAAATTAATTTAAAACTATAAAAAATTATTTGATTTTTTTTTAATTTTATTTTAAAAAATTAAAGAACAAATTGAAAGAATGATTTGAATTAAAATAACAAAAACATAAGAATAAATGTAATTTCAAAAAAAATAAAGAAAAAACTAAATAAAAAGAGATTAACTAAAGTAATTAAGACTTTTTCAATTGAAATAAAATTAAATAAATAATAAACGGAATAAGAGAATTAATTAAAAATAGAAATTATTATTTTTGAAAAAAAATAAAGAATAAAAATAATGGAAATATAAAAAATAATTAAAATTTATACAAATAGAAGGTAATAAAAATGATGGTTAACACAAACTAAATTTTTTAACATTAAATCATTGAAAATGTATAAGATAAACAATATAATACACACTTTAATAAAAAATAATAGTTCAAGTAATAAAATAAAAAAATGACATTTATATAAAACAATTCAACAAAATAAATTAATTTATTAATAAAAAGAAAATAAATTATTAAAACTGATGTTGAAAAATTAAATGAAAAAAGACCACATCAGATTCAACAAATTGTTAGACCCTCTAATCATCAGATTTAGATTATAGTCCTATTAAATTATATTTAGTTAATTTCTTAAACCTTCCAATGAATCAAGAACCACATTAATATGACTTATGTAGCACATGATATTACTAAATGACAGAAGCACACTGTTGATGTTCCCTTTGTCACAAAATCTAAAGATTGGAAAGGGGGATTATCTTAACTCAAAGTGATTCAACCTTTGGACAAAATATCAAAAACTGACAAAGGAAGGAATAAGAAGAATGTTGCACAAGGTTCGCGCAAGTTCTACTATGCTCGTGCAAGTACACTTGCACGCCACATAATGGTCACGCAAGTGACTTGCACGCCCTAAGGGATAACCGCCCGGGGTCTTCTCCAGCCTATAAATAGACCCTGTGGGCCCCCCATTTGGAGGAGGAATTTTTCCAGAAACTCAGATTTGAGCTCCCAGTGCCCTAGTCTCTTCTCAAAGCTTCCAAAACACTTCTAAGGTAATTTCGTACCTATAATTGAAGATCTAAAGAGGGGGAGGAAGGCCTAAGTGTTGAAACACATCAACACTTGTGTGCCTGAGTGGCCAGCCCTTATGGGAAATGGCCAAACTTGCACGCCGCCTAACTCCTTCAAAAGAACTTGTGTGCCACTCTTCTGGAAGAACCTCCAGATGATTCTAAAGGCTTTAATCAAGAGTCTCTCAAGTATTAACCTGCTGGTTAACCGTCTTGCAAGTACACATGTGTTGCGCAGGTATACCTGCACGACCAGGACTTGCGCGCCCACGTAGTACCTATGCGCCTGCCAGGACTTGTGCGCCCATTCCTTTTTGGGTGCCCTTCTTGCCAATTTTCACCCCTCTTAAGCCATTCCACCTTTCCTATTCCTGATTCAGTCTTCAAGACACTTTTCAAATCCATTTATGGCATGATTTCTTGATTTTACTTCCTTATCTGAAAGGAATTCTATGGAATATCTCTCAAAACCTAGTGATTTACACATCTTTATCTAACTAAAGATTGAGATTTCATTGATTCAACCTCATCCTTTAAGGCGAGAGAACTCATTAATTTGGGCCTCCTTTTTAGGAATAAGCCCCAGTCATATTTCTTAACATGGGCATCCTTTTCATGAATAAGCCCCAGTCATAATTCATAACCTGGGGCTCCTTTTCAAGAGTAAGCCCCGGTCTCAAATATGGGCATCCTCTTCAGGAGTAAGCCCCAAGCCCCTTATTTTTTTTCAAGTCTCTTAACCTGGGCCTCCTTCTCGAGAGTAAGCCCCAGTCTTAATTTCTCTTAACCAGTCCTAATTTACCTTTGATCTGGGATTCCTTCTCAGGAGTAAAACCCAATCATAAGTCCTCTCTTAATTTGGGCCTCCTTTTCACGAGTAAGACCCAAGTTAGAGTATTCAAATATCCATGAAGCACATATACCTTTATGGACCCTGTTCCTAGATTTCTTCCCTGAAGTAAATCCTAATCTTCATTTATCTGGGTAGTAATACATACATAAGTCCCATATTATTTCTTATAATTGCATCTTTCATGGCACAATTGTCTGATTTTTACCAATACCTCTTGTTTCTCACACCGAGCATGACTCACATGAGCTTAGTGTGTAAAAGTAATTATGACATCCTTCTTTGATCCATCATAAGCCATCAATCATAAACATAATACAACCTTACTCGAACTACGTGGGTTTTGATTCCTTTTCTAAACAAAGGATTCATAGGTAGACCATCTGCGGGTTCGATCCCAACTCTGAAATAATCCATGTCCTTCTGAATGATAATAAGCTTCAAGTGCCCCACTGACTGGCTTTAAAACCAGCACGGTCATCATAATGACCAAGAGACTTCTATATAAATTTTTCAAAGGATACCATTGACCGAGAATCTCTAATAAATACAGATGATTCTTTATCGATGAAGAACCTCGAATACATATAAAAGATTCTCTAAATTTCCTACATATTTAATCATTGATGGTCAAATATGAAGGAAAGCTCATTTTATACTTGTTAATGTAATAACGATTCATGAACATAACTTAAATCTATAAAGAGAGTCCCGGAGTAGACAATAATTCCCCTAAAAAAGGTGTGATGTGTCAGACCTCCCATCCTCTTGACCAATGCAGATTCCTAAGCCTCATCAGTGCACAAATTAATGAGTGCCTACCTTTGGAAAGTATGTCCAAATGGATGTAGAATCATTGGATGTTTCCAGTTCTATGAATAAACTCGTTAGAAACCGATTGGAATGTTTGAACCTCCCATCAAGGAGGTCATCCCCAAATTCTGAGGGAAATAAAAAATGGTAAACCTGACGTGAATCCTTAACCAAGTTAAAATTATGTTTTACCTATTTGTTAGGCCCCAATTTAAAAATCAATGATAGGGCCAAGAAAAACAATGATTGACATATGTGCTCATACAAAAGATGTAGTGGATGAATTTATCTTGATTACGTCTGTTATATAAAACATAAACTCTTTTCCAAGATCTTCTGCATTTCCAGAATGGTTGATCTCAAGTTCACACTTGTGAATACCGCTGCTGCAAATGCCAATGCTGCTACTCCTACTAGATCATCGTCCGCTCTGAGGATGACATCACCTACTTAGCGTCTTCAATGTTGGGTATCAAATGAGTTGGTTAAGGAGTACCATCAACACGATACCATCCCAACTCTGGAGGCTGCCCAACAAGCCCTCCAAGTGAACAATTCACACCGGTCATCCGAACAACGACGACCAGTGATCAAGAAGCGGGTGGTGCTAACCACCGTCTCCAACCGTTTTGGGTCTTTATCCCTGGAACACAATCACCATTCACTCCCATATTCTGGGGAGGTGAATGAGCAGGTCCCTTAGGGACTAAATTCAAGGAAGCAGGAGTCCTTCCTGAGGGCTCCCATCAACAATTTCTGCCAGACTCGTGCGACAGTGCGCCCTCAACATGATGAGGGTGTCGACTCCAGGCGTTCGGCTCAGGTTCCTTGAACCCGAACAGGCAAGACGAATCGCCAGAGGCGAAATCCGGTTAACAGTGAGAATGTTCTCATCTCTGCCATCTCCGGAGAAGTCCACCAACCTAACTTGGTGGCAAGCAATGAGCGGGCACACACACCTGCCCGTTTTATTCAGTTGCCCATCAGAATCATCTGGCAGCATCACGCCAATCCCTCCAGGCAATTCCGGCAGAGTAATATAGGCAGGAACATACACCTGTTTATACATCATCAACTAGTCAGCAGGCTCCTCTAACTACATATGATGGAGCTTGTTAACCACATTCGGTGAAGTGCAATCAGCAGGCACATACAACTGCTAATACTAATCAATCCTACCAACAGTATCGATTGGTATCACACGGAGAAGTCAATCGGAAATCTCTGGTGACAAACAGGAGGCAGACTCAACTCTCTTCCCCCACACTTGAGTACTGTCAGGATTCACTGACAGGAGTAGGCACATACACCTACTCCAATCAAGGAATGGACGTATATCCCCATTCTAGCAGTTTAAGTCACCAAGCATATTCTATCAGTGGTGAAAGAGCAGAAGAAAATCCCTGCTCATATTCTGGATTCTTGCCAGGATATTATAACAGCTTCAACATCATCTCAGGGAAAGACACATAAATCTATCCCTACCAGTGGAGTGACACGTCAACAGTTCACTCCGGAACAGACACACATATCTGTTCTAATCCAAGAGGGTTGTGGGGCATACTCCCCCATATCATACAGAAAAACAAGTCAGGTATATACACCTGATTTTAGTGGACATCGTCAGCCTAACTTGGCCATCGTTCCTGATCAGGCACATACACCTGCTCAGAGTAGCCACTTTCATCAACATGTGGTTTCCAAGGCATGTAAGAAGGTGTCTAAGAAGAAGACCCTCCCAACATAGTCAAAATATCAAGAGCCAATCTGTAACAAGGCCTTGCTCGATGCTGGAGTTATTGAAGCCCTCAGACAATTATCTACTGTAATCCAAGATTCTACTCCCTCATTTTCCAATAGTGGGAACATTAATTCCGAAGGTCTTCAACAGACACTTCCTCATGAAGGCTTGCTTCATGACAATTCGGTCGATCTTGAAGTTTCATCTTCAGATGAGATCCACATGAACCCTCTATGTGGTCAGAATACCAAGGAGTAAGAGATCTCATATTTTTCTCTAACCCATTATGGTGGTCCTCCTCATGATGATAAATTTTGCTGCGAATGTTCACTCCAATGTAGTGATGCACATTGCCCAAAAAATGCTCCAGTGGACAATATAGTGCCGATAAATCCCTCTTATCTTAAAGCACTTGAAAATGAAAAAACCAGTCATGTCTGATGCTTTATCTCTAGTAGGTGAAATACTTTCTCAATCAGAAGATAGCCCAGGGTGTAGGTCATTCTCTGAACTACCCCTAAGTCATGCATCTTCTAGTTTGATCAATGATTTCACTACTAATCTTGTTGAATCTGATGAAGCAACAACGAAACACCAACTCTGGTCAAATCAGGTAGAAGAATCTTCATTGAATGATAAAGTGGAAATGCTGAACATGAGAAAACAACTGGAAAAAGGTGAAGTACAAGTCATGTTTTGGCCTTTAGATGACTCTCAGTATGACATTCCAAAGATGTTGACGGAAGATGAAATTCATGATATTCGTCTCAACATATGGAAAACACTTTGTATTTTAAAGAAAAAGTATTATCTTATGATGAATATGAAAATAATCTTAAGATAATAGAAGGGTTACAACATCAGATTGATTTGGCATCTCTATCAGTCTCTCGATATCCGGAGGCTGAAAAGCAGTAGAAACCCCTTCAACGTTCATGCCTTGGCACACTAATAAGATGGCGTCAGTTAATTTCCAATGCCCCATCTATTAATCATTTCAGGGGATGGGTTGTTCATGGAGAACTACATTTCACGGTGCTCTCCAGTTAGAAAATCCCACCAAAAATGGTCTCATGCAATGTTATTTCCCATGGCCGGCCACAGTCAATGGGCTTTTTTGTAATCAAAATCTTTCCCAAGAACAGACCTCAACTAGTTCCTCTCAAAATCAAGAATACCGAGAACAAGTTGTTGAATTACTCCTGCATCAATGAAATGAGAATATTGAACAGGACTCTCATTTGGAGCAAGCACATCATCAAGTGACAGAAGTGTCTGAAATCTTCCAATGGTCTTTTTAACCAGGTGATAAAAGTGGATACAGGTTAATGCATCCAGCTAATTTCCGTACTAAGGTTTGCAAGATCAGAAGATTTTTTAAGAAAGTCTCAGACATAGCATGTCAAGAGCCACCCCATCTTGCCAGACTGGGGACTCTTTTAAACCAACCATTGGAATCAACAAATTGGATTCGAGGAGTTGAGAAGGAACATCAGGAACAACCCCAGTCCATCGGACTGGGGACTTTTTCAAATCATCAATCCCCTCCTCAGAGAAAGTCAGTCTTTTCTTGATTGGGGAAGAAGCCTCAAGAGGAACGAAGCGACAAATTATCAAGAGATTCCCTCCAAATTACAGTTCGTCAAGAAGTTTATGAGGGATCAAATCATCAAAAGGCAATGTATCATCAAAGACATGGAAGAAGACAATATCACAGAAATTCTGATAGAAGGGATGTGATGCGTTATGCATCAATCAATGTCATCATTACCGTTGTTTCAGATCCATCAGATGAGGCTCACTCAGGGGACTCAGATGAAGAGGTTCCCTCTCAAGAAGATGTACTCACTGACACAAATGAAGAAGGTGTGCATACATGAAATCAAAGGATTACTCAGAACCTAGGTAATTCTTCGAGTAACCCACTTCCCCCTCTCCGAAAAGGATCCATCAAAGGGAGGGGAAAGAATCAGGTTACATATCCTTTATCTGGAGAAGGCCAATCGCTCTCACTAGAGAAAAGGTTTGCACAACAGGAGGAAGAAATGAAAGAATTAAGGGGCTTGAATGCAGAACTACTTTAGGGTAGTCTTCTTCTTAAGCGTGCTGGAGTCATTCAGCCAAGGGAATTTGTTGCAGCTACTGATATGGATAAAGAATATCCTCCTCTATCAGTACACCCTCACAGGTCTAATCCTACGGGTCATGTGCAACAACAGTTGGCAGTACTACCATCAGTTGCAGTACCAACCACCACATCTGTTCATGCTCCAGTCATTGCACCTACCCAAGTCAAAGTTCAACTGGATGTTTTTCCAAAGGTAATAACTACCATTTAGTCATTAACAGCTCGATTAGAAACTATGGAAGGTAAATGTGCACAAGTTCAACCAGAAAAGAATGTTTACCCTGAATGGGTAGATTCAATCTCTCCTCCATCTAGTTTTGGAAACCCTGTATTCCCTATTTTCAATGGATCAGGAAACCCTGAATAGCATTTGACGCATTACGTGTCTTGTTGTGATCCTATGATGGGAACTCCGGAGCAGCAAGAAGCAGTAAAACTCATATGCTTCGCACGGACCGTGCAAGGACCAGCCTTTGTCTGGTATACAATCTTGCAATCCCGATCAATTACTGGATGGGAAGATCTCTGTCAACAATTCCTTCTTTAGTTCAGCTCATCTTTTCCAAAGACAACAGTTTTTGATCTTACAAACTGTAAGAAAATGGAGAATGAAAGGGTCTCATATTTCATTGCTCGCTAAAAGGGATTAACATATTCCCTAAGAATAGAACTCCCTCAAGAAGGATTGTTGCCAATATATGTGGAAAATTTGTGTGACGAGTTACACACACCGTTGATCCCTGTGAAATACACAGGAGTGTTTCGAGACCTTACTTAAATCCCTAAGTAGATTAAAGATTCCCTTATATAGGCTAAGGCTAAATCTCATGTAATTCCATCAGCTCGAGGAAGGATAATGGGTAAAGTAGAAACTGCTATAGTTATGCTTAAACAAGCACTCGTACCTGTTTCTACTTCAAAACCCTCATCTTCTCGAAGGGCTCCACATCTTGAGTGCCAACAACAAAGGCCATTTTGTCCAGATGATAAAAGAGATCAAAGACGAAAACAATATAAGGATATGAAGAGAAAAACATACTCTTTCCGAAATGAACAAGTTCCTGGTTACTTCATTTTGGCTCTGGAAAATAATCTGGTTCAATTTCCAAGGACTAAGATGCCAAACAAGGAATGAGATGAAGACCATCCCAATTATTTCCCCTTTCATCAAATGTTGGGGCATCCCATCCAGGAGTGTTTTGTCTTCATCGACCTCCTGCAAAAGATGGTCAACTCAGGACAAGTCAAACTGAAAGGTTCTTCAGCTCATGTAGCATGTGTTACTGCTATGGTTCTTGAGGAGGAAGGAGAATGGCAAGAAGTCAAAAGAAAAAATGCACAAAAGTATGATGATTGGATGGTTAGAAAGACAATAAACCGAACTCATGCTATTTTGCGAACACAATTAAAAAACCGATTGTGTCTTCTGCCATGAATGTTGCGGAAAAAACCCTCTTCATCAAAGGGAAAGTACTCAATGAAACGACATGATTCTATGAAAGAAAAAGAATTAAAAGAAGATGAGTATATGTCAAAGCCTAAGTTATCATTGACTCTGGAAAACTACATGCCTTCTACTTCAAAGCAACGAGCACCGCCCCACCAAACGGAACAACCTAAATATGCTAATCAGGTGGAGTCTTCATCAGACGAAGAGTTAATCTTTGGTTCTGTTAATAAGATTCAATTAACAGATCCATATTCCAGTCGCAGTTTTGATTTCGATGAGCCTGAATTCCCTATACCAAACAGGGGAATCAGAGGAAGTTCCAGAGGCTCAGGATACAGGGGAAGACGTGGATCTTTCAGAAGCCACAATTCCAATTCTACCCCTGCTAGAACTGTGTGCGCAACAGAAACTCATGGTAGAGCCCTTCAGCGAGCTCAGCATGAACAAGAAAGTTCTTCTACCAATAGAAAATTCAGTCCTGGTATAGTTATTTTGGAAGACCGATTTAAGGTTCTATCTTCTTCCTCTTAGCAAGTAAATGGATCTAATCGGTCTAATCATCCAAAACCAGGAATATTTCCAACTCCTATCCCAATAAAAGATGCATCCACTTCCAAAGCATCTGCTTCCAAGTTACCTGCTAAACCAAATATTTCTATTGGGAAACACAGACCTTTGGATCAAAAGTATGATGTATTGAAACACTTGGCCCAAGTACCATCCAAGTTATCAATTCTAGATGATCTGAATCTGTCAAAAGATCTTTTGTTAAGTCCTCTGGTGTATGAAACTGAAATTTTTGGAGCTGAAGTCTATCACATAGAGAATAATCTTGCAGAATACCATGCGATAATATCTTTTACTGATGAAGATGAAGTTGATGTTATGCATGGGCATATTAAACCTTTATACTTATCTGGAAAGGTCAATGGCGTAGAAGTCCGAAGAGCTTTCATTGACAATGGTTCAAGAGTCCACCTCATGCCCATTCATACACTTCGTCGATTGGGCCTCAATGAATCTGATTTATCTCCTTCTACCATGATGTTACAAGGATATGATAAAAATGAACAAGAACCACTACGTGAAGTTACACTCAGAACTCAGTTTGGAGATCTTGTATTCAATTCGGAATTCATGGTTTTTGATCAAGACTCAGCTTTCAACATCTTGCTTAGAAGACCCTAGCTACATCAACATGCGGCTATCCCTTCATCATACCATCAATGTCTCAAATATTGTTTCGATGGTCAATTTGGGACATTGTATGGTGATAAGGACCCGTTCAAGACATGTGAGTCTCAATAAATTGAGGCGGAATTCTATCACATGAAGGGAAGGGAGAAATCGACAACAGAGTAGATTACCAAAGTTAATGCTCCATATGGATTGGAGAAGATTCCAGTAAATCCATTTACACACATGAGAATAGATTATGTGTTGCCTATCAGTCAAATTGACAAGATAGACCCAAATCAAAAAACTCTTATGGAAAGATCCATAATGTCAATTAAAGAAACTGATCCAAACAACAATGGAGAAATTGGTAACCCACCAAGCAGTGATAAAAGCACAAATGGCGACGTCTTCATTTCATCTGCTAAAATCCAGCAAGTCTATACTTCTCCAATTAGGCCAGAAAAAG
This sequence comes from Viscum album, assembly GCA_963277665.1. Taxonomy (NCBI): domain Eukaryota; kingdom Viridiplantae; phylum Streptophyta; class Magnoliopsida; order Santalales; family Viscaceae; genus Viscum; species Viscum album. The sequence continues at coordinate 214,243,891 of OY728119.1, read as the reverse complement.
TTATAGAAACATCAGAGGTGAACAATGATGTCGATTCCCAATCCATCATCTCCTCTTTATTACCCAAAGAAGACCCTTCATCATCAATCAGGTTGGAAATGGAAGCTTTTTCTTCAAGATGTGCAAATTTTGACATCCCTTCTGATCATGAAAATGCTGCTTTATCATCCACTATGAAAGTAGAAACCGAAGAAATAATACATGAAGAAGAAGAAGAGGAAGATCTTAGAGACGCTCCTCTAGCATTTGAAGAGGGTATCTCTACCACTGTGGATGAACTTAGAGAAATAAATCTGGGTACAAAAGAAGATCCACGCCCCACTTTAATCAGTGCGACCATGAATCTTGAAGAGAAAGAGATGTATATTTCTTTTCTAAAGCAAAGTAGATATATATTTTCTTGGAACTATACAGAAATTCCCGGGCTTGATCTCGATGTTGCTACTCATCACTTGGGTTTACCAGAAGAACATCGATGATTTAAGCAAGCCGCGAGAAGAACACACCCAACTTATGCTTCCAAAAATGAGGCTGAAGTGGATAAGCTTATCAAAGCTAAATTCATCATAGATGTTCAATATCCCAAGTGGTTGGCTAATATTGTCCCTGTAAAGAAGAAGAACGAACACATTAGAGTTTGCATCGATTTCAGAGATCTTAATCGGTATTGTCCCAAGGATGATTTCCCAGTTTCGATTACAGAACATTTAATTGATGAAACAGCTGGCTATGAAGCACTTTCCTTCATGGATGGATATTCCGGATATAATCAGATCCGAATGGCCCCAGAAGACGAGGAATCCATAGCCTTCAGAGCCCCTCAGGGTGTGTTTTGCTACCGGGTAATTCCCTTTGGCTTAAAGAATGTAGGTGAAACATATCAGCGTGCCATGCATCGTATCTTCAAACCCTTATTAGGAAAGTTTGTTGAATGCTATGTAGATGATTTGGTGGTTAAATCCAAACATCATTCTAATCACTTGAATGATTTTGAAGTTATATTCTGCAAGCATTGACAACATTATTTGAAGATGAACCCCTTAAAATGTGCTTTTGTGGTAACCTCAGGAAAATTTCTCAGCTTTTTTGTACACCATCGGGGTATTGAAGTCGATATTGAGAAGACCAAGTCAATTCTTGGTAAGTCACCTCCTCTAAATTTTAAATAATTATGAGGACTTCAAGGACACTTATCATATATTCGGCGTTTCATTGCCAATTTGGCAGGCAAACGTTTACCCTTCACCAAATTGATGAAGATGGGAGTCACTTACCAATGGACTAAAGAATGTCAAGAAGCATTTGATATTCTCAAGAAATACCTCTTGAGTCCACCGGAACTCATTCCACCTGCTGAAGGAAGATCACTTATCCTCTACGTGATATCTCTAGAGCGATCATTGGGTGCCTTTCTTTCTCAAAAGAATGATGCTGGGAATGAAAACAGCCACTACTATCTCAGTCGAACTACGCTTGAAGCAGAAACCCGATATTCAAGTATTGAGAAGTGCTGCCTGGCATTAATATTTGTAGTTCAGAAGTTGAGACACTACCTGCAACATCATGAGCTCCAATTGGTATCTCGCAGTAACCCGCTCAAATTCATCCTTAGTCGTCCAATGCTTACAGGATGTCTGGCAAGATGGGAAGTTATTTTGTAGAAATTCGACATTCAGTATGTGTCTCCAAAGGCGATAAAGGGCCAAGCTCTGGCTGATTTTCTGGCTAAACACCCTTCAATGGAAGAACCATCTTCAGATATTTAACTCCCTGATGATGAAGTCATCTCTATTCAAGAAAGTTCTCAGGCATGTGAAATGTATTTTGATGGTGCTTCCAGAAGTCCAACAGCGAGGAAAATGGAAAATCCTAAATTCAAAAAAGTTGGCTTAGGAATTGTGCTCATTTCTCCAGAAAAGGCAGTGTTACCTTATTCCTTCTTATTGTGGGAAGGTGGTACCAATAATGAAGCAGAATACCAAGCTCTCATCACAGGCTTGGAATTAGCGCTTCAAGCACAAGTGAATCACTTAAAGGTGAAAGGTGATTTATACCTGGTAATCAAACAAGTCAATGGGGATTGTGCCATCAGAAAAGAAGAACTAATCCCTTTGTATGATTACATCAGAGAGTTAATGGCAGAATTCCCTTCGAAACCGACATTTTCTTATGTCCCAAGATCACAAAATTCTCAAGCTGATGCACTGGCTAATATAGCCACAGCTCTGGCAGATCCAAATCGGGATGAGACAACCATCAGTATTGCCCACCGTCATGTAATTTCACCTTATGTTCAAATCATAATAGAGGAAATTAAAGAAATTATTCCCATTCCTGAACCGTATGGTCATACTATAGGATGGATGTCACCTATTAGGGAATACCTTCAAAATGGAACAGTTCCACCTGATAGAGCCGAGAAAGAATAAATCTGGCGATGTGTGGTCAATTTTACTCTTTATGATAGCCGAGATCACCTAGAGAAAATTCTCTACAAATGTGGTTTTGATGGAGTTCTCTTAAGATGCATTGATGGTGAAGAGACAATGGTTGTCATGAAAGAAGTGCATGCAGGAGTCTGTGGTGCCCACCAGTCTGGACATAGGTTGTCTAATCAGATTCGAAGGCATGGATACTTTTGGCCTTCAATGATACAAGATTGTGTTGATTTCAAAAAGAAGTGTCATTCATTCCATGTACATGACAACTTCATTCATCAACCTCCAGAGTTGCTTCATATAGCTAAATACTCATGATCATTTGCCACATGGGGAATGGATGTGGTGGGACCTTACCCTTCAGCTATGACCAAGCAGTTTAAGTACATTCTTACTACTACTGACTTCGTTTCCAAATGGGAAGAGGCAATACCTCTCAAGGAAGTCAGATCTAAATGAGTTGTTAGCTTCATCAAATCTAAGATCATTACCAGATTTGGTGTCCCTCATACCATATTGACGGACAATGGCACCAACTTCTATTCATCCGAGGTGAAGAAGTTGTATCAAGAATACAACATCAAATCCAACCATTCATCTCGGTATCATGCAGTGGCCAATGGCCAGATAGAATCTTTCAACAAGAATCTGTCAAATATACTGCAAAAGATGGTGGATAATGATAAGAAATCATGGCATGATAAACTCTTTCATGTTTTATGGGCTTATCGGACTACCACTCGCACTGCATCTCAGTCAACTCCATATTCACTGGTATATGGAACAGAAGCCGTCTTGACCATTGAAGTTCAATTTACCTCACTCAGAGTTGCCATTTGTGATCAATCATCTACAGATGAACAATATCAAAAGCGATTTAATGAATTGGAATGATTAGATGAGAAACGATTGTGCACTTTTCACCACTTGGAAGTATATCCGAATCGAATAGCACGAGATTTTAACAAAAAAGGTCATCTTCCTTCATTCACTCAGGGAGAATTGGTATTAGTTCTCAGAACTCCAATGATACTTGGAAAGAAACCTCCGAAGCTTGATCCAAAATGGTAAGGACCTTACTCAATACATAGGTTCTACTCCAATGGAGGTTATTCATTAATATCGATGGATGGAGAATTCATCACAACTCCAACCAATGCCAGATTTTTTAAGAAGTATTTTGTATAAACACAAAATATATCATCCATGGTCCGGTATGACCTTAAACTGCACCACCATCCAGCAAGATGTTTAACTTCATCATCAATGGTCCATACATATGACCTTAAACTATTTGTATTCATTTCGTCCCACATGATATTAAACTGTGAAAAAGTTCCCTAAATGGTCCGGTATGACCTTAAACTGCACCACCATCCAACAAGACGTTAAACTGCATCATCAACGGTCCATGCATATGACCCTAAACTATTTGCACATACGTCCAACATGACGTTAAACTGTGTCCCCTTCATCATCCTTACTATATGACGTTAAAATATATAGCAACGGTCCATACATATGACATTAAACTATTTGTATTCCTTTCGTCTCACTTGACGTTAAACTGTGACGTCCTAACTACGTGACGCTAACTGTACAGAAGTCCCTTACCTCCAGCATGACTTTAAACTGCACCATCCACAGTCCATGCATATGACCTTAAACTGTTCGCAATTTCGTCCAACATGACGCTAAACTGTATCGTCCCTTTTTCGTCCAACATGACGTTAAACTGTGAAAAAAGTCCCCAATACATCCAACATGACGTTAAATGGTGTACTCTTCTATCCTTACTGCATGGCATTAAACTGCACAGTCCCCCTTTCATCCAACATGATGTTAAACTATATTTTCCCCATCGTCCTAACTACATGACGCTAAACTATACAGAAAGACCATTATATGTCCTACATGACATTAAACTGTAGTTTTTCCCTACTACATGACACTAAACTATGCAGCACCAACAGTCCTAACTGTAAGACTTTAAACTGCATAGTCCCTTTATATGTCCTACATGACATTAAACTATGAATCGTTAAGGTTGTTGTTACCTCTTTTTTCTCACACCGAGTATGAATCACATGAGATTAGAGAAAACCTCAACCATAACACTCTCTCGGGGCTACTAACCATGTGTAAGTCCCAACAACATCATTTTTAGGTCGTTTTCCCCAATAACAACATGATCAATAACTCATTATTTAATTGAACTACACAGACTTTGATCCTTTCCTTCCAGGCTGGGTACGTAGGCAAGCTCCCAAGTTTCAAGACCAAAACCAATCTCTTCACATCGGTTCACCTCTATCTCATACGATGTTGATTTGTGAAACCGCCCCTAGAATCAAGATCTTTACATTGGTTCACTTTCGTCCCTGTTATAGGTTAAACTATACAACACTTTTGTCTAGTATTACAATAAACTACAATATTCTTTGATACCCTCACCTGAGAGGGAACCATTATTTACATTCATTTTTCAATCATGTTTCATTTCAAAGACTACGTGCATACATGGAAATGCCCAAACCTTTTATCTTGGGTTAAACCATCATTGTACTAAAGTCTCCTTTCACCCTTCACATATACGAACCAAATTTGTACAGAGGGTATTTCTAGAACTACGTGGGCTTGATTACCATCTTTATGGGATACGTAGGAACGTTCGAGTGTCCCTCAAATCCAGCCCCAATTCTTTTGGGCCTAACCCCAAATTCCACTTCCAGTCCCTTGGATGAAAATTCCCCATGAAAACACACACTGTGTATTTCTTACAATTGTCCAAGCTCTATGACCCTAAACTATGATATCTAATCCTTTTGTCCCACACAACGTTAAACTGTAGTTCAAGAACTATGTATGGCTTGATTCCCATCCTTATGGGATACGTAGTGAAGTCCAGTATTTCAATTCAGGACCTAGCCACAACATGATTATGGTTAGCATTGATCTGTGTATCTTTGTATACATTTGAAAATACCCATCATTATGTGTCATAATCCTAACCTTAAATATTTTCAGATCTTCATAAACCTTTTCTTGACTTTTAGTCACAAATATGTCAAATTTCTGAGAGTTCTTTTGCCTGACTATGCAGCACGTGCCCTTAGGCGGCCTTGCATAAACAATTCCACATAACAGACTTGTCAGCCAAAAGATACTATTATTTGACTATGCAGCTAATGCCCTTAGGTGACCCTGCATAATTCAACCCCCTAACGGGTTTGTTAAATAATGGTAACTTCATTATTGGGAAGAAAACATCTTTTGTCCTTATTGGTCTTAAATGATAGTATGTAGGGATCTGCAAAAATAGCCATCCTTAACATATTTGTCCCATATCCTTTTTCATGATCTGAAAGTATTCAAGTCTATGGTTTATATTCTCCTTCCCTATGTTTGGGTTAGATCTTCGTAGAAGTGATATCCATCCAGTTCTTCGATAATCTTGTTTGGAAATATAGTATCCATATTCAAGTACCACTTTCCATACAACACACTATATACATTGGAAAATTTGAATCTCCATAAACTTTCACTGGATTTTAGAAGTAGATAGGTAAATTTTTGAGAGTTCTTTTGCCTGACTATGCAGCACGTGCCCTTAGGTGGCCTTGCATAATAGTCTACATAATAGACTTGTCAGCCAAAAGATACTATTATTTGACTATGCATCCAATGACCTTAGGTGTCCCTGCATAATTCACCCCCTTAACAGGTTTTTTAAATAATGGTAACGTCATTCTTATGAACTACTTCTTCTAATGCCTTTTATCTCTTTTTCATAACATTCATCAGATTCAAATATTCTTAATTCATAGTTTACATATTTTTTACCTCATACTTGAGTATGGTAATTTTTTTTCAGATAAATTGTTAAAGAATTGAGTCAATTCTAATTCATTCGGTCAAAGCTAATTTGACCTTAAAAATTAGCCTCCTTATGTCCGGCGTGCATGACTTTAAACTGCCCAAAAAAGAAAAGGGAACTCTGAATAGAAGTCATGTTCTAGCTCACTAATCATACATTTTGTATGATTTAGGTAATATTGAGCAATTAAGAGTTTCAATGTTTGTAGGGTTATTTATATTAATCCTAGTAAAAATAAAGATATTATTAATAGATGCATTGGATTAGGTAAAATTTAAAGCATGTAGAAAAAGAATGCAGGTACGAATGATTGAAGATGAAAGTGTATTTCATTGACACACAGGAGATAGATGGACATCCACAGACTGGAGTCTCTTCTCTTTTTTTACAATTGAAAAAGGCTTTCAACTTAACTCTTCATTTGATTTACGAAATCCAGAGAGTCATCAGAAACCACATTGAATTCATTCATTCAACTGGATACAATAAGAGATGCAGTGATACCAGCTCTTCTTGGAACAATTGTAAAAGGATGTTCTTGAGTGCGGCTTGAGAAAATTTTCTACTGATCAAACGGTGACTCTGTTTCTGTGCAAGAGAATTGGAAGATGGATACATGGATTTTAGAATGGATCATTGGAATTAAAGAGAAATTTGGAGAGAGTAATCTTTTCAGATATTGCTCTAATACCATGTTTATCTTCTCTCCACCAACCGACAGCGGAAAACATTTCAGCCCATGGGTTTTTCATTTTCATATATGCAAGGAAATGGAATGGAAGGAGAATTTGAAAGTTCACACCATTGATGTTGCTCATAATTCACAACATAACCAAAATAGAGGAGTAGAAGTGCAGATTCATTTCAGGCATATAGTTCTTTGCATCTGGAACATTGACTCCTTATAGATGACCATGACCATACAGGGATAGGTAGATTCTTTGTGGGAAATTAAGATGATATTTCTTCAAGTACTTATCCAAATCTGGGAGAGTGTTGTCACAGATATCATAGCAATCATGGCCATCAATGTTCATCATGTCATAAATCCGCTTTCTATCTAGTTGATCAGCTATTACGGTTCTAAAAGCCATTGATTCTACACAAAAATTGAGTAAATTAACTTTTAAGTAAGTTGATTTTTCATAAAATTTGTGAAGGAATTTCAAAAAAAAGGCAAAGGAATTAAGACGCGCAAGTCTAAACTTGGCGCGCAAGTATGGATGTGCCGCGCAAGTATTTGGCATGCAAGTATCACCGCCTAGGTCCAGATACCTTGACAGCAGCGCGACATCAAGGAAACAACGGGAAACAGAGAAACTTGCGCGGCGAGAGCTCAAAAGTTTCAAATACATATGCGTTGTACGAAAGTGAGGCCCTATATTTATAGACGTGGCCCTGAACCTACGTGTCATACCCTGCACGATAAAAGGCCATATCCCTGCGCACCAGACCCTGCGTGCCCGAAGCTCCTTTGTGTGCCATACCCTGTGCGCCCCAATTTCCTTTTGTTTCTCGATTTCCTTAGAGTCAAATCTGCATTTCTTTTGGATCCAACTCTGAGGGGGGACTTTTGTTGACGCTCCTTTCATCACAAAATCTAAAGATTGGAAAAGGCGATTATCTTAACTCAAAGTGAATCAACATTTGGACAAAATATAAAAAATTGACAAAGGAAGGAATAAGAAGAATGTTTCACAAGGGTCGCACAAGTTATACAATGGTCGTGCTAGTACAATTGTGCGCCACATAATGGTCGCACATGTGACTTGCACGACCTAAAGGATAACCACCTGGGGTCTTCTCCAGCATATAAATAGACACTTTGGGCCCCCCATATGGAGGGGGAATTTTTCCAGAAACTCAGATTTGAGCTCCCGACACCCTAGTCTCTTCTCAAAGCTTCCGAAACACTTCTTAGGTAATTTATTACCTAGAACGGAAGATCTAAAGAGGGGGAGGAAGGCCTAAGTGTTGAAACTCATCAACACTTGCGCGCCTGAGTGGCCAGTCCTTAAGAGAAATGGCCACACTTGAGCGCCGCCAAACTCCTTCAATAGAACTTGTGCGCCACTCTTCTGGAAGAACCTCAAGATGATTATAAAGGCTTTAATCAAGAGTCGCTCAAGTATTACCCTACTGTTTAACCGTTGCGCAAGTACCCATGTGTCACGTAGGTATACCTGCACGACCAGGACTTGCGTGCCCACGCAGTACCTGTGCACCTTCCAGGACTTGTGCGCCCCTGCCTTTTTGGGTGCTCTTCGTGCCCATTTTCTCCCCTCTTAAGACATACCACCTTTCATATTCAAGATTCAGTCTTCAATACACTCTTCAAAGTCATTTATTGCATGATTTATTGATTTGACTTCCTTATCTGAAAGGAATTATGTGGAATATCTCTCAAAACCTAGTGATTTACACATCTTTATGTCACTAAATATTGAGATTTCATTCATTCAACCTCATCCTTTAAGATGAGAGAAATCATTAATTTGGGCCTCCTTCTCAGGAATAAGCTCCAGAAATAATTCTTAACCTGGGCCTCCTTTTCAGGAATAAGCCCCAGTCTCAAACATGGGAATCCTCTTCAGGAGTAAGCCCCAAATCCCTCAATTTTTTTCAAGTCTCTTAACCTGGGCCTCCTTCTCAGGAGTAAGCCCCAGTTTTAATTTCTCTTAACCAGTCCTAATTTACCTCTGATCTGGGATTCCTTATCAGGAGTAAAACCCAATCATAAGTCCTCTCCAAATTTGGGCCTCCTTTTCAGGAGTAAGCCCCAAGTTAGAGTATTCAAATCTCCATGAAGCACATATTCTTTTATGGACCCTGTTCCTAGATTTCATCCCTGAAGTAAATCCTAATCTTTATATATCTGGGAAGTCATACATACATAAGTCCCACATTATTTCTTATGATTGTATCTTTCATGGAAAAATTGTCTGGTTTTTACTAATACCTCTTCTTTCTCACACCGAGCATGACTCAAGTGATCTTAGAGTGTAAAAGTAATTATGACATCCTTCTTTGAGCCATCAATCATCCATCAATCATAAAAATCATACTCCCTTACTCGAACTACGTGGGTTCTGATTCCTTTTCTAAACAAAGGATACATAGTTAGCCCATCTGCGGGTTCGATCCCAACTCTGAAATAATCCACATCCTTCTGAATGACAATAAACTTCAAGTTCCCCACTAAGTGTCTTTAAAACCATCATGGTCATAATAATGACCAAGAGACTTCTATATAAATGTGTCAAAGGATACCATTGAACAAGAATCTCTAATAAATACAGATGATTCTCTCTCAATGAAGAACCTCGAATACATATAAAAGATTCTCTAAATTTCCTACATATTTAACCATTGATTGTCAAATCTGAAGGAAAGCTCATTTTATACTTGGTAATGTAATAAGTATTCACGAACATAACTTAAATCTATAAAGAGAGTCCTGGAGTAGAAAATAATTCCCCTCAAATATTTGTGATGAGTCCGACCTCCCATCCTCTCGACCAATGAAAATTTCCAAGCCTCATCAATCCACAAACTAATGAGTGCCTACCTTTGGAAAGTAGGTCCAAATGGATGTGGAATCATTGGATGTTTATGGTTCTATGAATAAACCCATTAGAAACTGATTGGAATGTTTGAACCTCCCAGCAATGAGGTCATCCCCAAATTCCGAGGGAAACACACACATAATCTAGGAAATTATTGTATGATATATAACATTTCAGATTAAAGGTTTAGAGGTCGTACACAAGAAATAAACTTTTCTGATCTTAGTGGATTGAGAGTTGGATACCATAAGAAACCATTAGGTTCTATTTTTATCATTTTGTTATTCATAATCAAATGGTCGATTATATATATATTTTTATACATTCGGACTTATGATTTCTCATTCATATGATTTTTCTATTTAAATACATTATAGAAATAAAATTCATTTAATTTTTACTTATATAATTTTTTTATAATTTTTTCATAAAAACTATATTGATGTACATGTTAATTTATGAAAATTACAATATATTGGAGAGAAAAAAATATATTCTTATAGAGTTTATAAACAATGTATAGGTAAAAGTATTAGTGAAATCATCCATTTCATTTATAATTTTAAATCCTTATTTTTAGATTCTAGCCATTGTCATTCAATATATTAAATTGTAGTTTTTTGATGGAATGTGGAATACGGATTAATATGGAGTTTAGTTATTAAAATAAAGACTGATTTTATAGAATACATGTAATATAAAATAATCAAGGTTGGATTATGCCTTTCATGTTTAGGATTATATACCTAATTATAGGTTCTAATTTATAATTATTGATGACTGTTCATGTGTTATTATGTACTAAAAAATATATACTATGATAGATAATATATAACATTAAACAATATAACTATAATTTCAACAATATATCATATCCGAATGAGTTACCTGTATGTATAACTATGAGTGTTTAGGTGATTTCCCAATTCTAGTAACTCTTTCCAAAAAGAAACTTATCTATGAATCTGTTACCTTTTGGTATAATAGGGAATGTTATACACTGAAAAGGAACTGTCGTGGGCGCCCTAAAATGATTAGTGTTATTATAGGGTACTTAGGTGCAACAGAGTGGCTGACCAAGGTCGTCTCTCAAAGGAGAAAGTAGATTTAAAACAACATTTTAAAGGTATTCTAAAAATAAAATAAAAGAGAATAAAAACACTACTTGAAAGGATTGGGGTTGGTTATAGTTTATGAATTTAGAAGAAGTTTTCTGGTAGAAGATTGTATTTTTTTTGTTTTTTGTTTTGAAATGATGTTTGATTAAAATGACACAACAAAAAGATTTTTTAGACAATATTTAAAAGACGCAATCGATCTAACTCTACCACTTAAATCATTAATTAATCATTATCATTTAAATTAATATTCACTTAATTATGATCCCTTAATTTTTTAACCCCCAAACCTTATGAGAATTAACCTTACCACAAAGATCTAGTGAATCTAACCTTATGCTAACTTCGGAACATGCAATCGCAACACCCTGCTTTGTTTGATGTTCTAAGGATAGATTATGGTCAGTGGTAAATTGAGGAACATATCCATTCTGGAAATGATAATTAATTTTTGTTAGGGAATATATTTGAACTCTACAAATTTATCCCATATGGTCTTGTATTACCGATTAAGATCTCGCTCTCACAATTTACACAAAATCTCGACCTCACGTGTTTTTCTGTTAATTGTTAAATTGATTGATTAGTTTATTACAATTTAAAAACACAACTCATGGATCATATTAGGTGAATTACAGTAGTTCATTGATTCAAAATAAATTAATGAAGAATGATAGAGGTCGATCGGTTACTAAAAAGAACTACTCTTCTATGGGTGGCGTAATCATCATAGAAGCGAATTGTATTTGCAATGGTTTATAATGGGTATAACTGAATAATGCTTCTACTCAAGAATTCCAGACCAAAGAGGAAGATTAATAGAAGAATAAATTTAAATAAAATAGAAGAAAAGCGAAGAAATTAAAGAAGAACAAAGAAGTTTATTAAGAAAACACAAACATTACAACATGAGGAAGAAGAATAGGGCTTCGACGAAGGGATCCTTGCTTCAAGAGCTACCCTTGTTGAATTGCTTGTATAATTGGAGTGTAACCTCTTCTCATCCACCCTAAACTTCCAAATTCACGTCCCCAACCCATAAAAATGATAAAAACTCCAATTTATATAAGGGAGGGGGGGAGAGGTTATAAGTGGTTTCAAGTGTGAATGTGGAAATTCGGCCAAATATTTTAATCCCATTGTCACCACTCATTTGACCACCTAAACGCGTGAATCAGCTCTTCTTCCCGAAGGATGATTTGTGCCAAATCATGTCACCGATCGTTTCTCAAAATATGGGCTCAATCCAAGACCTTAATGAGACGATATGGCCCCAATACAGAACTCATGTCCATTCTGCCGAGTCCAGCCCAACTTCTACTTCATGGCTCATTTTATATAGCCATATTCACTCTTTAGCTCTAGTGTCCTGAATAACAGTTGTAGAAACATACGTTAGGAACAGAGGTACAAACTTTCAAATTCAAATAATAAATATAAAAATATTTATCTTCGAAATACTACAGTGTACTATAAAGGGTAAAACTAGAATTTTCACCAAATTTTCAAATAAATGATCAAATCCCAAATATTTTATAAATAAACATATTTAACACAATGTGAGGAAATTATATCATTTATTATCAATAAAATATTCATCAATATAGTGTTTTATCATACAATATTCTATATTTGAAGATAAAATAAACCATTACATTTTCTCTCTAAGTTACCATTTAGTGTGGGATATTATAAAATTTATAAAATCTTCTCTATATTGATTCATTTTTTGTATTTTAGTCTAGTTGATTTTACATATTGGACTCTATAAAATTATTAGTTTCGATGAAATGTAGTTATATAGGGGACTCTTCTAGGTCTTTTTAAATTTCATTTTCATTATTTCACATCCTTTTCCAGAACATACACTTATTCATTATATCTAATAATAATTTCTTTTATAACATTGACATAACCATTATTATCAATAACATCTCAATCATACATTTCAGACTCTACTCTCTGAACCAAAGAATCACCTCTATTGTTAGTCTCATAATGATTCATAGAAACAGTATCATAAACACATTTATCTATAAATTTATAAAATTCATTTTTTTCATTTCTTCTGGAAAACTCAATTTTAGAAATATTTCATCTATTTATACTGTAAAATTATTTTTATCATTATAATATTCAAGTATTGGTTTTTTAAAAACATCATCATTGGCTACTTGTCTTCAATAATTTTCAATTGTAACAGATTCATTACTTTCCTTTTCATTCTTTAAAATGCCAATCATTTCTGCAAAAAATTTCTTTTATCATCAATAACATAACTCTCTCATCATCCACAATAATAGCATAAACCTCAGTGTTAGCCTTTAAAACATCTACAGTTTATTTAACAACTACCCAACCCATTTTTGCAACTCTCTCTTCTTTAGTATATCTTCAAACTTCTTGTATAACATTACCAATTTACTCCCCCTAATTATGAGAAATTCAAGAAATATTTTTTATATATTCTTCTATGATTCCTTTATTATCATTGGGTAGCCCCCCTATTAGTATAATTATCCTCTTCAACTTCAACAATTACTAATCTCTTTAGTGGTACCCTCCTTGTGTACCCATTTACTTGAGAACTCCTCGAGAAATATAATTTTCATTTTTTGGTTCATTATAATCCACTTTCTTTAGTGATACTCCCATTATTGAAAAAATAATGTAAAAATTATTAAAAATAAATAAAAGTTCAATATTTTTCTACCCATGAATAGGGGAATCAAAAAAATTACCATATATTTAATGAAATTAATAATCCTTTCATTGAACAACATCTGCAATAAGTTCATGCCTTAGAATTAGACCGTACTAAACTCTCAACCCATTCATGAAATATTTTTCAATAAAAAAATTACATTAACCTTGTGTTCTAGAGTTACATATTCCAAAAACATCTTTTCTATGAGAATATTTAAAGATAAGAAAAATACCATATCTTGAGCATTTTGGTCACCAACGTTCACTAGATTTTTTTTTCAAAAAACATTACTTCTTGAGAAACATGAATAATAATCCTCTTTTCAATAGTTTAAAGCTAAAATGACTTTATACTTTCATTTAATTTAAATATTTCTTCCAGAAAAGCACAATAAAATGACATATTAACCTCAGTTTCAAAAAATTTCATTCAAATAATTGTTTTTCTTTATTATCATAAAAAAATATTATTTATAAAACATGGGAAGTTTCATAAAAAACATTTATTATTTTCTACCAATCAAAAACCTATAGCCATTACCCATAATATCATCCTTTTATAGATTGATTTATTTTATTTCTTCAATGAAGTTTCTTGGGATAAACAATAAATCCTATTTATATTAGCTATATTGATAAAAAAATTCATGCTAGAAACATAACTATGATATTTTTTAGTTCAAATTAATAATGGACTATTTTAAATTCATATAATTTAAAGTGACATAAATGAATTATAAAGTATTATATTGGATAAAAAGATTAAAACCCTGAGGAATATTAAAGGAAAAAACTGTTAGGATTTGATTCCACTTGAATGCCTCTAGTTTTAGTAGTGAAACACATATTGACCATCAATGACCACCTATAATAGTGTATATAAAATGAAACATTTGGGAATCACAATCTAAATTCCCATGTATGAAATGAAACAACAAATAAACACTAAAAAACTCAAATAAAATTATTGAAACTATCTAAATAAAAATAAAATTCAAGTTATGTCTCAAAACACAATAAAACTAGATATATCAAATAGTCAATATGTAGATAATAAAACAACTACCCCTAGAAAAAACAACTCCTCTAACATCCACCAACAAATATGATCATTGGTTAGTAAGGTCCAACCCGATCTCTAACTCTATCATAAAAAATATAAAATAGAAATTTATAGAATTAGGGGTGAGAACAAAAATATACTTAATAGGTTTATCTCAAATAACTACCATGTAAATGTGTAAAATTCATAATAAATATTTAATGAATAAATACTAAATCGAGAAGTTCTCTGTTCCTATATAAATCTAAGGACCCATATCTCCAAAAATATACTATCCAAAATCTGATTATATGGTATATATAAAATAAAATCAAGTTAGTTTAACTGTGAAGGTAACACAAAAACACTTACCCACCAATCTAGTCACACTCATGTTTGAATGACACATGTCCTATCACAACCATCCTTCCCTTATCCACATACAACACCATACCACAACAAAAATCCCATAATACCACAAACATATCCAATCTTACATCATAATAATCCATATGATCACATTACCATAACTACAACTAAAATAAATGAAATAAGGTAGAGTGGACAAGGATTTCATTTATTTATCCGTAGCCATGAGATCATGGATACTGGGTGTTTACCCTATACCCAAAACCTCATACATGTATATCTTAGGCTACTCATCTTAATTGGTGCTATATATTTACAAAGAAATATAAAATGATATATAATTTCAAACATTTCCAATCCAAGGTTCTATATCATAAACATTTCACTTATAAAACCATATCATTGTATAAGTTTCAATACTTCTCAAAAAACATCAACACAATTATCATACCTATAGAATTCATAACAAAAATTACACATTTTAAATTTATCAATTACTAGTTAACATATATATTTACTTCCATATTAATTAATTACTTTATAAATTTACATATTTATTTAGTTTATCAACATAATTCCATGACATTACACTTATTTAGTGTATACGTACATTTATTCCATATCAAAGGAAATCTTTCAATATTTATGTAATTGTGTCAACCACACTACACATATTTCTTCATGTAAAAAATAAAATATACTCAATACCACAACACCATGATGTAATATCATATTCCATAATGATATGAAATAAATGAAAATAATAAATTACAAATACCTTAATAGATAACTTATATAATGGGAATAATTGATCAATAATACTAAATAGAAATAGTTCCCTCATATAACAAACCTTAAAATCATGCTCAAATCATCATATCATCTAAGGATGAGATCCAATGTCACGATCAATTATTCTTATGAAGGATATGTAATTGATATAATATTAATTTTCTCATATATTTCTTTAATCAAATCAATATGATGATTAACACCTATAGATAATCAATAATATTGAAATATTTAATAAAATATAAAGGATAAAGAGGGAACTAATTGAAATTTATATGGAATAAAAAAATTTAAATTAAATTGAGGGTCATTCCCCGAGTATTAAATAAAAAATCAAGAGAACCACTTTCGAAAATTGGGAAGGAGGAAACCCATTGCAATAATAGAGGAAAAATGAATAAATTAATACACACATAAAGGTTTAAATATGGTCCCAAGAGTCTAATGGGTATAAAATTACAAGATAAGAAATAGAAGAAGACTTGTCGCCCCTGAAAGAAAATGACATAGTGAGATCAGTCATAGATGATGTGTCACCCCCAGCAAAGATGTTTCATATTTCTAGTATAAAATAATGTGTTAGATGACCTCACTTATTCACACATACATTTGAAGGTAGGGACATATGATAGCTTCAAACAAAACTATATCTCTTTCAATCCCCTAACTTGACAAAACATGTGAGGAACTCACTACACTATCCACCTGATGAAATAGAAATCAAGACAAAAAAACAATTTTCCAGGTTAAATCAGGGTGCCCTTCTCTTCAACAAGAGAAGGAAAGATGAATGAATAATGGGTTTCAGAACACCCATACCCATGTTAAGGATTCCCACATGGTGGTATCTACAAGAATTTGCACCACCATCCAAAGGTGATGAAACAAAATCCAATGCTCACAGAGACACCAATGTCCCAATCAAATAGAAAATCCACCCAATAAAATAAATAGTCCAAAATAAATTTTGATTTCACCCATCATATAAGACAATATAACCAAGAAACCACCCTTACATTCCAAAAATCTATAATGAGAATGGTCAGGGAAACAAACCCTTGTGCCAAATCTCCTTCATCATCCCCATGTGCAAGAAAAACACAGTTAATTTCATCTGACTTCATTGCTCTTCGCTTCCTCCTAAATAAATTTTGCAGACATTGCTAGAGGATTTCAATCATCATGCGAACCATCTTCAACGACTGAAGTTGTCTTTGACCAACCTAGATACCTCCCATGCCTCAAAATTGATCATAAAAAATTCTACCACCACAACTTTCTCAAATTTAATTTAATTTCATGAAACGAAGATGAATTTCATATAACCCTATCATTTTTCTAACCTCGAAAATAAAACATGACAAGGTATAATCCAATTTTAGAAAGTAAATCAACAAAAACAATACTTCCAACCATAACATGAACCATGACCGTTTTAAACAAACAATTTAACAAGCACATAAACTAAAACATAGATTATGTTTACAAGGTATCTAATCCCTGCATAAATATTTATCTATCAATAATGAAATAACACCCCCTCTAAAATCCACAAACCATAGAGAACCACAGGCACCATGATGCATTGAAGACACAAACATGATAGATTTACTCTAGGAACCTTGAATTAAACATCAATATAGACTAAGTATTATTCAAAAACATATCTAAATTCAATTTTATTATAGAGAAACATTAGAACAACTTCTAAGAAAAGAACTAAAACATATAACTTCTTGAGTAACATTAACATCCACTACCAAAAACAACATATGGACATCCACATAAACAACATCTTAAATTCCACTAAAAGTTCATTTGAAACCTCTGAACATCTAGAAAAAGAAAAATTCCTCATTGTTATACATCTTAAATAATCTAAATTTGGATCCTATGGTCCAGGTAACCATCCTCCTCACCTTTTGATTCATTATTTCATATAACATCATCAAACATGTCATTTTAAATAAAGATAACAATTATTTCATCAATTCCAACACATAATCCCATTGTTAAAATATTCTTCCTCATTGATTTTGTTTATAATGATACTATAAATAATATCCACTTTTAAAACTAATTTATTAAAATAATTTTATATATTTAGAGTGTATTCTACTTAGTAATACTTTGTAAATAAAATGAAATGATCTTCATGTCCATAGATTTCATTTCATTATCTTCCCATTTCACATAGAAATTTTAATGGTAAAATATTCTAATCTATTCTCTCACTTCATTTTTGTTTTATTGATTTTAGTTTCCCATAGTTGGGGATAATAAAATTCATTTCTATGATATTTAATTTAATTATATTTGGTTATTAGTTTGAAATTAAATATTTGTTATAATGAATTAATTTTGTTCATAAGTATGGTATTATTGAATAGTGGTTCCCTAGATTAAATTTCATTATAGAGGGAGGTATTAAATATTGATGGATGTGTGCCTTGAGAAAACATGTTTTGATTGAGGATGAATAAGAAAGATTTGATCATGGTAAATGAATAGAAACAACAAGATATTGTATGTTTTAATTTATTTATTTCAAATTTTAATATATATTTCATAACTAAATATTTCATTTTTGTTTTCAACATTGTTCTTTAGAGTCCCTTTATGATATGGAAGATAACAAATTTGGGGCAAATGATCATTTTCACCACCAAACCATCATTTCTAATGGGTATTAGGATATGATCACTATGTGAGAGTACATTGTTGTCCACAGAAGAGTATTGTACCCACTAGATATTAGTCCAATTTATGTTCCAATTCTAGAAGTTGCAAATAGTTTATGCAGAGGCAATACCGTCAAGTATAGAGGTAGAATAGTATAGAAAACCATGCAAGAGATTTAAGGGAGTAAAAAAACTAATATGAAATTTATGAAATTTATCGAACCCTTATTTCCATCACTTTAACCAGACACCATCATATTTTTTTCTACATTAATTTAAATGATGAATCCATTATATGATACACTAGGTGATTGTGATGATTGTCCTAGTGGTGGTCGGGATGATGACATTCCTGGAAATGCTGATGGTGATGCAAATGGTGATAATGATACTAAGGATGTTGGTGAGTATATTGGTGGGGATAAAAATGATGGTGATGGTGATGATATTAGATATAATAAGAGATATATTAATCCTTGCAAATTTTAATAATATGTATGACATATGATGTTTGATGATTGTAGGTGAATTTATATATGTGATTTTTTTAATTGTGAGACATCACTGGTTGAATTCATTAATTAGTTTCTTTATTTTTTTATATTGGATGGAAGTGGGTTGGGTTCATGTTATTTGGTGTTTAAAGATACATGTATTTTGGTGTTTGTAGGTTTCGAGCCAATTTGGGGGGATTCTGGCTGCCAGGGTAGGGGAAGGTTGTTTCAACAGTTTGTAAAATTGTTGGTATAGACCTATACTAATGGTTCTAAAGAACTATTAGTAAAGTGTAAAGCTTGATGACCTATACCAATGGTTTATATAAAAAATTTGGTATAGTTCAATACCCATGGAAAAAAACCGAAATGTTCGGAGAACCTTTGGTATATCCATTACCAATGGTTCTCTATCCTATACAAATGGTTCAAAACCATTAGTATGGATCATTTTTCAACATTGTCGTAAGTGATGATTTCAATAAGAGTATATTAATAAATGGGTGTTGAAATGTTATAAGGGGGAAATATATGATATTATAAGTATGTACAAGAATATTTTATATAAGTATAATAAATTTAAATTTATAATATAGATGGTTAGATGAATTTTGAATAAATTTGAACTCAAGGTAAAGGATTTATATTACAATCTCATTATTTATCAGGATTGTTTATAATGTAGGTTATGGTAATTAAATATTATGACTTATCTCCCAAAAATCTCATTAATTTTATTCTCCTATGGTTATTTATAGGGATTATTTGTTTTTATTTCATTTTACTCTCTTTATGTACTCAATATACTAAAATAATATTTTTACATAAAAGAAAATTTATTTCCCTCTTCAATCAAAAATAGTTTTTTTCTATGTCTATAATTTTTAAAAACAATAAATAATGATTTTACTACTTTATTATGATAGCTTAAATTAATTTTTATAATTAATTTACTTTTATGAGAATTATTTAAAATGAATCGTATTGATGGTTTATGAAAGAGTTACATTTGATTTTTTTCCCAAAGTTGGAAAAGAATATTTATTTTAACAAAAATTACATGAACCAAATATTATCATGTCATGACTACTCAATTTTTTTTGAATCTTCCTTGAAATGTTTCCAATGTTTTTTAACACAATTTTTTCCTTAAATTGTTAAAAAATATCTTTAAGTGATTTCAAATTGAAAAGGGTATTTTCCTTAAGAAATGTTCCAGTGATCTTTTAAAAGAATTTTTAATCGATGTTAACATCCTTTGATGTAAATTAGACTTTATCAGGTATATGATCTAATGATACCATACAATTAAATTATTTTTATGGGGTATGATGATGATTTATGGATGATTCAATGATACTGAGTTCTTTTCCATGATTTAATTTAGTTATAATGAAACCTTTATGGAACACATTTCTTTTCCATATGGTATGCTATGATGTCATGATCAAATGTTTATGAAACCCATTTATTTTTCATCTTTGATGATATTATGGATGTTTTAAGATCATGTGGGACACATATATATGGTTTTCATTATGAAAGGGTGGTTCTATAATTATATATCACTCTAATTAATTTGGTAAAGATGGATATCTCATGAGATTATAAGGACTGGAATGGAATATGATCATAGTTCACTAAGGTGTTATATATTATATGATTGTATTGTTCGATAACCTTGATTAAGAATATGATAAAATGGGGAGTGAACTCAATCCAATAAGATAGTATTGGATGTGATCTTTTAGTATGGAAATTATTTTCTATAATTATCTTTCTTCCAAAAAATTCTGTATTATGCATGTTTTTTTCTCATAGCTCATGTTCTTTGATTAATTTATGATTAATGTCTTATAAACTAAAATGATTTATTTAATAATTAAATATTATAATATATTATATGTTGGGTGTAGTTTTCAATTGTTAAGATCATGTCCTCATACAGTTATGATCATGCTATTCCTAAGTGATCATTGATATCTCCCATAGTTACACTTACTGATAATCTGAGATCACCCTTTCTTATGCTTACCTTACCAAATAAATTGAGAAATATTTAATGTATGATATATCTAAGAAGGGTACTAATTGTAAGGAGTTATGTGGAAAATGATGTGGATCTATAATGACCAAGTTGTTTATGAATCCAAGTTCCAAAAGACATTAAACCTAAACATCTCTAGTGTGGATCTTAATGTTATGTATAAAATATTCATAAATTAATATGTATTATTTATATATATAATTTATGTGTTTCTATAAATCATAACAAGTGTGAAGGAAACAAACTAGAATACATTCTAGCTTCCAAAGGAATACTTATTATCTACTCTTTTTTCTTCTTTAGGCTCTTTTACCCATGATTATAATATTATTATGTTGAGGATGTTCTTGGACTCCACCACTTTAGTAATCCTTAACCTCTAATTGTTTTTTTCTTATTGTTTTCCCAAATAAAAATTTATCTTTTGAATTAAAAAAACATATAGAAGAGGTTCTTGGTTAGGTAAAAAGTTCCATAAAGGTTCCCTTTTTCCTAAAAATAATATCATTAGTATACACAATCATAATGAGTGGGGTTCACCCATCTCACTTTACATAATGATTTTAATCCACATTGACTTTATTTAATTTTATTCTCTATAAGATATTTTATTTCATTGAATAACATGATATAGACCCTTTATTGAGAACATTTATTGCCTTATTAATTTTATAAATGTATAAACCATCACCATCAAGGAGAAACCCTTCTAGTTGCTGAATGTAGATATCTTGATCAAGTTCTCTATTAAGAAATGTTGACTTTGCATTAATTTTCAAAACCTTGTAGTTTCATTGAGAATAAATTCCAAGAATAATTCAGAATATTTAAATCCTTGTGACTAGAGAAAATATCACATCAGAATAAAAACCCATAATGTGAGAGTAGACTTTAATAACAATATAATATTTTTTCTACTCAACTTCAAATAGATCATAGAACTTATTTAAAAAAACATATTTTTACCAATTACATTTTTTGTTTTTTCGAGATGACATTATTTCCAATGTTCCATTATTCCCAATTTGACTCATCAAATTTCCATCACTAACACCCAATTATCATCTCATAATAATGCATCAACACTCTATTACTGAACCTGAAAAATCAAGATGTAATTATTGGAAATTCAGAAAACTAACTCATCTTGTTCTCTATTGATATTGTTTATACGTTTTTTTTCTTGATCAACCTAATTTATAAGTATACAGTATATATAACTTTCTCAATCCAATCCTTCCCCACTGTTAGAATATTTAGAATCAGATAAAGAGTTATAGAAATAAGCTCATTCATCTAGAATACTCTCCCAATATCCAAATTTAGATCCATCAATGTTATTATCTATGGTAATTTATCATTGTGAGGCATTTTTATTTTCCTATAAAATTACATCAAATTTCTCTAAATTATTATTCATCTTCTTATTGTATCACTGGTATCTTCTTCCACCGAGTGTATACTCATGAAATATACATTCTTCAAATCTCTTGTATAAGTTGACAAAGTTTTTCCATTAATATTGATATAGTGTAGTCTTCCAAAATATTTTATATTCTCCAATAAAGTATTATTCCTGAACCATAAATCATATGTGTTTTGATCGAATTGGGTAAGATTACACACTAATTCAAAACATATACATCCATAGTAGTTTATTCTCTCTAAAATATTTTTTGAATTTTATTGATCTAATTTCATTATTATTCCATTGTCCATCAATCTATGAATCTTACTCTTATAAAATCCAATATTTATTGTGCATATAGAGTGTTATATTAACTTCTTATCCTATACTTGTAAAGATATCCCTTGAACACTTTAATATTGTATTTATATCTATTGTTGAATCAAAATCATTATATGATATACCCAGTTTGATTGTTAAAAATCCATTTTAATTGTATAATTTTATTTTTATCTAATGATTTAATTGATATAGAATAGACAAAAGTCATATGAGGAAAATCGAAAAAAAATTCATGAAATACTTATCTCCATTGGTTAACCTTAAGTTCATGGATCCACATATATATGAGCATACTAACTTTGTATGAACCCTGGTTTTTAGAATGGGTCAAAATCCCGACCTGGTTTGAATTTATGACTTATTTCTGAGAAAACTGGGAAAATATCGGAAGTTCTAGAAATTTCCATACTACACACCGTGTACTCTAAAGTACACGTCGTGTATGGGTTAGGAGAGTATTGACCGTTTTCTCACTGAGTATATGCCGTGTGATGGCTGTGTAAGAATTCCTGCTACACAATTTGTAGTATTGCTCCACATTCTATGTATCATGCTTTCTAGGTACCGGTTGAGTTCTAGCCATGTGTTAACCCATGTGGCGCATCCAAGATGTGTTGATACCTCCACTTATGTCCGATTGAAGAAAAGTCCACTACACAATGTGTAGTCCTTAATACATGCCATGAAATTTTATTTTTACTCTCTTAAATGAAAGAATTTCACGTCTATTTTTGCGAAATGCCTTCTTCTTCCCCAATTTCGGAACAGGTCCATTCAGAAAACCCAAAGAACATCCCTTGCCCTATAATCTTCATCTGTATTCCATTCTTCAATCCGTTGGTGGCTGCGAGATCACAACAGTGAGGCTAAACCAGTACAACCTATTTTGTTCTTGATCCTTTGCCTCACACGTTGCAGTTTCCATCTGAGTGGAATTGCCAGGATTTTTTAGAAACATAGATCTATAAATATCATATTCGAATTGGAGCTAGATATCAGACGTGCCTACATCTACGAGTCTCTAGTAGGTGGTGCATAACCATTTTTGTGTTTTTAGGGACTTTTGGGTGGCGTGACCTTGGGTGAATTTTCAGGTATTTTGAGCATGACACTGTTTTACCTATTATTGCATGTTTTATTGTTATTTGACCTATGGGATGCCTTTTGGTATGCCATGTTACCTTTTTTTCTTGAGTGGGGTTGGGCGAGTGGTCGTTTCTCATCAAGGAATTTTGGTTGGGGGATTCCAAAATGGTTATAATTGAATTGTATTGTTTTAAACTATTGAGTTTAGTTATTGAACCTTGATATGAATTGTTGGAGACATTAAAGACCTCAGTGCTGGTATGAGACATCACTTGGTTAGTTCTTTTCAACTTTTTAGTCTTTTTTCTTGTTTAAAAGTGATTCTTTTGATTTTATATGTAATTTATGAATTTCATATAATTGAACCCTTGCAGTTGTGTTGGGCATGTGCCAGATATTATTGAGTGATGCTAATCACAGGTTGTGATTGGCCCGAGTTACATTGGGTGGTTCTGACCATGGAATTGGGTGTTATAGACATTAGCTTAAGGTAGGTTGACTGTCACGTTGGGAAAGACCTAGTTTAGTTGGATGAAGAGGCCTTCAGACATGAGAAGAATGGTCGTAGGGACATGAGGTGTCAGAGGTGTTGTGGCTTGGGTACTATTTTGGTGATTAACGCTCACCTGGAACTTTGAGTAGTGTACATACAGTGAGACTCTCTGATGAGGTTGTTTTGACCACTTGTGTGGGTAGAGGCCCACATTAGTTGCGGTTAATGTACATTCGGTTAGGGGTGCTTTCCATAGGAAGCCACGTGGAAGGCAAGGAGACATCAGGGGATAGAATTGAGGCTATCTGGTTTGGGGGTAGAGGCTCTCCGTTATTTAAGGGAAGACATTGTTGTCCCTCCGGTTACATTATTTGAGGGCAGACATCGTTGTCCCTCTGGTTACATAATTTTAGGGAAAACATCGTTGTCCCTCTGGTTACTTATTTGAGGACAACCATCTCTATTCCCCCAAGTCATTTTTTCTTAGTCATGCCTTTGGGATTTTGTTACTTGAGATATATGATGTCAGGGGTCACATGGTGCCGAGTTACATGAAAGAGATTCTAACGTTATCCGAAGCAGGTGACACTTCATGGTGGCTACTGAGCACCAGTGGACTTTATGATTATTTGTGCATCATACTGTTTTACTTATAATTTTATGCTTACTCAAACACTTATATTCTGTATGCCCCATTGGGTGGTATCCTACTGAGATTTGTCTCACACCTTGCATGGGCCCTTCGGGACGTGTGTAGACATTATGGATTTACGTGCAGGAAAGAGGCCATATTTAGGAGTTGGGGTGCATTAGCTATTTCATGGAGATGGTATAGACCATGTGGTCTTTCCTAGATAGAGTTTACATTGTTTTTCCTTCCTTCATGTATCTGAATTCTTAATTTTTTTGTAGCTATAGTTGGATAACCATTGGCTCCTTTACATATGGATATGTATGACCTGCTTTGGATGCATTTTTTCTGTTCAGTAGTAGTTACAAGTGATCAAAATGATTTTGTGTTTACTTTCCACTATTGTTTTTTATAATTATTGCTTCTGTTGTTTATCAATATTGAATGTGCTTCTACTATGAAGGCCTAGTTCGATTCTATAGAGTCGTTTATTCCATTGCATATTTATTATTATACTTGGACGGGTACCATTATTATCCTCTGAGAGTGTATAGCCTCCCCACTCTACCTATAAGTCCCTCACTATTATTCGTCAACCTTTGGCATTCGGGGAGGTGCACATAAGGTAGTTAAAACCAACCGATTTAGCACTATTCGGGTGGATGTTCAGGTACGAGTTGTTACAAAGTGGTATCAGAGGAGTTCCTAAAATGGATTTAGTAGTAGTGTTTTACTGGTTACTAATGATATTGAGGCTTCTCTTTTTATTTACTATAGTTTTACTATTTAGGATATATTATATTGGAGATAGGTTGTTATGGGAACTGGGTTTCTAGCTTGTGCTTGGGTGCCTGTAGACCTAGGTACGAGGGACGAACCAAGTTTCCATGGGTGGGAATTGCTGTTTTCTTTTGGTCAGATAAAAGTTTATATGATTTCCACCTTGGTGGCTCACTTGTTGTGTGATTTTATTGATTGTGATATCTGACCATTGACCTGATGCGGTAAGGGAGAATTAGACCTCGGCCCGGTATGGCAAGATGTGATTTTTTGGATTTTTATAGGCACATTTTAGGGTATTTCAATTTCATAACTGCATGTATGGTTTTTGATGTCATAATACCATGTAAAAATTTCATTTTTCATGCTTTTCATTCTTTTTAAATGTGAATAGGTAAAATGCCTAATGAAATTTCTTGATATTTGCAATGTGTTATGTCATTATTTATATATTTGTAGAATTGCATGTGGTAGTATAATTAGGTCTATCTCTTGTACCAGCAAGAAGGTACTATTTTTGAGGTTATTTTTATCACCAGGATTGGGCGACTCAGTCATTGGTTTGAGGAAATGTTAGTTGTTGGGATGGGCATGGACCGAGGTGCTTTTGATACATGGATATGTTGAGGTGTGGGTAAGGAGGACATGAGGTTGGGATGCCGTGGTCATGGGTTGCGATAGAGGAGAGTAAGGGTAGTTGTTTTATGCTTCCTCTTTACTGCTTTCCTTATCTGCATTGAATATATATTGTTATATATATATATGGGTTGTCTGACCATTTTTGGTATTCAGTGGGTTCCATTCAGTTGACTTAGATAGAGCGTCAGGCATGAGATGGTATAGTGCCGTAGGAGCAGGATCAGGTGCAGATAGAGCATGAGCCGCAGGTATAGGTTCAGAGAAAGGAACATGTCCAAGATCTAGAGAAGATATGAGAACAACTAGGTTTGAAATCATTGGGACTATGGCCCAACAAGAATCTCCAAGCTAGCTTGGTATATGTCTTTAAGGGGATTGACAGAGGTGCGCAGGGTACAGATCCATATATGGCATATCTGACAAGGGATTCCCAGTCACAACATCCGCTGCTTTTTTTTATGGTGAGGGTGGTATGTAGGTAGCTGAGAACTAGATAGAGAGAATGAAAATGATCTTCAAGAAGCTTGAGACACCTCTAGGGAAGAGGGTCAAGCTGGCGACGTACATCTTGAGAGGACAAACGAATATTTGGTGGGATATGCCAGTTTGGGCTTGTAGGCATGGGGGACTAGCATGGAAGGACTTCGAGGACAGGCTCTTCAAACACTTTTACCTAGAGACACAGAGAATAGAGAGATCTTAGTAGTTCATGATTCTTCAGTAGGGAGACTTGTCCGTCATTGACTATGAAGCTACATTCACTGAGCTATCTCACATTGCAATAGGTATGGTAAGGGATGACATGGCAATAGTGAGGGGATTTGAGGATGGATTATGACACTCCATTCACGACCATGTGAATATATTAAGGTATTGATCATTCATAGAGGCTGTGAATCATATGCCCATTGTGGAGGGTAACCAGATGGATAGGCCCCAGGTTGGTCGAGTGATGGGTTTAGGTGATGGTTTAGATAGAAAGAAGCGAGGATGAGATGAGTTCTAGTAGGGATGTCAGGACAAGGATTCAGCTAGACCCCCTCGTAGTAGTTATTTAGTGGTTTTCATTCAGTGTGGATAGCTAGGACATGTTCAGACTTAGTGTGATAGGCCTCTAAAGGAGTGTCGGGCATGTGGATAGGTCAGGCAGCTGGAGAGGTTATACAGGTAGCCTTCACAGACAGCTGGCAGGCAGGGACCGGGACACACTATGGCATCTAGATTTGGTTCATGTTTGATACCAGGAGATGGTAGCCAAGTTTCAGCTGCACGTGGAGGACGAGATAGAGAAATCCAGACCCAGCTAAGGGGGTAGTAGTCGGTGACTAGAGCAGCACCGCAGGGAGGTGACGCATCAGGCAACCATACATCAGGTTAGGTGCATGTCGTGGAGCTGTTAGGGGCTGATCAGGATGGTGAGTCGATGATGGTTAGAGGTACACTGCAAGTGTATATGTGACTTGTCATATTTTATTTTGGCATGAATTTTTGAGGAATGTCCGTTTTCAGTGCACAAGATGCACATGATTCATGTGGATTGACTAGATGTTGGTTAGTGGGATTGGATCCTTTAGGTGGATGATATATTTTTATATATGTATGCGGTTCCTTAGGCATCATGGCATCGAGGATGCAGGTAAATTGAGGTGTCATGGGCATCAGGGCATTGAGGATGTGGGTTACATGAGGTTCCTTGGGCATCGGGGCATCGAGGATGCAGGTTACTTGAGGTGCATGGCATCAGGTTTGATTTTGAGCATCCATGGGATGCAGGACCTCGTGGAGGTGGACACTGATGCAGTGCAGGATATGTTTGAAGTGTCAGGAGTTACACGGGATCACCAATGATGTGAAGGGTTGAGAAGGCATCATGAGTGGACCATGAGTCCAAAAACATGTTAGTGAACCCTTGCATTGTTGAGTTTTATATGGTTGAGACTGAGCTTGGAAAATTCCTAAGGTGGGGAGCCCCTTGAGGAATTTAGCAAAAACTGTTGAGACTAAGGGATACAGGGTTACGTTGATCGGGAGTGTATGTTCGGTGCCAAATTTGGGTTTCATTTGATAGCTCGTGGATGATCTATGCTAAGGTGGGGAGATTTTAAGAACCCGTGTTTTTAGAATGGGTCAAAATACCAACCCTGTTTGAATTTTTGACTTGTTTATGGGAAAACTAGGTAAATCTGGGAAGTTCTAGAAATTTCCAGACTACATGCTGCGTACTCTAATGTACACATCATGTATGGTTTACGAGAGTACCAGCCATGTGCTTTCTGAGTACATTCCATGTGATGACTGTGTAAGAAATCCTACCACACGACATGTAGTGTTTCTCTACATGCCGTGCATCCTACGTTCGACGTACTGGCTGAGTTCTAGCTGTGTGTCAACCAATGGGGTGTATCCAATCCATGTGGATACCTTCACTTATGTTTGAGTATGGACAAGGCCACTACATGGCATGTAGTCCTTAATACATGTCATGTACTTTTATAATTATTCACTCAAATGAAAGAACACCACGTCTAATTTCGGGAAACACCTTCTTCTTACCCAATTTTGGAACATGTCCATTCCGAAAACCCGAAGAACATCCCTTTCCTTAGAATGTTCATCCGGAGTCCGTTCTTCAATCTGTCAGTGGCTGCGGATTCAAAAAAGTGTGGCTAAACCCATGAACCATGTTCCTTTTTTGATCCTTTTCCTCACAAGTCACAGTTTCCATCCGAGTGTAATTGCCTATATTTGACAGAAACATAGATCTACAAATATCGGCTTCGAATTGGAGCTTGATATCAAACATTCCTACATCTATGAGTCTCTAGAATGTGGTGCATACATCTTTTTGTATTTTTTAGGACTTTTAGGTGGCGTGACCTTTGGAACGTTTTTGGGTATTTTTAGCATGACCCTATTTTACCTATTATTTCCTATTTTATCATTATTTGACCTATGGGATTCCTTTGGGTATGACCTATTACCTATTTTTCTTGAGCAGGGCACGGTGAGTGGATGTTACTTATCGGGGTAATTTTGGCCGAGGGACGCCAAAATGGTTATAATTGAATTGTATTGTTTTAAACTATTGAGTTTAGTTATTGAAACTTAATATGAATTATTGGATACTTTAAGGACCTCGGTGCTTGTATGGGACAACACTTGGTTAGTGATTTTCATCTATTTAATTTGTTTGCCTATTTAAAAGTCTTTCTTTTTTTTATATGTAATTTATCAATTGCACATGTTGGAACCCTTGAGGTTGTGTTTGGCATGGCCCAGATATTCATGAGCGATGCTGATCATAGGTTGGGCATTGGTCATGTTACATTGGGTGGTTCTGACCATGGGATTGGGAGTTATAAACGTCTTTTTAAGGTAGGGTGACTGTCAGGTTAAGAATGGACTGGTTTACTTAGATGGAGAGGCCACCAGACATGAGCGGCATGGTCACAAGGACACGAGGTGTCAAAGGTGTTTTAGCTTTGGTACTAGTTTTGTGATTACCGCTCATCCAGAACTTTGAGTAGTGTGCACACAGAGAGACTCTGTGATGTGGTAGTGTTGACCACTCGTGTGGGTAGAGGCCCCCGTTAGTTGTGTTTTAGGTACATTTGGTTGGAGGTTGTTGACGTATGAAGCCACGTAGACGGTGAGGAGCCTTCAGGGGAAAACATTGATGCTATCAGGTTGGGGGAAGATGCTCACCGTTATTTGAGGGTAGACATCACTGTCCCACTAGTTACATTATTTAAGGGAAACATCATTGTCCCTCCGATTACTTTATTTGATAGTAGACATCATTGTATCTCTGGTAACTTATTTGAGGAAAGGCATCTCTATTCCTCTGAGTCACTATTTATAGGGTGTGCCTATGGGACGTTGGTATATGAGATACATGGTCTCATGGGGAACATGGTTCCAGGTTAAATGACAAATATTTTGGCATGAGCTGAAGAAGGTGACACTTCATGGTGGCATCTGAGCACTAGTGGAGTTTATGTTTATTTTTTATCGTATTGTTACTTTTTTCCTTATAACTATATGCCAGCTCAAACACTTATATTAGGTATACACCGTTGGGTGGTATCCTACTGAGATTTGTCTCACACCCTACACGGGACCTTCGGGATGTGTGTAGACTTTATGGATTTACATGCAGTAAGGAGTTTAACTTCAAGAGCTGGGCTGCATTATCTATTTCTTGGAGACGGTATGGACCTTGAGGTCTTTCCTAACTGGAGTTTACTTTGTTGTTCTTTCCTTCATGTATTATAATGCTTACTTATTTTGTAGCGACAGTTGGTTATCCATTGGAACCATTACATGTGGATCTGTATGACCTACTTTGGATGCATGTTTTTTGTTCATTAGTAGTTACAAGTGAACAGAAAGCTGTTGTGTTTAATTTTCGATATTATTTTTTATATTTATTACTTCCGAAGTTTATTGATATTGAATGTGATTCCGCTCTACGAGTCTAGTTTGAGTATACTGAGTCATTTATTCTGATGCAAATTTATTATTATACTCGGACCAGTACCATTATTATCCTCTGAGAGGGTATAGCCTCCCCACTATAACTATAAGACCTTCACTACTTGTCAGCATCCTTTTGTGTTTGGGGAGGTACGCCTAAGGTAGTAACACCCAACCCTTTTAGCACTGTTCGGTTATCTATTCGGGTCTGGGTCATTAAAAACTCAATAGTATTAATTATTTCAATTACCTATGACTTATATCTATTAATCACTTTTAATTCCAAATTAAATATTACACATGTGTATAATATTTCATGTTTTATCCTTGATTTATTTCCCACAACCTCATCCATGATAATCTTAACTAAATTCTTCTAGAAAAACTAGCCATGTCAATTAAGGTAATGGTTGTTTTCTTCATTCGTACTTATTCTGACGAAAAATTAAATTTTTTATTTCCAAACAATTTTAGGAAAAGTGATAAACCACACAACACTAAAACTGTTCTGGATCACAACTTGCAACACTAACAAAAAATGCACATGTAGTACAACCACAAACAAACAAGACCATCCTAGGAATACATATCATAATATCCATAGTCATCTCCACATCCCACACAAGATTCCCCTTCCTCCATAGCTAATTCCCATTCAGAAACTAATTTATGCCGCTTCCAAGGATAATCACTTTGTTCCTAACTCTTCATATGGTCCAGTGAAAGCTGCACTGTACAAGGTTGCTTGATCAAGCTATCTTTTTTGAAAGCAACGATCACCCCACTATCCTGCTTAAAGGAAGATCTGGCACTCACCACCCATGGTGTGTAAGTGTATTCCTTTCTTCTTCTTCTTCTTCTTGTTGTAGTAGACATGGCTCCTTCACACTCAGTCCTCCTTTCATTCCCATTCTGCACAATGTCACTATAGGAAAGATAGGTTAGACCACTCACATTTTCTTTATAAACCCCATAGAGGTCGCTCCCTTTGTTATTTGAGGAATTATCCTTAAACCCATTAGCTTTCCACCTTCCTTATTCCAGTGTATTACTATCAATCAAGGCCAGTCACCCAATCACATTAGCTGGCTATTCCACTTCCATAGGAACTTCCTCATGGCCCAATCTTCCAGCCTTGTTTCCTTTCACAAGGTCCCCATCATCACCACCTTCTACCACAACATCTGCATCTAAAACCTCTCCAATAATGCCTTCTGAAATGCCTACAAATCTGTTGCTCAAAGTTATAGAGGGCCTAGCCAAAGGGTATAATCCCTTAGTTACCCAAGCACTTCATGGTTTGGCCACGTCCAAATTGGGTCCTTTTTGCCCATCATTTGTTCCTTAATCGTTTTCTCCCCATCCGTGCGCTTCTCTAAATGAATCTCCTTAAAACCCAATACAGTTTCCTCCTGAGAATTGGAAATAGAGGATCCCTCCAAATCCGGCAACAACCTGTTGAGCACTTCAACTACCTTAGGATTAACCTGATTCATCTTTGCACCATACGGTTCAGGACCATGTGCATCCTCAATCGTCACCTTATGGACATCCACTAGAAGATCATTCACCACTGGAATCAACGGAAGATACCCCCCATCACTACCTTTTGACCCTATATCCTTCTGAGCTAGATCTACCAACACACCAACCTCACGATCCTTATCCTTTGAAGCATCTATTCTTCTTGAAGAAACCTATTACCCCTGATGACGTGCCTCCATCGCATGAGTGGGGATTCCCCTACAACAAACCTTCGAAGGATGGCCCAAACGATTACAAGAAGAACATAAATTCGTCCAATTTACCTAAATCACCTACAGCTTACACCTGTATTACTCACAAATTTTAATCCACACACACTCAATGGGGGAAAGAGAACCATCTAATTCAACACAAACTCGAGGGTTAATCGGGTGGCACACGACCTCAGTGCGGCTATTAGAACAAATATATCTTCTTATGACATTTCCTAACATTCAAAAAATAGAAGGGTTCTGAAATGGTAAAGGGATATTGGGAAATCTTACCCAATCTTCCATAGATGGAGATTTTTGGTTCAAGTGAAAATCAAAGGACCATCGTAAGAATAAACAGTGAAATCCATTGAAGCTATGAGGTGACCTCAACCATTCTTTGATGAGGTCCGCCTCTGATTCAAACTGAATCATGATATGCTAACTATCGAGCAATTCAACAATCTCTTTTTCTTAAAGGTCCCAAGAGTCGAAGAAAAAACGGTCAAAAGCATCGACTAAAGGCCTCCTTTTCTTAAAAAGAGAAAATAGAGTGAGATTAAAGAGAGCTTTGGTTTCCAAAAACACAGAATCCAAGATTTGGAAGTTAGGGAAGCCATCGAGAAGGCATGGAGCTTTAGGGAATGACGATGCTTTCGGGAAAGGGGGAAGAAAATCAGGTTTGGAGAAAGGCCAGAAGAATCCTGCCCTCTCGTGGGACAACAATTCCCCCTCCCCTACCAAGGGGGGAGGGCCGGCGCTGGTACCACCGCCATCACCAAAGGGAAGAGAGAAGTGCCCGAATGGAACCCCAATGGTCACCTCTCATCCTTATTCAATATGAATTTAATCATCTAAAATAGAGGAAACGTTATTGTTAGTTCACTTCTATTTAAATGTAATCATTTCATTCTTCAAACTCATTATAACACACTAATTATTCTGAAATACTACCACATTCCCATTATCCCAAAATTGATAAACACTAAGAATGTTATTTCACAACCTAATGAAAAATTGAATACCAATATATTTATCCCTACAAATAATAGTGATCCAAATATTTACAAATTAAGTTATCTACAATTTCCAAAATCAACAGATCCTCCAACGTAAAAATGATTATATTTCAAGTTAATTTTTTTCTTGGTCAGGTGTGATGAGAAACCATAATAGTGTATCCATAACCTATCTATTTTTATATATTTATGATTCACCTCAACCAATATTGTATTCTCTTGATTATTCTTTCTATTAAATGATTTGGAACCGTTATTATACAATAATTGAATTAGTATTTTAGTAATATATGTTTTAGTGGAGTGCCTAAGATAATCACACCACCCAGAAGTCTCCTAAACTGAATAAAAATAGTTTTGTAATTATACCATTCTATTAGTCATTATCTTAGTTAGACATTTGGAATTTTATATTTACTCCCCAAGATCACACGCCCCACTTTTATTGAGGGAGTGATAGGTTATACCAGTACACATGTGATTTGTGTACATAGAATCCACAACACCAACATCTTTGTTCAATGTGATATCTACTCAAATAGAAAATTGGTTTATTAAAATTAGTTTCTTAAGTTTCATCTTAATTTTATATACAATATTTTTAAAATATTCTCATTACTACGAGGCTTATCATTTACCTTAACCTTTCCCTAATTATTTTACTTGAAATTATTTTCATTCTATATCTCTTTACCTTTGTAATTTTTCTCACCATTATCAAAAATGTATGTTTTGTATCTTCCCCTATAAGTGATTTAATCACCTTATTCTTTCCCTTTTTAGTACATATAAAAATGGAATGATAATCTGAATTGTGTAAACAAATTATTCTTAGTTTCATTGAATCATATTTGGATTTACAACTTACATAAGATTGATTCATATTTGTTTTGGAGATTTCACAAACTTAATTCACAAACTATTAAAAATATACATGTTTTGATTTTCACACTAATTTTTTATCTTTTAAAATATTAATCATGATATATTTTACCTCTTCATATTTGGATAAAATATTTTCATTGGTAATATCAATAATTTTATCTATTTATTCATGAATTTCATTGCTTTTTCACATTTTTTTTCTAATCTCAATCTTAATCATCTCTCACCATAGGTTAAAATAAATGGCGAGGTTTAAACCAGAATTAATTACTACAATATCACCCCTCATTCCTATGTGTGTGAAAAGATACCAAATGAAACTCCAAATAAAAAATATCATTAAGATTGAGTGAGAAATTCAATCGCATAATGTTTATTCTTATTAATTCAATAATTGTTCACATCCTTCAGACATTTCTCTACAATCGTCAGACACTAACCACTCAACCTAGCCTATTATTTTGTATATAGTATAAACTAAATGGAAGGATAAATATGGTTATCAACAATGAAAGAAAGAAAATAATAGTAATAACATATTAGAATAAAATATTACAGAAACAATTTTACAAATACTGAATATAGAAATCAATAAATTAAAGAATAACTTTATTCATTAACGTTCCAAACTCTTTAATTTAAAAACGTTTCTCATCCATTTTCCCGAATCAGAAATATGTGTTTACCCTCCCATTTGAGAGGTTTTAGATAGTGGGATGAACAAAAACCAATTATATTTGTGGAACAAAGAAATAATGAAAACATAAAATAATTATTTCTCTCTCACCCCCTTCCTTATTAGATTATATACATTTTAATATTTTCCTCTTAGTCTCCTTTATTATTGATTAACCCCATGATATTTTAGGATACCTTACACTTCAAATCTTTGACTAATTGAAAAGTATCAAATATGAAATGGAAATTTTTGAGAGTGGGTGAATCATTACATATATAATTTTACAAAAACTTGCACAAAATTATTCTTATATAATATAAATCTCACTAAAAAATAAATGAAGATTAAAAATGGGGAGAAGAATGTGTTTTTCAATGAGATTCTCCTCCTTAAGGATGACTATGTTCTCGTGTATTATAATTTTTATCCCATTAAAACCCAAATATTATTTTATTATAATGATATTTATAGGAAATGGTTTTACCTTGTACCCACCATAAGATACTGGAACCAACAAATGAAGTAAAAACACTTTCTTATTCAAATAAAATGACAACAGATCTTAGAAGATAGATTGGTAATAGATATAAAAAGATTATGTTGAAAAAAATATAATAATATCTTCTTATTCTTCTCATAATATTCTTTTCTTTATATTATTGACACTCAGAACAGTTTTTCATAGTAATAAAAAATTCTCAAACATCTCAAACATTTCTTCCTTTATTTACATTCTTATATAATCACTAAAATTGTGTGATCATAATCTCCATAATTATGGGTTCTTTAATGGTGTTATATTCATATCCTATAGACTCAGTATCAAACATGAACATGATATCAAAAATTTCATGGTCCTTTATTCTTAATTATCATGAATTAAAACAATTGTACTTGTAAAAATACATGAAAAAACGTTTCTATAATCATGGAAACTCATGTTGTCTCCCAAAGTTCTCGAAAAATCTCTATTTCTATACTTAATGGATCATGATTAAAAATACCATGATAATTTTTACATTAAATGAAAAAAAATCTTCATCATATTTATTCTAATTTTTTCGAATATTCATTCAAAATATATTAGCATTATAAAAATATCCCTAAGTATATGTACATTTCAAGATTGACAATATCGTTTTGAGCAATCTGGGTTAACCATCCATACCTCATCCTAATCATTTAATAAAACTATAAAATTTAATATGAACATTTGGAATTATAAACTTGTTATTCTAGTGTACTTCAAATTTTAACATATTCTTCAGGTGATCTTTACATGCTTATTCCGATTATTCAAATAGTCCATTCTTTAGAAATGTGAATCGTACTTACAATGATAATTGTGAAGTAATAACATCATGCGTACACAATAAAACTCCTTAAAAATATTTGAAATCATCATTAATCAATAGAAGTATATTTTTATACAACTCTAATCATCTTTATATTGTTCGAGATGATGATTATCTAGAGAGAGAATCATCCTTCACATATCCATTTCAGAATTTCATCACCAGATTAAATATTATAGACAACAACCAAACTTAATAAGAACCTATTAAACTAATCTTAAAAAATAAATATAATTTTTATAGAATTAATTTCACAATGTCGAAGGTATATATATAGAAATTTTTCATCAAATCGGTGATAATAGTCACCAACACTCGCACATCTTCCATAAAAACTGTGTTGAAAATGATGATCACTATCACCAATTCTCACACACACATAAAAACATTCCAACATATAATAATTATTATAAAAAATAAAACATCATCTTCAATAGGGTTCATAAATCCACCCCTTTTAATTTTCTATCAACACAACTCATCTATCCTCCCCTTGTTAGAAATAAAACCAAAGGGAAAAACTTTATAGGATCCACCCAGCCTTCTCAATAATAAGATTCATAAAATAGTCAAATCTTAGTTTATGGGAGTCGGATCGATATATAAAACTAGAATGATTAAATTATATATCAATGTTTTACTTTAAAAATCATCTCAAAAAAACATTAATTCATAAAGATCATTCAAATAGAGAAAACTAAAATAGATTTTTCCTATTTTCCCCCCACCACTTAATATGAACATTAAGACAATTAAGAAAAATGATGAATAATAATCTCCACCTGTATAAAATTCATCCTAAAAAAACCATGATAAGATAGAGGATAAAACTCAAGAATTTATATACCATAGTTTTGTATGGTGGGATGCACTCCCATTTCCATCCTTAACTTCTCAAAAACATAGTTGTGATGCGATTGGTTAAGATATCAATAAATTCATCCTTATACATAAAAAATCCCAACTTTAATGTACCATCATCTACCCTCTCATTTAGTAAATGATATTTAATGTCACTTTTTCTTGAACTATAATGAATCACTAGATGTCTAGATAGAATAATGGAACATTGATAATCACAGTTTATAATCAGTGGGGATATAGGTTATGCATCCATATCATTATGTTTATTCTTTATCCATATATTTTGAGTATATACTTATTATGAGGCCACATATTCTTCCCTAGTTAAACTAAAAGAGACATAATTTTTTTTCTTTGAGTTCCATGAAAAATGATTGTCACTAATAAATAATAATCCACAAAATGTGGAATTTATATCATCCAAAACTCATTCCCAGGGAGCATATGAAATTAATTTTATATTTAAAATTATTATTTATTATAGTGGATCGTAGTTCATAGTTTTGGAAATATATTTGAGAATTATATTAGTTGTTATTAGATGATATTCCTTTATACTGGACTAAAACCTGACCCAAATTATGAGAGAATAAACTATAATTATACTTGAAATAGTTAAATAGAATATACTTACAATTACTTTCATAAATTATTTTTCATATACTAATATACTTAAATCATCTTTACACATATTTATTCCCACCTCTATATGATTAGATACCCCCCTTTCATCAACTATTCCAAACTATTTAAGCTTCTCTTTATAATACATTTCTTCTGAAGTGGGAACATGACTAGTGGCATGGGTTATTTTAAATCCCAATAAAAATTTCACTTCTCCATGTAGATACATTTTGAAACAATTCTTAATTTACGTGGAAAATTCTTCACATACATTCTCATCATCACTAGAAAATATTTTTACATCAACATGCATTGTGACAATGAGTGATGTGGTATTGGTATTTTTATGTTTATTTTTTCAACCTATCATTTGTTGAACTCAATGCTTCTCAAGTATGCATATAAAATTATAAATCTGGACCTTTTTTTATCCATATATAACCTTCTTGAATTTAAAACATTACTTTATTCATCATCTGACTAAAATACCCCATGTCGTTTCACATTAACATCGTCATTCATTTAACTTTTAAAATTGTGATTTTATATCCTTTTGAAAAACATAAATGTTTAATTTATATGTAATTTTGGATGTATTATGATAGTTTTATCCAAGATACTTGGGACAATGTAAAATTAGTATCATTACCATCAATTTTTAGATTAACCCTTTCATAAGATCCTAGAATTTTTCTTAGAAACACTTCCCTAATCATTAGTCTTATTTTTAAAAATCCATTTTTGTTTCAACAATGTCTTTCTGTATATTTATTGGGACAATAACCTATTTATTATTATTATCTATTTAATTCAGTTCATCATTCATATATTGAATCCGCTACTTGTGTTCAAAATATTATTTGGGACTTTTTGGTTTTATCATGGAAAACTCGATAGTGTGATTAGTTCTTATAACTATTGATTTGGTTAAAAAACCATGATTATTGTCACGAGTTGTATTTTGATCATCAACATGTTTTTACTTACTTCAAATAGAACCCATAAGATTATTTTTTCTTGTATAATTATTGGTATATATAGAATGCATTTTATATTCTTGAGGGTATAAAGTTTCTTCATTTACTTATACAAATCCTGTAATAATAACATCATCCTCACTATTTATCATAATAAAAATTATTAACATCTTATTTATTTTCATAAATTATTACATCATCATAGTAAAAACTAGAACATTATATGTTAAAATAACATTATCACATACAAAAATTCCCTTTGAAAATTTGTTGAAACATTTATAGGATCTTCAATTTTGAGTATAACCAAGGAATATCCCTTTATATACTTTCTCACTAGACTTGATTCTGGTTCTTCCCTTTATTTTGATTAATCATGAACACCCCAGCACTATAAATTATTTAATAATTGTCTTCTTCCTGAAACAAATTTCATAGGGATATATGTCATAATGTTTCCTCAAGAAACATCTATTTTGAGTAATTTCAATTGTAGTAAAGCCATGTATCTAGAAAAACATT
Source organism: Viscum album (assembly GCA_963277665.1). Lineage (NCBI taxonomy): Eukaryota > Viridiplantae > Streptophyta > Magnoliopsida > Santalales > Viscaceae > Viscum > Viscum album. Next base: position 214,204,245 of record OY728119.1, on the reverse strand, counting down.
GAAATATCATTATAAATAAGAATAGTTCTTTCCATATCAACAATAATCCTTCTTTTCCATTCAACTGACCCATTCTTTAGGGGTATATAAATAATTTAACTCATTTTTTATTCCATGTTTTTTTAAATTCTCTAAGAACTATCTATTGCAATATTCTATACCATTGTTGGATTTCAACCTTTTCAAAGGAAAACATTCTTGTTCTTCAGCGAACCTCCAAAAGATTTGAATTCTATTCTAGAGATTGAGACTTGTGGGATATGATTTCTTTTCATGTAATTATGGTAAAATAATCAATGTATGTGATGAAATATATTTATACACTTCATTAATACCTTACCATTGGGACACACACATCATTATATATCACCTTAAATGTTTTCTCAATCTTAATATCAACACCCTTGTTGGTTTTTATCACCATTGTTCATCCTTGAATGTGTTATAGATTTTAGTTGTGTCTTCCTTCAAGATAGGAATGATTATCACTACTTATTATTTAATAAACATTCTCATTTAATTTTGTCTAGGAGGATAAGTTATTATCTTTAAAAAACTAAATTTATCTCACAAACTCAGAAAAATATTGAAGCATTCCCCAACCATTTGAAAAAAATACTTGAGTTCATAATCCCATGAAGATAACCACTATATATTTTAGTCTCTTAAAAAGGAAACCCCTTCTGTATAAAATTACTTCATTAACTTCATCACAAATTTTTGACATGCTTATAAATTTATGCATTTACCCATAAATAAATATTGCATTATTGGTATTGATTTGGTTATTACCAAGTTTACCAATACAAATACATTTAATTTTAAGAGAGATATTATACCCAAATTAAATAGTTTGACCCAAAAATTTCACAACATTCATTATTTTTTAGAACTATGATTATATAATAATAGAAAACACTATCCATAACCCATGGATTCTCATTTTTATATGAATTAATATAAATTTCAATAGAAGGAGATGAATGATTTTCCTTTGAATCTTCATTGATTTTAAATTATGATTGAATTGTGCTAGAGTAAATGAAACAAAATAATTTGATATATGTCTATTATCACAACATTTTCCACATGTTTCTCATAGATAATCAACTTTTTTAAAAAAATATTTCCCTCTAACTATTGATACCTGAAATGGTTCTTCACTTTTTGTTGCTGATGTCTCCCCTTTATGTATAATATTTCCTTACACAAGAGAATAAATAATGTACCCAAAATTGTATTACATATGGCCATAAACACCACATCACCCAAAATATCATTGGCACCTTCTTCTTTGGTAGAAATTACTTATCTATATTAAATTATTCATCTATTAATTTTTATGAATTTGTTGATTAGTTTTCATAAAAACCTTTTTGTGCCCCTTCAATGTATATTTGTGACTTGTGGTGAAACATTATAAAAAAAATTCACTTTTTGAATGTCATAATATTTGTAATTTGATTCTATTTTTTCAATGAAATATAATTATGTTTTCAATTGAAATAAGAAAAGATCACGAGATCCTTTAGATATTATTTAACATCATTAATAATTTAAATTTCATGTTCACCCACTTGAACATCCAAATTCATATATTTCTAATGATTTGATCAATCACATATATATTTGATAGCTTTTTTAAATATCTATTTTACTTTTTTCTTTCAGATTTTCTAGATCAATATTTTTTTACATAAATATTCCAACCTCCTTATCCTCGAGGATAATAGTTCAGGTCATATCAATAGTTTTGTTTTGTTTTTCTACATTATGATGTTTCAATTTTTTTCTTCAATAAGACTTTATATTTCAGTCTGAACCTATTTTAGCACTTGAAAAAATATCTTGGGATTTAATTTATTAATTAAAAATATTTTAGCCTATTTTAGAAACATCTAAATATCCATCCTCATCGAAAAATACTTAGTAGATTCATCTTTTTGAATAGAATACTCATTGTGGACCTATGTTTCATCATCTGATGAATCTGACTTCTCTATTTCTTAAGTTATGAGAAACTTATGAGAGTATCCCATATGTGTCTCCTCATTATCATTATTTTAATCACTATCATAAATACCTTCTTTAATAGATAACAAGTTCCATTGAAAAAAAAATTCGGCTGTGTTGGCCAGAGAGAGTATATGAAGAGGGGTGAATTGCGTACCCAATAATAATATTTGTCTAAAATGAATTTTTTGAAATGCCCTAACTATTCAAAAATAGCGCAGTTTATCAAAATAAGAAGTATGATATATATGTTAATCATTATAAATATTTTTATTAACATTTATTAGGTATTAGATGAATAATATATTATTATTATTGATTCCTTTAAAATTAATTTACTTATTAAAATACTATGTAAACACAAATTAAGATAAACTACAATGTATAAATTTTTGTTTATTGTTAAAATAGTTTTAAATTTTAAATAGAAAACAAATTAAAAAAAAATTAAAAACACATTGTGGGAAATGAATACAAGAGGTTCATTATTAAGTCAAGAACTAGTCCCCTCCACTTGTTGATCACCAACCACCAAGAAATGGATACAAAATAAATAGATGATATACAAACTGTATCAGGTTTTACAACATATAACATTATCCATGTCAAACATGAAATATTCCATAGTTATTCGAGGGAGTAAAGATAAATAAGCTACACATGGACCTCTACCAATCTTATCCAAGGGAAAATAAAATGAGAAGGATGTTTTAGAATATATCATGTATCATCCTATTTAGCACATGAGATAGTGTCTGTATCTAAAACAAAATATAACAAACACTACTCAAATAAGATAAAATATAAATAGTAATTAGTAATATATTAGTATAATGCTTAGAGATTCTTGGTTTCTCACAATGTAGGTTTTCACTATAGATTTGGTTCAACAATGAAGCTGGAGTTGAGTCTTTTTGAAATCTTCTGAAAAAAGTGTCCCAAACTCTTTTTTTTTCTAACCAGAAGATGTAACTGAATAAGGCAATGTAGTTTCGATTTATCATTGAGATTTCTCAAAAAGTTAACTCTTTTGATTTTTAATAGTTCCAACTTGTTATATTTTGGTAGTTCAGGCTGCTCTCTAACTATTGTGTGTGTTCTCTCTTTTTCACAGTGGAGTGTGCTACATTTTTATAAACTATAGCAGCTAGGAGAATATTTGGAGCTGCATCCCCATACATTTAGTTTTTACTTAATATTTTTAAAAAATTTATGTCACAATCATTAAAATATTAAAAATCATTAACTTTAATAAATGTAGCTGTTAGAATTATATAATTAAAAAAATAACTAATGGAATATAACTAGTGATGGTTTTCTAAGAATTGGTGCTGTCTTAAGCTCTAATTGTGTCTTAATATCTAGAGGAATGATATTATCCATATAATATTGATGGTATATTGAACTGGAATTATTTTTTGTTGAATTGTCTTAGATTTAGACAAATTTCCAGAAATCTAACAATGTCTCTTCTAGTGGTGTATATTCTAGTAGTGTCTCAGACTTATTAAAATTTTCAGTGTCAGCAGTATGTGTTTGACGGTGTTACATGGATAGTGTCCCATCTGGATGTATCTCATAATTATCCAAAATTATTCTCTAGTAGCAAAACATTCTCATAGTGTATAGATCAACAATGTCTCTTTCTCAGTAAAATCTTCAGTCCAGTAGTATGGTAGTCTGACGGTATAAAATCCTAGTGGTATATCAGATTTTGAGAATATTTGTACTAGCACTGTATCATGACCAATGGTGTCTCATACTTAGACAGATCTATCACATATTCTTATAATACATATTTCTTATAGTTAAAAAAGAAGTTTATTACAATTATTAAAAACATGAATTTAGGATCATGAAAACCAAGAGGTCAATATTCTCTCCATTTTTGATGATCACAAATTTTAGCATGAAAAGAATACTATAAATGTAAAAAGAACGTTATCAAGGGTTTTTGGGAAGAGTAAAGAAAGACTTATCATTAACATTATGTAGAGATCATATATGAGAGAAAATAAGAAAATATAATCAAATATAATAACATGTTCCAAATAAAAATTTAAAACAGATAGCATTAAAGATAAAGATAAGAAAGTATAAAAAATTAAGAAAACAATTGAGCAACAAGAGTGAAAAAAACCCTGAAAAAAATGTATGTGATTCCATAAAAAATATCCCCAATTTGGGATTATAAGAAAATGTAAAACAAATTAAAATATATGGAATGGTAAATAATAAAAAAAAGTTATAATAATTGGTAATAAAGATATTCAGATGGATAATCATAAAGTTATTACAAGCCATATCACATCAAAGACATTAGATTTTAATCCAAACAAATACAAAGATAAATCATTAGTAGAAGGGTCCAATGGTTCTTTCCATTTATCCGAAGTGCTGGGTGAATGTGTTTAAGGATTGAGAAAAAATATTAGTATCATGGGAGAAGATGATTTGATAGAGGAATGTAACTCTCTATAGATAACTGGTTGCAAGTGTCTAAGTGCCTCATTAGGAGTCATGGGAAATGGTTGAATTTAAGGAGGTAAAAGTGAAAAAGTATTGGTGAAAATGGAATAATGGTATTGTAGATAAGGATAAGGGTATATATGTCTAAAAGTGAGAGAAAAAAGGTTAAAGGAATTTTAAAGGCATCTAAAACTACAACCACAGTAGTTCGAACATGCAGATAAGATTTCTAGTGATTTATAAATTTATTAATAATTTTCCCCCTTTTTTCATAGCCTTATTAAAATCATCCTTGTTCTCCATGAATGATTTAATAGAAGGAGTGAGTTCCTTATGTTTATTAAATTTCTCTCTGAAGGATTCAGTTTTTGGAGGCAAACTCAAATTCTCAACCAAGTATAAAAAATGGTCATCCATAACATGTTGGGTATATATTCTCAAGAGATATATCTTGATAAGAATTATTAGTAGTCTCTCTATCGATATTCATATCCATGGAATAATTTGGGATCATCATGTGATCATGCTCTGTTCCTTTCTAAAACATCCTAAGAATTTATAAAGGAAGTACAAGTTCTCTACTAGAAGGGCCACTGGAGGCAGATGCAAATTCATCTCAAACTAATGAATGGATCAATTCAACATCCTTCACTAGAGGAGTAGGTGAAGTAGTAATAGAATTATGTGAGGGAGTATTTCCAAATATTTTATGAATACCATCCAAATAAGTTCTAAATTCACATTTCATTTACTCAAATAAATATTTGAGAGAAATTCGCTCATTTCCAATTGTATTATTTTAAATTTCCACAGCCTGAATGTGATACCTCATTTTTGGTTGGATATGTATAATAACCAACTCAAATAATTTCCCTACATATATTTCAATGAGATTTATCAGAAGAGGGTTTTGAGATCTTAAACGCTTGTAAAACTCAGCCATCATCCTTTCACAAAATACATTTTATGTCAACTTGATTTAAAATATCTATGGGAACAACTGGAAGAGTTGGAGGAAATTCAAGAACTGGAAGTCACATAGAACTGAAAATCTCAAGTAGAGATTCTAGATAAACATGGGTTATTAAGGATTCTTTAGGATCACCTTACACATTGATTTTAGGTTTATCTACCATTGTAGGGCTCCCTGTAATAGTACATAACTTTTCCCACTCCTCTTCCACAGGATCAACCAAACTCTTGGAAGTAGAAACTATGGCAGTAGGAATCACACTAACAAAAACAACTGAAACTCCTTAATTCCGATGATTTTATGAACATAAAGAAACCAAGTTTTTTTTCCAACACTGGTAGGATCTACTTCTAAATGAGTATTAATAGTGGGTCAACTTGTATCTCAAAATCCTTATGAGCATCAACAACATTGGACTCACAATCCGCATTTTCACTACAAGGGGATTTATAAACATCAAATAGTGGTTCATTCCAAAATTATTCTTCTATATAATCATTTTTATCTTCTTAGAAACATGTTGTTCAAAATTAGGTATAAAACAGAATTGTTCACAAAACAACAGAATCTGAAACCCCTTGACCAGTGGCAACTAAATTTTCCTCAAAAATATCACCAGCTATAGTCTCATGAAATATCTCCACTAATGGGTAATGATCCCCCTTAATAAATGAATCATTAACCTTAGATGGAATTTATATATTGGTCCTCCTGATTCATCCACTTTTATCATTAGGACTAGAATCACATTCATCATCACATCCGTCATTTGTAGCTTGTTTTTCATTACCATATTTTTCTTTCTTTTTTATTCCCCGTAATTATCACCATCACCATCTTCCATTGACTTATAACATCAATATTAATCTTATCTAGAGACCTCTGGGACTTCTTCATCCCTTGTGATGAATTTATCTCTTTTTAGAAACTTTATACATGGACTTGGACCTCTATAGGTGATGGTAGATTCTTTGGGAGACTGATCAATATCACTCCCTTCATCAATCGATTGATCCCTTTATTTTTCTTCAATAGTAGCCCCTTCATTATCTTAATTAGTGTAATCCACTTCCTCATTAGGTTTCAAACTACAATAAAATTCATCTTTATGTTTTCTAGGATAATCAATTAGATTATACATTGTTTAGAATTTCTCATAATCCCCAACACATTGTCTCCTCCATGGGTTCTATCTTATCTTCATTCTATAGCATATTCCAATTGTTATATAGAGTCCACCACAATCATCCCTAGAAACATCATCATCTCAAACTAGGCCCCTCTCCTTTAGCATGATAGAAATAATCTTATGGTAGATCAATGAATTTGATCTAGAAGAGGCTTCACCATCTCTCAGATATGCACCATTAAATATATACATATATTAATCTTGTGTCCTTTTGTCATAAGAAATGAAAGATAAATATCTTAGTATCTAAATGTTGTAAAATATCACTTCCTCGAGAAAAGCAGGTGTTGTAAGAACTTTAACAGAAACCTGCATTCTCGAAATAATTCACAGGAAATGTGACTCCTTGTTGTGACATCTCTTATTAGTAATGAACAAGCTTATTCATAAATTATCAAGTCACTATCTTCTAGAATAAACACTTGATAGTCATCAAAGACTCCATCATGAGGTACTTTTAAACAATTATCCAATTTTCTTGAGGACAAAACCAAACACATGTCCATTGACACGACTTCTAACCCAATATACAACATATTTAATAATTGAAAACTCTAATTTTTTTATAAAACTCATGAACCATCTTCGGGTAAAAATGTCTCTTATATTATTAAAACCAATCTAGCCAAACTTTTATTTGAATAAAATTGAGTAATATGTACTTTCATTTTAGTATCCATTTCAAGTCTACCTCCTTTTATACTACCATAAAATAGTTAAAAATCTCTGGGATAATGGGAGCAGTTGGATCAGGAACACTTGATTCCTTCTTCCGCATATTTGAAGATCCTGACTGGAATAGAGAATACACCAAAGGTTGATTTATTCTTTGAATACATGTAATATTTTAAATCTTGATCATAGGTAATATAAAATTTTGAAATGAAAAATTCTATGATTTTTTCTTGACTGAAGAAAGATAGGAAAATATAGAGTGGGGATCAAGATTTATTATGAAAGGACTTATTTTGTATTCATATCATCTGGGATATTAGGTACTATAAAATTTAATTGATACATGAAATTGAAATCAAAATTGATATAAAATAACACATTGGGGTTTTGTAAAACCAATAAACTCTAAAATAAACATGTGGTTTGTAATATCACTAAATATAAAAACTTTCACAAAGGAATATATTCAATGGTATGAAAATCAATGTTATGGAAACCAATAGTATGAAAACCAATGGTATGAAAACAAATGTTATGATAAACATCCATATAACAACCAACGGTATGAAAACCAAGGGTATGAAAACCAATGGTATGATAAAAAACGACATAACAACCAAATGTATGACTCCAAAAAGTATAACAACCAATGGTATGACAACCAACGGTATGAAAACCAATGGTATGCCAACTAATGACATGAAAACCAATGGTATAGATTAATAGATATTAATCCTTCCTAATTCATGTTTCATGTAATTAATTTTCTCATAATTAAAAGGTTTAGTAAATATATCAGCTTAATGATGCTCAATTCTAACAAATTCAAGAGTAATACCTCAATTTTGAAAATAATCTCTCAAAAACTGATGTCTTATAACAATATGTTTTGTTCAATAATGATAAATATTATTTTTATATATATTTATCACACTTATATTTTCACAGTTTATAGTCACATGTTTGAATTTATACCCATAGTCTAGTGGAGTTTGTTTCATCCACAAAATTTGTGGACAACAACTTCATGCAGTTGTGTATTCAACTATGCTAGTATATAATGAAACAAAATTTTACTTCTTAACACACCATGATACTGGAGACTCTCCCAAAAAGTGAAATATTCCATAAGTTCATTTTTTATCTTACTTACACCCATTAAAACCAGTAATAGAATAGATTACTAAATTAAAAGCTTGTCCTCAAGGATAAAACATTCCAAAATTAGTTTCATAATTGAGGTATATAAAAATTCATTTAATAGATAGTAAGTGGGACTCTTTTTTATTTTCTTAAACACGAGCACACATACACACGCTAATCATAATGTCTGGTTAGATAGTAGTCAAGTAGATAAGTCTTCCAATCTTACCTCTATAACTAGTTTGATCAACTGATTTCCTAGTTTCATCAAGATTCAATTTACATGCGGTACTAATAAGAGTATCAATAATTTTAGTGCTATCCAGATGAAAGTATTTTAAAATATATTTTATATATTTACTTTGGTTAAAAATAATTACAACGTTGTTTTGAAAAATTTGAAATCCAAGAAAGAACTTGAGTTTACCCATTAATATTGTTGACCTCACCTATATTGATAATCCCAATTATGCTTTCATATACTTTGATAATCTAAATCAAATGGCTTTATATATATTAATTCTATCAATCTATGCTCAAGAAGATAATAATATTAAAATAATCCCTGAGATAGTTTAATGTTCGTTTATCCATGTTTATATAAGTTATAAAGTAATTATAACCCATTCAGATATATTGTGTATGAAACAGATAAGTATTTAGTCAATGATCTGCGTTTAAGCTACCGATACTCATTCTACCGATAGACTTAGCCTACCGATAGATAGAGTCACTGATACACTAAGGTCACCAATATGTACAAAGCTACCGACAGACAACCAGAGCTACACATATAGAACATACCAGAGCTACTAATAGATAGAAGTCTACTGATAGAGCCAGTTCACAGAAAGTTACTGATACAAGTATAGTCACCGATATATCGAAATACCAATAGAAGTCTGTTTGTTGTGTAAGACTACCGATACGTGCAAAGAGCTACTGATGAAGAGACATCTACCGATAACAAGAGATACCGATATAACTAAAGTCACCGGTATATGTGCTACCAATGCAAGTTCAATAGAGCTACCGATGGAAGGTTCTGCTATACAAAGTCCACCGTGAACGTCGACCAATAGAACGCTACTAATGCTTGACCTACCAGTCAAACCCAATATATTTATTTATTCAGCTAATGGTAACATTTGATTATTTTAATGCAGTTAATGTTATTTAATGATTTCTATTGCATGTCAGGGAACCGTACCTAGTACCCATGCAAAAGTCGATAGTTCTTTTCTGCCGAAGCTGAAACCTAAAGTGATGAAAAGAGAACACTTATATATAGTGATAGAGAAATAGATGCATATGACACTCCTTGAAAGCACAAAGAAGATACACGAAGTGTGAAAGAGAAAGAGCTGAACAAGCATTCAAATGTAGAGAATTTTGTCTTCTCTGTACATCCATACTCACAAAATCTTGTATATACACAAAGAAACTTATTCCAGAAGAGAACACAAGTTAAATCTTGAGTGAAGAGCTACAACAAACATTTCATGCACTCAGGCTGCTAATCTGGACCAAGAATCAATGAAGAAATTGACACTCTGTTTTCTGAGAAAAACCAGAGAAGGACTCAAAAGATTTTCTAATAAACCAAACGAGTCCAGAGCTACCCTGCTAATCACTAAAACATTTCTAAACTCAATCATACTTATCTTAGTGATTCTTTCTTTACATTTTGAGAGGTGTGAGTATCCTCTTTACTTTAAACACACTCTGTATCCTGTGCTAAACTGGAGGATTCTTAAATCCTCACTTAAACTCCATAACTCTTTTGTTTCCCACTGTGAATTGTGGTAGAGGTCGAGTAAGACCAGAACACCCTACGAGATGTTGTTTGTTTTTTCCACGAAGAACTGTGGTAGAGGTATTTGTACCTCGACAGTAGTGTACTGTTGTTTACCCCCGATCTAGGGTGTGGATCAATTTATATAAATTGTTGAGAATACTAAGTCTCGGCTTGAGACTAAACCTCTTGGATAACTTCGCTGTGCTTTTATTTTAAGTCTATAAGTATTACATATGTATATATTCTGCTGGTTATTACTTTGAATAGAAAAAAAATGTAAAGGTACTTTGATAGTTAAATTAGCAGGTGTTTATAATTTTTGTAAACCAGTAAGTTAGTTTCAAATAATAATTTAATCTTCAAATTATGTTAACTGAGATGTAGTCAATATTTGAGAAACTAATTGAACATTTACACTCTGTATAGATTCACTACAGTTTAACTTTGTTTTTAAATTGGGGGATTTTAAGAGAAATATTTTTAATTGAAATTTTAATTGGAACTCAATTCACCCCACCCCTCTTGAGTATCCACTCCGACCAACATTTGGTATCAGAGGATTTTTTTGTTCAAGGATTTTTGAAATACTCTGTTTTTCAACTGTGATTTTAGTTGCATTTAAAGATCTTATATTTCTGTTAGTTCTAAATTTTTATCTCTTTAAAACTATTTTCTAAAATCTAGTTATGGATAATAGACTAGAGGGTGCTGCTACTAACCAGCCACATTTCTTTAATTGCACAAAATATGACCAGTGGAAACTGAAAATGAAAATTCATTTAGAAAGTATGGGTTTTGATATTTGGACTGCTATAGAGTCTCAATATAAAATCCCAGAGACTGAAAGAACAACTTGGGATGAACCTACAAAGACTTCTTACAATAATAATTGTAAATCTATGAATTCTCTTTACTGTGATTTAGGAGATGAAGAGTTTAATAGAATTTCTGCATGTAAAACTGCCTTTGAAATTTGGGATACTTTAAGTGTTTCTCATGAAGGAACAACCAATGTTAAAGAAATGAGATTGAATACTTATACTATTAAATATGACAATTTTAAAATGAAAACTGATGAATCTATTTCTGATATGTATCTTAGGTTTAATGAGATAGTCAATACAATGAGTTCACTTGGTAAAGCTGGTCCAGAAAAGGAACAAATTATGAGGATACTGAGATGTCTTCCAGAACGATGGAGAGGTACATCTGTTTCAATCAGATAATCATGTGAAATTGCTTCTCTACCTATCAAAGAACTCATTGGTAAGCTTATGATGTATGAGGAAGAACTCAAGGTGAATAAAGAGGAAGAGGATGAACCAAAAAGAAAATCAGTGGATTTCAAGACTACTGCTTCAAAGAACAAAGGCAAAGAAAAATCTCAAATACAGACTGAAAGTTCAACAAGTGAAAGATCAGACTTTGATAGTGGTATTGAGATGGCTCAAATAGCTAGGAGATTCAAGAAGTTTTATAGAAAGAAGAAATTCTTCAGGAAATCTAACTACAAAGAAACGTATGACAACAAGGGACACTGGAAGAAGGATTGGAAGAAATCTAAAAAGAATGATGAAATAGTCTGCTATGAGTGTAAAAGGAAAGGACACATCAAGGCTGATTGTCCAACGTTAAAAGTGACAAATAAATATGATTATAAGGACAAGAAGTAGAAGAAATCTATGAAGGCTACCTGGAGTGCATCTGAAGACAACACAAGTGAATCTGAAGTTTCTGATTCTAAGAAGAATCATTCCAACATGTGTTTCATGACCAACACATCTAAGGTAACCGTAGATACTTCTGTTTTAAATTCTTATTATTCTGAAGATGATGCAGAATCTGATTCTGATTCAGAAAACATGACTAGTAAGGAATTATTTGAATACTACAATATGATGGAAGAGACATGCAATGAACATAAGGATAAATACAAATCATTAAAGAAATAGCATGCTCTCACTATTACTGTTAAAACCGAACTTACTATTGAAAAAGAGAAGAATGCTCAACTATTAAAGGAAAATACAGAACTGAAAATGTCAAATGAGCATCTTAGAAAAGACTTAGAGAAGTTTACAAATGGAAAAGATGCACTTACTCAAATGTTAGGTAAACAGGTTACACCTAAATACACTACTGGATTGGGATATCAACCTGGATAGAGACATTTCACTAAAACTTGATTTATTCCTATGTCTGGACAAAATTATTCTTATTCTAGTTTTGAAAATTCATATTCTTTAGCCAGTTATTCATACGGTTATAGGTCAAATAATGTTTTTCTTTCAAAACATATTAATTCTATAAAGTATATGAGACCCATAAAAAAAATATGGGTACCTAATGTTTTGATTGCTAACCTTTCTGGACCCAAGAAGATCTGGGTACCAAAATCATTTTCTATCTAAACCTGTTTTGTAGGAAACATCATTAAAGAGTTCTTACAAGAAGGTATGGTACTTAGACAGTGGGTGTTCAAGACATATGTCTGGAGATTATTCATGTTTCAAAAGATTAATAAAGATTTATGGAGTACATGTCACCTTTGGTGAAAATTCTAAAGGAAAGATCATCGGCCTAGGTAAAATTGGTAACACTGATTCAGTTTTAATTTCTAATGTTTTATTTGTTGATGGACTTAAGTATACCATGTTAAGTATTTCTCAATTTTGTGATGATGGATTTAATGTGAATTTTTCAAATTATTCATGCACTGTTTTTAATTCTAAAAATGTTTTATTATTTTTTTCTTTAAGAAATGAAAATGTTTATCCAGTTGATTTAAATTCTTTAGCTAAAAAAAATGTTACTTGTTTAAATGCTTTTCATAAAGAGTCTTGGATTTGGCACAGAAGATTTGGACACTGCAACATCTATTCACTTAGAAAACTAACTAGAAAGAACTTAGTTAGGGACCTACCCAAACTTGAATTCCCAAATGACAAAGTGTGCAATCCCTATCAAAAGGGAAAGAAACATAAAGTTTCTTTTAAATCAAAGAAAGAAGTTTCAAATTCTCAACCACTCGAGTTGGTTCACATGGACTTTTTTAGACCATCAAGAGTTTCTATTTTAAATGGGAAGCACTATGTCTATGTTCTAGTAGATGAATTTTCAAGATATGCCTGGGTATACTTCTTAGATCACAAAATTGAAGCCTGTTCTTACTTTATTAAATAGTCCAAATCTGTAGAAAATCTTAGTGGACTTAAGATTAAAACTCTAAGAATTGATCATGGCCATGAGTTTAAAAATCATGGATTTGAATCTTATTTCTCACACAATGGCTATAGTCACAACTTCTCTGCTCATAGAACACCTCAGCAGAATGGTGTAGTAGAAAGAAGGAATAGAACCCTTCAAGAAATAGCTAGAACCATGCTTAATGAATATGACCTGCCTATTTACTTTTGGCTTGAAGCCATGAGTACAGCGTGCTATATTATTAATAGAGTCTTAATTAGACCAGTTCTTAAGAAGACCCCTTATGAGTTGTGGAATAATAGAAAACCTCAAGTTAGTTACTTTAGAGTCTTTGGCTGCAATGTTTTCATTCTTAATACAAAAGAAAAATCTAGACATGTTTTCTTCTAATAGTGATGAAGGAATATTTCTTGGTTATTCTTTAACTAGGAAAGCCTATAGAGTCTTTAATAAAAGAACCAAATGTTTGGAAGAATCTGTTCACATCAAGTTTGATGAAACTGATCCACATGAGCCTGAATCTACTCTTGAAAATCTTGAGGAAGACTTAAGTATTCTGGACCTTAATAATAAATCTAAAGAACTTGCTGTAAAAACATCCAGTTTTGAACATATTACAGAATCTGCTGCTATAGAACCTGAACCTATAGATGAACCAGAAATTTCTAGTCCTACCTTTACAAGATCAATAATGATTCTAAATTATCATCCTTTGGATGCTGTTGTTGGTAATCTTGGTAGAGGGACACAGACTAGAGCTTCTCCAAGAAATCTGGTTGAACATCAAGCCTTTCCTTCACAGCTAAAACCTAAAAATATTAATGATGCTATCAATGATGAATTTTGGGTAACGGCTATGCAAGAGGAGTTAAATCAATTTGAAAGAAACAATGTCTGGGAATTAGTTGAGAGACCTAAGGACACTTTAACAATAGGCACAAAATGGGTTTTTAGAAATAAAGTTGATGAGTCTAGAAACATAGTTAGAAACAAAGCTAGACTAGTTGCACAAGGATATAGTCAAGAAGAAGGAATAGAATATGAGGAAACTTTTGCACCTATAGCCATTTTAGAATCCATTAAGATCTTACTTGCATATTCTTCTCATCTGAATTTCAAGTTATATCAAATGGATGTCAAAAGTTCTTTTCTAAATGGTTTTATTATTGAATATGTTTTTGTTGAACAACCACCTAGATTTACTAATCCTAATTTTTCCAAATCATGTTTTTAAACTTTATAAAGCTTTATATGGTTTAAAACAGGCTCCAAGAGATTGGTATGATAGACTTAATAATTTTCTTATTTCAAAAAGTTTTACTAATGTGATTGCTAATCCAACTCTATTTATTAAAAGAATTTATAAAGATGTTTTAATAGTTAAAATCTATGTTGATGATATTTTTTGGATCTTTTAAACATTATTTATGTACTGATTTTCCAAAGAGTATGAAAAATGAATTCGAAATGAGTTTAATGAGAGAACATAAATATTTTCTTGGATTTCAAGTGTTTCAAAATAAAAATGGTATTGTCTTGAAAAAAATTAAATATACAAAGGATATTTTAAAACATTTTGGTTTGGATAGTATTAAGGAAAGTGAAACTCATTTGAGTACTATTTTTAAATTGGATGCAGATGAAACTGGGAAATCAGTGGATCAAACCAATTACAGAGGTGTGATTAGAAGCTTACTTTACCTTACTGCTAGTCGACCAGATATTATGTTTAGTGTGTGTATATGTGCAAGATTTAAGGCTAATCCAAATGAATCACATTTACTTTCTATTAAATGAATTTTTAAATATCTTAAACATACTATAAAATTTGGTTTGTTTTACCCAAAAGGACAACCCTTTGAGTTAATGAGTTTTTCAGATGCTGACTTTGCTGGTTACAAGTTGGATATAAAGAGAACCTTAGGAACATGTCATTTATTAAGAAAGTCCTTAGTATCTTTGTGTAGTAAGAAGCAGAATTCTGTAGCATTATCCACTGCCAAAGTAGATTACATAGCTGCTGGTAGTTGCTGTGCACAAATTATGTGGATGAAACACACTCTTTTGGACTATGAATATGACTTTAGGCACGTGACAATCAACTGTGGCAATAATAGTGCAATAAATATCTTGAAGAACCATGTGTCTCACTCTAGGACCAAACACATTGATGTAAGGAACCATTTCTTGAGAGATCATTACCAAAAGGGTGATATTACTCTTGAGTTTATTGGCACTGAACATCAATTATCCGACATTTTCACTAAACCTTTGAGTTCGGATAGGTTAAGTTACATTAGACATGAGTTAGGAATGTTTAATCTCAATCGGTAGTTATCCTCACCGATGTAACCTCACCGATGTAACCTCGCCGATGTAGCCTCACCGATGTAACCTCACTGATGTATCCTCACCGATGTAACCTCACCGATGTAACCTCACCGATGTAACCTCACTAATAGAAATTTTCACCAATGTGCGCGCTGTTTTAAAACTTATGTCTGCCACTAGAATCTAAATCGTTTACTTTATTTCATTTTGTTTATTTACGTTATAATTTCTAAATGATAAAACTAAAGTCCGAGATACTTCAAAATCCACCGAGTCTCAAACCATAACCCTCAAACCTTAGCTCCCAAATCCTTAGAGAACCCTAAATCCTTCGAACCAACGATGGAAAAAACTAAAATTCCTACCATCAGAAATGACTCTATTGAGACGAAAGCAAAGAAGCAAAGGATCGAGTAAGATGCAAGTGGTAGTGGAAGTGTTTCTAGAACTAGGACGGGGAGATGACTAATGAATCCTCATCTGCAAAATCGAGTTATTGTGATTGAAAAGGAACTGTGTGTAGAATGACTGACACCTATAATGTCCTTAGTGCTCAAAGTTCGTGAAGATAAAAAATGGGTAGAGTGTTTTTCGAATAACAATGGTCCTTACTTTCCCAAATTAGTGAAACAGTTTTACGATTTTGTAACATTTGAAGAATTAGAGAATGAAAATCGAGTAACTTCTTTTATAAATGGAAAGGAGATGTCATTATCATCTATTGAATGGGATGAGTGCTTGAAAGTTCCACATGAAGGGGTATCTAGATATGTCGTGAGAGCCATGCCACCTACCAGTGACATTTTTGATTATGAGACTGCTTTGGAAGAGATGACTGGTGATGGAAGTCGAAGACAAGTAGTTGCTGAAGAGATAGATGGAGAGAACAGATTGCTGTTCAAATTTGTTCAACATGTCTTGATACCGAGGAGACGAGACTTTTCCATTTTGAGATATCAGGACATCTATCTCCTGCAACTCTTAAGACATTGTGTAAAGGTTAATTTATGCAGATTGCTGATGCTCCAGATGGAAGATATGAAAAGACCGAAATCAAAGACAAATGCCCTATTCAATGCTAAATTAATCTCTGTGATGATCAAGGTTAAAGGGGTTGCTGAGTCTCAAGATGATACAGTGGTAGTGAAGAATAACATCTTTATCACAACCATAGTTTGTATGTACATGAAAATAAATTGGAACCCTTGGAGAGGAGAATGGGTCAATGATGACCAGAGGATATATGACATGTTTAATCCTGTGACTCATCATTCAAGACCAAAGGATATGAGGGATCTAGGTATGGGACCCGATGAAGAGGAGCCCGCATATAGTGATGATTCATAAGAGGAAGATTCCTCTTCTAATAAAGGAGGAGACCCAGACATTACTCCTAGCCCAGCTCTTGAAAATATAGTTCAACATATATCAGATAAGAAAGAAGCTGTTGAAGTGGCTGCTATAGAAAATGAAGAAGATGTTCATGAGAGTAAAACATCTATGACATCTGATTTGAGTATGAGTCTAGTGATTGAACAAACTTTAGTACCTATTGAGGAAGCAAATGAAGTTGACATACCCTTACCTAATCCAAAAGACCCTCCTACTGTTGCAGTAATGGAATTGATAGTGGAAGATTCTCATCTGGATAAAATACCTGATGGGGATGGTGTTGTGAATGATGTTGAGAATGCTGTTATTCTAATTGAGAATGCACCCATTGAGGGGGGAGAATTGATCTATGCTTGGAAGTGTCACAGTGGCGTTGGTTTTAATTATTGGGCAGAAGACCCTGGTTTTATAGTCTGTGGTTTAGTCTATTCGGATTCAGATAATGATGCATCTCACAATATACCTAAAATTGTTTTTGATGTTGACTCTGAATTGCTACCTGCAGATGTGGTCAGAATGCATGACCTGGATACTTTAAAGAAAAAGCTTAATGAATTTTTTGTGGAAGAGGTAAAGAAAATGGAATTTTCTATGGTGTCTTCAATTCAATCAGTTATGACTAATGCTGTGGTCAGTTTATCCTCTAAAAGAGCATCTGCAGTAGTTGCACCTACTGATTTGGTTACCAAAGCTGATATGGATATCTTAAGGGATGAGTTTAAAGAATCTTTTTGTGCATCAGTTTCTGAGATGAAGAAATCTTTTTCTGATGAAATGGTTATGCTGGAAAGATCTTTTGAACTATATCTTGCCTGTAATTTATCAACATTTATGGGAAAAATAGTTGATGAAGTTAAATAGTACCAGGCTCAAGTTTCTAGAAATAAAGCAGATCTCGAAGCGTTAAAGGAATCTGTTGTTTCTTTAGACTCTTACATGAGCTCAAAATCCCAAGTAGATAAGGACTTAGCTTATGTGAAGAGTTTTGTATGTCAGATGGTTTTAGTATTTGAAGGTTTCAAAACTACTATGAAAGATCATATTGAAACCCAAGAATCCGATGTTCAAAATCTTATCAGTGGTTTGACGAAAAGCTTCAAAGAGACTATATATTTCTCTATTGGTTCTCTAGAATCTAAATCATCGATGGACTTGAATAAAATTCGAACTACGATGAAAGAAGAGCTTGGTTCTGCCTCAACCAGTGGCTCTGTGGACTCATCTGAACTGAGCAGAGTAGTTCTCCCTACCAAAGATTCATCTAGAGAAATTATGAAGATAGTCCAAGACTACATGAGAGAACCCTCTGCCTCTCAAAAGGAATTGAAAGAAAAGGTGGACTCATATTTCTCCAAAATTTACACAAAGACCCAAATGACCAGTCATTTAATGCTTCTGATTGAGAATATGAAACTGCCTCCTGTCAATCAAGCCTTTAGAGAACAAGTTTGCAAGCTGAGAGAATTGACTCTAGCTTTGGACAAGTTTATGGAGAACAAGGATGACTTCATATCTGCAATGGATAAAGGGGGAGGAATCATTATGGATTTCAGTAATCTTTTTCTTCCCTTTCTACATGTTGATGCCCGACCCGCAATTGTCCCTCATGCTTTTCCTGCCTATGGCTCCATTGCTTCTCCAATTCAGATGACTCGTATTCAAGACATTCGAATCCTCACACCTGTGATCACACAAAGGACTCCTCAATACAGGCCAAGCACAATGTTAGTTTCTCAGCCTCCAGTGGTTCTTTCAAGAATTCCTAAGCCTTCACCAGAATCCTCACCACCTGCATCCCCTTCTGACCCCAAGGGAAAATCTCACATTGAGGATGTGTATTGATCAAGTAGCTGGACTATTTGATAGGAATCCTATATATTTTGTTTTCTGTCTTTCTACCTAATTGTCACATTTAATACAAGTTATTTTCTTCTATTCCTATTATTCCACTTCTTTTTATTATTTCCCACTTTTTGATGATCACAAAGGGGGAGACATATTAATGATTTGAAAGGGAAAAATTTTATCTAAGAGCTATCATGCTTTGCCTCTTTGATACTTCTGAATTTCATTTTCTCATATCAGTGTCTTTTCTCTCATCCTATGATATTATTTCATTTAGTTCTCAGATATTGTCCGATACATTTAATTCTATCTATGATAGAGTATGTTTTATACCATAGTATTTTCTCTGAGAAAATTGAGCTAAATTATATATCCTCTGATTTTTTTAAATGATAATATCATTAGTTGTGATTATCAAAAAGGGGGAGATTGTTGACCTCACCTATTTTAATAATCCCAATTATGATTTCATATACATTGGTAATCTTAATCTAATGTTTTCCTATATAGTAATTCTTTCAATCTGTGCTCAAGATGATAATAATATTAAAATAATACCTGAGATAGTTTAATATTTGGTTATCCATGTTTATATAAGTTCTGAAGTAATTCTAACCCATTCGGATATGTTGTGTATGAAACCGATAAGTATTTAGTCACTGATCTGCGTTTAAGCTACCGGTACTCAGTCTACCGATAGATAGAGTCACCAATACACTAAGGTCACCGATATGTACAAAGCTACTGATACAGAATAGACCAGAGATACTGATAGACAAAAGTCTACCGATAAATCCAGTTCACAGAATGTTACTGATACAAGTATAATCACCGATATATCGAGCTACCAATAGAAGTCTTCTTGTAATGTAAGTCTACTGATACATGCAAAGAGATACCGATGAAGAGACAGCTACCGATGAAGAGACAGCTACCGATGAAGAGACAACTACCGATGAATAGACAACTACCGATAACAAGAGCTACCGATAGAACTAAAGTCACCGGTATATGAGCTACCGATGCAAGTTCAAAAGAGCTACCAATGGAAGGTTATGCGATACAAATTCCATTGTGCACGTCAACCAATAGATTTCTACTAATGCTTGACCAACCAATCAAACCCTATATATTAATTTATTTAGCTAATTGTTACATTTGATTGTTTTAATGCAGTTAATGGTATTTAATGATTTCTATTGCATGTCCGGGAACCGTACCTAGTACCCATGCAATAGGAAATTGTTCTATTCTGCCAAAGCTGAAACCTAAAGTGATGAAAAGAGAGCACTTATATATAGTGACAGAGAAATAGATGCGATTGACAATCCTTGAAAGCACAAAGAAGATACACAAAGGGTGAAAGAGAAAGAGCTGAACAAGCATTCAAATGTGGAGCATTTTGTCTGATGTCTACATCTATACTCCAAGAATCTTGTACATACACGAATAAACTTATTCTAGAGGAGAACACAAGATGCATCTTGAGTGAAGAGCTACAACAAACATTTCATGCACTCAGGCTGCTAAGGTGGACCAAGAATCAAAGAAGAAATTGATACTCTATTTTCTGAGATAAACCAGAGAAGGACTCAGAAGCTTTTCTGATAAACCAAACGAGTCCAGAGTTTCCCTACTAATCACTAAAGAATTTCTAAACTCAATCACAATTATCTTAGTGATTCTTTATTTACATTTTGAGCAGTGTGTGTATCCTGTATACTTTACACACACACTGTCTCCTGTATTAAACTGGGGGATTCTTAAATCCTCACTTAAACTCCATAACTCTTTTGTTTCCCACTGTGAATTGTGGTAGAGGTTGAGTAAGACCTGAACAGCCTATGAGTTGTTGTTTGTTTTTCCCACTAAGAACTGTGGTAGAGGTCTTTGTACCTGGATAGTAGTGTACTGTTCTTTACCACCGATCCAGGGTGTGGATCAATTTATATCAATTTTTGAGAGGACTAAGTCTCATCTTGAGACTAAACTTCTTGTTTAACTTTGTTGTGCTTTTATTTTAAATCTATAAGTATTACATATATATATATATATACATTCCGCTGCTTATTACTTTGAAATACAAAACTATTTTAATGCTACGTTGATAGTAAAATGGAAAATGGTTATACTTATTGTAAACTAGTAAGTTAGTTTCAAAAGTTAATTTAATCTTAAAATTAAGTTAACAGAGACCTAATAAATCTTTGAGAAAGTAATTGAACCTTTACACTCTGTATAGTTTCCCTACAATTTAACTTTGTTTTTAAATTGGGGGATTTTAAGAAAAATAATTTTAACAGAAATTTTAATTGGAACACAATTCACCCCCTCCTCTCTTGAGTATCCACTCCGACCAACAAATATCATTTCAGAATTATTTTGCATCATTTGTGAAAAATCAGGACAAAGATAATTTTTTAAAGATCCAAAAAAATAGCACCAACGTAGATCTGTACTACTAATTCATCTATTGAAATTAATTTTATGAAAAGGGTAGAATCAGATGTTCCTCTTTAAAAGCCTTTTGAAATCATAAAATTTTGGATCCTATCATACCATGCTCTTAGAGATTCATTTAAAACATATAAAGCACATGTTAATTTACAAACTTGATTAGGAAAATTATTATTTTGAAAACTGGGGGTTCGTTCTAAAAAAATGACCTCAATTATATAACCAGTTTATAATTCACTATTGTTGTCCATTTGATAAAGTTTAAAATCTATATGAGCTGTATAGGCAAGAAATATTATTATAGACTCAATTCTAGCTACTGGTACAATGGTTTCCTTATATTCAATTACTTCTTCATAACTATAACCTTGTTCTACTAATCTGGATTTGTTTCTAACTATTTTTCCTTACTCATTGACTTTATTCATAAATATCCATTTATTACCAATAGTGAATGTGTCCTTGAGTCTATCTTTAAGTTCCCACACTTTGTTTCTGTCAAGCTAATTTAACCCTTCTTGCATTTCTAATACACAGAAGTAATCGTTAATTCATTTTTTTGACATTCTTAGGTTCAAGATGAGACAAGAAAGATTAATGTTCAACCTAATTTATAATATAAGCCATATTTTTTGTTCCACTATCTAGATATCCTACAATATAATCTAAATGATGGTTCTTGAGAGTTATAATACTTCTAGAGAAGGTAGTACCGGTTCCTCCTATATTTTCAAGTGGATGTTCTGGAAATTTGTCAAAACTGGATAATGTTTATGGTTGTTTTATATCATAATACAATGATTTGAGATTTAATTTGAAAGAAGATAAGTTGTCCTCAAGTTTTTATAATGAGTTCTTAGGCTCCAATGGATCTGTTTCATAAAATTCAACATGGACTGATTCTTCCACATCCTTGAAGATTTTGCTAAAAACACTATAGGCATTACTAGATATTGAGTAACCAAAGAATATTCCTTCATTAATTTCAAAGGAAAATTTTACAAATATTATCCGTAGTTCTTAGAATAAATAATTTGAATCCAAAAACTATAAAGTAATTAACATTATTTTTAAAATTAATCAACAACGCATATGGAGTATACTTAGAGATATGTCTAATAAAACCCTTATTGATGATGTAGTAGGTTTTATTGATATATTCTTCCCAAAAAATAGATAGGTAGGTCATACTATTTTAAAATGGTTGATGCTATATACTGTAAAGTTATATGTCTTATTTTAAAAACTCTATTCTACTGGGGTGAATAAAGAGAAGAAATGTTTTGATTTTAGCCTTTTGTTGAGATAAAATATTTAAAATCATGATTCTCAAACTCACAGCCATGATCACTCCTTATGGTTTTAATCCTAGACCACTAATATTATCTATAGACTTATCATACTTGGTAATGTAAGAGTAGG
Source organism: Viscum album (assembly GCA_963277665.1). NCBI lineage: Eukaryota > Viridiplantae > Streptophyta > Magnoliopsida > Santalales > Viscaceae > Viscum > Viscum album. The sequence continues at coordinate 214,181,331 of OY728119.1, read as the reverse complement.
CTTCACTTTTGTAAGCTAGAAAATATAACCAAGTATACCTAGAATATTCATCTACTGAAGGACAAAGAATAGTGCTTCCCATTAATACTAGAAAATATATATGTTCACAACAAATCCATGTAAACCAACCCTAGAGGTTGGGAATTTGACACTTCTTTATTCAATTTAAAAGAAACTCTGTGTTGTTTCCCTTTTATATAGGGCTATAGACTTTATCAGTTGGGAACATGAGATATGGTAGATCCGAATCTAATACTTTTCTATTTATCTTTCTAAGTGATTTAATATTTCAATGTACTAGTATCTTATTCCAAATCCAAGATTCCATAGGAAAATGACTTAATCATGGAAAATTCATTGAAACTGATGAATTTAAACTTATAGTATAAACATTTTCATTTCTCAAGGCAGTAAAGATTAAATAATTTTTAGTATTAGAAACATTAAAAGCATAATTATCAAACATAACAATCAAACCATCATCACACAATAGATAAATACTAAGAACATTATATTTTACACTATAAACATATAAACATTAGAAATTAAAACTGAATTTTTGTTACCAATCTGATTTAGGCCGATGATTTTTTCTTTCACATCATCACCAAATGTGACATATTCACCATAAACCTTAATACGACTCTTAAATAAGGAATATTATCCTATCATATGTATTGATCAACCACTATCCATGTAGCATACCCATCTACTAGAGATCTTCAAGTATTGTTCCTATAAAACAGGTTTTAAATAAGATATGATTTTGGTACCCAAATATATTTTGGTCTAGAAATACTAGTAATAAATGATTTGAGAACCCATATTTTCTTCATGGTTTTCCTATAAATATATTTCAGACTCATAGAAATAAAAACTTTGTTAGGAACCTTTGAATATTGTTTAGTATAAGAGCTTTCAGGTCATAATTTCGAAATATAATTATTTTTAGTTATTCTTATCTATCCAAGTTTATATCCTATTCCAGTAACATATTTGGGGGAAATTTTATTTCCCAAAATCTTTTCAATGTTTATATACCAAATTTAAATTTTTCAAGTTCATTAGTTAATTTCTCATTTAAAATTTAAGTTCATTATTTTCCTTGAGAAGTGGAATATTAATCTCCTTTATAGACATCTCAGATGTAATGCCCCGACACCAGTTACCTAGATTTGGTGAATTATTACATAACATTGGCATGATCATAAGGAAATCATGTCCAAAAAGACCGATCAGTTTTGTATTATTGGAAAGACGATTCATACATACGTTTAACATAAGAACATGGAAAGAAATAAAACACTAATTTATTCCATTAGAAACATCCAAGCCTCCTAGATTATTCCTGCAAGTCACTCATAACTAACTCCTTCATATCCTGATAAAATGAATCATAAGAAATGGGTGAGTTCAAACGCTCAGTAAGGGTAAGGAATACAGTGGAAGATAACATAATTATTAATCATGGTGAATAATTGAAAACATATGCCTTTACAAATAATAAGCATAAACAATTTTATGGAAGGAAAATGATATGAGTAAATAATTCCATAATAAAACATAATCATGTGTATTCTACTAGTCGAATGACCACATGAACCATCAATATTATTTTCATAATGAGGGAATGTATAATGCCATACATTATAATTTTTTTTTCAAGGACTCTTCCAAGATGTATAAAAATGATTTAGGATTCGAACAAAACCTTATATCAAATTGGGAATGTCCTCATCCAATTCCATGTCATGTTGTCTCATGAGACCTACTGATGCAAGGAGGAGCTATAGTGGTTTCTACCCATCACTTACTAAGTAAAATATATTCCTCAAATAAAAGGGTTGAAATATAACATAAATATCCGTATTAAAAATAACATAAGAAATATAAAAACATTAACCATAAACCATTAATGGTATAAAAAAAACACATACACAGTCAAACATAATACAATATGGATGATTTGAATCATAATAGATCAACTTCAAACTTGTTTAAAATCCATCAAAGGATGTTGACATAGATGAAAGGAATATTATTTAATAAGAATATATCTTTATATTTTGAAATCATTTAAAAGTAATGTAATTATAAAAGAAAAAATTTATTTTGAAAATATTCTTATAAGACTGTAAGGGAACCTTCGATAGTGTTATAATGGCAGAGAATAACCGCATCCTCTGTATAAGTTATAAAAACATTATTACCTTAATTTTGTCAAAAATGTCGAAAAGTGCCTTGTTTGGAAAACAACGGAAAGATTACTTCAAAAACATATATGGTCATATTAGGGTATAAATTTCTTTAACCCATTCTCTATTAAAAAGTAAAAATGTTTTGAAATACATTTTAATAAACATGGATGTGGACGATAAAGAGGTCCTAATAGATACTTATGTAAAAACAACCTCCGATGATAAAGGGATTGTGAAATTAACCCTTACCTTGTACTTTTCCTTGGTAGAGGGTATTTTAACCTCATATATAATAGTGAAATAGTTATTATTAAATTATAAACGAACCATATACATTAATATGATATCATATATGATCTTATAATATTTCTTTATTAATGAATTATCAGTAGTATCATCATTTCGGGTGTTAACAGATTCATTTTCCTTTATATTATTTGTTATATAAGTAATGTTAGTTATGGATAAGATGTATTTGATTCATATAATGAATTATATTATGTTAATAAACATTATTTTTAATTATAAAATGAAAATTATTCTTTAATGAATATGATGGGGAATGAATCTCATCGCGTTCGTGGAAACGGTAATCCGTATGGATGCACAAGCGACAATATCATTATTTTGATATTAAAATAGTATATAATTGGATGGTATATCATATATAAAGAATAATTATCATGTTATATTTATTATTTAAATCAATTATACTCATTATTATACCCATCCAAATAATGGAATATTTTAATAACAAACTACACCAGGACTTGGAGACAGTAATCTGTACGTACGCACATATGGGGACTTTGTCATTTATAGGATGGATAGAATAATGAATATGGTTGTACCATTTTTATAATAACATCACATTATATATAAGATTATGGATTTATTATTTTATATTGGAAACAACAAAGAAAGAGGAAGTGGAAGAAGAAAAGAACTTGAAAGAGGTGATGAAATATTTACCTCTTCTGTGGGTTCTTCCTTTTAAATTGACCATAGGGCTCCTTAGGTTGGGTTTCTGACTAAAGGAAGGAATGTAGGATGAAGGTAGTATATTTTAGAGAATATTTGGCTAGGGTTTGTCTGATCAAAATGGCTTTGAAGGTGTGAATTTGAGATAAGGGGAAGATCCCTTTTAAAAGAGGGGTGAGGGGAACCTTAGGAAAAGATTGAAATATTTTTTTATAATAAAATCCTTTTAGGTTTATAATTGCTCAAAATATATTTATTTTGAAGATAAGGTGGACATGGGTCTCAAACCACTCAACCAATTTGTTTTAGATAGTTTTGGGTCACAATATTATCCTTGTCTTTTATATTTAACTCTTAGTTTATTAGTTTGACAATTACCACGTCTCTTTGTATTTTTATACTATATGGTTAATAGACTTACTATAACAAGCCAAGAGAACCCCAAGTGATTCATTTTCAATATATATAATCTTATATAAGTCATTGGTTTTATCCTTATATATTTAGGAATATTATATCAATTAACAATATAATATTTATTTTAAAAACTCATTTATGTCGATTTTGACACTATTTGAAATTTTGTTTTTTTAAAATTCATAACAGCATTATTAATTCGAAAAAACTCGTTTACACAACCCGAAAATTTCATATTAACCTAGAAAATTAATGTAATTCATAAAAAGTCTCCAATTACCTTTATTTGGGTATTTATAATGTCAATTAGTTTAATATTTCATTAATAAAAAAATTACTGCATCATCATTGTGTCATAAATAAATTAAATTATTTAATGTCTAAAAATTATAAATAAAATACCATTATGTAGAAAATCGTTTTATTTTTCTAATGAATATTTATAGTCGAATTATCTAATGTTTAATCACATATTAAAAATGGTTTTTTTATTAAACATTTAATTTAACACTTTTAACCCTTCATTGAATTAAATAATAATAAATGTCCTAATATAATCCAAGTGGACCTAAAGGATAATATTTTATTCCTAAGGTTGTTTTTGGTCGAATTAAACTTATCTAATATAATTTGTACATGTTTTAGGGTAATAATAATGTCATTTTTACCTTTAATTACACTATTTACTTTTAACCGTGGTAAATAAAAGACAAAAGTTACTATTCACCAAAAAAATATTTATATCTTATTAAACCACATTTTACTTACTGATATCCGTTGTTTCACTTGTATTTTTAAAATTTTATTCACAGAAGTGGTAAAATTATGTTTAATGAAAATTTTCAGATGCTCCAAGGAGGTGGGTAAAAGACGGTAAAAAGTTCAATAAAACATTTATATATCTAAACATATTATAAAATGATACCAATGAATTACACTGAACATATATAGGTATTATGTATATATTTATACAAAAAATAAATTTATATAAAATAAATTATTATTTAAAAAAATCGGTTTTAAACAATAACTCAGTGTTTCTCACTATTCATCAAAAATTGAATGTTTTCAGAAAAATACCAAAAATTCACCCTAAGAAAATTTTGATATTCCGAATCCAAAAATGAAGTCCATTTTTAAGGATGAAATTTAAAAAAATTCAAAAATTGGGTTTTAATATTTATAACGGCTAGTTTGATTGGTTGTGGTGTGTTTGAACTGAAAGTTGGGTACGCCACAAGCTACTGTATTATTCAAAAGGAAACGTATCATGGAAGCTTGGGGTGTTACATTCTACCCTCCTTCAAATAATGTCTTCCTATAAATTTCTAGAATATTACTTCATTAAATGATTTAGGAAGTTCTTCATTATAAGTTCCTCTGGTTCCCATGTTTCCTCTTCCATCTTATGGTTTCTCCATAGAACATTTACCTGGTGAATAATAAAGTTTCTCAACTCTTCTTATCTTGTATCAAGAATCTTGAAAGACTCTTTTCAATAAGTCAGATTTGGTTCCAGTTATAATTCCTCATAGGTGAGTACATTCATTGGGCCAGTTATGTATTTTCTCATCAGTGATACATGGAACACATCATGAACTTTAGAGAGACTTTCGGGAATTTCCAAACGGTAAGCTACATCCCCAATTCATTCTGGAATTTCGAAAGGTTCGATGTATGTGGAACTCAATTTACCTTTTTTATCGAATCATATAATTATCTTCCATGGAGATTACTGCAATAAAACTTGATCTCCTACCGGAAATTCCAAACCCTTCCTTCAGTTATCAGCATAGCTCTTCTGCCTACTTTGAGCTACTTTGATGTGGGTTTGAATTACCTTCACATTTTCCGTCATTTACTCAAAAAGTTCTGGTCCTACAAGTTTTATTTCACCGACATCATCCCAAAAAGTTGGTGTGCGACATCACTTTCCATATAATAATTTATATGGTTCCAACTGAATACTTGAATGAAAGCTATTGTTATAGGAAAATTCTACTAGGGGTAAATATTGACCCCACATACCTTGGAAGTCATGTGAGAAAGATCTCAACATGTCTTCTAAGGTTTGAATAATCTGTTATGATTGTCCATTAGTTTGAGGGTGGTAGGAAGTGTTCAAAAAAAGGTCAGTATCCAGGGCTTTCTGAATAATTTTCCCGAATCCTGATGCAAAACGGCGATCACGATCAGAAAAAATTGATAGGGGTACTCCATGAAGTCTTACAGCATCATTAATATACATTCTTTCTAAATGTTCAAGTGGTAAATCTTCTATTATAGTAATAAAATGTGCTGACATGGTAAGATGATCAACAATGTCCCATATTTCATCATTCCTTCTAAGAGTCTTGGGTAGTCCCATGGCAAAGTCCATCGTAATATTATCCTATTTCCACTCAGGTATGGGAAGCGGTTGCATGACTCCTATAGGTTGTTGCCTTCTATCTTTCACTTGTTGACAAAACATACACCTTGACACAATATCAGCAATCTCCCTCTTCATGTTGTCCCACCAAATGTTTTCTTAAAATATATATACATCTTAGTACTACCAAGGTGTATAGTGAAATTGGAGCTATGAGGATCATCTAATAATTCCCTTTTTAGATCAGGTATACCGGGAACACAAAATCTCTTCCCAAATTTCAAAATCCCATCTTCATATATGTAGTCAATCAATCTCCCATTGTTCAAAGCTTAAATTTTCTTTTTAAACTCCTTATCCTCAGCCTGAGAACTTTTTATCCTTTCTAGTGAAGATGGTTTGGCGTCCATTTGAAAAAGTATTGATGTTTCCCCTTCCGTAAGTATTACCATATCCATTTTCACTATATCTATGAAAATAGAATCCCTTTTAACTCACATCCTATTCAAAACTCCATGATCCTTTCTACTCAAAGGATCTGCTACATTATTCACCTTCCCCTGGTGGTTGTGTATAGTGAAATCATAATCCTTGAGTAGTTTAAGCAATCTATTTTTCCTCATGTTGAGTTATTTCTGTGAGAAAGTATACTTCAAACTCTTGTGATCCATATATATCTCACATTTTCAGCATAGAGATAATGTCTCCATATCATAAAATCAATGATTACAACATATAACTCACGATCATGAGCATGATAATTTTTCTCGTGAATATTCAGCTGTCGTGATGCATAGGAAATAACCCTATAATTCTTCATAAGGACACAAACATGTACTTTCTTTGATGAATCACTATAAATAAGAAACCCATCATTCCCCAATGGTAGATTTAGGATATGATCATTGACTTATCTTCTCTTAAATTCTTCAAAACATTCTTCAAACTCTTTTTTCCAAACAAATTTAACCCTTTTACGTATGAACATGGTCAATGGGTTAGCCAATCGGGAACAATTCTGGACGAAATACAGATAATAACTTGCTAAACCAATAAAATTGTGTACCTCAGTTATACTCGTAGTTGCTAACCATTCTTGGATTGATCTTGTCTTAGAAGGATCAATATAGATTCCATCTGTAGAGATAATATAGACAAGGAATGAAATCTACGAAAGCCATAATTCACACCATTTAAACTTCCTATATAATTCATTTATTCTGAGGGTTTTCAGAATGGTGCGCAAGTGATTTTCGTGATCTTCATAGATTTTAGATTATTCCAAGATATCATCAATAAATTACACTAAAAAGTAATCAATATATTCCTTGAAAACTCTATTCATTAGATCCATGAAAAAAGAGGGTGCATTAGTCATCCCAATAGGCATTACTGTAAAATCTTAATGCTCGTACCTAGTTCGAAATGCTGTTTTTGGAATGTCTTCCTTCTTCACACATAAGTGATGATATCCAGATCGAAGTTCAATCTTTTAAAATTTTTGTTCTCTATGAAGTTAGTCAAATGAATCATCAATGCGAGGTAGGGGATACTTGTTCTTCATCGTTATAGCATTGATCTCCCTGTAGTTAATGCAAAACATCATAGATCCATCTTTCTTCTTAACAAAAAGGACAATGGATCCCCATGGACAAACACTAGGGAGAATATATCCCTTATTACTCAATCAATCAAGTTAATTCTTTAGTTCCACTAATTCCACAATGGACATTCTATAAGGGGTCTTCGATATGGGCCTTGAACTAGGAATTAAATCAATGGAAAATTTAATTTCTCATTCTGGAGGATGTCTAGGTAAATCTTCTGGAAATACATCAACATATTATTGCACAATAGGAATATCCTCTATTTGAAAATTATTTTCCTCAACCAAAGTTATTTCATTCCCTTCCTCCCCAATAATTGAATTTATTTGAGCTACTAAGGGTGGATCTAGAAAAGAATCAGGTGGTGACATTTTTGCTCTAATGATAAGGTACTCCTTATAATCATTGAGAATTGTAATCTCCCTCTTCTTACAATAAATTTTTGAATCATGGCTTGAAATCCAATCCATACCAAGGATTATGTCAAATTCAATCATGGGTATGACGATGAGAGTAGTAGATAAAGAACATTTATGTTCCCTAATGGGGACTGATTCAGAAAAATTTATTGCAATGATACTTTTCTTAGGAGTTTTGACTGACAACTCCCCTGTTAAATCAAATTGGAAATATTTAATTCTCTTAGAAAACTGGGAAGATATAAAAGATGAGATGATCCAAAATCAAATAAAGTATTGGCTAAAACTGATGAATCCATTAAATTACTTACCACCACATCTTTCGAAGCTTAAACCTCAGTAGTAGTGATCACATAATCATGGAATTTACCCCTTGGCCTATTCTGAGGTATGTTTCCTTGACGCTTAGGACATTTATTTTCATAATGTCCCATATACCTAGAATTTTAGCATTGAACATTAGTAGCTTATTTCTTTTCCTTAAAATCACTAGAAAGATGGCCTTTATATTTACATTCGTATCATACTCCTTTTCCTTATAGACAGGCACTATGATGATTCCTTCCACAATTATCACGGGGTTGAAATTCAACTCTTCCCTTATTCCATGTGTCCCTATTTCCTTCCTCAGAGTGTTTAGCGGATTTATTCTTCACTTTCTTTACTTTAAGGTGGTAAGACTTAGAGAATTCCTTTTCTCTCTTGATAGCACTTGAGAGAATATCTTCATATAATGAGAAGGATTGTGATACCAATGCTCGATGGAGAGAGTGTTTTAACTGATCAAATAAACAGTCAATCTTACTTCTTGGGTTACATATATAATATGCAGCATGCCTTGCTAGACTTGTAAAGTTAGCTTTATACTTTGTGACATTCTCATCATATTTTTACCTTACACTCAAGAAATTTCCTTTTCATATCCGCTCGATGGTCACAAGGAAATTATTTTTCTATGAAAATATATTTAAACTCCATCTATTCCATTTTTTATATCTCTTCATATTCCATTGTGTTTTGAATCAATGAACACCATTGATCTGCATCTCCTGTGAGGCGATAAACTGACATGAAAACCTTTTCCCTTTTGCTACTCCCAAAACTAGGAAATATTTTCTCTATGGAACTTAACCATTGCTCATCTGAAAATAGATTTTTAGTCCCATTAAATTTTTGTGGTTGTTGCTTCATTAAGCGGTCTAACATTAATCCTCCACGTTGTGGATCAGGGTGCTCCATACGGATAAGGTTATTATTAATAACCTAAGTAAGTTGTCCCCGTATGGTGATAAGCTGATCACCACAGGTTGCTTCACTGGCTCCTCTATAATTATCTTGAGTAGGAGGGAAATCCATACATGGATTACATGTATTGATATGGTTTCCATTCCTTCAACTAGGCACCATTTCTAACGAATGGCATAAACTGGATTAGTTTATGAATCAAAATATTTAATTCTCGACTTGTAAAACACTTAACATAAATTGAACAATTTATGGATATAATACATAATCATAAAAAATATTTATTTGAGGAAGTATATTCACATAAAACCTTCACCATGTTTTTTAAAGAAAATGAAAATTATCCTAATCATATCCACTGGGAGTTTCGTGAACAAGAGTGCAGTAAGGCCCGTTGTCTTACACCAGTTCTCGTTCGAGTATAGCTCAATGAAGTGTTTTCAGGGTTTACCCCTAGGTATATCTATTCTAGATCCGCCTCTACCAGCTCGTAACTAGACAGGGATGTATTTATTGGGAAACTCAAAAAATATATAGTGTACCGAAATTCTAGGAAGTCATTATATACTAATCCTCAAATTCTATCTTATTGAAATGTTATCTAATTAGAGTTTTTCTGAATGTAGCATCCAGGGTTTGTACTAAACTTTCTCTAATACCAACTGTAATGCCCTGAACCCAATTTCCCAAAGTTGGTGCATTATTTTTGTTCATTGGAATGATCAAAAGGAAATCGTGTCCCGAAAGACCGATTAGTTTAGTATTATTGGAAACAATATTCATACATAAGTTCAGCTTTACAACTTGAAAACAAATACAACACTAATTTATTCAATTAGAAACATCCAGTCCTCCTAGTTTATGCCCGCAGGTCGCTCATAAATAACTCCTTCACATCCTAGGAAAATGAAACATAAGAAATGGATGAGCTCAAATGCTCAGTAAGGGTAAACAATACAACAAAAGATACCATAAATAATAAGAATGGTGAATAATTGAAAACACATGTATTTATAAATAATAAACATGAACACTTTTATGGTAGGAAAATGATATGAGTAAATAATTCCATAACAAAACATAATCATGGGTATTCTACAAGTCAAATGACGACATGAACCATCAATATTATTTTCATAATGTGGGAATGTAAAATACAAGACATTCTGGAACACTTTGTTAAGGCCTCGGCCAAGATGTCTAAAGATTATTTAGGCCTTATCCAAAACCATATATCAAATTGGTAGAGGCCTCGGAAAATTCCACTTCTAGTAGTTTCGTGAGACCTACTGATTCACCAAGGAGCTATAGAGGGCTCCACCCATCACTTACTAAGTCCAATACACTTCTTATATTAAAGGGTTGAAATATAACATAAATATTCGTATAAAAACAATCATACGAAATGTCAATACATTAACCATAAAACATGAATGGTATAAAAATTACACATCCACAGTCAAACATAATACAATATGGATGATTTGTATCATAATAGATCAACTTCAAACTAGTTTAAAATCTATCAAAGGATGTTGACATAGATGAAAGGAAAATTATTTATTAGGAATATATCTTTCGATTTTGAAATTATTTAAAAGTAATGTAATTTAAAAAGAAAAAATTTATTTTGAAAATATTCTTGTAATCTTGTAAGGGAAGCTTCGACGATGTTATAATGGCAGAGAATAACCGCACCCGCTGTAAAAGTTAATAAAAACATTCTTACCATAATTTTGTCAAAAAGGACGTAATGTACCTTGTTTAGAAAATGATGAAAATATTCCTTCCAAAACATAAAAGGTCAAATAAGGGTATAAATGAATTTAAAAAACTCTCTAGTAAATAGTAAAAATGTTTTGAAATACATTTTATTAAACATGGATGTGGAGGATAAAGAGGTCCCAGAAGATACTTATGTAAAAAAACATCAGATGAAAAAGAGATTGTGAAATTAACCCTTACCTTGTACTTTTCCTTTGTTGAGGGTAGGATAAACTCCTATATAATGGTTAAATAGTTATTATTAAATTATAAACGAACTGTATACATTAATATGATATCATATATAATCTTCTAATATTGCTTTGTTAATGATATTTTAGTAGTATCATCGTTTCAGGTATTAACTTATACGTTTTCCATTATATGATTTGTTACGTAAGTAATGTTTGTTTTGGATAGGATGTATTTGATTCATATACATAATTATATTATTTTCATAAACAATATTTTTAATCATAAAATAATAATTATTCTTGAATGAATATGATGGGGAATGAATCTGATCACGTACGTGGAGATGGTAATCCGTATGTACGCACAAGCGACAATATCATTATTTTGATATTAAAATCATATATAATTGGATGTTATATCATATTTAAAAAATAATTATCATGTTATATTTATTATTTACATCAGTTATACTCATTATTATACCCATCCAAATAATGAAATGTTTCAATAACAAACTACGCCACGACGTGGAGACGGTAATCCGTACGTACACATGTATGGTGACTTTGTCATAGATAGAATAGATAGAATAATGAATATGGTTGTTACATTTTTATAATAACATCATATTATATAAATAATTCTATAGTTATTATTTTAGATTACAAACAATAAATAAAGAGGAAGTGGAAGAAGAGAAAAACTTGAATGATGTGATGAAATATTTACCTCTTCTTCAGGTTATTCCTTTTGATTTGACCAAAAGGGATACATAGGACGCATTTATGACTACAGTAAGGCCTCTAGGATTAAGGGAGGACATTTGAGATGATATTTGGTCAGTGTTTGGATGATCAATATTGATTTGAAGGTGTAAATGTTAGAGAAGGGGAAGTGCCCTTTTATAAGAGGGGTGAGGAAACCTTATGAAAAGACTGAAATATTATTTCATAATAAAATCATTTTCAGGTAATACTGAATCCAAAATTATTTATTTCGAGGATAAGGTGGGTATGGGTAAAAAAACACCCAACCAATTGGTTTTAGACAGGTTTGAGTCACTATATTAACCTTATCTTTTAGATTTAACTCTTAGTTAATTAGTTTGAAATTTACCATGTCTCATTGTATTTTTATATTATATGGTTATTAAACATACTATAAAAAGCCAAGAGAACCCGAAGTGGTTCATGAATAATATATATAACTGTATCTAAGTCATTTGGAATATCCTTAGAGTTTTAGGAAAATAATATCAATTAATAAAATAATATTTTAAAAAAACTATTTTATGTCAATTTTGACACTATTTGGTATTTAGTTTTTGCTAAATTCATAACAGCATTATTTCTTCAAAAACAATTAATTTAATCAAACATAACATTAAATAATAACATATAAAATTATTGTAATTCATAAAAAATATCAAATTACATTTATTTAGGTTTTTATAATATCAATTAGTTTAATATTTTATTAATTAGGTAATTACTACATCATTATTATGTCAAAAATAAATTAAATTATTTTTTGTCTAAAAATTATAAATAAAGTACCATTATGTAGGAAATAATTTTATATTTCTAATTAATATTTATAATTTAATTTATCTTATGTTTAATATTTTATTAAAAATGTTTTCGTTATTAAACTTTGAATTTAACACTTTTAACCCTTCTTTGAATTAAATAATAATAAATGTCCTAATCTAATCCAAGTGGACCTAAAGGATTATATTTTATTCCTAAGGTTGTTTTTGGTCAAATTAAACTTATAAAATAGAATTAGTACATGTATCAGGGTAATAAAAATATCATTTTACCTTTATTTGTCTTATTTCCTTTTAACAGTGGTAAATAAAATTCGAAATTTACTATTCAACAAAAAATTATTTTTATCTTATTGAACCACATTTTACATACTAATATCAACCATGTCTCTCAAATTTTTTAAATTCAAATCATAGAAGCAGTAAAATGATGTTTTGATGCAAATTTGCAAATGCTCCGAGGAGGTGGGTAAAAGATTGTAAAAAGTTCAATAAAATTTTTATATTTCTAAACATATTATAAAATGACTCCGATGAATTAAATTATACTTATATAGGTATTTTGTAGCTATTTTTATATAAAAATAATTTCAATAAAATAAATAATAATTTAAATAATAAGTTGGTTTTAAACAATAACTCAATGTTTTTCACTATTCATCAAAAGTTGAAAGTTTTCTGAAAAATATAAAAAACTCACCCTAAGATAATTTCAATATTACGAATCAAAAAATGAAGTCAATTTTTCAAGATAATATTTATAAAATTTATAAAATTTCAAAAAGTGTAAATTACTTTTTACAACGGTTAGTTTGATTGGTTGTGCTGTGTTTGAACTCAAAGTTATGTACAACACAAGCTACTATATTATTCAAAGGGAAATGTATCGTGGAATACTGGGGTGTTACATTCTCCCCTCCATCAAATAATTTCATCATGAAAATTTCTAAAATATTACTACAAAAAAATATTTGTGTGGTTCTTAATCATAAGTTCCTCGGGTTCCCACGTTGCCTCTTCCATTTTATGGTTTCTCTATAGAAATTTTACCATACAAGTCATCCGGTTTCCCAACACTTGTTCTCTTGTATCAAGAATCTTGATAGGCTCTTCGCAGTAAGACAGATCGAGTTCCAATTATAATTCCTCATAGGAGAGTACATATGTTGGGTCAGACATGTATTTTCTCAACAATGATACATGGATCACATCATGAACATTGAAGATAATTGGCGGCATTTCCAAACGGAAAGCTACCGCCCCAATTAGTTCTAGAACTTCAAAAGGTCCGATGTACATGGGACTCAATTTACCCTTCTTAACAAATCTTATAATTCCCTTCCATGGAGATACATTTATGAAAACATGATCTCCTACCTGAAATTCCAAATCCTTACTTCGATTATCAGCATAGATCTTCTTCCTACTTTGAGCTGCTTTGATGTGGGTTTGAATTACCATCACCTTTTCTATCATTTCCTCAACAAGTTCTGGGCCATTGAGTTTTCTTTCACCAACATTATCCCAATAGGTTGGTGTGTGAAATCTCTCTCCATATAAATCTTTATATGGTTCCATCTAAATACTTGAATGGAAGCTATTATTATTGGAAAATTATACCAGAGGTAAATATTGATCCCGTATACCTTGAAAGTCAAGTGAGAAAGATCTCAACATGTATTCTAAGGTTTGAATTGTTTGTTCTGAATTTTACATCAGTTTAACGGTGGTAGGCAATGTTAAAACACAAATCAGTATCTAGGGCTTTCTGAAGACTTTTCCAGAATCTTGATGTAAAATGTGGATCACAATTAGAAACAATCAACATGGGTACTCTATGAAGTATTACAACATCATTAATATACAGTCTTGTTAAACATTCAAGTGGTAAATCGTCTCTTATAGAAATAATATGTGATGACTTTGTAAGATGATCAATAATGACCCATATTGCATCATTCCCTCTAGGAGTCTTTGGTAGTCCCATGAAAAAGTTCGTCATAATATTATCACATTTCCACTTACGTATGGGAAGAGGTTCCATGACTACTCCGTGCCATTTCCTTCCAGCTTTCACTTGTTGACAAACCATACATCTTGACACAAAATCAGCAATATCCCTCTTTATGTTATCCCGCAAAAAATATTCCATCAAATCTCTATACATCTTAGTACTTCATGGTGTATAGATAAATTGGAACTATGAGCATCATCTAACAATTCCATTTCCAAATCAGGTATATCGGGAACACAATGTCTCTTCCCAAATTTCAAAATATCATCATCATATATGATGTCAATAAATCTCTCATCATTCAAAGCTTTGATTTTCTTTTGAAACTCCTCATCATCATCATAAGAACTTTATATCCTTTATAATAAATATGGTTTGGAAACCATTTCAAAATGTATTGATGTTTCACCTTCCATTATTATTTCCATATCCATTTTCACATGATATATGAAAATAGGATCCATTTCAACTCTCATCTTTTTCAAAACTCTATGATCCTTTCTGGTCAAAGCATCTGCCACTATATTTGCCTTCCCCGGGTGGTAGTGTATAGTGTAATCATAATCATTTAGTATTTAAAGCCATATAATTTTCCAAATGTTGAGTTCTTTCTGTGAGAAAATATACTTTAAACTCTTGTGATCGGTATATATCTCACATTTTTCACCATAGAGATAATGTCTCCATATCTTTAAATCAAAGATTACAGGTTCTAACTCAAGATAATGAGTAGGATTATTTTTCTCATGAATTTTTAGCTGTCATGATACATAGGAAACAACCTTACCATTCTTCATAAGGATACAACCAAGTCCTTTCTTTGGTGCATCACTATAAATAAAAAACCCATCAATCCCTGATGGTAGAGTCATGATACAAGAATTGACTAATCATATATTCAATTATTCAAACAATTCTTCAAAATCTTTTGTCCAAACAAATTTAACCCCTTTATGTGTGAGCTTGGTTAATGGGTTACCTAATCGGGAAAAATTCAAGAAGAAATTCCGATAATAATGTTCTAAACCAATAAAACTTAATACCTTAATTATACTCGTCGGTTCTGGCCATTTATGTATTTCTATTGTATTAGAAGGATCAATAGAGATTCCATCCTTATAAAAAATATAGCCAAAAAAATAAATCTCCTGAATCCAGAATTCACACTTGCTAAACATCCCGTATAATTCATTCATTCTGAGGGTTTTCAAATTGGTTCACAAGTGATTTTCATGATATTCATAGATTTTGGAGTATACTTGGATATCATCAATAAATACCACTAAAAAGTCATCATGATATTCCTTGAAAACTCTGTTCATTAGATCCATGAAAATAGAGGGTGCATTAGTCAGGCCAAAAGGCATTACTGTAAACTCATAATGCCCGTAACTGGTTTGAAATAAAGTTTTCGTAATTTCATCCTTCTTCCCACACAACTGATGATATAAAGATCAAAGGTCAATCTTTGAAAAATATTGAGCTCTAGGAAGTTGGTCGAATAAATCATTAATGCAGGGTATGAGATACTTGTTCTTTATCGTTATATAATTTATCTCCCTATAGTCAATGCACAACCTCATAGATCCATATTTCTTATTAACAAAAAGGACAGGGGTTCCCCA
The DNA here is from genome assembly GCA_963277665.1 of Viscum album. Lineage (NCBI taxonomy): Eukaryota > Viridiplantae > Streptophyta > Magnoliopsida > Santalales > Viscaceae > Viscum > Viscum album. The sequence goes on along the minus strand of OY728119.1, from coordinate 214,164,946 downwards.
TAGAGAAACAATAGGGTGGATAAATACCTTATTACTCAATTCCTCTACTTGTTTCTTTAGTTACACTAATTCCACAGTGGAAATTCTGTAAGGGGTCTTCGATATGGGCCTTGAACTAGGAATTAAATAAATGGAAATCTCAATTTATCATTCTTGAGGAAGTCTAGGTAAATCTTCTGGAAACACATCAACATATTATATCACAATAGGTACATCCTCTACTTGAACATTCTTTTCTTCACCCATAGTTATTTCAACCTATTTCTCCACAATAATTGATTTTAGTTGAGCTACTGGGTGTGGATCTAGATAAGAATCAGGTGGTGACGTTTATTCTCTAAATATAAGGTACTCCTCATCATCATCGATAATTGTAACGTTCTTCTTATAATAATTTTTTTTCATCTTTGTCTGAAAGCAAATCCATACTAAGGATTATATAAAATTCAATCATGAGTATGACAATGAGATCAGCAGATAAAGAACATTTATATGACATAATGGGGACTGATTCACAAAACTATGTTGCAATAATAATTCCCTTAAGAGTTTTGACTGACAACTCCCTTGTTAAATAAAATTGGAAAAATCTAATTTTCCTAGCAAATTGGGAAGATATGAAAAAATTCAATGATCCAGAATCAAATAAAGAATTGGATAAACTTGAGAAAACCATTATATTACTTGAAACAACATATTTCAATGTATCAAACTTATTAGTAGTGACCGCATAAGCTTGGACTTGATCCCTTGGAATATTATGAGGTAAGTTTCCCTGACGATTAGGAAATTCATTTGCATGATATCCCATCTCCCTAAAATTGTAGCATTGAACATTGGCATCTTCTTTATTTCCATTACAATCACCAGCAAGATGGAATTTCTATCCACATTTGTAGCATACTTCATTTCCTTTTAGACAGGAACCAAGGCTCCTCCTTCCACAATTATCACATGGTGGAAATTCAACTCTTCTCTTTTCCCTTTTTCCTTATTCCCTTTCCCAGAGTGTTCGGTAGATGTCTTATTCTCTTTATTTGCTTTAAAGTCGTAAGACTTAAGGAATTATTTTTCTGTCCTGATAGGATATATGAAAATATATTCATATGATTAGAAGGATTGTGATACTAATGATCAACATAGAAATAGTTTTAACCCGTAAAAGAAACATTCAATATTACTTCTTGGGTTACATATATAATCTGCAGCATGCCTTACTAACCTTGTAAAGTTAGCTTCATACATTTAGACATTCTCATCCTTTTTTTCTCAGAATCAGAAATTTCCTTTCCATATCTGCTCGACGGTCACAAGGAAAGTATTTTTATGATAAAATATCTTTAAACTACCTCTATTCCATGTTTGATACTTCTTCATCTTCCTTTGTGTTTTGAATCAATGACCACCATTGATCTGCATCTCCTGTGAGGTAATAAACTGCCATGAAAACCTTTTCCCTTTCACTTCTCCCCAAAGAATGAAATATTTTCTCCAGGGATCTTATCTAATGCTTGGCTACAAATGGATTTTTAGTCCCATTGAATGATGGTGGTTGTTTCCTTATGAAGCGATCTAACATTAATCCTCCATGTTTTGGATCAGGGGCCTCCATACGGATAAGGTTATTATTCATAACCTGTGTGACGTTTCCCAGTATGGTGATAAGCTAATCACCAGCAGTTGCTTCACTGGCTCCAATAAAATTATCTTGAGTAGGATGGAAATCCCTATATGGATTACATGCATTGATATAGTTTCCATTCCTTCCAATGGGCACCATTTCTAAACAATGTCATAAACTAGATTAGTTTATGAATCGAATTTCATAATTACCTACTTGTAAAACACTTAACATAAATTGAACAATTTATGGATATAATACATAATCATAAAAATGTTTTCTTTGAGGAAGTATATACTCATAAACCCTTCATGATTGGTTGTAAAGAAAATGATAATTATCCAAAGTATATCCCCCTGGAGTGTTGTAACCAAGAGTGCAGCAAGGCCCATTGTTGTGCACCAGTTCTCGTTCGAGTATAGCTCAAAGTGGTGTTTGCGGGTTTTACCCCTAGGTACATCTATGCTAGTGCCGGATCTACCTGCTCGAATCTAGATAGGTATGTATTTATTGGAAAAATCACAAAATCCCTATAGTACCAAAATTCTCTGAAGTTATTATATACTAATCAACAAAATTCATATTAGGGAAATGTTCTCTAATTAGAGTTTTTCTAAATCTAACATGCAAGTTTTTTACTAAACTTACTCTGATACCAACTGTAACACCCCAACCCCAGTTACCCAGAGTTGGTGCCTTATTTTAATACATTGGCATAATCACAAGGAAATCATGTCCCAAAATACCGATCAGTTTAGTGTTATTAGAAAAAAGATTCGTACATAAGTTCAACTTTACAAATTGAAAATAAATACAACAATAATTTATTACATTAGAAACATCTAGGACTTCTACATTATGCCTGCAAGTCACTCATAAATAAATCCTTCATATCCTGGGAAAATGAAACATAAGAAAGGGGTGAGCTTAAACGCTCAGTAAGGGTATGCAATACAGTGAAAGATAACATAAATTTTAATCATGGTGAATAATTGAAAGAAAATGCCTTTACAAATAATAAAAATGAACACTTTTATGGCAGGAAAATGAGCTGAGTAAATAATGCCATAATAAAACATAATCTTGGGTATTCTACCAGTCGAATGACCACATGAACAATCTATATTATTTTCATAATAAGGGAATGTATAATGCCGGAAATTCTTAAACATTTCGTCAAGGCCTCATCCAAGACGTCTAAAAATGATATAGGCCTCAGATAAAACTATATATCAAATTGGGAAAGGCCTTGGTCAATTCTACATCTAGTTCTCTCATGAGACATACCGATACACCGAGGAGCTATAACATTCTCCGCCCGTCACTTACTAAGTCCAATACATTCCTCATATGAAAGGGTTGAAATATTACATAAACATTCATATTAAGACTAGCATACGAAATGTAAATACATTAACCATAAAGCATGAGTGGTATAAAAATAACACATCAACAGTCAAACATAATACAATATGGATGATTTTTATCATAATAGATCAACATCAAACTAGTTTAAAATCCATCAATGGATGTTGACATAGATGAAATGAAAATTATTTAATAGGAAAACATATTTCTGTTTTGAAATAATTTAAAGTTCATGTAATTATAAAAGAAGGAATTTATTTTGAAAATATTCTTATAATCTTGTAAGGGATGCTTTGACAATGTTATAACGACGAATAGTAACCTCACCAGCCGTATAAGTTAAAAAAATCTTACCTTGATTTTTTCAAAAAGGTCATAAAGTACCTTGTTTAGAAAACAACGGAAAGATTCATTCCAAAACATATAATGTAAAATAAGGGTATAAATGTCTTCAACCCATTGTATAGTAAGTATTAATTGTTTTTTGAAATACATTTTAAAAAACATGGATGTGGATGATAAAGAGGTCCTAGTAGATACTTACGTAAACATAACCTCGGATGATAAAGAGATTGTAAAATTAACCCTTACCTTGTACATTTCCTTGTTCGAGGGTAGGGTAACCTTATGTATAATGGTGAAATCATTATTATTAAATTATAAAATAACCATATATATTAATATGATATCATATATGATCTTCTAATATTTCTTTGTTAATGATATTTCAGTAGTATCATCGTTTTGGGTGTTAACTGATTTGTTTTCCTTTATATGATTTATTAAATAAGTAATATTTGTCATGGATAGGATGTATTTGAATCATATAAATAATTATATTACGTTCATAAACATTATTTTTAATCATAAAATGAAAAATATTCTTTAATGAATACGATGGGGGAATGAATCTCATCGCGTTCGTGATGACGGAAATCTGTATGTACGCACGAGCGACAATATCATTATTTTGAAATTAAAATCATATATAATTCGATGAGATATCATAAATACCGAATCATTATAATGTTATATTTATTATTTACATCAGTTATTTTCATTATTATACCCATCCAAATAATGAAATGTTTGAATAACAAACTACACCGTGACGTGGAGACGGTAATCCGTACATACACTTGTATGGTGACATTGTTATTTATAGGATGGATAGAATAATGAATATGGTTGTACAATATTATAATAACATAACAATATATAGGAGACTATGAAGTTATTATTTTAGATTGGAAACAACAAAGAAATAGGAAGTGGAAGAAGAAAATAACTTGAAAGAGGTGATGAAATATTTACATCTTCTTCAATTTCGTCCTTTTGATTAGACCAAAAGGGATCCATAGGTTTCCTTTATGACTAAATAAAGGACTCTAGTATTAAGGGAGGATAGTTTATAGGATATTGTGGTAGGTTTTGGCCGATCCAAATGGCTTTGATGGTGTGAATTTGAGAGAAGGGGAAATTCCCTTTTATAAGAGGGGCGAGGGTCACCTTATGAAAAGATTGATATATTATTTTATAATAAACTAATTTTAGGTTTATAATGTCTCCAAAAAGATTTATTTCTAGTAAAAGGTTGGTATGGGTTGAAAACCACTAAACCAATAGGTTTTAGATATGTTTGGGACACTATATTAACCTTATCTTTTAGAGTTAACTCTTAGTTAATTAGTTTGACATTTACCATGTCTCTTTGTATTTTTATATTATAAGGTTAATAAAATTACTATAAAATCCATGGGAACCCCAAGTGGTTCATTATTTATATATATAACCTTATCTAAGTCATTTTTTCGAACCTTATATTTTTAGGAATATTATATCAATTAATAATATAATATTTGTTTTGAAAACTCTTATATATATATATTTGACACAATTTGGTATTTTGTTTTTTCTAAATTAATAATGACATTCTTACATCACAAAAAATTCATTTAATCAACCCTAACATGTCATATTAACAAATAAAATTAGTTTATTTCATAAAAAGTCTCAAATTACATTTATTTGGGTATTTATAATATCAGTTATTTTAATATTTCATTAATATGGTAATTTCTACCTCATCATTGTGTCATAAATAAATTAAAGTATTTAATCTATAAAAATTATAAATAAAATACCATTATGAATGAAATTTTGTTAAATTAATATTGAATATTAATAGTGGAATTTTTCTCATGTGTATCCATATATTAAAAATGTTTTAGTTATTAAACATTGAATTTAACACTTTTAACCCTTCTTTGAATTAAATAATAATAAATGTCCTAATCTAATCCATGTGGAGCTAAAGGATAATATTTTATTTGTAAGGTTGTTTTTCGTCGAATTACACTTATCCATTATAATTAGGACATGTGTTTGGTTAATAATAATGTCATTTTAACATTTAATTTCCCTATTTACTTTTAACCGTGGTAAATAAAAGCCAAAGTTACTATTCACAAAAAAATTATTTTTATCTTATTGAACCAAATTTTACTTACTGATATCAACCGTGCCTCTCAAAATTTTTAAATAAAATTCATAGATGTTGTAAAATTATGTTTTATGCATATTTTCAAATGCTCATAGGAGGTGGGTGAAAGACGATAAAAAGATCAATAAATTTTTTATATTTCTAAACTTATTATAAAATGACTCCAATTAATTAAATTGAAAATATATAGGTATTATGTATCTATTTTGACCTAAAAATATTTTAAATAAAATGAATAATTATTTAATTAAAATGTTGGTTTTAAAAAATAAGTCAGTGTTTTTCACCATTCATAAAAAATTGAATGTTTTCAGAAAAATACATAAAATTTACTCTAAGCTAATATTGATATTACGAATCAAAAAATGAAGTCCATTTTGAAAGATAAAAATTTTAAAATTTCAAATAGTGGGTATTACTATTTATAATGGCTAGTTTGATTGGTTGTGGTGTGTTTGAACTTGAAGTTGTGTACAACACAAGCTAGTGTATTATTCAAAGGGAAACATACCATGGAAGCTTGGGGTATTACATCAGACAAACTTTTTACAGTAAGGGCATGTTTTCTTTTCAAAACAATTGTATTTATATTTTATCTCATTAAAGGTGTATTCTAACATATTTTAGTAGTCAAATAATTAATCATCTTACATACTTTCATCATCATGATTTTCATTGTCATTCTTATTAGAAATATGCACATGAAAAATAACAGAGACATTGTGTGAAGCATTTACCAAACTGACGTTAGTAATAAACAACATCTATTCTCTTTATTTATTTTATTTAGGAGAATAATATAACTCACTTAAGCTTTGTTACATTAAATCCAAGTGTATGTCATAGCCTTCTTATATATTTGGTCCTTATCCTCATATTTATTTTTGAATTTCAGTTTATGATAGTAAATTTTTAAGTGATATTTCATTTTGAATTAATAAAAGACAATTTCCATTGAATCATCATCCTTTTTATTATGATTCCCTCTATTAGAATATTTTCCTTTATATTGTAGTTTCTTGAAGAAAATATTTCTTCTTATAGAAGTTCATAAATCGTCTGTCTAGGTGAGTCATTTATTCATCCCTATTAGAAGAAAACTGACTTGAACTCAAGTCAATAGTTTGTAGCCTTTTTTTTCTTATGTTGTATAGGGGTAGTATTCTTGAATGATACTGACTTTCTCGTAACTTTCCCTATCATGGTTTATAGTAAGTTATTTTCATATATCATCATATTACCTGTCGATTACCTGACTGAAAATTTACTGATATTGGATGATTGATTGATTAAAAATTAATTGAATCACCATATTTCATGTAGACATCTCAGAAATATCATTATATAGTCCTTGTCATATATAGGCATTCCCAACAATCTCATAATGTTGAATATATCATTAAACATAAGGTACATATCAGAAATAGGCTCATCCAGTTTCATTTTAAAATTATCATACTTAATAGTATAGGTATTAAGCCTAATTTCATTAACAATTTTAGTTCCTTCATGGGAAACACACAAAGTGTCCGATATCTCAAAAGAGGTTTTACAATGAGAAATTCTATTAATGTATTCATCACCAAGGGCAGGGTACAAGGTATTCATATATTAACAATTATTAATGTATTCTAATTTGTTTTATCATTCCAAGTTATCCTAGCAGTATTGGGTATTACATATTCATCTTCTATAGCTGACCAAATATCAAAACCCATGCTTTCTATGTGAATTTTCATCTTTATTTTCCATTGGGTATAATTTTTTCCATTAAATAAAGGATTTATGTTGGTAGAAAAACCTTCATGGGGATTTTCTATATTAAATAAATAAATTTATAACTAACAAAAGTTTTGGATATTTAATGTATAACTAAAATAAATGTTAGAAAACATATTTAAAGACATTAATACAAAATAATGAAACTCCTCTGATACAAAATGTTTGTCTGAGTGAGTATCTCAATAGGGGGCTGAATTGAGTACCCAATAATAATATCTGTCTAAAATTGATTATTTGAAATCCCAAAAATATTTAAAAAAAATAATAGTTTATCAACCTAATTAGTATGATATATATCTTAATCATTCTAAATATTCCTCTTAAGATTGATTAAGTATTTGATGAATAATATGTATAATATTATGACTCTTTTTAAATCAATTTACTTGATTAAAATACTATATGAAAATAAATTAAGATAAATTATCAAAGTATAAGTTTTTTTATAGTTAAAACAGTTTTAAATTTTAAAGTGAAAAACAATAAAACAAAATTAAAAATACAAAGTAGAAAAATGAATACAAGTGGTTCAGTATCAAGTCGAGACATAGTCCTCTCAACTTGTTGATCACCCACCACCATGATGTTTATAAAAAATTAATAGATGGCCCACAACCTGGATTGGGTTTTATAATAGATAACATTGTCTAGGTCACACATGACCACTTCTATAGTAATTCATTGGTTTATACATAAAAAGGCCAAATATGGACCATTACCACTCTTATTAATTATAAAAACAAATGAGAATAAATTATGAGAATATATCATGTATCTTCTAGGTTTGTATAGGATATAATGTGTCTATATAAATGAAAATATAGCACACCCCACTCAAATGTGATTAAATATAAACAGAACTGAGAAATCTAAGAGTATAGATTTTAGAGATGTTAGGGTTATTGTAATGTATCTTTTAACCCTATATTTGGTTCAACACTGAATATTGATTTGAGTCTTCTTTAAATATTCAAAAAAAAGTGTCACAAAATCATGTTTTCTGAGTGGAATAAGACACTCAATGAGATGATTCCATTTTTCTTTGTCATCGAGAGTTCTCAGTGATTCATCACTTTTTGATTTGAAATAATTTTAGCTCAATATATTTTGATAGTTCAGGCTTCTCTCTATCTCTTATGTGTGTTCTCTCTTTTTCCCCATGGAGTGTTCTGCACTTTTATCAGTTATAACTGTAAGGAGAATATCAAGAGTTTCTTCCTCATACTTCTAGTTCTTACATACATTCTCTTGTGCATTTAATTTGTAGTCATTAAAATAGTAAATACCATTAACTTTAATAAATACCGTCATTAGAATGACATAATTCAGAAAATTAGTAATGTCATATAAATAGTGATGATGTCTTCTCCACTTATAGTGTGTAAAGCTATGGTGGTACGATACTATTGGTATAATATGGATGGTACGTTGATCTAGAAGTATGTTTCTCTAGAGTTGTCTTAGACTTATCAAAATTTCTAGTATGATGGTGGTGTCTCAGAATTAGGAAACATTTCAGTGTCTGTGGGATGAGTTAAACAGTGTGACTTGGAAGGAGTCTCATCTTGTGGTATCTCATACATATCCTAAATAATGATATGGTGTCATAACATCTTGATGGTGTATAGATCAATGGTGTCTCATACTCAGTCAAATCTTCAATCTAGTGGTATAATAGTCTAATAATGTGAAATCCTTTGGGTGTCTCATACTTAGAGAATATTTCTACTAGTGGTGTATCATGACCAATAGTGTCTTATACTTAGACAAATCTATCACATGTTCCTAGAATGAATATTTCATAAAGTTAAACATAAAATTTATTATAATTATAAAAACCATTATTTTGGGATCATTAGAATTAGGAGGTTAACAAATATATTATCTTCTTCATTTTCAACAATGACTGTATTCAATACCGTGATATTCCTTTGCAAGACAAAACTTTGTCAGTTTCCTCATTCTGTATCTCTATTTTTTATCTTCTTCGTATATGTAACAATCCAAAATTTTATTAATAAAAATTCTTATAGATCTAATTAAATATCTTATTATGTATAATGGTTATATAAAATATTCACTTCCTTGGTTTTATGTTTTTTGATTTCAAAATACTGTTAAGAATTTTCACCCTAGCTAATATAGTTGTTGAATAGTGATCACATGATTAGATTAAATATATGGCTTTAACAAATCCATTTTACATAGATAAAGGAAGTGATGGCCTCATCCAGTAGAATTTATCCACACAAAGACCATTTGTCGGTTCTTGGAAAGTAGGTGGCGTCATTGGGCCTCACTCTTGACCTAGACTAAACCAAGCTTCAACACATAAACCTCGAATGGAATCACCTACAAGAAAAGTGGAAGTTGATATAGATTACCATCCAAGCGATGTTATCCAAGCCACCTCAAGAGTCTATCACTATCTCACACATTACCCTTCTGTCTTATGTGGTTTTTATAAGGGGTTATGTAACAAGACCCAAGAACTACGATTACGTGCATTATTTTTGTGTAGAATAATGACTATACATTCATTTTATTAGTGTTACTTTGTAAATAGTTTTCAAAGAACAAATAGTATTTTTAGTTAATATTCAAATAAGAAATCTATTTTGATATATTTTTGAATTAAATAATATTTTAATAAAATATTATTACTAAATTAATTTTTATTAAATATAAATGATCGTATAATTTTTAGGAATATAATTGTTATTTTTATTAAGGTTCGAAAACTGTTTTTTGACAAAACCCATGAATTTTTGATAAATATTGCTTTTTAATGTAAAATTTAAAATATTTATAAAATTATTTAGATAAAATGAATATTATTTTTTGAATCAGTATTTTGATATTATCCAATGGTTATTTTTTCATAATTTTATGAAATAGCCAAATTTTTGGGTAAAAATTAAATACCGTTTAAATATATAATGTGTTTTATGACATCATAATGACCCAATAGTAATTTAATAAAATAAAATAAATTGGTTTGTTGGAAAATAAATGTTTTATATTTAACATAGTGTGATTTTATATTTGTTTTATTAATTTTATGGTGCCTTAGTGGACCCTCAAAGACTTATAAAACATTTTAACTTTTTAAATTGATTTCCTTGAGAGTGTGACTCACCTCCACATTAGCAAGCCTAATATTTTAATAATTTAAGACATTTTACTTATATAATAATGTTTTCCACTCCCATTTGGAGAAACATAAGGAAAAAACCATGGGATGGTTTGTGGTTTTGATTAGTTTAATTTGTGGTGCCCAAAACCTAAATAATAAATAACTCCCTCTCTTTTCCTATATAAACCCACTCAAGCTCCCACTCCCTCATCAATCAAAGATTTATGATATCGACCATCCTCTTACATAATCTCTCTATAATAATCCCAAGGTGCCTTAATATCCCAATAAGCCTCTCTCAATCCTCTCCCAAGCCTTTGGGATCACACATCCATGTAAGGGATTTCATCCTTTATCATTTTTGTCCAAATTTCTTTATATTGTTATACCAATTTGTTTTCAATTAAAAATGTTGGGTTATGATTTTTATCCTCCCCCATTCTACCCTCTTTATGTTTTAATGATGAGAGACCTATTTTTCACTCATTAATTCCTCCCATTCACACCCCTTACCATTCCAAATTTCAGTAAGGAATTTCTCTATTCTCATTTACATTCACCAAATTATATTACATTATGAATATAAATTCCATTACATATATTGGGACATGTATATATATTACCCCCTTACTTTACATTTCATGTAAATATTATTAGATAATATGTTATCTCTCATAAACCATTTTTTTGAATTCTTATGTCATGTTGTTATGTTGTCGAAAGTGCACCGCGATTCTCCAAGCCAAAGTCATTGTGTAGTGAATACCTTGTCCATTTATATATGAAGGGTAGTAACCTTAATGAAAATTTTACTATTTATTATATAGTTTCATGTATGAATTCAACACTCCATTATCGTGTAATAAATGACAATTTTTAATGAATCCATGATGTATTAACTATGTGGCACATTTATGCATGAAAGGAAATGATTTAGAAGGGTTCACCATGATAGCGTTCAAATTCATTGGGTAATGATTAGTATCATGGGACATTAAGTGAAATGAGGGTTTACACATGCTAATTGAAGTGAAATGATAGTTTATTCATGCTCTATGTGTAATGATCCTTAGATCATGCAAATACCATGTTAAGTGTTGCTGCCACATTTTCATGTTATGATAATCATTTTATATCATGCATTTATGTTATTATTTCTATTATGATACATTGATATGCCTATTTCATAACATGCACAATATTAATCATTCTATGCCTTATTTTATCCCTTAATGGGCTTTAAAACTCACAATTTTCTTATGCATGTCCTCAGGTTATCCCATGAAATGCTAAGTATGAAAGAATGTGTGTGGTCATGTAAAATAAATTTCCATAAATACATTTATTTCATGTTTTATGTTATTTTTAAATGTTCCCAAGAACCAAATACTCTATACCTCTTGATCTTCAATCTTTTATCAAGTGAATATGTTATGTAATAAATCATGTTTATGTTTACAATAAATAGAAGGGTTTTTATCGTTGGTATCAGAGGATAGGTTTAGTTATTTTTTGTATTAGTATTAGAAAAACCTAGTGAATTCCTCAGGAATAAGACTAATAATAATAAGAATATCCCTAAATTTTGGAGAGTATGGATTAAGTGGGTTATCATGAAAATATATCCATTTCTCGATACGAGCAGGTAGAGGCAGCTCTGACACAAATTTATCTTGGGGTAAAACCCAAAACCACTGCTTAGAGCTATACTCGAATGGGAACTAGTGAAAGACAACATGACTTTCTTCACTCTTGGTTACAACACTCCTGGGGGATATGACTTGGTAAACTCATAAACTTTTTACGAACCATTATTAAGGGAATAAAAAGATGCCCCTAATATTATATGTTGGGAAGTAGATCATGGATAACACATATTGAAGCCTATAAATTCATAAGTTAAGGAAATAAATGTTATTTATAAGTCATCCATTTTTTCATTAGATTACCCTTTATGTGTTACCCCTAAATTTCTTTTTATTCTAGCCAATGTATGGTAATAGGAGGACTCGGGCTAACAATCAATGCGAAGATCAATGTGACGACTATTCTAATAAGATTCCCAATCCTCTGGGATTGGGAATCACGAACTTTGTCACGATACACACTCAGTTAACTCATTTTTTGAAGAGAAACATGGTTCAAGATGAAAATTCCACCCCTCCTAAGAAATAACAAGTCACAATAGAGAGATTCATGAGAAAATGACCTCTTACTTTTAATGGATCATTTGATCCCTCAATTGTCGAATAATTGATCAACTTCATTGAAAAGATATTCTCCGTAATTCAATGTTATTAACAAGAGAAGGTTATTCTGTCTTCTTATAATATGGAAGGTGAATCTGATCAATGGTGGGCATTGATCAAAAATATGAAGCTCGAGGAAGATATCGAGTTGTTTGAATGAAAGGATTTCCCAAAAAAAAATTGATAAATATTTTCCGCACACCCTCTGACTTAAGATGGAAAGGGACTTACTTTCCCTCAAGAAAAAAATATGGATAATCCATTAGAGTGTATGAGGAAAACTTTATAGGTCTTGCACAATATTCCTCATGCTTTTCCTTTACCACCCTCAAATGCAAGGTTGACCGATTCATTAGTTGGGTAATACCTAGCATACATCAATCCCTAGAGATCGGTGACATCGAGAGCTGTGAGAAAATTGTCTACTATGCCCTCAAATTTAAAATGGAGATCGGTGAATCTCAGGGGTATCATTGGGATAAGGAGTACAAGCGGGACATCAATTCGTGTGGTTTGATGGATAAATCCAATGATTCTACGAAAATACAGCACCCCAGTTTCCAATGGTGCTGAAAGAAGAACCCCAAAAGTTTCTTGAAGGGGATGAGGAAATTCTTTAGGTGTGGAAGATAAGGGAACCTGGCTATTAACTGCTGACAAGAAAAACTTGTGGCTGTGACAGAGTAGGGGAAAACTCCATTTGACCCTCAATGCATTGTTAATTTCTTCAACTACAAAGAACTGGAGCACCTTTCAAACCATCTCCCTATGCTAAGGGTTTTAGGAGGCAACCACCAACCTCCAATGTAGCAAGGGAGAGAGTTTTCCATCACTACCACTAAAGTGAACCCCAAAAACTAAGTGGTGACAGGTACATTAGTTTTTCATACTAGAATAGTGAATTTACTTTTTGATTATTGCTATAATCATTCTTTTATATCATGAAATTTTTGCAGAAGAATCGCAACACCACCACAAGTTATGTAAGAAAAGATGTCAGTGAGAACAGAAAATGGAAAAATCATTGCATCCCTTGAATATAACTCCTACCTTATCATAATTTGTGGATTTAACTTCCCAAAAACATCATCATACTTCTTCTGGTGGAATTTGATGCAATTATTGGAATGGATGGGATTTCCTTATATAAAGCCAACATAAATATCCGTGAGAGGGAAATCACTCTTCATATGGAGAATCGACCCTCGATTATTTATAAATTAAAGGAGGAGGGTAAATTTTATTTAGCACCACAATCTCAAGAATGGATATACTGGACTATGAGCATGCGTATCTGGCTTAGATGATTGAGTCCATGGAAGCAACCATCCTTTAATATAGTCCTATTTTCAGAGAATTCGTTGAAGTGTTTCCTGAGATATTGTTTGTCCTTCCTCCTAGATAAGATATTGAATTATCAATTGATCTTATTCTTGGGGAATTGAAATATCCAAGAGACCATATAGAATGGTTGTTGTGGAACTTGAGGAGCTGAAGAAAAAACTACAGGAGAATCTGGATAAATGTTTTATATTCCCAAGTGCTTCATCATGGGGTGCACCAGTCATCTTCGTTAAGAAGAAGGATGGGTCAATGCACCTTTTCATTTATTATCGTGAGCTAAAAAAATCATGATAAAGAACAAGTATCATCTTCCACGAATTTCTGAATTATTCGATTATCTATGTGGAGCACAATATTTCTCTATGGTTGATTTGTAGTTGGGATATTAACAAGTAAGGGTGTAGAAGGAGGATATGCCATGACTACGTTTCATAAAAGATATGGACACTATGAATTCATAGTAATTTTTTTTGAATCCCTAAATCTCTAGAAATATAATTTACTTGATGAAAAGAGACTTTAGAGATTACCTGGAAAAAATGTTGTCGTATTTATAGACGATTTTCTGATATACTCCAAAACCAAGGAGGATCATGAGGAGTATCTAATAACTCTACTACAGACCTTGTTAAAGGAGAAGATCTATGAAAAGTAAAACATGTGTGAGTTCTGGTCGAAGGAGGAATCATTATTGGTTCATATCATAAAAAGTAATGGGATATCTATGGATCCCTCAAAGACAACTACAACTGAAGGATGGTTGAGGCCAACATCAGTAACATATATCCATATCTTCATGGGGTTAGATGGATATTATCGCCAGTTTTTAAGAAATTTATCATGATTATAAAACAGAATTAACAAGATAACATGGAATGGAGTATTGATTTCTTAGAGTGATAAATGAGAAATGTGCTTCAAGGAGTTGAAAAGTAGGCTTATCACTTCACCCGTTCTCACACTACCCACAAGTGGATAACTTTTTATGCTATTTAGTGATGCTTCGAAGAAGGGAAAGGGTTGTGTGTTGATGTAAAACGACAATGTCATTTCCTATGCTTCAAGGAAATAGAAAATTCACGAGAAAAACTATCCTACATGTGATATGGAGTTGGTTGCATTAATCTTAGTTTTGAAAATTTGGAGGCATTAACACTTTTGGGAGAAGTGTGAAATATACACGGACCAAAAAATCCTCAAGTATATATTCAAAAAGATTGATTTGAATATGCACCAACAAAGATGGCTAGAGATGATCAAAGACTATGACTGATCAATCCATTACCACCCTAGGAAAGAGAAAAAAGTGAAAGATTCACTAAGTAGAAAGGACCTAGAAAGTCTATCATTGATGATAATTGAAAAGGATCCAATCTTATTAGATTTGATGAAGATAGACACGTGAATCATAAATATGGGAACATCATCAATCCTTTCAAAAATGATTGATGAACCATCTCTTTTGAAAATGTTAAAAGATTCTCAAAAGGATGATGTGGGAATTCATATGAAAGTGGAAACTATTAGAAAAGGGAAATCCTCAAATTTCAATGTTAATGAATAAGGAATAGTGATATTTGGGACAAGGATATGTGTTCCATAAAATATATAGTTAATTAAATATCTTTTGGATGTTGTACAAAGTTCAATTTTCTCAATTCACCTAGGGAACACAAAGATGTATTGAGACCTATGAGAGAATTATTGGTGGGATAACATGAAAATTGAGATCTTGATTATACATCAACGTGATTGGTATGTCATCAAGTGAAGGCCAAGAGGTAGAAGCCTAAGGGGTGATGCAACCATTTCCCATAGCAGCATGGAAATGGGAGAACATCACCATGGACTTTGTCACCATACATCCAAAGACATCCAAAGGAAACAATGATATCTAGGTTGTTGTGTATCCTCTTACAAATATTGCACACTTCATTGAAATTAGAGAGGATTTTTCATTGGATAAATTGGAACATATATATATTAGATAAGTGGTAAGGATGAATAGAGTACCACAATTGTTTGTATCTAATTGAGATCCAAGATTCACCTCTATGTTTTGGAAGAGTCATCAACATGATCTAGAAACTGAGATGAACTTTAGTATGGCTTATCATCCTCAAACTGATGGCCAATCATGGCAGATTATCCAAACACTTTAGTACATGTTGATAGAATTCTCAATGGTCTTCAAAGGAGGATGAGATTAACATCTTCATCTAGTTTAGTTATCTTACAACAATAGTTTCCACTCAAGCAAAAAAATGGATCCTTATGAATCCCTTTAAGGGAAAATGTGCAGAACACCAGCATGTTGGGATGATGTTGGGGAGATAAAACTCCTAGGTCCATAAATGGTTGAAGAAATTGTTAAGAAGGTCAAGACCGTCTAATAGAACATTAAAGCTGCTCAGATTCGACAAATGAGCTATGCAGATAATCATCAACGAGACCTAGAGTTTTTTGTCAGAGACTTGTTATTCCTCCATATATCACAATGGAATAGGTTTAAGAGATTTGGGATGGAGGGAAATCTTAGTCCAAGGTACATCGGGCCTTTTGAGATCCTAGATCTCATTGGAGTAGTGGCTTATCAAATAGCACTCCCACTGAACCTATCTCAGGTACATGATGTATTCCATGTATCACTCTTGAAGAAGTACATACTTGAACCATCACATGTCTTCAATCCAATGGTGGTACCATGGGAGAATGACCTCTACTATGAGGAGAATCCGTTGAATATCTTATATCATAGGAAAAAATTTCTGCGAAATAAGACAATTACCATTGTGAAATTGTTGTGGAGAAACCCCAAGTTTGAAGATGCAACGGGGGAATCAGAGGAACTGATGAAGTAGAGTTACCCACATCAGTTGTAGTGTTGGAAAAGGAAATTTAGAGTTCAATATTTCTTAATGGGGGAATATTGTAACAACCAAAATTTTTATTAATGAAAATGTATCTTGATCTAATTAAATGTCTTATTATGTAAAATGGTTATATATAATATGCACATCCTTGGTTTTATGTTTTTGGATTTGAAAATACCATTAGGAATTGTTACCATTTATAACATTTCCATTGAAAAATGATCACATGATTAGTATAAATATAGGGCTTTAACAAATCCAATTTACTCAAACAAAGGAAGTGACGACATCATCGAGTAGAATTTCTCCTTACGATGCCCATTTGTCAAAGTTTGAAAAGGAGGTGGCGTCAGTGGGCTTTTCTCTTGACCAAGACCAATCCTACATTCAAAATGTTAATCTTGAACAGAATCACCTATGAGAGAAGTGGAAGTTAATAGAGATTACCACTCGTGCGATGTTAACCGAGCCACCCCAAGAGTTTATCACCATCACACACCTTTCCCTTTGGTCTTATGTGGATGTTATAAGTGGTTCTGTAAAAAGACCCTCACTCTTTGAATATGTTCATTATTTATTGTATAGAATAATGAATATACAATCATTTAATTATTTTTACTCTATAAATAGTTTTTAAATCACAAATATTATTTTTTGTTAATATTCAGTTAAGAAATATTTTTTGATGGATTTTTGAATTAAATAATGTTTTAATAAAATATTTTTTCTAAATTTTTTATTTAATAAAAATTATCATATAATATTTAGGAATATAATTACAATTATTATTAAGGTTTGAAAGATATTTTTGACAAAACCCATTTATTTTGGATAAATGAAAGGTTTTTATTTTAAAAGTAAAAATTCACATATTTAAAAAATTATTTAGATAAAATAAATATTATATTTGGAATCAGGATGTAAAAATTTTTGAACAGTAAATTTTTCATATTTTTTTGACACAGTCAAATTTTCGATAAAAATTAAATACTGTTTAAATATATATTGTGTTATAAGACATCATAATGTACCAATAGTGATGTAATAAAATACTATAAATGAAATATTTGGCCCATAAACGTTTTATATTTAAAATAATGTGATTTTATAATTGTTTGATTAATTTTATGGTGCCTTAGCGTACCCTACAAGACCTATATATCATTTTATCTTTTTAAATTGATTTCATTGAGAGTGTGACTCACCTCCACATAATCAAGACAAATATTTTAATAATTTAGGACATTGGACATAAAAAATAATTTTTTCCACTTTCCTTTAGAGAAAACCATGGGAAAAATCCATGGGATGGTTTGCGTTTTTGATTAGTTAAATCTGTGCTTCCCAAAACCTAAATAATAAATAATTACCTCACTTTTCCTATATATACCCACCCAAGGTCCCACACCCTCTTCAATCAAAGACATTTGAGCTCGACCAACCTCTGACCTAATATCTCTATAACCCCCCCCCCCAAGGCACCCCAATCTCCCAAGAATCTTCTCTCAAGCCACTCCCAAGCCTTTGGGATCACACATCCAAGTAAGGTATTTATTCCTTTCTCATTTTTGTCCAAATTTATTTATATTCTTATACAATTTTGATGTCAATTAAAAATGTTGGGATATGATTTTTCACTTCCCCCATACTGAATTACCTATGTTTCAATTATGATATACCTCTTTATATCTCATTAATGCCTCTCATTCACACCCGTTACCATGCTGAAATTTCGTAAGGAATTTATCTCTTTTCATTTACATTAAAGAAATTCATTTATATTATGCATCTAAATTCCATTAAATATGTTGATTCTTGTATATATATGACCCCCTTAATGTCCATTTCATGTAAAAATGATGAGATAACCCTTTCTCTCTAATCAACCATTTTTAGGAATTCTTATATCACGTTGTTAAACGACCAAAATTGCACTACGATTCTCCAAGACAAAATCATTGTGTAGTGAATACCATGTACATTTATCTATAAAGTGTATTCACCATTATGAACATTTATATATTGATTATATTGTTTCATGTATGAATTAAAAATTCCTTTATCATGGAATAAATGATGATGTTTAATGAATCCATGTTGTATGATCTATGTGGCACACTTATGCATGAAAGGAATTGATTAAGAAGGGTGCACCCAGATAGCGCTCCAATGCATTTTTAAGATTTGTATCATGATAATTCAAGTTAAATGAGTGTTTACTAATGCTAAATCAAGTGTAATTAGGGTTTACTCATGCTAAATTTTCAATGAGACTCGAGTCATGATAATACCGTGTTAAGTATTGTTGCTACATTTTCATGTTATGATAATCATGCTATATCATTCCTTTATGTTCATGTTTCTATTTTTATACATGGATATTCCTATTGCATAACATGTATTATATTCTTCATGTTATGCCGTGTTTACTCCCTTACTGGGAATTATATCTCACCCTTTTCTTATGCACGTCATTAGGTTATCACTTTCAATACTAAGTACGAAGTAATGTGTTTGGTCATGTAAAAGAAGATTTCAATAAAGATGTGTATTTCATGTTTAAAGTTGTTATGTATTGTTCATAATCCCTAAAGACAGTATACATCTCGATCTTCTATCTTGTATCAGGTGGATATTTTATGTAAAAAATCATGTTTATGTGTGTAAAAAAGAGAAAGGTTGTTATAGTATAATATTTAATATTTGCTTCTCCATAAGAATAGATTTATTCCTCTACAACTTTAAAGATTTAAAGTAAATTTACATTACCTATTTTTCTTTCCATTTTAGATAAAATCCTTTTCTTATTTCATAGAAAATGAGAGTATTATACATTTTATCAATAGTGAATTTATTAATATCTCTATTTTCTAAATCAAAAAAATTAGCATCAAACTTTTCAAGAAGTATTCTAATGACATTATTGACCATAGTAGAATCATTATGTATCTGTACAAAACCTCTTATATAACATACAATATTATTGAATATTGTGAAAAACTCATCAATATATTCATCTTCTAGTATTTTTATATCTTTAAATTTTATTCTATAAATTTTTAGTTTTACTTCCTTCAATTTTCTTTTCCCATAGTATATTCTATAATTTTTTCCATGTGTTGAATTTGTGGTTTTATATCTAGTAACCCTTCTTAATTATTTCTCATATAATTAAGAGATAAGTTCATCCCTTGCTTTTCTATCATTATAAATAATCTTCATATCAATTGGATAACATATACAATTCAATTTTTTAACTATGAAAACTTGAAGAGAAACATCAAGAACATCCCATACCACGGATAAAAGATAATTAATCATCCTCTCCTTTAATAAGTAATTTGTTTTCCAATAATGGTTGGAAAACCTTTTTGATTGATAAAGTGTGGTATTCACTGAAAAAACACTGAGATATCCTCAAGGGAGTGTTTGGATTTGAAAAAAGTTCAAAAACAATGAATAAGTGATATTAATAATTGAGAGAGGAGTTTAACCAATGATAATACTCTATTTCAAAAACATTTATTTCATTATACTTATTCAATATAAATCTCCTCATAAAAATGTATAATGTAAATGGGGATTGCAACATGTTTTTTAATGATGTTCCACTGCCTACAGAAGACTATATTCCTTATGTATGGTTGTTTCTATCACACTGACACTCATTTACTCTTCTATTATCAATATAAATATAGGAAAGGGTATAAAGATATATATTCTATAGGATATTGGAACCAACCAAGGACTCAAAAATACTAATATTAAAATGAAACAATAGAATATTTTTGAATATAGATTAGTAATAGAACTCATGAACATAGTGGTCTCGGTAGCATGAGATCATATAATATTTCTCACATAGAATTATATTATAACTCTTCTCAACACTCCAAATATTGTTTCACTCTTATGAAACAATTATTAAAAATATATCACACCTATTACCCTATTTTCTATCTCATATATTAACTCAAACCACATGAAAAAAATCTCAACAATTCTCATCACATCAGTTATCCTAAAGTCTTATGTTCTATAACCATTCTCATTACTCCCACATGATATCATAAGTTTCTTACTCCATTGTTCTTATTTATCATGATTCTAATTTATTATAAATTCATAGACACATGAAACAAAAATTTTGTAATTTTGGATCCTCATGTTTTTCCCTCCAGTCATTGATAACATCATCCATCATGACTACTTGAATCATGAATAAAAACATCATGAAAATTCATATTTTGAATGCATGGAATTTTGAACTTATAATTAACTCTCTTTTTATCAAGAACATTTATTTTGAATACTTCATCCTTCTCAAAATTTCAACAGGTACATGTATCTTCTAAGATTTTCTTTATCCTTTTATTCTCACTTGGTTTTCCTTCCAAAACTCATATTTATCCTTTTAGTGAACACTAAACTTTCTTAATAACTTTTTTATTCAAGACATAGTCTTCTAAAATACTTCTATTTTTCACTTATTTTACTATAGTCTTTATAGACTCCTGTATACATCTCTTATTTATACTTTCATAACTCATATTTGTCTTTTAGAAGAAATATCAACATTCATAAAACAATTTTTTTCCAAAATTATTATTTTATGGTACTTAAAATGTACCCTTATTCTTTTTATAATATATATAATCTCCTTCCAATTATTCAAATAACTTAGACTTATGACTATGTGAATCATCCATATGATTATCTTTATAATGGTTGAACAAAAGTATCACACAAAAATCATTCTTATGAAATCTATTCAATCATCCTTATACACTAGAATAATATTTTTACACTACTCTAATTATTAATACATAGATTTAGATGATGCTTACATCGAGGTGGATAAATCCTTATGTAGATCCCTTTGAAAATTTGAACTCCAATATATATATTCCAGAAAACACCCAAACTCAATGAAAAACTGTTAAAATCATCTTAGAAAATAAAATTCATTCAAATAAAATTTATTTAATTTTATTGAACGTGGATATATAAGTTTTTTCATGAGATTTATTATCATTACTTATAGTTCTCACACACAAATTGTTGAAAAAATATCATGAAATTTATAGTCACAATAGAAAATGCTCGCACACCCATTGATCAAAGGGATCACTTGACAAGTATTAAAAATAGATAAAAAATCATCCTTAAGCGGGTTCAATAATTATTCCTCCTCTTTTATTTTGAATTTCCTTTTCGATTTTTCTTATTGACTTCCAACTATATTTTTTCCTTTTTCTTGTTTAACAAAATAAAGTAAATTATTTATATGTTTAGGAGTATTGGGATTGATGCCCTAAAATTTTTTCTCATTGAATATTTGATAACAAAAGGAAAGGAATTGGATATAGAGTGGATACTATTTTTATCCCTATCCCCTATGGTGTAATGTCCATTTCCAAAACCTATTTCTTCTATGAGTTACTCCATGTGTATTTGTCTTATGAAATAATATTTCACAATTGTTTAATTAATGGTTTGAGAACCTCAAAATATGTGGTGGTATGATAACCTATACCTTTCTTATTAATGGAAAGGATTTATTTTCCATGATTTGGCCTTTTTATCTTTTGATTTCACAAGGGAAAAATCATTCATGTTCCGTTAAAATTACTCCTATACATCACAGGGGTCACAGGGTTCTAATCCTACAAATACCCCATTCCTTCACATGTTTTTCTTATATAGAGTTAGAATTTGTCTTATAAACTCTAGGGTGATTCTTGCTGACTATTAATGTAATGGCCCGGATCTCTCCGGCCCATTCCTTTGTCAAAAAGAAGTTCGAGAAGTGTTCTGGAGGGTAAAATGGACTTTCCCACAATTTCCAGAATTTTGAAACTACACACCCTGTAGTTTGAGTACACGCTGTGTACCCCCTTTCTGGGTATACCACGTGTTGAAGGCCACGTCCTTACTGTGTGAAATAATTGGTGCACGCTGTGTGTCCAGTTCTACACGCCGTGTAGTCCTTCCCAGCGTACGCGTTACCAGTCAACGACTGTGTACCATGTTCGAGTCGGGTCCTTGCTGTGTGCAATAAATGAGTAAACACCGTGTGTCTAAACTACACGTTGTGTAGTCTTTCCCCACATATGTGTTACCCTCAAACCGTGTGTTGACCAGTCAATGGCCGCGCAGCCGTGTTGGAAGCCGCGTGGAGACCGTGTGAAATAACCGAGTACATGCCATGTACCATAAAGTACACACCATGTACTTTTCCTTTTCTCACTTATAAAAGGAGGGATCCCCTCCTCCTTTCAACTCACTCCTCTCCTCCCCTTTCCTCTGAGAAGAGCTCTCCCAAGAGACTCGAATGCTCCTTTTATTCCATAACTTCTTCGGCCGAGCTCTGATTTACGATCCGTCAGCGGCCACGGGATCATAAGGATGAGGTGGAACTTTCGAGCCCAGGTCCGTTGTCTTTCCTTTGGCCTTTCCTTTCCGAATTCCACCTGAGGAAGTTTTGCCGGGACCCGAGAGAAGTGATGGACATTGACAGACGTCTTCTAAGGTTGATCTGGGGGAGCGTTGCGATCAGAACCCGTTGAGGTAGGGATCTTACCTTCATCTCTCTAGTTGTGCGTCATGCGGGGTGGGTGTTCTCTTGTTTATGTGAAACACTTTTTAACCGGTTTAATAAAGATAATAACTGGCTTATATAACGGGTTTGGGATGTTTTGATTGCTGTTACATTATATCCTATGATATTATGTTGTGATTTGAATGAGCTTCTACCTTCTGAAAATCATGGTCGTTGGGGGCCTTTGCTTATGCAATTAAATGTTTCCCTCTCCTTCTGGATTTTCTTATGGATGGAAACTTTGTGGAATGTGGATATTGTTTAATCATGTAAATTTGGCTGTTTAAAATCTGGAACCCTTGTCTGATCACCCATGTTAAACAAAAACGGAATAATGAACATGTGGGTGTTGTATTGGATACGTGTCATGTGATGGGGGTGTTTTGTGAGTTTTGTGGATAGGGTGAGCAGCAGGGCTGCGATTGGCTTGGTTGTGGGTTGATGTAAATGTTGTGTTGGTAACGGGTAGCGGGGCTAAAATAAATGGTATTAAAGGGGTAATGATGTACATTGCAGTTTTGGTTATGGCAGTTGGCAGCAGGGCTGCAGGGTTGGGTTTGAATGTGAACGGACAGTGGGTTGCGAATAATAAATAAAAAGTGGAAGAGTTAATGAATGGTGGGTCATGGAAATGGAACGAGATTAATAATCAATGGGGTTGGTTGGTTGATAAGAAGGGCTTGGTTGTGTTTCTTGTTTTCCTAACATGATTTTTGGATGACAGGGATATGTTTTATGAATGATTGATGTGGTTGGTTGTGGATAGTTGCCCAGTAGTTAAAGAACTAAATAAACTAATTCTGCTGAAACGTGAAAACCTAAATGGGGTTGGGGTTGGTTGTTGTATGTATGCTTCGTAGTATTAGTGCAAAGACACGTGCTCAGTTTCTTTTTTAGAAGCCATAGGTTGGGTTGTGTGTTTTGTATATATATATCTGTATATTTTGTGTTTTATCGCACCCCACCCAAGTTGAGAACATAGTTCCAAACACTCCCATTTCATGGGAGAGGGTATTTTTCTCTTAGTTACTAGCTCCTTCCTGCTCCTTCTCCCCTAGGCTGTGATGGCTTGAGGTGACCTTACACCGAATACTCTTCGGGTAGGTTTCGATTGGGGCGGGTTTAGACCATGTCTCTTCGGGAAGGTTCTACTTATTCCAAACAATCTTTGGGATGATTCCCAGGTGTGTGCGGGCGGGATATGTGGTTGTGAGGCCCAGGTCTGTGCCGGCGAGGAGAGTGTGGCAGCGTCAGAACGTTCTCCATTAGGAAGTGAAACTAACTAAAGGGAAATGGTGCGGGGTACCCAATACTATTGTTTCTTATATACTACTACATGTTGTTCTTGTGTTTTGGTGAGTGTGGCTGGTGAGGTTGGGTGGATAGAATTCCTTGCTAGGTTTCTTCTGTTGTTCTCACAGGACATTAGGATGTCTCCCCACTTGTGCACGAGAGCTTTAGGTTTCCCTACTGAGTATACTTATATGCTCACCATACGTTTACTTTCAGGTTTCCGGGAGGACTACTAGGGTCGTGCAGGACCCTACTAGTCGGACAGTTGGAGTTATTGCAGTTTCTACTCTCTTGTTTTATTTTGGTATTGTACTTTGAGATTTCTTTTACTTGTACCTTGTTATAAAATTATTTAAACATGTATGTGGGCTTGGTTTGGGTTTATTTATATACACTTGGTCTTTTCCTTTTTGGTGGTTGACTTGTCCTATTTCCCAATCCTAAATAAATAAAAAGTGTAATGCCTCCCTGAAAACTCATACCCTTGGTGCTAGTCGCCACCCCGGGGCCTACTGGAGGCAGGACTCGGGGGTCATTATATCCCTTTCACCATTGCCAGCTCAAGAGGGGCATCTTTGGTGGGAGTGGTTCGTGACATAATGGTATCAAAGGTGATGGTTGAGAGATAGGATGGAGTCTGAATTTAGGCACAGTGTGGATTGCATGGAATGGTAGGGTAACAATGTTAGTCAATCTTGGTGCGTGACATAGGCTAGGAATACCGGCTAGGACACAGGATTTTTAGGGCCCCCCGTGATCCGATGCAAGGACTCTGAGCCAACTGAACGACCAAGTGAGACTACAATTGATTGCAGGTTAGAGACCCTAGGTAAGGTACATGCATCATCATGATTGTGTTTTATTTGATTTGGGTGTTCTGGGAATGAAATTGAAATAAAATGATAAAATAAAACCTCGAGATTTTCCTTACTACTTGGGCTTAGACGATCCTTGTTTACCGTACAACTATGGCACCTGGACGTCGTCCCTGGGTGGCTCAGACGGCCGAGGCCCAGTAGATTCAGGTGGTCGATCAGCTGAGGATTGACTGGGAGGAGGAAGATAACCAGTGGAAGAAGACTCTCCGTTCTTTCCAGCGGCAGACCCTCAAGAAGTACGAGGATAATACTTCAGATACGGAAACGGAGGGGTGTCTTGAAGTGATAGGGATCACTTTTACCTTTATCCATGTTCCGAGGGAGTACTGGTTTCCCCTATCATTCAGTCAGCTGAGAGGTGCGGAACGACATTGGTGGACACTCTACCTCGGAGAGAGGATTGAGGCAGAGGTTCCATGGGCTGACTTTGAGAAGTAATTCCAAAATGAATTAGTTTCTTCCATGATCAAGGCGGAGAGGAGGCAGGAGTTACTCTCCCTTCAGTAGGGGATTATGTCAGTACGAGAGCTGGGGATCAAGTTCAAGGATCTCTTGTGCTTTTCTCCGGATCTCATTCCGGATGAGGAGTATCAGGCGAGATGTTTGGAGGAGGCACTTCATCCTTCGCTCCAGTATGTTGTCACCCCCTTCACCCTTCCGACTTACTTGGCGGTACAGAAGAAGGAAAATTATGTAGAGAGGATGAACGCGCTGGGAGGGTCACCTCGAGTGGGTAACTATCCAGTCTCATCGAAGGGGAAAGCAGTCAGCAACAGGTCTCCTGTGATGGGACCTTCCAGGTTCAGGCCAGCGGGGAGCATGCCCCAGCAGTTCTAGTTCAGATCTTCGGGTCATCATCCCTTTTTCACAAGCCTAGGACTGAGGTGTTTTTCTTGTGGAGGTTTTGGGCACGTTCAGAGTCGGTGCCCGACCCATGCTCAGTACGGTGGAGGTGGGCAGGTTTAGTGCCCACCTCAGCAGCACCAGTTGTCGGCAAGGCCCTTCCAGTAGCAGCAGAACCATGCTCCTCCGAGGGAAGACTTTGCGGGAGGAGGCCGACCTCAGGGTGCTCCTCAGGGACCTCGACCAGGGCGTGGTCAGGGAGGTGGATGACATCAAAGAGGAAGAGGAGCTAGGCGTGGATAGTTGCACGCAACAGAGTTGACAGCTCCGGAAGGACCAGAGGTGGTGTGAGGTACGATTTGTTTGTTCAGCACTCTTGTTTCTGCTTTGTTCGATTCAGTAGCTTCACACTCCTTTGTTGCACCTGGTCTTTCCCATGATTTGGGACTAGACATAGAGAGACTTTCCGTACCACTAGTGCTGAGTACACCAGTTGGAGGCCAGACCAGCGTATCTTGTGTTTTCCGGGGATGTGGGATGACATTGGGACCACATCGATCTAGTGGGGACTTTCTTCTGTTAAAGATCCAGCCATACGATGTCATCCTAGGAATCGACTAGTTTTTTTCTGTTAGTTCCGTTATTGACTGCTTCTGGAGAAGAGTCATGTTCTCCGACGTGGGTGGGTAGCGTGTAGCTTTTGTTGGAAAGAGGAGCTATCATGTGGGAAGTCGGCGTGTGGAGCCTCTCCTTTCATTGTTAGGTGGGATATCAGTGGTTCCAGCTGATACAGAGATGATGGATGTCCCAGAGGTTGATGGGGAGTTCCTCGATGTTTTTCCTGAGGAGGTTGTGACTCTACCCCCGCCCCCGACCTGACGTTGAGTTTGGGATAGACTTACAGGCTCGTGCCCGTCCGATTTCGATGGACCCTTATCGGATGGAACCTTCGGAGTTGCGGGAGTTGCGGATTCAGATTGACGATCTGATGGAGAAGGGTTTTAGTCAACCCAGCGTATCGCCATGGGGTGATCCGGTTTTGTTCGTGAAGAAGGCAGATGTTGGTCTCAGGCTATGTATAGACTATCGATGGTTGAACCAGGTAAAGGTCAAGAACCACTATCCCCTCCAAAGGATAGATGATCTCTTCGACCAACTGAGGGGAGCAGGTTTGTTTTCCAAGATTGATCTACGATCTGGATATCATCAGCTGAGGGTAAAGATAGTGACATATCGAATACGACTTTTAGGTGTAGGTATGGGCACTTCGAGTTTGTGGTGATGCTGTTTGGAGTTACGAATGCACTGGCTATGTTCATGAGACTTATGAACTTTTTCTTCCGAGAGTTTCTAGACTGGTTCGTCGTTGTGTTTATCGATGACATACTGATCTACTCTAGGTCCGAGGAGGAGCACGTTGAGCATCTTAGGGCAGTCTTGGGATTCCTTCGACATCACCAGCTTTATGGGAAATTGTCTAAGTGTAAGTTCTTGACATAAGATGTACACTTCCTTGGGCACATGGTGTCTCAACATGGAGTGTCAGTGGACCCGTCGAAGGTGGAAGCAGTTGCTACTTGGGAAACACCCAAGAGCGTGGAAAAATTTCGTAGTTTCTTGGGGTTAGCAGGTTACTATCGAAGGTTCATTTCGAACTTCTCTCGAGTTGCTGCTCCATGGACAGCTTTGACGAGGAAGAACCAGGTCTTCCTATGGAGTGAGCAGTGCCAGAAAGCTTTTGACTACCTGAAGGAGAAGTTGGTCAGTGCTCCCGTACTCAGGTTTCCAGAGGAAGGGTTGTTGTATGAGGTGTTTTGTGATTCTTTTGGCCTTGGGTTGGGGTGTGTGCTGATGCAGAAGAATGGAGTGATCTGTTATGGGTCTAGGCAGTTACGCCCTCCTGAGCGTAACTATGCCACCCATGACCTAGAGCATGCAGCAGTAGTTTTTGCACTGAAGTTGTGGCGACATTACCTCTTTGGGGATCACTTTGTGGTCTTCTCAGATCACAAGAGACTAAATTATATCTTCTCCCAGCGTGACCTGAACTTATAGCAGCGGAGATGGGTCGAGTTTCTCCAAAACTATGACTTTGAGATCTCTTACACTGAAGGTAAGGGCAACGTTGTTGCTGATTACCTGAGCAGGAAGTCGCATAAGAAAGTGGTTCGGGAGTCCACTAATGCTTGGAAGGCGATGGGAGAGTTGGATGCCTTGCACTTGGGTGCCGGGGTAGAAAGTATTAGAGGCTATTTGTTTTAGTTGACAGTGCAGTCATATTTGTTACAGCAGGTGGAAGAGTCTCAGTGGGGGGACTCCGAGGCGGAAGTGAAGCGGTATCGTATCGATCAAGGGAACTATCTTGAGGTATGATTATAGGACATCCAACATCGGATGCTTTTCCATGGAAGGTTGTTTGTTCCGGTGGCAATGCATGAGGGAGTTCTCCGTGAGTTCCATAGATCAGCCTTGGCAGTACATCCCGGAGTTTCAAAAATGTACCAAGGCCCGAGGGAATAGTTTTGGTGTCCTGGGGTGAAACGGGCAGTGGCAGAGTTTGTGGCTAAATGCCTAGTATGTCAGCAAGTAAAGGCTGAACACCGTGTTCCCAGTGGTTTGTTGCATCCTTTAGATGTCCCCGAGTGGAAGTGGGATGACATATCAATTGACTTCGTCAGAGGACTACACAAGGCTCAGGGTGGTTATGATGCTATTTGGGTAGTGGTGGATCGTCTGATGAAATCGGCTCACTTCTTACCAATTAAGGAGTCGGGCCCAGTGAGTACCTTAGCACAGAGTTACGTAGACGAGGTTGTGCAGTTGCATGGAGTCCAAAAGACTATCGTCTCAGATCGGGATACTCGGTTTACCTCACAAGTCTGGAGGGGGTTACAACATGATTTTGGCACCCAGCTACGCCTTAGCACTGATTTCCACCCCCAGAACGATGGGCAGACAGAGCGGACTGTCCAGACATTAGAGGAAATGCTACGAGCATGTGTTCTAGATTTCGGAGGATCATGGGTATGACACTTGCCTTTAGTAGAGTTTGCCTACAACAACATCTTCCCCTCTACTATTGAAATGGAACCGTTTGAGGCTTTGTATGGGAGACCATGTCGTTCACCCATTTGCTGGGCAGAGGTTGGTGAGACAGGTGCTCTTGGTCCAGGGGTAATGCAGAGCACCACAAAGAAAGTACATCATGTACGTGAGAGGATGAAAGTGGCTCAGGACCGACAGAAGTCTTATGCTGATCATTGGAGGAGGCCCTTGGAGTTCGAGGTGGGAGATCATGTGTTCTTGAAGGTTTCCCCTCGATGGGGGAAGCGAAGGTTTGGGATGGGGAGCAAGCTCTCACCTAGGTTCATCGGACCTTTTGAGGTGTTGAGGTGAGTTGGCGAGGTGGCATATCAGCTTTCCCTACCACCTTAGTTGGAGAAGGTTCATAACGTCTTCCACATCTCCCAGCTTCGTCAGTACTTACATGATGACTCCCACGTTATCGACTGGGGATAGTTAGATTTGGGAGACGACACGACCATCGAGGAATGACCAGTCCGGATCGAGGATCGTAAAGAGAAGGTGCTCTGTGGACAAACCATTCCGTTGGTTCGTGTGTTGTGGAGGCATGGCGGCCTCAAGGAGAGCACATGGGAGTGGGAGACCCAGATGCACGCTCAGTACCCGAAGTTGTTTTGACTTGTGTTTTCCCTAATTCTTCTAAGCTTTGTGTTGATGTTGTACTATGTACCTTAGATTTATGGAATGCTTGTCTTGTAGGTTGTGAGCCCTTTTGTTTCTTTATTCCCTGGTAATGTGTAACATGTCTTGATGTGTGGGAAAAGGGAAAAACCTGACCCTTAATTGAGAAGCATTAATGAGGATACGATTGAACCCGTGTGGGAGAGATAGTGCCGCCTAAAGCGGATAATATCTCGACATAAGAGAATGAATTTCCCAAAACCACATGATCGGGTAGTGTGTTGGTTGTGTTGTGTTGGGGGTAGTACGAGTTGAAAAATCCTAATGTATGAAAGTGGGAAGACCCAATTCATAATCGAGACGCATTAATGATGATGCGATTAAACCCGTGCAGGCGAGTCAGTGCCGCCTAAAGTGGATAATATCTTGACATAGGAGAAGGAATTCCTAACACATATGATTAGGGTTGTTGGTTGGGTTCCTGTTATAACGAGAACCCTAAGATGTATCTTGTTTGGTTCCTATAGGTTGGTTTTTGAATTCTCAGGGACGAGAATGTTTTAAGAGGTATCTGATGTAATGGCCCGGCTCTCTCTAGCCCATTCCTTTGTCAAAAAGAAGGTCGAGAAGTGTTCTAGAAGGTAAAATGGACTTTACCACACTTTCCAAAATTTTGAAACTATACGCCATTCAGTTTGAGTACACGCCGTGTACCCCCTTTCCGGGTATACCCCGTTTTGAAGGCCGCATCCTTGCTGTGTGAAATAATTGGTGCAGGCCGTGTGTCCAGTTCTACACGCCGTGTAGTCCTTCCCCGCGTATGCGTTACCAGTCAATGGTCGTGTACCATGATAGAGTCGTTTCCTTGTCGTGTGCAATAAATGATTACATGTCGTGTGTCTAAACTACATTCCATGTAGTCTTTCCCTGCATATGCGTTACCCTCAAACCGTGTGTGGACCAGTCAACGGCCGCGAAGCCGTGTTGGAATCCGCGTGGAGACCGTGTGAAGTAACAGAGCACACGCCATGTACCATAAAGTATACACCGTGTACTTTTCCTTTTCTCTCCTATTAAAGGAGGGGTCCCCTCCTCCTTTCAACTCACTCCTCTCCTCCCCTTTCCTCTGAGCAGTGCTCTCCCAAGAGACTCGAAGGCTCTTTTTCTTCCATAACTTCTTCGTCCGAGCTCCGATTTACGATCCGTCAGTGGCCACGAGATCGTAACGACGAGGCGGAACTTCCGAGCCTGGGTTCGTTGTCTTTCCATCGGCCTTTCCTTTCCGACTTCCACCCGACGAGGTTTTGCCGGGACCCGACAGAAGTGACGGACGCTGACGGACGTCTTCTAAGGTTGGTCCAGGGGAGCGTTGCGATCGGAACCTGTTGAGGTAGGGATCTTACCTTCGTCTCTCTATTTG
This sequence comes from Viscum album, assembly GCA_963277665.1. Taxonomy (NCBI): domain Eukaryota; kingdom Viridiplantae; phylum Streptophyta; class Magnoliopsida; order Santalales; family Viscaceae; genus Viscum; species Viscum album. Next base: position 214,133,330 of record OY728119.1, on the reverse strand, counting down.
TGAATTAAAAGTGGTGGGTGTTATCTTTTTTATGTGAAACACTTTTGAACCGGTTTAATAAAGATAATAACTAGCTTATATAACGGGGATGGGAAGTTGTGATTACTGTTACTTTATATCCAGTGATATTATGTTGTGAATTGAATGAGCTTCTACCTACTGAAAATCACGGTCATTGGGGGCCTTTGCTTACGGAATTAAATGTTTCCCTCTCCTTCTGGATTTTATTATGGATGGAAAATTTATGGAATGTGGAAATTGGTTAATAATGTAAAGTTGGCTGTTTAAAATTTGGAACCCATATGTGATCACCCCGGTTAAACAAAAACAGAATAATGAACATGTGGGTGTTGTCTTGGATACGTGGCATGTGATGGGGGTGTTTTGTGAGTTTTTGTGGATAGGGTGAGTAGTAGGGATGCAGTTGGCTTGGTTGTGGGTTGATGTAAATGTTGTGTTGGTAACGGGTAGTGGGGCTGCGATAAATGGTATTAAAGGGGTAATGATGTATGGTGCAGTTGTGGTTATGTCAGTTGGAAGTGGGGCTGCAAGGTTGGGTTTGAATGTGAAAAGACAGTGGGTTGTGAATAATAAATAAAAAGTGGAAGATTTAATGAATGGTGGGTCATGGAAATGGAACGAGATTAATAATCAATGGGGTTGGTTGGTTGATAAGAAGGGCTTGGTTGTGTTTCTTGTTTTCCGAACTTTATTTTCGGATGGAAGGGATATGTTTTACGAAAGATTGATGTGGTTGGTTGTGGATAGTTTCCCGGTAGTTATGGAACTAAATAAACTAATTCGGCTGAAATGTGAAAACCTAAATAGGGTTGGGGTTGGTTGTTGTATGCATGCTTCATAGAAGCAGTGCCAAGGCATGTTCTTAGTTTCTCTATTTAGAATCCATAGGTTGGGATGTGTGTTTGGTATATATATATCTGTATCTTTTGTGTTTTATCGCACCCCACCCATGTTGAGCACTTAGTGCCGAACACTCCCATTTTAGGGGAGAGGGTGTTTTTCCCTTAGTTACTAGCTCGTTCTTGCTCCTTCTCTCCTAGGATGTAATGGCGTGAGGCGACCATACACCTAAGACTCTTCGGTTAGGTTTCGATTGGGGTGTATTAAGCCCAAGACTCTTTGGGAAGGTTCTACTGTTTCCCAAGAATCTTCTAGATGAGGCCCGGGTGTGTGCGGGCGGGATACGTGGTTGTGACGCCTAGGTGTGTGCTGGTGGGATACGTGGTTGTGAGGACCAGGTGTGTGCGGGCGGGATATGCGGTTGTGAGGCCTAGGTGTGTGCGGGCAGGATACGTGGTTGTGAGGCTCAGGTGAGTGCGGGCGGGATACGTGGTTGTGAGGCCCAGGTGTGTGCAGGCGGGGAGAGTGTGGCAGCGTAAGGACGTTCGCCGTTAGGAAGAGCAGCTAACCAAAGGGAAATGGTGCGGGGTACCCAATACTCTTGTTTCTTATATACTACTACCTGTTGTTCTTGTGTTTTGGTGAGTTTAGCTGGTGAGGTTGGGTGGATAGAATTCCTTGCTAGGTTTCTTATGTTGTTCTCACGGGACATTAGTATGTCTCCCCACTTATGCACGAGAGCTTTAGGTTTCCCTACTGAGTATACTTGTATGCTTACCCTATGTTTACTTTCAGGTTTCTAGGAGGACTACCAGGGCCGTGCGGGACACTACTAGTCGGATAGTTGGAGTTGTTGCAGTTGATGTTCTCTTGTTTTCCTTTGGTATTGTACTTTGAGCTTTCTTGTACTTGTACCTTGTTATAAAATTATTTAAACATGCATGTGGGCTTGGTTTGGGTTTATTTATATACACTTGTTCTTTTCCTTTTTGTTGGTTGACTTGTCCTATTTCCCGATCCTAAATAAATAAAAAGGATATTGCCTCCCATATTTGTGAAAACTCATACCCTTGGTGCTATTCGCCACCCCGGGGCCTATTGGAGGTGGGACTCAGGGGTCATTAGCTCCCTTTCACCATTGCCAGCTCAGGATGGGCATCTTTGGTGGGAGGGGGTCATGACAATTACGCATTTAAATATTTAATTTTATTCAACATAAAGCTTAATAAATTTAAATCATCTAATTAAAATGTGAATTTTAGGTATGATTCATCTGATTCCCAAGAGACTCATATGTATGGAATTTGGAAAATTATTCCATCACTGCTATAAATTGAAACTATTTAGGCTATTTATTTTAATTGAAAATAATATAATAGAGGATAATTAATATATATCAATCCATTTTTTTACCCAAATTTAATAAATAAACTAAATTCAAATGTTTGTCCATTTTAAAAAATATTCACAAAATCCACTATAACGACTCTTGAATCCCAAAACATTCAAAAATCCATAATTTAAAAAAATTTAGGTAATAAAATAAATTTACTATAAATGAAATATATATAATATATTTACTTTTTCCATTCCTAAACACATATATATGGGATTTCTGGATAAGCTAATATAAAAAATATTTACAAATTAATATTCAAAACATTAGCCAATTTGATTTCTCTTTTTAATAGCCATGTTACTAAAACTCATCATGCCTACTAAAATTTAAAAATTCCATTTTAAAAATGAGTTTAATTCAAATAATTTATACCTTTTACATCATATTATACTCAATTATACCTACCTTCCTGAAATATTTCCCACATCATTCAATGTATGAATTTAATGAAAAGTAACTTTCATTCTAAGTCCATGCAAGGGTCTCTATAGGATTGATAAGTTTCTAAATATCCAATGAATGAGTCAAGTACTTGTTATTATCATGATATATATTCAGGATTTTATATATATATATATATATATATTTTTGGGTTTGATTTCAAATTATTATTATAAAAAATAAGAAGGTTTGGCTCTATTTGAAGAAAAATGAATGATATTCTTTTTTCACCCAAGATTGGAATTCTAAATATAGTAATATTGAAAATATTATTCTCCCAGATCCCTCTATATTGTCATGTAATGTTCAAACAAAAATCACTTATAATTTTCTAAATGTTTATTCTTTATATTTTCATCTAGGTATTTTTTTATATCTTTATTGGTTCAACTCATATATTAATTTTGAAGGAAAAGACAAGCCTTTGATCTTTAAGAAATTGTGTGCACCTATTTATCCCAATTTAATGTATTTTACCCTACCATATTTCCAAAAATTTTTTTTCTCTCTATATCAATTTACAAAAATTATTCTTCCTAATTCTACACACAAACAATTTTTCCATTTTAAATTTTCCTTCTGCCAAATAGCCTCCATTATTTCCACAGTCACAAAACAATAACTTTATCAATACATGAGTTCATCTATGATCATGAAATTACTATAGTGTAATATGGTTATGATTTTAGTCCATTAATATGTCTTCGAAAATAGAGAATTCATGTTTTTCAGGGATGTACAATGATAAACGTTTATGCCAGGACAACAAAGATGTATATTGGAAAAAAAATATTTTTTCCCCAAAAGAATGCCTCAATCATTTATTACATAGGGTCTTCAATTATTTAATGTTCTTTTTGAGAGTTATAAGAAAATTAATGTTATTAAAGATAGTATTTTCTCTCTTAATAAATGATTTCATTATAAATAAGTTGTCATAATTGTGCATAAGGATCTCAGGTATGCCACTCTACTATAGATAAGTATTTCATGGTAATGGATTAAAACATTATAGGGTATTTTCGGGAATTTTCCAATTTTAATTTAAAAATAATTATATTTCAAAATTAGTCTAATTAAATCCCTTGTGTCAAATATTTTTTTCACATTTGAAAAAATATTAATTTTTTTAAAGGTGTTTAATTTGAGCCCAATTAGTTTGAATCAAAATAATAATGAAAAAATAAAATCCAAAAGATTAAAAAAAGAAAGTTATGTTAATAAAAACACAATGATTCCCCTCCACCACCCTGGAATAAAGTGAAATTTTCAATGAATTATAATTGATATAGCAGTTTGAGAATATTATAAATAAGGTCAGTAATCACTAGGTGTTAAATAATGGTAAAATTAGGTGGAGTATTCAATATGTTTATGGCATAACATGGTGATTATATTGGTAAAGGGGTTAGAGGAGTGTTATCTCCTCTACTTGTTCCTATAGAAGATTCCAATTATACTTCTTAAACATTTTTGTACTAATAGTTAATATGTTTTTCTCTCTTCTCTAACTATAAAAATAGATACAAATTGTAATACATTAGATAGTATAAATGAAACATCCCATCTAGAATGTAGTTACATGGAATATTCTTCAGTATTGAGTTATATGTCATCACTTATTCCATTAGATGGAATTTTTTTCACTGAATCATATTGTCGTGTTCCATATCCTATAATTGTAAAATTTTAAGTTAATAAAGTATTAACTTATTATTTCTTAAAAATTCTAAATATTCATCATTATTTAATGTCTATCTCTTTCAAGATCTAAATTTACCTTCCTAATTTTCCAACATGAATTGTGTTCTATCTCCATAGGTTAATGAATGTTTTTACCATAGAACATCTAGTATGGGACCCTTATAATGTACGTTTTATAAGGTGTCCTATAATCCCACAAGGTTTCATCAAATAAGTTTTTCCAACAGATCATATTTTGATTAATAGACTTTTCCATGATTCATTATATCTATCCACAGAAACTTTATTATTCCAATGTTTTGTGGGTTTTAAGGTGTTATTGTCCCATTGATCACTCCATCCTATATTATAGAAGTTTCCATACTCCTATTACAATAGTGGATTCCTTGGTCAGAAATTATTTTTATTATAAATCCAAATTTGAAAAAAATATCATTCCTAAAAAAGAACAAACAACGGTAAAATCATCAATCTCGGTGGATTTAGCTTCCAACCATTTTCAAACATATCCCATATTCAAGAAGATATAGTAATTTTCAAAGGACTTTAAAAAGAATCAAATAAAATTTCATCCCTATAGTTTAAATTTTTCATTAAATTTTAGTATTGTTTTGAGATTTTATTTTATCTTATAGATTTTTATAGTGAATTTAAACAACTAATTTTTTTAAGAAAATTTAATACCATATTTAGAAATTAGTGGCTAGTATATTTATAATTTTAAAAATTTACCAGTAGATCCTTGAGGTCCAAATTGTCCTCTAAAAGATAAAATATGATATAATTCATGAACATATTGTACCTCAATCTATCTAAAAAATATGTTCATAATTATACCATTATGAATCTTCAAAAGATATTGGTCATACGAAACATAAAACATTGATTCATCTTGTACTTTATGCTCCTGTTGTTAACCCATGTGAGGAGTAACATGAGTGTTTACTAAAAAATTTAACATATTTTCATACCATGGAACCTCTCTTTGAATGAAATATAACCAATAACTAAGAAGGAAGTTTGTCACTATCTCTTTTTTTTAAATTCGTCCTCTATTGTTCCAAGTAGACTACTTAAGAAGTCAGAAATATTATTCTCATTCCCTATCAATAATTTTATCCGAAAATCAAAACCTTAGAGGCATAAAAAAATAAACAATTCTTGAAATAATATATTCATTATTTGTAAGATTATAGTGGTTTCATGATCTGAGAAAATTGTCAACTGAAAATTAATAAAAAATAATTTAAATTTATCAACTGAAAAACAAATTTATAAGAATAACATTTTAGTGGTTTATAATGTTTTTCTCTACATCTGTTATAATTAAAGCATATTTAATAAAATCATGTTTTACTTTCGTTTTTTAGATAAAACTACTCCAACAACATAGTTTGAATGATCAAATAGTAGCTCCAATGAATTCTCCCAATTAGGCAGATGCATGTTTGGAGGTGTGGCCAATTTACAAATCAATTCAACAAAATAGTTTCTTCAATCAGTATATAAATTAAATTTGATATCCTTAAAAAGTATTTTGTAATGTGGAAAAGAAAATATACAAAAATATTTTATAAATATTTCATAGAACTACACATGTCATATAAAAAAATATTTCTATTTTTACATAAGATTGGTCGTGAAATGCATTGATAACTTCAATTTTAAATCTATCAACATCAATTAAATGTCGGGAAATCAAATTCCCAAAAATAAATAATATTTATACCACAAAATAAAAATTTTATAAATTCATAACCAAATCAATATATATTTAGGTTTTTGAAACTTTTTTCAAATTTCCCATGTTTGGATTAGAACTGTACCCAATAACAATGCAGTCATCAAAGAATAAAAACTTGTAGTCCTGTATCAAGACAAGGAAAATTATTAACATGAATCTTTATGATGTTCCTACTATATTACCCAATTTAAATGATACTATTTTAAAAGAAAATATTCCAAAATCACATGAGAAATTAGTTTTTTAGTCCCTCAGTGTAATGGGATCTTGAAAGTAGCCTAAAATGAATCTAGAAAATAATAATGAGTTTTACCTAATAATATCTATATCATTTAGTCCATATTTGTAATGGTAAAATGATCTTTTATAGGTACCATGTTCAATTTATTATAGTCTATAAATAATCTCCAATAATTATACAATGTTATAGTAATTTGTTCATTTTAATAATTTTAAACTATCATAAAATCAATTATATAGGGAACTGTGTGAATAAGACTATTCAATTGACAATAAAAAATGGGTAAATTATATATGATTTTAAAAATAAATAATCTTTCTTATTACTAAATCCATCATAGTTGTGTTGGGACTTCTCTGCGGTTGTTAAACATGTTTTGAATCTCTTTCAAGAAACATTACATACATATAGATTTTAGACTAATTTCTTATTTTTATCCTAAAATCCAACCTATTTTTTACACATTTGACATCCAAAAAGTTATTGATTTTAATTCATGGCTACATGATAAGTTACTTTAAATGATCACCTAAATATGTTTTCCCTCCTTCGGAAATATGTATTTTAAATTGGTCAGAAAAAATTTTAAATCTAGGATTGGGGAGGTCATAATAAAAAACTAAACTTTGATATATTTACCAATAAAAGTCTATATTACTAAATAAATGATGAAACTTCGTCTCCTTAATTATTGATTGAAAACTCCAAACCACTAATAATGTAAATATTCAACTTATCTTCAAAATATTTCATATGGTTATCATGTTTCTCTAGATTATTTTTTACAAAAGCTTCAAATAACAATGGTTTACCCAAGTTTTAAATTTCTTGAAACATACCTAATTCTCCATAGGTATTAGGATCCTTAAATTATTAATGTGTGAAGAGATAATGATATTATTTTGCATACTTATTTAAATAAAAAATATTGATTTTGATATTTTTTTCACCAAAATCCTTGGTTGGATTTCTATTATAGAAATTTATTATTATTTTATCTATTTCCTAGATGTGTATCCTTATAATAATAAGTGATTTATTTTGGCTCATACCATCTTATATTATCATAACATATAAATCTAATAGAATGATAACATTTTGTGCACTGACTATAACATATTCAACTACTCATATTGGGAATGAAGTGGATATGTTTGAAAGTTGGAAAACCACAATTTTGGGCTTGAGTTATTCCATATATAAATAATGAAAAGATATAATGTGAAATTACATTAATAAATTCTCTATGATCACATAATTTATATTTAAAAGTGATATATCCAATTGTATAAGGGATATCAAATGTCCTCAGATCACAAAATTTGGTTAGAAGATATGGTATGATCAAAGTTGAAACTTTTTTCTTATGTTTACTCAATCATTCACTTAAAACCCATTTTTTGGTATACATTTCTTTGGGAAACTTATCATGTTTTGAAATATTTTTAGAGCTTTTTGTAACAATATATTTATTTCCAATTTTTAAATGTTTTTTATAATTTCCTATTGAATTTAGTTCTCCTATATTTTCTTTGATTGAATCATTCTAAATAAAAATAGGAATATTAGATAATAATTTTCCTTTTTATGTTATTATAATGGTATTTTCACTTCTTCTTTCCTTGTTAAGACTATTTATATCTTCCTCTACCGAATTTTCCCTTGAATAATTTTTAGGTACCTTTTTACATTTCCTTTAATTTTATTCAGGACTCGCTTTTTTCATAGTGTTTTGATGGTAATAATGTAAATCATAGTTGGAACTGTGGTCAATAAATTTACCACTTACTATTTTTACTATAATCAAGATACATTTGGGGTTTGAAACTCATGGATATGGTAATTTTATAGTATTATTTATCAATATTTACCTAAGGATTCCCGATGATTCTTGTATTATTTTACATTATTTCCTAATTCATAAACCACTGATCCTTTTTGGTTCTATATAGGTGGTGGTGATATGGTTGAGGGATGATAAAAGTATTTATTTTGTTGAAATGGTGGTTTTTGGAATTTTTGTTTGTTATATATCTATTTTTATGGCTATTGGAATGGTGGAGGTTATTATGAATGCTAAAAGTGTGATCAGTCTTGATTTAGTTGATTCCAAAATCTATATTTGAATTCGTATTTTATTATACATCCTACATGAGTCTTATGGAATTTTCATTATTTGAATGTAACAATAAAACTTTAAATTTCATTATCTTCATCACATTGGTCGTTATAATAGTTTGGAAAAAGAATATAGAACACATAAAATTTTGGGGGATTGATGTTCATTAGACTATTTTCAGAGACATTTTCCAAACTAGTTTAGTTATTTTCTCAATCTTAGATTATATAATGGGTGATTAAAAAAACCTTACCTCATGTATTCCACATGTTCAATTACATTGTGTGCCAAATTGCTGATAATTATAATATTTTTCTCTATCATCCCTCTAAATTTTACATGGGAAATTACAATCAGATATCGAATTAATAATGCACATGGTACTTTTATAACTATCAATAAATCCTTGATATATTAATATTATAAAAATATTCTCCTCAATGGTTTGGTGGGATTAGTGTCACACAACTTCTGAAATATTTCCCAATACTCATAAGAAGTCTCTCCAGATGTTTTTAATATGGCATGGATCTCGTTTTTGATATTTATACTCTATTAAGTAGGTCATAAATTCTATAGGAAGAACCTCCAGAGATAATCCCAGTCATTTAACTCTCCCTGTTGTATACTGTATATCCATTATTTAACTTCTTCTTCCAAATAGAATGGAAGGGACCTCTATTTAATATGATCCTTCGCAACTCTTCTTGGCATGATTGTGGAACATCACATGGTGAATTCCTAGATATTCTAATCAGGGTATTGAATTTGAATTTAATGAAATCTTGGTATTAATTGGATTATACTAGTATTTAATTCAATGTTATTTTGTAATGAAATATGGGAAATATAAGTATTTTGGTTAATAAAAGGGGTGCATAAAAATCTAAGAGATTCCAGATAGGATTCCCTTCTATTATTATAGGCTCACAGTGAACACTAAGAGTTTTAATAGAGTATAATATGGTAATATCATCAATATAAAATTGAAGATTTATTTTACTTTTCTTTAAGTAATATTCCTTCATTCCAGGATCAAGAGAGAAAATCTTATTGGTATAAGAATGGGTTATGTAATTTTATAGTTTGGAATATTATCACCACCTCCCAAGCAATGACTCTCTATTTTTGAACAAAAAACCACGAGTGTAGAAAACTATAATTAAAAACTTTGGTTATTAAATATATATGATAGTGGAAACCAAATATTCAATCTAGAGATCAGTTTCAAATTAAATTTCATTAATTAGAAAAATGGGGTTTAACGATTTCAGTTTTAGGGAATTTGAAACATGTTTTAAAAAATGATTACAAAAAATATCTGAGAGGTTATTGGTTCAATTTTTAGACTAGTATTTTCAATGTAGTCATTTTCTTTAAAATATTTCGATTATTTTCTTATTAGTTGATAAAATAAGGAATCCATAATTTCATTATTACTCACACATGGTTGAAATAAATGAATAGGTTTTATGTAGGATTAATCATGTCATGATCACTAATCCCTCCAAAATATGATAATATATATGAAATAAAAATAAAAAAACTCACCATAACATACTCAATATGATCCCAATTTGGAAATTGTTCTCTCAAAAAATTCAAGGATTATTCACTTCCTTCACACACATATGAATAATCGGTGGATACTCACTACTCATCCTAGCCTATTCTATTGTAAATGATCTAAACTGAATGGAAAATGAAATATGTTTATCAACCAAGTAATATTGAAAAAAATATGAATAATATACCATATGAAAAGTGTTCTCAAGAGACCACCCATTTATAGAATGAGGAAATAAATAAATAGAAGAATAAGTTTATTCATTGAAGTAATTGACTCAAGAATTTACAAAAGTTTCTTATTCCCCTTTTCTGGATACCAAAATATGTTTAACAATAAAATTGATAAGTAGTAAACATTTGGAAGAACCAAATAAAAATTCAATCAACAAGAGAATGAAATAGTTAAATATAGAAAATTTGATCTATCTTACACCCCCTTTCTAATCAACTTCCGTTCCCTTTAATTTCTTCTTCGTTTAATCCTTAATTTTTGATTAACCATGTGAGATTCTAGCCTTCAATAAACTATGTATTTTTTAATTCTTCCTCCCCATTTATTTTCAATGACATTCATGATATCTCTAATTGATGTCACTTCATATTGTTTACTTTATCTCAGTAAAAAAATACCGATAAATTACTTAAATGGAAAGAGGTGTCATTATTTATTCCTCAAAATTTCAACAATTTAAATATGTGACTTTCATGATGCAAACTTTTCAATGGTGTGAACTTAAAAATTTTCTTATCCTCGTCACCTGTAGTATTGTTTCAATTACCGCAAAGTGGTTCTACTGTGAGTTACTTGATATATATTTTTCTTGAGAAACATTGCGATGCAACTATTTTAATTATTTCATGGGAACCACTAAATAAGAAGTAGTATATAAACATGACATAGAAACATCATAGTGTGACTATATTTTTTTATGATGTGGTATTACTCTCTTCTAAAATTATAATTTTATATTTCATCATATTCTTGTAAAATTAATCTTATGAATTAAAAAGGTCACAAGTTTTATTCTTACACACGACCCAGTCCTTTTTCAATTTTTTGAGTACATATACAAAATAACTCATACACACATAAAATATTTTTTAATGAATCATTCACATGGAAATAATTTTTTGTTTCCCAAAAATTAATGATTTTTCATCAGATAATTCTAAGTGAAATGTATATATATGTCCTCTAAACCCAAAGTGACTTGTATGTTTGGACATGGCCACATTACACCCACACTAATACTTCCTTAAACTGCATCATCCATCCATGTTTTATTTAAAATAATAAAACAAAGGATAATAAATAACCAGACATTTATTTTATAACAAAAATAAAAAAATTGATTAAATTGACAATGTTGTCCATTTTTAGAAATATTCACAAATGTAATTTAATAACACTTTAAAATAAAAACATCATAAATACCAATAATTTAATAAATATAAGGGAATAAATTTTATTTAATATCATGAAATAAAAGGTATTTATTATCTCTTTCACATTCTATGATCTCCACTCTGAGTTGAAAATCATTCAATTTCTCATCAACATTGTTTTCTTCTTTAATTCTCCTTATTCTTCTCCTTAACTCAAGGAATATTTTAGCCATTATCAAGTTTCCATAATGGATATTTTCCGTTCAACTTTTGGCTTTTGAAAAGTTGACAATAATGCAATAAGTAAATCATTTATGTAGTAAATTTACTCTATATTTACCATTTATTTTGTACAAACCTTTTAAGAATAAAGATATGAATTAATCAAAACACATGAAAAAATATTTGAAATTGATTTATTTATAATCACACCACTTTTACGCAACGTGATTTTAGACTTTTAAAAAATTTAATTCATTCACATTTTATTTTTTTATTTTAATATTTATGGTTTTACCACTTTATATCTCATATGTGATTAAAACTTTGTTTAGTTAATGATAGTCCACTCATCCAAGTCTTTATTAACAAGAGATGAAATATCTACATTAAATTCATATGAAACTATTATCATCATATTTTAATGATATAATAATATTTAAAAATTTCACTATAACTTTAAATTGATATTATTAGTTTTTCATACTATAACAAATAATTAATCCAATAATTCTTATTCATTCATTCATATATCATTGAAGTTGTTTAAAAAGGTTTGTAACTGATACTCTTTCACATTCTTTCCTACTTCATCGATTTCATTGATTTTCATCTATATCCTATTTATTTTCTTTATTCCCATAACTCATGTCAAATATTTTTTTTGTGTTTCTTGAAGGTAATACATAATGTTCACTCCCATCAGCTTCTATATTCTTCTTATCCTATAAATTATATGACATTATATCTTGAAGAATATAAACATCATTATTCATGATATAAAGGACATCCAATCCAAGTAATAAAAGATACAAAATTTTTCTCTATATCCCAATATGGAATCCATTGACATTAATCTTGGAAACTCCCTTGTGTTTGTTGGTATTCAGAGACTCCCTTTACCAAAATTATGAAATATGTAAAAAATGAAATTAAACTCAAATATATAGTAATACTACATGGAACTATTTCAAGAATGATTTGATACCAATTTTGTGGCTTATGTGATAGTATATCACCATTGATATGAATTAGTAATTATAGAAAAAATGAGATCTCAAACTATATTATCTATATCACCAATTAGTTTTAATTGATATCTATGGTGAAAATGTGATAATGAGATATTTGGGGGTGAATGAAAACACTTTATCATATGGGTTTTTACAATATTCTTTCATCATTATTATTTTTATTCCTCATCTGAATTTCTAGTATTAGGAATATTATTTTCACATGTATGTTCACTCAATATATGCACATATTGCCTTTCATCAAATATAGACACCCATACATCCCATATCCCATTTAGCATGTACCACATTCAAAATATATTTGTGAAAATTTTAAATTCATTGGGAGAGGGGAACCTTTCAAATCCATGAATATAGGATTATTGTTGGTCAAGATAGACTAACAATTTTCTTCCAACATTTATCCAAACCTTCATTACGGTGGTACATTTCATGACACCACTTATACAAATTTCTCTTTATATTCCTTCATAAAAAAATTTATTTATTGGAATAGTCTTCATCTCAATTGAAAGAAGGAACATTAATTTTTCAATTCCTACTCTATCTTCCTAGATAAATCCAGGGGATCTATCCTTATCATTAAAAACTATTTCTACACATTTGCAATCATATTTTTGTTTATAGGTTCCATATTATTCTTCTTCTTTATGGATTTAGGATTAGAAACAAATGTATAATATTTCTTCTGTAATGTGCTACCTATTTATTATCATAGTTACTCCTCTACCAAATGGCTCTTTCTCTTTCCTTCACTTATTGAACCATTCCATGACTTGTGAAACCAGCAATGAATTATTCATCGCATTTATTTTTTTCCATCCATATAAATTACCTCTTCCTTTCTCACTTGAGCAGATTATTATATCGAGCATGCATTTTTTTACTCATAACTGGAGTATATTCTCCCTTTTTATTCCATTTGTTTTTACATCGTTTACAAGAGCGATGTGGGGCATATAACATTGTAGGTGTTTGATACACCTTATTTGAGCACCTTTTTTCTCCTCTTTGATTTTAAATATATGTTACAACATAAAAATATTTGTTCCACTGTAAAATATTTCCTCATAAGTCACAAGGGTTGGGGTCCTCCATGTGACTTAATTTGTATTCCTCCTATAAAAATACCCTTCCAGATGTATGAGGATAGTATAGATAAAACATATCCTATTAAAAACATGCCCCATTCCATTATTTATATGTTGAGATATTGGTGTAGTCAGTGTTCTTCTTCCGATATTAATCCCATGGTATTCTACGTACATACTCACAGTGTAGAGACCCGAAGCTTATCGTACATTGACCTTACATTACATTTGTGGAATACTTAGTACATAACAAAAACACACACACAAGGATCGTAATAGTTTAGTGTCTTTGGAAACTCGGAATATAATCTTCTAATCCTGGTGAAAGATCTTCAACATCTCCCATAAAGATCTTCTTTTTTTTTACCTAAAACCTTTCTTTATATCCTGGGGAAAAGAAAACATAAAAGGGTGAGCTCAATTGCTCAGTAAGGATAAACAAAAGAAATATCAATCACATAATTTTCATAAGAACATAACATTTTTGTAAATCTTAACCTGCAAAAGAGAGCATAATTTCATAACATGGGATAAATCATAGTAGTGAAATGAAATCATAACATAAAACATTACTCATTGTGGCATACACACATAATAATAGAGAATCATTTCTTGTTAGTCAAGACTCATTGCCAAGACTATCTTAGTGGACAAAGTCCCTTTCTGAATCGAGTAATCCTCGTTTCAGTCCTCTTTTACTGAACCGGTATAACCTACCATTCCAGCCATGTCTATCTCATGAGATATGAAATATTTACCCAATGCATTTGAGGGAGATATAGGTCCCACCCATCTCTTAATGAATCCTTTCTTATGTGTGCCACAAAATCATAAATCATACATCATTGCATCACCCATGTAATAAAAATGGAATTCTTAAACAACATGACATCATAAAACAATTCATATAAGATAAAGGAATTCATAAAAATAATTCCATCTCAACATAATCAAATCAATGTAATAATAGGGATAAAAACAGAACCCTATATTATCTTAGATGGAAAATAATTTTGATAAAACACTTGAATTGAATTTTTGAGGAAAATATCCTTTCTTCTTCAAAATCAATTTCTTTTCACAAAACATCATGCAATTTTAAAAGAAAGAGATTTTATTGAAAATAGTAATGAAATCTTTTAGAGGAAGCTTCATGAAAATAAGGCTTTATAAAACAGTATAAATCCGTTCGTGCCGTATAAGTTAAAAAAACATTCTTTTTTTTACTTTTGTCGAAAAAGTCAAAATGTACCTCGTACGAAAAACGACAAAAGATTCCTTTCATATCTTTTACTAAAAACTCACCAAAGGGTAAAATTGGATTTAAAACATTTTAGGTGGATGGAAACAATATTACATATTGAGGGAACATGGATGTGGATGATAAAATACACCCTAGTAAATACTTACGAATAAACAATCTCGAATAAAAATGAGATTGTGATATTTTCCCTTACCTTAGGCCCGATTTGCTTTGTTCATGTCCGAAGCTCCTGTATAATGGTTTAAATAATGTTATTGACTTATTACAGAATCATATTCATTGTTATGATATCATATATGGTTCACTTATGACATTATATTACCCGTTCTTTTGTAAATTCCATGTTAAAGAAGCGTTTTGGGTAAAATCGTTTCATTTATCGTAGGTGTTTTGACTTGTTGTTCTTGACATCATTATTAATTATATCATGATTTACTTACTTCCAGAATATAAAATATGATTTATATATCATATATATTCAGTATATATATATATATAATAGGTAGATAAATAAAATGAAAAACACCGTTCATGGAGACGGTAGTCCGTACGTACGCATGAACGCTGTTTTCCTTTCCATATTGTCTTGAAATGGAAGTAAGTAGATGACATACATATATATATATATATACATAAATCCAGTAGATTTATAATGTCATATATTTCATTATTATTTCTTATATATACTTTATAATCATTCTTAAATGGTTAACATGGAGAATGAATTTCATCGCGTCGTGGAGACGGTAGTCCGTACGTACGCACGAGCGATGATATTATTTCCATAAATATTGTACTGAATTGGAGTGGATTATACAATATATCAGAATCAATATGATGTTGTAATAACTATGTATAGTTATTCTTTACACCATTATACCCATCCATGTAAGGTGGTGGTGGAAAATAGATTACACCACGGCGTGGAGACGGTATTCCGTACGTACGCACGCGCGGTGATTTCTTTTTCTGTAGGATGGATAGATGGTGAAATAGGGTTGTTTCATACTTATAATAACATATCAGTATATGAGTGATACTGATGTTATTACTTCATAATGAAACAACCTAAGAAGAAGAAGTGGAAGAAGAAATAAAGATGAAAGAATTGGTAACGGTAATTACCTCTTCTTTGAAGCGCCTTTTGGAGACCTCCTCTTAGGGAACTAAAATTGGTCTTTGAGTAAGACCAGAACCTCTAGGATGTTGCTAGGGAAGTGGAGAAGAGATTTTGGCAGGGGTTGGCCGAGCTTGAGTGCTCAAATTGGTGTGAGGAGGAGGGGGAGGAGGTGTCCTTTTATAGGGGAGGAGAGGGGCACCTTAGGAATATCTCAAAATATTATTTTATATTAAAGTCAAAATCGGTTTATAATGGTTCCAAAGGGTCTTATTTCGAAGATAAAGTGGGGATGGGTCGAAATCCTATCAACCAATAGAATTTATACATGTTTAGGATATTATTTTAACCTTATCAATTAGATTTAACTCTAAGTTAAATAATTTAACATTTACCGTGTCTTTTTGTTTTCTTTCACTATATGGTTAATACACTTACTATAACATGCCAAACGAACCCCAAATTGTTTATTATTAATATATATATCCTTATCTAAGTCATTTGGCCGAACCTTAGATTTTTAGGAATAAAATAACAATTAATAATATAATATTTGATTTAAAAACTATTTTGTGTCAATTTTGACACTATTTGATACATGATTTTTGTGAAAGTCATAACAGAATTAAATGTTCGAACCAAGTTGATTAAATCAACATTAATATATCATAGTAACCTATAAAATTAGTGGAATTCATAAAAATTCTCAAATTACATTTATTTTGGTGTTTATAACATCAATTATGTCAATATTTCATTAATAAGATAATTACTGCATCATCTTTGTGTCATAAATGAATTAAATTATTTGATGTCTAAAAATTACAAATAAAATACCATCATGTAGGAAATCCTTCTAGCTTTCTAATGAATATCTATAGTCGAATTTATCTTATGTATAACCCCATATTAAAAATGATTTACTTATTAAACTTTTATTTTAAGTATTTTAACCTTTCTTTAAATAAATTAATAATAAATGTCCTAATCTAATCCAAGTGGGCCTAAATGGTCATATTTTATTCCTAAGTTTGTTTTTGGTCGAATTACACTTGTCCAATAGAATTACGACATGTGTTAGGGTAATAGTAATATCATATTTACCCTTAGTTACCCTATTTACTATTAACCGCGGTAAAAAAAGTAAAAAGTTACTATTCACCAAAAATTATTTTCATCTCATTGAACCACATTTTAGTCCTTGATATTAACCGTGTCTGTCGGATTTTCGAAATTCCATTCACAGAAGCGGTAAAATTAAGTTTTATGCAAAATTCAGTTTTTTAACCTACCACTTAGTGGTTTCACTATTCATAAAAAATTGATGTTTTTCAGAACAATGCCAAAATTTCATCCCAAGCTATATTTCATATTCCGAATTCAAAAACGAAGTCTATTTTACCAAATTCATAACATAAAAGTTGCATTAATTAATTTTATAATTAAATCCCGCTGTTAAAACAAATAGCGTGTTTTTAAGAAACAATATCTATCAAAAGATTGACACCTGTTTATGTCTAGTTTAAATGTGAAATTACATCCAATGACCATCATTGTATTAAATTGTAAAAATATATTCTAAATATACTTTAAAACCACTCAAATTAATGATTTATCACTATTAATTATTTCGATTAAAAAAATTGTTTTTAATTATAATTTAGTAATTTTCACTATTCATCAGAATATGAAAGTTATCCGAAAAGTACCAAAATTTCACCTTAGGCTAAATTTGATACTCCGAATCCAAAAATGAAGTTCATTTTGAAATATAAGATTTACAGAATTTTAAAAAGTGGTTATTACTATTCATAACGACTAGTTTTAATAATATTTTAATAGCATATCGTTGTTTAGTGAAACTCGTTATTGCGTACTACACACGCTATCGAGGAAGGTCGCGATTGCGTGTATGCAAGGCAAGTCAAGGATGCGTGTTGTGCAAGCTCCTTTTGGTGTAGCGTAAAATACAAGACATTAGTGAAATAAAAAGAATATTTTTCATAAAATCTCGGGCTGTTACATTCTACCCCCCTTAAAATGAATTTCGCCCTCGAAATTCGTCGGGGTTATAAATGGTTTACTATTCGAAAGTTTTTTTAATAGAAACCCACATTGTAAAAGGGAATACCAAAACTTGGCTTTAAAAACTAAAGTATGAAATGTAACGATTACCCAAATAAACTAATCACTGGGTTTCCACATAGGTGAAAATATGGATATGGAAGAGAAATCTAACCATCATGTTCTGATGGAGAGTGGTAGAGAACATGGCTATGGAAAAGCCAGTAATCACAAATCCATAAATTTGTGACGATCTAAGGTACCATCTGATTTATCAGGTATAAGAGAACTAGGACAACATTTTTGGTTTTCAAGATCATTTCCCTAAAGTTAATGAATTTGAATTAGAATAAATACTTACTTTATTTTGGTACAATCTCACTGTTGTTCGTGCCTTTAACAATTTCCACTTCATCTCTTAAATAAATGAAGTTGAATTTGTTATTCGTGAAGTGTTAGAAGATCATGTGATAGAATGACGGGTCATTCCATCTGTTTCAAACAAAAGGTTAGCAAAATTATATACATAAGTCGATCTATAGTGAGATTAATCACATATGGTTTCTAAAATGGACTTATACTTCATATATCATGCTGCTTAATATAATAAAACTAGTTTCTACTAAACAGGGACTTCCTGTAGGCCAGTGGTAGGCGATAAAGGCCAGTCGCACTTCGGTTGTGGGTTCGATTCCTACAGCCTTGTCCGAAGCGATGGGCTGTCGCCCGTCCTGCAGGTTGTCCCTTTTTCTAAAACTACGTTACTATAACATCCCATCAATAATATCGAAAATCATATATCCTTAAACAATACTAACTTATGTCAAACATAATCCAGTCTAATCTTTAGGCTTATACATAATACTGCAGTCCACTCTCATAATATAGTGACATCGATTACCAGAGATTTAATACTGTCGTTGATCCCCACATATCATAAGATATGTCTTGTTGGTCACATTCCAAACATTCAAAGTCCTTAATCGTGTATTCTCTTGAATACCTTAGTGAAAACATGAGTGCAGTTAAAAGTTAACACTTTCCACATACCAAAATCCTCAAAATTCTATATACTCAAACCATGATATCACTTAGTCCTTATATCAATCATGAGCTCATGAATACTGTCAAATATTTCATTTTCTCATTTTACCTTCATTATGCGCATATCATTCTTTTTCCAAAAATACCTCAATCACTTCGAATACCACATTAGACCAATACATAAATATTCCAATACACCATAAAAGTACCTCAACAACATTATTCTTGAATACCAATACATAAACACTTCAGTCCATCCACTTCAATGACTGTCCTGGAATAAGTCCTTCCTTGATTTAGAAGTATCTTTTTAGGTCAGGGCATTGAGTTGGGTAATGCCCATGTTCTCCACAAATAAGACATTGAACTCCATAACAATCTGTCACTCTATGACCCTTTTCTCCACACAGATAACATCGGTCCCTCCATTTGAGGTATTCCTCAAGGTTCTTCTTCCCTTCTTTAGAAATCTCAATCTTCCTTTCTTTATGCTCCTCAACATGCGAACATTCATAATAGTTTATCTTCCTCTTCTTTGATGAATTAGTCATACCACTAAATTTCACCTTGTTAATCATATATCGCGACGACTGATTCGGCATAATCACAATATCTTTATCTCTAGGCATCACACAATTTTGTTGCTCATAGTCACAAATTTGTCCATTGGATTCAATGTTAACCGAATTCCTTCTGGTTCCCTCCATTAACTAAAACACAAAAAGAATTTTGTGAGAGGCGAAATCATGCTAGGGAAGACAACATAGTAAAGGGAGAGCACCCTCAATATCTAACATCTTAGGTTAAATTCTAAGATCGTTACCGTAGTTCTAGAACTATATCCTATACGTATACTTATCCTTAGGGACATCCCTAGACATACCATAGAAATATCTCTAGGGATCTCACTAACGTTCTCACATCCTAGTTTCCAAAGGTTGACTAAACCTTTCCTCTGATACCAACTGTAGAGACCCGAAGCTTATCGTACATTGACCTTACATTACATTTGTGGAATACTTAGTACATAACAAAAACACACACACAAGGATCGTAATAGTTTAGTGTCTTTGGAAACTCGGAATATAATCTTCTAATCCTGGTGAAAGATCTTCAACATCTCCCATAAAGATCTTCTTTTTTTTACCTAAAACCTTTCTTTATATCCTGGGGAAAAGAAAACATAAAAGGGTGAGCTCAATTGCTCAGTAAGGATAAACAAAAGAAATATCAATCACATAATTTTCATAAGAACATAACATTTTTGTAAATCTTAACCTGCAAAAGAGAGCATAATTTCATAACATGGGATAAATCATAGTAGTGAAATGAAATCATAACATAAAACATTACTCATTGTGGCATACACACATAATCATAGAGAATCATTTCTTGTTAGTCAAGACTCATTGCCAAGACTATCTTAGTGGACAAAGTCCCTTTCTGAATCGAGTAATCCTCGTTTCAGTCCTGTTTTACTGAACCGGTATAACCTACCATTCCAGCCATGTCTATCTCATGAGATATGAAATCTTTACCCAATGCATTGGAGGGAGATATAGGTCCCACCCATCTCTTAATGAATCCTTTCTTATGTGTGCCACAAAATCATAAATCATACATCATTGCATAACCCATGTAATAAAAATGGAATTCTTAAACAACATGACATCATAAAACAATTCATATAAGATAAAGGAATTCATAAAAATAATTCCATCTCAACATAATCAAATCAATGTAATAATAGGGATAAAAACAGAACCCTATATTATCTTAGATGGAAAATAATTTTGATAAAACACTTGAATTGAATTTTTGAGGAAAATATCCTTTCTTCTTCAAAATCAATTTCTTTTCACAAAACATCATGCAATTTTAAAAGAAAGAGATTTTATTGAAAATAGTAATGAAATCTTTTAGAGGAAGCTTCATGAAAATAAGGCTTTATAAAACAGTATAAATCCGTTCGTGCCGTATAAGTTAAAAAAATATTCTTTTTTTTACTTTTGTCGAAAAAGTCAAAATGTACCTCGTACGAAAAACGACAAAAGATTCCTTTCATATATTTTACTAAAAACTCACCAAAGGTAAAATTGGATTTAAAACAATGTAGGTGGATGGAAACAATATTACATATTGAGGGAACATGGATGTGGATGATAAAATACACCCTAGTAAATACTTACGAATAAACAATCTCGAATAAAAATGAGATTGTGATATTTTCCCTTACCTTAGGCCCGATTTGCTTTGTTCGTGTCCGAAGCTCCTGTATAATGGTTTAAATAATGTTATTGACTTATTACAGAATCATATTCATTGTTATGATATCATATATGGTTCACTTATGACATTATATTACCCGTTCTTTTGTAAATTACATGTTAAAGAAGCGTTTTGGGTAAAATCGTTTCATTTATCGTAGGTGTTTTGACTTGTTGTTCTTGACATCATTATTACTTATATCATGATTTACTTACTTCCAGAATATAAAATATGATTTATATATCATATATATTCAGTATATATATATATATAATAGGTAGATAAATAAAATGAAAAACACCGTTCATGGAGACGGTAGTCCGTACGTACGCATGAACGCTGTTTTCCTTTCCATATTGTCTTGAAATGGAAGTAAGTAGATGACATACATATATATATATATATATACATAAATCCAGTAGCTTTATAATGTCATATATTTCATTATTATTTCTTATATATACTTTATAATCATTCTTAAATGGTTAACATGGAGAATGAATTTCATCGCGTCGTGGAGACGGTAGTCCGTACGTACGCACGAGCGATGATATTATTTCCATAAATATTGAACTGAATTGGAGTGGATTATACAATATATCAGAATCAATATGATGTTGTAATAACTATGTATAGTTATTCTTTACACCATTATACCCATCCATGTAAGGTGGTGGTGGAAAATAGATTACACCACGGCGTGGAGACGGTATTCCGTACGTACGCACGCGCGGTGATTTCTTTTTCTGTAGGATGGATAGATGGTGAAATAGGGTTGTTTCATACTTATAATAACATATCAGTATATGAGTGATACTGATGTTATTACTTCATAATGAAACAACCTAAGAAGAAGAAGTGGAAGAAGAAATAAAGATGAAAGAATTGGTAACGGTAATTACCTCTTCTTTGAAGCGCCTTTTGGAGACCTCCTCTTAGGGAACTAAAATTGGTCTTTGAGTAAGACCAGAACCTCTAGGATGTTTCTAGGGAAGTGGAGAAGAGATTTTGGCAGGGGTTGTCCGAGCTTGAGTGCTCAAATTGGTGTGAGGAGGAGGGGGAGGAGGTGTCCTTTTATAGGGGAGGAGAGGGGCACCTTAGGAATATCTCAAAATATTATTTTATATTAAAGTCAAAATCGGTTTATAATGGTTCCAAAGGGTCTTATTTCGAAGCTAAAGTGGGGATGGGTCGAAATCCTATCAACCAATAGAATTTAGACAAGTTTAGGATATTATTTTAACCTTATCAATTAGATTTAACTCTAAGTTAAATAATTTAACATTTACCGTGTCTTTTTGTTTTCTTTCACTATATGGTTAATACACTTACTATAACATGCCAAACGAACCCCAAATTGTTTATTATTAATATATATATCCTTATCTAAGTAATTTGGCCGAACCTTATATTTTTAGGAATAAAATAACAATTAATAATATAATATTTGATTTAAAAACTATTTTGTGTCAATTTTGACACTATTTGATACATGATTTTTGTGAAAGTCATAAAAGAATTAAATGTTCGAACCAAGTTGATTAAATCAACATTAATATATCATAGTAACTTAGAAAATTAGTCGAATTCATAAAAATTCTCAAATTACATTTATTTTGGTGTTTATAACATCAATTATGTCAATATTTCATTAATAAGATAATTACTGCATCATCTTTGTGTCATAAATGAATTAAATTATTTGATGTCTAAAAATTACAAATAAAATACCAACATGTAGGAAATCTTTTTAGCTTTCTAATGAATATCTATAGTCGAATTTATCTTATGTATAACCCCATATTAAAAATGATTTACTTATTAAACTTTTATTTTAAGTATTTTAACCTTTCTTTAAATAAATTAATAATAAATGTCCTAATCTAATCCAAGTGGGCCTAAATGGTCATATTTTATTCCTAAGTTTGTTTTTGGTCGAATTACACTTGTCCAATAGAATTAGGAAATGTGTTAGGGTAATAGTAATATCATATTTACCCTTAGTTACCCTATTTACTATTAACCGCGGTAAAAAAAGTAAAAAGTTACTATTCACCAAAAATTATTTTCATCTCATTGAACCACATTTTAGTCCTTGATATTAACCGTGTCTGTCGGATTTTTGAAATTCCATTCACAGAAGCGGTAAAATTAAGTTTTATGCAAAATTCAGTTTTTTAACCTACCACTTAGTGGTTTCACTATTCATCAAAAATTGATGTTTTTCAGAACAATGCCAAAATTTCATCCCAAGCTATATTTCATATTCCGAATTCAAAAATGAAGTCTATTTTACCAAATTCATAACATAAAAGTTGCATTAATTAATTTTATAATTAAATCCCGCTGTTAAAACAAATAGCGTGTTTTTAAGAAACAATATCTATCAAAAGATTGACACCTGTTTATGTCTAGTTTAAATGTGAAATTACATCCAATGACCAACATTGTATTAAATAGTAAAAATATATTCTAAATATACTTTAAAACCACTCAAATTAATGATTTATCACTATTAATTATTTCGATTAAAAAAGTTGTTTTTAATTATAATTTAGTAATTTTCACTATTCATCAGAATATGAAAGTTATCCGAAAAGTTCCAAAATTTCACCATAGGCTAAATTTGATACTCCGAATCCAAAAATGAAGTTCATTTTGAAATATAAGATTTACAGAATTTTAAAAAGTGGTTATTACTATTCATAATGGCTAGTTTTAATAATATTTTAATAGCATATCGTTGTTTAGTGAAACTCGTTATTGCGTACTACACACGCTATCGAGGAAGGTCGTGATTGCGTGTATGCAAGGCAAGTCAAGGATGCGTGTTGTGCAAGCTCCTTTTGGTGTAGCGTACAATACAAGACATTAGTGAAATAAAAAGAATATTTTTCATAAAATCTCGGGCTGTTACACACAGCATGCCCCAAACATTCATAATTGTATCATTTAAGGGATTATTTCTTCTAAGAGTATTTACTCTCATATTTCTCAACAAGCTTAAAATTATTTTAAGATTTAGTAGTATTATTTATTTTATTTATTTCTTTCAGATTTAGAGCCTTGAATTATCTACTCATTGAGACTTATCTAGAGGAAAACTCCAACTTCTCCTTTACCATAAACAAAATGAGATTTTCGTCAAAATGCCAGATCATTAAATCCATTTTTTTAGCCGGGAACCCATATTTTTCAGATCATAACATTAAATATTTCTACATTTTATTCTCTCTACTATCCAATTCATGAGTGAAATGATACTTTCCTTTGGCTATTTTACTTTGATCATCAACTTTTAGATCTCTTGGTATATCTCTTTAAAAAGTCTCTTTTTTAAATATTATCCAACAGTTTCTATATTAAATTACTAGTATATGTAAATTTTTTTACTTTTGACCTTTATTCACAAATATTAAATAATTTCATAGTCCACTTTACACATTTTTCTTTCAAAATTTATTATCTCTTCAAAAATACTTCACAATCCATACACTATAAGCCTACAAGAAAAATGGAATTTATTTCTACCAAAAAAAACTATGTTCCTCAAGAAAATCAAGGCTTCATCATTAAATACATGAATATAGAAATCCAATATATATTATGAGGTTTAACACTGATACATAACATAGATACTCTAATAACACTTACTTCAACAAGAGACACACTCAGAAGAGGGTCCAATTAATGTGATGGAAAAATTAAACCTTTTCGTGTATATTTTTATATTTATTTAAGGATATTGATCCCACATTGGTAGGAAATATGTTCAAATTTTTACTATTTTAAGAAAAATCACTTAAAAATTTTAAAAATATATGAATCAAAATCATTTACAGAGCCCATATATTTTTCTTGGTTCCCCAAAAAGGCCTATGTCTAAGGAGAACACATTGATGATATGTTGATGTACCAAAATATAGTAATACTCAATGTTTCTATGGACACAATGTTATTGTCATAGTCACTATATACTAAGACATCTGCCTTTATAATATTTAGGGTTTGGACACTCCTCACCCAAGGTTTACAACCACTTCCTCACCTCTATGCACTATATTAGTGACGTTTCTTCCATAGTCTATTCAAATATGTGTCAATATTAATAGATTAGATACTTAGGGATATATAAATGATGATAAGAAGATTCATCTTGTAACATATTCCTGATTTTATGTTATTTTGAATTTATTTTTAACTAAAAATAAATTATAAATATTCAGTTCATATAACTACTACTTTCATGAAAATCTTTATTTCATGAATCTCAAAATTTCAGGAAACTATGATCTTGTAATTTGTAATTCACGACCTTTATCAAAAACAATTATTCATATTAGACATATCATTTCACAAAAAAAATTATGTAAAAATTATGATCATAGAACTAATTGATTCATGGAAGTTCACCAACCGAACTTATTGGTTTATATAACTTCTTCATGAAACATAGACATTAGTGAATTCAAAGTGTTTTTCTCTAATGAATATCCCCTAACCAATTTTATCCCTTATTCTATATTTTATCATTTAGGGATTGGGTATGTATAATTAAATATTAACCCTTCATGCATCTTGGAATCTTTTTATTCATGTTACTTGAGTTCAAGAAAATTTATCCAAAATTCTTCATTTATAAATGTTTTTATTTCTAAACTACCCTACTTTTCGATGGATTCAAATCCCCAATGTGTGTTAGTTTTTATAACGTGTTCCTTGGAGACAATTTTTATTTTACCAATATTTCATGAACCCTTTTCATACAGGAATACTTCACGAATCATCCTATCTTTAAAGAGACTTATCACTTTAAAAACCACCAAAACAAGAACCTTCTCAACCACACTATCATGAAACTATGCCTTTTAAATGGAACAATTCCATTATCTATAGGAACATGTATTTCATGAAACTCTAAAACTTATCAAAAAAATTTAAAATATTTTTGATTATCTTACACTGTTTTTATACAATTTTTTGGAATAAAAATTTGGAAAGCATTGAAAAATTCATCCACCTTCAACACTAAATCCAATAACATTAGTTGGTTCAATTGTATATATCATGAAATAATTCTTCACTAGGAAGTCCTTTCTTACCAATTTCAACATAATACCAATCATACAGTATAGATAATTCATATTGAAGTGGATATTTACAAACTATAATATTTCTATTGTATTCATATTTGACAACCAGATACAGTATTGGAACTCTACCTACCTTCCAAGATTTATTTATTCATCAATTATAAAAAACTAATATTGTTTTCAATTATAAAAATTCTCATCCTTAGATACTAATAGATCTTATAGTGAATTACACAGCCTTATCTAACATATTGATTTATCCATGTTCAAATCTCAGAACCAATCATTCAATGTATTCAAATACTCTATCCCAATATCTTGATACTATGATTGATAAAAAATAAAATACCAAACATATGCTTGGGAAAACATTTTCCCTCATTATAATTTATTGACTATAAAACCATAAATTCATCATCTACCATATAATCCAAATATTTAATTGATAAAGATTTATGAATCCTCATTTTCCTCCCCTTTGATATTGAAAAAATGGTTCTTATGAATCCAGATTTTACTCTCACACTCTCTCCCTGTTAAAGACTCACAACATATGTCTTTTATCTCAACTCCCCCTTTCTTAAAAAACTCTATATAGGGTTCATTCATCTATATGTATAGTCCCCCTTAATCTATAAACTGCATGTATCAGATTATCAATGGTCTTTAGATACATGTTTGGGTATATAATTCTCCTCTAACCTCAGATAAACAGATATGGAGAGATCATTATCCCCCTTTATCATTATCTTTTACTCATACCATGTGATACCATATGTTGGCATCTAAAGGCCTCTTGTATATATCAACCATTTTAAAATAAACCTCTAAAACCATTGATCTCTATATTTAACCTTTTTTTCTATCTATTAAATTTTGATTGGAACATTTCTCTTATCACTACCATTAAAAACCACGTTATTTTTCAATATATAGTTTCATAAAACTTATATATATATAGAGAGTAAAATTACCATTAAGCATTGAGTAATTAACAAATACCCTAAGACCACTAATTCAAAACTCAATATAGAAAATAACATCTTAAGCTAAAAACATCAATGTTGTCCATATCACTCACTTAGTGCCATTGATGCTAGTAGAATAACTTCATTTATTTTGTAAATTATATTATCATCAAAATCAAACTAAAAACAAGAATACAATAAAATACCAATTAAATAAAAGTGTGTGAGACATACTACATGTCAATAAAACTATCATTGTTTGTTACAGAGAACTTCACAGTACTACTTGATATCCATGATCTTCAATTTTTAATAGGAATACTTTTTAGACAAGGATAAACATTCCAAAGTTAATGTCATTAATTATCCCTGAATATATCCATTTTTTGTAATGATACCACTTATTGATAATAATAATTGAGATAATTAAAAATGTTTATTTATAATTTAGAAATAAAGAGTCCCCTTGTTTGTAATCAAATTTATTTTCCAGTAGATTCGTGGTATCTTAAAAATAGTCAAGTGATTCTACATTGTCAGAAAAAAATAATTAAATACGAAATATATGAATGTTACTACTTCTCCAAAAATCTTCCTTTTATTGGTGGTATAATACCACCTGATCTAAGGACTTATAACAATGGTTGCATATTTAATATGACTTGGAACTACTAGATCATTCAAATATATCGTTGACGGATCCTTATCTATAGATTGGTTTCTTCATCAGATGTTCACCCTTTTAAATTCATGTGACTTATGGAATCTGATTTTGAGATTAGATTGGTTTCTTGAACCCACTTTTTGAGTATTATTCCACAAATGAATTTCAAGTATCATTTTTCTTCATTTCACATGTATCTCTACTAGTGTTATGAATTAACAGCCTTTCATTATATACCCACACCCCATGAATAGTACCTACCCCTTAGTATTGTACCACTATAATTATATATTAGATGCATTTAATTGAATGTGGAGAGAGATACTGCTCGAATACTCAAATAGAACTGTGTTTAGTCATGATAGAACAACCATTTTTCTAGAGTTTATCCAAACCATCATTTTTGTTCATCTATGAAATATAATTCTTACATAACTTACTATTCATATCAATTCTCTTAAACATTTATTTATTGGATTAGGATTATTATGATTTGAAAACAGTTCGGCCTTATTTTTCTAGGAATCCTTTATCTTCCTATCTAATTCCAACTGATATTTCCATATGATTAATCATTCTTTCAACACATTTTTAATATTATTTTTTCGTATGGGTTTTATAGTATTATTCTTATTTATGACTATAGGATTATACCCATGTGTAAAAGTCATATTCATTAATTATACTCCCATTTTATACTCATGTTTCCTCCTCCAATGGATGTATCTTTATCTTTCCTTTACTTCTTTCCTCATGTCATGGAATATGAACGCACCAAATCATTCATCATACTCATTACTTTTTCATCCAAATGATTCAAATCCCCATTTTTCATATGAGTAAATTATTTTGTTGGGTGTACATTCTTCTTACTCAAAACTAGAGTTTATTCTACTTTTTCTCCCATATTTGTTTGTGTTTTTTATAATAGGGTTATTGTTTTCATAATCTAGTATGTGACGGATAAACCTTTCATTGATATCCTTATTTTTTCTCCAATAATGTAAACCTATTTTTTCTTAATTTTATTTCTTATAGTGTAAAAACTATCTTTATAAGTAATATGGTTTTAGGTCATCCATGTGGGTTAATTTCTCTTCTTCCGACTAAAATACCTTTATATATGTCCAAGGTCGGTACAATTAAAATATATCCTAGTAAAAATATACCTATGGTCATAATGTTTATATTGAGATGATTATGTAGTGAGGGTTCCTATTATAAAATTAATCACTATAAATTCTATAGAAATACTCATGGTGTTCCTTAGTCATTCACAATAGTATCATTTCATCAATAATTTCTTCTAAGAGTCTTACCATTTAGTTTTTAAGGAATTTTTTGGTTATTTCAATAGTTAACAATATTCTTCATTATGTTTACTGATTTATGAATTGGATATTTTCATGCTCCACTCATAGATTATTATTTGAGGGAAACTCTAACTTTTATTTTTTCCTTTGACAAATTGAGATATTCCTCAAGTTATTTGATATTTTCTATATATACTCTCAGGTGATAACTCATATTCTATAGATAAAAACTTCTATTACTTCTATATTTATTCTCTCATATAGATAGTATTTGGGTGAAATTATACATTACTTTATCTACTTCTCCATGATCATCTTATTTCTGATTTGGTGTGATATTTCATCAATAAAGTCAATTTATTCTTTCATTTTTTGTCACAAACATTTTATATAAAAGTCCAAGGTGGACTCAATTATTTTCAACCACTTACTATCTATTCGCATATATTTGATGCTTTAATAGTCCACTTCACACATTATTATTTCCCAATTCTTTATCTATTTAGATATAATTCAAAACCTCATTACAAAAACCCTATAGTAACATGATCATTTAGTTCGTCCAACCAATAAAGTTAGTTCCTCAAAAAATTAGAGGATTCATAACAGAATACATAGGAATAACTAATTGAATAATGATTATTATTTTGAACACTAATATATACTTTTTCCATTTATTCATCTTATCTCAACTAGATACACCCTCATAGGAGGAGAATCCGGGTGATGGTTATAACACCCTCAATTTGAGGTACATTAACCATTTATTATGTAATTTTTTGTTATTTTTTTTACATTGGTTATAGTAGTTTCTAAAAAATTTTGCTGTGTTTTGGATGTGTATATGAGTGCAAAGTTTGATCCTGGTTATGTGAAATTATATTGTTCTCTTGAAGAATTTTGTAATATGCATAGGAGGATAAGAGGGTGTTCACAGATAGCACACAGTTTGTCCAAACTATTGATTTTTAAGAGAAATCATGTAAGTGGAGACAAAGGGAAAAGTGTAGTAGACACATAATTTTACTAACAATGTGAACCAATCATGTAGTGAGATAATTTGGAAGAAGATACATGCACACGATTAGCTGACGGTTTCTCAACCCATGTGTCATAAACATGCCACATGAATTTAACACCCCGAAAATTGAAGTTCAACTCGTTTTTAACCCTAGATGACCTCATTTTTCACCTATCCTAATAGGATCTAAAACTCCACTACTCTTCTTAGCATTCTTTGTGGTTCCCATTGAATTAAAATACAAATTTCTGGGATGAAAATTTGTTCAAGATCTGTAATGAAGGATAAATATCCTTTTTCGCTATTTCTATTTTGATCTCCTCATCTATTCTCAAAATAAATGTTATATCTAAAATATCATGGCTGAATCTATGATATATGATGTTATTAGATAAAATCATGATTGAATTATTTATCTAATGGTGGCTTGATCTCATATCAAGAGGTTTCATTCAGCTTTTATTTGTTTTTTTCACCCATTGAGAGGTTGGTCAATTCTCTCTCTTCAATAATTGTTATAGAACATGAATTATTAGTTTTAATAAATATTTTTTTATTATTTTAATGTAAATATGGGATTAATTTATAAAGAATTCTCATTTTTGGTTTATTATTGGGGAAACATATGAATTTGAATGTATATTGAAAAATCCCATTGGAATACACTTTTAAATTATAGTTTTGTATTAATCCAAGAAATATGTTATATGATTTTTTTAGAAGGAAGAATTTATTTACATAGAATGATTTATTATGGAAACATGGGAAGTCATGAATAAAATATGTGTTCATTTTTTCAGTCTATCAGGTCTTTTGGGTATGATCTTGGCACTTACTGTTAGTCCTTAAAAAGGGAATATATATTATCAAGTGATAAATTGGTAAAGGATCATTGATCATGAGTTTTAGATTGTTATCTAACATTAATGTGTGTGTGAGAGAGGAAAATTGTACTATGGGAGATAAGTGGGTTCTAAAATAACTTTGGATATTGTTTTATTAAAATGTATTATTAAAAAAACTATTATATGTTTCCTTCTGTTCATAAAACAACAAGAAAATGAATTGTTTCCCAGTGGAATGTGTGTGAATATTTTAGTAAATTACTTATGGGGTATGATTACTCACCCCATACATATGCACTTTGGTTTATATACAGATGTTTTTTCCTTGATAATAGAAAGGGTATGATATCATACTTCTATAGTGGTTCCTCTTGATGTAACTATCTATAGTCAAAACTATGGAGTTTATCATGTACTAGGATTCTGGAGTGGCTCCACCTTAGTGCCAAGTCATTATTTATTTATGTGTGTAGTGGTTTTGGTTTATTATTTCCACTAATAATTGTATATTTTTGTTTTATTAGTGTTTATTTTGAGTGTTATTGTTTATACAATAGGAATCAATGTTTTTATTTTATTTCATACTTTTTATGGATAGTTTTTTTTTTATCTAAATGGAAATTCATCCCAATTTTTTTAGGTAATCTCCCTTTTGGTAGGTGGAACCTCTGGTCATTCCAATCCAATTGTTACGGTTGAGATTTTAAAAATGGTATCATTTTTATTTGGTATATGAAATTTGAATGATATAAAGTAGTTTTTAGTCATAATAACTCAAAATGAATTGTATAAAAATATATATCATGAAATGATATAACTGGCATATTTATTCTAAACTTCAGGTTACTGAGGTGTTCTAGTAAGAATAGTATAATAAAATACTTCTTTCTGTGTTTATACTCATTATCATGTGTTTAGATGATGAGTGTAGCATATCATTCCCTAACAAAGAGATTCCAATAGTAAAACATTTTTCATATTATGTTTGATGTAAATCGCACACAGTGATAATTTATTTTGATGATTTAAAATATTAAATGAGTTTCGTATTCCAATGAGTGATGAATAAGTGGTTATTTATTTTAATTATATTGAAATGGAACAAGCTAGATGGAAAATATACCCATAAGAAGAGGCTATAAAAAAAGTGGTGGCACCTGAGACACAACTTAACAAACATCATTTTCAATGAATCTTTTACAATTTTCATGTTGCTGATTAGGGAAATCAAAATGAAAACCCTTGACACGAAGATTGTTCTGTGTAATTTTAAAAATAGAATTCACCAAAATTTAGGGGATATTAATAAATTTAAAAGGGAAAAGTGTGTGTTAATAGAATTAATAGAATATTATATTTCATTATAAACTCAACTAATTGAACGTTCATGTTACTGGTATCAA
Organism: Viscum album; assembly: GCA_963277665.1. Lineage (NCBI taxonomy): Eukaryota > Viridiplantae > Streptophyta > Magnoliopsida > Santalales > Viscaceae > Viscum > Viscum album. The sequence continues at coordinate 214,100,458 of OY728119.1, read as the reverse complement.
TGCACGAGGATATTCCATACTAATGGTGTAATTTATTTTTCCAAAATAATTTCGACTAAAGTCTTATGCAGGTCAGTTTTAAGAATTTTTTTGATAAATAATTTATCATATATTCCTTCAATATAGCCAAATATATATATATATATTCATCCGTAAGGAATAAAATCAATAGTTTATGAAATTGAAAGCTACGTTTATAAACATAGTTCAATTTTCTCTAGAAGTTACTACTATTTCATCCTTTGAGAAAATAATTGTGAGTCTTTCTTGTAGCTAAAAAATAATTCTAAGATAGTTTTACTCTATATTACTAATTTTTTTGATATAGTCAATAGAGAGATAATGGTTGAAGTGTATATCACTGGGAAATCGACTGGTGTAAGTACAGTTTCCTACAAAGGAATAGGTGGAAACTTTAATTCTAGAACCAAGTGAAATAGGAACACTTACATCTAATGTGATGGAACATCCTAGAATCAAACCACTAGATTATTTATCTTTCCAGCATAAATCATTAGAAATTATGGATATATCCATTGTGATTTATTCATACATAATGGGAAATATTGAAAATAACCACCATGATATTGTCATAATTATAAAAATATGTGGCATATTAAGGGTTTTTATCATAATGAAGAAATTTTAACTTCTAAAAATATATCACATTTGACTTAGACATCTTATCCCTTGACTAGACGATTATGTCAAAAAATTATCATCCTTGTAACTAAGATGGCAAGGGAGATTATAGGAAAACCGTCAATCCATAAGAAATGAAACCATATTTGATATGAAAAGAACATGGGGGATTGAGTAAAAAGGCATCTAGTGTTGAGGAAATGGTCATAGAAGGATAATAGTATAATTTTACTATACGATTCCCAATTATTCTTAAATTAAACCTCATCAATTTGTTTTTGATACAGGTGATCCCAATATTTTATTTCTTATTTTTTATTAATTAAAAAGTGTTTCATATTTAGATTGGTCCCCATGTGACAAGCATCTAGACACCATTAGGAAATTAAGACTGTATGAGGTTTAAATGTGGATCATTTTCGATAATAATTGATAGAAAATGGTTTTATTGAAAATGTTTTATAGAGATGGATGCCTTTTACTTTATAATGGGAATAAATCATTTATTTACATTTATGTCCCATATTAATTTTTCTTCATGATGAGTAATGTTTACATATACATATGGAATGATACATTTTTTAAAGGATATTTGGATGTGAAGGATATAAGAGTTGTAACTTTATCACAAATGGATCAAACTATTTCTTTTCAAATAATAGTAGTCACATTGGAAACTAAAGATATAATTGAGATAAGAAATTGTTCTACCATTGTGGATTTCCATCCTGATGTGATTTCAATAGATTTAACCTTTTTTCACATCAATGTGAAGTGTAATTTTTAATTCATGTACTTCTAGGATAAACCCCTATTTCCCATCCATTTTATAGAATGGAACTATTGGAATTTAAGGAGTTGAATATTAAATTAGAATAATTGAAAATTAAAGCATTTATAAGACCATGTACATCACCTTGGGCTACTATAGTTATTTTTTTCACGATATAAGATGGTTTTTTATAACTATATTCTAATTACAAATAGTTTTATCAAGTTATGATAAAGAATATATATCTAATTCCTTAGATTGATAAAATTTTGATCAATTAATGGTATCTAAATGGTTCTATAAAATTGATTTACTCTTTCGGTATCACTGACTTTAGTATAGGAAAGAGGATATGCAAAATATTTATTTTTGATTTCATTATTGTTATTATGAATATGTGATCATACCCACTGGTCTTATAAATGGACCAGTAAATATCATGGAAATGATGAATCATTCCTTTTAGAGGTACCTGGACTCTTTCGTCATGGTATTTCAAGAGGTTATTCTAGTGTACTGTCAACCTCAAAAGGAAAATTATTTACATTTAGAGATCGTGTTGATAATTTTTTTAGAGTGATGATAATTTGAAAAAAAATTATAAATAGAATTTAGAATACAAGAATCTTGTTACCATTTTGATGCAATTTCTGTTAAAGGAGTACCAGTTGACCATAAAAAGATTGAATTTTTTGTCTCTTGGTAACCACTAAAAGAAATACTTGAGATGTGTATCTTTTCAAACATAGTAGGTTACTATCACCATTTTTGGGGAATTATTATTACTCCAATCTTCTATTCCACTGATTAAGAGAATAGAATCTTTATTCCATTAGTGTGAGGATTTCTATAAACCCTTTTTGGATCTTAAATCAATGCTAACTTTGGCACCAGTTTTTGTTTTTTCAGATACTCAGAATGATTATGTTAATTATTGTGACACATTGAGACTTAAACTTGACTATGTTATCATGCTATGTGATTATTTGGTGGATTATGGATCAAAAAAGTTATTAATTCATGAAAATAATTATAATACCCATGATTTGGAATTGTTTATGTTATTTCATTATTTGAAAACCTTGTGTCATTATCTCTTTGGGGTGAAATTCACTCTATTCCTGGACAATAACTGTTTTAAAAAAAAAATTCACAATGATATTTAAATGAAACAAAATGAATATGGTTGTAATATTTCTATATATTAGACATTCATTTAGTATATAAAAATTAAAAAGTAAATTCCATGGCATAAATTTTAATACTATATTCATATACTCAGTTATCCAAATAATCTTATGATAAGTGGAAATTTATGAGAATTATTATCAATATACATTTGGATTATACTTGGAAAATTAATTCATGTTCTTCTATATATTGAATATTATTAATATGTTGAATGAAAATATAAAGGATGATCAAATATTGGATCTTTTTTTCATACCATTATGAAAAAACATAATGGTGCTAAGAACAATGATGTAAGGAAACAAGATGTGAACTCCATGTTGATTTTCCAAGATAATTTAGTAGTTCCATAGTGTTGTTAAAAACAACTCATTTATACCTGTCAACATTAAAAATGGGTGGTTCACCCAAGCATATAAAAGATTAACATGGCTCTAAGTACCCATTTCTGGTGGTCATATTTGAAAAAAATGTGGATGATTTTTTAAAAAATTACAAATATGTCAATATTCCAAGGATGAGCATTAATGACCAGATATAATTCTACAATATTTACCCGTACCCATATATAAATTTGTGCATATCACTATGGATTTTATCATGAGTTTTCAAAAAACTATTTGGAAGCATTATTTAATTTTGGTAATTATATACCAACTCATAATTTCATCCCACTTAATTACAATTAATGACTCTAATATAGTAGAAAACATGGTAAAATTTTACATTCAAGGATTTATAAAAATTCATGGATTAATTTTTTTGAAAATATCAATTTAGGTTCCTTGTTTCACCTATCATGTTTGGTAATCACTATAAGAAGCATTGGGTTCCCAATTTACATTGAGCATGTCATATTATCCTCAACCGGATGGGAGGTGGGAAAAAAGTTCAGGCATTGGATTACATGCTCTGAGATTGTGTTTTGATTTTTGGTGGATCATGGGAGGATAATTTTTTAAGTGGAGCTTAATTATAAAAATAGTTATCATCCCATGATATATATTGATATGTTTGAAGCATTTTATGGATTTTCATTTTAGTCTCTACTTTGTTAGGTAGAGACTATATAAACTTTTCTATTGGGACCCAACCTTGTTTAAGAGATGATTGATAAAATACATAAGATCAAGAAATGTATGGTTTCAAACCATATCTACCAAAAATATTATATTAATAATAATTTTCATCTTTAATCATTTACCAGGGGAGATAATGTGTTCTTAAAATTCTATATATCACTAGGATATCGTCGATTGTGTAAGCAAGTGAAGTTGTCTACTCGATATGTTGGACCTTTTGAGATACTTGAAATAATTTTTTATTTTTAATATTGACTGGATTTACATAAAATATTCATTATGGTTCATAATATTTTCCATATATCTCAATTAAGTAATTACTAACATGATTGTAGCCATGTGTTTTTAGGGGATAATAATGGTATTGATCCAAATGAAAATTTTCTAATCCAACAATTTTTATATCTAATAGATAATATAATTATTTATGTGGAAAATGTATTCCATTGTTTTGATTTTTATGGAAGCATGGAGAAATTCAATAGGATATGTTGGAATATGAAAATGAATTATTAGAGTAATGGACTCAAACTTTCCAATATTTTGGTGATCTCCAGATTTTTGGGGATGGAAAGTATAATGGTGGGAAGAACACAATGACCCCATTTTGATGAATTTTACCATTTTATTTTCTATTATGATTTTATATGAGACTTGGGTTGCATTTTGAGAGTTTTATTTTGTTTTTATGTGTTTTGGAACTGTTTTTTAAGTTGAAAAGTTTAAAAAGAGTTCAGGGAAACCATACGGTTTTATGGAGAAAATTGTTTGAATGGATTTATAGGGTAGTAGGGTGGGCAAACATAGTTCATAGTTAGTTTAAACCAATCTGGTTCCCGAAAGAAACCATGAAATTGAAGGAAGGGGAAAAATTACACTTTCTGCATCCAAACCATGTGAACCAACTGTTTTAGGTTATGTTTTGGTGGCAGTAGCATGTTCACAGTTTTTTTAAACTAGCTGGCCTAATTGTGTCATGATTATTTAATTCTTTAAAAATTAGAGTTTAAATCGACTTTACTACCCTATCCCTCAATATTCACATCTTTCATACTGCTCTTGAACTCCACTCTTCTTGTAAGAATTTTTTTGTGGTTCCCTTTGATCCAGAATAAAGTTTTGACGGATCTAAGCATGTTGGATCTCAAATATCAACAATGATTATCTGTTTTAACTATTTATATTTAAATATCTTCATCTTCTCTCACATAGAAGGTTATATCCAAGCCTTTATTGAGAGATCCACTGTCTAAGATATGTTTTGAGGAAAACATGATTTGATATATTGAAGGAAAGGAGTCTTGAGCCTTAATTAATAGATTAATTTGTTTCACTCTTCATTTCCATCACCTTTTTAGTGGTAAGAGGCTTCTCTCTCTTCATAACATGTAATATTACTTGAAGTATTGGCTTTATAAAATGTTCTTCTTGGATTTGGAAATGAAACATTGGATGATTTCATAAATAAAATCTCCCTTTTAGATTGTGATGTGAAAATAATTTGAATCTAAATGGATTTTGCAAAGCCCCTTTTGTTTATGGATTTAAATTACAGGTTTGTTTAAATTAAAGAATGATTTATGATGAAATTTTCTAAAATTAAGGACTGATTTATGTGGAATGATTTAGTAAGGAACATTTTAAAAATCAAGTACGTGACATGAATTAATATTTTCATTATATGAGGGAATAATGGTATGTAAATGGAACTCAATCATAGACTACAGTTATATAAAGGTATATTACCAATTGATGACATGATGATGGAGAGATCACCGCTCACGAGTTTTGGATTTTAATTTAACATGAACATGTCTATGTGTATGTGTTTGAAGTTGAAACATAGAATAATAATAGTCTTAAAAATAATTATGGTTGATGTTTTATTAAATTCTAGTTTTGATAAACTACATTGATTCATTTACTTATATTAATAAAACTGTGAGATAATGTGTTCTTATCGTAATGGAATGTGTGGAAATATTTTTGTACATTTCCTATTGAGATTGTATCATCCCTAGCCTGGTTCTCCCTCACGTGACTGAGATAGGTCACTATATAACCTCAGGTGCAACACCATATATTCCAGAGCCTGCAAAATAGTTGAAAGGGTATGATATATATAGTGTAGAGACTATTTCCATAGGTACTAAACAATAAACATAGAAAACAAACATAGTAAAAAATCAGTATAAACCAACTCTAATAGATAAATAGGTATTATCCAAATCAATCCAATATAATCAAACCATGTAATTTCATATTATAATGTAATACTAAATATCAAATTGAAATCATACAATAAAATGAATAACATTAATAAAAATAAATAAAGTATCACAACACTGATCCTAAACCCCATGATCTATCCCATATCCAAGATTCATTCCTCACCAGTTAAACAAATAGTCAAGAATTGGGGCCCTTCTCTTATCCAAACTTACATCCATAACGTCTACCTGGGTACCAAATGGAGGCCCACGTAACAGGTGATTGAAACTAAATATAGAACCAAAAACGATAAAAAGACAAATCTATTATGTTTTATATTGTATGTAGTAGTATGATATACATATAAATTAATCCATAAATAAAATATTGAATATCAAATTACCTTCGAACACTCGGGCTCCAATTTGAAACCCAGGGTTTGCCAAACCAATATCAGCATGACGTGAGAAGTCTTTGTACAATCTCACCAGTCATTCCATGTGGATTCACATGCCATGGAAGAATCACACATTCTATTTATATCTGACACAAGGAATTTTTCCATGCCAAGTCTGAATTTTTAGTTCACATGTTAATGGAATCTTCATGAATTCTCATGTAAGAGTGGTATACATGTTACCAAGGTACATAACCATACAATGGTAAAATTATTCATCAATATAAAATAAGAAAATCCCCATTCTAGAGATACTTAAATGGCCTGATAACATCATACTCTATGAAAATTCCCATACTATGGATAATTTTAAGTTTCATACATCAAAAGAAATCAATATCCAATGCATTCAAAATCACTAAAAATTCCAAGCATGTTAAGCTATAAAAAATGGTTAAATCATGTGAATTAACTATTTTAATTACATATCATTATTAATTTAATCCAATTCCTAGTTTCATTACAATTTTCCAATTCTCATAACAATAGCGACAATTTCAATTCACATTACAAATATTCCAGCATCTCATTTCACGTTCCAAGCTAAGCCTAGATTAAAATTTCAAACATCTTGGATGAAATATTTCACAATGATTCCATCTTGATATCAACCAATTATTTAAAAATCAAATAAAATGAAAATGAATTTAAAAATTCCATGTTCTAGCTAGATTTTAAGAGTATAAATACATCATGGGTGGCCACAAGTCCTTGTTTCATTCACTAATAGAACTGATGGGATCTATTAGAGGTTTATGTAAGAGGATTAAATGAATTCTAGAGGATTACAAATAAGATAATTTCTTTACATTGAATGTTAGTACGATCTCATATATTTCACATAATACAATAATATATGACGACATTGGGAGATGTTTTTTACTCCCACCACAAAATCTATAATAATAATATAAGATCACACATCTAAGGCAATGAACCACACCATGATTCCCAATTCATGATTTTTGGACCAAACCAATTATCAAAGAATGAAGCGAATGTATTAATGAATCCATATAATCCATATATAACCCTTCAAATTCAAAAATAAAATGTTAGTGTTGATGTAGGGTAATTAGAAGTTAAATGGCGGTTTTGGTGAAAATATTATGATTCTTCCCCTCATTATTCAGTACTGTTTTGGATCCATCAACTAGTCGCTGGTTTCTATTTACTATCTGGAAGAGTCGTCTAGAATATCTGCACCTTTGGAAACCCCACCAGTGTGTTAGTGGATCTCTTGTAGGTGACCCATTCTATAAAATTTCCTTCATAAGGCTGGTGGGTCTCACTAAATGGCGTGTGGGATTCATTTAGACATACTTGTATAATTCCCCATACACTATCTAGTTGCTGGAACTACAGCTTCCCCATTACTATATAAAACTACCAGTAATAAAAAATATCCTCCTATAAGCCCCGCAAAATATCTAAAATTCATTTCTTACTGGAATAGAGATTTTTTATATATTTCAAAATTGTTCAAATAAAAATTAAAATTTTAAAATATCAATTCATAGAACCTCCATAATATATAATGGTGTATCCTCGAGCTGTGCTCCCATGCATTATTTAGGGGTATTGAGTAACAACTCATTCTATTAAGCTCACATTTCTGACTCTTTCTCTCCCATGTATTATCTATAATAGGCCCATGATTCCACTATACTGACACCATAGGAATAATATTTCCACAGAAATTTATCTCACTATGGTCTATGATATAGATCAGAATATCCTCAAAGTATGAAATAGAATCAAACTAGACATCAAATACATTTATCACATGAGAAATATCATGGTGATATAACTAAATATATGAAAAAAAATATGTCATCCATGGAATTGTAGACTTAGGGAAGACCCAATCATAAATCCACTAGACTGATCCCTTACATTGTCTCAAACATCTCGAAAAACAAGTGTTCTAGAATACCTTGATTCTAGATACAATGTTTCCCCATCTATGGAAACAAATGCACAATGACCTGATGACCAATCTTTAATTACACAGGTTTCCTAAGATGGTTAGAAAAATATTTATTAATGATCTACATGTTTTCCAAAAACTTTCTAATCAACTAAACCTACTCAGACAACTCCTACATGAACCAGGTTCTATGAGCTTTGACTCACCTACCTCTAACTAGAATAATGTTGAATTACATGGACTTCTATATGAAGCCTTAACAGGATTCATTTGGACTAATTATTTTAAGATATTATTATAAAAAAACTCTATGAGTGATAGATGATTCTCCCAAGAACCACTGAAGTCTAGAATGTAGGCTCATAATAAGTACTTCTCTTCAGATTGGTGATTAGTCTGGGGATGATAGGCTCTATTCAGATCAAAATGTATCCCAATTCCATATAAACACCCTTTTAGAAACATGAAATAAAATGGGTATCTCTATGGAAAATTATAATCCATGGAACATTAGGAAATCTAGTTATCTCTTATAGGTGTAAATTACATAGATCATCAACATATAAGGTCTCCCTTAAAATAAAGAAATAAGCTACCTTTCTTAGAAGATCCATGATCACCCCCAATATATCATTATTTCAAGGTGAATTTGATAATACTATCACAAAATATATAATGATATCATCCAACTACATTTCTGAAATGGGTGAAGGCTTCAACAACCCAGTAGGCCATTGACATCCAGGCTTCACCTAATAAAAAGTGAAACATTCTTCCAAGAGCCCAATTAACCCTTTATTCTTCTTTATCCATTAAAATTTTCTATGGATGTCATGAAAAAATTACTATCCAAGACGTACCACTAACATTGAATCATTACATTCCTTTATGATATCCTCATGCATTCTCATAGGAACCCAGATACGACCCTGGATATAAAGAACCTCATCTTCTATAAGGAACCAGATAGACTGTGGATCCCCTCCATTTAATTTATACCTTACAGATAAAAACTCTAGATCAAATTACTAAATCCCCTAGACTCAATCTAGGAGTGTGAAAACATTATATATCATTGTCATAGTTTATCGACCTAGAGAATATGGAACATCCAGATTCAATAATGCAAAGAGAGACATTAAACACCACCCACCACAAGATTCCTTCAAAACCTATGATTTTGTCATCATACTCAAGGAATAAGAAAATATTTTTACTTTTCAAGGCTATTATTCTAAATTATTTTCAAAAGACTATTGATAATAAACCGACATCATCTATTGAAGGTCCATGTACCACTGTTGAAATATATATTGCAACCTATTAGGGTTTTTGTACACCAAAAATACCTCCCACAATAGACAATGTCACCAAAATCATAATGTATATACCACCATAGCTGGCTCTAAGTTGTAACTGGGATAATTCCACTCATATAACCTCAACCGATAGAGCCATAAAAAACCACTTGATCCTCTTGTAACAACACTTCCCAAATCCCATCTTCAGATGCAACACAATATATGGTATACTCGTTATCGGCCTCATATAAGTTCAGGATCAGTGTTGTGGTCAATTTTCTATTCAAATCAGGAAATAAAATTCTAATGAATTAGACCAAAAATGTATCAAACATTTCATGGTAAAACTGAACTTCATTGAAACTAGACAGAAGAATTACTACATGAAAAAAGGTAATATTCTCTCAATATTAAGAAACACTATATCTCAAAGCCATTTTTAGGTCGTAGACATTAGTCCATAGATCCCTCTTTCTCTGGGTCCAATGACACCCCCTCCATTGGGATAACATGGCCCATGAAGTGATTTTTTTCAATCCATAAATGAAACATAAATATCTTATCTTATAGTGGATTATCTCATAGCATACATAGGATGATGAAAAGTTCTTGGAAATTATTATCTATGGATTGGCAGTATAATATGAAATTATCCATGAAATCATCCACAAATTGGTCTAAATACATATGGATGATCTGATTCATCAATTCCATGAACACTGCCCATGTATTCATTTGAATAAAAGAAAATTAACAGTAACTCATATAAGTTGTACCAACTTCGTAAAGCAATCTTGGGTATGTATGACAGTCTCACCCTTAACTAATAGTACCCATACCTAATGTTAATCTTGGAGAAAATACAAGAACCTATCACTTATCTAAATAGATCATTGATCTATGGAAGTAGATCCCAATTCTTGAATTTCATCTATTATAGCCATCAATAATCCTCACATTAACATAAGGTTTCTTCTACTGTCTTTAAAAATAACATGAGGGAAACCCATGGTGACGTACTAGGTCATATGAATCAATGATCTTATAGATCCTCCAACTAAAATTTATAATAATAAATCTCTAATAGTTCCATCTTCTAGGGTGGGATAAAAATTAGTTCTACTCCTACAACCATCTTGACAGTGAACCAAATATATCTCTTAGTTTTTAATATGGATAACTATATAAGAAATATGTATAAAAAGTAGTCCACTATTAGTGGAAATGTAATTTACTACAACTCTCTATCATCTAACATAATGATTACTACCTAGTTCATGAGACACTGCAATATGTACCAAATTGGTCATGTATGCCCATACAGAAGAAACCGTTCACCATGATGGATAAAGCTACCCTTTCTGAAGATAGAATGTACACTCTCCTCTAATAATAGTCCATATGATCTCAGTAAAGAATAATCCAATTCATACCTAGAATAAAATCAAGTCCAGTAATTTCCAGAACAAATTTTTCCTATAGGAAATAATGGACACTAATTTTGAGAGAACACTCCTTACATCATCTGATACCCTCTAATCACCATATTAATGGTGTATCAATGGTTATAACACAATCCATATCTTTTACATAAAAAAACAAGGTATTGTAAAATTGAGTATATATGGAGATGCTCATGTATCAAAAAATACAATAAAGGGATGATGAAGAAAGAATTGTGCCATTGATAATGGAAGTTCTGGAATACATACTTGTAGCGGTAAAATATATAGAATGCATCTAACTCAGCCCCTATAACTTGAGATCCAACCTGACTCCCTTATGGTGCTACTTTTATTAATCCCACTACTTATATGTGGGGTTACGCCACCCCATTTCCTGGACGGAGAGTCCTATAGAACTCCATCCATTTGTGTGTTAAGTGTTAGCCAAGTCCATATCAGACCCCATTGTCTTCCACAATCTATCACTACTACTTTATTATTGAGTTATCTAGCATAAACTATATAGCTATCCCATTTTACTATGATCTTGGAACATTTATAAAATTAAGGAACATCAAAAGTTCATATGGCCATCCATTCCACACTGAAAAAACAACCCCAAGCTATGTTTCTAAGATGTGTATCCACTCCCCCGACTTCTCTTCTCACTACTACAATATTATAAATTCAAATAATAATAATTCTTTCCACATAATGAAGAAAATATTGATCATCTAGCTAAAATTTTCATCCCACCACTCAGATCCTCCATCATATTCTCTTGGGCAATGACAATTTGATTCATTAAATCACATAATTTTTTTTAAATGGAATACGTTTAATTTTTAATTGATACCATGTGAGATAACATCCTATAACTTATTCACAAAAACTATCTCATCTCTTAGAAATGTTTGTGAAAAACATTATAGGTTAATAAAACATCTAATATAGTCTATAAAAAACATTCTCCCCTACATTTGGTGTACAAAATCTTAAGTAATTTTGTCCCTTAGAGTCACTAGATATATGTGACCCATGAACATATATTTGAATCACTTATATGTTATCTCCTCATGTTTCTATGATATCTCTACAGATTTTTCCTTGTCCTTATATCATATAAGAAAAAATATTTACCCTTATATCCAGGGGAGTCACTAGAGGACTAAAGATAATCTGGAGTGACTCAATCCATAACTATGTTACCTATGGGCCTCCCTCTAGGTAGACCATACGAAATATAAGAAACATTTATGTAGCTAATCATATGTCAGATTCACTAGAGGTATAGGATGTATTAGTTCTACCATGTGAGGTGTGTGCTCATTAACACTATTCTGAATTTCAACTAAAAGACTATAAAGAGGAATATATCAATATGGGGATACATAGTAATAAGATCATATGTTTCAAAAAAAGATCACTTGAGAGGTAAAAAGTGACAATAGATATCCAAGGTCACAAGGTAATTTCACTTCATGGATTAAAAATTTAATTAATCATATTTTAACCAAGTAATTTTATTCCTTTTCATTATGAAATTCATGAAATTTAACATCTAATAAATGAATCACTCGGATAATAAATTCTTGATGGAATAATTTTATATATGTCTACTATGATGAAATCATATCCACCTCATGTCATACCAGACCATGATTAAAATATCATAAAATAATATCATCACACAAAAACTACTTCACCAAAGGTGAAAACCATCACACCTGTAACAAGAAAACAAAAAGAACTGTAATATCATACCTATAAACATTGATTTCCCGTTCCACATGAGTTAGATACTACTACACAAAAGATAATTACGAATCCCTGAAAAATCCTACTCTCTTTTAAATCTTTACCATATAGTAAATAAAAAAACCTCCTTTGATACCACTTTGTAATATCCATATCCCATTTCTCCCTCATGTATTTGAGATGGGTATTTACAAGACCACATGTGCACCTCCCTATATTCCAGAGGCTACTGACTAGTGGTGCGGTTCTGATATGTATAGTGAGGAGACAATACCCTCTGCTACTAAAAAATGAAAAAATTATAGAACACAATAAAAAATTTATATAAATAAAATCTAACATATAAAAATGAGATGGCCAAATAAATCCTAAATAATCAAACCATGCAATGTCATACTATAATGTCATATTAAATTTCATGCAGAAAATCATATAATAAAACAACTAAATTAAATAATAAAATTAAAGTCTCCCAACACTAGTCTATAGCCCTAAGATCATACCCATCCTAAATATCAAGTCCAATCTATAAAAACAAATATTCAAGCACAAGTTCTCTGTCCCTTGTAAAAACGTCCATCCATGAAGTCTTCTAGTGTACCTAATGGTAGCCAAAATTGGGTGTGAGGTAAGCTTAGTAGGCCACCACCAAAAGTGTCAAAAAAAAATTAATTTTGAGTAATAGTTCATATATAAATATGATATAAATAATAATTAATTAATCAATTAAATGTATATCATGAATTAAAATTACCAACCCTCATGCTCCAGGTTGAAATCTAGTGTCTTCCAAACTTGCTCGAATATAATTCTAGAAGTATATGTTAACTATAACCATTGAGTATAGGAATATTTCAATTCCAAGAAACAATAAAAAAATTTATTTGTAGGTTACCCAAGATGGATTCTCATGCCAATAGAGAATTTTTCATTCCATGCATTAATAGACTTCATCAAAATTCTTATTCCATATATACTTAGAAGTTACCATGGCACATTACCATGATAAAGGAAAATTATACAGCAATGGACCCAGTGAAAATCCCCAAGATAGGGACACTTTTATTATTAAAGGACATCATATCCAATAAAAATTCTCATGCTAAGTCCATTTTTACATTTCATATATCAAAATCAAGAAATAGTTAATACATACCAAATCTGAAAACTTGTTAAACATGAAAACATATGCTGAAATAGTTAATTGATGTCAATTACCAATTCTATTTCCAATTTCAATTACATACCATTATTCATGTATTATAATTACCAGTTTCATTTTAATATACCAATTCTCATATAAATTGGGACAATTAGGATTCACATTAAAATTATTTAAACATACCATTTCACATTCCAAGCCCATATTCTAATTTCAACCTTTTATGGTGAAAAGGTCCAAAAGTTTTTATCCAAGAGATCAAAATATGATTTAAAAATAAAATAAAGGGGAACTAAGTTCAAAAATTCAATTTCCAAACCAATGCTCTAGGGTTAAAAGTCTTCTTAGGAGGCCACAAGTCCAAGTCTTATACTAAAAAAGTCCCAATGAGACCTATTAGAGGTCTATACATGAGAATTGAATCCATTTTATAGAATTATAATTAATAGAGGTCACACGCATGGTGTACCAGTATAATTTCACAAGTTTCATATATTATAAAACCAAAGTTGGCCTTGTGGTGATTTTTGAGACCACTATCATACAAGAACTAAAAGGAATCCAAGATCGAGGGTCTGGATCAACTAACTACACAACGATTCTTGATTCAAGGTGTGTGGATAAAATCAAGGAACAAGAAACCATAATAATAAGTTGTATAATCCCAAGGTGATTTTGAGAACCCTTTAAAATCAAAAATCATAGTTTATCATCGAATTAGGGGTAGGGAGAAGTAAAATGGTGATTTATAGAGGCATAGATATGATTATTACCCTCATTGTCCTGACCCATCTCGGCACCACTAGCTAGCTAGTGGTGTTATCCAAAATAGTTTTACCTATGGAAACCCAACCAACTGGTTAGTGGGTATCTTGTAGGTGACCCACTCTTCTAGGATTCCACCGGTCAGCTGGTAGGTCTCAAAAGCTATCTAGTAGGAAATATGTATCTATACATAAGTAGTACACTATTGACCAGCTAACTGGTACACTCCAACATTTATTTGGGGGCAGAAAAACATTCCTATTGCTCCATGACACTACCAACCAATGAAACAATCCCTCTTTTGATCCATCAAAAAACTTTGAAAAGTAATTTATAACTATAACATGGTTCATTTACAAAATCAATATAATGGTTTAAATAATAGTTACTGAGGTTAATGATGGGGTCTTACAAGTTATGATTACTCAGCCTCTGTGTATTCCCTTCAGTCCATATGTTGATACTATTTTCCATTATATAGTAAATGGGATGATTTTATATTTCTCTAGTGGTGCCTCTTGATGAATCATTATATAGTCATAGCTTTGGTGTTGATCATGTATTTAGAGTCTAGAGTGGTGACACCTTAGTTGAATCCATGCTATATTTTATTTCCTTTTGGTCATGTTTTATTTTTTTTATCGATACACTGATATTGTTATTTTGTTGTTATTTATTTTGAGTTATATTGTTTATACCTCATACATCATATAGTTTGTTTTTTTAATAATATTTTTTATGGATAGCCTATATTTTTTATAAAAGGAAAATCACCCCCGCCAATTTTTAAGTAACCCCTATGCATTTACTTCTAGCCTTTGGTGTCTTAGGGATGTCACCCAAAATTAGTAGCACCTAGACTCTTTTGAGGAAAATGATTAGAGTTTGTATGTTACAATGTTCAAATGAAACATTTTATTTAATATTTTTATATTTATTTTAGGATCATTTTTCACTGTTTGTAGTAATTGTGTTGAAACTGTTACTCTTGTAATTAAAATCAACAAAACATACAATAAATTTATAAATGTAAAGCATGAACATAACTAATATATTTTACTTGTTTCCCCATTATGTTCTATCCACAAGGGGAACACATTGATGATGTGTTTGTATTTTAAAATACACTAATATTAAATTTTTCTATTTTTATAATGTTCCAATCTTGGTAACTTTACCTACTCCCACAACCTTTGTAGTATTTAGGGTTCGATCACTCCTTACCCAAATATCACTGCCTCTTTCTCACCTATGTGCACTATGTTTATGAAAGTACCTCCATGATTTATAGACTTATAGTTACTCTCTAGTAGATTGGAAACATAATGCGCTATACTTAATAATATTTAGACTCAAATTACATCATAGTCATAATTTTATGCTACATTAATTACACTATTCACATGAAATGGATGATCAATATGATCTATTCATGTAACTTCTACTTTAAAGAAACTCCTATATTAAAAAAACTCCTTCTTTTCAAGATGATGTTGTCTTGTAAGTTCAAACATGTAAATATTTATTATGTTTTTTCTTCCATGAAAGATAAAATTTCATGTTAAATAATGTTTCACAATAATATTTTTTATGAGGAACTTAGTGACATATGGAATTTTCCCACATAATTTTGTGGTTCATCTGACTTATACATGAAATTTATAATTTTAGAAATAAAAAAATATACCAAGAATATCTCTCATCTAATTATCAACCTTATTCTCACTTTTCTCCTTTATGGATTACGTATTTGTATGAAAATATTAAAACATCCCACAATTTGAAAACTTTTCCATCATGTCACTTTAGTTTGTGAAAGTTTCTCTATTATTCATTATTTTTAAAACATTTATTCATGAATATCCCCTTGTTCCAGGTGTCTTGGACTAGCTAATGTATACATGTTCACAAAATTCTATCTTTCTAATTTACCAATATTCCATCAACCTTCTTCGGGAAAAATTCTTTAATGAAGCTTCTTGAAATAAACGAAACTTATCATTTTTTATATCTTTAGTGTTTATTCCTCCTTCTCCACACAATCATGAAACTCTTCCTTTGTGATATAATAATTTTTCAACCTCTAAGAATATGTATTTTTACGAACTCTAACATTTCTTTAGAAACATTTCATAATATTCCCAATCAGATATAACTTTTTTATTCCCATATTTTTGGACCAAATATTTTGTAAACACTAGAAAACTATGCCACCATCAACACTAAATCCTAATTGATGTATTAAATTAGTTTCATATATATGGACAACTTATTCCATTTTAAACTTTTTTATTACCACTTCCAATGTAATACCAATCATCCAATAGTGATACTTAATTCTACTAAGGATAGTTCAAAACTATAATCTCCCTATTCAATTCATCTTTAAAAACCATTAATAGGATAGTTACTATATTGGTATTCCATGATTAATTACATCCAATATTATACAACATCAAGATAGTTGTCAATTATTAATCATCTCCTCTTGAATAACTATTAAATCTTGAGGTAAATTCCAAAACCCACTATAATATATAGGGATTTGTTATATTAATCTCTCAGAACCAATTCTTCAATATATTCTAATAATTGACCCATACTTCCTGATACTGTTATTAAAAATCAACAATAAACCAAGGTTTAGGACCATCATTCTATCACATTTATGAAAAGTATCATTTTTTAGAATTTTTTTGTAACTAAATAACCCAAAATATAATATTTGGTTTATATATTTAAGCACTCATCACAAATAATTAATGTGGATTTATTTTCGAAAAGGCTGATAATGGATAACATGGGATTAATTGAACGCAATGTTTGTTCAAGTGGCTATCATGAATAGTAGACTACTAATAATCTTTTTATAAAGAGTCACATTAACATCCTCACCTTAAATCTCCATTGATAATTTCATCCGAGTCTCTATCAATGTAGCCATTGGTTTAGAATCATCCTTTTAAAACTATTTCTGAAACCCCATGGAATATTTCACATAGGAGATGAATGTCCCCTTCTTTCATTGAATCTCATGTAAATCAAGGAAAAATGTTTGTTCACCAATTATTGAAATTTATAACTTAGACCATAATAAAACTAAAAACATCTTTCATTGGGTATTATCCATGCCATAAAATTTTATTTCCACAAAATATATGAGTTAAAAAATCTATTTTATTAGTCCATATTAATGTAGTTGTTTTTATCAACCCCACCTATATGAAAACCATGCCTTTACAAACATTATTCGTGTTGAGAGTACCACTATATTTGTTCTTTATTTGGTCTATATAATTATTTCTTTAACTGGAACACTTTTCATTCATTTTCAAAATGATATTTTTCTTTATATCTCAATATTTATTTCCCATTCAAGGACACCACTCAAGAATCCTATTTTGATATCCATTGGATACAACATAAATGAGTTTTAGATATGCAGAGCCAATAATAATTGAATAGTCACTATTGAATCCACAAGTGAAAATGATTCTTCAAACTCAATACCTATAATCTGGGATTACCCCTTTCATGATAGTTCTCACGTATACCTTTCCACCTCTCCATTTTAACTAATTTTGTTTAAAAAAATATTTTCTCAATTAAAATTTTATTTTTTATCCTTTAAATAATTTCCCAAGTGTTTTTCTTTTCAATTTGGTCACATTATCCATGCATCTATTTATCCTACCTTCATCCTAGGTAGCTTCATCTATTGTTTTGGTCTTACTTTAAATATTAATGAATCATTGTTATGCACTTTCGTCCTTCTTATTTGAATTGGGGTTATCCTCTCCCTAATAATTTTTTTAATTATTTATTCCATATTAAATTGTCTACATAGTCCTATAATTCCCACTATGTTTTCCCCATCATCATAGTTATCATATAAGTTAACTTCTACCCTTCAAAATCCCCCCAATCTAGATACCTTCATCACTTTCTACCTAAAAAAATTTCGATTCTATAAAAATTATTATTATTTGGAAGTGATGTTTTCACATATGTTTTATAATTTTTCTCATTTTTAGTTATGTAAACCTCATTAGTTTTGAAGACTATTCCCCTTAATTTATTATAGTGCCTAAATTCCTTAATTTTGGATGAATAAAAAATGAAGATACCTTTTTCACATTATACGTAAAACTTTATATTATTTTCATTATTAATAATAAATAAATTAAAACCAATTACCTAGAAATACTTCAATGTGGTATTTGTTTATACTAAATTTCATATAGAGTCTTGTTTGTATCCAGACTTAATAATTCTTAGTTAGACATATAAACCTCTATAAGAAATATTTCACTGAAATAATTCTAATATACATATTTTTCAATGAGTATAGTTCAATATATATTTTTGATTATAAAATTATTCATTTACATAACTCTATTCTACTAATTATTTCCCATAACTGTCACATGATATCAAATCACATGTTTTTCTAGATGTTCTTTCACTTGGGTGTTTTTAAATTATCTACTATTTTCAGTGTAAAAAATTAGATTTTTTACACCAACAATATGTTTTGGTTCTCTATGGTAATAATTTATACATTTGAATACCTATATTTTGTGATTAATCCACATAAACCGCACTATCCTACTAAAATAATCAATAAATAATACATAATATTATTTTTAATTTGAATATTTTGGAGTCATTAGCCTTAATAAATCCCAATGAATGAGTTCAAGAAGACCTAATGACTTTTCTTTATTTGTCTTTTAAATATTCTGAACATTCTTCAATTTTTTATAAGAGTCACATATGTGAGTTTTGGCTCATGTGATATTGGGGAAAGCAAGAGATCCGTCATTATTTATAATATTTTCACATGATTTTTAGCTTAGGTGGTGAAGTCTCTTGTTAAATTATTTTTTATTCAACTTGAATAACATGCACTAATTTTGTTCAACAATAAGGTAAATATTTCCTCTAACACATATTCCAATAAAAAAACTAAACTATATATATACTTGATCACATAATCATTCTTATCGAGAACCACATTATGTCCTGAATGACATAACTAGAACTAACTATTGAAATTTTGGTGAAGGACATCAACCAAGAACACATCCTTTTAAGACCATTTACACCAACCTTTTCCTTCTAGAACCAAGAATTTTCAATCCTTAATTATTACCAAATTTCACCAATTCATTGGTATAATACTTTATACCACTAATAAGATCATAATTTTTTATCATTTGCGATGTACATTAATTTTCCAGAACCCATAATCCCAACATACCTACTACCCTCAAAACCATCTTAACAACATTGTCCTTATTTTTTATTAATTTCTTCACCTTTTTCTATTAGCTAGCATATATTTATTATGGAAAATATTTTTCCACCTCTATATATATTTTTTATCCTTGTTTACTGAAGATATAAATATCTTTTATGTATCCAGTTTTTTTATTTTCATCCATTTATTGTCAATCACATATCCATGTCACTTTTTGAACATTATTTTATAAAGTTGAAGAAAAATTGGATACCTTATTACCATATCCATCACACTAAAAATAGTAGGAATAAAAATGAAAATAAAAGGAAGAAAAAATGATTTCATGTTCTTGATGTTGTTTCTATTTGAAAAAACTAGTTTTAAAAGAGAACACATATTGAATGTGTCCCAATTTTCCAAAACATTATCATCCATTTTTTTGTGTCATCATTCCAACTTTTATTTTTTATTGGAGGTTATTTGAGATTCCTATAAGTAGCTTTCATCGGGGCTGTTACCACATGTGGCTTAGCATGAATCATGGTTATCTTCTTCTTATGACATGATACATTGAAATTTTCCATTTTTTTTGAAGTGATGCACTTTTGGGATAAGAATTCATTATTTGGTGGAAAACCAATGAGTTTTCATTAGTGGAATGAACATGACCTTTTGATTCTATATAGATATTGAGAATTCCTTCCTATTATTCACACATGTAACAAAATATCATGGATTCTTGTTCAATATACTCAATTATTATCACACTATAAATTTAATATTTAGATAGGTCATCAATTATCCACCTATGTTCTTATATTTTGTTCTTAAGCACAATATGTTTCCCCATATTTCCATAAATTATAATCTTGATTTATTTAATTTACACTTTCAATTAGGACTTCTCTTTTTCCTATTATTTCATATAAATCTTGGATTGGTGGATACTATATTGTACTTCTTAGTATTTTCCCTCTATATGTCAATTTATTCAAGGGATTCTTCAAGTTATACATAAAAATCTACTCTGCCATCAACTTCATCATTTTTAGTATGGCTATAATTATCTTTTAGTATATTTAGGATAGCTAAAAAATAATATTCACCTACATATTTTTAATGACTAACATATTTCACTTATAAATCTTTTGAACTAACACATTCCTGAAAAATATGTTCTTCCTCTTAAAAGACATCCACTTTGTTTTGTAAATGTTTTTCTCCATTAAGAGTTTTCTTTATGGATTCATCCTATTAAATATCTTGGAAATCATTAAATAATTGTGTAAGGATATTCCCTTATTTACTACATCAAAACAAAGAAAGTGTAAACATTCCATTGAATTCTCCTTTTCCCCTTTTATTGTTAGCAGATAGAAAATTAATCACTTTGTATACCTCATCTTCATGTGGATTGACTTTTACATAGAGTTTATTAATTTCTTTCAAGGGTACTTCCTAAGGGTTATCCTATAACCTGGCTTCATTTTCATTATTTCTCATTAAATATGTTACAAGATTACTATTTAAAATTTCTAGAGAAATATATTTTTGATATTTTCTTCAAGTATTGATACCTTTTCATTAAAACAGATATGTAGTATCCTCAAAATTAGTTTGAAAATTTTTACATCTTTAATATTTTCACCGAGTCCTCATATAACATCCAAAAAATAATTTAAAAAATAAATAAAATTATCAACTATTTATTTTGGTATCATCCAAAAATCATCACAATTATTCCAAATCATTACTAGATTCTTCTCTCGATTCGAGAATCAACTTCCTATAGTTTCTATACAGTTTCCTTCATAACATTAGAGGTTTTACAAGACATAAACTTAGTGTAAATTTGTTTTTCCAAGTATCCCTATAAGTCATTTATTATATTGGTATTTGTATCCAATTCATTGTGATGTAATTAATATTAGGCTCATCCTTCTATGTTACATGAAATTTCATGAATGGTCATTGTGTAAAATTCAATCCCCAAATACTAGAAGTAGTGATGTAACACGTTATTATATGATTGAAAATTATTACCTTTAAAAATATGACTTCCATTATGATTAAAAACATCCAATGATTACATGATTATAATAGAGAGAAATAATCATCCTAGAAAATTTATTTTATACTAATTGTTTTTACCTTATAAAAGAGAATACCCTAAGAAGGGAGGCGTATTAGGGTAATGAATATTTTAAAAAAATTTCTTCACTTTCAACCCTAATCTACCAACATGAAGAACACTTTTGTCTCTCCATTAGGTATTCACTAAGAAAGATGAAAGTAGAAAAGTGAACAACATATTTTACTTGTTCACTCTAACTGGGATAGTCTAAGGAGCATGATGTGGTCACTTTTAAATGTACTTATAACACTTGAGTAAATTTATTCTATTTCTATTTGCACTATAGAGTTTTCACATTAACCCACCAAATCATTTTCCACAAAAAAATAAGAAATAAATCATTGCATTTCCTCACATATAGTATCATAGATAAAACTATGAAAAACTTAATCTTAGAAATATATATATATATATATAGTTAAAAATAAATATGTAATGTTGTATCAATTATGCACAGCCTGATGAGTTTACAATGGGATAGAACTCCTAGAATTTATTCCTCCTCTCAAACTTTAAAATTTATACCAATTTATTCCTCCCCTTTCACTCTTATGTGAATCATTTGTAATTTTTTATCTCAGAATTTCTACAACAAAAGAAGGGATGGAGGAATAATTGAAATGGGAAATAATAAGGATCCAAAAAGAAAAAATGTATAAAGAAGGTGGGAAGAGGTTTGAAAAATTCTAAGAAAATGTGTTGAGGTGCGTAGATTCATGGGTAAGATGAAGTGATTCTATCAAAATGATTTCAGGGCTTGATATTTGATGATATCATTCCATTGACAAGGTGAATTTATAATTTATGAAATGAAACAATGGTTTTTGAAACATAAACTCTTTTAAAACTCACATCATGAATATAAAATTTATTTCATGAATTGTTTTATACAAATGTTTTTTCCTAAATGGATTAGTAACAATTAAAGATCTACCTATTTATAGCCCAGGTTCCTAAACAACTAATCTAATATAATATAACATACCTAAGCTATAACCCATTCACTTCTTAATTTAAATTCTAGAACTATACATTCCTTTTTAGGTACTTACGTAAATTTTTGGGAGAGGATTCACCCTTCTTGGAAGGGTTCCATGCAAAATTTTCATTGAATTTTGGATTCCAATTTAGATTTCTATAGCTCCATAAGTGAAGACTATGATAACTTCAAAATTTTCCATCCATCAGAACTATAATTTTCATGGAAATTATTTTAGTAATGAGTTAAACATGAGTACATTTTCCCTCTCTGTGAATATACTCCAAGAAATATGATGGTCATTATATTGCTTTGTTTTCTATTTAAGATATTTATATTTTTATAGTTATCTATTCTCATCAGTTCAAGTACATCAAGTTTCCATATATGTCATTATCGCACAAGATTTGTGTCTATGATGATTTTCTTGATGGATCAAAATTTCTAGCGATCCAATTTCACCAGTAAGTGGCAGGTATTCTATAAATAAACTAGAATTGGGTAGTAAGAATAGGTGTTTTCAAATATATGTGGAATTCCCCAAGTGCATCATCAAGTTTCACACTCCATTATTTTCAACATTCATTGACAAGTTATCCAGAATCAAATTAATTTCCCAACTTTTGAGCTCTGCTTTCCTAATACTTTAGGAGTGATAATAAGTGATAATGTTATAGAATATTCCACTTATCATGTATCCATTTTATTATGTTTCTATTTAAATGTGTTCCATAATCATTGATGAGAAACTAGTAAATTATAAACTAATAAAATATTTTTTTATCGAAAAAATCATTTACACTTTTTTGTGTTTAGTGTTGTAACTTACACCTTCATATTTTTTGACATATATCCAAAACACACCAAGATATTTTTATTTCTAAAATACCTCAGTAATGGGACTATATAGTCAATTCCCCAAACCTAAAACACTTCAACCTCAAGGATGGGGTTTAGGGAATCTCATTCATTCTTCCAGTCAACCCTTCTCTATGAAAATATTCATAGGATGGAAAAAATTCTATCACATTCTGAATTAGTGTGGTTTAAAAGAATTTACTTTGTAGTATCTTGGAATTTTCCAAATTAGATCATAATGTTCTCTATTGGGTGACATGTGACAAAATTCTGGCACATTTTTCATTTCATTTTCAAGTATACATCATCACATGATTTCATCACCACATTTCATGAAAATAAATGGTTCACCCCAATAATAATAAGATGCATCTACTCAGAATGCATTCTGTTGTTCGTAGGAGAACTGGTGATAAATTGTTCCATAAGAAAGGTAAGTTTTGATATCAACAAACTATTGTTCCACTTGTAAATCCACATAGAAAAGATTTTTATAAGAGAATTAATCTAGAGTTTCTAACTCCTCACCATCCACGATATTTGGAAATTGAGGTCTTAACAAAAGTTCAGTGATAACATTTTTTGAACCCTTTTTTATTTAACTATGATATCAAATTCCTACATTAATAGGATCAATCGTATAAATCTTATCCTGGAATATTTTTCTCAATATATATATATATAATAGTTGTGTGGTTAGTATATAAAATTAATTTAGAGAGAATGAGGTATGACCAAAATTTATCAAAAAACGACACCACATAAATCTTCCCCTTTTCTGAAACAAGGTAATTTATTCGAGCATTATTGAGATTATAGTTGGACTAGTAGATTTATAGAAAATTATCACTAGATTTTCCCCAAAATTCTCTGATTGATAAGTCACTCACATCACAAAACCACTCGAAGTTTCTTTCTCAATCAAGTAATATACTAACTATGAATTTGACCATATTTTTTTATATTGTTAAAATCATGGTGGAAATTTTAATTATACTCAAATGGTATGACCTTATCAAATTGGTGTGACATTTCTCAATCATTCTTTGTGAAGTCTGTTGTCTCTGAATGATGATGAAGAAAAAAGAGGGGGTGAAATGTGTCCTTTTATAAAATATTGAAAATTTTAAAATGTACCTACTAAAATAATTAGAACACATCCTTCACTATTAATTTCAAGTAATAAATCAAAAAATAAATAAAAAAATAACTTTGCAAGGAAATTTATAGTAGATTTTGAGGCATGGACTTCCCTTAATTCACTCCACCAATTCTCTTTCTTTGAGCTTAGTAATTTTCACTACGAATTTCATTGAATCATGATACCTCAACATCTTAGTGTAGGAAATTTAAATATTAATTAAATGGTATTTTAGGGACCCTCCATAGCTTAGTCCATGTAGACAATTCTCCGCCACGATTGATTATAAATTTATTGACAAAGAGGTAAAAAGTAAAGATATGTAGAAATGTTGCAAAACTTTTTCTCATAGTTGTCTCAAAAATTATTATATGGTTTGACCTTAATATAATCACATAAACATCCAATATATCATCTATTTTTTAGGTTTTCTTGAATGATAGGAGTATAATAAAAATAAGAATACAATTATTTGTTTTTTGTGTCATGTGTGTCGTCATTTAGTTAGACTCCAAATAAAATCACCACCACCGTCAATATGCAATTTTAATAGAATTTTTCAGCTATTGTAGCCTAACTCTCAATATTTAATAATTTTAATATAGATAAGTCAAAAGGATTCCATAATTTTCTTTAAATTTAGAGCACATTTGTTCAATAATTCTTAAAATAAGTTCTAAATATAAATATATAAACTCAAAATAATAATATTTGATAAATAAAATATACTGTTGGAACACCAAAATAATATTAAAGATTAATCTACACCTAGACTTTATTAAATTAAAATATTTTTTTTAATTTGAATTTCAATAAATATAACCTTGAATAATTATCTAGAAATTATACAATTGATCCTCCATAAATCAAGTGGATATACAAATTTGAAATTTCAATACAATTTCAAAACATATCTCTAGATGTATCTACAATAAATTATACAAACTGAATCTAGTTAGAAAATAACATCCTAAAAAATATTCTATAAATCTGATAAATAATTTAAATTTAGGTTTTGGATTTTTATTTAAAACATTAACTTCCCCCAAATATATCATGATTTGTGCAGTTTAAGTCTTTCTAAATTTCACTAACTATTGGAATTCTCCAAATTACAATATTCAAATTTTAATTTCAATTATAGTATGTGAAAATTTTCTCCAAAGTAATCTCCATGAAACTATTCCATGAAAATACATTGTTTAATTTTTAATATATTTATTAAAATATTTGACTTTAAATTTTAAACACCTTCGAAATAAACTTATAATTATCTCACCTAATTTTTTAGAAAATTTGTAGCATGATGATGTCACAAGATTCAGTAATTTTTTATAATCTAAAAAATTTAGATTCATTATTTAGTCTAGAAGACTTATATTTAGCTCATTTCAATTTATTTTCAGAGGATAAAAAACTTCCATTTGAATTCTTTCTCTTGACATTTCAAGAAAAATACACAACCAGCATTATCTAAATATCAAAGAATGTTGTGGTGAATTCGATAAATATTTTTAATATCCAAATGACCTTATAATCCATACAAGTAGTTTAATTAAATATAGATAAACTTATTACCTATCCATCACAATAATAATCACTAAATGTTGAGGCCTTCAACTTAATTTATAATAAAAAAACTAAGAGCTAATAAAATATGAAATGTTAAATACATGCCATTAAATATTTGAGGCTTCAGAATAATTAAATTCTAAAAGATAATAGATAATTTAATCATGAGATATTCTACAATTTATAGTTAACTATGACAGAAAATATAATCTTTATGAAACATTAATAATGATTACAGTCTCACAACATATAGAGTGTTCATAATTCATAGAAGGATCCTGGATGACTTGTGGTATATCACCAATGTGAGGATATCTAATGTTAGGTACATTCAAAACATGTGGTTTCAAACATGTTGTTAATTCCAAACTATAGGTTCCAAATGTGATGATCATTCCAAAAGTGAGGTTTCTAAATGGGAAGATGATGTCAAATGTGAAGTTTTCAACCTCGAAACGTAGGGTCCAATCTAAACATAGGGATCACTACAATTATGAAGAAATTAATTGTCATCAAAATGAATGATTAAAATATTATCTATATTTTGATAAGTTATCAACATAAAATTTATAGTTATAATATAATATTACAAGAGTAAAAAAAATAACTAACAATTAAAAAATATTAAATATTAACAAAGAATAAATAATAAATAATAATGTTGAAATAAAAAAGTGGTTTTTATCATTTATTAAAATAATTTGGGATTTATTAAATGAATATAAAAATTTGTTTTAATAATTATATAAATAATAATATTGGTTTTAGTAATTAATAAATTATAAATGAAATTAGATTTATTAATTATAAAAATAAAATAAAATAAATGAAATGGATTTTAAAAAATATGAAAATTAATAAATTGTTCACGAGCCTCTCAACAATCAAACCCTTTTAATTAATCACAAAACTCAACCATATCAACTAAATTATCCCCCTTTTTATAATAATCAGCAGGTTAAGATAATGAGGGTTTGAAATAAATAATAAAATGAAAAAATAATTTTAATACATTATAAAATATGAAACCAAAATATTTTGTCTAAAAATTTCAAAACAAAATTTTAAATATAAAAACATTAATAACAAAAATAAAATTTAAAAAAATATCATCCCCCTTTCTAGATTAAAAAATCAACAAACAATTATACTTTAAAAAATTAAACACCATGCAATAAAAATAATATGGGGAATTATTAAAAACAATTCTAAAAACTCCCTAATTAAAATAATCTTCTATTATAGAAAATGAATATTTTAAGGATCCAAAATACACATTAAATAATAATAAATGGATTATAACATATTTTCAATGAATAAAAAAATATCTATAGATTTAAACACATTTGTAACGTCCCTGTCCGACATACCATCGAAACGGTGGCCGGACCGGTAGGTCACATGTCCTGAAGCACATCTCTCTGTACGCAAGAGGCTGCCGACTAGCAGTGAGGGTCTTAGGAGGTGATAGTGGCGAGACTATACCCTCATATCAATGTAACATAGCAGTGTTATCATAGTCAATACTAATCAATATCGGAAGAAGAAAGCAATTGAAAGACATCATCGAAGGATAGTTAACATTCATTCCATAAAAGGTGGTCAAATCTAATTTACAAGATACAAAGATAATGAATGATACAATGTGAAAACAGGAAAGAATACATCATGCTTTCAATAAAATACAAAAGAAATAAAGAAAAGACAGCAAGGCCCGATGGGCGATCTCATGAGCATCCCAAGATCCCGCTTGGTTCTTTGCTCCTAACACCTCAGGTAGAAACAACACAACACTCAACCTAGGTCTTACAAGCAAGAAGGTCTACTCGGGTACCTTAGTGCAATGTCGGCCCGAGTAGGGTGTGATATATAAATCTCAGTCGGTCGGCACCACCAGTGTCAAACCCAATCTAGAAAATGTATAATAATTTAATCGTGGGCAGGTATTCAAGGATTCAATAAGCAGAACAACATATAATAACAACACCCATCCAGGTTCCGTAAGGACACCCGACGACTATACCATCTTCCGCTCGTTTCCGGTAAAGTAATCTGATCATGTCACCATATATTTATATAAATATTAATGCATTTAGATTATAGATTGCATGGGGTAGGAATTCCTCCCACCCATTAATAAGATTAGTGGGCACGAGGTAATAATGCCTCTCGTCCCTAAAGGTCAACTTGCAAGAGGTAAGAATGCCTCCCTTCTATACACATATAGAGGATGGAGGGAATGAGGTAGGAATGCCTCTCGTCCCTATAGGACAACTGTCAAGGGGTAAGAATGCCTCCCTTCCATACATGTATAGAGGATAGTGGGCACGAAGTAAGAATGCCTCTCATCCCTATAGGTCAACTAGAAAGGGGTAAGAATGCCTCTTCCATAGATGTATCTATCACTAGGTGGCCTTAGCATGCACTCACCTTTATTATCATAAATTATGTTGCATCAGCATGTGCACACATACAATACAAATATGTTTATAGTATACTACTTATGGAATTACCTCATAAGCATTCAAAGAATCATATTGCAATCACAAACAATCATTCAACCCATATTCACTTAAAAGGTCATAATCACATTCATACAAATATACATAAGGAAGACCATCTCAAGTATCATTATCACATTTATATAAGGTACATGAGGCAACCCACTCGTGTATGATATTGGCTAAACCCCAATTCATTCTTCATTCCTCTTATATCATTTCAAAGACATATAGGGATTTCAAAAGCATACAGAGGTGTTATGGACTGCCCCTCCTAGGTAAGTCCGATTCACTAGATACATTCCATTAACATAATAAATTCTTATTCCACTACCCTAAGGCATGGTCTTACCACCCTAATCCATTTCATTCACGTTTCACCATTTCATCAAAAGAGCACAACTATCATTCTTTAACCATTTGGTATAATTCATAGGAAACATGACATCATCAATCAACACCAAAGAATAACAAGAATTTAGCAGTCAAGCATAAGAATCTACTTCCTACTTTTATCTTGAAGAAAACTAACATCTGATCGAGTGGTTTTATTATTAAATTGTTAGTTTTGTAACCAAGCAACAATTTTAGACTTGTCCCTACAATTCACACTCTTTGAACAAAAGCATTTAATTGAAACTAAATTTGCATAATTAACATACTAAAGTAGTATAGAAATAACTCACTAATACTTCACTTTAAATTAATTTCAAGGAGAGGGATCCTACCTCAATGTGGATCCATCCGTACACTCCGGATCTTGGTGCTTTCTAACTAAATCTTCCACTACTGTTCCCCCACGAGGCATATGTGATTTCACATACATCCTATGCCTAAACATGCAATATGCCTAAGATCTGGAAAAGCAAAACCATTCCAAAAGCCTAACTCACAAGCTTAAACACACTGGGAACTCTTTAACAACCTAACACACTAAATTAGAGGATTCGAAAACCAAAAACGGTTAAAACCCTTACCTCGGTGTTACATTAGTGGACCGAAATGACCGCAATCTGCCTCGTCTTCGGTGGCAGACATCATACACGCACCCACGAGGTCCCGATGGACCATTCACATCCCCTTACAACAAAGGAACCAAAATAAAAACGAATAAAAACAACCCTAAACATGGGTGTTAATCCGAACAAAAAATAAGGCAAGGGAATCCCTAAAATTGGCCAATAAGGGAGGAGGAAGGAGGGAGGAGACTTACCAAGGTGATTTGGAAGAAGAATGGCCAAGAAAAAAAAGAAATGATGGGGGAAGGAGGTGCGGCCGAAGGGCTTGCGCATGAGGCCAGTGGCTCCATGGGGGTGGGGTTCGTGAGGATCTGTGGGGAAGAGGAGATATGGTTATTTAATTAGGTTTTAGTTTTTATTTTTCTTCTAATTTAAAAACCATTTGAAATATTCCAAAAACCCAAACTAGAGGGTTGCGCATGGTTTGACTCGCACTGTTTGCCAAACCGTGCGCAAACCATGCGGCCTCCACTGGACAACCCCGACACCCCGTACGGGCTAGTTGCATGGTTTGGGGAAACCGTGCGTAGGCCGTGCGGACTCCTCTGCCTTCCTATTTTAAGCCACATGGTTTGGTCTGCACGGTTTGGGAAACCATGTGCCAACCATACGCCTTCTATTGTCGCTTAAAAACCATCCGCCTTCAGGCACGACACCCCCGAAACACCTCGAGACACTCCAAAAACAACTCGAGCCTTCTCCCAGCCCCAAAAACATTCAAAAAGGGTTTAAAGCTTTGGAACCTCATTCTGAAGCCCGATTCTAAAAACGACCGGTTCAGAAATTGAAAAAGATCAATTTTCCCCCACTTTTTAACCTAGTTCAAAACGCGGGTCATTACAACCTTCCCACCATAGAACTTATCATCCCCGAGAATCCATCCGGATCAACACACACCTCACTCAACCTACAAGGGTCGTGAAGTGTCATTTAAATGATCACATTACGTTTCCAAACATCCCACGCACCAATGAACATCCACTTAAGCACACGGCACTTAAGTCGTCAACCCCCGAGCCGACGCTCATTTTCTAACCGAAACACCCAGACGACTCTTACCAGATCTCGTCATACCAGAGACATGACCTCAGTATCCTCTCGCAAAACAACCAATCAATGGTACTTCCCAAATTATATTTTTAACGTTAAGTGGTCAAAACTCGAACCACAGCTCCACCATCTTTCAAAAGGACTTTCAAAATCATGCTAAAAGCATTCCAAAGATGCACCTAGCGTGATTATGAAATGATCTAACAGTCAATTTCCCCATCGACCTCAAAGCCCAAAAAAAGAGAAGAGTCAAGCCTCTCCAGAGGACTATTCAAGAAGATGCCCAGCTTAAATGGCCGACGCTTTATAAGCTGAACAAGGATGCCTCCTCCCAATGTATCTGACACTTACTACGAGAATGTTCACTGAAGATCATACCTGATTCCCGATGACGTCTCTAATATCAAACCACAAGATAAACCACGCATCCTACATGCCACACCGAAAGAGAACAACCAAACGAGCTCAACATCTTTCAAAAATATTAGTATGGCATAAGACCGACGCTCTCTTAGTGCATCCATAACAATTCCAAGATAGGGGACATGCTCATCACATAGAAGAGTACACTAAGAGGATTGAAACTGATTCCACTTAACATTTTCTGAAAACCTGGAAAGGAAGAAAGGTCGAACCACCACTTGTCGACTATAATGACAAGACTCAGCTTCACATGCCAATGCATCAAGATTTCAAACTAACTACAATGCCTTTTCCCACATGATGCATTCTGTCGATCAACTTTACCACAAAAACCCATAGGAATTCGAGAAAAACACGACCATTTCCAATGTGGTCCTTCTTGGTGTGTTCCTTCTACTCAGAAGGACACACTTAACTAAACTGGCACGATGCTTCCCACCTTAGAAGTGCCAGTGTCATCAGACAAAGAAAAGATCAGCTGCTCATCAGCGAAATAGTTTATCATGACTAGAAGAAGGTGTGTTGCCCCTATGAATCACAGTCACCATGTCAAAATATACAAAGAAGCCAGAACTATGAGACCGGAATTTCATAACACCTGCATCCTCCAAAAATCACCCCAAGTATTGGGATAACTTGATTCCCAAATGCTGTAGTCACTCTACCACAAAGATGAACCGATACTATACTCAACAACCTTAAGGATTTAGCTGAACGTCGTATTACCTCATATGACTATTCCCATGGACGATGACTTACCCAAAACCTCCATCACATAAGGATTCAAACAACCAATAGGCTACCAACCATGCCTGAGGCATGTCCACAGAGCATTACCCGATGGTCAAACCCATAACTAGATCAAAGGAAGAATGACTACCCATCTGAACAAGGATTTAATTGGAAACAAAAAGCCCCACGAGGGACTATGTCACCCGAATGGTACCCAAAGTCATAATGTTCACCATATAAGACAAGCACATAAGCTCTAAGGGATCTACCTACAACGGGCTAGCCCCTCACAAAGAACAAGTGTCGACTCAAGCATCTGGTCACACCAGACAAAAGACATCGGGCTCAATCCTACCATTTAAGTCATTTTCTAAAATAATAAAAATGCCCACAGAAAACACCTACGGTTCCGTCTCAAGGAGCTCACAAGAAAGACTTAACATACCCTCACACGAGCTTTCAATAGAGGACACCACTGCAGGTTCCTTTTTGTAACGACCCAAACTTTTTGAATAGTATATTAACTTACTCTTAACGATTTAATAGAGATGTTAATGGTTAATGCAGAAAGAGGAGTCAATGGCATCATCAAGTAGACTCGAACCTTATGAAGCCCACTTATCAGAGCTTGGGAAGGAGGTGGCATCTTTGGGCTTCGCTTTGGACCAATCCCAAGCCGAACTCCAGCGTGTCAAGCTTGAACGGAAATGCCTGCGGGAGAAGTTCAAGTTAGTAGAGATTACTACTAGGGAAATGTTAGCTGAGCCTCCGTCAGATTCTCTCACCATAGCACACCTTACACTTAGGTCATATGACGGTGTTATAAGGGGCTATGTGACGAGACTATAGCTTCTTTGTGTAATCCTTTGGGATGAATAAATTGAGATTTATTCCTTTAGTTTAGTTTGTGAAATTTCAAATGTCCGGATAATTTTAGGATGTATTTTATGGATGAATTTTGAAAAAAAAGATATTTTAAAATATTTATGTAAACATTAAATAATTAATGATGTGTAATGATTTTCAAAAAATGTTCTTCTGCAAAAGTGTTCAGTACGAAATTTGTTGCCTAATATGATCAACTTAATTTTTGATGAATAGTAAATTATGAATAGTGATTTTACGCTTAGGATTAGTAATGTGACAAAATAGATTTAAAATATCACTTAAAGAAAGTTTTAATATAATTTAAACAGCTTGATTAAGTAATGTGATTCAATAAAATGGGTAAATAACGGTTTCATAAATTATTAGTGAAGTATTATTTTTTTCGGGTGAATAGTGTTTTTTAATTAAAAATTAAATTAAAAATAATTATAAAATTATTTTTTATAAAATGGAGTTCATTTTTTTAGTCAGAGAATCGATATTTGGTTAATGTGAAATTTTGGGATTTTTCTGAGAAAGATGAATTTTCAGCGAATAGTAAAAACGCAGTTTTAGGGTTTCGGTATGTTTAATGACATCATAAATGCATCATGACGATGTAATGAGATATTTTAAGGGATGGTAGACTAAAGGGGATGAAGATTTGTATGAGGTGTCCCAAGTGTCCAATACCATGGGCAAATACCATGGGCAAGCCCATGGTTTTGCCAAAACAACCAATGAGGTGTCCCTTGGCCATTAATGCCTTGTCCCCTCACTTTCACTATAAATACCAATCCATTCTCTCATCCTTTCGACTAAACTATAATCCTCAACTATGTTCGGGTCTCCTTACCTCCCAAGGTTTCCTCCCAAGGTTCTCTCAAGAATCTCAACATCCAAACCTTTGAGTATTAAGAGTTACATTTAAAGGTAAGGGATCCAACCTCTCTCTTTCTTTTCAAGTAACCTATTTTATGTCATTTCTGTTATGCTCCATGTTATTATGTTGGAGGATGTTATTTTATATTCATCATGATGCCCTTTTCATGTTCATATGATTAGAGACCCCCTCTTTCTCTCATCAATTCGTTTTAAGAATGTTTAAGTGGCGCCGTTAGGCGGCCAAATTTTTAAGGGATTCTTTCACCATTCTCTTTTTTTCAAAGTTCTACTTTCATGTCAAGTCATTCAAGTTCCTCTTTATTATGTTGGGGTATGATCTATATATATATAATACTGAAATTTTATGTTCATATTATGAGAGACCATATTTTATCTCTTCAATTCATTTTTGTTGAAGATTAAGTGACACCGTTAGGCTGCTGAATTTTCCAAAGAGAAATCAATTTTTTGTCTTCCTTCCATGTTTTTAATTTCAAATGGTATTTCCTCAAAATTTCATTACCATGTTCATATATCCTTCATATTCAGTCCCTCTACTGTTTTATGGTTCATTTATTAATGTTTGACCCATGTCCCCTCTCTTTTCAATGTTTTATAAAACCCCGAAGCATAGCCATTATGCTGTAGAATTTCCGTCTCAAAATGTCACTCTCTTTTTCTAAAGTTATTTTATTTTATTAAGTTAATACTCAAAGATCTCTCTTCTATAGGATTATTCACATATATACCATGTTTTTCAATTTTAAATTCTGGGATTTACATACATGAGACCTACTTTCCCTTTCTGTGGGATTAAAGTGACATAAAGATCATGTCATTAAAGTAGTTTTTAAAATGTTATGATTATGAAATGGAACCCATTTATTTTATGATATATGGGTTGTTTATGAAATTATTTATGATGATATATGTGGAACACATGATAATAAAGACATGTCAAGGGTGCGCCCTGATAGCGCTCCAATGCATTGGGTAAAGACTTAATCTCTAGAGATGACCATTTAGACTGATACCCTGGTGAATAACCTGGATAATATTTATTGACACCTTGGGGATGGACCAAGGTGAAACGAAAATGATTGTCTTGGTAAAATGTTGTAGCCACATCTTCATGTTATGAAAAACGTTTTTTATTATGATATTCCTCATGATTTCGTTCTCATGCCATAAAGTTCTTTTCATGACCTTATTGAAGTATCTCAAGTTCACATGTAAAATGTTTCTCTTGTTTCCCTTACTGTTCCTTCTGCTCACCCTATCTTTTGATGTATGTCACCATGTTATGAGATGTGTTAATGAACCTAGTATGAACATAAGAATAAGCCTTTCAATTGTTTTAGATGAATGTTTTATGTTGTTTTCATGTATTATGTTCCTGGTTTCCAAGACACTAAACCATAAAGATCCTCAGTTTTGTGTAATGTAATGAAAGTTTATGTTATAAAAAGGCGGGATGCCATAGTTGGTATCAAAGGATCATTTAGTTATTTGTGGAAATTAGGATATATAAACATTAGGAAGAACCGTATAGAAAAGTTTAAATATAGGAAATCTTCCTGGTATTTTGGTATGTATTGAGTAAGTGGTTTATCAAACAAATACATCCCTATCTGGATACGAGTAGGTAGAGGCCGCTCTGGCACAGATGTACATAGAGGTAAAACACGAAACCCCCTCTTTGAGCTAGACTCGAATGGGAACTGGTGCACGATAACAAGCCTTGCTGCACTCTTGGTTACGACACTCCCGAGGGATATGTTTGGTTAATCACAAGATTTTTATGAATCATTATGAAGGAATTATAGAGAAATGTAATTGTCTAAGCATGAAATTATTAGTTAAAAGATTCATAAATGAAATAAGTTTCTCACTAAAGTTTTATTCTTTTAGAAAATGGCGGGAAATAGGAGGAATCATGCAGATGGTGACCACAATGCACGATGTGCTGATGACCCTTCGATGGAAGACAGAATGGAAATATTCATGCGAATGATGAACCAAATGACAAAAGTTATCAGTAATAACTGGAATCAAGATGAGAGGCCGATCTCACCATGAAGGGATCAACATTCTGTTCAGTCCTTCATGAATCAACGACCACCAACATTCAGTGGATCTACTGACCCATTGGTTTTGGAACAATGGATAAGCTCCATTTAAAAGGTCATTTCTGTACTTCATTGTTTGGAACAAGAATAAGTCACCCTTGCTGTTTACCGCCTAGAGGGAGAAGATGATCAGTGGTGGTCACTGATCAAAAACACGAAGCCACAAGGAGAGATGGAAGCTATGGAGTGAGAAGAGTTCCGATTACTATTCTTTAATAAGTATTTCCCTCGTTCCATGAGAACAAGAATGGAGAAAGAGTTTATCAAGCTGAAGCAGAAGGAGAATGAATCTTTCGGAAGCTATGAGAGGAACTTTACCTGACATTCATGATATACCTCTAGCATTGTCATGGATCCATGTGGGAAGGTTTACAGATTTTTTGGTGGACTGAGACCTCATCTGCGGAAGAATCTATCCAACCGGGACTACGATACCTATGAGGAGATCGTGCGGAGTGCAATGAAAGTCAAGATAGAGTTTGGTGAGACACAGTGGTCTCAAAAATCAAATGACAAGAATAGATCATTGGAGCCTAGTCTAGGGAATAATTTTGATCAGGGAAGAGGTGGAAAGCAAATGCAATTTACCACATGCAATAAATGTGGGAAAAAGCATTTGGGGAAATGCTTGATCAGAAGTGGCAAGTGCTACAAGTGTGGAAGAGAAGGCCATATTGCTCGGAATTGTCATATTGAGGTGAAGCCTCAACTTCACAACACTAATGACAGAGGAAAGATGGTTCTGGACCTACCTGAAGTCAAATGCTTCAAGTGTGGACAACTTGGGCACTTTTCTAATCATTGTCCAAATCTGACGGTAGTGGAGGGGAATCACCATCAACCTCAGCAAAGGCCAAGGGAGCAAGGTTATGCTTTTTCTATCACAACAACTAAAGTTGAAGTTCCGAACGACGTGGTAGCAAGTACTCTTATTGTCATCTCAAAACTAGCAAGTACTTTGTTTGATTCTGGTTCTACGCATTCTTTTATTTCCTCTAAGTTTGCAAAGAATATAGGATCAATCCCTGAACTGCTTGAGGTAGAATTGTCAGTCAAGACTCCAAGTGGGATTATCCATGCATCAACAGTGTTTAGAGACTCTAGTGTTTACTTCAGTGAGCATAATCTTATCGTAAATATATTAGTCATTCCCATGTTAGATTCGACGTTATACTAGGGATGGACTGACTCTCAAAGTATAATGCTAAGATCAAATGATGATGTAAGGAAATCTCTATAGTCTTGAATGAACGTCCTACAATTATCTTCCAAGGATAAATATCCTGAACTGATCCCTAACTAGAAGCACCTCCTATAGATTTCTTTATGGATTTAATCAGTGATAATGAAGAAGGAAAATGGATTATAAAAATAGAAGGCGTTTTGATTGTTCAGGAATACATGGATGTATTTACTGAGGATTTACCTGGACCTCCCCTAGTAAGAGAGGTAGTGTTCTCCATTGAACTCGTACCTAGATCTCAACCGATATCAAATACCCCGTATAGAATGGAAAATGTAGAGCTAGAAGAGTTAAAGAAACAACTCCAAGACTTGTTGGAGAAGGGGTTTATCCGACCGAATGTGTCTTCTTGGGGAGCAGCAGTTCTCTTTGTAAAGAAGAAGGATGGATCAATGTGGCTATGAATTGATTATAGAGAACTGAATGAGATCACAGTGAAGAACAGATACCCTCTTCCAAGAATTGATGATTTATTTGACCAACTTTGTGGAGCTCAATTCTTCTCCAAGATTGACCATCGATCTAGTTATCATCAACTCAGGGTGAAGAAGGAAGATATTCCAAAGACTGCCTTCCGATCAAGATATAGGCAATATGAGTTTACTGTTATGCCCTTCGGCTTGACTAATTCTCCATCTATTTTCATGGATTTGATGAATAGAGTCTTTAAGGACTACCTTGATGACTTTTTGGTAGTCTTTATTGATGATATTTTGATATATTCAAAAAGTCGTGAGGAGCATGAAGATCATCTGAGGGTTATTTTGAAAACTCTGCGGAAGGAGAGGCTCTTTGGAAAGTTCAACAAGTGTGAGTTTTGGTTACAACAAGTGGCTTTCTTGGGGCACATCATAACCAATGATGGAATCTCGGTTGACCATGTAAAGACAATTGTTGTGGAGGATTGGTTTCAACCCACAACAGTAACTGAGATTCGCAGTTTCCTTGGTTTAGTGGGATATTATAGGAGGTTTGTGAAAAACTTTTCATTGATATCTAATCCTCTAACCAAGTTGACACGAAAAGGGGATAAGTTCATCAGGACAAAGGAATGCGAGGAATGTTTCCAAGAGCTGAAGAAGAGTTTGGTTACTGCACTTGTGGTAACACTACCCTCTATCAAAGAAGGATTTTTTATTTTTAGCGATGCATCTCTGAAAGGGCTTGGGTGCGTCCTCATGAAAAATGATAAGGTAATTTCTTATACATCTCAACAGTTGAAGATTCATGAGCAGAATAATCCTACACATGACCTTGAGCTAGAGGCGGTTGTTTTTGCTCTAAAGATATGAATGCACTATATTTATGGGGAGAAATGTGATATATACACTGACCACCAATGTTTAAAGTACATTTTCACACAGAAAGAATTAAACATGAGACAAAGGAGATGGTTGGAGCTTATTAAAAACTATTATTGTTCAATTCATTATCAACCTGGAAGATCAAACACAGTCGTGGATGCGTTAAGCAGGAAAGACCCTATTGTTCTGGCAATAATGAGGATCCTAAGATATCCCTTGATTAAAAGCCTAGTAAAACTGGACATTGGAATTGTAAGGGAAGGGACATCATCAACCTTATCCCAAATGATTTCTCAACCATCATTACTTGAGAAGATCAAGAAGGCTCAAAAAGAAGATCCTTTGCTGCAGGGAAAGTTTGAGGCTGTAAAGGATGGGATGTTCCCTGATTTCAATATTGATCAAGAAGGTGTATTGAAATTTCCTACAAGACTATGCATTCCATCTATTTCGGAGATAAAGAAAGAACTAATGGATGAAGCTCATAACTCTACTTTCTCTATACATATGGGAAGCACTAAAATGTATAGAGACCTTCGTGATTATTATTGGTGGGATAACTTGAAGAGGGAGATTGCTGATTACACTACAAGGTGCCTGGTGTGTCAACAAGTAAAGGAAGAATGACAACTTCTATAGGGGGTATTACAACCGCTACCCATACCAGTATGGAAGTGGGATAATATCACTATGGACTTTGTTACTGGTCTCCCAAAAACATCCAAAGGAAATAATGCGATATGGGTTATTGTGGACCATCTCACCAAGACCACCCATTTTATCTCTACTCGAGAAGATTTCTCTCTGGATCAACTTGCCAAGATATATGTAAATAAAGTGGTAAGGCTGCATGGGGTACCACTATCCATCGTGTCTGATCGTGATCCAAGATTCACATCAAAATTCTAGAGAAGTCTTCAATATTATCTGAATACTGAATTGAATTTTAGTACAGCCTATCATCCTCAAACTGATGGCCAATCTGAAAGGACTATTCAGACACTCAAAGACATGCTGAGATTATGCTCAATGGAATTTAAAGGTGGATGGGATCAACACCTCCCATTAATTGAGTTCTCCAATAACAACAGCTTCGATTCGAGTATTCAGATGGCACCCTAAGAAGCTCTGTATGGAAAGCGATGTAGAACTCCTACTTGTTGGGATGAAACCGGTGAGAGAAAGCTTCTTGGTCTTGATCTTGTGCAATATATGACAGAACATGTTCATGCCATCCAACAACACATAAAGGCTGCTCAGAGTCGACAGAAGAGCTATGCTAACAACCGTCGAAGGGACTTGGAGTTTGGTGTTGGCGACAAAGCCTTCCATCAAATTTCTCCATGGAAGAGAGTCATGCGGTTTGGGAAGAAAGGGAAGCTTAGACCTAGGTACATTGGACCCTAAAAAATCCTTGATCGCATAGCATTACAACAAAAATAGGGTTTAGAGGCGGTTTTGTGGTGGCGGTTCACCAAACTGCCGCTAAACATTTTCCGAAAAAGGTTTTGCGGCAGTTTTTAATAAACCGCCGCTAAACCCATATTTTTTTAAAAAAATACCGACCCTTCTATACCCAGATCCCCGTTTCCCCCAACCCTCCCAACCTTGCGCTCCCTTCTTCCTGCACCCCCCCCCCCGGCAACCCCGTGAAGAGTCCGGAGAACGCGCGACCTGTCTCCGGTGACCCCGCAACCAGCGCCTACGGCGGAGCCCACGACCCCCTTCTCCCGGCGACCCTTCTCACTGCGACCGTGACACCAAAGTGAATTTTCCAACATTTTTCATCTTTTTTTACAAGATTTTGTGCAATATATGTTTATTATTTGAAGCCGAGGTTTGTTTTGGAGGGCGGGTTGGTTCGAATCGACTTTTAGTTTATGGATTGTGTGAACATTTTTGTGGCTTTAATTTTTTTTTTAATAAATTACCTCTTTTTATATTGAGAGGATAGAGTGGAATGTTATGATTCAAGATATATAAGAATATAATATAAATGTTTTTTTTGATCCTAGGATTTTCTTGGTACATTGCATATAAATTCATCCACAATGTAAATTAATTGTTGGTAGTCATAAATAGTAAATTGATGTATATAGTGCAAAATTGTAAGAAAATCGCTAACTTTAGCTTTTGATATACTTTTTGTTTGAAGGTGCATTTGATACACATTCCATTTACTCAATGTAATGCTAATTTTCAAAAAATGTTATTAAACAATTTGTAATTGCAGGGGAAGTGCATTGAATAAAATACTCTAATTTATTCATCATCTTATTTATATTAATTTTTTTTAGAAATATTTTGATTGGTGTACCCATAGATAACATGGTGTTTGATTTTTTTGTCAAATATGCATTGAAATTTTATGCATTCACTAGTTATAGTGTATTGTTAGGAAATACTGGATGGGGAGATTGAAAGTTTAAAGTTGGATGTGTGATATAGAGAGTTATACTTAGTGTGTTTGATAAGTTTACTTGAAGGGTTGTGATGAGTTTATGTGAAGGGTTTAACACAACATGAATTTAGTAAGTTGAAAATTACATTATCTTGATAGATATGCTAATGGAAAAGGCACAAATTGAAGCAATAGTAGACATTGAGCTTCCTGAAGAAGAGAAAGGAGAGACGCTTGAAGCGTTTCAAGATTTTAATACGACATGGAAGTGTATGTTATTGTAGACATCCTAGAATTCAGATTCATGTCTGAGGTTGAGGCCAACACTTCATGAGATAGAGTGGAAGAAACGAGAGACTTGGAGCCGTTGGCATCTAGATGACGACCTCTGAGGTGATGTTTCCAGAAATTATGCAGCGAATTCTATTGCAACAAACAAGACTGGCTGTACTTGGGCAACACCAGGTACACTATATCCTAGTCTCAGATAACGGACTTTTTCACTCGTAGGGATACCTTTTCCAGAATCCAAAGGTCGAGGTCCAGATCCACACAGATTCGTGCCACTATAGTCTACTCACTATGATGAGTGCGCTTGGCTGAGCAAAGATACCTTGGTGTGGCTTTCCCTTAGATTCGGGAAATTTCTTACAATCCATACATCTTTAAGTGTGGAGTTGACATGTGATAATGTAGACCCCATGGTAAAGATGATAATGTGGTTGGTTGGGTTGAAAATGGAATTCTAAAAGTTGTTCCTAGGGTTGATAATTACACAATGGATTGTTTGGTAATTGAATGAAAATGGGATTAATTGAGTTAATTAATATTGTACTAATTGACTCATGAAATACATTGAAATTCCTAAGAAGATTAGTGTATACAAAATTATGAATATGTTAACTTGGTAATGGATTATGTATTGAGGAATATGTTAAATGGATTTTCTTAAGGTAATTCATGAATATGTTAAAAGGGATAATATAAGGGAATTATTGAATATGCCTCATTGGATGGGGCATGAGAATGGAAATTTGGATAAATTGGATATGTAATGTAAATAGAAAATGTGTTAATGGGTTATGGAAAAACATTAATTCATATATTGATTGTTATGGATTGACATTCTTATGTGTATTGTTTTGAGTATGGTTGCGATATGGTGTGTGTTTGTGTGTGTGGAAATGGATAAATAAGCATTTGCACATGGATTGGTGGTGGGATAAAGGACTGAGGCTCCTTCTATAGGTCGGTTTGGACTGATTCTCTAACCCCACCCAAGAATGCATGGGTTTTGGAGTCGAACTGATTCTCTATACCCCTAATGGTTGAATTTTATGGAACTACCTAGACTGAGGCTCCAAGGTAAGTGTGATTTCTTGTTAGGAATGTTTATACCTTGTGAGATAGGGAACTTGAATTATACTCTTATGCATGATAACTAACCCATATTTATGTTAATGTAGACTAGAATGTTGTATGTGAAAGACTTTTGAATCATGACTTGTATCTAGTAATAGTTACACGATGTGTAACCTAGTTATACAGTGTGAAAGACTTTTGAATTATGTAGAAAAAGCTGGTTAATGATGAAAGTACAACAAATATTTGACTTCACCATTTTAGGTATCTTACTAAATAAATGGTTAATAGATGAAAAAAAATTGAAATTAAGTGGGGGAATTATCATAATGTGTTATCACTGTGTTGGATCTAGTGAGAAGAATATTCATTGGCTTATAAACAAGTATCAACAACATTGTTCAAATTATGAAATTAAATATGGTAAAAAAATATTCCATATTATTTTTATTGATCTATAATATTGATAAGTGAAGGTAATGATTATTAAACATAATCCAATGAGGGGAAACTCTAGAAATGGGAACCCATGCATTGGTATTCTATACTAGTGATTTTGGATGGATGTTATAAATACCGACAGGTATCCCATTTCTAGATATGGAAAATAAAATAAAACATTTAATTGAGATGACCAAGCATGTGAGTACATGAGATGTTCAGGAATGTTGTAGTATTTTTTCTGAGGGTGTGGAAGTAATCTGAGTGGACCAATGTATCTCATTAATGTAGTGGGGATAGAAATTGTTTGAGGCAACATACATGTGTGATTGACAGTGTTATGATAATTGTGTATCCCGATATTCTTACTGCTCTTCAATGAGGTGTTCATGCTGTCTCCTAAGGACCAGACTTGTTTGGTTTGTCTGGGCATGCTATGTAAGGGGTAAATGTGATCAATGAATCATCTTTATTATATTATGCATACTTTATGATCAATTTGTCATCTTTATTATATTATGATTCTGCAATCTTACACTATCGTATATTTTGTGTAGGCACATTTTGATATACATGGATAAAAGCTGGATCACATTACTGAGGAACACACCTCAGTATGTTAAGGGTTTGAATGAGTTTTTAGATTTTGCGATTTCTAATCGATCCGTTGAAGGGAGAATAAGATTTCCATGTCCTAAATGTAAATTTAGAACATCGTTGAAGAGAGATTAAGTTTATGAACATTTAATATTGAAGAAATTCCCTGGTCAATATTTGTGTTGGAATTGGCATGGAGAATCGAACAATACAGAAAGATTGAGCACTGATGTTAATCCACAGAATGAGGTCCCAAGTTTGTCAACAATGGAAAATGAAATTCAAAACCTCATAAATGATTCATTCGGCACTGCAAGACACCACTATCAGCATCAAAACATATCAGAACAACCAGAAGAGGGTGCTACAAATTGCAACGTGACAAGTGATGTTTTTGAGACTGTAACACAAGTAGATCAGGATTGGAACATATCATTGGATCCTCCTCTTGATTCTGTAGAGCCAAATGTTACGGAAAACTTCACTGATAAAAATGTGTTTCATGATTTAGTTGATGATGGAAATCAAGAGTTGTATAGTGGGTGTTTGAAATATTCAAAGCTTTCATTTCTGCTGAAGTTGTACCATATCAAATTTCTATGTGGAATTACAAATAAGGCAATGTCCATGATATTGGAATTGATTCGTGATGCATTTCCTGAAGCAAAAATCCCAGAATCTTTTTATGATATGAAAAAAGTTGTTAACAAGCTTGGTCTGAATTATATAAAAATACATGCGTGTCCCAATGATTGTATGCTTTATTGGGGAGAGGATTAAAGTAGACGGAATTTCAAGAAATGTTCTTCTTCTAGATGGAAGTCAAAGGGTGATGTTGGAAGTCTGACTGAAC
Source organism: Viscum album (assembly GCA_963277665.1). Lineage (NCBI taxonomy): Eukaryota > Viridiplantae > Streptophyta > Magnoliopsida > Santalales > Viscaceae > Viscum > Viscum album. Next base: position 214,056,006 of record OY728119.1, on the reverse strand, counting down.
ATAATTTCATGAAGAAGAAGAAAATGAACAAACCTGCAAAGGTTTTGCGTTACTTTCCTTTGAAGCTGCGATTGCAATGATTATTCATGTCATCAAAAACCGTGGAACACATGAAGTGTCATTCTGTAGATAATAAAAATGATGGGTTAATGAGACATCCACGAGATTCCCAATCATGGAAGACATTTGATTCATTACATCCAGATTTCTCAGCTGATCCTTGGAATGTTTGATTGGGATTGGCTGCCGATGGATTCAACCCATTTGGGACTTTGAGTACAATTTATAGCATTTGGCTAGTTGTTTTGATCCCTTATAATCTGCCTCTGTGGATGTGTATGCAACAATCATCTTTTATCATTTCAATGATTATTCCTGGAAAAAAATGCCTGGAAATGATATTGATGTATACTTGCAGCCTTTGATTGATGAATTGTAGGAGTTATGGAGTAACGGTGTTGAGACATTTGATGTTTGTTCTAAAACAATGTTCAAAATGCATGCTGCTTTACTGTGGACCATTAGTGACTTCCCTGGGCTTGAGAATTTATCTGTTTGGAACACTTATACGGGTTTGGCTTGTCCCCTTTGTAACTTTGATTTTGAGCCCAAACGGCTACCTCATAGTAGAAAATGGTGCTTCTTATTCCATCAATGATTTCTAGATGCATTTCATAGATTTCGGCTGAAAAATCAAAATTTAATGGTTTCATTGATTGTAGACCACCTCCAAAGTTGTTAACCAGTTCTGAAATATTGACACAGCTTGAAAATGTTGAAACAGAATTTGGGAAGGTTCATCATTTGAATGATAGCGGATAATGGGTCCGAAGTGCATCGTCAAGTGAAATCAGAACGCAACAATGGAAGAAAAAAAGTATATTCTTTAAACTTTCATATGGGGAATTTAATTTGTTGTGCCACAATCTTGATGTGATGCATATTGAGAAGAATCTTTGTGATAATTTGATTTTCACACTACTTAATGAGCATGTAAAGTTGAAGGATCATCTTAATGCTCGCAAATACTTACGAGTAATGAACATAAAATGCGATCTCTGGCCAGATGAGAATGAAAAGTATGCTCCGGCCATTTTCGCAATGAAAAATAGGGATAAAGATACGTTCCTTCGAATTTTAAAGAATGTGAAGGTATTTGATGGGTATTCGAGTAACATATCGATGTGTGTTGACTTGAAGAATCGTAAGTTACATGGATTGAAAAGTCATGATTCACATATTTTGTTACAGCAGTTACTACCATTGGCATTGCATACATTATTACCTAAAAAAGTTACTATTGTTGTACTCCAATTCTGCACATTTTTCAGGCAATTATGTGAGAAATTTGTACATCCATTTCAGCTTGACAACCTCCAGGAGAGGTTTGTATTGACTCTTTGTGAAATGGAGATGATCTTTCCTCCATCGTTTTTTACTATCATGATGCATTTAACTGTGCATTTGGTTGAAGAAGCTAAATTAGGAGGCCCCGTTCATTATAAATGGATGTATCCAATTGAGAGGTATTTTATTTATATGTTTTCCAGTTAAGTAAACCATTTTTGACATTTACATAAATGCATAATATTATTATTTTATTTCACATATATCTTGGGAATTTGAAATCATACATGAAAAATAAACTCAACCAGAAGGCTCTATTGCTGAAGGCTATTTGATTCTTATGGGGTCCCTACGGATGATGTCGCGGGGTTACATGGCCAGATTATAGGTCAGTTGGCAGCGGATCCCATTTCTCTTCCCATTTCATATGATGATTGGAGACATATGCCTCCAAACTAGAAAAATGTAGTTTTCGATTCTCAAATAAAGGTAATTTTATTACATTATGGTTTAATTGAATGTCATGTTACTAATATGTTCAAAATGAATTTCTGTATACAGATGTTCTTCCACTTCACAGTTGCTGATGTGATAGAACCAAAGTGGACTTTGAAAACTCTCCGTAAAAAATGGAAATATTTCAAATGGATATTGTGGTGTGATGTCAACGATTCTTCGTTGACCTTAGAACAAATGTATGACAGGCTACCCAGTGGGGTACCGAAAGAGCAGTGGAAAGCTTTTGTTGACAGACATCGTGATGAGAAGCGGATGGTATTGAAATATATATTATTATATTATCCTCATTTTACATTAATACATGTATATGAAGAGGAGATGCCATTTGATACATTAATGTTAAATTTCATTTTATTTATTTCAGGATCATTCACGACCGAATGTATCAAATAGGGTGAAGCAAGTCATCCCTCACATGGCGGGCTCAAAAAGCTTTTCTAGAAGATGAATGTCATTGGTAATATTTTAAATAGTTTAAATATTTATAATACAATATTATCTATTTAATATATTGAATTTTTGATTTATCTTTGCTTAATAAAGTCACCGAATTTAGGGCATGAAGCGTCCCGGACTGAACTATGGTTGGATGTTCACAGAAAATCAGATGGCTCTTTTGTTAATGAGCCTACCAAAGAAGTTGGGGTATGAAGTCAAATATTTAACTTATTATCAGTTTTTACTGTGTTAATATGTATTGATATCTGATTTATAGGTAAAAATTAAATAACTATGGGGTGCCAGTCCTGGGAAGTCCTACTCAGTCTCCCAGGATGACCCGGTTGCTCAAGTCCTTGGGAAGGAGCATCCCGGTAGAGTGTGCGGGATGGGTTTGGGACCCGTACCATCTAAGGTCTTTAGCAGGCCATCAGGGATTCCAGCCGCATCTACTCCTGGTTATGGTCAGCCCATACCTAATGATGCTCAGAGGGAGGTTTCTTCTCTACGAGCCACAGTTCAAGACCAAGGGGATCAGATATCCACTATGCAGAAAGCGTTGAATGATTTATATCAGCAGATGAGCAGATATGCCCCTAGTGGTAGTGCACCGAGTGGTGGTGAGCAGGTAAATCACAAAAAATCACAATCATATAGTTTGCAAACTTTTATTGGTTTTAATTTTAATTATAAATATTCAAAAATATTTAATTTTCAATATAATGTTCTTACAGGTGGTAGCAAGAGATGGAGGTGGAGAGGGTGACGATGCATCATCGGACCATGAGTAGTATTGTTGATGTGTTGAACAAATATGGGAAAGTTTGGTTTGTATATATAACATGTGTGGTGTATAGAACCTTTAAAAACCATTGGTCTTGGAGGAGCTTCAGTGGCTAACCTTGAATTATCACAATAACCTCAGGTGGTAAATAGAATGATGTGTTTGTTTCATTGGTTAGATTATCTATGGTAATAGGCTCCTTGATGTTTCTGCTGTAAATTCAGCATTGGGAATTTCACTCATTAAAGTGTTGCATGTCCAAACAGGGGGTGAGAGGCTGGTCATTTGACAGGTGACATGAAGCTCCATAGCTCTCAAAACCCTATCTCTCGTGCGTTTGTTTTGAAAGACAACTTTGCATGACCTCATCACAAGAACCATACAAAAGACCTAATCATGTGATCATGTCACTTGACCTCTTTGTGTGATCACCTTGTCTAAATATCTCACTTAATCAATCCATGAACTAATCAATGGTAATTTATTAGAACTTTGATGCACACCCTTGGCCAATAGTCTATCTTTTGTGATTCGGTTGTCTCTTGAGGTTTTTTTCATGATCTGCTAATCTTTATGTGATTCATGTGAACTTCACATGGTAACATGATTATATGTATTAAGAAAAATCATGTGATCAAAAGATGATTTATGGGTTATGTGATTTTCGTGACCTAGAATAAATCATGTGGTCCACATAATGTTTTCCATGTTATGCACTTATTTTGTTTGATTAGCACAACTGATTCTCTCTTAATGGCTACATATTTTCTAATATATTCTCTATTCTCTTTAAATATGTCCTCTATTTATCAAATGTCTTCATATGTGGTAGACTGGAGAGACCTTATTTCCTAGAACCATAATGTCAATCATTGATATAAAGTATTTTATAACAATAATGTTTTAAAGGTTCTTATTATGACTGAACATCAACCCATTTAATCATTGTTCCTCATCCTTATAGGAAAAACGACTAGTAGTGATCCATCCCCTCTCTTCTTTGGCACATTTTGATCCATACACTTTAATCTTTTATGGAATAAAATATTTTCAATTAATATAAGTGGATAATTGTGTTTGGGAACCCTGGTCCCCATAGAAGGTATACCCATTAGAAACCATATTTTCATAAAAACATTCCATATTAATTTCTTACTCTACTAAGGGTTTTGTATATTTTGATTCTTACCATACCACAAGTTCCCCCCTTGTTCCATATTAATTTCTTACTCTACTAAGGATTTTGTGTGGGGATAACCACGATTATTAAAAATGATATGTGATAATTCCCATGAATATTCATTGAAGTCGTTATCTGTGATGTTGTGGATAATTCATCTTATTGTGTTTCGCTATATGGTTTAGAAAGTTGTATGGTGATGTTATTGAACATATTGGTTGTGTAGTACAAGGGGATGTGATTCTTTCGTCGATTTTCATGTATGTGATTTTGGTATTAGTGAAATGTGCTATGAAGAGGATGTGGTACATGGTTATGGGGTCATGGATGTGGTGTTGTGGTTGTATAATAATGTTTTTGTAGCAGATTCGTTGATTTAGTATGTGGTGATAGAGTTTCATGATGGTTTTAAGGAGTATTTGATTTTGTGATATGGTTTGGGCAATGTGGTGTGGAAACAATGGTGGATGTGTGGTGTTGTGGTGATAGTTTTGTGAGTTGAATTAGTTGTAGCATGGAGTGGATATGTCAGTTTCTCGGTTATCCATGAGATGAACTATGTTGATAATGTAAATGATCTAGGTTAGTAAATAAAAAATATTTATTGTAAATAGATATGTTATAAATTAATCAAACGAAAATGTAAAGTGTTATGTGAATTGTAATGGATAAAAAATAAAGGTGGTGAAACATGTATGTGGAAAGTGGAATGTTGTGTTGATAGTGTTGTGATTGTCTTGGGTGATTCAAATAGTGATTTAATTGGTTGTGATTATTGATTTGTGTTATGTTGTGGTGATCTAATAAGCTCAAGTGTAGTTTATGTGGACACATAGGTTTGGTATTGTGCGATATCTATATACCATGAATGTTTCTATTATTTTATACACCAAGCATAATTTATATAAAATTACCACTACTCAAAGGTTTAGAGTTTTAGGTATTTTCACCAATAAATATGATGGTGGTGAAATTTAGGCATGGGTTCACACACATCCTCTCACTTCATTCAGAATTATGGACACATGTTGGTGTTGGAGAATTCATAGAAACGATGTCATGTCCATGGTGAATTCTGGTGGGAATTGATCTATTAGACCCAATTTCTATGAGTGATAAGCTATGTGTTTCTATGTAATATATTTTTGGGTAATTGATGGTAGGAGGAGGGGACAATTATTATGTCCATCACATTCATGATACCTTAAGACTCTTGTTCTAGTTTTGATGCCATTGGACAGAATATGTGTCCGTGGGTGGGAAGAGATGTTAGGTGGTAGTGTATTTGTCTACAAGTATGATTTATTGTGAAGTGATGGACTATGTGTCTAACAGTGGTATGTGATGTGATGTGGTAGCCTAGGTGACTGCTGTTCGGATGTGGTGTCATGTCATAACCCATTTGTATATGGGAAGGATTTTATGTGATGTGATGTGGTTTGTTTGGATGGGATGGGAGCATTGCTAATTAGATATAAGGTTGTGAGAGTGGAAAAGTAACGTTTAATCTATAGTGGGGTTACATTAATTTTTTGTTGAACACAGTTCCATATGATAATATTGGATAAATTATTTGATGAGTAATCCATGGTGTACAAAGGATTATTTAGATGAAATGTATGGGGTTATATGGTTTATTCTATTTGATGGCCAGCACATTAACACACCATTTTCATCTAAAATTGAAGACTTCATTAAGACCTAGATGATTATATCTTTTTTTCTCGCACTACATATATATTATAGTTTTCAGGATACAATAATAACTTTGGAGACTAAACTGGACATTACAAATCCAAACAGTATTCATGTTACTTAACTGGATTTCAATTATCATTTGGAACATTGGGATACTTTTATGGAATCAAATATTTTCAATTTTGATCATCTGTAAACTATAAGTATAAATCCATGTGACCCCCAATCTCTTGTTTCATTTGATGTTATCTTGTGTTTCATTCTAAATCCATAATTTTAGGTAATTTTTATGCTTTACGTATTCTTATTGAATTGGATCAACTTTTTCATCAACATTAAATGAAAGGGTGTTTATGAATATTGCGTAGGTGGGGCATAAATTTTGCCCTTTTTATATATATGTTGTATGTGTTGTTTGGTTTGTTTTCCAGGGAATTGGTGGATTATAAACAGAAATGCATTTTTTTTCCGGGTCAGCATTTCGCGGCGGTTTTAACCGCCACTAATGTTTTACCACTTATACATTTAGCAGGGGTTTAAACCGCCGCTAAATGTATTCGGAAGACTGTTTAGCGGCAGTTAGAATCGCCGCGAAATCACGTCGGAATTCGCGGCGGTTTTAACCGTCGCTAAGAAGGCGCCTGGCACGCCTGAATTTCACGGCGATTATAGCCGCTGCTAATTAAATAGCCCTTAAAACCGCCGCTAAATTTACCAAAAACCGGCGCGAAATGAGGTACTATGATGCTTTTCTTTGACCGTCGCGAAATGCATAAAACCGCCACTAATAGATTGTCGACGCCAATTTTAGCGGCGGTTTCTGTAAACCGCCGCCAAACCATATAGCGGCGGTTTAAACCGCCGCTCTATGAAAATAAACCCGCCACTAATAGGCGGTTTTCCTGTAGTGTAGGAGTAGTGGCCTATCGACTAGCACTTCCACCGAACCTAGCTCAAGTTCACGATGTCTTCCATGTATCTCTCTTGAGGAAGAACATACCCGACCCTTCGCATGTATAGAACCCAGAGGTGGTACAACTGGAACATGAACTCTCTTATGCGGAGTATCCATTGGAGATCTTAGATCGTAGAGACAAGGTTCTACGGAACAAGACTACCCACCTTGTGAAAGTGTTATGGAGGAATCATAAGTATGATGAAGCGACTTGGGAGCCTGAGGAAACATTGAAGCAAAAGTACCCTCACCTTTTCGACTAGGCCTCAAGTATAATATTTCGGGGACAAAATTTCTTAAGGGGGGAAGAATGTAACGACGCAAACTTTTTGAATAGTATATTAACTTACTCTTAACGATTTAATAGAGGAGTTAATGGTTAATGCAGAAAGAGGAGTCATTGGCTTCATCTAGTAGACTCAAACCTTATGAAGCCCACTAATCAGAGCTTGGGAAGGAGGTGGCATCTTTGGGCTTCGCATTGGACCAAGCCCAAGCCGAACTCCAGCATGTCATGCTTGAATAGAAATGTCTGTAGGAGAAGTTCAAGTTAGTAGAGATTACTACTAGGGCAATGATATCTGAGCCTCCCTCAGATTCTCTCACCATAGCACACCTTACACTTAGGTCACATGCTGGTGTTATAAGGGGATATGTGACGAGACCGTATCTTCTTTGTGTAATCCTTTGGGATGAATAAATTGAGATTTCCTCCTTTAGTGAATTTTGAGAAATTTCAAATGTCCGGATGATTTTAGGATGTATTTTATGGATTAATTTTGAAAAAAAAGATATTTTAAAATATTTATGTAAACCTTAAATAATTAATGATGAGTAATGATTTTTAAAAAATGGTCTTCTGCAAAAGTGTTCAGTAAGGAATTTGGAGTATAATATGATCTACTTAAATTTTGATGAATAGTAAATTCAGAATAGTGATTTTATGCTTAGGATTAGTAATATGACCAAATGGATTAGTAATATCACTTAAAAAAAGTTTTAATATAATTTAGACACCTTGATTAAGTAATTTCATTCAATAAAATCTGTAAATAATGGTTTCATAAATTATTAGTCAAGTATTAGTTTTTTTGAGTGAATAGTGTTTTTAATTAAAAATTAAATTAAAAATTATTAGAAAATTATTTTTATAAAATAGAGTTCATATTTTTAATCAGAGCATCGATATTTGGTTAAGGTGAAATTTTGGGATTTTTCGGAGAAAGATGAATTTTCAGTGAATAGTAAAAATGCAGTTTTAGGGTTTCCGTATGTTTAATGACATCATAGCTGCGTCAGGATGATGTCCTGAGATATTTTAAGGGATGTACGACTAAAGGGGATGAAGTTTTGTATGAGGTGTCCCAAGTGGCCAATACCATGGGCAAATACCATGGGCAAGCCCATGGTTTTTCCAAAACCACAAATGAGGTGTCCCTTGGCCATTAATGCCTTGCCCACTCACTTTCCATAAAAATACCAAGCCATTCTCTCATCCTTTCGACTCCAAAATAATACTCAAAGAAGTTCCGGTATCCTTACCTCCCAAGGAGTCCTCCCAAGGTTCCCTCAAGTCTTTCAAGCTCCAACCCTTTGAGTATTACGAAATACAATTTAAGGTAAGGGATCCAGCCTCTCTTTTTCTTTTCAAGTAACTTCTTTTATGTCATTTCGTTTATGCTCCATGTTCTTATGTTGAATTATTTTATTTTATATTCATCGTACTGACTTTTTCATGTTCATATGATGAGTGACCCCCTCTTTCTCTCATCAATTCGTTTTAAGAATGTTTAAGTGGCGCCGTTAGGCTACCAAATTTTTAAGGGATTCTTACACCCTTCTCATTTTTTCAAAGTCCTACTTTCATGTAAAGTCTTTCAAGTTCCTTTTTATTATGTTGGGGTATGATCTCTATATCTATCATACTGAACATTTATGTTCATATTATGAGAGACCCTATTTGATCTTGTCAATTCATTTATGTTGAATTTTAAGTGACGCTGTTAGGCTGCTGAATTTTCATAAGAGAAATCAAATTTTTTTCTTCCTTCCATGTTTTTCATTTCAAATGGTATGTCCTTAAAATTTCATTACCATGTTCATATATCCTTCATATTCTGTCCCTATAATATTTTATGGGTCATTTATGAATGTTTGACCCATGTCCCCTCTCTTTTCAATGTTTTCTAAAACCCCGAAGCATAGCCGTTATGCTGCAGAATTTCCATCTCAAAATGTCTCTTTATTTTTCTAAAGTTATTTTATTTTATTTCGTGAATGCTAAAAACTCTCTCTTATATAGGTTTATTCACATATCTACCAATTTGTTCTATTTTAAATTCTGAGATTTACATACATCAGACCCGCTTTCCCTTTCTGTGGGTTTAAAGTGACATTTATATCATGTCTTTAAAGCAGTTTTTAAAACGTTATGATTATGAAATGGAACCCATTTATTTTATGCTATATGGGTTGTTTATGAATTGACTTATGATGATATATGTGGATCACATGATAATAAAGACATTTCATGGGTGCGCCGTAATAGCGCTCCATTGCATTGGTAAAGACTTAATCTCAAGAGATGACCATTAAACTGATACCTTGGTGAATAATCTTGGTAATTTTTATTGACACCTTGGGGATGGACCTTGGTGAAATGGAAATGATTGTATTTTTAAAATGTTGTAGCCACATCTTCAAGTTATGAAAAAAATTATTTTTATTATGATATTCCTCATGATTTCTTTCTCATTCCTTAAAGTTCTTTTCATGACCTTATTGAAGTATCTCAAGTTCACATGTAAAATGTTTCTCTTGTTTCCCTTACTAGGCCTTCTTCTCACCCTATCTTTTGATGTATGTCCCCAGGTTATGAGAAGCAGTAATGAACCTAGGATGAACTTAAGGAGATGCCTTTCAAGTGTTTAAGAAGAATTTTTTATGTTGTTTTCATGTATTATTTTCCTGTTTTCCAAGACACTAAACCTTAAAGATCCTCAATTTTGTGTAATGTAATGAAAAATTATGTTATAAAAAGGAGGGATGCCACAGTTGGTATCAAAGGATGGTTTAGTTGTTTGTGGAAATTAGGATATAAAAACTTTAGGAAGAACCCTATAGAATATTTTAAATATAAGAAAACTTCCTGGTATTTTGGTATGTATTGAGTAAGTGGTTTATCAAAAAAATACATCCATGTCTTGATATGAGCAGGTAGAGGCGGCTCTGGCATAGATGTACATAGGGGTAAAACCCGAAACCAATGCTTTGATCTAGACTCGAATGGGAACTAGTGCACGATAACGGGCCTTGCGGCACTCTTGGTTACGACACTCCTGGGGGATATGTTTGGTTAATCACATGCTTTTTATAAATCATTATGAAGGAATTATAGAGAAATGTAATTGTCTAAGCATGAAGTCTTAGTTAAAAGATTAATAAATGAAATTAGTTTCTCACTAAGGTTTTTTTCTAATAGAAAATGGCGGGCAATAGGAGGAACCGGGCAGATGGTGACCGCAATGCACCATGTGCTGACATCCCTCCGATGGAAGCCGGAATGGAAACATTCATGCAAATGTTGAACCAACTGACTCAAGATATGAGTAAAAACCTGAATCAAGCTGAGAGGCCGATCTCACCATGAAGGGAACAACATTCTGTTGAGTCCTTCATGCGTCAATGACCACCAACATTTAGTGGATCTACTAACCCATTGGTTGCGGAACAATGTATAAGCTCCATTAAAAAGATCTTTTCTGTACTTCATTGTTCAGAACAAGAAAAAGTCAACCTTGCTGTTTGCCTCCTAGATGGAGAAGCTGATCAGTGGTGGTCACTGATCAAAAACACGAAGCCCCAAGGAGATATGGAAGCTATAGAGTGGGAAGAGTTCCGGGGAATATTATTTAATAAGTATTTCCCTTGTTCCATGAGAACGAGAATGGATAAAGAGTTTCTCAAGATGAAGTAGAAGGAGAACGATTCTGCCGGAAGCTATGAGATAAACTTCACCTGACTTTCACGATATACCTCTAGCTTTATCATGGATCCAATTTGAAAGGTGGACATATTTTCCGGTGGACTAAGACCTCATCTGCGGAAGAATCTAGCCAACCAGGACTCTGATATCTATGAGGAGATCGTGCAGAGTTCAATGAAAGTCGAGCTAGAGTTTGGTGACAAATAGGGGTCTCATAAATCAAATGTTAAGAATAGATCATTGGAGCCCAGTTTAGGGAAGAATTTTGATCAAGGAAGATGTGGAAAGAAAATTCAACTTACCACATGCAATAAATGTGGGAAGAATCATATGAGGAACTGCTTGATTGGAAGTGGCAAGTGCTACAAGTGTGGAAGAGAAGTCCATATTCCTCGGAATTGTCATAGTGAGGTGAAGCCTCAACTTCCCAACACTAACGACAGAGGAAAGAGGGTTCCGGCCCTACCCGAAGTCAAATGCTTCAAGTGTGGAAAACTTGGGAACTTTGCTAATCACTGTCCAAATCCGAGGGTAGTGGAGGGGAATCACTATCTACCTCAGTAAAGGCCAAGGGAGAATGTTCGGGATTTTGCTATCAAAACAACTAAATTTGATGTTTCGAACGACATGGTAGCAGGTACTCTTGTTGTCCTCTCAAAACTAGCAAGTACCTTGTTTGATTCTGGTTCTACGCATTCCATTATTTCCTCAACGTTTGCAAAGAATATTGGATCAATCCTCGAACTGCTTGAGGTAGAATTGTCAGTCATGACTCTAAGTGGGATTATCCATGCATCAATAGTATTTAGAGACTCTAGTGTTTACTTCAGTGAGAACAATCTTATCTCAAATCTAGTAGTCATTCCCATGTTGGAATTCAATGTTATACTAGGGATGGACTTTCTCTCAAAGTATATTGCTAAGATCAAATGCAGAATTAAGGAAATCTCTGTCGTCTTGAATGAACGACCTGCAATTATCTTCCAAGGAGAGATATCCCGAACTCATCCCTATCTAGAAGCACCTCCTATAGCATTATTTATGGAGTTAATCGGTGATGATGAAGAAGGAAATGGGAGTATACAAATATAAGACGATCCGATTGTTTAGGAATACATGGATGTATTTCCTGAGGAGTTACCTGGACCTACCCCAGAAAGAGAGGTATAGTTCTCCATTTAACTCATACCTGGATCTCAACCGATATCAAAGACCCCGTATAGAATGGAAAATGTGGAGCTAGAAGAGTTAAAGATACAACTCCAAGACTTGTTGGAGAAGGGGTTTATCCGAGCGAGTGTGTCTCCTTGGGGAGCACCGGTTCTCTTTGTAAAGAAGAAGGATGGATCCAATACCACAAAAACAGTTTTTCGCAGTGCCCCCCTTTATCAACACTTACATAGTGGCACTGATAAAGGGCCCCCCTTTATCAGCGCTTGCTTAGTGGCGCTGATAAAGGGCCCCCCTTTATCAGCGCTTGCTTAGTAGCGCTGATAAAGGGGGGCCTTTATCAGCGCTTTTTTAGCACTGATAAAGGGTCGGCTTTAAAAAAAATTAACATATATTAATATATTAATATATAAATATAGTTATATTGTTATATAAATATAATATATAATTTTTAAATATATTTTAGATAAGTATAAATGTACATTTACACTTATTATACTCAATATATAAGATATTTAGTGAGAATGACTTCTTAAAAAATTAAAAAAATATTTTTAATTAATATTTTGATAATAATTATGGAGTAATAGTCATTTAATAACAATTTGAGGACTAAAAAATTTTAAAAAAATTTAAAAAGATCCAAAATATGTTGAAAACGCAACTCAAACTTCAAACGGCCATAACTTTTGATCCGGGTGTCCGTTTGAGCTCTACCACATATCAAATCGAAGCCTGTGACGAGCTCCACATTGATATGACTCGGGGGGACCCTAGTCAAGCGATATTCGAGGCCAAAAGGGGCCCAGAAGGCCTCTAAAACTGATTTTTTAGTCGGGGTACCCCGGTTTTTTAACATTTTGTGGATTTTCACCCTCGTTTAAGGGGGTATTATTGGATTTTTTTGGTGGGGTATGAATTTATTCCAAGGTATAACATTCATATTGATATTATGTCTTTAAAATTTCATCATTTTTATAATGCACTGCTATTTATAATCAAATATATAACAATATATTCATATTTTTTAAATATTCACACCTAAAAATTTAATTATAAATATAAATAATAAAATATATTTACATATAAAATATATTAGCTTTATCTAAATAATAACTAACATCCATTTTATTTAAAATACCAATATATGAATATTTATATACCTATATATTAATCTAACTATATATATATATTAATCTAACTATATATATATTAATCTAATAACTATATATATATTAATATAACTACATATATATATATTAGTATTACTATAAATATATATATTAATATCACCATAAATATATATATTAATATCACTATATATATATATTAATATAAATATATAAATATATATTCATATATATTCATATAACTATATATATGTTAATATAACTATATATATGTTAATATAACTATATATATGTTAATATAACTATATATATGTTAATATAACTATATATATATTAATATCAAAATATATTACTATACGAATAAATATAACTGAATATATATATATATATAGATATATATTAAAACCACTATATATATATTAATATTACTATATATATTATAATATAACTATATAACTATATATTATAAAATAACTATATATATATATTAATATAAGTATATATTACTATACGAATAAATATAACTAAATATATATATATATATATATATAGAGATATCATGAATTGGAAACCAAATCAAAATAGAGTAGTGGTAAGGGCTTAGGCGCGCAGGGGGGAGGTCTCGAGTTCAAATCCTGGTGGAGGCAGGGGTGTGCGTGCATGGGGAATATTGGAGCAAGCGCTGTTAAAGGGTGGAGGGGGTGCATGGGGTGTGTGGGGTGTTGTATAGGGGCCGAAAAGCGCTGTAAAAGGGGGGGTTCAAGCACTATAAAAGCCCCCCCGATTGGCAGTATTTTTAATTTTTTTTTAATTTTTTTTAAATTTTTTTTAATTTTTTTAACTTTTATCAGCACTTTTTTAAAAGCGCTGATAAAAGGGTCATTTATCAGCGCTAAAATGAAAGCACTGATAAAGGAAGCGCTCATATAGGACCCCTTTATCAGTGCTTTTCGGAGCACTGATAAAGGGGACAACCCTTTATCTATGCTGGCTTTATTAGTGGTTTTCTAGCGCTGATAAAGGCCATTTTCAGTGCTGATAAAGGCCGTGTTTGTAGTAGTGATCAATGCGGCTATGCATTGATTATAGAGAACTGAACCGGATCACAGTGAAGAATAGATACCCACTTCCAAGAATTTATGATTTATTTGACCAACTTTGTGGAGCCCAATTCTTCTCCAAGATTGACCATCGATCGGGTTATCTTCAACTCAGTGTGAAGAAGGAAGATATTCCAAAGACTGCCTTCTGATCAAGATATGGGCATTATGAGTTTACTGTTATTCCCTTTGGCATGACTAATGCTCTTTCTATGTTCATGGATTTGATGAATAGAGTCTTTAAGGACTACCTTGATAACTTTGTGGTAGTTTTTATTGATGATATTTTGATATATTCAAAAAGTCGTGAGGAGCATGATGATCATGTGAGGGTTATTTTGAAAACTCTGCGGAAGGAGAGGCTCTTTCAAAAGTTCAGCACGTGTGAGTTTTGGTTACAACAAGTGGCTTTCTTGGGGCACATCGTAACCAATGAGGGAATCTCAGTTGACCCTCCAAAGACAATGGTTGTGGAGGAGTGGTCTCAACCCACAACAGTAACTGAGATTCACAGTTTCCTTGGTTTAGCGGGATATTATAGGAGGATTGTAAAAAACGTTTCACGGATTTCTAATCCGCTAACCTTGTTGACTCGAAAAGGGGTTAAGTTCATCTGGACAAAGGAATGTGAGGAAAGATTCCGAGAGCTGAAGAAGAGTTTGGTTACTATACCTGTGTTAACACTACCCTCTATCAGAGAATGATTCCTTATTTTTAGCGATGCATCTCTAATAGGGCTTGGGTGCATCCTCAGGAAAAATTACGAGGTAATTTCTTATGCATCTTGACAATTGATGATTCATAAGCAGAATTATCCTACACATGACCTAGAGCTAGCGGCGATTGTTTTTTCTCTAAAGATATGGAGGCACTATCTTTATGGGGAGAAATGTGATATATACACTGACCACCAAATTTTAAAGTATATTTCCACATAGAAAGAATTGAACAAGAGACAAGGGATATGGTTGGATCTTATTAAAGACTATGATTGTTCAATTCATTATCACCCTGGAAGAGAAAACAAAGTCGCAGATGTGTTAAGTAGGAAAGACCCTGTTGTTCTGGAAACAATGAGGATCCTAGGAGATCCCTTGATTAAAGTCCTAGTAAAACTGGACATGGGAATTGTAAGGGAAGGGACATCATCAACCTTATCCCAAATTATTTCTCAACCTTCATTACTAGAGAAGATCAAGATGGCTGAAAAAGAAGATCCTTTGCTGCAGGAGAAGTTTGAGGCTGTAAAGTATGGAAAGTTCCCAGATTTCAATATTGATCAAGAAGGTGTATTGAAATTTTGTACAAGACTATGTGTTCCATCTATTCCGGAGATAACGAAAGAACTGATGGATGAAGCTCATAGGTCTACGTTATCTATACATCAGGGAAGCACTAAAATGTTTAGAGACATTCATGATCACTATTGGTGGGATAACATGAAGAGGGAGATTTCTGATTACACTACAAGGTTCCTGGTGTGTCACCAATTAAAGGAAGAATGACAACTTCCTAAGAGGGTATTACAACCGCTACCCATACCAGTATGGAAGTAGGATAATATCACTACAGACTTTGTAACTGGTCTCCCGAAAACATCCAAAGGAGATAATGCGATATGGGTTATTGTGGACCATCTCACCAAGACCGCCCATTTTATCTCTATTCGGGAAGATTTCCCTCTGGATCAACTTTCCAAGATATACGTAAAGGAAGTGGTAAGGCTGCATGGGGTACCACTATCCATCGTGTCTGATCATGATCCAAGATTCACATCAAAATTCTGGAGAAGTCTTCAACATGCTCTGAATACTGAATTGATTTTTTAGTACACCCTATCATCCTCAAACTGATGGCCAATCTGAAAGGACTATTCAGACACTCGAATACATGCTAAAATTATGCTTAATGTAATTTAAAGGTGCAAGGGATCAACACCTCCCATTAGTTGAGTTCTCCTATAACAACAGCTTCGATTCGAGTATTCAGATGACACCCTATGAAGCTCTGTATGGAAAGCTATATAGAACTCCTACTTTTTGGGATGAAACTAGTGAGAGAAAGCTTCTTGGGCCTGATCTTGTGCAAGATATGACAGAATAGTTTCATTCCATCCAACAACACATAAAGGCTGCTCAGAGTCGGCAGAAGAGCTATGCTGACAACCGTCGAAGGGACTTGGAGTTTGGTGTTGCCAACAAAGTCTTCCTTCAAATTTATCCATGGAAGAGAGTCATGCGGTTTGGAAAGAAAGGGAATCTCAGCCCTAGGTACATTGGCCCCTATGAAATCATTGATCGCATAGGAGCAGTGGCCTATCAACTAGCACTTCCACCGAACCTAGATCAAGTTCAAGATGTCTTCCATTTATCTCTCTTGAGGAAGTACATACCTGGCCCTTCACATGTACTGAACCGAGAGTTGGTTGAACTCGATCATGACCTCTCTTATAAGTAGTATCCAGTGGAGGTCTTATACCGTAGAGACAAGGTTCTACGAAACAAGACTACCCACCTTGTGAAAGTGTTGTGGAGGAATCATAAGTATGAAGAAGCGACATGGGATCCTGAGGAAACAATGAAGCAAAAGTACCCTAACCTTTTCGACTAGGCCTCAAGTGTAAAATTTCAGGGATGAAATTTTTTAATGGGGGAAGAATGTAATGAACCAAACTTTTTGAATAGTATATTAACTTACTCATAACGATTTAATAGTGATGTTAACGGTTAATGCAGAGACAGGAGTTGATGGCTTCATTCAGTAGACTCAAACCTTATGAATCCCACTTATCAGAGCTTGTGAAGGAGGTGACATCTTTGGGCTTCACTTTGAACCAAGCCCAAGCTGAACTCCAGCATGTCAAGCTTGACCGGAAACACCTGCGGGAGAAGTTCATGTCAGTAGAGATTACTACTAGGGCAATGTTATCTAATCCTCCCTCAGATTCTCTCACCATAGAACACCTTACACTTAGGTCATTTGCTGGTGTCATAAGGGGCAATGTGACGAGACTATAGCTTCTTTCTGTAATCATTTGGGATGAATAAATTGAGATTTCCTCCTTTAGTGAAGTTTGTAAAATTTCAAATGTTCGGATAATTTTAGGATGTATTTTATGGATGAATTTTGAAAAAAAAATATATTTTAAAATATTTATGTAAACCTTAAATAATTAATGATGTGTAATGATTTTCAAAAAATGGTCTTCTGCAAAAGTGTTCAGTAAGGAATTTGGAGTCTAATAAGATCAAAATAATTTTTGATGAATAATAAATTATGAATAGTGATTTTACGCTTAGGATTAGTAATGTGACCAAATGGATTAGTAATATCACCTAAATAATGTTTTAATATAATTTAGACACCTTGATTAAGTAATGTGATTCAATAAAATGGGTAAATAATGGTTTCATAAATTATTAGTAAAGTATTAGTTATTCAGGTGAATAGTGTTTTTCAATTAAAAATTAAATTAAAAATATTTATAAAATTGTTTTTATAAAATGGAGTTCATATTTGTAATCAGTGAATCTATATTTGGTTAAGGTGAAATTTTGGTATTTTTCTGAGAAAGATGAATTTTCAGTGAATAGTAAAAATGCAGTTTTAGGGTTTCGGTATATTTAATGACATCATAACTGCATCATGATGATGTCATGAGATATTTTAATGGATGGTCGACTAAAGGGGATTAATTTTTGTATGTGGTGTCCCAAGTGGCTAATACCATGGGAAAATACAATGGGCAAGCCCATGGTTTTTCCAAAACCACCAATGAGGTGTCCCTTGGCCATTAATGCCTTGTCCCCTCACTTTCCCTATAAATACCAAGCCATTATCTCATCGTTTAGACTCCAAAATCATCCTCAACGAATTTATGGTATCCTTACCTCCCAAGTAGTAATCCCATTGTTCCCTCAAGCCTCTCATGGTCCAAACCTTTGAGTTTTATGAGTTACGTTTTAAGGTAAAGGATCTGACCTCTCTTTTTTTTTCAAGTAACCACTTTTATGTAATTTATTTTATGCTCCATGTTCTTATGTTGTAGGATGTTATTTTATATTCATCTTAATTCCCTTTTCATTTTCATATGATGAGAGACCCCCTCTTGATCTCATCAATTCGTTTTAAGAATGTTTAAGTGGCACCGTTAGGCTGCCATATTTTTAAGGGATTCTTTCACCCTTCTCATTTTTTCAAAATTCTACTTTCATGTCAAGTATTTCAGGTTCCTTTTTATTATGTTGGTGTATGATATATATATCTATAATACTTAAATTTTATGTTAATTTGATGATAGACCCTTTTTGATCTCGTCAATTCATTTTTGTTGAAGTTTATGTGACGCTGTTAGGCTGCTGAATTTTCATAAGAGAAATCTAATTTTTGTCTTCCTTCCGTGTTTTTCATTTCAAATGTTATGTCCTTAAAATTTCATTACCATGTTCATATATCCTTCATATTCGGTCCCTATACTGTTTTATGGGTCATTTATGAATGTTTGACCCGTGTCCCCTCTCTTTTAAATGTTTTCTAAAACCCCGAAGCATAGTTGTAATGCTGCAGAATTTCCATATCAAAATGTCTCTCTCTTTTTCTAAAGTTATTTTATTTTATTAAGTGAATATTAAAGTCTCTCTATTCTATAGGTTTATTCACATATATACCATGTTGTTCTATTTTAAATTCTGGTATTTACATATATGAGACCCCCTTTCCCTTTCCGTGGGTTAAAAGTGATATAAAGACCATTTCTTTAAAGCAGTTTTTAAAACGTTATGATTATGAAATGGAACCCATTTATTTTATGCTATATGGGTTGTTTATGAAATGATTTATGATGATATATGTGGCTCACATTATAATAAAGGCATGTCAGGGGTGCGCCCTGATAGCTCTCTAATGCATTGGGTAAAGACTTAATCTCTAGAGATGACCATTTAGACTGATACCTTGATGAATAACCTTGGTAATTTTTATTGACACCTTGGGGATAGACCTTGGTGAAACGAAAATGATTGTCTTTGTAAAATGTTGTAGCCACATCTTCATTTTATGAAAAATGTTAATTTTATTATGATATGCCTCATGATTTCTTTCTCAAGCCTTAATGTTCTTTTCACAACCTTATTGAAGTATCTAAAGTTCACATGTAAAATGTTTCTCTTGTTTCCCTTAATGGGCCTTCTTATCACCCTATATTTTGATGTATGTCCCCAGGTTAAGAGATGCAGTAATGAAACTAGGATGAACTTAAGGAGAAGCCTTTCAAGTCTTTAAGAAGAATTTTTTATGTTTTTTTCATGTATTATGTTCCTAGATTCCAGGACACTAAACCTTAACGATCCTCAGTTTTGTGTAATGTAATGGAAGTTTATGTTATAAAAATGTAGGATGCAACACTTTTTCCAAGCCATTTATATCTGATCACATTTATTCTTTTAATCACTTTAAAGGATTCAATTAAAAACATCAAGTAACCTTTCAAAACCAAAAATCACTAGGCACTTGATCATTTTTAACAAACAGCTCAAAGAAAAGCAGGCAAGTCTCAACAAACTTCCTCTAAACCACTAAATATTTATCATAAATCACATATCTCTTCAATAAACTTATCATAATAAATTCCTTTTAAACAATTTAGGCAACCTACGAGGGTCCCAACAAGACAAAACACATCAGGTCAAAATCAAACAACTTTTACAAAAATAAACATCTCACAAAGAATCATGCCATACGTTTATTATGGGTTGCCATTTTCCAACCCATAAAGCGCCCATACACTCCATGGGTTGAAATTTGGAACCCATTAGATAAAAAAACATTACATTCCAGAATTTAATATGCTCAAAACAATCACCCAGTCATACAGGTGGCCACCTACCAATATGTAAAGCGCCCATACACATTACAGTTTGGAATGTGGCTCCCTTTAATCAAAACCAAAATCATTTTACAATTTGACTTTAGCATCCACTTTTTCTAGAAATTAAATCACACAGGTTACCCTTTCCCTACTATAAGGCACCCATACACCTTGCAACTGAAAATTGGCTCCTGTCGTAATTGCAATCATTTAATTTGGTCAATGCAACCAATTTCATATTGACTAAACCTAGCATGCCATCGAGAGTATTAACACAGAAACTTGCTATATCATAGAAGCATGGAATAACTGCCACAACACCTATCACAATAGCAAGAATCTGCTAATGCATCCTAGATGGCATGAAATAATGCATGGAATGTGATTTCTAATGAAGTGCCTATATGATTCATGAAATGGCATACCCTCGTATCATCGGGTTATAACAGAAATAGAACCCACAATTGCATCAACAATATCAACAGAAACTATGTGCTTCACCCAATGGTGAAATCAAATCAACCATAACAATAAAAATCAATAAAATAACAATTTCATCAGAGCCAATTTGGCTTTTCCCTTTACACGGGTTAGCTACTCCCGAGCACAACTTATTACCAAATTCCATCTCCTTCCTATACCTGTCTATTGTCGCCAAATCGAAAAAGAAACCAGAATAATAAAATCCTATGATACCACTTTGTAACATCCCGTCCCGGCTTACCATCGAACTGGTGGCTGGACTGGTAGGTCACATGGCCTCATGCGTGTCTCCCCATACGCCAGAGGCTGCCGACTAGCAGCGAGGGTCTCAGGAGGTGATAGTGGGGAGAATATACCCTATTATCAGAGTAACACATCCGTGTTATCAGATTAAATACTAATAAAAAGTAGAAACAGTAAGAAATTGAAAGACAACAGTGAAAGATGGTAAACATCTATTCTATAAAAGGTCGTCAAAGCTAGTTTACAAGATACATGTATGATGAATGATACAATGTGAAAACAAGAAACAGTACAACATGCATTCAATACAATACAAAAAAATAAATAAAAGACTGCAAGGCCCGACGGGCGATCTCTTGAGCATCCCAATCTCCCGCTTGGTCCTTTGATCCTAACTCCTTAGGTACAAACAACACATCACACAACCTAGGTCATGCAAGCAATAAGGTCTACTTGGGTACCCCAATGTAATGGAGGCCCGAGTAGGGTGTGAGATATAAATCGCAGTAGGCTAGCACCACCGGTGTCAAACCCAATCCAGACAGTGTATAAGAATTTAACAGTGAGCAGGTATAGCAGGCTTCAATATGTAGAACAACATAGAATAACAACACCCATCCAGGTTCCCTATGCACACCCAATGACTATACCAGCTTTAGCTCCTTACTGGTAAAGTAACCTGATCATGTCATCATATATTTATATAAATATAAATGCGTTTAGATTATATATTTCATGGGGTAATAATGCCTCCATCCCATTAATATGATTAGTGGTCACGAGTTAAGAATGCCTCTCCTCCCTAGAGGTCAACCGAAAAGGGGTAAGAATGCCTC
This sequence comes from Viscum album, assembly GCA_963277665.1. Lineage (NCBI taxonomy): Eukaryota > Viridiplantae > Streptophyta > Magnoliopsida > Santalales > Viscaceae > Viscum > Viscum album. The sequence continues at coordinate 214,034,272 of OY728119.1, read as the reverse complement.
CCTTCCATACACATATAGAGGATAACAGGCACTAGCTAAGAATGCCTCTCATCCCAATAGGTCAACTTGCAAGGGGTAATAATGCCTCCCTTCCATACACGTATATAGGATAGCAGGAATAAGGTAAAAATTCCTCTTGTCCCTACAGACCAACTGGAAAGGGGTAAGAATGCCTCCCTTCCATACACGTATCTGTCACTAGGTGGCCTTAGCATGCAATCACCTTTATTATCATTCATTATGTGGAATCAGAATGTGTGCACTTACAAAAAAAACATGTCTATAGTATACTACATATGGAATTAACTCATAAGCATTCAAAGAATAATATTGCAATCACAAACAATCATTCAACCCATATCCACGTAAAAGGTTATAATCACGTTCATACAAATATATATAAGGCAAACCATCTCAAGTATCATTATCACATTTATATAAGGTTCATGAGGCAACCCGCTCATGTACAGTATTGGATAACCCCCAATTCATTCTTCATTCCTCTTATATCATTTCAAAGACATATAGGGATTTACAAAGAATACAGAGGTTCTATGGACTACCCCTATGAGGAATGTCCCATTCACTAGATCCATTCCATTAACATAAGCCATGCTTATTACACTACCCTAAGGAATGGTCTTACCACCCTAAGCTATTTCATTCAAGATTCACCATTTCATCAAAATAGCTCAACTTTCATGCTTTAACCATTTGGTATAATTCAGAGGAAACATGACATCATCAATCAACAACAAAGAATGACAAGAATTTAGCAGGAAAGCATAAAAATGTACTTCCTACTTTTATCTTATAGACAATGCACCACTAATTGAGGGGTTTTATTATTAAATCATTAGTTTAGTGACCAAGAAAGAATTTTAATCTTATACCTGGAATTCACACTCATTGCACTAAGGAATTTAATTGAAACTAAACTTTCATAATTAACATACTAAAGAAGTATATAAATAACTCACTAATACCTCACTATAAATTAAAGGAAAAGAGAGGGATCCTACCTCAATGTGGATCTATCCATCCACTCCATCTCTTAGCACTTTCTAACTAAAGCTATCGCTGCTGCTCCCCCATGAGACATATGTGATTTCACATTTGACCTATGCCTACAAAGGAATGCTGCCTAAGCTCCAGCAAAGTAGAACCATTCCAAAATCCTAACACACAAGGAGAAACACAGTAAGAACTCTTTAACAACCTAAGACACTAAATTAGAGGATGCGAAAACCAAAAATGGTCAGAACCCTTACCTCAGAGTTAAACCGGCAGACCGAAATTATTGAAATCCACCTCACCTTCGGCAGCAGATATCTATTAGCAGACCCAAGAGGTCCCGATTGACCTTTTTCATCCCCTTACAACAAAAGAACCAAAATAAAAACGAATCAAAAACAACTCTAAACATGGGGGTTCGGCCAAACTAAAAATACGGCATGGTAAGCCCTAAAATCAGCCAATAATGGAGGAGGAAGGAGGGTGCAGACATACAATGGAGATTCGGTAGAAGATTGGCCAAGAACAAAGGAGAAGTGAAGGTGGAAGGCGGTGAAAATGAGGGGGCTTGTGCGTGAGGCCGACAGCTCCAAGGGGGAGGGGTTCGTGCGGTTCTATGAGGAAGAGGGGGGAGTTTTAGTTAATTAGGTTTTAGTTTTAGTTTTTATTTTAATTTTAAAACCATTTAAAATATCCCACAAACCAAAATAGGAGGGCCGCGTACGGTTTGACCCGCACGATTTTCCAAACCGTGTGCAAATTGTGCGGCCTCCACTGGACACCCCTAGCACCCCACACGATCTAGTCGCACGGTTTGGGGAAAACGTGTTCAGGCCGTACAGACTCCTCTTCCTCCCTATTGTAAGCCACACGTTTTGGGCCGCATGGTTTGGGAAATCGTGCGCCAACCGTGCGCCTTATATTATTGCTTAAAACCCAGCCGCCTTTGGGCAGGATGCACCCGAAACACCTCGAGACACTCAGGAAACATCTTGGGCATTCGCCCAACCCCAAAAAAATTAAAAATAAGGGTTGAAACCTTCAGAAACCCTTTCTGAATCCCAACTCTAAAAATGACCGGTTCAACAATTAAAAAAGTTCGATTTTCCCCCACCTTTTAACCTCGTTCAAATTGTGGGTCATTACCAAATTCAATAAAAAAAAATTAATCTAATGGTAAATATTTAATAATTTCTTCCCCCTAATATTATGAATAAATATTATGGATATTCAAAAAAAATTATAAATAATTTTTAAATAATTAAAAATATAAACAATTTTACACATTACATAATTATTAAAAATAATCATTAATTGAATATAGTAATTTAACATTTAGGAACATAGAATAATATAACATACAAGTAAATAAAATAAAGAAACATTAATGACATTCTTACTAAAAAAGATTAAAATTAATTTATCAAAAGAAATAAATATTTCTCTCTTGAAAATATATATCAATTATATACATATATAATGAGAATGATTAAACAATATATAAACTTTAACCGGACATGTATTTAGAAAATTAATTTAAAAATTATCAAAATATTTATATAAAACATAAAATAGATAAAATTGTTGCTATTCGGAGAGAATAACTCAAGAGTGGGGGAGGGGAATTGATTTACAAATAAAAATATGAGTTAAAACACATTAAAAAAACTTCCATGTTAATTAAAAATCACAGTCAATGAAAATAAATAATTATTTAAATTTAATCTTTCAAAATATTTCTCAAAGTGGGATTAGGGATAAATTAAAATAATATTTGAAATTTCATTAACTTATGATATCAATTTACTTAATCAAACCCATTATATAAACACATGATAAGAAAAAATATCAAGGTATAAGTATTGTTTACATATTTATAATATTAAATGTGACTTTAACTTTGAAAAGAAGGAAAAACTAAAATATCACAAAAATGAAAAAACCAGGGGTTTAGTCTCAAGAAAATACATAATCCATTCTACTTGGAAATCTCCCACTACTAAGAAGATTATTAAAACAATAATCAGATCCACAACCTAGATAAGGTATAAAAAAACATAGCGGTTTTTTAGGCTTAAATCCTCTTCCACAATTATATGTGGGAATAAAACCATAAAGGCCATGCAATAACTCTTACAATTTTCATGTGGGAATTAAAAAATAGAGAAACTCTGAGAGTGCGTCTAGCACAATTGAGCTAAAGTACTAAAGCCAGTGTGTAATGATAAATAGAGTACAATATCGCATTTTATCAATTTAAATAATTAAATAGATATATAAATAAAAAAGATATGGAAATATATGGTGCTTCTATATCTTAATAGCTTCATATTCTTAAGGGTCCTTATATTTGACTTGGTGTGGAGCCCAAATATGGTTCTCTAAAACTGAAGGAAAATTGAGCATCATAGAGTCTTCTCTCTATTTATAAATGCACCGAAAATCTTCTACATAGATATCGTGATTTCATGTATGAATGATTATTTATCTTCTACGTGTTCCACTATTTCATATTCTCATATATCATTGCATGTGTAGTAAGAATCGAACTGAAATGTGCCCGAGGGAGTCCTCTAGAATATATAGTTGTATAGTAACAAATTAACTGATAAATAATACTAATAAAGTTATCATGAAACTCATATATAGAATAAAATAAGAAGCTATATTACATAGTCTTTATTTCATCTATGAAGTTGTTTAGGAATAATAATTAACAAATATATGTGAAACTATCCACATTGAATTCCTTAAAATATCCATTGGAGGAGTTAAATTAAAATGGGGATTAGAAATGAAATGGAAAAAATATGATGTTAAATCATATCTAATGGTAGTATAGACCAACTATAGAATGTTCTAGATGTATCATGGGCCAATAATACCAAAAGTCAGTGGTACGACAACTGGCTATATCACATCAAGATGTAACACATCAGGCAGTAGAACATCTTACAGAAGGATGTCTAACAACACCATGTATTACAATAGCATGCATAGCAGTAGTATTTACAGCAGTATCGTATCTAGAGGTAGAAGATATTTGGATCTAGAACATTTAAACTAATGGCAGAATAGTTGACCAAATGGTGGAATAATGGAACTAATAATGGCACATTTGAACTAACTGTCACACGATTGAACTGACAGTGGATCTTTTATGCACTTAGCCAATTTTCATTATAAAATTTTATACTATCCTAAAACTGAAATCTCATTAGAAACATGATAATCATGATTTTTTTGTATTTAAATAAGGAGGTTCTAATAATATCCACCATTTTATGATCTAAAATCATGGAATTTTATAAACCATCTATAAAACAAATATAGGAATAAGTTGATGAATGTAAAAGTTAACATATACTTACCATTTCAGTTTAGTAATGTGAGATATTAAGTTTTAAAAATTTTGAAATATAAGTACCTATAATTTGTAAACATAAACCTGTAAAACAATAATCATAAATACCATAAACAAGTTCTTTCCCTTTTGGGATTATAAAAAATATAATAATGGAAAACTCATGCAAATATGATTAGGAAAAAAATTTGAACATGATTAAATATAGTATTCCAAATATTACAACCTAAAATTGAATACAAGTGAAAACCCACTATCAAAGACCAATCCAAGTAAACTTCACTCTTATATCTCTGGGATATAGGATCAGTAGGGTCTCTTCCATTTTAGAAGCATGAGGCTCTAAGGTAAAATCCGAGTGGGTAGATGTAGAGGTAAGAAGCTCCTGAATCACCACTGGTCCGAGATGTCAAACTTCTCAGGATAGTGACAGACTAAATAGAAGAAACTGATGAGGAGAAGGTGTATAGGATGTTTAATTAGAGAGAAAAGATAATGTAGTGGAATCATGTTCCACAACTACTATCCTAGAAACATACTAAAAGGGTTTCATCAGATTCACGAAGTCCAGGATAATGTTTCCACCTATCTCCGTATTTGATAAGAAATGCTTCTTCTCTTCCATAAAAAAATTTACCATAAGATCCAATAATTTAAGTTGGTATAACTATTCCTTAAAGATCCTATTGATAGGAGGCATTCTCAGGTTCACATCAAGGAATATAACATGTGAATAAAACTCATGTTCGGTAAATATTATTGAAAGGTAGTACTTAATATACTTAGTGATAGTTTCTCTATCACTTCATGAATTATCCAAACATGCCTTTACCAATTTATATATATGACCATTATGTTTTTAAATTTTCAAAAGACCCTTATATTGAGATATATAAAAATCACACCTGATTGAATGAAACTCATATATGACTATAGGAATGATCATATCGACAACAAAATGGGATGATGGAGGTGGAGTGATGGATATAGAAGAAATAATAGGTGGTAATGTCTTCAACCTCTCCAAAAGAGATCCCTAACTAGTAATAAAATGGGAACTCATCTCCTATATAAGAATCTTGATTTCCCCCATCTCATCAACCAATCATCTATTTTTACTCACAACTTATTCATTCATAAAACTATTTTGGGATGAATAAAAAAGATGAAAAACTCAAACATGTGCCTTATATAAGATTCACTAAGATGAGAATATGTAGGTTCCTAATATATAAAAATTAAATTGAAATAATAAATCATATTCTATTTGAAATCTTCTAGATTAACTATTGTAACAATTTCTGTGGGAAAAAAGGTAGGAGAAGGTAGAGGCGAAGGGACCCACTCAAGCTTTAAGTTGAAAACAATTACCAATATCCTCTATGATTGATTCATTTTTATATTTTTCAGAAACAAATACAGTAGGGATACTAGGATCTGGTTGAATTTTTTGGCCATCATCACTTTCACCATCATCATCTGACTCAGGATAATAAATACCAAACAATTAAGAACAAAGAGATGCCCCTTGGAAGAAACTCCATCATCCGCTAATATATACGAATAATCCTTATGAGCTAAATTTTATATGGAAAATCCTAGGGATTACCCCTAAAAATATTCCCTTGGATCACCTATAACATAGGAGACAACTTCAACATGCTGAACTGAAGCACCTAGTCATTCAACAAACCTAGCTAAAATAGAAATAGTAGGAGATTAAGGATGCGACTAATCATAAAAACTGTCACCATCTCCATCATAATTACCTTATCAGTCATGAGTTATGTCAAAATTTTCATCCTATGTGACATTATACACATCTAATACTTCTTTTGAGGTTGTATAAGAACTCTCAATCTATTCTTCTCTTGAGAATCTGGTCTCCTATTCATCTATTTCTATCAACATACTCTATCTATTAGGGAGATAAATTGATGGAAAAGTAGGTCCAAAATATACATATGTATGGTTTACCACAAATTTTGCACTTCCCAATATAACAAAAATATCCACTTCATCAACTTTATCAATTTATTCAACAGAATAAACCAAAACCTCATTCAGCTCCAAGCCAAGATCCAATATATTCATAAGTCTCTTAGGGTGTTTAGTACGATTAAAATCCTCATACAAATTTTCATTATCTTCCACCCATTTCTACATCCAGGGTTTATAGTTTAATTTTATTCTTTTATAGGTAATTATACATAAGAAAAAACCACAACAACTTACCTCTGTTTATTCATTCTCTTAATCAAAGTCATTTTCTTTAATAATAGAAGAGATCAGATTATGGTGAATTAAATAATTTGATCTAGAATAGGAATTTCACATATACCTAATGTGAACCATAATATATCTAAAAAAGTTAATTTAATCCATTGATTTCTTAATGAATGAAATAAAAACATTATGATACCACATTATTCTAAAATCCCCTTTCATGAGATATAACATTTTCTAGATGAAGTTGAACAGAAGTCTACATTCACCATATTGTTCAATAGCATTAAGTATTATCTCTAAACCATTCCCAATTAGCACTATCAATGCATCATCATACACAAACAACCCACTATCACTCATTATAGAACCTAGATAGTCATCAGAAACTCCTTGGAGTAGTAAATTTATTCACATATCCAATTGATTTGAATACAATATGTCCTCTTTTAAATTTATCATATCCCATATGACATCTTTCTTCTCACCAAAGTTACACTCTATGTATTGTTAAACCTAGTGAACCAAACTCGGATAAAATGGTCTATTATTCCTCAAAAACCATTCTAATCATCCTTGGTCATGAATCACTATGATTACCAACATCTTTATTAACAAATCAATTCCATATCTATCTCTTGATCTACAACAACTATTCGGGTCACAAGCTGTGGGTTCATTAGTTCAACTACGACACAACTTGATTCTCCACATGATTTATTCATAGTCTAAGATCCTTATAAATATGAAACTGTTGGGAGATTAAATATCATTATTTCACTGAAATGAAATTTTGAGGAAGAGTATGAAGAAGGATGAAATTCAGGAGAGAAGAGAAGTCAAAATGGTTCAAGGGAATTGGCATGAGTGAGAGTGACCAGAAGAAAAATATAAGATGGATTTTATCATTTAGGAATTTGAAATCCAAAATATTAAAAAATATAAAAAAATTAACACAAAAAATAGAACTAGTAGAAAAATAGAGACTCAACTGATAGATCACCCGATGGCAGATCACCCGAAGGTGGATCACCCAATGGGACATCACCTGATGGCGGATCCCCTTATGGTGGATCCCCTAACAAAGGGTCACCTAATATTGGATCACCCATAAGTGGATGATTAACCAAAAAATTTCAATATTAATTCATGTTTCATATAGTTTAATATTTCAAAATTCAATTTCTTTGTAAAAATATCAGAAATATGATGTTCAGATCCTATGATTTAAAGAGTTATATCCGTATTTTGGAAATGTTCTCTAAAAAAGTGACGTCTTACATCAATACTCTTTGACCTAGAATAACACACAATATTCTTAGAAATATTTATCACACCTGTGTTGTCAATATTTATAAGGACATCCATAAATATATATCAATAGTTTTGGAATGTGTAGTTTATCAATATAATCTTTTCGTAGTAGATTCCTACAGTTATATATTCAGCATCAATAGTAGCCAGTGCAATATAATTTTTATTTTTAATACACCATGATACTAGTGACTTTCTAAAAAGGTGGTATGTTCAAGAGGTTCTTCTTCAATATAACTTACAGCCACAAAAATCTATATATAAATAAATTAGAAAGTTAAATCCTCATACTCTAGTATAGAATAGTCCTAAATTTGTTGTATATTTGATGAGTTTGAAATATATTTTAATATTAAATAAATTAGATTCTATAGGATTTTTTGGAAAATGGGAATACATAAACACACTAAACATGATATCTTTTCAGCTAGCAGTTATGTATAGAAAGCTTCCAATTATAACACTATAATTAGTTTGATCCACTGGTATTCTAGTTTCATCATGATCTAGATTATAGGTGGTACTCATGGGAGTATCCATACTCTTAGTTATATATAAACCAAAACAATTTAGAAGTTATTTATTGTACATAATTTGATTAAAAATAATTTCATCATTATTTCGAAAATTTTGAAAACCATGAAATAATTTATGTTCTCCCATTAAACACATTTCAAATTGATATTGCATAATTTTTTAAAAATTATTACACAAATAAGTTTTAGAATATCCAAAAAATAATATAATCAGCACAACTTTTGACCACTAAAACATGTTTTTTTATAAAAATAGTAGGATCAACTATGTCATTTAAAAGACGTATTGAAATCATAAAAGTCTTAATCCTATCTTTGTAATATATGGGATATTGGTTAAAACCATATAAAGCATTATTAACATAAAAATATGATTTGGAAACTGAGTGTTTTTAAATCCAAGGTTTGGTCAACAAAAATATCATCATCTATATAACCATTTATGAATTCACTTATGACATCCATTTGATAGAGTCTAAAATCCAAATGTGTTTCTTAGGCTAGAAACATTCTAATGGATTTATGTTTAGCCACTAGTTCAAAGGTTTCATCATATAAAATGCCTATTCCTAACTATATCCTTGGGTAACTAATCTCACATTATTTAGGACTATAGTTCTTGACCAATCAACTATGTTTCTAAATTCCCACTTATTTTCAGCATTTTGAGTCTCATTAGGTCTAACTACTGGTTACCAAACTCTATTTATTTCAAATTTATTATTTTCTATCACCCACAATTCTCCATTACATGAATCGTTGATGTTATTAAGTTCATGATGTGAAAAGAATACTCTATGTTCAACTGGGATTCTAATATAAGCTATAGTTTGGGTTCCGCTATCTTGGTATAAAAATAAATCATATAAAAGAAGGTTTACATAATTCCAAAAAGTTAATGTAAAATAAGGGTTGGTTATCTCATTTTCATTTACATGGTTAGGTTCAGGTTGCTAATCAGAACAATTTGATTTTTCTGTTTATTTCATAATTTTTTTTGAAGGTTTGTCATTGAGTTTCAGATTTCGGAGATTATCTTTGAGGTTTTCTAAAGGGGTCTTAAGATCATGTGGATCAGATTCATCAAATTTTTCATGAACAAATTACTGAAAAGTCATTGTACTTTTATTAGAGATATTATGACTTACTATTAGTAGACTATCTAAGGAAACATCCTCATCACCCTTGGAATAATAATTTTCTAGATTATCCTTAATATTAAGAATAAATATTTGAGACCATAAATTCCAAAATAATTATCCTATTTCCATATCATTCCATAATTCATAAAGAGTTTTCTTTAATATAGGTATAACTAAAACTCTTTTCATTATATAACATGTTTTATTCAAATCTTCTACCCAAAAATAAATTGGTAAGTCATACTCATTGATCAGGATCTATGATATTTCTTGAAGTGTCTCGTTTTATCTTTACACTACACCATTATGTTGTGGGGTCCTATGAGTATAATATTTTTGATTACATACATTTTGTGAGAAAACATTTTCAAAGCCTTGATTTTCAAACTAAAATCAATGATCAAATCATAATTTCTTAATTCTAGGTCAATTAATATGTAACACCCCGAGATTTTATGAAAAATAATCTTTTAATTTCATTAATGTCTTGTGTTGTATGTTACACCAATATTACCTTGCGCTATACGCAACACCGTATTAGCTTGCTGTATACGCAACACTATTCATAGATCGTGTTACGAACAATTTTGATAATAGTTATTCTACGCAACATTGAGTATATATATATATTCAATGTATAAATGAAATATGGTTAGATTCTGTTATTCGAAACAACAAAGGATTCTTGCACAACACGCAACCATGACTTGTCTTGCATTACACGCAATCGCGACCTTCCTCGATAGCGTGTGTTGTACGTAATACCGGGTGTTACTAAACAACGATATATTATTATAATATTATTATGAACTAGCCTTTATGAATAGTATTAACTAAATTTTTAATTTTATAACATTGTTATTCATCTTACAGATTTTCTAGAATATGTTATAAGAACAAAATAAATTTTTCGGGTAAAATAAGTATTTTTAAAAAAATACAGTTTTTCTGCCTTTTGATGGCGCACCCACTCTAAATCTAGTTTTTGAAATGTTTATAAGTTATATTTGACAGAATAAAATTATTATTTGGAATCAAGAAATAAAAATTTACTTTGGATAAATTTTTCATTTTATTCTGATGACTTTCATATTTTAATGAATAGTAAAAACACGCTATATTTTAATTAAAAACAACTTTTTTCATCGTAATATATTATGTGTTTAAATTATAATATTTATTGGTTTGAAAGTATAAATAGAATATATTTTCACCATTTAATATAATGTATGTCATTAGCATTGATTTTACCTTGAATTCGTAGGATAAATCAATTCAATCTTTTGCAATGTTTTAAAGAAAATCCTGTTTTCATTCGACAACGGGATTAACTTTAACTTAATTTCTGCAACATTTGTGAATTGAATTTGGAAAAATGGATTCCATATTTGGAATCAGTGGGTCCAAATTATATTAATAAGCTACTTTTTATTTTTGGGCATTGTGAATAGTAACTACGGTAAATTTTATTTACTTTAGTTAAAGGTAAATTGGGTAATTAAGGGTAAATATAAGATTATAAAATTACCCTAACCCTTGGAAAAATCCAATTGGATAACTAAAGGTTGACCCATATCACATAAGGGTCGGATTAGATTCATTTAATGGAATTTGTTCCATGAAAATAATTTAATTATTATTAAAACCAAAGAAAGTGACAACATGTCACTCTCTTAAATACTATAAGTATATTAATTTTAAGTTAGTGATAAACTTCATGAAACTTCGAAAATTAATATTCTAAAGAATTCTGACAAAATTATCTACATCATGAGAATTTATTTAGAATTTTTTGGTATTAAATAATTATCATTAATTGTGACACAATAGTGATGCGGAAATTATTTATCTAGTGAAAAATCCAGAATATAGTTTTTATTAAACTAATAGTGACCATAAAAGGCATGAAACCCGGACCAAAACTTATTGGTCATGTAAATGTAAACTATAATCATCCAATGGTCGAATAGTTGACCATTTGGAGTCTTATACAAGCAATTATGACACTTATATCATTTTATTTTAAATGATGCCAAAGTTGTCACCTTCATAATTTAATAAATATAACAATTTAACTATTTTTATTTTAAGATGATAAATTTGAGTAAAAGAATTATTGTGAAATTTAATAGATTTATCTTTATCATAGGATTTTATTTTTAATTTTTATGAAACATATAAGTATATTAAATAATTATACAAATATGTTGTAGTAATTATTTTATTAAGAGATAAACAAAATAAATGGTTTTAAAAATAATCAAATAAATATTATATGAACTATTTAATGTTCTCCACTAATTTTTTAGATTCATATGACTTTTTATTAATCTATTAAATCTTTTAGTTCGAACATATCTTCTGTATATATTTTATTTAAATTCAAATAAATTAATACTATCAAAATTGACACAATTGTTATTTTATAAAAATAACATATTATAAAATTGTTTAAAAATCACAAAAATATTTTAAAATTATAAATTTAAATTTATATGGTCTATAATGTTATAAAGTAAACAATTATGGAAAATTCACAACAAATAATTAATTATTTGTTATTTAGAATTTTATTACCACAAATAAACCTAAATAGATTAAATAAGGATAAATCAAAATGTTAAGGTTTAAAATAAGATCCAAACATGTCTAAATTTGATTGGTTAATGAGATTACAACCCTATCTCATCTAATATTCAAATATGAGTCATTTTTGGAGGTTTTTAATTAGGGTTAGATTTATTATAATTTAATATTTTTAAGAATTCCAAAGGTGCCCCTCTCCTCCCTTATAAAAGGGCACCTCCTCCCTCTCTTCCACACACCACTTTGAGCCTTCAAGCTCGGCCAACCCCTGCCCAATTCTCTTCTCCAATTCCCTATAAACATCCTAGAGGTCCTGGTATTTTTCAAAGACAAATTTTAGTGCCCTAAGAGAAGGTCTCAAAGAGGCGCTTCAAAGAAGAGGAGGTTCGGATACGTACGAAGCATATCGGACCTAAGGTAAGGGATAATTTTTCAAATCTCATTTTTATCCGAGATTGCATATTTGAAAGTATTTACTGGGGTTATTTCTATCATCCATGTCCATGTTTTATAAAAGTTTTTTCATGTATGTTTAAAGTCCTTTTTACACATTTTTGACTTTTACTACATTGTATGTAAGGAATCTTTCTTTTATTTACGTACGAGGCACTTTTTGACTTTTCAGAAAAAAGTACGAGGAGAATGTTTTTTTAACTTATACGGAACGAATGAATTTTTATGGTTTTATAAAGCCTTATTTTCATGAAGCTTCCTCCAAAATATTTCAGGACTATTTTCAACAAAATCTCTTTCTTTTAAAATTGCATGGCGTTTTGTGAAAAGAAATTGATTTTGAAGAGAAAAGGATATTTTCCAAAAGAATTCATTTCAAGTGTTTTATCAAAAACATTTTCCATCTAAGATGAAATTATTTCATATGTGTATGTTTCAAGTATAATGTCTCTATGATTTAAATGGTTTCAATTTTATTATGATGAAATATCCATTTGTTTTATATGGATTATGTGATGATGGGATGATGTTTATGAAACCCATTTTATTCTTTGGGTTATGATGAATGTTTTAAGGTTATTTTGTGGCACAAGTAAGAATGATTTCACTATGAGATGGGTGGTACCTATATCCCCCTCCAATTCATTGGGTAAAGATTTATATCTCATGAGATAGACATGGCTGTAACGGCAGGTTAAACCGGTTCAGTAAAACATGACTGAAACGAGGAGTGAACTCGATTCAGAAAGGGACTTTGTCCACTAAGATGGTCTCGACAGCAATGCCTTGGCTACTATGGAAATAATTACATGTGCTTAATGGATTCCACAATTAAATTTTTTATTCCCATGATATTTTGTCATTCTTAATGTTTCTTTATGATCTATGCCTTACGTACTTCCATGTTTTATGTCATTTCTCAATCTTTTGATGTTTTAACATTATGTTCATGTTTTTAAGTTCAAATGTATATGGTATGTTATATTATATCCATGCTTACCCTTAATGAGAATTTGATCTCACCCTTTTTATGTTTTCTTTTCCCCAGGATATAGAGAAAGTTTTTACGTAAAAAAAGGGAAAGAACTTTATGGGAGATGTTGAAGATCTTTCACCACGATTAGAAGATTACGTTCCAAGTTTCCAAAGACACAAAACTATTACGGTCCTTGTGTGTCTATTTTTGTTATGTATTAAGTATTCTGCTAAAGTAATGTAATGTCCATGTACGTCAAGATTCGGGTATCTACAGTTGGTATCAGAGGAAAGGTTTAGTCAACCTTTGGAAACTAGGATGTGAGAACTTTAGTGAGATCCCTAGAGATATTTCTAAGGTATGTCTAGGGATGTCCCTAAGGTTATGTATAAGAATAGGTTATAGTACTAGAATTATGGTAACCCAAGATGTTAGATATTGAAGGTACTCCCCCTTTATTATATTGTTTTACCTAGTGTGATTTTTGCCTCTCACACTATTCTTTTTGGGTTTTAGACGATGGCTGGAACCCGAAGGAACCATGTTGATCAATGTAATGGACAATGGAATGATTGTCCTCCTGAACAAACAAATGTTATGAGAGATGGAGTGAAAAATCATATTGCTATACTTACACAAGCTATGAATAATTCTGGACTTCCAAATGAGCAGAGAAGGGAACAATATTCTATTGAGTCCTTCATGAGGCAACATCCACCTACTTTCAATGTGTCTTCTGATCCACTTGTTGCTGAACAATGCATCATTACAACTAAAAAGATATTTTCAGTTCTTCAATGTTCTGAACATGATAAAGTCATCTTAGCAGTATATCGTTTTGAAGGTGAAGCAAATCAATGGTGGAATCTTATCAAGAATACGAGGCCAAGAGATGAAACTGAGTCGATGGAATGGGACGAGTTCAAGAACTTATTTTTCAATATGTACTTCCCTCGTATTCTTCGAACAAAGTTGGAGAAGGATTTCCTCGAACTAAAGGAAAAGGATGATGAATCCGTTGGTATATACGAAGTGAATTTTACAAGGCTTGCAAGGTATGCATCTTGATTTATCATCCAACCTGAAAGTAAAGTTGATCGATTCTTCAGTGGCTTAAAACTAAATCTTTGAAGGGCATTAGCTATAAGAGACTTCAGTAGCTATGAAGAAATTGTGCGTTGTGCTATCAAGGTAGAAATGGAAGTTGGTGTTACTTATCCATCTCATAGTTTTGACAAGAAATAGAAGATGGAGTTCAAGGAGAAATCTCAGAATAATGGTGAAAAGAAGATGAATGTTTGCTTATGCTCAATGTGTGGAATGAAGCATGGTGGAGATTGTCTTAAAGGGACTAGAAAATGTTTTACGTGTGGAAAGAAGGTCATCGAGCAACTGAGTGTCGAAGTAATAGAAAAAGGGTTTCTAATGATGTGAATAAAGAAAAGACTGTAGAGAACACACCACCAACACTTCAATGCTTCAAGTGCAAGGAAATGGGGCATTATGCTAATAAATGCCCTAATACAAGGGTTAGTGATGATCGACATGAACAACCACTTAAGGTAAAGGACAAAGGGAAGTCACATGCGATCACTATTGGCGATGAAGAATATGAAAACGATGTGGTGTAATGATTAAGTGTTTATGTAATGGGATTCGAAAATAATGTTGTATATAGTATCGTGAAATATTGGAATATTTATGTATTTGTCTATTGTGGTTTTCAACAATTTTATGGTACTGGTAACCATGGAAACGGATTGAGATATTTTTGAAAAAAAAAGATGATATGCGCATAATGAAGGGAAAACGAGAAAATGAAATGTTTGATAGTATTCATGAGCTCATGATTGATATAAGGACTAAGTGATATCATTGTTTGAGTATATATAATTTTGAGGATTTTGGTATGTAGAAAGTGTTAACTTTTAACTATATTCATGTTTTCACTATGGTTTAATGTGTATTTATTTTTCAAGAGAATACATGATTAAGGCCTTCGAATGTTTGGAATGTGACCAACAAGACATATCTTATGATATATGGGGATCAAAGATGGTATTAAATCTCTGGTAATCGTTTTCACTATATTATGAGAGTGGACTGCAGTATTATGGATAAGCCTAAAGATTGGAATGGATTATGTTGGATATAAGTTAGTATTGTTTAAGGATATAAGTTTTTTTCGATATTATTGATGGGATGTTATAGTAATATAGTTTTAGAAAAAGGAAAACCTGCAGGACGGGCGACAACCCATCACGTTGGACAAGGGTGTGGGAATCGAACCCACAACAGAAGTGTGACTAGCCTTTATCGCCTACCACTGGCCTATAGGAAGTTCCCGGTTAGTCTAAACTAGCTTTATTTTATTAAGCGGTATGATATATGAAGTATAAGTTCATTTTTGGAACCCTATACGATTAATCAAACAATAAGAAGGACTTATAACTTTTTCTAACCTATTGTTTGAAAGAGATGGAATGAGCCATCATTCTATCACATGTTCTGCTAACACATCACGAATAACAAATTCAACTTCATTTCTTTAAGGGTTGAAGTGGAAATTGTTCAATTCACAAACAACTGTGTGATTGTACCCAAATCATGCAAGTATTTATATTAATTCATCATCTTTAGGGAAATGACCTTGAAAACCAAAAATGTTGTCCTAGTTCCATTATATCCGATTAATCAGATGGTACCTTAGATCATCACAAATCAATAGCTTTGTGATTGTTGGCTTTTTCATAGCCATGTTCTCTACAACTCTCCATCAGAACATGATGGTTAGATTTTTCTTCCATATCCATATTTTTACCTATGTTCTCATACGTGGAAACCCCGTGATGAGTTAATTTGGGTAACCGTTACATTTCATACTTTAGTTTTTAAAAGCCATGTTTTGGTATTACTTTTTACGATGTGGGTTTCTATTAAACAAACTTTCGAGTAGTAAACCATTTATAACCCCGATGAATTTCAAGGGAGAAATTCATTTTAAGGGGGGTAGAATGTAACACCCCGAGATTTTATGAAAAATATTCTTTTAATTTCATTAATGTCTTGTGTTGTATGTTACACCAAGATTACCTTGCGCTATACGCAACACCGTATTAGCTTGTAGTATACGCAACACTATTCTTGGATCGTGTTACAAACAATTTTGATAATAGTTATTCAACGCAACATTGAGTATATATATATATATTAAATGTATAAATGAAAATATGGTTGGATTCTGTTATACGAAACAACGAAGGATTCTTGCACAACACGCAACCCTGACTTGTCTTGCATTACACGCAATCGCGACCTTCCTCGATAGCGTGTGTTGTACGCAATACCATGTGTTACTAAACAACGATATATTATTATAATATTATTATGAACTAGCCATTATAAATATTATTAACTAAATTTTGAATTTTATAACATTATTATTCATCTTACACATTTTCTAGAACATGTTATAAGAACAAAATAAAATTTTCAGGTAAAATAAGTATTTTTCAAAAAATACAGTTTTTCCGCCTTTTGATGGCACACCCACTTTAAATATAGTTTTGAAATGTTTATAAGTTCCATTTGACAAAATAAAATTATTCTTTGGAATCAAGAAATAAAAATTTACTTTGGATAAATTTTTCATTTTATTCTGATGACTTTCATATTTTAATGAATAGTAAAAACACGCTATGTTTTAAATAAAACCAACTTTTTTCATCATAATATCTGATGTGGTTAAATTATAATATTTAATGGTTTTAAAGTATAAATAGAATATATTTTTACCATTTAATATAATGTATGTCATTAGCATTGATTTTACCTTGAATTCGTAGGTTAAATCAATTTAATCTTTTGCAATGTTTTAAAGAAAAACCCGTTTTCTTTCGACAACGGGATTAATTTTAATTTAATTTCTGCAACTTTTGTGTATTGAATTTGGAAAAATGGATTCCATATTTGGAATCAGTGGGTCCAAATTATGTTAATAAGCTACTTTTTATTTTTGGGCATTGTGAATAGTAACTACGGTAAATTTTATTTACTATAGTTAAAGGTAAATCGGGTAATTAAGGGTAAATATAAGATTATAAAATTACCCTAAAACTTGGAAAAATCCTATTTGATGACTAAAGGTCGACCCATAGCACCTAATGGTCGGATTAGATTACTTTAATGGACTTTTTTCCATGAAAATAATTTAATTATTATTAAAACCAAAGAAAGTGACAACATGTCACTCTCTTAAATACTATAAGTATTATAATTTTAAGTTAGTGATAAACTGTATGAAACTTCGAAAATTAATAGTCTACATAAAGCTAACAAAATTATCTACATCATGAGAATTTATTTATAATTTTTTGAAATTAAATAATTATCATTAATTGTGACACAATAGTGATGCAGAAATTATTTATCTAGTGAAAAATCAAGAATATAGTTTTTATTAAACTAATAGTGACCATAAAAGGCAGAAAACCCCAACCAAAACTTCTTGGTCTTGTAAATTTAAACTATAATCATCCAATGGTCGAATATTTGACCATTTGGAGTCTTATACAAGCAATTATGACACTAATATTATTTTATTTTAAATGATGCCAAAGTTGTCACCTTCATAATTTAATAAATATAACAATTTAACTATTGTGGTTTTAAGATGATAAATTCGAGTAAAAGTATTATTGTGAATGTTAATAGATTTATATTCATCATAGGATTTTAGTTTTAATTTTTATGCAACATATAAGTATATTAAATAATTATAAAAAAATGTTGTAGTAATTATTTTATTAAGAGAGAAACCAAATAAATGGTTTTAAAAATAATAAAATAAATATTATATGAACTATTTAATGTTCTCCACTAAATTTATAGATACATATGACCTTTTATGAATCTATTAAAGCTTTTAGTTCGAACATATCTTCTGTATATATTTTAGTTATATTCAAATAAATGAATAGTCTCAAAATTGACACTATTGTTATTTTATAAAAATAACATATTATAAAATTGTTTAAAAATCACAAAAATATTTAAAAATTATAAATTTAAATTTATATGGTCTATAATGTTATAAAGTAAACAATTATGGAAAATTCACAACAAATAAGTAATTATTTGTTATTTTGAATTTTATTACCACAAATAAACCTAAATAGATTAAATAAGGATAAATCAAAATGATAAGGTTTAAAATAAGATGCAAACATGTCTAAATTTGATTGGTTAATGAGATTACAACCATATATCATCTAATATTCGAATATGAGTAATTTTCGGAGGTTTTTAAGTGGGGTTAGATTTATTATAATTTAATATTTTTTATAATTCCAAAGGTGCCCCTCTCCTCCCTTATAAAAGGGAACCTCCTCCCTCTCTTCCACACACCACTTTGAGCCTTCAAGATCGGCCAACCCCTATCCAATTCTCTTCTCCACTTCCCTAGAAACATCCTAGAGGTCCTGGTCTTTTTCAAAGACCAATTTTAGTTCCCTAAGAGGAGGTCTCAAAGAGGCGCTTCAAAGAAGAGGAGGTTTGGATACGTACAAAGCATATCGGACCTAAGGTAAGGGATAATTTTTCAAATCTCATTTTTATCCGAGATTGCATATTTGTAAGTATTTATTAAGGTTATTTCTATCATCAATGTCCATGTTTTATAAAAGTGTTTTCATGTATGTTTAAAGTCCTTTTTACCCATTTTTTACTTTTACTACATGGTATGTAAGGAATCTTTCTTTTGTTCATGTACGAGGCACTTTTTGACTTTTCCAACAAAAGTACGAGGAGTATGTTTTTTTAACTTATACGGAATGAACGAATTGTTACGATTTTCTAAATCCTTATTTTCATGAAGCTTCCTCCAAAATATTTCATGACTATTTTCAACAAAATCTCTTTCTTTTAAAATTATATGATGTTTTGTTAAAAGAAATTGATTTTGAAGATGAAAGGATATTTTCCTCAAGAATTCATTTCAAGTGTTTCATCAAAACCATTTTCCATCTAAGATGAAATTATTTCATATGTGTATGTTTCAAGTATAATGTCTCTATGATTTACATGGTTTCAATTTTCTTATGATGAAATATCCATTTGTTTTATATGGATTATGTGATGATGGGATGATGTTTATGAAACCCATTTTATTCTTTGGGTTATGATGAATGTTTTAAGTTTATTTTGTGGAAAAAGTAAGAGTGATTTCACTATGAGATGGGTGGGACCTATATCTCCATCCAATGCATTGGGTAAATTTTTATATCTCATGAGATAGACATGGCTGGAACGGCAGGTTAAACCGGTTCAGTAAAATAGGACTGAAATGAGGAGTGAACTCGATTCAGAAAGGGACGTTGTCCACTAAGATGGCCTCGACAGCAATGCCTTGGCTACTATGGAAATAATTACATGTTCTTAATGGATGCCACAATTACATGTTTTATTCCCATGCTATTTTGTCATTCTTAATGTTTCTTTATGATCTATGCCTTACGTACTTCCATGTTTTATGTCATTTCTCAAGCTTTTGATGTTTAAACATTATGTTCATGTTTTTAAGTTCAAATGTATATGGTATGTTTTATTTTATCCATGCTTACCCTTACTGAGCATTTGATCTCACCCTTTTTATGTTTTCTTTTCCCCAGGATATAGAGAAAGGTTTTAGGTAAGAAAAAAAAGGGAAAGATCTTTATGGGAGATGTTGAAGATCTTTCACCACGATTAGAAGATTACGTTCCAAGTTTCCAAAGACACTAAAATATTACGGTCCTTGTGTGTCTATTTTTGTTATGTATTAAGTATTCCGATAAAGTAATGTATTTTCCATATACGTCAAGATTCGGGTCTCTACATAATATTTTCTAAATATTCTTAAATCTTGGTCAAATAGGAATTGTCATCACTTTTGTCAGCTAGAAATAATATCCAAGTATACCTATAAAAACATATACAAGAAAATAAACATAGTGCATCCAATTTAATCTATAAACTCTAGAATATCTAAATATTTCCATGTGAACCAACTATGTGGGTTGAGAAGTTGAAACTTATTTCATTGATTTGGAAGTGATTTTGTGTTGTTAACCCTTTTGACATGGGTTACAGACATGATCCTTTAAGAATTCTAGTTTAGGTAAACCCTTTTAGAGTTATATTTAGAAGTTAATAAATATTGAAATATCCTAGAATCTTATTATAAAACAAGTATTCTTTATGAAAGGAAATTGTACATGAAATATTTTGTGAAATTAATGAATCTAAATTAACAGTGTAAACAAAATCATTTCATAATAAAATAAAAACTAAGGTATTTTTTGAATAAAATATATTTCAGGAATTACATTCATATTTTACAAGAAAACCATCATCACATAACTATTTTATGATTAGTATATTATACTTTTACACATCTAAATATAAAACATTAGATATTAAAATAGTGTAAGAATTACTTATTTAGCCAAGGCTAATTATTTCAAATCTAGAATTATTATTAAAAGTGTCACTTTCACCATCCACCGTAATCAAGTATTAAAACATGAACAAAATATAATCTTGTGTCTAGAATATCAAATTTTCAGGTACCATAATTTCATAATGTAGCTTTTAAATGATGCTTTCTTAACATATTACCCCAATAATGAATTTCATACCCAAATTTTCTTTTTCGAAAATATTACTATTTAAAGCATAAAGAACCCAGAATTTCTTAATAGGTTTCCTAGAAGAATATTTTATACCTTTATAAATACAAAATATTATTTGGTCCAAAAGAAATATTTTACAAAATTGTAACTTGGAATAAAACTATTCTTAATGATGCTTCTCTTTCCAGGCTAACATCTGGTTACAATTGTGTATTTTGGAGTAGTTTACATTAATAGAATTTGAGTAGGAGGATTTATCCAATTAGTATATATATCTAAATATTTCTTTAGGTTCTCAATATATAAATTTATCACATTTTCCTCTTTTTGAAATTGATTTTTTATCATTCTCGATAGTAATATCAGTTTTATAACTAGTAGTCAAGGTACGATGCTTTAAAATATTAGATTTATCCTTGATATCATTAAAAGTGTCATCCAAAATATTATAGTATTCCAAAATTTCATCGTTAGACATGTTCTCATAATTTTTATCATTTCTAAATATGTTATAAATATGAAAAATAGAATAAAGAAAAACATTAGGTACCACAAATACTTGTTTCATAAAACGCATCATCTCTATCATGCTTATCCTCTAGGTTGAGTCCGAATCACTTGAGATGTAATCCAAAGCAGTCCATATTTATTTCATGGATTTATTATATATTTTATCCTTATCAAGATAGTTGTTATTTAATATTATCTTCAGATATTGAACATTGAAATGACCTTCGGTCTTACACTCATAACATATTATCTCATTCATAGTATCACATTTCTTCCAATATTTTTTCCAATTAACATTATTTTAATATTTTTATTTGTAACTAGGTTTCATAAAGATCTTCTTACTCTTGTAAAAAAATTAATCTTCTAGACATGTGGCATACTTCTTCATCACTCTTAGTAGGGGAGTCTTCATCACTTGAATTTTCTGCTTTGATTTTATAATTTTGTTTCAAGGAAGTGTATTTAAGGGCTAAAAATTTCAATCTTAGTCCCTACACTTATTCACTTTTTTCCTTGAGATTATTCTCATACATAATTAGTTTTTTATTATATCCTTAATAGGTAACCATCTAATCGCACATGACTCTCTAATTGAAACGAAATTTCCTCTATATCTATCTTTTAGAAACCTCAACAGGAACATCATAAGATCTTTATGAGAAAATGGTTTCTCCAATGAGTGGATTATGTATAAAATCTCCTTAAACCTGAGTTACATATTATAAATAGTTTTTCCATTCTACTTATTAAAATTATAATATTTAAAAGTATAAGAATCAATGTGAATTTCTTTAACCTTATAAGTTCCTTCATGAGAATCAAATTAAGTATCCCAAATTTTAAAGGTAGTTGTGGAGGAAGAAATTATATTAATTTCATAATCACACAAAGCACAATATAAAGAATTATGGAATTAAAATTATTATTATACGATGATTTAGTAATATCATCCCACGCAGATCTACCACTTTTCAGTAATTCATATTTTTCTATAATGATATTCCAAATTTTAAAACCCATGATTTCAAGATGAATTTTCATTTTATTTTTTCACTAATCATAGTTTTTTCAATTAAAATAAGTAGGACAATTTGTAGTAGAACCCTCAAGTTTATTTTTACTAAAGAATAAAATTTATAAATTATAGAAATTTCAGATCACTAAAAGATAACTATATCACAATTGAAAAGATGTTACCAAAATCCATTGATACCAATTTTTTTCAGAGTGAGTAACTCAAGAGGGGGTTGAATTGAATTTCCATAAAAAAATTATTTTAAAACTATTAAAAGGAAGTACCCAATTTAATTGAAAATGGTTCAATAACTCAAAAAATATAATTATATAAATTTAATACTTAAAAATACTTCTCCAGGTGGGATTATGGATTAGTTAAAACAATTATTTAAATAACTTTACCTTTTGAAATTAGTTTAATTAATCAAATACATTAAATAAACACAGGTTAAGGATAGGTATAAAAGGATAAGGTTTTTTTAAATTTCAAATAATAAATGAAATATTAACATCTAAAATAATAAAAAAAACTAAAAGATCAAACAATGGAGTAGACAGGGGGTTTAGTATCAAACTAAGACTTAATCCCCTCCGCATGAAAATCACCCACTTCCAAAAATATTATTAAAAAATAAATCATATCCACAACCTCAATTGGGTATAAAAACAATATTACATAGTTTTTTCTTGATCAAAGTCTCTGACATAGTTAAATATAGGGGAAAAACATTACTGGCCATGCAAGACCTCTTCCGTGGATTCTGTGGGTATACAAAAATAGAGGAAGTTTGAGAGAGTGTGTCTAGAACACACTAGCTAAATCATGGGATAAAATGTGTATATATTATTAGAGTACAATATCAAACTGGTCGAATGTATATTATAAAATAGTGATATCAATTAAAAATAGATGGAATGATGTGGTGTTTATCAGTATGAATTCCTTTATATTCTTGAGGGTCCTTTTATTTAATATAGTGAGGAGCATGAACAAGTCTCTCTAAAATTTTAGGCAAACATAATGTTGTAGAGTTTATTTTATATATTTAGATGCTTTAAAAAAAACTACATGGATCTCTTGATTTAGTGTACCAAAATTTCTTTATCTTTTGAATGTTCCACACATTCACAATCCCATGTATTATTTTATGTGCAATAAGAATCCAACTGAAACATTCTTGAGGGAGTCTTCCAGAATATATAGCAATATAAATCCAAATTATCCATTTATGAATAACAATACATATATCCTAAATCCTCATACTGAGTAGAAAATTATAATAACTCTAAATTAGTCTTTAATATATTCATGTAGTGGTTTAGGAATAATCACTAAAGAATCCACGAGATATTGTCCACATTAAATTCCACAAATGAGGCAGTGTTGGAATTAAATTCAAATGATGATCATAACAACATTAGTTGAAATATGATTATAGATCTTATCTTATGGTAAAGTAGAAAAATGTCAGTGTGGTCCAGTGGAATCACACATTAGTGGTTGAACAAGTTAGCAATAATATATATGGTAGTAGAGCATTTGGCGGTAGTATATATACAACCGCATGTCTCATGGAAGCATGTCGTCTAATAGATTACCTGGTGGTATGATGTCTTCTGGTAGAATTTCTGGTGGTATAAAAACTCTTGTAGTAGATCATTTTAACTAATGGTGGAACTTTTGAATAAACGGTGGCACGAATGAACTAACAGTGACACAGGTGAACTAACGGTGGCATAATTATACTCATGGTGGAACATTTGAACTAGCGGTGGATAATTTATGTACTTATCCAATTATTATTATTAAATGATATAATATCATAAAATAATAATCTCATTAGTAATAAAATAATAATAATTATTGATCATTAAAACAACGCGGTGACAATAATAGTTAATTTTTTTCCACATAAAATTCATTTTGGGATTTTAAAACATTTGAAAAGATATAAATTGATAAATATTTAAAACTAATAGATTCCCTCTAATTAATATATTTAAATAAAATGAGTGATTAAAACCTTTAAAATTACTTTTATGGAATAGTAAAAAGAATTATAAATAATTAAGTAAAAAATTAGTCCATGCTGACAAATAATATATTTAAGGAGAATCAAGTTAATATTACCATTCAGTCAAATAATCTCCCGGATTATCATATTGTAATACATCAAACATAACTTGTTCATCACCAAATCAAAAATTAAACCATTACTATTTCACGTCGATTAAGTCCTTCCCAATTTCAAGAAATGGTCTTCCCAAAATGATGGGAACATCACCTGCCTCCTCCATATCATGAATGAGAAAGTCAGTGAGAAAAATAAATGTAATAATATTCACTAGAAAACCCTTGAGAATTATGTGAGGATACTTCACTAATCCATCAGTAATTTGTAATTTTTTTCCTTCGATAAATAGGTTTACTGATTCTTAATCTACATAAGATGTTCCTTGTCATTAAATTTACAGTTTAAATGAGTTTAGAGAATTCATTTCTAAAATTACAGGATCCAGTAACGCAGGAGATTTAGAAACTACTGAGATCACCCATTTTTATAGAAGTTTCTACTACATAGTTACTGAACAATCTTCATTAATGGATATCACTCTCAAGTATTCCTATTAGTTCTTGTTGGAGATCAAATCCTTTGAAAAATTATGATACAACTATATTTGGGAAATGGTTTGTATGAATGGAATATAGATATGATATTACATAAACCTATCCAATAAATTCTAATATAGAACCTCCATATTTCCTTTCCATGTCCTATTGGTAAATTTAAGAGGGGTTGGTATGGTGTATGTGCCACATATGTGTCCTATTTTATGACTTTTTTTGAGGTGATTCAAATTATTCTTCCATGATTTGATCTTGTTCTGGAATATTCTCCTCTTTATTTTGGTGTAAATCATTATCTTCAACTTCTTCATCTATTATGTCATCAACTTCGACTGCATTATTTTTGAACTCATCTTCTATTTTTATCTCTTATTTTTAAAACTATTGTTTTTTATCTTGTTTCCACTTATTAAGACCACATCCAGGGCCAAATCTTTACTATGAGTCTCCATGTTATTATGAAATGTAACTAGTATTAATTAAAAGAGAGTATGAGAAATTTTTTCAACTGAATGTTCAAGGTCATAGAGGAAATATTTTTTATTTGTAATTTTTTTTCCGGCATGTTCATCAATTGTTATACATTTTGAATGAATGGAGATAGAAAATTCTTGAGATCTGAATACTCTGGTTGGGGATCTTGTTTTTCTCTTGGTGGGTTTCATATTGTAACTATTATGGTAGTGGAAACTAATGAGTTCTTTTTGGATAATATGGTTAGAGTGGTCAGGGGGCTTGTGGATAAGGGGGATAACAAGGTTTAACTTGAGATCTAAGGTGGTCCTAGATAATTATTTGTTAACAGTACCCATTATTACCTTATTATTGATGTTGAACTATTCTTTATTGATTGTATAGTTGTTGATATTGTTGGGATGATTGATTGTAACTCAAATAACTATAATATTAAGAATGGTATTCATCTATACCAACATGAAATTATTGATAAGGGTGTGGAAATATACAATTTTTAAATAACTATACTTGAATTATTGGATCTAGTTGGGGTATTTGTTGGTGTGGTAACCGATAATTTTCTATCATCTTGGTAAGACCATCTACTTTTTGTGTTATGCGTATAGTCTCTTAATAAGATTCCTATCACACCTCTTTGGTCCTCAATAAAATTTCCAAATACTTTAGTTATGATAAATTTCATTGAGAATATTTTGAACATCTTCTGGTGTTTTCCTCATAAAAGCACCACTAGATGATGCATCAATAATAACTCATACTGGAGGTTGCAATCTGTTGTGTAACATTTTCAGTCGATGCCAAATTTTTTTCTCGTGGTGTTGTATCATTATTAATAACTCTTTGAATCATTCACATTGCAGAAAAGTATATTTAACATATATATGTGAATAATTATAACTCTCAATTCATAATTTTCAAGTTCTAATAGGTGGGAAATATTTAACAAAAAAAATTATTATATAGTTCAACCCACGTGGTAATGGATCTAGATATTTTATTAATCAAACATTCCTTGGGTCAGAATCTTAATTAAAATGGAAAAAACCGTAGTAGGATTACATCAATTTTTACCCCTTTTGTTTTAATGTTTCATAGACTACCCTAAAATTTGAGAAGATTCCACGTAGTTCCTCACTCTGGAGTACTTTTAGTGGAATCATATTTTAAATCATTTGAATAAGGTTGGGTTTATTTTCAATCTTCTTTACCTAGATATAAGGGAGAATGATTTTAGGTGTAGAACCAACAATGGATGGAAATCCATAATCCATAATGTTTCAATCTGGAAACATTGGTCAAGATCTATTTAATTCTTATTCTGTGAAATGATCATTGGGGACACTATGAATAGATGGGATGTTATGTATTTCTTTGTTTCAATGATGTCGTACTGACAAGGACTTTTCAATTTATATATTTAAATAGAGTGTTTCTTGAAATTATATCCTCCATTAAAGAGATGTGTGATCTTCTCTAATGTACTAATAATACAACATAAAATAAGTACACACCTTCTTGGAGCAAAGAAAATGGGGAAGGATGTGAAGTAGTCCTAGGTTTTCTCTCGAGGTTCACCATGCCTCCCTCGAAAGGGAATAAAAATTTTGGTATACACAAAGGGATTTACTACTTCCTCTTGGGAGATAAAAATAATAGAGATTAAAATTTTTTCCAACTAACTCTTCAATAAATATTTATAGAATAGTGGAAATATGATGTTGATTCCATAAGGAGGTGAATGTGGTTGGTGATACCTTGATATTGATACCCAGATTAAAATATTCAAACAAATTTGGGTGAATGGATTTAATGAATAATAATATAAATAAACTACAATTTATTTGAGAAAGTGTTTGAAATCAATTTCCTGGATTTTTTTCATGGTATTTCACTAATCAATACCTAGGTAATTATAATAGAATTGTAAGAAAATTTATTCAAATAATATCAATTTCATATAATTAAATTAATTGATTCTACCTAATCCAAAAAACTATTTGTTATTATATAAGTAGTTATCAATCTATTTTTATTTTCAAACACACCAAAATTGGGTATTGGGATAAATTTCAACTCATATTAGATAAGATTTTATGGATCATTCAGATATTATATAAGAAGTAAATATATTGACTTAAAAAATTCCAAATAATATTTACGAAGAAGTTTTTTAGATGAAAGAAATGATCTTTTCAAATTAAATTTATAAATAAATTAAATAGATCCAAAAAAATAATACCCCATTATTGATATATGTTTTGTTTTGGATTTTGATCAATTGAAACATTTTTTGGTTAATAATATTTTCTCTTATAGTATCTATGTGCAAAATCACTGTATTAGTGTTTTACACATGTACCTATGATCTTTGTACAATACCGATGGATTTTAGGGTATAAGTGTGGAGGATAAATCATCATGTTTTGTTCATCATTATCACTTCAATTATTCCTTTTTGTGTGAAGAATCATCCTTTGACTCACTTTTTTTAGATGAAGAAGGAAGAAGAATAATATATGGAGAATTTATCATTGTTGAAAGAGACGAACACCAAATGATGATTCCAACTAGTCATGTACTAAATTCTCCATCCATGTCTAGTTTATTCTAAAATACCCATTTACATCCAATATTATTTACAACTAATAGAGGATCTATCAAAATCCAAAATTTGTTTTAATATATGGAATCTATTTTAGAATTCATATATTATTTCCACATGGTAAATGCTTTTCCACTCACTACTTCCTTGATGGTTATGGGGTCATTATTACCTAATAATGAGTCAACATCATCATTGACTAGAAAACAATATCATTTAGGTTCTCTAACCTCTCTTGTAATACTACACAATAATTGTCTCTCTTGAACATTATCCTCCACAAGGATTTGTGGAATCTATTCAAATTCCAACTCTTGTGATTCAAGATCCTGGATTTCACCAAATTATATCTCCCTCCTAATAACTATTCTTAGATATATGATCCCTCTAAATGAATGTGGGATATCTATTAATGACAACATTTTATCTGAATGGTTTTATAGATAATATCCACTAATTTCCTTAGGATATCCTTTAAAGATATTGTTAGTGCCTTAGCGTATAATTTAATTTCCAGAAATAACCCTAACAAATGCTTTGCATCCCCACACTTGTAAATGGGACAATGTGAATTTATTTCCATACCAATGTTCATATTGAATACCGTTATCAAATTTATTTGGAACTCAGTATAGAATGTTTGATTTTGTCTACAATATTTTCTCGAAAAAGTATAATGGATGGATCGCTTGACTAATAATTGATCTTTCCATGTCTAGAAGGCCTCAGTTCCTCCATTCACTTACACTATTCCATTATGTTGTATAATGATGAGTGAGTTGGGATAAATCCAAAAATATAATAAATAATTATGAAGATATTCTACACAATGTTTTGAGCAGTGTTTCTTAATCATCTTATCAATATGGTTATCAAATTCTTCCTTATATTACATAGATATTTCAAATGAGTTAGATGTATTCCACATTATGTGTATATATCCATATCTTCTAAATTCATCATTAAATGTTATAATGTATAAGTATCCCCCTATATCAAAGTGGGAATGGTCCATGAAAATTTATATAAAACAACATAAGAATCTTACTATCTTTTTCACCTCATTTAATAAATAGATGTTTTGTTATTTTTCCTAATAAAAAAACATGTTATACAGCAAGAGATTTTATATCAAAAGAATATAAATATTAATCTTGGTGTGAGAAAATCAAACATTTTTTCATTTACATGACCTATGGGGTGATTCCATAGTTGGGTGTGGTATAAATCATGTGAACTATTTTGATTATCTATTTTCATTACTTTTTTGTGTAATCTAACACAAAAAGACTATTATTCAAGAATTCCTCACTATAAAAAATTATTTCTGTATAAAAAATCATTATTTATTCCCAAATTTAAAAATAAATCCATTTGTATCGTGTATGGATATAGAAATAATTACATTGGTGACTAAAGCAAAATATAAAAAATATTTTAAAACTATGATAATTTTTGTTTTAAATGTGAGGTGGTAGTCCTCAATATCCGCAATAGAATGTCTGGATATATAGGCAACTTGTATATCTACATCACCTCAGGAAAGCATTCCAAATATATTTTTTCCATATATCTGAATATATATTTGAGAATTACATATTGTATATAATACCTAGTTAGTATAAATCACACTTAGTAATAAATTCACAAGAAGTTTCCCCTTCCTTCTTTGTCTGGGTGTAGTGTTTCATCCAATAGACTTTCTTTCCACATGAGATAAAGATAGAATATTATCCCCATGATTGTCCCTTGGTTCCTCCCTTATGGGAAATGAATTTTAAAGAAACATTAAACTTGGAGAAAATTATTTCAAACTTAATATCCTTGAAAACTTGGGAAAATTGAGTGAGAATATATCAAATACACCTCTTTATGTTGTTCATTTTTAAATTTACCATAAATATGGAGAAGATCTGGGGGAGTGATGAAAGAATCAGATTGTTTCATACTTATTAAAAAGGTTCAAACTCTAGAACATATAAGAATAAAATATATCTAATTATTTTTAAATTTCGAGGATTTGATTGTGCTCCTTCTCAATGTTTTCTCATCAAGATTTTCTCAGATATCGCAACCCATTTAAGTCTTACTCAATCAGAATAAAAATCATGGAGATTCTAGATCATGAAATAAGAATACATTTTTTAATGTGTATTTATAAGTTAATTGGACATATATTAAACCACTGAACACTTAATTTAAATAACATAAATTAGTTATTTATCATAGAGAGTTAAATCCCAATCACTTTCCACCTTTTCAGGCAGATCATGAATAATGGATTCTATCACGCAAAACTTATGTTCATTGTAAAATAATACATATAGGTGTCTTAACCATTCTTGGAAGTTAGTTCTATTTATAAGATAGTATTTATCTAGAATTTATCATTGGGATAATATGGATGATAAAATTTTCATTATTATATAATAATAAAATAGCATATTTTTTGTAATTATTCCTGATTAAAAATTTTGTGGTACATAATAAATTTAATTTTATAAAGTCTCACACTAATTTATAAACTCTAAAAACCAATAACCATTAAACATAGAATGTATCATCATCTAGAAATTAAAGTGGTAAGGATACATATTTCACTTCTTATAATCTAGATGAAATCCTTGGAAATTATAATAAAGTACATTTGTGGGTGGTCTTTCTAAATTCAAATTGGAAGAACCATAAACCACTGAGTGAACTCCCCAATGAAAAAAACTCACTCAGATTTACTCAAAACATTCCTCTAAAATTGTATTTGAAAAATGGAGGCCATTACACTGAATATATATTTAGCTAACTTGGCTTACTATCTTAGTTAAGACATCATGAAAATTAAAAGTACTCCTCATAGAGGAAGAACTGACACATTAACTATGGGTTTATGTTAATTCTAATGATGGAAGGTTTAACGAATTAATATTAACCAGATAAATTATATTTATTATGTGTAAATATTTATTGATTTATCCTTGAGATTTATTCTTAATATAAATTGGATTTTACGTTAGGAATTAACCATGTTCTAATTGAACTTTAAAATGAAACCAATTTGTTTTAATTCAATCTTTTCATATTAATCAATTTATTAATGTGATAATATTCTTGTATCCATAAAATAAATCAACCATAAGATAGAAATAAAATATATAAATAAAAGACGTGACCATGAGATTATATAATCATTTACTTACTAATAATATAATAAATTAATCTATGAACCTTGGTAAAAACTCATTATGTCGTTTTTTATGAGTTATAACATTCCACGTGTCCACCTATGTATCACTCGGGTTATTTTCATCTTGGTTTCATCTTAAACTACTTATGCCTCATCTTAAAATTTAACCAACACCATATGGTTTTGGATACACCTTTTCATACATATGCTTTATAACTCACACACGAATGATTAGAACAAAATATTGGATAAAAAAATTACATAAAATAACATAGGATACATAGGTCATACATAATAAAAGAGGGTAGGATGAAATGAAAAGAATCATATTTAATTTAATAATAAATAATTGAGAACCCATGCAAAAAATTAAATTAAATTAAACTAACAAAATCAAAGTACTATTTAAATAAAATGATCAGTTATACACTTGCAATGAATATACATTTAAAATATCTATCTATGATTCATTTCAATTCATTATTGGGTAAGATTAGATATATCACAATGAATTTCAATTAATTATCTTATTAATCGATTCATATTATTTTATTCCATAAAATTTTACTAGATATTCTCATCCATTGTGATTTTAAATAGATTAATTTTTTTTATTTTATTTAAAAAATAATAAATTTGTAACATAGCTTTGTACGTAGAAGAAACTTAGCAGGTACCTGTCTGAATTACAACGTGTGATCGATGTAGTATAAGTTCACTCATGGAACATATTTTTTGACACATGTGTCATAATATCATGGTGTGTACCATAAAAATAATTACATGAAAACACATGATTATTATATTATCTCGATAATTTGATAAATTGAGTATTAAGTACGCAATGACCATACCAAATTTCTATTATTGAATATTTGTTGAATTGATTAAAAGTTTAATATAATTAAAAAAACTAACAAATAGTGTGTACACACAAATTAATGAAAAACAAATATCAAACCTATGAGGTTTGATGAAGTAATTAAATTCATCATATATTTTCATGTAAACCGGTAATATACACAGCATGTATAAGATGGTCACACGAGATGTAATTCGCTTCACTGGATATCTTCTTTATGCACTTAGGGACTCAAAGTGCACTTCTTATAGAAATTTATTAACTATGAAATTTCTAGAAAGGATAAATGGTGTGTATTTAAAGTTACACAACTTCCAACTTATACACATCGTGTATTAGATACATGTGATTAATTAATCACATGACATATATTGACCTTGCCTTTTCTATAATGAAAATACATAAAATACATATTGTGTAGGAAATCTACAAGGTTTTCAGTCTAGAAAAATTTTTTGCCTCAATTTCTAGTCAACACATGGTTCATTAAATTAATGTGGTGTGTATTCATTAAATGATGAACAATAGTCCATGGGAGTGTCCTAATATAATGAATAAGGATACATGGTGTGTGAAAAAAGAAGTACATGTCATGTAACCCAGTATTATCTAGTGAGAGTTCTTGGAACCTTCAGATGGGTTATTCTAATTTGATCTTCATTAATTCATAACTGATATTCATTATTTAATAATAAAAAAGGGAGTAATACGATATCTAAATGATCAAATGAAGAATGAATAAAACCTGAAATGAAATTTAACTTTTAAATTCATAATGAACAATAATCAAATAAATAATTATATATTTAAATGTGACTGCTATGAATCCACTTGTTAATTTCAGGAATAATGGAAGCTCCTAGTGCACCAATGGTCAACTCATCTTATGTCAGTATCAATGGATCAATCACACATTCTACAAAATATAAATGAAATAACCAAAAAAATCTGAAGAATATTGACAAAGTTGGATAGCCGAACCCATATTATATCTTTTCATATTAAATTTGTAATTAATTTAAATATTTAAGAATAAATAATTCCTCATTCTTTAGATCATTCTTCATTAAATATGTTGATTGTACGGATGAATTTTTTTTAAATTTCATTTCTCTTATAGGATCTATGTGTAGAATCCTTCTAACAATGATCCACAGATTGTCCAATGATCTGTGTACAATACTGATGGATTGCTGATGAAAGCATGGAATAACGATGATCTTACAATGTATATCTCGATGAATATGATTATTCCTACAATATTGAATAATTATACATAAAATATTTTTATTTAGATGATGAAAGAGAAAGTAGAATATCTAGAGAATTATTTGGTCTTGAAAGTGAAACCTCTAGATATAATTTTTCAAAAAAAAAATCAATTTCGACCGAACTATACACAATAGACATAGTCGTATATCTATAAATATAGGGTTACTATTAAAATTTTATTTTATTTTATATTATCCCTCAAATAATATATTAAAATTTATATTACCCCTTTCAATGTAATATTATTATTATTATTCTTTTTTTGCGGTGTGTGCTAATTGGCACAATGATAAATAT
Organism: Viscum album; assembly: GCA_963277665.1. Lineage (NCBI taxonomy): Eukaryota > Viridiplantae > Streptophyta > Magnoliopsida > Santalales > Viscaceae > Viscum > Viscum album. The sequence goes on along the minus strand of OY728119.1, from coordinate 214,000,141 downwards.
TATTTTACAAGCTAGAAAATTAATATTTATCACCATGCACAACCTTATTCTGCTAGTCTTCCATGTAATTTATAAAATACCTGAATAAAAATATATTCCTTCAATAAATAAATATTATATATCCATGTAATTAAATAATTGACTTCAGAATAAATATTTATTTGATTTATGTGATCAATAAAAATTAAATAAATTTATTTGTCATTATTGAGAATAATATTAATTCATGTTATTAAAATTGAAATAGAATTTAATTGACATCATTGATAAAACTAATTGTGGGACACTCTAGGATTATTTATCATTGGAATTAGGCTAGTTATCCTAAATTTTGAGATTACTATCTAGCGATAGTTCAAGGTACTTAAGAGAAATAAGTTAATGTTGAACCATAAAAAACCACACCTAAGTAATTGTTATGTAATATTATTCTATTTTAATGATATCATATGAATTATGTTTCACACCAATTTCATAAACCAATATGGTTGATATGAATTAATTTTAATATGTGAAATAAAATCAACATTACACCAGGGCCATAGAATTTTAATGTGGCATCTCAATTTTAATGAAATGGTCATGATATCCACTCTAATAAATATGGAATAGAAAAATCATTCCTTAAATTATTCATTAATATCATTCGATTCATAATTCACTCAATTTACCCAAATCCACCACGAATAGGTTTTATCATGGATTATGAAAATATATGTAATTTTTATATTCATGAAATGAATTAATAATAATATTAAAGTCTAAGTGCCATTATACATGATTACAGACAAGAATATCCGATGATAAAAAATGTGTATAAATCCTATTGGTAGGTTTGTTCTTATGATCTCTGCACTTAGAGACTACTATGTGAAAAAATCAAGATATAAATTATTATCTTCTAAAGATTAATAACACATTATGGTCAAAATACTATGTTCCCTATCATAGAATGTTATTTGACCATAGAATATGGTTTAATAATTTCATCATGGAATTTTAAGGGTCAAATCATAGTGTAAAATTTTTATAACCATTTCTATGAAATAATGACTTCGGGACATTAGTACATTAAATTCATGTAAAACTATGAATGTTATGTAATAAGATAATTTATTTATTACTCACTTAATTGAATATAAAAGAAATATAAAGTAAAAATAAGTAGTTATAGGACCAAAACTCCAACATCATGGTGATTTATGCACAAATATTGAAGTGGAAAATGTATTGATGAAATTATTCATAACTAAATATATTTCAATTAGATTATATTTTATCCTTCCAAATTCCCCATATTAGGTTCACATAGAAGGATAGAATGATATCACTTTCTTAATCCAATTCCATACCAATTATATTATCAAGGATTTAATTAATAATTAATTTATGTTCCTCCATCCATACTCTTGATTCCTAACCCTAAGTGAATTATCCATGAATGGTGAAAATATAACTTTTCATGTTTCCTAGAAGTAGATCAAAAGTAGAGATCATGATAAAGAAAATCTCATACAAAACAATTAAAATAAAAATAACTTATAAGAATATAGATAATTTGTGATGTAGAAATAATTTTAATTAAAAAAACTCCTCCAGGATCACAATGGAGTGTATAAAAGACTCAAAATTCATGAGAATAGTAGAAACACAAAAAAATGAAGAAAACGTGGTGAAAATAATTTTGTCCAAAAATTTCAATGTGCCTATATATAAATAGGGAAAGTGATTCACGAAATGAATAATAATTCACATTGTGAGTTGTCATGAGATCTTTATAGTGGGAGTTTCCATGAAATGTTTTCTCCTAAACTAAAAATTGAAATCATTAATAGAAAACTAATGTTATCAAGGATCCATTATTTCTTGAGTGATAGGTTGTACATTGGCCACGAAATCCTTGGAGGCTATAAAAAGGGTTGACCAATAAATATAGGTCAGAAAATTCATCTGGTGAATTTTATTTTCATAATTATTCTTATTTATTTTTAGGGATTCATGGATCGAATGAGTTTTATGGATTATAATGGAAACCTATCAGAAATTCTTTAATCAAGTATATAAAATTTCATATCTTCAACGAATGACTCACCCCCTGAATCATCTTCACTTCTAGAATTTAGAATAATTTTCTCTAAAATATCCAATTTCTAATTATCTAAAAAACTCATGAAAAATATCAAGACATCATAGAATAAAAATTAAAAATTTTAATATCTAAAATCCCACCACACTTGAACAATTTCATTTCCTCAACTAGAAAGAATCTCAATAAATATCTAAAAAGATACATATTTTTAATAGGATTAAATATTTAAAAATCATGAAAATAAAACTAAGTATTAGTATAAAAGTGTGAGGACTCAATCACCCTTTTGAAAAATAAAACTAGTCATGAATCATAGATAAATATTTTATGTGAATCCCTCCTTGATTAGATTATAATATATCCATTGTTCCTTAGGTGTCCATGCCCATGTTTTGATTCACCTCACTATGAATTTCCCCTCACCACTCATGGAAAAATAAAATTCAAGTTAAGATAAATCATTGAAAACATGCTACTAACCATAATATTGCATGAAATTTTCATTATCCAACCCAGAAATACAAATATTTTGGTTAATAGGGAGGGATTAATATCAAGGATAAAATGAATCTGAGTCTAAGGTTGGATATAAATTGATGTGCAAAAATAATTAAGGAATAAAATGGATTCCAAACTCTATAATATTATGCATTAATTTCAAAATATATTCTCAATAAATAACACCTCTCAAAATTAATGTCTCACCACTCTCAATCTAAAAGAAAAATATCAGAAACTACGTAATCATAATTAATAAAGAACCTAACCTATTGTGTGTCTTGAATTTTTATATCTATTTATATTTTTTTATTAATTTATTTTATTTTATTTTAAAACATTAAGAAGGAGGATAAATAAATAAATACCAATAATTAAGTCATGATCCTTACACCAAAATTCCATAGAAACACTGTTCAATACTATCCCAAAAAACATCATCCCATTTTTACAATAAACAACTGCCACACTCATTTAATTGAATATCATGAAAAGCATAAATAATTGGGTAGGAAGGGGTAAAATAGACTTGTAATGTGGATTTACCCTATCAAGTTCATTCATGGGTTCTACATGTTAAATTGGACCAATTTTCAGGTGGGTATAAGGATAAAAGGTCGTATCAATAAAAATCCTCAATCATTTTGAAAGTGAATTTCTTCAGTCATAGCTTTACGAATATGTCAATACATGTTCTAGTAAGTCTAAATGTGTCAGTTATCACTAAATAAATATTCATAGAAAATAATTATAAATACTAGTTCCAGAATCCTCTAAATTTTTTTTAGAATAAATAAAACAGTAGTCACTCAAGGAGTGGCTACCAAGAAATGGGTTAATCAATAAATAATATCATAAATTTGGAATTAAACATAAAATTATTAACTCAGAAATCATGATATAGTTCAACAAATTAATCAAAAATGGATTTTTACCCATTTTAATCTAAAAAATTCTATTTTATTTAAATGGTTTCAAAGAAATTCTCAAGTTAAATAATGTAATAAAAGAAAAATGTCTCCTGGATCAATGAGAAAAACTCACAATCAAAATGTAAACCAATAAATTTGAATAAATGTCCCCACACTTAATATATAAAATGCCTCCACTACGTTGAGTCAATATGCAATAAATTACTATAAATTACGAAAAAATAAAGAAAAGAATTAAATAAATAAGGGGAAAGATCTCATTTAAATAGTGTTGATGGAATGAGGAATGAGTGGGTTGTGTATGATGTCGGGTACTTGAGATATTGAAAGATACAAAAGACCTACACTACCACAATAGTGAGCTAATATATATATATATATAATAACATAGGTAATCACAAAATATATATGAAATCCAGAAAAATATTTTATTCCTCGATGGTAATTTGAAGCTACCATGTGAACACAAAAAAATGTGATTATAACAAAACTACGAATTCAACTCAATAATAATAAGTTTATGGTGGGGAGAAGCGCTAGTGGGAGGTTCTATCTGGGAAGGAGGTGGTGAATTGAATGAAATATTTGGAGGATCTATAAAATATATATCTAGAAACAGGTAGATAGTCCACCTGTTATCCTACCGATAACCCAAATATCTCTCGTAGTAACAAAACCACTCCCCGAGGATATAATGAATTGGTACCGATTGAGAAGAGAGGAAAAATACTGGCCTGGTGGAAAGTGGGGAGACCTCCAAGGCCATATAAGAATCTAGAATTGGATCCTCATCTGAGTATTCTATGTAATTAGTGCCCCTAACATACTAGTTTCCATTCTTATGAAGTAGTCACATCTTATGCATCAACCCTAGGTTGATGATCTATATTTGGACCAAGTATGATTGTGGCTAAGAAGAGTCAAATATCCCATGGATTTTTTCTAGATGCATGAAAATTTTTTCAAACAGGATTATACCATGAATCTTAATCATATAACCATTATATTAAAGGTAAAACTAGAATACCATGATATACATAGGGTCACCCAAAATTGTGGAATGAAGTAGGACCTCCAACCAACTAACAGTCTGACGAGAATACCATATACTATCCTGTTGTTGTCAAGGGAACGACAGATATTCCTCAATGTCATACTTCTCATCTAGGCACTCTTCACCGTATGAGAATCATGGAATTTATATTTTTAATGGTAAATTATTGATCAGTTATTTATTATGTCACCATTATTACGTTCCAAACTCAACACAGTATATGTAGAAAAGGAAATTAAATTTGTGATGTAAATGTCAATCCCAACACCAAAATATCACAGTTGTAACTCCCACTATTTTCTACCCAATTGGACTGAGACATGGATGGAATCTACTTGAAGGTAGTGAGGAAATCTTGGAAAATAAATTAAAACATCTACTCCCAGACATTGATGATGTTTGAAAAGTGGTTAAGTAAGACTTCCATCTTTAGAGGGGTACACCAAGTGAGAGGGTGAGGTAGGGTGGAAGGGTGATAGGATAGGTGATCTAGTAGAGGAGAGGGAACACATGCCTATCGTTTAGTAGTGTATAGTACTTTGGGATTGGAAGCATGATTCATAGAGCATTAAAGAGATGGTCACTAAACTTCATGCTTGCTGTATGAAATGGAGAGAACGGAGGGAATGGGGAATAAATAAAATATGAAATAATATATATTGAAAATGGGTAACAATTTAGAAAGGATATTAATGGTGCAAAAATAGATGAGAAAAAATGGACGGAGGTGTGGAGAATGGTAGGAAAGATGAACTAATAGTCGGAAAATGATTTTGTGTCTTAAAATTTAAATATATAATTTTATTCATTGTGTGAATTTTTAATTCGTGGAATGAAATATACATGTCTAAAAAATTAAAAACTCCATGAAAACACATAAATTGAATATATAATTCATGCCATGACTTATGTTTTTATACACATTTTATCCTTTGTGTTTTTGAAATAGTCATGGATCTACCTTTTTATAGTCCTAGATCCTTAAAAAATAATCTAACATAATGTAGAATACCTTGGTTTCCTAATATTCAAGGATTAATTTAAATTATATAGATAGATATAACTTTTTAAGGACTTAAGAAAATTTTATGGAGAAGATTTTCTCTTTCTAAAATGGTTTCGTGTACAATTTTATCTTTTATATATTGACTTTGCATATTGGTTCCATTCCCATTATTATTTAATTTTATCTATATGGGGAGGATTTGACCACTTTAAATGGTCCTAACTATAGGGACATCAATTTTTCTTGAAATAATTCTAGATATGAGATGAATAAGAGTACCTTTTCTCCAAGTGTGAGTGTCTTCCAAGAAATCTGTCGGTCATGCCATTTCTTGGTTTTCTATTTATATATTTTTCAATTGGTATATATTCTCAACTCTTCCATATAATTAAGATTCAATAAATGTATCTCTCACACACAATTTTTGACCATGTTAATTTTCTTATGGTCCCAAAATGACTGGTTCTCCAATTCCAACATTAACTAGAAATGATTCCCATAAAGAAGTCGAAATAGGGTAGTGCCAATAGGGTTTTTTAAAGTTGCATGGTATACTTAGACTATGTTTTCAAGTTTCTCACTCTGGTATTTTATAAATTCATTGACCATGTTTTCCATAATACTTTTACTTTCCTAGTATGAGAGCTTAACTTTCCTACTAGATTACGAGAGATAAGGGGAGTTATTATTGTATTGTACCCTATACTTCTCGAGTAACACCTTCATGGTTATTGAAATGAGTCCCATGATCAATTAAGAGAAACCAGGTAATTCCAACCTGAGAAAAGTTATATTTCTTCAAACATTTCATTACCAATTTAGTTGTATTTAAAATTCTATCTTCAACCTCCATCCATTTTTACTCATAGTCAACAAATACTATGATGCATTTATTTCCAAAATATCTTTGCAATGGACCCAAAAATTCAAAACCCCAAACATCAAACAATGCAACCTCAAGGATGAGGTTTTGGGGAATCTCATTCCGTCATCCAATTGGGACTACTCTTTTAAAATGGAAACTACTTTAAAAAAATTATTTCATTTCACGATTGAAGATAGTTTTAAAAAAGGCCCTCCTTTAACTATCTTGGAAATGGTATGATCAGGACCATGATGTCCTCTAGTGGGAGTTTTATGAAAAAAATACATCTTACTGTTCATTTTATATTTTGTTATATAATGTCATAAAATTCCATCACTACATTTCATGAAATATGTTGTTTCATCCAAATAATAATTAAATTCATCTGCTAATAACTTCTTACTTTATTAATATGAGAAGCGGGGATAAATATTTCCAAGGGAAAGGTAATTTTTTATATCAAAAAACAATGGATGATATTGTAAATCCACATATAAATTAGTTTTATAAAAGAAGGCATCTATAATTTCTAACTCCTCTCTCTCTTAAATATTTGGAAATTGAAGTCTAGATAAATATTCAATGATAACATTTTTTGATCCCTTTATTTATTAAATTATGAAAAAATTAATGGTGTAGTATGATCCATCATATAAAAATTTTGTTTAAAAAATGTCCAAGTGAGGGTTTCATGGTTGGTATATACAATGAATTTATAGAGAAATATGTATGACCTAAATTTATCAAATTAAAATACCACTGAAAGCATATACTTTTTTATAACTATGTAATTTATTTGAGAATCATTGAGAATAAAACTAGAGTAGTAGAATATTTTAGAGTATAAAAAAGTTTTTGTCCCAAAACTACTCTTATGGTGAATTCCTTCACATCACACATTATCATGAATTCTATTTCCTAATCACGTGATGTGATAATTGGAGATGTCACTAGATTATGTTTAAGAATGTAAAAATCATGTCAGGAGTATTTATTGAACCAAAATGTTATGTAATAATATTGTATTTGTTTTTATGGTCAATCCATCTTATATAAGTACTTTAAAAACTAGAGATAGAATCTGGCATAGGCAAGGAAACTCATAATTTCTTTAATTTTTGTGGGTTCTGGTAATTCTTTAATTGTTTTAATATTATCATCGACTATTATTCCATAATTTTAAAATTAATGTTCAAAAAATATTCCTCATTATATTATAAAATAAAGTTTTTCCCAATTTAGCACGGAATAAATTTCAACACAAAAATTTAGAATGAGATCCAATTTATAAAAACAAACAACAAAATGTCTTCCCTTAATTGAAACATCATCCAAGAAAATTTCTAGATATTATTCCACCATTTCATGATATATATGTATCATACATCATTAGAATGTTTTCAAAGAATTAAACATTTTAAAATATATTCATCAAAATGAATTGTTCTCTAAGGACATGTTCACATGGTCTCAGACTGATCTTCTTAGTCAACTGGTATTTGTTTATGGCTTGAATAACGATCCATAAAATAATAAAAATCATACCCAGCTAGTCTTTACAATATCTAATATATGAATTGAAATGCAAAGTGACATTTTTTGGTGACTATGTTAAAATTTATTTAGTTAAAATGAACTCACTATCTCATGATTCTTGGGGTTGGTATCATCTCACACTCATTGTTATTTACTACCATCAAACCACTTTTTTTAACTATGTGAAGCGGTCTGACACATTCTCTATTAGAATTAGAGAAATTGGTGTCAACATCAAGAAGTTTTAAGACCACATTTTTGAAAACTTCATTCACTAGTGCAACGAGTTTTCTTTGAGGTTGAAAACTCATATACAATATTTCTTCAATAAGTGTTTTATGTGTGCAAAATATGAAGCTTATTCCATTGATGTCAGAAATGCACCAATAAATCGAGCGATTTATCATTTTGAAAACTATCAACAACTTATTATTATTATTATTGTTTTAGTTTTTGTTTTATAATTATTAGAATAATACATCAAGCCTTTAAAAATTAATAATTAATTGAAATAATTTGTGGTTTTAGTTATAACATTTGTGGCTTGATAATTGAGAGTGTGAAATCTGAGTTAGAGTCTGTAATGAAGGGTTCGATATATTATATTTCCTTGTAATTATTGTATTTATAATCTATATGAGATTGTGTCCCTCTCCCAAATACCATTTCATCCAAGATAGCCATCATATCTTATTCTTATTATTATAACTCCTATAATGTTATATCTTTTGGAATTTCATCTTTGTAAGTCAAAAACATTATTGACATTCAAATAGATATGATCCTTATTTATCCACTTTTACTAAATCAAACAAAAATTCATCGTAGAATTATAAAATAATACATAAATGATTCACATCAATTCACTCCTACTTTCTTGTAAGAAATATCCTTCCCAAAATGATGGGAAAATCTCCTTTTCTACAATATCAAGAATACAGAAGTTAGTGTGAAAAATTAACTTACCAACTTTCACTATAACTCCTCAAGAATTACATGAGGGTAAATTACTCATAAATCAGTAATATGTAATACTAACCTCATTGGAATAGTTTAATCAATCCATAATCTCTATAAAAATCACATTGACATTAGACTGACACTTTCACCGAGGTATCACAATGCATTTTAAAAATTAAAGGTGCCAATGAAACCTGATATGCAGAAACATTTTGGATGTCTGAATTTTTGTTGATGTTTCTACTGAAATAATGCTAAACCCTATTCATTAAGGGATGAGACTTGTTAACACGCACTCATATTAGGGAAATTTCCACGATAAATGGAATATCAATAAGATTTTTCTTATACTTAAACAAGAATTTATTATATTTAAACTCCATATTTTCTTATTAATTCTTCACTAGAAATAGAACCAGGGGTGGGTATGCTGTTCATTCCACATATGTGTATTCTTTTGTGAATTAATTTTGTTGTTATAGATATTGTTCTTCCTTTCTTGTATCTTGTTCTTGAATATGTTCCTTTTTCCTTTATTGTAAATATTTTTCTTCTTCTTCTTTAGCTGTCATGATATTAAATTATTCCTCTTTATTTGGAAACATATATTCCTCATGTGTCTCACTTTTTTGTGCATTTTTTTCTCATGTCCACTTCTTAAGACCATGTCCATGTCCTCCCCTCAATTGTGAGACTTTTTATTAATGATAAATGTACTTAGTAGTCAGTCTAACGGAGTTTGATAAATTTTATATTTCTGTTGTTTATGTTTCTGGATAGAAATGTCATAATTTTTCATATAGGATTGATGTGTGTTCATCCATTGATCCTCTTTTTGAATAAATGTAGATAAAAAATTCTTAATATTTGATTGATGTGGTTTGGGAGATTTTTGTTGTCTTGGTTGGGGTGGATGAAGGAACTATTTTTCCGGTGGATATTTTGGAGTTCTTTCAGAATGATATAGTTTGATTAGGTGGGGTACTTTTCTTATATTTGTATTTCCAAATTTTCCTTGAACTCATGGGTGATCATGACCAGTTATTTTTTATTAGTACCCTTGATTAACCAATATTTAATGTTGAATGGGTATTTATTAATAGAATGGTTGTTTATGTTTTTGGGATGATTTATAATAATGCACAAATCTAAAATCATGATGCTGGTTTTCATATAACCCTACATGAAATTATCGATTAGGGTATGGGCCTCCAATAATTTCACATGACTGTACTTACAAGATAGGAGCCGGTTGAGTTGTCTATTGATGTGGGAACTGAAAATTATCTAACTTCAAGAAAATATATTTTACTTCAATTATGGGATAGGTAGTCTCTTGAAGATGGTTAATACCTCACCTAGATGGTCTTTGTCTAACTTTCCAAATACTAAAATTGTGAGAAATTTTATCTGGAATAGCTTCACTAACTTATATTGTTTTTATCATGAGATCACCATGAGATGAGGTATAAACTTGAACACTCACTACATATAGAAATATTTAGTAAAACATTTTTAGTTAAAACAAAATTTAAAGCACATTGTTTGGGAGATCTCTTAGTATGTCTTTGAATATATCACATTCCTCGGAAAATAATTTACCATCTATTTATGAACAATGATGAATATCACATCTTAATTTCTATGTTCATTCAGGAGGAAAAAAGTTATCTAAAAATTTCATAGCTATTTCATCCCAAGTTCTAATGTATCTTGATGTTTGACTCAATAGCTAGTCATTAGATTCGTCTATTTAGGAAAATTGAAACACCCTGAATCTGATTGCATCAGTGGTTACCCCCTAGTGTTATAATATATCACAAACAACTATAAAATTTAAGAGGTTTACAAGAGGATCCTCACATTAGATTCCATTAATCTGACACATATTTTAAATCATTTGAATATGGATTAATATTTATTTTTAAGGTACTATTTTATATTGGAGGGTGTGAGATACTAAAAACAACACTATAAATAGATGAAAGACCATAATAAATAGTGGTGGACCCTAGTAAAAGCGATCACACTACATTTCCTTATTTTTGAGTGAACTAGACATTAAAGAATTTTGAGTGATGGGGTTGTTATTTCTGGACATGTCTAAAAAAATTACAAATAAGGAACATCAATTTCATAGTCAAAATCGAGTATTCATTAAGATTATAGTGTACAAGAACAGGTTGTGAGAGCCTATATCATGCACGATTAATCCATCACAGTATAAAAACACACCCATGTGGATGAAAATAGGGGATGAATGTGAAGCATTCCAAGGTTTACTCCCATGGTTCACCATGCCCCCCTAGAAAATACCGCTAATGTTTCATAATGCCTATGGGGAATCACTAATTCCGTATGGGAAAGACCAAGATTATATATTTAAATTGTATCTGACTAATGTAACTATGAAGGTTTCTATAATAGTGTTAGTAGGAGTTTGATTCCATAGGATGTGGAAATTGGTTTATGACACCATGATATTGATACCTAGATTCATCCCCTCGCATGAATTTGGGATAATGGATTGTATTACAATAATTAAATTAAATTAAAATTAATTAAGAAAGTGTTGAGAATCCATTTTAGAGAGATTGTTCAAGGGATTACATTAATCCAAACCTGGGTAATTATAATAGAATTGGCCGCAATTGTTTTCAAAGGTTTTCAATTTATTTTTAACAATTAAATTGATTCTACCTAAATTTTTTTTTTTCTAGAAGTACTTATCAACATAATTTTGGCTATAGATGTAGAGAAAGGTCTGATTGGTCCAATGTACAGCCCATCTTATGTTAGATTTTATGGATTATTCACATATTTTACAAGAATAAAACATCATGACCAATGAAATTTTTCAAAATAATGTTTACAGAGAAGGTTACTAGAAATAAGATAAGATCTATTCATGTAATATTTATAATTAAATTAAATAGATCCAGCGAAATAATTCTGTGTTCTTAAGATATTTCTTCAATGATTTTGTTGATCATCAGAAACAATTTTCATTAAATCATCATTCCTATTATATAATCCAAGTATATAATCCCTCTAGTGGTGATCCACCTGAATTCATATTATCTTTGAATAATGTCGATGTATTTTTGGGTGGTAGAATAAAGGATCGATCATCTTCTGGAATTCCTATTGACCATTTCAACTATTCCTTCAAGATTAAAGAATTATCTTTTCACTATTATTCATGTGATGTTGAAGGAGGAAGGATAATATTTAGATCATTTTTTTCTTGAGAGAGAGATCTAGGTATTGTTGTTCACAAGAATTATCAATTTTGATCAAACTCTACAGAATAAACATAGTATGTAGTTCCCTGAACTGGGATCCAATTTAAAATCATGCTCTAGGTCAGAGTAACACAAGGTCTTAAGCACACCTCCCCATATGGAATAGGATTTAGGCAATAAAAAAAGGTTTAAAGTGGTTATGGTGGGGAGACTATACCCATTGGTGGTGATAATAATAATGGATTGTGTATATAAAACAGTGGAAGAATACCATAACATATTAGAAGCAATAAGAAAAATCAATGGAAGCGTAAATAAAAAAAATTAGTATTATAATAATATAGAATGAATCCCAAAGTAAATAATACAATTTTTAGACACATAAATCAAGTCATGGAAGGTCGTATAAAGTAATAAATAGACCGGTATCTCATGGCCTATAATTATTACAAATATATAAGGCATACTGGAATAAAAAGAAAACTATAAAATGAAATTTAGTTGATGAAAGAACCTCCAAGGTCCCTTTCCATCCACCCCATGAAAAATGTGCAACTTGAACACATAGTTAAATCTACTAATATCAGTCCCTAACCTATTCAAAAAGAATATAAAGTCTGAATGCATCCCTAATGACCCGTGTAGAGTGTGAGAATAATCTCTATTGGAAACCACCAATGTGTTCCAATATTAAATTCATTATCATATTGGTGTTCTAAATATAAAAAAAAGGAAACACATGAAACCTAAATAAATACCCATTTCCCTTATGATCACCATACATAAGGAATAAATCACCTGCTTAGTCCATTGCTGGTAATTTTGAACATATTACCCAGTTATATATATGGAATACAAAACTTTTCTTCGTAAATATAATTATGGTAGTGAGGATTCAGGGAATAAAGACCAATGAATCCTTTGAAAAAAGTCATCTAGGTAAACCCATGGGTTCCACCTCTAAAATTCCACTCGTCACCTCATGCCATCAATTATAAAACATGGCCTCCAAACGGAATTCACAATTAATAAATACCAGGTCCCTCAGACCCAAACTCAAAATTCCACTATCATCTCGAAGATCGGTCTCCCAAGGTAGAGTGATGTATGTCCTCTAATAAAAATTTCCTTCCGCTCAAAATCCAATATCCCAAGTCATGGTGATATCCTATCTCCCATGTCATATCCCAATGACCCCATGCACACCAGTGAGCCTCCACCCCCAACATATGGTCCCATCACCATTAACTGATGGTCCACTACCACCATCTGGCTTTCTGTGGTGAGAACCCAAGCACATATAATGTTAAAAAACATCACCTAATATGCATAAAATATCGGTGCCTCCACCCGCATGAGTGGTCAATGCAAATACAATCTAAGTCATATTTTTGTTCACGTGACTCCAACAATGCATTGTCCAATAAAGGGTGCGCAACACTCACCCAAACAATATATATATACCAAATAATCCCAGCACCTTGTGCCCCTGAAACCACGTCACTCTTTCTTATGGTCATCGCTATATAAAATAATGAGATCCAATCCCTCATCCTGATTATCACACCATCTCAATTTGACGACAATATTTCAAAACATAGTGATCAACATCACCCCATGTACCCAGGTATAGCAAAACCGGAAGAATGATTCACCTCAATTCAGTTGGTCAAAACTACCCCAAACATCAAGTTGTTCCCTTCACGTTCTAATGTAAAAAATAATCAATATGTATATAAACATAAATAATTCATTTTAATTTAATTTTCGCACAAATATAAACCTTCCCAAATGGTCTCAATACCTCACCTTACTTATCATAATTAATCATAGGCTTGTCTATGATCAAAAGCACCCTGAAACATCAATTTATATTTTTAAAAACAACTATTTAATTATATTTGGTCTCTCTTGGTAAACCCACACATTTAATATAGATTGAACCCCCCAAAAAATTTCAAAAACATTGGGAAATATAGGTACCACTTGTAACAACTAGGTCCCGATGATAGCACATATAGCCTTCCTTAACATGTTCATTAGGTTCATGCCCGCCAAGTCCCACTAGTTGTATAGAAGACACATGGTTCACACCCTAGGGACCACCCAGATTCCGGAATGGGTCATCTAACTAATGATAGTCCCCACAATCCATCACATGTCCTTTTGAATATGTGTTGTCCTCACTGTACACCCTGGGAAACTTCTAAAAAGGTAACCCATCATTATCACTACTCCATGCCAAGCACACTTAACTATGGAGTTATAACCATGTTGACTCCCAAAAAGGAAGGTTCAAATTGTTTACACGAGTCATATCATTTAGTCATTTTATCCCTTTTTCATTCTGGGGTGTTACACTACTTACGTCATATTTGTACTTGCCCATTCGTCTGATACCGCACTCGAACATGAGAAAAATCGTAAGAAATCAACGTTTTATATTAACACCCTGAAAATAGGTTAAAAACGCTCACACGGATTTAGCATGCTATATGGAGATAGAAACTATAAATGGATACTATCACATCAAAGGCCTTATAGAGATAAACTTATATCCACCAATAGATCAATGATCTTGACACTAATAAAGGGGTTGTCTCAAAGACCAAAAAGGAGGAAGAGCTCTTAAACTGCCTAGAAGTGGAGTACAATTGGGAGAGGAAAAGAGGGTGAAACATCATTAGTAAAATAAGGGTAAATTTTTATTTTTTTCTTTTACAAAGGTCACACATTTACTATGTGGTCTAGAAAACTATGCACCAACCATGTATCGCTCACAATCCAAGCACCACCGTCACACGGATAGGGCTCATAGTTTACCAAACTGTGTGAATGTGTGAAACTCGCCTCTACTAAACATTTTAGAGGTATTTAATGGTAATGAAACACCACCTATATAGTTTTAAAAACCATTATTAGTACACCTTAAGGTTCATAGGGTTACTCCTATGAAGACATAGGATTTGTCCGAACCATGCGCTCCACTATACACTTTCCAAAAATTGAGTTTATGGGACCCACCACACTGAAAACTCACCAAAAACCCCGATACAATTTATTACCCTTAAATAATATAAAAATAATACCTTTGGAAAAATTAAATTGTTGAATATAATTCCAAATATAAAAGGAAAAGTTGGCTCAATCAGTAAACATAAAAATTCATATTTACCCAAAAAATGGACCATTCCAAAAACTCGGGATGTTAAAATCTCTCCACCTTATGAAAGATCTTCCCTGGTCTATATATAATTGCCCAAATATGGTACTAAAAATACCCATATCATTTAAAACAACCAGATCTACCCCAGTCATAAATACATAGGTCAAACTTCCTCAAGACGCTCCCCACCATTGGAGTTACCAACCCTGCCACTTAACAACCCAAAACAAGAAATTCTGATGGTCCTTTGACTATCCATTTAATTAATATCATCCCATGACATAGCATCATGAATTAATGTCATTATATTTTCAATTAATTCCCATTTCATATTTGACATCCATCATGTCTGGTATCTCATCAAATTTCCACCTCATTTCCATGACCCTCATGACACCTCTTGAGGTCTCGCATCTCATCAGATGCCCATAAGTAGCCCTGGTTCCATGCACCTACATCATATCCCACATCTCATTGATTAATAGATTCTTATGAACCTCATATATAACCCAAATCATGTTGATTACCATCAATAATTCCACTTCCATGCACCTCCTATATATATATAATTCATCCGATTCAATAACAACCTACTAACCAGCACACAGTTAGTCAAAAAACTATACCCTTTCACGTCATGAATAAAAATGTAAAAATCCCATAAAAACTAAAACATTGGTTATCCCCATAATCATAGAATCCATCAGGCTATAGTGGGATCCTTGAACAGCTTCGTATCTATCTGCTCCACTACGTGCACCTAAAATGAATTGCAACTTCCCGATACCAGACCTACCTACGGAGCTACACCAACTATTAGCCACTGAACCCACTGATGGGTCCCACTATCATTTATATTCCCCCCATGTGTAGTTGAATCCCGAGAACCGGCTTCTAGTAACTATACCATTATTACCTCAGATTCCAGAGTCTGACATAGTCCATGACTCTGAGCTATTCGAGAATGCCTCATATAGAATCCCACGAGATTCCTGGTCTGACCACATGCATTACACTCCTTTATAGGCAGATCTCATTGAATCCAAACATTAAATTCCAAACCAAATTGTAATAAAATTGATGAATACCCACTCTATGGTGGTCTTCCATAGTCATTGGCCTGGCTTCCTTACTGAGACTCCTCCTATATCCACTTCCTTCCACTTGAAGCATCTCTGCTAAAATCAACTACCATAATAACCCAGCTCAAATAAAACAAATATATCATATTTAGATCATCTATTAGTTCCTAGTTTACCACCTCTAAAAAATCATTATCCTAATGATATTTACCTTCACTTTGATGGTGTACCCTAATAAAGTCTCAAAGCATCGTACCCTGAGGATGTTTTCTCCCACCATTATACGTGAAAACTATTGCCGGTCCATGAAATTCTGTATTTCCTTTCCACCAAAAGCCCAAGGCCAGTGAATTATTTTTTATATAATGGCATGATTAGAAGGAATGAAGTCCCAAAGGACTGATTATTTTAGTATCCTTGGATGTTCTAGATATATACACAAGTTTTACATTACATCATGAAATAAAAACAACAACAACATTGTGTCTCATGTGAACACACTTATATCCCTTAGCATATCCTATAGGTCAATTAATAATTTACTTCTTTGCATCTTGGAAAAAATAAAACATAAGAAAGGGGTGAGATCAGATGCTCAGTAAGGATAACAATATAGTGGAAACTTTTATGAATAAGTATAAACATTTAAGGCAATGTATAAGACTAAAACAAAACCATTTTAATCATAAAATTCAGCATAATATAGAAAATATAAGTCAAAAATAATTCCATTTACTTATTCACATGGATATTCTACTATTAGAATAATCACATGCAATAATTAGTTTCATAATGAAGGGAATGCCTAACGCCGCATATCATTACCACATAGTCAAGGCCTCGTTCCAAGACTAAAAATAAAATATTTTCAAGGCCTTTTTCCAAGAATCTAATTTGTCTCATGAGACCTATCGATGCATCAAGGGGCTATAGTGGGCCCTACCCATCACTAACTAAGTCCACTGTATTCCACGTATGAAATTGTTGAAACATAACATAAACATTTGTTTTAAAACTAGCATAAGAAATGACAATACTTCAACTATAAACAACTAAGGGTATAAAAAAATAGCACATACACAGTAAAACATATCATAACTCATTAAATGAAACATTTAAGAATATATTACAATAAATCAACTTCAAACAACTTTAAAATATATCAAATGATGTTGACATAGATGAAATTAAAACTATTTGAGAGAACTATATCCTTATATTTTGCAATTATTTGATAGTCAAGTAATTATAAAAGAAAACAATTATTTTGAAAATATTCGTATAATATTGTAAGGGAAGCTTCAAAGGTTTTACAATGGCGGAAAATAACTTCACCCACCGTATAAGTTAAAAACAATTCATACCTTAATTTGTCAAAAAGGTCATAAAGTACCTTTTTTTGGAAAATGACCATATTATTCCTTTCAATTTTTTTTATAAAAAGTGAAACAAGGGTATAAATGACTTTAACCCATAGCCATGTAAAAATAATTTTTTTTGAAATACATTTTTATGAAACCTGGATTTGAATGATAAAGAGTTCCTAGTAGAATCTTACGTATTAACACACATGTATAGCTAAAGAGATTTTAAAATTAAACCTTACCTGGTAATTTTCCTTAGTCAAGGGTATCCTAATCTAATAAATAATAGTAAAATAATTTTTATTAAATTATACAAGAACCACATATATAAATATGATATCATGTATGATCTTCTAATATTTCATTGTTAATAATATTTTAGTAGTATCAATTTTTCGAATGTTAACTGATTCATTTTCCTTTATATGTTGTGTTACATAAGTCATGTGTTTTATGGATATGATTTATTTGATTCATATCAAGAATTATATTATGTTTTTAAATATTATTTTTTAATCATAAAATGAAAATTAATTTTTAATGGGTACGATTTGGAATGAATAGTATCATGTTCATGGAGACAGTAATCCGTACGTACGCACGAGCGAAAATACCATTCTATTGATGGTGAAATCCTATGTAATTGGATGGTATATCATATATACAGAATAATTAACATGTTATATTTATTATTTAAATAAATTATATTAATTATTATACACATCCAAAATAGTTATGATTTGAATAAAAAACTACACCACGATGTGGAGACGGTAATTCGTATGTACGCATGTATGGTGAATTTGTCATTTATAGGATGTATAGAATAATTAATATAGTTATACAATATTTATAATAACATAAAATTATGTAGAAGGTACTGGAGTTATTATTTAGGTATAGTAACAACAAAGAATGAGAATGTGGAAGAAGAAAATAACATGATATAGGTGATGAAATATTTACCTCTTCTTCAGGTTCTTCATTTAGATTTGTTCAGAAGGACTCCTTAAGTTGGATTTATGATCAAAGTAAGGCCTATAGTCTGAAGTGAGGATAGTTGTGAGGATATCTGGGGAGGGATTTTTCTGAGCCAAATGGCTCTGGATTTGTGAAATTAAGAGAAGGGGAAGTAACATTTTAAAAGAATGATGAGGGTCACTTTAGGAAAATCTTGAAATATTATTTTATTATACAATAATATTGGGTTTATAAAGGCTAAAAATGGATTTATTTTGAGACTATGGTGGGTATGGGTCTAACTCCTCTAAACCAATAGGTTTTATATAAGTATTGGTTACCATTTTAACCATATCATTTAAATTTAACTCTTAGTTAAATAGTTTATCATCTACCGTGTCTCTTTTTATTATTATATTATATGGTTAATAAACATTCTATAAAATGATAGGTGAACCCAAAGTGTTTCATTAATGAAATATATATTATTATATATTTCCTTTGGCTAAACCATAGATATTTATGAATATTATATCATTTAATAATATAGTATTTGTTTTAAAAAGTCATTTATGTCAAGTTTGACACTATTTAGTATTTGGTTTTTGTGAAAGTCATAAAAGAATTATTAATTAGAAAAAATCCATTTAATCACCCCTAACATGTCATATTAATCTATAAAATTCATTTATGGCATCAAAATTATCAGTTTATATTTATTTGGATATTTATAAAATCAATTAGTTTAGCAATTCATTAAAAGGTAATTATGACATCATCATTGTGTCATAAATAAATTTGATTATTTAACATATAAATAGTACAAATAAACTAATATTACATAGGAAATAGTTTTATAATTCTAATTACTATTTATAGTCGAATTTATCATTTGTGTGACCCTATATTAAAAATTTTTTTGTTATGAAAATTTGAATTTAACACTTTTAACTCTTCTTTAAATAAAATAATAATAAATATCCTAATCTAATCCAAGTGGAAAAAATGATAATAGTTTATTCCTAAGGTTTATTTTGGTATTAAAACACTTATTTAATAGAATTATGACATGTTTTATGGTAATAAAAAATATCATGTTTACCTTTAATTATGCTATTTGATTTTAACCATGGTAAATAAAAGTTAAAATGTTACTTTTCCCCAAAAATTGTTTTCATCTTATTGAACCACATTTGACTTAATAATATAAATCATGTATCTCAATTTTTTTAAATTCAATTCAAATAAGTGGTAAAAATACATTTTATGAAAATTTGCAAACGTGCCTAGAAGGTGGGGAAAAGACATTAAAAGGTTCAATAAACTTTTATACATCTATTTTTATTATAAAACGAATCAAATGAATTAAATTTAAAATATATAGGTATTATATATATATATATATATTTTTACTTAAAATAAATTTAAATAAAATATATAATTATTTAAATAAAAAGTTGGTTTTAAACAATAACGTAGTGTTTTTCACTATTCATAAAAAATTGAATGTTTTTAGCAAAATACCAAAATATTACCATAAGATATTTTTGATATTTTGAATTCAAAAATTAATTATATTTTACCAAATTTAGAACATAAAATTTTCATTAATTAATTAAAAATTAAT
Source organism: Viscum album (assembly GCA_963277665.1). Taxonomy (NCBI): domain Eukaryota; kingdom Viridiplantae; phylum Streptophyta; class Magnoliopsida; order Santalales; family Viscaceae; genus Viscum; species Viscum album. The sequence goes on along the minus strand of OY728119.1, from coordinate 213,979,757 downwards.
TGTTGTTGTCAAAACCAAAAAGCGGGTTTTTAAAAAGTAAAAACTATCAAAAGATTGACATACGTTTATGTCAAATTTAAAAGAGAAATTAAATATAATGAACTAAATTTTATTTAATGATAAAAATATAATCTAATTATACTTACATACCATTCAAATTAATAATATAAAACTATAATTTTTTTTGATTAAAAACGTTGTTTTCATTTAAATTTTAGTATTTTTCATAATTCATCAAAATATGAATGTTATCAGAAAACTGAAAAATATTTATCCAAACAAAATTATTGTGTCCCTATTATAATGAAGAATATAATTTAAATAAATTGAATATATAAAAGTGTCAACTATTGGTTTTAAAAGGGTTCCCTATTAAACGGCGATAAAATTGTTTTTTTTTTGAAAAAGTACATCATTTAGCTGAAAAATTGAATTTGTTCTTATATTATGTCTATAAAACACATAATATGGATTATAAAATTATATGAAGTATATAAAATTCAAAATGTGGTTAATATTATTCATAAACTCTTTTTGAATGGCAAATTTGGCAAGTCATGGTGCGCTCGATCTCGGTGTTGTATGTAGCACATGCTATTGAATTTCTTTAAAGAGATAACATACTATGAAATATTATGGAGTTAAATTATCCCCTAATTCATTAAATTGAATCCTCAAAATTTGAAACTGTTCTTCAAAAATAAATGTTTGAAAATAAAAAATACTTTTGTGGAAAACCCACATCAGAAATATGGTATATAAAATTTATTCTTAATAATAGGGAAAGGGAAATGAAAAAGTCATTAACAAATTATGATATCAATTAGGAGAAAATTGTTGGAAATTAGAGATATAAAATTGGAGGAAAAAATGAAAAAATATATATATGGAGGGATTGAGGTCATCAATCACAAACAAATTTAAAATTGAAGGCCATAAAGCCACAAATCTATGATGATTCTAAATATCATCGGTTTAACAAAACATAAGGGATTAGGATAACAAATATTTTGTTTTAATATCACTTATATAAAGTTTAAGAATTAATTTATTCATAGAATTAGTGGGAAAAAATTATACTTGACATGTAGAGTTTCATCCTTTAACTAAATATGACAACAAACTCATCTTTCACTCCAAAAGATAATAGAATTCCAAAATATTATATTTATCCTAATCATATAGGGTTCCAAAAATAATGAATTTATAATTCAATTGTTAGACTATATAAAAAAACTACATTTTACAAACCAGGACGTCACGTAGGCCAATGGTAGGTGATGCACCACTATCGGCCATTTTTTGCAGGTTCAAGTCTTACGACCATTCCAGACACGACGGTTTTTCGCCCGACCTTCTGGTTTTCCTTTTATAACAATCAAAAAAATATTATTAACAAATTCTTTAACCTTAACAATAGTATCCAATGTCAAACTTAATCCATTCAAACCTTTAGATTTATCCAAAATACATTTTTCCAAAATCAGAGTTCAAAATTTATAAGGAAGGTAAAGATAATGAAGAGCCTTTTCCCACGTAATACCATGTTAATACCTTCATCATGTATTCTTTTAAAACAAGGTAACACCCTAAATTACCAAAAAACCTTATTTATTACATTCATGCTCCCTTATTCCTTATAGAATACTGGATATAGTCCTTATATCCAAAAATTTTGTAAACTTTAACAATAATGGAATAAAAAATATAATTAGTTTCAAAGTATTGAAAAATATCGAATATAATTTATCCAAATCAATAATATCATATTCCAAAATCGCTACCCAAGTATCAAAACAATATTAAGGTTTATCTTTCCATCAGCCATGTATTTTCCAAAAATTTTAACTTGTTATTAAGTCACTTTTCTTAGAACCGTATAATCTAAAATAATCAATGAAATAGAACTCTAGTACAATCCTTATTTATTTCCATAATTAATATAACCAGTAAATCATTGACAAAAACTCAAATGAATCTACTGGTTGCCATTTGCTTAATTGTTGGTGGAGGAATGAATGTTCTATTGGGGAATCCATACATTCTACAAGGTTTTTCTTGAGAGGAGGATAGATCTGGTTATCTTCATCATGTTTGGCTTTTCGAATTTGGACGATTGAGAGGGTATGACGTAGCCATCGATACCAGACCCATGCATCCTTGCATAGAAAAACTTTCTGATCAAACATACTTTGGTGGAAACTTGCCTTAATGATATTGATCCTGGGAAGAGGTACTTCCGTGTAGCCTTGTTCTGGGTTGTAACCCTTATATTTTTCGAATCTTATTTATTTCTAGATGTCTCTGAAGTCTTGGTTTTCCCCCATTAACCTTAAAAGGGGGTTATCCAAAATCAATAAAAATATCATCAAAATGACATAATTCTTTAATAACAACATAATAACACTAGTCATTCCTCTTCATCTGTGGTAGTATCATAACATGGTTATTATCTAATATAATCATTTGGGGCATACTCTGATTATTTGTACATTGATTCGTGTAGTGTCCCAACTACTTACAGATGAAAAATTGTACATTTGAAACCTTTTTATTACCCTTAAAATCATGTACTTGGTGTCCTTTTTCTCCACACTCATAACAATCTCCCATTCCCTTCATGAATTTTTCAAGGTGATTCATTCCACAGATATCACATATGGGTAAATCATTCTTTCCCCTCTTACCTTTATCAATCATTCTCTCTACCATCCTTTTCTTCTCTTTCTGAGCATCAAATCCATAAGACTCAAATAATTATTTACTTATCTTATTAATACATGATACTATTTCTTCATGTGATGAGAATACATGGGAGACTATTTACCTTCTAAATTTTTGCTTAATGACATTAATGATATGATCCTTCTTACTCTTTAGATCATGTGTATTATTGGAGTTCACATTCCTTCTACTAGGCGCCATTTCTAAAAAATAACATACAGTAGGTTAGTTCATGAATCACAATGCATAATTCCAAACATGTAAAATAACTAACAAAAATTGAAAATATTTTGTATATAATCTATAATCATAAACAAATGTTTTGTTTTAGGAATTATTTACTCCTAAATCCTTCATAATGGCTTGTAAAGAAAATATGAATTACCCGAAGCATATCCCCCGGGAGTGTTGTAACCATGAGTGCAGCAAGACCCATTGTCATGTACTAGGATACCCCAAGTCAAGACCTATACTCCTTATCGCATTTTTTACTCCTAGGTACATTTGTCCTAGAGTTTCCTCTACCAGCTCGTATCTAGAAATGGATGTATTTCCTTGGAAAACTCACAAAATATCTACATTAGAAAAATTCTTGGAATTTTTTCTAAACTAATCATCAAACTCTATCATAGGGTAATGTTATCTAATCAGGGTTTTTTGAAAATATAGCTTCCAGGGATTGTAATAAACTTCCTATGATACCTTCTATAACTCCTCGACCCCAGAAGCCCGAAGCTAGTGAATTATTTTAATACATTTTCATTATTATGAGGAATCAAGTCTCAAAGGACCGATTAGTTTAGTAGCCCTAGAATTACTAGATACATACGTAAGTTTTACATTACATAATTAATTAAAAAACAACAACATTGTGTCTACTGTGAACACACTTATATCACTTATCATATCCTACATATCAATCATATTTTACTTCATCAAATCCTTGGAAAAATAAAACATAAGAAAGGGGTGAGTTCAGATTCTTAGTAAGGATAACAATATATCAGAAACATTAATAAATAACCATAAACATTTAAGGAAATGTATAAGATTAAACCAAAAGACTTTTTAACCGTAAAATTCATCATATAATGGAAAATATAAATCAAAATTATTTCATTTACCTATTCACATGGTTGATCAAATTGTCGATTAATCACATATAATAATTAGTTTCATAATGTGGGAATGCTTAACACCAGACATCATTACCACATAGTCAAGGCCTCATGCTGAGACTACAAATAATTTTTTTAGGCCATGTGTCAGGAAACTAATTTTTCTCGTGAGACCAAACAATTCATTTAGGGGATATAGTGGGCCCCACCCATCACTAACTAATTCCACTGCATTCCTCATAAGAAAATGTTCAAATATAACATAAACATTCGTATTAAAATTAGCATATGAAATGTCAATACTTCAAATATAAACCAAGAAGGGTATAGAAAACAGCACATTCATAGTAAAAAATATCATAACTCATTATATAAAATATTTAAGATTTTATTATAATAAATCAACTTCAAATAAGTGTTAAACTCATCGAAGGATGTTGACATATATGAAATTAAAATTATTTGAGAGAAATATCTCTCTCTATTTTAAAATCATTTAAAATTCATGTAATTATAAAAGAAAAAATTTATTTTGACAAAATTCTTATAAGATTTCAAGGGAAGCTTTTAAGGTGTTATAATTGCGGAAAATAGTTGCACCCTCCATATAAGTTAAAAAAACATTCTTACCTTTGTTTGTCGAAAAAGTCATAAAGTACCTTATTTGGAAAATGACAGAATGATTTCCTTCAAAACATTTTATAAAAATAAAAAATAGGGTATAAATGAATTTAAATCATAGTCTAGTAAATAGTAAAAATGTTTTGAAATACATTTTTATGAATTAAGAACGTGGATGATAAAGAGGTCCCAGTAGATACTTACGTATTAACAACCTTAGATAAGTAAATAGATTGTAAAATTAACCCTTACCCTATACTTTTACTTGGTCGAGCGTATGTAAAACTCATGTATAATAGTTAAATCATTGTTACCAAATTATTCAAGAACCACATATATTAATATTATATCATATATGATCTTTTAATATTGATTTGTTAATAATATTTTAGTAGTATCATTGTTTCAGGTGTTAACTGATTCATTTTCCCTTATATGTTTCGTTTTGTATGTCATGTTTATTATGGATAGGATGTATTTTATTCATTTCTAGAATTACAATATATTTTTAAACATTATTTTTAATTATAAAATGAAAATTATTCTTTAATGGTTACGATGGGGAATGAATCTTATCGCGTTCATGGAGACGGTAATCTGTACGTACACACAAGTGAAAATACCATTCTATTGATGGTGTCATCATATGTAATTGGATGTTATATCATATATAAATACTAATTGACATTTTATATTTATTATTTACATCAATTATAATCATTATTATTCCAATCCAAAAACATTATGTTTTTAATAACAAACTACACCACGACGCGGAGATGGTAAGCCACACGTACGCATGTATGGTGACTTTTTCATTCATAGGATGTATAGAATAATGAATATAGTTGTAACATATTTATTAAAACATCAGAATATGTAGAAGGTACTGGGGTTATTATTTTGGTATGGAAACAACAAATAATGTGAATGTGGAAGAAGAAATGAACTTGATAGAGGTGATGAATATTTACCTCTTCTTCGAGTTTTCCTTTTGATTTGATCAAAATGGACTCTTAGGTTTGATTTATGATCAAATTATTTCCTCTAGGATTAATTTAGGATAGTTGGGAGGATATTTGGGTAGGGTTTGGTCAAGAAAAATGGCTTTGGAGGTGTGAAATTAAGAGAAAGAGAAGTACCCTATTATAAGAGGGGCGAGGTTCACTTTAGGAAAACCATGAATTATTTTTTTTATTATACAATCATATTTTTTTTATAATGGCTAAAAAATGGATTTCTTTTGTGGATAAGATGAGTATGGTTCTAAAGCCTCTCATACAATAGGTTTTATACATGTATAGGTCACCATTTTAACCTTATCGTTTAGATTTAACTCTTAGTTAAATAATTTATCATTTACCATGTCTCTTTTTATTTTTATATTATATGGTTAATAATCTTACTATAAGATATCAAGTGAACCCCGAGTATTTAATTAATGACACATATATTATTATATATTTCCTTTGGCTGAACTTTATATTTTTAAGAATATTATATCATTTAATAATATATTATATGTTTTAAAAAATCATTTATGTCAATTTTAGAACTATTTAGTATATGTTTTCTTGAAAGTCATAATATAATTATTACTTCGAACAAAATTCATTAAATAAACCCCAACATGTCATATTAATCTATTAAATTTTTGTATGGCATCAGAAGTCACAATTTATATTTATTTGGATATTTATAACATCAATTATTTTAACCATTCATTAAAAAGTTAATTACTGCATCATCAACGTGTCATAAATATATTTAATTATTTAATGTCTAAAAATTATAAATAAAGTAAAATTTTTTAGGAAATATTTTTATCTTTCTAATGAATATTTATAGTCGAATTTATATTTTTTATAACCCTATGTTAAAAATGTTTTAGTTATGAACATTTGAATTTAGCACTTTTAACTCTTCCTTAAATAAAATAAAAATAAATGTCCTAATCTAATCTTAGTGGACCAAAAGGATAATATTTTATTAATAAGGGTTTTTTTGGTCGAAATAAACTTATACAATATAATTAGGACATGTTTTAGGGTAATAATACTATCATTTTTACCTTTAATTATCCTATTTACTTTTAATAGTGGTAAATAAGAGTCAAAAGTTACAATTCACCAAAAATTATTTTCATCCTATTGAACCATATTTTACATAATGATATCAATTATGTATCTCAAATTTTTTAAATTAAATCCACATAACTAGTAAAATTATGTTTTATACAAATTTGTTAATGTGCCTAGAAGGTGGGTAAAAGACGTTAGAAAGTTCAATAAAAATTTAGACATCTAATTTTATTATAAAATGAATCCAATGAATTAAATTGAAATTATATAGTTATTATATATCTATTTTGGATTAAGATAAATTTAAATAAAATAAATAATTATTTAAACAAAAAGTCAGTTTTAAACAATAACGCAGTGTTTTTCACTATTCATCAAAAATTGAAAGTTTTCAAAAAATACCAAAACATCATCCTAGGATGATTTGGATGTTCTAAATTCAAAAATGAATTCTATTTTACCAAATGAATAACATATAAGTTTCATTAATTAATTTAAATTTATTCCTGTTGTCAAAACCAAAAAGTGGGTTTCAACAAAGTAAAAACAATCAAAAGATTGACATGCGTTTATGTCAAATTTAATTGTGAAATTACTTATAATGACCTTAATTGTAATAAATGATAAAACTATAATCTAATTATACTTATAATATATTAAAATTCATAGTTTACCACTATATATTATTTTGATTAAAATATTTGTTTTCATTTAAAATTTAGTATTTTTCACTATTCATCAAAATATGAAAGTTATCAGAAAAGTACCATAAATTTATCCAATTAAAATTTTTATGTTCTGATTCTACAGAAGAATTTAATTTCATTAAATTGGATATATAAATGTTTCAAATTTTGTTTTAAAAAAGGCTCCCCAATAAAACACAGTAAAATTGCATTTTTTGAAAAATACTTCTTTTATCTGAAAAAATGATTTTGTTCTTATATTATGTCTGAAAAAACATTTAATATGGATTCTAAAATTATATAGAGTATATAAAATTCAAAATATGGTTAATACTATTCATTACCACCTTTTTAATAGCTAGTTTTGTAAGTCGTGGTGTAGTCGATCTCGGTGTTGTACGTAGTGCAAGCTATTGAATTGCATTAAAGAGATAATGTACTATGAACTATTGGGTTGTTACAAATTCACCATGTATGCCAGGAATGAACTATCCCAATTCTATATATTCATGAACTCTTAGGATCATTCCTCCCTCATCGTCTTTGGAAACAAATTCTCAAAGAACCTATCCTCAAAATCCTTCTAGGCCAATCTCTCATATCTACCTACCAAAACCTATACATCACACAAGTGATTTACTGGTCCTCTAAGCAAGTACATTTCTACCTTAAGACTCCATATTTTGTGTGTCTTTATCTTCTAAAATATAGTATAAGACTACTATAACGAGTTCAATTCTACATTTGGTCTACACTCACCCTAAAATAGTGGTCAGTTCGGCGACTAAGACTCTTGAGTAAGTTATTTCCATAATGGATTGGCTCCCTAAGATCATGTATTTTAGACCTAGATAACCTAAACTAGGATAACCATAAAATTTCATCAAGCAAATGCCCAAAATATACCACTTCCTACGATTGTCCCTCCTGTACCTAATCCTACACCTATGAATGTACCTACGTCTCCTGATCGACCCAACCCTCTAGGGACTCATCCCAATCCTTAGGGTCCATATCTTATTATTTCTCAAGATGCATCATATCAGCACCATTATAATTATCCACTAGAATCCATCTAGGTGTAGTCTAATGGAATACCAATACCATGTTCTGATATATATAACAATATATAAATAAATATCACAAATAGTGAAAAATATAACCAGAATCACAATATTTCCTCCATTTAACTCCCCTAATTCACCCTGTCACATGACATATGGCCCCATGGCCCCATGGCCCCTCAAATACCCATATCAGAGTCATCTATCAATTTTAATTTGTCCTCATGGATCCTTTTCTTCCCATAATAAGGTTAGGAATCATATGTAACCTAGCATCATGGCCCCATGACTACTCATATTAGATTCAAACATCATATATAATATGATGTATCTGAGTAGGATGAAACCCAAAATTCTATATAGAAAAAACTATTAGCTTCTTTATTGACACATTAAATAACTCACCCTATATCATCATACCTTAATTCTTATATAGAGGTCTGGCCCATATATCCCTTCCATATAAAAAGAATTATATAAACACATCCCATCACATAAATATTTCATTGGAACCACAAGTTTGGGCTCGCTAATTAGAGTGCCACCAAAGAGACGCTAACCAAGAAAACACTATTTAGCTTCCTTTTTTACATTTTAAAGAACCCAAACCCTGCTGGGAAAATCTATTTTCTTAATCAAAATTATATACATACATATACATATATCAAAACCCCATTTGTTCCTACTATAATAAAAGATCAAACCTTGATTTCCATACTGTATTAATTGTTAAATGGCATATTATAGATAAATATCCCTCCCAAGTGCACCAATCAAGGGGTAAATCAAATAAACATTAAAAGGAACATTACATAATATCAATTACACACCCATATCAACTTTGTCAGTCCCCTGTGCATGGGGCCACAAGAACCTAAACATGACCTCTATACTATGTTCCAAAGACATCCTAGTCTCTGATCTACCATATCCCAAATAGTAAGACTAAATAAAAGAAATAACACTTAGTATCATCTGTGTCCATCTAAATTCTGTTACTAATTCCCAATCATGAACTATTCTGATACCATTTGTAGCACCTATGTACCAATAATACTCTGACTCATATCATAGTTTTAAAGTGGTTCTTGGGTTAGGGTGATACACATTTGTGTATTTGTAGAAATAAGGTTTGGGTAAAAATATTAAATAATTTCACAATGAACCTAAAATAATATATTAAACCTTATATTACCCTCATTCCATGTATTATTATTATTATTATTATTATTATTATTATTATTATTTTCTCATAGTGAGTGCGGATAAGTACAATAATAAATATTATTCTACCAATTTACAAATAAAAATTTATCTCCCGATGGAACCTTGGTCCTCTAGTCCCATATGGAATTTATCAAGTACCCTAATAAATACATATTCATTCAACAAATATATATTATATATCTTTTAAATTGACTAATTACATTATGAATAAATATATATTTAATTTATGTGATCAATATAACCGGAATAAAATTATCCCTTAGTCTTGAGAATAATATTTATTAGAATAATTAAATTCAAATAGAATTTAATTGAGGTCAACAGAAACACTTTTTGCATGACCCTCTAGTATTATGTCTCATTATAATTAGACGGGATTACATAAAGACTAATATTTTTGTTTATAAATGGGTCAATGAACCAAAGGGGTCAAAGAAAATTTCAAAATAACTTCAACCACACACATGTGCTTATTGTGAAATATATTCTCTTTTTCATGATATATCACCATAAAGGTTTCACGCTCATGTCATAAACATATATGCTTGATATGTTTTTCTCTGACTATATCAAATAAACTAATCATTTCACCATGGAAGTGGAATTTTAATGTGATGGTTCTATTTCAATAAAATGGTGGAGCTATCATCTTCCATAATAATGGAAGAGACAAAAAATTCCTCGACTTATTCATTAGTAATATTCCATTCATGAGGCATCAAATATATTAATCTTCTCCATGAGTTGATTTTGTTATGGTTTAGAATATTACATCTAGGGTTTAATGTTCTGGAATTCATTAATAATAACCCTAAAGCCTATGGAACATTACACAAACTCACATATAGGGATATCCAATGACACATGAACATGTGCAATTCCTATTGGTGGGTCTATCTCAAAATCTATCGTCTTTTAGATTACCAAGTTTAATCTTCTTGTGATAAATTATCATCTTCTTATGTGTACTCTCACCTAGTGATAAATATAAAACATGTAACATCATAGGATTTATCCTACCATAGAACAAGGTTTAAAAATATAATGATGGAATTTAAGGTTATCATCATAGTGGGGAACTATTATGTCCTTTTCAATGCAATAGATACTCTTGTACATTAATATATTAAATCCACATTGAATTATGAATGATATGTTAAAATATATTTTTATTAATTTTCACTTTCTTGAATATTAATGAAATAAAAAGTGTATGTAGTTAGTTCTAGGACACCAAGTCCGATAGACTCACATTTGGACTAGATCTATCTACAAACATATTTAAGTTGTCTATATAACACATAATGATCATGTTTCTTCTTAGATAAAGATTCAGTCAATTGTTCTACCAAATTAGCCACCATATATAATTTTATCACAATTACTTCACCTTTCTATGAAAAATACCCCATGATATTATATTTCTAAAGTATGTACTTCATCTTCTAATGTGATCTTGGCTCCTTTTTGAGATCCACCACTATAGTATTTTCACAATAGAGTGCGAAAGGATATTTACTATTATGAATCACATCATTAATTTATGTGAAGTTTAATATCTAAACTTATTATTTATCTACCTCATAATCCACAGTATACTTGGACTCTTCCATAGAATATACTATAATGGACTACTTTGAGCTCTTCCAACTAAGAACACCTCCATTGTTAGTGAAGATGTACCCTTAGTGTGATTTGATATCATCTCAATCTTTTCTAGAAACTATCATCTATATATCCTCTTATGTGTAGCTCATTATATCCTCAATATGCGGAAAAAATATCCTTAGTTAACCTCATATACTTAATTATAGACTTTACTATCATCTAATGGAGGTATTCATGGTCATCTTGATATCATCTTGACGTGTTGAAGGTGTAAGTGACATCAATCCCATTATGTAACATAAAATACATGATTAACCAAATTATTGATGTGTACAAAATCCTTTCAATCCTCTAAATCTCCTCATCTCTTTATAGAAACATTTTCTTGGAATGATGAATTCCATGTGACACTATAAATAATCCCTTGTTCTATTGTTCTGTACAAAATATTTTCAATATTTTGTGAATATTTGTACTTTTACATAGAATAATAAGTATCTTGGATCTATCATGATAGACAGAAATCCCATGAATATAATATGTTTCACCTAAATCCTTCATGTAGAATATTGTGTTCCTCCAAGATTTGATAGACTGTGAAATTGGTATCTAATTTCTAATAAGTAGAATTTTATCATCAAAAACTAATAAAAAAATGGTCATGCTCTCAATAATCCATTTATAGATACAAGGTTCACATTAATTATTTATAAATTAAAATTATTTTATGTCTTCATCAAAATGAATGTTCCATGATCTTGAATATTTCTTTAATTTATAAATGGATCTCTATACCTTTCATACATTGATGGAATCCTTTGGAGTCACAAACACTACCGGTTCTATTATATAAACATATTTCTAGAGGTTTCTGTCCGAGAATGTTTTTTTATATCCATATTAGAAATATTATAGCCGTTGTAAGTTTCAATGGAAATTATAATTATCATATATTATAGAAGATAAATTGGTGAAAATTATTTTTTTAGCTTTTGGAATCTTTACCTATACCCATGGTTCAAAACTGTTGGTATAGCCCCAAATACCATAGGTATTTTACATACCCACAGTTCAATAAAACATGTGAGATCAAGCATTGGGTATAGAACTAATATGCATGGTATGTTCAAACCATGGGTATAGGTCCTTTTTAAAAATGTCATATGTTGGGATTTCATCCCAGTACCTTCGGTATACACTCCAATGACATTACCACTATCCTACAACTTGTTTTTTGTTCTCGTATTCATAAACAATATGTATATATATATAAATTATTTTTTATTATTATGATTATTATTATTATGGGAAAATAATGGGTCAACCCATACCCAAGGTTTGGTCAAACTACGGGTATAGGTTCTTATTAAAAAACCTCCCTTGGGATTTGATCCTAGAACTTTCTACCTAAATAGAAACAATTTTACAACGATCCTACATCACATTTTTTATTCATATATTCAAAATACATAGATTTAAATATATATATATATATATATTTTTTTTTATTATTACCTAAAAATAATTTGTCAACCTATAACCAAGGTTTGGTAAAATCTTGGGTATATGTCCTTATTAAAAAAATCATCTGCATAGATTTGATCCCAATACCATTCACCTATACTCCAATTAATTGAACTCTATACTAAAATAGATTTATATTTATTATTTACAAATATATATATATATATATATGTATATAAAACTTCAGTTATATAAAATTCCATATTATTATTGTTATTATAGAAAAATAATGGGCCATCCTATACCCATTTTTTGGTAAAGCAGTGGGAATAGGTTTCCCCATGGCCTTCCCACAAAAAAATATCCATGAATCCTATTTTCTACATATTAAAAATCCCAAGGGTATAGGTGTGACCAATACCGACAGTTTTGGAAAACAATGGGTATAGGTCTTTATCATGAAAAAAATCCCACAAAACCTATTCTCATGGTTTACAATAACCATGGATATCAGGGTTAGTTAGACCCAAGTATTTTGGAGAACCATGGGTGTAGGTCCTTACCATGGAAAAAATCACATAGAAACTATTCCCATAGTTTACAAAAACAAAGGGTATATGTTTGACCTATACCCATGGTTTTTTTGGAGAAAGGTGGGTATAGCCTTGTTTTCCAATGGTGATACTATAATGTTGTTTGAACACTTTTGGAACTGGTCATGGCCTATAAGTTCTGAATTATCCATCCTTGTCCATTCTCTTATTTAATTACCATTTAAAACCAATGTAATTTACATCCACTGTAGCATTCACTAAAATTTAGACTTGTCTTTGATACACAAAATCCATCTTAGAATTCATAACTTCTTTCCACTTGGAAACTTATGTGCCACTTATAACTTCATCATTGGTTATAAGATCATTATTATGATCTAAAAAATAGTCACCATTTTTAATTAAAATAAATCAAATAATTTCAGGTTCTCAAACCTCTCTTGTACTCCTACACGGTACTTATTTCTCTGGAATGTTCTCTTCCACTGGAATTTTTAGAACCTGTTCTTAAGCCATCAATTGTTTATCTTGAGCCTAGACATCATAAAATTCTATCCCAATCCCACAATATGTATATATATATGTCCCCCCTCAATGAATCTAGTAATTATATCATCCACAACTGTAACACTCTAATATTCTTAAAATAACATAATGTTTGATAGTGTATACAACACGCAACACTGATTTAAACAATCTAGAGAATATTATTATTTAAATATGACCATTATAAACTATCCATTAAATTAGTGGGTATGAATAGGATTAAAAATATTATAAAATATATTTAAAGGTATTATTTAGTATAAATTCAATATTCATTCTTATGAAATAAGAACTCAGTTTTTAACAAATTCCTTTTATTCTTCAAAAATATATTTTCCTTAAAACTAATATTTATTTTAATGAGATAATTTCATAATTAATTTCAATAAATTGTATGAATTTTATTTGATAAAAATGATTCAATTTTCTAAATAATTATGCCAAAATTATCTTACAGAGAAATAATATAATTTTTCTCTAAAGATTCATTTTTAGTGAATAGTTAAAAATTCCGATTTTTTTATAAAATTATCACTTATTTTGATTAAAAAACCATCATCATATTTTTATGTTGATAATAAATAAATAAATATATGTATCATTTATTTATATATATTCAAATAAATTACATATTTTTCAACATTAAACCTGATCTTGGTATAAAAATACCACTAGACATAGAAATGCATTTGTTTTCATTAGAAAAAGGTTTTTCATCATGCTTTATGGGAATATTATGAAATATATTTCCTCCAATTGTAGGGATGAAATTTAAGAAAAATTAATTCCATAATATTAATCATCATAATTTATATTATTTACTATATCTAAATTATAATTTTTCCATAATGAATAATAAAAAAAGATTTGTCACCATAGTTAAAGGGTAAATCAGGTTAACCTTGCATAAAACAAAGTAATAAGGCCTCAATTTTTTATATTATTTATTATTGGATGATGTTATTTATAATCATATATCTTAAAAATCAATATTTCATATTATATTGGATACTCTTCCTTTAAAATGACAAGTATAATATTTTATATAAAGAAAACGACAAAAATATCACTCTCTTTCTTTTAAATATCTATAATGTGTTCAAATAGAAAAAAATGTAATTACTAAAATAATATTAATTATTATATTGTGAATGATGAAATTATTTTCATGATGTTAATTTATTTTTAAAAAATTTAAAATATCTACTAACCTTAAATTCTTTGACAACTCTAACACACTATTTATTCAATTTATAGAAAAATAAAATAAATATTATTTAAAATAAAAAAAGTAACATAATTTGAGTGATATTTAGTATTAAAATTATTTTATTAATTTATATAACATTTTATGGATGAATTATTGTATTATAATTCAATTATGTATGTGTATTTATATTTTACAAGTCATATTAAATGAATAGTTCCAAAAGGACAATAATGATATTTCGTAATAAATGATATTTTAATAAATTATTTAAAATTTATAAAAATACTACCATTTGAAAATATAATTTTATATAGTTTAAAATATCAACAATTATCCATTTATGGGCCAATTTGTCTTTCATAGTAAATGTTTTGACCATTAAATAGTCGAAAATATTGATATAATTGTAATTGACAAAAAGGTCAATGGGGGTTAAAACAAAAAAAACTGTACAAAAATAATAAAAACTTATCCAAAAAATATTTTTTGAGATTATTTTGACTATTAATCATCTTATCTTTGAATATTTTATATTCTCATCCATATTAATTTAATAATACATTTATATTGATTTAATATTTGTATGAAATTCAAAAAGTGGCCCTCCCATCATTTAATGAAATGCACCTTCCCTCCTCTTTTAATTACTCTTAAAAATCATTTTGGTTCATAAAATCCCTTTAATATAAGTTATTTAATCCCATTTAAAAATATTATAGGCCTTGTTTTATTATAAAATCAAATTATGAATTATTTCTATGTAAATATAAAGAGGTTGTCCAAAGAAGAGGTATTTTTCTTAACCGAGCATTTTTTTTATTTTTCCACGATATTAAAATATTATTCAACAATTATGATATAATAAAATCAGTATTTACCATAAAAATGGATTTTATTATGTTAATATATTTACCTATATCCATCTCCTCTTCCATAAAAGTGGGAAACAAAACCATCGTTTGTGTGGGCGGTGGACTGCCGGCTCGTGAACCGATGTAATTTGTTTTCTATAATTGTCTTTCACAATTTTTTTGATGATATATTTAATATATATTTTATTCATGACCAATTTATCATTGTCAAAAGTAAATATATCATATATTTTTTAACCTTTCCATTCATTGAAAGATGATAGTATCATTTATACATACCTGTGGTTATCTCCTCCACGAAGTGAGGTGATTCATTTTTCATTACATCATCACATGGATTGTATATATAATTGTATATAATGAAATAATATTATATTTATGATATATTTATCATTATGGAAAGTAAAAATAATATTTACCTTCCTTCCATCATGATCATGGAAAATGGAAATGTTACTCACTTGTACATACATGTATGACTTACAATCTCCATGATTGTAACATAGTTCAGGTTTCCTGACCATATTTAATTTTTGGTTTCAGAAGTATAATTTATCTATAAAAACTAAATTTTTATCATTTTTTTATTCTATAGATGATGTAATAATTACTACTTTTACAATAGTCAACCTACTGATGACATTTTGGATATATGAACCAAATATCCTAAAAAACATGATCTTAACTGATTAAATAATTGTAACATTGTAACAAATAAATTAAAATGGATAATAAAATAAAAAAAGTTCTTAATAAATAAAATAAAGAAAATATTTTTATTATTGTGGATGATAAATAACGTACGTGATGATTCAGATCAGAGGATAGAGATTTGGTCGCAATTTTCTTTCATTGAGGCATATTTTGATGTTATGAACCAAATTTTTTATATATGGTTTATATGTTGACCCTTTTACAAGTTATATCATGAATATTTCCAACTTCATGGTATTTTATAATTCAATTCAAATTTTTTCATTCAAGGTCATTTCACTTAAAAATGAGAAAGTCGTAAGTGTTTCATAAATGAATTTTCTATTATTACATTATGTCACTACTTATTAGATTATATTGCATCATGAATATGAAATAAATGGAATTTGATTGATATATATTGTATTTAAAATTATATATTTTTTATTTACATTTGTTACACACAATCACATCATATATTAATTCTCACTTCAATGATATGATCATTATAGGGGTTCTTCATCCCAAATTATCATCTTTGGAACATATGTTATTTTATAAACATATATTATTTTATGAGGTGTATATAATTCCAATTTTATACGATATATCATGATTATATTTAAATATTTGTTATTCAAATACTCATTTGAACTATTTTCATTCGTGGGGATTATTACTCAAAAGTTACCAATGAATTAAGGGTATATCCCATAATTTCATCATTAGTAGACATTGCTTATGATAAAGACTCCACTCAAAGAATTATTTAATATTTATATATTAAACCCAAAATATTTTATTACAATATTTTTATTTTAATAGATTAATTCTTTTCTTTCATTTCTACTCTTTAATTACCCAATATACCAAAAATATGTTTTCTTAGAAAAAGTGACTTTGTTTTTATACTTGATTAAGAATATTTTTATTCTATTTATATATTTTCCATAATGTGTTTTAAAGAAATTTTTTAATATTATAAAATGATTTATTAAATAAATTTTTATCTATGGTTTAATTTTTTCTAAATGTTTTGAAATGGAATCTTCCTATCAAGTATTGGATGAGGTTCTTTTTCACTTTTCTGAAAAATGTGAATGGAATATTTGTTTTAACATAATCGGTATGAAATAAATTTTAATCCATAATTAAAACTAAATGCCTTGAAAACTCCCATAAAAGTTCCCATGATTCTTTTAAAATAATTTTTTTTAATATTTTTGAAATCTTAGTCTTTAAAAGTGGGTTTGAAATTAATGATCTTATTTTCCTCAAGAATATTTTTAATGGTCTTTTTATGATATTTCAATTTATAAGCAACAAAAATACTTTTATTCTCCACTGGGTATATGTGGTAATGATACCATCATTATTATTTATATGGATGGTTTATGATCAATTTTACTAGGGAAGGTATTGATATTTCATATTCTACTTCTTCGTATAAGGATAGTTTTTGAATAATTCATGTTGATTAAGTTATATTGTTTAGTGATTTGAGGAATGAGTTGGGCTTACAAAGTTATGGATATGGCCTAAAATTATATAAAACCTTTATGAATTAGTATGTCTCATTAGACAAACAAGTATGTTTTCC
Organism: Viscum album; assembly: GCA_963277665.1. Lineage (NCBI taxonomy): Eukaryota > Viridiplantae > Streptophyta > Magnoliopsida > Santalales > Viscaceae > Viscum > Viscum album. The sequence goes on along the minus strand of OY728119.1, from coordinate 213,961,689 downwards.
TTATTAAATGGGTTTTTGGTATAGGCCTACCCATCGTTTAAACTATCTTGGCATAGAGAATAGATTGTATGTTTCAAATGTCTGGAATTATTCATTTTAACACTGTGAAATCAGTTATTATTATCCATGGGATTATTTTGAATAATACTTGGGGATATGTTTTTTATCATTTGATTATTTATTTGTCATCATTTAGTCTTAATTTTAATCCTTACACATTATTCTACATTCTCATGTTATTGATTAAATAGAATTTGTTTTCTGTTATTTACATTTACATATTGATTATTACTTATTTACTCATCATATCTTCCTATGTATGTAAACATTAATGATCACATGAGATCACCCTTATTTTTTTCATTTCCCCGAGATATAAAGAATGAATATTCAAATGTGTTTAATGATGAATAATAATTACTTTCATAATGTTTTGTATTTTATATTTTCAAATGTAATATTATTTTCACGTATATATCTAGTTTAGAGAGATTAATAAACTATTTGGTACATTAAGATCTGATACATTGTATCTAGTTCAATTTAGTAATGTAACCACTAGCTCTGGGAAACTGGTGTTAGGGTCTTTAGATTCGGTATAAGTGAAACTTTAGTAGAAACCATGGGATCTAGATTTTGGAAAACACATATTAGGAAACACAATCCTATGACTAACTTTAAGGAAAAGTATAAGTATAGGATAACATCGTAATTTATTGGTAAGGTATATTATATGTTGTTCTCATAGTAATAAATCCATTTCTATGTACTAAAAGTGGGTGTGGTTTTAGCATGGATACATTTAATGGTAATAACAACAAAAACAATTGGCCGAATATATATCAGTCATCATTCTGTTTCACGGTGAGTGTACCCTTACTACGCACCATGTTTTGAACTCCTGGGAGATATTCTTTGGTTGATTCAAATTTTATTTATAAACCATTATGATGAATGAGAGAATAGAAATTATAATATTCCATAGTAATATGGGAAAATCCTCAAGTGTCTTGGGTTGGTAATTTTAAGGTTAATAATAAGTTTAAATTCGTATCCAAACATTTTGAGGACTTAATTGATGGGATTTTAATGTGATTAATGAAATTTTGGGATATTCTTCATTGGGTTGAGGTATATTTAAACCTTAGTTTCAACATGAATGATTATTTGACAAATAATTATCTTTTAATAAGTTTAATGGTATACAAAACCTTCAAGGATTATAAGATCATTGATAACTGAGGTTATTTTTAAATATATTCATCATATTTATGAGGAATTTATAAAAATTACATTATTATAGTTTTAGTAAAAATGACAATATTTCACATTCAGCAAGGATGTGGGGATTGAATCCACAACTAAATGGTTACAAGGGTGCAATTCCTACCACTAATCTACGTGATTCTTGGTTAGTATAATATTTATTATTTTTAAATGATGTGATTGGTAAATATTTATTTAGTTTTGGGGAACATATATTTTGTCATAGAGATAACCATGTGATTGAAAAATGATTTTTTTATTAGGTTATTCCCTATTTTGAACCTTATATGATTAATCTAAATATAAAATTATGAGATTTTATTTGAGTAATAAATATTGAATTATCTTTCGGAAGAATATAGGATTTTAATGTGGATTTATAGAGATACATGATATTTATGGAAATGATTATCTTATCTTGAATATTATATGATTAATTCATATTCATTTTGGTATATGACTCTAAAAATGATTGATGTTATTCTGATATAAATGTTAAATCATTCTCTGATTAATATGTGATAAAATCCTTCTAATTTTTGTGTTTTAATATTATTCTTTAATATTTTTAATAATTTTATGGTTACTTATATATTGAATGATCTATGTTGATCTTTGGATGTTATTTTTGAGTCATTAGTGATTAATGTTGTATTTATTTATATGACAGTTTATTCATTTTGACAATTATTTTATGCTACATGTTCTAGTGTTGGATAATGTCTAAAGAGGTGAGGAATTTATTATTATCCTTTTTTTATTATTTTATCCATTAGATGATTTTTTTAGTACTTTAGGAGTAAAAAATCATCTTGAATACTCATAGTTTGGGGAAGAAGATAAAATTGTTGTGGAAATTGATCAAAAATGAAATTCTACTAGTTAAGTATGTATATTTACTTATTTTATGATATTTTCACCCATCATAGATTTATGGTTTTTTGATAATTAACTTTCCCCCAGCCATTTTCTATATATAAATCTATTATTACATAAGTATTAGTTTTTAAACCATGCCTATATTTTCACTTCACTCTATTTTACTCATATTTTGAAAGCTCTTTTTTTCTATTTCATATTACCTTAACATTTACCTTTTCATCTTTTCAAGAATAAGTTTTATTAACTCTTTTTATGACGAGGATCTTCAAAAAAGGTATTTTCAAATGTTAAAACCTTGATTACAGAGAAAGATTTCAAATTATGAGGATGAAAATTATTAATGTGGTAGAATATAGAATTCTAATAATTTAAAAGAACATAATTTCCGGTAGTATATAAAGCAGGCAACACCGAGCTTCAAAAATCACCGAATATTATTATTTAAATATAACCATTGCAATATAGTCATTAAAATGATGGGTATGAAAATGATTAACCATATTATTAACTATATATAAATATCATATTTAATATACATTTATTGATTAATTCTTATGAAATAAGCACTTAAGTTTTAGAAAACTAAATTGATTCTTCGAAAATACGTTTTCTAATAACTAGATTTAATTGATTTTTGAGATCAAATATTTTAATTAATTTATGAAAATTGATTAAATTTTATTTTATAAAAAGGAAATAATTTTTTATATCACCATGAAAAATTTATTTTATGTTTAAATTTTTGGATTTTTCTAAAAATATTGATTTTTTAGTGAATAATGAAAAATGCTAATGTTTTTTGTTAAATTATCATTACATTCCACTGAAAATTCCCCACAATATTTTTAATTTGAAAATAAATTTAGATAATACTCATTTAATTATAAATAATCTAATAATTTTTATATGAATCAACCTTATACATGATCTTGGTATAAAATTACATTTAGACATAGAAATGCATTTTTTCCTTGAGGAAATTGTTTTCATCATGCTTTGTGGGATTATAATAAAATGAGTTACCACAAATTATAGGGATTAAACTAGATAAAATGTATTATAAATTTAAAAATATTATAATTTTTATTATTTAATATTTAAAAAATATATTTTTGTTATAAAAAATAGTAAAAAGAATAAAACAATTCACCATGGTAAAAGGGTAAATCTGGTTAGGATAGGTTAAAAATAAGTGATAAGGCCACCATTTTTCATCTTAATTCTTATTTTTTGAATTAATTTAGAAAATTATCACCTTATTATTTGATTTAATTGTTAATTGGACACTTTTCCATGAAAATGACCTATATAATATTTCATGTAAATAAATAATAAAAAATTCCATTCTCTTGCTTTTCAATATCTTTTATATGTTCATATAGGGAAACAATAATGTTATTTATTAATATTAATAGTTATTTTAACAATAATTAAATTATTTAAATGATATAAATTTATTTAATATTTTTATAAATTACTTATTTACCTTAAATTCTTTTATAAGACTAACATAATATTTCTTCAATTTATAGGAAAATAATATAAATGATTGTGAAAATACAAAAAAGTGTTATAATTTGAGTGATATATATAATTATATGAATTTTATAGATGAATATAATCCAAATTAGGGATATTTTAAATAATTATAATATAATTTTTTTAATGATTTCAAATTCAAATTAAATGAATAGTTCTAAATACATCCTATATGATATTCTATAATAAATGATATTCTATTAAACGATTTAAAATTTATAAAAATTATATATATATATAATATAATTTTATATGTTTTAAAATATCATAGACGGTCCATTTATGTTAAAATTCCCTTTTATAGTAAATATTTTATCCCATAAATAGTACAAAAGTTTGATATTACTATAATTGTATAAAGAGGTATTGTGGGTTAAAAAACGCTATGGGTAAAAACATAATCTAAACATTAAAAAAAATTATAGGATTATTTAGTCTGATAATAATCTTATATTTTATCATTATCAGTTTTAAGCCATTTAATATGATAATTACTTATATTAATTTAATATCTTATGAAATTCCAAAAAGCACCCCTCCCCTCACTTATAAAATGGGACATCCTATCCTCTTTTATTCACACATTGAATCCATTTTGATTCATAAAATACCTACCCAAATACCTTAATTACTTCACTTACCAAGTCTAAGTTGTGTTTTTTTATTATAAAACCCTCTTAGGAAGGCTTTTGGTGCGAACCTAAATAGGTTGTCTAGAGAAGAGGTATCACTCTTAACCTAGAATTGTTTGTTTTATATCTTATTCCACCTCCTTCAAATATTATTCAAAAATGATGATATTATATAATTATTATATTAAATATAATAAGATATTATTATTTTAATTTAATACCCTTCATCTATCTCCACTTCTATCAAATGGAAAACAAAACCATCACTCATGGGTACGATACATTACCACCTCCTGAACTGATGTAATTAATTTTCCATCATAAACTATCATAGATGTTTATGATTATTGATTAAATTTATATATATGAAATTAATTAAATATTTATAATTATATAAAATTAACATATCATTTTTTTCTTACCTTTCTATTAATTGAAATATGATAACATCGTTTGTGAGTACGTGTGGATTACCACCTACAGGAAGCGATTTGATTATTTTTATTACGAAATCACATTAATGGTATATATAAGTGTATTTAAATAAATAATGTGAAATTTATGATATAATTTTTATTCAAGAAATATAAAATAATACTTTTCGTCTTTTATCATGATTGTTGAAAAATAGACATGTTACTCATGCGTATGTGTGGATTAAAATCTTCTTAATTATAACAAAGTTGATTTTTCATAAAGATCATTAAAATTTCGTTTTAAGAGTATAATTTATTTATAAAAAATATTTTTATTTCATTATTATTGTTATTTATATGATTTAAAATGATCACTTTGACCATAGTCAACATACCAAATTCATTTTGGAAATATGAACCAAATATCATCAAAACGCATGACATGAAATTGGTTGATTAAGTAAATAAACATATCAAGGAAATAAAAAAAAATAAAATGAATAATAAACATAAAAACAGTTATTATGAAATTAAATAATTATTATATGCTTATAATTTAGGATGATAAATAATGTACATGATGAGTCAGGCCTCAGGTACAATATTTGATCTCAATATACTTTCACTAAGGCCCATTTTAATGTTATTCACATAATTTATTTTATATGCTATATATTTTTAATATTTTACATGTTTAATTATTAATAATTCAAAAATCACGGTTTTTTAAATTTCATTTCATATTATTGCATCAATTTTCCTTGAAAGTTTCCAAGAAGTAACTATTTCATAACTTAATTTTATTTCATTGGGTTTTATCACTTCTTCATTGATTATATAATGTAAGGATTGTATGTGATATATAACTTTTTTGTTTATGTTATATTTAGACATGGGGTTTTTTCATTCACATGTTTTATATATAATCACTCCACTGATTAAATATTAGTTTAAGTTCATGATCATTGTAGGGGTTCTTTTTCCCAAATTTTCTTCTTTGGGACATATGTTATGCATCTATATTCATTTATGAGGTGTATCTAATACACATTTGATATGATATTTCATAATTCCATTTATATTCATGGTATTTAATGATTCATTTTAGGTTATTTATTTCATGGGGATTATGATTCAAAAGTTATTAAATTTGTAAGGGTTTATCTCATAATCAAATAATTATTTAGGATTATTTATATTAAAGCCCCCACTGGTTTATTTTTTAGACCATTCAATATTAAAAAAAATAAAAAAATTTATCCTCTCGTTATTTCCTAAAATTACTATTTTTCTTTTCATTTTCCACTCTTTAAGTACTCATGATACCGAAATTATTTTTTTATGGAAAACCCTATTTGTTTTTCTACTTGATATGGGATCATTTTCTTATATGTCAATATTTTCCTAATAAAATAAAGAATAGTTTTAATATTCTAAAATTAATATTAAATATATTTCATTCATGTTTTACTTTTTACAAAATGTTTTAAAAATGAATCGTCTGATCTTTTTATGAATGAGGTACTTTTTTTACTTTTACCAAAAAAATGAAAGGCATCTTTGTTTTAACATACTCAACAGTAATAAAATTTACCATGATCATGATAGCTCAATTATTGAAATATTCCATTTAAATTTAACATTGTTCTATTAAATATGAAAAATTACAAATGTTTTGTATTTTTTTAATTTTTAAAATTGGATTTTAAAGTGAAATTAGAATTTTCTTCAAGACTGTTTTAATGATATTTATAATTTATTTCTATTAATAGAAAATAAATAAGCCCTTTATTCTCTAATGGGTATATATTATAATTATTCTATTCATATTATTTCTCAATATAGTATAAGATCAATGTGAATGTAGAAGGTATTAAAATTATGCATGCTAATTCTTTCTATTTGGGTGGTTTTTGAATATGGAATATTTATTATGTTATATTAATTATTCATATGATGAATTCATTGGACATAACATGTGGTGGGTGGGGCCTAAAATTAAATATTCCCTCAATGCGTAGGTAATTCTCATGAGACAAACCAGTTGGACAACCTTATTTATATGTTTTTGGTGTATTCTTACTCATAGTTTAAACTATCTACACACAAGGCCTCGATGGTAAGTTTCATATGTCCAGAAATATTAATTCCATAATTATGAAACAATTATTATTATCCTCTTATTTAATTCGAATAATATCTATAGATAACTTAAAATCATATGTTTGTATTTAAATGGAATCATTTGATCATCATTTACACTTCCTATATTATTATTAATTCTCAAGTTATTGATTAGATGCCATGAATTTTTAGTTTTTTTACCTTTATATATTTATTATTCCATATTTACTAATCATATATTCAACTATATGTAACCCTTAATAATCATTTTATGTCACCTATATATTTTTCTTTCCCTAAGGATATGAATAATGAGTATTTCAATGAGTTAAAGGATACAAAATATTTACTTTTATAATATTTTTTACTTTTTATTATCAAATATAAGGTTATTTTCAAGTATATATATAGTTTATCAAGACTGCTTAAATATTTATTCCTTTGTAATGTGTTTCCCTGTATCTGGTGTCAATGTTACATGGAAAAAACCAGCTTTAGTCTAAATGGGTTTTGGTCTTTACAACAAACATTCTTTATAAAGGGTCGTAATGGTAATATCCATTTATATACATAGGATATACTTTAGAGATAAACTTACTTCCTTTTTTTGAAAGTTGTTTTCCAGAAATATACATAATAAATGTTTCACAACACCATACTCATACATGTGAAAACATGGGTTTTTTATATACCAATGTTCCTTTGGAATATAATTTTCCACATTTTTTGGCACTCAGTTTATAATGTTATTTCCTATATGAAATGTGTATGCACAAAATGATAATATATGACTCATATGAATCATCATTGAACTCACCATATCTAATTGGGTGTGGTTCCCCCTTTCACATACTTCATTCATTTTTGTTTTATAAGGAAGGGTGGGTTGGGATAAAATCCAAAACTCTTGAAAACAATCTATTAAGTCTTGATTAAGATATTCTCCACCACATTTTGAGAGGATTTTCTTAATATTCTTACCAATATGGTTCTAAAAATAACCCTTATATTCCTTGAATATATCAATGTAATCTATTTTATACCTCATTATGTTGACACAATCATATTTATTATAGTATTCAGTAAAAGTTATGAATTATGAGTATACACTCTTAGGTTTAAATAGATATTATCCACATAGATAATTATGAACAAACATAAGAAGATCATTGTACCCTACTCATTTTACAATAAATGAATATTTGGTCATTTTCCATTATAAACATCCATGTCATACACCAATTCGTTTTAGTTTAAAATATTCAGAGTATCTATCTTGTTGTCTTATGGTCAAACATTTTTTGTTCACATAAACTAGAAATGGATTCTATTATTTGGTGTGGTATGAATCATGTGAACTATTTTTGTTATTGATTCATGTTATTTGGATTGTGAAATCCAACACGTAAATACTATTCTTTAAATGTACATTACCATAATTAATTATTTATTTATAAAAGAAGAGAAATTTATTCCAAAATTTAAAAATAAACCCATCTATAAGAATTCAAGATATTGAAATTACTTTTTTTATGTATGAATTCACACAATAAAAATATTTTAAAACCAGTATCATTCACATTAGTAGCATGAGGTGGTATTCCCTAATATGTACAATAAGAAGTTTGGATGCATTAGATGATCATTGATCTAACTCACCTTAAGAAACCATCCTGAATCTACATGGTTCTTATAATTTAAAACATATGTTAGAACCACATAAAATATATAATACCCAATTAGTATAAATATATAATATTTACAAGATAACAAGTGCACTATAATCTTCCCATTAGTTATTTATCTTGGTGCCGGTTTTATTTGAGTGGGACTTCTTGCCATATAACCAATAGAGAGAATCTTGTTCCCTTACTTACACCATTAGTCATCTCTCACTCAAGGGCCATATGATGAATCTTTAGACTTGGTGTTATTCATAGATCTTTTATAATAGACTTTATTTTTATTCAACATAAGGGAAAATGGTTGTTTTTCACTTTGTTTCCTTTTCAACATTGTAAAGTAGATAGAGAATATATGGGGGTGACCTATATCTATTTTTTATATTTAAATTTAAAACAATATATAAGGAAACTATATGTTGGTACTTAAATAATGAGATCAGTGCATAATTCTTTATGTAATTTAAACACTAAAACAATTAGTCACTAAATGTAGCCAAAGAGTTTGACTACTTGAGTTTTAGTTGGAACATCGTCCCCAAATTTTTTCATGATGATTGAATTCGATATATCAAATGATTATAATCTTTATCTCTCACAATAATGATCATAGGGATGTTGGATCTTGGTACAAGAATACATGTTTTCATGTGACCTCTAGTGTTTATTAGGCATGGATGAAATCATTAATCACTAAATCTAAATCATATCACTTAGTTTTTTATCATAGACATTAAACTCCACATCACTCACCCCCTTCCGAGTAGGATTATTCATTGAGGATTCCATCACATAAGACTTAAATTCATGGTGAAATTATACCCATATGTATCCAAATTATTCATATATGTTACTTCCAATTTGGAGATTGTCTTTCATAAAAATTTATTACAGGGATAAATTTGTTGAAAAGAATGTCATTATTATAAAATAATTATAGATAATATCATTCGTAATTTATCATTTATTACAAATTATGTGAGGTATGACAATTTTAATATTATTAAGTATCCCAATATTTTAATAATTTTAATTTTACTAAGACTCCCACTATTTTAATAATTTTAATTTTATTAATTCTCCTACTATTTTATCAAGTCTTAATGTGCCTCACCACTAAACTCATAATGCTTTGTATTATATCCATTTGAATGGAAAGGATGCATAGATACCATATTGTAATCCAAATGGAGAACATTAATATTATAATAAAACATTTAAATAAGTGTCCTTTCCAACTGAAAACTGGCAAGTCCTTGAAACATTAAGTGGACTCCCAAGTCTAGAAATCCCCGCATGTATTTTTATAGACATATTCTTCCCAAATTGTATAAACTAGTAAAATTCCATTAAAACGAACATTTATTTTGTTTATTCAATCCAATTTCTTAGTGAATAGTTCTTAATAATTAATGGTTCCCCTGATGGAGGCTAAACATAAACTTTATAAATGATTTCAACTTAATTAAGATGATATAAATATTAACAAATTAATATTATCTAGTGGTATTTGTTTTATGATGTGTAAATATTTTTTTATCCTTTAAACATATTTCTAATATAAAAAGAATTTTACATTAGGTACTAACAATGTTACAATAAAAAAATTATTCATAACCCGTTTCTTTTTATACCACCATGTCATATTAATCGATATATTTATGTGATCATGGTCTTGCATCCATAAAAAATCATGAATTGTAAGAAAAAAAAATGAACCATTATTTGATGTGATCCTGATCTTATCTATTAGATGATTTATTGAGGGATAAAAAATCAACCTATAAACCTATGTGAAAACTAACTGTGTGAGTCTTAGTAAGATTTATAGTTTTACACTTATCCACCTAGGTATCATGCATATTGGTACTATATCAGTTTCATATTGAACCCCCTCTAACTTGGATCCACCATTAACTGAATCCATGTTTCTTTAGATAATAGTTTGGTTACATATGTTTTATAACTCACCTGTAGGCGAGGGAAATAAATTGATTGGTTATAGCGAGCTGCATAAAAAACCATGGACACATATATCCTATGTAATAAAGGATGTAGAGATAACACGTAGGACAATATATTTAATTTAATAATAAATAATTACAAACCCATGAAAAAAATGTAAAAAAAGTAACACATGTATAGGTCAGTTCAATGATATTGATTAGTTTTGCACATGATATGACTACACATTTAAATTTTATAGCAACCATTATTTTTAATTCATACATTGATAAGCTAAAATGTGCATAAATTAGTCCAATTAATTATCTTATTGATTCATTCCTTAATTTTATCTTATTATGTCATATTATCTTCGAGATTCCAATTTGATGTGATTTTAAATAAAATAAATAATTAAATTATATTAAAATTTAATAAAATTAGTACATTACTTTTTAATTGTATGAAACATAGTGAGAGATCAATTGAACAACTAAGTATGGACCATTTAGAATACAATGTAGTCATATGACATATTGTGTACATGACATGTCTTTTAATTTCATGGAATATATTAAGTGGCTCCTCGAACCACTTTATTTTTTTGACAATTAAAAATATTCATTTGTTTTATTTACTTTAAGAGTCTTGATAATTTAATTTTTTATTGATTAAATTATTATTAATCTTGATGTTTTCATAATATTTATTTACATAAAATATAATTAAATTTCATGTTTTGTTTTCTCATAGCATGCTTTAGAAGTTTCATATAGTATTTCTTTGATAAATATGATCATATATTATCATGTTTATTTTTTCTTACAATTACCATGTTTCCAATTCATATAGTCATTTCTCCAACACAGTCGATTCACATATATGTTTCTCCCATGTAGCTGATTCGCGTGGATGGTTTTACAAAACTGGTTCCTTTTGTATTTTCACCATATATTGGGGTAACGAAATACAAAATGAGTTATTAAAATTGATATGGAAAGATAAAAAAATTATATACAATTAATTATAAGTCATAATGTTTTGAATTGATATATACCATGTATAAAATTATAATAAAAGTCACCATATTTTTTTGTCTTAATTCTATAGTTTCTCAGAACTAATTTTCTACTTCATTTATTTGATAACTTGAGAAATAGATATATGATTAAGGTGATTCTTGATTTAACAAAAATATAATAATTTTTTAATATAATTAAACTATATATAAAGGAGAACCCTTCATTTATAATGTCTTTTTCTAGTCCAAAATTTGATAGTCCAAGATGTTTACAGATTTCAAAATTCATCTACATCAAATTTTGGATACGTGAAGAATTCACTAACATGGTGATCGCTTATATAGATAACATACATGAACACCCTATAATAATTTTACCTATGTAGTTCATTAAAAATAAATTTGATATTATAAAATGTGAAATATGATCTTTTTTGAATAATATTTTTTATTTACATTTTCTTTATGTTTAATATGAATATTTTTAATTTTTTCATTATTCTAAAATTACATATTAATTTTTTAGAACTCATTTGAACGTGTTTTAATTCATTTCATGATGTATTGATTGTGATTTAGATGGTATTTAGCATGTATTGATATTCATAATAAAAAAAATATAGAACTAAAAATATTCAAATTCAAATATAATAAAATACCTAGATTTACCCTTGATTATTATTAGAGAAATTACCAAGGATATTAAGGATTATTATTTACAAGTATGGTTAATTACATAACGAGTTTTGATGTAACAGTTGTATTTTGTTTTATAGGATATCGAGGGGAAATTTAATAAATATTTTTTTTGTTTAGAAATGATATACATGTGGAAAATATTTTATAAAATAAACATGAAATAGTTCATTGAACCTATATGGACAATTCTTGATTCATGAATATGAATAATGCAAGAGTGTTTGGATTTTAAAGATGTTGTTTACAAAGAAACTATATGTATATAGAGTTAAAATAACTAGTGCAATATAATGAGGTTGAGGATTCTCTTAAACCATTCAAGTGATGAATTATTTGGTTATCAAATACTACTCTCAACTGAACTAATATCATTTCAACATTTTCTATTTGAGAGTTTATTGTTTCCTTGAAACTCAAACATTAAGGTGTTCATTCAAATTTTGTGGTTTTACATATACCAATTATTTTTCAGGTAAATAATTATAAAGTGTTATTATACCCATTAGAAGGGATGTAATTGTATTCTAACTCCCAAATAAAGTTAATCATTGGGATGTGACACTAGTTGAAAATAAATACTATTTGGGTTGTGCTGCTAGGTGTAAAAAGGCATGGTTTGTTTGGGTTTATGGCCCCAGGGGGAAAGGCTTCGTAATTGGGTTGTAAAACCAAACGGGAAAAAGTCATTACAATATTCCATTATAGTTGTTATAGTGATTTCCATATATCTATGTTAATGAGAGGTGGGGAGAGTGGAGTAGGATCATTTACATCTAAACTAGTATAAAAATATATTGATTTTTTTTTTCTATTTGATTTTCTACTGTGTTTATATTAAAAATATAAAATTACTTGAAATTCATCTTAAATGGAAAATTGACCACCTACTTGGATATATTTCAATATTAACTTCAGACTATGAATTGGTATTATATGATGTTCCCTAGATTATTTATTTATTTTTTCTAAAAACTTCCTAAATTAATCATAAAAGGAAAAGGATATACTTAATATGGACAAAACTAGCTTTAATGATGGATGAATACCTCAGAAATGAATCCTTCTCATGGTACTGACTATGGGAATTAACAATATTGAATGGAAACTTTATTAAAGTAAATATTCATTGATCATTAGAAAATCATGTCAAATCCATACAAGATTCCAAATAATGAACTTAAATCTTTGGTTGGAAATGATTTGGTAATGTATGTTTTGAATTACAAGGTGATGGATATTATATATTTTTCAATAAATATAAATGTGTATATTCATGTTTCAATATGTAAAATTTTACATGGCATCTTGAAAATTTTTATAGATACATTTCTGCGATCAGACAAGATTATTATGACTATATTCTATATGTAAATAGTAGGGTATTAAGAGTTTAAAATTGGGTACAGAATAAACTATTAATCAAGTATTTCATAGATTTATTAGTATTGTAAACGATATGATTTCTTTTAGATATAATCCTAAAAATCATGTTCTTATTGAAATTTTTCTTATATCGCATCCCCTAAAGTTTCATCCTAAAAATGTAGACAATGATGAAAGTAATAATTTCAAGTAATATAAAATTTATTCGATTAATGGATCATTATTATAATATGATTTTTAGTTTAAGAATCATGTTGAATAAGACAATTCAATGAATATGTGAATTTATTTTAAATAAAAGGTATCTATTTAATCTTTTGATTCTTTGTTAGAAAGATGTGACAAGAATGATACTTCATTTGCTAAAAATTATGTTTATAAATGGAAAAATGGATACATAAGGAGATATCAAAATGATTGTCTTAATAATTATAACAATGAGAAAAATAAATCTAATTTTAATTCTAAATATGTTCAATATGTAATTTGTGATGACTATAGGAAAAGGGGACATTTCAATCCTAATTTCCCAAGATTAAAGAAGGAAAAATTGGTGATCAATAAATGAAATAAAAGAAGTCAATGTTAGTTGGATTTTGATTCACTAAGTATTTAGTTACTACTGAAGAACCTGGTTGTGAAAAGGATTTGAAAAACTTGTGCTTAATGGATTCATAAAATAAATTAATTTACTCTACATAATACTCATCCTCTGAATCTATATATGAAAACCACAATATTTAATAATTGCTTAAAAATATTGACAGACCTAAAAATAAAGTTGAAAACATCAACAGTTTAAATAAGAACTTTTAGAGACAACATAAGGATGTACTTAAGGAGAGTTAAAATATAAAGAATTCAATCTGATATGAGAAACATTCTACTCATAAAAATCTATAAATTACGTAAAAAAATGAAAAATGTTTTTTCCAAAAATAATTAATTAAATATATAGTTAGATTTTGTATTTAGGTTCATTAAAGCTAAAATAATGATTTTTGATATTGTTATTCAGGAAAATGAACAACTAAAAAATTATGTTGAATGTTTGATGTCTAATTTTTATGTTTTTGTTCATGGTACAAAAAAATTAGCAATTTGATGAGTTTTAATCAAAACAATAAATGATATTTGGTCTTTGGTTATGATAAAAATTTAACTAAAATGTAAATGACCTTCTTTGTTAAAAATATAATTTAAATACATATATCGCTACTTATTTTATATTTAAAATGAATTTTCATTTTCAAAATGAGTTTTCTTTGATATTTTCAAAATAACTTTGACATACTATGGATTTAATTTTAAAATAATTATCTTAAATATTTCCTATAAATAAGTGTTTGAGATCTATTTGGGTTCCCAAAAATTCATATGTTATACCCATCAGACCCAAATTTTCTTGGGTACCAAAACATTCTTAATATTTGATATAGTAAATGTTTCTTGGGAGAATCAAAAATAATTTTTGGTAGATGGATATTTGATGATAAGGACATATGACTGGGAATATCAAAAATTTTATAGAGTTAATGTTACTTTTAGTGATAATTCTAAAGGAAATATACAAGGTTTTTGTAAGGTTGGAATTTCTAATTATATTATTATTTCTAATGATTTATATGATGAAGGTTTGAAAAATAAATTAATAATCATTTCAAAACTCTTTTATAAAGAAATTATTTCTATATTAAAAAAATCATAAATTTGCTATATTTATGGATAAATCTATTTTGTTTTATGAAAAAAAAAGTTAAAATTTATTCAATAAATTTTACTAAATTATTAGATGAAAATATCAAATGTTTGAATGATATAAAATTTGATAACATTTTATTAGAAAAGTATTTTTGGAAATTATTCTTTCATGATGATTAAAATCAATCCCAGAACCAAAAGATTATTCAGTTACTGAAAATTAAAGTGGACAACACCTTTGTTTGTCAATGTTACTTAAAAGGTAAACAATATAGAATTAGTTTCAAGTTAATCAAAGAAGTAAAAAAATTAAGTCCTCCTGATCATATTCATTTGGATTTATTATTTCATATTAAACATATTTTCTTGTGGTAAAATCTTTTCTGTTGTTATTGATTATTTTACCAGATAAATATTGATTTACTTTCTTACTCTTAAATATGAATCTTTATATAAGTTTATTACTTTTTTAAAATTTATTCAAAATGAAAATGTACACATTATTAAATAAATTATAATTCATAATGGTGGTCAATTATATAATTTATAATTTATCCATTTGTGTGAATAAAATTAGTATTTTCACAAATTTTCATCCCCAATGAACCCACATCAAAATTTTATAGTTGAAAAGAAAAAATCTAACACATAAATAAATGGAAAGGACTATATTAAATGAGTTTAATTTTACTATATATTTATGGTAATAATATAAGAATAATTATTATTATGTTGGTAATATAATTTTATTAAAATTATTATTGAAAAATACACCAACAGATCTTTGGAAGGGAAATATCAAAAAATTGTATATTTTAGAGTGTTTGGGTGAAATATTTTTATTCTTAATACTAAATCTACCTATATGAATTTTATTCAATATCAAATTAAGGTATTTTCATAAGATATTAAAATAATAATAAGGTATAGAGATTATACAATAAAATAACCATAGTTTTGGAAGAATCAATTCATGTTAAATATGATGAAAAGTCAATGAATAAAATGAATGATAATATAAAATAAATTGAGTATGAATTTATGGATATTAATTTTTATGAAGAAGAACCCCACGATAAAAATTATAATATTATATGGAAAATATCTCTTCTTAATCGAAACCTATACCTGATAAATAATGGAAAACTCATAGAGATTATCTTATAGATAATTTTATTTTTTATATTTAATCAAATGATCAAACTAAAATATATGTTATTAATATTTTTGCTTAGTATGATTTTATTTATGAGTTTTTTCTAAGAATATATAATAGTATTTAGTTGATTATAATAGAATCTTGGATATATAAGAAGAGTTAAATTAGTTTACTAGAAATAGTGCATAGATTGTAGTTATTCCACAAAATTATTCTCATATTATTGGAAGAAATGGATCTTTTGAAATAAACACGATAAATATGGAAATATAGTTAAAAATAAAGCAAGATTAATTTCTCAAGGTTATTCTCAAGAAGTGAGTATTAATTTTATATAATATATTTCATCTATTTCTATGTTAGATTCAATTAGGATTTTATTATCATATTCTATTTTTCATGGATATAAATTATTTCAAATGGATGTAAAAACCACTTTTCTGAATGGTTATATTTTTTAAGAATTACATGGTATACGTCCACCTCGTCTTGAAAATGAAAAAAAAAATTGATCATGTTTTTAAACAATCAATGAATTTATATGGTTTTAAATAATATCTTAGAGCTTTATATGAAATGTTAGTAGTTTTAGTTTGAAAAATAGTTTTTATAATGAAATGGTTAATTTTAATTTGTTTTTTAATAAAATTTGTAATCATATTTTGATTTTATAAATTTATGTTTATGATATTATATTTGGATCTTCAAATGAAAAACCTTTTAATGAATTTTTAGAATTGATGACATCAAAAAATTTTATGAGTAAGATAGGGGAATTTTAATTCTTCCTTAGTTTACATATATTTCAAAAAAAAATTAATATATGTATAATAATTATTTCGAACATGGATATTGTTTAGAATATTCTAAAAGTTAAAAGACTCCCATGAATTATACTTTAAAGTTAGATTTAGATAATTTTTGAACATCTGTTGATGTAAAAATATATAGAGGAATGATTAAGAAGTTTTTTATAACTAAATAAATCTTTGAGGGATAAAATGTTTTCAGTATTTATGTGTTATAGTTATTAAGGTGTCTCTAATTAATGCCACATTAAATCTGTTCAAAGGATCATTAAATATGTTGAAATAATTCTAGATCCTGGTTTATTTTACTCTACTAAAACTAAATTGGATTTTACATGTTATTTGTATTTAGATTTTGGTAGATTAATGATATATAGAAAGTGTTATTTGGGCATGTTTCATTTACTTGGTAAATATTTTGTTTCATGGGACTCAAAGAAACAAAATTTTGTCTCACATTCAACTACTAAATCTGAATATATAGTTGTTTCATTGTGTTGTAATCAATCGTTTAAATTAAGGATGCACTTTCAAATGTTTTTCTGCGATTCCTATTTTCTATTACAATAATTCTAAAATTTTCATTTCCAAAAGCATATTATATCTCTCTAATATTAAACAAACTAATTTTAAATTTCACTTTCTTATAGATATTGTATAGAATATAAATATAATTTTGGAATCTATTTCTATAGAAAATCATCTTTTTGATATACATACTAAGACAATAGACACTAATAAATTTTATAATATACTTTTTGAGTTTGTAATTTTGGAGATTTAAATTAAAATATATCTAGAATGAATTTAGCGGGCGTTTGGATGAGTTTATATACGAAAATTTTCAAATTTACATGATACCTAAGAAATCTAGAATCTGGTTTTCAGTTTACCAATGTTTAATTTCTATACATATTTTTTTTATAATATTATTATTTTAAATCTTCTCATACATACTATAATTTCCAACTTGTTATTTAACATTTTTTGTATAAATGGATAGTTTATGAATTTTTTTTCATATTTTTTCACAAACATATTTTTTAAATTTCCCACTATATAGTGGTTTTTTGAAACATCTTTAGGAAAATTAAATGCTTTATAAATGATTATTGACATATGTTTTGAAATATAAATGTTTAAGAACATTTTATACCCTATTTAAATTTATTTAAAAAGGTTAAAATATTTTCTATTAAACCTTTATCTTTTTTGTAATTTCAATAATCGGTGGATGTTTTTGAAATTATACTTGGTTTTATGGTTATAAAAAAGGGGGAGAATATTGAGTGTATCCTTGAACCACATTATGTTTTATAATTAAAACAATTTACTTGTTTTATTTTATTTTAGTGTCCTGATAATTATTATATCATACTCATTAAAGTAGGATTAATAATGACTATATCATAATATGTATTCCCTTAAAATATCTTTAAATTTTTTGTTATGATTAGTCATAACAAGTTCTGTAAGTTTCATATAGTGTTTATAGGTAAATAATTCATTTAGGAACTTAAATTTTCATTTTTAATTTTTTTTAATATCCACATATTTCCAATTAATGTATCCATTTTTCCCACGTAGCCTATTGAAGTAGTTATTTCCCCCAAATAGGTAATTTACATAGGCAATTTTAAAGAACTGATTACCTTTGGTATTTCGACCTTATCATGGAATATAGAACATAAAATTGAGTGATTATTAATTTTTAGTAATGATAATAAAATATCTACATTTAATTATAATACATAATGGTTTTAATTGATATATGTCATGTTTGAAATTAGCTTTTAAGACACTACATGTTTTCAGTTTGAATTCTACAATTTTTTAGAGCCAATCATATACTCTATTTTGATGGTAACTTGAGATATAAAAGTCTAAATATATTGATTATTGATTATATAAAAATATAATTCAATTTTATAAATATAATTACAATGGAGATAAAAGTGATTATACTATTTAGAATATATTATTTATGTCCAAAATTGGATAAATGAAGTTGTTCATATATTTTATAATTTTCCTACATCAAATTTTGGATAAGTCAAGAATTAACTTACATAGTGAATCTCTTATTTAGATCCCATGTATGAATCCCCTACATAGATCTCCTATTTTATTCCCCTATGTGAATCCGCAATGTGAATACCCTAAGTGGATTTTCCCAACGTGGTTCAGTGAAATTCTATAGGATATTCTAAAACCTGAAAATATGCTTCATTTTACAAATAATTTCATATTTATATTTGGTTTGTGTTTTTTATTAATATTTTTAATGTTATATTCATTATAAAATTAATTATTAATTATTTAGAAGTCATGAAAAAATACTTTAATTTATTTGATAATTTATTATATGTGACTTAAATATGATTAAACAGGTATTGATATTCATATAAAATAAATATTGAAATTAAAATATTCAAATTTAAATATAATAAAATACAATGAGTCATCATTGATTAATATCAAGGATTTTGCTAAGGATATTAATAATTATTATATACTATTATATTAAAATTGATAAAAATTTCTATTGTACAAGTAGTGTTTTTTTTGTAGAATATTGATTAAAACATTTATAAATATTGAATTTAATTTAAAAATTATATACACATGGCACCAATTTTGTGAAATAAATATGAAGAAGTTTGTTTAAGCTACATGTGATGTTATTTATTTAATAAAATGAAAGATAAAATCAACATAAAATATTTAATATGATGTTCAATAAGAAACTGTACTTATATAGAGTTAACATATCATCAGAAATAAAACGAGGTTGAGGATTCTATTAGACCATACAAGTGATGTTTTATTTGGTGATAAAATACTACTCCAATGAAAACAAAAATATTTTGATCATTTTATGATTTAGAGTTTTTTGAAGAAACAATAAGACTGTGAAGTTTTCATTATAGTTATATCTTATAACTTCTACCTATACTTTTACATTCTGTATAATTTTAAATGATTATACTACCCATTTAAATATATGTAATTGTTATGTGACACCCAAAAAAAGTTAGTAATTATTTTTTCCTCCAGGTGAAATTGGTATACTATTTGGGTTATCCACCTAGTAGAAAATGTCTGGATTAGTTTCGGTTTAAGCCTCCATGGGTGAAATGATTTGTAATTAGATTTTGACTCGAGTTTGGAATGATTCATTGTAAAATTATGTTGTTGTTGTTATATTGGGTTTTGTATCTTTTATCTTATGAGAGAATGAAGAGTAGAGTTTAATAACATAGATCCAAAAAACTATAAAAATATCTTATGTTATTTTTTTTATTTTCTACTGCAATTACATAAAAAAAATTGGTAGAAATTTATATTCATTTTAAATGGAAAATCTACCACCTATTGGCTATATCAATGTATAAAAACACTCTTAATATATAGATATTACATCTTAATATAATAATATTCATTTTATTTTACAAAACCCACCCCTGATTACTGTAAAGGTTTATTGCCTTTGGAAACTTTGATACATAAACAACTGGTTCATAATTAAACTAGATCATCTCCCATAAAGTTATTAATAAATATGTCCCTCATTAGAAACATCATACATAATATCTTTCATCATAAGTTTTGTAAAGGAAACATATGAAATGGTGGTCTTAAAATCTCGGTAAGGGTAAATAAGTAAGATATCAACATGACATGAGCATAAGGGTATGAAAACATGATAAAGATATTTGAAAACCATAACCTACACATTATATATCATAAAATTCAGTCATTTAATAGACCATGTTGGATCATAATACATAAATCATAAATGAATCAATGAATATGAGGCATGGAAGCATAACATTGGAATGAGACTTGAATTATGGCATACACTTATGAATAGATAATTATTTCCTTAGTATTCAAGGATTGTTGAAAAACAGTTATCAGAGAGGAATTTATTCAATTCCTAAACCATTTTAGTAGTTTTGGTTCACTCCCAAAGAAAACCATATTTAATAAATTCCATTACTGAATTGGGTACAATCCAAATTTCATTCATGTTTATCCCATGAGATATCAATCCTTAACTAATTCATTAGAAGGAAATGTAATTTCGGGACAACCCATCAAAAAAGTAAAATTATATACATGTGTGATAAAAGATATTAAATTATTCATAATATCATAAATAATTAAAATAAAATGGGTTTTATAATAATTTCACAATAGCATAACCTTTTGAAAATAAACTGGTTATATAAATAATTCATCATGGCATAATCTGTGGAGAAGAAATAAGTTTCATAGTCATTATATTAATTAATCATTGATTAAACCATGTAATTTTAGTCATGATATAAATATTATATACCTTATTTATATACATATTTAAAGTCATTATTAAAATTATAGAGAGAAAAATTAATTACATCGTTAATGGAGATGGTTGGCATTACGTACCCAAGAAGTTTTTTTTCCATTTTTTCGATGAATCGAAAAAAAGATATATAACAATTAAAATTTAATAAATAACTTTTATATCATACATATCATATATATTTATAAAATTTATGTTTATTACCATCCATTTAAAAATAAAACGAAAAATTTATCATATCGCTTTATGGAGGTGGTAGACCACATGTACGCAGGAATGAGTTTATCATTTTCCAACAGATTTTTTGGTAAGAAGGTACATGTGTTATTATAATTATATAAGTATAATTATGTAATTAATATCATATATATAATTAAAATTAATAATTATATAGATCTATGAGAGGAAATTGTGGAATATGAATGATATCAGTTCGTGAGGTAATAGCCCGCCGCACACATGATCGATAGTTTTGTTTACCATTTGATAGAGGAGGTGACAAATACTGGTTATTGAATTAAAATGATAAAATATAATTACATATAAGATATTTTTTATTTTTTAATCATATTTTTATAATAATTTAAATATTTTTAAGAAGAAGGAAAACAAAAAACACTCATTTAAGAACAATGCCTCTTTTTCGGACAACCTCTTTTGGTTTGCATCTTGTAGGATGTTTTTCTAATAAGAAAAGGACTCAAGGAAATGGAATGGGAAGTAAAGAAGTTATTTTGGTAGGTATAATATGATCTAAAAGGATTTTTATGTGTGAATACTATAGAATATTGGTTCTATTTTATAAGTGGGGGAGAGGACACACTTGGACTTTTTAAAAGAAAATGATATAACCATGTTTTTCACCGGTAAAAAGGCTCAAAAATGGATAATTATAAAACCTCATATGATATAAGTTCTACATTTTTTCATAATAAATGAATATGACAAGTTTTTAGATTATTTTAACCCTTATATTTATAGTTTAACCCCCTAGGAAACCCGTTTTAACATTAACATTGGTAATTTATTTTCATTGACATTAATATTAATTATGAAACAAATATGTCGAAATTATTATATAAAATTAATTATTATTTTTTAAAATATGTAATAAATTTAAAAAAATTCAATTCATATAAGTGGTATAATTTATTTTAAAATTTAACCCACAGAAACAGTGAAAAGTAGTTTTCTAAAGAATAAGTTTACATAATTAATTAAAGTTTTAATATTTAAATACAACATGAAATGGATTATAATAAAATAAATTGTATTAATAATAACTTAATTTATCTAATTACACTTTTAAACTAGTTTAAAATAATATTCTACACTATAAATTCATTAAATGGAAAGGCATTTTTTAATACAAATAACAACTTTTCACATCTCATCAAAAAAATATTATTTTCAAAAAAATTCTAAAAACATCACTCTAAGATAATTTTGACATGTTAATTTCAAAAATGAGTTCTATTTTTCAAATAAATATTCTAAAATTTAAAATAAATATTTTTTTATAGAAAAAAGAAATTTTTTTTGAGAAAAAAATGTATTTCTGAAACATATATAGACTTTACTAAAGATTGCGTACTTATTTATCAATATAATTTATTTATATAAATCTTTTATAATTTATTTTTAATTTTTTTATTCATATTCATACCATAATGTTTAATGTGTAGGTTATAATAGTCATGATTGAATAATAATATTAATACTATATTACAGTTTATTAAAATTCAGTGTTGTGTATAATGCAAGCTCTCGAAGAAAATAAATTTAATAGAAAAATATATTTCATAAAATCTCATGTAATTTATTTATAACATCCTTAAAATGAATTTCACCACCTAAATTTCATCACTATTATACACACAATAAAGGATAATTTTTCCTCATCGAATCATCAGCTTCCCACAAACTTTCTTTAAGTTGTTGGTTTCACCATTAAACTATAACCATATGAGTGGTCTTTTTTTCATCACTTTATCACTATGATCTATAGTATCCCATGGGTTTTCATCAAATTAATTATTATTTTCAATTGGTAGGACCTTTGATATCAGTACATTTGAAGGGAAGAGTATGTACCTCATCAAGAGAGAAACATTGAACAAATCATGGACTTGAGAGATGATTGGTGGAAGCACCGAATGATAATAAACAATACACACTAGATAAGGAATATCCAAATGAAAAATATAGATTGGTAACCACTTTCCTTTGTTCCCAAATATCATCGCCTTATTCCTTAAATAAATTCATAGAAACACTTTTTCACCGACATCAAATCCTAGATCACATCGACCATTATAAAGATAATTTTTCTATTTACTTTAACTAACCATTATGTGTTGTTGAATGGATTGGACATTACATTCAATTTCATTCACAACCTCATTCTTCAATAGAATTATTTATTCAAATTCATCCCTCCATTTTTGAGCTCTACACTTATTTCCATACCGGGATTCATAGAGAGCCATTTGAATACATCAGTGAAAGGTATTGTTGTATTAAAACTAGACTAGAGGATCATGCTGATCCCAACCAACATTTAAATACATAAAATAATATATTATCATATCCTCTAGGGTTTTAATTATTCATTCATACTGTTCATTGTTTTTAGGATGGTATGAAGTGATAAAACTCAACTCGGTATCAAGGATTGTTAAAGACTTATCTATAACATCGAGGTACCGCTCATATCCCTATATGATTTCATAGAATATAGTAATTAAAATGAACTTTCCAATTCCTTATTTTATATATTATAAATTTGATCTAGAGAGAAATATTCTCTAATAGTGATAAATTTTGCTATATTTTTTAAGGATATCATATATATACCATATAGTATTGTTCCCTTTATGTGTTATGGGGATTCCTATGAAATAATTCATAGAGATGTTTTCCCATTTCTATTATGGTATGGGTAATGGATATAACATCCCCTTAAACTTTTATCTCTCAGTATTAATTTTTTTACATACCAAGCACATAGATACATACTCAGAAATATCCCCCTTCATGTTGTCCCACCAACAAATAATCATAAAGATCTATATAAATCTCTGTACATCCAGAATGAATAGAGAATAAAGAACTATAAGCCTCATATAATATATCCTTCTTTAAATATGTTATATATAGAATATATAAATGTTTCTTATACCCTATAATTCCATTGTAGTTAAGGTTAAACTCAAAATCATTTATCACCTTCTCCTACAAACCTACATCTTCCTTCTATGCCCCATTAATCTTCACTTATATGGATGTTTGAACACAAATTTGAGAAAGATAATATTTCTACCCTTCCTTAAAGATGTATGGGTCCATAATTATCAAATCTAGATTTATTGTATCTTTATTTATCCTCATATAGGAAATCTTGCATTATTTTTTCAACTAAAAGAATCATCCACCATGATCAATTTACTGTGGTGGTAATGTATTAATCAAGTATAGTCTTTAATCGATTCTAACTGTATTCTATTGAAAATATTAAAATCCTTATTTATGAATATATACTTTAAACTTTTATTATAAGTATATATATATTACACTTTTTCTTTTAAGTTAATGCCTCCAAATATTTAATGAAAACATATTTTATTAAATTCAAATCATGGGACTGGTAATTTTTCTTATGGACCTTGAATTTTCATGATAAATAAGCTATAACCATATCATTATGCATGAGAACACATACCATCCCACTCTATGATGCATCAATTAATTTTAGAAACCCTTATCCACTAAAGGTTAAAGTAAAAATAGGTGTCAGGACTAATATTCTTTTCAGATCCTTAATATTTGCCTCACATTCATATATCTAAAGGGTCTTGACACACTTTTGAGTTAACCTGGATAATGGATTATATATTCATGATAAATTCTCCAACAAACATTGAGAATATCTATCCAAACCAAGAAAAATTTGGATCTTAGTCAGAGTATTTTGTCTAGGCCAATTTTCAATAACTTTAGTTAATGATGGATATATATATACACCCTATCTTGAGATTATATGACCCAAAAATGAATCTTTGGGTAACCAAAATTCACCCTTGGTAAATTTTTCGTACATGTTCATCATCATCAAGGTCTTTGATAAAATTCTTAGTTGATTTTTACGGTCTTCATTTCTCTTTAAATATATAATAAATTATTCAATAAAGACAAACACATACTGATCAAGGTAATCTCTAAAAACACTATACATTAAATATATTAAGATAGTGGGTGGAGTTATTAAGAAGAAATTTCATCAATATATATTGATAATTTCTATAACTTGTACAAAATGTTTTCCTGGGTATATCCTTCTTCTTTACCCTCACTTGGTGATATCCAAAATAAAAATAAATTTTGGAAAATTATTGAGAACATAATTACTAGGAGAAAAAGTCAACAATACATGTTAGAGGATACTTTTTATGGATTTTTATCTTGTTCAATTCTCTATAGTCAATGGAATGTTTCACCGACCAATATTTCCTCTTAACAAAAATAATAGTTTCACACCAAGGTGACACACATGGATGGATTAATCTATTTTCAAGATTATCATAGAGTTTCTTCATTAATTTGTTCAACTCAATTTGGGATATTCTATAAGGAATCATTAAAATAGGAATATATCTAAGTATTAGTTCTATTGATAACTCAACTTCACAATTCTATGGAAGACTAAGAAAATTTTCTGTAAATATATCAACAAAATCACAAATAATAAATATATAATTGATGTTTAGTTTCTCTCTAACCATATGATTTAAATACCTTTTTGAATAGGAATCAAGACCCATACATTGGATGTGATTTCCATTGGATGTTTATATTTATTTTCACACTGAAAGAGGATCATAGGTTTGTTTGGAATATCAGACAAGGCTTCCCTTCCTTAAAAAATGATGTGGTAATTATATAGGGAAACCCAATACATTCCTAGGATAACATAAAATTCATCCATTGGGAGAATAATAGTATTTTTAGGAAGAACATTCCAACACACTCAAACAGATAAGAATCATATACTTGATATGTGATCATTGTACATTTAGATTTTTTCATATCCAATTCAACATCTAATCATTAGGGTTTTATTTTGATACGTTTAGAAACTTCTTCTAATATAAAATATTGGGTAGATCGGTAATAAAATAAGACATTAGTGGTTCTAGATTGGATGGTAAGTGGACCATTCACCATGTCATCATCATACCCCTCATCATAAATAATGATCAAATTAGATTTACATTTTTCCATTGACATTCTAGGTTGTTGAAATCAATATTTATCAATAACCATATTATTGGAGAAATGTTTACAATAATTATCATACTTGTTACACTCAAAACACTATAGTGTGGGTGGTGTATTCTATGGAACTTACTCTTTATTCTCATAACTAGCTAAATTATTCCCATCACATTAATATTTATTTTCCCAATGACATTCATTTCCACACTTAAAACATTTACCAGTCACCATAAGAGATTTTCATTCATGTTTCCTTCCACACATTGAGTATGAAGGAATGATAACCTTACTCTCTCCATTTTTTAGATATTACCTATAATACCATATTTATTTTTTATCAAAAACATGATATTTATGGGTAACTCTAATATCTATTTCCACCTTGAAAAAACATCAAATTATTTCTTCACAGCTACAAAAGTACCTTATAGAAAATTCTTTTCAAAGACGTGGTTTTAATCCACTGAAGAGTTGATTAACCTTACATTTAGGTGGGATGATAATACCACAACCATACCTTGAAAATCTTTTAAAATTTTACGCATATATACAAACTGATTCATCATCCATTTTCTTTATCTCAACGAGTTCCTTCTCCATTTTTATACGAAGAATGTAATGAAAGTAGTTATTTGAAAAAAAATTACACTCATCCAAATATAAAGTGTCAATTTCTCCACGTTTCCACATATTCTTGATAAGATTAACCCATTTATCCAATTTACTTTTAAAAAAATAGACATCCAAAATTAAGTTTTCATGCTTCGAACACTGGATAATGGAATATATATTTTCAATGGTACTGATCCATTTTTCAACAACTGGTGGATTAATGGAACCACTAAAATAAGTTTAATGAATACTCCTAAAGGACTACATATAATATTATTAACTCATTTTCTTGTTTGTATGTTCAAAATCATTCATAGAAAATATATATAGAAAAACGAATTACATCATTCATGGAGATGGTAGGCTTTACATATGCATGAAAGTTCATTACATTTTTTTAAATGAATAGAAAGAAATAAAGGTATGTAATAATTCACCTCTTCTAGATAATATTTATATCATATATATCATATATATTCAGAAACGTTTTCCTCATTACAATCAATTTAAGAATAAAATTTAAAATGTATCACATCCCTTTGTAGAGGCAGTAGTCCACACTTACACATGAATGACATTATAATTTTCCAATGGGATAGAATGTAACACGGTACATGTGATATTATAATTCTATAAGTATAATTATTTAATTAATATCATATTTATACTTTAAATGAATCATTATATCCCTTTATGAGAGGCAATGATGGAATGTTAATTACATCAGTTCATGAGGTAATAGACCGTCAAACACACGATCGATGGTTTCATTTCCCATTTGAGATAGGAGGAGATGAATATAGGTAATTAAATTAAGATAATAATGTATCAGTATATATAAGATATTTTTTTATTATTTCCTCATATTTTTTGAATATTTTAAGGATTTGGAAGAAGAAATACAATAAAAAATGCTCAGTTAAGAAGGATACTTCTTTTTCAGACAACCTTTTTGGTTTCCATAAAAATCTCTCATAGGATGGTTTTATAATCAAACCAAGGACTATAGAAATTGTTTAGGGTAGTAAGGAAGTTATTTTTTAGGTATTTTATAAAACAAAAGTCTTTGGATGTTTAAATATAATAGAATAGGGGTTCCCTTTTATAAGTTGGGGAGATGACCCACTAAGAATTTTTTTAAATAAAATGATATAACCATGTTATACACATTCCCCAAGGACTAAAATGGATAAATATCAAATCATAGATGTTATAAGGCCTATATATGGCCATGAAATTAAAATTTATAATTTTTAGGTCATTTTAACACATATATTTTTAGTTTAACCCCCTAGTAAACTCGTTTTAACCATAACTATGTTAATTAATGTTCGTTGATTTTAAAATTCATTATGAACAACATTTATGTTAACATTATTATATAAGACCAATTATTATGATCCCAAATATTTAATCCATTTTACCAATTTTAATTCATAGACATGGGAGAATTTATTTTAAAAATTTTCCCACAGACACAGTGAAAAAATAGTTTTCCAATGAAAATATTTTCATAATTAATAAATTTTTTAATATCTAATTATAACCTGAAATTCATTCTAATAACATAAATATTTTTAATCATCGTATAATTTATTAATTTTACATTTAAACCACTTTAAACACGGATTAACATTTATAAATTCTTTAAATAAAAAGGTATTATTTAATGAGAATCAGTATTTATCACCACTCATCGAAAAATTAATATTTTCATAAAATTGTAAAAAAATTAACACTAATATAATTTTAAAATGTATATCTAAAAAATTAATTCCATTTTTATAAATAATGTATCTAAAAGTGAAAAACAATTATAGAAAATAATAATATTTATTTTTGAGCAAAAAATTGTTTTTAAATCATTTAAAGAATTTACTGAAAATTAAATACTTATATAATTGTATATTTTAATCATATTAATCCTTTATACATAAATAAAAAAAGATATTCATACCACCATGTTAAATGGGTTGGTTATAATAATAATTTTTAAATAACAACATTAATACTATATTGTTGGTAATTAAAATAAGGTGTTGTGTGTAACACAAGGTGTCGATGAAATTAAATTTATTTGAAAAATTTTATTTCATAAAATATCAGGGTGTTTCATTATACCCCCATTAAAATTAATTAAACCATAAATATTATATCACTATGATACAATCAAGTAAGAATAATTTTGTCTCATCATATCCTCATGTTCCCACGAAGCTTCTTCAAGTTAGTGGTTTCACCAAACACTTTGACCAGGTGAGTGATCATGTTCTGCATCAATCTCTCTCAATAATCCAGAAAATCCTTTGGTTTCTCTTTACAACTTGTATCATGATCCATTGGAATGAACTATATGTTCATTACATGTGGAGGATTTATTATCTACCTCCCCGAGAGAGATATATAGAACCTATCATGGACTTGAGAGAAGACTAATGGAAGCACCAAACATAAAGAAACCATACATACTCAATCAGAAACATCTAAATGGAAAATATAGATAGGGATAATCTTTCTTTTCTTCTAAAATAACATATCCTTATTCCATATAAAAATTTATAAAAAAACATTTTCACCAACTTAAAATTGTAGATCACATTGACGATTATCATCATAATTGTTCTACTGACTTTAACCTTTATTTATGTGTTGTTGAATGGATCTAACATTATATTACATTTCTCTAGAAAACTGATCCCCCAATAGCATTCTTTCACCAACTTCATCTAAACATGTTTGATTTCTACATTTCATTCTATATAGGGATTCATAAGGAGACATCTGAATACTTTTGTGAAAGTTATTATTGTATGAAAACTTGACAAGAGGAAGGTGTTGATTTGAAACAACTTTGAAATCCATAGAATAAGATATTATCATATCCTCTAGGATTTAAATGTT
This sequence comes from Viscum album, assembly GCA_963277665.1. Lineage (NCBI taxonomy): Eukaryota > Viridiplantae > Streptophyta > Magnoliopsida > Santalales > Viscaceae > Viscum > Viscum album. The sequence goes on along the minus strand of OY728119.1, from coordinate 213,931,294 downwards.
TCTATAATAAATAAATTTGTTTTAGGATGATATTATGTGATGAAACACAACTTTGTATCAATGATTAATGAAGACTTCGATAGAACATCGAGGTACACCGCAGATCCGAATATGATTTAATAAAATGTGGCACGCCATACATCCTTTCCACTTCCATACTATATATATTGGAAATTTGATATAGATTTAAATATTTTATAATAGTAATTATGTGTAAAAAAATTATTTTGAGATCAAATATAACCTATATAGTATTGTTCCCCTTAGACGTTTTTTGGAGTCCAATGAAAAATCTCATCAGATTTTTTTCCCATTTACATTCAAGTATGGGTAATGGATATAACATCCCCTTATAGTTTTTTACCTCAGTCTTAACTCATTGAAATACAAAAAACATAGATACATGTTCAGAAGTATCTCTCTTCATGTTGTCCTCCCAAAAATAATATTTTAGATCTCTATACATCTTTGTACTTCCAAGATGAATACAGAATAAAGAACTATAACCCTCCATTGATGGATCCATCTTCAAATATGGTATGGATAAAACATTTACAATATTGTTAAACACTGTCATACCATTATATTTAATTTTATACTTAGAAACATTTCTCACCTTCTTCTATAGCTCTATATCTTTCTTCAAAGCCTCTATAATACTCACTTGTATGGATGGTTGAAAAAACATTTGAGAAAGAAAATATTTATCCCCTTAATTCAATATTTATAGGTCCATACTTTAGAAATAAATAAATATTGGATATTTTTTCATCCTTATCATTGATAACCTAGAATTATGTTTTTCAACTCAAAACATCATCCACCATGTTCATTTTCCCTGGGTGGTAATGTATTACGAAATCATAATATTTAATCAGTTCCACCCATCTTCTCTAGATCATGTTCAGATATTTCAATTTGAATATATACTTTAATCTTTTTTTTAATATATACAAAACTTATTTCTATATAAAGGTAATACTGCCAAATATTTATTTAAAAAAGTACTGAAACTAACTTCAAATCATGAGATGGGTAAATTTGATTCTGTACCTTCAATTGTCATATGGAATAATCTATAACCATATCATTCTACATGAGAAATCATCTGAGTCCCCTATATAATGAATCAATAATTATTACAAACCCTTATCCACTATAGTGTAATGTAAGCATAGGTTTGATAACTAATCTTCTCCTTAGTTTCTTAAAATTTTCCTCACATTCATCCATTTAGTGTAACTAGACTCTATTTTATGTCAATTTGGTGAGTGTACTAGATAGTTATGAGAAATTCTCTAAAAAGAATTGATAATATCCAAAAAACCATGGAATCTTTGGATCTTATTCATAGTGGTTGGTCTGGTTTAATGTTGACTAACTTTGGTCATTGATGGATCTATAGATATATGCTGTCATGATATTATAAACAAAAAATAAAAAAACTGTTGCTAAAATGTACCCTTGATAAATTTTACACACAAATTATTCATCCTCAGGTTCATTAACTCAATCCACTGGTGATATTTATGGGTTTTCTTTCTCATTGAATATATCAGATTATTTTCTATGAAGACTAACATAGACCAATAAAGTTAATATCTAATGATATTATTTATTAAATCCATGAATATAGTGGTGGAATTATTAATACTAAATGGTATCACATTATATTAGAGAGCCTTTACCTTGTATATAGTGTTTTATTGGGTATATCTTCCTTCTTAACCGTCAATTAATGAAATAAAAAAATTAAATCTTTGAAAAGTATTTATCTCCAAATAGTTAGACAAACATGCCATCAATATAGGGCATAGGTTACATTTTCTTGATTTTTACCTTTTTATGTTTTTGATAATAAATGAATAGTCACATCGATTGGTACTTCTTCTAATAAAAAATAACAGTTGCACCGCACGATTTTCTGAATTATTCCCTTTTTCAATATTCTCTTGGAGTTTCTTATTCCATTAACTCAACCGAATAAGGTACATTATATGGGTATTCATTGATATAGGAATATCTCCAAGTATGATTTATATTGAGAACTCAACTTTATAATTCTATGGAAGAATAAAAAAATGTATGGAAGGATATCAAAAAATTTACACACAATAAAAATATATTTTATGTTGAGTTTCTCCCTAACCATATAAGGTAAACACATTTTTTGAATAGGAACCAATAATTGTACAATGGATGTGATTTACATTGGAATTTTATATTTATTTTCACATAGATAGATGATTATAGGTTTGTTTAGAATATCAAAAATGACTTCCCTTCCTCAAAAATTGAGGTGGTATTCATATAGAGAAACTCAATCCATTCCTAAGAAAACATCAAATTCATCCAAAGGGAGAATAATAATATTTGTAGGAAGCTTTTTCCAATACACTTCAACTTGAGAAGAATTGTAGACTTGAGATGTGGTAATATTACCATTATGTTTTTAATAGGCAATTAAACATATAACCATTATGGTACCATTTTGTTACATTTAAAAATTATTATCATATAAAATATTGCATATATCCTTAATTAAATACGACATTACCAGCTATATAGTGGTTGGTAAGTGTACCTTTCACAATGTCGTCATCATTCCCCTCATCAAAACAATGATCACATTATATTTTCCTTTTCCCCTTGACTTGATAGGATGTAGAAATCAATCAGTTTCATTAATCTTCATATTTGAGCACTGTTTATCATAATTACCATACTAGTTACATTTGAAACCCTTGAATGTGGGTGTTATAATCTATAGAGGTTCATCTCTATTCTCATAATTATCTTACTTCTTCCCATCACATCAATATTTGATTCTCTTATGACATTCAGTTACAAACCTAACACATTTACCAATCCCCAAAAGACAATTTCATCCATATTTCCATACACACTTTGTGAATGAAGGATATATCATCTTCTTATATCTTTGGTTTTTAGAGTTTCCCTAGAATACTATAATTCCTTTTTATCATTACCATGATAATTATGGTTAACCCCAATCTCTATTTCTACCTTGATAGAAAATTCAACAACTTCTTCATATATACTAAGGTACCTTATAAAAACACAAATAAAATATTTGGTTTTAATCCACTGAAGAATAAATTAAAATTACTTTCAATTTTGATTATAATACCATAATCATACATCACAAGTCCTATAAAATTTTCCTCATATATACAAAACGATTCATCATCCATCTTCTTTAGCTCAAGGATTTCATCCTCCATTTTTATATGAAGAATATAATGAAATTAGTTATTGAAAATTAATATTTTAAACACATCCAAATCCATAGATTCAATTTCTTCTTATTTCCTCATATTCTTGATAATATTACACCGTTGATCCAATTCACCTATCAAACAGTAGACATCCAAAATGAATTTTTCATGCTCTGAACACAAGAGAATAGAAACTATCTTTTCAATTATACTGATCCTTTTCTCAACAAATAGTGGATCAATGAAACCACAAAATTAATATGAATATTTCCAATTAAGGGAATCAATATAAAATTATTACCTACTTTTCTTGTTTATAAGTTCATCAAGAATTTTATTGTGAGAAATTTTTGTGAGCATAACAATAATATGTTTCATTATAGGTCCCATAACATTTATTTTTTCAGGATAAAAATCTTTGCATTGTCTATTTTATTGAGTGTTAACACAACTCCTATGGGTTCCAACCATATACTAAAACCAAAAGTCATTGTTTGTGAAAAAATAATCACAGTGAAAAACTATATAATCATGAAAAAACATTTATATGATTTCTAAATCATGACACATTATTATATATCTATAAAACCTTATGTTTCACATAGTTCATTCATGGTTATCATCTTTTCTAATACTTCGTGATGTTTTATAACGAGTTTGTGAGTTTCCAAAACATATCCCTTAAGAGTATCAAACTAGGTGTGATGCATGTCTTGTTTTCATACACTAGGTGATGATCATCTCAAATCCTATTACACCCATTTTAGTGTGCTTAACCCTATATATAAATATGATAGATCCACATCCAGTTGTTGTATCCAGATAGGGATATAATTTCTTGGAAAGCACTCATTCTATCCCTTACTAAAATTATAAGACATTTTACTATAATTTTACATGTTCTTAGGGTTATAAATAATGTTTAGTCATCCTAGTTTCAATGTATAACTAAATATTTCCTCTAATAACAACAATAGTGACCCACACTTTCATACAAATATATAACATTTTAATAGAATAATATTAATTTTATTTTAAAAAATATACATGGATATTGTAATCATTTTGTGTATTTTGAATATTTGATGCATAAAAACCGGTTCATATGTTAACTAAATCACTTTCCACTAATCTCTTCAAAACTAGAATCCTTCTTATACAAGTCATACATAATAACATTCATAATAAATTATGGGATGGAAACATAATAAATGGTGAACTCATATGTTTAATAAGGGTAAATAAGATATATATCAATATAAAATGAGCATAGGGTTATAAGGAAATGAGAATAACATTTGAAAATAGTAAATTTCATAGCATGGATCACAAAATTAAGTCATGGAATAAACCATGTATTTTCATAACACCTGAATCATAAATAAATCAAGGAACATGAGAAATAAAAGCATGACATTGACATAATACATGGAAATGTGGCATAAAAAAGATCCCATATTTCAAGATACCACTTGTGTTTTAGTTACCTAATATATAGAAAAATGATGGAAAATTATATTCCATATGTGTCGATGGATTTTTGAAATTTTCATACTGTCACCTATCCTCATCTGGTCTTCAGTGACCCATGGATATTATGGGTTCATTTTTCCAATCCATCAGCTTCTTTGGTCTGTGGTGACCCAGGGTCATTAGGGGTTCATTATAGTAGTCAAGGTTCACTCCCAAAACTATCATAGTGGAAAGAGTACCTTACTGAAATGATTTCACTCCCCATTTGAGTACTTTTAATATCATGATATATCAATCTTTACCCAATTCATTGTAGGATTATATAATTCTATGACCACCCAAAATATAATTTAAATCATATATATGTGTTCCATGAGATCATAAATCATTCATCATATCAAAAAAAATGAAAACGAAATGGGTTTTATAATAATTTGATCATAGTATAACTTCTGAAAAAACACATTTCATAAAAAATTCATCATGTAATAAACCATGGAAACAAAATGGGTATCATAATCATTTCATCAATTCATCATAGAATAATCCAAGGAAAATTATATATTTTCATAAAAAAAAATTTCATCATAATCATAAACAATATATAAAATGAATAAGGATGAAATTATTGGACCATACCCCTAGAAAAACATAAGGAACACAAAAGGTTATTGTCATTCATGAATAGAAATTCAATAAAAATATCTGATAACATTCTTGTGGAAAATACCTATTCAAATTCGAAAATTACTTTTTAAAATAAAAAATGCACAAATATTAAAGAAAAAATTTTCTTTGAAAAGAAAATTTAAAAATTTTAAAGGAAGCTTAAAATAATTGATGGTTGATGATGGTAGAAAATATTTTCTATGTCTGGTTCATTAAATCCAAGATTCATTACATATTTTCGGTAAAAAGTGAAAAGTACCTGATTCAAAAAATTTAAAGAAGAATAATTTCAAATCATCATTAAAAATTAAAACAAGCTTAATAATGATTTTGAAAAAACATTAGAGAATATTAAAAATATTCTTTAAAAAATTTGAAAGCATGGACATGGAAGAAAAATTATTTATGACTGAAGAATGAAATAAAATTGGTTTTGCTTAAAAACATTATTTTGAAATCCTGAGTACATAAGGGGAGAAAAATGGGCTGAAAAAATTAAATTTATAGAAATAAATTGATGGGAATAAAATTTTGGATATTATTGAGAGATATATAATAATATTTCATCATCAGAAGCATGATCATAAACAATCCGAATAAACGATTAGATTGTATCATGAAAACCATACCACTTTGTTACTTTTGAATCATAAGCCCCATTAATGAAAACCCTTATATGGATATTTATATCCCATAATTTTAATGATAATAATAATAAAACACATTCATTTCTAGTATACAGACCACATAAAATAAATAAGTAGTTAATATGGCATGTGTCCCATGAAAATTACGGTGAGAATAAAATATCTTACCTCAATTCTCGACATTCTTCATACATGGTCAAAAATATTGTATAATAATTATAGGTTAATTATAAATATATTATAGAACCATAATCATATATATAGTATCATAACCTTTTATCACTTGTTATTTTAACAATTATTTATTAAAAACATTCTTCCAAGTGATATCAACAACATTTTTCATATATGTTTTGGTTCGTTAGTTTTGGTAATTGTACTTTTATTATGGTTAAATAATCTCCTGAAATTTATTATTTATATAAATATCATATTATTTTATTTTATAAATATTTAGTGTTATCCATAAAAATATAGATTAAAAATGAATTACACCATTCATGAAGATGATTGGTCGTATGTATGCATGAATACAATTTCCATTTTTCTGAAAGATTGAAATAAATAAAGATATACAATAATTAAATTTTATATACTTATTTAAATATAATAGATAATATATATATTCATTAAAATTTTCCTCATTACCATCCAGGTCAAATTAAAATGAAAAATGTTTTATATCGCTTTGTGGAGCCGGTAGTCCACAGGTACGCATGAGCGATTTTACCATTTCTTAACAGGTTGGAAGGTAAGAAATTATATTTGATATAATAATTAAATAATTAGAATTATGCTATAAATAATATATATATATATAATTTAAATCCATAATTATATCCATCTATGAGAGGCAATGATAAAAAATGAATTACATCAATTCGGGTGGTGGTAGTCTTCCCTAGACATGATTGACGGGTTTGTTTCCTATTTTGATAGAGGATGATATAGATATAGGTTATTAGATTAACATAATAACATATACGTATAATTTAGATAACATATTTATTATTTTATCAATGTCATGTGAATATTTGGAGGATATTCAATTAAAAATAAAACAAAAACTCCCTTTTAAGAATGATGCCTCTTCCCTAGACTACCTCTTTATGTTTGCATCAAAAGTATTATAGGACGATTTTATAATAAAAAATGACTCTATAACAAGTTTAGAGTGGTAAGGAAGGTATTTGGGTTTTTATTTTACTTCCCAAAAGTATTTGTAAGTATGAAGAGGACAATAGAGGGGGTTCCCATTTATAAGTGTGGGCGAGGACACAGTCAAAATAGTTGAAAAAAATACCAACATTTTAATGACACAATATGTATCCAAAATGGATAATTATAAAACCTTATATTATATAAGGTCTATATATAACCATCCAATAGAAATTATATGATTTTTCTGGTCATTTTAACCCTTATCATTTTAGTTTAATCCCACAGTTAACCCATTTTAATATTAACTAGGGTAATTAATTTTTATTATTTTTTCTATTCACTATAACCAAAAATTAAGAGTGAATTTTTATATAATATTAATTATTATTATACAAAAAATTAAATCCATTTTACCAAATAAAAAAAATTTTATTTTCAAAATTTAATTAAAAATTAATCCTGTAGAGGTGAGGAAAAATAGTTTTCCAAAGAAATTTTTTTCATTTTTAATAAAATATTTAATATCAACATGAAATTTATTACAATGAATTAATTTTTATTAATCATAATTTAATTGAACAAATTTTAATTTTAAACCATTTTAAAAAATTATATACATTTTTAAATTCTTTAAACGAAATGGCAGTTTTTAATAAAAATCAATATTTTTCACTATTCATTGATAATTTAATTGTTTCAGAAATTATAAAAACATAAATATAAGATTATTTTGACATTTTTATTTAAAAAATAAATAAAATTTATTCTAATAAATTTTCTAAAAGTTAAAAAAATTATTATTTGTTCAAAAAAATAATAAAAATCATTTTTGGGGGGAATAAATGTATTTTTGAAGCATATAAATACTTTATTAAAAATTATTACTAATTTATGAAAATAGTTACTATATATAAAACTTTTATACATAAATTTCAAAATGTTTTATTACTATTCATATCATCACTTTTAACGGCTATGTTATAGTGGTCGTGTTTAATTAAAAATATTAATAGTGTATTATGGTTTGCTAAAACATTGTGTTGCAAGTAACGCTAGATATCAATGAAATTAAATATATGTGAAAAAAATATTTCATAAAATCTCATGGGGTTATATTATTTCTAGCTTATCTCTGAACCAACAGCATGTAACACATTAGTATTACTTTGTCTATATAATTTAAAGTGTTGAGTCTTAAGTATCCAGTGTCCATACAAGATTTGTAGATTCGAATATTATACAAAATTAGTTTATCATTTTATATAATAGAAAAAATTAAATAATAGACTGTATTATCTAATTAATGACACTCAAAACTTTGTTCAATGATGTTTAATGGAGTAAATCATTAAATTTAATATTTATGTGTAAATAGGTAATATGTACGGTGTGTGAAAACTAGTCACAAAACATGTGATTCAGTTTATTGAATATCCTAATTATATTCTTAGGTACTCATTATGAAATTATTACATACATTTATGATGTACAATGCACATAGAAAGGATACACAGTGGGCCCTTCAAGTTACATGGCTTCCATCCTATATATGTGGCGTATTAAATACACATGGTGTATTAATTACATGAATGATCTTGACCCTCTATTTTAATCCTTGAAAACACACTACCTATATGGTTTATATAAATATACATGGTGTGTAGTTAGGAATATTCATGTTCCACCTTGCACAGACTACACATGGTTCATTGAATTTAGGTTGTGTGTACTCATTACATGATGACCCAAAGTCCGCACAAGTGTCTTAGTGCAATGAATGAGGATACGAAAAATTTGACAAAGGAGTTATGTAATCCTATATAATCTAGATAGAGACATTGGTACATTTAAATGTGTCCTCCATATGTGATCTTCCTTAATTATTAACCAAACCTTGTTATTTAAGTGTTGAATAAAGAAGTAGAGGAAGATATCTCGATGATTGGATTAATAATGAATGCAACATGAAATAAAATAAAATTTTTAAATGGTTAATGATTAATATTAAAATTAATTATTAAGAAAATTGAACATGATTGTTTTCATAATAATTATTGGTTCTTGATGTAGAAGAATCACCTATTCGGACAACGGCCATCATAAGTTACGTCAGATTCAATGAATCATTAACATATTTTACAAGATGTAAATTCCATGACCAATGAAATTTTTCTAAATAATTTTGACAAAGTAGGTCACCAAAATTAAGAGATTATTTTTTTACTAAATTTATAATTAATTTAAATATATCAGAAGAAAGAATACCTCATTTTCGATAATTTTATTTGATGACTATTTTGATCATTCAAACCCCTTTTTGGTCAATAATCATTTATTTTATAATATATAAGTGTATAATAAATCTAAATTTGACCCACACATGCTCATATGATCTATGAACTGTGTTGATGTATTATCGTGTGATAGTGTGGGGGATTGATCATCTTGTGGTGTCTGTATTAATCATTGTTATGATTCATTTTGTCTTGGAGAATCATACTTTGACTCTCATTATTTAGATGATTAAGGACAAATTATAATCTCTAGATCATTCTTTGGTGTTGATAGAGAGCTCTAGATATCATTGTGCACAAAAATTCTCAATTTCACTTAAACTCTACACAAAATGCATAGTCCTTTATTTATAGAGATACAGTTAGGGTTAAAATATTTTTTAATATCAAAATGTACATCAAATAATATATTTAAACTTATATGACATCATTCCGTGTAAAACTATTATTATTATTATTATTTTCTCATGGATTTCACTAATGGGTGTAATGTTAAAATTATTTTACCAGCTTTCAAATAAATATTTATCCCAGAACACAACTCTGGTCCAACAGTCCCCCTCATTATTTATAACATTCCAAAATAAATATTTATTCATTTAATAAATAAATATTATATATCCATGTAATTAAATAATTACATTATGTATAAATATTTACTTAATTTGTGCGATTAATAAAACCTGAATAAAATTATTCATCGGTATTGAAGATAATATTTATTAAAATAAATAAATTCAAATAAAATATTATTGATATTAACAAAAACACATAGTGTGTGTACCACTAGGATTATTTTTTACTAGATAGTATTTACTAAAGTCTAATATTACTTACTAGAAGTGGGTCATGTCATGCAAGAAAAAAATGATAATTTTATAATGTCAACAACTACACATAATCACATGTTGTGTAATAAAAAAATATTTATCATTATATATCATCATGTAGGTTGTATACTCATGTAATCAACTGATATACTAAATATGTATTTCTTTGAATATCTAAAATAATGTCATCAATACTCTATGTCCATGGAATTTTAATGCAATGATTTTATTTCAATCAAAGGATTGATATATAAAATTTCATACAAATTGAAGGGAATAATCCTTCATCATCTTATTTATTAATAAATCATTATTCGTGACACACCCAACATACGCAATTTCAAAAAGAACAAGTTTTTTAATCGTTTACATAAATACATCTAAGTACATAAGGAATGACATGCATTTATAATAATATTAAAGTATAAGTACCAATAAACCCGGTCACAGACATGAATATCCAACGACATATAAACATATGGAATTCTTACTGGTGAGTATATTCTCATAATCTTCTATCATGGAGACTACCAAGTGAAAACTTCATGTGAAAAAATATAACATTCCTACGATTAATCACATTTGACAGTCTATATTACATGTTCCCATCATAGAATGTAATCTAACCATAGAAAAATGTTTCAGGATATTATCATGGAATTATAAGGTCCTCATCATAGAGGGGACTGTTTATAAACCTTTTAACGTTATAGATACCCCATGAAATTATTGAATTAAACTCACAAAAAACTATGAAAGTTGTTTAATAATATATTTTAATTAATTTTCACTTCTTTTAATATAAATTCAATCCAAAGTACACACATTTGGTTCTAAGAAACCAACTCCAACATCAAGGTTATTTATGTGCAACTCTAAGAGTAGAAAATTAACTAATGTAATTTTATAAAACTCTATTTATTAAAATTATATAATCATTTTCCTTTTAAATTTACCTAGACAATTATTTTTCAAAAGGATGGAATGATATTGTTCACTTAATCCAATTCATTACTAATTAGATTACTCATGTTTCAAAAAATAATTCATTTAAAATTTTCTCCCATACACTTGATTTATAACTCAAATTTAATTAGTTATACATCATGAAAATAAAATATTTCTTGTGTGAAGGATGGGTATCTGAATTAGAGATCATGATAATAACAATATTCAAAACAAAGAAATTAAAATCAAAACAACATAGTTGAAAAGAGAGAAATCATAGTGCTATGAGAATTGAAATTTAAAAAAACACACATGGGGGAATAATGAAATGTTGAAAGGAATAAAACATTTAGATAATAAAATAAAAACAAAGAAAAATACCAAAAGTTGGTGAAACAAATTGTGTATAAAAATTACAATGTGAAAGAATATAAATAAGAAAAACGATTCATGATGAGAATAGTAAATCATATTATGAGTTGGCATGTTATATTTTTTATGGAAATTTTCCATGTAATTTCACATCAGTAATTTATAATTCACATCATGAATGGAAAATAAAATTAATTTTCTCTCAAGTATTAATTGATTCATGGGTTTTACACTAGCTATGAAATATCGGTATGATTTAAAGAGGGTTGACCGATGAATAAAGGAAGAAACATGAATGTGGTGAATTTTATTCACGTTTTTGAGTTTTCTTGATTTATGGGATTCATGGATCGAATGAGGTTAATGGATTTGAATGGGAATCTATTATCAATTCTTCAGTTATGTTTCTAAAATTTCACATTTTTAATGGATGATTCACAATGTGAATCATCAAAAATTCCAATTTTCAGCAGAAGTTTCTCCAAACTCTTCAATTTACAATTATCTACAAAAATCAAGCACAAATTAAGGAATCATATAATAAAAGGTACAAGAAACATAATAAATTAAACCAAAAATGTATATAAAAATTCACCACTTCAAATAGATTCCTCGAAATTTCATACATAAATCTCAAATCTTATTATATAAATATTTATTACATAACATTTTGATCCATTCCAGAATCATATTTTTTAGTGTCTTTAGAAATGATGGTACATAAATAACTAGTTCATAAGTGCACCAAAACATTTCCCACTAATTTCTTCATAACTATAACCCTTATTAGACAGATCATACATAACACCTTTCATCATAACCTATGGAAAAGGAAACGTAAGAAAGGATGAGATCAGATACTCAAAAATGGTTAACAAGGGAGATATCAATGATCACTTAAGCATAACATGAGAAGAAGGGTGTGATAATCTTTGCTTATCATTTTAAAACCATACCCTATATATCATATATCATAAACTTGATTCATGGCATAAATATTGGAACTTCATAAATCATTAATCAAAAAGGAATCAAATAACATGATCCATAAGTACATAACATTGGCATCAAATAAATGTTTTAGGAATACACATAAGTATAGAAAATAATTTCCTTAATAGTGAAGGCTCACTTCCATGATTATCATATTGGATTGGTTTCACTCCACAAAGTATCATATTGGTCATAATTTACTCCTAGGACTATCATAGTGGATAGAGACCCTTACTAAACAAGGTTCACACCACATTCTATTCATTATTATCTTAGGAGATATCCATTTTCCCAAATAAATGTGTATGGTATCATTAGACCAAATACACAATAAATCTTACATAATATTATAGGCTTTCAACTTCGATAAAAATACATTTAAAATATATCTAGAATATTTCTTGGGAAAAATAACCTTTTAATTATGAAATAACTTCTTTAAAATCAATAATTTTCCCGAATATTATAGAAAATAAATTCATTGAATGTGAGATAATATAATTATAAAGTATGTTTTAAAGAATTTATTGGTCATGATGGTGAGATGTTTTGTGATGTGGTGTATGTTAAAACTCATATTCCTTTCATATTTTTAATAAAAAGTCAAAAGTATCAACCTTGTGAAATGAAAATAATATTCCTTTTAAACCAATTTTTAAAATTAAAAAATGGGTAAAATGTACTTTAAACAATCATGCAAGAATATTAAAACATTATTTAAAACATTTTAGTTAAAATGTGGACATGGAAGAAAACTAATTTTCGACAAAAGAGAGAAATAAAGTGAGTATTCCATAAAAAATAATTTATGTCTCTTATGTTATTAAATAGAGGAGAAATTAAGGAAAAATATATTATATTTAAATAATAATATAAGTAGAAAATTCATGAGATTATTGAGAGGTATATCATGAAATTTCTTTATCATAATCATGATCAAAACCAATCCTGATAATGAATGTGATTGTAAGGTAAATATTTTACCACATTAGTATCTTTTGAATCATAAGCCTCGTTAAAGAATAGAAACATGAAAGATTAAATAATTTTAAACAAATTATATTCATGATATAATAATTCAATGGGGTAGTATATACGCCACTAAAAATAAATGATTTGTCAAAATGGCATATATCTCCCATAAAAAATGAGATAGAAAATACCTTACCTTAAGTTCCACTTGATTTAAATGTTCTCTAAAATCATGTATAATAAATTTAAATGTATTATAATTCTATAAAAAATCTATTACTAACTTATAATATCATATATTATCCTCTTATAACATTTAAACACCCATTTATTAATAATTCTTTGTTAAAATTAACCTTTTGGGTGTTAACTATATCATTTTTCATAAGTATTTCAGTTTGATAGTTTCGGTCCTTATATATTGATCATTGTTCCATAATAACCAGAATTTTATTCATGATTTATAAATAATATATACTAAATATATACATATTAATATCCATCCATAAAATGTAGAGTTGGAATATGAATTACAGGATTCATAGAGACAGAAAGTCATATGTACGTACGGACATTGTTTTCACTTTTCAAAGGAGTAGATGAAAGAAAGATAAAAATTAATTATACTTTCCAGAATAATTAATATATAATAGAAAAATATAATTTATATTAATTATACCTATCCTTATTACAATTCATGTGAAGTGGAATTGAAAATTGAATCACATCACTTCGTGGATGTGGTGGTCCACATGTATGCATGAGTAACGTTATCATTTTACAATGGATTGGAAGGTAAAAAGGTAGATATTATTTTATAGTTAAATAAGAATAATTATTTGTTAATTATCACATATAAACATTAAAACTATCATAATATCCATCCATGGAAAACGGGGATGGAAAATTAGTTGTATTACAACATGGAGGGCGTAGTCCACACGTACACATGAGTGATACTTTCACTTCCCATTTGATAGAATAGAGGATAATTTGAGTGGTTTCATCCAAATAATAACATTTAAGTATATTAATGTAATTAAATTATAATTAATACCATATATTTAGCGGATGCAGAAGAAGAAATAAATTGAAATAGGTCGGGTAAGACGATTACCACCCCTTCAATTGGTCTTCCTTAGATCCATTTTTAAAGACCCTTAGAACTTTATATTTAAAAGACTAGAACCACCAATCCATTTATAGGGGTTTGAGATGATATTTGATCATTGTATTTTAGAGATATATGGCTCAATTTTGTGTAAATAATATAAAGTAGGGGTGCCGTTTTTTAAGTGGAGGAGAGCACAAACTTGGAATTTCCTATGAAAATAAAATATAATTAAATAATTATCAAGGAAAATGATTCTAAATGGCCTGATATTTTTAAATATAATAGGATGGGGAAGAAATATGGTCATAAATTATTATTTTTATAAGTTTAATTTGTAAAAATATTCTTATATTTTGGTTTAATCTCCTCCCCCGTAAACCAGTTTTAATCTAAATCGTGGTGATAATTTTTTATATTTTTACTATTCATTATGAACAAAAATGAAAATGGAATCATCACCAAATTTTGAAATTACGATTGAAAATATGGAATCTATTTTATAAAATAAAATTTTTACAAGTTGTCAAAATTATATTTAAAATAAACTTATAAAATGTGACGAAATGTGATTTTCAAGAAAACATGTTTTCTTATTTATACAAGGGTTTCTACCAAACATCACATAAAATTAATTACAATGACCATAATTGGATTAGTAATAATATAATTGAACTAAATTTACTTTTAAGACTATTTTAAAACAAAATGACAGTTTTTATATTTTTTAAAACCAAAATATAGTTTTCATTAAGAAGTTGTATTTTTCATTATTCATCGAAAAAGTAATATTTTCATAACATTATCAAATATTTAACTAGAGATAATATTTACATGTTAATTTCAAAAATGAATATTTTTTCAAATATATTGTATAAAATTAAAAAAATATTGATTATATTAAATTCATAAAAAACCATTTTTCAGGAAAAATAATTAAATGGTTTTATATATATGTGTTTTTTTGAAAAATAAGCAAATAAGGCTAGGTTGATTTTTTTAGAAAACATGTAATAAATTAATAAATTTCCAAAACAACTTTTTCATTGATTAGAAGATTCCAAAGGCATTTAGAGAATTAATTACATTGTCTTTAACCGTTGGGGAGACATATTAAGGCCCTAAACTCTTTTGTTCGAATCCACAAAATAAAATAAAATACAGATTATTTTGAAAATATACATGTTTTTATATTGAATTTTTTTTAATTTTGTTTTTTCATATTTATACAGATATATAACTAATATTTTCATCATTATTTAACTATTATTAAATATCCTTATGTACTACATTTGATGTAGTCTCAATTATGGTAGAAACCCTTACCGGGGGATCTCTTTTATTAGGGGGATTTCCATGGAAATCCTTACGAATTTACAATGTGGGATTCAAGTTCCTTATTCCTTCAAAAAATTAATAATACATTATTAATAAAAATTATTAATTAATTAATAATTAATTACTGATAAATAATAGTAATACTTAAAAAGTAATCAATTATTAACTTCTATAATTAAATATTAAATCAAATATGGTTCGGCGCATGTATTTGGAAAGTTAAACACATAGGATGAAAATATTATTAAAATGTAAATTTATAGTGGAGCACATTGGGATGAAATAATAATAAATGTAGGAAAATCCACCATCACAAAAAATTGGATCATAAAGGCCTATAGGCCAATCACTATAAAGGCCTAAAAATAACTATATATAATAATAATTCAATGTGGCTTGATGGGTGTGTTGTCCCATGAGGGAATATAAAATTCCTAATCAAATTTATGGATTTGAGGTGTGTGTGTGTGTTTCATTGTAATTATACCCCATCTACCTAATATATATATATATATATTATTAAATAATTACAAATAAATATTTTAAAATATTATTTAGTTACTTGAAATTAATAAAAATGATTGAATTATTAAATTAACCATTATTATTAAATTATTAATAAATAAATATATAATTATTTCAAATTAATATTAATGGAATAATATTATTTACTATTTAATAATATTTATTTATAATAAATATAAATTTCAAATTAATATTAATAACTAATAAATATGTGTAATTATTCTTATGTTTCGGATTAATCATTATTATATATTTATAAAATATTAGTTATTATTTATTTATTGGTAATAAAATATTATTTAATTGATAAATATTTAAAACATATTAATTATTAATAATTAATTTTACAATAATGAGTTAGTTATTTATAATATTAATGAATATTGTTTAATTACAAATTATTTGATAATTAATTAATTGATAATGATTAATAGTTGATGTTAATAGAAAATTATTATTTATGTATTATTATTATTATTATTTAATTAATTAGAATTTAATTACTCATTCTTCCTAATATTATATTATAGATTATTTACTGGAAAGAGGACCTTGAGTCCCATATTGAAAATATATAAGAATTTCAAGGGAAATTCCCCATATGAAAGTGAGGTCTCGGTGAGGGGTTTTTCATGAAATGTATACTGTTTTAACTAAAATTATTTTAAAATATTTAATAAGAGTTAAAGTTTCTTAAAAATATTTATATATATTTATATATGAACAAAACTAAACAAAAATAAAAATAAAAATTTTAAATATAAAAACCTGAATTTTAAAAAAATTGATTTAGGAAATGGTGTTTTTGGCCTTAACATCTTAGAAGAAAAGTTTGAGATAATGGAATTAAGGCCCTAAACACCTTTGGCCTCTCCCAAAAAAGAAAAATATATTTAGGGGACTAATAAAAAGTTACCTATTTTCTAAATAAATTATAACCTGGAATTGTTTTTTTGAAAAACATATATAAAAAAATTAAATTAAATAATGATTTTCATAAAATTTGAGTACTTCTGTATTATCTTTATCTAAAAACATTATACAAAATTTTAAAATATGGTTATTTTTATTCATATCATTTAATTTAACATATAGGTTATAAGGCTGTACTATATTATGATTCATTTAGACTTCTGGTTCCGTGTATCGTAAGTTATTGAAGAAATTAACTTTTTAAATAAATATATATATATATATAACAAATTATAATGTTTTTACATATAAATTTTCATGATTCATAATGAAAATAATAAATGATTCATTTTTGATGTGTATGAATTAACATCATGTCATTCTAAAATGCAGTATGGTCGGTATGACTAAAATTTTATGTTCTAATGTCTTGACCCATGAACCACTAAACGATGCCCTCATCTGGTGGGTCACATGGCCTCAAGCGCAACACACAATATTTTAGAGACCATTGACTAGAAATGAGGGTATAAAGTGGTACAATATGGACAATATAACCTTATAATCAGAGTAATATGGTAATATCACAAGTAAATAAATTAGAAAAATCATAATATAAATCACTGACAGCAGATAACCACCATAAAACTGTAATAATAATAAATCCAAAAGCAGTTTCATGTAAATTATAATGATTATTTCATGTATCTATATAAAATGGAAATAAATACATGAAAGTAGTCATCTAGTAAATTTCATGTATCAAAAGTATTTAAAGACCAAAATGATCAATCTCTAGCTAGCATCATGATCCACGATCGATCCTTTTCTCTCATTCTCCTAAGCAACGAGAAAATCAAGCATGGTAAAGTGGGCTACTTCCTTGGTCCCAAGCTACATCCATAAAGTCTGTTCGGGTACCCAATAAATCCCAAATAGGGTGTGAGGTAACACTTAGTATCCCACCACCAATTGTGTTTATAACAAGTATAGTCTATGTATAAACAATGATGATGTTTGTTGTATGTCACATTTGTAATATTAATAAAAATGAATTAATAGGTGAAATACTATCCATCCAACAACTGTAATCAAATTCTTATTCCAGGGTTATAAAAATGAAAAACATCAACTATGACCAATACTGAGTAATCATATATTAAACCCTATGGTATGAATCCATGGTAAAAAGACCAATTCATCCTCAATAGCATATGCTTTGAAATCTAGGGTAATTCCTAAAATGGTGGATACAAAGTATAAATGAAAAAGGAATCTTTATCAAGTCCAAAGAGAATCCCGATGTCAAAATTGTAAGGACTTGGTTGGAGCATAAGGATCATGTCGAAAGAGTATGTATAAGGTGATTCCAAAAAAACCAGATCCATGGAGTATCAATTTCCTTGGAATCAAAAGTAAATTGTATCAATAGAGTGTAATTGTCTAGGAATCATATAGAATGAGGATCATTGGAGTAGAAATGTACAATTCATCCAATACCATAATCAGGATCCATGTAGTTGAAATTTATATCAAATTTAATAGAATCAGGATCCGAGGAGTCGAAATGTCCAAGGTATCCATAACCACTATCTATTCATCATCTTACTTCATAACACATTTCATTATCATTCTCATACCATGAGTTCATCCAACCTATTCCACATATTCTATTAAATCCATATAATAATTTTAAATCATTTTATAAAATTTCATCACCTGGAAATGAGGAATAAACCTTCTCTTATTCAATAATTTAAATCTCACATAATTAAATTAGTATTCCCATAAATGGGAAATTATCACACACACCCAACGGGGTTGTATAAAAATGGGATGATATAATAACACACCTCACGGGTGCTCTGGGTTGGGTATAAAAACCTCCAACCATATAACGATACAAGTATAAAACCAAAATAGGTCCCAAAAAAATTAATCAATACATTCACATAATTTTAGGGGAAATTCCGGAAGTTCCATCATGAGGCATAATGGGAACGATGTATATAAAACCCCAAACATTAAGGGAAAGGTATAGACCACTTACTGTATACTCATGGTAGAACATTAATCTAATATCTATCAATGATTTGGTCTAGACTAGTAGAAATATTAATAACTGATGAGAACCCTGGAAATGTGGAATATTATTGTTGATGAAATTAACTCAATTATTAAGACTAAAAATGAAGAAATATGTAAGATAAGTTAAGATCTCACTTGCATATATAGAAAGAGACAAACTGTATCTAAATCCATGTCTGGACAGAGAATTGAGAGTTAAGCCTAGCATAGTATCTCTTTATATGATAAAAATTGATCCCTTTAATGTTGTAAATATGAAACAAGAAATGGGTTTAAATATTTATAAAGACAAGGGAAAATGAACATTTTACACCATTTAACTAAGTCAAACGGTTTGGCCGCATGGTTGGCCAAAATGTATACTAATTGTGTGCCCCTCACTATCATAACTAGGAACCCACACAGTTTATGTGCACAATTTGGGAAACCATACAAAAAGTGTGTTTCATGCCTCTTAACAAAACCATATATCTTCCCACATGAGCATGTTTCCCTGGACACATAGGTAGGAAAAATTTTGTTCCTTTTTCTCCGCTCTATCCAACTTTACATGGTTAGTAGTAACCATTCATCTTGGATGGTGTGGTTTCTAAGAACCATCCATCCTAGATACATTTCTCTCAAATATAGAATTTAGGCTCTGAAAAATCCCAGGACACCCCCCCCCCCCAAACTCTCCTGTCATTATTAGGCACCAATATTAGGTTAAAACAAAGAATTTAGACTGAAATTAAAAAGATATGTACCTCAAATGAAAACATTGTATCCTATAATATTCCCCCCCTTAAATAAATGCATCCTCAAATTTCCCTTCCAAGGGTGGGTATGAATTTATTGATAATAACTCTGTCCACCGATTATGTACATCAGCCTCCTACTGCAGAGTCTTATCCAAACACGGTTGTGATTCCATAGTAATCTTACTAGAAGAACTAGTCATCTTTAAAGATCCTTTGTGAACCTATAAACAAAAAATAGAAATCTCTTTAAGGGATGCATCTACCTGTAGCTCAAACCCATCCGGTTGTAGAGTATGATATAGTTCTGAGTGATAATGTTTTAGCTAAGATAAATGAATGATGTTGTGCATGTCTCGATACCACTTAGTTAACTAAAATCAATAGTCTACTGGAATGATTCTCTCCAGAATCTTGAATGGTCAAATATATCACAATGAAAGCTTACCCTATCTCCAAATCCATCTATGTCCCAACCTCAATGAGATATGTAAAAAAGACCCCATTCCTAACCTCAAACTCTAGATGTTATCAATGGTGATTGGTGTAAGAATGTTTTATAGATTGTGTAGTATCAATCATGTTATAGATCAATTGGACCTACTATGAAGTATCCTTCACCACATGATCTCTGAGAAGTGTTACCACTCTTTCCTATAACTATTATATATGAGATAAAAAATATCCTACTATAAAAATCCTCAAATTGTGTCATTTTTATAGTCTCTTGATAGCTATTATTGTAGTCGAACTCAACCAGAGGTATATTATACTCCCAAGAACCCCCAAAATCAATGAATCATTCTATAAGAATATCCTCTATAAACTATATAGTGTGCACTTACTGGGAACCAGTATGGGAGTGGTATACCATGCTCAAAAGCACCTATATACCTAATTCCCTCTCTAATCTTTCCCGAAACCAATATATAAACCAGGAATCCCTATCTGATAAATCAGTATAAGGAACCCCATGAAGGCACACAATATCACGAATACAAAGTCTCCCAATGAAATATAATTAAAATTTCTCCCTAATCAGTGGGATGTTAGACAACATTGTGAGGCTCCAACACCTTGATTTTTTATGAATTAATATTTTTTTGGATAAATTAAATTTATTTGATGGCAAGCATTGCAGCTACACCAATTTATGATTGATTTATATGACATAGTTATGATTTCATTACAAGAAACACTTATATTATCTTTTTATACATGAAAAACTATTTTTGTCTTGTATTTCACAAAATTCCTAGTTCCTTAAATATATTGTGTTCTGTGTAAGACCGTGTTTTAAAAAAGTACAATTTATTATTAATATTATAATTATAATATTATTATAGTTATCTCATATCCATTAGAATGGATGTTATGAATAAAATTAACTAAATTTGGAAAATATAATTTAAATATGTATATAAAATTAATCCTTTGGTTACAAAAAATCATTATAAATGGGAGTAATAACTATTTTAAAATAAAGAAATTCTTTTTTTAGAACCTAATTTTCTATGCAAAATTTTTTTTTATCTCAACAAATTAAAAAAACACTTTTTATGAATGGTTTTAATGAAAATTATATATTATGTATTCAATACTATATATAACATGCACCTTATATTTTTTCTAGATAATAGATAAGAATAAATCCAATTTTAGGCCTAAAAAGATATATTTTTATAAAAGAGAGTTTTACCTCCTTTTAATGGCGCAGCTATTTTGAACTGAATTTTAACACATTTAAAAATTATATTTATAAAAATAAACATTAATTTTTAAATAATAATTTAAAAATTATATTAGATTTACTTTTTTATATTTTTTTGAGAATATTCATTTTTTGATGAATAGTAAAAAAATACTATAATTTTAATAGAAAACGTATTTTTTGCCTAATTTATTTATATAGTTAAATTATGATTTTAATTATTTTTAATCTATATTAAGATAAAATAAGGATAAATAAATCCAATTTAGGTCATTGAGATAAATTTCACATTTTAATTGTTATATAAAATCATTTCAAACATTTTAAGATTTTCACTTAAAAAACGCATTATTTCATATCGTCTGTGGGATTACTTTTAAATTAAATTATAGAATTTCTATGATTATAATTTTAAAAAATGGATTCCATATTTAGAATAAGAATAATTTATAATTTCAAATTATTTAATCATAGCATTTGACCAAAACATTTAGTAAAAGAAATTAAAATTAATTGTGTCGATTAAGAGAAAAACACGTTTACTTAGTGGTTTCACTTTAAACATAAAGAGAAATTACCAAATAAACATTTAAAAAATCCATTATATTAGAATATCTAGACAATTTAACCTATTTTATATAAATTTTAACAATATTTTAGTCAAATTATGTAAGGGATACCTCTCAATGGTATTTACCTTTTTGTATTTACAAAAAATATCACTCATCATCCACTATAAAAAGGTACTCACACCCATCACTTATTAACACATCTCAAGACTTTTGGATCAGAAAAAACCTTCCTAAATAATATATAAAAACAACTAAATTCATCGTAGAAGCATAAATTTGGATATAAATCAATCCAAGTAGGCCTTTTGATGAAAACTAAAAGGAGTTACTTAGAGAAGAGGCAATGTTCTTCAACGAGCACATTCATTTTATTTATTTCTCCGTACATTAAATTAGTATTATTTAAATATTATATAATTACATAAATATATTCGATATACTTATATATTTTTATTTTAATCATAAAACCTTATTCTTATCATACTTCCATCAAATTGGATATGCAATCCTCGTTCATTTGTAAAGTGAACCACCGCCTCGCAAACCTATGTTGCTCATTCTTCCATTACCACATATCAAGGATGTTAATAATGATATAATTTGTATATTTACATGATATATATTATATTTATGAATTATTTATGCTTTAAAATTATTATATATCACATAACTTTATACATTCCATTTTTTGGGGGAAACGATAAAATTGTTTTTAGATGTGTGGACTACCGCCTCCAAAAAGAGATGTGATTTGTTCACACATTTCATGGAATGTATTAAGGATGTATTAAGTAAACATTTGTGATATATATGAAATAATAATTATACTGGTGAGTTAATATATATATATATATATTTATATTTATATATATCATATACTTTACTTTCTTTAAAAATATGATAAGAAAATGGAAACAATGTTCATGCCTACTTCCGGCCTACCGTCTCCATAAATAGTGTACTTCATTTAGTATTTCTATATTTTATATATTATTATAAATACTTATAATATGAATATGTATTATATTTATATCATATTTAAAATTATTTAACTAATAAAACCAATATCTAAGTAGAAGGATTTAGAGTAAAAAGTCAAAACATATACGAAAATCATAGTAGTTATTAACTAAAACATAGCTTTTAATATGAAATTGCTAAAAATAGATAAGATAAAGTCATAATAAAATAATATTTGGTATTATATATATGAATATGGTTCTATTATATATTTATACTAAAAATATATATACTATATAGGAATTTTGAAAAAGTACGATGATAGTCAATACATAATGTAAGGGAATTTTATCTCACTTTTTATATTTATGAGATACATGCAATATTCTGCACTTGTTTGTTTTATCTAGTGTATATAATTCCCTATAATATGTTATATCATTATTTAATTTTTTTAATTATATTAAATGTTTCATTTTATGTTATTATTTTATTGGGATCGTGATCCAAAAGTTACTCAACTACTAAATAGATTTCTAGTCTCACATTTATTTTTGCGAGACTTATTCCTTATTCACCGCTTGTTTATTTTGTTTGGTGTATATAATTAACATGAATGTATTAAATAATTATTATAAATAAATTTATGTTTATTTTCATATCAATTTTAATATCTATCTTTCATGGGGTTTACATTTCATAAGTTACCAAACCGGTATGGTAATTTTTCCTCAATTTACTTTCTTTAAGATACATGTTATGTTATGCACCTATATTCTTTTAAAATCTGTATATAATACCCGTTGACATGATATATCAAGAATATATTTATATTTATCATATTTTAAACATAATTTAATTTTTTTCTTTCATGGTGATTAATATTCAAATTTACCCTAATAATAAGTGTTTATTGATACAATATCATCGTTTATCAAGATTGTTTAGGATTATGATTCCATTGATGAAATATTATGATCGATATCTTAATAATTATAATGAATATTCATTTAATATGCTTATTAATTTCTCATACAGTTAATGGTACTGGGTTTTTTCATTTTGGTAAATAATATAATTAAGAATATGTTTGTATTAATACCTAACTTTATTTCTCTTTTCGGTCGGAAATTCGTATTCTTTCAAAACCACATTTTATAAAAATATTTTAGAAAAAATTAAAATATTACAATATGATTTATAAAACACATTTTAACAATGTTTTACCATTAAAAATAGTTTTAAATGGAAAATTCATGCCATTTTCCTATTAATAAAATATTCTATGGTTTTTACGATGAAAAAGGAATATTTGGAATGCAATGATTTTTTCACCCTCGTGATAATTATTTTGTTGAATATTCCTTTTAATGTTTATAAGAATATTTTTAGAGAAACATTTTTTCTTAATATTCTGGAAATAGTTTTTTTTAAATATTTTTTGAACTAATTTTTTTCAATAAATGTTTTAAAAATCATTTTTTAAGCGGAAAGTATTTTTTCCTAAAGAAAATCTTTATATGATCTTTGTAAATTAGTTCCCATATAAGATTACACCCATTGGTGTAACTCATTCCTTACTTTGTATATTGTCTAATGACACCATTCTTATTATTTATTTTAATGCTTAATGTTTAATATGACATGTTTTTTATGAAAACCATTTCTCTTCCACGGGTTATACCACGATAATACACTTACAAAAACCAGATTCTTTTCATGGGTTATACTATGATTAGTAAATATATCTATTTTTAAAAGGTTGTGATATGATAAAATTTTAATCATAACCATTTAATTTCAAGGGTTATGATATGATTATTTTTATGATCTTGTGGAACACATATGCATGATTTCACAATGTGACGGGCAGTACCTATATATCCCTCTAATGCACTAGGTAATAGTAAATGTTTTATGACCTCAAAGGTTAAATGGGAGGGAATATTAGGCCCATAAAAAGAGGGTCCATGGGATGGAATCCCAACCCAAAAAATAGGGCACATGAGATGGTATCCAAATCCCATAACAAGAGGGTACCTAAGAGGGAATCCCAAGCCTGAAATGAGAGGGAATATGAGAGGGAATCCCAAACCCTATAACAAGATATTGAATGGGAGGGAATCCCAAGACCGAAACAAGAGGTTAAACAAGAGTTCAACTCAATCTATAATCATGTACATGAGTTATTATCACAATCCTAACATGATATTAAAGACTTTGTATGTAGAATTGGCATAATATTTTCTATTCTTATGTGTATTCCACAAATTCAACGTCTTATTCCTATGACTATGATCTCATAGATGATGATCATGATTACCCTATGATTAATGCCATATATTTCTCCAATCATTATTCCAAGACTCGTGGGTATGATATTTGATATGTAGGGTATGATCATAAAATGTTATGCTCATGTTCTTATACCCTTGTGTTCATGTAATGTTTATGTATCTCCTTAATTTACCCTTAATGACATTTGAGATCACCAATTCCGATGTTTTCATTCCTCAAGTCATAAAGAAAATTCTTAAGATTTAGTAGTAAAGGGGGGGTATCATTATGCAAAATACTGATGATCCTTCACCAAGATAGAATATTATGTTCCATTTTTTAACATATACTAATATATTACAATCCTTGGGAATGTACATTTGTAATGTGATGAATATTAATATAAAATGATGTAATATCCATGAATGTTAAGCCTAGGTTTCTATATTTCATTACAAAACTAAGTTTTATTCAACCATTGTAAAATAGGATGAGGAATGTTTAGTAAGGTCACTAGGGATATTTTTAAAGATATGTCTTAGTATGTATCTAAGGATTATTATAAGTATGATTCAAAGCCTAGGATGTCCTGGAATTTTGTTAAAGGATTGAGAGAGTGGTTTCTAAGAAATTACATCCCTATATAGATACAATAAGCTGATTTAGATCTATCACAAATGTACATAGGGTTTAAAACCACAACAACATCGTATTGATAAAGACTTTATCGAGAACTCATGAATGAAAACGGGCCTTTCTCTACACCTAGTTTGACACTCCTAATGGATGTGATTGTGGATATAAGGCCCCAGCCTTAAACCTTACTTAATCTTGAGTTATTACAAGATTACACATTGAGGATCTTTTCAGGTTTAGAGTTTTAGAGAATTAGATCATGAAACTTGCATTACATTCCACATTTAAACAAAGTGGTTACATAAAAGACAGTATTCATTATTCCCATCAACGGAAACATATTTAAAATGAAACATGGATTCTTTCTTGACACATCCTCGACACTATCATCACATCATGTACCTTTCCCTTGACCTGTGAAAAACATTTCAAAAACTTGGGATGAGCATAAAAATCTCAGTAAGGGTTATAAAAATATGGAAAGGAAAAATGAGTTCGTATATACATAAGAATGAAATCATACTTTTCCCATAAAATATAAGCATATCAAATCATGAATAAATCATAGAAAACATAAGACATAAAGGTAACTTGAGGCATTCATAACATTCTTACGTAGGGAGTAACCCTCTTGGTTACGTTTGGCATACCCATCACAGTATATTCCCTAAATCTCTTCGGAGAAACATTAACGTTTCACTCCTTCGCGTTACCCAATGCATTGGAGAGCTATATCAGGCTCACCCGCCCTTAGTTTATCACGGAACCACCCGTTCTTCATAACAATGCCCAAGAACCATAACATAATCATATCACATAAACATGAATAAAGGAAACATAACATTTCCACATTTCAATCACAATATAACATTTTAGGATATTGAAATAATGAATCCATTCAAAAAGAAACCATTTCCAAAACCATTTAAAACATTTAATAAAGAGATTTTTGAATCAAAGTGTCCCATACCACCTTGAAGCTTTTAACATTTTAAACCATTAATATCCATATAAATAAATCCTTAAAACAATTTTGAAAACATGGATATTAAAAAGAACAAATAATTAAAACATTTAAAATGTTATTTTGGTTAAAGGGGTTTTACCAAAATTAGAGACACTTGAATACAATAAACGAGGAATAAAATTTAGTCAGAAATTTATAATATCATGAGAATAAAAGGATTCATGATATAATACTCCAAAGGACAGTATATACACCATATAAGAGTGAATTGGTGCATAACAACAATGAACCCTCAATAGAAATGTCAAATGTGATGAAATCCCTTATAAAGAAGGTATCCTTAAATTAAGGACAAATAAATCTCAAAAATATGTGTGAAAAATATATATACACCCAATATAAGTGGATATTAAGTGTAAAATAATAAAAGTTCAATCACACATATTCAATGGATGACATATTCAATGACTACAAGTTGAACCCAAAGAAATCGAAATTGGGTTAAAAAGTTCCCTTGACAGCCTAACGGCATCACATCAAAATGAGTTGATGAGAGATAAAAAGTGTATCTCATCACTTGGACATAAAATTTACATCAATAAGGATGTATGAGAACATATCCCAACATAAAAATATGTAAATTAAAAGACCCAATAAAAGAAGTCTTTTAAAAAAGAGGAGGGTGAAAGGTTCCCTTACCGACTTGGGTATCTTTCAAAACATACACCCCATGAAAGAAAGACAATAGGTCATTGATGTAAATACTCATAAACGAAAGTATATTACACAAAGAGTAGAATAATGGGCAGTACATACACCACTCAATGGAATTTGTGGCGAATGTAGCATAAATCTCACGGGAATAAAAGTGAGATGAAAAATCCCTTACGAAAACTCGGCAGCCTAACGGCGCCACATAAAACTTCCGAATATGGATTGATGAGATCAAATAGAGTATCACATAATATTACAATAGAATTTACAGCAATTGGAATATAAAAGAAATTCCCCCAACATTGCAAGGAGGAGTTTAAAAGAAGTGACATAAAGGAGGGTACTTAAAAAGAAAGAGAGAGGTTAGATCTCTTACGAAAGTTCGGCAGCCTAACGGCGCCACTCAAAACATCCAAAATGGATTGATGAGAGAGAAAAGGGTCTCTCATCTCATGAACATAAAAATTACAGTAAATGTAATATAAAAGAACATCCCAATCATAAGAGAGATGAGCTTAAAATAAATGACATAAAAGAGTGTACTTAAAAGGAAAGAGAGTTGTAGGATCCCTTACCTCGGGTCCGACTTGACTCGATCGTTCTTTAATCTCCTGAATAATAAACTTGAGTTAATTTCTAATTCCTTAAGAACCTTTTTCAAGTTCATTAGTACTTTTTTACTACTTATTACCATGTCATAAACATTATGTAATCATTTAAGTTAATAATATTTGTTTTGCTGATATTTGGTTCTTAAGTCGAAAGTGGACTTCTTACAATTACATGTTGTTCGTGTGGCCAAATGTTTATTATATCAAGAATTGTATTCATTATGTAGATATCATATATGTCATATATATCCAGTACATTAATGAATTTATAACATTACATAATCATTTAGAGGTAAGAAATGAAATGCACCGTTCATGGAGACGGTAAGCCGTACGTACGCTTGAACGCTACTTTCATTTCTATTTCGTATTTTATAGAATGGAATAATAATTATATAAAGGTATATTATAATTACAGTATAATATCATATATAATATCATATTTCTATCCTTTATACATCCCACATATAGTATTTAACGAATCAAATCACTTTGAGGGGGCGGTAGTCCGCACTTCCTTAAATGAAGATATCGCGTATACCCATAATGGAAGCCATAAAGGTAAGACAAAAATGAAAAATACAGAATCATAAATAAAACATAAACATATTATATATCATATATAAAAATAGTGACATCATAATGTCCACCTTTGAAGGTGTTAAATGAGTATTGAACAATCATCGTTTCGGGAGGCAGAATTTCACCATCCACGGAAACCGTATGTTCTTTAACCATTTGATGTAGTTTTCTGAGAGTGTAGCTCGAATAAATCTTATAACAACATCCTAGTATATTGAAGATACTGGTGTTGTTACAAAAGAAGTAAATGAAAAGATTTTAGGGGGTTGGAGAAGCAAAATAAAACAAATGAACATGAGAGAGTGAATTACCTTTAAAAGTGTAACTCCTATTGATTTGAGCCTAAAGGCTTACTTTGAAAGGATTCTTCCCAAATGGAATCCTCTAGGATGAGGAGAGGGATGTGGAGAGAGTAAATGGGCAGGGGTTGGCCGAGCCAAAGGCTTGAGGAGTGTGTTAAATGAGGTAGAGGTGGGGGCCTTTTATAAGAGGAGAGGAGGGGCACTTTTGGAAAGTAAAGAAATATTACTTTATTTGAAACTGTGTTTCGGTTTAAAAAGGTCCCACATTGATATAATTCGTGGATAAGGTGATAGTTCTTCGAAATCCACTCATCCAATTGGTTTTGGACATGTGTAGTTCATAGATTTTACATTATCTTTCCATTTTATTTAAATCGTCAAATAATGATGTCATCACTACATCATTATTATGTCATAAATAGTTTACTTTATTTAATGTCTAAAAATTATAAAAAAAATACTATGATGTAGGAAATCTTTTTAGCTTTCCAGTGCATATTTATAATAAAAAAGATGACTTGTATAACCTCACTTAAAAATTGTTTTAGTAAAACATATCATGTTTGTGTCATTTTTACTTTTACATTAAATAAAAAGTTATTTATGTCATTTCCCAACCAAAGTGGATCCATGGGGTCCCCAAGTTGGCCCATGGCTTGTCTTGGTCGGCAATGACTCACCCAATAGGTGTAGGACAAGTTTCATGGTGTTTTCACATTCTTATAATATCATATTTACCGTAAATTACACTAATTACCACTAATCGTGATTAAAAACTTAATAAGTTACTATTCACCAAAAAATTATTTTCATCCCATTGAACCACATTTTACATACTAATGACAACCATGTATGTCGGATTTTCAAAATTCAATACACATTAGTGGTAAACTTTCATTTAACTGAAAAATCAGTTTGCTTGATTACCACTTAGTGGTTTCACTATTCATCAAAAATTGGAGTTTTTCAGAAAAATACCAAAACTTCACCCTAAGCTATATTTGATATTCCGAATTCAAAAATGAATTCCGTTTTAAAAAATTCAAAAGATATTAGTCACATTAATTAATTTAATAATTAATTCCCGCTGTCAGAGA
The DNA here is from genome assembly GCA_963277665.1 of Viscum album. Classification (NCBI taxonomy): domain Eukaryota; kingdom Viridiplantae; phylum Streptophyta; class Magnoliopsida; order Santalales; family Viscaceae; genus Viscum; species Viscum album. Next base: position 213,900,556 of record OY728119.1, on the reverse strand, counting down.
AAATAGCGTGTTTTTATAAAACAATAAGTATCAAAAGATTGACACTAGTTTAAGTCTGATTTCAAAGTGAAATTAATTCCAACGACCACTATTGGATTTGATGGTGAAAATATTTTGTAATTTCACTTTAAAACCAATTCAAAATATAATCTAATCATATAAATAAATTATATTAAAGAGAGGTTTTGAATTAAAATACAACATTTTACACTATTCATTAAAAAAATGAACATTACCGGAAAGATACCAAAAATTTACACAAAGTAAATTTTGATGTCCCGATTCTTAAGAAGAGTTTTATTTGTTACAATAGAATGTATAAGAGTGAACAAAACTATATTTAATGATGGTTCGACATCAAAAGGCGATAAGTGAACCTTTAGTGAAAACTAGGGCATATATGCCTAAAATTGAATTCTTTCCCTATTTTAAGCCTCTATCCTTTATTGGATAAATGTAAAAACATTTAAAAACATATATAATCATATTTTAGTTATTTCTATCCATTCCCACCATTACAATGGCTACATGTTAACTACCATTTAAAATAATATTATTTTATTATTAGAGTGCAACGTAAGATTCCCAAGAAACTCGTTGTTGTGCGTTGGGTACGCCATTGAGCATAGCGTCCCCTTTAAAGTCATTTAAATATTTTATTCACAAATATGGATAAATATGATAATTCCATATTCATTATTTACCTGGGGTGTTACATCCTTCCCCCCTTTTGGGAATTGCGTCCTCGCAATTTTAAAATTGCGCTTGGAAGCATCCTTGAAAGTCCCACATCGGAACAAAAGTCGGTAAAAAAAATAAAGAAAGATAAGTACAAAGGTCACCCGAGTTAACCCATACGAGGATTCCAAGTATGAAAATATGGACATGGAGGAGAAAACATAGGTTCATGTTCTCATGGAGAGTGATAGAAAACATGTTTAGGAGAAAGTTAACCATGAGAAAATCACAAACTTGTGATGGGTTAAACGGTATTCGATTCCCTAGTAGGAAAAGTTAATAGACAACATTTTTGTTTTAAGTTACTTTTTATTGAGGAATTTATTCATAAGGAAGCATAATCACTTATCATGTTGACTTTAAACTTTTACTAGATTCCTTAGTCAAACTCATATTTTTTCCAAAAGACGAGTATTTAGGGAGACTTGTTCGCATCAAGAGTACTATAATGAACTTCTAGAGAATCACCTAATCCCCCAAAAGAGAACTATATACATCCCATGTATTTAGGCTTTAACCAAAACCAAAACCAAAAAGGTTAGTACAAGATCAGATAATCCAGAAAAGGATAACCCCTTATAAAAAAGAAAATCTATTCTTAATCTCCAAAATTTGTCCAACAAAACCCAAAGTTCAACGAGGACCATCCGATAAACAATTTTTCCATAAAATTCTTCAAAGTAAACCAACATAAGATTGAAACCCAAATATTTGAAGGATTTAGTCACATAGTCTTCCAAGTTAAATCGTAACATTTATCTCCAAACAACATTAGTCACTCCTAAAGCCTCACATTGAAAAGTAATTATCCTAATCACATATCCTCCAAAATCAACTTACTCTTAATTCATAAAATCATATAACTAAAAAGAATCAGTCAAACTAACCAGGGACTTCACGTAGTCCAGTGGTAGGCGATAAATACCAGTCGCACTTTGGTTGTGGGTTCGATTCCCGCAGCTTTGTCCGACGCGACGGGTTGTCACACGGTCTGCGTGTTGTCCTTTTTTCAAAACTATATAATTCTTAAAACATTCCCCAAAATGAGATAAAATCTTCAAAGATGATCATAACATATTTTAACCTCAAGTTTATCTCATGCCTTTCATTTTCCATCATATCATAGAGTAAACCATAATTACCTAAAAATTATGTATCATATAAACCCTAATGGTTACCTTAATAATTATTACCTGAATTTCCACATCGAGTTGGACATCTCGTACATGATGCATTAGAGAACTCAACAAGGTTGAAGTGGTTGATCATGACTCCTTGATAGTTGGTTTAGAACAACCATGAGTTTCCTCATTGAATCCTCCATTTTACCTAGTATCTTAATCATAGATCCACCACAGTTTCCTTCAATCCAATTGTCACTTTGGTGCCTGCGAGATCCAGCCATTCACTAAAAACAGAAATGTCAGTGTGAGTATATCAACAAAACCATCATGTACTAATGAGTAAGATAAACACTAAGATATACTTACTCATTCACTTTATCTAAAACTAGGACTCTTTCTAAAATCCTAACCATTATGGTAATGTCACTTATGCTTAAAGAATACCCTAACCTCTAAAGTTATCTAAACCGACCTTTGTTACCAACTATAAGGCCCCAGCCTTAAACCTTACTTAATCTTGAGTTATTACAAGATTACACATTGAGGATCTTTTCAGGTTTAGAGTTTTAGAGAATTAGATCATGAAACTTGCATTACATTCCACATTTAAACAAAGTGGTTACATAAAAGACAGTATTCATTCTTCCCATCAACGGAAACATATTTAAAATGAAACATGGATTCTTTCTTGACACATCCTCGACACTATCATAACATCATGTACCTTTCCCTTGACCTGTGAAAAACATTTCAAAAACATGGGATGAGCATAAAAAGCTCAGTAAGGGTTATAAAAATATGGAAAGGAAACATGAGTTCGTATATACATAAGAATGAAATCATACTTTACCCATAAAATATAGGCATATCAAATAATGAATAAATCATAGAAAACATAATACATAAAGGTAACTTTAGGCATTCATAACATTCTTACGTAGGGAGTAACCCTCTTGGTTACGTTTGGAATACCCATCACAGTATATTCCCTAAATCTCTTCGGAGAAACATTAACGTTTCACTCATTCGCATTACCCAATGCATTGGAGAGCTATATCGGGCTCACCCGCCCTTAGTTTATCACAGAACCACCCGTTCTTCATAACAATTCCCAAGAACCATAACATAATCATATCACATAAACATGAATAAATGAAACATAACATTTCCACATTTCAATCACAATATAACATTTTAGGATATTGAAATAATGAATCCATTCAAAAAGAAACCATTTCCAAAACCATTTAAAACATTTAATAAAGAGATTTTTGAATCAAAGTGTCCCATACCACCTTGAAGCTTTTAACATTTTAAACCATTAAAATCCATATAAATAAATCCTTAAAACAATTTTGAAAACATGGATATTAATAAGAACAAATAATTAAAACATTTAAAACGATATTTTGGTTAAAGGGGTTTTACCAAAATTAGAGACACTTGAATACAATAATCGAGGAATAACATTTAGTCAGAACTTTATAATATCATGAGAATAAAAGGATTCATGATATAATACTCCAAAGGACAGTATATACACCATATAAGAGTGAATTGGTGCATAACAACAATGAACCCTCAATAGAAATGTCAAATGTGATGAAATCCCTTATAAAGAAGGTATCCTTAAATTAAGGACAAATAAATCTCAAAAATATGTGTGAAAAATATATATACACCCAATATAAGTGGATATTAAGTGTAAAATAATAAAAGGTCAATCACACATATTCAATGGATGACATATTCAATGACTACAAGTTGAACCCAAAGAAATCGAAATTGGGTTAAAAAGTTCCCTTGACAGCCTAACGGCATCACATCAAAATGAGTTGATGAGAGATAAAAAGTGTATCTCATCACTTGGAAATAAAATTTACATCAATAAGGATGTATGAGAACATATCCCAACATAAAAATATGTAAATTAAAAGACCCAATAAAAGAAGTCTTTTAAAAAAGAGGAGGGTGAAAGGTTCCCTTACCGACTTGGGTATCTTTCAAAACATACACCCCATGAAAGAAAGAAAATAGGTCATTGATGTAAATACTCATAAAAGAAAGTATATTACAAAAAGAGTAGAATAATGGGCAGTACATACACCACTCAATGGAATTTGTGGCGAATGTAGCATAAATCTCACGGGAATAAAAGTGAGATGAAAAATCCCTTACGAAAACTCGGCAGCCTAACGACACCACATAAAACTTCCGAATATGGATTGATGAGATAAAATAGAGTATCCCATCATATTACAATAGAATTTAAAACAAGTGGAATATAAAAGAAAATCCCCCAACATTGCAAGGAGGAGTTTAAAAGAAGTGACATAAAGGAGAGTACTTAAAAAGAAAGAGAGAGGTTGGATCTCTTACGAAAGTTCGGCAGCCTAACGGCGCCACTCAAAACTTCCAAAATGGATTGATGAGAGAGAAAAGGGTCTCTCATCTCATGAACATAAAAATTTCAGACAATTTAATATAAAAGAACATCCCAATCATAAGAGAGATGAGCTTAAAATAAATGACATAAAAGAGTGTACTTAAAAGGAAAGAGAGTTGTAGGATCCCTTACCTCGGGTCCGAATTGACTCGATCGTTCTTTAATCTCCTGAATAATAAACTTGAGTTAATTTCTAATTCCTTAAGAACCTTTTTCAAGTTCATTAGTACTTTTATACCACTTATTACCATGTCATAAACATTATGTAATCATTTAAGTTAATAATATTTGTTTTGCCGATATTTGGTTCTTAAGTCGAAAGTGGACTTCTTACAATTACATGTTGTTCGTGTGGCCAAATGATTATTATATCCAGAATTGTATTCATTATTTAGATATCATATATGTCATATATATCCAGTACATGCTTGCATTTATAACATTACATAATCATTTAGAGGTAAGAAATGAAATGCACCGTTCATGGAGACGGTAAGCCGTACGTACGCATGAACGCTACTTCCATTTCTATTTCGTATTTTATAGAATGGAATAATAATTATATAAAGGTATATTATAATTACAGTATAATATCATATATAATATCATATTTCCATCCTTTATACATCCCACATATGGTATTTAACGAATCAAATCACTTTGAGGGGGCGGTAGTCCGCACTTCCTTAAATGAAGATATCGCGTATACCCATAATGGAAGCCATAAAGGTAAGACAAAAATGAAAAATACAGAATCATAAATAAAACATAAACATATTATATATCATATATAAAAATAGTGACATCATAATGGCCACCTATGAAGGTGTTAAATGAGTATTGAACAATCATCGTTTCGGGAGGCAGAATTTCACCATCCACGGAAACCGTATGTTCTTTAACCATTTGATGTAGTTGTGTGAGATTGTAGCTCGAATAAATCTTATAACAACATCCTAGTATATTGAAGATACTGGTTTTGTTACAAAAGAAGTAAATAAAAAGAGTTTAGGGGGTTGGAGAAGCAAAATAAAACAAATGAACATGAGAGAGTGAATTACCTTTAAAAGTGTAACTCCTTTTGATTTGAGCCTAAAGGCTTCCTTTGAAAGGACTATGCCCAAAGGGAATCCTCTAGGATGAGGAGAGGGATGTGTAGAGAGTAAATGGGCAGGGTTTGGACGAGCCAAAGGCTTGAGGAGTGTGTTAAATGAGGTAGAGGTTGGGGCCTTTTATAAGAGGAGAGGAGGGGCACTTTTGGAAAGTAAATAAATATTACTTTATTTGAAAATGTGTTTCGGTTTCAAAAGGTCCCAAATTGATATAATTCGTGGATAAGGTGATAAGGCTTCGAATTAAACTCATCCAATTGGTTTTGGACATGTGTAGTTCATAGATTTTACATTATCTTTCCATTTTATTTAAATCGTCAAATAATGATGTCATCGCTGCATCATTATTGTGTCATAAATAATTTAATTTATTTAATGTCTAAAAATTATAAAAAAACTAATATGATGTAGGAAATCGTTTGAGCTTTCCAATGAATATTTATAATCAAAAATATGACTTGTATAACCTCACTTAAAAGTTGTTTTAGTAAAACATATCATGTTTGTGTCATTTTTACTTTTACATTAAATAAAAAGTTATTTATGTCATTTCCCAACCAATGTGGATCCATGGGGTCCCCAAGTTGGCCCATGTCTTTTATTGGTCGTCCATGACTCACCCAATAGGTGTAGGACAAGTGTAATGGTGTTTTCACATTCTTATAATATCATTTTTACCTTAAATTACACTAATTACCACTAATCGCGATTAAAAACTTAATAAGTTACTATTCACCAAAAAATTATTTTCATCCCATTGAACCACATTTTACATAATAATGACAACCATGTATGTAGGATTTTCAAAATTCAATACACATTAGTGGTAAACATTCATTTAACTGAAAAATCAGTTTTCTTGATTACCACTTAGTGGTTTCACTATTCATCAAAAATTGGAGTTTTTCAGAAAAATACCAAAACTTCACCCTAAGCTATATTTGATATTCCGAATTCAAAAATGAAGTCCGTTTTACAAAATTCAAAACATATTAGTCACATTAATTAATTTAATAATTAATTCCCGCTGTCAGAGCAAATAGCGTGTTTTTATAAAACAATAAGTATCAAAATATTGACACTAGTTTAAGTCTGATTTCAAAGTGAAATTAATTCCAACGACCACTATTGGATTTAATGGTAAAAATATTTTCTAATTTCACTTTAAAACCAATTAAAAATATAATCTAATCATATAAATAAATTAGATTAAAGAGAGGTTTTGAATTAAAATACAACATTTTACACTATTCATTAAAAAAATGAACATTATCGGAAAGATACCAAAAATTTACACAATGTAAATTTTGATGTCCCGATTCTTAAGAAGAGTTTTATTTGTTCAAATAGAATGTATAAGAGTGAGCAAAACTATATTTAATGATGTTTTGCCATCAAAAGGCGATAAGTGAACCTTTAGTGAAAACTAGGGCATATATGCCTAAAATTGAATTCTTTCCCTATTTTAAGCCTCCATCCTTTATTGGATAAATGTAAAAACATTTAAAAACATATATAATCATATTTTAGTTATTTCTATCCATTCCCGCCATTACAACGGCTACATGTTAACTACCATTTAAAATAATATTATTTTATTATTAGAGTGCAACGTAAGATTCCCAAGAAACTCGTTGTTGCGCGTTGGGTACGCCATCGAGCATAGCATCCCCTTTAAAGTCATTTAAATATTTTATTCAAAAATATGGATAAATATGAAAATTCCATATTCATTATTTACCAGGGGTGTTATAGTGGAATTTACTGACCCTTTATAAAACATCATGAATGATTTAGATAGATAATGTCTTTGAATGACCTAGAATAAAACAAAGGTGTCATCGATTAAAAAATGAGTGTATTATTTAGACATGTAATAAATAATTTTTTAGGATTATGTGGTTTTACATTATGATTATTGTTTCTAAAACTATGTTTTAGCTTTTAATAAATTTCTATAACCCAAAGGAATAATGTTTATGATGAATGAAATGGAAAAAAGAAATAATTTTCCTCCTAATAAACTAAATTTTCTGGGATCTAAAAGGAAAAAGATCATAACGATTCTCACAGAACATTCTAAAGCTATGAATCATGGTAAACATCCAAACAAGAAAATAAGGGATGAATTCTATGTTGAATCTTTCATGTGTATGTTACTAACTTCCTTTAATGGTTCTATTGATCTGTTATATTCTTAGTAATCTATCAGTACTACTAGAAAAATATTTTCCATTCTCTAGTGTTCATAGCATTAAAAGGTCACTTTTTCTCTCTACCATCTAGAAGGTGAGGTGGATCAATTGTGGAATCTTATCAAGAATATAAGTTGTTAATACTTTATTGAATATATAGATTGGTATGAGTTAAAGAACCTTTTTTAAAATAATTAATTTCCCTTTATTCTTTATGCAATGATAGAAAAGGAATTACTATGATTAATCAGAAAGATGATGTATCTGTTAGTAACTATGAAACAAATCATGCAATCCTTATGTGGTACTCTTTGGGTATTATCATCCAACCTGAATAAAAAATGGATCGATTCTTTGGTTTCCCGAAACCAATTGTTTTATAGATCGTGGACATAAGAGACTTTATCAGTTATAAAGTGGTTTTTTATATGCTATCAAGGTGGAAATGGATGTTGTATTTTCATATCAATCTCATTGTTTTTATAAGAAAGGGAAGATGGACTTCAAAGGAAAATATAAGAGCCATGGGGAAAAGAAAATGACCCTTCAATTATGCACAATGTCTAGGAAGAAACATGGTGGTAATTATCTTAAGGGGAATACTAAATGTATTATGTGTTAAAGAGAATTTCATCAAGCATTTATATTTTTAATTGATGGAAATAAGTTAGCTAATTATTTGAATAATAAGAAATCTCCATAGAATTTACCTCCCACAATTAAATGTTTCAATTGCATGGAGATTTGGAATTATTCTAAAAAGTGCCACAATCCAAGGACTAATTTGGAAGATATAACACAAAATCTATAAATAAAAAGTAAAAATGGAAATATTATTCTATTATAATTGATAATGTGAACTATGATAATTAGAGAATACATATCCTCTTATCCTTAGTTATGAATTTCATGTTTTATTTTATATGAATTAACCCTATGAAAATATTATTCATAATTTAGTGAGATTTCATGTTATTATCTACTTGGATTCTAGAATAATTAAATCACATATTCTTTTGGTACAATGGAAAACCCAAGCATCTAAGGAAATCTTTTATGTGTAAGATAAGAGTTTATATAAGTAATTAAGAATCATGCATGTTTTCAATATTGTTTTATAGAAATTCAGGTTATTTACATGTTTCATTATAATACATGATAAAGGTATTCACATATTTGGTATATGGTAATCAAGATCTCATTAATTTTATATGGGGGGAAAATTTTATGCTTAGTGACCTTATTTTTTATTTTTTTTATTTTTATCATTCGAAAGGGTCAAAAGGTCAACCATGTATGAAATGTTTTAGGATGAACTTTGAGTGTAGTTTTAAAGGATAACAAATTATATTTCTATATGAATATGGAATTAGATTGGATAATGTTTTCTAATAATTTTTATTTGATAGATAGAATTACTTATCAATCTATCTATAGATGTTATGATCTGTTAGTAATAACAAATTCAACTTCGGGTTTTTTGTAAGGGATGAAATAAAAATTGGTCAAGTAATGACCAATGGGTGATATTGTATATATGAAATACAATGAAATAAATAAAGTATATCTCCTTGTAAAAATTATTCAAATAAAGGAAAATAATATTGGAAAATATTCTCCCTAATACCATCGTTTCTTGTTTAACCAATGTCTTATAAATCATGGAATATTTATGGTTTTGAGGACATTTACATTCCAGTTATTGTTCACTTTCTTATGATAAATTTCCTCAATAATTATCTATAATTATTTATTTTTCTCTTCCATGTCCACATTTTCAACTTCCACCTATTTTTCCCTATGTGGAAACCTAGTTATTAGTTACTTTGGGTAACTGTTATGTTCCCAAATATAATTTTAAAGTAAATTTTAGAATTTATTTTTATAATGAGGTTTCCTATGCAATTAACTTTAAAATATTAAAACTCTAATGACCTAGACAAATTTGGATGATGAAATTAATTTTCATGGGGGAATAATGTAACACCTTCAGTTTTATGAATTAGTTTTTGTCAAACAAATTAAATTTCATTGATGGATTGAATTGTATGATACACAAAGTTATGTTTTCATTATATGATAAAGTTAATATTTCACAATACTAAACTCTTTTATTATATTTTGGTAGACACAAAACTGTCTTTGTATTGTGTTACACATAATGTCAGGTTCCTTCAATAACTTCTGTTGTACGCAAGACTGAGTTTCACTGAACTACAATTTACTATTTATATTATTATTAAAACATTATTATAGCTATAAGCTATCCATTTTAATGAATTTTTTTGAATAATATTAACTAAATTATGGAAATATAGTTTATGAATTTATAAAAATTCAATCCTTTTGTTGAAAATTATTTATAAATTGCAGTATAAACTATTTGAAAATAAAGAAAATATTTTTCTAAAAAACAAGTTTTTTATGAAAAAACACAATTTATATCAAAAAATTAAATTTACCACATTTTATGAATTAATTTGATGAAAATTATATATTATATATTCAATCAAATATTTAAAAGTCATATTAACTTTTTCCTTGAAAATGATAACAATAAATCCAATTTTAGTCACAAAAAGAAATATTTTTCTAAAAGATAGTATCACCACAGTTTAATAGAGCACCTATTTTAAAACTATGTTTTCATAAATTTAAAAATTATGTTTAGTTTTTTTTAATTAATAACATAATAATTATCTTAGCTTGAATTTTTGAATTTTTTTGAGAACAATCATTTTTTGATAAATAGTGGAAGATAATGAATTTTATTTTGAAAGGACTTTTATTATAACTTATTTATAATGTTAAATTATATTTCTATTTGGATTTAAAATTTATTTATATTAAATAAAAACTATTAATCCAATTTAGGTCATTGGAATAAATTTCAAAATGAAATTGGATATAAAAACAATTCAATCTTTTGAACATCTTCACTTAAAAAACTCAAGGTTCCGTCCTATCTCTAAGATTATTTTTAAATGAAATTCTACAACTTATGTGATTTTAATTTGGAAAATTGGATTAAATATTTTTTATCGTGATAATTTATAATTTATAGTAATTACATCATAGTTTTTGACAAAAAAACATTTAGTGAATGCAACTAAAATTAATTAATGGGATTAAGAGAAAAACAAGTTTACTTAGTGGTTAAACTTTAATTATGTAGAAACTTTATGTATAAACTTGTAAAAAATCCATTTTATGACCATATTTAGGCCACTTCCCCTATTTTACAAAAAATGTACCATTATTGGAGGCACATTATGTAAGAGATACCTCTCAATAGTTTTTACTTTTTTCTATTTAAAAAATCCAATCCTCTAGTAGAAAAGAGAACTCACCCCCTTAATTATTCACACCATTAAATAATTTTGGATAATATATTCCCTCCCAAAATAATCAATAAAATTCCTTAATTTCATCCTATATGCCTCAATTTCCATAAAAAGCAAACCAATGTGGTCATTTGGTGCAAACCTTTTGAAGTTACCTGAAGAAGAGGTTACATTCTCCGATGAGCATTTCTATTTTTTTTATTTCTCCAACCAATATATTATTATTATATCGTTATTATATAATAACAACATTATAATAAATATAATTAATTCTTTAGGCTAATGGTATCTCCTACTCCTTCACACACTTCCATAAAATTGGATACACAATAACCGTTTGTCTATACGGCAGACTATCACCTCACAAACTAATGTCATTATTTCTACCATTACCCCTATAAAGGTTGAAAATAGTGATGGAATTTTTGTTTTTATATGATATATATGAATATTATAATGTATTTATTCTTATTAAATTTTTATATAACTCATACCACCAGTATTTCCATTTTCGGGAATACAATAACTTTGTTTGTAGACGTGGGGACTACCGCCACCTCAAAGCGATATGATTCATTCATGCTCTACATAGAATATATTAAGGATGGTTTAATAAAAATATGTTATATATATGAAATAATTATTCTATTTGAATGATAATATATATATATGTATGTATGTATCTTTTACATTTACTTTTTTAAAAATACGATAAGAAAATAGAAACTGTGTTCATGTGTATGTACGGCCTACCTTCTCCATAAACGGTGTATTTCATTTCATATTTCAATATTTTAACTATTATTGTAAATAATTTTTTTACTTAATATATGTTATTTTTATATAATTATTTACATTATATAAATAAAATAATCATTATCTATGTAATAGAATCAAGAATAACTATTCAAGACATAAATGAAAAACAAAGCAGTTGTTACATGAAACATGTCGTGAACATGCAATTGGTAGTAAAAAATGTAATATATAGTCATATTAAAATAATATGTGGTATTATATATAATAATATGGTTCCTTGATAGATTTATAATAAAATTATTTTTGTTGTATAGGATGTTGGAACATGTATGATGGGAGTCAAGACTTCACATAAGATAATTTCATCCCTCTTTTTATATCTATGAGATACATCCCATATTCACTACTAGATTCATTTATATGGTGTATATAATAATCTATGAAATGTTAAATAATTATTTTACTTTATTTAATTATATTAAATGTTTCAATTTATGTTATTATTTCATGTGTATCCGGATTCAAATGTTACTCAAGTAGTAAAGGGATTTCTAGTCTCACTTTCATTTCTACAAGACTTATGTGATATTCACCACTCATTTCTTTAATGTGGTGTATATAATAAACATGAATTTATTATATTAATATTATATTTAAATATATGGTTATTTAAATATCCATTTTATGATATTTCTTTCATGAGGGTTATGGTTCAACAGTTAACAGATCAGTAAAGTAATTTTCTCGCAATTTGCTTTCATTGAGATGCATGTTATACTATGCAGCTATATTTTTTTACATGTTTTATAAATGTTACTTTGATATGTTATATCATGAATATAAATATTTTAATTATATTCTAATCATAATTTAATTTAATTATTTCGTGGGTTTTGGGATTCAAAGTTACCAAAGAAGATAGTATTTACTATAACAATCTCATCGTTTATGGGGATTTTTTAGGACTATGATTCCATTGATGAATTATTATGATCCATATATCAATAAGAATGATTAATTTTACTATAATTAGGTTATTAATTTCACATCCAATTAATAGTTTAATGTTTTAATATTTTATACTTACGATAATTAATAAAATGTTTTATGACGATCTATCTTTATTTCTCTTTTAGGTTGAAAAGATGTGTTCATTGAAATCCATTTTTTATTAAAATGTTTTAAAATTTTATATAATATCTTCCTATTATTTTTAAAATAATTTTTACTCACGTTTTACCATTTTAAAAAATGATTTTAAATTAATCTTCTTGTCTTTTTTCTATCAAGGAACAATTTTAAACTTCTTACAGTGTAAGAGGAAAGTTAGGCATGTATGAATTTATCTATTTTCATAAACATAGTTTCATTGAAAATTTAATTCAAGTATTAAAATTATATTTATAGATAATTTATTTTCCCTAATATTCTATATAGTTTTATGTTTTTAAAGTATCTTTCAAAGAAAAAAGAGTTCAAAAAAATATTGAAATGTAATTGTTAAGAAGAAAAATATTTTTTCATAAATAAATGTTTTAAATGATATTTCACAATTAGTTTCCATATAAAATTACACCTATTTGTGTTTCTCATGAATTACTATGGATATTATCCAAGGAAAAAAATATTTTTATTTCTTTGAATGTTTTATTATTATGATGATAAGTTTTCTATGAAACCTATTTCTCCACTACATGTTATACCATGATAAAACACTTATGAAAGATTCTTATTTTCATGGTTTATGATATTATTATGAAAGATATCATTTTTAAATAGGTTTTTATATGATGGAATGTTTATGATACCCATTTGATTTCATATTTTATGATATGATTAATGTTTAGGATCTTGTGGAAAACATATGTATGATTTCATTATATAACGGCGGGCCTATATATCCCTCTGATGCATTGGGTAGGGGTAAATGTTTTACGAAATCAAAGGGTACATGAGAGGGAATACTGATCCCTTAATAAGTGGGTATATGGTAGGTCATCCCAAGACTGTAATAAGAGGATACACAAGAGGTAATCCCAAGATCATAATAAGAGGGTGCATGGGAGGGATTCCCAAGCTTGAAAAAATATTTTAAATGGGAGTTTTCCCAAGCCGGTAACAAGAGGGAATATTATACGGAATATCATGATCCAAAAAATATGGTAACTGGGAGGTTATCCCAAACATTAATTAGGTACATGGGTGATTATCCCAAGCCTATCATGTTATTATGGTCTTGGTAGGTAGTCTTGACATAATATTTTCGTTGATTTTGTGTACGCCAAAAAATCTATGTCTTATTCTTAAGATTATTATCTCATGGATCATACTCTTTATTTCATTATGATTCATGCCTTATGTTCTTCCAATATTTATTTCATGACTCATGTGTGTTATCTTTAATATGATGGGTATGATTCATAATTTTTATGCTCATGTTCTCATACCCTTATGTTCATGTTATGATTATGTATCTCTTATGTTTACCCTTACTGGGCATCTGAGCTCACAATTTCATATATTTCCTTTCCTGAGGTCATTAATAAAGGTTTTATCTAGGAATACTAAATGGGGAGATAATTGTGGGAAATATTTAAGATCTTTAATCAAGTTTAATGATTTTGTTCCATGTTTCCAAAGGCCCTAAAATATTATGGTCCTCAGACATGTACATTTGCAATGTGCAGAATATTTTTCTAATGTGATGTAATATCCTTGTATGATATGATTGGGTTTTTATAGAGCCTTTATATAACAAACCATAGAACATCACTACATTGAGATGACCTCGGTAACCCGGTCAAGAAATCCATAAAAATATTGTACCATTCCCACTTGGGAATGTAAAACTATTGGAAAGGACCTACTGGTCACCAGTGTTCCTCTTTCACCGGCTGACAGGTGGATCACCTCGTGAAAAAAAAAACTAACTACCTCCTTTTTCAGAAAATGTAACTAATACTGGAGGCATAAATCTAGATACATCATCATATCATTGGGATATACTACCCAAGATGTGGGATGAAATTATCACATTAACTACTCATGTATATCTATTAGAACCCAAACAAAACCATGAATACAAAGTCTTTCATCATCACTAATAGTATAACTAGGAGGTGGTTCCACACCTACCATGCTCTCACATATTACTATTCCCACAACATCATACAACTATCTCATCCTTAATCAATACAGAATAGTAGAATTCCTAGCTAAGGGTGAAATAAAATTATTCTCAAGACAATCCTATAACTCCAAGTGCATCTATGAACAAAATTCTATAAGTTTCCACTCACAACTAGCCTCCTAAACTTCTTTTATCTATGTCCTCCTGCTTAGTACATCATTGACAACATTTCCATTTCTGGTTGTATAATAAAGATTGATGTCAAAAGACTAAAGAAATTCAACCCAACTTCATTGTCTCAAATTCAAGTCATAATTTCTAAATATATACATGATGATTTTGTGATCCAGTTACACCAAAATACACTCTCCCTATAAATAATTCATCAAAAAATGAACGGAATATACAACATCGACTAATTCAATACCGTGTATTGGGTAATTCCTCTCATATGACCCCAATTGATAATACATGTATTCTATTCATTTCTCTCCCTGCATCATAAATATTCCTAGAACGATACCTATTTGCATCATATTATACAGGGTAGCTTTGGTCTGGATCTAGAATAATTAGGATTGGGACTCAAGTTAATCTCCCTTTTATCTCTTCAATGGATGTCTCGTAGATATCTAACCAGAAAAACATTACACCCTTCTAAATCAATCTTATAAGTGGTGTTGCTAAGCATGAGAGTACCTATGTAAAATGAATTCAATATCCATATATCCCCAAAACCTCCATATATCAAAGGCATTATTTGGATCCCCCTAAGAAATTATAGCTCACACATGCAGTTAGAACACATGTGTCAGCTCTTCCATAGATGAAGCGGAATAGAGGTCTCCCTGAATAGTCTACACAATGAACTGGAAACCCTCTCATAATTAGGACTTTTCACCCATATAAGGAACTATAAGTGGTGCCACAAGTGGCACTACAATAGCTTCTACTAGTTTTTAGGTCCCACCACCTCTGAACAATGGTCATTATCACCATTATGGCACATGACTAGAGGTCACCGTGGTGGCATATCTCTATAGATTATGAACACACACCACTGAAAATGAATTTAGTAATAATAATATCATAAATTAAATGGAAGGATATACAGAATCCTCCCAATAAACGTTCCACATTCATCCTTATGATCTTAAAGATAGAAAAATGTAACATGAAATACCATAAAAATTATTAGAGACACTACCTACTACCCATTCTAAATTCAAGTATATGTTAAGCTCTATATTTCACATTATAGGTTCCAATATATCATACAATGAATTTTCCATTTCATAATTCCAATTTCATTTACATTAATATATATATTTTAATTATATTTAAATTTTATTACTAAATGGATCATTATTTCTGATCTAAAAGGACCATACACATCAAAAATTGAAGTGTGGCATCCATTTAATCCTAACCATAAGATGTTCAATTCCATGTCACCAATGGTACATAACTAAATATTCCATAATTTACTACCTTGGGTGTTAGTTGTAGAAAATGAAAGAAAACCTTATTTAGGTTACAGTAATAAATATAACTACCAAATATTTTTCACAACACCTTAAAAGAATCTTTAATCTGTGAAAACATTTTATCACACAAGGTATGCATAATAATTTTCATGAAGTCATGAAATGCGTCCAATATATAATGAAATATGTGTGGCATATGAATCCTATTTGTTTCAAAAAATGACTCATAATACCAAAAATTCCTTGACATATTGGTCCAAGGATGAAATTACACCCTCAAACATAATAATATTATAAAAAATTGTGCACATCACCCAATAGTGGAATAAAGTAAACTATAATATGAAAAATTCATAACAGCGTGTCACATTATAGGAAATTTATATTTTTATTGAACATGTGTTAGCAACTCCTAGACACATCTAATTACTAAATTCCAACACATCCATATTTCTCCTTTCTATCATCCCAAACTGTATGGTCAAAAAAACCTCTTTGATACCACTTTGTAATATCCCAATATGGGAGCCACTAAATGGCACACCAAGCCGATGGGCCACATGGATCCAAGAACTCCTCCCCGTATTCTAGAGGATGTGGAATAGTAGTGAAGATATAATGTGGGAAAGTGGGGAGATTATACCCTCATGATCAGAGTAACACACTAGTATTATATGTAAATAAATCTATGAAGTGCAATATAAACCACAGATAGAAGATAACATCCAGAGGATTATAATAACAATAAATACAAAATATATGTGTCATGTACAATATGATGATCATGTCATGTCTCTATACAAAATGTATATTAGTACATGGAAACAGGCATACAGTAAAAAAAAGTATTAAAAGTTTAAAAATACCAAATGGAACTATCTCAGGCTATCATCATGAGAATAACTTGTCCCTATTTTCCCCTTCTCTTAATCAACGAAAAAATTAGGCATCATAATGTGAGTGCATTTACCAATCCCAACTGGAATCCATGAAGTCTATTCTACTACCCAACGGTGTCCTGAATAGGGTGTGATATAACACTCAATAGGCCCCCACCAACGATGTCTATTACATGTATAGTCGTCGTATAAACAATGAACCTACATTGAGTATATCATAGGTATAATATTAATAAAAATGATTTAGTAGGTTTGATACTATCCATCCAACAACTATAATCAAATACTGATACCAGTTCTATTTGTATACATAAAAAACGTCCTCTTTTTCTATTCCAAGTAATCCTTTGTCAAACCCCAAAGGGCCAGATCCAATGTATAAAGACCATGGCATTCTCAATGTCCTATGCTATGGAATTAAGTCTCAAGCCTGAAAGGTCTGAATCCAATGTATAAATGACCAAGATATCCTCATTGATTCTATGTAGCATATTCATAGAAACTCTGTAAAGTCTTTGGTGGAGTCCAAGGAGCAATTACACGGAGCATGTCCACGGAGGATGTCCACAGAGCATTCCAAGGATAGTCCAATCAATCCAAATCCAAGGAATAGAAATGTCATTGGCATCCAAATTAAACAGAATCCATGGAGTAAAAAAAGACTATGTCATCCTATGGAATAAGTATCCAAGGATTATAAATGTCCAAGGCATCCACTACCATAATCATGATCCATGGAGTAGAAATATTCATGGCATCCAATGAAATTAGGATCTAAGGAGTATAAATTTCCAAGCCATCTACTATCATTATCGATTCATCATATTAGCTCACGACCCATTTCATTATCATTCACATACCATTAGTTCATCCAACCCATTCCACATATTCCATAAAATCCATTTATTCGCTTTAAATCATTTTATAACATGTCATCACAAGGAAAATAGGAATAAAGATTCTATTATTAAATCATTTAATTATCACTTGATTCTATAGGGATTCCACTAATTGGGAGACCTCACACACACCCAACGAGGTGGTATAACAAGGGATAGATACAATAACACTCCTCATGTGGGGTCAAAGTTAGAGTGAACAGACTCTAATCATATAAAGGTTCTACTAGAAAACATAAATAGGTCTGAAACACTATAATCAAGACATTAGTTCAATTTTAAGGGTACTTCTAGAAGGGCTAGTGTTCAGCATATTGGTAACATGGTATATAAAAAACCAAACATCAATGAAAATATATAGATCAATTAGTGTATACCCGTGGTAGAACACTTGTCTAGTATTGACCACTGATTTGGTCCAGATTAGGAGAACAATGAATAATGGAAGAAAACCCTATAAATAATGCATATTATATTGCACCAAAATAACTCCATCAGTATGAATAAAAATAAAAAAGGAACAATATTAATGAAGAACTCGTCATTATGGATCCAACGAGATGAAAGGTGTTTGAATCTGAGACCAGATCAAGGATCAGGTGCCAATCTTAGCATATGTGTTCTTTATGGGTGAAAAATTTCTCCCTTGTGCATTAGAAAAATGAAAAAATAATTTATTTTAACATATTAAGGATCCATATGAAAAATTGACTTTTCACCCTATTTAACTGGGTTACAGAGATTAACCGCACAGTTAGCCAAACCATGCACCAATTGTGAATCACTCACTATCGTAATAGGTAACCTGCATGGTTCATAGACATGGTTTGGGAAACCATGCAAAAACCATGTTTCATGCCTATTACTAGATTCTTTCCTCCAAAAGTTGGGCTCTGGACTCTAAATATTCCCTCGACACCACAGAAACCCTCGTGAATGCATTATCCACCTACATTACTACGAAACAAAGCATTTAAACTAAACATTAAATGATTTTTACCTCATAGGAAAAATCGGGATCATTCATATGTTTTCAATTTAAATGTGAAATTTTAGTTCAAAACTCATGTCCCATACTCAAAATTGAGAAAACATGCTCAGATTGTCTTTCCACTTTAAAAAAATTCTCATTTATTAATTTTCTTATTTGAGTATTAAATAAATGTTGATTCAATATATGTTGTGGTTGTTTTAATTGAAAGTGCATGTTATTAATTTAAAATGAAATCTTAATTCAAAATGTATATAACATAGTCAACTCGAGAAAGCGCGCTCGAATTGTTGTGTTTTTTTAAAGAAAAGTTTTCATTTTTCATTTGTATGTTTTAGGAATTAACTACGCATAATTTTAAAAGGAAATGCATTTGAACATTAATGAAAATGTTTATTTATAGTTTTATAGTTATTTTTTAGTTCATAATGTGTGTTGCATACTCAAAACTAGTCAAATGTCTCTGAAGTGTCATATTACCTTTTAATATGGTTTATTTATGCATTATGTTATTATTAATATTATTGTATTATTTTTTATCATTTATTTTATCCATTTTATTTATTTATTATTTAATTTTATTTATTTATTATTTGTTTCTTTATCTATTATTACTAAAATGATCATTTCATTTAATTATAACTACACAAATATTTTCTATGGGGTTTCATTGATTCATGATGAAATTATCCTACATATTTGATTCTTTTTTAATTGGTTAGAAATTGCCATTATTTGTATTAAATTGTAAATATCAATTTAATTTTAATTTATTGAAATTTTTCTTTGTGAATTTTAATGTATTCAAATTGATCAATATAAATATTTTCCTTATTGTATGAAGACATTTGAAATATGATAATAAATATCTTGTTTTTTGATATATCTACGGCTGTAATGTGTCGGTCGTGTATCACTATTATGAACCTACTGATAATTGTCTTATCAATGCTAGTTAGGGTTGTGATAAAATTATTTCATTACCAAATTTAGTGTTATCACTTATAAAATATGTTTTTATGGATAATAAAAGGAGAAATGATAAAAGGGGGAGTTATATGCGTTGATGGTTTAATTATACACCCATTAATGATGATTCTTTTTAATTCACATAACTTTGAATTATTTTTTATAATTTTTTTAATATATTGAGAGGTATATCATGAAGTTTAATCATCATAATCTTGATCAAAATAAATCCCAATATAGAATGAGATTTTAACAAAAATCTTTTACCACTTTTGTAACTTTTGAATTGTAATCCCCATGAAATAATAACATAAAATGAAACTATAAATATGATTAAAATAACAATATTCATTACATAACATGTAAAAAATGTGTTATATACACCACACAAAAGAAACAAGTCGTGGATATGGCATATGTATCCTATAAATAAAAATGAGAATGAAAATCCTTTACCTCAAGATTCACTTGCTTAAAAAGTTCCCAAACACCCTTTATAATAAATTAAAATTTATTGTACTACTATAAAAAATAATTTAAATACTTATAATATTAGATATGATACTCTTATTACATTTCAACACCCATTTATTAACAATTAATTATTAAAATCATCATTAGGTGTTAACTATTTTGTTTTTCATGAGAGTTTTGGTTTGATATTTTTGGTCCTTGTACATTGATCATGGTTTTTTCATATCCAAAATGTTATTGATGACTTAAATATAATATATATTGATTATATACATATTTTTATTCATCCATTAAATTTATAGTTATAAAAATTAATTACATTTTTCATGGAGATGTTAAGTCGTATGTACGCATGAATATTGTTTTTACTTTTCAACCGAGGGGATGAAAGAAAGGTAATTATTAATTAAACTCTAAAAAATAATTATTATATAATATATATATATATATATCATATATATTCATTATATATATCCTTATTACTACCCAAATAAAGTGTAATATAAAAATGAATCACATCACTTTGTGAAGGTGTAGTCCACACGTACGCATGGGCGAAGTTATCGTTTTCCAATGGGTTAGAATTTAATAAGGTAGATATGGTATTTTAATAATAGAATCATAATTATTTCATAAATATCCTGTTTAAACATTAATCCTATCATAATAACAATCTTTGAAATATGTGGATTTAAAATAAATTGTATCACTGCATTGAGGTGGTAGTCCACACGTACACAAGAGTGATAATTTCACTTCCCATTTGATAGAATATAGGTGAATATGGATGGTTTCATGATCATAATAACATTTAAGTATATTTAGGATATTTATGTTATTATTTTATTATTAATACCATAAACGTTTGGTATTTACAAGAAGAAATAAATTTAAAGAGGATGGGGTAACACGATTGCATCTCATTCTGTTAACCTCCATCAGATCCTTTCATAAGGACCCTAGGAATAGTATTTTAAGAATACCAAAACCACCAATCAATGGATAGGGGATTTTATATGATATTGATATGGGTTTGTTGTAGTTTTAAGGCTCAAAGTGGTTTAAAAACATGAAAGGAGGGGCATCCTTTATAAGTGAAGGGTAGGACACACTTTGAATTTCATAAGAAATAGAATATTATAATGTAATTATCAATCCAAATACTTCTAAATGGACATATATTAAAAGTTTAAATAGTATGGGGATACAATATTCAGATAAAAAAGTATTTATAAACGTTTTATTAGAAAACATACCTTCATATTTTGGTTTAACCAACCTCCTTGAGTAAATCTATTTTAATCTTAATAGAGGTGACAGTTTTTTATTGTTTTTATTATTCATTATGAATAAAATTGAAATAAGTCTCATTACCAAATTTGGATATTATAATTCCAAATATTTAATCAATTTTATCAAAATCTATTTATAAATCTTTAATAAATTAAATTTAAAATAAACTAGAAAAATGCGACAGAAATCAGTTTTCAAGAAAAAATGTTTTCTTATATATATAATACTTTTCTACAAAAATTAAAATAAAATTTATTATAATGGAAATAATTGAATTATTAATAATAGAAATGAACTAATTTAAATTTTAAAACTATTTTAAAATAAAATTTATCTTTTTAATTTTATTAAAAAAGAATGTATTCATTAAAAATTAGTATTTTTCACTATTTATAGAAAAAATGATCTTTTCATAAAATTATAAAAAATCACTCTAAAATAATTATGAAATGTTAATTTATACAATTAAGTCCATTTTTGATAAATAAATTTTCTAAAATTGACAAAAATTAGTTATATTATTGTCTCACAAAAACCATTTATGGAGAAAAGTGTATTTTTAATGGGGTTTTAAAAGATGTTTTTCTAAAAAGCAAATAATACTAGGTAATTTTATTAAAAAATATGAAAAAAATGAGTTATCCATATAAATTAATTTGGATTTTTTTAAGGAGGCATAATTTATTTAGGTCCTTAACACTTTTGTTTATAACCATTGAGACAAAATGTTAAATCCATAAACACCTTTGTATGAAACCAAAAAAATAAAAATAATTTTTAAAATAAACATATTTGTAAAATTAATTTATATATATATATATATTTAAATAAATTTATTATTAGTATTTAACTACTATTAAATATGCAACATTACTACAATTGAAGCAATCTGGATTATGAGATAAACTCTCACTCAGGGCTCCCTTATATATTAGAACTTCTCATAGAAGTCATCATGAATTTCCAGTATAGGATTTAGGTTCCTCTTTCCTATGAAAAATTAATAATATATTATTAATAATAATTACAGATTAATTAATAATTATTTAATAATATATAACCATTATAATACATAAATAATAATAAAAAAATGGTTGTAGATGTTAATAGAAAGGTGATGCGGTCCAATGTAGTTATTAAAATTAATATGGATTAGGAATATGATCATATAGAGTAAAGTTTTATCATTCTGGTTGTAAAAAGTATGGGTTTCTCAGAATAGATCATTGACCTTCTATTTTGGTGTTACAACTCACCTTAGTTCCACATTGTTTTTATGGTAAAATAATGCGAGTTTTTAAAGTCGGTTAGGGGGATGAGACAAGGGGACCCCCTTTCCCCTAGCTTATTTATCCTGGAATATGGCGCTCTCCATAGATATGTTTCAATGGTTATGTAGTGTGACTTGATCCACCCATACCATTATAGGGAACATTTCTCTATGGGTTCATATCTTATTTTTATTTATAATTAAGTTTTTTTTATCAATGGTAATAGCCCATCCATAAAATGGTTCAATAATATTTGGGAGGAGTATTCCAAAATGAGTGGTCAAGTCATCAATATAGATAAAGATAGGGTTTTCTTCCCTTCCTTCTATCCAAACAGGTGAAAAATCATCATTGAATCTTCTCTGGGTATTAAGGAAAATAAGTTTCATATGACATACTTGGGTACCCCTATAGCTCCTAGAAGGGTCTCGATTTGGAATATTGAGGAATTTATCAATAATATCATTAACCATATCAATAATTGAAAATATAGGTTCTGGTTATTTGGTTGGAGGAACACTCTGATCAATTTCATTCTATCATCCATCCTCATGCATATTCTCTCAGTATTCAAGGTTCCCAAGTCAATTATTACGAAATTAGAGTGCATATTTAATACATTTTTATGGGACACTCAAGGATAAGTTATATGTAAATCATCTTCATGGTGTAAACTTGTGAAACCTACTAAGAAGGGGGTACCAATGTTAGATATGTGGGTGATATAATGTATTTCTTACAAGGGAAGATGGCATGGTATGTGATAGAGGGTTGGTCCCTTAATATCTGTTTCATTAGAAGGAAGTATGGTAATGGATTCAGAGAGAATGAAAATTCCACCTCCTCCATGTAGATCACAATGCATGAACACATTATGAGACTACAAGATCACTCCAGGTGGATCCTGGGTTGTGGTGACATTAACATTTGGGAGAGTAACTTGGGATGAGGTATCCCAGATTTTCTAGGGTTACCACACATGACTTCTCAATCAAGGAGTATAGCATGCATCCTCCACCCCTGCATAATCAAGGATATCACCCCCTGTATATTTTTTTGCTATTATTGAGTTGGATGCTTACCCAAACCTATGAATTTTTATAGGTTCCCCTTTGGGTAGGTTCTCAAACATATCAAACATCAAGATGTTTCTCAGATAATCATCTATCTATCCTTGGGTTAGGAGGATCTAGAGTAAGGTAATCCCAGCCAAGTAAATATTTCTCATCTATATAATCTATAATAAATAAATCCTATAGAGGTGGATGTTAAAGAGAAGGGTGATCATATGGAATCTAGGTTTGCTTTTGATATGGCCCCTAAGGAGGAGACCTCAGTTCACCTTTTCTTTCAAATTGAATGGAAATATACCCTTTGGAATGAGATGGGATAATTTAGGGGCAGTCCAGGGGAGGTGGCCTCCTCTGAGGAGTTCCTCCGAGGCTATTTCATCGAAGCTAGTAGAAGGTATGAGGAAGAGGCCCAGTTAATCCTTCTAGCTCTAGGTTGTTTGAATTTATTTCTAGAATGAAACTGGATCATGAACTTCGGCCCTATCCTTCAAATGATGTAGTCATTTTCAAGGCCATGTGCCTAAAAGTAGACTTGGTGGGGCCTCTTAATAATCCAAAGGATCCTACCTATCCCAGGAGATAATCTAGAAGTAGTTACACTTCTATTATTTATGCTTCCAAAAAAATGGGTGACTGGGTGAGCTAGTCTACCCCTCCCACAAGGTTTCAAACTCAACACCAACGGGTCATGCATCCGGGGGAGCATACATGGGGGAGGATTGGTCTTTGACTCGATAGATTCAATGAATTTCTCATAATATACTTTTTATGGGACTTATGACTCTCTTATGATATAGGACATGGCCCGTCTCAATGGACTTGAGCTTTTCAAATCAAAGAACATCAATCTAACCATCGTGGAAATGGACTCTAAAATCATTTTGAACTCCCTCAAGGTGCCTCACCTTGACTGTGGACTATCACATAATTGATCCTCAAATGAAAGTATCTTATCTCCAAAGATATTGATATCCTCAATACGTGGTATGAATGACACTATGTAATTAACTTCTTGGCCCCCAAAGATACCCAAGAACCCCCCCTCATGGAATTTTTTAATCTTCAATCCCTTAACCTGAGGGGAGTGGATGTGGTTATCAGGGATGACCTCAGTATCAACTTCTATAGGCCTCTGTGATGTGTGTTTCTTTGTGGAATATAATTATATTTTAGAGAGTGATACATAAATAATAATTAACTATTAAAATACTCAATTAAATATTCAATTAAAGGCATCTTGGAACATGGATTTGGAAACCGAAACCCATATCCCCAAAATTATATTTAGAAAGTAAATGTTTAGGGTAGAACATGTGGATGAAATGATATGAAAATGTCATAAATAAACCATTACCAAAAAGAGGGGCACAGTGCCCTACAAGCCAATCATTGTAAGGGACTATAGAGGAATATATATAATAATAAATAAAGGTGTCTTGATGGGTGGTATTTCCCTTGAGGGGCTATGACCTGCCTATCCGACTATATGAGTATGAGGTGTATGTGTTTTTCATTGTAATTGTACCTCAACTACTATATAAATATATTATTAAACAATTACTAATAACTATTTTTAAACTATCATTTAGTTACTTGATATTAACAAAAATGTTTGAATTATAATATTACTTATTATTATTAAACTGTTATTAATTAATTAATTAATTGTTTCTAATTAATATTAATTAGTAATAAATATTAATTAAATAACGTTATTTACTTTTTGACTATATTAATTTATAATAAATATAAATTAATAATTAATATTAATTACTAATAAATATTTAAAATTATTCTTCAGTTACTAATTAATTATTATTATTATTATATATTTATTGTTAATTATTCATTATTCATTATTTATTATTGATTTATTTATTATTATTATTTATTAGCAAATAAATACAATGTATTAGTAAATAAATTTTATTTAATTTCTATTTATTTAAAACCTATTAATTATTAATAATTAATTAGTAATTAATTAGTCATTTATTTATATTATTAATTATTAATTAATTCTATTATTTAATATTGTTTAATTACTAATTAATTGTTAATTTGTTAATTGTTAATTTGTAATAGTTGATGTTAATATTTTATTATTATTTTGGTATTATTATTATCTATTCTTAAATAATTAGTAATTAATTATTAATTAATAATAATATATTACTAATTCTAGGGTGGAAATAAGAACTTGAATCCCATATTAGAAATACATAAGGATTTCCAAGGAAATCCCCCTTGTAAAAGTGATCCATCGATGAGGGTTTCTCTCAGAATCAATGATGTTTTAATTGTCATAATACTAGATATTTAATTGAATTTAAATCTTGTTAAAAAATTAGTTATATATATATATAAACAAAACAAAAATAAATATCTAAATTTTAAATATACAAAAATTTATACTAAATAAAGTTTTTTTTGGTTTTAGGAAATGAAATTTTAGGCCTAAACATCTTGGCCCAAAAAGTTCAGGACAATTAAGTTAAGGACCAAAATGCCTTTTGTCCTCTGCCAAAAAAAACAAAGGCTTTTAGGGGCTTAACACATCGACGACCTATTTTCTAAATAAATTTAAACCTAGACTAATTTTCTTTTTGTTCGAAAAACTTCTATCAGAACCTATTTTTAAAACATATAATTATCTTATTATAATTTGAGTTCTTGTGCATTGGCATTATCTAAATCCATTATATTTTTAAAAAAAATTATGGTTATTCTTATTCATACAATGAAATTTAACAGCTAGGTTATTAACCTATACTATAGTACGCTTCATTTAGACTCCAGTAGGTGTGCGTCACAAGTCAATGAATTAATTAATTTTTTTAAATATATATATGATAAAATCTGGGATTTTTAGACTTAAATTGTCATGATTATTAATTAAAATGATCAATGATTCATTTGTGACTTGTAGAAATTAACATCATATCATTATGACATGTAGTATGGTTGGTATGATTGGAATTGTATTTTTTTCAATTTAAATGTGACATTTGAGTTCAAACACATGTCATATACTCAAAACTGAGAAAATTTGGTCATATTTTCTAGAGACTTTAAGAAAATTATTTTTTATTAATTTTTGATATGTAATAATTAACATCATGAGATTTGAGTGATTGTGTGGTCAGTTTGATTGAAATCCTGTGTTTTCAATTTAAAATAACATTTTAGTTTAAAATGTATGTTATATAGTGAAACTTGAGAAATCATGCTCAAATTGTCATTATATTTAATGACAATGATTAATGATTCATTTTTTACTTTTATAAATTTACTACGTATCATATTAACACACATTATGGTTGATATGACTAAACATGCATATTTTTAGTTCGAAAGTTATATTTTACTCCAAAACTCTCATCACATACTCAAAAATGAGTTGACATGCCCAAAATGTTGTATTACATTGTAATATATTTTATTTATGTATTATATATTTATTTGTATTTGTGTATCATTTTTTTCATTTTTATCATCCCTTTTATTTATACATTATTACATCGTATTTATTTTTTATTTAGTTATTTGTATTGTATTACTAAAATGATAATTTCTTTTTATTATAGGTTCATGTTTATTTTCTTTGGGGTTTTGTTAATTCATGAAGAATTTATCCTATAAGTTGGATTCATTTTTGATGGGTTGTAAATTGTGATCATTTGTATTGAAATGTACATATTAATGTAATTATAATGTAGTGAAATTTTTTATTATAAATTTATTTCCATTCAAGTTGATCAATATAAATATTTAATTTTTTATATGAAATCATTTGAATTACGACAATAAATAACATTTTTTTTTGACCCACCACGACATTATTTTTGTTGTATATCACCACTAGGAACCTAATTATAACAATTTTATCAACACTAGGGTAAAAAAATTTTAATAAATATTTTGTGTATATATATAGAAATATAAATTTTTTCATAGGGGTGTATTATAATGGTTTCACCTTTGAGGTATCTCGCGAGAGGTCTTGGGTTTTGGTCTCACAAAGTACTTGTAGATGTTATAGATTTTCTTTTTTTTCATTGTATCACACTCCCAGAACTGTTGTAATATATATTTTTTATATAATGGAATGTTCAATCATGATTATACTATTGATACATGTGGCATGTGGAGAATTTATTGTTGTGATAGCTAGCCTAAAAAACCTTTGGTCGTGGGACATGGGCGGCTAGGAAGCCTCTCACTTATATCATTAAGGACAAAGAGAAGAGAGTGTGGAGTAATGGGTATTGATGGGGGTGGAGGGGGAGAGAGGAGCGTCAGAGGCTAGGTGCGTAATTGGACAATGTGGTGAAGGGGATGTACATAATGATGAATGATTTGGAGATAATGACCAGACTCGTGAGACAAGTGTACGATCAAGTGGAACATGAGAAGACCATCACTGTGAAATGTATGAGTAATGGGAAGGGGATGGTAGTGATGGAAGTGGGGAAGGAACTAGAGTCATAGGATTAGAACATGACAAAATAGGTGGATAAACTGGGACAACAAATTTACCTATACCTTTTGAACATATATAGATCTTGGAAACGTGTTATTGAGTAGTTGTTTTATCCATTGACATTAAATTTACATTAAAAAATTTATTAAAGCAATGATGTGATCAGATTGGTGAAGGTGGAGATCCTATAAAACTTTAGACGATGACAATCAAGGACCAAAATAGCCCTTAATTCCAGTTATGTACCAGAATGTTTTTAACCAAATTCAAATCTCATTTCATTTAACAATCATAATCATTTTTATCCTTAAATGTATTTTATCATGTTTTTTCCCACAAACTATAATCATATGTTAGTTTTGGTCCTACATTGTAATTTTCCCTAATATTTAACCCTGGGTGAAAGATAGTTCAATGACTAATGTATGGGTTTAAGGGAATGATCATAGGGTTTTTATGATTAAATAAAAGCATTTAAGAAGTTACAGATATTATGAATCCCTAAACAAATATATAGTCAATTATGTACACCATTAAGGTTCTAATAAACTCCTTCGTCATTTAATCATTAATCACCATGGATTTTCAGATATAAATAGATATTCCATCCTACTTAGAAGGTAACACTCTAGGAACCTTTAATACTTGATATGATTATGGAATTGAAGTTCCCAAGGCACTTACATCATTTTAAAAAATTATATCTCTTATTTATTTGAGTGATGCTTTTATCTTCATTCATCCTGAATGTATCGAATTGAAGTTTAGAAATATTTTAACTCAGTTGTAGAATATTATATGTTCCTTTATATGAAATTGTAATGGTTTCCCACATTTCATAAGTTCTAATACATTGAGAAACTTGATTAAATTCATCAGTTCCTAATCTACAAATAATAGCACTCATAACCCCTGAATTAAGGTCATAATCATCCACTTGAACAACACTCCTCTATTATGGTTCACATTATGGAATATTATATGTTTTTATAACTATAAAATTCATAGTTAGTCCAATATTCTTCAAATAAATATTATTTTCAACATTTAACCAATAATAATTATCACTATTAAAAATGAAGAGAAAGATTCATGGATATACCTTCTCTTAAATTCACTCTTCAAAATTGTATTTGTCTATATTTGTTACTGAGGATTGTAATGGATAAAATAAATCTTCAATATATTGTTAAATGATACGCCGATAACTTTGTAACTTCTTTTCCATAAATAAATGGAATATTAAAATATAAAATTTTATTATAGTTTCCAAAATAATCTCTAGATGTTTGTGCACTAAATTTTAGTCATTGAATCTAATCATAAAATAATCTCTTAAAAAATATCTGAAAATCCGATAATTAATTAAAATTCAAGTTTATAATTTCAATTTTAAACTATCAGTTCCACCAAATATCTCTATGATTTGTGTAACTAAAATTTTCTAGAATTTCTCAAACAAATATGTTCTTCAATATTAAAATATTCAAATTTTAATTTTGAATTTTTTTCAAAAAAAAATTCATTATAATAATCTCCTTGACAATATTTCGTGAAAATAATTTCAATATTTTAAAATATCACCATTGAAATAATTGAATTATAATTTTAAACACCATAAAAATAATCTCATAATTATATCACTAGAAATTTTCATAAAATTTGTAGCATCCTAATGTCACAAGATTCATCCATTTTTTAGATCCTCAAAAATTCTGATTCAGTGTTCAATCTCGAAGGATTATATTTTGATAATTTAAATTAATTTTATGAGGATCAATAAACACATAAATCATACTCATGTTACATGATATATGATCATTAATCAATATCCAACATAATCTAAAAATTATAGAATATTGCAGTGACTATTATCATCTTTTCAATCACCCAAATGACCTTTTTATTCATTTTAATAATTTAATTAAACTACTACAGAAACTAATTTAAACAGCTCTAGAAAAAGTCATCAATAGTGCTAAAAAAGTGATATTGATCAAAGTGTTTTTAAGAGGGGTTCCATTTCATCAGCGTTAAGAAATGTACTGATAAAATACCCCTTTTATCCAAACTTAAATAAAAGAACTGATAAAAGTCAAACAATTGTTTTTTGAAAAATATGAAAATTTTAATAAAAATAGAGGTGGAGACCACCCATTTTATCAGTACCCCCTTTATCAATGCTAGGTTTCCCCCCTTTGACAATGTTATGCACACCTTCACCCACCCATGACCCTACCCCCTTGACACGAACCCAAGATCTCTCCCTTGTTGGCCTGGACCCTTACCACTTCTCCATGTTTCTTTGTTCTCCATTTAATGGTATATTTATATTTTTATGTAATTATATATATATAGCTATGTTTTTTATCCATATGTTAATTCGTATATATATATATATATATATATATTAATATGATTTTTGTTAAATACATTTATAAAATATGTTTTTTGAGTATGTTTATAAATAAATAAATACATACACACATATATACAACATACATACATATATAATTATATATGTGTGTATCTATAAATTTAATTATACATATTTTTATTTATTTACATGTATTATATATTAATATTTCCATAAATATATTAGAATATATATATATAACATATATTAGTTTGTTAACATAGACACACACAAATACACACACACACACAGAGAGAGACATTATATAGGTATATAAATATTCATATATTTTTTAAAATAAAATAGATATTATTTTTTATTTATTAATTGTTTACATATTTATTTATAAAATTAAATTTTTATGTCTAAATTTATAAAAAAATGTATATATGAGTATATACTTACTCAAATATCTTATCTAAGGATTTTGAAAAACAAAACCCATCGCTCCAAATTTTTTTAACAAAATAAAAGCATACAAGACCGAAGGGAAACATGTCAAAAATGCATAATTCCAACATAAATTTAAGAGAATTAATATAATTTCAATTCATTTTGAAGCCCATATTCTTAGTAAATCATTCTCGGCCTTTAGGATGTCAAGATCATTATCTTGTCTTGACCCTTTTATGGGTCACATAGTCATCATATGATGATGATTTAGAAGATCTTTTTAGAGAAGAGAATATTATGAATTTCCATGATAAATCTAGACATTCCATTTGTGGTTTGGATCAAATTACATCTGAAAAATTGATAGACAACAGTTTTTTCACTACTACATAATCATCAAAACTAAATAACTCTATTTCCATTAATGAAAATGTAACCTCATTCTAAGAGAAGTACCATTTAGTCTCTTCCTATATGAGTCATGTAATAGGTCTTTCCCCATACAGGTCCTTTGGGGGTATAATATTCATGTTTTTTGTCCATGCTATCTGAAATTCCTCATCTAATTCCTTTCCAAATGAAACATAATCATTATTTAGTAGATCATTGAAAGAAGGTGGATATGACCAATCCACCTTCTCAAAGTCAACATCACTCCTATAATGTGGTTCGTGAACCTATAAAGGGGAAACCTATGGAGATTAAAATATGATAGGATCATCTTGAATGTGAACCAAAGTAGATGTAGCATTAATATTATATTTATATTCTTACACTTTCAATTTTTGGGGCAAGACTAATTGGAATCATTCATCATCCACTAAGGACTTCTAACATTTACTCATTGACTCCTGAACCACAATGAATCCTTGTTTGTCATGATTAAAAGAATCCAAACCCTTTTCACTAATAATAGTGATATCATTTTTACCCAACAAGTGAATCTCACATGCATCAATTTCATTGGATAAATGAGCTGTTGAGGGACTTTTGGGTCCAGCATATTTGGAAGTTTCTATGAAATTAATGATAATAGTATTTTTGGAATGATCTAGATCATTTTAAAATCTTATTTCCTTCCTATTTCTAGGGAACACAGGATAATCTACATATAATTTTTTATTACCTTTATAGTATCTCTATGAAAGTAACTATTCCTATATTATTTTATAGTCTACCATATCCTTGATAGAAACTTCATCCAGCTCATCCATATAAATAATTTCATCAATTCCTTACACAACTTGATAATCATTTTACTCCCTTGATAGAGGGGATATTATTTAACCTACTTGTAAAGAAATCCTCTTGTAGATGAGGCCACCACAACATATGGCATCATAGTGGTGTCATCTGCTAAGAGATCAAGGTATTGTTTCCACATAAGGATTCCATATCTTGTGATAAAATATATTCAGAAACACTTTAGAACATAATTTCTTATTACGCCCATAACACTACACATTATTAAGGGAAACCTTCTAAAAATAAGTATTCTTTTTAGCCACCACATTTCCATGAGTAAGAACTTCCAACACTGAAGCAGGAAGAGATGTTAAGGAGGTATAAAAATAATAAGTGCTCCTTCATCAACTTGAGGACCGGTAATAAGAGAATTGTAAGAATACCCTATTATCATGACCAAAACCTTATACCGACCACCCTCAACCTACTCCATGAACATTCAAATTTTATTAATGTATTTCATTCTCTTCAAACTTTTGTAACATGATTTTTCTTCATGAACAGAATATGTGTAAAAAGAATAGATGATAT
Source organism: Viscum album (assembly GCA_963277665.1). Classification (NCBI taxonomy): domain Eukaryota; kingdom Viridiplantae; phylum Streptophyta; class Magnoliopsida; order Santalales; family Viscaceae; genus Viscum; species Viscum album. The sequence continues at coordinate 213,867,284 of OY728119.1, read as the reverse complement.
ACCACTTATAGCTCAATGATTCCTCACCCATTTTCTTGTAGATCTAAAAAAATTGAATAAATTTTTGTACTCAATTATATGATTAAAATCGTCGTCATTCGTTGCCATAATGGTAGTCTCAACAAAAGAAGAGTAGAGATAAGATTCAACTAGAAATTGAGAAAACTGACGATATTTATCCATTTCAATCTCCTGATACATCTTGATAGTAATTACAATATATAAACATCATAATATCCATTTGAGTTTAATCATTGAAAAAAAATTGATTCACTAGTGAAAAAATATTAGAGGACCCCCTTTAAAGAGGCAGAAATCCCATTTAATGTTATAAAATTGGGATACGTCGACTAAAAACTCAATTTTGAAGGACTTTGTAGACTTTTTTTGACCTAAGATGTGATAAGTGGAACCACTCTATCACTTTGGCATAGAACGTTTCTATTGGTTTGATTTGATATATGGTAGAGCTTAAACAGATGCGCTGATCAAATGTTATGACAGCCCAAAGTTCAAGTAACGTTTTCAAATTATTTTGGATTTTTTAATGATTTTTTTATTTTCCTTATCATAAAATTGTAATTATATTCTTAAAATATGATATTAATTATCAAATTATTAATTTATATAATTTTTAAAATTATATTATTGTCCATATTTTCACTAAATATTTTATATATTAAATATAATTTGGTATTTAGATTTATATAAATCATATTTAATAAAATTTTATATATAAATATATAACAATATAATTATATTTTTATATTAATATATTATTTACCCATTATCAACACTAGTAAAAAAGTGATGATAAAAATCCCCCTTTATCAATGCTACTAAAAAACCATTAATAAAGGGGGTACCTTTAATAGTGCTAGAAAACGCTAATAAAGGGGTACCTTTTATTAGAAATTTTATAAACACTAATAAAGGTACCCCATTTATCAACACTTCATTATCATTGTTAAAGGGTGGCGCTACTTAAAGCCAAATATGTGGGAGTTATAAATGAATATATACTTCTAATATATCCATCACAACAAAAATCACTCATTTATGAGATCTTCATCCTATGTTATTATCAAAATACTAAGATCTAATAAAAATATAAATGATTAAGATATTTATATAAATACATGAAGATTATTAATATTTAAGTGTTGAAATATAATAGATAATTCCAGGTTGATATATTCTTCATGTGATAATAAAATAAAATTGAATGTATGATCTTCACTCATATATAATCATGACTATATTGATTCCTAATAACATCGTAACACTACGTAATTCATAGAAATATTCTTTATGGTGAGAGGTTTATCACCAACATGAGGATCTCAAACATTAGGTACATTCCAAATGTATGGTTCGAAACATGTGGATCATTCAAAATTTGAGGTTTCAAGCCTAAGGATCATTCCAAACAGGAGGTTCCCGAATGTGAGTATGATGCCAAATAATAGGTTTGAATTGTGGGGTTTCTAACTTCCAAACATGGGGTTAAATCCAAGTATACGGATCATTTCCTTTACAAAGAATATAATTATTTTCAAAATGAATGATTAAGATGCTATCAACACTCTGAAAATTTCTCAAAATAAAAGTGAGAGTAAAAATAAAATATTACATGAGTAAAATAAAATAAATAAAATAAATAAACAATAAACAATAATAAATATTAATAATGAATAATTAAAAAATTATTAACAAATGAAAAAATAAGTGAAGGTTTTTATATTTATTAAACTAATAAAGTTTTTATTAAAACAATATAAATAATATGGGGTTTATTTATTAAAAAATAATATAAATAATAAGGGTTTTAATAATTATAAAAAAATAATATAAATAATACAGGGATTAGTAATTATAAAAATAAATAGAGTGGCTAGGAGCCACTCAAAAAAGACGTTTTCAAACATAGAATATAATTGGACATGTCTAAGGAAACTATTGATTCCTTCCAAAGTTGTTGGTTCTGGTAATTATTTAATTATCTTGATTTTTGTTAAATAGACTCATATGCAATGATTTGAAATTTTTTTTCCAAGAACGATGTCTCCTTATACCATAAAATTTCATTTTTCATAGTTTACCACTAGACACTTTTATTCACATTTTTTAAATATATGATCCAAGTTATGTAAACTAACATCAAAAGACATTATATAAACTAGAAAGTCAACCATGGAAATTTCTAATAAATCATCTACCATGTCATGGTATTTCTGTGTCATATATCATTGTAATTTTCATAGAGCATTTCAAATTCCAATACACACCCCTAATTAGGAAATATTTCAATAACAATATGTTAATGTTGTCTTCGACTTATCTTTCAATTAAATCGGTATTTGATTACATCCTGAATAGTGATCTAGTAAGCAATAAAACTCTTGCTCATATTTCCTTTACAATATCTGATCCATGAATGGAAATGGAATGTGATATTATTGGGTTGTTGTGTTCAAATTTATACTTTCAAGATAAACTTGGAATCCCATGATTTTTCAGGTTGGTATCAACTCATCCTCATTATTCATTATCATTGTCAAACAACTTTTTTGGAACTAGTTGTTGTGAGAGAAACCATTCTCTATAAAAAGGGATAAAATGATATAGGTATCAATAGGTTTTGAGAACTATTTTATAAAAAGTCCTTCATCAGTGGAGTCAGTATTCTTTGAGGTTAGTGGCATTGGTTTGGTCCTTTAAAAATTATTTTACGTGTGAAAACTATGGATTTGATTCCTTTTATGTCAACTACATTCTAGATTATCGAGTGTTTTCTCCTATATTAATTTTTTATCAGATTGTGTTCTTGTTATTGTGTTATTACAATGTTTATAATGACTATAATATTGTAAAAGTGGGTTCCCTATAACAGAAATTAATATCACTATTCAAATACCATATCATGTAAATAGTGAGTTATGCATAATGTAAACTTATCATAATAGTGTCAATATTTTTTCATCGACTATATATATAGTAATGTCCTTATATTATATGTCATATAATATGGTTATAGTAATTTCGAGAATATAATGAGAATCTTGAGATACTGTAACATTCATATTAAACATATCTCCCATTATCTAGACACATAATACTAACTAAACATATATGATGTTTGACTATCAAGTCTTATGGTCCCAAAATCATCAAGACTTATCTTAAAGTTCGCACTTAGTGATCTCGAGCAGATGATATCATGAAGGATAACCCACCAATAGGAACACCAAATGTTTCAAGTATCATTGGTAGCTCCTATCTGTGAACATGATTAATAGTCTTCTGACTTAATATAATTATCTTTTTATACTATTTGATTATGTACTTTGATGAAAGATGAAAACTATATCATTTATATTGTAGGGAGGCAGCTTTCATTGGGTTTGTCAGTGGTTGAATGACATTAATTGAATAATTAGGATATAATTTTTCGCTTTCCAAAGGAAGTTAAATCTCAAGCCTAATTGGTCTTCATGGTAGTACCTTCACAATATACATGGCCTTGGTAGGAGTTATGTCAATCGAGAAAGGGAAATGGTTGATAAATCAATAAAGGATAGTTACACATAGTGTGCATCTTGTTTTATGAGACATCATGTGATAAAGAGATTGTATTACATGACGTGTGCTCGTAGGAGGTGGCCATTAATATGACTACTCATTATCTCTTTAGGGGCCTTGATGGGTTACTAGACTCTAATCTTAGTATATGAATAGTATTATTTGTTATCGTGATAAGGTCTTAAAGGGTCACAAACCCATCATATTCATAATTTTGGGCCAATTATATTGAATAGAATTTTAGGACATGGTGAACCCACGTCTAAGATTTAGGGATGTTCAAGAATATAAGATCTCCAAGAATAAATAAATTCATATTATTAGAGTTTATAATAATTATTATTGAATTTAATTATTAAAATTATTCATCATTTATTAAGTGAATACATGGGAAAATATTTAGGGATAAAATATTATTTTAATATTCAAGGTTGATTTAATATTTGTAGGAATGGGAAGTTGAGTTAATGGGCCACTCTTATCAATTTTATTATATCTTGAGTAAGTGATAAAAATATAAGTGATGTTTGAAAACACATTTAGTTGGTAATAACACATAATTTATGGATTATTCAGTGGGAAATAAATATTTGGGGATCATGGAGACATTTTGGGTGTATTTTGCAACTCACTATATACGGTGGAGGAGACTCTCTTTTGGGTCACTATTCATTAGAAGAATTTGAGAGTCTCTATTTATCTCCTATCTACTACATCCAAGTAAAATATTAGAGTTCTCATTCCTATATATAACTATTTAAGTAGTTGTGATTTTTGCAACGTCTAACGATCATCGAATATCTGTGCTAGTACACAGATCTCAATGATTAATGTTCTCAAAGACTTTTGAAGCATGTAAGGATGACCTAGACGGATCCAACATCAGTTACTTAGAGAAATGGTTATAGGAAACTAATGGTTGTTGAACATGACTTAAAATCCATTTATATGATTTTTGGTTAAATTTTTATGGTTAATTACTTCATGTGGGATCTTCAGCCTTCATACTAGTTCGTACATCACCGGAGACGACATAGTTATATCGATCAACAATGAAGATTTTTAAATCACCGACCCCTCTATTTCTTATACATGCCATGTTACCTTAAATTGGTATCATAAGGATCATGAATTTTTTTTAATCCAAAATAAATTAAGTTTGAATTAATTTGGAGGAGGGCGTTGTAACAATACCAATTTTATATATCATGATTCAATCTGATCTTATATAGTTAAATTATGGACATCGAAAATTTTAATTTGGATTCAAACCATTTTTGCAGGTATAAATATTGTATAACACACACAAACAAACCTATATGTGTGTGTGTGTTTTCCATGAGGTTTTCCGCCCTCCATCTGAAATTTTGATGGTTGGAATACAACCTGGAGAGCCAGAATAATTTTAAATGGTGTCAAAAACTATTCAAAAACAATAAAAAATCTAAGGGTAGTAGGCGTTGTAAAATGGAAACAAAATAAAACAAAATGTATAGGGTAAGGGGGTAGGGCAGATATGCGTACTGATTTAATAAAAGGGACATAATGTGCTATATAGCGCATAGAAAGAAAAAATAAAATAAAATAAAAAACCCCCTAAGTGGGACCAAGTGGTATATTTTATTTGAATTAAAAATAGAAATGATTGTTTTATATCATTTAATTTTCCTCTGACATAAATTTATCAAATCTTTAATTTTTATTACAAAATTAATTTTGTGTCAACAGATAGTGAACGATGACCAACCAATGTATGTTTAGGTTTTATTTATTAATAAATTATTGAATATGTTTGAGGTTTGTATTAATTAAATAATTAATTATATAGTTTTTGCATAATTTATCTTCCACATTTAATGTATATGGGTATGTGTATCTATGAGAGTTATAATTCATTTGTATTACTCATTCCTGAGACCCCCTCACCTATGTGTATGTATTTATTTATTATGTAGAAGATTAAAAATTAAATGGATTGTTCTATGACCATGAAAAATTCTAGATGATCCATGGAAACATTGGATTTGGGAGAAAGTTTCAATACAAGTAAGAAAAGACTCAGGTATTTAAATCTTAGTGTCTCAGTTGATCCATTTACATTGAATGGTTCAATCAGTTTTAAAAATTCATGATCAATCGTATCTTTTGTTTAATTTATACACCATTTAATATATATTTTTTGGTATGCAAGTCTGTGTGACCACATAAAATAATAAAAAACATGCATATATTAAAACTAATATATATACAATGAAAACTTTTTATTTCATACATTGCAAAGATGTGAGTTTCATCAACAAATATGGACATATCAAAAAGAAAAATTATTTCATTATTCTAGAAATGAAAGAAACATTCAATGTGATATTATGTCATAAACCCTTCATTCTTTTCAATATAAAAAACGATTGTATAGTGTACTCGTTATCCATAGTTGAGGGTACCTCCTACTACTAGTGAGTTATCATATGAGTGATGATTTAACTTAATTAAAATATAATCAAATAAGTATCCATAGGTAGCTTATTTCCACTTTTGAGGAATATAGTTAAGTAAATCATGTTTATGATTTCTAGATGTTGGGACTTCACTGAGAAGTTTAAAGAGTCAGGAGTTAATGTGATTGGTTAGTCAAATTCATACCTTGAAACTCTATAAGTATTGATGTAACCATATATTAGACTATGAGGACAGATTTTAGGGATCCTTTCCACTTTATGACTCATTTGACTTGGAATTCTAAATATAGTAGTGAGGACTACATTGGTTCAATAAAATAGTGGTGTTCATTTAATGATTTCATCGGTAATGTCTAATCGATCATCAAGATAAAAGTACAAATTTTAAAGTGTTTAATTTTTTTTGGAGAAATGACAAATAATACCAAAAATAAAATATGATCAATATTTGATAAATAACATTCCCTCGTCAGTGGGAGTTTCCAAGAGTATTACATGCACTTGCGTAAAGTACTACGATATTGGAAATTTTTTGTGTTGGATTCACAACAACCTATTAATCTACATCATGAATAGAGGGTGAGAAATATGTTGATAGTAGACTCATGTATGGAACATTTTAGGTTTATATCATAATGTTATCATCAATTAATGATATTTTTTGAAAAACACATTAGGAAATTTATGTTTTAACATGTTGTCTCATATCTGATAATCTTATGAGGATAAAGTGAATCAAAATATTAATGTAGTGATGATTTCACTGAATGTATATAAATTGAAGAACATATCAGGATCTTTTAATACATACCACTAATATATATTTATCACCCGCCTAATCTAGTTTATTTTAAGATTACATAATGAACAAAATTGAGAAAATGGTTCATTACCTTTGGGTGAGGTTCTCCAAGTACATAAGAACTTAATGAAATTTTAATATTTAGTTCTTATGGTGATCATTTTTAAAGACAAGGTAGAAATGGAAAATGGAAGTGTGACACCAAAGGCACCTTCATAATGACCTCCAATAGAAATGAGGAAGATCATTATACATAAAGTGGTTTTATTTTCATGTCCTGATATAAGACCATGGAAGATTAGATGAAATGAAATTCAGTAAAAGAAAGCATAGGATTCCACTTAGTGTATATTCATCATCGTATGTGATGTTTATATCATATTTCATGGTTATTGAGTTAAACATGCATCAAAAATTAGTGTATTTAAATATAGTAACCATGTTAGAAAATAAACAATATAATAACTAATATGAATTCTCTAAGAACTTGAGAAAGGGTGATTCCTAAGTCACCATTAAGAAGTGAACCACTTCTAATTGTTGATATTAATGATTTATGTTTAAATTTTATTGAGTATAACCAAAATATTTATTTCATGTGTCTATTAGACACAAAGAGATTTTGTACCATTTTTTGAATGAATGTTTCTTGCATTGTCTAATACCTAACTAATAGTTCAGTATGGCATGGATCATTGGAAATAAATAATAAATATAAAATTTCAAACTCAATTATACCAAGTTGTGGAAAGATAATTTATCTTTTTGGTAAAGATAATTAATTGAGAAGGATATACCAATTATGTTTTTAACTATTTAGATCGAAATACCAGAGGTATTATCAACACATTTACTTATCTAGTTTTTATAAACAAACCATTAAAAATAAAGTCAGGACATAAAGCTTCCATAATATTTTCATCTATAAAGCATGAACTATTCCAAGGATAAGTCATAGAAAAACATCAATACATTATAATATTACATTAAATGTTTTAAAGAATATAAATGTTTGGTATTTTATATGCATGGTCAAAATATATGATAGCTTCAATCCCATTTTCCAAAAAATATATCAACCATGAATTTATCAATTATGAAATGAATATTGGATTTATTCCTAAAGTCAAATTTCTGTATATACAGAAATGTTTTAATGTTAGTAAGGATGATAGATGATGATTCAAAAATTCAAATATTGGCCAATAAAATAGAGCGCAGAGTAATTCATAAATACACATTTCCTCAGAGACATAAGAGTCATGATATAAGGGATAGAAGCATCGATGTTGATACTAATATGCATAGCATAAATTTCTATTATTTTCATAGACATGTTTCAAAAATTGAATCATTATCCCACAACCATATTCCAACTATAATGAATAATGGATATCATATGATTTATAGAATGATATATATCCATCAGGTCATAATAACATGTGTTTATACGCAAAGTGTTTTTCGAGGATATAAACAAACTTGTATCAAGAAAAAAGTGTATCTTTGATCGTATCCTATTTTTCATATAGGATATTATCTATATACCCATGAAAAAAATAATCAAGTGATAATATATAATTATAAAAAAGGGTTTTCATCTCTATTTGAAATCGTGGGAGCAATATCGACTTTAGCTAAGTCAAGGATGAAGATACGCGACTAGTTAAAAGAGGATAAAGGACCACAGGAGCATGTGGAAAATGAATTCTAAAAAGACCATACTGCATAGAAATTTTAAAACCATATTTTTGGATTTAATTCACCACATCTAGTGATAAATTATTCATTGATAATAATTAATTCTATAAGTAAGTATTAAATGGAAAGAAGATAATATTGACAAGCGTAATTAATATTTAATAACTGACTCCATATCAAAAAATAATAGGTCCTTGGTATTTTTAATGTTTCAAATTTTGATAATATAGTGTTATTTAGGAGAATAAATACATTTAGGGTCAATATTGTACCAATGGGCCATGATTAATAGTCAATAGATACAAGATTCCTTATATAGTCTATGAGAGCTCCTTTGCACCAATTATCATGCTTAATCTATTAAAATAATATCAGTTTATTTGAAATTGGATGTCAAGACAAATTTTATTTGAAAGTGTTCATATGAAACAACCATAAATATTTTGTGACATCATAAAATTTCAATAAGGGGTGAAAGTTACTAAAATCCAGTTTAAGATTGATATAAGAAGAAAAATCATAGAATATTTATTTGTAATGAATTTTTTCCACATGACTATAAGAGTTTATTGGGATAAATCATGTTTTTCAAGTAAAATATGTTTGATAACATATGAAAAAAGGAAATGGGACTTAAAAATAGTTAATACCATAATGAAAGTAACTCTCTAGATATTGGCTTAAAGTAGCAATGTAAGTTATAGGGAATAATACATACTCAGGTAAAATCAATGGGTTTTTTTGAACAAGAATATATATATATATATATATTAAAAATTTATTGGAAATACAAGTTGGAACCATTTGAGTTAAAAGTTTTACCAATGTATCATGGAACAAATCACTCCAAGAAGACATGTATAAGACATAGGATCAAATTAATGTAGTGAGTCAAGTTCCATACACTTATGTGGTGTATCAATCACATATATCAAGTAATATACTATTTATCATATTTCCAACATATACGTTATGGAAGTAAAATATTAGTTATATACAGAATAGATCAACAAGAACCAGTCAAAACTATCTAATTGTACTTGAGAGAGTACAAAATATATGATCCTACAACATGGAGAGGATGGTAAAATAGTTATAATGGGACATAAAATAGTGTTAATTTGGATCAATATGATCTAAAAACACTATCTGGATAATGTGATAAGAATAATATGTTCATTCAATCCAGTGGTAGACAAATCTATAAATATTGACTGTATCGTGGCTTCTGATGTAGCTTAAGAAGTAGTATAAAATACACAATAATTTTTCTAGTTTATAGAATTGCACCTAATAATTAATATTATATCATAATATAAATTGTGATAGTCCTTGTACTAGTACGAAATAATGTTTCAAGTTTTTACAATGGATAAATTGAAGATAATTTGGGATATCATCTCTTGAGGAGTCTACCTCAAGTAGGTAAAGTCGCAAATAGTAGAGTCTCCACACTATGGAGACGTGGTAGGACCAAAATCTAAAGAAATAAATCTGTAAAATAATGATCTTATCATGTGATATCTAACAAGGATAGTTAGAAATTTAGAACTACTATAAGTGGGAATGTTATAAAAGTGGGTTCCTTAGACCCAACATGAATAGTACTTTCTGATTACTGTATCATTAATATAGTGAGTTCTGCATGATGTACACTTACTATAATAGTGTTGATATTTTTTCATACAATATTTATATGGTTATACTTTTAGATTACATGTCATATAAAATGGTTATAACAGTTACCATGATATAATTAGAACCTTCAGATACTGTGAAATTATTCTTAAACATATGTCATATTGTCTAGATACATCATGCAAATTTGATACAAATGGTGTTTGACTATCAGTTTTTCAGGGGATCATAAACAATGATACGGATTCCCATGATGTCTTCACTTGTTGAACTTAGGTATATGAGATCACAAGGACTAACTCTCCAATAGGAAAACCACATGTTTCAGGTGTTATTACTAGTACCTATCTATGAACAAGTGTAATGGTCTCCAAAAATTTGATTGTTATTAGTGTATAATATTTGATTATATACTTGATGAAAGATAAAAACTATAGAATTGATGTTGTAGTGATTTATATTTCATTGGGTACATCATTGGTGGTATATCATTGATTGAATAATCAAGAAAGAATCTATCGCTTTCAAAAGGAAGAGATATCTCGGGCACAATTGATTTAGATAGTATCACATTCAATAAATCATTGGTTATGGTAGAAGTAATTAAATCTATCTCGTAATTTCAATGAAAAATAAATCAATAAATTTTGACTAAAGTTTGTGTGCTTCATACTTTGTGATATATTATGACATAAAGAGATTGTATTATACGATGTGTGTTCGTATGAGGTTACAGTTGTTATGAATACTCTTTATCTCTTTAAGGGACTTGCTGATTTTCTAGACTCAACTCATGGTCTATGAATGTTATTAACTACTATATAGATAAAGTCATAAAGGGTCACACACTTAGAGTATTCAATAGTCTGGTCATTTTCTCATGAATATGATTTTAAGACATTGTTGGAAACACCAGTGGGGTCTAGGGATGCCCTGGATATATGATCACCAATAATATATAAATTCACATTATTTGAGTTTAGAATAATTTGTATTGAATTTATATAAAAAAATTATTTATGAGATATTATGCGAACACATGGAAAAATATTTAACAAATGAATATTATTTTAATATTCTAGGTTTTTTTATAATTGTGAGAATGAAAAGTGGAGTTAATGGCTCAATTTTATTATGTGATATATTATATTATATTACAATAAATTAATGAAAACTTAAGTGATGTTTATGGAATAATTAGTTGGTTAATTCACATTATTTATAGATTCTTTAGTGGGAAATAAATATTCTAGGTTTGAGGAGTCGTTTTAGGATTTTTTACTCATTATATAAGTATGAGGAGGCTCTCATTTGGGTCACTATTCATCACAAAAATTTTAGACCCTCTCTATTCACTTTACTACATCCAATCTAGAGAATATCTTGATCCAATTAACCAATCTGATTTCTTTATGAATTGAAGGATCGATGTAGTGGTGATTATCAGGACATCGTAGGCATCATCAAATATATGTAAAAAACTACATGTTCATGATTGATTAATATATATACTTTAAAAGTGAATTTGGATAATTTGTGGTGATACAAAATAAGTTTATTCATGCTATGGTCAGTGTCCAAGAACAATTTTTGATGATGACATCAAATCCTTTGAGGTAATTTTCAGTTTATTTTTTTGCATAATCCTTCATGTGGGATCCTAATCTTTCATAATTGTTTGTGCATAACTAGAAAAAAATTAGTTACATCAATGAAAAATGAAAATTTCTAAATCCCCAACCCATTTTCTTTTACTGCATGCCTCGATACCTTAACCGAAGCATGCACAGAGCCTCCAAAAAGAAATACATAAAATTAATTGGTAGCAGTTTCAGTTCTAACATCGGTGTCTTGATAATACATAGTGTTAAATCTTGGTAATTGTCTCTTTTCAAGAGTTCAATGAATTATATTTCCATGTGATTAAAATTTTTTTCTTCCTCATGAGATAGTTTCTCTCTCTTAGACACCATTTCATCAATCCGAGCTATCATTCCATATTATTTTACTATTTATAGCTATTATAATGTTATCTCATTATAAATTTCTTCTTCACTATCCACAAAAATGTATTTACATTCAACCAAATATGCTCCTTTTTAGTTACTTTTACTACATCAAACATAACGTGTTCATCACCGACTCAAAAAATAAACCTTTAGTGTTTAACATTGATTAATTCATTCTTGATTTCAAGAAATGGTCTTCCCAAAATGATGGGAACATCACCATACTCCTCCATATCAAGAATGAGGAAGTCTATAGGGAAACAAATTAAACAATATTCATTAGAAAACCCTTGGGAATTATATGAGGGTACTTTACTAATCCACCAGTAATTTGTAATTTTATCCTTGGAGGATTAGGTTTAGTAATACCTAATCTACATAATATTCTCCTTGGTATTAATTTAACACTTTCAATGAGGTTACAAAATTCATTTCCAAAATTACAGGTGCCAATGGTTTATGAGATTGAGAAACTTCTATGATCGCTCATTTTTCATAGAAGTTCCTACTAAATAAGTACTAAACATTATTCATTAAGGGAGATGACTCACAAGTCTTCCATGTTCCTCTTGGTGGAGATAAATATAACGACCCATAATTTACATACATTGTTACTACTTCAGAATTGAAGCACAATTATTACAACATATAACAAAACTATTAAAGGACCATATAGGTATAGTGTCTTTAGAAACTGGGAAACATAAACAACTGGTTCATAAATCATCTATACTATCTCCCTTTTATTTTATCATATCTAGAGTAACTTTTGTTATATCATACTTAATACCCTTCTTCCTGACCTGAGTAAAATAAAACATAAAAAAGGGTTAGATCAAATTATTAGTAAGGATAAACAAAAGAAATATCAATCACATCATATTCATAAGAATATAACATTTTGGAAATCTTAACCTACAAAAGAGATCATAATTTCATAACATGGGATAAATCATAGTAGTGAAATGTAATCCCAATAATCATAACATGAAACTTCATGTAATACACACATAATCATAGAGAATTATTTCTTAGTAGTGAAGACTCATTTACAAGACTATCATAGCGGACAAAGTCCATTTCTGAATCGAGTTCACTCATCGTTTCAGTCCTATGTCACCGAACTGAATTAACCTGTCGTTCGAGCCATGTCTATCTCATGAGATATAAATCTTTACCCAATTCATTAGAGGGGGATATAGGTCCCACCCATCTCATAATGATACCAATATTATGTGTTCCACAAGATCATAAATCTTACATCATAGCATAACCAATGTAATAAAAATGGGATTCTTAAACATCATGCCACCATATCATAATCCATATAAGATAAAATGACATCTTAAAAATAATTCCATCATAAACAAATCAATGTAAAAATAAGTATATAAGCAGAAACCTATATTATCTTATATGGAAAATAATTTTGATAAAATTATTTATCTCCATTCTTGAGGAAAATATCCTTTCTACATCAAAAACAATTTTCCTTTCTTAACATGTCATAAAATTTTCAACAAAAAAAAGTTGATTAAAAATAAACTTAAAAACATATAAACGAATCTTCTTGGAAATAATTTCCTATGAAATCATAAAAATCCATTCAAGCCATATAAGTTAAAAAACATTCCTCTCGTACTTTGGCCGGAAAAGTCAAAAAGTACCTTATACTAAAAACGGCAAAAGATTCCCTTCATATCTTTTACTAAAAACTCACCAATGGGTAAAATTGGATATAAAATATTGTAGAAGGATATAAATAATAGTAAATATTGAAAAAACATAGATGAAGATGATAAATATTCCCCAGTAAATTCTGAAGTATAAATAATCTCGGATAAAAATGAGATTGTGAGATATTCCCTTACCTTGGGTCTGATTTGCTTCGCACGTGTCCAAACATCCTCTTCTTTGAAGCGCATATTCTTAACCTCATCTTACGGCTCTAAATATGGTCTTGGAAGAAGACCACGACATCTAAGATGTTCCTAGGGAAGTGTAGAAGATGAATTGGCAGGGTTTGGCTGAACTTGAAGGTTAAAAGTGGTGTGAGGAGGAGAGGGAGGAGGTGCCCTTTTATAAGGGAGGAGAGGGATACATTAGGAAAACATAAAATACTATTTTATAATAAAGTCATATTCAGTTTTTAAGACCTCCAAATATATTTATTTAGAAGCTAAGGTGGGTATGGGTCGAAATACTCTAAACCGATAGATTTTAGACAAGTTTAGGTTACTATTTTAACCTTATCATTTATATTTAACTTTTAGTTAAATAATTTTACTTTTCCCATGTCTTCTTGTTTTCTTACACTATATGGTTAATAAACTTACTATAACAAGCCTAACAAACCCCAAGTGGTTCATTATTAATATATATAACCTTATATATGTCTTTTGGCTGAACCTTATATTTTGAGGAATAAAATAACAACTAATAATATAATAATTATTTTAAAAACTATTTAATGTCAATTTTGACACTATTTGGTAATTGATTTTTGTGAAAATCATAATAGCATTATTAGTTCGAAAAATGTCAATTAAATCAATAATAATATGTCATATTAACCTATAAAATTAGATTAATTCAGGAAAAGTCTCAAATTACATTTATTTGGGTATTTATAATATCAATTATGTGAATATTTCCTTAATAAGGTAATTACTTCATCATCATTGTGTCATAAATAAATTAAATTATTTAAAGTCTAAAAATTATAAATAAAATAAAATTACGTAGGAAATTTGTTCGCTTTATAAGGAATATTTATAGTCTAATTTAACTTATTTATAACCTTGTATTAAAAATGTTTTAGTTATTAAACTTTGATTTTTACTATTTTAACTCTTCTTTAAATAAAATAATATTAAATGTCCTAATATAATCCAGGTGGACCTAAATGGTCATATTTTATTCCTAAGGTTGTTTTTGGTCGAATTACACTTATCCAACAGAATTAGGACATGTGTTAGTGTAATAATAATACCATTTTTACCCTTTATTACCATATTTACTTTTCACCGTGGTAAATAAAAGTAAAAAGTTACTATTCACAAGAAAAATTATTTTTATCTTATTAAACCACATTTTACTCTTTGATGTTAACCGTGTCTCTTGTATTTTCAAAATTCCACTCAAAGAAGTAGAAAAAAAAATTTTATGTAAATTTTCAAACTTTCCTATGAGGTGGGTAAAAGACGGTAAAAAGTTCAATAAACATTTTTTATATCTAAAATTATTATAAAATGACTCTAATAAATTACTTTGAACATATATAGGTATTATATATCAATTTTGACCTAAATTAAATTTAAATAAAATAAATAATTATTTATATAAAAAGTCAGGTTTTAAATAGTAACTCAGTGTTTTCACTATTCATCAATAATTGAATGTAATCAGAAAAATACAAAAAATTCACCCTAGGTAATTTCAATATTCCAAATCCAAAAATGAAGTACATTTTGAAAGATAAAATTTATAAAATTTCAAAAAGTGGGTATTACGTTTCATAACGGTTAGTTTTAATAATATTTTAATAGTATATCATTGTTTAGTGAAACTCGGTATTGCGTACAACGCAAGCTGTTGAGGAAGGTCATGATTGCATGTAAAGAAAGTCAAACTAGTGTTGTGTGTAGTTAAATATTCCTTTGATGATGTATATAACATAAATACAAAATATTTCTCATAAAAATCTCGGGTGTTACATTCTACCCCCCTTAAATTGAATTTCGCCCGCAAAATTCGTCACTTTGTAACAAATAGATGAGGATACCTCTCCCTCATAATATCCTCATGCTCCCATGTAGCTTATTCTAATTCGTGGTTCCTCTATAAAACATTCACCAAGCGAGTGGTCTTGTTCCGTAGGACTTTTTCGCAACGATCCAGAGTATCTATCGGCTGTTCTTCATAAGAATGATATTTCTCCAGTGGTACAACTTCTGAGCTGAGTACATGTGAAGGATCAGGTATGTACTTTCTTTGGAGAGATACACGGAACACATCATGAAATTGAGAGAGATTTGGTGGAGGCTCCAATCGGTAAGCTACCTTCCCAACACGATCCGGTATTTCGAAAGGACCGATATACCTAGGGCTTAGCATTCCCTTATTTCCAAATCTCGTTTCTCTCTTCCATGGAGATATTCGTAAGAACACATTATCACCCACTTCAAACTATAGGTCTTTTCTTCGGTTATCGACATAACCTTTTTTTGACACTAAGATGATCTTATGTGTTGTTGAATAGATCGGTCCTTTTCGGCCATCTCATCAACAAGATCAGGTCCTAATAGATTTCTTTCCCCACCTTCATCCCAGCAAGTTGGAGTCAGGAATTTCGTTTAATAGAGAGCTTCATAAGGAGAAATCTGAATACTTGAGTGAAATCTATTATTATAAGAAAATTACACCAAAGCTAGGTGTTGATCCCAACCACCTTTGAAATCCATAGAGCAAGCTCTTAACTTATCTTCTAGAGTTTGAATTGTTCTCTCAGACTGACCGTCTGTCAAAGGATGATAAGCAGTGTTGAAACTCAACTCATTATCTAGAGTATTCTGAAGACTTCTCCAAAACATCGAGGAAAACCTTGGATCCTAACCAGATATAATGGAATGTGGTACTCCATGCAATCATACCACTTCCTTCACATATATCTTTGAAATTTATCTAGAGATAAATCTTCTTTAATAGAAATGAAGTGTGCCGACTTCGTAAGACGATCAACTATGACCCAGATAGCATTATTGACTTTGGATGTTTTAGGATGTCCGGTGACAAAGTCTATAGTGATGTTTTTTCATTTTGATTCTGGTATGGGTAATGGTTGTAACATCCCCTTAGACTTCTATCTCTCATCTTCAACTTGCTGGCAAACCAAGCATCGAGAGACATATTCATCAACATCTCTTTTCATGCCATCCCACCAGAAGTACTCCTTCAGGTCCCTATACATCTTTGTGCTTCCAGGATGAATAGAGAATGATGAAATATGAGCCTCATCTAGAAGGTCCTTTAATTCTGGGATGGCAGAAACACAAACCCGATTCCAGAACCTTATTATCCCATCACAATCAAGGACGAATTCAGGAACATTTCTCACCTTCTTTTGTAACTCTACATCTTTTTTTGTGCCTCTTTAATCTTCACATGTATAGATGGTTGAACATTCATTTGAGAAAGATAATATTTTTCCCCTTCCATTATAATTCCAAGATCCATCCTTTGTAAATCCATAAATAATGGATCTTTTGTGATCCTCATCAAAGATAAGCTAACAAGGTCTTGTCAACTTAATACATCTACCACCTTGTTTTCTTTCCCAGGGTGATAATGAATTGAGCAGTCACAATCCTTAATCAGCTTCAACCATCTTCTTTGGCTCATATTCAGCCCCTTTTGTGTGAAAATATACTTTATGCCTTTATGATCAGTATATATATCACACCTTTCACCATAATGATAATGTCTCCAAATCTTTAATGAAGTGATTATAGTAGCTAACTCCAAATCATGAGTTGGGTAATTTTGGTCATGGATTTTCAATTATCGTGAGGCATAAGCTATCACCATATCATTTGGCATGAGAACACACCCCAGTCCCTTCTTGGATGCATCATTGTAGATCACAAACCTTTCTCCATTACAAGGCAATGTGAGCACAGGTGCACTGGATAACCATCTTTTCAACTCCTTGAAATTCTCTTCACACACCTCCATCCACACAAACTTAACTCCTTTCTGAGTCAACCTGGTGAGTGGATTAGATAATCATGAAAAATCATTCACAAAACATTGATAATATACATCCAATCCAAGAAAACTTTAGATCTTAGTTACTATTGTTGGTTTCAACCATCTTTCAATAACCCCTATTTTTTCTAGATCCACAGATATACCCTATTTTAATATTATGTGACCAAAAAATGAATCTTTTTTAAGACAAAATTCACACTTGTTAAATTTTTTATAAAGCTTCTCCTTTCTCAGGGTCTTCAATACAATTCTCAAGCGATCTTCATGATCTTCCTTTCTCTTTGAATAGGCATGAATATTGTCTATAAAGACTACCACCAACTGATCAAGATAGTCTCTAATGTCTCTATTCATTAGATCCATGAAGAAAGTAGGGGCATTATTAAGACAAAATGGCATCACTATAAATTCATAGTGTCCATACCATGTATGGAAAGACGTATTTTTTATATCCTCCCTTTTGACCCTTAATTGATGATATCCTGAATAAAGATCAATCTTGGAAAATTATTGAGCTCCACGTAGTTGGTCAAATAAGTAATTAATGCACGAGAGAGGATATTTGTTTTGATAATGATCTTGTTAAGTTCTCGATAATCAATGCAGAGTCTCATTGATCCATCTTTCTTCTTAACAAATAGAATAGGTGGTCCCCAAGGTGACACACTGGGGCGTATGAATCCCTTATCAAGATTCTGTTGGAGCTTCTTCTTCAATTCATTCAACTCAATTGGGTTCATTCTATAAGGTGTCTTTGAAATAGGTAAAGAACCCGGTACGAGTTCTATTGAAAACTCAAGTTCACGATTTGGTGGAAGACCAGGAAATTCCTCCGGAAAGACATCATCAAACTCCAGTACAATGGGCATATTCTTAATCATGAGTTTCTCTCCAACCATTTGAGATAAATAACCTTCATTTAGTGGAATTAAGACCCATAAGATGGATGAAATCTCCACTGGAAGGTTATGTTCATCCTTGCATTGATAGATAAAAATAGATTGATCTATAATATGAAACGTGACTTCCCTTATTTGGCAATTGATATGAGCTCTATATAATGAAATCCAGTCCATGCCAAGAATTTCATCAAATTCAACTATAGGAAGGATCACAAGATTTTCAAGAAGCACTTTCCCACAAACTTCAATCAGAGAAGAATTGTAAACTTTTGATGCGACTGTTGTGCCATTAGGGTTTGTCACAACTAACTCAATATCTAAATGCTGAGGTAATATGGGAATAACCTTATAAAATTCTTCAGAAATAAAAGAGTGGGTGGATCTAAAATCAAATAAAACATTTTCTACTTTAGATTGGATGGTATGTGTACCTTTCACTACGTCATTATCATATTCCACATCGTTGATAGAAATTGCATGTGACTTTCCTTTATCTTTTTCCTTAAGAGTTTTTTGAAGTATATCATCATCAACAATACTTGGATTATGGTATTGATTTTCATAATGCCCCATTTCCTTCAACTTGTAACATTAAAGTGTAGGAGTTGCACTTTGTGTATCATTTTCGTTGTTCACATCAGTAGACATCTTCTTCCCATCATTTCGGCATTCAAATGCCCGATGGACTTCTTTTCCACATTTGAAACATTTACATGTCCCTTTAAGACAAATCCTTCCATGTTTCTTTCCACACTTTGAGCATAAGGGAAAACTCATCTTCTTTTCAGTGTTCCCTTTAGATTTCCCTTTGAATTCCATTTTCCTCTTCTTATCAAACCCATATGACCGATGGGTTACTCCAATCACCATCTCAACCTTGAGAGCACATCAAAAAGTTTCCTCATAGCTATTGAAGTCCCTTATGGATAATGCCCTTCGATGTCCTTGTTTTATTCCACTAAAGAATCAATCGATCTTACTCTCAGGTTGGATAATAATCCAAGAAGTTTACCATGAAATTCTTGTAATATTTTCTTCGTAGGTACCAACTGATTCATCATCCTTTTGATTTAGTTCAAGAAACTCCTTCATCATCTTTGTTTGAAGAATATGAGGGAAGTACTTATCGAAAAACAAGTTCTTGAACTCGTCCCATTCCATGGATTCAATTTCATCCCTTTGCCTCATATTCTTGGTAAGATTCCACCATTGATCAGCTTCACCTTCCAAATGATATAATGCTAATATGGCCTTATCATGTTCAGAACATTGAAGAACTGAAAATATCTTTTCAGTATTACAGATCCATTGTTCAGCAACTAATGGATCAGTTGACTCGCTGAATGAGGGTGGACGCTGCCTCATGAAGGATTCAACAGAATGTTGCTCCTTCCTTTTCTTGTCTGGAAGTCCTACATGATTCATAGCTTGAGAAAGTTGTGTGAGCATGGATATAATATTTTTCATTCCAACTCCCATTAAGTTTGGTTGCTCAGGGGGACAATCATTTCATTGCCCATCGCATTCTGCATTAACACGGTTTCTTCGGGTTCCATCCATTGAATAAAACCAAGAAGAATAGTGTGATCAACACTAATTATAATAGGAAAACCATATAATCAAGAATAAAATTTCACACTTAAGGTCTTATCATAGGTTTTTCATGGCCATTTCTAAAACACTATGATTATGTTCTATGCTCAGACTTATCCTTAGGGTTCTTACTAAGTCTTTCACATCCTAGTTTCCAAAGGTTGACTATACCTTTCCTCTGATACCATCTATAACGGCACATAATTTACATACATTGTTATTACATCAGAATTAAAGCACACTTATTACAACATATAAAAAAACCATGAAACGACCGTATATGTATAGTGTCTTTAGAACTTGCGAAATATAAAGAACTGGTTCATAAATCATCTACATTGTCTCTCTTTTATTTTATCATATCTAGAGTCCCTTTTGGAATATCTTACTTAATACCCATAATCCAGACCTGGGGAAAAGATAACATACAAAAGGGTGATCTCAAATGCTCAGTAAGGGTAAACAATGGAAATATCAATCACATCATATTCATAAGAACATAACATTTTGGAAATCTTTACCGGAAAAAGAGATCATAATTTCATAACATGGGATAAATCATATTAGTGAAATGTAATCCCAATAATCAAAACATGAAACTTTGAGGCATACACACATAATAATATAGAATCATTTATTAGTAGACAAGACTCATTTACAATACTATTTTAGTGAACAAATTCCATTTTTGAACCGAGTTCACGCCTCATTTCAGTCCTGTTTCACTGAACCGGATTAAACTGTCATTGCAGCTATATCTATCTCATGAGATATAAATCTTTACCCAATGAATTGGAGGGAGATATAGGTCCCAACCATCTCATAATGATACCATTCTTATGTGTGCCACAAGATCATAAATCATACATCATATCATAACCAATGTAATAAAAATGGGATTCTAAAACATCATGCCATTATAACATAATCCATATAAGATAAAAGGACATCATAAAAATAATTCCATCATAATCAAATAAATGTAAAAATAGGGATAGAAACAGAACCCTATATTATCTTATATGGAAAATAATTTTGATAAAGTGCTTGAACTCCATTCTTGAGGAAAATGTCCTTTCTACTTCAAAAACATTTTTTCCTTTCATAACATGTCATAAAATTTTAAACTAAAAGAAGTTGATTAAAATTAAACTTGAAAATTTATAAAGGAAGCTTCATGGAAATAATGTTCTATGAAATCATAAAAATACATTCAAGCAGTATATGTTAAAAAACATTTTTCTTGTACTTTGGATGGAAAAGTCAAAAAGTACCTCGTACTAAAAACAACAAAATATTCCTTTCATATCTTTTACTAAAAACTCACCAATGGGTAAAATTGGATTTAAACAATTGTAGGAGGATAGAAATAATATTACATATTGAAAAAACATGGATGTGGATGATAAATATTCCCCAATAAATTGTGAAGTATAAACATTCTCAGATAAAAATGAGATTGCGATATTTTCCCTTACCTTAGATCTGATTTGCTTCATACATGTCCGAACCGCCTCTTATTTGAAGCGCCTCTTCTTAACCTCATATTATGGAATTATAGATGGTCTTTGAAGAATAACAGAACCTCTAGGATGTTTCTAGGGAAGTGTAAAAGAGAAAATGGTAGAGGTTGGCCGAGCTTGAAGGCTGAAAGGGGTGTGATGAGGTGACAGAGGATGTGCCATTTTATAAGGGAGGAGAGGGTTACTTTAGGAAAACATAAAATATTATTTTATAATAAAGTTATATTCAGTTTTTAATTGCTAAAAATTGATTTATTTAGAAGATAAGGTGGGTATTAGTCTATATTCTCTCAACTAATATATTTTAGACAGGTTTAGGTTACTATTTTAACCTTATCATTTAGATTTAACATTAAGCTAAATAATTTTACTTTTATCGTGTCTTCTTGTTTTCTTACACTATATGGTTAATAAACATACAATAACAAGAAAATCGAATCCCAAGTAGTTCATTATTAATATATATAACCTTATCTAAGTCATTTTTCCGAACCTTATATTTTTAGGAATAAACAGACAAATAATAATATAATATTTGTTTTAAAAACTATTTTATGTCAATTTTGACACTATTTTGTAATTGATTTTTGTGAAAATTATAACAGCATGATTAGTTCGAAAAACGTTAATTAAATCAATAATAATATGTCATATTCACCTATAAAATTAGTGTAATTCATGAAAAGTCTAAAATTACCATTATTTGGGTATTTATAACATCAATTATGTTAATATTTCCTTAAAAGATATTTACTGCATCATCATTGTGTCATAAATAAATTAAATTATTTAAAGTCTAAAAATTATAAATAAAATACGATTATGTAGGATATCTTTTTATATTATTAATGAATATTTATAGTCGAATTTATCTTATTTATAACCCTGAATTAAAATTTTTTAGTTAATGAACATTGATTGTAACTATTTTAACTCTTCTTCTAATAAAATAATATTAAATGTCCTAATCTAATCCATGGGGACCTAAATGGTCATATTTTATTCCTAAGGTTGTTTTTGGTCGAATTACACTTATCCAATAGAATTATAACATGTGTTAGGGTAATAATAATACCATTTTTACCCTTAATTACCCTATTTATTTTTAACTGTGGTAAATAAAAGTAAAAAGTTACTATTCACCAAAAAAAAATTTATCTTATTGAACCAAATTTTACTCCTAGATGTTAACCATCTCTCTCAGATTTTTGGAATTCCACTCACAGAAGTGGTAAAATTATATTTTATGTAAATTTTCAAACTTTCCTAACAGGTGGGTAAAATACAGTGAAAAGTTCAATAAAATTTTTATATATCTAAAATTATTATAAAATGACTCCAATGAATTAATTTAAACTTATATAGGTATTATGTATCAGTTTTGACATAAAATAAATTTCAATAAAATAAATAATTATTTAAATAAAAAGTCATTTTTAAATAGTAACTTAGTGTTTTCACTATTCATCAAAAATTGAAAGTCTTCAGAAAAATACAAAAAATGCACCCTAACAAAATTTCGATATTCCGAATCCAAAAATGAAGTCCATTTTGAAAGATAGAATTTATAAAATTTCAAAAGGTGGGTATTACTATTCATAATGGCTAGTTTTAATAATATTTTAATAGCATATCGTTGTTTAGTGAAACTCGGTATTGCTTACAACGCAAGCTATCGAGGAAGGTTGTGATTGCGTGTAAATAAAGAAAAGATAGTGTTATGTGTAGTGAATGATTTCTATGATGATGTATATAACATAAAAACAATATATTTCTCATAATAATCTCAGGTGTTACAGTAAATTCATTTAAAAACTTATTAAGAAACCGATATTTGAGAAAAGGTTTTTGTAAAGGGAATATTGATATGATGTAACTTAAACCTATCCAAGAAAGTGTTATAAAAACCTTCATATTTCCATGCCTCTTACTCTTGGGATACAAAATTGGGTGTTGGTATGGTTTAGATACCACATATGTTTCTTATTGTTTGAATTTTTTTGTGGTGATTCAACTTATTCTTTCTTTATTTCATCTTTTTCATGGATATGATTCTTTTTTCTTTTAGTATAATTATTTTTCTTCCTCTTATTCATCTATTATTTCATCAACTTCCACCACTTAATTTGGAAAATTATCATCTGTTTTTGTCTCACATTTGTGATATTGTTGTTTTTTAGTTTGTTCCTACTTATTTTGACCACAACCATGGACACCACTTGATTGTGGCTCTCCATATTATTGGGAAATGTAACAAATAGTCATTATGAAGGAGTTTGATAAATTTTTCCAACTGAATGTTCAAGGTCAAAAAGGGAATTTTTATGATTTTTCATTTTTCCTATGTATTCATCCATTGATCTAATTTTTGATTGAAAATAGATAGAATATTATTTAGATTTGAATAATGTGGTCGGGGATCTTGTTGTTGTCATGGTGGGAGTGGCTAATGGAACTATTATAGAGTTGTAAACTAATGAGTTCATTGGGGATAATATGGTTGGAGTGGTCAGGGTGATTGTGGATAAGGTGGATAACCATGTTTTCCTTGATCTATAAGGTGATCCTAGATAATTCATTATTGGAAGTACCATTTATTATATGACTGTAGATGTTTAATGTTTGTTTTTTATAGTATAGTTTTGATATTATTGGGCTGATTGATTATGGATCACATAACTACAATCCTAAAAATTGTTTTCATCTAGCCCAATATTAAATTATTGATATGGTTGTGGGCCTTTAATAATTTTGAATGACTGTACTTCAATGATAGGATCTTTTTGGTGTATTTTTTATTGTAGGAACCAAGAATTTTCTATCTTCTTGGTAAGACCTTCTACTAATTCTATGAGGTCGATGATATATTTAATATTATTCACACCTCATGTCGATGGTCCTCAATTAATTTTCCCAATACTATAATTTTGAGAAATTTCATCAATAATATTTTTTCCAACTTCTGGTATCTTCCTCATTAAAACACCACCATATGAAGAATCTACAATAGATCTTTCTGGAGGCTACAATCTATTGTGAAAAATTTGCTGTTGAATCCAAAATTTGGTATTGTGGTGTGATCTCTTTCTAAATAACCTTTTTAATCATTTACATTCCTCCCAAATAGATTCATCATCTATATGTGAAAAATGATAACTATCAATTATTAATTTCCATGTTCTTATAGGTGGAAATATTTTTCTATAAATTTATTATATAGTTCATCCCATGTGGTAACAGATGTCAACTTTTTATTCTTTTGTTATTACAAGTCTTGGTCTGTTATGGAAAATGGAAACACCCTGAGCATGATTACATCAATGGTTTCCCCTCTGTATTTTAATGTGTTAAAAACTATCAAAAAATATGAGATGTGTCTATGTAGGTCCCTACTCTATAGTCATCTAAATAGACTCATATTTTAAATCATTTGAATAAGGTTGAGTTTTTTTTAATCATGTTCACCTGGATAGGTGGGAGAATGATGTTATGTATATGACCATAAATTTATGTTAATCCATAATCTATAATTTTTCACTTTAGAAATATTGGTCAAGAACTATTTTATTCTTATTATGTGAAATGATCATTGGGGAATCAATGAATATCCAGGTTTTTATGTTTGTCTATGTTTAAATGATATCATATAAACAAGGACCTTATGATTTTTAGGATGAACTCTAGTGATTATTGACATTCCATCCTCTAGTAAAGAGATGTGGGAGCCTATCTCATGCACTAATAATCTAAAGTTATAGAAGCAGACAACTGCATGTAGGAAATAAAAAGGGGAAGGATCTAAAGCAGTCGTAGGTTTTCTCACAAGTTTCACCATGCCTCCCTTGAAAGGGAATATGAATTTTGTCATGCCCACGTGGCTCACAAAATTTTATTGGAACAAAAAATTTTAAAAAATTAATAAATTTCCAAAGTAATTCTACTATAAATGTTCATAGAATTGAGGAAATACGAGGTCGATTTCATAAGGAGGTGAAATTTTCTGGTGACACTTTGATATTGATACCTAGAGTTGAATCTTCACACAAATTTGGGTGAGTGGACTAAATGAATAATAATTGAATTAAACTAAAATTGATTTAAGAAAGTGTTTGGAATCAATTTTAGGGATTTTGTTCAAGGGATTTCATTAATCAAATTATGGGCAATTCTAGTGGAAATGGGTGAATATTTATTAAACAATTATCATTTTATTCTGATAATATTAATATATTCTACCTAAAAGAAACAATACACTTTTTTCTAGTAGTAGTTATAAATAAATTATTTGTTTTGAACATAGTATAAGTGTCTATTGGGTGAAATTACAACTCATATTATTTTAGATTTGATGGATCATTCTCATATTATACAATATGTAAATATCTTCAACAACAACAAAAAATTCAAAGAATATTTACAAAGAAGTTCATTGGAACCAATATAAAATATTTTCACATTAAATTTATAATTAATTTAAATAGATCCAAAAAACAATACCTCATTCTTGAGATATTTCTTTGATGTGGATGTTGATCATTTGAGACCTTTTTTTGGTAAAGGGTAGTTTCTCTTGTAGGATCCCGGTGTAAAATCCATTGAGTAGTGATCTACACGTGATCATATGACCTCTAAACAATACTGATGGATTTTCAGGTAATAGTGTGGATGATTTATCATCATGCGGTGTTTTTCTTTATCACTACAATGATTCCTTTGGGTGAAAATCATCATCCTTTCCCGTGTTTTTCTTAGATGATGAATGAGGAAAGAGAATATATGGATCATTCTTCAGTCTTGAAAGAGATCTCTAGATATCATTGTGCAAAATAATTCTCAATACTGATAAAACTCTATTAATAGACATAGTCAACTATTTATAGAGATAGGGTTTGGGTTAAAATATTATTTAACTGAAAAACTATCAAATAATTATATCTAAAACAATATTTAAACCCAAATAATGTATTATTATTATTATTATTATTATTATTATTATTATTATTATTATCTTCTCATGGTGTGAACTAACTTTTTCAATGATAAATATTATTTTACCATCTTGAAAATTAATTTTTGTCACCAAAAACAACTTTTTTCCGCTAGTCCTCCATGGAATTTATCAAACACCTAAATAAATATTTATTTATTCAATAAATAAATATTATATATATTGTAATTAAATAATTACCATGTGAATAAATATTTATTTAATTTATGAATTCAATAAAACCTGGATAAAATTATTCCTTATTATTGATAATAATATTTATTTTCATAATTAAATAGAAAAATAATTTAATAGAGATTAATGGAAATACTTTGTATATGGACCTATAGACTTATTTATCAATAGAGTTTTGAGGGATTTATTAAAGTATAATATTACTCTTATGTAATGGGTTATGGAACCCAAGAGAAGGAAGTCCATGTCACATCATTGACAACCACACATGAGGTCATTTTTTTAATATAATCCATTTGTCATAATATCTCATCAAGAAAGTTTGACACCCAAGTCATCGATTTATATGATTGATTTGTATTTCATTGTATATATTAAATAAACTACTCATTAAACCATGGATATGGATGTTTAATGTGGTCGTTCAATTTCAATAAAAGGGTTGAGATATCAACTTCCATAACGATGGATGAGATAAATCTTTTCTCAGCTTATTTATTAACAACATGTCATTCGGGATGCACCCAACATCTCTATGAACCAGTTTCATCATTGTTTATAGTAATGAATCTTAGTTTACAATTCATGATATGCATGAATAATAATAATAAAGTATAAGTACCATTATACACACTTATGGATAGGAATATCTAATGACACATAAACATGTGGAATTCCTACTAGCAAGTTTTTTCTCATAATCTCCGATCTTGGAGACTACCAATTGAAATATTCATGACATAAAGTCTCATATTATTATTAATAATCACACATGATAGTCAGTATACTATTTTCCCCATCAAACAACATTACTCGACCATTGAACAAGTTTTAATTATATCTTCATGGAATTATAAGGTTATCACCATAACAGTGAATTGTTATTACCTTTTCAATGAAACAGATACTCTATGACATTACTAATTTAAATTCATTTATAACTATTATTGTTATATATATAAAAAATTAATATTCATTTATTTTAACCTAAATTAAATCCTAAGTGTGCGTATTTGGTTATAGGACACCAACTCCAACAGACTTCCACATGGACTAGAGCTAACTACTAGTGAATTTAAATACACTAGATATCACATAATGATCTTGTTTCTCTTGTTATAAGTCTTTAGTTAATGATTTAACCAAGTTATATTCCATGGAGACTCTCCTAATTTTGCCATCACCTTCCTGAGAAAATCTCTTCAAAAGATGATATTTTCATATTATGTACTTCATCCCCTGATGTGATCTTAACCCCTTTGTGAGATCCATCATTAATGTATTATCACAATAGAGTGTGATTGGATATTTACTGATCTTAATAACATCAATATATTATATTGAGATACAGATCTAATATACTTCTTTATCTACATAAAAATATGCAATATATAGATAATCCTTTGTAGATTCTGGGACAATGTCCTATTTCAAACTCTTTCAGCTCACAACACCTCCACTAAGAATGAATATATAGCCCAAATATGATTTTAGATCATCCTGATATATTTGGAAACTAGAATTTTCATATCCTATAATTATTATCACCTCATCTCCTACATATAATAGAAAAATACCCTTATTGTTTCTCAAATACTTAAGCATAGTCTTGAATTTCATCCAACAGTGGTCTCTTGGGGCATCATGGTATCTTTCATATTTCGCTAGTGCATTAAAACCATCTATCATATTATATAGCATATCATACATAACTGATCCAATTACTGATACATATTGAAGTCTTCCCATCCTATATCTCTACGCATGTGTTTTAGAACACATTTTCTTAGAAATATGAATGTCATGTTACACTAAAAACATTCCCCTCTTGGATTGTTCCATACTGAATATTTTCATTATTTTTTCAAAATATTTACTTTGAATTATATTGATCAGTCTATTGGATCTATCATGATGAATATTGATCTTATGAATATATTATACTTCTCCAAAATCCTTTATAGAGAATCATGTGTATCACTATGATTTGATTGACTATATGAATAGTATTTTGTTTCCAATATGCAGAATGTCATTGATATAATCTATTAGGAAAATAAAAACACTCCCATGATACTATTTATAGATATAAAGATCACATTTATTATTTATAAAAATAAATTCTGTTATGGATTTATCAAACTGAATTTTCCATGACTTGGATGCTTGCTTTAATCCATAATGGAACTCTATAACTTCTATAACTTTTTAGAATACGTTGGATTCGAAAACAATTCGGGTTGTCTCATATAGTCATGTTACTAAAGGTTCCCTTTAACTAAGGATATTTAGAAATACATATTCCAAATCATTTAGTCATGTAATTCTATTATGGCTAGTATAATTTGGTTGGATTTCATCATAGAAGCTGGTGAAATTTTTTTGTTTTAGTTTATACATTAACACCATTTGAACCCTTTTGTAACTAGTCATTCCCTATAAGTACTGAATTCTCCAACCATGAATATTTTCTTCTTAAATAACCTTTTACATTCAATGGTATTTACAGCCACTAGAGTATCTACCAAAATCCAGAATTGTTTTTAATACATGGAATCTATTTTAAAAATTCATATATTCTTACCACATGGTAAAATCCATTCAACTTACTACTTCCTTATCAGTTTTGGGATCATTATAAACATATAATTAGTCACCATCCTCAGTGACTGGAAAAATATATCATTCAGGTTCTCTAAACTCTCTTGTAATCCTACACAATACTTGTGTCTCTAGAACAATCCCCTCCACAGGGTTTTGTGGAATCTATTCCTATGCCAACTATTATGTTTCTTCATCCTAAAATTCATCAAATTATATCTTACTCCCACTACCTATTTTAAATATATGATACCTATCAAGGAATGTGGGATATATATCAACCACATCCTTTTTATATGAATGGTATTATAGGTATTATCCCCTTATTTACTTGGAATTTTCTATAAAGATATACTTTGAGACTTATGGTGAACGTTTGTTTCCAGACATAACCTTAACAAGTGGTTTGCATCCCCAGAAACATACATGTGATATAATGACTTTATTTACAATACAAATTTCATATGGAATTCTATTTTCTGATTTATTTTAAACTTAGTTTAAAATAATTGACGTAGTCTATAATGTGATTCGTCATTAGTATAATGGATGAATCACTTGAATCATCACTGATTTGGCCATTTCTAAAGGGTGTGGTTCCTCATTTCACTTACTCTATTCCATTTGGTGTATAAGTAGAAATGAATTGGGATAAATCTAAAAAACCAATAAATAATCAATGAATTAATTATTATGATATTCACCACCATTTTGGATGAGAGTTTATTAATCTTATTTCCAAGATGTTTATCAAATTCATTATTAGATCACATGGATATTTCAAATGAATATAGTGTATACCCCATCAATTATACATATCCATATCTACTAAATTCGTCAATAATAGTAATAATGTATAAGTATCCACCCCTAGATGCATGTAGAAATAGTCCACACACATCAATATAAAACTACTTAATAAGATAATTGTTGCTTTCACATCCTATTCTAAATGTATCTTTAGTCATTTTCCTTGTAAAAAAACATGCCATACACCAAGATAATTTTTCTCAATGGAATATAAATATAATCCTTTCTATAAGACGGTATTTTTTTTCATTTACATGAACTAGGGGTGATTCCATAGTTAAATGTGGAATAAATCAAGTGACCTATTTTCATTATCAATTTCTATTACATGTTTGTGTAATCCATCTCATAAAGACCATTATTTAAGTATTTGTTACCATAGAAAATTATTTATATATAAAAAATAAAAATTTATTCCCAAATTTAAAAATAAATCCATTAGTATGAAGTCTCGATATAGAAATAATGTCATTTGTGACTGAAGGCACATATTTACAATCTTTTGAATCCCAGATAATATGTGTTCTAAATGTGAGGTGTTAGTCTCCAATATCCACAAAAACAATTCTAGGTCTATTGGAAACTTATAGATCTACCTCACCTCAGGAATACTTTTAAAATCTAATTTTTTGCTATATTTGATGCATATTTGGGAAATAAATGTCATATATAATTCCAAATTAGTAGAAATCACAACTGATGATAAATTAAAATGAATTTTCCCCTTTATTATTTGTCAAGGTGTAGTTTTTCTTCCAATGAACTATCTTTCAACATGAAAAGTAGATAGAATTTGTCCCCATTCTTGTCCCTTGGTTGTTTTATTCATTGAAAGGCGTTGTAAATAAAATTTATACATGGAAAGGATGTTTTTTAACTTTATATTCTTATCTACATGGAAAAATTGAGTAAAAATATATCAAAGAGACTTCTCTATGTTGTTCATTTTTATGTTTACAACAAAGATAGAGAATATCTAAGGGATTGATGAAATAATGTGTTTGTTTCACACTTATTAAATATTTTTAGACTCTATTACCTCTTGGAATAGAATATATCCAATGATTTTGACAATGTGAGACAACAGTGGTTCCCTTTATATAATTATTATCATGAATAATTTCTTGAATATCTGAAACCATTTTAAGCTTACTCACACATAATAAAAATCATGGATATTCTTGGTAATGCTATAGGAATGTGTGTTTTTATGTTTATTCAAAAGATTATTAGACATAGATGAAATCATTAAAAACTAAATGTAAATCAAATAACATATGTTTTTATCAATTATAGTGAACTCTTCATCACTCACCATCATTATAGGCCGATCATGAATTTAGGATTTTGGCACATAAAACTTTTGTTCATGATGAAATTCTACCTATGGGATTCTAAACCATTTCAAGAATTTACTTCCAGTTAGAATATAATATTAATTTAGAATTTTTCATAGTGATAATATGTTTGAAGAACTATTCATTATTATATAATAATAAAATATCATATTTTTAGTAATTTATCTTGATTAAAATTTATGGGACACAAAATAACTTTTATTTTATAAAGACTCACACTAATTTATTAAGTCTCAACATCCACCACCATTGAATGAAGAATGTATCATTTTATAGACATTAAAGTTGTATGTATCCATATTTATCTTCTTATAATCTAGTTGATGTCCTTGAATGTTATAATAAAGTGTGTAGGTGGGTGGTATTTCAAACTTCATATTGGAAGAACCATGAACCATTGATTGGACTCCCCATTGTAAAAAATCTTGACTGGGATTTCCTCAACACTTTCCTCAAAAAATTTCTAATAAAAATTGAGGCCATTACAACCAATAAAAATTTATCTATTTCGGTCCACTATTTTATTTTATAGTTACTAATAATTAAAATTTCCCCTTATAGAGGATGAATTGACACTTTAACTATGGTTTCCTGTTAATTTTTATGATGGATGGCTTAATGAATTAATATTTACATGATCCATTCTATTTATTTAGGGTAAATATTTATTGTTTTATACTTTACATTTCTTTTTAATATAATGTGGATTTTACCTTAGGAATTGACCGTGTTCTAATAAAAAAATTAAACATAACCCATTTATATTAATTCCATCTTTGAAACATTATACACTTATTTATGTGATTATTATCTTTCATAAAAAAACAAAATCAATCATAAGAAGAAAATAAAATATAAAATTAATAACAAGATCATGATCTTATATATTTATATATTTACTAAGAGTATAAAAAATAAACCAATAAACCTTTGGAAATACTCATTGTGTTATTATTTTTATGAGTTGCAACATTCCACTTTTCCACATATGTGTCACTCATGTTGGTTTCATCTTGGTTTCATTTGGAAATATGTATGCCTCAACTTCACCTTTAACCAACTCCATATGGATTTAGAGACTCCTTTTACTTGATATGTTTTATAACTCACAAACAAATGATCTGAACCAAAGGAATGGTTTATGTTAATTACATAAAATAACTTTTGGACATGCAGTTCCTACATAATAAACGGGGGATGAATGTCATGTAGGCCATATTATTTATTTTAATAATAAATAGTTGCAAACCCATGAAATAAAATAAAACTAATTTAAACCAACACATATAAAGGCTTATTTAAAGATAATGATCAGTTAGACACATGAAATGAATTTGTATTTAAAATTTCAAGATAGCATTAATTTCTACTCATTATTCAGTAAGATTAAACACAAAAAAATTAATCCGACTAATTATTTTATCAATCAATTCATTTTATTTTATTCCATCCAATTTTTTAATATATTCTCATCCACTATGATATTAAATTAAATATGTTACTTAATTTTATTTAAAATTTAGTAAAATTTGAATACAACTTTTTACTTGGAAGAAACTCAGTAGGTACCTATCTGAATTACTCAGTGTGGTATGTATGTTATAAAGTGCACTCAGGAAGCATATATTTTACATAGAATGCATCATAATTTAATGGTGTGTACTATAATATTAAATATATAATGAACACATTAATATTATATTATATATATAATTCAATTAATTGATTCATAATTACGCATTGACTATAACAAATTTGTATTTTTGAATATTAAACAAAATTGATTAAGAATTTGATATAATTCAAAAACCAAAAAATCAGAGTGTGCACACAAATTAATAACATATAGAACTCAATGCTATGATGTTTATGGAATTAAGTAATTACATTTAATATTTTCATGTAAACATGTAATATACAAGGCATGTTGAAGATAGTCACATGACATGTATTATACTTCATCGCATATACACAGTATAAAATTATAGACTCAGTGTGCACTTCTTATAGAGATTTTTGAAGTACATGATGTGTAGATAGGATACATGGTGTTTAATTCAAGTTCCAATATTTCCAACCATTACACATTGCCTATTAAATATATGTGGTGAATTAATTATGTGACACATCTTAACCTAGTGTTTTCCATAATTAAAATACATGGAATATATAGTGTATAGGAAATATACATAGTTTTTAGTCTTGAAAATTTGCATTCTACCCTGGTTGGTCAAAATGATGTGCATTAAATGGATTTGGTGTGTATCAATTATAGAATAACCCAGATTCCACATTTGTTTCCTGATATAAAGAATAAGGATACATATTGTGTGAAAAAAGGAGTACATGTAATGTAACCCTATATTATCAAGAAAGAGTTCATGGAAACTATGGTTGGGTTTTTCTGATGTGATAATCGTTAATCATTTACTGATATTCATTATGTAAGTATGAAAAAAGGAGGAAGAAGATATCTCAACAATTGAAATAAGAACAAATAAAACTTGAAATTAAATTTAAATTTTAAAAATATAATGATAAATAATAAAATAAATAATTATAACCTCAAATGTGACCTCTCTGATACCACTTTTTAATTTAAGGAACAATGGAATCTCCTAGTTCTCTAATGGAAAATTAATCTTATGTCATAATCAATGGTTCATTAACGTATTCTACATTACATAATTGACATACCAACAAATATTTATGAATATTCTTGATAAATAAGGATAGAAAAACCAATAAAATGTCTTTTCACATCATATTTATATTTAATTTTTATATATATAAAGAAATAGTAACCCATTCTTGTTGTCATTATTCATTGACAATGTTGATTTTATGGATTCCTTTTTGTTAACTTTCAGTTCTCTTGTAGGATTCATGTGTATAATCCCTCTAACAGTGATCCATACAAGCCTTTATGATATCTGAACAACAGTGATGGATTGTAAGGTGCTTCCACGATAGATCGATCATCTTTCAGTGTTCATCTTGATCACTATGATTATTCCTCCAAGCATGAAGAATCAACCTTGAACTCTTGTTCTTGAGATAATTAAGGAAGAAGGAGAATCTGTAGAGCATTATTTAGTCTTGAGAGTGAGGCCTCTAGATATCATTGTTCACAAAAAATATCAATTTCGATTGAACTCTACACAATAAACATATTCATATATTTATAAATATAGGGTTAGGGTTAAATTATTATTTAATTTCATAATAGCCCTAAAATAATATATTAAATTTTATATGACCTCATTCCATGTAATAATATTATTATTATTATCTCATGATGTTCTCTAACTGGGGTAATGATAAATATTATTTTACCATCTTGAAATTTAATATTTATCACTCAGCAAAACCTTGGTCTATTAGTCCTCCAAGGAATCTATAAACTACTTGAGTAAATATTTATTCATTAAATAAAAAAATATTAAATATTCAATTAATTTAATAATTACCTTGTGAACAAATACTTATTTTATTTATGTGGTCAATAAAAGATGAATAAAATTATTCCTTGGTCTTGAGAAAAATATTTATTAATGTAATTCAAATTCAACTAGAATTTAATTTATATCCTTGAAAACACTCACTGTTGGACCCTCTAAGTTTATTTTTCATTCGAATTCGGTAGCTTTTCTTAATGTCCAGGGTTACTATATAGAGATAGTTCAAGGTACCTAAGATAAATAATTGAATTTTGCATCGTCAACAACCACACATGAGTAATAATTGTGTAATATGATGAATTTTTAATAAGATCTCATGAAGCAGGTTTCACACAACTTTCATCAACCTATATGGTTTATATGCCTTACTACTACTCTATGAAATAAACTCATAATTAAACCACAACCATTTAATTTTAATGTGACATCTCAATTTCAATGAAAGGTTTGAGATATCAACTCCTATAAATATGGAATTGAAAAATAATTCATTAAATTATTCATTAATAACATTTCTTTCATAGTGAACTCATTATACCCAACTCCTCCACGAGCAAGTTTAATCATGGTTTGAAAAAATAAATCTAAGTTTTATATTCAAGAAATTAATTAATAATAATATTAAAGTATAAGGGCCATTATATATGCTCGTGGATAGGAATATTCAATGAAATAAACACATGTAGAAATCATACTGGAAGGTCTGTTCTTATAATCTTCCCTCTTGAATACTACTAAATACAAACTTCATGAGATAAATTCTCTTCTTTATATGATTAATCACATTTGATGTCCAATATAATATGTTCCCCAACATAGAATTTTATCTAACCATATAACAAGGATTAAGAATATCATCATGGAATTTTAAGGTTCCAGACGTAGTGGGGAACTATAATAACGTTTTATATGAAATAAACACTTTGGGACATTATTACATTAATGTTACGCAGAACTATGAATGTTATGTAATAAGATATTTTAATTATTATTCACTTATTTGAATATAAAAGCAGTATAATAACATAAAACAAGTTATAGGACCCCAACTCCAACATCTAGGTTTTTTCGAACAACTCTTAAAGTGTAAAATAAATTGATGTAATTATTCATAACTCAATTTATTAAAATTATATAATATTTTATCCTTCCGAATTCCCTATATTAGGTTCATAAAGAAGGATGGGATGAGATCATTTTCTTAATACAATTATTTACCAATTAGATTATCAATGATTTGATTAATAATTCATTTCATTTACTCATACTCTACTCTCTATTCCTAACCCAAAGTAATTTATCCATGCATGGTGAAAATAGAATTATCATGTGTGTTAGAAGGAGATATGAAGTGGATATCATGATAAAAAAAATTTCAAACAAAACTATTAAAATAAAAATAACCTACATGAAAATAGAAAATTCACAGTGCAGAAATAATTGGGATTAAAAAACACTCTTATGAGAGCACAACTGATTGTGGAAATGGGTCATACATTGAGAGAATAGTAGAAAAAAATATAAAATGAAAAAAAAAAGTAGTGAAAATATTTTTTCCCAAAAAGTTCAAGAGGTCTATATATAAATATGGGAAAATTATTCACAGTGTGAATAGTAATTCACATTTGGAGTGGTCATGAGATCCTTATAATGGGATGTTGACATGTAATTTCTTGTCCTAATCTAAGAATTCACATCATTAATGTAAAATTCATGTTATCATGGATCTTTTCTTCCTTCATTCATAGGATGTACTTTGACCACGAAATCCTCATAGGCTTTAAAGAGGGTTGACCAGTGAGCATTGGTCAAACCATTTTTCTAGTTAATTTTATTCACATCATGAGTTTTCTTGGTTATTAGGGATTCACATATGGATATGTGGTATATGGATTAGAATGGGAACCTTTTAAAAATTCTTCAATTCTATCTATGAAATTTCACATTTTCATTGGATGATTCACCATTTGAATCATATTTACTTCTAGCTTTAAACATAATTTTCATCAAACTCACCAATTTCAAATTATTAGAAAAATTAAGGAAAAATAAAGAGATAATGGAATAAAATATGAATGAAACATAATAAATTCAACCCAAAATGTATATAAAAATTCAATAAATAAAAGCCCCCCATGGCTGAACAATTTTTTCCCCCCACTAAAATGCATCTCAATAAGTATCTCAAAGGATACAATTTTTTTAATGAGAATAAATAGTAAAAAACAATGAAAATAAAACAAAGCATTAACATAAATTTATGAGGGCTCAATGTCCATTATTAAAAAGAAATCTAGTCATGAATAATAGAAAAATAGTTCATTTGAATATCTATTTTATTTTATTGTAATATCTCAATTGTTCCATAGGTTTCCATGCCCATGTTTTGATTCACCTCACTCTTAATTTTCCCTCACCACTCAAGGAAAAATAAAATTTGAGTTATGATCAAACCTTGAATACATTATGTTAACTATAAGCTAGCATAAAATCTAATTTATCCACCCCATAATTACAAATATCACAGTTAATCATGGGGGATTAAAATCAATTATCAAATGACTCTGAGTCTAAGGGTGGGTAGAAATTAATGTTTAAAAACAAGTAAGGTATAAAGAGGAGGCTAAATTCTAAAATATAATGCATGATACTCAAAATATAATCCGAATGAAAAACTCATCTCAAAAGTAACATATCCCCACTCTCAATCTCAAATAAAAGTATCAGAAACTATGTAATAATAATGAATGAATACACTCTCATGTTGTGTGTTTTGTTATATTATATATATATATATATATTATTTATTTCTTTTATTTTATTAAAAAAACAATAAGAAGTATAAATAATGAAATAAAAATAATTAAGTCCTAACCCAAATTTAATTATTGTTTATATGGGTCTTAGGATAAAAGGTATTATCAATAAAAGGAATCAATCACTTTAAAAGTGAATTTTTTCAGTCATGACTTTTATGGGATGTAAATGAAAGTTCTCAAAAGACTAAATTTCACATGTATCACTCAATAAATATGCATAGAAAATAATGGTAAATAGTAGTTTTGTAATCCTCTTAGGAATGAGAATAAAAAATATAACAGTAGTCACTCGAGGCATGGCTACCAAAAAATAGGTCAATAAATAAAAAATATTAGAAATATGGAATCAAAAATAAAATTATAAACTCATAAATCATGGTAGAATTCAAAAAATTAATAAGATATGGATTTTTAATGATTTTAATATCTAAATTTATCTTTTATATAGATGTTTTTAATGAAATTCTCAATTTAAAAAATGTAAGAAAAAAATTTCTCTTATACCAATGATAATAAGAAACAATCAAAATGAAAACCAATAAATATCAAGAAATACCCCCACACATAACATAAAAAATGTATCTACTATTTGGAGTCAAGATGAAATAAATGAGTAGAAATGATGAATAAATAAGGATGGGAATGAAATAGATAATTGAAACAATATCTCCTTTAATGAGTGTTGTGGGGATGGAGAATTAGTAGATCATGTATTATGACGGGTACTTGAAATAATGAAAGATACAAAATACTTGAACATTCAATATGGTGACCTAAAATATATATGAAAATGAAATAAAATATGTAAAGACAATCAATATATTAAATCCAACAACTAATTTTATTCCATGATGATTATTTTCAAACTTCCATGTGAACACCCAAAAAATGAGATCATAATTGAAGTAAGAATTCGACTCAGTAATATAAATATGAGGGAGGGGAGAACCAATGGTAGGAGGTGTTTTCTGATAAGGATGTGGTGAAGTGAATGGAATATTTGGAGGCCCAATCAAAGGGATATCTAGGAATTGGTAGATATAACACTAGTTATCTAATAGACAACACACTGCTCTCCCATCATAACACAACCACTCCCCATGGGTATAATTTAGTGGTACCAATTGAGAATAAGGTAAATTGTTTTCTTGCGGGAAGGTGGGAGGCCTCCTGGGCTATCGAGGAATCTATAATTGTAACCTCATCTGAGTAGTATATGTAATAAGTGTCCCACTCATACTAATTTCCATTCTTTTGAATCATTCTCATATTATGAATCAAGACTAGGTCGACGGACTGCACTGGGACCAAGGATGAGAGGGGATAAGAATAGTCAAATTCCCAAATATTTTTTTCTAGATGTGTGAAAAAAATTAAACCATAAGTTTTATGTGGGTATTCATCATATGAAACTTATAGTAGAGTAAAAAATAGAAGACCATATTAATCATAGGGTCAACCATAATAATGGAAATAATTAGCACCTCTAACTGACTAACAAATAAATGGGAATTAAATTATGCCATCCTAGTGTGGGAAAGGAAATAATATATAATCCTCAAATTCACAATACTAATTTAGGTTCTCTTCACCTAATGAGTATAATGAACGTTATACATATCATGGTCAATTATGGCCCAATTATTAAGTATTTCACCCTTATTAGGGTCCAAACACAAGGCAATATAGGTAGAAAAGGAAATAAAATATGAAAATTAAATTTCAAGGATAATGAAAAAATATCATAGTTGTAACTCTTACAAATTACCACCCAATTGGAATGAGATAGGGATGCCATCTTACTTGAATTTTGTCAGTAACTCCAATAAAATATCTCAAAATATCTCATCCCAAAACTTGATGATGTGTGAAAAGTAGTTGAGGATGAATGTCAACATGATAGGGGTACACCAAATGAGAGACTGGTGTGGGTTGGAAGGGTGGTAATGCAGGTTATCCAGCAGAGAAGAGGGAATTTCAGCCTATATTTTAGTAGAGTATGGTGCTTTAGGCTTGGAATCATGCTCGGTAAAGAATTTAGGATATGGTTTCTTAGCGTCATTCGTGGTTCATGCCATGAATAGAAATAAGGGGAGGAGGAAAAAATAAAATGGTAAATAATATATACTGAAAAGGGGGAAACAAATGAGAAAGGAGAGTAGAGGTGCAGAATTGGATGAAGAAAATCAGCTGTGGTGTGAAGAATGCTAGGAAAGATGAACAGACACTATGAAAATGATTTTTGTGGATTGAAATTTAATGAATTAATTCTATTCATGATGTGAATTTATAATTCTTGGAATAAAATATAGGTTTTAAAAATTAATAAATCCAATAAAACTCATAATGTGAGTATAAAACTCACATCGTGACTTATGTTTTATACACATTTTATCATCTATGGTTTTACAATAGTCATGGATCTACCTTTTTTAAGTCTTATATCCTGAAAAGATAATGTAACCTAAGGAATAAAACCTAGGTATCTTTCTTGTAATGACTTCATTTTAAATTATAGAGATACATATACTTTTTTAGGGCCTTAAGTATAATTTATGGAGAGGATTTTACCTTTCTGAAAAGGTTTCATGTAAAACATTATCCATTATACATTGACTTTTCATGATGGTTCCATTCTTATATATATTTAAGTTTCACTATATTGTAATTATTTTACCAAATGAAATATTCCTGATCATTGTGACTACAATTTTTCTAGAAATAATTACAGACAAGAGTTTAATAAGAGTACCTTTTCTCCCAATCTAAATGTCCATAGAGAAATAATAAAGTCATGCCATTTCTTATTTTTCTCATTATATATATTTCCATTTTCATTAGTATTAATTCTCCAATCTTCCATCTAATTCAGTTTTAATTGAAATATCTCTCCCACATAATTTGTGTCTATGTTGATTTTCATGATTTCCCAAAATGACAAGTTCTCCAATTTCACCAGGAACTAGAAAGGCTTCCAATAATCAAGTAATAAAGGGGTAATAGCAATGGTTGTTTTTAAATTTTTGTTCTTTACCTACGGTATATTTTAAATTTTTACACTGAAGTATTTTATAATTTCTTTGACCTATTCTTTCTATAATATTTTTAATTTTTTAGTTTAAGAGCTTGACTTGTCTATTTGTTTGCGAGAGATAAGGGGTTCTAGTGTTGTATTATACCTAGAAATTCTCAATAATCCCATTTGTTAACAGGTTATTGAAATGATTTCCATGATCACTGATGATCAACTGGGGAATTACAAACTAATAAAAGTTATTTTTCTTAAAAAATTACATTACCACTTTAGTTGTATTGAGCATTTTAGCTTTAACCTCCACCCATTTTGAAACATAGTCAATGCGTACCATGATATATATATTTCAAAGATATATTGGTAATGGGACCATAAATTAAATTCCCCAAACATTAAACAAATCAAATTCAAGGATGGGGTTTTGGGGCATCTCATTACTTCTTCTAATTTGGCCTACTCTTGATAAATGGTCCCATATTTGAAAAAAATCTATCACATCATTATGGAGTGTGGTCTAAAGGAATCTTATTTGAACTGTCTTGTAAATGGTATGATCAGCATTGTGATTTCCTCCAAGGGTGATTTATGAAAAAATTACATCACACTATTCATTTAATATTTCAGTATAAAATGTCACATAATTTCATCACCACATTGCTATAAAAGTAATGTTTCATCCCAATAATAATGTTATAAAGTAGCTAATAACTTATTTCTTTATTAATAAGGGAAGTGGGAAAACAAATTTACAGTGGAAAGGTAATTTTTGATATCATAAAATGATAGATGTGCTTCTAAATTGACATAGAAAATATTTTTATAAAACATTTATCTATAACGTCTAACTCCTCATTGTCGTAAATATTTTGAAATAGAATTATAGATAAATACTCAGTGATATCATTTTTTATTCTCTTTATGTCTTTAATTATGATACAAAATTCATGTTCTAGTAGGATTAATCACATCTGTATTTTCTTTGCAACTATTTATTCATGATATATTTGAGGGTTTCATGGTCGATGTATATAATGAATTTATATAGAACATTGTATGAAAAAAATTTATCAAATCAAAATACAACTACAAGCATCTCCTTTTATGTAACTGTATAATTTAGTTGATCGTCATTGGGAATATAACTAGAGTATTATATATATTTGAAATTGTCAACAACTATTTGTCCCAAAAGTGTTAAATGGTGAATTACTTCACATCAAACAACATATTGATGTCTCTTTACCAATCAGGATATATGAAAATTTAAAAGATCACCAGATTATGTTTCAGAATAATTAAATCATGTCAGAGGTCTTTATTAAACTCAAATTGTATATACTTACCTAAGATGGGTGTGGATGGTCGATCCATATTAAGGAATTATTTTACAAACCAGTGATAGAATTTGAAAAAGCCAAGGAAACTTCTAATTTCTTTTATAGTTGTGGGTTATTGTAATTATTTAATTTTATTGATTTTTTTATCGATTTTTTTCCATTATTTGAAACTTAATTTTCAAAAATGATTCCCTGTTATACCATAAAATTGATTTTTTCCCAATTCAGAACTAAAAACATTTCATGACATCTAATTAGTATAAGATGAAAGTTATGAAAAAAATAAAATAAAAATATCTTTCATAAAATGAAAAGTCATCAGTGAAATATTATATAAATTCTTCCACCATACCATGGAATATATTAATCATAGATCATTATAATGTTGTTGGAGTATTAAAAATTCAAAAAAAATATCCTTCAAAACAAAAGGTTTTTGGTATGTACATGTGAACATGTTATTAGACTGATCTTCTAAGTCAACTAATATTTGATTATAGCTTGAATAACCATCTATAGAACAACAAAACTCATTCCTAGATAATATTTCTAATATATAATCTAGGGATGGAAATGTAAAGTGAAATTTTTAGGTGACTATGTTTCAATTTATGTAGTTGAAATGAACACACCAACTCATGATTTTCTAGGTTTGTATCAACTTGTCCTCATTGTTCTTTACTACCATCAAACCTCTTTTTTGGAACTATGTGAAGTGGTATCAGTAATACTATATCAAAAATGGAGAACATGGTTCCATCATCAAGAAGTTTTAAGACCTCATTTGTAACAAATTATTTCATCATTGCAGTGAGTCTTCTTTGAGGTTGAAAAATATGATTCACTCATTCTTTAAGAAGTTTTT
Organism: Viscum album; assembly: GCA_963277665.1. Lineage (NCBI taxonomy): Eukaryota > Viridiplantae > Streptophyta > Magnoliopsida > Santalales > Viscaceae > Viscum > Viscum album. The sequence continues at coordinate 213,823,839 of OY728119.1, read as the reverse complement.
AATGTGTGCAATCTTTGGAGTTGATTCATTGATGTCAGTTATGTTCTAAATTATCGAGTGTTTTCTCCTCTTCATAACTATAAGAAATTTTTACTATTATTATTGGGTAAGTTTAGTGTTTATAATGACTATAAAAATACCACTATCCTTAAACAATTAATACTTAAGTGTACACATTATTGTTTTCATCTCTAACATTGGTGGATTTATAATTGGGGGTGTCAAATCTGGGTAAGTGTCTCTTGTAAAGGGTTTAATGTATTATATTTCCTTGAAATTATTGTATTTATAATCTGCATGAGATTTTTTACCTCTATAATCTACCATTTCATCCATGATATCCATCATATATTATTCTTATTGTTGTAACTCAAATAATGTTATATCATTTGGGATTTCGTGTTTGTTAGTCACAAAGTTTTTTTGACATTCAAACAAATATGCTCCTTATTTAGCTACTTTTAGTACATTAAAAAAACATTTCCTCACTGACAAAGAAAATAATCCATCCTTGGTTGAAATCAATTAAAACCATATTGTTTAAATAAATCTATTCCTAAAATGATGGGAACATATATTTTTTCCACTATACCAAGAATGTGGAAGTCACTGGGAAATATAAATTTGTCAACATTCACTGGAAAATCCTCATGAATTCTAGGATTTCACTTTACTAATCCATCAATAAGTTGTAATGCAAACGTCATAGGAAAATTTTAATCAATACCTAATCTTTTTAATAATCACATTGATAAAAAATTATCACTTACACCAAGTTTTCACAATTCATTTCCAAAATTAATGTTTCCATTGAAGCATGAGATGGAAACAATTCTGGGATCTCACAGTTTAGGTCGATGTTTTTAAGGAAATATAGTTGAAAACACTTAATTAAAGGGATATGACTTCTTATTATTCCATTTTATTCTTGTTATAGAGTGATTACATTATAAACATAGCATAGAATCATATTTGGGAAAATGCCTCTATAAAGAGGATATTAATATGATATTTATTAAACATATCCAGGAATATATTATATTATACCTCCAAATTTAATTCTTTAATCTTCACTAGAAATATAAGAGTGAGTGGGTATGGTGTTGGTTCTTCATATTTGTATCCTTTTGTGACTTATTTTTTTAGTTACTGAGCTTTTTCTCCCTTTATATCATCTTGTTCTTGAATATGTTTCTTTTTATTTTAGTGTAAATATTTTTCATCATCATATTCAACAATTATGTTATCAAACTACTCATCATTATTTGGAGACTCATATTCCACTTGTGTCTCACCTTTGTGATATTATTGTTGTTTTATGTCATGACCACATCTTAAGTCCATGAATATGTACTTTTATCGAGTGTGAGTCTCTGTATTATCGATAAATGTACCTGGTAGTCATTCTGAGAGAGGTTGATAAATTTGAATTACCAGGTGTTCATGTTTCTTGTTGGAAACATTATAACTTTTCATATCAGTTTGATGTGTTTTCATCCATAGATCCTCGTTGTGAATGAATTTAGATAAAAAAACTCTTAATATTTTTTTATTGTGGTTTGGGAGATTTTTGTTGTCTTGGTGGGGGTGGTTGCAGGAACTATTGTTTTAGTGTAAATTAAAGAGTTCTTTGGAAATGATATAGTTCAAGTAGTTCGTGTAATTTTTCTATAGGTGGATAGCTAGATGGTCCTTCTTCTCATGGTTTATCCTGACCAGTTCATTGTCTTTAATACCCTTGATTAGCCAATTATGAATGTTTAATTGGTCTTTGTTAATAGTATGGTTGTTTATATTATTGTGATTATTGATAGTAAATCACTTAACTACAATAATGAGGCTAGTTGAAAACTAAATTTTCATGGTATTCTTGATTAGGTAATGGGCCTCTACACATTTCACATGATTGTACTTCCATAATAGGATTTGGTTGGGGTGTCTATTAATATGGTAACTAAAAATTATCTAACTTCTTGGTAATAAATTTTACTTAAATTTTGGGGTAGTTAGTCTCTTAAACATGATTCATACCTCACCTAGATGGTCTTTAGTCACTTTTCTAAATATTGGAACTGTGAAAAAATTTATCTAGGATATCTTGACCAACATCTATTATTTTCATCATCAAAACACCATGAGTCGAGGCATCAACAATAGCACTCCCTAAATATAGAAACCTGTAGTAAAACATTTAGAGTTAAATCCAACTTTCAATCCCATTGTGTGGGAAATTTATTAATATCTCTTTGAATCTTTCACATTTAACTAATATAATTCACCATTTATATGTGAATAATGATGAATATCACTTCTTAATTTCCAGGTTAATTCATGTGGAAAATATTTATCTAAATATTTATTAGCTATTTGATACCAAGTGGTAATGGATCTCTATGTATGATTCTATATATATTCATTAGATTAGTTAATTAAGGAAAATGGAAAAACCCTGAGTCTATTTTTATCAGTTGTTACCCCCTGCTGTTTGAATATATCATAGTCTTCCAAAAATTCAAGAGGTTCCCATGAGTGTCTTCACTTTAGATTCTGTTAAACTGGACCATATTTTAAATCATTTGAATAGGAATTGATTTTGATTTTGAAGGTACTCACCTACATATGAGGGTGAGAAATAATAGTCACAACGCCATCAATATATTGAAAGTCTTAATCCATAGTGGTGTGCTCTAGTAACAGTGATCACACTCCATTTTGTTCTTGTTGTGTGAACTAGCCAATGGGGCATTGTGAGTAGTTTGGTTAAAGAGACCATACTCATTCTTACATCACATAAATTAAAAATAACATAATATTTTTACACTTATAGGGTCCAAAGTTTTAGTGTCTTGGTAAAATTAAGACCGTACATAACATTTATAAAATAATACATAAACATTTATTTAATTCCTTCTTCTCTAGCTTCTTCAGGGCCCTTGTATTTTCCTTAGTAAAAGTACTCACCTGAAGATATAAATTAAATGAATCAGTGATAAAAATGCCTATTAAAAGGATAGATAAGAACATGAAATGATATAACACGGGTTGAGTACAATCATAACATCAACATCATAATAATTAGATGAACCATTATGTATAGGAATGCTATGTGGCAATGCATAAAAATGAAACATCATCTCTTAGTAGTCAACTACCACACATAGCTGTAAACAAATATAGAAACATGTTCATGAATAATTAACATTTATAATGACATACATCACATTAACCAATGCATTGGAGTGCTATATACATTCTGCTGCACCCTTCACATCATAACATTTACATTACGCTATATAATTCTGGCCGCAACCATCACATCATAAAATTTACATTATCATGCATTCCACGGAGAATTTAAATAAATATTGGACATAAAATAACCCATGGAAATGAATGAGTTTAATTTAATAAACTATAAATTCTTAAAATTTGGTTTCATAAATGAATGTTGGAATAACATACTTGATATAATATTCATCAATCTTGAGTGAAGAAGAAACAATCTCGAGAAGTAAAAGGGGTATTTTTCTAAAGAAGATTTCTTTTGGAAAAAATTATTTTCATCATAAAATCAATTAGAAAACATGTATATCATATAAAATTTAATATAATTATGAAAAAATTATATTTCAGTAATATTCATATTGAAAATCGGATGAAATAGGGAATATCTAAAGAAAGGGAGTTGGGTTTGAGAATTCCCCTTACCAAATATATGGATGCTTTATTCACTTTAATATATTATATAATAACATTATTTTGATTGATTAAAAAAATAACCATTTATAGATTAATTTTATTAATTAATCTTTTATTGAGTTCATTTATGGGATTTTAGATGAAGAGTTTAATATGATCGTTTGGGAGCATTCATTTTCATGGGTTTCATGATTGGTTTTCTTGTATACAAGAATGAAAGTTCATTTAAAATTTGGATATATATCCATAAATGTAAATATATTTTATTAATGAACTTAAATAATAATAAATTATATTATAAATAATTTGGTTATATGTTATGAGGATGGGTCATTATATAAAAGTGGATAATGATCCTTTTAGGTTAATTTTGGTGGTTTTTCGATCACGAAGAACTCATTTTTCTATCATTTATTGTTATGTATATATGTAATTTATATAATATAAATAGGATTGTAAAATAATGTTTACATTATTTTTAATCCAATATAATGTTTTTATTTTAATCCTTGAATGTGTTAAAATAAAATAAAAGTACATTGCCCACGATATCAGTAAATTGATACATCACGGGAAATGATTTCATTTTTAAAATAAAAAAGAGAGAGGGGGAGTTTAATTATGGATATTACATTAACATGATATAATACCATTATATCATACATTTTTTATTTATCATTCCATTTTGATAATATAAGAAAATAAATGAATTTGAAAATAAATTAAATGAAAAAAGAATAGGATTTTACCTCTTAAATATCTCCTCCTTGGGAACCTCCATAGGGAAAATGTTTTGATATTTTGATGAGACCAATATCTCTTGGATATGGGAGAGGGTATTGGGTATATTTTTGGGTATAATTTGTAAAAGGTTAAAATTTTGAGAGGTGTGAGGAGAAGTGGGTGTGATGGGTGGTATTTATTGTGGAGCATAGGGGTGTTTTCTCATTATTATATTCTTAGTTTATAATTTTTGCTCAAGACTGTGAATAGTTTGAGTATTACCTAAAAATATATTAAAATAATGAATTATTGTCCTAGATTAAGGTTTTTTACATCATCCTTACATCAATAATGTCTCAAAAAGTCTTGTGTTTAGCAATTATCTAAAATTATAATATTTTACTATTCATCAAACATTCATGAATTTTAGAAAAATCCAATGAAATAACTCAAACAATTTATTGTTGTTTAGAATTTAAAAATGAACTCCATTTTATGATTTTTTTGTCTAACTATGAGTAATTTAATATTTAATTAAAATTATCTTTTACTTAGAAAATACATATTTTAAAATTATAACTCATTATATAATAGATTGAAAAATTACTTAAGGTCCGGTAAAATTATCTGAAAATAATAATACATAATAATATTAATTTATGAATATATATTATGAAAATAATTTATTATTTAAATATTTAAATTAATCATAAAAAGTTAATTAAATAGTTATGACTTCGAAAAATTCCTACACATAATTGTTAATTTTTAAAACATTTATTTACATAGACAATGTATAATTATACTATAATTTCATTTTTGAGAAGGATAAATTTTATTTATACTATCATGGGTGGTCATACTATTCATTTCTCTGATTTACTATTCATAAGGGGAACATTTCTATTTCTATTCTCTATTAACTATTTCATTAGTATTTGTTCCTTAACTTCTAGAAACACTTTTTATTTCATTAATTATTTATTTATAGAGTTTTTATTGTGGTATATAAATGATTTTATGATATTTATACTATATGAAATTACTATAAGAAGGGATAAATTCCATTTATAAAATTTTGGGTCGATATATTCATCCCCATTTTGAAATGTTTCCCTTGAAAATTATTTTAACATAAACAGGTGTGGGTAATTATCCTACATAACCTCAATTAGTTCCCATGTTGCCTCTTTATACATATGGTTCATCCAAAAAACTTTGAGAAGGTGGGTTTTATTACTTCATATAATACTTTTCTCTCGAATCCAGAATCTTTATTGGATGATCCTCATAAGATAGATCTTCTTCCCACTATACCACCTATATGTTCAGTACATGTGAGGGATCTGGTATGTACTTCCTCAGGAGTGATACATGGGACACATTGGGAACATAATATATATTCAGTGGAATTGAAATTCAATAGGACCCAACTTCTATGTGATCAAATATCTCAAAGGGTCCAATGTACCTTTGGATAAGCTTCCCTCTCTTTCCAAACTACATGACACTATTCCATGGTGATATTTAAAGGAAGACTTATCTCCAACGTAGAACTCCAATACCTTTGAAATTTTAAATATAGAACTTTTCCATCTTAGAGTAGCTTTGATATGTAGTGGGGTGTATTGAAACTTATCTATAATCTCTTGCAGAAGATCTGGTCCAGGTATCTTTCTTTCACTAACTTCATCCCAATAGGTTGGTGTTATGCATTTCGTTCCAAAACCATATTCATATATATCCATATGAATACTCGAGTGTAAGCTATTGTTGTATCATAACTCAACAAATTTAATATAATGATCCCATACACCTTTGAAATCTAAAGAGCATGGTCATTTCATATCATTGAGCATCTAAATAATCATTTCATATTGGACATCAGTTTGAGGGTGATAGGTCATGATGTAATTTAATTTAGTACTCGAAGCATGGTGAATAACCCTCCAAAATTTATATGTTAACCTTGGATCATGATCTGAGGCAATCAATATTGATACCCCATAGAGTCTCACCACTTCCTTCACATATATATTATAAAGTTTTTCAAGTCAAAGATCTTCTCGAATAGTGACAAAGAGGGAAGTCTTAGTGAGTCGGTCCACCATAACCCATATCGCATTATTTCCTTTGGATGTATTCAGGAGAACCATGAAAAAGTCTATAGTTACATTGTCCCATTTCCAAATGGGTATAGGAAATGGTTGAATCATCCCATTATAATTCTATCTATCAACTTTAACTTGATGACATATCTAACACCTTGAGATATACTCAGCTATCTCATTCTTAATGTTGTCCCATCAGAAGATTTCTCGGAGATCACGATACATCATGGTACTCCTAGGATAGATAGAGAAATTTTAATTAAGTGAATTATCCAATAGATACTTATTTATCCCATGTTGTTAAGGAATATATAGCCTCATTCATAACTAAATAAGACCATTATCATTGATGTGTAACTCTTTCATTTTCGCTTCCTTAACTACATTCACCTTGTTTTATAACTTTGGATCATCCGTTTTTCCCTCATTAATCTTCTATTAGATAGATGGTTAGGAAATAATTTTCTCATGGTATTATGTATTCCATGCCATTATTATTTCAAAATCCATGATTTTAATATCCAAGAAGATATGGTCTTTCTTAATATGAAATATTGACAGATTAGTAGTTTCTATTCTATTAATAGCATCATCTACCGTGTTCACCTTGTCAGGATGATAGTGAATAAAGAAATCGCGGTATTTGATTATCTCGTGTCGTCTCCTTTGATGCATGTTGAGCTCTTTTTTGTGTGAATATATACTTTAGGATCTTTTGATCAGTATATATCACAGTTCTCATCATAAAGGTAGTGATGCATTATTTTCAATGCAAACATAACAGATACTAGATCCAGATCATGCATCAGGTAGTCCTTCTCAATGACCATGATGCATAGGCTTTCACTTTATCATTTTACTTGAGTAAACAACCCAATCATTTCATGGAAGAATATTTTTATATCACAAAACATTATCCACTTTTTGATAGTGTGAGTACATGTGTAGTGATCTTCCTTCTCCTTACCTCCTTGAATCTTTCTTCACATTCTTCTATCCATACATATTGTACCCCATTCCTTGTTAACATAGTTAGCGATCTTGACAATCAAGAGAAATTTCTCAATAAATGTTAATAGTACCCTGTTAAACCCAGAAAAATACAGATTTTTGTGACATTAGAGGGTCTGGGACACTCCTTAATTGCCTTTACTTTTAAAGGGTTCATATAAATTCCCTAACTTGTGATCACATGTCCCAATAATGTGACTTGATGCATCAAAAAGTCTCACGTTCTGAACTTGTCGTGCAACTTATCCTTCCTTAATATCTTGAACAAAATCATTATATGTTCTTTAGGTTCTTCCTTTATCTTGGATTAAATGAGAATATCATCAATAAAAAAGACCAAAAATTTATAAAGGTAATGTCTGAAGAACCTATTCATCAAATCCATGAAGATTACAGGGGAATTAGTATCTTTGAAGGGCATTACCAGAAACTCGTACTGCCAAATCATTTTACAAAAGGCAATATTCTAAATATATTCCTTATTCACCTTTAGCTGATGATATACAAAATAAAGATCCACCGTTAAGATGTAATGAGCTCCTCACAACTTATCGAACAAATCACTTTTCCTTAGAATAAGATAAATTTTATTTATGGTGATCCTGTTGAGTTTTTGATAATCAATACATAATCGCATTGATCCATACTTCTTCTTGATAAAGAGCACTGGTGCACCCAAAAGAGATGCACTATGGTGTATAAAACTTCTGCCCAAATGCTCTTACAACTTCTTATTTAACTCCACTATTTTGATTAGATCCATCATATGCATACACTTTTAGATAGTATTCTCTTCAGGTATGAATTCTATTGATAACTCTACATCCCAATCATGGGGATGTCTAGGTATCTATTTAGAAAATACATTACTGTATTCCCTCATAGTAGGAATTTACCCTAGGTTGGTACCGTCATTTGAATCAACCATTTGAGCTAGGTATTCTTCATCATAGGGAATCAACACCAAAACCATTGAAGGATTATCTAATCGATATACATCATCTTCCTTGAATTCGTAGAGTAACGTGGGTTGACTTAGAATATGAAACGATATTTCCTCTTCCCAAAAAATTATATTTTCTTTATATAATGAGATTCCATCCATTCCAATTATAGCCTCAATTTCTACTAAGGTAAGTATCATGAGATTTTCTAGAAGAATACTCCCACATACACCAACAAGAGAAGATTCTAAAACATGGGTGGAAACGGTTCCACCACTTGGTATTTTTATAGATATATCTTGTTAATGGTTTCAGGTATTTGATTCAATAGTTATAGAAATATTTCTAGATATAAAGTAAAGCATAAAACTAGAATAAAATAAGAGTTTTTAAATTCTTAAGGGAATAGGAAGTGTACATTGTACGGCTTCATTTTATTTCTCCACTTAAGTACTAGTGATCTTATAATCCTTGACCTGATCCTTTTCCTTTCATGGATGATGATGTTGATTACCCTTGGGGACTATAGGTTTAGTTCACTAACTTTTATAGAAACCTTTATCCCTACAGTTGTAGCATTAGACCATGGGTGGTGGTCTCCTTTCATTTCCATCATTATCACGCTTACTCATTATTTTTGACATTTCTGTGCGTAGTGGCCTTCTCTCCCTCAATTTAAGAATTTATTTATCCCTTTGAGGATGCTCCCATAATTCTTTTCGCACATTTTTAACATGTGGGTGGGTGAGATTTGTTTCATCCTTTCTCATTAGATCATTTGGCTTGAAACTCCATATTTTGTTTCTTATCACCATAACCATCAGACCATTCTCTAAACTCCATCTCCACTTTGATATCACACTGAACAACTTCTTCATAACTCCCAAAGTCACTAATTACTGGATACTTTTGAAGGTGTGGTTTTAATGAAATAAATAATCTATCCATTTTTCTATCATTACTAATAACAAAAATGAAATCATACCTTGAAATCCTTGTGAAAGTTTCTCTAAAAGTCATGAAAATTTATCTTTTCTTTTGTTTTAGCACTATGAATTATAACTCAATAATTTTTTGAAGAGTTAAAGAGAAATACATTCTAAGAAACATTTTATTAAAGTCATCCCACTCAATCTCTATAATTTTGTCCTTCATCTTGGTTTTCTTAATCAATTCCCACCATTGATTGGCCTCTCCCTAAAAATAGTAAATGTCCAGAGTCTCCCTCTCCATCTCAAAATAGTGAAGCACATAAAATATCTTTTTCATTGAGTTGAATCATTTTTTAATGACTAGTGTATTGGAAGATCCACTAGACATAGGTGGTATTTGTGGCCTAAAACAGTTGACATCTGATTTATCCCTCTTAGGTGAAGGTGGGAATTCCACGTTATTCGGGTTATTGTTCATAACCTAAGATAATTGGGTAATCATTTCCATGAAATTTTGAACAACAACTCTCAAGGAATTGGGGCTGTCATTCGGGAAATCATTTTATTGTCCCTCACACGGGTCGTTGGCTAGGTTTATCCTAATTCCCACCATTTTATGTAATAGAAAAGCTTAGAACAAAACATAAGTCATCAAGTCATGAGTAGTTTATTCCCTTGTGAAATTAACTCTAAAAACATATATAGTTTGATCCCTATGTTTATAATTTTCTAAAACAAGGCTTATTTGATACTTATTTATATGTAGTCTCATACTAATAGTTTTCCCTAAGGTTCTCTAATATTTATTACCAAATTAACTAAATGATGCTCTAATACCAACTAAAGCGACCCTGATTTTTCTTACATAATTTTAATTAAAAAACGTAATACTGTTACACAACAGGTATCCTAAAGTTTAGTTTCTTGGAAAAATTAGGACCATACATAAAATTTACCAAATAAAACATGAACGTTTATTTAATTCTTTCATCTCTATATTCATAACGGTCCTTGTATTTTCCTTAGTACAAGTAGTCACCTGATGATATACATCAAATAAAAGGGTGAGATAAATTTCTAGTAAGTGGAAAGATAATAACATTAAAAAATATAACATGGGGTGATTATAATCATAACATCATAATCATAATCATGAGTAGATGCATTTGTTGATGACATAGAATGTGAAAATGAATAAAAATGAAACATCGTGTCTTAGTGGTCAACTACCAAACATAGTTGTCAAAAATTACAGCATCATGTTCATTAATAATTAACTTTTTTCATGAGATACATCACTTTCCCCAATTAATTGGAACAATATATAATTCCAGGCATGCCCATCACATCATAACATTTACACATCACTATATAATTTCAAGTGCACTAGTAACATCATATCATTTACATTATCATGCATTCCACATAGAAATTCTATCAATATTGGACATAAAATAAACCATGTAAAGGAATGAGTCTAATTTAATTAATAATAGATTCATAAACATTGGGCTCCCAAATGAAAGAGGGAATAACATACTTTATAAAGGAATCGTCAATATTGAGTGAACATGAAACAATCTTGAGAAGTAAATGGTGTGTTTTATTAAGAAAAGTTCTTTTGTAAAACATTTTGTTTGTCATAAACTAAAGTAGAAAACATTTATATCACATAGAAGATAATATAATAATGAAGAAATTATATTTAATGAATATCTACACAGAAAATGGGGTGAATGATGGAAAACCCAAAAAATAGAGTTGGGTTCAAGAATTCCCTTTGCCATATGTCTAAATGATTTGTTCACTTTACTATCCTATATAATCAAATTATATAAATTAATTAAAAATTACAAAACATTTTATAAATTAATTTTTTTCATTATGTATTTCTTACTTTTATTCATGGTATTTTTGATGAGTTATAGAGTTTAATTTCAACGTTTGGGGGCATTCATTTTCATGGTTTTCACTATTGGTTTGCTTGTATAAAAGAATGGAAGTTCGTGTAAAACATGATTAAGTATCAAAAAAATAATTAAAAGTTAATAATTATCTTCTGGAATTTTAAATTATCTGGTAAATAATTTGGTTATATGAAATGAGGATGAATCATTATATAAAATAATTGATGATAGTTTTAGGTTAATTTTGGAATTTTTTTTATCACAACAAACTCATTTGGTTTTATCATTTATTATTATGTATATATGTTACCTACAAGACATAAAGAGGGTTGTGAAATATATTTTCAATTATTTTTCATCCATTATAATTTTTTTATTATAAACATTTAAGGCATTAAATTAAAAATAAATTGCATCGCCCACGATGTCGATAAATTGATATATCACAGGTGATGATTGGATTTTTAAAATAAAACAGTGGTAAGGAGGAGTTTAATGATGAATTTTCAATTAAAATGATATAATAACAGTATAAAACATATTAGAGTTATCATTTCATTTTTATAAGATAATAAATTAAATTATATTGAAAATAAATTAAAAGAAAAAGAGGATTTTACCTCTTAAATATATCTCCTTGAGAACCTCCTTAGTGAAATGTTTTTTGTATTTTGATGAGAACAAGATATCATAGATGTGGGAGAGGGGTTTGGGTAATGGTTTTGGCAATATTTGGATAAGGATCAAAGATTTTGAGTTGTGCAGAGAAGAGGGTGTGAGGGGTGGTTTTTATATTGGAGGAGAGGGTTGTTTTCTCATTATTATATTCACTAGTTAATTATTTTGGATCAAGACTATGAATAGTTTTAGAATTATCTCAATATATGTTAAAATAATGAATCATGGTTCTATTTTAAGGTTCTTACATAAGCCTGTCATCAATAATTAACAACAAATTCAAGTGTTTAACATTTATTGAAAATTACCATATTTTATTATTCATAAAAAATTCAAGTATCGCAGAAAAATTCCTAAAATTAACCCTAACCATTTTTCAATGTATAGAATTTAAAAATGAACATATTTTTAGGAAAATATTTTTATAAGTATGAGAAATTTTATTTTTAATTAAAATCATCATTTACTTGGAAAATATAGATTTTAAAGTTATAAATGATTTTATAACACATTTAAAAATTACTTAAGGTCTCAAAAATATATATTAAAATCATAGGAAATAAAAATATTAATTTATGAATAAATTTATGGACATAAATTTTCTTTTAAATTATTATATTAGTCATAATATTTTATTTAAATAGTTGTTACTTAATAAAATGTCAACACTTAATTATTAATTTTTTAAATATTTATTTACTAAGAATATGATATAATTATACTACAATTTCCTTTATAAGGTGTCTAAATTTTACTTATTCTTTCATGGAAGAGTCTACTATTAATTTGGTTGGTTTACTATTCATACAGGTTATATTACTATTCATAATGTCAAGTTACTATTTCACCAGTATTGATTCCTTAACTTCTATAAATACATCTTATTTCATTAATTATTAATTTATAAAGTTTTTATTATGGTATATATGTGATTTTATGAGTTTATACTATATTAAATTACTATAATAAGGGAGAGATTCCATTTGATAAAGTTTTGGGTTGTTAGAAGTGTTTTTCTTGTTTGGACATGTTTAAACAATGTTTTACAAACAAGGACATTCATTTTTATCATCAAACACAAGTATTTATTAAGATTCTATTATACATGAATAAGTTATGGGTGCCTGTCTCATATATTATTAATCCATCATAGTAGAACAATGCAACCAAGTGGATGAAAGAATGGAAGGATATGAAGCATTCCAAGGTTACTCTCAAGATTCGCTAGCCCCTGGGAAATACTACCAATGTTTTGTCTAGCATATGGGGAATCACTAATTTTATTTGGGAAATACACAGATTAAATATTTAAATTTTTTTCTGAATAACACTAATATGAAGGTTTCTAGAATAGTGGCAGTATGATTTTTATTCCACAGAGAGGTAAAAGTGGTTGGTGACACCATGATATAGATAACTAGGTTCGTCTCTTCAAATGAATTTGGGTTAATATCTTGAATTAAAATAATTGAATTAAACTGAAATTAATATAAGTAGTGGTTGAGAATAAATTTTAAGGAGTTTTTTATTGTAATTAATTAATCCAAAACTAGGTAATTCTAATGTAATTGGATGCAAATGTTTTCAATGATTTTCAATTTATTTTGATCTAACAAATTTATTCTACCTAAAATAACAAATAATATTTGTTCTAGAAGTAGTTATCAATATACTTTTGGCTCCAGATGTTGTTTAAGGTCCTATTGGACCAATTTCAAACTCATCTTATGTCAGATTCGATGGATTATTTACATTTTTTACAACAAGAAAACATCATGAACAATGAAAATTTTCTAAATAAAGTTGAAAAATATGGCCACCTGAACTAACTGAAGATCTATTCATGTTAAATATTTAATTAAATTAAATATATCAATGGAATAAATACCTCATTATTATGATTTTTCTCCAATGATTATGTTGATCACCTAAAACCATTTTCATTAAACAGTCAATGCTCTTATAGGATCCACATGTATAATCCCTTAAGTAGTGATCTACTTGCACTCCTCTGATCTTTGAAAAATGTCAATGGATTATCAGGAGAAAGAATAATGTATTAATCATCATGTTTCATTCGTCTTGATCAATTCAATGATTACATCAGGCTTAAAAAATCATTATTTCACTCTCATTCATATGATGGAGAAGGATGAAGGATAATATCTAGATCATTCTTTGGACTTGAGAGAGATCTATATATAGTTGTGGACAAAAAAATATCAATTTCAATGAAAATATAAATAATAAACATAGTTTGTAGTGATCTAAACCTATATCCAATTTAAAATCATTCCCCAGCTTGGAGTACCACTAGAGCTTTGGGACGCATCCCCATATGTAAAAGGTTGTCTACTAAAAGAAAATGTGTAAAAACATGATGGTGGGGAGACTATACCCTATGGTGGTGGTGATAATAATGGTTTTTTATACAAAACTAGGGAAGAATACCATAACATAGTGGAACCAATAAGATAAATCGGTTGAATAATAAATAATAAACATTAGTAGTATAGTAATATAAAAACAAGCCCAAACGAAATAATACCATTTGTAGACCAATATAACAAGTCTTGGAAGGTTTTTTAAGGTAATAAACATAAGTGTATCTCATGGTTGGCTATTAATACATACATATATTTAGTATACAGTAATGAATAGGAAATGAAAAAATAAACTTCAGTTGATGATAGAACCTCTAAGGACCCTTCCCATCCATCCCAAGAAACTATTCCATCTTAACCCCTAAATTCCATCTCCAGATCTCTTTCCCTTAACTATTGTCAAAAACATAAATTCTACATGCATCTCAAAGGACCCTTGTAGGGTTTGAGAATAATATTATTAAGCCACCACCAATGTGTTCCTATCCTAAATTCATAATCATATAAGTGTTCTACATACAAATAAAAAGACAACAAATGAATAATAAATAAATACTCACTTACCTTGTGCCTAGAATCTACAAGGAAGAAATCACAAACTTCAGCCATCACTAGTAATTCATACTTGTTCCTCAAGTAATATATATGGAATAATTTACTTTTCTGCATATATAAAACTGTGGTGGTGAGGATCCATGGCATAAAGTTCGATGAATCCTCTGACAAAATTAAGCCCTGGTAAAGCTTTGGGTTCCACCTCTAAAATTCCACCCATCACCTCATTCCATTAATCATAAAAAAAAATTCCCAATACATCATGCCCAATTAATAAATACACAGTCCCTTAGACCACATCTTAGATGTCCCCATCATCTTGAAGCCTGAATTCCCAAGTTATAGTGATGTTTTTCCTCTAATAATAATCACTTTTGGCTCAAAAGATGATGTCTCGGGTCATAGTGATATCATACCTCCCAAGTCTCATCCCAACAGCCTCAATCAAATTAGTGAGGCTCCGCCCCCAACCTATGGTCTCATCACCATCAATTGATAGTCCATCACTATACATGTGGATCTGTGGTGATCACCCCTATCACAATTTATGGTTAACACCATAACCTAATCCAAAAGTACTACAGGGACCTCCACCCGCATTAGTGGCCAAAACAACCTTGATCTAAGTCCAATTTGTGTTCACATGACTCTAATGATTTATCAGCCTATAAATAGTGAGAGAAAATCACCCTAATGGTATATAAACCACATAATCCTGGCACTTAATTCCCCTTTGACCATGTCACTTTTCTGATGATCATAACTACCTAAAATAAAATGATACAATCCATCAACCTGGAGATCACATCACCTCAATCTGAAAGCCATGTTTCCTAAGTTAGGGATCATCATCACCCCATGTACCAAGTTCGATCCCAAACTGAAGACCGATTCACCTCAATCCAGGTTGTCAACACCATTTCAATCATCAGGACATTCCCATCACGTTCCAATGGAAACAAAAAATCAATATATATATATATATACACATAAAAAATCAATTTAATTTAATTTAATCACCCATCCAAACCTACCCAAGATTTATCAGGCCCTCACAAGGATTGTCATAATTAATCATAGTCTTGGGCATGAATAAAATTCTCAATAAAAATTAATTTATCAATTTAAAATATACTATCAAATTATATAGGGTGTCTCTCGGTTAACCCACATGGTTTATATAGCGTGAACCCCCAAAAAACATTCAAAAAATAGAGAAATATATATACCACCAACCTCATACTTGTATGTACTCGCTGATCTGTTATCAACCTATAACCTAATAAATTTGGAATAAATTGGTGTTTTGTATGGACACCCTAAAATTAGAGTAAAATATCTTACATAGATCTACCTCACCATATGGAGAGAGAAAAGTAGAATGGAGGGTGTCAAATCGAAGGCCTTTTGGATTGAAATCCATAGACACAAACAGATCAATGATTGGAGCTCTGAATGGGGGATTGGCTCAATGTCTGGTGAGGGAGGAAGATCTAATCAGCTTTATAGTGGTGTAGAATGCTTGGGAAAAGAAAATAGTGTGAGCTATCCAAATTTAAATAAGGTAAAATAGTTATTTTTTCGTTTAAAGAGGTCACACGGTTACCGTATGTTTGGAAAACTATAACCCAATCATATTGTAACACCTCGAGACTTCAAAATATTTTCCATTTATGGTTATGATTTATTTTTTTACACAACACAATATTAACCTACGTTGTAGGAAATAATTAGTTGTCTTGAATTAAATGTAAGTCCCAGTTTTACCAAACAAAAATATATTAATATTATTCTTTAATATAATATATAACCTAGCCGTTAAATTAGAAATTATGAATAGTATTAACCAGATTTTTAATTTTATATATTCAATATAATTTTAAAATTCATGTTATGTTTTTTCAAGATAGGATATAAGATCAAATTCAATTTTTCAGATAAAAAAATGATATTTTTAAACAAAATACAATATTACCACCTTTTAATGGAGAAACCATATTAAATAAAATATTTAAAATTTTATATATTAAATTTTACAGAATAAAAATCATCATTGAAAGTGTAATACCAAAATTTATTTTGGTTTAATTTTTTTTATAGATAAGTTTCAAGTTTTGATAAATAGTAAAAAAATACAAAATATTAATTGATAACAACTTCTTTCATCTAAATAATTTATAGTGTTAAATTATAAATTTTATTGATTTTAAATTATAAATAGAACATATTTTTATCATTTAATATAATTTATCTCATTGGAATTATTTTCATATTAAAATTGGATATAAACTTGTGTCAATCTTTTGATCGATTTTACTTTTAAAAAACCTGTTTCCCCATTCCATCAATGAGATTAATTTTAATTTAATTAATGAAACTTATGTGTTTTAAATTTTGAGAAATGGATTTAATAATTGGAAATAGTTGGTATAAATTATGAAAATAGGTTTATATTATTTTTTTCAGTATGAATAGTAACCTTAGTAATTTTTTTATTTCCACTGTTAATGGTAAGTCGAGTAATTAAAGATAAAATTAATATTATAAATTATCCAAAAACATTTCAAAATCCTATATAATGACTAAATTAGACCCTTGTAATCTACATTTCTAAATGTAATCATTTAATGGTCACTTTTCCATGAATATAACAGTAATAAAATTTAAATCAATGAATTTTAAGAAATATCACACACTTGATTCTTTTAAGTATAATAATTTTAATATAGATATAACTAGGGGATAACATAGATTATAAATATTATTTGGAAAGATAAAATAACTACATAAAACGTATTTATTTATTAATAATTTTTAGAGATTAAATATTTAACATTAATGATGACACAATAGAGATGTAGAAAATATTTTATTAATAATAATTTCAAATAAATGGTTTAAAAATATTAAAATAATTATAATTTGAAATAATTAATGTTATAAAAGAATGTTATAGGTGACTATAACATGGTATTAGTATATTAAATTATTATTATCGAGTTTTTCCTTCTTTTTTGGATTTTATTTAATGTCTATGAAATGAATTGTTTCATAATTCAGACTATTGATATTTCATAAAAAACAATTTTATTAAATTATTTAAAAAGAATAAAAAATATTTTAAAACTACAAATTTATAATTATAAGGTCTAAAATTTCATAAATTTTCTATTTATGGACAATTTTTACCATATATGTATATATTTATAACCATTAAATAGATAGAATATTATAACCCCAATTAAAATTAATTATATTACTTAAGGATAAATCAAAATGATAAGGTTTAAAATAAAATCCAAAAAAATATAAATTTTATTGGTTGAAATTATTTATACACATAATCATATGAAATTATAAATAATTAAATTTAGAGCCAAATTAAATTGAAAATTAATTTATATTATTTTCATACTTTATGAGTTTCCAAAAGTTGTCATCACCTCTCTTATAAAAGGGAACATCTCCTTCTCTTTTAATTAAACATCTAAAGGAATTTTTCTCAGCCAAAGCATACCCAAATTTTCTAAAAACTACGCTCACATCATCCCTAATTCCATATATTGGCCATAAATCCAACATAAGGAGTCCTTTTGTGAAAATCAATAGGAGACACTCAAAGAAGAGGTAATTTTTTTCCAATTCATTTCAATTTCTTTTCTTCTTATACTTCGTCTTCATATGTTAATTAAATACTAAAGTAATAAATCTAGTATAACATATATTTTTATAAGTCATTATGTTAATGGGAAAACCATATTCCTCTTTTTCTCTGTCTTACGATTAAAAATATCACCATGCATGCTTGTGTATGGCTTACCATCTCCACGTCATGGATTAATTTTTATTCAACACTATATTATTTGTATGTATATAATGATAAGTATAATGGATATAAATAATGAATATAATATTATAATGATTCTTTATAATTAATATACCATCAAATTACATAGTAATTAACTATCAAAGGAGTGATATTATCACTCGTGCTTGCGTACGGCCTACCATCTCCACGACGCGGTGAGATTCATTTTCCACATTAAACATTAAATAATGATTATAAAATTTATATGATGGGTATAAATAATAATTTTGAACTTCATATAATTCTGTATATGTATAAAATGCATCCTTTTCATATCAAACATGACTTATATGACAAAATAGGAATGGGAAAATGAAGCAGTTAACACCTGAAACAATGGTAATACTAAAATGTTATTAACAAAACGATATAAGAGGATAATATATGATATAATAAATATGGATTTTGTTATGGTATAATTTAATAATAAATTTTAACCACTATACAGGATGTTAACACACCCTCAACTAAAGAAAAGTACAAGGTAAGGGTTAATTTTTCAATCTCATTATTATCTGAGGTTGTTTAAAAATAATTATCTACTTGGACACATTTATCATCCATTTCAAGGTTTCATAAAAATATATTTCAAAATATTATCGAAAAAAAATTTAAATTCATTTCTACCCATGTTTTAATTTTTATAAAACATTTTTAATAGCATCTTTCCCTCGTTTTCCAAATGATGTACTTTAAGAACATTTCGACAAATTAATGAAAAAATGTTTTTTTAACTTATATGGCATGAGAAGCTATTTCAATAGTTATTAAGCATTAAAATTTTGATGATTACCTTAAAATGTAATAATTTTATTTTCAAAATAAATGTTTTCTTTTATAATTGTGTGTCTATTAAATTATTTATAAGTAAAAAAGTGTATATTTCTCTCAAATAATTTTTAAGGATTTTGTAAGATTATTTTCATATATGTCAACATTAATTGATTGATTTTATGTTTATTTGAGGTTTATTTAATATTTCATGTTGTGTTAAATGTTTCATATTATGTTTGAATGTGTATGTACTATTTTGATATCATTCATGGATTATGGTTCAAGTATTAATATTTTGTATGTTATTTTTAATATGAATGTTTATCTTATGTTTCACCTAATTTATATGAGGAATGAATTGGACTCAGTTAGTGATGGGTGGGTCCCACTATATCCCCTTGATGCATTAGTAGGTATAATGAGAAAAAATAGTATTTTGGAATGATACGTTGATGGTATGGTTATGTATGGTCATGGCACGAGGCCTTGACAATATGGTTATGATGTCTGAGATTATGTATTTTCTCATTATGAGATTAGTTATTGATATTAAATGTTATTATTAAACTGGTAGAATATCCATGTAAATATTTAAATTGAATTATTTGATTTATTCTTCCATAATATGTTCATCTTTATTTTTAAAAGTTTTGTGTTTTGTTTTTATACTTTCCTTGTTGTTTATAATTATTTATGAAAGAATCCCTTGTATTGTTTAACCTTACTGATCATCTATACTCACCCCTTTATTATGTTTTATTTTCCCACAATTCAAAGATGTGTATTATGATTTATATTCTGGTTTATGTTAAGATAATAATGGAATTCCCAAAGGATTATATATGTAGTATTTTATGATTTGAATTGTAATATAAATTACATGCATGTAATCTATTTTCCAAGACTGATAAATTAATCGGTACTTTGGGATTTTTTCCTTGTAATAATGCCAATGTACTACAATAATTCACCTGTTCTGGACATCTGGGGTTGGGGCGTTACAGTTGGTATCAAAGGAATTTTAGCAATAACCCTGTAAATTAGATTTATAAAACATAGATTAGGGATCATAACCGTAAGATAAACATTGAGGATAAATATAGAGTAACATCTTAAACTTTTGGTAATGAAGTGATTATGAAGGTATTCCTAAAAAATGAATTCATGGCTCGATACTACAAGTAGATGTAGTTCAGGTACATATGTACCTAGGAGTAATAACTCTTAAAAGGAGTAATGGTCTTGACTCAGGGTAACCTGGTACACAAAAATGGGTTGTACGATGAACCTCATTTGACACTCCTTGGGGATATACTTAGGATAATTCACATTTTATTTACGGACCATTATGAGTGATTTAAAAGTAATGATACCCCCATAGTAACAAATGGTTATGATTCTATGATTTTTGATTCATAAATTTATGTTATGTGATATACCATATTTAGAGTTATAAAAAGTACATTACTTTATAAGATAGTCCAGTATATTCCACCTTATAGAAGTGGTTCCTAGTAAAGGAAAGATAACTCCACTGATGAACATGATCCAAATAGTAACAACGATCATATCTTTCATGGTCTTAAGACAATATTTTGAAGGTAAATAGTCTCCCATGTATTCACATCATATGAAGGAATATTATCGTTTTTTAATAAGATAACTAAATAATTCGTTGTGCCATATGGATTTGAAGGGAAGTAAGATAAGAAGGGGATGTTAGAGAAAATATAGATAAAGGGAATAAATGAATGAATAATTTTCCCACATGTGATAACTATGGAAAGAATCACCCTGGTAAATGATTCAAGGGAATGGGAGTTTGTTATAAGTGTGGAAAAAAAGAAACCAAGTTTGAGATTGAACGTATAAGAAAAAGGTTTCTAATGTACAATGATTCAACTACAATGTGATTAGAAACTATTAAAATTAATTTCTCAATCATCAAATTAATACACCCTAGATGATGT
Source organism: Viscum album (assembly GCA_963277665.1). Classification (NCBI taxonomy): domain Eukaryota; kingdom Viridiplantae; phylum Streptophyta; class Magnoliopsida; order Santalales; family Viscaceae; genus Viscum; species Viscum album. The sequence goes on along the minus strand of OY728119.1, from coordinate 213,802,283 downwards.
TATTAGATAATGATCAAGTTATGATACTGCCACATATGAAAAAGAATGATTAATATTCTTATTAAATAATTATTTTATTTGAAAATTTTATTATCAATGTATTGGTTATAAGAATTATGGAGTATATGAGGGTTGTTTTTTGGTGTTATTTCATTAAGTATTTGAGATTGTTTGGAACAAAGTAATGTGACACAGTTGCAAGATAAATTTTATGGAAGATATATGGTTGAGGGAAAGATACCATTAATATGATTATGATACTTAGATAATGATGTTTGAATAAAGAGATGAGTGATTCTGATAGAGTATGTTGGATATAATTGACTACCTTGGAACTGATTAATGATCTCTTTATTCCATCATTCTTGGAATTTACAACATTTTTGGATATAAGGAGTATATCTAATATTAAAATTTTCACATGAGGAATAAGGAATAATGAACATATTCAATATGTTTTTATTGTAATTCATGCTATTACAATATTTTAAAAGAACACATGATGAAGGTATTCACATGTTTGGTATGTGAAAAAAAATATCTGCATTATGTAATATTCATTTTAGAAATTCTGAGATCTTTTGGGCTGTTAATTTTGTAAGAAGTATTTTCGATAAGTCATGAGGTTGGAGTGGAGTAAGATAAACATTGGATACTATTGTTTGAGGTTAATGTTTGATTTGTTGGATACTTATGGGCCTAATGATTTTTCAAAAGTGCTTTAGGAGCGAAAATATAATTTTAAACTTTTATTTCTAGGTTTAAGGGATGAAGTGAAAATAGAACGAACCACAACAAAAGGAAGAATTTTTTTCATCACATGGGAAAAAATCAATGAAGTGATTATCTGAATAATAAAATATAATTCAACTCTAAATAATGGATCATTAAAATAAAGGATAACCTATTACTTTTTTCAAAAAAATGTCCCTTATATCATTACAGATTTAATGTTTTGCGATTTTTAACATTCTCATAACCATGTTCTCTATCACTCTCCATCAGAACTTGATGGATAAATTTTTATTTCCTTTCCCTATTTTCTTACGTGGAACCCTTATATTTTTATTCTTTGGTGACCTTCATAATTCAATTTATTTTTTTTAAATTGGGGGTCTCATTTATCCTTTTTCTAATGCGGGGTTACAATAAAGATGTTTAGAAATGTCAAATCCCTAGTTTTTTATCCAGAGTTCAAATTCCAAGAACACAATTCATTGAATGAGGGGAGAATTTAACAACTCAAGCCTTTACAATATTTTCAATTTTTGAATAAATTTATTTTTTTTCTTTATTTCTTTTATCTAAACACCATATTAAGCTTATGTTATACACAACAATTAGTTGGCTTGCATTACATGTAAGGCCTAGTTTTACCAAACAAAAATATATTAATATTATTATTTACTATAATATATAAAATAGTCATTAAATTAACAGTTATGAATATTATAAACCACATTTTAAATTTTATATATTCCATATAATTTTAACAATCATCTTATGTTTTTTCTAGACATGATATAAGAAAAATGCAATTTTTCAGAAAAAAAAGTATTTTTCAAAAAATGAGGTATTTTTTCCTTTTAATGGAGAACCCATTTTAAATCTAATAATTAAAACTTTTATATATTAAATTTAACAAAATTAACTTATTAATTAAAATATTAATATAAAAATTAACTTTGGTTCAATTTTTTGTATTTTTTGGATAAGTTTCCCCTTTTGATAAATAATAAAAAATTCTAAATTTTAATTTTTAACAAATTTTTTCATCAAAATAATTTAGAGAGTTAAATTATAAATTTTATTGGTCTTAAATTATAAATAGATTATATTTTATCATTTAATATATTTTAGGCCATTGGAATTATTTTTACATTAAAATTGGATGTAAACACATGTGAATCTTTTATCATTTTTACTCTTAAATAACTTGTTTACTCATTCCATCAAGAGGATTAATTTTAATTTAATTAATAAAACTTATAAGTTTTGAATTTTGAAAAATGGATTCCATATTTTTAATCATTGGGTTCAAATTATTTAAAAATGTACCTTTTTATTTTTTGAAATAATTAATAGTAACTTTAGTAGTTTTTTTATTTCCATAGTTAAGGGTAAATTGGGTAATTAATGTTATAAATAATATTACAAATAACCCTAAAACATCTCAAAATCCTATTGGATAACTAAATTAGACCCTTATAATTTAATATTCCAAATTTAATCATTTAATGGACAATATCGTTGAATATGACATAAATACAATTAAAATCAATGAATGTGACAAAATGTCACACTCTCATTTATTATTAGTATAATAATTTTAATATAGAGATAACTAGAAGATATCTTCTATTATAAATGGTATTTTGAAATATAAAATAATTACCTACATCGATTTAATTTATTTATAATTTTTATATATTAAATATTTACCATTAATGATGACACAATAGTGACGTAGAAATTATTTTATTAATAGAAATATAATATAAATGGTTTTAAAAATATTGAAAGATGTATAATATGAATTAATTAAGGTAATCCATGAATTTTATTGATGATTATTAAATTTAAGGAGTATAATAAATTATTTGGTTCAAATTTATCCTTCTCTACGTATTTTATTTAATGTAAAATAAATGAATAGTTTCAAATTTGGCACTATTGGTATTTTATAAAAATAACATATTATTAAATTATATAAAAATCATGAAAATATTTAAAAACAACAAATTGATAATTTTGATGTCTAAAATTAATAATTTTGTCATTTATGTATAATTCAAACCATATAATAAAATATTTATAACCATTTAAAATTTACAATATTATTACCCCAATTAAAATTCAATAGATTAATTAACGATAAATCAAAATGATACGATTTAAAATAAAATCAATACATGTATAAATTTAATTAGTTTAAAGATCATATACCCATCATAATATTTTAATTTAATTAATTCACTTTATATCGATTTTCTATTGAAAATTAATCTATATTAATTATATACTTTGAAAGTTTCTTAAAGTGCCCCCCACTGCTCTTATAAAATAGCACTTATAATTATCTTTAAATAATTCCCCTAAAGGCCTTTTTATCGACAAACACATACCTACTTATCCTAAAATGTTATATCACTTCATCCTAGAGTCCATACATTCGGCAGAAATCCAACCTACAGAGTCCTTTTGTGAAAATCAAAATGAGACTCTCGAAGAAGTGGTAATTGTTTTTCTAATTCAACTCAATTTATTTTCTTATTATGATTCATCATCCTATTTCTTTAATGATAAATTAATAAATCTAGTATAATATATATTACTATATGTTATTATCATTATTGTATATCTGTATTCCTTCTTTTATCTATCTTATGAATAATCATTCCACCGTGTGTGCCTACGTATGAATTACTGTCTCCATGTCGTGGAATCATTTTTTACTCAAAAATATTTATTTGGATGGGTATAATATTGAGTATAATGATTATAAATAATTAACATAACCTTATAATTATTCTTTATAATTAATATACCATTCAATTATATACCACATAACCATCAAGGAAATGAAATCGTCGCTCGTGCGTATGTACGACTTGTCATCTCCACGACAAAATGAGATGCATTCCCCATGTTAACCATTCAATAATGATTATAAAATTTATATGATAAGTAAAAATAATAATTATTAACTTAATATATTTATTTATATGAATCAAATTCATCCTATTAATAAAAAAAAGACTTACATGACAAAACAAGAATGAGAAAATAAAGTAGTTAACACTCGAAACAATAGTAATACTGAAATAGTTTTAAAAAACTAAATAAGAAGATCATATATGATATCATAAATTTGAGTTTGGTTATGGTATAATTTAATAATATACTTTAACCATTATATAAAATCTTAACTCACCCTTGACTAAATGAAAATAAAATTTAAATGTTAATTTTGCAATCTCATTATTATCTGAAGTTATTTATACGTAAATATCTACTGGGAAACATTTAACATCCATGTTCAGGTTTATTAAAAATTTATTTCAAAATATTATTGAAATTTTTTTAAAGTCATTTTTAACAATGTTTTAATTTTTAAAACTTTTTGAAAATATTCTTTCTATCATTTTCCAAATGATGTACATTATGATCTTTTCGACAAACTAATAAAGGGATGTTTTTTCATATTATAAGGCACAAGTGACTATTTCAGTAGATATGAAACCTTAAAATCTTGAATCTTCCCTTACAATATTACAGGGTTATTTTATAAAGAATTTTTTTCTTTTATAATTTATATTATTTTAAATGATTTCAAAGTAAAAATGGATATTTCAATCAAATAATTTTAATGGTTTTATTAGATTATTTTCATCTATGTCTACATCCTTTGTTGGATTTTATGATTAATTGATATTGATTTAATATTCCATATTTTATTAATGGTTTTATGATATGTTTTATTGTTTATGTGCTATTTTGATACCTTTCATGGTTTATGGTTAAACTATTAACATTTTTTATGCTAGTTTTAATACAAATTTTTATGTTTTGTTTCACCATTTTCATATGAGGAATGTATTGGACTTAGTAAGTGATGGGTGGGTCCAACTATAGCCCTTCGATACATCAGTAGTTATAATGAGACTAATTAGTGTCTTGTCATGAGGCCTTTATTGTATGTTTATGTATGGCCTTGGAATGATGCCTGATAGTATGCTTATGATGTTTGATATTATGAATTTCCTCGTTATGAGACTATATATTGATATTACATGTGATTAATCGACTAGTATAATTTCTATGTGAATATTTAAATGTAATTATCTGATTTATTATTTCAATTTTATTGTCAATTTTATGTTTAAAAGAATGTTTTTCGGTTTTATACTTTCCTTAAATATTATGGTTATTTATGAAATCTTATGATGTATTATTTAACCTTACTAAGCATCTGATCTCTTCCCTTTCTTGTGTTTTATTTTTTGAGGATGCTAAGAAGTGTATTATGATTTATTTGAAGGGTTAATCTAGAATAATAATGTAATTATAATAGTATTATATATGTTTTATTTTATGTTACCAATTGTAATGTAAATTTCATGTATGTCATATATTCTTCTAGACAGCTAAACGGATCAGTCGTTATGGATTTGATTCCTTATAATCATTCCAATGTATTAAAATAATGCACCGGATCTGGGCATCTAGGTTCAAGGTGTTACAGTTGGTTTCATAGAAATTTTATCTACAAACTTGGAAATTAGATTTAGAAAACATATATTATGGATTATAACCCTAAGATAGACACTAAGGATGAGTATAGAGGAGCATCCTAAAATTTTGGTAACGTAGAGATTATTTGGGTATTCCAAGAAAATAAATCAATGTTTGGATACTACAAGTGGATGTGGTTTGGGCATAGATATACCTATAAGTAATAACTTAGACAAGGTGATTCAGGCCTAACAGAGGGTAATAAAGTACAAGACAATGGGCCTTATTGTGCACCTGGTTTGAAACTCCTCGTGGATATGCATAGGATAATTCACATTTTTTTACCTACCGTTATGAAGGATTGAAAAGTAAATATACCCACATAGTAACCAAAGTTTATGATTCTAGGATTTACGTTTCATAAAATTATGTTATGGTTTACACCATATTTATAGTTATACAAGGTACAAGACATTATAATCAAATCTAATTTAAACCGACTTTTAGAAATCGTGCTTAGTATAAGTAATGATAACTCCACCAATACACATGATCCAAAGAATAAGAAAGATCATATATTTCATGATCTTAAGACAAAATTTCAAAGGTAAATACTCTGCCATGTATTCTCATAATATGATGGAATAGTATCATGTGTTAAAAAGATAAGTAAATAATTCTATGAGTCCTATGGATTTGAAGGGAAGAAAGAGAAGAATAGGACGATAGAGAAAAAGATGGATGAGTGGAATGAGGGAATGTAGGATTTTTCCATATGTGATAACTGTGGAAATAATCACCCTAGTAAATGCTTGAAGGGAATGTGATATTATTATAACTGGTTAGAAAAAGGACACTATGTTCTTCATTGAATGGGTTAGAAAAAGGTTTTCAATGTACAATTCTTCAACTGTAATGATATGAGACACTATGCCAATCAATGTCCTAATCGTCAAATGAATATACCCCACTTGATGTTATTGGATAATGACCAAGTTATGATACTGTCGTAGATGAAGAGAAATGATTAGTATGCTTATTCAAAATTATTTTAAATGAATAATTTCTTATCAATGTACAATTTATAATAATTACGAGGTATATAAGGATTGTACTGCAGTACTATTTTATTAAGGATTTGAGACTATATGGTGCCATGTAATGTGACACAGTTTCAAGGTAAACATTTTGGAAAATATATGTTTGAGGGAAATATACCCTTAATATGTTTCTAATACTGAGATAATGATGTTTGAATAAAGAGATGACTGAGTTGGATAATGTATATGGGATATTATTGAATACTATGGAACTGATTATTAGTTTGTTTATTCCATTATTTTTAGAGTTTACTGCATTTTTGGATTTAAGGGTTATATCAAATATTCCATGTTTTATGTTATTAATAAAGAATTATGAACATATTCAATAAGGTTTTATAGTAATTTAGGGTATTATTATGTATTAAGAGAATACATGATGAAGGTATTCACATGATATGTAGGTGAAAAAAGATCTACATTATGTTATGTTTATTTTAAAAAAATTGAATCCATTTTGGATTATTAATTTCGATAGAAGTATTTTGGATAATTCTTAAGGTTGTAAAGGGGTAAGTTGAACTTTGGATTGAATTTGTTTAATGTAAAAGTATGATTTATTAGACACTTGTGGGACTTATCATTTATCAATAGTGCATTAGGCGTGAGAAATTCATTTTGAACATTTGTTTCTAGGTGTAAGGGATGAAGTGAAAATAGATCTATGCACAACGAGAGTATTAAATTATGCTAATGACATGGAAAAAATCAATTAAGCATTTATTTGAATAGTAAAATATTCTTCAATTCTAGAGAAGATATCTTGAAAAAATGATATCCTAGTACTTTTTTGATGACTCAAATGGTCCCTTAGATCATCGTAGATTTATATCTTTTGGATTGTTAATATTCTCCTAACCATGTTCTCTATCACTCTCCATCATAACCTGAAGGTTAATTTTTTCTTTCATGTCTATGTATTTCTACATGGAACCCTTATATGTGTTATGTTTGGCGACCTTCATACATTCCTTTATTTATTTTAAAGTGGTGGTCTCATCAATCATTTTTCAAATGTGGGATTTCAACAAATATTTTTTAAAATGTTAAACCCCTAGTTTTTTATCCCGAGTTTAAATAGTGAGGACACAATTTATTAAAGGAGAGGAGAATGTAACACCCTGAGAATTTTTAATATTTCCCATTTCTGAATAAATATAATTTTGTTTCTTGATTTATTTTTACACAACACCATATTATTCTTACACTTTATACAATAATGAGTTTTCTTGCGTTACATGCAAGTCCTAGTTTTACCGAAAATAAATATATATTATTATTATAGTTTAATATAATAAATAACCCGACTAATAAATTAGTGGTTATGAATATTATTAACCACATTTTTAATTTTATATATTCCAAATAATTTTAACATTCATCTTATGTTTTTTATAGACATTATATAAAATACAAGTTCAATATTTCGGATAAAAGAATTTATTTTAAAAAAATTGCAGTATTATCGCCAATTAATGGCGAAAAAATTATAAATCCAATATTAACACATTATTTTATTCAATTTGGAAAAATAAACTTATTATTTTAAATCTTAATGCTAAATTTACTTTGGTTCAATTTTATGTATTTTTTGGATAAGTTCCCCATTTTGATGAATAGTAATAAAATACTAAATTATAATTTATAACAACTTTTTTTATGAAAATAAATTATATTGTTCAATTAAAATTTTCATGTTTTAAAATTATAAATAGATTATATTTTTATCATTTAATATAATGTAGTTCATTAGAATTATTTTCACATTAAAATTGGATATAAACACATGTCAATCTTTGGATCATTTTTACAATTAAAAAACACGTTTACTTATTCCATCAACAAGATTTATTTTAATTTGATTACTAAAAATTATGTGTTTTTATTTTTGAAAAATGGATTCTATATTTTTAATTAGTGGATTCAAATTTTGTAAATAGGCATATTTATTTTTTTGAAATTATGAATAATAACTTTAGTAATTTTTTGATTACCACGGTTAAGGGTAAATCGGGTAATTAAAGTTAAAAATTATATTATAAATTACTCTAACACTTTTAAAAAACTTATTGGATGACTTAATTTGATCATTATCATATAAGGTTATAAATTGAAACATTTAATGGAAATTTTCTATGATTATGACATGTATAAAATTAGAATCAATGAATGTGAAAAAATGTCATACTCGCATTTGTAATATGTATAATAATATTAATATTTATATAACCAAGAGATAACTTTGATTATAAATAGTATACGGAATCATAAAATAATTACATATATCATAGTAATTTATTTCATTTTTAGTGATTAAATATTTAACATTAATGATGACACAATAGTGAGAGAGAAATTATTTTATTAATAGAAATAACACTAAATGGTTTTAAAAATATAAAAAAAACAAAATTTGAATTAATTATGTTTATAAATTAATTTAAAATGTTCTGTGACATTTTTTTAGTATATAAAATTATTTTATTTGAAGTTATAATTCTATTTGGATTTTATTTAAAGTCAATGAAATAAATAGAGTCAAAATTGACACTATAGATATTTTATAACAATAACTTATTATTGAATTATTTAAAAATCATAAAAATATTTAAAAACTACAAAGTGATAATTAAAATGTCAAAATTATCATAATTTTTATATTAATAGACAATTAATAACATATAGGTAAATATTTATAACCATTAAATACATATAATATTATTACAACAATTAAAATTAAATAGATTAATTAAGGATAAATGAAAATGATAAGGCTTAGAATATAATAAAAACTTTTATAATTTTTTTGGTTGAAAGGATTTAGACCCATCCTAATATTATACTCTAAATAATTCTGTTTAGTCCCATTTTTAATTGAAAATTAATTTATATTAATTTAATACATTGAGAGTTTTTTAAAGTGCCCCTCACCTCTCCTATAAAAGGGAACATATCTTTATCTTTTAATCACACCTATATATCAATTTTTTCAAACAAAATTTACCGAATTCTCTTAGAAACTTCCATCACTTCATCTTATAGTCAATAATTTTTGCAAAAATTTAACCTAAGGAGTCCTTTTATACAAATCAAAAGGAGACACTCAAAGAAGAGGTAATTGGTTTACCGATTCAATTCAATTTATTTTCATATTATACTTCTTATTCCTAATTTTTTAAATACTAAAGTAATCAATCCACTATAATATATATTATAATATTTTATTATTGTTATGTTACTTCCATATTCCTTCTTTTATCCATCATATTAAAAAAATATCACCATGCGTGCATACGTACGGCTTACCGTCTCAATGCCGTGGTGTAATTTTTTTATTCAACACTAATTTATTTGGATTGGTATAATAATGAATATAATGGATATAAATAATTAATATAACAAGATAATTAATCTTTATAATAAATATACCATCCAATTCTATACCATTTAACCATCAATGTATTGATATCATCGCTTGTGCATACATACGACCTACCATCTCTACCACACATTGAGATTCATTCTCCACGTTAACCATTAAAGAAAGATTATAAAATTTATCTGATGTGTAAAAATAATAATTACTAACTTAATATCATTTTCTATATAAATCAATTACATCCTATTCATAATGAACATGACTTACACGATAAAACAGAAATGGGAAAACGAAGCAGTTTACACAGGAAACAATGATAATACTAAAATATTATTAACAAAATGATATAATAGGATCATATATGATATTATAAATATGGATTTTGTTTTTTTATAATTTAATAACAACCATTAACCATAATAAAGTAGGTTAAATCACCCTATACTAAAAGAAAGTCCATGATAAGTGTTAATTTCGCAATCTCATTATTATCCGACGTTGTTTATACATAAGTATATATTGGGACATATTTATCATCCATTTATTTGTTTCATAAAAATGTATTTAAAAATATTAGTGAAAATTTTTATAAAGTCATTTTTACCCATGTTTATATTTTTATAAATATTTTTGAAAAGATTATTTCCATTATTTTCCAAACGATTTACTTTATGAACTCTTCAAAAAATTAAGGAAATAATTTTTTTTAAACTGATACAGTGTGAGTTAAAATATACACCATTATGACACCTTACAATTTTGAAGCATCTCTTAAAAACTTATTTTCAAAATAAATGTTTTATTTTAAAATTTTATTGATTTTCAAAGATTTCAAAGTAAAAAAGTAATATTTCTCTCAAATAATTTTAATGTTTTTATTAGATAATTGTCATCTATGGAAACATCATTTGTTGGATTATATGCTTAATTGAGGTTGATTTAATCTTACATAATATATTAAAAGTTTTATGATATGTTTGAATGTGGATGTTATATTTTTATACCATTCATGTATTAGGGTTAAATTACTAACATTATGTATACATGTTTTAATAAGAATGTTTATGTTATGTTTCTCCCTTTTCATATGAGGAATGAATTGGACTTAGTAAGTAAAGTTAGGCCCACTATATATCTTTGATGCATCAATTTCCTTTATGAGACAAACTAGTATCTTGTCATGAGTACATGATGGTATGGTTATTTATGGTATTGGTACGAGGCCTTGACGGTACAGTTATGATAACTGACATTTTTCATTTCTTTGTTATGAGATTAGTTATTAATATTACATGTGATTATTTGATAGTATAATATCTGTGTGAATGTTTAAATGGAATTATTGGATTTATTATTTCCATATTATGTTCAAGTTTATGTTTATAATGATTTTGTTTTAGGTTTATACTTTCCTTAATGTTTATGGTTATTTAAGAAATATTATCATGTATTGTTTATCCTCACTGAGCATCTGAGCTCACCGATTTCTTATGTTTTATTTTCCTAGTATTCCAAGTAGTGTATTATAATTTATATATAGGGTTAATCTAGGAGAATAATTTCATTATCAAAGAATTATATAGGTTTTATTTTATGTTTTTAATTATAATGTAATGTTAATGTTTGTAATATATTTTCTAAGAGTACTAAATGATCAGTCCTTAGGGATTTTATTCATTGTAATCATATTTATTAAAATAATGCATTGGATCCAGGTATTTAATGTAGGGGTGTTAGAGTTGGTATCAAATAAATTTATCAAAAACCTTGGAAATTTGATTTAGAAAACATATATTAGGCATCATAACCCTAAGGAAAACATTGAGGATAAGTATAGAGGAACATCCCAAAATTTTGGTAATTTAGAGATTATGTGGGTATTCTTAGAAAATACATCCATGTATGGACACTACATGTGGATTTGGTACGACCCCAAATGTTCCAAGGAGTAATAACTCTGAAAAGGTGTTTTGGTCTTCACTTGGGGTAACCTGGTACACGAAAATAGTCCATCATATACACCCAGTTCGATACTCAAGGACGATCTGCATAGGATAATTAACATTTTATTTACCTATTATTATGAAGGATTTAAAATTAAAGATTCTCCCATAGTAACCAGAGTTTATGATTCTAGGATTTATGACGTATAAGTTTATGTTATTTGACATAACATATTTAGATTTATAAAAATTACACATCTTTATAAGCTAATCTAGTACATTACATCTAATGGACATTGAGCTTAATAGAAGGGATGAGAACTCCACTAATGCACATGATCCAAATAGTAGGAAGGATCATATATTTATTTGTCTTAAGCTACCATTTTTAAGGGAAATAGTTTCCCATTTTTGCTAATCATATGAGGGAATAGTATCATGTGTTAAAAATATAGTCAAATAATTATCATATTACAATGGATTTGAAGGGAAGCAAGAGAAAAAGAGAATGGTGGATAAAAATATGGATTAATAGAAGAAGGGAAAGAAGGAATTTCTCACATTTGATAACTATGGAAAGAATAACCTTGGTAAATAATTGAAGGGAATTGGAGTTTGTTATAAGTGTGGAGAAAAAGGAAACCAATTTCCTGATTTAATGGGTAAGAAAAAGGTTTCTAATGTATAATTATTAAAATTCAAGGAGATGAGACACTATAAGAATCAATTTCCCCATCAAAAATGTAATATACCCCAGTGGATGTTATTGGATAATGAACCTGTTATGATATTTCCAAACATGAAGAGGAATGATTAATATTCCTATTCAGTAATTATTTTATTTGAATATTTTATTATCAATGTACTAGTTATAAAAATTTTGGGTATATAAGGATTGTACTGGAGTACTATTTCATTAATGTTTTGAGATTGTATGGCACTACGTAAAGTGACACATTTTCAAGTGAAAATTTATTGAAAAATATATGGTGGAAGAAAATATAACTTTAATATGTTTCTGATAATGAGATAATGATGATTGAATAAAGAGATGATCGATTTGGAAAAAAATAAATTTAATATTATTTACTACCTTGGAACTGATTAATAGTATTTTTATTCCATCATTGTTGGAGTTTACAACATCTTTGGATTTTAGGAGTATATCCAATATTCCATGTTTTACGTAAATAATAAGTAAGTATGAACATATTCAATAAGTTTTTGTGGTAATTCAGGTAATTACTATGATTTAAGAGAATACATTATGAATGTGTTAACATGTTTGGTATGTGACAAAAAAATATCTACAATATGTTATGTTGATTTTAGAAATTTAGAGACATTTTTGGACTATTAATTTCGACAAATGTATTTTATATAAGTCTTAAGGTTGGAATGGAGTAAGATAAACTTTGGATGTTATTTTTTGATGTTAATGGATGATTTATTGGATACTTGTGGGCCTTATGATTTATTGAATGTGCTTTAGGCATGAAAAAATCATTTTAAACATTCATTTCTATATGTAGAGTATGAAGTGAAAATTCATCGAAGCATAACCAAAGGATGAAATTAATCATATGACAAGGAAAATATTAAATTATGTTCTTATCTAAATAGTAAAATATTATTCAAATCTAGATAAGGGATCTTGAAATTAAAAAAAATATCCTAGTAATTTTTTGATGAATGAAATGGTCCCTTAGATCATCATAGATTTATTTCTTTGTGATGGTTAACTTTATCCTAACCATGTTCTCTATCAATCTCCATTAGAACATTATGGTTAAATTTTTCATTCATGTCTGTGTTCTACTACATTGAAAAATTCTATGTGTTATCTTCAGTGACCATCATAATTCCCTTTATTTATTTTAATGTGGGGGTCTCATTATTGCTTTTTTCCAATGTGGTATTACAACGAAGATATTTTGAAATGTCAAACCCCTATTTTTTCCTGAGTTTAAACTATGATTATGTAATTTATTGAAGGAGGGGAGAATGTAACTCCCTGAGACATTAAAAAACTTTTTTTTGGAATAAATTTAATTTCTCTTCTTGCATTTTTTTTACAAAAAAACATATTAAGATTTCACAACACACAACAATGATTTATATTGCATTACACGCAATGCCCAGTTCTAATGAACAAACATATATTAATATTAAAATTTTAATATAATATAAAACAGAGCTGTTGAATTAGAATTTATGAATATTATTAACCAAATTTTTAATTTTATATATTAAATATGATTTTAAAATTCATATCATTTATTTTATAGTCATTATATAAGAACAAATTCAATTTTTCGTATAAAAGAAGTATTTTTCAAAAAAATGTAGTATTGCTTCCTTTTAATGGTGAACAAATTTTAAATACAATATTTAAAAATTTTATATATTCAATTTGAAATATGAAAATTATTCTTTCAAATAATAATATCAAAATTTACTTTGGTTCAATTTTCGCTATTTTTATGGATAAGTTTCCCGTTTTCATGAATAATAAACAAATACTAAATTTTAATTGATATAAACATTTTCATCGAAATAATTTATAGTGTTAAATTATAAATTTTAATAGATTTAAATTATAAATATATTAAATTTTTATAATTCAATATAATGTATGTCATTGTAACTATTTCACATTAAAATTGGATATAAAAACAAGAAAATCATTTGATCGTTTTTACTTTTAAAACACTCGTTTACTTGTCTCATCATCAAGATTAATTTTAATTTAATTAATGAAAATTATATGTTTTTATTTTTTAGAAATTGATTAGATATTTATAATTAGTGGGTTCAAATTATTTTAATAGGTTTCTTTTATTTTTTGACATTATGAATGGTAACCTTTGTAATTATTTTTATTACCATGATTAAGGGAAAATCGGGTAATTAAAGATAAAAATAAGATAATAAATTACCCTAACCCCAATTAAAAACTTATTGGATTACTAAATTATAATTTTTTTATAAAATTTTCTAACTGTAATAATTTAATTGACATTTGTGCATGAATATGACGTGAATAAAATTAAAATCAATGAATGTGAAAAAAATATAACACTCTAATTTCTTATAAGTATAATAAATTTAATATAGATATAACCAAGATATAACTTAAATTATAAATAGTATCTAGAAATATAAAATAATATCCTATGTCATATTATTTAATTTATATTTTTTAGTGACTAAATATTTACTAGTAACGATGAAAAAATTGTGAATGAGAGAGTATTTTATTAATAGAAATATCAAATAAATTGTTTAAAAAAAAATAAACAAAATATACTTCGGATTATTTAAACAGATCCATGAATTCTATAGGTTACTATGAAATTTTATTAGTATATAAACTGATTTTTTTCAATGTTATCCTCATGTTTGAACATTATTTAATGTCAAAGAAATGAATAGTGTCAAAACTGAAACTATAGATATTTTATAAAAATAACATTTTATTAAATTATTTAAAAATAAAAAAATTAATTAAAAATTACAAAGTGATAATTATAATGTATATAATTTCATAAATTTTTCATTTATAGATAATTGATACCATATAGGTAAATATTTATAAACATACAATACATAAAATATTCTTACCAGAAATAAAATTAAATAGATTAACAAAGGATAAATATAAATGATAATGTTTAAAATACAATAAAAACATGTCTAAATTTTATTATTTGAGAGGATTTAGATCCATACTCACCTTATCTTCTAAATGATTCAATTTAGTTCCATTTTTAATTGAAAAATAATTTATATTAATTTAATTCTTTGAGAATTTCCTAAAGTGCCCCTCACCTCTCTTCTAAAAGGGCATCTCTCATTCTCTTTTAATCACACCTATAAAGCACTTTGTCTTGGAAAAATCCTACTCAATTCTCCACCAAACAGCCCTCAATTAAACCTAGAGTATATATTTTAGGCATAAATCTAGCCTAAGGATTCCTTTTGTGCAAATCAAAGGAAGACACTCGAAGAAGAGGTAATTTTATTACCAATTCAATTCATTTTCTTTTCTTCTTATACTTACTCGTTCTATGTTGTTTACAAACTAAAGTAATAAATACTGTGTAATATATATTATGATATGTTATTATTATTATTATGGTATATCCATATTCCTCCTTTTATCCATCATATGAATAAAAATATAACCATGCATGTGTATATACGACTTACCGTCTCTACGCAGTGGTGTAAATCTTTATTCAACGCTAAATTATTTGAATGGGTATAATAATGAGTATAATTGATATAAATAATTAATATAACATGATAATTATTATTTATAATTAATATACAATCCAATTATATATCATTTTACCATCAAGGGAATGATATCATCGCTCGTGCGTACATATGGCCTACTGTCTCCACGACACGATGAGTTTCATTATCCACATTATCCAAACAATAATGATTATAAAATTCAAATGATGAGTAAAAATAATACTTATTACCTTAATATCATTCTTAATATTAATAAAACACTTCATATTCATAAAAACATTAATTATATGATAAAATACCAATGGGAAAACGAAGCAGTTAACAGCGGAAACTATGGTAATACGAAAATATTATTAACAAAATGATATACGAGGATCATATATGATATCATAAATATGTATTTGTTTATATAATAAATTAATAACTTACTTTATCCATTATAAATGAGTTTAACTCACCCTCTAGAAAAGTAAATTACACAGTAAGGGTTAATTTCGTAATATCATTATTATCTCATCCTATTTATATGTAAGTATCTACTCAGAAACTTTTAACATCCATGTCCAGGTTTATTAAAAATTTATTTGAAAATTTTATGGAAAATTTTTATAAATTCATTTTTACCAATGTTTATCTTTTTAAAAACAGTCTGAATATAATATTTTCATAGTTTTCCAGATGATAAACATTATGAACTTTTCAAAATATTAAGGCAAGAATTTTTTTTAACTTATACTATGCAATCATATCTTTCCACCATTATTACACCGTAAAATTTTGAATATTTTATTACAACATTACATGTTTATTTTCATAATAAATGTTTTATTTTATTATTGTGTATCTTTTAAATGATTTCAAATTAAATAGGGATACTTCTCTCAAATAATTTTAATGATTTTGTTAGAATATTTTCATCTATATCAACATCCTTTGTTGTATTTTATTCTTAATTGTGGTTTATTTAATATTACTTATTGTATTTATGGTTTTATTATATTTTTGACTTTTTTATGTTCTATTTTGATACAATTCATAGTTTAGGGTTAAATTATTAACATTTCGTATGCTAGTTTTAATATGAATGCTTCTGTTATGTTTCACCCATTTCATATATGGAATGCATTAGACTTAGTAAGTGACTAATAGGGCCCACTATATCCCCTTAATGAATCAGTAGGTCTCACGAGAAAAACTAGTATCTTGGAATGATGCCTTGATGGTATGGTTATGTATGGTATTGGGACGAGGATTCGATGGTATGGTTTTGATGTTCGTCATTACAAATTTCCTCGTTATGAGATGTGTTAGTAATATTACAAGTGATTATTATACTAGTAGAATATCCATATGAATGTTAAAATGGAAATATTTGATTTATTCTTGACATATTATGTTCAAGATTATGTTTTAAAGTATTGTGTTTCAGTTTTATACTTTCTTTAATGTTTATGTTTTTTTATGAAAGCTTCTATTTTATTGTTTAACCTTACTGATCATCTGAGCTCACCCCTTTCTTATGAAATATCTTCCAAGGATTCCTATAATTGTATTATAATTTATATACTGGGTTAATCTAGAAGAAGAATGGCTTTCTCAAAGAATTATATATGTTGTATTTTATGTTTTCAATTGTAATTTAATGTTCGTGTTTGTAATCTATTTTCCAACACTACTAAATTGATTTTTACTTCAGGATTTCATTATTTATGATCATACCATTGTATTAAAATAATGAAATAGATCCAAACATATGGGGTGGGGTAATTACAAATTCATTTCTCACTATCGAAGAACCACCCTCACACGGACACGACACACAGTTTACCAAACTGTGTGGAAAGTGTGAAGAGCCCCTCTACTAAAAATTGAAGAGGTATATCACAGTCATGAACCCCCTCCTACATAGTTTTAAAACCCATGATTAGTACACCTTGAGGTTTTTATGGTTACTCATGTTAAACCACATGGTTTTTCCAAACTGTGCACCCCATACTATAATTTCCCAAAACTGAGTTTTTCAGCCCCACCATACCCAAAACTCATCCAAAAACCCAATCCACTTTATAAGCTTTAAAAAATATAAAGAATTAGTTCGTGGGTAAAAGAAAATCTTGGAATTATGTTTCGAAGATCAAAATAAATGTTTTCCGACTCACTAAAAAGAAAAATTCCAATTTACCCATAGAATCGACCATTCCAAAAACTCGTGATGTTAAAATATCCCAACCTTAACAAATATAATCTCAGATCTATAAATAATTACCCAAATATGGTACTAAAATTAACAATCTCATTTATAACAACCTGGTCTACCTGATCACCAATTCATAGATCAACCCTCCTCAAGATGCTCCCCACCATAGGAGTTATCTACCTTGTAACTTCCCAACCAAAAACAAAAAACATTTGATAGTCATTTGACTATCCCAAGAATCAAAAGTCCACCCATGAAACATCATCATGCATTCACCTCATCATGTGCTCAAGGGGTTCCCTTTTCATATCTGACACCCATTATGTCTCGTATCTCATCACATTCCCACCTCATACCCATGTCCCACATGACACCTCTTTAGATCTTTCATCTCATCATATGCTCATAATAACTCCTAGTTCAACATACATCCTACATATTCAACATCACATTTATGCTCATATTCCTATGAACCATATATATAACCCACATCATAATTATTACCATCAATAATACTAGTTCAATGTACCTCGTATATATATATATAACACATCCTAGATAATATCAAGCTACTAACTAACACTTGATTATTCCAAAAACTATAAACTTTTATCTTTTCCATCAAAATGGAAATTCCCATAAAAGGTAAAATTTCGGTCATCCTAGTAATCAAAGAATATCTCTAGCTATAGTGGAAGCTTGAACCTACTCTGCACCTATCAACTATGCTATGTGGACCTAGCCTGAAGCCTGACTACCCAAGGCCTGACCTCCCTGTGTAGCTACACTATCTATCAGACACTAACCCCACTGCTACGTCACACTATCTTTTCCACTACCACCATGTGTAGTTGAATCTCAGTAAGCATCTTCTAGTACCTCTTTTATTTAGACCACAGACACCTAAGTCTGACCTTGTCCATGTTTCCCATCTGTCCAAGAAGGCCTCCAATATAACCTATCGAGATTCCCGATCTGGACACATGCCCAACACTCTTTTATAGGCTACTCGCACTAAATATAAACATTCCTTGTCTACCCACACTAGAGTCAATGTGATGAAGACACACTCCATGATGGACTTCTATAGTCTTTGGCCTAACTTCCCTACTAAGACTCCTCCTAACCTCACTTCCTTCCACTTGAAGCATCTCCATTAAAATCACCTATCACCATCACCTAGCTCAAATATAATTGATCTATCATATTTATGTCATCTATTAGTTCCTATTTGACCACATATAAAAGACATGTTTTCTAGAAGATTTTGACCTTCACTTTGATGGTGAGCCTCAATCCATCCCCATAGCATCGCTCCCTGGAGAGGTCATCACCCACAATTGAACGTGAAAATTGTGAAATGTCTATGAAATTCACCACATAGCCTAAAAAATAAATATCCACATACTGTAGATTCATGAACTCCCAGGATCCTTCCACCCTCATCATCTCTGGAATGAAATTATCAAAGAACCTAGCCTTGAAATTATTCCATGATAGTCCCCCATGTCTTCCTTCCTAAACATGTATGTCCAACCAGTGCTTTGCTGATCCTCTGAGTATGTACATCACTAGCTTCACCCTCTAGTCTGAGGGTGTCTTTATCTACTCAATTATGGTTTAAACTTACTCTATCTAGTCATATGTCGCATATGGTCCACCCTTTATCTGAAATAGTGGTGGTTTATGTGACTGCAACTCTCGAGTGTGGTATTTCATCGATAGACCAACTCCCTGAGTTCCCCTATTGATGGCCTAGATAGCCCAAACTGGGCTCACTATAAGTTTATCATCAATCCATGTCCCAAAATATACTATATCCTGCGATTGTACCACCTTTCCCTGAGCCTACACTTATGCCTGTACCTATGGCTCATGCTTAGCCCGACCCTCTGGGGCCTCAGCCTGAGCCTTATTGGGCTTATCTTGTACATTCTCAAGTTGCATCATGCCATCGCCCTCCTAACTCTCCACTGGAATCCATTTAGGTTGAATTCCACAGAATACCAATTCCATGGTCAAATATCAAAAACATTATATATATAATTATCATAATAAAGAAAAATGTAACAGGAAACACAATCTCTTCACCCTTACACTCCACTGTCACACCATATCACACAACATCTATCCTCATGGCCCCTCACATTCCAAAATCAGAGTCATATATAAAGTGTAATTTGGCCTCAAGCACCCTTTCCATCTCGTAATAGGATTATGAATCATATGTAACCAAGTCTCATGTCCCCCATCCTACTCATATAAGAGTAAGGCGTCATATAAAATCCTATGTAGCTGTGTAGAATGACACCAATGAGGATATATAAAAAACATTACTTATCTTCTTTGTTGACACTTTAAATGGCTCACCCTCGATCATAGTCATTGTCTGTCTATATCAGGTTCAGGTCCATATATCACTTGCATATAAATTGAATCATATAAACACATCACCTCACATACATATTTCATTGGAACAACATGTTTGTGCTGGCTAAGTATAATGCCACCAAAGAGAGGCTAAGCATGAAAACACTGTTTAGATTTTTTTGACACTTTAAACAACCCAAACCCTCTTATCATAATACAAATTCCTATTGAAAATCATTAACATGCACATACATATATAAAAAAACCATTTGTGTCTACCGTAATAAAAGATAAAACCTCGATTTCCATATCTATTTAAGGGTCAAGTTCCATATAATAGATAAATATCCCACCCAAGTGCACCAATCGATGGGGAAAGAAAATCATTTAGAAAAATAAAACAACATAATATCAATTAATCAACCCTATAAACTTGGTATGTTTCCAATGTATGGGACTGTAGGCACCTAAACACATGCTCTATACCATGTTCCGAATACATCATAGTCTATTATCATCCATATACTAAATAGTAAGACCAAATTAAAGAACAAAAATTTGATATCATTTGTGGCCTTCTAAATTTTGGTACTGATTCCCAAGAATGAACTACTTTGGCACCATTTTTATAACCTCTGTCTCAGTGGTACTCCATCTCAGAGCATGATTTTAATGTGGGTGCTAGGTTAGGATGCTACATTGTTTTTTATTTGAAGAGATAAGGTTTGGGTAAACATATTATTTAATTTCTCAATGACCCTTAAATAATATACTAAACATTATATGACCCCATTCCATGTAATATTATTGTTATTATTATTTTATCATGGTGTGTGCTGACTAGAATAATGATAAATATTATTTTACCTACATACAAATTGATATTTATCATCAGAATGAACTTTGGTCTTATAATTATATTTTGGATTTATCAAGTACCAAAATAAATATATATTAATTCAATAAATAAATATTATATATCCTTGTAATTAAATACTTACTTTATGAAAAAAATACTGATTTAATTTATATGATCAATGTAACCTAAATAAACTTATTCCTTGGTCTTGAGAATACTATTTATTCTAATAATTTAATTCAAATAGAATTTAATGAGGTCATTAGAAACAATTTATGTGTGACCCTCTATGATTATCTCTCCTTAGAATTAGGTATTGAAGCCTACAATCCATGATTAATATTTATCAATGGTTCAATGCACCCACGAGAAAAAAATTTAATGTCACAATATCGACAACCACACTCGAGTGCTTACTATGTAATATAATCTTTTTTTCATGAAATATCATAAAGTAGGATTCACACTCATGTCATCAATATATGTTTGATATGTATTTATTTGATTATCTAAAATAAATTTATCATTACCCATGTCCATGGAATTTTAATGTGAAGGTTCTATTTCAATCAAATGTTCTAGATATATACTTTTATAAAGATGGAAGTGATAAATCCCTCCTCCTCTTATTCATTAGTAACATGTTATTCATGATGCATCTAACATATTTAGATTCTCCATGAGTTGGTTTTATCATGGTTTGAAATAGTACATCTAAGTATGCATGTAATGAAATTAATTAATAATAATCTTAAATCCTAAGATAAATTATGCACACTCATAGATAGGAATACCCAATGACACATGAACTTTTAGAATTCCTACTACTGGGTTTGTTCTCAAAATCTATCATCTTGGAGACTACTAAGTGAAAACTTCATGAGATAAAGTCTCATATTCTTATGATTACTCACACCTAGAATTTAACATACAATGTTCTATATCATAGGAGGTTATCTTACCCGAGATAAAGGTTTATGAATATTATGATGATATTTTAAGGTTCCTATCATAGGAGGGAACAATTATTTACTTTTTAATGGGATATATACTCTAGGACATTATTATATTTAAGTAATATAGAATTATAAATGATATGTTAAGATATATTGTAATTAATTTTTACATCCATGAATAATCATGAAATCCAAATTTTATATAGTTATTTATAGGACACCATATCCAACTTACTAACATTTGGACTAGATCCAACTGCCAACAACTTTTATTTCTCCAGATCACACAAGATAATCATGTTTCAGGTGAGTTAACGATTTAGTCAATTGGTCTACTACATTGACTTCCATAGATAAATTTATCCCTATTACTTCACCTATCTATAAAACATAACTCAATATATAATATTTATAAAGTATGTGCTTCATCTTCTAATGTGATATTGGCTCCTTTGTGAGAGTCCCCACTGTAGTATTATCACAATAGAGTTTGATAGGATCTATACTATTATGGATCACATCAATAACTTGGGTTATGTTTAATAACTAAAATTATTCCTTATTTACCTCGTAATACATAATATAAATGGACTCTACTATAGAATCTATAAAAAATGGCCTTGATTGAGCTCTTCCTACTCACAGCACCTCCATTGAGAGTGAAGATGTACCATGAGTCTGATTTCAGATCATCTTGATATTTTTGGAAACTAGTATATGTATATAATATTATGAGTTTCTCATCATCTCCTCTATAGACTATAAAAATATCCTTATTTCACCTCAAATACTTAATGATAGACTTGAATGTCATCTAATAGAGGTCTCCGGGGTCAGCTTCATATCTTCTTACTATGCTTAAGGTGTAAGTGAAATATATCCTATTAAATAGCATATAATACATGAAAACCCCAATTATTGTTGTGTATGGAAATATAGCCATCCTATATCTCTACTCATGTCTCTAAGGACACATTTTCTTATGAAGATTAATTCCATGTGAAACCATCAATAATCCCCCATAAGACTTTTACATACTGAATATTTTCAGTATTTTTTTAATATGTGTACATTGACTTAGACCAATAAGTATTTTTGATCTATCATGATTTTTCTTGACCCAAAGAATATAAGTTTTTTTACATAAATACTTCATGGAGAATATTGTGTTCTTCTAGGATTTGAAATACTGTAAAATGGCTATCTAATTTCAGATAAGTAGTATGTCATCGACATAAACTATTATGAAAATTCTTATGCTCTCACTAAACAATTTATAGATACAAGGTTAACATTTTTTCTTTATGAAATAAAATTTTGTTATGTATACATAAAAATGAAATTTCCAAGACCTATTAGCTTTCTTTAATCCATAAATGGATCAATGTAGATTTCATACATTGATGGAATCCTTTGGAGTCACAAACACTACGGGTTATTTCATATAGACATCTTTAAGGAGGGTCCAATCAAGGAAGGTTTTTTACAGCCATATAATAAATATTATAGTCAAGGTAAGTAGATATGGAATGTATAATTCATATGTATTTTAGCATTGAATGTTGTGAAAAGGATTCATTGTTGCTACTTGGGACATTACATATCGCATGGTTCAAAACTGTGGGTGTAGCCCAAAAAACCATAGGTATAGGATATACCTAAGGTTTAATGAACCATGGGTGATAAAGATAGGGGTATAGACCTATACTCAGGGTTTCATAAAACCGTGTGTATAGGTCCTTATTAAAAAATCTTCTATTGGGATTTGATCCCATTACCTTTCGCCTATACTTTAATGACTTTACCAATATCCTAAAACATGGCTTTTGTTCACATATTCATAAAAAATATTTGTATATATAAGAAATATATATATTAAATTATTATTTATTATTAATATTATGATAAAATAATGGGTCAACCTATACCCATGGTTTGGTCAAACTGTGTGTATATGTCCTTATTAAAAGAACCACCACTGGGATTTCATCCCAGCAGCTTCCACCTACACTCCAACAACATTAACACTATCCTAAAACACATTTAATGTTCCTATATTCCATATATATATATATATATATAAATTTTTATATAAAATTATATATTATTATTGTTATTTTGGGAAAATAATGGGCCAACCTTTACCCACGGTATGGTAAAACCATGGGTATAGGTCCTTATTAAAAAAAATATTCCCCTGGTATTTGATATCATCACCATCCACCTACACTCCAACGAATGTTTCATTTTTATTTATTCATTAATAATTAAATTTTCTTGATGTTAATATAAACTATTTAATTTATTTATTAGGAGGTGTGTGAATCATTTGTCTTCCACATTTTATGTATAAGAGTTTGTGTGTCCATGATAGTTTTATTCATGTGTATTATGAATTCTTGAAACCCCTACACCTACATGTGAGTATTTATTTATTATAACGAAGTTGAAAAAATTAATAGACCATGTCAAAACTCAGCAGAGTTTGAGATGAGACAAGGATATATTACACCAGGGTGTGAGTTGTGGTACGAGACTGACACAGATCAGGTATTTTACCCCTAGGGTCTTAGTTGATACATTTACTCTAAATGGGATAACCAATAATAAACACTCATGATATGTTGTATCTTTTATTTAATTTATTATTTTTATATTATTATTTTTTCAGCATGAAAGTGAGATTTGTCACATAAAATAATGAACAACATGTATAGATTAAAACTAATAGGGAAACAATGAATTATTATTATTTAATGCATTGTCAAAATGTGTATGGGGTACTTGTTATCCATATATGAGGGTGCCTCAACTACTAGGTAATTATTATGAATAATGGAAGAAAATAAGTATCCATTTCCATATTTTTTTACTTTTGAGGAAAAAAGTTGAGTAAATCAGGTTTATGATTACTAGAAGTTGGGACTTCACTGAACAGTTTAAGGAGCCACAAGTCTGTTGTATGCCTACCTTGAAAATCTCTAAGTACTGGCATATCCAAATATTAGACTATGATGTGAGGTTTTAGGGATCCTTGTAACTAGAATACTCATGAAAATGGGTATTTTGAGTATAGTATTAAGGTATAATAGGGTTTGATAAAATAGTGGGAGACATTTAATGATTTAATTAATAATGTATAATTGGTAATCAATATAAAATTACTAATATTATTATGATTAATTTTGTATAAAAATGACAAATAATACCACAGAAACACTGTGATTAAAATTGGATAGAGAACATGCCCTCATTTGTGTGGGTTTCCAAGAGTAGTACAAGTACTTACATAAAGTACTACGATATAAGAAATTATTTGTTTTGGAGTCCTTGAAACCTATTAAGCCACCTCAAGATGAGAGGGTGATAAAGATGCATACATGAGACTCATGTATGACACATTTGGTGTTTACATCATAATTCTATAATCAATGATCGACGTGTTTTGAAAATAACATCAGGACATGGATGGTTTCACATGTTGTCTCATCTTTGAGAACCCTGTGAGGAGAAAGTGATGCAAGATATGAATGTGGTGATGATTACACTGAATGAGTGTAAATTGAAAGATGAATCATGATTTTTCAATACATATCATTCTTATTTCTTTATTACTAACTTACTCAAGTTTCATTTAAGATTACAGAATGAATAGAATAGAGAAAATACATCATTACCTTTGGTTGAGGTTCACCAAGTAGATAAGAACTTAAAGAAATGTTAATATCTAGTTATTATAGTGAAAAGGTTGAAAGAAAATGTAAAAATAGAAAATGAAAGTAGGACACCAAAGGCACCTTCACAATGTCCTTCAACGGAAAAGAGATAGATCATCATATAGAATATTATTTTCATTACATGTTGTTAGATACAACTAAAAAAGATTAAATGAAATGAATTGATGTGAAAGAAACTAGAGGTTTCTACTTAGTTTATATTCATTATAATATGTGATGTTTCTATCATAATTCTGGGGTATTAAGTACAATATGCCTATAATATATGTGAATTTAAATATAGTAACGAGGTATGTAAAGAAATGTTTCAATTTGTAAGGTGAATTCTCTAAGTGGCTGAGAAAGGGTGATTCTGAAGTCGATGTTAAGAAGTACACATAGTTTAATTATCAATGTTAATTATTCTAGTTGAAATTTCATTAGGTATAATCAAAAAATTTAAAATATAAGAAAAAGGGGTTTCATGGAGGTTTTTTAGTAGAAATTTTCAAAACCACCACGAAATATTCTAAAAATAACTTCATGGGGGGTTTTTTAGCATCAGTTCTTAAAACCACCAGTAAATGTATTTTTTTAAAAAAAATTCAGCAATTTTGAAAAACTACTGCCAATTTAGATTTTTTACTTAATTTTTTTTATTAATTTACTTTTATTGGTTGTTTTTATAAAAATATTTCCTAAAGTAATTAGGAAAAATATTCCATATTAAATATGAAATATTAAATTATGATTTATTATTAAAGATTATGCTTTATTTTATATATTATTTTAATTTTTAATAATTATAATTATAATTAATTATTATGTGTTAATTATTAATTATATATAATTATTAATTAATAGTTACCCGAAACTTAAATTAATTATTGTATAAGTTGAAAATCAGAATTCACCTTCAAATAATAAGAACTTTTGATCCAGGTGTCCATTTTAGCTTCACAACGAGTCAAATTGATGCTTGAGAAATTAACTAAAATAATATTATATAATAATTAGGTAATAAATAATAAAATAAGATTTAGTATATTTTTAAGAAAAGTTGAAAATCGAACTTCAATTTTAAAGAGTCATAACTTTTGATATGGGTGTCTGTTTGGACTCTACCAACTATCAAACTGATGCTTGCGACTAGCTCTATACCATAGTAACCTAGAAGCCCTATTTAGTGTTTTTAGATGTCAAAAGCGACCTCAAAGGCCACAAAAACTAGTTTTATTATTAGATATCATGATATGAAAACATTTGATGAGATTTTATCATCATTTAAGAGTTTCTTCCTTTGCTTCTTTAGGTTATCTATGATTTTATTCCATTGATTTAAATTCTTATTGATTTGATGGAACTACTGGAAAAATGGGATTTTGAGCCCCATAACATATAGCGACCGCTATTGGCGGTCGATACAATTCCCTAAAAAAGGGGGGCTTTAGTGCCCCCTCCCCCCATCCCTCCTCGCGAAGCACCCCCCCTTCCCCCTCCCCGTCGCCCGCGCCCTCCCCGTCGGCACGCCCTCCCCGTCGTCGTGCCCCCCGTCGTCCGTGCCCCCCCCCCCCCCCCCGTCGCCGCGCCCTCACCGTCGCCGCGCCCTTCCCGCCGCCCTGCCCTCCAGCCAGCCACCCTCCCCCGGCCCCGCACTCCGCCAGCCCCGCCCTCTGTCGGCCCCGCCCTCCGCCGGCAGCCCTCCGGCCGCCCTCTGGCCACCCTCCGCCGGCCCTGCCCTCCTCCAGCCACCCTCCGCCCTCCGGCTCAAGCCGCCCTCCGCCTTGCGTCCGCCCTGCGGCCTCCCTCTGCACTTGGGCCTCCCACCACCCACCTCCGACAGCCCGGCAGCCGTCCGGCCACCCTCTGGCCACCCTCCGCCTGCCCTCCGGCCGCCCTCCGGCCCCCCTCTGGCTACCCTCTGGCCGCCCTCCACTAGCCCCACCCTCCTCCGGCCCCCCTCCGCCCTCCGGATCCAGCCGCCCTCCGCCTTGCAGTCACCATGTGGCCTCCCTCTGCCCTCGGGCCTCCCGGCACCTGCCTCCGGTAGCCCGGCAGCCCTGTGGCAGCCCTCCAGCCCCTCCGGCCTCTAACCTCCTCCCTCGGCCCTCTGCCCCCTCTTCCCTCCCCCTACCACCCCAAACACCCCCCCCCCCCGCACCCCGCACCCCGCCAACCCCCGTCCCCTTCGTCTTCATCCCCTCCCTCGCCGCACCACCGCCACTCGTCCCCTCCTTCACCATCCCCTACCTCGCCACACCAGCTCCGACTCCGGCTCCCCACCGCTGCCTCTCCTCTCCCTCGTAGCACTGCCTTCGGCTCCCCGCCCTTAAAGTTTTGTAGCACAATCAGGTATGACATGGGCTTTCACTTACATTATTATTTTATAAATGGTTCACAAACAATTAATTAGTATTTATTTTAAATATATTTGATATGAAAAATGAAAACTTAATAAGTCTTGTGTAAATGTTTGTTATCGGGATATTATTATGGATAATAGTTGGATTGATCTTCCAAATAGAACGTCTAGAGAGTATTTCAATGGCATTATGCAGTTTATTGACTTCACCAGAGGATTTGAAAGTGACTATATTAGTTGTCCATGTAGAAAATGTGCTAACAGATATCAATTCACACGAGATACTATGAGGGAGCACCTATTCTTTAATGTATTTCTGAGAAATTATAAGAGTTGGACTCGTCATGGAGAAGAATATGTTCGTTGTGAAAATACGGATACAGTTCAGATGGA
The DNA here is from genome assembly GCA_963277665.1 of Viscum album. Taxonomy (NCBI): domain Eukaryota; kingdom Viridiplantae; phylum Streptophyta; class Magnoliopsida; order Santalales; family Viscaceae; genus Viscum; species Viscum album. The sequence continues at coordinate 213,773,510 of OY728119.1, read as the reverse complement.
TGTTGATGCAAGGATGAATTATCCAATCCATGAAATGCTTACTGAAATGGTACGTGGGTTGGATCCTGAAGGCATTGACATCCAGAATCTTGAGACTAGTGAGATAAATCTTTGCTCTAGTGCAGATCATGATTCGAAGAGGTTTTATGAAGCTATTGATGATGAAAAAACAAAATTATATCCTGGATGTACTTCTTTCAATAAATTATCATTTATCGTGGATTTGTTGCATTTGAAGACTTTGAATCATTGGTCAGACACATCATTTGACATGTTGTTGGTGTTATTGAAAAAGGTTCTTCCTGTCGACGCTAAGATTTCTAAGTCGTATTACCATGCTCGTAAGATGACAGAGAACTTAGGTTTTACATATGAGACCATAAACGCATGTGCAAAAAACTGTATGTTGTTTAGAAAGGAAACTTTCCATTTATATATTTGTACGGTTTGTGGTGCTTCCAGGTGGAAAGGGAACAGGGGAAATCAGACTCATCAAAGTCAAATTGTGATATAGGGGAAACCGATTTCCGTAAAGCAAATGTGTTACTTTCCCCTTAAACCAAGGTTGAAAAGATTTTTTATGTCATCTAAAGTTTCTAATTTAATGAGATGGCATGCAGAAAGAGTTCATGAAAGTGATATGTTAACCCACCAGACAGACTCTCATGCATGGAAGGATTTTGATAAGAGATATCCCGAATTTTCCAAAGATGTTCGTAATGTTCGATTGGGATTGGCAGCTGATGGTTTCAATCCATTCAAGTCTATGGTTGGTGAAACTCATAGCACATGGCCTGTGGTTTTGGTTCTGTATAATCTTCCTCTGTGGCCTTGTATGAAGAAACAATTTATATTACTTTCCACTCTTATTGATGGACCTAAATGTCTGGGGGATAAGATTGATGTTTACCTTCAGCCAGTGATTGATGAGTTGAATGAATTTTGGGGCGACAGTGTGATGACATATGACTGTGAAACGAATGAAATGTTCAAAATGCAGGCTGATTTATTATGTAAAATCAATGACTTCCCAGCTTATGCAAATTTATTAGGCTAGAGTACGAAAGGGGAATTTTCTTGCCCTTGTTTCAACAAAAGTTAAAAATCTGTATGGATTAAGCATTCCAAAAAATGGGAATACATGGGTCACAGACGTTTTCTCCCCCCTCAGAACAGGTTTAGAAAGGACATAGTGGCATTTGATGGTTCTAGAGAGTTCAGCCCAGCTCTAAAGATCATGACAGGAGTCGAAATGTTATCGCAGATTGAGGAAGAAAACATCTGCATGGTATATTAAATTCAGGATTTGGTGGCTCCTCCGGTACGTAATATTCGAGCTGCGGGTAGGCAGCACAGTCACAATTAGAAAAATAAAAGTATTTTTTATAGTCTTCCGTATTGGAAAATTAACATGATGAGGCATAATTTGGATGTCATGCACATTGAAAAAAAAGTTTGTGATAACATATTGTGGACCATTTTAGCTGTCAGTGGGAAATCAAAGGACCATGTTAACGCACACCGTGATTTGGAAGAAATGGGTTTAAGGAAACAGTTGCATTTACAGTTAGCTGAGGGAAAAAAGGCATATATGACTGCTGCACAGTATACGATGACTACAAAGGAGAAAGAGACATTTCTTTCCATTTTGAAGATGCTCAAGGTGCCTGATGGTTACTCTTCTAATATTTCAAAGTGTGTGAATCTGATGAGCAAGCCATTGCAAGGGTTGAAAAGTCATGACAATCACATACTACTTCAGCAGTTGATTCCAATCACCATTTCTGATTTTTTATCCCCCAATGTTGTTTAGCCGTTGATTGAGATGAGTAATTTTTTTAGACAGCATTGTTTAAGAAATCAACGAATGAGTGATTTAAAAAGTTTACAGGATCAAATTGTACTTACACTTTGCCACTTTGAGAAACTATTTCCCCCCTCATTTTTCGATGTTATGGTCCACTTAATAGTGCACTTAACTGAAGATGTAATGGCTGCTGGTCCAGTGCAATTCAGGTGGATGTATCCTATTGAGTGGTATTTGAGTACATTGAAATTATTTGTATGCAACAGAGCATGTCTGGAGGCATCAATAGCCAATGGTTATTTGATGGATGAGTGTACTACTTTTTGTGTAGAATATCTTACGGATGTTGAAACAAAATTAGATAATCCATCTCGGATTCAGGATGGTCCAGTTGGATAAGGAACCACGTATGATATGGACAACATCGAGTGGATACAAGCGCATCGATATATCTTGTTCAATACACCATCAGTTGAACCATTAATGTAGTAATTATCTTATCACTTTTATTGTTTAACTTTTACATGTTTCATTTGCATAAGTTGATCATTTAAGCATTGCGTTGTCATTTGCAGAAAACACATTATTGAGATAAAAGAAGAGATGTATCGTGCGACTGATATGCAAATTCAACAGTCTCATTATGCGTCGTTTCATGATTGGTTCAAGGATTATTTATGTATAAATTGATTTTCATTATGAGTTAAGTATTATACTAATTTCTTTCTTCATATATCATTATTGAATTCTATGAATTATGTAGGTTCATAAGCTGAGGGAGTTAGGGGACCCCATGCTAATGGAATAATTTATCCAACTGGCTGAGGGTCCATCTACAACGGCTCTTCGTTATAAATATATAGATGCTAATGGTTTTAGATTTCACATTAAATATGTTGAAAAAAAAACGAGAAACAAAAAAAGTGGCATTAGTTGTCCATTTTTCGATTCTGGTTATTAATATGGTCAATTGATAGACATCATTAAAGTTGTATACACACACGGGTTGAAGTACATATTGTTAAAGTGTAATTGGGTTGATCAAGTGCATGGATGTAAAGTCGATCAATATTAGTTTTCATTGGTGAATTTTAACTATATGTTATACAGAAATGAACACATTGATAATGAACCTTTCATTTTGACATCACAAGTGGAAAAAGTATTCTTCATTACTTTGCCTTCGAATCCAAGTTGGCAAGTTGTTGTCAAAATGTCTCGGTGAAGAGTGTTTTTATTTGAACAAGATGAACCCGAGACTGTTCCTTTTGTTTCCCAACAACTTGATCAACATACCATAGTTCAACGTGAAGAAGATATTCATTGGGTCAGAGCAGCTATTGAAGGAGAAACGGTCGATTTGCATGCTTAATGAAAGGTATAATTGTCTTTCCACTTTTCAGCCTAAGATATCATAAATTATGTAAACATTTTATAAATCCTTGTAATTTTAATCCTCACTTTTTAAATTTTATTCAGTTATAAATATTTAGGGTGATTTAACTCATGTTATATTGATTTTATTATCGGTGTATCTTTCCATCGAGGTATTCTTCTTTTGGTTCATGTGCTGCTTGAATTTTTATTAATTCAATTTGAAATTTGGTTATGCATTGATTATTTTTGTACATAATTTGTATATCTGTTTTGTGAACTTTTTGATTTTTTAAAATTCATTCCCAACTAATTATTCAATCCCATTTTGTTTGATTAAAAACTGTACAAGTTCGATTTTTTTTAAAAACAACCCAATTTATCATTTTGACACTTTGGATAGTCCCCTTAATAATGTTTTTCATGACTGCAGGCATGTCAGGGGAAGAGGCAGAAGATCCACATCATCCATCTGAGTCATCTACGTCTCAGGGTCGAGGAATGTTGGAATGTCATTGTCTCTATTTTTTATGTAATTAATAAATAGATATATATATATTTATAACATTTGTCAATTTGTATATAAATTTTTTTTCAATAGGATCAGACCCGACTACTTCTTCCTCTCACTGGAGAGGCCCTGGTCGAGGCATATTATCATGGAATTCTGACACGACTTTTGATGTTTCATTTGATGAGGTATTTCATCATGTGGGATGGAATGACCCTACATTTATTCATCAGTTGGGTCATATCATACGTGATCTACATCGATTTCCATTGACCACGCGTGACTGGGCTTCTATCCCTCAGGATACATTAGATCGTCTTTGGAGGGAGGTTCAGGTAAGAAGACCATTTTAATTTATTCCCTATGTATAATCAACAATAAAATATGTGATTTTATTATTTAATAGAAAAATTTTAAAGTATGTCCTGATGAGTTTTGACCAGTGTGTATGAGAAAATGCCGTAAGATGTGGAAAGACTATAAAGGCAAAGTCAAGAGGGACCACTGGGTACCAAATGTGGGTGCCCCAGACATTATAGAAAAAGTCCCGAGAGGTGTCCTCCCGGCTCAGTGGATTGATTTAGTTTCATATTGGTCTACTGAGGGTGTTGAGGTTTGTATATTTATTTTGTTATATATATTTTCAAGAATGTGTGATTTGTTTGATATTTAAATGAATTGAATATAGGAGATGTCTACACGCCATTCTGAGAATCGAGCGTTGCAGGGACCACCTCACAGGCTCGGGACTCGTCACGTGTCTCACATCCGACATGAGGTATTTATTAATCATTTTTTAATTTTTTTAATTAATATGGTTTTGTTTTTATATTCTATTCATATATAGTTGCGGGAGCAAGGTGCACCAACTGATAAAATGTCGGTGTGGATGATGACTAGTGATCACAATGATCCAGAGTTTGCAGCATTGATAGTAAGTGCTTGTACTCATTACCAATACTTACATAAAATCCTTATATTAATATATATATATATATTTAAATATTTCACAGGCTCAATTTGAAGTTGAATTAGAACATCTGCCAGAGGACCAGCGACAGCTTCCCATGCGAAGGGATGAGATCTTTCATCGCATCATTGGTCAGGACAAAAATGGATATAGTTTGACCTATGGAATAGGGATTCCTCATTCTGTAGTGTAACGCGTTGTGGTTGTCGGTCCTTCTATTGCTCAGATGACACAGCAGCTGTCAAGTTTCGAGGCACGGATGCGGGCTTCCGAGGAGGCAAATGCGTAATTGGCTGCTGATGTTAGAGCACTGCGGGAATATGTGCGTTCAGGTGATGGTGCAGGGGATCACACGACGCATGTTTATACTGTATTGATTTATTTATTTTAAATTACTTTTGTTATACAAATATTCATAATATTTATTTTTTGTAGGCCCCTCGTCCACCGGATTGAGGTCAGTGATGAACACGCATGACGCATCATATCCACGAGGTGTTTTTCTGCTTTTAATTGTAGGGTTGTTATTGATATTTATGTTGGGTTTCTAGTGAGTTTTTTTTGTGATTTTGGGGTATCATGTGTGTTCTGGCCTCATGCAATGTTTGTGTGCATGAATTGAGAAGTAACCATGAGACTGATTATTTATTTGGATATTTTTTGTTCATTTAATTTTAAACTTTTAGAATTGCATGTTCTGTAATATTTTTGAAAAAAATATGTGATTCCTAATATAAATCATTAAACTTGTTTTTGATGAATGAGATGAGTTCACTATTTGTAGTCCCCAGCCTAACCCGGACAGCCCTCCCCGCACACCGGATAGCCCTCCCAGCACCCCGGACAGCCCTCCCACACCCCGGACAGCCTTCCCTGCATTCCGGACAGCCCTCCCTGCACTCCGGATAGCCCTCCCGCACCCCGGACATCCCTCCCCGCACCCTGGATAGCCCTCCCCGCACTCCGGACTTCCCGCACCCCGGACATCCCCCCCCCCCCCCCCCCGCACCTTGGAAAGCCTTCCCCTCACTCCGGACAGCCCTCCCCGCACCCAGGAAATCCCTCCCGCACTCCGACATCCCTCCCCGCACCCCGGACAGCCCACCCTGCACTCCAGACATCCCTCCCGCACCTCGGACAACCCCCCCCCCCCCCCCCTTCGCACCCCGGAAAGCCCTCCCGCACCCCGAACAGCCTTACCTGCACTCCGAACAACAATTTAATTATTATTCATGACGTGTACGTGTAGACGGCACGTCAATCGGATGTGCGGTCTGCGCGGTAGGGCTCATTATGCATTCATTAAGTGTTGTGTGCGCTTGATAAATGCGTGTGGGGGGGGGGGGGTCCAAACGGGCCGAACAAGGTCCAAATTTCCTGAAATCAGAGGACATCAAAGGGTGAGTGAATTGTGATGTGGTCGAGCAGACAACACGTCAATCAGACGTGCCGTGTGCCCATGGTGACCGGAAACGCGGTTCTAGTGTCATAAACGGCCAAAACGGGCGTCTCATGGTCAAAGTCATAGAGGACGACATCAGATTGACCTGAAATCACAATAATACAATCTAATTATTATTCGTGACATGTACGCGCAGACGACACATCAATCAGACGTGCGGTCTGCGCGGTAGGGCTAATTATGCATTCTCTAAGTGTTGCGCGCGCTTGATAAACACACGTGGGGGGGGGGGGTCCAAATGGGTTGAACGAGGTCTGAATGGCCTGATATCAGAAGAAATCATTGGATGAGTGAATTTTGATGTGGTCAAGTAGACGGTACGTCAATCGAATGTCCCGTGTGCCCGTGGTGACCAGGAACGCCATTCAGGTGTCATAAACGGCCAAAACGGGCGTCTAATGGTCAAAGTCATAGAGGACAACATTGGATGGACTTGAAATCACAGGAAAAAAATATATTTATTATTCGTGACTTGTACCCACAGACGTCACATCAATCAGACATGCGGTCTGCGCGGTAGGGCTCATTATGCATTCTTTAAGTGTTGTGCGCGCTTGATAAACGCGCGTGGGGGGGGGGGTCCATACTGGCCGAACGAGGTCCAAATGGCCTGAAATCAGAGGACATCAAAGGGTGAGTGAGTTGTGATGTGGTCGAGTAGACGACACATCAATCGGACGTGTCGTGTGCCCGCGGTGACCAGAAACGCCGTTCTGGTGTCATAAACGGCAAAAATGGGCGTCTCACGGTCAAAGTCACATCGGACGACATCGGATTGACCTGAAATCATAGGAAAACAATCTAATTAATATTCGTGACGTGTACACAGAGACGGCACGTCAATCGGACGTGCGGTCTGCGTGGTAGGGCTAATTAGCCATTCTTTAAGTGTTCAGCGCGCTTGATAAACGCGCTTGGGGGTCCAAATGGGCCGAACGAGGTCTGAATGACCTGAAATCAGACGACATCATTGGGTGAGTGAATTTTGATGTGTTCGAGCAGACAGAACGTCAATCAGACGTGCCGTGTGCCCACGGTGACCGGGAACGCCGTTCAGGTGTCATAAACGGCCAAAACAAGCGTGTAACGGTCAAAGTCATAGCGGACGACATCGGATTGACCTAAAATCCCAGGAAGACACTCTATTTATTATTCGTGACGTGTACGCGTAGATGGCATGTCAATCGGATGTGCAGTCTGCGCGGTAGGGCTCATTATGTATTCTTTAAGTGTTACGTGTGCTTGATAAATGTGCGTGGGGGTCCAAATGGGCCGAATGAGGTCCGAATGGCCTGAAATCAGACGACATCAAAGGGTGAGTGAATTTTGATGTGGTCGAGCAGAAGACACATCAATCAAATGTGCCATGTGCCCGCGGTGACCAGAAACACCTTTCTGGTGTCATAAACGGCCAAAATGGGCGTCTCACGGTCAAAGTCATAGCGGACGACATCGGATTGACCTGAAATCATAGGAAAAAAATATAATTATTATTCGTGACATTTACGCACAGACCGAACGTCAATCGGACGTGCGGCCTGCGCGGTAGGGCTCAATATGCATTATTTAAGTGTTGCGCGTGCTTGATGAACGCGCGTGGGGGTCCAAATGGGCCGAACGAGGTCTGAATGACCTGAAATCAGACGACATCATTGGGTGAGGGAATTGAGATGTGGTCGAGCAGACTGCATGTCAATTGGACGTGTCGTGTGCCCGCGGGGACTGGGAAGGCCGTTTTGGTGTCATAAACGGCCAAAACGGGCGTCTAACGGTCAAATTCATAGCGGACGACATCGGATTGACCTGAAATCACAAGAAAACAATATATTTATTATTCTTGACATGTAAGCGTAGACGACACGTCAATCGGACGTGCGGTAGGGCTCATTATGCATTTTTTAAGTGTTGCGTGCGCTTGATAAACGCGCCTGGGGGGTCCAAACGGGCCGAAAGAGGTCCGAATGGGCTTAAATAAGACGACATCATTGGGTGAATGAATTTTGATGTGGTCGAGTAGACGGAACATCAATCGGACGTGTCGTGTTCCCGCGGTGACTGGGAACGCCGTTCTGGTGTCATAAACGGCCAAAACGGGCGTCTGACGGTCAAATTCATAGCAGACGACATCGGATTGACCTGAAATTATAGGAAAACAATCTAATTATTATTCGTGATGTGTACGCATAGACGGCACGTCAATCGGACGTGCGGTCTGTGCGGTAGGGCTCATTATGCATTCATTAAGTGTTGTGCGCGCTTGATAAACGCGTGTGGGGGTCCAAATGGGCCGAACGAGGTCCGAATGGCCTGAAATGAGCTGAAATAATTGGGTGAGTTAATTGTGATGTGGTAAAGAAGACAGAACGTCAATCGGAGGTGTCGTTTGACCGCGGTGACCAGAAACGCGTTTCCGGTGTCATAAAACACCAAAAACGGTGTGAGACGGTCGAATTCAGAGCAAACGTGCTCCGAATGACCTGAAACCACACGAAAACATTAGGAATATTATTCGTGACAAGTAAGAGGAGACGGGGCACCCATCGGACGTGTGGTGCACCCGGTACGGCCGACTGTGTCATTTTCAGCAGCTCCGCGCGTGCTAAAACGGCGCGTGGGGGGGTCAAAACCAACCAAACGACCTCGGAATCCCATGAAACCGTACGAAAACAGCCGCTGTGTGATTTATGAAATGGTCGGGTAGACGGTATGTCAATCAGAGGTGTCGTTTGACTGCGGTGACTGGAAACGCGTTTTCGGTGTCATAAAACACCAAAAACGGCGTGAGACGGTCGAATTCAGAGCAAACGTGCTCCGAATGACCTGAAACCACACGAAAACATTAGGAATATTATTCGTGACGTGTAGGAGGAGACGGAGTGCCAATCGGATGTGTGGTGCGCATGGTACGGCCGACTGCGTCGTTTTCAGCAGCTCCCACGCGCTAAAACGGCGCGTGAGGGGGGGGGGGGTCAAAACCACCCAAACGACCATGGAATGCCATGAAATCGCATGACAACAGCTGTTGTGTGATTTGTGAAATGGTTGGGCAGACTAAATGTCAATCAAAGGTGTCTTTTGACCATGGTGACAGGAAACGCATTTCCGGTGTCATAAAACACCAAAAACGGGGTGAGACGGTAGAATTCGGAGCAAACGTGCTCCAAATGACCTGAAACCACACGAAAAAATTAGGAATATTATTCGTGACATGTAGGAGGAGACGACGCGCCCATCAGACTTGCGGTGCGCGTGGTACGGCCAACTGAGTTGTTTTCTGCAGCTCCGCGCGCGCTAAAACGGCGCGTGGGGGGGTCAAAACCACCCGAATGACCTCAGAATGCCATGAAACTGTACGACAATATCCGTTGTGTGATTTTTGAAATGGTTGGGCAGACCGCACATCAATCAGAGGTGTCGTTTGACCGCGGTGACCGGAAACGCGTTTCTGGTGTCACAAAACACCAAAAACTGCGTGAGGCGGTCAAATTCGGAGCAAACGTGCTCCGAATGACCTTAAACAACACGAAAACAGTAGGATTATTATTCGTGACGTGTAGGAGGAGACGGAGCACCCATCGGACGTGCGGTGCACGTGGTATGGCCGACTACGTCGTTTTCAGCAGCTCTGTGCACGCTAAAACGGCGCGTGGGGGGGGGGGGGTAAAAACCACCTGAATGACCTTGGAATTCCATGAAACCATACAAAGATATCCATTGAGTGATTTTTGAAATTGTTGGGCAGACGTCACATCAATCGGAGGTTTTGTTTGACCGCGGTGACCGGAAACGCGTTTCCGGTGTCACAAAACACCAAAAACGGCGTGAGACGGTCGAATTCGGAGCAAACATGCTCCGAATGACTTGAAACCACAAAAAAACATTAGGAATATTATTTGTGACATGTATGAGGAGACGGCGCGCCCATTGGACTTGCGGTGCACGCGGTACGGCTGAATGAGTCGTTTTCAGTAGCTCCGCGCGCGCTAAACCGGCGCGTTGGGGGGTCAAAACCACACCAACAACCCCGGAATTCCATGAAACCGTACGACAACATCCGTTGTGTGATTTGTGAAATGGTCGGGTAGACAGCACATCAATCGGAGGTGTCGTTTGACCGCGGTGACCGGAAACGCGTTTCCGGTGTCACAAAACACCAAAACAGAGTGAGACGGTCGAATTCGGAGAAAACGTGTTCCGAATGACCTGAAACCACACTAAAACATTAGGAATATTATTCGTGATGTGTAGGACGAGACGGCGCGCCCATCGGATGTGCGATGCACGTGGTACGGCCGACTGCGTCATTTTCAGCAGCTCCGTGCTCGCTAAAACGGCGAGTGGCGGGGTCAAAACTACCCGAACAACCTCGGAATGCCATGAAACCATACGACAACAGCCATTGTGTGATTTTTGAAATGGTCGAGTAAATGTCACGTCAATCAGAGCTGTCATTTGACCGCGGTGAACGGAAACGCGTTTCTACTGTCGTTTAACACCAAAAAATGCGTGAGACGATCGAATTTGGAGAAAGCGTTCTCCAAATGACCTGAAACCACACGAAAACATTAGGAATATTATTCGTGACGTGTAGGAGGAGACGACGCGCCCATCGGACTTGCGGTGCGCGCGGTACGGCCGAATGCGTCATTTTCAGCAACTCTGTGCGCGCTAAACCGGCGCGTTGGGGGGTCAAAACCACCCGAAAGACCTCAGAATGCCATGAAACTGTACGAAAACATCCATTGTGTGTTTTTTGAAATGTTCAGGTAGATGTCACATAAATCGGAGCTGTCGTTTGACCGTGGTGACCGGAAACGCGTTTCCGGTGTCATTTAACACCAAAAACGGCGTGAGACGGTCAAATTCGGAGCAAACGTGTTCCGAATGACCTGAAACCACACGAAAACATTGGGAATATTATTCGTGAAGTGTAGGAGGAGATGACGTGCCCATCGTACGTGCGGTGCACGCGGTACGGCCGACTGCGTCGTTTTCAGCAGCTTTGTGGGCGCGCTAAAACGAAGCATGGGGGGGTCAAAACCACCCAAACGACCTTGGAATGCCATGAAACCGTACGAGAACAGCCTTTGTGTGATTTTTAAAATGTTCGGGAAGACGACACGTCAATCGGAGGTGCTGTTTGACCGCGGTGACCGGAAACACGTTTCTAGTGTCATAAAACACCAAAAACGGTGTGAGACGGTCGAATTCGGAGAAAACGTGCTCCGAATGACCTGAAAACATACGAAAACATTAAAAATATTATTCGTGACATGTAGGAGGAGACGACGCACCCATCGGACGTGCGGTGCTCGTGGTACGGCCGACTGCATCGTTTTCAACAACTCTGCACGCGCTAAAACGGCGCGTGGGGGGGGGGGTCAAAACCACCCGAACAACCTCGGAATGCCATGAAACCGTACGAGAACAGCCTTTGTGTGATTTTTGAAATGGTCAGGAAGACAGTACGTCAATCAGAGGTGTCGTTTGACCGCGGTGACTGGAAACGTGTTTCTGGTGTCATAAAACACCAAAAACGGCGTCAGACGGTCGAATTCAGAGAAAACGTCCTCCGAATGACCTGAAATGATATCATTTCTTAAATTGGGGGTTTTAAATTATTATAGAACCATGATATGATGTTAGATTTAATTTTATTATATGTATATAATAGCTGAATAATTATGTTCAATTTACGTTTGTTTTGTTTTTTTTGTCTTATTGTAGGATTTGAAGCAGAAGATTGAAATAGATGGACCTTCTCGGTTCGTTGAAGCACATTTATCGTTTATGATGATTTTGATGTTTATGCTATTTGAAATTGTTTTCCATTTTTTATGACTGTTACCTTGTTTTATCTCTGATTTTGCACAGTGAAGAAAAAAACACAATTCGTACATTTAATTAAAAAATGAAAAATATTTTATTTAATATTATGTATATAAATATTTTCATTAATATATATATATATATAATTTAATAAATATATATTTATTTATTTATTTCGTTAAGAATTTTTTAAAAACATTTGTTTTCCCAGTTTAGCGACCGCCAAAGGCGGTCGCTATAGACTGCCTGCCGGGCAGCATTAGCAACCGCTAATGGCGATCGCTAATGGTTCCCCCCCCGGCAGCCTATAGCGACCGCCAGGCGGTCACTTAAGGCCGGCATTTCGGCCACCTATAGCGACCGCCAATGGGGGTCGCTATTGGTCTACAACAATGAGGTTGATGCGAGCACCATTGGCGGTAGCTAAGCGGTCTCTATAGGCCTTCAGCGACCGCCAATGGCAGTCGCTAATGCCCTTTTTTTAGTAGTGTGGTGTTGTAGTTATTTTGTATTACCTCTTTTTGTGATTTATTATATTTATATATATACTTATATACATTTATGTAAATTTATTTATAATTTATATATATTTATATTTTTTATTTAAAATTATATATAATTATATCTATGCATGGATATATATATGTGTGTGTATTTATGAATATTTATGTAAATTTATATACATATGTAAATATTTGTACATTTTTATGTGAGTATATGTATATATATATATATATATATATATTAATGAGTCCACTCAGTACCTGAGCTTTTCTGATATATATATATATATTAATATAAAATTATATATATATATATATATATATATATATATATATTTGTGTGTTCATTTATACTATTTCCATGTATTATTTTTTATTTTTTTATTTTTTTATTTTTTTATTTTTTTCATTTAATATTTAATATTTATTCATTTGTTAATTATTCATTTATAACATATTTGTTATATATTTATTTATTATTTATTATTTATTATTAATTTATTGTTAAATTATTATTTAATATTTATTTACTGTTAATTATATATTATTACATAATATTTATTATGTTTTATTATTTATTTATTATTTATTATTTATTTTTCTATATTATTAATTTATGATAAATGTACTATTTATATGTTATCTCTTTATATATTTATTATTCATATTTATCAATTTTTTATTTGTTATTAATTTATTTATTATATTGATTTATAAATTATTTAAATATTATTTATTTTATATTGATTTATTTTTCATTATTAATTTATTATTATTATTAATTTATTTATTACTTGTTAATTGTTTATATATTTATTATTAATTTATAATTAATTTATATATTATTTTTTAATTATGTATTATTTTTTTTATTTATTGCCTATTTATTATATAATCATTATTTATTTTTAATTTTTTAATTTTTTAAAATTTTTATTGATATTTTATTTATTATTTATTGAAAATTTAATGTTATTTATTATTTATTATTTAATTTTTATTTATATATCATTTATTTATTATTTATTTATCATAAATGTAATTATATTATATATATATATATATATATTTTATTTTTTATTTTTTATCACTTATTATTTTTTATTGATTTTGTAATTACAGATTTTTATAATTTACTGATTATTGATTATTGAATATTGATTATTGAATATTAAATATTGTTTATATATTTATTACTTATTATTACTTACTTATTTTTAATTTTTTATTATTTATTTATTTATTATTTATTATTTATTATATATTATTTTTGAGCATTTATTATTATTTATTATTATTCATTATTTATCAAATTCTATAATTTACTAACTATTTATTATTTATATATATTATTTAATCATTATATATTTATTTATTACATATTTATTATTTATGTATTGTTTATTTCTTTAATTTTTTTTTATTTTTTTATTTTTGACTTCTGAGTTATATATAATTTAAAAATTATTATTTATTATCAATTATTTAGTATCTATTATTTATTATTTATTATTTATTATTTATTATTTATTATTTATTATTTATTATTTATTATTTATTATTTATTATTTATTATTTATTATTTATTATTTATTATTTATTATTTATTATTTATCAATTGTTAATTATTTATTATTTATTATTTATTAGTGGTTTATTATTTATATATTATATATTATTATATATTAATTGTTATTTGTTATCATTTATCAGGATTTTTTTTATTATTTATCATTTATTTTTATTGTTTATTGATTATTTATTATTATTGACAATTTTTTTTATTATTTATAGATTATTAATTATTTATTTATAAATATTTAAATATCATTTATTTATTATGTATTTATTATTTATTTATTTGATATTTATTTGATATTTATTTGATATTTATTTATGATTTATGATTTATTTATTATTTGTTATTTATTATTTATTATTTACTATTTATTTCTTATTTGTTAATTATTTATTATTTATCATTTATTTATTATATATTATTTAACATTTTTTTTTATTTATTTATTACATATTTATTACTTATTTAATATTAATGTATTCACTGTTTATTATTTATTTATTTTTTTATTTATTATTTATTTATTTATTATTTATTAATTATTTTGATTTATTTATTAACTATTTATTTGTTTTTTTATACTTAATATTTTTTATTTTTTATTTGTTTATTTTTAATAAAAATTTTTATTCATTTATTATTTAATTATTATTTATTAGTTAGTTATTTATTATATATTATTATATATTATTTTTTTTATTTATATTATTTATTTCTTATTTCTTATTTATTAGTTATATATTATTTATTATTGATGTGCTTATTGTTTATTTAATACATAATTATTATTTATTTATTACTTATTTATTATTTATTTATTTATTTATTTATCTATTATATCTTATTTATTAATTTATTACTTATTTCTTACTTATTTATTATATATTCCTTATATATTCATATTTTATTATTATTTAATATCATTTTATGTATTTTATCTTTGTATATTTAATATATTACATAATTTTTTCTCATCATATGAAGAGCTTGTTGGAGTGGTAAAGTATTTGAAGAATATCCAAGTGGTGAGGGGTTCGAATCTCTCTTAGTGCATATATAGGCTGGATTTATGCATGTCATGCATGGCATATGTGTTCATGGTAGGATAAATAGGTAATAAATAATAAATAATAATGAAAATTAAATAAAAAATAAAAATTAATTCAATAAATTACATAAATAAATAATAATATATATATTAATTACATAAATAGATAATTAAAAATAAAAAATTTAAAAAACCAACACTAAATATCTAGCGGTGGTATAAAAACAACACCAAAATGTTTCCCAACACCCAAATACACAGTGCTTTAAGAAAGCATCACACATCATTTAGCAGGGGTTTAAACCACTACTAAATGCTAAAAAACCTACCGGGAAACACATTTTTGTGGTGTTATCTCATGTGTCTATTAGAAACAAGGAGATGTTATTCCATTTTTTGAATAAATGTTGTTTGTGGTATCTAATACTCAACTAGTAGTTCAGTAAGGCTTGAATCATTGGCAATAACTAAGGAATATGAGATATAAGACTTAATTATACCTAGTTGTGGAATGTTAAATCATTTTCTGGTAGAACTAAGTAGCTGTCAAGGATATATCCATTATGGTTTTAAACTCTTCAGAGCTAAAGACCTCAGGTATTATCAACACATTTACTTATCTAGATTTAGTTAAAAACCCATTATAAATAAATGTAAGCAATAATACTTTCAGAGTTTCTTCATTTAGAGAGAGTGAACAATTCAAAGGATAATCTATAAGTAAACATATATACTTCCTATGATTAAATTAAAGGTATTAAAGAATATAAAAATAAAGTATGGTATAGGCGTGGTCTGAAGAAATTAGTAGCTTTGGTCGCATCTTCTGAAGATTATCTTCACAACGAATTCATCGATCCTGAAATGCAATGTCGATTTATTCCGAAACTCACATTTCTATTTATACATAATATTTTTGATGTTATTAAGGGGATCGATGATGATTCAAACAAGAAAACATTGATCAATAAAATTTAGCATAGAGTAATTCCTAAATGCACATTTCCTCAAACACATTAGATTCATGATATTAGAGAAGGTATCATTAATGATGAAACTATTATGCATAGGAGAAACATCCATTATTTTTCGAGACATGTTTCTCAAATAGAAGCACTATCCCACAACCATATGACAACTGTAGTGAAAAATTTATATCATATGAGTTATAATATTATATAAATCCATAATGTCAATAGAACATGGTATAGATGCAAAGTATTTGTTAATGATATAAACTAACTTGCATAAAAAAACAAAAAATTGCATATTTGTTAGTATCTAAGGTATATATAGGATGTTATCTAAATCCCTATGATAGAAAAATTGTCAATTGATAAGAATATTTCTATAAAATGGTCCACATCACTATTTGAGATAGTGGGGGCAAGATTGACTTATGTCAAGGTGGAAAATGCATAACTAGTTGGAAGAGGAGAAAGTTCCATAAGAGCTTGAGGAAAAGGAATGTTCCACAGACACATATTGTGTAGGATGGTTGAAAACATTGTTTTTGTTTTACACCATTGTAGCTTATGATACATTATTCATTGAGAATAATGAGTCCTGTAAGTAAGAAGTAAATGGAAACTAGATAAGATTGACATGTTTAATTAAAATTCAATAATGGATTCCATGTCTCAAAAGTATAGGTTCTTAGTATTGGGAATGTTTCAAATATTGATATCATGGTGGTATTCGAGAGAAACAATACATAGATGGTAATGATTTAACTATTGAGTCATAATTAAAAGTCATGATAGAGGCTTTTCACCAATTCTCATGCTCAATACATTAGAATTTTTATTATCAAAGCAACTTTCTATGATCATTTTATTTAGAATTTGATGTTAAGGCCACATTTCATTGAAAGTTACTATACTATGAAAGCAAAAAGATTTGGTGATACCATAGAATGTAAATAAGGGGTGTAAGTTACTAAAATATAGTTTAGAGTTGATGTAAGAAATAGGATCACAATGTTTTCTAAAGAAAATTTGGTTTGATAACATATGGAAAATAGTTATTGGTCTTACAATTAGTTAAATCCATAATGAATGTAACTCTCCAAAGATTGACTTAATATAGGAACCTAAGTTCTAGGGAAATATATTTACAATTGTATATCTAATGGGTTTATTGGACCATGTCAAAAGTATATATAATAGCAAGGTATTGAAAATACAAGTGGAACAATTTGAGATAGAATTGTTACCAATGTCACATGGGAAAAATATCTATGAGAAGACATGTATGAGACATAGGATTATATTAATGTGGTGGGTATAATTCCATAATATTCTACAATGGATCAATCATACATATCATGCTATGTAATAGATATGATATTTCCAACATATACTTTATGGTAGGAAAATATCAGTTATAACCATGAAAACTACACGAGGATTAGTCAAAACCAACCAATTGTACATGAGAGAGTAAAAAATATATGTTAAGTGACACTAGTTATAAATGGGACACAAACTATTATTCCTTTGTATTAGTATGATCTAATATAACGCCTCAATATTTTTTATTTAAGACATTAGAATATGTTTAGGAATATTTCCAGAGTGTGGCATTGTGATGGCATGAGATTCCAAGTCTTAGTGAGCGAGGAATTTATATTTTAAAGATATTAAATATATCAATATCACATACACATAGTTTTCATGAAAAAATAAAATAACTCACAACATGAGTCTCATATTGGAAATTTGAGACCATAGTTGAATTCCAAATGTGGGGATTACCCTAGGCGTGACATAATCATTTTCAATATCAGTTGTTTTAGTAAGGTTCTATCATAGGCACAAATAATAAAATAAAATAATATTATTTATTTATTTACTTTTTTGACGCAATGAACTAGAATCATCTATTCAAACATGATTATACCTAAATCTCTAGGGTTAACTTCGTAACCTATGGATTGATAGGAACCATTGTAGAGGAGCCATTGGAGGATAGTTGCCAGGCATTGGATTTTGGATTGATGATTGAAATACGGTAAAAAATTCGTGTGGCAAAAAAACTTGTGGATCTTATCAAAGAAAACAATGTGTGGTTTTTCTTCATAAACTATTGATCCAAATCAAAGAAGGGATTTTGTTTTTTGTGGATTTATCATGTCTACATTTACCCATGAGGAACACAAATTAATTAAATAACAAATTAATTGGAAGATTCATTGTTTAATTTGGGTAGTTTCTTAATCATCCTATGGTATTGGAATTGATATTTATTTATTTTATTTATTTCTCTTCTTTCGTCTCCCTACGATAACAAATTGAGGCCAATATGAACATTATCTAAGGCCCGTTACTAATGTTTATGGTTTTTTCATTTTCTCTCCCCATTCTACATTTGTGCATCATTGTTATTTTCTGTTGTCTTAGTATTAAATTAATACCCAATGAGTGATTGTTTTTCATTCGGTCTTTGGTGAAATGGATCACTACCGTTGGTTTGGGATGGATATTTTGTGTCAGAGTTGCGGTACATGATGATGGAAGTAGATCCATATATGGATTGGTATCTGTCCAATTATGGTGAGATGATTTAACCAATCCCAAATTTGTGATGAATGCAACGATTTCTGGAAAAATTTGTTGGTGTGGAGGCTCAGGTGAAGACAAGAGAAAGAATCTTGATTTTTTGGTAAAATTCACAATTACATGGTGTATATTCCTATGAACACAGGTTGTGCAGTCCCCTCTGTGTAGAACTAGATTTTAAACTCAATGATAAGTATCACACACTGTGTGACATGTTTCCCACACCATGTGACCCTTATTTCTCCAACTCGGTGTGTATAGGGGGTACACGCCCATGTGAACATGTAGTGTTACACACTATGTGTTCCTAGTAACACACTGTGTAACAGTTTCTCGATGGATTTGTATGTACATAGTGTATATTCTTAGGTTTACATGGGGCCACACACATCGTGTACTTGGGTAGTACATGGGAATTCTAGAGTACACAGGTAGAACAGTGTACTCGGACATGGCCAAGGACATGGGCATGACCCGGTGTACACAAGCATAGGACGAAGGGAACACCAAGTACTCAGGAAACATCTACATATTGTGTACACTTGGTACACACCGTGTATTTTGGAAAATTATTTTATATGTCATCATAAGGCATGGTATTTCCAGGATCTGTGATACATGTCGTGTACCCCCAAGGGCATATCGTGTATCCTTTGAGGATAGGTCGGAATCCTCTTTTTCCTTAGTTAAGATTCGTTGTGAGCTTCTGGGAGCTATCTTGGACCTGTATCGGTCAAGTATATTTCCATGGTCTATCCTTACGAGGGTTAGATGTAGCATCTTGTCTGCCTCATAGAAGGGTGACCCATGTATAACTTCCTGATGATTAGTGTAATGTGGGTGAGTTCCCTAATTTTGGAGTGTGTTGTCTTAGTCCTCTTCTATAGGTGATTGTACGACATATGCTTCTAAGAATCTAGACTCAGATCCCGCAATGACTTAGAGCATGTATCCCTATAATAGTTTCAATGAAATCTTCATCTTCTTCATGTATTCCTTGGGTAGTATTTGTGTAATTGGAAAGACAAAAAATTACACGAGAGCTGATCCCATATATAGGGGGATGTTTGCAGCAGGGCCTGGTGTCCCCCCTAGTGAGCCCTTAGTGTTTACCCATATATGTGTATCGATATCTGTTCTCATTGATGGGGTACTATTCCTATGGAGTGTGTATCTCAAATGAACCCTACAATTTTCCTATGTGATTATTCTTGTCTAAGCCTGACAAGCATGACCTTTAGGATGACTATCATCATTAGCAATACAGCTCAAGGAGATGTTCTTCTTGAATGAGAATTACCTTAAAACCTTGAGCAGATCTATAGTTGGTGGTGTGTGAGACCTTGGTGAATCTAGTATTTTATGAATATATCTGGTATATCCTTAGTTATCATTATGTCTCATATCTTATTTGACATACCTAAATTTGATGAACTGGATTCCCTTGATTCTTTGTGTTTGTTGTTTGGGTGGTTTCCTATTGGGTATTGTTATACTCAACCATGCATGGGCTCTACATGTACTTGTCATGTCTTATATAGATGATGCACCACTTCATAGAATCATTAGAGGACTAAGAGTGGGTGGATCTCTGTTTGGGATAGACAGGCTGAAGTGTATATTGATGTTGTATTGATAGTAGTCACGTTCTTTTGAGTAGGTAATAATTTACATTATAATTTTGGTTTGTCTTGTATTTTTCCCCTTTTTATACATTACAATACATTATTTCATTCTATTATTGGTGGATTATAGATGTATACATGAATGTTTATCAGTTGTTTTACATTTTGACATCGTATGGGCTTGGAGAAGTCTGTGTATTTTTATAGGTACATTAGTAAAAAGGCCTATCATTTTAAATATTAATTATCAATGATTTTCACCTACCCCTGGGAAATGGCGGCTGGCTTTTGGTGGTTACAGATCAGCCTTTCCCTGACCCGGTAAATCCTAGTTGTTCTGGCTGTGACAGAGTGAAATCAGATATGGTTTGACCTCAGGATGGTGTCTGGATTTTTGTCTCATTATGAGTCTTGGTTGGGAATTTATGGCAATAGTTTTAAGTCTTTAAAGTTTGTATATCATGACAAAGACTCTTGTGTTGAATCTTATAACCCTTTTGTTTACTTTGAACATGTAGGAACTGGTTGTAGGGAATGAAATTGGTATGTTCATCATATAGGAATGATTTATGATTTTTATGTCCATATTGAGTAATCTCACCAGATATACTCATTGACTGGTACATATTATCAATTACAAGATGTTTACCTAGTGATAACCAGTGAGGTTTATATATTATAGTATAGAGTACAAACTGATGATTGATGAGGCCTTTGTGAAGGGGCTTGATCATGAGACGGTCTTACTTTGGGATGGTCATGATGTGTTACATTCACCGGTTGATCTGCTCATAGATCCACCTCCAGTGGTTTAAGTGGATGCATCTTGTTAGGCTGAGTCTTGGATGACTGTTTTGGTGTTTCATGATGATATAAAGGTTTTTGTTGTCTATCATGAGCTTCTGGGGTAGGTATCATCTGGGATGTAGGGTCAGAAGGACCTACCAACAACAAGTGTGTAACATTGGACTCATTGTAGGGGGGACTGTTGTTCATAGAGTCCTTAAGGACAAATCAGTCCACTGAGGCATGATAGGTAAAATTATTATGATGGGTATGTTCATCTCATATGTGATTACCATAGATTTCCTGCTGTAGTCAGAGAGGTAGCCGATGAAAATCATAGTTAGAGGTAGCAGATGGAGCCAGGAGGTTGTTGGCATGGAAAACATGATAGAGGAGTTGGGGACAAGTACGAGATGGCATGAGATTTAGTTTGATGCTACCACCACCATCGTTAGGTCAACCAATAGAACCTTGGTAATCAGTTGGTTGGAATCTTGGACAACCAAAAATTCTATAGGTTTTCTACCAAGAGGATCTATGAGTGTTTTGAGGTGCAATTTTTATTCCTTATACTTTTGTTATAGTATTTGTAAGCGTAGGTACAAGGCACTATTTCACCTTTTTTTTGTTTGATACTTTTCTAGGGAGACACATGGCATATATAGAGCCCTATTTTTTTTAATTTTTTGTAGGAATTTTTAGGTGAAATGAAGAGGGAAAATTCCCCCATCGAGACACATTCTTTAGATGCAATCTAAAAATTGTGTGGGTGAGTCGGTGCCTCCTAAATCACATAATGTCAAGGTGTGGTGGATTAATTTCTATGACTTGTGTGTTTGAGGTTGTTAGTTGTGATAAGGTGTTGTATAAATCCATGGCGGTGGTAAACACGTGGGATATGAAAAAATTTAGTTCTATGTGATGGAGCTCGCAATGTCTTTGAGTATTATTTGAGGTACGACATGTGTCATCACTACCCTAGTGGTGGTTTCCACACGGAGTTATAATCCTCCTATCCCTGAGAATATCCACTATTCTAAAGCTAAAGATTGCAATGGAGCCTTTTTTCTTGACCCTCAAGTTAACGTATTTGTTATAGAGGATTAGTGATTAAACATTTATAACAATAATGTATCATGACTCTAGGGGGAGAGATAGATTCATACATGAAATATCTCCACAATGGTAGTGAGAACCTATGATATTTTTCCCTAGTATGGACTCATTTCCTACCATCCATGCTCAATTTCGTCCCACCAGTTATTATGGAAGTGTATTGGATGGTTAGAATGTATTTTTCGTCCTTTGATAAGTTTGATACCATGTAGAGAAGCTTGAGCTCATTTGCATGATGTTATAATCGACATCTTATTAGTAGACTATTAATACCATTGGAGTAGTTGTGGAGTACATAGACGTTGTTTCTAGGGATGTTCTAGGTTTATCTTGTTACATATATTTAGTCTTGTGCATGTACTAGAACCAGTTATCGCATCAGATTTTTGTGATATAACATCATATAGCACCCATTGAGATTCGTAAGCTGAAAGTGTAGTTAAGAGTTTGTAGAGAAAGTGGTTTTTAAAGACCTACTATGTTCCCATGGGAAAAATTGGGTTGTTCGCCTAAGAGGCAAATGATTGCTAGAGGTCAGGTGTGAATTGGTGTCACTTTAACCAAATGATGTGAGTAAGAGTATCCATTCCCAATAACCATTGATTTCTTTAACCAATGGTTTTGGTTGAAGTGTTTATTAGAGTTTGTCCTCGAGATAGGTTATCATCTTGTTTATTTTTTGATTATGATATACAATATGTGGATTTAAAAAGACACAATGGATTGTTGACATTTATGTAATGCCCTTCAGCATGTTGTACACCATAGTAGAGTTGCAAGACATGTGGACTGGATCCTTAACCCTTTATGTATCTTTACACGGTAGTCTTCTTTGATGAAATCCATGTGTACTCCACATCTGAGTTGAATCACACATGACACCTAAGGATGGTGTGGTTTACCTCCATCTAATAGTTGTTACCCCTCCACTTATTTAGAAATTTATGGAGATTAAACTCAATTACATCGATAGTGATATGTTTCATAATTATATATGCACTGGATATGTCCCATATGGATTTTCAATAGGTTTTATGCTTTCTATAATTGTTCAAGGATGGACAGTGGCACCAGTCACGTAGCAGAACAAGGTTTTGAGGAGGTTTTCTTCCACTTAGCAATATATATGGTGGAAGTGAGGATATACTAGGATCTCTTAGCATCGTAAGGGAAGCGAAGGGAGTTGCAATAAGTTTTAAATCCAAACTCTTATTTTCTTTCCAATATGATGGTGATGACCAACTAAGATATGTGGGGAGCATTGGACACTTTTGCATGAAACATGTATTTTGAATTTTTGGAACTCCCTTGATGATTTTTTCATACTGTGATGCTTATTTCATGGAACAATTATAGAGAGGATGCATGAAATTTTTGGGGGCTCAGTTGTAGTTGAGCATATTGTTTTACCCCAACCAGCTGGTTGGGTAATATGGATGTTCAAGTTCTGGTAATCATGCTTTGGGTTTACATGTTTGTTTTGGAACATAGCTTGGAGAATCATTTATCATCAGCGATGCTTATATATCATAATTACTACCAATCCCCCACTAATGTAGAACCTTTTTGATGGTATGTATGAGAGACGTTTTAGGTCACTATCGTACTGGTCAGAGGCAGTTAGTGATAGTTCTTGGGCCCTAGTTTTGGTGAAATTGATAATAGTGAGGGTATAGTTCATCCAGGGGTGGATGGGGACTACCCAAAAAATAGAAAAAATTATTTATAGACCAATGTAAAGGGCCTTTAGGCTTCGAGAGTTGTTTAATTTTTTCCAGGGAGTTATGCTATCTCTAGGGTTTGTATGACCTTTATTTTTCCTATTGTAGTTTAGGGTTAGAGAGGTGGTGTACCACCAAAATCTGCGCCCATAATAGTTTTGGTTTCATGGTGTTCTCCATATGTTTCAGATGAGGATTTTTATGCATGACTCATTGCGTGATATCGACCTGGGTAAGTTGATCTATGGGATTTGTAAGATCCTGACATTTTCTATAGATATCTTGAACTTATTTTAGGTACTCTTTTTCCTTGGTTTGATTATTTTTTTTGGGTTTTATGTTGGGAGTGTTTGGGTGTAATTTGGAATTTTTTAGGGGTTTGGGGTAGTTCATGGTTGGTGCATGGTTATCCCCAATCGTGTGCCCTACCCCAGAAAACATTGCAACACCATGCAGAAAGGAATTACACAGTTAAAACATTGTTTTGAAAATCATGCTCCCTCCTAGTAGTAACAGTGTGGACCCTATGAGTAGGTGTTGGATGAGGCACACAACTAGAGAAAAATCTGTTCCCTGAGCAGGAAACCATGTCTTTGGAATTTTGAACCCTCTAAAATTAGATTAAAAATACTTGAACCACTAAAATTCACCATAAAATGACCCGATCACAACCCTAAATGATTTTACTCAATTTTTAAGGCTCATGGATGGATTCTAATACATTATGACCTCCATTTTTTGTAAATAAATTCTTGGATTGAAGATCATAACATATCCCGATAAGATATTCTCATCCCATGTGATTTCCTCTCTCTCTACTATATTTATCTCAAACATTGAAGGGATTTTTTCCTCTATTGGCGATGGATCTAGATATAGGTTTTTTTAGATCTAATCTGTTTGATCTTGGATATAGCTTTAGGAACTATATCTTGTTTTTTGTTGTGTTCTTGATCATTATACTTCAATTGGGAATTTCCGTTGGTGAGCATTTGTTGTCAATTTTGAGGTAGGTGGTCTAAATCAAAAATCTCAGAGTCATTATTTAATTACATGTTTGAAATTGTAAAATTAAAATTTCTATGATTGAGTAATTTCATTTATGATTGAATTGATTTAAATTAAGTTCCATGTGTTAATGATTTTGGTTAAATTGTGGTAATTGAAATTGATGAAATTGGATTAATTAATTGGTTAACTAATTGATGGAATATTATGATTAATGCATTGATGGGAATCTGGGATTGTGTAATTTTCCAATTAATTTGATATTAATTAATTTCCAATCAGATTATGGGATGGTTGACTTGATCTTAATGGGTTAACGAGTTATACTAATTGAATATTACAAAAATGATTAGCGGTGAATTAAACATATTATTTCATGTGATTTATGTATTGAATCATGATTTATTGTGATAAATTGTGATTGTACCATGATGTGAAAAGTTGGGAAAAGGATTAATGTTGTTTGATATTGATTGATGTAATATACGTGACTTGTGTTATTGATTGATAAATGTTTGTGGTACATGGACTGCTTTAAAATCTCATAGTGATAAATTGATAAACATGTGTGGGACATGGAAAAATACTTCAAAATAGCATAGTGATAAACTAATATATTAGTGTGGTACATGGATGAATACTTCAAACCCCACTTGTGCGATTGTTTGATAAAGGATTTTTGGGATAGAGACCGCTACATCAAATTCCCATGGGGTGCTTGACATGGCATTCTTGACCCAAAATATTATCATTGTAATATGGTTAGATTTGTCATCAATACGAATTGAAATGAAATGATAAATGATAATATTTTTACTGTG
The DNA here is from genome assembly GCA_963277665.1 of Viscum album. Lineage (NCBI taxonomy): Eukaryota > Viridiplantae > Streptophyta > Magnoliopsida > Santalales > Viscaceae > Viscum > Viscum album. The sequence continues at coordinate 213,747,790 of OY728119.1, read as the reverse complement.
ATATTCCATACCCCTTAGGTATAGTTTAAACCCCACTACCAGCTAAAGTAGTTATTGATGATTTTGGTGTCCCCGGGAACCCGACGGTTTATGTTGTTAAATAAAAAATAATTGAATAAATATAAACTATTTAATTTATTTATTATAGATTATTATTTATAAAACTACGTACATAAGTATTTATAGGATGTTGTTTGAGATATCATTGGTGGCGGCTTACTAAGTTGTACTCACACCCTACTTGGGATGCCTGATCGGTACCCAAATAGACTTCATATTTATAGGACATGATAAGGGAAAGAGAACTATGTTTGATGGATGGTTCGGGATGAAGAATGGATGAGGGAACGAGATGTGATTCGGGACCCACATGGTACTTTTCAACATATTTATTTATTTTTGGTATTTCATATGGACATTTGAAATGTATTTGGAATGACATATGTATTGATTAGTTTTGGATATTGTATTCATGATTTGTCTATCATGTGATATTGTTTGGGTTTGGTTATTGGATATATCATTTGGTTATTCTTATTCTTATTCTATTTTCACAATTTTAATACTCTGATAAATAGGGTATAGTCACCCAATGTTTTATATTAGTCCCTCGCTACTAGTCGGTATCCTCTGGAGTATGGGGAGGCATAGTCATGTGACTGAACAGATCAGGGCACCAGTGTGTGGCACCCGGGTCGAGATGTTACAAAGTGGTATTAGAGATGGTTTTATTTTCTTTCCTTTTATTAGTATTTGGGAATGTTAGAGAGTAGAATATGATGATTTAGGCATTGTTTAAGGGCTCATGCATTGAATTAGATAACCCATGTATGAGGGTAAAATCCAAGTACCCAATGTTTTTTATTGTTGTGTTTTGTTATAGTCCGATGTAATTTCACCTCGAGTGATGCACTTTATGTGGGATGTAATTATTTATTTGGAGATTTTTTGATATTTGACTCATTTCCTAATATTGAATGAGAGTTGAGTATTCATGTATCAATCTATTCACTTGATAATTATTGTGACATTCATCAGTTTTAGGCATGCACGAAAAATCAGGTCTTTGGTAAGTCGTTGAAACTGAAATGTTTTTCCTTGATTGGGTAGTTGACATTAAAATGGTGGGTAATATGGAATTGAAATTTGGTAAAATGATGAGAAAAATGAATAAATGGTTGTGTAATGAGAAACTTGAATAGAGAATGATTTTGCCCTTTTAATCATGACTTATATGTATGATGGTTTATGGGTAGTGTTAGAGCCTTTGTTTTAACCTTATAGTGGGAAAGGGGGATGAATTGATATGGATTTAGGAAAATGCCTCTTGTTAAAGGTGTTAATGTTGTGTTATGTTTCCTAAAATGTGTGTTGGGAATTATAGATATATGCCTCTTTGATAATTCTTGTTTAGGGGATGATAATAGGTTACAGTTGGAAATGATCCTCTAGTAGTGGAATCTGATGCACCAATAGTGCTAGGTGGCAAGGTAAGAGAATAGTTCTGAGAGAACTTTACTCGGTTCATACATTTCGTGGAAAGAGACTTAGGGTGGGTTGTGAAATACATGTTGAATCTGACACATGATTTTTATTTCCATCACCCTCCAACATTCACTGGAGAGGGTGGACCTGAGGTAGCTAAGTTCTAGATTGAGTCCATCCAGATGATACATGACCACTTTGAAACTCTTGTTGAGAATAGAGTCCAAGTGTCTACTTATATATTACGTGGCCAGGCGGTGTATTGGTGGGATATCCAAAATCAGGATGGACAGTTCAAAATAGGGAGCGGAAGGACATTTAGGAGAAGTTCTTGGAGAACTTATACGATAATATTCTCAAGATGGAGAGGGAATTATAGTTTATGAGGTTGAATTAGTGGATCATGTCTGTGATGGACTATGTTGGTCAATTTATACACCTACAATGGTTTTCTTTATCATTAGAAGTAGATTAGGATATGGTGGTGAAACAATTTCTGGATAATATTAATTATGAAATTAAGTCCTAGGTGAATATCTTTTGGCTAAATAAGTTCACAGAGGTAGTGAATTAGACTCTCATTTCTAAGGGGAAGCTGAAGTAGGATTCCGGTGGAGGAGAAGTGGTTTCTGTTGGATGGTTAGGAGGTATGACTTCTAAGAGAATTTTGCATCATTATGAGAATGTTGACTATAGAATTGGAATGTAGAATGGCCAGGGGGTGATTGAATACACATTACCTTTCTTGGATGACCTATCACCAGTGTAGTAGGTAGGGTCACTTTTGTAGATATTTCCCCTTAACATTGATAGAGTTTCAATATTCCATCAAAATGGGGGTATCTGTAGAGGGTTTGTAGGAACACATGGAAGATGGGTAATGATGGAACAACTAGGAAGAATCAGAGTGTTGAAATGAGATCTTCTACATCATATCAGTCTAACAGCTGGAAAAATATAGGTCATGATGTTAGAGGCAATTGACATGGTGCTTTTGGGAAAGGACACCAGTATTAGCAGAGAGGTGCAGCTTAGGGGACCCAAACTACATCCTAGGGAAGAGGGGTAGGACAACTGCATGTCGTTCATCCTACACTAGTGTATAGTGAGGTTTGATCATCAATAGTTAGTGGTTTCATTCTTATATATTCTACACCAGATAGTGCCTTAATTGATATTGGTGTCTCTCATTATTTTATATCTACCAAACATGTGAATATTTTGATCTTGGTGGGGGTGTTTTTGAGAGGGTCTATAATGTTAGATACACCTTTGGATGTATATTCAAGAGACATCTATTTGAGAATAGGGTTTTTTCTCAAGTTTGTGGAGTATCGTTTCCATTGGGATCATAATATTATGGATATGTCATGCTTCGATCTAATTATGGGTACAGACTGTTTTGTAGCATTTTGTGTCCATATAGATTGTTACCATAAAAGAGTGAATTTTAAATCTCATGACGGTGAAAAATATATCCACTATTGAGAGTGGGATATCATGGTAGGCTGAGTAGGGATAATTCATTAGAAATTAGGGGATCTCACCACTCGGGTTTCTAGTCTTTTTTTGGATGATATAGGTGTAAAGTAGAACATATTTCCACCTATAGTGGACATATTTTAGGATTTATTTCCTAAAAAATCATAGGTTTTTTCATAAGGGAGATTTGGAATTTATAATTGATCTCATGTCAAGGGTTGACCCAGTTATAATTCCACCACATGGAATGACACCAATAGATCGTCAAGAGATGAAGACTCAACTGGAAGAGTTGATGGATAAGGGGTTTATCTGTCTGAGTATATCACATTGTGGTTCTCCGGTATTTTTTTCTAAGAAGGATGATGGGAATCTATGATTATGTGTTGATTACCATAAGTTGAACAAGATGACTATGAAGAACTGGTATCCTCTTCGAAATATCGATGATCTATTTGACTAGTTGAGGGGAGCTTGTGTTTTCTCCATGATTGACATGAGATCTAGGTATCATCAATTGAGAGTTAGACCTTCTGATATACCATTGACTGATTTTAGAATCATGTATGGCCTTTATGAGTTCTTCATAATGTTGTTTGGGCAGACTAATGTTCCTATAGTGTTTATGGACTTAATGAACTGAATCTTCCACCCATACATGGATTACTTTGTGGCAGTTTTTGTGGATGAAATCATGGAATTCTTAAAGGCTCATTATGATCATTCCCAACATCATGACATTGTCCTACATACATTGAGAGAGAATCAGATATACTTAAATATATTTATGTTTCCATTTTGGATTGATCTGGTGTACTTATTAGGTTAAATCATCTTATATGAAGGTGTGTTAGTGGACCCAGAAAAGATACATGTAGTTTTTTCATGGGATCATCCAAAGAATTATTTCGATATTCATGGATTTCAAGGATTGTAAGGATATTATGATAGGTTCATGCATGAATTTTCCCATTTGGAATCACTACTTTCAGGCTTGGAAAAGAAGTGGGTAAAGTTTTAATGGTCTAGAGAATGTGGAATGGATTCCAGGAGTTGAAGAAGTGATTGACAATGACTCCAATCTTGATATTACCTGAGATAGGTGAAGAGTATGTGGTATTTTGTGGGGATGATAATATAGTCCTTCGAGTAGTGTTGATGTAAGGAGATCTGATTTTTGTGTATGGATCTCATAAGTGGAGGCCACATGAACATAACTACCTTGTGCATGACCTCAAATTAGTTGTAGTGGTTTATTCATTAAATTGTTTTTGGATTAATCTATTTGGTGAGAAGTGTATTATCTATACTAGTCACAAGAGTTTAAATTATTTCTTCTCATAGTGAGATTTGAATCTTCGATAGTGGAGGTGGGTGGAGTATATGCAGTCATTTGATTTGGAGATATCATATATGCCCAAAAAGGGAAACAGTGTTGTTCGTTCTATAAGCAGTAAAACTTAGAATCATGGAGTAAAGGAGTCTAGTGTTGAGTGGAAAATGATGACTTTATTGGGTGAGATTCATGTTTTGGTTTAGGAGAGCCAGGATAAAATGACTCTTGTATCAATTTCTATTGAGTCTACACTTTTGAGACATATTATAGACATGCAGTATGAGGATCTTGAATTTATGGACTTGAGGGAAATATTTGAAGGTGGGGAGTTACCTTTCGATTAGACTATAAATGAGGATGACATCATCTATTTCAGAAATCAGGTTATTTTTCCTATGAGAATATGGGAGTTACTAATGCAGGAATTTTATGCCTCAAAGTGGGTGGTGCATCCAAGTGTGACAAAACTTTACAGTGACCTACGATGAAATTTATGGTGGCCGATTATGAAAATGGAGAAGGTAGGGTTCTGACATGATGCTATGCTAGTCAACGGGTGAAGGCTAGGAATCAAATACCAAGAGTTTTACAACAAAATTTTCCAATTTCTGAATGTAAGTGGGACGATGTTACAATGGACTTTGTAGTGGGTCTCCTAAGGAATCCTCGGAAGAATGATGTTATTTGGGTGATTATGGACTAGCTGACTAAGCTAGAACATTTCTTATCTATATGGGAGATATTCTCAGTGATTTGGGAGACATGTACATCCAGGAAATAATTCATCTTAAAGGGGTGCCACAGAGTATAATTTCAAACTAGGACCCATGCTTTACTTCACACTTCTAAGAAGGGCTTAAAGAATACTATTAGTATACAAGTTCTACTGAATATGGATTTCCACCCACAGATAGATGAGAAGTTGGAGGGTACTATATAGGTTCTTAAGGATATGTTTCAGGCATGTGTACAATAATTTGGATGGACTTCAGATAAGTACCTAGATTTATTATTGTTACCCTATAACAACATTTATTAGGAAATTTTTTATATGGAACCATATGATTCACTTTATGGTAGTTCATGCGTATCACCTCTATGTTGGATGGAGGCAGGCGAGTCAGAGTTTTTGGGACCAAGTACCATATAGGATACATTAGGGTAGGATTAGATGATTTGAAAATGTTTGGTCACGACACATAGTAGAAAAAATTTGAATGTTGATAGACATCATTGTCTCCTACAATTTATAGTGAGTGATCTTGTGTTCCTTCAGGTGTCACCTAGGTTGGGTCATCGTATGATTCAGAGATAGGGAAAGCTGGCACACATGTTTGTCGGAGAAATTGAGGTTGTGGAGAGGATTGGGTCTGTAGAATACCAATTGGCTCTTCCACAGTGGTTCTGTTCTATGAATGATGTCATTCATGTGTCACAACTTCAAAGGTAGCACCTTGACCCTTCTCATGTGATCGATTTGGATGATGTTGAGTATGGGATTGATGTGTCCTTTGATGAGAATCTGATACTTGTTTTGGATTGTACTGATAATGTATTTTGTGTAAATACTGTGTTGATAGTTAATGTGTTGTGGAAACTAATAGGATTCATCCCGTGGGTGTTTCCAAATTTGAGATAAGATAGTTTTTGAATATCAGACATCTTTTATCCTAACCCACTAATAAGGCTTCACGTGTTTCTCATAGGGAGATATATCTTTCATATCAATTATGATGAGATAAGTGTTTGAATCTTAACATAGTATATACATGGTGATTTAAATATTTAATATATAATATTTTATATCTTATCTGTTTTTGAAAAAGGAAACAATGAAGGCTTTAAAAGGGGAAGCAATCGGTGGTGAACACATAGAGAGATTATAAATATGTAGTCCACCGAGATCAAGAGAAAATGGGTTGTTGCATTTGTGGTAGCCCATGTGGGTCGTTATCATTGAAGAACGAGGCATAGATGGTAGATATATGATGGGATATGATGTCTCCATTACGGTAGTATGTGTTGTGAATTAACAATGAGAAGGTGTGAAGCAGCAGTGACTTGATAATTTATTGGGGCTATGTATCAAGAGTCTTCTTGATTATGGTTATCAAGAAAAGAGTCCCAATTTATGATCGACAATACATCATTATAGAGAGATTATAAAGAGAGATAAATCCTTTGGGTATTTCAAGATGGTGTGAGGTTGATACATGATTGGATGAAGAAATTACAGGTAGTGATGATTCATTGACATAAGTGTGCTATTTTTTCACAGATAGATATTTTCATCAGGGCATTGGTGAGATAATTTTCAGGGAGAAGGAATAGATGTATTAGGGTTTGGTTTTCACATATATTTTTTTTGATGTTATCATTTTTAATTTATGTTTGGGCATTAATTCATTTTTGTAATCTATGATTCATAGTGCATATTTCAGAATTTCCCCATGGGTTTTTAATCCTCTACATCAAAGGGTATTTCGATATAAAAAATCTAGCATGTTGATTTATTTAATCTGCTTTATAATTCTTCCAAATTTCATCAGGTTTCTCAAAAATTGTTTCTTAAGTGATTTATTTCCCTGAGATGGGATACCCCCCAACAAGTGGTATCAAAGGTGGTGGTTTGGACTTACAATTTGATATGAGAATTGTGGAAGTTTCTGAAAGGATCGAAGATGCGTGCATGTGGTAGAATAAGATTTGTAAGACAATGTAGGTTGAGAGAGGTGTTTCAGGTCTTACACCTAATTCTTTTCTTTACAATGTGTGAATCATAAAGAATGAATTAAAATTGAAGATCGAGGTGATTCAATAGTTGTTCGGGATTTTGAGTAAGGGAAACAATTTTTCTTACTGGTTCTATAGATTTTGCGGTGATCAAAATTATGGGGGATTCAGATATTACTAGTTTCAGTCCTGTTTGATAGGGTGGTGAAGATTCATATACGATTAAGACTTTAGCATTAGGATTTCTTTTATAGGGTGAGTAGTCCGGTTTCTTTCAAAGTTGAAAAAGGGAATCATCATTTTTCAGCAGAGTATAATGGTTTCTACGATGCCAACATGCTATCAGTCCAACTATGTTTGTTGGAAGGTATCTCCATAGACAGGATGAATAGGTAGATTGATAGGAGTCAGGTCGTGGGTGCTTTAAAATTTTAGATATGATAGTTTTTGAATATCAGATATCTTTTATCTTATCACACAGATAAGGCTGCATGTGTTTCTCAGAGACACTGGGCAAGTGCGAAGTAACAGCAGTGTGATCAATGATTGGGGCCATGTATCATGAGTCTTCTTGATTGTGGTGATCAAGAGATGTCCCCTGATTGATGATTGGTGGTAAATAATGATGGAGATAACATGAGATAGAGAAATTATTTGGGTGGTGAAATATTGTGTGAGGCTGACGCATGTTTGGATGAAGATCTTCGAGGTAGTGACATTTCACTGACAAAAGGGTGGTGTTTTGTCATAGATGGATCTTTCGAACATGGCATTGGTGAGTTGACTTTTAGAGATAATTAATAGGTATATCGGTGGTGTGGTTTTCACATAGGTTATTTGATGCTCTCATTAGTAATTCATGTTATAGCATTACTTGGTTTTTTTCACTCTTATTCGTCATGGATATTTTTGAATTTCTCCATGCTTTTCAATCCTTCAAATGAGAGTGTTTTTCAACATTAAAAATCACTCATGCTGATTTATTTATTCTTCTTTATATCGCTTCTATATTTCATCAGATTTCTAACAAATAGTTTTTCAAGCGATTTTTTCCTGAGATCGGGATTCTCTCCTAATAGAAACATGGACATGTTTAAGAAGAAACATGAGAAAGGGAAGAAGATATGCGGGCTCAACGGCTTCATCTTTTTATTTCATAATCTTAGAGATTCTTGGGAGTACAGCTCGAGGATGAGTTGTTAAAATCTGGGGAGATTGTAATATCCTGACCTTTTCTAGAGGTCTCTCAATCTTTTTTCCAAGTAAATTTTTTTCTTTTTTACTATAATTTATTTTGGTTTTATCTTGTGAGTGTTTGGGTGAAATTTCAATTTTTTAGGGGATTTTGGCAGTGCATAGTTGGCTCATGAATCTCACAAACCGGGTATCCTACCCCAACAAAACATGCAACCCAAGGCAGACAGGAATTTCAAAGTTGGTGCATGGTTTAACAAACTATATGGCTCCCTAAGAGGAGGCACCCTATTAAGCACACTGTTAAGGGAAATCGTGCACCCCGAGAAGGAAACCACGTACACGAAATTTTAAACCATCCAAAATTATATTAAAAATACCTTACCCTCATAATTCAACCTAAATCAACCCTAACATGACCCTAACCAATTTATCTCATTTTGGTGGCCCCTATATGGATTCCAAGGACTTATGGCATTTTTTTTTATTAATAAAATCTTGGATTGAAGATCTACACCTCTCCTGGTAAGAGATTCTCATCCTGTGTGGTTTTATCTCTCTCTATATCCCTTATTTCTCTCATCCATTAAAGGGATGTTTTACTCCATTAGTGATGGATCTAGATCTAGGTTTTTTAAACCTAATCTATTTGATATCGGATCTAGTTTTCAGATCAAGATGTTGTTCTTCATTGTGTTTTTGATCATTCCACTTCAATAGGGAATTTTTTTGCGAACGTTCATCATCAATTTTGAGGTAGGTGGTCTAGTTTTAAAATCGCATAGTATTGATTTAATTACATGTATGTAATTTTGAAATTTCAATTTCCATGATTGGGAAATTTCATTGCTGATTGAATTGATTTAAATTAATTATCATGTTTTAATGATTTGGTTAAATTGGGGTAATTGAAATTGGTAGAATTTGATTAATTAACTGGTTAAGTAATTAATGGAATATTTTGAATTTGGAATTAATGGGTATTTTCGATTGTGTAATTGGTCAATTAAGTTGATATGAATTAATTGAAAATGATGATTATGATATGGTAGACTTGGCCTTAATGGGATAATGGGTTATATGAACTGAATATTTCAAAATTTTAAATAGCGAATTGAATATATTATTTCTTGTGATTAAAGCATTGATCATGTTTTTTGTGATAAATGTTTATATTACCATGATATGAAATGTTGGAAAAAATATTAATGTTGTTTAATCTTGATTAATGTGATATATGTGACTTTTGTGAATGATTGTTAATGTGTGTGGGACTTGAACTTATGGTTCAAAATCCCATAGAGATAAATTGATAAACATGTGTGGGACATGGAATGCTGCATCAAAATCCCATAGTGATAAACTGATATATGAGTGTAGGATACAAACTGCTACTTCAAAAGCCCAGTTGTGTGATTTTTTGATAAATGAGTTGTGGGACACAGAGTACAACTTTAAATACCCACGATGTTCTTAACATGGCATTATTGGACCAAAATGGTGGCATTTGACTATGGTTCCAATTGGTAGTAATAAAAATTGAAATGAAATGATAAATGATAATCTTGGTATTCTGATATGTGATACCCCTTACAGATAGTTTAGAATCCTGCATAGGCCAAAGCAAGTATTGATGGTTTGGGGGTCCTCAGGAACCCCGAGGTTTATGTGGTTAAATAAAGAATAATTGAATAAATGTAAAATGTTTACTTTATTGGTTGTAGTTTATTATTTATACATATGCATACAAATTTTTTGACTAGATAGTTTTTTAGATGTTGTTGGGGGTAGCCTACTGAGTGGTACTCACGCACTTCTTGGGCAACCTGATTGGTATCCGAATAAACTTTGTGTTTGTGGAACAAAATTAGGGAAAGATCTCTGTGTTAGATGGATAATTTGGGATGTAGCATGGATGAGGGAACCAGATGTGATTTGGGACCCGCTTGGGAGTTTTCAGTGTATTTATTTTGAGTTTGGAATATTGACACATGACATGTATTTGAAAAGACATATCTTTCGTTTAGTTTTAGATATTTTATTCATATTTTGATCACCATGTGATATTGGTTTCATTTGGTTATTGGTTATATCATTTGGTTATTCTTGTTCTATTTTTTTGTTGTATTACTTTGATAAAGCAAGTAGTCTCTTCATGTTTTATATTAGTCCCTTGCTATTGATCTACAGTATCAGCTGTATGGGGAGGTGCACTTGAGGTTCTGTGACTCATCAACTTGTGGAATCGATGTTTGAAACCCGGATCAGGACTTTACAAAAGTGGAGTTTCCTTTTATAAGAAGTCGATTATGTTGAGCACTTGTAGGAGAAAGACCCTTCATGGGAATGTCATTCTTGGGGTGCATGCTTGTTGACAACATAAGAAACCATCGGGGGAGATTTTGGGATTGGGAGACCTGGTTGAGAGCTCAATATCCTTACCTTTTTTTAGTTTGTGATTTTTTGGGACAAAAAACCGTAAAAATTTGAATAATGTAATGTCATGGTTTTTTTACTATTTAAGACTTTGGAATATTTCTATGAATATTTTTGGAGCCAGACACTGAGACGACAAGTGATTCTGAGGCTCAGTGATCCCAGAAATGATATATTAAACATACTAAATATATTAATATCAAATGCATGAATTTTTTCAAGAAAAAGTCAAATAACTCATAAATGGTGTCTCATTTCAGAAATTTTAACTACCATAGAAACAGGTTTTAATAGTGCCACCCTTTATTAGTGATAAAAAACACTGATAAAGGGGGTACATTTATCAATTCTAAAAACAAGTTGTTAAAGGTACCGCTTTATCAAGGATTTTTTAGTGCTGATAAAAGTGCCCTTTTATCAGTGCTTTTTTTAGTAACGCTGATGAAAGGGGCTTTTATCAATGCTTATTTACTAATGCTGATAAAGGGTATATTTCAAAATAAAAAATTTCATTAAAAACAATATATTAACATATAAATATATTTCTATTTATATAAATACAATATATATTTTAAATATGTTTTCGATAAGGCTAAATAGACATTTACACATAATATATACGATATTAGTGAAAATGGGTTATAAAATAATTAAAAAATATTTTTAATTAATAATCTGTTAATTAATATTGAGTAATTGTAATTTATAAACAATTTGATGAAAAGAAAATCAAAAAAAAGATCTAAAATAAGTTGAAAATGAAACTCGAAATTCAAACGTTCATAAATTTTGATTCGGGTGTTCATTTGGGCTCTACCACATATCAAATTCAAGCCTGTGTTGAGCTCTATGAAAAAATAAGAAAGGAATTTCCTCAGTCACATTTTTCAAGGCCAAAAGTCCCAGATGGCCTCTAAAACGGAGGATTTTAGTCAGGATACCCCAATTTTTTAACATTCGATGGAATTTAAACCTCATTTAAGGGGTTTTACCTATTTTCTATGAGGACTAAATGTATTCCTAGAGATTACATTCATATTGATATTATGGTTTTGAAAATTTATCATTTTCACAATCCACTATTATTTATGATCAAATACATTTTAATATATACGTATTTTTTATATATTCACACATAAAAATTAATTTTATAAATAAATAATTAAACATATTTATATATAGAATATATTTCTCAATATATAAAACTTATCTAAATAAAAATTAATATCCATTTTATTATAAATGAAAATGCATGGATATTTAGATACATATACAATTAATGTATATACAATGTTTTTATATATAAAAATATATTTTTTTGTTTATTGACAAACATATGCATATTTATCTACATATTTTAATATATGTATATAAATATTAATATAAAATATATACACATAAATATAAATATGTATTATTATATTTATATATGCAAACATATAAAAAATATGTATGTATGTATGTATTTATAAACACACATACACACACAAAACATATTTTATATATGTATTAAAAACTATATATGTGTGTGTGTATGGATAAAAAAATATAATAAAAATTTGTAAAATAAAAATATATCATAAAATAAAGAACAAAACAATATATATGAGTGGAAATGTCACATTATTATGAGGGGAGGTATCATGTTCAAAACTCTCGAAATACAGGAACGCGCACATGCATGTGCAGTGCATAACACTGTTAAAGGGGGTGGTGGGGTTCTTAGTGCTATTAAATGGGGGGTTGGGTGCTGATAAAAGGTGTAATGGCCCGGACCTCTCCGGCCCTTTCCTTTTTGAAAAAGAAGGTCAAGAAGTGTTCTAGAGGGTAAGATGGACCTTTCCCACACTTTCCAGAATTTTGGAACTACACGCCGTGTAGTTTGAGTACACGTCGTGTACCCCCTTTACGGGTATACCCCATGTTGAAGGTCGTGTCCTTGCTGTGTGGAATAATGGGTGCACGCCGTGTGACCAGTTCTACATGCCATGTAGTCCTTCCCTGCGTACGGGTTACCAGTCAATGGCCGTGTACCGTGTTGGAGCCGTGTCCTTGCCGTGTGCATTGAATGAGTACACGCCGTGTGTCTAAACTACATGCCGTGTAGTCCCTCCCTGCGTATGCGTTACCCTCAAACCGTGTGTTGACCAGTCAACGGCCGCGGAGCCGTGTTGGAAGCCGCGAGGAGACCATGTGAAAGAACTGACTACACGCCATGTACCATAAAGTACACGCTGTGTATTTTTTCTTTTCACGCCTATAAAAAGAGGGGTCCCCTCCTCCATTTCAACACACACCTCTCCTCCCCTCTCCTATGTGCAGAGCTCTCTTAAGAGACTCGAAGGCTCTTCCTTCTATAACTTCTTCGTCCGATCTCCGATTTATGATCCGTCAGCGGCCACGGGATCGTAACGACGAGGTGAAGCTTCTGATCTTGGATTCGTTGTATTTACTTTGGCCTTTCCTTTCCGACCTCCACCTGAGGAGGATTTGCCGGGACCCGATAGAAGTGACAGACACCGTCGGACATCTTCTAAGGTTGATCCAGGGGAGCATTTGCGATCAGGAACCTGTTGAGGTAGGGATCTTAGCTTCGTCTCTTTATTTTGTGCATCATGTGGGGTGGGTGTTCTATTGTTTATGTGAAACAATTTTGAACCTATTTAAATGATGATAATAACTTGTTAAAGAATGAGGTTGGGAAGTTTGAGTTTGTTGTTACTTCATATCCTGTGTTATTATGTTTTGAATTGAATAATGATCTACCTACTAAAAATCATGGTCGTTGGGGGCCTTTGATTATACAATTAAATGTTTCCCTCTCCTTCTGGATTTTCTTATGGGTGGAAACCTTGTGGAATGTGGAAATTGGTTAATCACGTAAAGTTGGCTGTTAAAATTTGGAACCCTTGTGTGATCACCCCGGTTGAATAAAATGGAATAATGAACATGTGGGTGTTGTCTTGGTTACGTGGCATGTGATGGGGGTGTTTTGTGGGTTGTTGTGGATCGAGTGAGTAGCGGGGCTGTGGCTGGCTTGGTTGTGGGTTGGTGTGAATTCTATGTCGGTGACGGGCAGTGGGGCTGTGATAAAAGGTATTAAAGGGATGATGATGTGCGGGTTTTGTGTGGTTGTGGATATGGTGGTTGGCAGCGGGGCTACACGGATGTGTTTGAATGTGAACGGGCTATGGGTTGTGATTATTAAATAAAAAGTGGAAGAGTTAATGAATGGTGGGGCATGGTAATGAAACAGAAATAATAATCAATGGGGTTGGTTGGTTGATAAGAGGGACTTTGTTGTGCTACTTATGTTTTTCCTAACTTGTTTTGTGGATGGCAGGGATATGTTTTATGAATGATTGGTGTGGTTAGTTATGGATAGTTGCCCAGTAGTTAAGGAACTAAATAACTATTTCTACTGAAATGTGAAAACCTAAACTGGGTTGGGATTGTTTGTTGTATGCATGCTTCATAGTAGCAGTGTCGATGCACGTGCTCAGTTCTCTTTTTGGAAGCCATAGGTTGGTCTGTGTGGTTGGTATATATATATATATATCTGTATCTTTTGTGTTTTATCGTACCCCACCCATGTTGAGCACTTAGTGGCGAACACTCCCATTTCATGGGAGAGAGTGTTTTTCCCTTAGTTACTAGCTCCTTCCTGCTCCTTCTCCCCTAGGCTATGATGGCTTAAGGCGACCATACACCTAATACTCATAGGGTAGGTTTTGAATGGGGTGTTTTTAGCCCAAGACTCTTCGGGTAGGTTCTACTGTTTCCCATGAATCTTTGGGATGAGGCCCAGGTGTGTGCGGGTGGGGAGAGTGTGGCAGCGTCAGGACGATCTCCGTTAGGAAGAGCAGCTAACAAAAAGGGAAATGGTGCGGGGTACCCAATACTCTTGTTCTTATACTACTACTACCTGTTGTGCTTGTGTTTTTTGTGAGTGTAGCTGGTGAGGTTGGGTGGATAGAATTTCTTGCTAGGTTTCTTCTGTTGTTCTCACGGGACATTAGGATGTCTCCCCACTTGTGCACAAGAGCTTTAGGTTTCCCTACTGAGTATACTTGTATGCTCACCCTACGTTTACTTTCAGGTTTCCAGGAGGACTACCAGGGCTGTCAGGGACCCAACTAGTCGGACAGTTGGAGTTGTTGTTGTTGCTCTACCTTTGTTTTCTTTTGGTATTGTACTTTGAGCTTTCTTGTACTTATACCATGTTATAAAATTATTTAAACATGCATGTGGGCTTGGTTTGGTTTTATTTATATTCACATGTTCTTTTTCTTTTTTGTGGTTGACTTGTCCTATTTCCTGATCCTAAATAACAAAAAGGGTAATGCCTCCCATATTTGTGAAAACTCATACCCTTGGTGCTAGTCTCCACCTCGGGGCCTACTGGAGGCGGGACTCGGGGGTCATTATCTCCCTTTCACCATTTCCAGCTCAGGAGGGGCATCTTTGGTGGGAGGGGGTCATGACAGAATGGTATTAGAGGTGATGGTTGAGAGATAGAATGGAGTCTAGAGTTAGGAACAGTGAGGATTTCATGGTATGGTAGGGAAACAGTGTTAGTTAATCTTGATGCGTGACATAGGCCAGGGAATACCAGCTAGGACACGAGATTTTAGGGCCCCCCGTGATCCGATGCAAGGACTCTGAGCCTACCGAACGACCAAGTGAGACTACATTGACTTCAGGGTAGAGACCCTAGGGAAGGTACATGCATCTTTATGATTGTGCTTTACATGATTTTGGGCGTTATGGGAACGAAATTGAAATAAAATGATAAAATGAAACCTTGAGTTTTTCCTTACTACTTGGGCTTAGGAGATCCTTGTTTACCGAATATCTATGGAACCTGGACGTCATCCCCGGGTGGTGCAGTCGGCTGAGGCCCAGTAGATTCAGGCGGTCGATCAGTTGAGGATTGACCGAGAGGAGGAAGATATCCAGTGGCAGAAGACTCTCCATTCTTTCCAGCAGAAGACCCTCAAGAAGTACGAGGGTAGTACTTCGGATATGGAGACAGAGGGGTTTCCTGAGGAGCTAGGGATCACTTTTACCTTGATCCGTGCTCCGAGGGAGTACTGGGTTCCCCTAGCAATCATTCAGGTGAGAGGTGCGGCGCGAACGTCGTGGACTCTCTACCTCGGAGAGAGGATAGAGGCAAAGGTTCCATGGGCTGACTTTGAGATGGAATTCCGAGAGGAATTCCTTTCTTCCATGATCAAGGCGGAGAAGCGGCAAGAGTAACTCTCCCTTCAGCAGGGGAGTATGTCGGTACAAGAGCTGGGGATCAAGTTTAAGGATCTCCTGCGCTTTGCTCCAGATCTCTTTCTGGATGAGGAGTCTCAAGCGAGACGTTTGGAGGAGGCGATTCATCCTTCACTCCAGTATGTTGTCACCCCCTTCACCGTTCCGATGTACTTGGCAGTACAGAAGAAGTCAGAGGTTGTAGAGAGGATGCACTCACTGGGAGGTGCACCCTGAGAGGGGATATAGCCAGGTTCGTCGAAGGGGAACGCAGTCAGTAGCATGTCTCTTGCGACGGGACCTTCTAGGTTCAGGCCAGTGGGGAGCAGGCCCCAGCAGTTCTAGTTCAGATCTTCAGGACCTCGTCCTTTTTTCACGAGCCCAGTACTGAAGTGTTTTTCTTGTGGAGGTTTCAGGCACTTTCAGAGTCGGTGCCTGACCCGAGCTCAGTACGGTGGAGGTGGTCATGTTCAACGCCCACCTCCGTAGCACCAGTTGCCAGCGAGGCCCTTCCAGCAGCAGCAGGACCATGCTCCTCCGAGGTCAGACTTTGCAGGAGGAGGCCTACCTCTGCGTGCTCCTTAGGGACCTAGACCAGGGCGTGGTCGTGAACGTGGATGACATCAGAGAGGTAGAGGAGCTGGACGTGGACAGTTGCACGCAGCAAAGTTGACAGCTCTAGCAGGACCAGAGGTGGTTCGAGGTACGATTTGTTTGTCCATCACTCTTGTTTCTACTTTGTTCGATTCAGGAGCCTCACACTCCTTTGTTGCACCTGGTCTAGCCCATTCGTCGGGACTATACGTAGAGAGACTTTCCATACCACTGGTGCTGATTACACCATTTGGAGGCCAGACCAGTGTATCTTGTGTTTTCTGGGGATGTGGGCTGATATTGGGACCACATCGATCTAGTGGGGACCTTCATCTATTACAGATGCAGCAATACAATGTCATCCTAGGAATCGACTGGTTGTTTTCTATTAGTGCCTTTATCGACTGATTCCGGAGAAGAGTCGTGTTCTCCGACGTGGATGGGAAGCGCGTATCTTTTGTTGGAGAGAGGTGATATCAGGTGGGAAGCCGGCGTGTGGAGCCCCTCCTTTCCTTGTTAGGCGTGTTATCAGTGGTTCCTACTGATACAGAGATGATGGATGTCCCGGAAGTTGTTGGGGAGTTCCTAGATATTTTTCTTGAGGAGGTTGTGACTCTACCCCCCCCCCCCCCCCCGACGTGAAGTTGAGTTCAGGATAGACTTACAGCCTGGTGCCCATCCGATTTTGATGGCCCCTTATCGGATGGCACCTTCGGAGTTGCGGGAGTTGCGGATTCAGATTGACGATCTGATGGAGAAGGGTTTTGATCGACCCAGCGTGTCACCATGAGGTGCTCCAGTTTTGTTCATGAAGAAGGCAGATGGTGGTCTTAGGCTATGCATAGACTACCGAAGGTTGAACCAGGTAACAGTCAAGAAACGCTACCCCCTTCCAAGGATAGATGATCTCTTCGACTAGCTGAGGGGAGCAGGTTGATTCTTTAAGATTGATATGCGATCGGGATATCATCAGTTGAGGTTAAAGGATAGTGACATCTCGGAGACGGCTTTTAGGTGCATGTATGGGAACTTCGAGTTTGTAGTGATGTCGTTTTGACATAAGAATGCACCAGCTATGTTCATGGGACTTATGAACTTTGTCTTCCGAGAGTTTCTGGACTGGTTCGTCGTTGTGTTTATCGATGAGATCCCGATCTACTCAAGATTAGAGGAGGAGCACGTCGACCATCTCAGGGCAGTCTTAGTTGTCCTTCGACACCACCAGCTTTATGGGAAATTGTCGAAGTGTAAGTTCTGGATGTAAGAAGTACACTTCCTTGGGAACGTGGTGTCTCAGCATGGAGTATCAGTGGACCCGTCGAAGGTGGAGGCAGTTGTTTCTTGGGCAGCACCCAAGAGCCTGGCAGAAGTTCGTAGTTTTCTGGGGTTAGCAGGTTACTATCGGAGGATCTTTTTAGACTTCTCTCAAGTTGCTTCTCCTTTGAAAGCTTTGAAAAGGAAGAACCTAGTCTTCATATGGAGCGAGCAGTGACAGAAAGCTTTTGACTACCTGATGGAGAAGTTGGTCAGTGATCCAATACTCAGGTTGCCTGAGGAAGGGTTGTGGTATGAGGTTTTTTGTGATGCTTCTGGCCTTGGTCTGGGGTGCGTGTTGATTCAGAATAATGGAGTGATTTGTTATGGGTATAGGCAGTTGTGCCCTCACAAGCGTAACTATGCCACCCATGAACTTGAGCATGAAGCAGTAGTGTTTTCACTGAAGTTGTGGAGACATTACCTTTTTGGGGAGCACTTTGTGGTCTTCTCAGATCACAATAGCCTGAGTTATATCTTCTCCCAGCATGACCTGAACTTACAGCAGTGGAGATGGGTCAAGTTTCTCCAAGACTATGACTTTGAGATCTATTACACTAAAGGTAAGGGAAACATTGTGGCTGATGCGCTGAGTAGGAAGTCGCACCAGGAAGTAGTTAGGGAATCTGCTAATGCTTGGAAGGCGATGGGAGAGTTGGCTACCTTACACTTGGATGCAAGTGTAGAAGGTGTTAGAGGCTGTTTGTTTTAGATGATGGTGCGGTCCTCCTTGTTGCAGCAGGTGGAAGAGTCTCAGTGGGGGGACTCCGAGGCGGAAGTGATGTGGGATTGTGTCGATTAGTTGAACGCTCCATAAGGATGGTCAGAGGACAGCCGACATCGGATGCTTTTCCATGGAAGGTTGTTTGTTCCAGACGCGATGCGTGAGGGAGTTCTATGTGAGTTCCATAGCTCAGCCTTGGCGGTACATCCAAGAGTTTCAAAAATGTACCGAGGCCTAAGGGATCAGTTTTGGTTGCCCGGGGTGAAACGAGCAGTGGCGGAGTTTGTGGCTAAATTCCTAATGTGTTAGAAAGTGAAGGCTGAACACCATGTTCCCAGTGGTTTGTTGAATCCTTTAGATGTCCCCGAGTGGAAGTGGGATGACATCTCAATGGACTTCGTCACAAGACTTCCCAGAGATCAGGGTGGTTATGATGCAATCTGGGTGGTGGTGGATCGACTGACGAAATCGACTCACTTCTTAGCAATTAAGGAGTCAAGCTCGGAGAGTATCTTAGCACAGAGGTACGTAGACGAGGTGGTACATTTTCATGGAGTCCCAAAAACTATCATCTCAGATCGGGATACTCGGTTTACCTCATGAGTCTGGAGGGGGTTATAACATGATTTTTGCACCCAGCTATGCCTTAGCACTACTTTCCACCCCCAGACCGATGGGCAGACGGAGCGGACTATCCAGACATTGGAGGACATGCTGCGAGCATGCGTTCTGGATTTTGGAGGATCATGGGTACAACACTTGCCTTTAGTAGATTTTGCCTACAACAACAGCTTCCACTCTACTATTGGCATGGCACCGTTTGAGGATTTATATGGAAGGCCATGTCGTTCACCCATTTGCTGGGAAGAGGTTGGTGAGACAGGTGCTCTTGGGCCAGAGGTAGTGCAGAGCACCATAAAGAAAGTCCAGCTTGTACGTGGGAGGATGAAAGCGGCTCAGGAGCGACAGAAGGCTTATGCTGATCGTCGGAGGAGGCCCTTGGAGTTCGAGGTGGGAGATCATGTGTTCTTGAAGGTTTCCCCTCAACGGGGGTAGCTGAGGTTTGGGAAAGGGAGCAAGCTATCACCTAGGTTCATCAGACCATTTGAGGTGCTGTGGCGAGTCGGCGAGGTGGCATATCAGCTGGCCCTGCCACCTCAGTTGGAGAAGATTCTATGATGTCTTCCACATCTCCCAGATTCGTCGGTACTTACATGACTACTCCAACGTTATTGACTGGGGAGAGTTAGCTATGGGAGACGACATGACCTTCGAGGAACGACCAGTCAGAATCGAAGATCGTAAAGAGAAGGTGCTCCGTGGATGAACCATTCCCTTGGATCGTGTGTTGTGGAGGCATGGTAGCCTCGAGGAGAGCACTTGGGAGCAGGAGACCCAGATGCATGCTCAGTACCCGGAGTTGTTTGGACTTGTGTTTTTCCCTTGTTCTTCTGAGCTTTGGGTTGATGTTTTACTCTGTACCTTTGATATATGGAATTCTTGGCTTGTGAATTGTGAGACCTTTTGTTTCTTTGTTCACTAGTAATGTGTAACATGTCCGGATGTGTGGGAAAGGGAAAAACCTGACCCTTAATCGAGATGCATTAATGCAGATGCGATTGAACCCATGCGGGCGAGTCAGTGCCGCCTAAAGCGGATAATATCTCGATATAGGTGAAGGAATTTCACAAACCCACGTGTTCGGGCAGTGTGTTGGTTGTATGGTGTTGGGGTTAGTGCGAGTTGAAAAATTATAATGTATGAAAGTGGGAAAACCCAATTCTTAATCGAGACGCATTAATGAAGATGTGATTAAACCCGTGCAGCTGAGTCCGTGCCGCCTAAAGCGGATAATATCTCGACATAGGAGAAGGAATTCCTAACACATATAATTAGGGTGTCGGTTGGGTTCCTATTATAATGAGAACCCTAAGAGATATCTTGTTGTGTTTCTCTGGGTTGGTTTTTGAACTCTTAGGGACAATAATGTTTTAAGAGGTATCTGATGTAATGTCCCGGACCTCTCCGGCCCTTTCCTTTGTCAAAAAGAAGTTCAAGTAGTGTTCTAGAGGGTAAGATGGACCATTTCCACACTTTCTAGAATTTTGAAACTACACGCCGTGTAGTTTAAGTACACGTCGTGTACCCCCTTTCCAGGTATACCCCATGTTGAAGGCTGTGTCCTTGCTGTGTGGAATAATGGGTGGACACCGTGTGACCAGTTCTACATGCCATGTAGTCCTTCCCCGCATACGCGTTACCAGTCAACGGTCATTTACCATGTTGGAGCCGTGTCCTTGCCGTGTGAAATGAATGAGTACATTCCGTGTGTCTAAACTACATGCCGTGTAGTCCCTCCCCGCGTATGTGTTACCCTAAAACCGTGTGTTGACCAGTCAACGGCCGCAGAGTTGTGTTGGAAGCCGTGTGGAGACTGTGTGAAAGAACCAAGTACATGCCGTGTACCATAAAGTATATGCCATGTACATTTTCTTTTCATGCCTATAAAATGAGGGCCCCCCTCCTTTTCAACACACACCTCTCCTCCCCTCTCCTCTCAGTAGATCTCTCTTAAGAGACTCGAAGGATCTTCCTTCCATAACTTCTTCGTCCCAACTCCGATTAACGATCCGTCAGCGGCCACAAGATCATAACGATGTGGCAGAGCTTCTGAGCTTGGATCCGTTGTCTTTCCTTTGGCCTTTCCATTCCGACCTCCACCCGAGGAGGTTTTTCTGGGACCCGACAAAAGTGACGGACGCTGATGGGCGTCTTCTAAGGTTGATCCATGGGAGCGTTGCGATCAGGAACCAGTTGAGGTAGGGATCATACATTCGTCTCTATATTTTGTGCATCATGCGGGGTGGATGTTCTATTTTTTATGTGAAACACTTTTGAACTTGTTTAAATGAAGATAATAACTGGTTGAAGAACGGGGTTGGGAAGTTTGAGTTTGATGTTACTTCATATCATGTGTTATTATGTTGTGAATTGAATGAGCTTCTACCTACTGAAAATCACGGTCGTTGGGGGACTTTGCTTACGCAATTAAAATTTTCCCTCTCCTTATGGATTTTATTATGGGTGGAAACCTTGTGGAATGTGGAAATTGGTTAATCACATAAAGATGGCTGTTAAAATCTGGAACCCTTGTGTGATCACCCCGGTTGAACAAAACGGAATAATTACCATGTGGGTGTTGTCTTGGTTACGTGGCATGTGATGGGGGTGTTTTGTGGGTTGTTGTGGATCGAGTGAGCAGCGGGGTAGCGGTTGTCTTGGTTGTGGGTTGGTGTGAATGCTATGTCGGTGACGGGCAGCGGGGCTGCGATAAAGGGTATTAAAGGGATGATGATGTGCGGGTTCGGTGTGGTTGTGGTTATGGTGGTTGGCAGCGGGGCTGTAGGGATGTGTTTGAATGTGAACGGGCTATGGGTTGTGATTATTAAATAAAAAGTGGAAGAGTTAATGAATGGTGGGGCATGGTAATGAAACGGAAATAGCATTCAATGGGGTTGGTTGGTTGATAAGAGGGCTTTGATGTGCTGCTTATGTTTTTCTTAACTTGTTTTATGGATGGTAGGGATATGTTTTATGAACGATTGGTGTGGTTAGTTGTGGATACTTTCCCAGTAGTTAAGGAACTAAATAACTATTTAAAATTAAATGTGAAATCCTAAAGGGGGTTGGGTTTGTTTGTTGTATGAATGCTTCATAGTAGTAGTGCCGAGGCAGATGCTCAGTTCTCTTTTTAGAAGCCATAGGTTGGGCTGTGTGGTTGGTATATATATATATCTGTATCTTTTGTGTTTTATCAAACCCCACCCATGTTGAGCACTTAGTGCCGAACACTCCCATTTCATAGGAGAGGGTGTTTTTCCCTTAGTTACAAGATCCTTCTTCCTCCTTCTCCCCTAGGATTTGATGGCTTGAGGCGAACTTACACCTAAGAATATTCGGGTAGGTTTCGATTGGGGTGGGTTTAGCCCAAGACTCTTCGGGCAGGTTCTACTGTTTCCCAAGAATCATCGGGATGTGGCCCAGGTGTGTGCAGGTGGGGAGAGTGTGGCAGCGTCAGGACGTTCTCTGTTAGGAAGAGCAGCTAACAAAAAGGTAAATGGTGCGAGGTACCCAATACTCTTGTTCTTATACTACTACTACCTGGTGTGATTGTGTTTTTGGTGATTGTGGCTAGTGAGGTTGGGTGGATTGAATTCCTTGCTAGGTTTCTTCTGTTTTTCTCACGGGACATTAGGATGGCTCCCCACTTATGCACGAGAGGTTTTGGTTTCCCTACTGAGTATACTTGTATGCTCACCCTACATTTACTTTCAGGTTTCCAGAAGGACTACTAGGGCCGTGCGGGACCCTACTAGTCGGACAGTTGGAGTTGTTGTTGTTGGTGTACCTTTGTTTTCTATTGGTATTGTACTTTGAGCTTTCTTGTACTTGTACCTTGTTATAAAATTATTTAAACATGCATGTGGGCTTGGTTTGGGTTTATTTATATACAATTGTTCTTTTCCTTTTTGGTGGTTGACTTGTCCTATTTCCCGATCCTAAATAACAAAAAGGGTAATGCCTCCCATATTTGTGAAAACTCATACCCTTGGTGCTAGTCGCCACCCCGGGGCCTACTGGAGGTGGGAATCGGGGGTCATTATCTCCCTTTCACCATTTCCAGCTCAAGAGGGGCATCTTTGGTGGGAGGGGGTTCTGAAAAAATTGGGGTTGGTCCTCCTTCTGAATTTATAGGGAAACTATTATGACAGTTTTTTAGCGCTGATAAAAGGGACTCTCTTTTAATAGTGCCCCGATTATCAACGTTTTTTAGTGATGTATACGCCCTTTTTGAACACTTTTAAAAGTCAAATTTTCTGTACTGTTGAGACCACTGTTGACTTCATAACATGGGTTTTACCTTAGATATAGCATAATCTTTGTTAGCGTTGGGAATTTCAATAAAGTGCTATCATGTTAGAAAATAATAAAATAAATTAATATAATTCATTTATTTCTTTATTTTTACCAGTGACCCAACATCCTCTATTTAAACATGAAAATCCCTAAATCCCTAAGTTTAACGACATAACCAAGGTATTGAAGAGGATTTATTAGAGTAATGATGAAGGGCACTAGGATCATGGATCAACGATCAGATTTCCATAAGGAATGCCAATGGGAACGCAACATGTGGATTGATGTGTGATCGTTCTTCGTTAGTGACTAATCAAAGCCGAGGTAGGGATTTTTTGTGTGTATTTATCCCATTTTTATTTAACCATGATGAACACAGATTAATCATCTAAGAAATAAATACATAGATAGATTGTTTAATTTGGGTAATTTCTTTATCCTTTTCAGTATTGGAATTGATATTGTTTTCGTTTATTTCTTTATCTTCTTTCATCGTCAAAGGACAACGAATCGTGTCCAACGCGAACATTGTCTAAGGTCCATTATAAATGTTTGTGTTTTGTGCATTTCTCTCTCTAATCTATGTGCATTCATCATTGACAATTTCTTTTGTTTTACAATTCGATGAATACCCAATGAATGATATTTGCATATTTAGTCTATGGAGTAATGGATCAATACCATGGGTTTGGGATGGAGATCTGATGGTAAGATTGTTATTCATCAAGATAGTACTACTCCACATATGGATCTGGAGTTCACGTTCACAATTTAGGTTTGTGGCGCCGAAAATACTTCGTTATTCATTTTTGATATGTACGAATTAACTAAATTTTGATCTATGAGATGGTGTGGTTTGTTTGATTGGAAGTGTGTGTTTTAAATTTAAATATAATTTTAGTTTAGAACCTATGTCACAAAGTCAAACTCAAGAAAGCAATCTAAAATTGTTGTGATATTTAAAGACGATGATGATGATGATTCATTTGTGACTTTTAATAAATAACTATGAATTAATTTGATACACAGTGTATTTGATATAAAGTAAAATATGTATGTTTTATTCCATTCTTTATCTAATATTGTAATAACGAGTGTTGTTTTTTATTATAGGTGCACGTTTATTTTCTAGGGGGTATGTTTGATTCATATAGAAAGTCCCTGACAAGTTGGATTCCTTTTTAAAGGTTTGGAAATTGTTATTATAATGTATCGAAACATTTCATTGTAAATTTATTTGTATGAAAATTATTCAATATCAATATTTTCTTTACTGTATGAAAAATTTTTAATTGGGAGAATAAATAACTTGTTTTTTTACTATTCGACTGATGCAATGTGTTGGCAATGTAGCACCACTCTGTACATGTTGATAAGTATTGTATTGGAGGACCTCACGTACTTTATGTCACTGAAAAACCCCTTCACTATAGTTATCTCTGCCGAGTGGTTCCCCAAAATTCATTACCTGCACAAGTCCCTGTTCTAGGGAATAAACACCAAGAGCAAGCAGATGAGGAGTAAGGAGAAGGCGATGAGGATCACAAAGAAAGCGGCGGGATTCATGGTCGTGGTTCCACGGCTGCTGTTGTGACGGGGCTGGTGGTGCTCACCGGACACACCATTGTGGGGTTGGCCACGGTGTCGGGGCTGGTAGGCAACCTCTCCTTAGCGGCGTTGAAAAAGAGGAGAAGAGCGTGGAAAATTGGGCAGTGACGAGGGTGGAGGGGGTGGGGAAGGGGACATACGTTGTGATGAAGGATTCGGAGATGATGAGAAGAGTGGTGAGACAGGTGCACGATTAGGTGGAGTATGATAAGACCATCTTCGGGATATGTGGGAGGAACATAAACGAGAAGGTGGTGCTAGAAGTGGTAAAAGAACTGCAAGCACAACAAGTGAACTTGATAGAACAGGTGGAAGAACTGGAATAACCTGTTTACCTGTGCCTACTAAACATCTATAGATCAATGGAATTTGTAGTTGAGCAGTTTTTATAGACCCAACATTAGATTTACCTTTCATAAAAATTATTAAAGAAATGATGCGATCGAGTTTTTCTTATACGCTTTAAGGAATTTTTCATAAAACGACCTAGGTTATTTTTTTTATAGAAAATACATGATAAAGGCAGCATTTGAGATACCGCATTTTCCCTAAAAAAATATTTTTTTTTCTATTTTAATTATGTTTTTTATATATTTATAATTTTAATGTTTTATTATTATGTTTTTATGGTTATATATATATATAACCTAATGTTTAAACAAAATTTATCTTTTTCTCAAGTGTCTGATTTTTATAATGTATAAAACGCAAACTATAAGACCAATAAGAAATAAATTTTAATCATTGATTAAAAATAAAGTAAGTGCATTAAAATAAAAATAATTTCCTAAAAAATGTTAATAAAAAATAATTTATAAGCTTCTTAATCCACCTACTTGAAAATTAAAAATGTCTCAAGTACTTGACTTTTCTACCTTATATAATATAAAATATAATAAATATATGAATAAATTTTTTTTACATTGATTATACATATAACAAGACAATACTACAAAAATAGGTTTTATCAGCACTCTAAACGGCCTTTAACAGTGCTAAAAAAGTGTTGTAAAGCTCCACACTGATAAAGGGATCTTTTGTCAGTGCTGAAAAATGCTCGGCCTACTGTAACATGAAATTCTACATCAGCACACCCAAACAAGATCTACAAAAAATATTATCATATCAAAAAAGAAGTCCAAATAGATAAAATATGCAGTTTTAGTCAATTTGGGATCAGAAGATGGGGTAAAATTCATACCTAATGTGATGTACTAATTATTCATTATTATTATCAAAAGGTACCATTAAATACTATGTTCTCCAAATTATATCTTATATTGCCTTAGATAAAATATATAAAGATAGTTCAATGTCAGAACCTTAAGAAGAATTTTATTAATGGATGAATTTGATTTATTCGTCATGTTTTGTGTGGTTAAGAATCATGTCAAGATTTTTTATGGAATTTTTTATATATTTTGAGTTCTTTTTTGGATATGTTTCTTACGACTTAGAGAGTTTCGCCTATAGATTTCTCAAGGTAGATGGATTTGGGATTTTCTAGGGACACATAAGGAAATGTGTTATTGTGGTCGATGCCTATATCCTATGGTGTGTTGTCTTCTTTTCATTCCATTTATAGAATTTATAAATGGTGGGGATGTATATGCTTATTATTTTTCTATCCTAGACTCTTGATTAGTAGTCATGCAGTGCTTTTATAGAGGGACATTGATAAAACACTATTTTATTGAATATTTTATTTATAATAAATGAAGTAATTTCCTCACATTGTTTTAAATATTTTTATCTATAAAATATTTGGGATTTTATCATTTATTTGAAAATTTGGTGAAAATTCCAGTTTTACCCTTAATAGTGCACTGTAGTATTTTGAAGATAAATATTTTTATATCTATTATTTGAATTTGAAATTTTGTAACAATGTTCGTAACTTAATTTTCTATAACATTAATTCAGGACACTAGAGCTAAAGAGTGAATTTGGATGGAGTAAATGGGCCATTAATCCAATGGTGGGCTGGACTCGGCCGAATGGACATGGGTTCTGTATGTGGGCCATATATTCTTCATCAGGGCATGGATGGAGCCCAAATGTTGAGGAACACTCGGGGACATGATTTTTCACAAATCATCACCCTAGAAGGCCGGTCAATTAACGCGTTTTGGAGGTCAAATGGGCGGTGCAAGTTGGAATAAGATATTTGTCCGAATTTCCACATTCACACTAGAAACCACATGTAACCTCTCCTCACCTCCCCTCTATAAATTATAGTTTTTCTCATTTGGAGGGGTTGAGACGTGATTTTTAAAGTTGATGTCAGAGGAGAAGTGGATCCACTCCAATTCTCCAACCATTTCAATAAGGGTAGCTCTTGAAGCAAGGATCCCTTCGACGAAGCCTTCTTCTTCTCCTTAATGTTGTAATGATTTTGTTTGTGTAATAAAGTTCTTTGTTCTTCTTTTATTTCTTTTATTTTCTTCTGTTTTGTTTAAATTTCTCCTTATCTTAATCTTCCTATTTGAATTGGAATTCTTGAGTAGAAGAATTTTTGTGTTATACCCATTAGAAACCTTTTCACATGCAAAACGCTTCTACGATGATTACGCCACCCATGGAAGAGTAGTCTTTTAGTAATTGATCTATCTTCTACCCTATTCATTTAATTATTTTGAATCAACGAGATACTATAATTCACATAATATGATCAATGAATTGTGTATTTAAATTACAAGAAACTAAGCAGGAAATTGAACAATTAACCCAAAAACACGCGAGGTCGGAATTTTGTGTAAATTGTGAGAGCGTAATCATAATCGGCAATACAAGACCACACGGGATAAATTTGTAGAGTTAAAATATAATCCCTAAACACAATTCATCCTCATTTCCAGAATGGATATGTGCTCTAATTAACCACTGACCATAAGCTATCCTTAGAATAACAGTCAAAGCAGGGTGCTGCGATTGCGTGTTCCGAAGCTAGCCTATGGTTTAAGTAATTTCATCTTTATGGTTAAGTTAACTCTCGTAGGGTTAGAGGGATAACAAATTAGGGGATCATAATTAAGTGGATATTGATTAAAATTGTAATGATTAATAAGTGAATGAAGAGGTAGAGTTAGATCAATTAAATCTTTTAAAATAGATTTCTAAAAAAACATCTTCTTGTTGTTTCATTTTAATCAAAACTTCATTTCAAAATTAAAAACAAAAAAATGCAATCTTCTTCCCGCAAACTTCTTCTATATTTATAAACTATAAACAACCACCCCCCATACTTTCAAGTAGTGTTTTTATTATATTTTATTTTATTTCTAGAATACCTCTGAAAAGTTGTTTTAATTCTCTTCCTCCTTTGAGAGACGACCTTGGTCAGCCACTCTGCTGCACCTAAGTACCCCAAAATCCCATTAATCATTTGAGGGCGCCCACAATAGCGCTTTATCAGAAATAATTTAGAATAATCAATGTATGTAAACATTCATGGGGATGTTTCCTGTTCATTTTAAACTTTTACTGTTTTACATACATATGAAAACGATGGGTTGTATGACTCTAAGTAAAAATCATGCAACTCACCTTTTTGATGGAGATTTTAGGAACACAGGCTATTAACAGATAGGAGAAACTATGTGGTATGTATCTATATTTTAACTAAGTCATTTTTAATGATTGGTACATGGTTAGTAACCTGTTTTTCCAAACTCTATAGAAAAGGGTTTCTTATCTAATGGCTCCCAAAAAGTTGGTGCACAGTTTGGAAAACTGCCCAACCAAACCATGAAGGTTGCCGATGATATGGAATAATTTAATGAATTTCAACCTATTTCTTCTATTCCCCTTCTCGAAACATATTATGAGAGACCTTTACATTGGATATTTATCCAATTTAAATCCTCTATTCTTATTTATTTCCCTTTCATTTTCTCCCTCTCCCTTTCCTCTTTGTTTTCATCCATCATCATGAACTATAGGGATAAAGGATTATATTTATGGTGTGTGAGGATTTATTAATGGTGGTTTATTGTACAAAGACTACTGAAGACTCTATGAGGCTTTTCTAAGTGTCTTATGCCTTAGGTAATGACTTCAAGATTGTTTTCTCTATATTAGTTGTTGTTTTCACTTAAAAATTATGTCTATTTTAAACCAAAGAGATACACTTTGATTGATACCAGTCACACATTACCTTGGATTGAGGTGGGAAGACTTTTACACATCACAAATGACCCATGGGTCGTTCTCATAATGTATCAACACTATCTGAATTCATTTGGTCAGCTTTAAGTATGTCATTTGTTGTTTTCACATAAACTTTTGTCCATTTTAAACAAAAAAAGAGACACATTGAGTGATATTGGCCACACCATGACTCATATTGAGGCGATGTTGACTCGTAAACATCAGAGATGACCCATGGATCATTGGGATAATGTATCAACACAATCCAACTATGTTTGGTCAGTTTTCCATATGTCCGTTTTTGTTTTCACTAAAATTTTTGTCCATTTTAAATAAAATAGAGAACGTTTTTGTGATATCGGTCACACCATGCCTCGAATTGAGGCGAAGTTGACTCATACATGTCACAAATGAACCAGACATCTTTCTCCTAATGTATTAACACCAACCTATTGCGTTTGGTCAATTTTGTGTATGTCAGTTGTCATTTCCACTTAAAATTATGTGAATTTTAAACAAAAGAGTGACACATTGAGTGATACCGGCCACACCATGCTCGAATTGAGGTGGGGTTGACTCGTACACATAATAAATTACACATGGATCATTGGACTAAAGTATCAACACAATTTGAATACATTTGGTCAGTTTTATGTTTGTCAGTTTTTGTTTTCACTTTAAAATTATGTCCATTTTAAACAAAAGAGAGAAATATTATTGATACCAGAAACACCATGCCTTTGATTGAGGAATATTTGACTCATACAGATCACAAATGACCATGTATCATTATACTAATGTATCAACACAATACAAATGTGTTTGGTCAGTTTTCGTATGTCAGTAGTTGTTTTCACATAATATTCTGTCAATTTTAAACAAAAGAGAAACACTTTGAGTGATATCAGCCACACCATACTTTGGATTGAGGACGGGTTGACATGTACACTTCACACATGAAAAATGGATTTTCGGCCTAAATTATCAACAAAATATGAAAGAATTTGGTCTGTTTTTCATATGTTAGTTGTTGTTTCCACATAAATTTTTTTCATTTTTGTCAAAAGAAGAACACTTTGAGAGATACCGGTCACACCATGAACCAAATTGAGTATGGTTTGATTCATAAAAATCAAAAATTACCCATGTATCATTATCCTAAACTATCAACACAATCTGAATGCCTTTGATCAGTTTTCTGTATGTCAGTTTTTGTTTTCACTTAAAATTCTAACCATTTTAAACAAAAGAGACACTTTAAGTGATATCGGCCTCAACGTGACTTGAATTGAGGAAACATTGACCCATACACGTCACACATGACCCATGTATAATTGGCCTAATGTATCAACACAGTCCAAATGCATTTGGTTAGTTTCCCATATGTCAGTTGTAAATTTCACTTAAAAGTTTGTCTATTTTAAACAAAAGAGAGACACTTCGAGTGATATCGGTCACACCGTGCCTCGGAATGAGGCATGGTTGACTCTTACACGTCCAAAATGACTCATGGATCATTCTACTAATGTATCAACACAATCATAATGAGTTTGGTTGGTTTTTCATATGTCATTTGTTGTTTTCACTTAAAATTCTGTCTATTTTAAACAAAATAGAGACACTTTGAGTGATACCAGTCGCACCATGACTCAGATTGATGTGGGGTTAATGTTTACATGTCACACATGACTCATGGATATTTGGCCTAAAGTATAAACACAATACTAATGCGTTTGGTCACTTTTCCTTATGTATGTTGTTGTTTTCACATAAAATTCTATCCATTTTAAACAAAAATGACACTCTGAGTGATACTGGTCACACCATGCCTCGGATTTAGGCGAGGTTGACTCGTACACATCCAAAATGACTCATGGATCTTTATCATAATGTATCACCACAATCCGATGTGTTTGGTCAGTTTTTCATATGTCAGTTGTTGTTTTCACTAAAAATAATGTCAATTTTAAAAAAAAGAGAGACACTTTGAATAATACTAGTCACACCATGCCTCAGATTAAGGAGACATTGCCTCTTAAAAATCTCACATGACCCATGGATTTTGTTTCTAAAGTATCAGCACAATACGAATGCGTTTGGTTAGTTTTCCTTATGTCAGTTTTTTTTTTCACTTACAATTTTGTCCATTTTAAATGATAGAGAGACACTTTTAGTGATAACGATCACACTGTGCCTTGGATTGATGCAGGGTTGACTCATACATGTCAAAAATATCCCATGAATCATTCTAATGAAGTATCAATAGAATCCGAATGTGTTTAGTCGGTTTTCTGTATGTCAGTTGTTGTGTCCACTTAAATTTCTTTCCATTTAATCAAAAGAGAGACACTTTGAGTGATGCCGGAAACACCATGCCTCATATTGAGGAATGGTTTACTCGTACATGTCACACATGACCCATGTATATTTATAACAAAGTATAATCACAATCTGAATGATTTTGGTCAGTTTTTCGTATGACAGTTGTTATTTTCACTGATAATTTTGTCCATTTTAAACATAAGAGAGACACTTTGAGAGATACCGGTCACACCATGAATCAAATTGAGGCATGTTTGACTCTTACATGTCACAAATGGCCCATGGATAGTTCTCCTAATGTATCAACACAATTTGATTTTGTTTGGTTTGTTTTCTGTTTGTCAGTTGCTGTTTTCATATAAAATTCTCTACATTTTAAACAAAATAGATACACTTTGAGTGATACCAGTCACAATGTTCCTTTAATTGAGGCAAGGTTGACTCGTAAATTTCACACATGACCCAAGGATCATTGGACTAATGTATCAACATAATATGAGTCTGTTCAGTTAGATTTTCGTATTTCAGTTGTTGTTTTCACTTAAAACGATGTCCATTTTAAACAAAAGAGAGACACATTGAGAGATACCGGTCACACCGTGCATCAGATTAAGGTGGGTTTGACTCATAAACATCCAAAATGGTTCATTTATCATTATCCTAATGTATCAACCCAATATGAATGTGTTTGGTTGGTTTTACATGTGTCAATTGTTGTTTTTTGTTAAAATTCTATCCATTTTAAACAAAGGAGAGACACTTTGAGTGATATCGGCAACACTGTGCCTCGGATTGTGGCGGGGTTGACTATTACATGTCAAAAATGACGCATGGATCATTCTAATAAATTATAAACACAAGATTAATGTGTTTGGTTGTTTTTTCATATGTCAGTTGTTGTTTTCACTAAAAAATTTATCCATTTTAAAAAAGAGAGAGACATTATGAGTGATATCGGTCACACTATGCCTCGGATTGAGGTGGGGTTGACTCATACACAAAAAAATTATGTATTTATCATTATGATAAATTTAAAACAAGGATGTGTTGGGCGAGACCCTATAGATGAAGTAGGATCCAACAATGTTCATGTTCTTATTACGGATAATCAGAAAACATTAATTTCTACCAATGAAAATGTTCAACACATGGGAATCCATTTGGAATATCGATGATTATACTGAAATACATTTATGGTGGAGATTTTTTCTCATATTTTCATTGAATTTGAGTGGGAATGCATGATATGAAGGTATTTTGGATATTTTACTGGTTTATTTACCCAAATCCCAAAAAAAGGTGGTTCAGAATTTTTACATGTTGCTGGTGCATTTCATCTGTTAAAAAAGAAGAATGACTCATTAGAGAAAGGATGTTTTATTTAATAATAGTTACAATTTTCCTTCAAACATTCACATACAACATTTTTTCATCTTTTGATCTCCGTGAACCCCTTCCAAAAATGTCTGCCAATTGTATATGTCCCCAAGTCAGATCTTCATGTCATTTGTCTACAATCTTCCATAAAGTATGTGGATCAATAATTTCTGAAAACATCTATGTCGTATTGTGACTATGAGGCCTTTTTACAGTCAGATTATTACTAAAAATATATATATATATTATGAATTAATAAATAATTTAAATGAAATTGTAGTTGTTTTTGAAAATACATATTTAGGGATGCTAGTTTGTTGATAGAAAAAAATCTCTCTAATAAATTTACAAACATAATAACCATAATATATTTCATTTGTTTTTTTGGACACTTAAAAAACATTGATCATTAAGTTAATAATTAACTTTTTTTTATATGTGTTTGGAAAGTGAAATTTTGTTATATATACCCTGATACTTGTCGAGACGTAGTACTTGCTCGCCTCTTTATTCTTAACCCATGTTCTCATTCCTTTTTAGGAAATATTGATACACCACCCTTTCATAACAGAATCCTCAGTAAAAGTTAATATAAATTATATAACATGATGTTTACACCTAAAACATTGTATGTAGTTTCTTACAGATTCACTAAATCTTTCATGTGTGGTCGGTTCATTGGATATACATGCATTGAATCCATAAAATTAATATTTGGAGATCCAAATTGACGGCAAATAGCCGTTAATGTTTCCAAAAAACAAAAAATGGAATATTTAAGGAATGAAGATATAATATAATTGATATGGTTTAATTTTAGAGTTTTACCCCTGCATGGTTGGTATTTGTAAGAGTCTGTCATCTGTAATCTTACTTTCAAATGTTTTCAACAATCCTTTCACTATTTCTTTCCTTTTTATGGCTATAATTTCATAAGTTGTATCAATGTGGTATGAGGACCAACGAGTGATAATTTTGGATGATGGGAAAATACCTTCAATTCTTTTTCATATATATGCCTTCCAATAATATAAAATGAATTTAGTCATAATTATCACATTATATCATCTTTTAGAAAATCATTTCATGAAAACATACCTCATATATAAATTAACAACTGTGACATCTAGCCAATCATATTCAAGGATGTAATTTACATTTTCAGGAGAAAAAAAATCATCAATTTCCTCTCTGTATATATTATTTTCGAAAACAACTATATGACTACGACCAATTTTTAGCTTCGTATCCACTTGAGTCTTCAGTGCTAGTAAATGTGGATAGAGAACAGGCAGTGTAATTGTGCTTTCAGTATGTATTTTGTATTGGTGGGTCGATCCTTTATATGCTATTGAGCCCATATTTCTTTTCAACCCTTCCCTTTCTCCATCTATAATAACATTCATTGGTTCGGACCTCTTTTTCATTAATTGTTAAAAGTCTAGATTGAAAAAATGAAAATAAATGCCTCTTTGTCCACATATACTCTTACAAGTGTTGACAGCCATAAAATGAATTTCCCAATAGCCCTTTAGACTGTATGAATATCATTATCATAAAGTGGAATAGGTATCCATGCATTTGGATCAAGATCTATAGTAATTGTCACTTTCAGATGATCTGTTGAAAGTGGTCTATTATGTAGCTTGTCCTCTGGGATGTTAAACACCGTATCCCTCGCTACAAGGTGATAGGTGGGTGATGAAAGATATAAATCACATTCATTATCACAATGTAGAATATCAGTACAGGAAAAGTACCAGTATTTTTCTGATTCACATTTCATTAGAAAAATTATTAGAATATTGATTTCCACATCTAAGACAGCTCTGTGATGGGAACGGCTTGCGTCGAAGCTAGTGGGGGTAGGGCAGGATCTTCATGCGCTGGTTGTCCTTGAGTTCTGTCTCCTCCTTGATTCTCAGTCATAAAAGTTTCTAGAAACACTCTCTACTATTGAAACCGTTCTCCATGAGTTTCTAGTCTTTCGCTCATTTGTTTCATTTCTTAATTTCTATCATCCGTTTGATTTTTTCTCAAAATATACTTGGGGTGTCACCCCAAAACCTGCACCAATGACACAATCTTATTGTTCTAGCCACTTCAATGCCATCCATAATAGGTATGCATCTGGTACTGGAGTATCTGATTCCTGTAACTATATGATATTAGAAAATAAGAAATTATTATTATGTAATATGAACTTAAAACAAAACTTTTTATCCTTTCATAATTACACATATTTCTCACACTTTTTTGTGTTTTCATCCACTAGTTTCCCTTCTTTATTCACACATTCCTTCTTCCATAGCACATGACATGGGATGGGAGGATCTTTGGATTTAGACTCATCAATCTACATATAAATATAGAAAGATAATTATGATGTTGTTTCTTGGCACATAAAAATATTACTATAAATTTAAAATACCTATTGTTTTATTTTCTAGTGAAGTGTACCCCATAGTTTCTTTACGATAGGGTTATTTTGGTTTTGATGCATGTTCCTTATATTCAGTACTGAGTTGTTGTTTCATAAATGATATATTGACAATAAAATTTATGAATAAACATATCCTCAAACAACATATGGTCAGCCACAATGTACCTACAACTTCTCATCCCCAAGGTGGCCAATAAATGCATCCCATGCTTCTCTGGATATCAGGTGAGTGTAGATAGGGGTGGGTGTCTGTTTATTTTAACTTAGGAAACTTTTAGCTGAAATTTTGTTATAATAGTGTGAAAACCTCAATGAATCCTTCCTACAAGACTTAGAACATAATTCTTGTGTGAATCATCTACTATAAATATACTCTTCAAGGGATTGAGAAAATTAAGGCAAAGTTTAATTATTTTATTTTCTATTATATTAAAGAAATAATATCATAATTTTACTGTAATTTCTTCCAAGATCACAACCTTCATCCTGGACACAACATGGTTCCATGAATCTATGTGAATCAGCATGTGTTGCCAAGTGATAATTCCAATGTAACTATTAAACATAGCCTTGTTTAGATTCACATGTTAGCCTTGTTCATTCCATTTGACATTAAATGTGATGCCTTTGCTTTTCTCCTTAAGATAATGGGATAAAACCGTCAAACTAGGACACACCTGTGTTTTCTGTGACGTTGGTCCTTCATCCCCAACCATTTCATCGATATCAACTTCACCAATATGTTCATATGGAATGGTAGCAATGACATATTCTGATGGTTGTTGGACCTCAACACTAGGAGCAACAATGGGTTCAAAAACTTTTTGTTGCTCTACATTGTGAGCAGAAGCAGCAGTAGTAGCTTGAGAGACTTGTTCAGCCTTGAGGTTAGGAGCACTAGAACATGTAGAAGTCATTATCTAAAAAAGTGGTTGAAGAGTTAATTTAGATAAATAAATTCAGCAATGATAAGATAATAACATGAGATAAGAAGATCTATATTACAAAAAAATATTACCTTTTTATTGAACTCTCTTTATTTTTTTCAAAGGCTGAAGGGATTTGACACCTCGATTGATTATCCAAATACATTCATGGTGGTCTCCTATGACATACAAAATTTCATCAACATTGGGACCGCTGCGAAATGATTGTGACGTACCACTAAAAGGATCATCCTCAATTTAATTTTCATCACACCCTTTAGTAGTTTTGGACAAGAACTGAACAACTGACCACTTTTATTTTGAGGGATCTGGAACATAAAATACTTGAACCGATTGTGATTCGATTATAAAATGTTAGTCTTTATACCCTTCTTTACTAAAATCAACTTTCACAAATCCCAATTCATCTATTTTAACACCACAGTGGTTATCAACCCATTTGTAATGAAAAATCGACAATTGGAATGTCATATAATCAAACTCCCATATTGCTTTGATAATTCCAAAGAATGACAAATTTTCATAAATTTGATTCATGTCCTTACTACCAGAAACATGCATCACATCAGCCACAAGTGTAACTCCACTATTTCCCATGGTACCATATTCATCATGATTAGCTGTTTATAATTTATAAACATTAATTATATAACCATTGTAAGATAATACATACACACTTGGTCCGGTGGTTATCCATCAAAGTCGTTCTGAAATTGAATTCAGATTTTCATCTAACTCCTTACATACATGATCCTGAAATCATCCTATAAACTGGTGATTATGTGTACTTGATAACCATTTTCAGCCCCTGATAGATTCAACTGCCTATGAATTTCTTTGTGGTTCTCAATATATTGAGAAACCTCCCATCTATTATGGAAAACATAAAAGTGGACCTACTCCCAATCTGTAATATTGATTGTCAGAACATCTCTTCCATAAATTTCCGCACCCTCAATGCGTCCAGTGTGACCGGATTTTGGGAGACCATTTAATTCCACATCAGATACGTATTTGGTACCTAATTCAATGTATTCCACAGAAAATATTACACCATAATACAACCCTCTGGCTAACATAGATTTTTGACATACCCTTTCAAAAATGTTATATACCGTTCAATGGGGTACATCCATTAATAGTGCACAAGTCCACAAAGTCAAATCTCTCCCACCATGTGAATCATCAAATGAACAATCATATCAAAGATTGATGGAGGGAAGAACATTTCTAATTCACATAATATTATGACAATTTCTCTTTCCATAGCCGGAAATTTCGCTGGGTCTAAAACCTTGTTGCATATAACATTGAAAAAGAAACAATGTTTTGTTAGAATATGACCAACATTCTTGGAAAAAATGCAACGTAAAGCTATAGGAATTAAATATTTCATCAAAACATGGAAGTAATGTGAT
Source organism: Viscum album (assembly GCA_963277665.1). NCBI lineage: Eukaryota > Viridiplantae > Streptophyta > Magnoliopsida > Santalales > Viscaceae > Viscum > Viscum album. Next base: position 213,710,052 of record OY728119.1, on the reverse strand, counting down.
TCCATACCTTTTAACATAAAATAATTACTTGACACAATTTTCTTGATATTTGATGAATACACCTCTAGAAACTTTACATAATTGAAGAAGTTATAAAACTGATATATCTACCTCCTGGAAAGAGTGTATGAAGCTGGACGAAGAAACATTCGATTTTCACCCTTCACAGGAACCAAATCTTCTCGTATTCCCATGTGAAACATTTCCAACCTTGCCTAAATTCCATCATTTTTTTTCTAGGGGAATTTAAAAATGTTCTGATAACACTTTCAAATACATTTTTTTACACATGCATCACTTCAAGAAAATGTCTAACGTACAGAAAATTTTAGTATGGTAATTCATAAAAACAATCTCTTTTTCCAACTGATTAGTATGGTTTTTTGAAAATGTTTTACCAAAAATAGTGTTCAAATCTTTTAATTTCTAAATCATCTGATCACCTATTAGTGGAGATGATATTGTGTGTTGTTACGAACATCCATTGAATTGTGTCATCCACAATCATTACCTCTACCAATGGGTTAGAAATCTACGACGTCATAGAAACACATATTTTGTTAAATGTTTAAACCTAATTGACTTCATATCTTCTCTACACATGGGACACCCTTGAGTTCATTTAATAATATATCCTGAATAATTTCCATAATAAGGGAAATCATTTATCATCCCATAAAACATTGTATTCAATGTGAAGTATTCACATTTGTAAGAATCATACAACATAACAAATAAATCCCACAATAACATGAAATACCCGATCAAAGAATCCAAATAAACATCAATATCATTTCCTGGTGGTTTTCGTACAGATATAAGCATAGATAACATGATAAATTTCTATTTCATGCATAACCTAGGTGGAAAGTTATAATTTACCAACATAATAGGCCATGTACTATGAGTGCTGGTTTGAAAACCAAAAGGATTCACTCCATCTGTAGATAACACAAGACGATGTTTTCTTGACTCATTTCCAAATTCAGGATTCTCATGATAATTCACATCCATTGAGGAGAGTCAGCTGGGTGATGTGATTTCCCATATTTATTTATTTTATCTTCTTACCATGACAATTATCTTGATGTTTCTTCACTTTCATATACACGCCTAAATCGTGGAATGATTGGAAAGCTCCATGAAACTTTTGTAGGACTGGATTAATCTTTCATATATCGAGAAGCACCACACTTTGGGAATTCTATAAGTGATTTTTTCTCCTTGTGAAAAAATATACAATATTTTGGTCAGGCATGTATTCATTCAGAAATCATACCCATCAAGCGTAGCATTCGTTTAGATTCATATGTCCGACTTGGGAGCTCATTATCTTTCGGGAGAATGAAATTCAAAAAAGAAAGTAGTTCTATAAAACTTACATCACTACATATGTTGCCTGATTTCAATTTATACAACTTCATTACAGTTGAAAATGATGTATATTTAGTGAAACTAGGATACAATGGAATATTTCACAACTCTTTAAGTTAAACAATTTTGGGAAATCATGGAGTTCATCTTCAAATGTTCTTATCATTTCCTCAATGCGATCTTCATCATCATTGAAATCCTTAATCACATCCTCCATATGGTCTTCTTCATTATCCATATTAGTAATCATATTTGATGATCCATAAAACATAGTTTTATCCCATTTAGTAGCTACATTAACTTTTTATGCATGTTTATTCTTACATTTATAACATTGATCTATTCCATGAAATATAAAATGTTATTCCAACTCCTCTAGAGTAATTATTCTGGAATAAAAACAACGTAATCATGGACAAAGGGTTTGAGAAGGATCCTTTGCGTGATCCTTTATAAACTCGATGAACTATTTCACTCCAATCTCATACTCTATTGTCAAATGATTAGTATCCATAAAATATTTATTCATCTCCATCCTTTTTGAATATCAACTATTATAATTTATGAATCAAATACACAAAACAAGACTTGGAAATAAAGTACAAGAGATCCAATTGCTTATAAAAATAGATATTAATAGAGCCTAACGATTTCCAATAAATATTTCGAAATCAACAAAACCAAGATAGACCCTCATCAAAATCAACACACTTTCCAACCCCCTTACCAATAGTTCTAGAACCCACCAACCTTTTAGAAAGACATTAAACATCATTTTAACCATCCCTACTAGCCACCTCATTCAAAATTACTGGGGAATATCATAGGTTTTGTTATGAAAATTAAAATCAAAAATAGAAAATTGAGGTTAGTAAACATAAATTCTATCATGAACATCTAATGGATATGAAATAACTCTCCACCACCTTCCCCAAACTTGTAACTAATATCCATAGACACATCATACATCCATTTTTTAAAAAGGGACATTCACATACAAAGTGATAAACAACAATCCCTTAGTGTTAAAAAACTCACACATGAGGGGATAAAATTATCAAATAGTGATAAAACATCCTTCATAAATGGGTGAATTTTTCAAGGGTAAATCAAGAGGGGGGAAAATTTAAAAGATACACTATATAAAGTGTAATCTAGACATTTACCATAAACAATAGAATAGAATTCCAATTCTGTTCACAGTTAATAAATAATTTCTTAATATAAATTAAAAATTTATTAAAATAAAAATCACACCATAAAAACATTTCCAAGGCATCATTTAGATAATTTAACTTTTTAATGAAATATGAAATAATCCCAAAAAGGCTCTATGAACCCTAATCCTCCCCAACGCAATGACTAAAATTTCAAGGAAATATTTTTTCCATAAAACAAACCATTTTCTATTTTTACCCACACAAAAACCCCTTTTAAATACATTTTCCATTACCCACACATTCAAAAAATTCCATATTTATGAAATAGAAGAAGAGAATACAGTTAATAAAAAAACTTCATGGGTCGACCCCCATGAAAAATCAAACATAAACAAAGAATAATTTCAAAACATGCCTTTAATAATTTTAGAAACTTACAGCTCATATTTAAAAATTCACAACAAGCCAAACATGCTAAATTATTATGTTTCCTTTTTAAAACCTACACGCAAACCCATTCGCACCTATAGTTCATTTGAAAACATATTTCAAACCATTCAAACAACCCATAATACCATTTATGATAAGTATTAAATTACAACTCACAGAAAAAATAACCATTTCCTTTATTAAAATTCATTTCATACACATAGGCCTAAAAAATAATAGAACCAACGACACCTAAATAGGTCAACTATCCACCCAAACACTCACAAAGTCACATTCACAAAATAATGCATACCATGTAATATAATATGAATAGAAGAATGTAGATAAAGGGTACCCCACACCACTTTCTTACTGGTATACTCTCACACCCAAACATCAAGTATCCTTGTGCCCTCATCTCTTTCATTTACCACATCGACCCACAAGCACGGTAACATCACATCTCACCTGTAGACGCCAGGGCCATCAAATCATAATAACTATCATAAATAAGTAGTAGGGTATTGTGAATATGTATGATATCAACTTTTTACCCTCCTCCTAGCATGCACGGACCCCACCTAAAGCCTCCCCATAAGAACGATCATATCACACCTTTCCCAAATACACCTAAGCCACCACCCCACAAGCATGGTCACATCTCACCACCCCAGAATCATGGTCACATGTCCCCTAAAAAACATGGGCTACAACAACCACCATCTAATGAACTAACAAACAGTCACCCATCACATCCTGTGAAATAAGTACCTCTACTAGAAGAGGGAGTGGGAAATAGCGGGTAACCCAAAATCATTCCTCCTCACTGGATGTTAAGAAAAATAGAGGTCATGTGACTATTTGGGTTTCAAAAAATAGTACATGACATGGGTAGGGTTCATATATAAATCATGAATAATATACAAGTTCATACATATATCCACACACACAAGCCCTACCTATGGGTTTACAACCAAACGCTAACCAACTCAAAAAATTGCAACTATTGTTTCCACCTTTAAATGCATAAGACAACACAATTATCCACAATCCTCATTTCAAATTTACAAAAAATTCACATTATCAAACCAATTCATTTCATTATTTATCATCATCTACCTTTAACCACACAACCCACCATTTAATTAATTATCAGTTGATTCCATCCCATTAACCAAACCAACCCATTCCATTTAAATCATTATTAAAAAATTATTAATTCCATCACTACCCAATCATTTACCACAATGAAACCATCACCTCACCACTAAAAAAAAGCACGACCAAATAAACCACCTCACTACCCCAAAATCACACTAGAAAACTACCTCGCTACCCCAAAGTCATAGCCAACAACCATCATCTACGCATTTCCAAACCACACATTACACCCCACAAGCATGGCCACACATCACAACAAATCAATATCATTTTATATATTTACAAAGGGTCTTTGATCACATTTCAATTTTTTAAGGGCTTTATCAAACAAACCATAATCTAAGGGAAACCATTTTATTATCCAAATGTAAGTGGTTAGATAATTTCTATATTAGAGTGATATAATAATAATCACAACAAAAGCTGCAGTCACATAGAAAATACTTTAGTGTAAATAAATCCCCCAATTTCCATAATTTTTAGTGGATCAACTATTGTGTGCAATCATAATATCATAAATAATAATAATGCTATAAAGACTTGAAAATAAAACCCCTTTACAAATTAATTACAATTTGTAAATTCCTTATATTATTTTAAGACATCACAACCATTTTTTATAGTTTAACATGAGAACAAAACCCTCCTTCGTGATACAAAATAATGAAAAATGATGGATTACATACCTCAATGAAGCATTACAACTCATTTCACACCGCAATGTGATGAAAAATGTCCTCTAACCCCAACTGCACTATGAGAAACCACTAATCAACCTACTAAACCAAAAAATCATCAAAACACTGATCAAAAACATAACACAACCCAAAAAAAAACCACCCTAGAGAATATTAGAATAAGAATAAAAGTAAATGGATGAGGATGATCGGAGAAATCACGAAAGATCAAATATGGGAAGCCGAGAATCAAAACTCGTTGAAAGGAATCCCAAACACTTGAAGTAGGGTTTGCGGGGAGTAGGGTCTAATGGGGAGGAGGAGGAGTAGGGTTCATAATGAGGAGGGTCCATGGAAGGGGTTCGAAGGAGAGGATAAGGAGTAGGGTTCACGGAAGATTAGGGCTAGCGGCAGAGGTCTAACAAATAAAATATCATGGGGAGTGGAGTTTTCACAGTGGTACAATACCATGAGAGATTGAGGGAGCTATAAATAGAGGGCATTGTGCACCCCATTATATAAAATAGGACTATGGTTTTATCAGTCCTAGAAAACCACTGATAAAGGGTTCTCTTTATAAATGCTAAAAAGCACTGATAAAGGATCCCTTTATCATCCATTTTCTAGTGTTGATAAAGAATCCCTTTATCAGTGATAAAAAGAACTTATAAAGGGAGCCCTTATCAGCAGTTTTAATTAGAAATAATAATGAATTACCTTTATCATCACTTTTTTCATAGTTCTAATAAAAGATGGGGCTTTCCATACCTATTTTTTGTAGTAGTGAAGTAGTCGAAAATAAAAATAATTTCTTAAAAAACATGATGATAAATAATTTATAAGCTTTCTACTCCACCTACTTGTAGCTTAAAAATGTTTCAAGTAAGTGCCTTTCCTATCCTATATAATATAAAAGATAAGACATATACGAATAAATTTTTAAAAAATCTTTAAACATATAACAAGTAGTTGAAAATATTTTTTATAAAAAATTCTAATAAAAAATAATTTATAGGCTTTTTAATCCAACTACTTGAATCATTAAAGCATTTCAAGTACGTTCCTTTTCTAGCCTATTTCAAATAAAATATAAGACCGATATGAATGAAATTTTAAACATTGATTAAAAAAATATGAAGTATCTGAAAATAAAAATAATTTATTAGAAAATGTTGATGAAAAATAATGTATAAGCATTCTAATCCACCAACTTGAAAAATCAATTTTTTTCAAGTACATGCCATTGGTAGCCTATTTAATAATATTATAAAAATGATATGAATGAAATTTTAAATATTGATTAAACATATAAAAATTAGTTGAATTTTTAATATTTATTTATATGGGTCTTATATTTTATATTTTATAGGCTTTCAATGTCAAGTAGATGTCTTATGATCCACCTCTCCAATAATTCTTTTTGCTCTCACTTCTGAGTTACTTTTCTTAAATTTATTTCATAATAACTAATTTATTTTATTTATGAAACTATTTATTTTCAAAAAAAATTATATGAGTAAGATATCTTTTAAATTTTATTGACATTGTTTTTATATGTAATATTTTGTAATGTTTTATAGTTATTTACTTGAAATTTACTAATTATTTCTATGTTTCACGCAGTCGACTTTGAAAGCTGTCAAATATTAATTGTGCCTAAAATATAAATGAAAAAATATATTGGATAACTATATAAGAAGAGATAATAGTAATAATAGTATTTTCATTTAAGTAGACAATAAAAATGTAAATGAACATGTACAATCAATTTCTTTGTCTATGGAAAGGAGATTGTGTCCCACATGGTGGTATGTGAATAGGACATCCGCGTCGAGTGCACAGTGGAGTATGATGACCTATAGAGGGATGATCCCCAGGCACTGGAATGTCGATTGGTGCATCCTCTATCTATGTGTCAGTGGGAGGAGTTTTCCACTGCTTCTCGTACTACCCTATGTATCCTTCTCCCATTAGGGTGGTAGAAGGACCTTCCATCCTCACAGTGGAGAACCAAGGCTACGATGGAGCTCTACCCAAAAACTGCGATGGATATAGAACCTGAGGCAGCGATGGATGTCGACACCAAGGTTGTGATGGATCTGGAACCCTAGAGGGAGATAACTGTGGATATCATGTCAGGAAAGATGGATCTCATTCCACTTGAGGAACATCTTGAATCGGCTGATCCTAGACTACTAGAGGGTCGATCTCTTCCAGTGGAACAGGTGAGGCCTCACGTGTAGCACGTCACTGACTATTTCATAGTGGTCGTGGCTCCTTAGCACCTGTAGCTACTGTAGGATGTTCTTATGGGGCATAAACCTCCTCTCTATGGGATGAACGCAAGAAGATACTCTCGGAAAGCACAGTTAAAGATACCCCCACCTCCCACAGTACAGCATGGACGGGTGCCCAGCTAAAGAACCCCTCCTCCTCTTCATCACTGATGCAAACAAGATTCTATGTGTGACTACCCTGTAAATATATTCAAATTGAATATCAAGATTTTCCAATAAACAAACTAACGAAAATTTATTGACTTGACATCTTTTGCATCTCTATTCCAGTTTTGGTAAGATACAGTATAGACTTCAGTCAATACCATGACTCATACTCAACTTCCTCTGAATGAAATAAATGATTTGTAGGAAAAACCTAAATACGAAACTCTTTAAATCTGTTCCAGTAGTCAATAAATCCAACATGTAATCGGGGCCAGTCATCATCTTTCCTCCATGTCATCTACATCCCATGAAGCAGCTCTGTCTGTCTCGATGACAATGGAATCGGTTGAGTTCAACAAAACTGGCACATGAGTTTTTCAGGCTATTGCCACTCAATAATATAGATATGGATGAGGGGTACTACATCAATAGCATCCTCAAGCACAACAATGCAGTATGCTGGAAACTGGTCCATAATACTCCAGTATGGAAGCCATGAAATCTGAAATGACATGTGACTTTCTACAAAATGTTCCTAACTAAAAACCAAAATTGATACTATTATTAAATATTTTAGACAATGATAGATTTTATATACATACCTGATCAGGTAAGAGATAGTCCAACTGGAGGCAATATAAACTGAAATTCTATATCAGAACCACGTCGAAATTGTGTCGCTAACACCACTTATAAAATACATCATCGATAGTGAAACATAATGTGAAATTAATGTTAATAACTCATAGTAGCATCATAAAACAATAGAAATGATTGATCATAACAGCACCTATATGGAGATTCCTGAGGCACCCCCATATTGACCAGTGGACCAGCATGCTCAGGGCAGATTTCGGGGATCTATCCCACTCCCACATCTAAATAAGGATGACGCAACCTTTGAGAAATGTGTGATCCCCATGGGATAGCCTGCATAATGCTCTGTACATGTATTCCAAACAGAATGATGCCAAACTGTACATCTCGGCCCTATCAAAGTCCACTAGTAAGGGTAGATACATCATCTACACGTGCATCCTAGAGTGATTAGTACACATGGTCCTACCAATGAGGCCTAATATATATGTTTGGGAATAATACATGATAGTCTGCTCATCATCATCATCCTATAAATCTGGAATCTGTAACTCCATCCAAGGAATAGATATGGACGGTCCATCTGTAGCGCTACAGTTAGAAAAGAATTCAATGCCTAACACGCACTAAGCAAGGTCTGGCCAAGATGCACAAGTGACTCTAATAATAGGTATCCCCTGTATAGGAAGACTATGAAGCATTGAAAAATCCTGGAGGGTCATAATCATCTCTCCCTTAGGAAGGTGGAATGTGTGTGTCTCTGGTCTCCACCTCTCAATGAGAGAAGCAAGTAGGTGATGGTCTTAAAATGTGAAATCTGATACAAAAAAGCTATAGAAGTCAGCACGGTGTAAGTATGGTCTAATGGCTTGTGGATTCTACCTGTGATAAAAATAGTATGCTTGATGCACCCTGATCGATCGATCCTCACCACCATCTAACACGTCCTGAGAAATATGGGTATGCTGGTGAGTGGGGAGTATTTTATCATCCATCTGCATATAAACAAATGAAATGAGTCGTAAGTGTAAAATGTAAATATAACATTATGTTCAGCATAATGTTAGGAATTTTAGAATGAAATACATGACATGTTTAGTCACATTGTTTTATGAAGTTATTTTTATGAAAGGAAATATAATTCTCCATGTCTTTTGGTTCTGAATGAAATAAAGATAACAAGAGGAAAGAAGAGAAAAATATACATGGAAATAATTATGTTGTGAAATAATTTTATTAATGAAAATATCTTTGTTATAATTTTATCAATTAATACATGTTTTAAGGGAATATATCTATGTTTTTGGATTTTTTGTATGGTTTTAGGGTTTAGGTTTATGATTTTTTTGTTTGGGTTTATGTTTGAAGGTTTAGGGTTTATAAGTTCGATATTATGGTTTCAAAAATATGTTTTTGGGATAGGTGTTCTTCTTTATGGTTTTGGGGTTTAGAAAATTGAGAATAAATGAAGTGATAACAATATTTAATTTACATTATGGGTTAAGCGTTCTAATTTTGGATTTTTGAAATAAATTCTATAATCATATAATTTATTTAAAGAATAAGGATAAAGTAATTTCTTGAAACCATGCATGTTTTTATTAAGGATTTAATATAAATAGGGTGTTTAGATATTAGTTATGTGTTAACAAGATAAATATTTTTTGAATAATGGCATACTAATTTATAGAATCTTAGAGACAATATTTCTAAATTATTGGGTCATGAATTTGGTTAGACATATTTTGGAGGAGTTTTATGATTAACTAATTTTCGATTGGATTAAGATAAACCATGGGTATTACTAATTATGTTATATGAATTTATCTAATTATCTATATTGAATAACTTATGATAATCATTATGATACTATTATTTCATTATATAAATTTTTATTAAAATATAAGACACAAAATGTTATCAAAAACCATGGTAAAGGGAAGATTGTTTTGGGTTAGGGTTTAGGTTTGAATGTTTAGGGTCTAGAATGTTGATATTAATGTCTAGGAATGTTTTTTTGGTTTAAGTGTTCTACTTTTGGGTTTTGGGGTTTATAAAACCAAGAAAAAAAGAGATAACAATATTTAATTTACAATATAGGTTAAGTGTTCTTATTTTGGATTTATAAAATAAATTCTCTAATATTAATTTTTATTTAAGGAATAAGGAGAATGTTATTTCATGAAAGAATGCATGTTTTTATAAAAGAGTTAAGATTAATAGTTGATTTAGATATTAGGTATTTGTCACTTTGATATACATTTTTTGAATAATGGCATACTGATTTTTAGGAAATATTTTTGGGTTAAGTGTTCTACTCATGGGTATTGTGGTTTAGAAAAATGAGAAAAAAAAGAAGAGATAACAACATTTAATTTACAATATGATAATGTCACAATGAAGATAATACATCATTCTGGATGATCCTATGAACTCAAACAAACAATTATAGGGAATCATTTCTATTTATGACATTATGTATGACATATGGTGCATCTGAAACTCTGCCCTTGTTCTTGAGGCTAGTCTATCTCATTATGCATCCTGTTGGCCTTCAGTCTCCCATGAGGATGCCACTGATTGATGCTAGGTATCACTATCAGCTGGCCTTCGAGCATTGGGGAATAACGATACTCCCCAATAGGTGTCCATGGTGAAAAATTATAGTTAGCAATAGTATCCATCTATTACACTAGATCAACATATGCATCCTATGATATGTTCAGAGAGGCTCATTCTATGATGGTGTGTGTGCATAGAAACCGTAAGGCCTGAAATTTTCCACATTGACATTGGATTGTTTCAATTAATACTACCATTTTCACCGATGCTATTTGTGATGGGGTTTGAATGGTATTGAACATAAAATAAACAGTCTTCTTGTCAAAAATGGAAGACATGATAACCAGAAGCCTCTTCAATATTCTTTTCAAACTCTCATTGAAAGTGTCTTTCGAACCTCTTCCCTTCTATATTCTGTCTGATGATAGATTTTTTCTTTAAAAAAAGTACATCACACATAGATATAATGTCTCATGAGTCTAGGGATGTTATAGGTTTATTTCTAGTCCATTTTAATAAAAAATTTATTCACTCTATAATATTTTTGGTCATGTGTATGTACCTTTTCCCCCCATCATATGCTAATGTCCATTTTGCATTTGGAATCGACATCATATAATCATAAAATTCTTGATTATCCTGGTGAATTTGTTCAAAACATTCATCAAAAATCTATTTATCTGACTCATATGATGTAACACCCCAAACTTCCATGGTACGTTTCCCTTTGAGTAATTCAATATCTTTCATTGTACGCAACTTCGAGATTCTAACACACCATGACCAATCAAACTAGCCATTATGAATAGTAATACCCACATTTTGAAATTTTATAAAATGTATTTTTCAAAATGTACTTCATTTTTGTATTCGGAGTATCAAATTTAGTTTAGGGTGAATTTTTGGTACTTTTCTGAAAATGTTCAATTTTCAATGAATAGTGAAAAATACAAACTTTTAATTAAAAACACATTTTTAATAGAAATAATTTATAGTGTTAATTTATAAATTTGAATGTTTTTTAAGTATAATTAGATTATATTTTTATCATTTAATATAATTTAGGTCATTTTGTATAACTTTACATGTAAACTGGATATAAACAAATGTAAATCATTTGATAGTAATTATTTCTTAAAAACACACTTTTAATTTTGATAATAGGAATTAATTTAAAATTAATGTCTCCAACTACTATGTTTTGAATTTGGAAAAACATATTCCATATTTGTAATAAGGAGTTACAAATTTTTTAAATAGGTAACTTTTATTTTTATACATTATGAATAATTACTTAGGTAAATATTTTATTTACCATGGTTAGAGGGTAAATCTGGTAAATACGAATAAAGAATACTATTATAATAATATTAAATTACCCTAACATGTGTCATATTCTTATTTTTTGATACATTTCCGAAAATGGTAATCCTTGGATTGATTTGAAGACCCAATGGAGCCACTCGAGAGTGATAATGACACTTTATATTGATTAATTTAAACTACAGAAAAAAATGACATAACCATATATCTTTTAGTAAAACAATTTTATATGGGATTAAATAAGTTATCTTTTCAACTATAAAATATTAATTTTAAATATAAACAAATTTCCAACATCATGGAAAATGTTTTATAATTTTTAGACATCAAATAAATAAAATTATATATGACACGATAATGATGCATGGTTTACCACATTAATGAATGATTTAAATAAATGATATTATAGAAAGAAAAAAAAATCCAAAACCAATAAAATCCATATTGGATGACTTTATTTAGAATATTATTAATCATATCTTCAACATTAATGAGTTTTTTTCCTTTGGAAACCTAAAATAATTATATAATAAAATAATATTTTCAACATTCCTAAAGAGCCCCTCCCCTCCCCTATAAAAATCCATCAGCTCTAACCCATTACTCACACCTCTCAAGACCATTGGTCCACCCAAAATCTCCCCAATTATGCTCTCTACATCCATATATTTCTATTATAAGCCTTATATTAGGATGAAGGCACTTAAAATAAGCCTTTTGGTTCAAACCAAAGGGAGTTACACAATTTAAAGGTAACATCTCCTCTTAGGTTCTTTTATTTTATTTTACTTATCCATCACCACTAAACTCTCTTTATTACTTTATTTTAGAACAAGATGTAACATCCCAAGAAAGTAATGAATAATATATATTCTTATCTATGCCTATTTATTAATTAGATAGTGTTTTAGGGGCTAAAAATGAAAATAAATCCAATCTTAAGCATGGAATACTCTAATATTTTTCAAAGATTGTTTTACAGCCTTTTAATGGAGAACCATTTTTAAATCTAAATTTTGACAATTTTATAAGATATATTTGTTAAAATAAACTTATTCTTTATGATTGGGGCATTGAAATTTTCCATGGGTAAATTTTTGGTATTTTTCTGACCATGGTCAAGTTTTAAAGAATAGTGAAAATTACTGCATTTTACATCAAAACTGATTTTTCATCTAATTTATTTATATGGTTAGATTATATTATTAATTGGTCTTAAAGTGTAATTAGAATATATTTTTACCATATAATCCAATTGTGGTCATTATAATTAATTTCACTTTGGAATTGGGCATAAACAAGTGCCAAATGTTTCATAGATATTGTTTCTAAAAAACCCGCTATTTTTTTTGACAACGAGAATTATTTTCAAATTAATTATTTCAATTTCTATGTTTGAAATTTGGTAAAGTGGATTCCATATTTAGAATCATAAGGTCTAAATTTTCTAATTAATAATCTTTTGTTTTTTGTCATCGTGAATAGTAGCGACGGTAATTATCTTTAATTATATTGATTAATGAGTAATCGGGTAGTTCAGGATAATAAAATAATATCATAATAATTAAAAATGACACAAAAATGTGTCCTAATGCTACTTTTTTTCTTATGTACGACCATGGGATCCCTTGTGCCAAACTTGGGGACCCCATGGAATCACTTTTGGTTAAAAGTGACTTTTTATCTTTTTATTTTTAAAGAAAGTTAAATATAACAAAGAATGTATCACCTGAGTAAAACATTTTTAATTTTGAATACATAAATTATATATTGGACTATAAATATTCATTGGAAATATAAAAATATTTCCTACATCATAAAATTTCTTTTTATAATTTTTAGACATTAAATAAATTAAAATATTTATGACATCATGATGATGCAGCGATTACCTCATTATTTAACAATTTAAATAAAATGAAACGATAAAGTAAACTCTAAGACCTACACATGTCAAAAACCTATTTTATGAGTATATATAAAACCCTTATCACATTATCCTCAAAATAAAGCATTTTAGGACCTTTAAAATCCGAAACGCATTTGAAAATAAAGTAACCTTTTATAACTTTACAAGAGTGCCCCTCCTCTCCTCTTATAAAAGGCCCCCACCTCTACCTCCTTACCCACACCTCCGAAGCCATTGGCTCGGCCAACCCCTTCACATTTTTTCTCTCAAAATCCCTCTCTTACTCCTAGAATCCTCACTTTATGCAGAAGTCTTACCAAGGAAGCCTTCGAGCTCAAATCAATAAGAGTTACCCGATTTTAAGGTAATGTCTTCACTTGTGTTCTTTTGTTTTATTTTGCATCTCCAACCCCCTAAACTCATTTTATTCAATTATTTTGTAACAAATCTTGTATCTTCAATATACTAGGATGTGTTTATAAGAAGTATTAGAGCTACACTTACACACACCTACATCTAATGGTTAAAGAACATACTATTTCTGTGGATGGTGAATTTCTGCCTCACGAAATGATGATTGTTCAATATTATTTTAACACCTTCAAAGGTGGCCATTAAGATGTCACCATATTTATATATGATATATAATATGTTTATGTTTTCCTTAAGATTCTGTATTTTTCATTTATGGAATACCTTTATGGTTCCATTATGGGTAAACGCGATATCTTCATTTTAGGAAGTGCGGACTACCACCCCCTCAAAGCGATTTGATTCGTTAATACCATATGTGGTACGTATAAAGGATATATTTAATGATATTATATATGATACCATACTATAATTATAATACTATTATGTATCATTATGTTTTAATTACATTAAATATGAAATACAAATGGAAGTAGTGATCATGCGTATGTACGACTTACCGTCTCCATGAACGGTGCATTTCATTTCTTACCTCTAAATGTTATGTAATATTATAAATGAATGTATATAATGGATATATATGATATATATGATATCAACATAATGAATATAATTCTGGATATAATGGATAGTTTACCCCATGAACAAACTTGTAATTATAAAGAGTTTATTTTTTGACTCATGTAGAAATGATTGTTAAAATGACCATTATTAAGATAAATAATTACATAGTGTTCATGACATGGTAATAAGTTATATAACAGGAATAATCAACTTGAAAAAGTTCATAAGTAAGTAGAAACTAACTCAAGTTTAGTATTCAGGAGATTAAAGAACGATCGAGTCAAGTTGGACCTGAGGTACGGGACTTCGTCTCAATCTCCTTTCATTGAGGCATATTTTGTTTTATACACAATATTCTTTTATACGGTGTATAAACCCCTTTTACTTTTACGCTTATTCAAAAGGAATATTTTTTATACGAAGTGTTTACTAAATGAAAAAAGGGAATGTTTTTTTGTCATACGTATGCGGCGACAACGACTTCTCCGCCGTCGTGACCATTATTTGAGTTTCGGCTTCCTCTACAAGCCATAACTTTTTTTAAATGAAAATTAAATACCATGTTTTACTTTTAATTTATTTTGGTATTGAAAATGGTTTCCATAATGATTTTATTATATCAATGTGTTGTATTGATATCTTGTGATTGAAATGTGTAAATATTATGTTTCCTTTATGCATGTTTTATGTGATACGATTATGTTATGGTTCTTGGGAATCTTTATGAAGATGGGGGGTTCCGTGATAATATTAGGGTGGTTGAGCCTGATATAGATCTACAATGCATTGGGTAACGTGAAGGAGTTAAACGTTAAGGTTTCTCTGAAGAGATTTAGGGAATATACTGTAATGGGTATTCCAAATGTAACCAAGAGGGTTACTCCCTATGTAAGAATGTTATGAATGCCTCAAGTTACCCTATGTCTTATGATTTCTATGATTTATTCGTGATTTGATGAGGTATGTTAAAGTGCTTATGTTTTATGGGTAAAGTATGATTTCATTCTTATGTATATATGAGCTCGCGTATCCTTTCCATATTTTTATAACCCTTACTGATATTTTTATGCTCATACCAAATTTTTGAAATGTTTTTCACAGGTCAAGGGAATGGTACATGATATGATGATATTTTCAAGGAATTGTTAAGAAAAAATCCATGTTTTATTTTAAATATGTTTCCGTTGATGGAAAAAATGAATACTATCTTTTATGTAACCACTTTGTTTAAATGTGGATTGTAATGCATGTTTTATGATCTAAATCTCTAAAACTCTAAACCTGAAAAGATCCTAAATGTGTAATCTTGTAATAACTCAAGATTAAGTAAGGTTTAAGGCTGGGGCCCTCTAGTTGGTATCAGAGGTCAGTTTAGATAACTTCAGGAGTTATAATTCTATTAAATGATTATCCAAAAATATTTTTTTATGGTCAAATTTAAATGATATAGCATTTTAAGATTACCATGTTGCTTCATCTAAGACATGTTTGTTCAGAATGGTTTTTCATAGAGGAAACAAAACAGATTTTCTGGGAAGGCATACAGAGGGAAATGACCTTTCAAATCAGTATCCTGAGATGGTCCGAATCAGAACTAAATAGATTGTTGCAGTGATGTCTCAGTTGACTGAGGTGAAAAATGCTGGTAGTTTTTATTGATGATATTTTGGTGTTTTCTTAAAGTAAAGAGGAGAATGAAATAAATTAAAGGGTTATTTTCCAAACCTTAAAAGAAAATAAATTGTATGGGAAATTCAGCAAGTGTTAGTTTTGGTTGCAATAAATTTCTTTCCTTTTTCACATTATTTCTAATGATGGGATAACTGTTGATCCTGTAAAAACAAAGGTTGTGGAAGAATGGCCAAGACCCAAAAATGTAACCGAGATTCGTAGCTTTCCTGGTTTGGCAGGCTATTACCAAAGGTTTGTTAGAAATTTTTCACGGTTATCTAGTCTATTGACAAAGCTGACTCGGAAGGGTGTTATGTTTATCTGGACAAAAGAATGTGATGATTGTTTTCAGGAACTGAAAAGAAGATTGGTGAATGCTCCAGTTTTGGCACTTCCTTCCATGAATGGGGAGTTTGTTATCTATAATGATTCTTCATTGAAAGGACTTGGTTGCATCCTAATGCAGAATGATCAGGTAATTGCTTATGCTTCACGTCAGTTGAAAACTCATGAGGTAAATTACCCTACACACGATTTGGAATTATCTACTATTGTATTTGCTTTAAAATTTTGGAGGCATCATTTGTATGGAGTAAAGTGTGAAATATATACCGATCACAAAAGTTTAAAGTATATATTCACTCAGAAAGAATTGAACATGAGATAGAGGAGATGGCTAGAATTAATAAAGGATTATGATTGTACAATTCATTAACTTCCTGGAAAAGTAAATAAAGTGGATGATGCTTTGAGTCAAAAAAGTAATGCTTCATTAAGAATGTTGTGTTTGGAACATGATCCTTTAGTTAAGCATTTTATGAACTTTGGCATAAAATTTGTTGGTGCAGGATGTCCTTCTATTTTGTTTCAGGTATCAGGGAAATCTTCTCTATCAGACAGAATTAAACAATCACAGAAGCAAGACAGTGGGTTGCAGAAAAAGGTAGAGCTGGTTCAGAAGGGTAATTTTCTTGAATTCAACATTGATAATGGCTGGGTTTTGAGATTTGGGAAGAGATTGTGTATGCCGTGTGATTCACAGTTGAAGAGAGAGTTGTTATGTGAAGCTAATAGTTCTCTATTTTCAGTTCATCCAGGAAGTACTAAGATGTATAGATATCTTCGGGAGTATTACTGGTGGGACGGAATGAAAAGAGACATTGCTGATTTTACTGTGAAGTGTTTGACTTGTGAATAGGTTAAAGCAGAGCGGCAGTTACCGAAAGGGATGTTTTAGCCTTTACCAGTACCAGAGTGGAAATGGGAGAATATATCCATGGAATTTGTTGTGGGATTGCCAAAGACACTTTGAGGTAATAATGCAATCTGGGTTATTGTTGATCGCTTGACTAAATCTTCTCATTTCCTTGCTATACAAGATACTTTTTCCCTAGATCAACTTTATCCTTTGTATCTTAAAGAGATAGTTAGGTTACATGGAGTTCCTCTCTCCATTGTATCTGACCCTGATCCCAGGTTCACTTCTAACATTTGGAAAGGCCTTTAGAAGTCATTGGGTACTGAATTAAATTTTATTATGGCTTTTCATCCTCAATCAGATTGGCAGTCAGAATGAACAATCCAGACTTTGGAGGATATGCTACATGCTTGTTCGATGGATTATCAGGGAAGTTAGGACCAACATCTTTCTTTGGTTGAATATTTATATAATAACAGTTTTCATTCCCGTATACAGATGGCACCATTTGAGGCGTTATATGAGAAGCGGTGTCGAACTCCAGCTTTTTGGGATGAAGTGGGTGAAAGAAAGTTGATGGGACCGGAATTTGTAAAATAGTTTGTATAAAAAGTTCAGATGATACAGAGACACATGATAATGGATTAGAGTAGGCAGAAGAGTTATGCGGACAACATGATGAAGGATCTCTCTTTTAAGTTAGGTGATCATGTTTTTCCCAAAGTATCACCATGGAAAAGTGTGATGTGATTTGGTAAGAAAGTAAAGCTGAGTCCAAGGTTCATTGAACCATATGAAATTCTGGAGAGAGTTGGATCAGTTTCTTACCGAGTGGCTTTACCTCTGATTTTATCTCAGGTACACAATGTTTTTCATGTTTCAATGTTAAGGAAGTACATGCGTGATTCATCTCATGTTTTGAGTCCAGAGGTAGTTCATCTGGGAGAGAATCTATCATATGAGGAACAACCAGTTCAGATTCTTGATCACAGGGATCAAGTGTTTTGTAATTAGGTGATTCATTAAGTAAAGGTTTTGTGGAAGAACCACATGAGTGAAGAGGCAACATGGGAATCTGAAAATGCAATGAGGGATAAATACCCCCACTTATTCGATAAGTAAATAAATTGCGGGGATGCAATTTTCTAAAGGGGGAAAGGATGTAACATCCCAAGTAAGTAATGAATAATATATATTCTTATCTATGTCTATTTATTAATTAGATAGTGTTTTAGAGGCTTAAAATTAGAATAAATCCAATCTTAAGCATGGAATACTCTAATATTTTTAAAAGATTGTTTTACTGCCTTTTGATGGATAACCATTTTTAAATCTAACTTTTGACAATTTTATAATATATATATTTTCAAAATAAACTTATTCATTATGATTGGGACATTGAAATTTACCTTGGGTAAATTTTTGGTATTTCTCTGACCATGTACAATTTTTATTGAATAGTGAAAAATACAGCATTTTACATCAAAACTGCTTTTTCATCTAATTTATTCATATAGTTAGATTATCTTTTTAATTGGTCTTAAAGTTAAATTATAATATATTTTTACCATCTAATCCAATGGTGGTCATTATAATTAATTCCACTTTGAAATTGGGCATAAACAAGTGCCAAACGTTTCATAGATATTGTTTCTAAAAAACCCGCTATTTGTTTTGACAAAAAGAATTACTTTCAAATTAATTATTGCAATTTCAATGTTTGGAATTTGGTAAAATGGATTCCATATTTATAATCTTAAGGTCTACATTATCTAATTACGACTCTTGTTTTTGGACGTTATGAATAGTAACAACGGTAATTATCTTTAATTATCTTGATTAATGAGTAATCAGGTAGTTAAGGATAATAAAATAATATCATAATAATAATAAATGACACCAACATCTGTCCTAATGCTACTGGTTGTCTCATGTCCGACCATGGGATGCCTTGTGCCAAACTTGGGGACCCCATGGAATCACTTTTGTGTGAAAGTGACTTTTTATCTTTTTATTTGTAAAGAAAGTAAAATATAACAAAGAATGTATCACCTGAGTAAAACATTTTTAATTTTGTCTACATAAATGATATATTGGACTATAAATTTTCATTTTAAATATAAAAATATTTCCTACATCATGGTATTTGTTTTATAATTTTAAGACCTTAAATAAATTAAATTATTTATGACATCTTGATGATGCAGCGATTACCTCATTATTTAATGATTTAAATAAAATGAAAAGATAATGTATACTCTAAGACCTAAACATTTAAAAACCTATTTTATTTGTATATCTAGAATCCTTATCACCTTATCCTCAAAATACATCAATGTGGGACCTTTAAAATCCGAAACCCATTTGAAAATAAAGTATCCTTTTATAACTTTCCAAGAGTGCCCCTCCTATCCTCTTATAAAAGGCCCCCAACTCTACCTCCTTACCAACACATCTCAAGCCTTTGGCTCAGCCAACCCCTGTCCATTTTGTCTCTCCACATCCCTCTCTTACTCCTAGAATCCACACTTTGGGCAGAAGTCTTCCCAAGTAAGCCTTTGATCTCAAATCAAAAAGAGTTACCTCATTTTAAGGTAATGTCTTCACTTGTGTTCTATTGTTTTATTTTTGCTTCTCCAACCCCATAAACTCTTTTTATTCATTTATTTTGTAAAAACCCCACTATCTTCTATATACTAGGATGTTTTTATAAGAAGGATTCAAGCTACACTTACACACACCTACATCTAATGGTTAAAGAACATACTGTTTCTGTGGATGGTGAATTTCTATCTCACGAAACGATGATTGTTCAATATTCTTTTAACACCTTCAAAGGTGGCCATTAAGATGTCACTATATTTATATATGATATATAATATTTTTAGGTTTTCCTTGAGCTTCTGTATTTTTTATTTATGGAAAACCTTTATGGTTTCCATTATGGGTAAACGTGATATCTTCATTTTAGGAAGTGCATACTACCCCCCCTCAAAGTGATTTGATTCGTTAATACCATATGTGGTACGTATAAAGGATAGATTTAATGGTATTATATATGATACCATAATGGAATTATAATACTATTATGTATCATTATGTATTAATTCCATTAAATATGAAATAGAAATGGAAGTAGCGTTCATGCGTACGTACGGCTTACCGTCTCCATGAACGGTGCATTTCATTTCTTACCTCTAAATGTTATGTTATATTATAAATGCATGTATATAATGGATATATATGATATATAGAATATCTAAATAATGAATATAATTCTGGATATAATGGATATTTTACCCCATGAACAAACTTGTAATTATAAAGAGTTTATTTTTTGACTCAAGTAGCAATGATCGTTAAAACGACCGTTATTAACTTAAATAACTACATAGTGTTCATGACATGGTAATAAGTGATATAAAAGGAATAACGAAATTTAAAAAGGTTCTTATGCAAGTAGAAATTAACTCAAGTTTATTATGGAGGAGATTAAAGAACGATCTAGTCAAGTCGGACCCGAGGTATGGGACTTCATCTCAATCTCCTTTCATTGAGGCATATTTTGTTTTATACACAGTTTTATTTTATACGGTGTATAAACCCCTTTTACTTTTATGTTTATTCAAATGGAATATTTTTTATATTATGTGTTTACTTAATGACAAAAGGGAATGTTTTTTTTGTCGTACAAATGCGGCAACAACGACTTCTCCGCAGTCGTGACCATTATTTGAGTTTAGGCTTCCTTTACAAGCCATAACTTTTTTTTAAATGAAAAATAAATACCATGATTTAATTTTCATTTATTTTTTTTATTGAAAATTGTTTTCATCATGTTTTTTTTATATCAATGTGTCGTATTGATATCTTATGATTGAAATGTGGAAATGTTATGTTTCCTTTATGCATGTTTTATGTGATACGATTATGTTATTGTTCTTGGGCATTTTTATGAAGACGGGTGGTTCCGTGATAAACTAATGGTGGGTGAGCCCGATATATCTCTCCAATGCATTGGGTAACGTGAAAGTGTTAAATGTTGGTTTCTCCGTAGAGATTTAGGGAATATACTATGATGGGTATTCCAAACGTAACCAAGAGGGTTACTCCCTACGTAAGAATGTTATGAATGCCTCAAGTTACCTTTATGTATTATGATTCATATGATTTATTCATGATTTGATGAGGTATGTTAAAGTGCTTATGTTTTATGGGTAAAGTATGATTTCATTCTTATGTATATATGAGCTCATGTTTCCTTTCCATATTTTTATAACCCTTATTGAGCTTTTTATGCTCATCCCATGTTTTTGAAATGTTTTTCACAGGTTAAGGTAATGGTACATGATATGAAGATAGTTTCAAGGAAGTGTCAAGAAAGAATCCATGTTTTATTTTAAATATGTTTCCATTGATGGGAAAAATGAATACTATCTTTTATGTAACAACGTTGTTTAAATGTGGAATGTAATGCATGTTTTATGATCTAATTCTCTAAAACTCTAAACCTGAAAAGATCTTTAATGTGTAATCTTTTAATAACTCAAGATTAAGTAAGGTTTAAGGCTGGGGCCTTATACAAAACCAGTATAATAAATATACTAGGTTTTTTTTATGAGAATTATTTTAACAAAACTTACACACACCTCTATCTAATAGGTATAGAACATAATGTTTCTGTGGACAACGAACTACTGCCTCACGAAACGATGATTCTTCAATATTATACTACCACCCCTTATGGTGGCCCTTATGATTTAAATGTAATCATATATGATATTTATTATATCTATAATCTTGTTAAATACTCTTTTATATCATACCTTTATTCATTTTATGTTGTATATATACAATAATTTAATTTGAGGAAGTGTGGACTACCACCCACTCAAAGTGATATGACTCGATCTTAAAATAAAGAGAATGTATAAAGGATGGTGTTAATGAACTTACGTAACATATATAAAATATTATATTATATAGGAATAATAATATACCTATTTTTCATTTGGTTTAATTTCATTTTAAAATAAAAAAATGAAATGGAAGTAGCGTTCGTGCGTACGTACAGATTACAGTATCCACAAACGCGATGAGATTCATTCCACATCATAACCATTCAAGAGTAATTTTTATTTGGTTATTAAAAATAATCTTTAATAAATTAATATAATTCTGTATATTAATCAAATAAATCCTATGCATAATAAATATGGCTTATGTAAAAAAAGATATAAAGGAAAATGAATCACTTAACACCCAAAACAATGATACTCCTAAAATATTATTAACAAAGAAATATTATAAGATAATATATGATATCAGATTTATGTTTGTGGTTATTTTATAATTTAATAACTGTGAATTAACTATTATACATGAGTTCAACATACCTTTGACCAAGGAAAAGTACATGGTAAGGGTTAATTTCACAATATCTTTATCATCTGAGGTTATTTTTACTTGAGTATCTACTGGGATCTCTTTATCATCCACATCCATGTATCTTAAAAATGTTTTTCAAAACATTGTTAATATTTAATAAACTATGTGATAAAGTTATTTATATACTTTTTTGAATTTTTATAAAATGTTTTGAAATGAATCTTTCCATTGTTTTCCAAACAAGCTACTTTATGACATTTTCTACAAATTAAGGTAAGAATGTTTTTTTAACTTATACGGTGGATGCGGTTATTTTTCGCGGTTGAAACACCTTTGAAACTTCCCATAAAATATAATAAAAATATTTTTAAAATTATTGTTTTCTTTTATAATTACATTAATTTTAAATGATTTCAATATAGAAAGTGATATTCCTCTCAAATAATTTTGATTTCATCTATGTCATCATCTTTTGATGGATTTGAAGCTTATTTGAAGTTTATTTATTATGATACAAATATTCCATATTGTGTTGAAGTTTTTTTGATATGTTTGACTATGGATGTGTAATTTTTATACCATTCCTGGTTTATTGTTAATGCATTAACATTTAGTATGCTTGTTTTAATACGAATGTTTATGTCATGTTTCAAACATTTCATATGAGGAATGAATTAGACTTTAGTAAGTGATGGGTGGAGTCCGCTATAGCTACTCAATGAATCGGTAGGTATCACGAGACAAACTAATGTCTTGGCTCAAGACCTTGACAAAATATTTTTTTAGTATTGGCAGAAGGCTATGAACATTTGGTTATGATTTCCGACATTATTAATTCCATCATTATGAAATTAGCAATTGATATTACATGTGATTATTCGACTTGTAGAATATCCATGTGAATAAGTAAATGGAACTATTTTATTTATATGTGCCATATTATACTGAATTTTAAGTTTAAAATGATTTTGTTTTATTTTTATACATTGCCATAAATGTTTATGTTTATTTATGATAGTTTCTGCTATATTGTTTTTTCTTTATGGAGTTTATGAGCTCACCCCTTTATTATGTTTTCTATTTTCCTAGGGTATGAAGATGAAAATTATTATTAACCTGTAGGGACAGGGCAAGGATATGAGTGTTTTGAAAGGGTAAACAATGTTGTTTTCCTTTATTTTATGATGTAATGTAAAACTTATTTATGTATCTAGTACTTCCCAGGCTACAAAACTAATTGGTCTTTCCAGAATTGATATCTTTTGATGATGTCAATTTTATGTAATAATGCACTCTCTCTGTGTAAATAGGGTCGGGCCATTATAGTTTGTATCAGATGAAGTTTAGTACAATCCTTGGAAACTATATTTAGATAATCTCTGATTAGAGCACATTACCCTAAGATAGACATTGAGGATTAGTATAGAAGAACATCCTAGAAATTTGGTAATGTATAGGTTTTGTGTATTTTCCATGAAATACATCCCTGTCTTGATACGAGGAAGTAGACTCGGCTCTAGAACAAATGTACCTTAGAATGAATACTCCAACAAAGAGTTTTGGGCTTGACACAGGGTATCTTGGAACAAGACAACATGGTTTTCTGCACTCTTGGTTATGACACTCTCGGGGGATATTCATAGGATAATTCACATTTTCATTACAAACCATTATGAAGGATTTATGAGTATATACTTCCTAAAATATTTTATTATTATTATGGATTATATCCATTATCCATTCAATTTATGTTTAGTGTCTTAAAATTTTAGAATTATGTATTGTGATTCATAAACTAGTCTAGTTTATGGCATTGTTTAGAAATGGATCATAGTGGAAGGAATAGAAACCGTATCAATGCACATAATCAATGTAGGGATTTCACTCCTACTCAATATAATTATAGTGGTTCCAATGATGCAACTTGTGCTAATCATCTAATCACCATACTGGGACAACTCACTTTGGTTATGAATAATAACTTTACCCATATAGAGTACCCTGGTCAACAATGTGGAGGATCAATGTTAGATTGATTCATGAGGCAAAAACCACTAATATTAAATGGGACTAAAAATCCATTTGTATCTTAGCAATGGATAAGTTCCTCAAAGAAAATAATTAATGCCTTGGGGAGTAGTAAAAGGTAAAAAATATCTCATGTTATTTTATCACCTCATTGGAGATTCAGATCAATGGTGTTCATTGATTCAAAACACAAAGGAATACAATGAATTATCAAATATGAAATGGAGGGAGTATTAATAGTTTCTCTATAAAAAATACTTTCCTCGTGACTATCAAGAGGATATGGAAAGACAATTTCTGAGTCTGATGAAAAAGAAGGATGAGAATGTCGCAATATATAAGGATAACTTTACAAGGTGAACAAGGCATGCTAGAGATTATATACACAGCCCAATGAGTAATATTGATCAATTATTTTAGGGGTAAAAACCATTTCTCTATCGATCATTAGTCTCAGAATCCTTCTCATCATATGAAAATATTGCCTCATGTTTTATCAATATAAAAAAGTAATTCTCTAATTTTTACAACATTAAGGAAAAGAAAGTGAAGAAGATATCTGTTAAACACTCTGTAAATGGAAATAATTGGAAGATAAGAATATTTGAATATCCATCCGGTGGTAAATGGGTGAAGAAACACCCTGGTACTTTCCAGAAGAGAATGGGAGTTTGTCACATGTGTGGTGAAAAAGGTCACTAAGCTCATGATTGAAAGGGAAAGAAAGAGGCTTTCAATGATGAATGATACAGTTGTACAGAAAAGGGGCATTATGGAAATTTATTTTCCACGTGCCAAAGAAACTTACCTTAGAATGGCTTAGGGAGTAAGACCAAGATTATGGGATCACTAATGCTGAGGTTGAAGCTCCAAAAGACATGGTGGCAGGTGATCTAATGGTTTCCTCAAATTTATCCAATGATTTATTTGATTTTGGATCATCTCATTGTTTAATATCTTCCCAGTTTTCTAAGAAAATTAGATATAGGCAATTTTATTTAACAAGGGATTTTTCAGTCAAAACTACTAAGGAAAGTATCATTACAACAATGTTTTGAGAATCAGTTCCCACTGGGGAATATAAATGTTCTTAATCTACTGATCTCATCCTCATACCCATGATTAAATATGGTATAATCATCTGAATGTATTGGCTTTCGGATCACGAGGCAATAGTTTATTGTAAGAAGAAGGAGGTTACAATTTTTTATGATGATGATAAATAATACCTTACCTTTAAAGCAAAAACATCCCCATATGATTCTTATCTAGATCCACCCCTAGAAGCTCCAGTAAATTCAATTATTGGGGAGGAATAGAATGAAATAACTATGGGCGAGGGAAAATAATATTCAAATAGAGGATGTAACTATTGTACAATAATATGTTGAGGTGTCTCTAGAGTATTTACTTGGACATCCTCCAAAATGTGAAATTGTGTATTCCATTGATTTAATTCCTATTTCAAGGCCCATATCAAAAACCCCTTATAGAATGGACATAATTGAATTAGTGGAACTAATGAAACAACTTTAGTATTTGAGTAATAAAGGATTTTTTCACCCTAGTGTTTCTCCATGGAGAGCCCCTATTCTTTTTCATGAGAAGAAAGATGGATCTATGTGGTTATGCATTGAGTACATAGAGATCAATCCTATAACAATAAATAACAGGTATCCCCTACATAGAATTGATTATTTATTCGACCAACTTCATGGAGCTCAAAACTTTTTAAAGATTGACCTTCGATCTGGATATCATTTTTTGTGTGTGAAGAAGGAAGAAATTCTGAAAATAGTATTTCGAACCAGGTATGAGCATCTCTAGTTTACTATAATTCCTTTTGGATTGACTAATGCACCATATATTTTCATGGATCTAATAAATAGAGTTTTCAAGTAATATCTTGAAAACTTTGAATTAATATTTATTGATTATATCATGGTATACTAAAAAATATAAGAAGATCATGAAAATCACTTGCTCACTATTCTAAAAACCCTCAGAAGAAATTAATTATATGAGAAGTTTAGCAAGTGTGAATTCTGGCTTTAGGAGATATCTTTTCTTGCCCATATTGTCTATAAGGATGGAATCTATGTCGATCCTTCAAAGACCAAGGCAATATAAGAATGGCGAGCACCAATGATTAAAACTGAGGTACACCGTTTTATTTGATTAGTGGGTTATTATAGACGTTTCGTCCAGAATTTTTCCCGATTGGATAACTCATTAACCAAGCTCATACGTAAAGGGGTTAAATTTGTTTGGAAAAAAGTGTGTGCATAATTTTTTGAATAAATGAAGAGAATATTAGTCAATGATTCCATCTTGACCCTACCACTGGTGAATAATGTGTTTCATATTTATAGTGATGCTTCAAAGAAAGGACTTGGTTGTTCCCCTATGCAGAATGATAGAGTTATTTCCTTTGAATCACGACATCTAAAAAATCAGGAACAAAACTATCCCACTCATGATCTTGAGTTAGCAGGTGTAATGTTTTCTTTGAAGATATAGAGACAATATATCTTTGGTAAAAATGTGAGATTTATACTGATCACCAGAGTTTGAAGTGTATTTTCTCACAAAAGAACTCAACATGAGGCACAGGAGATGGCTCGAACAACACGTGGATTATGATTGGATTATACACTACCACCCATGGAATGAAAATAAGGTAGAAGATGCTTTTAGATGAAATGATCATGGAGTTTTGAACAAGATGAGAGTTTAAATGGATCCTATGTTCATGGATATAGTAAATATAGATATGGGAATAAAAATGGAAGGTGAGACATCAATACATTTTCAAATGGTTTATAGTCCATCTTAAATAGAAAGGCTAAAATGTTCTCAGACAAATGATCAGGAGTATCAAAAGAAAATTAATGTTTTGAATGATAGGAGATTGATTGAATTCGTATATGAAGATGTAATTTTTAGTATGGGAAGAGAAGTTGTGTTCATAATATACCTGATCTAAAAATAGAATTTTTGGATGGTGTAAATAGATCAAATTTCTCTATACACCCTGGTATCACTAAGATGTATAAATATTTGAAGGAAAATATTTAGTGGGACAACATGAAGAGGGATATTTCTGATTATGTATCAAGATATATGGATTGTTAACAAATGAAAGCTGGAAGACAACATCCTAGTGGATTTATGAAACCTCTTGCCATACCTAAGTGGAAATGGGATGATATTATGATGGACTTTGTCCTGGGGCTACAAAGACTACTGACAGTAACAATGCAATATGGGTCATTGTTGATCGTCTTACCAAGTTAGCACATTTTCCTGATATAAGATAAGATTTACCACTTGAAAGTTTAGCAAGACGATATATTAATGAATTTGTAATTATTTAGGGAGTACCCATATCGATTGATTTTAATCGTGATCATCATCTTAAGTCAAGATTTAGGAAAAGTCTTTAGAAGGCCTTTGAATACTGAAATTCGTTTGTGCACTACCTAGCACCCTCAAACTGATGGACAATTAGAACAGACTATTCAAACATTAGAAGACATATTGAGATCATTCTCACATGACTTTCAAGGTATGTGGGATCAGTTTTTACCTCTGTTAGAATTTTCCAATAATAATAGCTTTCATTCAAGTATTCAGGTGACACCATATGAAGCATTATATGGAAAGAGATGTCGCAAAAAAACCTATTGAGATGATGTGGGTAAAAGAAAACACATAGGCCCAAACGTTTTTGAGGAAACAATGTAAAAGGTGAAGATTATCCAAACCCACATCAAAGAAGCTCAAAGTAGGTAAAAGAACTACACCGATAACTAAAGGAAGGATCTGGAATTTCAGGTAGGAGATCATGTTTTCTTGAAGGTATCTCCATGGAATGGAGTTATAAGATTTGGTAAGAAGGGTAAATTTATTCTCATGTACATAAAACCATTACAAATTCTAGAACGAATTGGGGCTGTAGCTTGCCGTTTGGAAATGCCTCCATGTCTCTTCAAAGTTCATGATGTGTTCTACATATCATTGTTGAGAAAATACATGCTTGAACCAACACATGTACACTTATATGATGAAATAGAACTAAAACCGGACCTGTCTTATTGAGAAGATCCTATAATATTTCTGGATACAAGAGAATAAGTGTTGAGAAAATGGATGACTCGTCTGGTGAAATTTCTATGGAGAAACCATAAGATGGAAGAGGCAACGTGGGAAACCGAGGAACTTATGAGGAAGAACCACTCAAATATTTTTATATAGTATTATTATAGAAATTTCGTGGACAAAATAATTTTAAGGAGGGATGAATGTAACACCACAAGCTTCCACGGTATGTTTCCCTTTTAATAATGGAATATCCTGCATTGTACACAACTTTGAGATTCTAACACACCAAGACCAATCAAACTAGCCGTTATTAATAGTAATACCATCTTTTTGAAAATTTATAAATTTTATTTTCAAAATGGAATTCATTTTTGTATTCATAAAATCAATATTATCATAGTGTGAATTTTTGGTACTTTTCTGAAAACATTCAATTTTGGATGATTAGTGAAAATACAAACTTTTAATTAAAAACAGCTTTTTTAATTGAAATAATTTACAGTGTTAAATTAAAAATTTGAGTGGTTTTTAAGTATCATTATATTTTATTTTTTTCAATTAATATAATTTTTGTCATTTGATGTAATTTCACATTTAAACTGGACAAAAACAAGCGTCAAAATTTTGATAGTTATTATTTCTTAAAAACACACTTTTTGTTTTGACAATGAAAATTAAATTTAAATTCATTTATGCCACTTCTATGTTTTGAATTTGGAAAAATTTATTTCATATTTAGAATCATTAGATCCAAATTGTGTAAATAGGAAACTTTTACTTTTAGACATTATGAGTAATAACTTGGGTAATTATTATTTTTTACTATGGGTAGAGGGTAAATCCGGTAAATAAGGGTGAAAAATAATATTTTAATAATATTAAATTACCCTAAAATGTGTCCTATTACTATTTGATCATACATATCTGACTGAGGAAATCCTTGGGTCGATTTTGGGACCCTATGGAGCCACTTGATAGTGATAATGACACTTTATATTAATTAATTTAAAGTAAAGACAAAAATGACATAAACATATATATTTTAGTAAAACAATTTTAAATGGGGTTAAATAAGTTATATTTTTTACAATAAATATTCATTTAAAATATAAGAATATTTTCTACATCATGGTATTTGTTTTATAATTCTTAGACATCAAATAAATAAAATTATATATGACACAATAATGATGCAGTGTTTCCTTCATTAATGAATTATTTAAATAAATGATATTATAAAAATTAAAAACAATATTCAAAACCTGTAAAATATTTATTGGATGATTTTATATAAATCATGAGTCATCATATCTCATATTTTAATGATTTTTGGACCTTTAGAAACCTAAAATAATTATTTAATAAATTAATATTTTCAAACATTCCTAAAGAGCCCCTCCCCTCCCCTATAAAAAGAAATCCCCTCTAACCCATTAATCACACATCTCAAGCCCCTTGGGTCATCCAAAATCTACCCAATTAATCTTCCTACATACCTATATTTCTCTTATATGCCTTATCTTAGGAATAAGTCTCTTTAAGGAAGCATTTTGGTTCAATCCAAATGGAGTTACCTGATTTAAATGAAACATCTCCTCTTAAGTTATTTTATTTAATTTGCATCTCCAACACCCCTAAACTATATTTATTCCTTTCATTTATAACAACACTAGTATAATGAATATACAAGGATGATGTTATGAGAATGATTTTAACTAAACTTACGCACACCTCCATCTAATGGGTATAGAACATAATGTTTTTGTGGACGACAAACTACTACATCACGAAAAGATGATTTTCCGATATTCTACTACCACCTCTTATAGTGTCCATTACGATGGAACTATAATTATATATGATATTTATGATATTAATTTTACCTAAAATCTTATGAAATTATCTTTTATAGAATACCATTATTCTTTTCATGTTGTATATATATGATAATTTCATTTGAGGAATTGTGGATTACCTCCCCCTCAATGTGATATGACTCATTCATACCATAAATAAAATGTATAAAGGATCGTGTTAATAAACATATGTAATGTATATATAATATTATATTATATTGAAATAATAATATACCTATATGTCATTTGGTTTTCTTTCCTTTTATAATAAAAAAATGAAATGGAAGTATCATTCGTGTATACATATAGATTACCGTCTCTACGAAGGCGATGAGATTCCTTCCACATCGTAACCATTCAAGAATAATTTTCATATGATTATTAAAAATAATGTTTAAGAAATAAATATAATTCTGGATATTAATCAAATGCATCTTATCAATAATAAACATGGCTTACGTAACAAAATATATAACGGAAAATGAATCACTTAACACCCGACACAAAGATATTACTAAAATATTATTGGCAATGAAATACTATAAGATCATATATGATATCTTATTTATGTGTTTGGTTCTAATATAATCTAATAACATTTATTTAACTATTATACAGGATTTTAACGTACCCTCGACCATGGAAAAGTACAAGGTAAGGGTTAATTTCACAATCTCTTTATTATCCAAGGTTGTTTTTACAAGAGTATCTACTGAGATCTCATTATCATCAAAATCCGTGTTTCTTAAAAATGTATTTCAATATTTTTTAATATTTACATGAATATGCCTTAAATTCATTTATATCCTTGTTTGAATTTTCATAAAATGGTCTGAAAGGAATCATTTTGTTGTTTTCCAAACAAGGTACTTTATGACATTTTTGACAAATTAAGGTAAGAATGTTTTTAAACTTATACGGAGGGTGCAATTATTCTCCATCGTTATAACACCTTTGAAGAATCCCTTACAATATTATAATAATATATTCAAAATAAATGTTTTAATTTATAATTTCATAACTTTCAAATTATTTCAAAATAGATATTGATATTCCTCTAAAATAATCTTGATTTCATCTATTTCAACATCCTTTAATGGTTTTTTACTTGTTTGAAGTGGATTTATTATGATACAAATCTTTCATATTGTTTGGAAAGTTTTTTGATATGTTTAAATATAGATGTGTTATTTTTATAAAATTCATGGCCAGTGGATAATGTATTAACATTTTTAATGCTAGTTTTAATACGAATGTTTATGTTATGTTTCAACCGTTCCATATGAGGAATTCATTGGACTTGGTATGTCAAGGGTAGAGCCTGCTACAGCTCCTCGATGCATCAGTAGGTATCATGAGACAAACTAGTGTCTTGGCACAAGGCCTTGAAAAAAATATTATTTTTAGTCTTGGCACGAGGACAGGAATATTTGGGTATGATGTCCGACATTATTCATTCCATCATTATGAAATTAGATATTGATATTACATGTGATTATTCAAATGGAAGAATATCCATGTAAATAAGTAAATGGAATTTTTTGATTTATTTTTTTCCATATTAAGATAATGTTTACCTTTAAAATGTTTTGTTTTAGTATTATACATTGCCCTAAATGTTTATGTTTACTTATGATAGTTTACTCTATATTGTTATCCTTATAAAGTATTTGACCTCACCCCTCTCTTAGGTTTTCTTTTTCCCATGATATGAAGAAGTAAATTATGATTAACCTACAAGGATAGGCCAAGTATATGAGTGTGTTAAAAGGGTAAAAAATGTTGCTTTTCATTATTTCATGATGTAATGTAAAACTTATGTATGTATATAGTACTTACAATGCTACAAAACTAATCTGTCTTTTGAGACATGATATCTTGTGATGATGTCACTATTATCTAGTAATTCACCGACTCTGGTTAAATAGGGTCAGGGCGTTATATTGTGTATCAAATGAAGTTTAGTACAAACCATGGAAACTATATTTAGATAATCTCTGATTAGAGAACATTAACCTAAGATATACATTGAGGATTAGTAAAGAAGAACTTACTAGAGTTTCTGTAATGTAGAGGTTTTGTGTATTTTCTAATCGATACATGCCAGTATGGATATGATAATGTAGAGGCGGCTCTGGAACAAATGTAACATAGATTGAAAAATCCAAGGAGTTTCGGGATTGACCCGGGGTATCCTAGTACATGACAACGGGCCTTGCTGCACTCTTGGTTATGACAATCTCAGGGGATATGCTTAGGATAATTCACATTTTCTTTACAAACCATTATGAATGATTTATGAGTATATACTTCCTCAAAGAATTTTTTTTACAATTATGTATTATATCCACAAATTGTTCAATTTAAGTTAAGTGTTTTACATGTTTGGAATTATGTATTACAATTCATAAACTAATCTCGTTTAATCCATTGTATAAAAATGGCACCCAATGGAAGGAATGGAACTAGTATAAATGCACGTAATCCATGTAGGGATTGGCCTCCTACTCATCATAATTATTGTGGAGTTGGTGATGCAACTGGTTCTTCTCATCTTATCACCATAGTGGGACAACTCACTTAGGTTATGAATAGTAACCTTACCCATATGGAGGAACCTAATCCAAAAAGTGGGAGATCAATGTTAGACCGATTCATGAGGAAACAACCACCAACATTAAATGGGACTACAAATTCATTTGTATCTGAACAATGGATAATTTCCATAGAGAAAATATTTTATGCTTTTGGGAGTCGTGAAAGGGGAAACAGTTGTCATGGCAGTTTATCGCCTCATAGGAGATGAAGATAAATGGTGGTCATTGATTCAAAACACAAAGGAAAATGATGAAGTATCTAATATAAAATTGAGGGAGTTTAAAGTGATTTTCTAAGAAAAATACATGCCCGTGACCATGAAACAGATATAGAAAGACAATTTCTGAGTCTGAGGAAAAAGGAGGATGAGAATGTCGCAAAGTATAAGGATAACTTTAAAAGTTTATCACGACATGCTATAGATTATATACGTAACCCAAGGAGTAATATTGATCGATTTTTTTATGGGTTAAAACTATTTCTCTATCAAGAATTAGTCTCACGATCCTTCTCATCATACGAAGATATTGTCTCATTTACTATCAAAACATAAAAGGAATTCTCTAATTATTTCAACATTAAAGAAAAGAAAGGGAAGATGAGATCTGTTTAAAACTCTGGAAATGGAAATAAGTGGAATAAGGGAAAATATTAATATCCATACTATGGTAAATGTTGGATGAAACACCCCATTACTTGCCTGAAAGGAATGAGTGTCTATTACAAGGGTGGTGAAAAAGGGAACAAAGCTCGAGATTGAAAGGGAATGAAAGAGGATTTAAATGTCGAATGCTACAATTGCATAAAAAAGGGGCATTATGAAAATTAATATCCTAAGCTCCAAGTAAATATTCCTTAGAAAAGGCTAAGGGAGTTAGGCCAAGCATATGTGATCACTATTGCTAAGGTTGAACCTTCAAAAGACATGGTGGAAAGTAATTTCTTCCACATCTGTGTTTTGAATTTGGAAAAATGGATTCCATATTTTGAATAAAGAGTTCCAATTTTTTTAAATAGGTAACTTTTATTTTTAGAATTTATGAATGATTATTTCGGTATATATTTTATTTACCATGGTTAAAAGGTAAATCTAGTAAATAAGGGTAAAAAATAATATTATAATAACATTAAATTACCCTAACATGTGTCCTATTCCTATTTTTTGATACATGACCAACCATTGTCATCCTTGGGTCTATTTTGGGACCCCGTAGATCCACTTGAGAGTGATAATGACACTTTATATTAATTAATTTAATGTAAAGACAAAAATGACATAAACATATATTTTTAGTAAACCAATTTTTACATGGGGTTGTATAAGTTATCTTTTCGATTAAAAATATTCATTTGAAATATAAAAATATTTTCTACATCATGGTATTTTTTTATAATTGATATCCATCAAATAAATAAAATTATATATGACACAATAACGATACAATGTTTACCTCGTTAACGAGTGATTTAAATAATTGTTATTATAAAAAAAATATCCAAAACCAATCCAATTATTATTGGATGATTTTATTTAGAACATGAGTCATATAATCTTAGACTTTAATGAATTTGGGACCTTTATAATCTGAAAATTATTATATAATAATATAATATTTTCAAATATTCTTAATGATCCCCTCCTATCCCTTATAAAAATCCATCACCTCTAACTCATTACTCATTCCTCTCAAGCCCCTTGGTTCATCCAAAATCTTCCCAATTAAGCACCCTAAATACTTATATTACTATTATAATCCTTACCTTAGGCATAAGTCACTTCATGGAAGCCTTTTGGTTAAAACGAAAGGGAGTTACCCGATTTAAAGGTAACATCTCCTCTTAAGTTATTTTCTTTTATTTTACTTCCCCAACCCGCCCACACTCTCTTTATTCTATTGTTTTATAAAAACATTAGTATCCTAAATATTTTAGGTTTTATATGAGAATAAGTTTAACTACACTTACACACACCTCCTTCTAATGGGTATAGAACGTAATGCTTCTGTGGATGATGAACTACTACCTCACGAAATGATTATTGTTCAATCTTATACTACCACCTATTATGGTTTCCATTATGATGTAACTATAATTATATATGATATTTATGATATTTATTTTATCAATAATCTTATTTAATTATAATTTATAACATACCTTTATTTTATTCATGTTGTATATATATGATAATTTCATTTGGGGAAGTGAAAACTACAGCCCCCTCAATGTGTTATAACTCATTCATACCATACATGGAATGTATAAAAGATGGTGTTAATGAACATAAGTAATGTATATAAAATATTATATTATACTGGAATAATTATATACCTATGTTTCATTTGGTTTTCATTCATTTTAAAATAAAAAATGAAATGGAAGTAGTGTTCGTGCGTACGTACGGATTACCGTATCCATGAACGCGATGAGATTCATTCAGCATCGTAACAATTCAAGAATAATATTCATTTTATTATTAAAAATAATGTTTAATAACAAAATATAATTATGGATATGAATCAAATACAACCTATCCATGACAAACATGGCTTATGTAACAGAAAATATAATGGAAAAAGAAATAGTTAACACCTGAAACAAATGATACTACTAAAATATTATTAACAATGAAATATTCTAAGATCATCTATGATATCATATTTACTTATATGTTTCTTTTATAATTTGATAAAAATTATTTAACTATTTTACAGGAGGTTAATGTACCCTCAACCAAGGAAAAGTACAAGGTCAGGGTTAATTTCAAATTCTCTTTATTATCCGTGGTTGTTTTTAGGTGAGTATCTACTGGGATATCTTTATCACCCACAACTGTGTTTCTTAAAAATTCATTTCAAAACATTTTTACTATTTACTAGACTATGGTTCAAAGTCATTTATATCCTTGTTTGAATTTTTATAAAAAAAAATTGTATGGAATATTTCCATCTTTTTCCAAACAAGGTACTTTATGACATTTTTGTAAAATTAAGGTAAGAATGTCTTTTTAAATTATATAGTGGCTGTGATTATTCTCTTTTGCTATAACAGATTTGAAGCTTCCATTACAGTATTATAAGAATATTTTCAAAATAAATTTTTAATTTTATAATTACATGACTTTTAAATGATTTAAAAATAGAAAGAGATATTCCTCTCAAATAATTTTGATTTCATCTATGTCAACATGATTTAATGGATTTTATACTTGTTGAAGTTGATTTATTATGATAACAATATTCCATATTGTATTAAAGGTTTTGTGATATTTTTGAATGTGGATGTGTTGATTTTATACCATTCATGGTTTTTGGTTAATGTATTAACATTTTATATTCTAGTGTTAATACGAATGTTTATGTTATGTTTCAACCTTTTCATATGAGGAATGCATTGGACTTATTAAGTGATGGTGGAGCCCATTATAGCTCCTCGATGCATCAGTAGGTATCATAAGATAGACTACTATCTTGGAATAAGGCCTTGATAAAATCTTATTTTAGTCTTGGAACGAGGCCTTGACTATGTGGTTATGATGTCTGACATTATGTATTCCATCATTCTGAAATTAGTTATTGATATTAAATGTGATTATTCGACTCATATAATACCCATGTGAATAAAAAAATAGAATTATATTATTTATCTTTGACATATTATGCTGATTTTTATGTTTAAAAGGATTTTGTTTTGTTTTTATACATTTCCTTAAATTTTTATGCTTATTTATGATAGTTTTCATTATATTGTTATCCTTACTGAGCATCTGAGCTCACCCCTTTCTTATATTTTCTTTTTCCCAAGATATGAAGAAGTAAATTATGAGTAACCTTCAGGGATATGCCAATGATATGAGTGTGTTCAAAGGGTACAAAATTTTTTTTCTTTATTTCGTGATATAACGTAAATCATATGTACGTATCTAGTACTTCCAAGGCTACTAAACTAATCTGTATTTCGAGACATGATCTCTTGTGATCATGTCAATGTTATGTAATAATGCACTGACTTTGGGTAAATTCAGTTGTGGAGTTACAAATGATACAGACAATAGATGATATTTAAAATAATTTGATTTTATATTTATGTTGAAATAGTAAAAAATAACTAATACAATGCACACCAAGCCTCCTGATTTCCTTCTTCATATGTTCGTTGTGAAATTTTTTATGCACAATCCTAGAAATGTGTTTTTTCTAGAACCGATGATGTACATTTGGGTATCTCCATATACCTTGATCCACATTGATTACTTCATTAATTTCCTGATGGTGATCAGATTTCAAACAAACACCCCAAATGTTGGTGAAATAGTTGGTGATACATGACAGAAACCAACTCCATGATTCATAGTTTTCTATCTCTGCAATGTAAATGGAATGTGGAAGAGGTGAAAATTTCCATATTGGGTTGCTGTAATAAAAAATATTCCCTTGTGTTTTCTGTATAGAATCATTCCATCAATCTGAATAAAATGTTTGCTGAAACGAAATGTGGAGATATAGGGGATGAATGCCCATAACAAACGATGAAATTGAACAGGAGATGGATCAAGTTAGTTATCATGAGAGCCATGTTAATTTTTATCAAAAGTGAATAAAACATTTATATGATTCCTTAGTATGGTTTTCAATTGCTAAAACACCCAATAAGAGTAATCCCAATCACTAAAGACCTTCACAATTGCCTTCATTTTTCCCCCCATGCATTTTTATAGGAAATCATATAACTAAATGTCTATTATATCATTTCTTTCACAAGGGATATCAGAACATCTTGACATGTCCTCATCATCTCAACAAAAATTGATGAAGTTTTTTTTCATCCAATGGAATAAGATATTATGTCAGGCTTGGATGAACGCAAGTATGAGCTGCCTCAATCCTCGAGTTTCTCCAACCTCCAAATGTAATGTCTGGAATCTCTCTCAAGAAAAATCTACAATCATACCTATACTTCTCATAACATATGAGATATTTACCATGGCATGAATCCTGAACTATATTGCTACAGTTCCTCTCAATGTGAAATTTATTTAGCATTATTTTTAATGAATCTTTACTTGGAATATTCCTTCCAACATATAAATTTTTGTCTAACTCCGAAAAATTATCTAATAAAACACCAGGGAACTCAATTTCCAATGTGAGAAAATTATTATCGAATTCAGTCACATGTGTCATTTCTTCTTACCAAGATGAAAGGAGTGGTGGATGATTTATTGTATTTCGAGGTTGATGTACAACTAAGGCATTTCTCAAAACCTCCTTCCTATCTTTTGAGGAACCCTCCCCATTATTGCTATTGTAACCATATGATCCTTCATTATGAAACTCCTCATCAGATTTCAGATTGACATGTATATCTGGGAGATCATCTAGGTTGTCCTCTTCTACTGCATCATTTGGAATAGGCTCAATTTCATGGGGTGTACTATCTTCAACCACTCTTGTAATTCTACGTCTTCGTACAACTGAACATTGTTGTTTTACAATAGAAACATCAACATATAACTCCATCATGGTACTGTCTGACCATTGAGAAAATAAATTATTTTCTTAGACCCACTACACATCAGCAACCAATGGACAAGCTTGATCAGATAGTGTTGCTGGGAATTGAAAATTCTTGTAGCTCATAGACTTGATCTCTTGATCGCGTCCCAAATTTAAAGAACCACAAATTCTTTTTTGAAGTTCACTTATGGTTACAATGTCAAATGTTCAACTCGGCATAATTTTTTTGTACTATAAGAATCTTTTTTTCTCATTTTGAATAACCTCCCCATAGTAGTACACCCAGAAAAACAAGAATCTCTACGTCAGAAATTTTTCATTCATCAAAATTATGATAGTGTAACAAATATTAACAATGATGGTTGACCATATAATATTTTTACAATGAAATTTTAGGAGAAATTTCTATGCCCAAAAATATGCTAGTAATATTTCATTATATAAAAGTTTAATCACTAGTTTATCATTATTACATTATTCTTTAATTATTTATTCATTAATACTTAATCATATTATATTCATTAGTTAATTATAATTAATTAAACATATGTATTAATCATTAATCCTTCGTCATCGTTAATTAATCTATTAGTAATCATTACTAATAATAGGTGTTATTTCTAAACTATATATAACTAATTAAAATACACAATACATAACATGATTAATTACAAATAATAACTTTTTTTAACTAATCACTCATTCTTTAATCACTAGTTTATCATTATTAAGTTAATATTTAATTATTTATTCTTTAATCCTTAATCTATTATATTAATTAGTTAATTATAATTAACTAATCATATGTATTCAGTTTTAATCCTAAGTTATCATTAATTAATCTATAATTAGTCATTAATAATCATAAGTATTATTTATAAACTATATATAACTAACTAAAATACATTATCATATTTAATTACATATAATAACATTCAATTTTAAATTCTTTTGTCCTTATTTCATTCTATAACATAATAATTATAATTTTATCCTTGATAAATATAGTAATTTAAATTTTATTTTCATAGACAGTTTAGTAGTTTATAGTGAAAATATGAATCATCTTAAGTATATCCTTTGGAAGTGTCAAACCATGTGTGCATCAAGGCCCGTTGTCATGTACTAGGATACCACGGGTCAAGTCCGAAACTCCTTTACAGAATTTTCACTCCTTGGTACATCTGTGCTAGATCCATATCCATTTTTTTGTATCTAGACAGGTATTTGATTTCTTAGATAATCAAATAATCTTTATGCTACCAAAATTTCACAATAATTAATCCTAAGTTAAACCTTTTTTAATCTATACTTAATCTATATGTAATCTATAATACTGATAATAATTATTTCAATTTGTGTGTAACTAATTACATGACTTAATGAAAAATATTTATAACTAACTAAACTACTTAAAAAATAATATATTTTAAACTAAAATGAATTAAATTAAAAATATAAAAAATATTAAATTAAATAAATAAAATACCTCTAAATTATTATAATCAGAAATCCGTACGGAAAATGAATTTTTTAGAAAGGGAAGTAGTGGATTTAAGAGATATGAGGGGAAAATTGACTGAGGTGATGGGGTGGTCTTTCCCTTTTATAGGGAGCTGAGGCAAAGGAGGCATCACCAATCTTGCCTTTTTCCTATGCGTGATGCCAAAGGCATCATCACCGATGTGTCCTTTCACCTTACCCAGAGATGAATGAAGGCACCCTACCACCTTTCCCATGTCATCAATCCAGCCCAAAAGTGGGGCGGGGGAGGGAAGGTGGCATCGATGATTCTGGCCTTGTGGCATATTTTTTTATGAATTTTAACACATACCATTTTTCTTCTTTTTAGAAAACGTATAAGAAACTCGATGTGATTAGATTAGAAAAGGGGGAGATCCTATAATATTTATCTACAGGATAAAGATTATGGTCTCGCTCATGTACAGTCCAATGGGAATGATTGAAGGGTTTTTTATGGTAAAATAATAACTATTTAATCAATCAAAGTTCACAATGACACAAGAAAATAAGAAAACACCATCCATTAATCATAACCATCCATAAAATCAGGTGAAATTAAATCAATAAAACCATCAATAATAATACATGATGTGGAAGCATACAATCATACAATAATGATCACCCATCAAATAGATCATAAATACAAAATAAATACAATTAAATAAATAAGAGAGAAGTATAAATATAGAAGACTCTCCTACAATCCCTGATCCTAACCTCATCCCGATCACTAAACCCCATCTAATATTATCTAGATCGATCAAGAAATAATGGGCCTCAGTCCAACCTAGACTTACAATAGTGAGGGTTTCTTGAGATGCCCAAGTTCAATTGCCACCCGAGCAGGGTACAGGTACATAACTCCATAAGGAACTACCAACATGGTCCTATACATAGCCAGTAAATGCAGTGACATGTGAACGTGACATGCTCAGCTAAAATAAATAAATAAACTACAGAAAGGTACATAAATAATCACCATTGATACTTGGGACCACATCCCTAATCACCCATAGCTACTTTTTCCATTGTTAGAATATCTCTGAGCACATCACGATTACCACACCAAACAATGTAACGACATAGAGAACCGATCCACCTCACTATATAGTGATACAGAATCGTGGGATATACTCACCCCAGTATACTAGATCGGAAATTCCTCAACAAATAGTAGACCCTCATCAAATATAAATCCATGAGACCCCACTGTAAGACCCCCACCGAGATAGCATGTGATGATCCCCCTTGGTATGCACGATCGACCACACAATGGTATATTGAAGGACCCTGATAGATAGCAGGCCATGATCCACCATCGTAAGACCCCCACTGGGATAAAATGAAATGATCCACTACAATATACATGAGATAATGTTACATGGGTGAAACTCACTATGGCATATAGATCTGATCATGCTCACACACATGGCATTAACATATAGTAGACACCCTATTGTTTCAGATTATAAGAGTATTAAATAACACTATTGGGGGAGTGGGTGAATTGTAATATATAAAATTAAAAATAAAATCACAATCCACCTTATATAGGTTTATCAAATGAACTTTACCTCTAATTCTCAAAGTATATAATTTTTTATAACAAAGTAATTATTTTTTTATATATATCACGGAACAGAAATATAGATTTGTAAAAACAGGTAAAGTAAACATTATAAAACAAGTAATAAAAAATTATAAAACATTTATAAAAAATATTTCCACTCTTTAACCTTAGAAGTTAATTAATCCAATAACCATAATTTTAGGTATCCACAATTTTCATCTACCATAATGGTATGTATTCCATAAACAATTAATCCCTTGATACTATGATAATAAGAACCTCAGTTTCCCTAATCCTATGAACCCTTGACCACACCACATCGGAAATCTCGATCTCTCAGAAACCTTGAGACCCCTCAATCTCAAAATAATGAACAAATGATTAAAAATAAAAAAAAATTCTTAAGAAATTTACAAAATATCCTCACAATGGATCCCTTATGAAAAATCATCACAAATTAATTAAAATGAAGAGATCACTCAAAGAAACACAATTTAATAAAAAGATTCACAACAACTCTTATATCATGAGTGCTGAAAGTAATTCCTACACCCAACAAGAAACTTGTATTTATACGAATTTCTTGGATGTTCATCTCCACATATCTCGGAGGTGGTTGAAACAACCTTGGATGAACTCTTTCCACAGTTGGAATGTTCTAATAGCTTCTCTGTATTATGCTTGAAATGTAAATACACTGATACAATGTCTTATGATTAAATGTTATAGAATAATGATTGTTCATCTGATGGAAGGATATTTCTTCATTCGATAGATTTAAAAACATTATATCTAGATATCATGTCTGCCTCCATTTGATGAAGTTCATCTGATGTTCTTGATATAACTTCATCTAATAGACTTTATTATACTTTTACTTCATAAATTTTATAAATCTTCCTCCAGTTAAATAAGTAATTGTATATCTGATGTACAATATACATGTTTTTCCAATTACTAATAATAATTCCATCCGTTGAACAATGTTTCTAGATCTAGTAAAATATCTTTTCTACAAAAAAACTCAGAACTAGGGATGTATAAAGGTTAGTAAAATAAAACTTTTAAGTATGTAGTTTATTATTTTCAAAATTAGGATAGAATGTGTTATAAAGAAAAATTCATCATGACAATGTTAATATTATTTGAAATAACAAATTAAAAGCATTAAATAGAGAAAAATAATGTTTAAAAAATTTATAAACTTCCCAAAATCTTGTATGATCTCCCCCTTTTTACCTTTTACTTCTATGTTTCTTTCTCCCATATTGTTTTAGAATTTTTAAACCTCCATCCCATCTTTTCTTCAAACTATTTATATTTTTTATCCAAAAAGTTATAAACTTTTATCCCCCTTTGTGATTTTTTAAAATTAATGGAAAAAATATAGGAGGTTGAAAGAGTAATTGAAATTTTAGGGAAATAAATTCTACACAAAGAATCTGTATGAACATAAAAACATTATCAAAAAATTTAAGGAAGATATTTAACAAAATTAATCGAAAAAAATCCATCTATGAAATGTATGAAGTAGAACATCCAAAATATACATTTAAAAAATGTTAGTTAGAGTTATTAAAAAAAATCAAGAGTTCAGAAAAAATATGAATCTTTCTTTATAAGTTTCTTTATGATAATATTTAAGTTTATAACATATTCTTGATATTTATCTGATAAATAAACAATTATCTTTAACCTTTTCATATATTATTCTATATATTAATCTTTAATAACTTCACTTTGATTCTCTTGTAAAATGATAATGGTTTTATTTATATTAAAAACTACTTTCTTGAAAGCTCTTAGTTTTATACTGTCTCCCATGTTTTCTTCTTGAACAACCATTATTATATTCAATCTCAAAAATTCATCTTTAAATTAATCTAATAGATTTTATTTTTTAACATCATCATCTTGGTTCATTACAAGAAACTTCAGATTATCTGTAAACCTTGAGGTCTAATGGAATTCATGATACATTATTCTTGTAATCTTTGTAACTGATTTATTTGAGTTTCAATTCACTATATTTTTTCATCATTAAATTTCCTATCACCTTAATCATTCATAATCCTTGAATAAGGTCTCTCAATCTACATGAATCTAATTGATATATTCCTTTGAAATATTTGATGTCATCTTAATTATGAATAACATGTTCAGTAAATTGTTTTAAGGAACTCAAATTTTCCATCACATAAATAATACTTTGTAAATATTTACATCTAGCTTATATGTTGACAAAATTTTTCATCATTCAATCCAACTAATGGATTACTTATCTTAGTTAATTAATACTCATCTCCATACAGTCTATATATTTTTTGGTGTAGAAATTGAATAATCTAAAGTCACACTATGTACTACAGCACATAGTGGCCGAGAATGTCTTCTTTCAATTTTTACATTAGATCAATCATAAAAAAGTTCCATGAAATTTTCATCACAATCATCGCATGGAGGTTTGTATCATTTTGAGACTTGAATTGTTGAAATTTTCTTCTGATGATTCTTCCTCATCTATATTGTTAATGTAACTTATTTCAATTGTTACCCCCACCCTTAGTTGTAGTTGTATGGGTGTGGAGGGGATTTGGGTGTGGTCATGGAGCCAAGTCCCTAAACCAGTGATTTACATGAATT
This sequence comes from Viscum album, assembly GCA_963277665.1. Lineage (NCBI taxonomy): Eukaryota > Viridiplantae > Streptophyta > Magnoliopsida > Santalales > Viscaceae > Viscum > Viscum album. Next base: position 213,665,324 of record OY728119.1, on the reverse strand, counting down.
TTCTTCTTTGCGTGTGTTCCAATTTCATAGTTGTACACAATTTTATGAAAATAACTTCAATTGTAAGATCTTAAATGTATACATAACACTACTAGGGGTGAATTTTAGTTTATAATATAAAAAATACAATATTCATAATCCTCCTTATATTGGTTTATCAAATTGAATTTCTTTCTGATTTTCATAGTATAGAAAATATTATAATAAACTAAGTAATGATTTTGAATTGATTGCATAGTGGAAATATAGACTTGTAAAAACAAGTAAAATAATCATTATAAAACAAGTAATAAAAACATAGATAATTTTTATAATAATTATTCACACTCTTTAACCTTAATATTTAAGGAAGTAAATAACCATTACTTTAGGTATCCACAGTTTTAACATAACCATAATGGTCTATCCTCTTTAAATAGGGAATCTCTTAATAGTTAAGATTGGTAGAACTTCTATTTCCCTAGCCCCGGGAACCCTTGATCACACCAGACCTGAAATCTTGATCTCCCAAAAACCATGAGATCCTTTTATCTCATAATATCATACAAACAATTACAAGAATATAAATTCTTAAGACATTTACAAAATATCCTCATAGTGGATGCCTTATGAAAAAGACTCATTGAGGAATTACAATAAAGCGGTCACTCAATGTTACAAAATGTTATAAAAAGATTCACAACAACAGTTAGATTGTAGATGATTAAAATCATCCCTCCTCCTCTTATATAGCTTCTTGTTATATTCATTTATCGAAAAATCATATCCACATAATTTAGAGGAAGTTTCAAGAACCTCAAATGAACTATTTCTACACTTAGAAAGTTCTTAAATATTCTTTATCTCATAGTCATAATTTTAATAGACTGCTACAATGTCTTCATATTCATTTTGATATAATAACAATTGTTTGTCTTGATAAATTATATTTATTCATCCGATGGATCTAATAAATATTTTTCTCGAAATCATTTCCACCACAGTCTGATGTACAATATACATGTTCATTATATTACAAAGAATAATTAATTCATATGATAATTTTTTCTATATCTGGTAAAATAACGTTTCTATAAAAAAATATTTAGAACTAGGGAAGTATAAAATTCAGTAAAATTTAAAATTTTATGTATTTGGTTTTTGATATTAAAAATTAGGATAGAAAGTGTTAGAAAGAAAATTTTGACTCAACACACTAATCCACCATAATAATCTCTGATGGATGACCTCAAGTATTATAAGAACCTTCCATGCATGCACCTGTGACTTTAGTAGATAGAAAGTAAACCTCTAGGACCCCACTGTAAGCCCTGATAGATAACACATAGAATGATATTAAAACATCACATATCCAAATCCATTATAGCCCCATTCATATCATTATTCCCGATAATCCTTACATATCCACAAGAGTTTATATTTCATTAATATCATGACCAACCAGAGGTAGTTTATCATATCAAGCATTAACACGCATAGATATATCATCATTAACATCATCAAAAACTTGTGAATCCATATGAAAAACCCATCATACAACCATGATCAAATTACTAGGATCCTAACCCATAACATCACCATTGTAACATCCTCAAACAACTGATTCAGGTTCTAGGGTGATACCCACGTTCATCACTACCCATTTTTGAGTACTCCATCTCAAAAGGGGATCATATCTCTAGACTATAACCAGGTCTTTGAGACCTCATCAAGTCTAGGAAACCTCATGAGTTCCCATAAATCAAAATTATGTCATCTAGTTCAAAACCCCTAAATTTTAGTCATAACGCTCCTCAACATCATCAACAATCATCAAGGCTTGACTGGCTTCTTAGGAATGTTTTACAAGGGGGATTTCATAAAGTTCTTCCCCATTCTAAAATACTCCATGTTGGTTTAAATTCACAACCTATCCATTCATCTCATTAGGATTTACCCACCAAATTCAGCACACTGTAGTGGGGATAGAACACCCCACAACATATAACTAATATGAAGTCTTAAATACATCTCTTAGTATTCACATGCAAAAACCCTAGGCCATTCATCTTAGGTTATCAATAAACTCAACATAATGGTCTCTAATGGATCCTATTACTAGGGTAATTGTGTCACATTCATCAAATTAAAAAACACACCACATGAGGTCTTAGTTTCTATGGAATACTTGACTATAATCAAGGCCTCATCCGTTATAAACTAATGTAATCAATCTAGTTCCAAGGACCCTAGTGGCTCTAACACTTTGTTCAGTTTAATAGTAAATTGCATTATAAATAAAAAATATTATTAAGTCAAGTTCATAACATTAGTGGAAACATTAAATTCACATTCCACATCAAATCATACATAAGTCTATAAGGAATGTGAAAAAGACCTCACAGCCCATTCAAGAATCTTTCTCCTTATTAATCCACCACTCGACAACTTCGCAAAGGTTACCCAAGCCCGTCCAAGCCCATTCATCTCAACCGAACATCATCCATCACCACGAGGTCCTAACACCATGAACATAATACAATTTAATTAAACACATTAAAATTATAATTAATTATTTAATATAAATAAATTAACAATTATAATTCAATTTAAACTATTTGGGAACAAAATATGAAATTCACACTATGGGTTATCGTCGAACCTAAACCAAGAACAACTACTCAGAGGAGGTCCACACCATGATCCTAATTTCAACCCAGGTGAAATTCATATTAATCAGAACCAATTAAAAAATAAATTTACATTAATTTAACCTAAAACCCATGGAAAATAAAATAGTGAGATTCCTCCCTCAAAACGGTGGTGAATGATGTGAAAATTTCATATCAGGATGTCCTCTACAACAGTTTAATGTAATGCCCATGTGACTCAGATGGTTTCACCATTTTATATTTAATCATCATCAAAATTCCTAATAATGGGATGAAAATTAGAGAGGAGGAATGGTAAAGTTAAGTGAAGGATAGTGAAGATTGATTCTCACCTTAAATCGCTACAAAACCACCAAAAACTAATGCATGCATGAAGAGAAAATTACTGATAAATGGGGTGAAGCCCCCTATTTCATGTGAAAAAGAGAAATAGAGAAATGTGGGATAACCTTCTAAAAACATAAGGAGGAAACGTTTTCATCCCCCCCAACCCCCACCGGTCATCCAGAACCTCCAGGAAATGGATCCTACCATTTCCAAACACCACTAGTTGGCCGGTGACATGGATTTTGAAATTTAGCTGCCCGACCACCTAGGGCCCTATCTGATGCTCTCCTATACCTCCCAAACACATAATAGTACTACTAGAAATCAAGATTATGACCACACCTATATTTCCATAATTTTATTTGATCATGGAAATTGGGAACCTACAACCATGGTCCAATTTTGACTAATGGATTTAGGTCAGTTATAGCCAATGTCAAAGCCAGACTATGGCTATAGTTTTACCCACTGATGAAACTCATAATTTAATTTATTTTATTCTATAGTAAAATTTTATAACCAAATGAATTTAATATTTTATGGTTAATTATCATAATTTTATGTATTTAAAATAACATCATTTGAATTTATGTATTTCAAGAAAAAATTATCTGTATAAATTTTTTAGTCAACCGTAGTATTTTTATCATAAAATATTATCTATGGTGAATTATTTTGTGAAATTTTGTGGATTTATTATTAAATAATAAATAAATTTTTTTATATATATAGTTATAGTTTAATCCACTATTTGGGGTGTGATTAATGACCATGATGTCAATATTGATGTGGACCCCACTGGATGGGCCCCACCACAATAATTTGGCCATAACATGTGTTCGCATATTTGGATGGGATTGATATTTTGATAGATTTTAGATGAACTTATGTGGATAATTTCATTCAACAAGCTAAACTTTTAGTTTTCATGTTATCATGGTCAAAAATGGGTATGAAGTCAAAGTGTCCAGATTCAATGAATCTAACAGGATGGAGGCTTGTTAGAAATGATTTGATCATAACTCCATTAATATGTGAAAAAATGAAATGGAATTTTAATAGTGAATGTGAAAAAAATATGGAAATAAATTAACCTAATTCCATTCTCAAATATTAGTCCATTAATATATCCAAAAAAATTATGGACATTTGATACGTTAAATCGAGAGAGATTTATTGGAAAAAATCATTTGTTGTAATTATTAATCTGTAACACCTTCAACACATAGAAAATTTAGCTTAAATTTTGTGGATGAAAATTGGAGATGTGGATGAACAACTTTAATGAATACAAAATGTATATATTAGTAAATTTAATGGTCCAAAAACAGGTAATTTTTTAGAGGATAGAATTGGATATAATATTTTCCACCTCTCGTTCCAATAAATATGTACCACCTCTCCCCATTAAAGGAATAAATTTGCAGTGATCCATTTTTTATGATTTTTTTGTTATTTTTATGAAGAAATTATTATTTTTTTTATTTTTTATTAGTTCCTATCTATTGGAAAATATCCCATCCTGGTGGTTCTTTTGGGTAGGTTGTGTTTTTTGATTAGGTTTTAAGTAGTTAAGGAAGGTTGAATGTTAAAGGAGGATTGAAGATTGAGTGGGACTCTCAGAACTAATATTTTATAGCTTCGACGTGAATAATTTCATTATTTTTAAATGATCTCATGGAGAGTTCACGTGAAGTGAACATGATTTTTAGAAGATCTTGTATTGAGATCATGTGAAGTACCTGAAGACATGATATGGGTATTTGAGGATATCATAGAGATATCATTCAAAGCACATGAATACACTAAATGATTGAAAGAGGATATCATATAGTGATAATGTGAATCACATGAATGAAAAGAAGCTGAAAATGAAAGGTATATCACACGGTCATTAAAAATCATATGATCATATAACTGTCTTTGGATATCATAACGGGATCTCATGAAGTGCTTGGAGACAATGTTTCTAACACTGCATTATTTTCATTTGACCTCCTTATAGGGTCACATAAAGTGTTAGAAGAAAATGGTACATGCCTCATGATTGTATTTGGATTTCATGATCAGATCATGTGAAGTGCCAGAATATAATGATGATGATCACGTGAAGCACTTGTTAGATAAAGTTGGAGATCATGCGGAGCAATCACATGATGCTGATAAGGTGAATTGATGAGGTGGTATAATGGATGACCAACCTTGATTTGTGGAGTTAAGGTTGTGTATTTCTTATTATAAATACCACTAACACTTATTTAAGAAGTTAAGAAGTTTTCTTAAGTGATTTGATTCGAATAAAAAGTATGCTTCATGACCTGAAAAATGTCTTGCATTGTAGTCTTGGAATCCTCATAATCAGTAGAAAGTTTTTCAAAAGCATCTCATGAAGGATTCTCAGGAAGTGAAGTATGTACAGAGTGTTTGTGTTCATAGGTATACCTTTTTATATCACACAATAAAAGTGAAATAAATATGGTATCATGATGCATGTGATCTAAACAATGTATTACAATCCACAAAATATGAACAAGGTTTCATGATCCACGTGATCTAAACAAGGTATATTGATTTACATTATCTGAAAAAGGTCTTGAAATCCAAATGAAACAAATAAGGTCACACAAAATGGTCTTGTGAAGTGTTTTATTTACTGAGTTTAGGAATAATTATCATATTCATGATATCTACATGAATAGAACAAAGTGTCATGGTTGAGTCATGTGATCCGCATGATCTGAAGGATGAATTGCGAAGGGGTATTATGGAAGAGTCTTTCCCAAAGGTGGTTATCATCTAATTGATGAAACATGAGCATAAATACACACATTAATGTGAATCAAAATAGAACTGAATGTCAAAATATTCTACTAGAGGATAATTGTGTTCAGTTTAGAGAGAGAGTAGTGAGCTTCCAAATTTTGAATAGTTGTAAACTAGGTGGGGAAGTGAGTTTTATCCGAAATTTGTAACATTAGTGAGCATTAATATATTTGGTATATCAACACATTTTCTTTGTATTCTTCTTATACATATCCCATTGAGGGTTAAAAAAGTATAAATATAGTTTCCTGTACATATTTTAGTTCACATTTATATGATGCAAAAGAATAGGGTGAAATGATAGTTTTGTCTAATGAAGAACCATGATATATAGAGATAATTGTTTTAATATATCACACCTTGATTCAACCCTTCTTTTATAACCTATTTGTGATAAAAATTGGTATTATAGTGAAAGGTTAAAATTAGTGTTTCTCTCTCAGTGGTTTCAATAGATGTTGTTAATCATAAAGGGATTCTGGTCTTCAAAGGAAACAATTTATGGTTATGGAAGAATCAGATGAATCACTACTTTTTATCATTAGGTATGGATGTATTTAAAACTATGATGTATGTTGTTTCTTCTATTGTGAAAATTTTAGTTTTATCAGAAGAATAATTAAGAGAATTCGATGATAATTTCAAAATAATAAATACCTTTAGAGGATCTCTATCAAACAAAATCTATATAAAGGTTATGTCATGTAAGTCAACGCATGTCGTGTGGGGAAATCTGTTAAATATATAAGAAGGAAATTCCAAATTCATAGAACCAAAATTACAGGTTCAGTGGAACAAATATTAGGATCTAAGAATTCACCCCATTGATTTTCTAGATACATTATTTTACCGGGGAAATGTTGTCATGGAAGAAAAGCATGATCTCAGATAAATTATTGAATATATAATGATAATTATGCACATATTGAGAGTAATATCTCCTAGGTTGAATCCAAATGAATTTGTTCTAGAAGATATATGTAAAAAAATCTAATATTTAATAGATTATATAGAACTCTTGTGGCATATGAGATGAAAAATGATGATAAAGAGTTTGTGGAAAAAATGGAAATCTAAAGAGGTGGATTTCAAGGCTATGAAGAAGCTCAATATAGATTATGATTAGGAAAAAGAAGATATGAATGATGTCATCTCATAAATTTCCTCAAATTTATGAATAATAAAAGTAATGTTGAAGGGAAAATTTATATATTAATCTTTATATGTGTAAGGGTTGGACATATTACAAAAAAAGTTCAACAAGATGTTCTAAGATGATAATGCGGAAGAAGTCAAAATCCCAATGAACAATTATTCAGCCTATTTGAAATGTAAGGAAAGTGTGATGTGAAATTTATTTAAGAATAAAATATTTCACAAGGGAATGTTAATTATGAAAAAAAACTAAGGTAGAAGAAATGGAAGACTATATAGATCTTTAAGAATTTGTTATAGTGGAAGTTGCTGGTAATCCCCAATCAAGGTAATAAAGAAGGGATGATGAAGGAGAATTCTAAAGAAGATTTGACCTTCATGTTGAATTATAAAACGTTCCTAAGTAGATAAATGTTTGGAGGGGAAAAAATTTTAAATTTAATATGGTGGATCATGATTCAAAAATCTATATGCATCTGTGGGAAGAAAAGAACTCTGATTTGAAGGATGAAATTGAAAAACTCAGATCTAAAAATATTGATAACTTATGGAAATTCGTTTTGTTTAACATAGATAATGAAGAACAAACCAAGGTTATCTATAGTTTTAAAAACATAATAAAAGATTAATTCAATCATATTGAAGAACATTAGAAGGAATTCTACAACGTATAAAGAATGGTTCAGGGTTAATAGAAACTCTTGAATCCTAAAATGACTTTGGGAAATTAGATTCTACATGAAATAGAAAAAGTGAAGTCACAATTCAAAGGTCTAGAAAAATAGCCAAAGGAATGTACAACAAAGAATATGTCATATCAAAATGACACTACTTGTAAAAGAGTTGATTGGAAAAAGAATTAAATGATGATTGATGTCAAACCACAAGCTCCCAATCCAAGGTTGATGGTTTACTTGGGTATGAACTTGAATCATAAGTTTCATATAAATAAAGGGATAATCAGTGGTTTAGAAAAGATGCACATGAAAACACAACATATTAGGTGTTATTACTATGAAAAGATGGGGATTATCAAATTTTTTGATCCATAGTTTAGAGGTATCATTAGGGGTAAATACAAAATATGCATCCAAAAAAAGTTCAGTGTTCTAGGAATTTCTTTAATTGATATTATTTTGTGTGTGGATGATTCAAACACATGGACAAATATTCATCATCAGCAATACAATGGAAATAAATAAATAAAACCCAACGAAAGTGCATATAGTACCCTAAGGGAACATCAAATGATATAATAATGAAAAATACATTTTCATCTTTTCAAGATGAGGTTGTACCATAATATTTATAAGAATATAAAGAACATCAATCAATATCAAATATGAATCCAAATACAAGGATCAAAAATAAAAGAGCTAAGTAGATAGTGGATACTGATATTTCTTTCAAAGAATTAGATCACAAAAGAATATGAATTACTGATAGTGAATACTGTAAGAGTTGGTGTCCTAGAACCAATTGGTTTTACATTGATTACATGGATATTTAATGTATTGTTACACATTGTTCATTGTTCTTCATGACTATGATGGAATAATTTCCTAGAGTTTTTGTTTAATTAATAAGGTCATGGCAGTTCCCAACAATGATGAGATCCTTGTAATGCTATAACAATATTTTTAAATATAGTTTTGTGGTCAGATGATATTCTATTATAGGAAACATAGCATGAATACCGTCATATGCGAGTACTCATAAGCATATGATACTTCCTCTCATGTTTTTTTCACTTCGTAATCTCCAAGATAAGAGGTTATGCGAACAGACCCGCTGGTTGGAATTCCACTTGTTTTGGTGTCATCGGATATTTCTATCTGCGAGTGTATGAAATGATCCTTAGACATTAATATTATCATTAATATGTGTCACTACTTACACACTTTGATTTACTGATGAAAACTATCACGCAGAAAGGTAGCGGGAAGTAGGGTCTGTCATTAGTGGCATGTTATTAATGGATAAGTCGAGGAAAGATTTTTCCCGTCTATTTATGGAAGATGACATCTCGGCCCCTTGATTGAAATAGAACCATCTTGAAAAAACTGATATCCATGGTGTAACAATGAGTTTATTTAATGTATTCAAAGAATGACGTATCCAGCATAAAATTTGATGACATAATCATGAAACCTTCTTGAGAGAGATATTGTGAAAAGGGATTATATTACACATCGAGTGTTCGTATATGGATGTCGTTTTGGCGACTTTACATTATTTCTCTTGGGTGCCTCGACCCATTTCTAGATAGTACTCTTGGACTTTAGGCAAACCCACTGAATTCTAATGAGAAATAATCTTAGAGGGTCACACACTAAGTGTTTTTGGTGGTCTCATTTAAATTCTATTAGAATTTAAATAATGAAATAAATATTATTCTCAAGACTATGGAATAATTTTATTCACGTTAAAATGATTTCATAAATTAAATAAAATATATTTATTTATTTAATTGAACAATAAATAAATATTTATTTACTAGTTTCTAAATATAATATTTATTTAAGAGAACAATGTATTTATTTAATTATTCAGGTGTTCAATAAATGGAAGTGGAATTCGAGTAGACCAAGGTCGTTCTAGTAGTAAAATTATTATTTGCATGATTGTAAATAATTATTTAACTAGTTGGAATAATTTAAAATAATGCTATTGTTATTTTGTGATGTGAAATTTTATTTATTATTCTGTTCTACGCAAGTTAGCTCACTATAAATAATGATGTTGTATTAATATTAAATGAATGGATTTTCTCTAACTTCATGAATGTATTTAATTTTTGCAATTAAATTAAATATTTTAACTGAAATTCCATGTCTATAAATAGAAAAGTACCCCTTATGTTCCATAGACCGCACCACATGCCTGGTGAATTGAGAATTGTTGAGGAAAAAAGTTCTCTCTTGAATCCTCTTCTCTCCTCTCCTAATAACGAGAGACGTTCTTCATAGCTGAAGAACAAGGGATCAAGAACCACTAACACAAGACACTCTTTTTGTCGTGCTAGCCCCCAGAGAACAAGTGATGTCGATCAGAGGCTATCAGAGCATGTGTGGATCACTGCTAGAGGGATTGTAGTTTAGATCCTTACAAGTGTAATGAGATAATCTGGAAGGGTCAATCCAAACAATCAACATCATTAAAAAAGAAAAATACCAATGATCTAGGAATTATTTTTATCTATGAAATTAATTAAATTAATTATAAAATGATGTGCAAGATCATCTCTAAAGGTTTCAGGCTTCTTTCTTCTTTATCTAAATTTTTGATTATATTTCATAGAGACTGACGTTCATTGTCGTATTGATCCCAGAATAATCATTAATGATAGTAAAAATCAAAGTTGGGTGTCGTCCTAACCATGCTTCTGCTATTCCCAGAACCTTCAAGTTGTATCAGAGTGGTGACATCATAGTTTATAATTATTTAAATATTTTTCTGATGAATTATGCATTTAATAATTTAGTTGTTTCAATTCAAGTTATTCATTCTGCAAGTCTGAATCTCGAGGTCTATTCCTCGTATTTTGTTTCTCGTTCAACTTATAGAAATGATCTTTTATTTTAATTTTGATTAAATTAAAATATTATATATCATCCATAGGTTCCAAATATTCTTGGGTGTACAACACCAGAACACATGGCGTGTATTCGGTAGTACACGCCGTGTAGTCAAGATTCAAAGCATCAGACAGGTCTGCCAAACCAAGCCGTGTGTTGGAGTCTTTCTATGTTATAAATGACTCCGTGTGTTGACCAGGAATAGGTGGCACACAGTTTTAGTATTACACGCCATGTGGCCCAACGGAAATGGTGTGTAGTATCTTCGGTTTAGGGTTGGACCATGTACCCCATACACAACTTTCCCTACTGAAGACCATTTAATGAGGAACTATAAGGCGTGTGGACCACTGGACATGCCGTTTACTCCAATGATTTCTGAAGTACACCCAAACATTGTTTCTCCGTGCGTGTACTTCAGATAGATGGTGAAAAATATTACACTCTGTGTTTTTGAAACTACACGTCATGTACTCATCCAAATTACACAGATTTATTAAAAATTATCATTCTATTATACAAACCCTTGAGATGTTTACCATCGTACATGCATAAAGCTGAGGCAGAACATGTGATAGGTGTTTGATATATGTGTGTTTTTATTTAACATCTTCAAAATGTTTTTTTCTACTCATTGGGTTGTTATGAAAAGAAATTAACTAGGTTTCCTCCAAGGTAATGTTACGTACAAAGATGATTTTAAATGAATTTATTTGTTTAAAATTATGATGGATGATAATATCAATGAAATTCAGAAAAGGATTTAAGATAAAACTAATTATTAATTAAATATGATAATTAATTAATTCAAGCATGATTTATATTCAATGAGAATGATTAAAGAATTTAATGATAGTTTTATTTGTGCATAAATATCGTTGCATATATGGATGATCTTGAGATAGACCATGACCTTTGTATGTGGATGGCTTCTTTTAATTTTTTTATTTGAATTAAATTTTTTGCCTTGCGAGCCTCCTCTTCATTAATATGTAGGGCCTACGTGCCCATTGTTTATTTTATGTAAAACCCCCTTTACACCTCACATGCATGGGAGTTAAAGAAAGGCATATATAATGGATGGAACACCGAAGCTAGTGGAGGCAGTTCAAGATAGAGCTGAGACGAAACCTATCCCAAGAGATACAAACGTGGATAGGTGGAAGCAGTAAACACTGACCCAAATGGATCACCATGTTACTCACCTTGGTCAGGGTTAGTTTATCAACATCTACATAAACTAACCATTATAAAACATCATGATCATTCCATTTACTTTATTTTTTCTATCAGTTGCATGGTTTCTCATTATGCAAGTGTTGTCACGAGCCCATAATTAATGAATTAAACAAGAATACAAGATGGAACTAAAATAAAACAAACTTATGTGTAAATACTGTGAAGAAATGGTTAATCACATAAGTATGTTCCACAAAATATTAACAATCATGTGGTAATGATGATAATAAATTCACGCATAAAAGATAAAAATCCCTCAAATAAAATATTATGTCCAAAGAAGGCTTCTATTACTTGATTAAAGGGAAAAATAAATAAAACAATGTGCTTGACCAGCCCTTTATGGGACACTCACTTTTATACAGGAAGCCCTTATGAAAGGTTTCGTGTTGACTTAACCATATTACATTAATTGGATTATCCTTTGATAGACTTGGTGTAATATTGGAGGCAAGAGTTGAGGAAATCCAAAGTCATGATTTCAGGCTTGGGGAGTCCACTAAACATATCTAGGAGCTTCAAGTCCGTAGTTGTAAAAGACCTACCTACCTAAATACCTTCTAATAGCTTGACCAACCCTTTGGGGTTATGTGAAGGCTAATATGGATCCTTGCCACTAGAATGTCATGGAAACTGGACATTCCGAGTTCAATGGTGAGGTCCATTAGAACTTGATAAAATAGTGGGAGACTTAATAAAATTTATTATTTCTCATAATATGTAATTAAGAAAGTACTAATGATATTATCTTTTAATTATAGAATAAAAATTACACGCTCATCAACCACATTATCCCTACGATCAATTTTGGGTACAGACAACATCATCACCAACAATTACTTCCAACAATGGTTTAGATGCCTTTATGTTATCCGATGGCATGAACATAAGTCTTATGTTCTTTAGTCAGTATTTCGTAATCTGCCTACAAAGGAGGTGATTGATGAGGATTTATTGGTCTATGAGAAACATATAAACGATGTGGTCAGCATTCAATTTTTGATGTTATCATCAATGTCTAGTGAGCTCATGAAGTCTCATTAAAACATGGATGATTATAGCATGCATGAGGACAACCATGGTCTTAACCAGGAGAGAGAAAGACATGAAGTGTCTGAGATCTATAAGTCACTCTTTCAGATTAATCTTGGAGAAGGTTCCCCAGATGGGCCTCATGTAGTCATGCTCATTGGATACATTGAGCGCCTGGAGGTTCTTGGTTTTTAACTCCCCGAAGAACTGGGCACTGATCTCATTCTTGCATCACTACACCGAAGATTATCTAACATTGTTGTCAATTTCAATATGAACAATATTGAGAAGATTCTATCTGATCTTATTTTCCTTATTCGCCAAGTAGACAATGATATGAAGAACAAAAATCCTTATTTCCTTATAGTGAATATGAGGAAAGGTAAGGAGAAGAGATTTAATCCCAAAGCTTCATCAGGGCCTTCCAAGAAAAGAAAGATCAATGGGGAGGCAAGGGAATATGAGGCTGTTTGTTTCGCATGTGGGTGGAAGGTCCACTGGAAGAACAACTCCACCCAGCCTAAGAAGGAAGGGGAAGCTTCAGGTGCATTTTTTATAGAATGAAATCTATCTATTTATACAAATTGGGTATTATATACAGCTTATGGTGCTCACATATGTATCCAAATACAAGAACCAAGTAGATTAAGTAAGATTGATCGAGGGGAGAGGTTGATCTACATGAATCCAATAGAGCCAGACTAGCTGTTGTAGCTCTTGGGGACTACCACCTCACGTTGCCAACTGGGATGATCTTGGTGTTAAAGGGTTGTTATTATGTGCCTTCTGTTACTAAAAACATTATTTATCTATCCAAATTAGATACAGATGGATTTGTTTTCTAGTTTGGAAATGAATTTTGCTTATTTTTCCAAGATAGCATTTTTTGTGGTAGGGAACATTTATACAACAGACATTACGTGTTAGATTACAAAAACCAATTAATGGAAATTGATAACAAAGACTCGTCTCATGAATCATACCACACCCAACTTTGGCATCACCAGCTAGGTCATGTAAATGAGAAACTCTTGAAAAAGATACATCAAGATGGATATTTATATTCTTTCAAATTAAAACCATTTGGAGTATTTCATGAATGTTTACAATGCAAAATGACCAAATCCCCATTTAGTGGGATAGGTTTAAGGTCTAAAGAACTTCTTGAATTAATTCATACCGATTTTTGTGGACCATTTCCAGTTGAAGCAAGGTACGGTACTCATACTTCATAACTTTTACAAATGATTTTAGTAGATATGGATATATCCACTTAATTAGTTATAAGTAGTATTCTTTTGATAAGTTAAAATAATACAATATTGATGTTGGGAACCATCATGGTAAGAAGATTAAGATACTTCACTCAGACCAAGGTGGACTATATCTTAATCAAGACTACATTGAATACATGTTGGATTTTGGGATCATATCCCTACTCACTCCTCCAAAAACACCCCAGTGGAATTGTGTGAGTGAAAGGAGTAAATACACCCTGTTGGATATAGGGATTTCAATGACAAGTCATGAGAATCTTCCATTATCCTTTTGGGGATATGCATTATAAAAAGAGGCACACATACTATACCAAGAACCATTTAAATCAATAAGTGGTATTCCATTTGAGTTTTTGAGTGGAAGAAAAGCCATGTTATCAAATTTACACGCGTGGGGGTGGAAAAGCTTTTATTAAGGAATATTTAGGTAAAACACTCACACCCCAAGGCACAACATGTACCTTTATAGGATACCCAAAGGAAAAAGGGGGATATTAACTATAAAACCCCTTATACAAAAAGGTTATAGTGGAAATTCATGCAATATTACTTTAGAGGGAGCACATCTCCAAAAGAGATAGTGGGAGAGAGATAGACATCAATGAATTCAAGGCTCAAGGTACACAAGAGTTTGTACAGAAATAGATTCCACTAAGCCATGTGGAAGAAGAATTTATTCCAAAGACACAAGTACTGCGTAGGAGTACAAGATAGGTTATAGATCTGGAATGGTACAGTTTTATATTTACTGAGGATGGTGACTCCTTATTAGTTGATAATAACGATCCTCTAACCTACAAGGAAGAAGTAAGTGGAACAGACATTTCCAAGTGGCATGAAGCTATTAATTCTGAAATGGATTCCATGTACCAAAAAAAAGTGTGGATTTTGGTAGATCCTCTAGTTTATATAAAGATTGTTGTTTGAAAATGGGTATTCAAGAAGAAACTGGACATGGAAGTACAAGTTAGTACTTATAAAGAATGACTTGTTGCAAAAGGATTTAAATAGTGTCAATGAATTGACTACGATGAAACCTTATCACCAGTTGCAATGATGAGATCCATCAGAATTCTATATTTCATTATGGCTTACCATGACTATGAGATTTGGAAAATGGTTTTCAATATAGAATTCCTTAATGGGAACCTTTAAGAATATGTCTACATGACACAACCTGAAGGGTTTGTGACTCTAAAGGATGCCAATAAGGTATGGAAGTTGCAGAAATCCATTTATAGATTTAATAAAGCATACAAGTAGTGGATCATTTGTTTTGATGAAGCCATAAATGAATTTGGTTTTATCAAGAATGAATTTGAGCCCTGTGTCTACAAATGTATTAGTGGGAGTGCATTCATTTTCCTAGTAGTATATTTTGATGACATATTACATATTGAAAATGAGATACCATTATGAAAGTCTATTAATGCATGGTTTAATAAATACTTCTCCATGAAAGACTTCGGAAAGGAAGTGTATATTCTGGGGATCAAGATCCATCGTGATAGATCCAATACATTTCTGGGCCTATTCCAAAGTACATACATTGATAATATACTGAAGAGATTCGGTATGGAAAAATCCAAGAGGGGATTGTTTCTTGTGTCACATGGAATTCATATTTCAAATAAAATGTGTTCTCATAAACATGAGGAAGGAAATATAATTAAATGGAATCTATAAGCATCAGTGATTGGGTGAGTGATGTATGCCATGTTATGTACTAGGCTGGATGTCGCATACGCATTGAGTGTTGTAGGCTAATATCAAGCTGACCCAGGTGACCACCATTGGATGGCAGTCAAGGCTATCCTAAAGTATCTGAGGCGTACTAAGGTTATGTTCCCAGTTTATGGGGTACATGAGGAACTAGTCATCAAAGTATATGTAGATTCTAGTTTCCAGACTAATCAAGATGACATGAAGTCTCAAATGGGATACATCGTCCCTTTGAATAGTGGTGAAGTGAGCTAGAAGAGATCAAAGCAGAGTGTGGTCACATATTCTACATTAGAGTCTGAGTATATCACATCTTCTGAGGTAGAAACATAAGTATTTTGGATGAAAATATTTATCAAGGATCTAGATGTGATACCTAGATATAAAGATCCCATCACACTGTAGTGTGAAAATACTGCAGCTGTGGCTCTCAGAAAAGAGCCAAGGCCACCTTAGCGGATGAAGCACATACTTCGAAACTATCATTTCTTGAGGGATTTTTCTCAGAGAGGTGATGTTTTAGTTATTAGTATTTCCTTGCAAGACAACTTCATGGACCCCTTGACTAAATCCATGACTCATCAGAAACATGATCATCATGTGAGGTTTAGCAGACTGAAATTCATAGGCAGTTGGTTGTTGTCTAATTGGGAGTTTGTAAGAGTTGGTGTCCTAGAACCAACTGGTTTTACTTTGATTACATTGATATTTAATGTATTATTACATATTGTTCATTGTTATGCATGACTAAGATGTTATAATTTCATAGTGTATTTGTTGCATTGATAAGGTGATGGTAGTTCCCCGCTATGTTGAGAAAAGTGAAATGGTATAACAATATTTTTAAATATAGTTCTATGGTTGGATGACATGCTATGATGGGACACAAAGCATGCAGACCATTAGGTGTGACTACTCATAAAAAGATGAGACATCCTCCCATGAAGTTCACACATGGTAATATCCAAGATAGAAGATTATGAGAACAGACCTGCTAGTAGGAATTCAGCATGTTTTGGTGTCTTCAGACATTTCTAACAGTGAGTATGTGTAATGATCGTTTGTCTTTAAGATTATCATTTATACATGTCATGACTTATACACTTTTATTTACTAATGAAAACTCTCACGCAGATAGTTGACAAGAAATAGGGTTGTTGGGTGCGTCACGAGTGGCATGTTATTAATGGATAAGTCGAGAAAGGATTTGTCCCTTCCATTTATAGAAGTTGATATACTGGCCCTTTGGTTGAAATAGAACCGTCGTGTGAAATTCCCTATCCATGGTGTAATGACGAGTTTATTTTAGGTAGTCAAAGAATGAAGTATTAAGCATAAAAGTTGATGACACAATCATGAAACCTTCTTGATGAGATATTGCGATAAACGAATTATATTACACAACGAGCATTCGTATGTGGATGTCATTGTTGTGACTTTATGTTCTTTCTCTTGGGTTCCTGGACCTATTTATAGACAATACTCTGGGACATTAGGCAAGCCCACCTAATTTCAATGATAAAGAATCCTAGAGGTTCACACACTACGTTTTTTTGGTGGTCTTAGTAAAATTCAATTTGAATTTAACTAATCAAATAAATATTATTCTCAAAACTGTGGAATAATTTTATTCAAGTTAATATAATTGCCTAAATTAAATAAAATGTATTTATTTATTTTATTGAACATTTAATAAATATTAACTTACTAGTTTTTTAATAAAATATTTATTTAAGAGAATAAATTATTTATTTACTTATTTAGGTGTTCAATAAATTGAAGTGGAGTTCGACCTAACCAAGGTCGTTCCGGTAGTAAAATAATTATTTTCATGATGGTAAATAATTATTTAACTATTTGTTATAAATTAAAATAATTCTTTTATTATTTTTTGATGCATAATTTTATTTATAATTCCGTTTTGCAAAAGATGGGGCACTATAAATAATGACGTTGTATTATTATTAAATGCACGAGTTTTATCTATGTTCCTGAATGTATTTAATTGTTTCTATGAATTTGAATATTGTAACTGAAATTCCACGTATATAAAGAGGCAAGAAATCTTATTGTTCCATAAACCACACCACACTCCTGGTGAATTGATAATTATTGAGCCAAACTATTTCTCTCTCAAATCCTCTTCTCTCCCCACTCAAGAATGAGAGATTTTCTTCAAAGATAAAGAACAAGAAATCATGAATTATTGAAACAAGACACTCTCTTCGCCACACTAGCACCCAGAAAATGAGTGGTGTCAATCAGAGGCCATCATAGGATATGTGGATCACTACTAGAGGGATTCTAGGTTGGATCCTTACATGCACAATGAGATAATCCAGAAGAGTCAATGTGGATGATCAACATCATCAACAAAGAAATATACCAAAGATCTAGGTATCATTTTTTCCTATGAAATTAATTAAATTATTATAAATATAATGTAAAATAATATTAATTAATTATAGTGAATACACCTCCCATGTTATAGGAAATAAGAATATAGTGACAAAAATTAGGTTGGATAAGGATGGTTTCATTAGAATAGGAAATGATGAAGACTTGACGATCATATTCTTAGGGAGAGACAAGTTTTGGGTCAAAGAGATGAGACATGAAGATATCTTATCTGTTGAATGTTTTAGTCACAAAATTCTATGTGTCATTGAATTGTGTTGCTCGGGATATTCTATACTCATTAACCATAAAATTTATCTTCAATGGAAAATATGCGGGAGTGGTTTTGAAAGTAAATTTCAATAAGGGGAAACTTTACATTGTGATTGGATGAGAAGACAAATGTTTCCCATCTATGGAAGAAGAAAACCAATTTTGGCATAAGAGTCATGGTCATATGAGCTTATTATCCTTGGAAAATATAGTAGAATGTGATGTTTTTTAGATCTTCTTTGGTTATCATGTTATCTTACTCATTCATGTGATTCTTGTCAACAAGGGAAGATTACTTGGAAGACGTATAAGGAAAAATATCAAAGGTCAGAAAAGTTCTTGAACTGGTGGATATTGATGTATGTGGACCTATTTCACCAAGAGATATTTATGGGAAGAGATATTATTTCATTTTCATTAATTATTTTAGCATAATGACATGGGTTTCAATTATCAACCATATGTCTAAGGTGTTTAGTTTCACAACACATTGTCGAAGGAAAGTTGAAGAGATGTTAGATCAAAAGATCCAGAAGATCTGAACTGATAATAGAATAGATTCTACAAATATCCAAGTGGAGGATAATCTCAAGAAATATAGAACAATGCACCATGTTTCAATTATAATTACTCCATAACAAAATGGAGTGGTTGAGAGAAGAACATGGATTATCAACAGCATGGCTATAATGATTCTTATTGAGAAGGAACTTCCAGAGATGATTCAGAAAGAACTATTTTTGACATTATTCAACATTTTTAACAAATCCTTATTGTTTACATGGGAAGAAAAGACTCCATATGAGGTTTTTTTGTAAATAATCCAACATTGAAAAACTTTTGAGTTTTAAGGAGTATGTTTTCTATTTTATATAATGATGAATACAAGTTTGAATCCCATGGAGAGAAATAGATATTTTCTCTATTAATTTGGAAAAATTAAAGTATAAATATTCTTCAAATGGCAATTTGGATAAGTTATAATGATAAATGGTGTTTTTGTGGTAAAAATGTGTAAAATAAACTTTAAAGAAACAAAACAGTTGAGCTGAAATTAATAGGAAGAATATCATCGATGAGCATATAGATCCAGTGAAAATGAGGTGTATAAAGACTCTACAACAAGAATATTTATTATCAAAAGTAGATGTAAAGTGTTTAGAATAAGATTCATGTGAACTGATTTGGGTTCAAAGTAGTGAACTAATAATTATATCAAATGGGGGTAAAATAAAACATGGGATATTGTTTTGGGGCCAAAAAATAATAATTTCATCAGGAACAATTGGATTCAATGTAAAATGATAAATGAATATGGATCAATAATTAGAGAAAAGCATGAATATGTTTCCATGGATCTCCCAGATAGAGGATATTGATGTTGATGAAAAATTTTCACTTGTTTCATGGCTGGAGACAATTCTATTATTCATGGATATAGATACGTAAAGGAAATTTAATGTTTTATAGTTATATGTCAATTCATAATTTCTAAATGGGGTTCTAGAAGAATAAATTTAGATTGAGAACCCAGATGGTTTTCTATTTCATGATGATGAGAAGAATGTTTTTCTGTTAAAGAAGGCTTTATATGGGTTGGAGTAGGCACTAAGAGCATGGTATTCCTGACTCTATCAGTATTTGAAAAACCCTTGATTCTAGCATGGTGGAGTTGATTATAATCTCTATGTTAATAATGAGAGAAATAAATGTATTATGGTTCTAGTATATATTGATGAAATAATATTTGGTCGAATGAATGAATCATTGTGGAAATAGTTTAAAAAATTCATGAAATGCATGTTTGAAATGTCAAAGATTGATGTGCTAAAATTTTTCCTTGGTTTATAGGTTACTCATGGAAGGTATGGTACATTTATTTCTAATTAAAAATACGAAAAGGTGTTTCTATGAATATTTGGGATGGAAAATTACATATATATGACAACTATGGTTGCTACATGGATGAAATTTTCCAGGGATAATGAAGTAAAAACAATCAATATCAATGAATATAGATAGATCATTAGTAATCTATTATAATTGAAAGCAATATGACTTGGTATTGTTTTTCAAACATTCCAAGTGGTACAATATCAGATTAATCCCAAATAAATCTACATAATTGTATATACAATAATGCGTTGGTATATTAATGCCATGGGAGATTTTATTTAACTATACGATTGATGCGAAATTTTTGGGTAAGGCCATGAAGGCCCATATTTAAGAAAACCTAAGGCATATTTTGAATTAATAGACAATTCTGGGACACCTGAGTGAGATATTCACAATATTTATGAGTTTTACGCAAGATTGCATATGGAACAAAAAATCTTTCATGCCCAATGAAATGTCAAATGTGGTATTCTGTGGTGACTTCCAAAAACCCACCAAGTCAGTGGTGTGAAAAAATATTTTCCTGCTTGAAAGATGTACAAATGCACACATCATATTCCATGCCAAATGCAACATCAAAATGACTCTTATATGTAGTTCATCTTGTGTGTCGCATTTAGAGTTTCTGGATATAAATAGAAATGTACCCCCACCCTTCGGGGGACACTTATAAAAGATGAACTGATTCTCTGAATTGAAAAATACGTTGCCTAAAGGTACTGGATCTTGCGCGACAGGACTCCTAGGGGTCCTCCTTTGGGAGGGCCCAGTAAGGCTTGGTCCTAACCATCTTCTTTCTTATTTATGGGATATTCATGAAAAATATTACTCTTGATCATATGTTTTTCCTTGTTTGGTACTGATATTGCATGCATGGTCTCCTCTTGCGTGCATTTACTTGTTTTTAATGTTACCAACCAATCTTGTGTGAAACCTCTCCTCTTGCTCTCACACCTTCAATCATGTGAACACCCCTTCTAGTGTGCTCTATGTGTTTTTCATACCCTAAGGCACCATTTTCAAGCCCCTCTTACATGCAACACCCATATCATGCATATACTTCTCTTGTACAACCCTCTAGGTTTGTATGATGTTTTTTCAAGGACCCTTGGGTGATGGTTCATGTCACGTTTCCTAGCCTTATGATACTTCACATAGGAAAGCTAGTAGCTATTTCTTCTTCTCATAGCCACGGTAACATGAGCCCCTCAATGGATCATTCCACATCCCCATATCCATATGGAATTTCTAGTGTCGTACCTCCACCAAGGGTTGAAGTTTTCCAGATATATATGTCCTAAGGGTGAGGAGTGAATTCTCACCATTCGAGCTGTAGGACGTTAATGTAATAATCACTAGGGTCCTAGACACAATATGTTAAAATGTGATGACTAAATTTGTGGTAGGTCTAGAGGACCAATGGGTGTATAGGAATAGGTTCCCTCCCACTATCTGTTTACCTTTTATCTTTTTCACCATGTGCACCTTGGGAAGTCTACAAGTAAGCCCTGAAACCCTCTAATGGTATGTGTTAGGAATGACGTACATATCCACCTCGTACATCTAGACACCCACCTTTCTTATCGGGACTCCCTCTGGGAGTAAATCCCAATATCCATCTCCCTTTCCCTCTAGCTAAGTGTAAGCCCATTTTTCCTCTTTGGGCCACTAACCATGGATAAGCCTCGCTCTATTCCTCAATGATGCACCTTTGATGGAGTGATTTTCAAGTATTTACTGCCTCTTGTTGTAGAGACCCAAAGCTTAATGTACATAGACATTACATTACTTTTGCGGAATACTTAGTACATAACAAAAACACACACACAAGGACCGTAATAGTTTAGTGTCTTTGGAAACTCGGAATATAATCTTCTAATCGTGGTGAAAGATCTTCAACATCTCCCATAAAGATCTTCTTTTTTTAAACCTAAATCCTTTCTTTATGTCCTGGGGAAAAGAAAACATAAAAGGGTGAGCACAAATGCTCAGTAAGGGTAAACAAAATAAATAGAAATCACGTCATATTCATAAGAACATATCTTTTGGAAATATTAACCTGCAAAAGAGATCATAATTTCATAACATGGGATAAATCATAGTAGTGAAATGTAATCCCAATAATCATAACTTAAAACATAAAACTTTGTGGCATACACACATAATCATAGAGAATCATTTGATATTAGTTAAGACTAATTTCCAAGACTATCTTAGTGGACAAAGTCCATTTATGAACCAAGTCACCCTCGTTTCAGTCTTGTTACACTGAACCGGTATAACCTACCATTCTAGCCATGTCTATCTCATGAGATATAAAATCTTTACCCAATTCATTGGAGGGAGATATAGGTCCCACCCATCTCATAATGATACCATTCTTATGTGTGCCACAAAATCATAAATCATACATCATTGCATAACCCATGTAGTAAAAATGGGATTCTTAAACAACATGACATCATAAAACAATTCATATAAGATAAAGGAATTCATAAAAATATTTCCATCACAACATAATCAAATCCATGTAATAATAGGGATAGAAACAGAACCCTATATTATCTTATATGGAAAATAATTTTGATAAAACTCTTGAACTCCATTCTTGAGGAAAATATCCTTTCTACTTCAAAAACATTTTTCCTTTCTTAACATGTCATACAATTTTAAACTAAAAGAAGTTGATTAAAAATAAACTTGGAAACTTGTAAATTAAGCTTCTTGGAAATAATGTTTTAAAAATCCATTCATGTTGTATAAGTTAAAAAAAAACATTCTTCTCGTACCTTTGTCGGAAAAGTCAAAAAGTACCTCATACGAAAAACGACAAAATATTCCTTTCATATCGTTTACTAAAAACTCACCAAAGGGTAAAATTGGATATAAACAATTATAGGTGGATGGAAATAATATTACATATTGAGGAAACATGTATGTGGATGATAAAATACACCCTAGTAAATACCAAAGTATAAACAATCTTGGATAAAAATGAGATTGTGATATTTCCCTTACCTTAGGTCCGATTTGCTTCGTAAGTGTCCGAACCTCCTGTATAATGATTTAAATAATGTTATTGACTTATTCCAGAATCATAATTATTGTTATGATATCATATATGGTCATATTCTTAACTTCTTATTAGTAATATTTCATTACTACTTGTTATTTGGGTGTTTATTACTTTTTGTTCTTATGCGTGTTTTGCCGAATAAATTCTTATTCTTCTCTTTAGGTAATAGATACCTCATTTCCAGAATTGTATTAGTGTAATATATATCATTTGCATTCATTCAATTCATTTATATAATCATTATGCAATGACGATCATGTAGAACGAGTCGCATCACATCATGGAGACGGTATTCCATACGTACGCACGAGTGATGATATCGTTCCTATGATCGTGGAATTGCATTGGAGTGTATGTATACTATTTCAGAATCAATATCACTTTATAATAGTCATATATAGTCTTTATTTACACCATTATACTCATCCAAGTAAGGTGGTGCTGGAAAATAGATTACACCACGGCGTGGAGACGGTATTCCGTACGTACGCATGGGCGGTGATTTGTTTTTCCGTAGGATGGATAGATGGTGAAATAGGGTTGTTTCATACTTATAATAACATATAAGTATATGATTGATACTGATGTTATTACTTCATAATGAAACAACTAAAGAAGAAGAAGTGGAAGAAGAAATAAAGATGAAAGAATCGGTAACGGAAATTACCTCTTCTTTGAAGCGCCTCTTTGAGACCTCCTCTTAGGGCACTAAACGTGGTCTTTGAGGATAAAAAGAAGCTCTAGGATGTTTCTAGGGAAGTGGAGAAGAGACGTTTTCAGAGGTTGGCCGAGCTTGAAGGATAAAAGTGGTGTGAGGAAGAGAGGGAGGAGGTGCCCTTTTATAAGGGAGGAGAGGGGCACCTTTGGAATAACTAAAACTATTATTTTATTATAAAGTCAAATTCGGTTTTAAATTGCTCCAAATTGATTAATTTCGAAGATAAGGTGGGTATGTGTCTAAATCCTCTCATCCAATAGAATTTAGACAAGTTTAGGTTCCTATTTTAACCATATCATTTAGATTTAACCTTAAGTAAAATAATTTTACTCTTACCGTTTCTTCTTGTGTTCTTATACTATATGGTTAATAAACATACTATAAGAAGCCAAACGACCTCCAAGTTGTTTATTATTAATATATATAACCTTATCTAAGTCATTTGGCCGAACCTTAGATTTTTAGGAATAAAATAACAATTAATAATATAATATTTTTTTTAAAAACTATTTTATGTCAATTTTGACACTATTTTGTAATTCATTTCTGTGAAAATCATAACCAAATTATTAGTTCGAAAAAAGTTAATTAAATCAATAATAACATGTCATATTAACCTATAAAATTATTTTATTTCATAAAAAGTCTGAAATTGCATTTACTTGGATATTTATAACATCAATTATGTCAATATTTCATTAATAAGATAATTACTGCATCATATTTGTGTCATAAATAAATTAAATTATTTAATGCCTAAAAATTACAAATAAAATACCATTATGTAGGAAATCGTTTTATCTTTCTAATTACTATTTATAGTCTAATTTATCTTATGTATAACCCTATATTAAAAATGATTTACTTATTAAACATTGATTTTAACTATTTTAACCCTTCTTTAAATAAATTAATAATAAATGTCCTAATCTAATCCAAGTGGGCCTAAATGGTCATATTTTATTCCTAAGGTTGTTTTTGGTCGAGTTACACTTATACAATAGAATTATGACATGTGTTAGTGTAATAATAATATCATTTTTACCCTTAATTACCCTATTTACTTTTAACCGTGGTAAAAAAAAGTAAACAGTTACTATTCACCAAGAATTATTTTCATCTCATTGAACCACATTTTAATTGCTGACATCAACCGTGTCTCTCGGATTTTTGAAATTCCACTCACAGAAGCGGTAAAATTAAGTTTTATGAAAAATTCATTTTTCTTAACTACCACTTAGTGGTTTCACTGTTCATCAAAAAATGAATGTTTCCAGAAAAATACCAAAAATTAGGCCTAAGCTATATTTGATATTATGAACTCAAAAATGATGTATATTTTACCAAATTCAAAACCTATCAGTTTCATTAATTAATTTAAAAATTAATTTCCATCATCAAAACAAATAGCGTGTTCTTAAGAGAAAATAACTATCAAAAGATTGACACTTGTTTATGTCTGGTTTAAATGTGAAATTACATCCAATGAACAACATTGTATTAAATTGTAAAAATATATTCTAAATATACTTTAAAACCACTCAAATTAAAAATTTATCAATATTAATTATTTCGATTAAAAAGGTTGTTTTAAATTAAAATTTAGTAATTTTCACTATTCATCATAAAATGAAAGTTATCCGAAAAGTACCAAACATTCACCCTAAGCTAATTTCGATATTACGAATCCAAAAATGAATTCCATTTTGAAAAATAAAATTTACAAAATTTCAAAAAGTGGTTATTACTATTCATAACGGCTAGTTTTCATAATATTTAAATAGGATATTGTTGTTTAGTGAAACTCGTTATTGCGTACTACACACGCTATCGAGGAAGGTCGCGATTGCGTGTAATGAAAGGCAAGTCAAGGATGCGTGTTGTGAAAGATCCTTTTGGTGTAGCATACAACACAAGTCATTAATGAAATTAAAAAAATATTTTTCATAAAATCTCGGGCTATTACATTCTACCCCCCTTAAAATGAATTTCGCCCTCTAAATTCGTCGGGGTTATAAATGGTTTACTATTTGAAAGTTTCATTAATAGAAACCCACATCGTAAAAAGTAATACCAAAACCATTCTTTAAAAACAAATGTATGAAACGTAATGGTTACCCAAATAAACTAATCATTGGGTTTCCACATAGGTGAAAATATGGATATGGAAGAGAAATCTAACCATCATGTTCTGATGGAGAGTGGTAGAGAACATGGCTATGGAAAAGCTAGAAATCACAAAGCCATAAATTTATGACGATCTATGGTACCATCTGATTCATCAGATATAAGAGCACTAGGAAAACCTTTTTGGTTTTCAAGATCATTTCACTAAAGTTGATGAAATTGGAATTAGAAGAAATACTTTCGTGATTTTGGTATAGTCTCACCGTTTGTCGTTCTTTGGACAATTTCCACTTAATCTCTTAAAGAAATGAAGTTGAATTTGTCATTCATGATGTGTTAGAAGATCATGTGATAGAATGATGGGTCATTCCATCTGTCTCAAACAAAAGGTTAGAAAAGTTATCAAAAAATACATAAGTCATCTATAGTGAGATTAATCATATATGGTTCCTAAAATGGACTTATACTTCATATATCATACTGCTTAATATAATAAAACTAGTTTCTACTAAACAGGGACTTCCTGTAGGGCAGTGGTAGGCAATAAAGGCCAGTCGCACTTCTGTTGTGGGTTTGATTCCCACAGCCTTGTCCGACGCAATGGGATGTCGCACGTCCTGTAGGTTGTCCTTTTTCTAAAGCTATATTACTATAACATCCCATCAAAAATATCAAAAAAGTTTTATCCTTAAACAATACTAACTTATGTCTAACATAATCCATTCCAATCTTTAGGCTTATCTAAAATACTTCGGTCCAAGCTCATAGTATAAAGAAAATGATCACGTGAATGCCATCATTTATCCCCCATATAATATATATCTTGTTGGTCAAATTACAAATATGTGAATACCTTAATCATGTATTCTCTTGAAGAATGAATATCCATTGAACCTTAGTGAAAACATGAATTCAGTTAAAAGTTAACACTTTCCACATACTAAAATCCTCAAAATTCTATATCCTCAAACCATGATATCACTTAGTCCTTATATCAATCATGAGCCCATGAATACTATCAAACATCTCATTATCTTCTTATCCCTTCATTATGCGCATATCATCTATTTACCAAAAATGTCTCCATCACTTTTCATGGTTACCGGTACCATTAAATTATTGAAAACCACAATAGACCAAAACATAAATATTCAAATATTCCACGATACTATATACAACATTATTTTCGAATCCCATTACATAAACACTTAATCATTCCACCAAATCGTTGTCATATTCAACCTCACCAATAGTGATCGCATGTGACTTCCCTTTGTCCTTTGACTTAAGTGGTTGCTCATGTAGATCATCACTAACCCTTGGATTAGGGCATTTATTAGCATAATGCCCCATTTCCTTGCACTTGAAGCATTGAAGTGCAGTAGGTTCATTTTGTGTATCCCTTCCTTTGTTTTCATCATTAAGAATCTTCTTCCCATCATTGCGGCATTCAAATGCCCTATGACCTTCCTTTACACATTTGAAACATTTACTTGTCCCTTTAAGACAATCTCCACCATGCTTCTTTCCACACTTTGAGCATAAGGAAACAATCATCTTCTTTTCACCATTATTCTGAGATTTCTCCTTGAACTCCATCTTTCGTTTCTTGTCAAAACTATGAGATGGATAAGTAGCACCAACTTCCATTTCTACCTTGATAGCACAACACACAATTTTTTCATAGCTACTGAAGTCTCTTATAGCTAATGCCCTTCGAAGATTTGGTTTTAAGACACTAAAGAATCGATCAACTTTACTTTCAGGTTGGATGATAAATCCAAATGCATACCTTGCAAGCCTTGTAAAATTCACTTCGTATATACCAACAGATTCATCATCCTTTTGCTTTAGTTCAAGAAACTCCTTCTCCATCTTTGTTCAAAGAATATGAGGGAAGTACTTATTGAAAAATAAGTTCTTGAACTCATCCCATTCCATGGACTCAATTTCATCTCTTTGCCTCGTATTCTTGATAAGATTACACCATTGATCAGCTTCACCTTCCAAACGATATACTGCTAACATGACTTTATCAGGTTCAGAACATTGAAGAACTTAAAATATCTTTTCAGTATTACTGATCCATTGTTCAGCAAGAAGTGGATCAGAAGACCCACTGAACGAAGGTGGACATTGCCTCATGAAGGACTCAATAGAATATTGTTCCCTTATCTTCTCATTTGGAAGTCCAGAATGATTCCTAGATTGTGTAAGTATATCAATAAGATTTTGCACTCAATCTCCCAAAACATTTGTTTGTTCAGGAGGACAATCATTGCATTGTCCATTGCTTTGATCAACACGGTTCCTTCGGGTTCCAGCCATCGTCTAAAACCCAAAAAGAATAGTGTGAGAGGAAAAAATCATGATAGGGAAAAAAACATAATAAAGGGGGAGTATCCTCAATATCTAACATCTTAGGTTAAATTCTATGATCATTACCGTAGTTCTAGGACTGTATCCTATACGCATACTTATCCTTAGGGACATCCCTAGAAATACCTTAGAAATATCTCTAGGGATCTCACAAACGTTTTCGCATCCTAGTTTCCAAAGGTTGACTTAACCTTTCCTCAAATACCAACTGTAGAGACCCGAAGCTTAACGTACATAGACATTACATTACTTTTGCGGAATACTTAGTACATAACAAAAACACACACACAAGGACCTTAATAGTTTAGTGTCTTTGGAAACTCGGAATATAATCTTCTAATCGTGGTGAAAGATATTCAACATCTCCCATAAAGATATTCTTTTTTTAAACCTAAATCCTTTCTTTATGTCCTGGGGAAAAGAAAACATAAAAGGGTGAGCTCAAATGCTCAGTAAAGGTAAACAAAAGAAATAGAAATCACGTCATATTCATAAGAACATATCTTTTGGAAATCTTAACCTGTAAAAGAGATCATAATTTCATAACATGGGATAAATCATAGTAGTGAAATGTAATCCCAATAATCATAACATAAAACATGAAACTTTTTTTCATACACACATAATCATAGAGAATCATTTCTTATTAGTTAAGAATCATTTTGAAGACTATCTTAGTGGACAAAGTCCATTTCTGAACCGAGTCACCCTCATTTCAGTCTTGTTTCACTGAACCGGTATAACCTACCATTCCAGCCATGTCTATCTCATGAGATATAAAATCTTTACCCAATTCATTGGAGGGAGATATAGGTCCCACCCATCTCAAAATGATACCATTCTTATGTGTGCCACAAAATCCTAAATCATACATCATTGCATAACCCATGTAGTAAAAATGGGATTCTTAAACAACATGACATAATAAAACAATTAATATAAGATAAAGGAATTCATAAAAATATTTCCATCATAATATAATAAAATCCATGTAATAATAGGGATAGGAACAGAACCCTATATAATCTTATATGGAAAATAATTTTGATAAAACACTTGAACTCCATTCTTGAGGAAAATATCCTTTCTACTTCAAAAACATTTTTCCTTTCTTAACATGTCATAGATTTTTAAACTAAAAGAAGTTGATTAAAAATAAACTTGAAAACTTGTAAAGTAATATTCCTGGAAATAATGTTTTAAAAATCCATTCATGTCGTATAAGTTAAAAAAACATTCTTCTCGTACCTTTGTCAGAAAAGTCAAAAAGTACCTCGTACGAAAAACGACAAAAGATTCCTTTCATATCCTTTACTAAAAACTCACCGAAGGGTAAAATTGGATTTAAATAATTGTAGGTGGATAGAAATAATATTACATATTGAGGAAACATGAATGTGGATGATAAAATACACCCCATAAAATACCAAAGTATAAACAATCTCGGATAAAAATGAGATTGTGATATTTCCCTTACTTTAGATCCGATTTGCTTCGTAAGTGTCTGAACCTCCTGTATAATGATTTAAATAATGTTATTGACTTATTCCAGAATCATACTTATTGTTATGATATCATATATGGTCATATTCTTAGCTTCTTATTAGTAATATTTCATTACTACTTATTATTTGGGTGTTTATTACTTTTTGTTCTTATGCGTGTTTTGTCGAATAAATTCTTATTCTTCTCATTAGGTTATAGATACCTCATTTACAGAATGTTATTAGTGTAATATATATCATTTTCATTCATTAAATTCATTTATATAATCATTATGCAATGAAGATCATGTAGAACGAGTCACATCACATCGTGGAGACGGTATTCCGTACGTATGCACGAGTGATGATATCATTCCTATGATAGTGGAATTGTATTGGAGTGTATATATACTATTTCAGAATCAATATCGCTTTATAATATTCATATATAGTCATTATTTACACCATTATACCCATCCAAGTAAGGTGGTGGTGGAAAATAGATTACACCACGGCGTGGAGATGGTATTCTGTACGTACGCACGTGCGGCGATTTATTTTTCCGTAGGATGGATAGATTGTGAAATATGATTGTTTCATACTTATAATAACATATCCGTATATGATTGATACTGATGTTATTACTTCATAATGAAAAAACTAAAGAAGAAAAAGTGGAAGAAGAAATAAAGATGAAAGAATCGGTAACAGAAATTACCTCTTCTTTGAAGCGCCTCTTTGAGACCTCCTCTTAGGGCACTAAAATAGGTCTTTGAGGAGAACCAGAACCTATAGTATGTTTCTAGGGAAGTGGAGAAGAGAATTTGGCAGAGTGTGGCCGATCATGAAGGCTCAAAGTGGTGTGAGGAAGAGAGGGAGGAGGTTACCTTTTATAAGGGAGGAGAGGGGCACCTTTGGAATAACTAAAACTATTATTTTATTATAAAGTCAAATTCGGTTTTAAATAGCTCCAAATTGATTCATTTCGATGATAAGGTTGGTATGGGTCGAAGTCCTCTGATCCAATATAATTTAGACAAGTTTAGGTTCCTATTTTAACCTTATCATTTAGATTTAACATTAAGTAAAATAATTTTAATTTTACCGTGTCTTCTTGTGTTCTTATACTATATGGTTAATAAACTTACTATAAGAAGCCAAACGAACCCCAAGTTATTTATTATTAATATATATAACCTTATTTAAGTCATTTGGCCGAACCTTAGATTTTTAGGAATAAAATAACAATTAAAAATATAATATTTGTTTTAAAAACTATTTTATGTCAATTTTGACACTATTTTGTAATTGATTTCTGTGAAAATCATAACAGAATTATTAGTTCGAAAAAACTTAATTAAATCAATAATAACATTTCATATTAACCTATAAAACTAGTTTATTTCATAAAAAGTCTGAAATTACATTTATTTGGGTATTTATAACATCAATTATGTCAATATATCATTAATAAGATAATTACTGCATCATCATTGTGTCATAAATAAAATAAATTATTTAATGTCCAAAAATTACAAATAATATACCGTTAGGTAGGAAATCTTTTTGGATTTCTATGGACTATTTATAGACTAATTTATCTTATGTATAACCCTATATTAAAAATGATTTACTTATTAAACATTGATTTTAACTATTTTAACCCCTCTTTAAATAAATTAATAATAAATGTCCTAATCTAATACAAGTGGGCCTAAATGGTCATATTTTATTCCTAAGTTGTTTTTGGTCGAGTTAAACTTATCCAATAGAATTAGGACATGTGTTAGGGTAATAATAATATCATTTTTACCCTTAATTGCCCTATTTACTTTTAACCGTGGTAAAAAAAAGTAAAAAGTTACTATTCAACAAAAATTATTTTCATCTCATTGAACCACATTTTACTTACTGGAATCAACCGTGTCTCTCTAAGTTTCGAAATTCCACTCACAGAAGCGGTAAAATTAAGTTTTATGAAAAATTCATTTTTCTTAACTACCACTTAGTGGTTTCACTGTTCATCAAAAAAAGAAAGTTTCTAGAAAATACCAAAAATTAGGCCTAAGCTATATTTGATATTATGAACTCAAAAATGATATCTATTTTACCAAATTCAAAACATATCAGTTGCATTAATTAATTTAAAAATTAATCCTCATCGTCAAAACAAATAGCGTGTTCTTAAGAGATATTAACTATCAAAAGATTGGCAGTTTTTTATGTCTAGTTTAAATGTGAAATTACATCCAATGAACAACATTGTGTTAAATTGTGAAAATATATTCTAAATATACTTTAAAACTACTCAAATTAATAATTTATCACTATTAATTATTTCGATTAAAAAGGTTGTTTTTAATTAAAATTTAGTAATTTTCACTATTCATCAGAAAATGAAAGTTATCCGAAAAGTAACAAAATTTCACCCTAAGCTAATTTCGATATTACGAATACAAAAATGAATTCCATTTTGAAAAATAAAATTTATAAAATTTCAAAAAGTGGTTATTACTATTCACAATGGCTAGTTTCAATAATATTTTAATAGCATATTGTTGTTTAGTGAAACTCGTTATTGCGTATTACACACGCTATCGAGGAAGGTCGTGATTGCGTGTAATGCAAGGCAAGTCAAGGATGTGTATTGTGCAAGATCCTTTTGGTGTAGCGTACAACAAAATACATTAATGAAATTAAAAAGAATATTTTTCATAAAATCTCGGGCTGTTACACTTGTTTCACCCACTAAGAATGAATCATGTGGGATTAGAGTAATAATCTACAATGACACCCACTTTGGGAGGCCTTAGTGTGTAAGAACCATTACCCCATCCTACTAGAAGTATGTGGACTCTGATCCTTTCTCCTTTTAAGAAAGGTATGTAGGACACCTCCATGAGGTTCAATCCCATCACCCATCGGTACCGAACACTTCACATCGGTTTACCCTCATCCCACATGACATTTAAATATATTCCCTTTCCATAATAAATGATGTTAAACTGTATGCTTTCTAACTACATGGGTTTTGATCCCTATCTACTAGGAAGGGTACGTAGGAAGCCTCCCTAAGTTTCAACACAAAACACTTGTAAATATCGGTGTCCCCTTTTTTGGGACTCACTTCATTGGTCCATTCTTTAGTGGTGTCATACCAGTTATCAAGATTCTAACCAAGCATAATCTCCACACTCAATCTATATTCCTCCATCTAGGAGTGTCCCTATTGCGATGGGCTACAAAACACATGTAATCCCCAACATGTTTTTGGGTCGCTGTCCTTTATGTACACCCCAATTATATGCCCCACCTTGATCTATGATGACTTTGACTCCCCACCACGAGGATACATAGGAATCCTTCCTAAGGTTCAATCCCATCTCTCTTGTCCCATTTTGGTCTCTCCCTTGAGCATTTTTTTGGGAAGGTCGTGCCTTATCCCGGGGGGGTTCTACTTCCATCGGGTTCCATCCATGCATCCATTATCAGGGCCTGCCTCCGAAAGTGTCCAATTAACCCCTCAAACTACAAGGACTTTGACTCCCTACCATTGGGATATGTAGAAGTCCTCCATGGAGTTCAATCCCAACACCGACATCATCTCCATGTCGATTCCATTCCACTCCTCCCATCCACATCATTCAACCAGCCATCATCCATCCCAATTCCTACCTAGGACACAATGTCCCCAGGGGATCACGCCATTTCCTTGGGAATCTAACCATTTATAAGGGTCACAAAATTCATAACCATCCAACCAAGAGTGTACATATTTCTATGGGCCACTAAACATGCAGATGCACCAACATGTCTTCGTGTTGTTGTCCTTTGTGTACACCCCGATTCATCACCCCCTTTGAACTACATAGGTTTTGATCCGTATCTTCGACACAGGGTATATACGAATTCTATCTGAGGTTCAACCCCAACCAATGGTAAACCATGGAATCCCCTTTGTTGGGACCCACGAATCATCAGATTTTTCCTCGTTGGACACTTTGATCCACCAATCCAGTAAACCTCTAAGGTGCTCCCTACTAGGGATTTACCCATCAGATCCACTCCCATCGATGTTCCAATTAGTCTAATCCATCTTTGTAAGACATTAAACTTGTGAAATACCCAATTTTAAACATGATAAGCTGAGGAAAACCTTGGAGACATTCCCATGTAATAAGATTTTTCTCACTCAACGTGGGATGCCTCGGGATTCCACACCCTCGAGAAGCCCTATCATAAGGGGAATAAATCAATGTGTACTAGTGTTTCAGCATCCAAAAATGCAATCAATGTCCAACAAGACTACTCCCATGACCAAATTATTATATCCTAAATTTATCCATTAGAATTTCCGGCCATAAGTTGTGTAATTAACTGGTGTCCATAATGATATGGCATCAGGAATGAGATTCACGAACAATGTTTTAAATCTATGAGGGAGAACTGTACTAGGGGAAAAATTCTAGGTAGGAATCCACAAAAGGAGAGACCAAAATCCCATCGTCCCATTTTGATCAAGGATAATACATCCCTAAATATGTGACGGATTCTTCCCTCCTTTGGAAGGTGGGAATGCAGGGTAACATCCAACGCGTTACAACACCACGATGGTGTGCGCCCTGAAAAAAGAATCAGAAACCAAAAATGGTGAACCCAACGTGAATATTCTCTTAAATATGGAGATTAGTATCATTTGATACATCAGAAGATAATAATTTCATTGGATCATTCTATTTTATGTCAATCTCTACCATGAAAATAGTGGGCCTAGTGTGAAACTCACCAATGTTTTGGGAATTTAATCATTGGGAATTCCGGTTTGTGACATTTTTAGTGTGTATGATTCTATCCATCCATGGAATACTATATGACATTTAGGAAATGTGAATCACATTCCTATTATCTATAATGATAATAGATGTTTCCTATTTTGTAGGACCCAAGTGTTAGCTACAGGAAACTGATCATCTCCCTCCCATGGATGTTGGGTCAGGGGTAGTACAAATGTTGAAATTCCCCACAACTTCATCTCTTATACAATGGCTCCTACCCCCATAGCTATTGGGAACCCATGCAGCCTCTCACACTCTGAATTTATAAAGAGAAGTGGGATTGATACTCTTATTAGATGATATGAATAGGAAGGGGTAATCTCAATGAGGTTAATGGCCCTCTAGGACCTAGAGACTTATGTACTGAGCTGGTGCCACCCCCCAAAGGGCCGCACAAGGATCTGATGCTCCCCACTTCAACATTCAACAACTTCAGGATCCTATCCCTAGAGCACTTCTAAAACTCACTCCCTTATATTTATGACGTAAGAGATTTTTGAGTCCACCAGGCTAGGACTTTCGCTTGATAGTTGCGATGGAGGGCTCCCACCCGACCGCGTCAACATCATTCGCTAGTCTTACAGACCGATGAAAAAGGGGGTCTATCCCCCTTCACAGCTAGATCTAGTTTATCTAACCCGACGTCAATGCCAGGTGCATGCTCAAGAGTATGCTGGCTAGGGAGAATCATCATCTGTGACTTAAATGGATTGAGACACCACTAACATGAGATATCAACCCAGTATCATCCTTGGGTAGGGGATCCTCCTAGTTACAGAGCATGGAAACTTACAAGACCAGCCAATGTTGAAGCACTAGTCACCCTATGAGCAAGTTGAACTAGATCTCCCAGTTACCAGGGAAAGTTGCAGCCATCACGGGATGACCCATGATGATGACATCTAGTACAGAGGTCCTCCCCATTCCAGTATCATACATAGTGGAGGTATGCCCCACTATTTCATTCAATATAGATTTCCTCCCCATTCCACCATCATAAACTCAAGTAGAGTCCTTCCCAGCTTCATCAACATTCAATAGAAAGGTCATCCCCATGCTCCTAGCATCAGGTATGTCAATGTAAGGGTATCCTCTACCCGATCACTCAACCGCATGGAGGCCCTCCCCAAGTGCTCATCAATTCCGGCGGAGGTCTGCCCCATGCTAGCAATCACCAAAGTGGATGTCCTACCTACTTTATAAATGGAAAACACATTGGTCCTTATTGTGTTCAATATAATTAGTAAAAGGCCTTATTCATACCACTGCTACTAGAACCAATTGATGTAAAATTCCACCCCACACGATGGATGACCTCTATGAAGGTCATCCCCCTATTCTTACTAGCTCCAATGAAGGCCCTACCCACTCCAACAATATAAAATATATAAATCCTCCCATATTTACATTAGACATTTTTCTAGGGGACCCTCACACTCCAACTCATCAGAGTGGAGTTTTTCCCTGCATCAACAACAACCGATATGAAGGCCCTCCTCATATACCATCCAGTGTGGGAAGAGTTCCTCCCCACACTAGCACCAATATTCATGGAGGAACTACACATGTCAAAACCTAACCTATCATGAAGCACCATCTTGGGGTAGGAGGGTGGGTCTCCACTTCCAAGGGAAGAATCCTGTGATGCGTCAAACCCCAATCAAACCCTCCTACTTTTCAGATTCTAAGGCGGAGTGAAATTATGTGATGAAACCTTCACCCCGATCTTTTGTGTCGATAGTTGGGGTAAGAACATGGTGTATATTCCTCAGCCTTCTAGATAGTGATTTCCACTAAATCCCTGAATCCCTGAGAAGATATATAAAGGAGGAGGATGATTTTCCCTCTTTCTAGGGCCTAGTCGTGCAATCCAACCTATCATCAACAAGATCATTCTCTACCTCAAATAGAGATCACAAAGAGTTCTTATGGGGACGAATAAAAGAATAGAAGAAACATGACCCACTACCAATGACCGAAACCCATACGTGAAAATCAAGGGTTGTTATTTCATCTTATTGAGATGTTGTGGCATAATTTAGGCATTTTTAAGAAGATATCCCAAGATTCATCGGCTTGTTAGCTCGCGTGACGTACTCTCCACCAACCAGTCTACTGTCACAACGGTCAGATTCAGTGCCATTATCAGTCCCTCAACCACCCCCAGTTGATTGATAGTGAAACCAAGGGCTGGATCCTGAGTATGAGGTGAGAATTTTGTGGGACATTCTCACCATGGATCACCTATGTGAGATGTTCTGGACCATTACAACAGAAGGTTTCAGTATTCCATAATCTCTCACCCAGGAGGAGGTCATGTTATTCTTCCAAACAATCTAGGAAACATTCTTATATCTCCTTTATCGACGGGTTGATTACCCCAAGTGCCAAAAACACTTCTAAGACATCATCCAACAATGTTGCATGGTGGCCTTGGCTGCACTCCTAGTGGCTCAGTGCGCATAGTCACTCGTTCATCATAAAACCCTCCAACATCGATGCATTTAGTGCTTTATAGTGCTCTATAGAATTATTAAGGAGGATTCCACCAACCCACATTTAGATCCATGGATGGGGATAGTATGTCACCCTTCATTTCAGTCCTATATGGTGCCAGTCCATCTTGCCAGGTGATATTAAGGATATTCCTCTGGGAACAGTCGCAATTATCATGGAAGACCCATCAGAGGAAGAAACCGAGCAAGGAAACATTTATGAGAACTTACTCTTGGGGTGGTTCTACACTTGTTGGATCCTTTGGGCATGGTTTATTTGCATAAGAGAAATTTATTGGGCCTTTATTCACCTTCTGAGTCATGCTCCTTCCATTGAGACCCTGAAAAGAGTAAAGAGAACGCTAGGGACGTCAAACCCTCTAACTCATCTAGTTCAGTGAAAAAAGACAGTAAATGACTTTAAAAAGGCTGTTCTATTCCAACAACTTGCAGAACATAAAAAAGTAGTCAATGAACTTCTCGATGAATGTTCTAGGAACAACGAATAGATTATGGTAATCATCAACATGGGTATTAGGGGAAGGTATATCCTCCCCCTGGAAAGTTGCCTCCGGGTGAACTGAACCATCCTACCCATATAGACAGGGTAGATACTGATGTTTGTGGAAAGAGATTGTTATATAAATCACTAAATCCACTCGAGTTTAATGGTAATCCTCCTTGGGACCAAACTCAGGTTCCCCTAGTCGCTCCACATGTGTTTCCACCATCAATCACGCAGGTCATCCCACGATCTTCTCCATGACCTGTTTGGCATACTTACCTTGTTGATGAACCATCCAATGCACCGATGGTATTAGATCATCATCAATAATGGAAACCCTACCAAGAGAATCCTATGGCCGCTCTGATTTACAACTTTGTGGACCTAGAAATGCGATAGGAGGCAATCCTACTTGATGGAAATGCATATCCTTCATGGGTGGACAATATGCTCGCATCACCAGGTTTTAGGATTCCAACCTTCCCCTGCTTTAATTGGACAAGCGACCCACTAAAACATCTGGACCACTTTATTTCACAATGTGGACCCATGATGGATACTCCAACGCAGTAGGATGCCTCCATAATCTGGTGATTTCTGAAAACATATGAAGGGCCCACATTGTTCATGTACTGCCAAATACCGATTAGGTTAATAGCTAGTTGGGAGGATCTTCGTTGAAAGTTTCGTTGCCAATTCAGTTCTACTACCCCAAAGAAAAGTATTGCAGACCTCTCCAAGTGCATGGAGAGGCCCCGAAGATCATGTTGCAGACATTGTCACTAGGTGGAAGGGCCTCACATATTCCTTTGATATTCCATTAACATAGGAGAAGCTACATCCAATGTGTGTGGGGAATGTCAGGATAGAATTAGTCCCTTATATAATCACTTAGAACTACCAGGGGATTTTGGGATTTCTCTAACAAAGCCCATCGTCTAGAGGAAGCCTTGTATAAAGCCATGTAGGACTATCCATTTCCTCATATAGTTCCTACAAGAAGGGTAGCCAAGGCCGAGCCAGCCCCAATATCACAAATAGATGCCCCTATGAAGCTGGAATTGTTATCGACATAGCCACCTCCGTAGCTTCTTCAAGGACCAGCACTTTAGGTGCAGCCTCCAGCTCAGCAACTCCCACCTAAAAATTGCAAGGCACCCCTGTGTAACGCATCGCCACTACCTAGGTGAGATAATCAGTTTCCACCTCTTCGACAGGATTCACCAGCCCATCGTAAGGGACAAGCTGTCAGTGATCCTTTCCCGTGTTAGAGAAATGGGGCATAATCATTTAATGAGGATCAGGTCCCCAGTTATTTCCAAAGCACCTTGGACAAGGGAAACCTATGGTTACCAGAATATAAGAAGTCAGAAGAGGTGGATCTCACTGATCACCCCAATTACATACCCAATCACCAGTTCCTTGGGAACACTCCCACGTAGTTCTATGTGTTTAAAGACAGGATTTATGACCATGTAGATAACAACATATTTATATTGTTTCCAGCCCCGACACAGGTAGAATGTGTGTTTATAAAGCCTGACAATATCAATGAAGGTAAATGGAAACAGTTTTCTAACTGTAGGTCTCAAAAATATGATGACTGGATGGCTTGTAGGGTTGTCGTCTGTGTCCATGGTATTATCCGTGCACGTTTGAATCAACCCAATCCTTTATAATCATTTTCATTACAATTAGCTACTACATCTATGTCAAAATCCAGGTCTTCGTCCTCACAGAAGAGAAAGCATCGATGACACAAGGGAGAACTAAGCCCCCCACTGATGTCATATTCATCACGTACTCTCAGTGATTTCATGCCCCCAAAAATGGAAATTTCACCCAGAATCCACCTATCAATAGAGTATTCTTCAAGTGATTATCACAGGTACACTTTAGTCAATATTTTTGATCTAGTAAACCCTTACATAGTTCCTGATGTCAAAGAGTGCTAGGAAGAACCTCCCAACATCCCCAGAAAATGCTAGTGCCAATGGAGTTGAGGGAATGTGGGTAACATGAATACATTTGTCAGTGCTTCCAGAAAAGCTATGCACACCACCGACACCAGACATCAGGTCCAACATAGAGCTCAGCACGCGTAGCCTTCTCATATTATTTTTTCAAATCTTCCTCCACTACCGTTTGTTTTACTTGATCAGGAAGATCCACCATGACCATGCTATGGTCATCCAAGATCTATCATGGATAGACCACAACAATTAGGTCCACATTTAGTATTCACTCTACACGATTTGACTAGTGAGCAATGATACATTCCCAGTACTAGCCAGAATCCACTAGATTAACAAGAATCACCTTCCAAACCTCCTACCATAGAGTGACCTCCATTTAGAAGAAGTAAAATCATGTCACATAAGTATTATATCATAAAACATATTTCCATAATTCCTATGAATATCTATATTTTCTGAGGATCTTTACCTATCAGTGGATATATGAGAATCCCTTATGGAGGCTTTGAGAAGTCCCCTCCAGTATGAGATAGAGGTAGCAAGTGAAAAAGCCTATCATGATGAGATATTTGATCATGATGAATGTTAGGCCCTTATCTCCTTATATTGAGAATATAAAGCTTCTATTATATAGGGGCACATTCACCCAATTTACATCACTAGCCATTTCAATGTCATAGAGGTCTGTCACTATCTTGTCAACACGAGCTCTGAGATCAACCTTATCCCGACCTAGACACAAAAAAATATGGGGTAGTCTGAGTTGAATTGGAGTCCCTCTAAATTTAAAATTCAATGTTATGAAAGTATGAATAAGACCCAATTGGAAATATTCACCTGAATACCTAGTTTGGTGGCCTATTTTCTAGCACCGTGTTCATGCTTGTCTCACAAGATACCGTTTAAAATGCATTGATCGGTAGGCCATGACACCACCAATATGTGGCAGTCCCTTCTTCATATCACCAATGCCTTAAGTACACCCTTAATGGTCTAGTAGGTGTACTCCAATGTGATATGTCTTTCTTTGCCTCTGTTGAAGCCTGCTATATGGATGCCGACTATTACAAGAGCGAGGTAAAGTAGATCCAGGATAATGAGGTTAAGCATGCTATGGTCATGACCATCCCATGGACTGACCTGGATGGCACCTATATTTTTCTGACTCACCAATTGGTGCCACGAACCCATACTTGGGGAAATTATTCAT
The DNA here is from genome assembly GCA_963277665.1 of Viscum album. NCBI lineage: Eukaryota > Viridiplantae > Streptophyta > Magnoliopsida > Santalales > Viscaceae > Viscum > Viscum album. The sequence continues at coordinate 213,624,146 of OY728119.1, read as the reverse complement.
TGTATTTGGAATGGGGTGATGCACATTCCAAAGTATAAGGAACACCAGAATAACACCTTGTATTCCTACAAAAATCATGGTCATGTGAACCTAGAACCCCTACTCCTCTAAATTATCAAGAAGTCTACACCATGGCAATGAAAATGCATCATACATTCTTGTTTCACTGGGATGGGATAAAACGACTCAAGATGACATGCCACCCTTTCTTTGATATCATCAAACATGGACCCTTTGGTTGAAGGCAAGATGGGAATGGGTCGACAGCTTTCATCTCCATGGTTTCAGCAGTGCCGGAGTCCCCCAATGAAGTTTCTACTACCGCCCAGGCTAGTGCCAGTGTCCCAGCAGTATCTATCAACTCTGAATATTTTCCTCCTGCCAATGATCCTCTCACCATGGATGAAGAATAGGATTTAGAAGATTCAACTCTCTCATTGGAAGAGGGTGTCTCCACTATGTTTGATGAATTGGTACAGGTGAACCTCGACAATGAGATGGATCTAAAACTATGATTTATTAGCACCACTAAGTCTGCATAAGAGAAAAACAATACCTATATTTCCTATTGTAGTATCATGATGTATTTTTCCGGAGTTATGGTGAGATTTCAGGACTAGACCCTCAGTTCACCATCCACCATCTTGGAATCCCAGAAAAGCATCATGGGTTCAAATAGCCTCACAAAAAGTTGCACACTTCTCAAGGTTCCATGGTCGAGGTCAAGGTTGATAAGCTAATAAAATCCCACTTCATCAAGGGAGTCTAGTACCCCAGGTGGTTAGCTAACATTGTGCTTGCTAGGAAGAAGAACAGACAAACCAGATTCTGTATCGACTTATGAGATCTCAACCATCACTTTCGGAGGTAAGTTTTTCCCCTTCCTATGATAGATCTGTTGATTAACACCACTGCTGGGTTCCATGATCTCTCCTTCATGGATGAGTATTCTTTATATAATCATATTTGAATATCCCATGAGGATGAAAAATCTACCACCTTCAGGGAACAACATGGTAATTTTTTCTACCAGGTAATGCCTTTTGTTCTATAGAATTTAGGTTCCACCTATCATCATTCCATGCACCACATATTCAAGACAATCCTCAGGATATTGGAGGAATGCTACGTGGATGACCTGGTGGTTAAATATATCTAGTGTTAGGACCATCTCATAAATCTTGAGAAAGTGTTTAGCTTCCTTCATTCCCACCATCTGAAGATTAACACCTTGATTTTTTCCTTTGATGTCACATCAATAAAGTTTCTCATATTCATTTTTAGATATGGAGTCACCGTGATCGATATGAAAAAAGATCAAGGCCATCATCCAGATTTCTCCTCCAAGAAATATTTGGGAGCCCTGAGGATTTCAAGGCCACTTAGGCTATATACATTGATTCATCAAAAATTTGGCTCGCAAGTGTAATCCCTTTTCCAGATTCATGAATAAAGGTGATGATTATCAGTGGGATGAGGTGTGTGAGACTACTTTTGATGAAATCATGTGGTACCTACTACAACCTCTGGTTCTGATTCCACCCTTTTTTGGAAATCCACTCGTCCTCTATGTTACCACTCTGTAATGGTCCCTCGGTGTCCTTCTCACTCAGAATAACAATAAGGGAAGAGATAAAATTATACACTACCTCATCTGGATGCTCCATGACAGAGAGACCATATATTTCTCTATTGAGAAGAGATAACTTGCACTGGTATTTGCAATGCAGATGTTGTGACATTACTTGCAGCTCCATGAGATACAGGTAGTATCTCGAGTGGACCTGCTGATGTACATTCTAAATCACCCTATGTTGATAGGACTTTTAGCTTGATGGGTAGTGATCCTTCAATAGTCCAACATTGAGTTTGTACCCCAGAAGGCTATCAAGTGGCATACATTGGCAATCTTTACTTTCACAAATCCAACACCTGCATAACAGTCTCTGTATCATGATTTTCTAGATAAGTAAATCCTTTTAGTGGATCAATCCATTCAATGTTGGAAAATTCACTTTGATGGTGCTTCCCAGAGCCTTATTGGTAGAATAATCAATGATCCCATACTCAACAGAGTGGGCCTGGGTATTGTATTAATCATGAATGTGTAAGCTGTACTGACCTATTTATTCTTATTGTCAGAATATTGTACCAACAATAAGGCAGAGTACAAGGCTCTCATCACTGGTCTTGAGCTCACCCTTGAGATTTACATTCCACAGCTTCATGTGAAGGGGGACTCAAAACTATTAATCAAATAGATCAATGATGACTACATGATTAGGAAACCTGATATTGTAATATTTTTAGAGCGTACTAGCCAGCTAAAGGCCCAGTTCCCTTCTCAGCCAGAAGTTACTCATGTCCCTCGATCACAGAATGACCAAGATGATGCCTTGTCTAGCCTGGAAACATCTCTTGGAGAGCCTGTCTTGGATGATTTGATTGTCCATGTGGTGCATTGAAGATTCATCGCCCACGTCACCTTGAACGATGATTATAACCAATAGGTAAGACAACATACTACTGGTGCCTCCACATCAAGACCACCAAGTCCGCCAACAACAGTGTTAGAAGGGACCCCTGATTAGATGACATCCTTTAACGAGTTTCATCGGTATGGTAATCTCTCGAAAGACTGAGGTAAATTTTAGTGAATCTGATTGTGCATAGTGTATTATGCCTTCCATATTTATCCTAGTATTGAGTAGATCCTCTACATATGTGGGTTTGATGGGATTCTCCACCATTTCTTTCTAGTAGGAGAGATCCCATAGGTTATGGAGGAGGTACATGTCAGTTCCTATGGGGCTTATCAGATAGGGGAAAAACTCTCTCATCAAATCTAATATTGTGGTATTTTTAACCCATCATGATCTGTGACTGTTTCGAGTATTCCAAGAGTTTCCATGCATGCCAGATCCATGCTAATTTTGTTCATCAACCACTAGAACCTCTCTATGCTACCAAGTACTATTGGCCCACTGCGGTCTGGGGACTCGATGTCATGGGACCATATCCATCGGAAATGACTCTTCAATACAGGTTTATTCTTACTACTGTGGATTGATTCTCCAATTGGGAAGAGGAAACTCCTCTTAAAGAATTCAAGGCCCATTTTATCATCGAATTTATGAGCTCCAACATCATCCACTAATTAGGATCCCCTTACGTTGTCCTCACCAATAATGGCAGCAACTTCCGGGTAAATGAACTGAATAAATGGTATGACAATTACTAAATCCATTATAATCATACCAATCACTATCATACACAAGAAAATGTGTAGATCGCGGCATTCGAAAAAACACTAGATAGAATATTTCAGAAGATACTTTGGCAGAACAAGAAGAGTTGGATAGGAAAACTCCCCCACACTCTCTGGGCTTATTAGACGATTACTTGTTATTCCACATTGGGGACTCCATATTCCATGGTGTACAAAATAGTGGCATTCCTGCCCATATATATTCAGTTAACCTCATTACAAAAATCCATCTATGATCAGTAGACACCATAAAATGTAGTTGAAATCCGTCTTGCTGAACTCGATTGGATTGAAGAAAGTTGGCTTCGCGCCTTACACAATCTGGAGAGGCATCATAAAAATATATCTTGGCATTTCAACAACAAATTCCATCTATGTTATTTACTTCAATGTGACACAGTGTTGTCTTTGATAATTCAAATGAAACTAAGTAGGAAGCCACTGACGTTGGATCCCAAATTGAGGGGTCTTATATCATTCACAAGGTTTACCCAAATGGCACATAATCTCTGGTCACTATAGATGGTGAGAGTATTAATCCTCCCACCAATGATAAATTCCTCAAGTAATATTTTTCTTAATAGTACCTTCACCCATCTTCACTATAGGATATTAAACTACATGATCCATCCAGGCTGAAGGATATAAAACTATCAAACAGTCGTCCCACAGGACAGTAAATTACAAAATGGTTTGAGTTCCAAAACCTTAAACTAAGATCATATAAGTCCTATTCACATGATGCTAGACTACATGACATCTTCAAGAACTATGTATGTCTTGGTTATCATCCTCATGGGAAACATATGAATGCCCGAACATTTTGTTTTTAGGTCCATTCCAAAAAAAATCTTTGTCGGCTCCAGTTTTTTTCTCTTTGAGGGATTGCATATGGTGTGGTATTTGGACTTCTATGTCCTCATTCACGTCTGGTTTACAATAGACACATCATTTTCCCCTCCTTCTAGAACGTCCTTAATCCATCTTCCTTTTTGTATGTAGGTAAACCACACGACATCTTCAGACTATTTATGGATTGATTTCCATCCAAATGGGATATGTAGGAACGCCTAAACATTTCATTTTTTGGGTCCATCATGAGTTCATATATTATTTCTCTTGTCCACTTGTTCTAAGTTATCTTTTGGAATTATGAATGGTGTTTCTATATATACTTATTTCCATATTTATGTCGGTTATTTTTCATTCCATACACATTCCTCTTTGAGATAAACCTTACATCCTTATTGCATGATTTTAAACTGCATGGCGGTTCCATAACTACGTTTGGCTTGATTACCATCCTCATGGGATACGTAGGAACACCTGAACATCTCTTCTTCAAGTCTAGCCCTATTTTTTTTATAAAACTTATCTTCCTTATAAATCTTTAGCCTATGTTATCCAAGGAGAATATTGTGTGGTGCAGACTTATGTCCTTATTCACGTCAGGATTTCAACATCCACACCACATATCACTCTCTTGAGAGCTCTCTACCCCCTTTCCACAACTCATCTCCTCGATTAGTCTTCTCCTAATTTGACCCCTTGACACCTTTTAGTGCCTTGCTAACCTTCTCAGATTCGCTATGGTTTGGGACCTAGAGTGTTGGATTCCACATGGACATGCTTTCATTATCTTTCATGATTAATTAACCCTTTTATTTGGGTTACCATCATATTTCATATCCGAAAGGTCCCACATACGGTATGGATACTCAGCCTTAGGGATCACCTACCTCTATGGGCCAACATCCTAGAGGATTTTTGAATGACATTATGTGATAAGTTCCATGTTTTGAAAATATTCAGTATCCAAACTCGTTTTTTATTACCATTTTAGGTAAATGAAATGCAGTTTATGTGTTCCGAACACGGTCAATAGTTATCCTCCATCAATGTGACACGCCCCTGAACCCTAAATATTAGACTCGTGATTAACATATATTTCCACTCCATCATGTTCAAGTGGAATTTCTACATTCTTGTTGTTATCCCCCTATGAACATATTTGTGTCAAGAGGATGAATCAACGTCATGGTGTCATATGTGGCTTCATTCCTTTTCTAACTCTGTGTATTCCATGTGTTGTAAAGATCTTCTCTTCCCTTGTTTCCCGTATCGAGCATAGCTCACATGGGATTAGGGACTTCTTCAAGGTCTACAACCATTTGGAAGAATCTAAATTCTTTCAGTATAAGCTCTATGATCTTAATCTACCCCCCTCTGCCGCATCCTTTTTTCATGATGTTAAACTGCACTAATTTCGAGAACCACGTATGGATTGTTTCCCATCCTCATGGAATATGTAGGAATTCACAAAATAATTTCCATATTAAGATACAATTATTATCTATTTTTTTGGAATTTGGGCTCTAACTCTTATGAGCTTGCATGGTGTGGGGTATGTAGACCTATGTCCACATTTTCAGCGGGTCTATAATAGCCTCACCATGTACCTCCGCGTATGGGCTAGTTCCTCGAATCTTCGTCCTTACCACCTGATGCTAAACTGTATCACACTTCTAGAACTACATAAATCATGATTCCCATACTCATGGTATATATTTTAATGCACAAACATTTCATTTTTGGGTCCATCCCCATGTCCTTTAATATTTTCTGGACCCTTGTCCTGAGGTCCCCTCCCCCACGGGTTTCACGTGGTGTGGTGTGGATTGATGTCCTCATTCATGTCGGGTATGGTTTATCACACCATGTGAATTCCCTTTAGAACCAAATTATTCTGTATATGTCCAAGCCATATGAAGTTAAATTATGGGTCCAGATCCCACATAGCATTAAAGTATTGCTTCTTTTCCGTACACCTATCAAATGCATGAGTTGAACCTATCATATGACCCTAAACTATGACACTATCATCCTATCCGCACGACAAAAAATGGCACTGCATTGTGGTATCGTCACTTGAGGAAACATCATGTTTGGTATCAGTCATCCACCATGTCATTTTCAAGGCCTAAATATGGCTTGATTCATACAGTGATGCCCAAAATTTCCATCCAGGGTTTGTTGCTTAAAAAAACACATTCACCCTAAAGAACAAACAAGATCCATCCAATGCTGCTTCCTTTGGTGCATCATCCAGACCTGCACAACAGTATTTTCCCTGGAATTGGTACCCAACCATACCACCTTCAATAACGGCATATATCTTGATTCCCATCCTCATGGTATACATAGTAATTCCCCAACATTTCGCCTTCAGGTCCATCCCTAGGTACCTCAAATCATAAGTTTGTTCCACCCCCTAGCCCAAACTCTATCGGAAGCACATGCGGTGGAATATGAGAACTTTTCCACATTAATGTCTATTTTATAATATCCATTTTTCATACTACCCTTTGGGGATCTCCCTCCCATCTTCATGGGATACGCAGGGATGCCCGAACATCTTGTGTTTAGGTCTAGCCCCTAGTTCATTAACCACTTTCCCCCCCTCTATCTATGGACTTCTCAACCTCTATTATATGTCACCAAAATTCCCATATAAATTGGGGTTTAGGACCTAGAGTGTTGGATTCTACATTGACATGTTTTCATCCATTTCTATGCTACATGTTTCCCTTTATATGTGTTTCCATCATCTTTCACATATGTAAGGACCCCTAAACAGCATGGATTCTAGGCCTCAGTGCTCTCCTACTGTCTTGGTCCAAAGTCCATGAGTATTTTGAATGAAAATTTGACACACAAGTCCCATGTTGAAAATATGGTCATTTGTAGATGCGGATTTTTTTGTTCCCATTTTAGGTCACACGATATGGATGTTGTGTTTTGAACATGGTCGAATTTTATCTTCAATAATTACAACACCCCCATTAATCCTCAAATATTAGTCACGTGATTCACATCCCCATTCAATCCATCATTTATAAGAGGAATTTTTACACCCTTGGTTTTATCCCTCTGTACACTTATACGTTTTAAAGAGGGTGAATCAGCATCGTGAGGGTCATCTTCGACTCTTCACCATGTCCCCAACTATGTATTCTATGTGTTGTAAATATATCATCCACCCTTGTTTCCCACTTCGAGCATAGATCATGTGGGTTTAGGGATATTGGTAAGGTTTGTGAATATGTAAAAAATACACACGTATTTTGGTCAAAACTCTATTATCATAAACTAGGAGCTATAGTCCTTTAGTATGGGAATCATTACTTTAAACTGTGTGCATTATTATAGAAATATGTGGTGCGGTGCTGACTATTTTTTCCTCATTCACATTAGGACGCTTTATGGAACAACTTCACATATTTCTTCTTTAGGAATCTTTCTATTTTTGTTCTGAGATCTCTTCCCATACAGGAAGATCAGTTGCACCTTTAATGTATGGTGCTAAACTATGACTTTTGTGCCCATGTTGTGTAATAATAAAGTACATATCCCTTCAGTGTCTTCACTCGAGAAGAAAACACCCCTCTTGGTATTGGTCTCCTATCGTACAACCATTAATAACTACGTTTTGATTGATTCTCATCCTTAAGGGATAAGTAGCGATGCCCAAGAATTTTTCCATGGGCCCAGTCCTAGGGTAATTACCCCTTCCAACCCCTCAGCTCCAATTACAGTCCAAACTATATGGAATTAAACAAGGAGCCTAATTTTCATGCAACATAACATTAAAATGTTAGCCCCAGTCTAGGCAGTATGACCTTAAAACTATGTGCAATTTCTTGATCATATGATGGAAAACTATTTTGTGCATCATCCTCACCATACGATGCTAAACTACGTATCTATAGTCCTCATCTACACAAAGTAAAAATGTATACCATCTTAGATCCTCATTAGAGTTGTCACTCCAAAAAGTTGGTGTGATCTAAATTCAGACCATTACACCCACCCAATGTAATTTCATCAATGTAGTGTAATTTCAAGGGTGTCGGAATTCATAAAAATATCCCATTTTTCCATCACCACACTTTGTGTTCCCTATATTTTGGATCCCCATTCCATTACACAACTAAAGGAATCCCCTAATGGTTAGGATGCACAGACTTAAGGATCACATACTGTCCTGGTCCAATGCTACAAAAGACATTAGATGACACTCTGAGTTTGGCCCCATGTTTCGAATGCGGTCAGAGGTGGGCCCTCATTTGTTTGTTCCCATTTCTGGCTAACGTGATATAGATGTTTTTTAAGTTAGGTCAACATATACCATTTTTATTATTCCATATTCACTATTTTACAAATTTTGGGTATCATAATTCACATTCTTAATTCCCCTTTTTCGGATTTATTCCAAAAACCATGATATTATCCCTCTCATGTACAAAAGTACACTGGAATAAGAATTTTCACTGTTTTGATAACCCTATGCACTGGTTAAGACAACTATTCTATTTCAAAAACTCCGGTTGGTCCCCCAGACCCTATGCTATCTAATGATTAGATGGCACTCTTATACAAAAAGTATATTATTATGTAGTATTCTCTTGTGTCTCACACCAGGTATGACCGACATGATCTTAGGGATATATCACTAATCACTTCACTATTATGGACATAATGAACTAAAAAATCAAACAAGAAAATAATAAGTCCATGAACATAGTTGAAAATAGGAAATAAAAAAATAGAAATAGGTTTTTGAGTTCAGAAACACATGGACCTTATAGATTAGCTCCATTAATGGATTGCTCATATGTTTCCACCTTCTGTCTCATAGCCTTCAGGGAAACTTCCCACTCCTTGAGCTCGCTCTATTTTTCATTAGCTATAGAGTGAAACTCAGCAGCTTTGGACTATATTCGTGCCCACTCAAATTGGAGCTCAATCATTTGATTGCATTCCTTCACTTATTTATCCAAAGCATCTTCCATTTGGGCCTTCAATTGTTCAATGAGCCCAGAATAGCTTTCAATAAATTCCTCTATTTCATTTTCTTTCTCTTCAAGGAGTCAGAATTCATGCGTATCTTTGAGTAACTTCTGGGTATTCTCTAACTCCTTTTTAAATTTGAAAAATAGAACCATTGGCGGATCAGATGTATCTTCTCTTCCATATAATCATAGATCATTATATGAAGATGTTGTGCATCCACCCATACAGTGCATAAAAACCACATCTTTTGGTGAAGTGATCTAATTAAGCTAAAAAATTCTTCTTTTGATTCACTGAGGAAGATTTTGATTCACTTCCACACCTTGTGTCACATCATACGACTCTCCTCATCTGCGTCGGGGATAGATTTATCGATCTCCTCAGGATCTGTAGGCCTGCACTCAGGAAAAATAGTCAGGAGTTTAGCAGTTGGGTCCTCTTCTATCACTTTTTCCACTTCATAGACCTCACCCTCAATGGCCTGGAGCTCAACCCTGGTAGCAGAATCACCCATGATTGAATATTATTTCTCACTTAGTGCTAGGGTGGGACCATAATGAATACTTTTCTTTATGAGATTCAGTGAAATCAATGGTAGGGATCCCATAGATGTTACAGACTCAACAATTTATTGATCCTCCAACCTTATGATCACTGTATTGGGAACGAATATCTTTTTCATCCAATTCCGACATAAAATATGTGATCAAATAGAGGAATAAACTTACAATATTTAAGAGCAGTAGTGTCTAGTGCCTAATTCATTGTAGGAGATTCCCCCGTAGGAGATCCCTAGGCACTTGTTAATTCAATAATCGATGTTGGATACCTCTAGATAATGGGAATAGCTTGAGACTCTTAGGTATTAATTTCAGACATTCCTTCTGGTTCATCACTTCCCACTTCAATCGTGGTTGGTCCATCAACCGCTTCAACCATGGTCGGTTCCCTGCCCTTCTCAATCCAAAATACAGGCTCCTGAGGATTTTCTTCCACTTCCATGGGTAAATCTTCATCCCCTATAGGGAATGAGTCATAGAAATCATCAGTTATTTGTTTCTTCAATAAGATAGGGTATGATCAATGGATTTGAATTTTGAAAAGAGAAAGGCTAGTATAAATAATATTTGAGACACACATCGAGTTGTTTGGCCAATTCCAGGTCAGAGCAAGTGATTTTTCTACTATTACATGGGATTATGTAGAGGAAGACTATTTCAAGAGGTCTCTCACCTCCAAGGCCTTAACCCCCCAACCTCTTATTCTCCCTCTTCCTCTTATCTCTCTTCAACGTCTTATTACTCGTCCTCCTCTTCCACTCCTTCAACTTCGTCTTCTTGATCCTCATCATACTTGGATGACATATTTTCTTAGTCATGCTCCTAGACAAGCATCACATTCAATAGAATATGTGGTTCTTCATATCAACCCCATTTTCATCCATACATATACATGGATATTAAATATGCATGTTGGCGATGAATTTTTACCCTCTCTTCCACCTAAAATGGCCCTACATCTGGTAAGTTATGCCCAATGCGTACCATCCTTTTCCATAGCTCTTCCGTGGACATTGATTATCACAGTGTTATCCAGGAAGACCACAAATATTGGAAAATTTCATCAGATGTCTAGTTTACAATATTCCTTAGTTTCTTCCTAGGGAGTTCCCAAGTGGACCCACAAGGCTGCCCATGAGACCACCCCTCTTCAGAATGTGGAGGCACATTCCTAACTTGCGACAGTTATAGTGACAAAGTTCCAGACTCACCGTTGGATATGCCTAGCTTATTCCTTGTCTTCCTCCCCACTGTCTCGACTCCACATTGACTAGCTTGATTTTCTGAATTTGTTTTTGTATAATCACCTCTCGGTACTTTGTTATCCAATGGTCGACATACTCCATTGATATGCCAATATTGAAATTAGTAGAGGGATGGGTGACGAATTATCCAAAAAATGCAGTTGTGAACATGATCCACAATTGGAGAAGAATTCAATGTTTTGAATCTTCAAAAACCCCTTTATATACTTTCTTCGGAATTTGCAGCATGCACCCGAATTTCCTAGAAAACATTGTCAGCACACACAGTTCGCAGAATAGTTTTCCATCAATCTGGGATACTAGTACGCCACCCCTAATACTTCTGAAGTACTTCATCTACTCCAATGGAACTCACCCATCATCTATCATATGGCCATCTAGTGTTCAAACAGATGAATGTTAAAGTTGATATGGTTTCCAATCTTGAATTTGATCCCTTCCTCTTTAAGCGTCAGCAGGAGAATTCCATAAATATTCAAGAGGGATGGTCACAGACCCTTACATAGAGAGATGATAGAATTTGGGAATTCATACCCACTACAATGACTTCATCCCATCCATGAATAATCTGGAATGGTCCGCATATCCTCCTAGGCATACTCCCTCTAGAAATTCGTCCCAGAATATTGTACAGCCTGGACAATATGGGCACCCCCAGATTCACCTCGTTCTTGACGTCCATGATTATGTCCATAACTAGAATTCCTTGACGAACCCCCATTCTTATATACCACACTTGTATTAGCCATCCTCTCATAAATATAGTATGTAACCTGAGATATTTTATATTCAGGTCCTGACATTAATTTATGCCAAAGTTCCAAGATCAGAACCTGCCTACTTCCAGGACCATCCAGTATGATCCCGCCTTCCCACTCTGCGATGTGTTTGGGAACTACATTTCTCAGCCTATCATTTTTACCTCCTTGTCCTACATCAAATGTAGAGACCCGAATCTTAACGTACATGGACATTACATTACTTTTCAGAATACTTAGTACATAACAAAAACACACACACACATGAACCGTAAATAGTTTAGTGTCTTTGGAAACTTGGAATATAATATTATAATCGTGGTGAAAGATCTTCAACATATCCCATAAAGATCTTCATTTTTTACCTAAAACCATTATTTATATCCTGGGGAAAAGAAAACATAAAAGGGTGAGCTCAAATGCTCAGTAAGGGTAAACAAAAGAAATATCAATCACATAATATTCATAAGAACATAACATTTTGGAAATCTTAACCTGCAAAAGAGATCATAATATCATAACATGGGATAAATCATAGTAGTGAAATGTAATCCCAATAATCATAAATTAAAACATGAAACTTTGTGGCATTCACACATAATCATAGAGAATCTTTTCTTATTAGTCATTACTCATTGCCAAGACTATCTTAGTGGACAAAGTCCATTTCTGAACCGAGTTCACTACTCGTTGCAGTCCTCTTTCAATGAACCGGTTTAACCTGCCATTGCAGCCATGTCTATCTCATTAGATATAAAATCTTTACCCAATGCATTGGAGGGAGATATAGGTCCCACCCATCTCATAATGATACCATTTTTATGTGTGCCACAAAATCATAAACCATACATCATAGCATAACCCATGTAATAAAAATGGGAATCTTAAACATCATGACATCATAAAACAATTTGTATCAGATAAAGGAATTCATAAAAATAATTCCATCACAACATAATAAAATAAATGTAATAATAGGGATAAAAAAAGAACCCATTATTATCTTATATGGAAAATAATTTTGATAAAACACTTGAACTCCAATCTTGAGGAAAATATCCTTTCTACTTCAAAAACACTTTTCCTTTCTTAATTTGTCATAAAATTATAAACTAAAAGAAGTTGATTAAAAATAAACTTGAAAATTTGTAAAGGAATATTCTTGGAAATAATTTTTTAAAAATCCATTCATGCCGTATAAGTTAAAAAAACATTCTTCTCATACTTTTTTCAGAAAAGTCAAAAAGTACCTCGTACAAAAAACGACAAAAAATTTCTTTCATATCTTTTACTAAAAACTAACCGAAGGGTAAAATTGGATTTAAACTATTGTAGAAGGATATAAATATTACATATTGAGGAAACATGTATGTGGATGATAAAATATACCCCAGTAAATACCAAAGTATATACAATCTCGGATAAAAATGAGATTGTGATATTTCCCTTACCTTAGATCTGATTTTCTTTGAAAGTGTCCGAACCTCCCGTATAATGATTTAAATAATGTCATTGAATTATTCCATAATAATACTTATTGTTATTAAATCATATATGGTTCACTTATGACTTTATTTTACCCGTTCTTTTGTAAATTCCATGTTAAAGAGAATATTTGGTAAAATCGTTTCATTTGTCATCCGTGTTTTGACTTCTAATTATTCATATGATTACGTAGATCATGATTACATAATTCCAGAATATAAAACATGATTTATATATAATATATATTCAGAATATACATATATATAATAGATCAATAAATGGAATGAAATACACCATTCATGGAGATGGTAGGTTGTACGTACGCATGAACGCTGTTTTCGTTTCCTTATTGAATTGAATGGAATTAAGTAGATGACATACATATATATACACATAAATACAGTATCATTATTATGTCATATATTTCATGATTACTTGTTATATATACTTTATAATCATTCATGAATGTTTAACGTGGAGAATGAATCTCATCGCGTCGTGGAGACGGTAGTCCGTACCTACGCACGAGCGATGATATCATTCTCATGATCGTGGAATTGTATTGGAGTGTATGTATAATATTTCATAATAAATATCACTTTAAAATAATCATATATAGTTATTATTTACACCATTATACCCATCCAAGTAAGGTGGTGGTGGAAAATAGATTACACCACAGCGTGGAGACGGTATTCCGTACGTATGCACGCACGGTGATTTCATTTTCCGTAGGATGGATAGATGGTGAAATAGGGTTGTTTCATAATAATAATAAAATATCAGTATATTAGTGATACTTATGTTATTACTTCATAATGAAACAACCTAAGAAGAAGAAGTGGAAGAAGAAATAAAGTTGAAAGAATCGGTAACGGACATTACCTCTTCTTTGAAGCGCCTCTTTGAGTCCTCCTCTTAGTGCACTAAAATTGGTCTTTGAAGAAGCCCAGGACCTATAGGATGTTTCTAGGGAAGTGTAGAAGAGAATTTGGTAGGGGTTGGCCGATCGTGAAGGCTCAAAGTGGTGTGAGGAAGAGGGGTAGGAGGTGCCCTTTTATAAGGGAGGAGAGGGGCACCTTTGGAATAATAAAAATATTATTTTATTATAAAGCCAAATTAGGTTTTAAATAGCTCCAAATTGATTTATTTCGAAGCTAAGTTGGGTATGGGTCGAAATCCTCTCATCCAATAGAATTTGGAAAAGTTTAGGTTACTATTTTAACCTTATCATTTAGTTTTAACTTTAAGTTAGATAATTTTACTTCTGCTGTGTCTTTTTTTTTTCTTACACTATAAGGTTAATAAACATACTATAACAAGACAAACGAAGCCAAAGTTGTTTATTATTAATATATATAACCTTATCTAAGTAATTTGGCCGAACCATAGTTTTTTAGGAATAAAATAACAATTAATAATATAATATTTGTTTTAAAAACTATTTTATGTCAATTTTGACACTATTTAGTAATTGATTTTTTTGAAAAACATAACAGAATTATTAGTTCGAAAAAAGTTAATTAAATATATAATAACATGTAATATTAACCTATAAAATTAGTGTAATTCCTAAAAAGTCTCAAATTACATTTATTTGGGTATTTATAACATCAATTATGTCAATATTTCATTACTAATATAATTACTGCATCATCTTTGTGCCATAAATAAATTAAATTATTTAATGTCTAAAAATTACAAAAAAACTACCATTATGTAGGAAATATTTTTATCTATTTATGTAATATTTATTGTCGAATTTATCTTATGTATAACCTTATATTAAAAATTATTTACTTATTAAACTTTGATTTTAACTATTTTAACCCTTCTTTAAATAAATTAATAATAAATGTCCTAATCTAACCCAAGTTGGCCTAAATGGTCATATTGTATTCCTAAAGTTGTTTTTGGTCAAATTACACTTATCCAATAGAATTAGGACATGTGTTAGGGTAATAATAATATCATTTTTACCCATAATTACCCTATTTACTTTTAACCGTGGTAAAAAAAGTAAAAAGTTACTATTCACCAAAAAATATTTTCATCTTATTGAACCACATTTTACTTACTGATATCAACTGTGTCTCTCGGATTTTTGAAATTCCACTCACAGAAGTGGTAAAATTATGTTTTATGAAAAATTCATTTTTTAACTACCACTTAGTGGTTTCACTATTCATCAAAAAATGAAAGTTTCCAGAAAAATACCCAAAATTGGGCCAAAGTTATATTTGATATTATGAACTCAAAAATGATGTCTATTTTAACAAATTCAAAACATATCAGTTGTATTAATTAATTTAACAATTAATTCCCATCGTCAAAATAAATAGCGTGTTCTTAAGAGATAATAACTACCAAAAGATTGACACTTGTTTATGTCTGGTTTAAATGTGAAATTACATCCAATGACCAGAATTGTATTAAATTGTAAAAATATATTCTAAATATACTTTAAAACCACTCAAATTAGTAATTTATCACTATTAATTATTTCTATTAAAAAGGATGTTTTTAATTATAATTTAGTAATTTTCACTATTCATCAGAAAATGAAAGTTATCCGAAAAGTACCAAAATTTCACCCTAAGCTAATTTCAATATTCCGAATCCAAAAATGAAGTCCATTTTACAAACTAAATTTAAAAAATTTCAAAAAGTGGTTATTACTATTCATAACGACTAGTTTTAACAATATTTTAATAACATATTGTTGTTTAGTGAAACTCGTTATTGCGTACTACACACGCTATCGAGGAAGGTCGCGATTGAGTGTAATTCAAGGCAAGTCAAGGATGCGTGTTGTGCAAGCTCCTTTTGGTGTAGCGTACAACACAAGACATTAATGAAATTAAAAAGAATATTTTTCATAAAATCTCGGGGTGTTACATTCTAGCCCCCTTAAAATGAATTTCTCCCTCGAAATTCGTCAGGGTTATAAATGGTTTACTACTCGAAAGTTTCTTTAATAGAAACCCACATCGTAAAAAGGAATACCAAAACCAATCTTTAAAAACAAAAGTATAAAACATAACGTTTACACAAATAATCTAATCACGAGGTTTCCACATTGGTGAAAATATGGATATGGAAGAGAAATGTAACCATCATGTTCTGATGGAGAGTGGTAGAGAACAAGGCTATAGAAAAGCCATCAATCACAAAGCCATAAATTTGTGACGATCTAAGGTACCATCTGATTCATCAGATATAAGAGCACTAGGACAACATCTTTGGTTTTCAAGATCATTTCCCTAAAGTTGATGAAATTGGAATTAGAAGAAATACTTTCGTGATTTTGGTATAGTCTCACCATTGGTCGTTCTTTGGAAAATTTCCACTTCATCTTTTAAATAAATAAAGTTCAATTTGTCATTCATGATGTGTTAGCAGATCATGTGATAGAATGATGGGTCATTCCATCTGTCTCAAATAAAAGGTTAGAAAAGATATCAAAACTTACATAAGTCCATTTATAGTGTGATTAATCATATATGGTTCCTAAAATGGACTTATACTTCATATATCATACTTCTTAATATAACAAATCTAGTTTCTACTAAACAGGGACTTCCTGTAGTCCAGTGGTAGGCGATGAAGACCTGTTGCAGTTCGGTTGTGGGTTTGATTCCCACAGCCTTGTCTGACGTGATGGGCTGTCGCCCGTCCTTCAAGTTGTCCTTTTTCTAAAACTACATTATTATAACATCACATAAATAATATAAAAAAATGTAATATACTTAAAAAATACTAACTTATGTCCAACATAATCCATTCCAATCTTTAGTCTTATCTAAAATACTTTGGTCCAAGCTTATAGTATAAGGAAAACGAATACATGAAATGTCATCAACCAAGCATGTGAATACCATCATTTATCCCCCATATATCTTGTTGGTCACATTCCAGTTATGTGAATACCTTAATCATGTATTCTCTTGAAAAATTAATACCCATTAAACCTTAGTGAAAACATGAATACAGTTAAAATTTAACACTTTCCACATACCAAAATCCTCAAAATTCTATATACTCAAACCAAGATATCACTTAGTCCTTATATCAATCATGAGCTCATGAATATGGTCAAGCATTTCATTTTTTCGTTTTCCCTTCATTATGCGCATATCATATTTTTTTTCAAAAATATCTCAATCACATTCCATGGTTACCAGTACCATTGAAAACCACAATAGACCAATACATAAATATTCCAATATTCCATGATACTATATACAACATAATTTTGGAATCCCATTACATAAACACTTAATCATTCCACCACATTGTTGTCATATTCAACATCGCCAATAGTGATCTCATGTGACTTCCCTTTGTCCTTTACCTTAAGTGGTTACTCATGTCGATCATCACTAACCCTTGGATTAGGGAATTTATTAGCATAATTCCCCATTTCCTCTCACTTGAAGCATTGATGTGTTGGTGGTGCGTTCTCTGTAGTCTTTTCTTTATTCACATCATTAGAAACCATTTTTCCATTACATCGACACTCAGCTTCTCGATGACCTTCTTTTCCACACTTAAAACATTTTCTAGTCCCTTTAAGACAATCTCCACCATGCTTCGTTCCACACTTTGAGCATAAAGAAACATTCATCTTCTTTTCACCATTATTCTGAGATTTCTCCTTGAACTCATTCTTTTGTTTCTTGTAAAAACAATGAGATGGATAAGTAACACCAACTTCCATTTCTACCTTGATAGCACAACACACAATTTCTTCTTAGTGACTAAAGTCTCTTATAGCTAATGCCCTTAGAATATTTGGTTTTAAGAGACTAAAGATTCGATCAACTTTACTTTCAGGTTGGATGATAAATCTAGATGCGTACCTTGCAAGCCTTGTAAAATTCGCTTCGTATATACCAACAGATTCATTATCCCTTTGCTTTAGTTCAAGAAACTCCTTCTCTATCTTTGTTTGAAGAATACAAGGGAAGTACTTATTGAAAAATAAGTTCTTGAACTCGTCCCATTCCATGGACTCAATTTCATCTCTTGGTCTCATATTCTTGATAAGATTCCACCATTGATCAGCATCACCTTCCAAACGATACACTTCTAAGATGAATTTATCATGTTTAAACATTGAAGAACTGAAAATATCTTTTCAGTAGTACTGATCCATTCTTCAGCAACAAGTGGATCAGAAGACCCACTGAAAGAAGGTGGACGTTGCCTCATGAAGGACTCAATAGAATATTGTTCCCTTCTCTGCTCATTTGGAAGTCCATAATGATTCATATCTTGTGTAAGTATAGCAATAAGATTTTTCACTCCATCTCCCATAACATTTGTTTGTTCAGGAGGAAAATAATTGCATTGTCCATTACATTGATCAACACGGTTCCTTTGGGTTCCGACCATCTTCTAAAACCCAAAAATAATAGTTTGAGAGGGAAAAATCACGCTAGGGAAAACAACATAATTAAGGGGGAGTACCTTCAATATCTAACATCTTAGGTTATCGTAATTCTAGTACTATAACATATACTTATACGTAACCGTAGGGACATCCCTATACATACCTTAGAAATATCTATAGGGATCTCACTAAAGTTCTCGCATCCTAGTTTCCAAAGGTTGACTAAACCTTTCCTCTGATACCAACTATAGAGACTCGAAGCCTAATGTACATGAACATTACATTACTTTTGCGGAAAACATAGTATATAACAAAAACACACACACACAAGGACCGTAAAAGTTTAGTGTCTTTGAAAACTCGGAATATAATCTTCTAATCGTGGTGAAATATCATCAACATCTCCCATAAAGATCTTCCTTTTTTTCCTAAAACATTTCTTTATTGTAAAGACCCGTAAATTTCAGGGAAATTTTTTTCTTAATTTTCTTTGGAATTTTACAAGAACGCAGTTTCTGACGGCACCTGATTCCGAGGCCCGGTGTGCCCGGAATCAATTTCCGAAGTTTTGGCTCGGGTACGTTCAGTGAACGGAGGAGCGGGTTTTTCTAACTTTTGAACCGGTGCCCGGAATCGAATTCTGAGGGCACCGATGAAATCGCAGCGCCGGGTTTCGCTTAGAAACGCCTCTTCCGGAGTTGCGTTTGCTCGGATGTGGTTTTTAATTTTCGGGCTTAAAGTTAAGAAATAAAATAATTTTGCGACAACTTTATTTTATTTCTCTTAAGCCACTTGGAAGCCACTTGAAGCCACTTAAAGGCGGCTTGAACTGAGTTGAACTGGATAGGATGCTATCCAGAAATATCCTACCCCTTGGTAGGATATTTGTGAGGTGGGACCCGCACGAGCCCCGCCGTTTCTTCCGCTAAGTAACGCACCCGCGAAAACCCGTCAAAGAAACTGAAAGTCAACTGACGCGGTTTCTTAGTTTCTTAACAGACCATTAAATTGGGCTGTTTCTTTCGTCCAATTAATTGGGCGGTTTCTTTGGTAAATTAATTCTTAGAATTAATTGTTCGTTTCCTTTTTTTTCTTAATCGTTGCCTGTGCGTTAATAAAATAAGATTACTCTTATTTTATTTTGGGTGGAAGCTTGTGGCGTGGGGAGAATTTGGAGGAGAGCGTTCTTCTTCGGCGAAGAACGCGAAGAACGCCGGCCTCCGGCGAAGAACGCCGAAACCGCGGAAATCAACGACGCTTCTTCCGCGACGTTTCTTCCGCGACGATCGTTCCTTTCCAAGCGACGTTCTCCCTTCGGACGCACCTCGACGACAACGGAATCAACGACGTTTCTCCGGCGACGCTTCTTCCGCGACGATCGTCCTCTTCCGCGACGAACTCGCGAGCGACAACGCTTGAGGTAGGGGTTTTAAACCTTTTTAAAGTTGTTGATCTTTCCTTCGATCTTGAAGGTTCTTTTTTTTGTCGGCCCTTGTTTCCGAATATTTTTATTTATTTTTTAAAAAGATTGTGATGGATTATCGTTCTAGAAAGGCCGATTGTTATCAATCTAATGCGAGGGGGGTCGGGCCGCACAAACACGGCCAACCCCCCCCCCCCCCCTCCTTTATTCTTGTTGTTTCTTGCGGATGGAGCGAGATGGCGTGGTGCCGTCGCACCACGCGGGAATCGTACGACAACTATTGAGCGGCGCCGTCGCGCCGCGCTGTGGAACGAAATCAAACAAGATCGAGACGCCTTCGCGCCACGCCGAGAAGTCGTTCAAGCACGCGACGTCGTCGCGCCGCGCCAAAGAGGCCGCAGATTAAATTAATTTTATTTTGTTCTTGAGCGAAGATTGACGGGCGACGACAAACGCGGCCGCAAGTTAATTTTGAGGCCTCCGCAGTGAAGGTCGGGTCCCGGGATGACCGTAGGCGCAGACGGGAAGCAAATCGGACCACCGGAGCGTCTCCGGTGGCCCGCGGAAGCCGGAGGCGGCGGCACCCCGCGGGTGTCCAGGGTGGCACCCCGCGGGTGTCCAGGGTGGCACCCCGCGGGTGCCGCGGGGCTGTCTGGCGGCACCCCGCGGGTGTCCAGGGGGGCACCCCGCAGGTGCCGCGGGGCTGTCAGGCGGCACCCCGCGGGTGTCCAGCGCGACACCCCGCGGGTGCCGCGGGGTTGTCAGGCGGCACCCCGCGGGTGTCCAGCGCGACACCCCGCGGGTGCTGCGGGGTTGTCAGGCGGCACCCCGCGGGTGTCCAGCGCGACACCCCGCGGGTGCCGCGGGGTTGTCAGGCCGCTCGGCCGAGCCGAGCCGGACCGGCCCTGGCCGGGCGGGGCCGGGCCAACCAGGTCGTACCCGGTTCGGGCCGACCCAGGGGGGGTCGGGCCGGGTCGGCCCGGACCCGGACCCCCCCCCCATTTTCGGACCATTTCGGTCAAATTCACATATCTTGAGCTCCGGACGTCCGAATGACGTACCGTCAGCTTTGTTGAATTCCTCTCAGTAAGACGGAACTTTTGGCTTACTCTGCTCGAGGTTTGGATGCCGACGGAGTACGGTCGGGTCGGTTCGTACACGAAACCAACCGGGCCCCTGGAACGAAAAAGCCAATAACTCACAGATCGGGCGTCCGATTGACGCGTCGTCTGTTTCGTTGACTTCCTCTTGATGAGACGGAACTTTTGACATACTCCGCCCGAGTTTTGGATGCAGTCGGAGTATGGCCGGGTTGGATTGTACCCGAAATCCAACCGGGCCCCTGGAACGGAAAAGCTGATATCTTTCAGCCAGACGTCCGTTTGACGAACCGTCAGCGGCGTTGGTGATTTCGTTTAGTAACGGTCCCTATGAGTATACCCTATGGGAGTTCGGGGTACAGTTGAGATACGGCCGGGATTGGTTTTGCTCACGAAACCAACCGGGCCCCTGGGACGAAAAGGCTAATAACTCACAGACCGGGCGTCCGATCGACGTGCCGTCTGTTGCGTCGAGACCCCTGTGACGAGGCGGTCCTTTGAGATACTTCTTCGTGAGACCTTGAGATACTTGGAGTATCGAACAGTAGCTCGTGGAGCGGACCCTCCCGGAGACGAGCGTGCGGAGTACGGAGACCGTGTAGCCGACTGAGACCTGACGACTGCTTGACCGACTCGACTCGGAGTGAGTCGACTAGCCCAGTGGACGGAGCGCCCGGTATTTGGCGACAGACCCACGGCGGACGGAGCGCCCGGTAGTTGGCAGCAAACCCGCGGTACTCGACAGGAGGAGTACCTCAGTAGGCTATTTGGGTGAGCGCCCGGTATTTGGCGACAGACTCTCAGCGGACGGAGCTCCCGGTAGTTGGCCGCAAACCCGCAGTACTCGACAGGAGGAGTACCTCAGCAGTCTTAGGTTAGCGAGCAGTACCTCGGAGTCGTGACAGGACCACTGTACACACTAGAGACGGAGCTCTTCAGCAGCTACGGTTTCGATAATGAAAAATCCTGGTTTGAGCTGAGTCAATGAATCTTTGCGTTTTCCTCATGATCGAGATGGGTCGCTTGATAACTTAGGTATATGTATGGGCATATACCTGGGTGATGGTTATCCGTTGATTTCATGATTTTTGTGTATCCTTGTGATTGGATGGGTTACTTGATGACTTAGGTATATGTATGGGCATATACCTAAGTAGAGTCTGATGTTACTTCGTGATTGTTGTCTTTACTTTGTGGATATCCATGTTGGATTTAGTGAGACCTTAAGGGTCTCGGGGTCCCTACTGAGTAGCTTATACTCACCCCTGCACGGGCTATGCCCGCACTTCGTTGTGTTGGTTGCAGACGACGGACAGCGCAGATCGCAGTTGAGGCTTGCGGAGCAGGACGGTACCCGGAGGAGGACCACTGGGCGGACGTACCCGGAGTAGACGACAGGACCCGAGGAGTAGAGGAGCTATCTGTACCTACCCTTCAGGTAGGATCCGTGGTGGACGATCCAGGAGCTGAGCCATCTGTACCTACCCTTCAGGTAGGAATCGAGGAGGACGACCCAGGAGCCGCTTCGTTCTTCCAGCTGCTGTTTTTCCCTTTCGAGTTGTACTTTACAGTTGGGCTTGTATTTCCGGCCCTTTTTCTTTTCTTCGCTTGTGTTTACTTTTCCGCTTGCTTACTCTGTGGAGTTTGTTTGCTTTTGTAATGGCAATGCCTTCCCAGTTATCGGGATTTACGCCATTGGTGCTAGTCGCCAGCCCCTGGCCTATGGAAGGCGGGCTTGGGGTAGTCACGGCACGGGCCCCGGGGTCGGGTCGTGATAGATTGGTATCAGAGGTGGTCGGTTCTACCGCAGACTCTGATCTTTCTTTCTGTGAAGCAATAGTGTTAAGGGTACCGAGTGTGGTTTTCAGTTCAGGGAGTCCAGTGTTGGTGCGGGCGGCCGACGTATCCATACACCAGGACCCTGGAAACTGATTTCTGACTTTGTGCACAAAAACACTGATTGCGTGTGTGTTTTCAAAGGTTTTCCCCCTTAAAACAGCTCAAACCAGGTCAGCTCACCAGGTATAATCGTTTGACCGTGTTACGTTGTTTCTTTCAGGATGCCTTTTCTCGGATGACCAGTTAGAGCCCAGAGGGATGTGCGTGCTGACAGCCTGTCGAGTGACGAGGCTTCGGTACAGGGCCCTCTTGCAGTTGAGGCACCAGCGGAGGCACCAGCGGTACTACCATACGTTGGGCCACCGATGCCACCAGCCCCAGCAGTAGGCGATACCCGCTACTTGCGCGCACTGCATGAGTTCCAGCGCCAGAGGCCACCCAGGTTCGGGGGAGAGACGGACCCGCAGACGGCTGAGGATTGGCTGGAGGCTGTGGTGGGAGTCTTCAGGCTAGTGGGGACGCCATCAGACTTCATGGTGACCTTTGCTGCCAGCCTTCTTCAGGCAGCAGCAGGCAGGTGGTGGAGCCACTTGTTCCAGTTTTGCGATGGGATGGCTTTCACATGGGAAGACGTCGAGGCCTTACGATGTCATCCATGGCATTATGCATCCTTCATGCCAGGATTGACTGTATTAGGCAATGGGCGTTGTTCATCTAGAGAGGGGATGAGACCAGGTTTCTCTTTTCGGCAAAGGAGAAATTTTAGCAGCTCTTCCAGATCATATGCAAAGGAGGTGCAGTTCATCCAGGAGCGGATGAAGACTGCACAGTGCAGTAAGAAACAGGAAACCAGTGCCAGTCTTAGAGACTCGGGCGTGTTAAATGTTTCAAGAAGAGGAAGCTTAAAGGAGAGTTGAGTCTACAAAGCAGCAGACGTGGAGGCATAGCTAGGTGAGCAGCATGAGGTGGTGTACATCCTAACATGCTACAACCACCCGCCTTAGTTATTCCCGCCAGGCTTAGGGAGCTGGAGGGCGGAGGAAGAGTGCAGCTGCATGCGGTCAAGGAGTGTGACCCAATGGCTCTAGAAATGATTCAAGGGACAGTCTATGTCCACTACTAGCTGCTGTAGTAACAGACGTCGATATGAATCATTCCTCGCTTCCACAAATCTTGTTCCAGACCTAGAGTTTCCGGTAAGCCGTGGACTTGACCCTCACGTCTGGAGAT
Organism: Viscum album; assembly: GCA_963277665.1. Taxonomy (NCBI): domain Eukaryota; kingdom Viridiplantae; phylum Streptophyta; class Magnoliopsida; order Santalales; family Viscaceae; genus Viscum; species Viscum album. The sequence goes on along the minus strand of OY728119.1, from coordinate 213,599,970 downwards.
ACCTTGGGAGGAGACTCGATAATCACACTTACGCCGACGGTGTGGTCAGACCCTCGAGGCGAGAGTTCTGGTTGGAATCTCTTGGTGGCAGCGTCGAGGCCTTACGACGTTAGTTGAGTATAGAATGGGCAATAACTGTTCATACTCAAATTGACGGTTTTAGGCAAACGTTGGGATGGGTTTTCCTTGGTCGGCGGAAAAGGAAACCCTAGGCAGTGCAGGGTAACTCTTGCACAGGAGGGTGCGACCGATCACTCTTGAGTCGGTCAACCTTAACCTCATAGCAGCAGTCGTTTTGAGTTTCAGTTCTAACAGGAATGGAGACCTCTGGAGTTCGAGGATGACGACCACGTCTTCTTACGGGTCTCACCTCGACGAGGTTTACGGAGATGTGGCCTGGGAGGCAAGTTATCTCCGAGGTTCAACGGACCTTTCTAGGTCCTCAGCTGGGTAGGCGAGGTGGTTTACCGCTTGGCCCATCCACTTCAGTTGCACTAGGTGCACGACGTTTTCCACGTATCCCAACTGAGGAGATACGTGCTCAACCCCCTTCGCATATCATCGACCATGAGGAGCTAGACGGTGGCGATGAGTGTCTTATACGGAGGTTCCTGTGGGGATCGACGATCGACAGGAGCAGATCCTAGGAGGATGGTCGATTCCTCTTGTGCACTTTCTTTGGCAGCGCGGGAACCTCCAGGTGAGCACATGGGAGAGGAAGGCTCAGATGCGTGCTCAGTACCGCTTTGTTTCCCTAAGTCTGTGGTGAAGCTTTACGGGGACGTAAATCCCTGTGGTGGGAGTAATGTAAAGACCCGTAAATTTCAGGGAAATTTTTTTCTTAATTTTCTTTGGAATTTTACAAGAACGCAGTTTCTGACGGCACCTGATTCCGAGGCCCGGTGTGCCCAGAATCATTTTCCGAAGTTTTGGCTCGGGTACGTTCAGTGAACGGACGAGCGGGTTTTTCTAACTTTTGAACCGGTGCCCGGAATCGAATTCTGAGGGCACCGATGAAATCGCAGCGCCGGGTTTCGCTTAGAAACGCCTCTTCCGGAGTTGCGTTTGCTCGGATGTGTTTTTTAATTTTCGGGCTTAAAGTTAAGAAATAAAATAATTTTGCGACAACTTTATTTTATTTCGCTTAAGCCACTTGGAAGCCACTTGAAGCCACTTAAAGGCGGCTTGAACTGAGTTGAACTGGATAGGATGCTATCCAGAAATATCCTACCCCTTGGTAGGATATTTGTGAGGTGGGACCCGCACGAGCCCCGCCGTTTCTTCCGCTAAGTAACGCACCCGCGAAAACCCGTCAAAGAAACTGAAAGTCAACAGACGCGGTTTCTTAGTTTCTTAACAGACCATTAAATTGGGCTGTTTCTTTCGTCCAATTAATAGGGCGGTTTCTTTGGTAAATTAATTCTTGGAATTAATTGTTCGTTTCCTTTTTTTTCTTAATCGTTGCTTGTGCGTTAATAAAATAAGATTACTCTTATTTTATTTTGGGTGGAAGCTTGTGGCGTGGGGAGAATTTGGAGGAGAGCGTTCTTCTTCGGCGAAGAACGCGAAGAACGCCGGCCTCCGGCGAAGAACGCCGAAACCGCGGAAATCAACGACGCTTCTTCCGCGACGTTTCTTCCGCGACGATCGTTCCTTTCCAAGCGACGTTCTCCCTTCGGACGCACCTCGACGACAACGGAATCAACGACGTTTCTCCGGCGACGCTTCTTCCGCGACGATCGTCCTCTTCCGCGACGAACTCGCGAGCGACAACGCTTGAGGTAGGGGTTTTAAACCTTTTTAAAGTTGTTGATCTTTCCTTCGATCTTGAAGGTTCTTTTTTTTGTCGGCCCTTGTTTCCGAATCTTTTTATTTATTTTTTAAAAAGATTGTGATGGATTATCGTTCTAGAAAGGCCGATTGTTATCAATCTAATGCGAGGGGGGTCGGGCCGCACAAACACGGCCGAACCCCCCCCCCCTCCTTTATTCTTGTTGTTTCTTGCGGATGGAGCGAGATGGCGTGGTGCCGTCGCACCACGCGGGAATCGTACGACAACTATTGAGCGGCACTGTCGCGCCGCGCTGTGGAACGAAATCAAACAAGATCGAGACGCCTTCGCGCCACGCCGAGAAGTCATTCAAGCACGCGACGTCGTCGCGCCGCGCCAAAGAGGACGCAGATTAAATTAATTTTATTTTGTTCTTGAGCGCAGATTGACGGGCGACGACAAACGCGGCCGCAAGTTAATTTTGAGGCCTCCGCAGTGAAGGTCGGGTCCCGGGATGAGCGTAGGCGCAGACGGGAAGCAAATCGGACCACCGGAGCGTCTCCGGTGGCCCGCGGAAGCCGGAGGCGGCGGCACCCCGCGGGTGTCCAGGGTGGCACCCCGCGGGTGTCCAGGGTGGCACCCCGCGGGTGTCCAGGGTGGCACCCCGCGGGTGCCGCGGGGCTGTCCGGCGACACCCCGCGGGTGTCCAGGGTGGCACCCCGCGGGTGCCGCGGGGCTGTCTGGCGGCACCCCGCGGGTGTCCAGGGGGGCACCCCGCGGGTGCCGCGGGGCTGTCAGGCGGCACCCCGCGGGTGCCGCGGGGCTGTCAGGCGGCACCCCGCGGGTGTCCAGCGCGACACCCCGCGGGTGCCGCGGGGTTGTCAGGCCGCTCGGCCGAGCCGAGCCGGACCGGCCCTGGCCGGGCGGGGCCGGGCCAACCAGGTCGTACCCGGTTCGGGCCGACCCAGGGGGGGTCGGGCCGGGTCGGCCCGGACCCGGACCCCCCCCATTTTCGGACCATTTCGGTCAAATTCACATATCTTGAGCTCCGGACGTCCGAATGACGTACCGTCAGCTTTGTTGAATTCCTCTCAGTAAGACGGAACTTTTGGCTTACTCTGCTCGAGGTTTGGATGCCGACGGAGTACGGTCGGGTCGGTTCGTACACGAAACCAACCGGGACCCTGGAACGAAAAAGCCAATAACTCACAGACCGGGCGTCCGATTGACGCGCCGTCTGTTTCGTTGACTTCCTCTTGATGAGACGGAACTTTTGACATACTCCGCCCGAGTTTTGGATGCAGTCGGAGTATGGCCGGGTTGGATTGTACCCGAAATCCAACCGGGCCCCTGGAACGGAAAAGCTGATATCTTTCAGCCAGACGTCCGTTTGACGAACCGTCAGCGGCGTTGGTGATTTCGTTTAGTAACGGTCCCTATGAGTATACCCTATGGGAGTTCGGGGTACAGTTGAGATACGGCCGGGATTGGTTTTGCTCACAAAACCAACCGGGCCCCTGGGACGAAAAGGCTAATAACTCACAGACCGGGCGTCCGATCGACGCGCCGTCTGTTGCGTTGAGACCCCTGTGACGAGGCGGTCCTTTGAGATACTTCTTCGTGAGACCTTGAGATACTTGGAGTATCGAACAGTAGCTCATGGAGCGGACCCTCCCGGAGACGAGCGTGCGGAGTACGGAGACCGTGTAGCCGGCTGAGACCTGACGACTGCTTGACCGACTCGACTCGGAGTGAGTCGACTAGCCCAGTGGACGGAGCGCCCGGTATTTGGCGACAGACCCACGGCGGACGGAGCGCCCGGTAGTTGGCAGAAAACCCGCGGTACTCGACAGGAGGAGTACCTCAGTAGGCTATTTGGGTGAGCGCCCGGTATTTGGCGACAGACTCTCAGCGGACGGAGCGCCCGGTAGTTGGCCGCAAACCCGCAGTACTCGACAGGAGGAGTACCTCAGCAGTCTTAGGTTAGCGAGCAGTACCTCGGAGTCGTGACAGGACCACTGTACACACTAGAGACGGAGCTCTTCAGCAGCTACGGTTTCGATAATGAAAAATCCTGGTTTGAGCTGAGTCAATGAATCTTTGCGTTTTCCTCATGATCGAGATGGGTCGCTTGATAACTTAGGTATATGTATGGGCATATACCTGGGTGATGGTTATCCGTTGATTTCATGATTTTTGTGTATCCTTGTGATTGGATGGGTTACTTGATGACTTAGGTATATGTATGGGCATATACCTAAGTAGAGTCTGATGTTACTTCGTGATTGTTGTCTTTACTTTGTGGATATCCATGTTGGATTTAGTGAGACCTTAAGGGTCTCGGGGTCCCTACTGAGTAGCTTATACTCACCCCTGCACGGGCTATGCCCGCACTTCGTTGTGTTGGTTGCAGACGACGGACAGCGCAGATCGCAGTTGAGGCTTGCGGAGCAGGACGGTACCCGGAGGAGGACCACTGGGCGGACGTACCCGGAGTAGACGACAGGACCCGAGGAGTAGAGGAGCTATCTGTACCTACCCTTCAGGTAGGATCCGTGGTGGACGATCCAGGAGCTGAGCCATCTGTACCTACCCTTCAGGTAGGAATCGAGGAGGACGACCCAGGAGCCGCTTCGTTCTTCCAGCTGCTGTTTTTCCCTTTCGAGTTGTACTTTACAGTTGGGCTTGTATTTCCGGCCCTTTTTCTTTTCTTCGCTTGTGTTTACTTTTCCGCTTGCTTACTCTGTGGAGTTTGTTTGCTTTTGTAATGGCAATGCCTTCCCAGTTATCGGGATTTACGCCATTGGTGCTAGTCGCCAGCCCCTGGCCTATGGAAGGCGGGCTTGGGGTAGTCACGGCACGGGCCCCGGGGTCGGGTCGTGATATTTATATCCGGGGGAAAAGAAAACATAAAAGGGTGAGCTCAAATGCTCAGTAAGGGTAAAAAAAAGAAATATCAATCACATCATATTCATAATAACATAACATTTTGGAAATCATAACCTACAAAAGAGATCATAATATCATAACATGGGATAAATCATAGTAGTGAAATATAATCCCAATAATCATAACTTATAACATGAAACTTTGTGGCATACACACATAATCATTGAGAATCTTTTCTTATTAGTCAAGACTCATTTCCAAGACTATCTTAGTGGAAAAATTCCATTTCTGAACCGAGTTCACTCCTCATTTCAGTCATGTTTCACTGAACTAGTTTAACCTGCCATTCCAGCCATGTCTATCGCATGAGATATAAAATCTTTACCCAATGCATTGGAGGGAGATATAGGTTCCACCCATCTCATAATGATACAATTCTTATGTGTGCTACAAAATCATAAACCATACATCATAGCATAACCCATGTAATAAAATGGGACTCTTAAACATCGTGACAACATAAAACAATTAATATCAGATAAAGGAATTCATAAACATAATTCCATCACAACATAATAAAATAAATGTAATAATAGGGATAAAAACAGAACCCTTTTTTTATCTTAGATGGAAAATAATTTTGATAAAACACTTGAGCTCCATTCTTTAGGAAAATATCCTTTCTACTTCAAAAACACTTTTCCTTTCTTAATATGTCATACAATTCTAAACTAAAAGAATCGATTAAAAATAAACTTGAAATTTTTTAAAGTAATATTCTTGGAAATAATTTTTTAAAAATCCATTCATGCCGTATAAGTTAAAAAACATTCTTCTCGTACTTTTGTCGGAAACGTCAAAAAGTACCTCGTACAAAAAACGACAAAAGATTCCTTTCATATCTTTTACTAAAAACTCACTGAAGGGTAAAATTAGATTTAAACTATTTTATAAGTATATAAATATTACATATTGAGGAAACATGGATGTGGATGATAAAATACACCCCAGTAAATACCAATGTATAAACAATCTCGGATAAATATGAGATTGTGATATTTCCCTTACCTTAGGTCCGATTTTCATCGTAAGTGTCCGAACCTCCTGTATAATGATTTAAATAATGTCATTGACTTATTCCATAATCATACTCATTGTTATGATATCATATATGGTTCACTTATGACTTTATTTTACCCGTTCTTTTGTAAATTCCATGTTAGAGAGTGTTTTGGGTAAAATCGTTTCATTTGTCGTCCGTGTTTTGACTTGTAATTATCCATATGATTACTTAGATCAAGATTACTTATTTCCAGAATATAAAACATGATTTATATATAATATATATTCAAAATATACATATATATAATAGATCAGTATATGGAAAGAAATACACCGTTCATGGAGACGGTAGGTCGTACGTACGCATGAACGTTGTTTTCGTTTCCTTATTGAGTTGAATGGAATTAAGTAGATGACATACATATATATACACATAAATACAGTATAATTATTATGTAATATATTTCATGATTACTTATTATATATACTTTATAATCATTCATGTATGGTTAACATGTAGAATGAATCTCATCGCGTTGTTGAGACGGTAGTCCATACCTACGCACGAGCGATGATATCGTTCTTATGATCGTGGAATTGTATTGGAGAGTATTTATACTATTTAAGAATCAATACCACTTTACAATAATCATATATAGTTATTATGTACACCATTATACCCATCCATGTAAGGTGGTGGTGGAAAATAGATTACACCACGGCGTGGAGACGGTATTCCGTACGTACGCACACGCGGTGATTTTGTTTTCCGTAGGATGGATTGATTGTGAAATAGGGTTGTTTCATAATTATAATAACATATCAGTATATGAGTGATAATGATGTTATTACTTCATAATGAAACAACCAATTAAGAAGAAGTGGAAGAAGAAAAATTAAGTTGAAAGAATCGGTAACAGACATTACCTCTTATTTGAAGTGCCTCTTTGAGTCCTCTTCTTAGGGCATAACATTGGTCTTTGAATAATACCAGGACCCCTAGGATGTTTCTAGGGAAGTGGAGAAGAGAATTTGGCAGGGGTTGGCCGAGCGGGAAGGCTCAAAGTGGTGTGAGGAAGAGAGGTAGGAGGTGCCCTTTTATATGGGAGGAGAGGGGCACCTTTGGAATAACAAAAAATATTATTTTATTATAATGCCAAATTCGGTTTTAAATAGCTCAAAATTGATTTATTTATAAGATAAGGTGATGATGGGTCGAAATCCTCTCATACAATAGAATTTTGACAAGTTTAGTTTACTATTTTAACCTTATCATTTAGTTTTAACTTTAAGTTAGATAATTTTACTTTTACTGTGTCTTTTTGTGTTCTTACACTATGAGGTTAATAAACTTACTATAACAAGACAAACGAACCCCAAGTTGTTTATTATTAATATATATAACCTTATCTAAGTCATGTTTCTGATCCATAGATTTTTAGGACTAAAATAACAATTAATAATATAATATTTGTTTTAATAACTATTTTATGTCAATTTTGAAACTATTTAGTAATTGATTTTTGTGAAAATTATAACAGAGTTATTAGTTCTCAAAAAGTTACTTAAATCAATAATAAAATGTCATATTAACCTAGAAAATTAGTGTAATTCATAAAAAGTCTCAAAATACATTTATTTGGGTATTTATAACATCAATTATGTCAATATTTCCTTACTAGGATAATTACTGCATCATCTTTGAGTCATAATAAATTAAATTATTTAATGTCTAAAAATTACAAATAAAATATCATTATGTATGAAATCCTTTTATCTTACTAATGAATATTTATAGTCGAATTTACATTATGTATTACCTTATATTAATAATTTTTACTTATTAAACTTTGATTTTAACTATTTTAACCCTTCTTTAAATAAATTAACAATAAATGTCCTAATCTAATTCAAGTGGGCCTAAACGGTCAGTTGTTATTCCTAAGGTTGTTTTTGGTCTAATTAAACTTATCCAATAGAATTAGGACATGTTTTAGGGAAATAATAATATCATTTTTACCCTTAATTACCCTATTTACTTTTAACCGTGGTAAAAAATAGTAAAAAGTTACTATTCACCAAAAATTATTTCCATCTTATTGAACAACATTTTACTTACTGACATCAACCGTGTCTCTCAGATTTTTGAAATTGCACTCACAGAAGTGGTAAAATTAAGTTTTATGAAAAATTCATTTTTTTAACTACCACTTAGTGGTTTCACTATTCATAAAAAAATGAAAGTTTCCAGAAAAATACCAAAAATTAGGCATAAGATATATTTGAAATTATGAACTCAAAAATGATGTCTATTTTACCAAATTCAAAACATATCAGTTGTATAAATTAATTTAAAAAATAATTCCCGTCGTCAAAACTAATAGCGTGTTCTTAAGAGATAATAACTACCAAAAGATTGACACTTGTTTATGTCTGGATTAAATGTGAAATTATATCCAATGACCAACATTGTATTAAATTGTAAAAATATATTCTAAATATACTTTAAAACAACTCAAATTAATAATTTATCACTATTAATTATTTCGATTAAAAAGTTTGTTTTTAATTAAAATTTAGTAATTTTCACTATTAATCAGAAAATGAAAGTTATCCGAAAAGTACCAAAGTTTCACCCTAAGCTAATTTCGATATTCCGAATCGAAAAATGAAGTCCATTTTGAAAAATTAAATTTACAAAATTTCAAAAATTGGTTATTACTATTCATAACGGCTAGTTTAAACAATATTTTAATAGCATATTGTTGTTTAGTGAAACTCGTTATTATGTACTACACACGCTATCAAGGAAGGTCGCGATTGCATGTAATGCAAGGCAAGTAAACGATGCATGTTGTGCAAGCTCCTTTTGGTGTAGCGTATAACACAAGACATTAATGAAATTAAAAATAATATTTTTCATCAAATCTCGGGGTGGTACATCAAAAATAGACTAAACCACCCCAAATGGGATATATCCTTTAGGATGTACTTGATTTGTAGCTTCTACTTAGACAAATCCAATAGATGCCATGTCATAATAGGGGTGTGTGTCCTATCCCCCCCAAATGTTCTCTTTTTAAATGAACTCGTCATATTGGTACCCCTCCACGGGAATTCCCCCAATGAGATAAATGTCTTGTAGACATATTCCCCCCTCCCCATGGTGGATGTGGAATGTATTCGTGTCTGGAGACCATCAAATAAATTGATCTGGTTCCAGGTCTTGCTGAAGGTAGAAGTAAAACTGTGATATCTACACTGCTTCAAAAATATCTATAGATCACAGATCCACCCCAAACTCCTCACATGTCTGGAATACCCAATACTCACATACCATTCACTCATGAATTTTCCCCTTGAACTGAAGTACCATTCCGTCCAACCTTTAGTCTCATTAGTGATGTTGCTTCTGAAGGTGGTCACATAGTGAGCAGGAGATTCTTTAAGAACTAGATCGCTCCCTATGATAGTCCTAGTCTCCAGATTCAATATGTATATGGCCATGTTCTATGTTTCCCGGGTAGGGTGACCCTTGCTCGTGATGTTGAACTGCGGAAGGTTATCCTCGCGTGTTACCCTTGATCATGGAATATTGATCTCAAATCCTGGAATCAATACCACTTCAAAAATACTGAAGTTCCATATTTGTAGACTATCACTTAGAATGTAATCATGTTGATCATGCGTTAACATACAAAAAATAATCTTATTTTTAGACATGACTCTTCTTGCATGAAGAATATGAGGGTTAGTGATTATAAGGATCCTCCTTGTAGTAGTGGTATCTTCCTTCATAGCCTTAGTCAGTTGAGAATCCATTTATGTCAGGTCCTATTTTCACAAAAATATATGCATAAAAGAACTGGTTTTCCGCACGAAAGATAGTCTACTTCAGGCAATATGAGATGAGGACACAGAAAGTAGTTTTTTCACCGAATGGTCATTTTTTTCATGCAACGACTTTCATGTGATCTTTTATTTTGGCATGACACTTAGAATGCGACTTTTGTATCCCCCTTCAGCACTGATTATGACAGGGTCTATTTTTTGATGCTGAATTTTAGGTAAGTCCATTAAGTCCCATTGTTATGAAACCAATGGAATATTTTGAATTAGCACTAAATTTTTAGATGCCCGAGGGAGGTGCACACAAGATTTAAGAGTTGCACGCAAGATTGGTAATGGCGCGCAAAATCTTATCCACCCAATGCGACGTTAAATGTGGTCTTCCATTATGAACTTTCTAAAACCCACCAAGTCAGTGGTGCGAAAGAAGATTTCCATGCACTCAATATGTACAAATATATGCAAGATCTCCTACACAAAATATGACGTCGAAACGACCCTTGCACGCCACCGCCGATGTTTCTAGATATAAATAGGAACATACCCCCTCCATTTGTGGGAAAGTTACAAAAGATGAACCAATACTCTAACATGTGAAATACATGACCTCAAGGTATTGTAACTTGCACAACAGGTCTACCAAGGGTCCGCTTTTGGGTGGTCCGACTATGGTTTGATCCTCGCCCTTTTCTCTTTAATATAAGGAATTTTCAGACAAAATATTCATGTTGTGTGAACGTTTTACTTTGTGTCATGCAATTATTGCATGCATTGTCTCCTCTTGCACGCATCCAAATATTTTGCGCACAACCCTACAATATTGCATAAAACCTCTCCTCTTGCGTGCACATCATCAATATTGTGTGCACCCCTCCTTGTGCGCTCCATGTGTCATCCTTACCCTAAATAACCATGTCCGAGCCCCACATACACGCGGCACCCCTGTCATGCACATTATTCTCCCGTACGGCCCTCCGGGTTTGTATGAAGGGATTTTAAGGTCCCTTGGGAAGTGATTCGTATCACATTTTCTGACCATATACTTCACCACATAGGCATGCTAATGGATATTGCTTCCTCACATAGCCATGATAATGTGTGACCCTCAATCGATAACTCCAAAAACCCTTTCTCCATATTGAATTTTCGGTGCATTCCCTTCACCATGGGTTGAAGTGCCCCGATTATGTAAGTCCTAGGGGTGAGGAGTGAATTCTAACCATCTGAGCTGCAAGACATTAAACTTCGAAGCACCCGCGTCCTCGAAACAAGATGTTAAACTGTGATGACCACATGTGTGGTAGTTCCAAAGGACTAGAGGAAGGCTGTGAATAGGTTCCCTCCTACTATCTATTTCCATTTTAGCATTATCACCTTGCGCACCATATGTAGTCTCTATGTAAGCCCTGACACCCTCTGATGGGATGTGTCAGGTATGAAGACCATATCCTCATTATACATATTGAAACCCTCATTTCTAATCGGGACCCCCTTCTAGAGTATGTCCCAATCTCCATATTCATAAGACACTATCTAAGAGTATGTATATTTTTCTCCTTTGGACCGCTAACCATGCAAAATCCCCACTCTATTCCTCGTGAATGCACCTTTCCTAGTGTGATCTTCATGAATTTGCTTCCTCTTGTTTCTCACACCAAGCATGAATCACATGGAATTAGATTAAGCATCGACCATGACACCCTCTTTGGTTCCCCTTAATGTGTAAGTCCCATTCCCTCATCATACTAAACTATGTTGAATTTGATATGTTACCCTTTTTAAGCAATGTATATAAGAAAACTATCCAAGGTTCAATCCCATCACCCATCGATACTGACCACTTCACATCATTTTACCCCCATCTGTCAAGACATTAAACTATAGGCCATTTCCATCCCGCATGATGTTAAACTATATTCATTTGAACTATGTGGGTTTTGATCCCTCTCTCCTAGGTAGGGTATGTAGGAATCCTCCTTGAGCTTCAACCCCAAAAGCTGGTAAACTTCGGTGTCCCCTTTGTTGGGACTCAAATACTTGGTCTTTCCATTAGTGGCATCATTCCCGTTATTTGGAATCTAACCATGTGTAATCCTTATACTCAATCCATATTTCTCCAACTAGGAGTTTCCCTCTAACAATGGGCCTCTAACCACGTGAATGCCTCAACATGTTGTCAGGTTGTTGTCCTTTGTGCACACTCAGATTCTATTCCCCACCCTGAACAATATGGACATTGATTCGACAACATGGGGATATGTAGTAAGACTCCATAAGGTTCAAGATCATCAACCATGTGACATCCTGGTCTCTCCCTTGATCCTTTTTGTTTTGGGGAATTCATTCCTTAACCCGTGGGTTTTACTTCCTTCAGGTTCCATCCATGCATCCATTCGCACATGCTATCTTCTTAGGTTCCCAATATCCCCTTCGACCTACGTGGACATTGATTCCCTACCACTGGGATACATAGGAAGCCTCCCTAATTTTCAATCCAGACACCCTCATCATCTTCACGTCGACTCCATCCCACTCCACCCATCAACTTCATTCAACCATCCATCATCCTTCCTGATTCCTACCTGGGTCGCCATGTCCTAGTGGGATCACGCCATTTCCTCAAACAGCTAACCATGCATAATCCCCAAACAATCCATAACCATCCAATAAAGAGCATCCCTTTTACGATGGGCTGCTAACTATGCATAATCCCCAATATTTCTCTGGGTTGTTGTCTTATGTGTACACCCAAATTCATAACCCCTTTTAACTATGTGTGTTTTGATCCCTGTCTTCTACATAAAGTACGTAAGAAGCCTCATTGAGGTGAACCCCAGCCAATGGTAAACCATGGTGTCCCCTTTGTAGGGATACAATAATCCTCATATCTATCCCCATTGGACACTTTTATCCACCCAACCAGTAAACCTATGTGGCACTCCTTACTGGGGATATACCCATATGATCAAATCCCATAAGTTTTCCGATCAGTGTGATCTATCTGTTCTAGAAGATAAACTCGCAACATACCCAATGGTAAACATGGTTGGATAAGGGAAAACATGGAGACATTCCCATGACATAAAATTCCCTACAATCAATGTGGGATACATCAGGCTTCTGAACCCTCAAGAATCCTTATCATAAGGGGAATAAATCCAGGTGTACTAGCGTTTTAGTGTAAAAAATTTACAGTTCTTCCACTATTACTACTCCCCTGACTGATGGTTACTGCCCAGACTTGACCCCATGGAATGTATTAACAGGAGCAGTGTAATTAACCGATGTACACAATGATATGCATCCGAGAATGAGATTCAGTAACAATGTCTTAAATCTATGAGGGATACCCAGACTATGTGACAAATTTCAAGGAGGAATCCATAGAAGGAGAGACCGACATCCCACCATCCGGTTTCAATCCAGGAGAAAACATTCCTAAATAAATGATGGATGCCACTCAACTTTGGAAAGCAGGAATGAGAGACAACATCAATCATGTTGAAGACCCACAATGGCGCACACCCTGGTGAAAGCAACGAAAACATATACAATGAAAAATGTCATCAATAGTTACTGGAATTTACAAATATAGATTGGTTCGGTTCAATAGAAGATTTTAAGTAAAAAATTAGGTGGTGAATTCTATCTTGGTAAAAAATTGTATTTCTTGTATAAGAAAGAAACAAGATTTCATTTATTTGTGTACAACAAAAGCTAAATATTTTTGGCTACTCAACATTTCATATAGTTACTATGGATAAAGCTACGGATCAAAGATGTGTGAGTCGAAGTGAAGTATCCAATAAAAATTCATTATGGTAATTCATGTTCTATAATTATTAGAAAAAATACACTCCATAACTCATCTAAAAATCACATTGAAATAAAATATCACTTTACCAAAGATAAATTGGAGTATGTCCTTGTGAAGATGAAGTAAGTGCCTATAGAATTATAATTTGTAGAAATCTTGATGAAGGCCTTACCTAGAAAATTGTTTCAACAAAATTTACTAGATCTTGGAGTTTAGTCACCTCCCCACACATAAATAGATGGGATGCCGGACCCCCTTGTCCCCAAGGTATGGTGTGTTTTCCCCAATATATTGACATGTGTTCCTTAACTTGTTAATGATAAAAAAGGAGTGACCTTTGGGTTCATTTTAAAAGGGGTATAAAAATTATTAATCAATATAGTAGAGAAGATGATATAGGGATCAATTAACCATGGGGGCTTATAAAACCAAAGATGCTAAAACCGGTCTATCACTAAAGAATAATCATGAAACAGGTGTCCTTTGGGTTCATGATGCAATAAGTATACATGTGTGGTACTCTATGAAACCTTACCACTACCACACTTTATATTCCTTTAAGTTAATCAAGAGAGAGATTTACTTGATAATAATGAAGTGTTTTGACCTCATAAGGTGAAAAACTACAACCTGAATAGCATTATGACACTTAGACATTTTGTGGAGTCTGATAACAAAATCCACGGTGATGTTTTCCCAATTCTATTATGGTATGAGTAATGGTTGTAACATCCCCTTAGAATTCTGTCTCTCAACCTTAACTTGTTAACATACTATGCACTGAGATACATACTCTGCAATATTTTTATTCATGTTGTCCCACCATAAATACTCTATCATATATTTATACATCTTTATACTTCCATGATTAATAGATAATGATTAACTATGAGTTTTCATCAAATTGATCCTTCCTCAAGTATGGTATTTATGGGACACAAACATGGTTCCTAAACCTTAACATTCAATCAAAATTAAGGTTGATCTTAGGAACATCTATCACTTTATTATGAAGTACTAAATCTTCTATTTATTCCTCTTTAATCATCACTTGTATAAATAGATGGACAATAATTTTAGAAATATAGGATTTCACCCCTTTCTTCAAGATTTACAGATCCATCCATTTTCTCTTTCTAAAAAGGGAATCCCTATGAGTGGACTTTTTAAACCCCCCATCCAAGGAACCCACTCCCCATGAAGGGATCACTCTAGGGAGATCCCCAACCAGGAATGAGACATTGTCGTCCGATATGGAAGAGCATCCCATAGGGTGAAACCTCAATCAGGGTTGATTTGACACAACAATCCTTCAGATAGATGGTCTGAACCCTTATTCCCACCCAATGCGGCACTGAGTGACCTGAAAATTAGATTGTAACGGGGGAGGAGGAAATCCCCACCAAGGGTAGGCTCCAAGGATTTGAACACCATACCTCCAAAAAAATCCATTGCTATGACCCTTATACCATACCACAACTCCACTACCAAAGCATAGAAAGATCCATCCATTGTAAATACATAAATATCATATCTTTTGTGATGATCATCATAAACATGCTAGAATAATCCTTTAAACTCAAACCATCAACTACCTTTTTCACATTCCTAGGGTGGTAATGTATTTAGTAGTCATAATATTTAATCAAATCCAAAAATATTCTCTAGTTAATATTAAACTATTTTTTAGTGAATATATACTTTAAATTTATATGATCAATATATATGTCACACTTCTCTCAATAAAGACAATTGATTTCTATCATTAATGAAAAAATCACTACAGCTAACACCAAATCATGAGTTAGATAATTATACTCATGAACATTCAATTTTTGAGAGAAATAAACTACCACCATATAATTCTACATGAGGACACATCCTATTCCAATATTTTATGAGTCACTATAGATCATAATCCATTATCCACTACAAGTTAGTGTAAGAACATGTTCACTGACTAAGCTTCTCATCAGTTCCGTGAAATTATCATCACATTCATCTGACTAAAGGAACATGGCTACCTTAATGAGTTAACTTGGTGAGTGTATTAGATAGCTAAAATAAATTCCCCACAAAGAATCAATGATAACTATAAAAAACAAAAACAATATGGATCTTAGTCACTTTGGTTGGTCGAGGCCAATTTTCAATAACTTATTTCTTTGATGGATCCACCAATACACCCTTTCTTGAGATTATATGACTCAGAAATGAAACTATTTACAGCCAAAATTCAAAATTGGTTAATTTTTCATAAAATTATACTTTATTGGGGTCTTTATAGTAATCCTTAATTAATATTCATGATATTCCATACTCTTTGATTATATGTGAATATCATCTATTAATACTAGTAAAAACTAATCAAGGTAGTCTCTAAATAATATATTCATTAAATCCACGATGATAGGAGAATTATTGAGACTAAATTCCATTACTTTAAATTCATAGTGTCCATAACTTTTATGGAATTTTGTCTTGGGTATATCCTCATTATTGACCCTCAATTGATTATATCCAAAATGAAGGTCAATCTTGGAAAAGTATTGATATTTGTGTAGTTGATACAACCATTCTTCAATGTAGGGTAGGGGATAATTATTCTTGATTTTGATCTTTTTATGTTCCCCATAATCAATATGGAGCCACATTGATCTATATTTCTTTTTAAAAATAATAAAAAGTGTGTCTCAAGGTGAATCACTTTTTCGAATGAATCCCTTGTCAAGATTCTATTGTAGTTTCTTCATCAATTCCCATAACTCATTTGGGGCCATTCTATATGGAGTCTTTTAAATAGTTATAGCACCGAGTATTAGTTTGATTGAGAAATAAACTTCATGATTCGATGAAAGACTAGGAAATTGTTCCAGAAATGAATAAAAACTCTTACATCATTGGAATATCTTCAATGTTTATTTTCCCCAACCATCTGAGATAAATTCCCATTTTGAGTTGGAATAATTACAGATTTAATGGATTTTATTTCCATAAGAAGTTCATTTTTTCATCACAATGACATATGATAATTGGTTGGTTTGGAATATCAAATTTGATTTCCATTCCTTGTAAATTAATGTGCGTTTTATGTTGAGAAATATGATCTACGCCTATGATAAAATCAAATTTAACCAGAGGTAGAATAACAATATTTATAAGAAGCACATTCCAATAAACATCAACTGTAGAAGAATGATCGACTGGATACGTGATCATCGAACCATTCATGGTTATCACTATTAATTCAACATTTAATCATTAAGGTGGTATTATGATACCCTTGTAAAATTATACAGATGTAAAAGAATGGGTAGATACATAATAAAATAATATATTAGTAGTTATAGGTTAGATGGTATGTATGTGTAACGACCCAACACAGGAGCCACTGAACAGTGGACCGATCCAGTTGGCCACATTCCCTCAAGTGTGCCTCCCTGTACGCCAGAGGGTGCTGACTAGAAGTGAGGGTCTAGTAAGTCAATCTTGGGGAGACTATACAATCTATTATCATAATAAGACACATGTGGAAGTAAATAAAAATAACCAAGTGCAGAAGCGTATAAATAAACAAAACAGTACCGTGACATATGATAGTCAAAAAACAGAAAATAAAATAATCAACTGAAAGGTAAAACATGTTATGACAATGAAAGTGCTATTTGTCTTCAGTGAAACTCAAGGTAAAGACACAATGAATCCAAATCAGGTCCTTAATTTTTTCTGGTTCCCTCTCTCATGCTCCAATATCAAACAACAACCTATCACATGGCCTTTCCTGTATCATGTTCTACAATAAAAAATTCTTCTTGGGTGATGATCAGGTGGCCCAGATAGGGTATGATTACAACTCAGTAGGCCACAACCAGTGGTGTCTAAAACCAGCCGAGTCAAAACATAGTGCATGTGGTTTTATGAAGTAATAAATACAATGAATAATTTACATAGTTATCACATTTTCATTTTATATTTAATCATCACATTAGGACAATTCAATTCTTGTTTCCCATTTGAAACATCATTCATTATTTTCATTGATTTTGTGTAGGTCATCATGCCTAGCACCCCAAATCTCATTTGAAACATCATTCATTATTATCATTCATTTGGTGTAGGTCTTCATACCTAAAACCCCAAAACTCTATTGAAACATCATTCATTATCATCATTCACGGGGTATATGTCATCATGCCTAGCACCCCAAATTTTGTTGAGTGTAGGTTGTCATTCCTAGCACTTTTTTATTCAATCGGTTTATGTCGTCATGCCTAACACCCCAAAATCTCACGATTGTATAACTATTGGGGAGGAATTCCATATCCGAGTGCCAACATCTTCTTGGTCTAGGACTTCATGACTATCACCAAAAAATATCAATAATTTATTCATTCTTTAATTCATATGAATTTTATACATGATTTATTTACTAATCCCATGATTAGTTAAATAATTCAAAGGTCATTAGTAAATTCAACAATTAACAAAGTATATAACCCATTAGTTAATTCATAAATTAATTAATAAATCAACATAATACTCTTTCAATAATTAATTACTCGCAAATTATTATTCATATCAAAACCCAACAATTCATAATTAATTCTCACAATTAATTATCTTTAATCACATCATGGAACATAATTAATTCTCACAATTAGTCATCTTTCAAAGAAAAACATAATTCCATAATTAATTTTCCCCAATTAATTATCTCATTATGATCGATTCAATATCTAAAAAACAAAATCACAACCCATAATCAAATCTCCAAAATATCTATAAATTTGGGAAACTCCCATTTTGTTTGTTCTGTGATTCAATTATCAATAAATCACCAAGGTAAACACACATCAATTACACATTCCTAATTACTCCAATTTATGAAATTATTTGTGAAGGGAATTTAGAAAATTCATAAAATCACACACATAAAAAAAATCATGTCTATGGGAGTTCGATTTAGAAAACCTACCTCAATTTTTTTATGGAAGTTAGCCCAACAAAAAACCCCAAAATCTGAGTGGCACAACGTCATTGATAAAGCTAGAGATCTAGATACCTAAAACCAAAATTAAGATCAAAGGAATAAATATCATGAAAATATTGATCTAGATACACAATCCTAGATTGATATCGTAACTCATCGGTTTGGATCCTATCAAATGGTGGAGATCTTCCATGAAAATATCTAGAAGAGACAAGAGAAAGAATAGAAGAAGAATCCAGGTGAAATCCACTTACTGAGAGGAGAGATGATCTTTAATTATGGATTTAAATCTTAAAAAATTTGTTCAAATCATCATGTAATCTATTTGGGATACATTCGAAACACCTAGAAATCGTCAATACTGAGAAAATGATGAAAATATGAAAGTCCCAGGGGTTTGGGTGGTTATAAAAAATATTTTTTGAATCAAAATCACACGCACACAGTTTTCTAGGAAGAGGAAAATGGTTTGGGAAACCATGTTCCAACTGTGTGGACACCTCTATCCAGTTTTTCACAGTTTGAATGATTTAGTTGCATGGTTTGTTAACCCGTGCACAAATTGTGCCGACCTCTCTATTCAGTTTTGTATGATTTTCATAGTTTGGTCGCATGGTTTTCCAGACTATGCGCAAACCATGCACAAACCACTATCCTTTTTGTTCCATTAAAAGTTCACCCATAGTCACCCCAGGTCACTAATCAAAGTCAATGGTAATAAAAATCTTCAAAAAGTACCTGAAAATTCCCCCGAGATGACTTTAGAAAAGGACCAGATCTTACAATCTACCCACCTTATAACTGCTCATCCTCGAGCTACACTACTGAACTTCTGTAAGATTCCGAGCCAAAAAGATAGGACCATTGATCAGACATGTATGCTTCCCATTCCCAAATTTTCTCTTGAACATTTCCATGTTTCCATAAAACATGAACCAATGGTATGGTCTTTCCCCATGACACTTTATCTCTGTGACCAGCACATGTACCAGGTGCTCCTCAACGGACATATCTATGTCGAGGTAAAATTCCTCCACATAAAATATATGAGAAGGGTCCAGATGATATCTTCATAGTTGCGACACATGGAAACCATCATACATAGAAATAAATTCTTGTGGGATTGCAAATCGGTACACCATCATCCCAATAATCTCTAGTACCTCGAACGGTCCCACAAACCTATGTGCTAAATTGCCTTGCCACCATATCCTATTGTGACCCAATCTAGGAAACACCCAAAGGAAAACACGATCACCCTATATAAACTCTAGGGGTTATATCTATCTATCAGTATATGACCTCTTCCTACTATGAGCTATATCCATATAATTTTGAATCAACTGTACCTGCTCTGATGTCTCCTAAACGAGACTCTATTCCAATAGCTCTGACTCACCCACATCTAACCAACATAGCGATGAACTATATGGTCTACCATAAAGTGATTAATAAGGTTACATCTATATAATTTCCTGATAACTTTTTTTATATGAAACTTCCACCAAAGCCAAGTGATTTTCCCATGAGCCACCAAAGTCATGCACACATGCTCGCAACATGTCCTCCAACACCTGTATAGTACGCTTTAACTACCCATATTTCTAGGTGTAGAAGAACATACATAATAGAACATGTGTACTAAGAGCCTTCTGTAAACCCTTCCATAAGTGTGATGTAATGCTTGAATCACAATATGAAACTATAGTTTTTGAACCCCATGCAAAATTACTATCTATCCCATGTACAGTTTTCCCAACTACTCTACTACAAAGGCTTCTTTCATAGGCAAGAAGTGTGATACCTATGTTAGTTTATCCACAATGACCCCAATTAAATCAGTATTCCTAAGATTCTTTGGATGTTATACAACAAAATCCATAGTCACGTCATCCCACTTCCATTCTGGAATAGGTAATGGCTGAAAAAGGCCTCCTGGTCTTTGATGCTCTGTTATCACCTGATGATAGGTGAAACATATTGTTACGAACCCTGTTATCACCTTTCTCATTCCTAGCCACCAAAACTACCGTCGAAGGTCACAATACCTTTTTTTTCATCCCAGGATGTACCACCCACCTTGAAGCATGAAATTATCGCATGAGTTCCTATCGTATACTAATAGGCACAACAATCCGTTTTTTACATAGATGATATCATACTCATGTATTTTCTATTTTGAAGGAGTATCCCCACCTTTAAAGAATTACCTCAAGGATATATACTTTGGATCTACATTCTGATTGTGTATGATCTATCTTAAGAGTATAGAATCCACTACTACAGTAACCATAGTCATCCTCTCCTGACTCTTCTGAACTACTACATGCATTTCTTCCAGCAAATTCATCATCTTCTATCCTGTACTCGACT
Source organism: Viscum album (assembly GCA_963277665.1). Lineage (NCBI taxonomy): Eukaryota > Viridiplantae > Streptophyta > Magnoliopsida > Santalales > Viscaceae > Viscum > Viscum album. Next base: position 213,579,219 of record OY728119.1, on the reverse strand, counting down.
CATGTACCATCTGAGTCTAATTTTTTCTACTCATGATATCAGCCAAACTATCCCCCTTCTCGGGTATATATTCTTGTTCAAAATCAAATGAAAACATATAATCTACCCATATTTTCTACCAAAGATTCATGTCATGCTGTGAAAAGATGTACTTCAAGGTTTTTTGATCTATTAAAACTATAAAATTTTCACTGAAAAGATAGCATCACCAACACATAAGAGCATAAACCACTACTTCAAAATCAAGGCCACGCATAGGGTAATTCCACTAATGTGGACTTAGAAACCTAGACCCATAATGAACGACTCTACACTTTGCATCAATAAAACTCCGAGTCTGACCCCAGAAGCATCAGAGTAAATCACGTACTTCTCACCTGCCTCATATAAAAAAATAATTGGTGCTAAGGTCAAGAAATTATAACTACTGGAAATAACACCTATACACAGAGTTTTAATAAATGGGTATATCCCTTGAATCTATGGGTATACCCTATACCCATGGTTTCAGTAACGGTGGGTTGCAATGCCATCGTAAAAGGTTTATACCCATGGTTCTATGAAAACCATGGGTATGGACCACGAAATATTGTTATTACCCACGGTTTAATAAACCATGGGTATTGATGTATACCTACGGTTTTCAAACCTAGGTATTGATGTATACGCACAGTTTTCAAATTGTTGGTATACTGATTTACAAAACCCATATTTACCCACGGTTTACCAAACAGTGGGTATAGAAACCGTTCTTCACCTGAAAAATTATTACAACCCATATTTACTCATGGTTTGTTAAACTGTGGGTATAGACAGGTTCCCCAGGTAGCAGCTGCACCTACCACCATTCTTCACCTCCATTCTGCAGCCCTATAGCACATATACATGGCATGTCAAACTAACTGTCCGATAATCTAACCTAATCCCCAACATCTAAATAGCTAAACTAGAACTATCAATCCATTATATGGATGGTTAAATAAATGATCCTATCTATATAAAAATATCATCCTTACCTCATACTTAGGAAACTGAAAGCACAATATTTAAACAATATGATTTACAATGTTTAGTGAAAATCCTACTTTCCTTGTTGGTTATACGAGACAACATGGATACTCTAATAATATCAATACTAATTGGTTATACATCGTGACTATAAAAATTTATCAAATCGCAATACACCCTATCTTTTATTAAAAAATTGGTTATAAACCACAATATAAAACTCCTCCACTTATTGGTTATATACCAAATCTAAAATCCTCCTACAACTGTTTATATACCCCATCTACAAGCTCCATTTTAGAGTTGATCAAGTGTAGAAAAATAGACTTCTTTAAATGGTATTCCCCAACAAGAATGTTGAATCACTATATCTTGTGTCTAACTACTTGGAGATCTTTAACATATTATGACAAAGGTATACTTGTCTTGAAACTTCCTCTGGATCTTGGATGATTTGGATCTACTCAATTTTCAACATTATGGAAATTCCAAAAAGTGTTCTGTTGATGTAATTAATATGCTCATTATGGTTATTCTATTTCCTAAACTCGAACATCAATAAAATAATTCTTAATAGCCTTCTATGATAACCACTAATCACCTTATCAGAAACTATCCAACAATGGCATCCTCAATAGTCCCTTATACTAACATCAATAGTATAATGGTACCCGATAGTAACCTCCATCAAAAGGATTCATTCCGTCCAAAAGACTCCAATATATGTGGTCCCCAAACTTAATAGCTATACCTCAATATCTCTAATCATGAGCAAATGGTCCCAATACAAAAAGTAAAAGAATGATCTCCTCGTAGAAACTACTTGATCTCTCCTACAATGATCCATCGAATTTAACATTAAACAACACTTGTTGGAATCGACAAGAAATTTCTAAATAATGAGCTCACACCCTCCCCCTACCACATGCCCAGGACCTCCCTCTCCCTCCCCACTGCCCAGTCCCTCCCCTCTCCCCCTGGCCGGCCCCTTCCCCTCCCTCCCCACTGCGCAGCCCTCCCACTACCCAGCCCCTCCCCCCTGCCCAGCCCCTCCCCCTCCCTCCCCACTGCCCACCCCCTTACCAGCCCCCCTGCCCAACCCCTCCCCCTCCCCCTCCCTCTCAACACTTCCCAGCCACTCCCCTCCCTCCCCACTACGTAGCTCCTCCCCAAGCCCCTACCCCTCCCCCTTCCCAACCCCTACCCCTCCCTCCCCACTTCCTAGCTCATCCCCCTCCATCCCCACTGCCCAGCCCTCCCACTGCCCAGCCCCTCCCCCTACCTCCCTCCCTACCCAGCCCTCCCTCTCCCTCCCTACTGCCTAGCCCTCCCCCAACCCAGCCCTCCTGCACAGTGCCTCCCCCTCCCTGTCCACTGCCCAGCCCTACCCCCTACCCAGCCCCTCTCCCTCAATCCCCACTTCCCATATCCTCCCCATATCCTCCCCTCCCACTACCTAGCCCCTACCCCCTTTTCAGTCAAGTATAATGGCATATTTAGAGAAACTTTTAGATAAAAAACACATGAAATAAAATGCACAAAAATCTATTGCAATGTCATTCAATATTTTTTATATATATACAAAGTATCCACAATAAACATAAAATGTTATCAATATTCAAGACTTACTCATGTTAAAAGATTTAAAAACCAAGAAAAATCATAAGGGTGCATACGTCTTGAAAGTACATCATGATCCATGATCTCTGAATAACATCTCGAGCCTTTTCAAATGCGATGATAGTTTAATATATCCAAAAAATACAAAAATATACAGCTGAATATTAAAATTAAAAATTTGGAGTAAAACCTGAATCAGGATTGCACTGAACATGCTTTTTCTTCTGTGTTTGGAGTCTTCCTAAGACACAAAAACCACATTAAAAATTAGATAAAGGAATGTTGAAAACCACAAACAGCATATGAAACATCTAGAAATTTAAATAACTATATCAAGTACCGTTTAATAAATAATTTTTCAAAAAATGAGGAGTTCATACATATGGATTTTATCTTTAGGAAGTATAAAAAAATTTAATGTGTTAGAAGGTAAGGTTTTCAATATACATATGGTTAACACCAATGTTTTATAAAAAAAATTCATCATTTTTTTCTATATATTTCTAAAATGATAATTAGATAAATAATTATTTTTAAAATGAGTAGGTTATGAAAAATTCATCTAGGATGTAGTGGACATTCCCAAATTTGTCTTTTGTTCCCATCTTTGACTCTAAGATGGTTCTTCAATAGTTTTTATTGGAACATCAATCAATCTAAACCATGGACTAGCTAAGGGTATGGATAGATTCACTAGGGTATTAATTTCAATTTCCTCTCACTGTCTTCGGGTTTTCTTCCAGTTATTCATTGTGTCGTGTATTTATTTTCATATTATCATATTTTTATCAATTAAATCCAAAATTCAAGTTGTTTTATATAATTTGGTAGTGCACAGATTTTCATATGTTATATGTGTTACATATATTCTGTATTAAATGGGTGAGGGTAGGGTTGTGTTTGTCTAACTGAGAACTGAACAACTTGCAACTTCTATATCTCATAAGAGATAAATATGGGTATTATCGTGTTTAAAATGGATAGTTTTTCCTTATATACACTGGATATTATATGGTGTGGTTTAATGGATTGATGAGAATGATATCACATGTTTTAATGTGATGATTCATGGGATGTGCTAATTGATTCAATTATTTGGGCACATGATGAGTGAAAATCCACCTCACTATGGGTGACATTTACCACTAGGATTATGGATGTGGAGGATCACTTGTATGATGCATATTATATTGAACATTATCAGAGGTGATGAAAAAGGTGTGTAAATAGGCTATTAACGATGTTGCTCATTGTGGTTACTGAGGTCTTTGAGGTCATGTGTACAAAGTTCAGGTCCCATGAATTTTTTTGACCCCCATGTTTTTGTTGTATCCTCCAGATTTAAGCGACATAGAGTATATGATGATAATGTTAATTGGTACAAAGGAGGATACAATGTATTAGGCTATTATTGGATTATGTTAGACCACTAGATTAGAGTAGGATTCTCACTTTATCTATGTTACAGTTTGGGGATGATTAGTCAGTCATGGAAAAGAACATGAGTCACTGTGTCTTTGGTTTTGTTAGTATATTGATCTAGTTGTTGGTAAAAAGTTCTGAAACCTTGGGTTCTTGTGATATAATACATGTATGTGTCATTATGTAATCATTATTTATACTTAATGGTGATAATTTATGAGTTGGAATGTGACTCAAACTGAAATAAAATTATATGGAAGGTCAAGGGAACTTCTGGTATGATATATTTTGTATGTATCTTCCCACATTATTATTGTAAAAGGTAGGTAAAGTCTCACATAGGGATAGTTAAGAAAAACTAGAGCATGGAGTGGGGAATTTTGATTGTTTTCTTTCATATCGTACACTTTTATATGAATTTATTCTATCTAGGGATACAGTTTGTGGAAATATACTAATTTTATACTCACAACCTACACATACCCTCTAGGATACAAATAAACTTTATATCTCATGGTATAAGGGAAAAGGGATTTTATCAAGATCCTAGTGGAAATAAAGATATTGACGGTGTTTGATCTTGTTGATATGGTATTACCATAGGGTTTGGTGGTTCCTCAATGATAGTATAGTGATTTATTTTTGAAATATCAGCTCCTCCCTCATGCCCATCTCCCCAATACCGGACCCCTCCCCCTCCCCCTCCCTCATGCCCAGCTCGCCCCCTGCCCAGTCCCCCCTCCCCCTTACCCCTACCCAGCCCCTTATCCTCCATATTTACTATATACCAATTAATGATGAGATTCATTTACATCCAAATTCATATATTATTTTTGGAAAATAAAATACATAGGGAAAGTGTTTTAGTTTTTTGTGTCATGACTGAACTGCATAACAATATAATAACAAATCAATGACTGAAAGGAGAAAGGAGAAATGAGCACATGTTACATTCCTTTCCTTGTAGAGAAATCATAGTCCTAGTCACATTCACAACACAATTTTGTGACATGGTTTGAGGTATTGCCTCAAAAGAAACTGCAACAGCTTCATAAGGCCGCTATTTAGAAAGAAATCAAACACAAAAAATATGAATCACTCCAGGAACTACAAATCAGTTCCTATACATTTAAAGAAAAATATCAGAAGCAACTAAACCATTTCAAGGCCTTCAACAGATGAGCTATTTTTCTTCAAAGTGGAGGACACAGTCACACTCGCCTGATGAACATCCTCTGCATGTTGAGTATATAAAAGATATATTAAGTAAATGCAGCCCCTCCCCTCGCAGCCCTCCACTACAGCCCCCCTCCCAACCTTCCCCTGCCATCCTCCACTCCCATCCCTCCACTACATCCCCCTAGCCCTCCCAACGTTCCCCTTCCAGCCCCCCATCCCTCCACTGCAGCCCCCATCCCTCCCATCCTTCCCCTCCTAACCCCCCCCACCCATCCCTCCTCTGTACCCCCCTCCAACCCACCCAACCCTCGCAGTTCCCCCAGCCCCCAGCCCTCCACTTCAGCCCCCCCGACCCTCCAATACATCCCCCATCCCTCCCAACCTTCCCCTCCCAGCCCCCCAGCCCTCCACTGCAGCCCCCATCCATCCCAACCCTCCCATCCCCCTACCAACCTTCCCCTCCTAGCCCCCCTACCCTCCACTGCAGCCCCCCCCCCCCCCCCCCCCCCGCAGCCAAGGCCCCCCCTCCACTGCTAAGGCGAAGATGGGATGGAGAGATAATAATAATCACACCAAATGAAAAAAAAAATATGGCTTGTGAAAATTACCAAAATAATTGACAAATAACCCCCATGATAAAAACATAATCCAAAATGCATTTCATTGCATAATGAAATTCACATACAAGAATTCCACTAATACAAAAAACCCATTAAACTCCAACAAAATTCTCTATGCTAAGTCAAAAATAGATGGGATTTATATCCCCCCGCCATTTCCATCATCGTCATCCCCATGTCCAACATCATCATCATCAGCAGAAACATCGACAGCAACATCATCAGCAGAAACATTGGCAGAAACATCATCACCAACCGCACCATCAGCATCATCATTAGAAATCTCATCACCAATAACAACATCATCAACATCCTTTCCAGTTGTATCTCCACCACTATCATCGTCACTAAGACCCTCATGGGAATCACTCGAGGCCTTATTTAAAGAGTGCTTTGATTCCATACATTAATGAAAAGTGGAAGCAACCCTTGATGGTAGTGACTGACTCAAAACTAACATAGCATTCATGAAATTTTATTCATTATCTTACGTTTTCCACGCCACTCTAATACTATTTTATTTGTCGCAGCTAATTCAGTACATGCACTTTCCAATTAAGAGGGTTTAGAGGAGTCCGATGATGACTAATACCTAGAGGGGACAATGTTTTTTCCTGGTCTACAACAGACTCTTCCTGGATCCTCCACACCTAACACTTGACTCAAATGATCATTTGGCCCTAATTTGTTAGCTTCCTTCTCATTCATGGCCTCCAAGGAAGACTGTTGAAATTATAAACATATTAAATTATGAATTTCATATAAATGTTTGAAATATAAATAAAAAAACTTACAATTTTATATTGTGTTTGTGAATTAACTGTAGTTCTATCTTTTTTTTCCAACTGAAGTAGAATAATTTGGCACAAGGTACAGGAACATCAATGCCCAATTTGGCTTGCTTCATATGGGATGTGCACAAATTTGTATTACAACCATATATGATAAATTCAAAAAATTAAATTGAAGTGAGTTTCAACAAATACCTACACACATTGAGGTAAATTACAGTCATAACCAATTAGTGGTTTTCTAAAATGGTTTTCACAAATGGGTTTCTGAAGTGGGTTTCAAGGAAACATACTACTTGTTTAGAAAAAATAGAAAAGGTTTCTCCTTGTATAAGATGTGATTTCAAGGATACATGGACTAACCAAGGGAAGGCATTAATAAGATCTGATGACATGTTATAAATAAGGACATTATTTTAATTTAGATGAATGTACCAATCGCTTCACTTTGTTGGGCATTGTAGTGCACCAAATGTGTGTAGATATGTCATTTCATCTTTGTTATTTTTGTTTTTCACTGACACTTCATAAGAAACAAAAAAACAATACATGTAATAATAATTAAATTTTATATAAAAACCATTTAAGATGGGTAGTACCTTATACTGTTTAGTCTTCCATTGTGCGATCATTTTTTGATATTTACTTTTCTGGATAGTCATGGTTTTTGGGTACACCCTCTAACTCTGTACCCACTCTGCTCCTCCAACCAAAATGTAACTCATATTGGTAGGACCACCAATACTCTCCAAGATCACTCAACCTAGAAGCTTTGGCAGCTTCACCATTAGGAAAGTTAAATTGACTCTGCAATGAACATGTTAAGTCATATAAATACATTACTAATATAAATATAATTTTTTTTAAATTTATATACCCATATCTGCACCCATGCCCTATCCATGATGTCAGCACTGATATGTATCCATGATACTAGTTCCACCAGAACGATATCATGATATTTGGATAATGTATCCATGAAACTTCTAGTGTCCTTATCATTTTTACCTACCATTTTATTTTGAGAATTGTAATCCTCAATAATATGAGTTTCATGATTCTTGGCATCCCGCATTCGAGTGCGCCCACATCGCCTACTAGAAGATCCCACTAAATAATATAAGGGGTGAAAAGAGAAGAGTTAACTGACAATACAATATGAAAAAATTGAAATGATATAGTTTGAAACATTTATAATAAAAAACATGATATAGGATACTGAATATATTGTGAGGCATCCGTGGACTATGCTGGATCAGCATCCTCCGAATGAAGTATCTGTTCCATGGCATGCTCTGACTAATCTTCATGAACAGGAGTGGAAACTGAAGGAAGAGACTCAATATGTGTAGGATTGATGGTAGGAAAAGGAGGTGGTGTAGACATGTAAGAATATGAATTGTAGTTCTGAGGATACATGAATGGATATGGAAATTGTGCAGGTGAGAACATCGGTCGAGTCAGAATGGACATGGAATGGGAAAAAGCGGGTAAATGGGATGATGATGGAGGCATGTATGGGAACATCCAAAGTGTCTCGAGTGGAGGGTAGACATGTGTGGTAGATGGGATGTCCAATAATTTATCAGTGTGGGGAGTGGTAAGACGGGAGATCCGCCTAGGTCTAGGAGGATCCCTGCTCTGCCCCATACTGGGAAGAGGAAACTGTGGAGTTATATGTCCCTAACAAATTTGATCAAAAATATGAACTTGATATTATTTGTAATTCAGAAGATAAATATTATAATTAATATACTCATTGAATAAAAGTCACGCTCCCGTCTAACAAGGTTAATATCAAATAATCTCTTCTTACGAGCTTCTGTATTTTTCTTCATAATCTACATAAGAATGAAATAAATAATTTTTAGCAAACATTTTTAAAAATCATACATACAAAATAAAAAATGTCAAAAAATCTTTCTGTAATGATAATTTCCAACCCAGTTATAAAATTTTTAAAACCACATTTTAAACCCAGTTTTTAGAATTGAAATAAATATAATTAAATGAAATGAAACCTAAAAATAATGAAACAGACATATCAATCCAAACTAAAACTAAATTAAAGTAATTACATTAGTATCAGCATGATAAACTCACATCAAGGTAAACTGAATGAACTCTGAATATATATGGTTGCTTTTATATATTACCCTCCACTACCTCAGGTTCAACATCATCTCTCACAATGGGAAAATTTGTGTCATCGAATACAATATTTTGGCTAACACCAATGGGGGTGTCAATGGTGAAAATTTCATTCCCAAAATCATGAAAAATATGAATTGGTATTACTTCATTAATGACACCATAATCAGGTTTCAGATGATCTTTCGGATAAAACACTTGTTTTTCCATTGAAGCCAAAATTTATGGTTCTTCGGTATGCAGGTTTCGAATCATTTCAATAACTCTAAATCCACAATCATCAATAAATGTACCATGTCACGTCATTGAATCAAACCATATACATTTCATCATAGTGACTCGAACATGAGAGTAGTAATCCAATAACCATATTTTTCTCAACCATTCCATAATAATACACATCTTCATATCGTGGTCAACTATCTAATGCACTGGCATAAAAATCTGTTCTAGCAGTTTACATAATTCCATCATGCTATGTTCTCATTTTCACCGCTTTATCAGTTGTAACAAATTTATATCCATTGATTATTAATGATTTGCAGTCACGAACCAATGAATTGGGACCAAAAGCCAATGCTCTTAATTCTTGAGAAATGATGTCAGCAGGTAAAATCAATTCCTGGAATACATATGAGTAAAATAATTTAATATATATCTATATTTTAAGTTATTTAATGTATTGTTCATACCTTTGATTTCAACCAAACTGGGAACTCTTGGCTATGCATAGCCTCTCTCCTTCTCAACGGTAAAGACTGATGATATCTACTTATAATTTTTTTATGTTCTCTACATAAAATGACTATAAAAGTATAAGGTATATGTTATATGATATCGTATGAGATAAAAAATATATATTCAAATTACTTACTTGATATATGCATCGAACAAACCACAGTTTAACAAGACTGTACGATGTTCCATATTCCGCTCTTCAAAGCTCAATGTAACTCATGTATATGGCCCGACAATTCCACCTATTTGGGGAAGAGATGGAAATGAGGGCTGAATTTCCTCATACTACTCAGCTTCATTTCTCATTGGTCGATTATGTCTTCTTCTCACATTAGACAAATACATTGAAAAAAAATCCATACATTATTTGGCCAGATAACTCCTCACAATGGATCCTTCGGGATAATTCTTATTTTGGACATATGATTTCATTGGGCACATATTTCTTTCTGTGGCATACATCCACAGAAAAGTGACTAGTCCCCCAAGAAGTGACTCAGTTAAGAGATGAACTATTAAATGTAGCATTCAAGTGAAAAATAATGGAGGAATTTTTTTTCCAACTCACATAGAATTAACCGTGCCTCTTGCTGCATTTTTTTCAACAATGATTTGGAAAACCTTTTTGCACAAAGGTCTCTAAAAAATGACACAACTGAATCACTTCCACCATTACATTATTGGATATCAAATGCCGAATTTCTATTGGAATCAATTCATCAAGAATGATATGATAATCATGATTTTTTAGGGATTTCAATTTCAAATGTCTTATGTTGACTCATTTAGATATGTTGCTGGAATAATCATATGGAACCTTGATATTCTCCAATATTTCCAAAAATTGATCTTTCTCTGCCGGTGTCATCACATAATAAGCACAGGCAACATTCTGTTGGTTTTCACTAACACAAAAAGGATGTAGTTCTGGTCGAATACCCCAATCCAATAAATCCCGACGAGATAGGAAGTCATCATTTGTCTTCCACTTAATATTCAAAATAATTGCAAGCAACAATTCACATATATTTTTCTCATTTTTCATTAAGTCTAAAAATGACGTAACAAATTAGTAGACCAATATGGAAACACAAAAAAAGTAATTCTCTTTTTCCAATTGTAAGTGACTTCAGTATCATCATTCATCCTCTTTCGAGATTTCAACTGACATCTCCCTAATGAAAAGATGAAATATTTCAATTCATCAATCACATCACTTACTGATATACGTTGAGGTGGTTCTTCAATGTCAACATTATTATCAAAACTCTTACAATTCTTCCTGTATTGATGATCCATTGAAATAATCGACGATTCCCCCATGAAACTACAACTAAGATGATATTTAAGCCTTCTCGGTTGTGTATTCTTCATTCAAACGGGACATGATAGTTTTACCTTCATGCCCCATCTAGAAATCATTGCATAGGTTGGGAAATCATTTATGGTCCATATAAGGCCATCACACATCTGGAACATATTCTTTGAAGAAGCATCAAATGTCTGCACACATAAATCCCAAAGTTGTTTTAACTCTTTTATTAAAGGCTTCAAGTAGACATCTATATCATTACCAGGATCCAATGGTCCATATATCAGTATACTAAAGAAAGTGAAAGGTTTTTTCATACACATCCATGGAGGAAGATTACATACATGAATAAAAACCAGCCACGTGCTATGAGAAGAAAGCATCTGACCAAATGGATTAAAACGATCACATGATAGGCCCACTCTAACATTACACCCCTCAGCTGCAAAATCAGGATGTTATGAATAAAATGTCTACCATGCTAATCCATCAGCACGATGGAATAGCTCATCATTACCTTTAATTCTCTCGACATCATGCCATCACATATTAATTGAGATTTCTGGAGACATGAATAGATTTTGAAGTCTGGGAATCAATTGAAAGTACCACATGAGTTTTTGTGGCATACGAGATGGTGTTCCATATTTATTTATCTTACATCAAGATGTACCACATTCTTTACAGTCATTAGAGTAAGTTGTTTCCTCCAAAAATAAACTGCAATCTTTCAGACAAGCATGGAACTTATTAGTAGAAAATCCAAGCTTCTTAATTAACATCCATGCCATGTAATGATTTGAGAGAATATATGCACCATCAAGAAGAAAGAACTTCAAAAATGTAAGAATATAATAAATATTGGTATCAGAAATCCCATACATGGTTTTACCCGGATATAACCGCATTAAAAATTCCTACTTGGTCATTTTAGTACATTCTTTATATACTGGAGTTATGGCATCATCCAATAATTTTTTCACTCTGTCAACATCATCGTGTTCATCATTTTCCTAATGTGTACTAATATCATTGTCTTCTTGCACCAGCATGCTGTCTCTCTCGAAATGATGCACATATGGAATCCTATCAAATATCAAATTCTCCATGTCACTTAATTCATTTCGTTTATGAATAGTCGAAGATTGAATCGTCTCTCCATGGTGAAACCAAACATTTTGTTTGAATGAAATCCAAATTTCATTAAATGGTAACTAACTTCTTCTCGTCTTAACCATGGTATTCCAACACATCTATAGCAGGGAAAGTTTATACAACCTCCATCTGATGCTTTGCTAAATGAAAAATCTAAAAAAGTCTCCAAATTATTTGGAATCTTAGTTGAAATCTGATCAGTACGATACATCCGGCTTCTATACATTCTATAACAAGAAAAAATATTATCATTCAATCAACAATGTAAATTATATTTAAAAAATTTATTACAATCAATATTATTATTAAAAAATAAAAGCTTATTAGTATCTAGCAAAACATATTTAATGACAAGAGGAGTCCATGATTGAATAAGTAGGAAAAAATGGAAAAGGTTCTACCTTGAGATGTAAACTAATGAAAAAAAGTTAAAAAGGACACTCCCAAGTGGACATCGATGGGGAATAAAAAAGAAAATTTCTATGTAAAATACTACTTTATAGATATTGAAGCATTATACACATGGGAACAAAATTTTATTTTAATAATATGAATTTATAATTTTATATATTATTGGGTATGGGATATTTGATGGGGAATAAAAAATTCAATGAAAATAGAATAGTTATAAATTTAGGGTTTTCGAATTAGTATTGAATTTTTTTTCAAGGTATCCTACAAATTTTGTACAACATGATGATTAAAAGATATAATTTTTATGGATTCTATTGGAACATTGAAATATTTGTTCATATGGAAAAGATATGTTTTCTAAAATAGAAATCTTGATATACTTGGGAGTATTTAGAATCAATGTTTGGGGGTTTCAACCCCTTTAAAGGAATAAAATATAGAAACGTATTGTAAATTATATATAGAAATCACAGAAAATGTTTGATATTCTTGAATAATTCTATATAAGGTGTGAAAATCCTATTCATGATGAAAATTAATGTCTCATCATTATACCTTCCTGAAAAAAATTGAGTTTTAAGACTCAAAATCCTCAAAAGAAGAATAGAAAAGTGAAGGAGAAAGATTTAGTTGATGAAGTTTCACCCAAAGTATCCAAAGGTGAAAGTCCATGGATCATGGATAGTGGATGTTCTGATCACATGATAAAAGATTTAAAAACATTCAAATCTATTGAAAAAAGAAATTTATGCTTAGTTACCTTCATAAATTATGGGCCACTAAAGGTTAAAAGGGTTGGTTTAATTGTTATTGGGAAAGAGAAGGTTAAATAAAAAAACTCTCATTATGTTGATGGATTAAAACAAAATCAATTATGTGTTTCTCAACTACATGATAAAGGAAATATATTTTTTAGTAATTATGGGTTATTGGTTGAGAAATTGATGATGGAAGAGTCATTAAAAGAGGATATGAGTTCTAGATGTAATTTATTCAATGTGGGTGATGTTGAAAATTCATGTTATCTAACCATGAATGAAGAGAATGAATTATAGTACCATAGGATTAGAGAATATAAATGTTCTATATTTTTAAAAGGAGATGGAATATCTTTTTATTTTTATATTAGATGATAAATGGAGAATATATAGAGAGTGTTTCTAATTGGGGAGACTTAGAGAGTTGGAAGTTGAATCTTAGAGAAGAGTTCATGTGTTGTTCGCCATGTTTTTGAAAAATAAAAAGGTGGAAATTGAAGAGCCCTTGATGATCAGAAAACATAACATGTCTTAGAGTATAAGATCCCTCATTAAGTTAATTGATTAAGGGTGTGGTGATTAAATCATAATTAATACATTGCTAGTATAGTGTTGATCTTTACTATGAGGGTTAGATAATTAGGGAAACCAATATTCATTACAATAGTTCAGTGTTTAAAAAACATTTTTAGTGCTTTATTACTATGAAATTGTTAATGAATAAAATACATTCATGGATACTAAATGAAATTTTCATGTTCTATTTACTAGAATCATACTCATTGATGGGTAATAAGTGAATTCGAGATATGTTTAAGAAAAATTAATAATGAAAATCCATCAAATTCCATGTCTACATCATGGTTGTAATGACCCCTACTTTTTATATGGGAATTTACCATTGAATTAATTATGTGTGATATTTCATAAAAAATTAACAAAAAATTATTAGAAATTTAGAACTTTACATGTCCATAATATGATCATTATTCATTATAGACATTAGAGATGTAGTTGTTAGAATGTGATAATTAGAATTTGTGCATATTAAGGGTAATGATGAGAGATAATTTATATATAGGAGTAAATTATGGCCTCAACTAGTAGGAAATAACTTTTTCGAAACATAGTAATCTGAGCTTGGGAGTGAATTTTCATAAATGGTGTTTTACCTTGACAAATTACAAGAAGAAAAATATGAAGTTAGACTTGATCATTACAATCAAGTGATGAGATTAAGGTGGTGAGTGTATACATGTAGGAGAAGAAGATTCATCAATTTCAAGTGATGAGGAACAATATCATTCCTCTTACACAATGTAGAGAATATAAGTGAAGCTCCAAAATATCATTAAAGACCTAATATAGTAAGTACAGAGTAGGATATCTCTAAAGATAAAAAATCATACATTATTATTTTCTTAAGTAGAACCTAAAAATACAGAAAAAATTGACAATTTAGTAACCTAAACATATTACTATATCAAGACTATAAATCATTATAAACCCCCTCCATTACTTCATACCATGTTTTTTGATCCATTCCATATGAATCTAATACAACGATATCCTTATAAAATTAGTTTCACTTACCATCTCTCTCACCACAAACATTTCCATCTTGAAATGGAAGAGTTTCCAACGACCCATAACCTAACCATATCATCACCATCGGCCGTATCTTGAACCACCTATATTAAAAAATATTGGCCCCTCAAGGAAATATCCTAACCCTGACCTGGGTAGTCCTGAGCATCCATAGATGAGGTACCATCTGAACTTAACTTACAACTTATGTCAATTATCTAATTCGAGTCAGGAACTATCAAAGACTCATCAACATTCTTATTCCTGAAATATCAATTTATTTCATTCCACTTATTAGAAAAAAAATATCATGATAAATCATTATGATGTCATCCTTAATAATCCAAATGGCTTGACACCATAAAAAAAGTGGGGTATCCTCATATTCAATTTTCAAACCAAAATCATTATCTAGTATACAGAATTCTACCTTATCAATGTCAAGGGGGATTAGGTTCACTTCGACCTACATACATGTATAGAAGCCAAACATGGATTCCTCTGTTTCTTGGTCTATTTTAATAGAAACACCTAGAGTAACATCAATTTCATAGAGATTTTTAAGACATAAAATCCAATAAATACCAAATATTTTTAAACAAACCTAAGCCCTCGATTTCATCCCCTTGACAAGATTAAATCTGTGATCTTACTCTTACAAGAACACTATTCTCAGAATTATCACAATATATCCAATTACTCATGCATTTTTCTTTAGCTCATCAGAAGAAAATAGTTTTTGAAATTATACACGCCGCATAGGGATAAATTTAATGTTTCTAAAACCCTAAAAGTTCGATTATTTATTGACTAATTTATGTGTATTCTAGAACTTATTTCCAAAAGGATAAACTAGCTTGGAATTTTCCAAATACCAATAAATATTGAATCATTTCAAAATTACATCCTGATTCGCAATAATATGTACAATATTACCTTGTTTAAGAGGTGAATGCTGGGATGTTGAGGCGGAGGAGAAGGCCAGGAGGTCCAGGTCAGAAGCTGGGAGGCGGAGCTGGGAGGCGGAGCTGGGAGTCGGAGCCGGGAGTTAGAGGCTAGGGAGGGGAGTCTGAGAGGGTAGGAGAGTGTTGGGAGGGGGTGGTCTGGGAGGGGAGTATAGGGCCAGGTCTCGATGGTCGGGGAGGTAGGGTTGAATCAGTGGAGCGTGATGGAAGTCTGAGGAGGAGCCCGATAGTTAGGGTGCGATAGAAGTTTTAATACCCACGGTTTTAATAAAACTGTGGGTATAGACAACAAAAAATAATCAATCCCCATGGTTCATTAAACCATGGGGATAGATATGTGGGGATAAACCCCTTTTCCAGGAGTGTATTCACGATCTGGAAAGAATTATCGTATGCTTCTGTCCAAAAAAACATTATCCCTTTCTTTGTCAAACTAATAAGTGGTGTTTCCAATGAGGAAATGCCCAGGATAAAACTCTTTTAATAACCAGCTAATCCAAAAAATCTTCTAACATAAAAAATATTCTTGGGATTCTCCCAATAAATTACTACCTATACATTTCTGGGTCCACTGCCACACATTCTTCCAAGATTATGTTCCCCAAAAAGTGTACCTTGTCATTCCAAAACTGATATTTAGATAACTTTGCTAATAGAAGATTATATATTGGTTTACCTTGTATGATTTTAAGATGTAGATCATGATTGTCATCATCCATAGAGTAGAATAAGATGTCGTCCACAAACACCACCAAAAACTAATCTATGTACGGATGAAAGATCTCGTTCATCAATGGCATAAACACTGCTGGAGCATTAGTAAACCCAAACAGCATTAAGAAAAACTCATTAAGGCCATACCAGCTCTTGAAAGTATTTCTTGGTATATCATAATTCCAAACTCTAATCTGATAATACCCTGATCTTAGATCAATCTTTGAGAAAACACTATCCCCTTCTAATGGTCAAATAAATAATCGATACGCGGAAGAGGATATCGGTTCTTCACAGTCATTTTGTTCAACATTTGGTAATCGACACTCAAGCGTAAAATTTCATCATCCTTTCTTGAAAACAATATAGGTGATCCCTATGGTGATGTACATGGAAAAATAAACCCTTTATCATCCAACTACTTAAACTTCATTTTGATCTCTTAATGCTCATTAGGTACTATTATGAAAGGTGTAATAGATATCATCTCATCCCCTAGCATTATATCAATAGTGAATTCCACATCTCTATCATGTGGAAACCCAGAAATGATTGCAGGAAAGACATGATTAAACAATTCTACTACTGGTGGAAGGACAAATTTCATACCACTCCCGTCATCCAAGAAAAGACTAGCAACTTGGTCTGTGTGATCTACCAGTTGCTGAGTAATTAGACCAGCTCTGCCTGTATGGATTTCACATTATCCATGGTGAACATACTGGTCTCCCTTAGGAGATAGAAAGTTAACTATCTTTTGGTACCAATCTATGTGGTCTTGGTATGTGACTAGCCAATCCATACCCATACCCAGATTGAAGCCCATTATGTCAATGACATAGATGTCCCAATGGAAACGATACACTCTGATCTCTATAGAACATCCCTTGAATAAATAGATATACCTAGACTCTGTTCCAAATGGTGTATCGATATCCCTTGCCCTAGTTATGGACTCTATCTCCAGGCTCAAGACATAAAAAATATTTGCAGATATGAAAGAATGAGAGGCACAAGTATCAAATAAGGAAGCAGATGAAGTAGAAGCAACTAGAATTGTACCTATCACTATCGATGGACCATCCACGCTCTCCAAAAGTGTAGGATGCACTGCATTTGACTATCCTACACCTCTTCCATGTGGTGTCGTTTGACTCACCTAAGTAGCACCACTCTACTGATATGGGCACTCATTCCCTAAAGAACCATGTCCACGGCCTCTAATGCCTCTTCCAATAGAACTCTAGTTTCCAGACATATTTGGTGTTGAAGACCCCATTCCCACACTCTGACTCTAAGGAGTTGCACCCTCAACAGCAGCTTGTCGATGCTTCTGGTATAACTTCTATAAGTTTCCCATCTTTCCAAAAAAATTAGCACTCTACTGGTGGTCAAGTAAAATCTGTATGATAGTTTCTTATCCTACCAAACTGGTGGGAAATCACATGAGGAAGATCCTGTGTAACTGTTCCTCCAAGCTGTCCACCATGTTTTCCACTGTCCTGACTATGGTTCTTGTGATGACACTTCCTTCTCTCAGAAGGCATACTCCTTGATCGTCCGGCTACCAATCCATTAATGGAAGCCTTCTTCTAGTTCCCCTATAAAATTATATCTTGGTTAACAAATTCTAAAAAAAATCAGCCTAAATATATTTACATAGGACAAAATTTCACACATAAGTCTGTACTGAAATTTTTTTACTGAAGATTCATCATCTGCCACCAAATCTGGAGAAAAATGCTTTAAATCTGTGAAACATTCAGTGTACTCCATTATGGAAATTCTTCCTTTTTTCATGTGTATAAACTATGAATCCTTCTCTTTCCTTATTATTTCTAGATAGAATTGCTCTAAGAACACCTCCAGAAAGTCCGTCTAAAACATATAATCTGTTTGTCCAGATCGTACCTGAATGTCCCACCGGCACTTCACAGAACCTCGCAACATATAAGAAGGAAACATGAGCCTCCACTCATCCAGAGTCTCTATATATTCACATATCTTCTCTATAGATAAAATCCAAAATTCAGATCCCTCAGGTCTACCCTCTCTAGTAAAAGTAGAAGGGTGCTATAGTTGAAACTCCCTTGTCAACTCAGACATGATTTTCTGAACCTGCCCTATGTCTCTCTCCAAGAATTGCATGAAACGAGCAATGTTCTCTCAGAACTGTTCCCCTTATTCCTCAGCTTGTACCAATGGTGCCTCAATCTCCTTTTCTAGAAGATCATTCCATGCCATACCCACTGATATCTCCCTCAAAAAGAATCATGGAGGCATACTCCGACAAAGACAAGCACACATCTCAGGTCTCATAAAACAACATTATAACATTTACATAATAGGATAAACTATCCCAACAAGTTACAACATGTCGATTCCCCCTTTTTCTCACCATACGGTCAAGACTGATTCCTTTTCACTACCCTTAACCTTCCTACACCTTGGTCTTGGATAACAAGGTTATATTCATTCTCATTAGTTAATTCATCCATTAATTAATCACATTATATCTAATTAATCAAATAAATAATTAATTAATTTCTCGTAATCAATTAAACAATTAAGGTTCTCATTACACACCCATTTATTCTCATTTTTCATCATTATTCCAATATCACAATAAGGAAAACAATTCAAGTTCAACAACTTACCCATAACCCATTTTCCCATGAGTTCCTAGGATGATTCATGTTACAACAAACCTACCTTCCTAGAACGATTCTTGCTGACTCAACTATCATACCTCTTTAGGCCATGAATCTAAATTAAAAAATTTTCAAAACAAATATCACACTACACCACAAGTGAGTCACCCAAGTTGAAATAATATTCAACTATAACAACAAACAACAATCACAAAATTCCCACCCTGAGTAATCAGATTTTCCCCTGTCCATGGGTTTGAAACATCCACGCACAAGCTCATTACCAAGCCTTGACTCTTCATAGTATCAATTCTACCATTCCAAAAATAGTAAGACAAAAGAAGAAGAAAGAAAAGAAAAATTCTCTAATACCACTTTGTGACATCCTGACCCAGGATCCACTGAACGACGCCCAAAGGTGGGTTGTCGCATGACCTCAAGCATGACTCCCCATACGTTAGAGAGTTTTGACTACCAACGAGGGTCCAGTAATTCAGTCTTTGGGAGACTGTACCCTCTTTTATCAGAATAAAACACCAGAAAAAGAAAATAAAAATAACGGTGTGCCGTAGCATAGAAATAACCAGAACATTTCCATGGAATAAGATAGTCAAAACCAAAAAATACAATACTCAACTAATAGGTAAAACCTTCTATGACAATGAAAGTTCTAAGTGTCTACAATATAACTCAATGTAAAGACACAACGACTCCAAAACAGGTCCTTATATAAATCCAGTTCTCTCTCCCATGCTCCAATCTTAAACATAAACCTATCACAGGGCCATGCCCCTATCCTGTCCTGCAACAATGAAGTATTATTGGGTTCTCATAAGGCAGCCTAAATATGGTGTGAGTAAAACTCAGTACTCCACAACCAACGGTGTCTAAAACAAGTTCAATCAAAATATATTGCATGCATATTTGTGAAGAAATAAATACAATTCATAATTTAAATAGTTATCACATTGTCAACTAATATTTAATAATCACATTAGGCCAATTAAATTCATGTTTCACATTTCAATAATCATTCTTTATTATAATTCATTTCATGTAGGTCGTCATGCCTAGAACCCCAAATCTTAGTTGAAACATCATTCATTAATATCATTCATTTGGTGTAGGTCATCATGCCTAGCACCCCAAATATCAGTTGAAACATCACCCATTGTTATCATTAATTTTGTGTAGGTCATCATGCCTAGAACCCCAAATCTTATTTGAAACATCATTCATTATTATCATTCATTAGGTGTAGGTCTTCATGCCTAGCACCACAAATCTCATTGAGTATTGGTTTTCATGCATTTCACTTCTTTTCTCAATCGGTGTAGGTCGTCCTTCCTAACACACCATAATATCCTGCATGGATAACTATTGGGGAGGAATGACTTGTCTAATTCCAAACTTCTAATCAGTCTATAACTCAATGCCTAGCACTAAAAAACCCCATCGATTTATTCATTATTTAATTCATAATAATTTTCCACATTATTCATTTACTAATACAATTATTAGTTAAAATTTTCAAAGGCCAATTATAAATTCAACAATTAACAAAGAATATAACCCATTAATTAATACATAAATTTATTAAACAATCATCACAATTATCTTTCCATAATTATTTCTTCATTTTTAATTATTCATATCAAAATCCAACAAGTATTTAATAATTCTCATGATTAATTATCTTTCATCACATCCTAGCACATAATTAATTCTCACAATTAATCATCTTTCATACCCAAACATAATTCGATAATTAATTTCCACCAATTAATTATCAAATTATAATCAATTCAATAATTCAAAAACAAAATCACAACCCATAATCAAATCTATAAAATATGTATCAATTTGGGCAACCCCCATTCATTTGTTTTGTGATTCAATTATAAAAAAACCACCAAGTTAAACACTCATCAATTCCACTTTCCTAATTACTCTAATTGAGGAAATATTTTGTTAAGGGAATTTATAAAATTCATAAACTCATACACATATCATAAATCTTGAATATGGGAGATCAATTTAAACCACCTACCTCTATTTCATGATAGGAGTCATCCCAACATAAATCCGTAAAATCTGAGTGGCACAACATCATTGATCAAGCTCCAGATCTAAATCCCTAAAACCAAAATTAAGATCAAAGGCATAAAGTTCCTGAAAATCATGATCTAGATCCACAATACTATATCAAGATCTTATCTCATGGGTTTAGATCAAAGAAAATGGTGGAGATGATCCATGAAATGCTCTATAAAAGATAAAACAAAGAACATAATAAGCATCGGGATGAAATCCACTTAACGGGGGAGATGGGATATTCAGTACGAGAATTAAATCTCAAAAATGATTGCCTTGGAATCTTTTGGGGATGCTTCGAAAACACCTAGAACTCATCAAGCCCAATCCAAGGTCGAAAATATGAATGTCCTTGGGGTTCGGGTGGTTTTAATAAGGATTTTTAGAACTAAAATCCCATGCGCATGGTATGAAAAACTGTGCACCAACCGTGCGGACCCCTCTATCCATTTTTTCACGGTTGGCTTGGTTTGGTCGCATAGTTTGTTAAACCGTGAACAAACCGTGGAAATGTCTTTGTCCAGTTTTAGACTCTTTGCACTATTTGGTTGCACGGTTTTCCAAACCATGCGCCAACCATGCACAACCCACTGTCCATTGGGTTTCCTTCAAAGTTCACCCAATCTCACCCCGAGCAACTACTCCAAGTCAAATGTACTCAAAAGATTCAAAAGTACCTGAAAATGCACCCGAGATGACTCTAAAAAAGGATTAGATCTTACAATATAACTTTCACAATGTCATTATCATATCAATCATCAATAAAAGATATCACATAATATTTACCTTAATCATTGTCCTTAATTAGTTACTAACATTGATGATGATCATTAACCTACAAATTTGATCAATGGTTAGCATAATTCCTATACTACTTACATTTAAAATATTATATTGTAGGTGACTAATTCTATGGATATTTCTATCTCTTCACATCATTTGATGACATTTTTCCATCAATTTAGAATTTTATTTCCAAATAACCTTGCTTTACACACTTAAAACATTTACCAATCCCCTTAAGCTAATTTTCTTCATGTTTCCTTCCACAATTTGAGCATAAATAAAATTTCATCTTATTTTCTACATTTTTTCAAATTTCATTTGAATCCCATATTTATTTTATTATTAAAACCAATAGAATAATGGATAACCCCAATTTCCATTTCCATTACGATATCACATTAAAAAAATTCCACATTACTACTGAAATACCTTTTGAATAAATCCATTCGAAGAATTTGATGTAATCTATTGAAGAATTGTTCAATATTAGTTTCAATTTATATAATAATACCATAAACTTTCCTTGAAAGTCTTCTAAAATTTTCCTCATTGGTACAAGAAGATTCAGCATCCTTCTTTTTTAAAGTAAAGAATACAATCTTTATTTTTGAATGAATAATACGAGTAATTTACCTATTTATAAATAATCTCCTAAACTCATAGCACTTCACGGATTCAATTTCTTAAAATTTCTTAATATTCAGGATAAGCTTCCACCATTGATATATTTCTCCTTCCAATCTATATATGGTTAAAATAAATGTTTCGTGCTTTGAAGACTAGAGAACACAAAATATCTTTTTAGTGGAACTGATCTATCTCTCAGAAACTAGTGGATCATAAGACCCACTAAAATAATGTGGTTGTTTCCTAAGTAAGGGATTAATAAAACATTTTCCCCTCCTCTTTTTATTAAGAATATTAGTATGATTCATGTCTTTAGAAAGCTGTGGAAGCCTAAAAATGAGATTTTTGCATTCCATATCCCATAACATTTTGTTTCTAAGGTGGAAAAGCATTTCATTATCCATCAAATTATGTATTAATATGATTACTTTGATTTCCAAACATTTAATAAAACCAAAATTCATCTTTTTATCAATAATAATCCAAATGGAAAATCACATAATGAGAAAAAAATAATTTTGGGATGTCTAAATCACGACACCTTCTTTTTAATTTATGACACCTTAGGTTTTTTCATGTGTCATTCATGATTATCAACTATTAAAATCCTTCATGATGGTTCACAAATGAAATGTGAATTATCACAATCATATCGCTCAAGAGTGTCAAACTAGGGTTAAACAATGCCATACTCACTATTAAATAGAATGATGGCCAAGATATACTCAACCAACACTTGTTATGGTTACTATCCCTACATACATCAATTCCAAAAACATGTTAACTTGTGGTATCTAGATAGGGATATATTTTTTAGGAAATCCTCATTCTTTTGTTTTCCATAATGTCGGACGTTCTCCTATACATAGGATTATCCGAAGTATGTTTACTAAAGTTTTCTCATCCTAGTTTCCAAAGGTAATTAAAACATTCTCTGATACACACTATAGTGGACCAAGCATTTCATACATAAATATAACATCATATTAGATTAATATTTATTACTTAACATTATTATCAATGCTAGAATTATATAGGATTAATATATTTGGAAACATAGATACATAAAAACTAGTTTATAAGTGAAATATGTCATATCCTACAAAGATCTTCATAATTATTACCCTTCATAGACATATCATACTTAATACCATTCACAATATCTAAAGCAATGGAAACATAATAAAGAATGAACTTATATGCCCAATATGGGTAAATAATGGATATATCAATGATCAATTAAACATAAAAAGAGAATAAGTTTATGATAATGTATGCTTAAATTTTGAAAACCATACTCAACATATTAAAGATCAAAAACATGAATCATGGAATAAAGTTTGGAAGTTAATCAGACATGAATCATAAAGGAATAAAATGACATAAGTTATAAAATCATAAAATTAGAATATGGAATATGTTTTTTTCATGGATATATGGATAGAAAATCATTTCATTATTAGATAAATATCATTGCTAATACTATCATAGTGGATTTCATTCACTACCCAAACCATTATATTAGTCAAGATTTATTACCAAGACTATCATAGTTGACTGTGTCCCTTACTGAATTGGGTTCACTGGCAATTCCAGTCCTTATTATCTCATGAGATATTCATCTTTACCGAATGAATTAGATGGCTATATAATTTTAGGCCCACACATCACATAATGAAAATCAGATATATTTTCTTTATAATATAATAAATCATTAATCATATAATAGACTATGAAAAGGAAATAGGCTTCATAAACATTTCATCATTTCATCATTGCATAACCTTTTTCAAACAAATGGGCTTCATAACATAATTAAACAATGGAAAATGCATGAATTTTATAACATAATTAAACTAAAATAATTATGATCATAAGCCATCTAAAAAATTAAACGGTATGGAATCATTGAATCATAACCCCAAAAAATCATAAGTAACTTTAAAGCATATCATATTAGATAAAAATACCTTTTAAATATAACTAGAATATTACTTGAGGAAAAAACCTATTTATTTTGAAATCAGTAATTTAAAATATAAAAATATATTAATTAATAAAGGAAAACGTTTAATCTAATGGAACCTTAAAAACATATAAAGGATGCTTCAAAGAATTTAGTTTTCATGATGGTGAGAATTTTTGTTCATGTTGTTTATGTTAAAAAAATTCCCCTACATATTTTTTTGTAAAATGTCAAAAGTACGACATTTGAGAAATGAAAAAAATATTCATTTGAAATCATTTTTAAAAAAGTGAACCATGGTTAAAAATGAAATTAAATAAAATATTATAAAAGTAAAATATTATTGAAAGCATTTTAGTAAAAACATGTGCATGGAATAAAATATATTTTCAAAAGAAGTAAGAAATAATGTGAATTTTCCTTAATTTTGTTTTTAGTTTCTTGTGTTCTTAAAGAGATGAAAAATTATGGAAAACATGTGTTCTTTATAAATAATCATTGGAGAATAAATTTTATTAGATTCTTGTGTGGTATATCAAGAAATTTCATCATCAAAAGCATCATGAAAACAATCTTTAGGAAGAATGAGGTTATAATATAAATCTTTTACTAGTTTGGTAACTTTTAAATTGTATGATCCATGAAAAAATAACACAAAATTAAACTTTAATTGTCATAAAAATATGGATATTAAACAAATAACCTGGAAATCCATGAACGAAGAGAGCCAAAAGAATTATTCTGCTTCTAGCACCAGTATCGGTATCAATATGAAGAACGCTTTGTTGGACTTAGTAAGGATTTTTTATGATTGCCAGTGATCCCCTTCAGTGAGGTCGTTCTATCCAGGGGTGTCAAACTAGATAGAGAGGAGGGTCTAGGGGAATTGGGTTCACTGATAACCATATCGATATGGGCTCAAACCACATATGGGTCCTTCTGGAGGGGATAGATGGGGGGAGGCATGATTAGGGACCAAAGGGGTTTTTTTGCTGTTTTCTCATCCTTTTATGGCAGTGGTGACACTATTCAGGCCGAGGTAAATGCTTTGGTTACAGGTTTTCAATTAAGTAAACAAAGAAAAAATACTTATAAGGTTGTGGAAATGTATTCCTTGTTCCTTTACATAGAACTCACAAAAAGTGGATGTTGCCCGTGGTGTATTGAATATAGTGTCTGTAAGTGAAAACTTATTATGGGTGTTAGTACAGTGATTACTCATACTTGGAGAGAGGGGAATAAGTTTGCATATTTCTTGGCATATCAGGATTCCCCAAACCATAATGTTTCTCCTTTTCTTAACCTTGGTTCCTTTCCATCTGGTGGTAGTACCTTTGTTATCAATAACTCTTTGGGGATCCACAACTTTAGACCTCGGTGATATGATTCTTGTATGTTTTTATCGGTGTGTTTCCAAAATCAATAAAATTTTTACTGTTTAGTCAATAAAATAAAATTTCAATGGTTATGTATATACACCACACAAAATAAATGAGTGGTGAATATTCCATATGCCTTCTATAAATAAAAATGAGACTGCAAATCCATTACCTCAAGTTTCACTTACTTTGAAAGAACTATAACAACCATCATAATAAATTAATATTTATTATAATTCAATAAAAAATCATTCCCATAATTATAATATCAAATATTATCCGCTTATAACATTTAAATACACATTTATTAATAATTCATCATGAAAATAATTATTTCCAGGTGTTAACTATTTCATTTTTCATGAGAATTTCAGTTCGATAGTTTTGTTCCTTGTACATTGGCCATTATTCTATCAAATACATAATTCTATAAATTATTTAAATATTATATATATTAATTATATACATATTTATATTCATCTATAAAATCTATATTTGGAAAAATGAATTACACTGTTCATTGAGACGATAAACAATACATTTGCATGAATGATGTTTTAACTTTTCAACAGAGGGAATTAAAGAAATGTAAATTTTAATTAAATGTTAATTAATCATTATTATTTGATATATATATATATCATATATATTCATTATATCTATTATTATTACCATCCATGTAAAGTGGAATCGAAAAATAAACGACATCACTTCGTTGAGGTGGTAGTCCACACGAACGCAAGAGCGATATCACCGTTTTCCAATGGATTGGCAGTTAATAAGGTAGAAATGATATTATAATTAAAAATAATAATTATTTCATAAATATCATGTATACATATTAGACCTATCATAATAACAGTCCATGAAATATGGTGATGAAAATTGAATTGTATCACTACCTGGAAGAGGTAGTTCACACAAACACATGAGAAATACTTTCACATCCCATTTGATAAAATAAAGTTGAATATGGGTGGATCCATAATCAGAATAAAATTTAATTATATTGGGAATATTGAATTTTTCATTTCATTATGAAGAACATAGATTTATAGGAGGTATACAAACAAATAAATTGAAAGAGATCTGGTTAGATGATTAAGTCTTCTTTGTTTGGCAACCCTTAGATCCTTTCCTAAGGACCCTTGGAATGGCCTTTCAAGAAGACCAATACCTACACATTATGTCTAGGGGATTTGAGATGAATTTTGGGTAGTTTTTGGTCGAACAATAAATCTTAAAGTGGTGTAAACAAGCGAAAGGAGGGGTATCCTTTTGTAAGTGGGGGATAGGACACACATGGAATTTCTTACAAGAATAAAATATAATAACACCATTTTTCAGAAAAATGTTTCAAATGGAAATATGTTAAAAGGTAGAATATTCTATGGTCGAAATATTGTAATAAAATAGTATTTAGACAAGTTTAATTTTTAAACAAAACCTTATATTTTGGTTTATCCCCCTCCCCTGGTAAACCTGTTTTAATTTTAACCTTTGTGAATTATTTGTACTATTTTTACCATTCATTACTAATAGAATTTAAAGTATTCTCAATAAAAAATTGAAAATTCTGATTCCATATATGGAATCCATTTTTTCAAATTTAATTTCGATAATTAGTAGAAATTACATTTAATATAAACTCACAAAACGCGATGAAAATCAGTTTCCAAGAAAACATGTTTTCTTATGTAGACAAGGTTTTTATAAAAAAATTCACATGAAATTAATTCAATTGAATATAATTGGATTATTAATAATATAAATTAACTAATTTTAATTGAATAACTATTTGAAAGAAAAAATAACTTTTTATTTTCTTTTAAACAAGAAGCCAGTTTTCAATAAAAAATGTATTTTCACTATTCATCAAAAACATAATCTTCTCAGAAAATTCTCAAAATTTCCCTCTATGCTAATTTTGACATTTTAATTTCACGAAAAAGATAATATTTTTCAAATAAAATATCTAAATGTTTCTAAAAATAAATATATTATTTTCTCACAAAACCATTTGTTAAGAAAGAGGTATTTTTAAATGGATCTTTTATTTATGTTTTTTTAACAAACAAATAATCCTGGGATTTTTTGAAAATAGAATTTAATTGTGTTAATCCACTAACTGAATTAGGATTTTATTGGTATAGGCTAGAGGAATTTGGGGTCTTAACACCTTTGTCCCAACCCATTGGGTGGGAAAGGGCGTTAAGAACCTAAATGCCTTTGACCAGAAAAAAATATAAAGACTTTTTTAAATATACATGTTTTTTGTTTTTATTTGATTTTTTGTTTATATATATATATATATATTTATATTGTAACACCCCGAGCTTCCACGAGACGCTTCTCTTTCTACAATCCAATAGCTTGCATTGTACGCAAGTTCGAGATTCTAACACACCGCGACCAATCAAAGTAGTAGTTATGAATAGTAATACCAACTTTTTGAAATTATATATATTCTATATTTCAAAATGGACTTCATTTATGGATTCAGAATATCAAAATTAGCCTATTTTTGAATTTTTGGTATTTTTCTGAGAACATCCAATTTTTTATGAATAGTGAGAAATACTTAGAAACAACCTTTATAATCAAAATAATTTATAGTGATAAATTATACTATTGAGTGGTTTTAAAGTATAATTAGAATATAATTTTACCATTATATCCAATAGTGGTCATAAAAAATAAATTTCACTTTGAAATTGGACATAAACAAGTGTCAATCTGCTGATATATATTATTTCTAAAAAACACGCTATTTGTTGTAAAAGCAGGAATTAATTATGAAATTAATTAATGAAACTCATATGTTTGGAATTTTTTAAAAT
Organism: Viscum album; assembly: GCA_963277665.1. Classification (NCBI taxonomy): domain Eukaryota; kingdom Viridiplantae; phylum Streptophyta; class Magnoliopsida; order Santalales; family Viscaceae; genus Viscum; species Viscum album. The sequence goes on along the minus strand of OY728119.1, from coordinate 213,550,442 downwards.
AGAAATCATTTTTTAATTCGGAATATCAATTATAGCTTAGGGTGAAATTTTGGCATTGTTCTGAGAAACTTCAATTTTTGATGAATAGTGAAACCACTAAGTGGTAGTTAAAAAACTGATTTTTCATTTAAATGAAAGATTACCACTTCTGTGTTTTGATTTTCAAAAATCCGACATACATGGTTGTCATTAGGAAGTAAAATGTGGTTCAATGGGATTAAAATAATTTTTCGGTGAATAGTAACTTTTATGTTTAATTAATCACGATTAAAGGTAATTAGTGAAATTTAAGGTAAAAATGATATTATAAAGATATGAAAATACCTTTACACTTGTCCTACTACTATTGGATGAGTCATGGCCAACCTAGACAATCCATGGGTCAACTTGGGGACCCCATGGAGCCACTTTGGTAGGAAAATGACATTAAAAACTTTTTATCTAATGTTAAAATAAAAATGTCACAAACGTGAGTTGTTTTACTAAAACAATTTTTAAATGGGGATATACAAGTCATATTTTTGACTGTAAATATTCATTAGAAATATAAAAAGATTTCCTAGATCAGGATATTTTTATTATTATTTTTAGAGATCAAATAAATTAAATTATTTATGACACCATGATGATGCAGCGATTACCTCATTAATTAACAATTTAAATAAAATGAAAAGATCATGTAAAATCTAAGATTTACACTTGTAAAAAACCTATTGGATGAGTATATTTCGAACCCTCATCACCTTATCCACGAAATATATAAGTGTGGGACCTTTAGAATCCGAAAAATAATTTCATAATATAGTAACATTTCAATCTTTCCAAGAGTGCCCCTTCTCTCCTCTTATAAAAGGCCCCCACCACTACCACCTTACTCACACCATCAAAGCATTTTGGCTCTGCCAACATCTACCCAAATACTTTCTCAACTTCCCACCCTTACTCCTAGAAGCCTCAATTTTGGCAGAAGTCTTCCCAAGGAAGCCTTTGGCTCAAATAAAAAAGAGTTAGCTGATTTTAAGGTAATGTCTTCTCTAATGTTGTTTTGTTTTATTTTGCTTCTCCAACCCCTTAAACTATTTTTTTTCTTTTCTTTTGTAACAAAACCAGTGTCTAAAAAATACTAGGATGTTTTTATTATAAGGATTTGGTTTACACTTACACACACCTTCGTCTAATGGTTAATGAACATACTATTTCTGTGGGTGGTGAAATAGTGCCTCACGAAACGATGATTGTTCAATATTTTTTTAACACCTCTAATAGTGGCCATTTTGATGACACTATTTTCATATATGACATATATATTATTTTTACGTTTTCCTTATTCTTCTGTATTTCTCATTTGTGGCATACTTTATGATTTCCATTATGGGTAAACGCGATAATTTCATTTTAGGAAGTGCGGACTACCGCCCCCTCCAAGTGATTTGAATCGTTAATGCCATATGTGGGATGTATAAAGGATGGAGTAAATGTTATTATACATTATATTATACTGGAATTATATTATACCTTTATATAATTATAATTTCATTCTATTAAATACGAAATAGAATTGAAAGTAGCATTCATGCGTACGTTAGGCTTACCGTCTCCATGAACGGTGCATTTCATTTCTTGCCTCTAAATTGTTGGGCGGAGAAAGAAAGGAGTGATGGCAAGAGGGGGGGTGAATTGCCTTTTAAAAATTAATTAATCAATTTAAAATCAATTTAAAAATGCAGCAGAAATAAAGGAGGCAAGACACAAAGCTTGATAACGGAGTTCGGCTTAACCCAAAGCCTACGTCTCCGCTCCCAACTCAACCGTTGAGAGATTTACTACCGCTTGCTTTTTAATGGTTTTAGCAAGAAACCCACTAGACTTTAAGGTTAGTCTAGAACCTATTACAGCTTGCTTTTATTGATTGAGCAAGAACCCACTAGCCTTCTTACAGGTGAAGGCTAGCTCACCTTTGATTCAAGCCTTTTAAAAGGGAAGGCTTGACTAACCTCTTCACACCTTGAAGGTGGTGTGAAAACCCAAAAGAGAGGGTGAGATAAAGAGATGGGGGTTTGTAGGCACAAACCCAATTTGATGCTCAAAATAAATAAAACAAGAAAACCCGTAATGGGAGAAGCCTTGGGTGCCAAAGGATTGATGGAGTTGATGAATAGTGCTCCCAAGCTTCTTTGGTGGTGCTCCTTGGATGTGGAAGTGAGTTGGAGCAATTGAGGTTCCTTGGAGGAATCCGCCGGAGGTTCGCCAAATGGTTGAGAAATGTTCCTGTGGGCTTCCGTGGCTTGGATATGGTTCCACTATTGTTCCATTATTGTTCCGGGGCTTCCTAGTCCTTTATTTATAGAGGGGAAAACCTCATATGGCCGTTCGGGGTCTTCGGAGCTGTTGGAAAAGGCTTCGGAGCCGTTGGGAGCAGGCTGGTCAAAGCCCAACGGCTAGTTTGACTGGCTCCACCGGCTGACCGGTACAGAGCCACCGGTTGGCCGGTGCTTTGGAAAAGGAAGAGGCTCGGGCTCAGGCACCACCGGCTGGCCAGTGAAGAGGCCACCGGTTGGCCGGTGCTGAGGCAGTAGCAAACACTATTTGACTGGGTGCCACTGGCTGGCCGGTGGTGGGACACCGGTTGGCCGGTGGTCTGGACAAAAGGATGCCATCTGTCCAGGCCTCCATCGGCTGGCCGGTGGTGAAGCCACCGGTTGGCCGGTGGACTGAAAATCAGTCCACTTTAGGCTTCTTGCTTTCTTGGCCCAATTCCTTGGCAACCTGAAATCATGCCTATCAACCAAAAACACTTAAAACAATATTAGATAAATAAGAGAGTGATTGTGATCATGAAAATTAAACCTCGAGGGGTACGAGAGGTACAACAATCTCCCCCTATTTTGATGATCACAATCACCAAAACAAGCAATGTAAAGATGAAATGAAAGGCATGATTTAAATTTGTTTACTTTTCAATTTATCCTTTAAAGCATGAGAGAAAGATTTCTCCCCCAATCAACCAAGAATTTCTCCCCCTTTGTGATTATCAAAATAGCACGGGGCATAAAACTTGATTGAGGGATAGATTGAAAAAAAAGATAGAGATTTTAAACTAATTGAAATTTTTGAGATTTGAATTGAAAGATTTGAAATTGAAAGTTTTAAAAATGAAGGTTTTGAAAGAAAGTTTTGAAATTGAAAGTTTTGAATGAAAATTTTGAAATTGAAAACGCAAAAAGGCTTAAACGATCCTAACTCCCCCTAAATAAAAACAACAAATCACCAGGGAGAGGTTTTTGAAACCGAAACAAATTTTGGCCCGGGGAGACTCGCTAAAAGGGATTTTTCAATCCACACTTGTCTAGTGGCGGGTCTTCTCCTATTAAATTCATCATTAAAGAAAAAAGTTTTGGGCCTTCCATACCGGGCATTTTTGCAATTGCATTCATAAATTAAGTGCCCGGGTTTTTTACAATAATTGCAAAATTTATATTGGGAGCTCCCCCTTACAAAAATAGTTGGAGCATGGGAAGAGGAAACTTGCTTGGAATAGCCAATCCCTTGGGTGGTTCTAGATACGCGTTGGGAACCAAGAAATTTGGTTAGATTTTGTTCACCTTGGGTGAATTTGGCAATGGATTCCCTTAAATCTTTGATTGTTGATTCCATAGAATCAATATCGGGAAGGTTTTGGATTTTGAGGGACAATTCTTCCTTCTCTTTGAGAAGTTGTTCCTTTTCGGAAGAAAGTTTTTTGAAATTCTTTTTTAAAGCAACAAATTTGGAAGCAAGTTCGTGAAAACCTTCCTCCAATTGATCTCTAGCATGTTGGAGATCCTCATAAGACAAATGATTAAAAGAATTTGAAGAACTAGAGGATGAGGAGTCGGAAGAAGTTACCTCATGGAATGCCATTAGTCATTTTTTACCGTTGACGCTTGAGGAGGAGGAGGAGGATGTGGAGCTATCACTCCATGTGGCCTTGAATGCCTTCTTCTTTTCCTTTTTCTTGTCCTTCTTCTTGTTGAGTGGACAATCGGGCTTGTAATGGCCTTTCTTGCCACACCCGTAACATGTTACCTCGGGCTCGGATTTTTCGTTGGGTTTTTCCTTTCGAGCTTTGCGGGATTTCTTCTTCTTGTGCTTCTTCACGAAGTTGTGCATTTTGCGGGCAAGGTTCTCCATTTCGGAATTGCCGCTTGAAGAGGAAGACGATGAGGAGGAGGAGCTTTCTTCTTGTTGAACTTTGAAGGCGATGTTCTTTGGAATTTTGATTGGTTTGCCTTCCTTTTCAGCTTGCCTCTTCATGGTGATCTCGTAGGTCATGAGGGATCCGATGAGCTCTTCGACCGGCATGTTCTTGATATCTTTTGCTTCTTGAATTGCCGTCACTTTTGGAGCCCATGTGCTTGGTAGGATCCAAAGGATCTTCTTGACCATTGTTTCTGCAGAAATATTATCCCCCAGAGATTTTCTTCCATTGAAAACGTCAGTAAAGCGAGTAAACATTTCAGAAATTGATTCATGTGGGTGCATAGTAAAAGACTCAAAATCTTGACGGAACATATCCAATCGAGTATCCTTCACTTTGTTGGTCCCCTCATGGGTAACCTCCAATAGTTTCCAGATTTCATGTGATGAGCTGCATGTGGAAACTCGATTGAATTCATTGCGATCAAGGCCGCAATGTAGAGCGTTTATGGCTTTGCCATCAAGCTCGAAATTTTTAATATCGTCTTGGGTCCATTTGGATTCATCGGGAGAAGAGAGAGTGTAACCATGCATGACAATTTTATAAATAGGATAACCTATGCTTCTAAGAAAAGTGGTCATGCGGGTTTTCCAAAAGTTATAGTCGGTTCCATCAAAAAATGGAGCACGACCCAAAGAATAGCCTTCGGGGGCGAAAGAGGTTGAAGCCATCACAATGGATCTTAAATTTGAAACCGGTGAAGGTATTACTCAAATTTTGCCTCTGATACCAATTGTTGGGCGGAGAAAGAAAGGAGTGATGGCAAGAGGGGGGTGAATTGCCTTTTAAAAATTAATTAATCAATTTAAAATCAATTTAAAAATGCAGCGGAAATAAAGGAGGCAAGACACAAAGCTTGATAACGGAGTTCGGCTTAACCCAAAGCCTACGTCTCCGCTCCCAACTCAACCGTTGAGAGATTTACTACCGCTTGCTTTTTAATGGTTTTAGCAAGAAACCCACTAGACTTTAAGGTTAGTCTAGAACCTATTACAGCTTGCTTTTATTGGTTGAGCAAGAACCCACTAGCCTTCTTAAAGGTGAAGGCTAGCTCACCTTTGATTCAAGCCTTTTAAAATGGAAGGCTTGACTAACCTCTTCACACCTTGAAGGTGGTGTGAAAACCCAAAAGAGAGGATGAGAGAAAGAGATGGGGGTTTGTAGGCACAAACCCAATTTGATTCTCAAAATAAATAAAACAAGAAAAACCGTAATGGGAGAAGCCTTGGGCGCCAAAGGATTGATGGAGTTGATGAAGAGTGCTCCCAAGCTTCTTTGGTGGTGCTCCTTGGATGTGGAAGTGAGTTGGAGCAATTGAGGTTCCTTGGAGGAATCCGCCGGAGGTTCGCCAAATGGTTGAGAAATGTTCACGTGGGCTTCCGTGGCTTGGATATGGTTCCACTATTGTTCCTTTATTGTTCCGGGGCTTCCTAGTCCTTTATTTATAGAGGGGGAACCCTCGTATGGCCGTTCGGGGTCTTCGGAGCCGTTGGAAAAGGCTTCGGAGCCGTTGGGAGCAGGCTGGTCAAAGCCCAACGGCTAGTTTGACTGGCTCCACCGACTGACCGGTACAGAGCCACCGGTTGGCCGGTGCTTTGGAAAAGGAAGAGGCTCGGGCTCAGGCACCACCGGCTGGCCGGTGAGGAGGCCACCGGTTGGCCGGTGCTGAGGCAGTAGCAAACACTATTTGACTGGGTGCCACCGGCTGGCCGGTGGTGGGACACCAGTTGGCCGGTGGTCTGGACAGAAGGATGCCTTCTGTCCAGGCCTCCAACGGCTGGCCGGTGGTGAAGCCACCGGTTGGCCGGTGGACTGAAAATCAGTCCACTTTAGGCTTCCTTCTTTCTTGGCCCAATTCTTTGGCAACCTGAAATCATGCCTATCAACCAAAAACACTTAAAACAATATTATATAAATAAGAGAGTGATTGTGATCATGAAAATTAAACCTCGAGGGGTACGAGAGGTACAACATAAATGTTATGTAATATTATAAATGAATGTATATACCGGATATATATATGATGTATATGATATATAAATCATGAATACAATTATGGATATAATGGATATATTACCACATGAACAAAGTGTAATTATAAGAAGTTTATTTTTGACTCAAGTACCTAAGATCGTCAAAACGACCGTTATTAACATAAATAATTACATAATGTTCATAACATGGTAATAAGTCATATAAAATGAATAATAAACTTGAAAAATGTTCTTAAGAAATTATAAATTAACTCTAGTTTATTATCCAGGAGATCAAATAACGGTCGTGTGAATTCAGACATGAGGTAAGGGAACTTCTTAACCCAATTTCTATTATTTGGGTTAATCTCCTACTTTCAAATTATGTCATGATATTATTATTTCATATCTTTTATTTGTACTATCTTTATGTGTACATATATTGAATACACATAATAGATCTATTTTATTTTAAAAATGATCTTTGTAACGGACTTCGTCTCAATTTCATTTCATTGAGGCATATTTCGTTTTATACACAACTTTCTTTTATACGGTGTATAAACCCCTTTGACTTTTACTTTTATTCAAAAGTAATCTTTTTATACGAAGAGTTTTTACTAAATGACAAATGGAATTTTTTTTCTTACATATGCGGTGACAATGACTTCTCCGCCGCCATGACTATTATTTGAGTTTCGGCTTCCTCTACAAGACATAACTTTTTTTAAAATAAAAAATAAATACCAAGTTTTAATTTTCTTTCATTTTGGTATTGAAAATGGTTTTGATAAAGTTTTTATTATATCAATGTGTTGTATTGATATCTTGTGATTGAAGTGTGGAAATCTTATGTTTCCTTTATGCATGTTTTATGTGATAAAATTATGTTATGGTTTATGATATGTTTAAATCTGTTCATATGAGGAATGCATTGGACTTAATAAGTGATGGGTGGAGCCCGCTATATCTCCTCGATGCATCGGTAGGTCTCATGAGACAAACTAGTGTCTTGGAACGAGGCTTTGACAAAATCTTATTTGTGCTCTTGGCATGAGGCCTTGGCTACGTGGTTATGATAGTCTGGCATTATGCATTCCATTATTATGAAAGTGGTTATTGATATTGCATGAGATTATTCGACTAGTAGAATATCCATGTGAGTATGTAAATGGAATTATTTAATTTTATTTTTTCCATATTATTTTGATGTTCAAGTTTAAAAAGGTTTTTGTTTTAGTTATATATTGACTTAAATGTTAATGTTTATTTATGAAAGATTCCGCAATATTGTTATCCTTACTAAGCATCTGAGCTCACCCCATTCAATGTTTTAATATTTTCCAGGATGTGAAGAAGTATTTTATGAATGACCTGCAGGGATAGTCAGAAGAGGATATGAGTGTGGACTATGGAGACTTTGTTATTGTAGTTTTCACTTTATGATGTAATGTAACATTTATGAATGTATCTAGTGTTTCCAAGGCTACTAAACTAATCTGTCTTTTGAGACTTGATCTTTTGTGATCATGCCAATGTTACGAAGTATTGCACTGACTCTGGGTAACTGGGGTCAGGGAGTTACAATTGGTATCGAAGGCATTTTAGTACTAACCCTCGAAGCTAGATTTAGATAAACTATGATTAGAGCACATAACCCGAAGATAGACTTTGAGGATTAGTATAGAAGAACTTCCTAGAATTTTGGTATTATATAGATTTTGTGAGTTATCCGAGCAATACATCCCTGTCGGGATACGAGCAGGTAGAGGTAGCTCTGGCACAGATGTACCTAGGGGTAAAACCAGAAAACACCGCTTTGAGCTAGACTCGAACAGGAACTGGTGCACGACAACAGGCCTTGCTGCTCTTTTGGTTACGACACTCTCGGGGGATATGATTAGGATAATTCTCATTTTCTATAAAAACCACTATGAAGGGTTATGAGTATATACTTCTTCAAAGAAAACATTTTTATGATTATGGATTATATCCATAAATAGTTCAATTTATGTTAAGTATTTTACAAGTATGTAATTATGTATTTTGATTCATAAACTAATCTAGTTTATGCCATTGATTAGAAATGGTGCCTAGTGGAAGGAATGGAAACTGTATCAATGCACGCACTCCGTGTAGGGATTTCCCTCCTTCTCAAGATAATTATTGTGTATCTGGAGATACAACTAGTGCTGATCAACTTATTACCATACTGGGACAACTCACTCAGGTTAGGAATAATAACCTTACTTGTATGGAGCACCCTGATCCGCAACGTGGAGGATCAATGTTAGACCGCTTCATGAGGCAACAACAACCAACATTTAATGGGGGTACAAATCCATTAGTATCTGAGTAATGGGTAAACTCCTTAGATAAAATATTCCACAGCTTGGGGAGTAGCGAAAGGGAGAAAGTTGTCATGGCAGTTTACTGCCTCACCGGAGATGCCGATCAATAGTGGTCACTGATTCAAAACACAAAGGAAGATGATGAAGTATAAAATATGTAATGGAGGGAGTTCAAAGAGATTTTCTTATAAAAATACTTCCCTTGTGACCATCATGCAGATATGGAAATCCAATTTCTGAGTCTGAGACAAAAGGAGGATGAGAATGTTGCAAAGTATGAGGATAACTTTACAAGGTTAGCAAGGAATGCAGCATATTATATACATAACCCAAGAAGTAAGATTGATCGTTTATTTGATGGGTTAAAACCATTTCTCCATTGAGCTTTAGTATCAAAATCCTTCTCATCGTACGACGATATTGTCTCGTGTGCTATCAAGACAGAAAAGGAATTCTCTATGTCTTATGACAACAAAGTAAAGCAAGAGAAGAAGAGAACGGTGGAACAAGAGACGGATAAAGGGAAAAGGGAAAGAAAGATTTTCCATTATGTGATAATTATGGGAAGAATCACCCCGGTGCTTGCCTAAAAGGAATGGGAGTTTGTTTTAAATGTGTAGAAAAAAGGTCACTAAGCTCGTGATTGCAAGGAAAAGAAAGAGGATATCAATGTTGAATGCTACAATTGTAGGGAAATGGGGCATTATGCAAATGAATGTCCTAAGTGTCAGGGAAACATACCTCAGAAGAGGCTAAGGGATCAAGGATAATCTTATATTGTTACTACAATTGAAGTAGAATAATTAATGTATTGGTGCTTTTGGACTGAAGGATTATATTCTGCTTATAAGAATAATGTGATATATATAAGGATTGTACTGCAGTACTTGTTCTTTTCATTAAGGTCATAATATGATGAAGGTAATCATATTTTTAGTATGTGATAATAAGAGAAACTTTACATTGTTTGGGGAATCTGATAAATTGATTTTGGAATTAAGAGACTATTTAGAGAAAGTCTGGACAGATGTATTTTGGATAACTATAAAGGTTGGGATGGATTAAGTTGAACTTTGAAAAGTATTGTTTAAGGTTAAAAAAATTTTGGAGATTATTTTTGGAATATTATAATACTATATTTTTAGGAAAAGGACAACCTTCAGGGTGGGGCATAACCCGTTGCGTCAGACAAAGCTGTAGGAATCGAACCCACAACCATAGTGCGACAAGCCTTTACTACCTACCACTAGCCTACAGGAAGTCCCTGGTTGTTACGAAAAGTTTTCCTAATCTAAATGGTATGTGTTAATATTTGAAACCTTATAAAATTATGATAAATATAATATTTTCGAGTTCTATTACCTTTTAGAGTGAAAGATGGGAATGTGGTAAAAATTTATTAAAAAATGAATGTCTACATGACCAGTATGTATATTCCCTTACATTCTTAGTAAATGTCCTAAATAAATTCCTCAACTTTATAAAAGGTAACTTAAAAAAACGTTGCTGATTAACTTTTCCAACTGGGGATTCAATGACCGTTTAACCAATCACAAGTTCTGTATTTTCTTATGGTTAACTTTCTCTTAATCCAGTTTTCTATAACTCTCCATCAAACCATGATGGTTTGTTTTTCTTCCATATCCATATTTTCATTGAATCCTTGTATGGGCTATCTCGGGTGACCTTTGTACTTATCATTCTTTCTTTTAAAGTTATATTTTTATTAACATTATTTATGATGTGGGTTTTCCTCAAAGGTATTTTCTATTTTAAACCTTTTATTTTCAAATAAAAATTTCAAATTGTGGGGACGCAATTTATTGAAGTAGGGGAGAATGTAACACCCCGAGCTTCCATGATACGCTTCTCTTTCAATAATGCAATAACTTGCATTGTACGCAACTTCGAGATTCTAACACACCGCGACCAATCAAAGTAGCAGTTATGAATAGTAACACCAAATTTTTGAAATTATATATATTTTATATTTCAAAATGGACTTCATTTATGGATTTAGAATATCGAAATTATCCTATGTTGAATTTTTGGTATTTTTCTGAGAACTTCCTATTTTTTATGAATAGTGAAAAATACTTAAAAACAACCTTTTTAATCAAAATAATTTATAGTGATAAATTATATTATTGAGTGGATTTAAAGTATAATTAGAATATAGTTTTACCATTATATCTAATTGTGGTCATTATAATTAATTTCCCTTTGAAATTGGACATAAACAATTGTCAATCTTTTGATATATATTGTTTCTAAAAAACACGCTATTTGTTGTGACAGCGGGAATTAGTTATGAAATTAATTAATGCAAATTATATGTTTTTAATTTTGTAAAATAGATATCATTTTTGAATTTGGAATATAAATTATAGCTTAGGGTGAAATTTTGGCATTGTTCTGAAAAACATCAATTTTTGATGAATAGTGAAACCACTAAGTGGTAGTTAAAAAACTGATTTTTCGATTAAATGAAACATTACCACTTCTGTGTTTTGATTTTCAAAAATCCGACATACATGGTTGTCATTAGTAAGTAAAATGTGGTTCAATGGGATTAAAATAATTTTTTGTTTAATAGAAACTTTTAAGTTTAATTAATCGCGATTAAAGGTAATTAGTGAAATTTAATGTAAAAATGATATTATAAAGATATTCAAATACCTTTACACTTGTCCTACCCCTATTGTATGAGTCATGGCCGACCAATAAAATTAATGGGTCAACTTGGGGACCCCATGGAGCCACTTTGGTAGGAAAATGACATTAAAAACGTTTTATTTAATGTAAAAATAAAAATGTCACAAACATGAGTTGTTTTACTAAAACAATTTTTAAATGGGGTTATACAAGTCATATTTTTTACTATAAATATTCATTATAAATCTAAAAAGATTTCCTACATCACGATATTTGATTTATAATTTTTAGACATTAAATAAATTAAATTATATATGACACCATGATGATGCAGCGATTACCTCATTAATTAACGATTTAAATAAAATGAAAAGATAAAGTAAAATCTAAGACATACACTTGTCAAAAACCTATTGGATGAGTATATTTTGAACCCTTATAATCTTATCCTAGAAATATATAAGTTTGTGACCTTTAGAATCCGAAAAAGCATTTCATAATAAAGTAACATTTCAATCTTTCCATGAGTACCCCTTCTCTCCTCTTATAAAAGGCCCCCACCACTACCACCTTACTCACACCTTCAAAGCCTTTTGGCTCGGCCAACCTCAGCCCAAATACTCTCTAAAATTACCTCCCTTACTCTTAGAAGCCTCAATTTTGGAATAAGGCTTCTCAAGGAAGCCTTTGGCTCGAATCAAAAAGAGTTACCCGATTTTAATGTAATGTCTTCTCTAATGTTGTTTTGTTTTATTTTGCTTTTCCAACCCCTTAAACTCTTCTTATTCCTTTTTTTTGTAACAACACCAGTATCTAAAATATACTATGATGTTGTTATGATAAGGATTTGGTTTACACTTACACACACCTTCGTCTAATGGTTAAAGAACATACTGTTTCCGTGGGTGGCGAAATACTGCCTCATGAAACGATGATTGTTCAATATTCTTTTAACACATCTAATGGTGGCCATTTTGATGACAATATTTTCATATATGATATATATATTATGTTTATTTTTTCTTTATGCTTCTGTATTTCTCATTTGTGGCATACTTTATTATTTCCATTATGGGTAAACGCGATAATTTCATTTTAGGAAGTGCGGACTACTGCCCCTCAAAGTGATTTGAATCGTTAATGCCATATGTGGGATGTATAAAGGATGGAGTAAATGGAATTATAAAATATATTGTACTGGAATTATATTATAACTTTATATAATTATAACTTCATTCCATTAAATACGAAATAGAAATGGAAGTAGTGTTCATGCGTACGTACGGCTTACCGTCTCCATGAACGGTGCATTTCATTTCTTACCTCTAAATGTTATGTAATATTATAAATGAATGTATATACTGGATATATATTATGTATATGATATATACATCATGAATATAATTATTGATATAATGGATATATTACCACATGAACAAAGTGTTATTATAAGATGTTTATTTTTGACTCAAGTACCTAAGATTGTCAAAACGACCGCTATTAACATAAATAATTACATAATATTCATAACATGGTAATAAGTGATATAAAATGAATAAGAAACTTGAAAAAGGTTCTTAAGAAATTATAAATTAACTCTAGTTTATTATTCCGGAGATCAAAGAATGGTCGAGTGAATTCGGACACGAGGTAAGGGAACTTCTTAACCTAATTTCTATTCTTTGGGTTAATCTCCTACTTTCAAATTATGTCATGATATTATTATGTCATATCTTGTATTTGTACTTTATTTATGTGTAATTATATTGAATACACATAATAGATCTATTTTATTTTAAAAATGATCTTTGTAAGAGACTTCGTCTCAAATTCCTTTCATTGAGGCATATTTTGTTTTATACACAACTTTCTTTTATACGTTGTATAAACCCCTTGGACTTTTACTTTTATTCAAAATGAATCTTTTTATACGAAGCGTTTTTACTAAACGACAAAAGGAATGTTTTTTCTTACATATGCGGTGACAACAACTTCTCCGCCACCATGACTATTATTTGAGTTTCGGCTTCCTCTACAAGCCATAACTTTTTTTAGAATGAGAAATAAATACCAAGTTTTAATTTTCTTTCATTTTGGTATTGAAAATGGTTTTGATAAAGTTTTTATTATATAAATGTGTTGTATTGATATCTTTTGATTGAAGTGTGGAAATATTATGTTTCCTTTATGCATGTTTTATGTGATACAATTATGTTATGGTTTATGATATGTTTAAACCTGTTCATATGAGGAATGCATTGGACTTAATAAGTGACGGCTGGAGCCCGCTATATCTCCTCGATGCATTAGTGGGTCTCATGAGACAAACTAGTGTCTTGGCACGAGGCCTTGACAAAATCTTATTTGTGGTCTTGGAAAGAGGCCTTGGCTACGTGGTTATTATAGTCTGACATTATGCATTCCATCATTATGAAAGTGGTTATTGATATTGCATGAGATTATTCGACTAGTAGAATATCCATGTAAGTAAATGGCATTATTTAATTTTATTTTTGCCATATTATGCTGAAGTTCAAGTTTAAAAAGGCTTTTGTTTTAGTTATACATTTCCTTAAATGTTAATGTATATTTATGAAAGCTTCTGCAATATTGTTATCCTTACTGAGCATCTGAGCTCACCCCTTTAAATGTTTTAATATTTTCCAGGATGTGAAGAAGTATTTTATGAATGACCTGTAGGGATAGTCAGAAGAGGATATGAGTGTGGAATATGGAGACTTTGTTATTTTAGTTTTTCACTTTATGATGTAATGTAACATTTATGAATGTATCTATTGTTTCCAATGCTACTAAACTAATCAGTCTTTCGAGACTTGATCTTTTATGATAATGCCAATGTTACGAAGTAATGCACCGACTCTGGGTAACTGGGGTCGAGGCGTTACATATATAACTTTTTATTTACCAAAATTTAAATACTATTAAATATTCATCATTACTGCAATTCAAGGAGTCTGGATTATAAAAGAAACACTCACACAGAACTCTATTTTAACAATGGGTTTTCCATGGAAGTCCTTTTGAATTTCTAATATGGGATTCATGGATCCTCTTTAATATTTATAATTAATAATATATTATAAATAATTAGTAATTAATTAAGAATTAATTAATAATAATAATAATAATTATTATTATTATTATTATCATCATTATTATTACACCTAAATAATAATTAACTATTATCTTTTATAATTAAATATTCAATCAAAGTCGGATCGATGCATGGATTTGGAAACTAAAACCCATAACTCCGAAATTTTATTAAAAAGTAAATGTATAGGAGATAATGTAGGGATGAGATGATATGAAATGGTGAAAAATCACCATTACAAAAAAGAGAGGAATAAAGGCCAATAAAAGGGGGTTTTATCAATGCTAAAAGAAGCGATAATAAAATAGAGATTTTATGAATGGTGACGGTTTAATAATAAACCCATTAATGATAATTTTAAAAAAATCATACTATTATGAAATATTTTTTATAATATTTTTTTACACATTCAACAAATATATTTTCTATTTATATTCTCCCAGGGTGTAGACTATTAGTTACCTCTTTGAGGGGTCATGATGAATGATTAAAATCATCTCAGTTTAGTGGGTCCCAACTTGACTGTTCTATTCCACATTTGAGCTAGAATACCTCACCACAAATTTTCTACTTTTTTGAAGGGTACTGCTCAATAATGGTTATTTTCATACATTTATAAATATAATAATATTTATATATATTTTTTATGATATTTATTATATATAATATTTACTATATGAAATTAATTAATAATAATATAAATAAATATTCAAATATTATTTCATTATAAAAAGTTTCTTTAGATATATATATATATATAAATTATTATGTATATTATAAATTTTTTTATAATGAAATTATTGTTTATTATTCATTATTATGTTTGGAAAAATAAGTATGTATATTCCTTTATTATATATAAATATATTTTTTAATTATCTATGTGTGTATATATATAAATAAATTTGTGTAATTTTTTACTTGAAATTTAAATTCGAGTGGTTAAAAAATTTAAATATTTATTTATATTTGTTCACGGAAATATATACTCAAAATCTAATTTCTAATAGACAGAAAAAATTTCTATTTAAAATTTCAATGAAAATTCACGGTGATTTTTTCTAATTGGAGTGTAAGTCTATTCTCCAAATTTAATTTCCAATGAAAAATTCTATAATTCTAATGAAAATTTCCCATAAATATTTATAGTTGAAATTTTATGTTATTAATTGAAATTTATAATCAAAACTAAATATAAATGCAAAATAAAAATTAATTGTAATGTAAATGTGCATTGAATGAATATACAGATACATACATATATATGATTACAAATATAATCATACATTGTAATTATTCATATAAAATATACACTATAAATTTTTAGTTCATACATACATTGATACATATAAAATGAAAAAAGAATTTTGTACTAGAAAATATATGGGGAAATAAAATTAGAAACTTTTAATGAAAATTTACATTGAAAATATTAATTTAAAATTTTTACTTAAAATTTTCTATGTAAATTTTTATCATAATCTCAAAAGACATGAAAGGGTATTATAATTTTCATTATAAAATTCTAGTGAAAACTTCTGCTTAAATTTCTAGTTAAAATCCCAATCATAATTTACAAACTAGATTTCCACTGGGAATTTCCAATTCAAATTTCAACCATAAATTTCTAGTATGTAGTTCCACTTAAAATTAAAATTCAAATATATTAATAAATAAAAATCTATAATTTTACTATAAATTTACATTTTAATCTTTTATTGAGACTTTCCGTTGGAAAATTATAGTTCAAAACTCCGCTTAATTCTATAGTGAAAATTTTCAATTGATTATTATTATAGTTTTTTGAAACATTTCCTACGAAAATTTATATAGTAAACTTGAAACTCAATTTCTTGCTTAAAATAATAATGTATATATATATATATATTATAATAAATGAAGAGAATATAAAAATATTCATTGAAAATTCATATCTATAATTTACACTATAATTATATTTTTCAAATTTATTCTGAAATATACCATGAAAATTATATTACAAATTTCCTATGAAAAATTTCAATGGAAATTTGCAATATAAAATACATGCATGCATAATCATTTCCACTTAAAATAAATAACTAATTTATTTTATTTATTTTTATGTAATTATTAATACACTTTTAATAGTATTTAATTATATCAATATTTATTCAAGGTTAGTATTCCTAATAATATATATGCACAATATTGATATCATATATTTATAAATATACATTATTGATATTTATATATCAGTAATTTCATTATTTGTATATATCATTTATATGTGTATATAGTCATTTGATGTAAACTAATATGGGGTGAAGGGTAGTTTTTAGAAACTATTAGTATTATAATAATGTATTTAAAAAAACTGAAAAAAGGTTTACATAATCTTCTGCCACGTCAAAAAATTCCTCCCCCGCATCAAAGGATTTCGGGGCAGGAGACCCATCTTCTGCCATGCATTTCAATCCTTGCCCAGATCATAGATAAGGGAACTAGGTTCCAAGCATCAGAGACCCTCACCTCCTCTATGATGCTAGAGAACCCCTTTTCCACAATCATCACCATTGAGTGGTTCCCCAGGATTCACGATCAGCACAAGTCCCTGTTCTGGAGATTGAACTCGAGGAGAAAATAGATGAGTGTTGGATGTTTTTCACCATGGAGGATGTCTCCAGCACTTTGTCAAAGGTGGTTGGATGGGTAGGTGGTTAGTGTTCAAATCTCTTCAAACCTCGAGTGGAACAAGCCAGCGGGAGGGAGCATATGCAACCTATAAAACGGGACCTCCCCAAGGGTTCCATTATCAATAGTTTTACCATCTCATCACGGGTAGTCCATCAATGAGTGGTATTTAAGGAGGTTGTTTCTCCAGTATTCAAGAGATATTTTAGGAATGCCTAATTCTTGTAATAGTGATAGAGTGTGTACCCACTTTTACCTATAATGATATTTCTATTTAATGATAGTTTTTTACACTTATCATTTTGGGGGGTTTTCCACGTTACATATAGTGTCCATTTATTTTTGCATTTTTACAAATTATTTTATATTGTGACTATTTCTACACCATGGGACAATCATTTTCCAATCCCAACAAGTTATATCAGAGCCTAAGTTGTAGATCTGTGTAGTTAATGTTTTCAAGTATTAATAATTCTTGTATATTTTGAGTATTCACTGTGATTGCAACTTTAATTGATCTGTCACATCAAAAAAATTTATTAATATTATTTAATAATCTTTTTTGAAATAGATTAGGTTATACACTGATGATGTTTCCATATTGTGGTGAAATTATAGAATGATAAATTAAATGGGAAGAATTTTTCATTGTGAAAAATTAATATGTAGGCAGTGTTGTGGAAGTATAATTATCAGCTGACAATTGGTGAAATTCCGAAAGATGTGATAATAAAGAATGGTTATAGTGGGATATAGAATCATGAAATGAATATAAATGTGGCAATTACATCTAAAAGTGGAGATATACTAGTCATAGAAGCACTGAGGACTGCTAAAAGTAGGAAGTATCTCAATGACGCATGGATAATTGACTAAAGCGCAATATGACACATGACGTCTTGACATACATGGATTGACTAGTATGAAACTATCCCAGAAGGACTTTTGTACATGTGGAATAATCACACATTAAATATCTTTGTATTGCGTAACATCAAACTGAATATGCATGATGGTATGGTTCAAACCATCAAAGACGTTAATCATCTGAAGGGCCTAAAGAAGAACATATTGTATTTGAGACAATTTGATGACATTAGATGCAAGAATCACACCAAGAATAGAGTGATGTGAATTATTAAGGGAAATATTGTGGTAATTAAGGGAGAGAATAATGTGAATAACTTGTATGTGCTTATGGATGAAATTTACAAGGATGTGAAGATAGTTCTTGAATCAACTACCTCAATAGAAGCAATGGCAACATTATAGAATTAGAATATTGGTCATCTGTCAGAACAAGGCTTGAAGATTATTGTGTATTATACGTTGCTTCCTTGGATTAAAAATGCATCCTTTACATTTTGTGAGCATTCTGTTTTCATCATGTATCATAGGTTAATGTTGGGGATGTCAACTGAAAAAAACATGAGATCTTAGAGTTGATCCAGTCCGATATTTTGAAAGAATCGATTATATCCCTTGGAGGAGCAAGGAACACTGTATCATTCATTAATGATTATTTAAGGATATGTAGGGTGTGCCCAATCAAGCAGAAGGAAGGTGTTTCTGACGTCTTCAAATAATTCAAAGCGTATAAGGAACTTGAATCGGGAAAGAAGATCAAGTGTCTAAGGACTGGCAATGGTGAGGAATATAAAGGAAAATAGTTTGATACTTTTTTCAATAGGAAGGAATCAAGAGATAGTTCACTATGGTGTACACTCTTTAGTATAATAGAGTGGAAGAGCGGATGAACAAAACCCTGTTGGATAGAATAAGGGTGATGTTGAAGATTGTGGGAATTTCGAAAAAAATTTGGGTAGAAGTGGTGAATACTGCATGTTATGAAATCAACATACCTCCTTATATGGCGATTGATATGAAGACACCAATAGAGATTTTCAATGGTAAACCCAATGACTATTCTCGGTTACATAATTTTGAAATTCGTATATATGAAATGTTTAATGACCAGGAAAGATCAAAGTTGGATTCATGATTTAGGAAATGTATCTTCTTGTAGTATGATGATGGTGTGAAGGGGTATCGTTTGTGGGACCCCACTATCCAAAAAATTATCATCAACATTTAAGTATTTTTTGCAGAAGACATGGTACAAATGATAACTAATAAGGAAATATAGAAGGAGAATACAGAAACTACAATAGTCAAACTAGAGGAAAAATACAAGGAAGCTCTAGTTTCCTATGTGGCATTACTAGAGCATGAAGATCGTGTAACAGTTGAGTCTTGATCACGTTAGTCAACTCGGTAGAAAATACCACTAATATAGAAGTCATACTATAATACTAAGGGAAATATTACATAATTCTTATTGATATAGGATGGAGAGTCATCTTCTTTTGTGGAGGCGACCCAGAGTCTATATGTATCCTCATGGATGGAAGAGATGTAGGAGGTACTTGAATCTATGAACAATAAAAATACTTGGGATCTTGTTACATTACCTCATAGGAGGAAGGATATCAGAAAAAAATGTATATTTAAGGTAAAGAATAATGTAAAGGATCGAGTGGAACGATATTGTGCAAGACTGGTGGCTAAAGGATATGCCTAGAAGGGAAGTATTGACTTCAATGAAAAAATTTCTCCTATTGTTAGACTGAAAACTTTTCAGATAGTTCTGGTGATGTGTTCAAAATATAGTTTACATTTAGAGTAGATGGATGTGAAGACATATAATCTCTATGGTGATCTTGATGAGGAAATATATATGCCCCAACCAAAAGGTTTTGTAGATGAAGGCAATGAGAACTTGGTCTTTATGTTGAATAAATCCTTGTATGGTCTCAAGAATCCGTTGGGGTTTTGGTACAAGAGATTTGATTCCTATATCATGAGACTTGGATACAAAAGACTTCATTCAAATCCTTGTGTATTTTTCAGGGGTTTAGATGGTAATTATTTCATCATTATTCTGTTGGATGTGGATGAAATGTTGGTTACAAGCCCCAATGATGATCAAATCTATTATACAAAGGCACAGTTGGTTATGGAGTTTAATATGAAGGACTTGGGACTAGCAAATAATATTCTTGGGATAAAGATTTACTAAGACAAAAATAATCGGAAGATTTGGATATCATAGAATAACTACTTACATAGAGTCTTTAAAAGCTTCCATATGCAAGACTATAATCCAATATCTACCCCTCTTCCAATTAATTTCATGTTATCCTTAATAATGAGTCCTAGTAGTGAAGCAGAGAGGAAAAAGATGTCTTGAGTACCATATGTATCAGTAGTGGGAAATTCGATATTCTATACAGTTTGTACTAGACCAGACATTGTACATTCAGTGGGAGTAGTTAGTCAGTACATAATGAATGTTGGACGGGAGAATTGGAGCATAGTGAAGAGGATACTGAGATACATTACAGAGACCTAAAATATTGCATTATATTATGTAGGACCATATTTCTCTCAGAGAATATGTTGATTCATATTTTCAGGTGATTCTAAGAGGATAAAATACACCATTGGTTATGTGTTATCTCATGCAGGGTAGATGTGAGCTGGATTTCAAAGTTACATACTGTTGTGGAAGTATCCATAATAGAGTCAGAGTAATGGGTGGATACATAGGATTGAAAAGTGGAAACCTATATGAGAAGGATGTTGGAGGATCTTGAGCATAGATAAGAGTATATTCAATTGTTTTGTGATAGTTATAGTGCCTTGAACACTATAAATAATCTATGTTTTCATTCCAGGAAAAGGTACATGGGGGTAAAATATCACTTTTTTTGAGATGTGATAGAGTAAGGGAGTGTGAAAACGCATAAAGTACACATATAAGAAAATATAGAAAATTTTTTGACAAAGGAAATTGACTCTGATAAGTTCAAATTGTACAGATCCTCGAACGGCCATGTATAGATGTGATAGGTATGTTTGGAAGATAGACATTATTTTGGGAGATGTGATTAGTTATCAATCAAATATACAAGTGTGAGGTGGTTTCTATACTATTAAATAGATATTTTTTGAGGTTTTTCTCATTGTAATAGTAAGGCAATGTGTACGCACTTTTACCCATAGTGATCCTTTTATTTTCACGTGGGTTTTCACCACTTTCATTTTGATTTTTTTTCTATATTAAATCATGTGTCCATTTATTTCATCATTTTGAAAATTTATTTTATCTCATAATTATAGTTTCACCATGGGACAATCATTTTTCAATTTCAATAAGGATGAGGAAGGAGAAGGTGTCGAGGATCACCAAGAAAGTAGTGGGATTCGGGATGATGGTTTATATGACCACCATCACGATGGAGTTGGTGGTGCTTGCCGCCCACAGGGTTGTGGTGTTGGCCGCCATGCCAATTATGATAGGTGGCCTCTCCCTTATATCCTTGAGGAAGAATAGGAAAGAATAAAATAATGGGTAGCGATGGAGGGAGGGAGATAGAGGGGTAGTGGTGGGTGGGTGCGCAGATAGATGAGGCGGTGGAGGGGAAGGTGGCGATGGAAGTGGTGAAGTAAATAGAGGTAAAAGAATAGAAGTTGATATAACAGCTAGAGGAAATGGATGAACTTATTTACCTATGCCTATTAAACATTTATAGACCTAGGGAAATTATTGAGCAGTTTTTCCCACATCACCCATCAATCCAATCAGAAATACCAAATAAAAACAAAAAATAAATCAAATACAGAAAAAAAAATTTATAAGTCTCTTGTACAATCCCCAAGCCTCACCTCATCTCGATCTACAAATCCCATATAACCTTCTTCAGCTCGATCAATAAGTACCGGGCCTCAACCCAACCTAGAGTTGAAATAGCGAGGGCTACTCGGGTACCCAAGTTCAATGGCTGCCCGAGTAGGGTGTGAGTACATAAATCAGCAAGGTACTACCAACACAGTCTCATACATTTCTAGTAAATTCACTAATATGTTCACGTTACATGATCAGCTAAAATAAATAAATAAAATTTTAAATGGTAAAAAAATAGTCACCCTCGATCCATGGGACCACATCCACAATCGACCGTATCTGCTTCAATCTGTGTCTGAATTTTTTTGAGCACATCACGATGACCACACCAACCAATATAATAACTCAGGGAATTGATCCACCATGGTATATTATGATAAAGTCCTAGGGGATAAACTCACACCAATATACTAGACCAAACGTTCCTTGACAAATAGTAGACCCTCGACATATAATAGACCATGAGCCCCCATCGTAAATCCCCCACTGAGAATGCAAGTAATGATCCACCTTGGTATGCATGATCGACTACACCTCAGTTGATAGAATTCCCCAGAAAGATAACATGCCATGATCCACCATCATAAGACTCCCACTGGGATAACACATAGTGATCCACCATAATATACATAAGATAATGATCCATGGGAGAAACTCGCCATGGTATATATAACTGGGCACGCTCACACCGATGGCTTTGACATATAGTATACACCCTAATGTTTATGATTATAAGAGTATACATTAACACTAAAGGGGGAAGGGGTGAATTGTACTTTATAAAATAAAAACAATACAATTTTCACCATCCTCCTTATATAGGTTTATCAGAAGAACATTCTATCTGATTGTCAAAGTATAGAAATGTTAATAAAAAACTAAGTAAAAGTTTTCTATAGATAACACAATGGAAATATATATTTTTAAAAACAAGTAAAGTAAATATTATATAACATGTATGAAAAAATATATAAGTTTTATAATAAATATGTCCAATCATTAACCTTAGGAGTTAAGGAATCCAATAAATATAAATTTAGGTATCCACTATATTCACCTTACCATAAAGGTGTGTATTCCTTAAAAAAGGAATCCTTTGATATTATGATCATATGATTTTCAGTTTCCCTAGCCCTAAGAACCCTTGATCAGAGCATATCATAAATCTCAATCAATCAAAAACCATAAGACCCCTCAATCTTAATTTCAAACAAACAATTACAAATATAGAAATTCTTAAGACATTTACAAAATATCCTAACAATGTATGCCATATGAAAAAGGATCACTAAAAAATTACAATTAAGTGATCACTCAAAGCAAAAAAATGTTACAAAAATATTCAAAACATCTCTTATATCTCCTGTGATGAAGAAGTTTCATCCACCCTACATGAAGCTTCTATTTATAGTTATTTCTCTTATGGTCATCCCCAATAATCTCGGAGGTGGTTTAATGATTTTGGATGAACTCTTTCCCCACATGGAAAGTTCTACAAGCCTCTCTATCTGATGGTTTTCTTGTAAATAAACTGTTATAATGACTTAGGATTATGCTTGATAGAATATTTTTTTTCATATGATGGAATGATATTTCTTCATTTAATGGATTTAATAAATTTTTATCCAGAAATCATGTCTACCTCTATCTGATGAAGTTCATTCGTTGGTCTTGATATAACTTCATCTAATAGAATTTTTCATAATTTTAATTCATGACATTTATAAATATTTTTCTGGTGAAATATTTAATTTTACTCCCATTGTACAATATATATGTTTTTCCAATAACTAAGAACAATTCCGTCCGATGAACAATGTTTCTAATTATAGTAAAATTTATTTTCTACAAACACAAACTCAAAACTATGGATGTATAAAAGATAGTAAAATATAAATTTTTAAGTATGTCATTTGTGATATTCAAAATTAGGATATATAGTGTTAGAAATAATCTTTCAACTCAATAATATACCCCTTTTGGAAAAGAGAAAATCATAAATTTTAAAGAGAAGAAAATAACATTTAAAAACAAAAAAAACATACTCCCCATGTCTTGTAAGATATCCCACTTTTACATTTCACTTCCATGATCCTTTATCCATCATTGTTTAACATTTAATAAACTACTTCCAAAATTTTCTTCAAAAGCATTATATTTTCTCTCCAAAAAAATTTCACCATTTCTCCACCTTTGTAATTTTTAGAATGAAATGGAAAAAATATAGGTGGTACAAAGCATACCTAAAATATTAGGGGAAGTAATTATACTCAAAAAAAGTATATATATAAACTTAAAAAAATAAATTTACCAAAAAATTTAAGAAATATATTTAACCAAATGAATTGGAAAATATAAATCCATGAAATATATGAGGAATAACATCCAAAATATACATTCAGAAAAATTTAGTTTGAGTTATTAAAAAAATTCAAGAGTTCAGAAAAAATATTAATCTTTATTTGGGAGTTTCTTTATGATCATCTTTATCTTTTTAACATCTTATCGATATTTATCAAATTATTACAAAGTGCCTTTATTCTTTTCATATCTTCTTCTAATGATCAAACATTGACACCTTCACTCTGATTCTTGTGTAAAATGATAAATATTTTTCTTTATATTCAGAAATACTTTCTCCAAATATCAGACTTCTCTACTTTGTCCCTAGTTTTCATCTTGAACAACTGCTGTTCACTTCCACCCCACAACTTCATATTTAAATTATTCAAATATATTTCCTTGTTTTGTAACTTCATCATCTTTTTTCATTATAAGAAAAATAATATTATCTACAGACCTTGAGGTCTCATTAACTTCGTCATTCATTTTTCTTGTAATCTTTGAAACTAATTTTGTTCAATTTTGAATTCCTTCTATCTGTTCAACATTTAATTTCATATCTCTCACATTACTCTTAATTGATTAAATAGGGTCTCTCAATCTCCTTGGATATAATTGACATATTCCTTTGAAATATTTTAATTCATCTTCATTCTAGATAATAAGTTCATGATGTTGTATTAAGGAAATCAAATTTTCCAAAACAACAATATTACTTTATAAAATTCACATCTATCTTGTATGTTGAGTAATGTTTTCATTATACCATCAAACAGATGTATTACTTCTCTGAGGTAATTAATTTCCATCTCCATAATCTCTATATAATTATTTTGTGTTGAATTTTTAGAATCTAAAGTCACACTAAGTACAATAGGCCCTAGTGGTCTCAAAGTTATTCCTTCATTTCTTCCATTAGATCAATAATCAAAAATTTTCATGACATTTTATCACCATCATCACATGTAGGTTTGTATGATTTTTCAGACATGGACTGTTGAAAATTTTCTTCTAATGATTCTTCATCATCTAGATTTCTCAGTGAAACTTATTTAAATTGTGAGATTGTAACTGTATACAGGAACACTACAAGTGGGTGGATTGTAGATTATAAAATAAATAATAAAATTTTCATAATCCTCCTTATATAGGTTTATCAGATGAAATTTCTATCTTATTCACAAAGTATAGAAATGTTTACAATAAAATAAGTATATATTTTATATATATTTCATAGTGGAAATATAGACATGTAAATACAAGTAATGTAATCATTATAAAACAAATAATAAAACCTTATATAAGTTTTATAAAAAATATTCCCAGTTTTAGCCTAATGAGATAATGAAGTAAATAATCATTGCATTATGTGTCCACAATTTTCACCTAACCATAATGGTCCATATTCCTTATATAAATAATCACTCGATACTAATATTCAAATAACTTCTATTTCCCTATCCCTAGAAACCCTTGATCACACTAGACCTGAAATCATGATCTCCCAAAAACCTTGAGAGCCATTTATCTTATAATATCGTACAAAAAATTAAAAGAACCTAAATTATAAAGACATTAACACAATCTACACACCTTGGATTCCTTAATAAAAAGACTTGTTGGAGAATTACAATAAATCGGTCACTCAAAGTAACAACATGTTGTAAAAATATTCAAAACTCTTAGATGATCAGCGAAAAAATGATCCATCTTCATCTTATAGATTTTATATTTATATTAATTTATCCCATAATCATATCTCTTATCACATAGGTGGTTTCAATGGACTCAAACGAAGTCTTTATACACGTAGAAAGTTCATCAAGCTTCTATGTCTGATAATCATCATGTTTATAAAGCACTACAATGTCTTAGTATTCCTTATAATAAAAAAAGTTTTACTCACATTATGAGATGATATTTCTTCATCTAATAGATTTAAAAAATATTTTCCCATTAATCATGTGAACCACTTTCTAATGATATTTGTCTGAAGGTCTTGGTATAAATTCATCAGATGGAGTTAGTTATACTTTTACATCTAGAATTTTATAAATCTTCATCCAGTGAAATAAATAATTGTAAATATGATGTACAGTATACATGTTCATTCAATTAATAATAAGAATTAATTCATATTATCATTATTTCTATGTCTAGTAAAATAACTTATCTACAATAACATGTTTAGAACTTGGGGGTTAAAAAAGTTAGTAAAACATTAAATTTTATGTATCTGGTTCGTGATATCCAAAATTAGGATAGAAATCATAAGAAAGAAACAATCAAATAAACACACTAATCCCCCCACTATAATATCTAATAGATGACTTAATGTATTTGAAGAACCATCCACACCCACACCAACGACTTTAGCAGTTAGAAATTACCCCACTAGGCCCCCTCTATATGCCCAATAGATTAGACATAGAAAGATCCTGAAACATCACATATCCAAATCTATGTCAATACCATATCTATCATTATTCCATATTATCATGACCACTGCACAAGAATTTATATTTATTTTATATCTTGGCCACCCATAGTGTGTTTACCATATCAATAATTAACAAACATAGATATATCACCATCACCATCATCATCGAAAACATGGGAGGTCATCTTCATAACCCATTATACAACAAAGATCGGACTCCTATGATCCCAAACCAACTCATCCCACTATAACAACATCAAACCACAAATTTAGGTTCTAGGGTGATGCCCACCATCATCACTACCCATTTTCGAGTATTCCATCTCAAAAGTGTCTCATATCTCTAGACCACCAATAGGTCTATGATACCTCATCAAGGATACGATGCCTCATGGGTGCCCTTAAATCACAATTATTTCATCTAGGTAAACACCCATCACTCAGAGTCATAACACTTCTTGAGATTGTCAACAATCATCAAGGCTTGACTGGCATCCTAGGAATGTATTACAAGGGTGATGGCCTCAAGATCATCCCCTTTCTAAAACACTCAAGTTTGGTTCGAATGCACAACTGATACATTCATCTCATCAGTGTCTAACCACCCAAGTCACCATGTCTCAGTAGGGAGAGAACACCCCAAAACAATAACAGTAATATGATGTCTTAAATGCATCTCTTAGGTTTCACATGGACGAATCCTAGGGCATTAATCTTAGGTCATCACTAAAATCTACCTAGATGTCTATAAGGGATCTTACTAATAGTTTTGTTGTGTCATGTTCATAAAATTTAATAACACCCCTCATGAGGTATCAGTGATGAAGGAACAAAACACTATAATCAAGGCCTCATCCATCAACGAACAATGATATCAAGCTAGTGCCAAGGACCCCGGTTCCCCTAAATCATTGTTCAGTTTAACCATACATTTCATTTTAAATAAAAAAATTATTAATCCAATGTCATCGCTCTTAGTGAAAAATTTCATTCAAATTACACATTAAATCATACATAATTCTATAAGGAATGTAAAAAAGACCACCCACCTCATTCAATAATCTTTCTCCTTATTAATCCCCCACTCATCAGCTACACCTAGGTTCCCCAAGCCCATTCAAATCCATTAAACAAAAACGATTACCTTCCATCACCATGAGGACATAACTCCATGACCACAATACAACATAATCAACCACACTAAAATTACAATTAAATATTAAATTTAAATATATTGAAAATTGTAATTAAATTTAAACTCTTTAGGTGCGGAAGATGAAATTCCGACAGAGTGTTATCATCGCACATGAACCAAGACCAACCACTCACAAGAGGTCAGCTCCATGCTCTTGACAACAACCTGGGAACATTCATAATAATCATAACTAAATATACAGTAAATTTCATTTAATTTGACCTAATTCTATTGAAAACTCAAACGGTGACATACCTCTATCAAAATGGTGGGAAATGACGAGCATATACCATTACAAGATGTCTTCGAGCTAAGAATCATGAATACCCCATGAGACTTAGATGGTTTCACCATTTTCCAATGAATAATCATCAAAATACATAATCAGAAGAAATAAATTGGAGAAGAGGAAAGGTGGATATGGGGGAAGGATAACAGAAGTTGATTCTCACCTTAAATCACCACAAAAATCACTATAACCTCATGCCTACATTAAGGGATAAGAAGGGATGAAGGGGGATCCACTCCCTAGTTCATGTAAGAAAGACAAAGGGAGAAAGGGGGGATAACCCTATAAAAACAAAAATGGGGGATATTTTTCATTTCCCCCCAAAAGAACCCACCTATTAGTTAGTGACTCCATGAAATGGCTCCTTCTGTGGCCAGACACCACAAGTTGGCCAGTGGATGGTCTACTAAAATTCATCTATCTGGGCACCCAAAGCCCCCTCTGATGCTCTCCCACACCTCTCAACTACCTTATAGAACTAATATAAATCTATAATATGACTACACCTCTATTTCCAAGGTCATATTTAAACATGAAAATAGGGAACCTATAGCCATAATCATGTTTTGACCACAGATTTAGGTCACATAAAGCCATAGTCAAATCCATAATGTGGCTATAGTTTTACCCGTTGATGAAAATCATAATTTCATATTTTTTATTTTATAATTAAATGTTATAATCCAACAAATTTAATATTCTATGGGTAATTAAAAAATAGTTAGGATTTTAGAATATATTATTTTAATTTTTGAATGTGAATAAAAAATTATTTTTATACATTCATTAGTCTACTATAGTATTTTTATCATAAAATATTATCTATAGTGAATTATTTTTGTGCAATTTTGTAGGTTTATTATTAATTAATAAATATAAAATTTTATTTAGATAATGAAAGTTGAATCCACCATTTGTGGTGTGAGGAATGGCCATGGAGTCAATGATGGTGTGGACCCAACTGAATGGGCAACACTGCCATAATTCTTCCAAAACATTTGTTCCTATACTTGGATCATACTGATATTTTTATATATATTAGAGTAAATTATGTGGATCATTTCATCCAATAATATAAACTTCTATTTCACATTTTATCATGGTCAAAAATGGTCGTTATATCGATGCATCCATAGTCACTGAGTTTGAAAGGATGGAAGCATGTCTATAATGATTCCACTATGACTCCTTCAATATATGGAAAAATGAGATGGAATTTTAATTGTGAATGTGAAATAAATATCTAAATGAGTTAACAGAATTCCATACTCAAATATTCAACCGTTAATATATTCAAAAATTCATACACATTTTGTCTATTTAATCTAGATAATCTAACTAGAAAAAATTATTTTCTTTAATTATATAGAAATAACACCATCAATACATAACCAAATTAGCTTAAATTTTCATGAAGAAAATAGGTGACATGTATAAAAATATTTCATGAATACAACATGTATATATTAGGCAATTTAATGGTCCAAAAACGTGTAATGTTTTGGAAGATAGAATTGGAACAAATGATTTCCACCTCCCTTTCCTATAAATATATAAATCATCTCCCCTTAAAATGAATGAATTTGTAGGGATCCAATTTGTAGAATTTTTTTTATTTTTATAATGAAATAGTTCTTTTTTTATTTTTTATTAGTTCCTCTTTGATTGAAAAAAATCCCTCTTGGTGGTGATTTTGTGTTGGTTGTGTTTGTTGATAATGATTGAGGTTTCAAACGAAAGATGAATGTTAAAGGAGGCATGATGAATGGGCACAACAATCAGAAATAATATCATGTAGTAGTCACATGATTCATTTCATGATTTTCAGAATATCTCATGGTGAGTCCACCCAAAGGACACATGATTGTCAGAATATCTCACATTGAGGTCATGTGAATCACCTAAAGACATCATATGGTTGTCTGAGGGTCTCATAGAGATATTATAAAAATCACTTGAAGACATTGTATGATTTTCAGAGTATCTCATAGAGAGATCATATGAAGTGCGTGAAGGCAAAGAAGCAATAAATCATTGAGATATCACATGGTCATTCAAAATTATGTGACCACATAACTATATTTGGATCTCATAATAGGATATCATGATGTGTTTGAAGATAATATTTCTAATAGTTCTTGATTGTCATTTGATGATGTGATAGGGCCACATGCACTGATATAAGAAAATGGTACTGGCCACATGATTCGGTTTAGATCTCATGATGAGATCATGCAAAATTTTTGAAGACAATGATGATGATCATGTGATGCAATTGTGACATGCAGTAAGAGATAATGTAGAAAAATCATGTGAAATACAAAAGGATGATTGT
This sequence comes from Viscum album, assembly GCA_963277665.1. Taxonomy (NCBI): domain Eukaryota; kingdom Viridiplantae; phylum Streptophyta; class Magnoliopsida; order Santalales; family Viscaceae; genus Viscum; species Viscum album. Next base: position 213,520,089 of record OY728119.1, on the reverse strand, counting down.
AAAAGTTTTTGGAATGGATGGGAAACCTTGATTTTTGGATTTAAAGTGGTTTATTTATGCCTATTTATAACCCTAACCCTTCTTTAAGACGCTCAGAAGTTTTCTAAAGTGGTTTGATCTGAAGAAAAAGTATTTTTACCGACATGAACAAAGTATTGGTCCTTAGTCTTGGAATCCACATATTAAATAAAAATTATTGCGAAAGGATATTCAAAATGATTATTGAGAAGTGAAGTATGTACTGGGTGTTTGAATTCATAGACAGGCCTCTTGATATCACACGGTCCACATGAACTAAACAATGTATCATGATCTATGTGATCTAAACATGGTATCATGATACATATGATCTAAACAAGGTATCAGTGTCCACATAATATGAATAAGGTCTCATGATCAATGCGATATGAACAAGGTATCTCAATCAAAATTAATTGAATGAGGTCTCACAATCGGTTCTTGAAAAAGGTGTTATGCATTGGGAATAAGAAGACTAATCATATTCATGCTATTCACATGAATAGAACAAAGTCTTATGGCGGGGATACACGATCTGCATGTTCCGAAGGGACACTAATTAAGGGGTCTCATGGAAGAGTCATTCACAAAGGTGGTTATCATCTCATTGATGTAACATGAGTATAAATACACACATGAGTGTGAATCAACTCAGAAATGACTAAAAAAGAGTCTACTTTAGGAGAAGTGTGTTCACATTAGGGATAGAGTAGTGAGCCTTCAAATTGTAAATGGTAGTAAATCAAGAGGGTCGATGAGTCTACTCCAAAATTTATAATAGTAGTGAGATTTAATATATTTGTTACATTAGTAAATTAAATTTTTTTCTCTATAGACATATCCTAGTGAGTATTAACCATGTAAAATTACTGTTTCCTATACGTATATTAATTTACATTTATATTATGAAACAAAAAATGTTGAGAATAGAGTTTTTTCTAACAAAGAACCATGATCTGAAGAGAAATTCGATTTTATCTATAATACCTTGATTAAATCCCCCCATATCTAACCTATTTAGGATAAAAATTTATGTTATAGTTAATGGTTAAAATTAGTGTTTCTATCTCAGTGGTTTCAATAGAGGTTGTTAATCACAAAGGTATTCTGATCTAAGATGGAAACATTTCTAGTTGTGGAAGAATTAGATATAACACTACTTCTGATAATTAGGTATGGATGTATTTACAACTTTGATGTATTGTATTTTTACTAGTGTGGATGGTGGAGTTCTATTAGAATAAGGCTTAAGAGAATTTAATTCTAATTCCAAATGAATCATTACCTTAGGTGGATCTCTATCAAACGCAGTATACATGAAGGTGATGTCATGTAAGTCAAATCATGCCATGTGGGAAAGGCTGTTAAATATATATGAAGATTATTCAAAATTCATAGAAACAAAATTAAACGTTCAATGAAACAAATATAAGGATCTAAGAATGTACCCCAATGAGTTTGTAGATACATTATTTTAATGGGGAATGTTTTCATAGAAGAAATGCATGGTCATAGAAGAATTATTGAAGATGTAATGATTGTAAACACATCTTGAGAAGGCATGCACCTAGGTTCAATCCAAATGTATCTGTATGGGAAGATAAAGATCCAAAGGATCTAACATTGGATATCTTATATAGTAATATTGTAGTATACGAGATGAAAAATGATGATAATTATTCTTTGTAAAAAAGGTAAATCCAAAGAGGTGGCTTTCAAGGCCATGAAGAAGCTCACTTTAGAGGATGGTCAAGAAGAAGATGAGATGGATGACTTTATGTCATACCTTTCTTCAAATATATGAAGAGGGAAATTAATTTTCAAAGGAAAAATTTATCTATATTTATTTAGATGTTGAAAGGTTGGAAATATTTCAAAAAAATTCAATAATATGTCATAAGATTATGATTAATATTAAGTCAAAATTCTTAGGAAAAAGTATTCAGCTTATGTGAATGGTATGAAAATTGTAAAGTGAAATTTATTGAATGAAAAAAAATTCACATGAGAATGATATTTCTATAGAAACTGAGGTTTAATAAATGGGAGACTGTATAGATCACGAAGAAGATGTTGTGGTGGCAGTTGTGGGTAATCCCTAGTTAGGGAAAAAATGTGACGATGATAAAGGAGAAGTTGAAGGAAGATTTTACCTTAAGTTTAAATTATAATATGTCCTTGAGGAGATAAATGTTTGATAGAAAAAACAAATAAATATGATATGGCGGTCCATGATTCCAAACTCTCTATGCATTAATGGGAAGAAGAGAACTCTGAGTTGAAGGCTAAAGTTGAAAAACAGATCTACAAATATAGATAACTCATATAATCTCATTGTTTTTAAACTCAAGGTTGAAAAAAATGATGTTATTAATGGTTCGAAAACCCAAAAAAAGATCCAGTCAAACAAATTGAAGAACTTGAGAAGTAAGGTTTTGACCTATAAAGATAGGTGAAGGATTACAAGAAACTCTTACCTCCTAAAATGATTCTGGGAATGCAGGTTCTACATGAGATAGAAAAGGTGAATTTATAATTCAGATGTTTAGGAAAATAGTAAATGGAATGTCTAGATAAGAAGATGTTATATTTGGATGAAACTACTGGTATAAGAGTTTATTACAAAAAAAATTAGTAATGGTTTATTTCAAACCACAATCTCCAACTCTGATGTTGAAGGATGATTTGAGTGTGAATTAGAATCAAAAGTTTTAGATTAATAAAGGGATGACCAATGGTGTAGAGATGATACACAAGAAAACACCTCATATCAGGTGTTATTTTTGTGAAAATATGGGGCTTATAAAATTCTTTGTTGCATAGCCAAGTTGTATCATTAGGATTTAATACAACAGATGCATCCAAACAAATATCAATACCGAGTAATTCCTTTATTGGCCATTATTTTTGGTGTGGAGGATATGAATACGTGGAAAAATATTTATCATCCACAATACAAAGAAAGGAACTAAATAAAACCCAACGAAATTTTATAGAACAAACCAATGTAACATAAAATGATTTAATAATAGAAAATAAATTTGAAATGTTTCAAGATGAGGTTGGAGCATCATTCCCAGAAAAAGATCAACAACATCAGTCAATATCATATAGGAATAAAAAGACATGGATCAAAAATAAAAGAGATAAGCATATAGTGGTTGCCAATATTTCCTTCAAAGCGTCATATCACACTAGAATATGAATTATTAATAGTGGATACACCTCCCATGTGATAGGAAATAAGAATCTAGTGATGGGAATTAATAAGGATAAAGATGGTGTCGTAATATTTGGAAATGAGGAAGGCCTAAAAATTAGAAGAATGGAAAAATCCAAGTTTGGGGAAAATAACATGATACATGTATATTTATTAGTTATTTATGGTCTCATTCACAACCTGATAAGTGTCATTAAATTATGATACATAGGATATTCTATAATCTTTAAAAAAATTGTATCATCAAGGGAAAATATGGAGCAGTTGTTTTGCAATCAAAGTGAACTAATGGGAATCTTTACCTTGTAGGTGGAGAAAAAGACCTATCTTCCCTATCTAAGGAAGAAGAAACCCAGTTATGGATTAATAATCTTGGTTATTGAGCTAATTATCCATGTAAAATCTGGTAAAATATGATGTTTCTCAAGATCTCTCAATGTTATCACGTGATATGTAATGGGCCCGACCTTCCCAGTCTATTCCTTCATGAAAATCCCGTGTTTGAGGTGTTTTGATGTCATGGTGGTTCTATTTTAGAGTTTTCCAATTTTTTAGTTTTCCAATTGTAGGTGGCATTAGTAGGTAGAGTAAGCATGTGGAATTGGTATGTGGAGTCAGTATGTGGTTTTGGTATATGGTGTCGGTGAGTCGCAATGGTGACTTGATAATGGTGGGTCAAAATGATGAATCATCCATTGGTAGGTGGAATCGGTAGGTGGCATTGGTAGGTGGCATTGGAATGTAGAATCAGTGAGTGGCATTGGTGAGCCGCGTTAGCAACTCTAATTGAATATTCACCCAATAATGACTCATCTTCCCACAGTTTTTAAAAATTCCAGTTTTCCCAAATTTCTTGTTATTCCCATTTAACGTTTTAATTTCCATAAATTAGGTTTAATAGCATATTCTATCCAGTTTCATGTCATTCCAAAGGACAAAAAATTTATCTTTAATTTTCTTTATTCCCCTAACACTTTTAACTGTTAAACTGTACCATCATGATTGTGATCCGATTTTAAAATCCTTTGAAACTATTTCCCTATAGATTTAGGATATGGACTTTCTAAACCTGAGAACACTACGTTCTTGTAAACTTCCCTTTATCTTGATACTAAGGCACCCAAATCCTTTCTTTCCCTGAGGATTTTTGATTCTGTGTTTCACCCCTGGACTATGTTTCCCTGGCGCCTTTCAGACCCCTATTTTGGCAGTAGAGGGACTTTTCAATCATCTGTTCTTCCAGGTAGAGTTCCTTCATCTATATTTCATTTTTTCATCATGCATGGTGGTTGTAATAATGTTTCCCATTTAATGGTCGTTGAATCCTAATTAAATAATAATAATAATTTAATTAGGTTTAACAAATAAATAGGGGATGGAGTAATGTGGTGCATTATTCTATTTAATTTTTTATTGATATTGTGATCTATATGGGCTATGTGCCTTAAAAAACATGGATGCTGGAGGTATTTATTTTTTCACCTATGATGGCTTCTGGTTGTTTATTGTGGATAATAATTGAATGGTTGTATTAATATGAAATTGTTCATCCATGTTTATTTTGTTAAATAAATGGATTCTTGGGGATCGAACTAGATCAGTGATAACCCCTAAATTATCAAAGTGGAATTAAAGAATGAGTGTTTTCTAAATCTCAATACACCTTGATTTATTTTTGTGGTTTTGTGCTATTTGTGGATTTGTTATATATCATACCTTGTTTGGTTGTGTAATGGATAGTCAGTGTTTGAGAAATAGGGATGCAGGTTCAGGTTGTGCTATGTTTATATTATTTGGTGTGATGGGTGTAGTGTTGTTATATAGCGGGTTTGTCGGGTTAGTTGTGATGAGGTGTGTTGAGGTGTTTGTTAGTAAGTTGGTGGTTTTCTTGTTAATAATAAGTAAATGGCAAAATAAATTTGATGAATGATGATTTTAGTGGTTGGTATGAGTATTGAACAGAGTGTGAATGTGAAGTGAGTTGCTTCACCGCGCTTCTTTTTCCTCTGAATGGTTTATGTTGTGTGTCTTGTGGCATTCTATGTTTAGTATTTTCATGAGTATGGGTGGAATTAATAAATTGACTCCTTAATAAAGAACGATAATTGGTTAAATGAGATGGTTGGGGGTATGTTTGAGTTGTAGATTATTGTGAATGGATATCAATTATCAACATCCAAAGTGATTGTTGTTGGTGTTAATAAATTCATTTAGAGGTAGTAGTAGATTTGTATGTATCATAGGGTGGTTGATAGTATGATTGAAAAACCATATGTTAGGATTGAGTGTTTGATACTATATATACATAACTATATTTTTCCTTGTGTTTCCTATATTAACCCCATCCTCATTGAGTACTATGTTCCAAACAACCCAATTTTCCTGGGGAAGGGTGTATTTCCCAAACATCTTAATGGGAGGATAGATGGATAGACACCTCTCTTCCATTATCCCTCTTCCAGGTCATGATAGCCCATTATTCTTGGGGTAGGCAGTTTTTTATGAGGCCCTATTGTGTGCAGGTGAGTTTTGATTTCCCACGTGTCTTTGGGATGATATCTGTTGTTCTTTCTTAGGTGTTTTTTGGATCTGACATGGTATTTTTCCCAGGTGTCTGTGAGTTGGACGTTTTTTTGAGGCCTAGATGAGTGTTGGAATGATATAATGTGCTTCGTTTTCCCAGGTTGCATGAATATATGTGAGGACTATGTGTGTCAAGTCGGGAAATGATTTGGTACGTTTGGAATAGGTTGGAGTTCCATGATATTTTTTAGGATGTGAGAGCAGATAATTAGTGGGAAAGTAGTGAGGTGCAACCTATCATCTATGATCTCTATATTACATGACATTACTTTCGTTATTTGGTGAGTGTGTCTTTGGTGAGGTTGGGGTGGATACTATGCCTTGTTAGGTGCTATTGCTTTCTGTTGTTTTATCACATGGTAATTAGTATGCTTCTCCACTAGTGCATGAGTGACTTGGTTTTTTCCTACTGATTATACTTATATTCTCACCCTATGTTGTAAAAAATATTTTATGTTTCTAGGAGGAATACAAGGATCGTGTTGGGTATTACTAGATCAGACGTTGGGATAGCTTTCTTGTCACTAATTATCTTTATTGTTTTGGTACATTGGTATAAGGCCCCAGCCTTAAACCTTACTTAATCTTGAGTTATTACAACATTACACCTTGAGGATATTTTCAGGTTTAGAGTTTTAGGGAATTAGATCATAAAACATGCATTACATTCCACAAATAAAAAAAGTGGTTACATAAAGATAGTATTCTTCATTCCCATCAATGGAAACATATTTAAAATAAAACATGGATTCTTTCTTAACACTTCCTTGACACTATCATCATATCATGTACCTTTCCCTTGACCTGTGAAAAACATTTCAAAAAAACTTGGGATGAGCATAAAAAGCTCAGTATGGGTTATAAAAACATGGAAAGGAAACATGAGTCCATATATACATAAGAATGAAATCATACTTTACCCATAAAACATAGGCACTTTAACATACCTCATAAAATCATGAATAAATCATATAAATCATAAGACATAAAGGTAACTTGAGGCATTCATAACATTCTTACGTAGGGAGTAACCCTCTTGGTTACGTTTGGAATACCCATCACAGTATATTCCCTAAAATCTCTTCGGAGAAACCTTAACATTTCACTCCTTCGCGTTACCCAATGCATTGGAGAGCTATATCGGGCTCACCCGCCCTTAGTTTATCACGGAACCACCCGTATTCATAATAATGCCCAAGAACCATAACATAATCGTATCACATAAAATATGCATAAAGGAAACATAACATTTCCACATTTCAATCACAAGATATCAATACAACACAAAAAAAAACATTGTGAAAACCATTTTCAATACCAAAATAAAAGAAAAGTAAAACATGGTATTTATTTTTCTTTTAAAAAGAAGGTATGGCTTGTAGAGGAAGCCGAAACTCAAATAACGGTCACGACGGCGGAGAAGTCGTTGTCGCCGCATACGTACGACAAAAACATTCCCTTTTGTCGTTTATTAAACGCTTCGTATAAAAAGATTCCTTTTGAATAAATGTAAAAGTCAAAGGGGTTTATACACCATATAAAAGAAAGTTGTGTATAAAATAAAATATGCCTCAATGAAAGGAGATTGAGACGAAGTCCCATACCTCGTATCCGACTTGACCCGACCGTTATTTAATCTCCTGAATAATAAACTTGAGTTAATCTCTACTTTCTTATGAATCTTTTTCAAGTTCATTATTCCTTTTATACCATGTTATGAACATCATGTAATCATTTAAGTTAATACTGTTCATTTTGTCGGTATTTGGTTCTTAAGTCAAAAATAGACTTCTTACACTTACATGTTGTTAATTTGGTCAAAGGTTCGTTATATCCAGAATGATATTAATGATTTGGATAACATATATATCATATATATTCATCATATACATGTATTTATAATATTACATCACATTTAGAGGTAAGAAATGAAATGCACCGTTCATGGAGACGGTAAGCCGTACGTACGCATGAATGCTACTTCCATTTCTATTTCATATTTCTGGAATGGAATCATAATGATATAATATTATATTATAATTCCAGTATAATAACATATATAATATCATTAACTTTATTCTTTACACATCCCACATATGGTATTAACGAATCAAATCACTTTCAGGGGGCGGTAGTCCGCACTTCCTAAAATGAAGATATCGTGTTTACCCATAATGGAAACCATAAAGGTATGCCCAAAATGAAAAAAAAACAAAAGCTTAAGGAAAAAATAAACATATTATATATCATATATAAAAATAGTTACATCATAATGGCCACCTTTGAAGGTGTTAAATGAGTATTGAACAATCATCGTTTCGGGAGGCAGAATTTCACCATCCAAGGAAACCGTATGTTCTTTAACCATTTGATGTAGTTGTGTGAGAGTGTAGCTCAAATAAATCTTATAACAACATCCTAGTATACTGAAGATACTGTTGTTGTTACAAAAGAAGTAAATAAAAAGGGTTTAGGGGGTTGGAGAAGCAAAATAAAACAAATGAACATGAGAGAATGAATTACCTTTAAAAGTGTAACTCCTTTTGATTTGAGCCTAGAGGCTTCCTTTTAAAGGATTCTTCCCAAAGGGAATCCTCTAGGATGAGGAGAGGGATGTTGAGAGAGTAAATGGGCAGGGGTTGGCCGATCAAAAGGCTTGAGGAGTGTGTGAAATGAGGTAGAGGTGGGGGCCTTTTATAAGAGGAGAGGAGGGGCACTTTTGGAAAGTAAAGAAATATTACTTTATTTGAAAATGTGTTTCGGTATTAAAAGGTCCCACATTGATAAAATTCGTGTATAAGGTGAAAAGGGTTCGAAATCGACTAATCCAATTGGTTTTGGACATTTTTAGTTCATAGATTTTACATTATCTTTCCATTTTATTTAAATCGTCAAATAATGATGTCATCGCTGCATCATTATTATGTCATAAATAATTTAATTTTTTTAATGTCTAAAAATTATAAAAAAACTACTATGATGTAGGAAATCTTTTTATCATTCCAATGACTATTTATAATCAAAAATATGATCTTTATAACCCCATGTAAAAATTGGTTTCGTAAAACATATTATGTTTGTGTCATTTTTGCTTTTACATTAAATAAAACGTTATTTATGTCATTTCCCAACCAAAGTGGATCCATGAGGTCCCCAAGTTGACCCATGGATTTTCTTGTTCGGCCATGACACAACCAATGAGGGTAGGACATGTGTCAAGCTCATCTTATTTTATTAAAGCATTATTTTTACCTTAAACTACACTAATTACCACTAATCGCGATTAAAACTTAATAAGTTACTATTCACCAAAAAATTATTTTAATCTCATTGAACCACATTTTACTTCTTAATGAAAACCATGTATGTCAGATTTTCAAAATTCAATACACATTAGTGGTAAACTTTCATTTAACTGAAAAATCAGTTTGCTTGATTACCACTTAGTGGTTTCACTATTCATCAAAAATTTGAGTTTTTCAGAAAATTACCAAAAATTCACCCTAAGCTATATTTGATATTATGAATTCAAAAATGAAGTCTATTTTACAAAATTCAAAATATATAAGTCACATTAATTAATTTAATAATTAATTCCCGCTGTCAGAGCAAATAGCGTGTTTTTATAAAACAATAAGTATCAAAAGATCGACACCAATTTAAGTCCAATTTCATAGTGAAATTGATTCCAATGACCACCATTGGATTAAATGGTAAAAATATATTCATATTACACATTAAGACCAATTCAAAAGATAATCTAATCATATAAATAAATTAGATTAAAAAGAAGTTTTGATGTAAAATGCAGTATTTTTCACTATTCATTAAAAAATGAACATTGTCAGAAAAAATACCAAAAATTCACACAAAGTAAATTTTGATGTCCCAATCATAATGAATAAGTTTATTTTGACAAACAGTGTTTATAAAATTGTCAAAAGATAGATTTAAAAAGGGTTTTCTATCATAAGGCAGTAAAACAATCTTTTAAGAATATTAGTGTATTCCATTCTTAAGATTGGATTTATTTTCATTTTAAGCCTCTAAAACACTATCTTAATCATTAATATACATAGATAAAAATATATATTATTCATTACTTACTAGGGATGTTACATCCTTCCCCCCTTTAGAAAATTGCGTCCCCGCAATTTATTTACTTATCAAATAAATGGGGGTACTTATCCCTCATTGCATTTTGAGATTCCCATGTTGCCTCTTCAATCATGTGGTTTTTCCACAAAACCTTTACCTGGTGAATCACCTTATTCCGTAACACTTCCTCCCTGTGGTCAAGAATCTGGACCGGTTGTTCCTCATAAGATAGGTTCTCTTCCAGCTGAACTACATCTGGACTCAAAACATGAGATGGATCTGGCATATACTTTCTCAACATCGAAACGTGAAAAACATTGTGTACCTGAGATAAACTCGGAGGTACAGCCACTCGGTATGCAACTAATCCAACTTTCTCCAGAATTTCGTATGGTCCAACGAACCATAGACTCAACTTTCATTTCTTACCAAATCTCATCACACTTTTCCAAGGAGAAACCTTGAGAAAAACATGATCACCTACCTCGAAAGATAGATCCTTCCTCCGGTTATCCGCATAACTCTTATGCCTGCTCTGAGCTGTTCTCATGTGTTTCTGAATCAGCTGAACTTTTTCTGCCATCTCTTCTACCAATTCTGGTCCCATCATCTTCCTTTCATCCACTTCATCCCAGAAAGCTGGAGTTCGACACCGCTTCCCATATAATGCCTGAAATGGTGCCATCTGTATACTGGAATGAAAACTGTTATTATATGAAAATTCAACCAAAGAAAGATGTTGGTCCCAACTTCCCTGATAATCAATAGAACAAGCTCGTAGCATATCCTCCAATTTCTGAATTGTTCATTCTGACTGCCCATCTGATTGACGATGAAAATCTGTACTAAAATTTAATTCAGTACCCAACGACTTCTGAAGGCCTTTCCAAAAGTTAGAAGTAAACCTGGGATGACGATCCGATACAATGGAGAGAGGAACTCCATGTAACCTGACTACCTCTTTAAGATACAAACGGGAAAGTTGATCTGGAGAGAAAGTATCTCGTATATCAAGGAAATGAGCAGATTTGGTCAAGCGATCAACAATAACCCAGATTGCATTATTACCTCGAGATGTCTTCGGTAATCCAACAACAAAGTCCATGGATATATCCTCCCATTTCCACTCTGGAAATGGTAAAGGCTGAAGCATCCCTTTCGGTAACTGCTGCTCTGCTTTAACCTATTGACATGTCAAACACTTCACAGTAAAATCAGCAATGTCTCTTTTCATTCCATCCCACCAGTAATACTCCCGCAGATCTCTATACATCTCAGTACTGCCCTGATGAACTGAAAACAGAGAACTATGAGCTTCACATAACAACTCTCTCTTCAACTGTGAATCACAAGGCACACACAATCTCTTCCCAAATCTCAAAACGCAATCATTATCAATGTTGAATTCAGGAAACTTACCTTTCTGAACCAGCTCTACCTTTTTCTGCAACTCACTGTCTTGATTCTGTGCTTGCTTGATTCTATCTGATAGAGATGATCTCACTGATACCTGAAACAAAATAGAAGGACTTCCTGCACCAACAACTTCTATGATAAAGTTCATCAAATCCTTAACCAAAGGATCACGTTCCAAAGTTAAAATTGTTAATGAATCATTACTTTTTTGACTCAAAGCATCAGCCACTTTATTTGGTTTTCCTGGATGGTAATGAATTGTACAATCATAATCCTTGATTAATTCTAGCCATCTCCTCTGTCTCATGTTTAACTCTTTCTGAGTGAATATATACTTTAAAATTTTGTGATCGGTATATATTTCACACTTTACTCCATACAAATGATGCCTCCAAATTTTTAAAGCAAAAACAACAGCAGCTAATTCCAAATCATGTGTAGGGTAATTTACCTCATGAGTTTTCAACTATCATGAAGCATAAGCAATTACCTGATCATTCTGTATTAGAACGCAACCAAGTCCTTTCAATGAAGCATCACTGTATATAACAAACTCACCATTCCTGGAAGGTAGTGCCAAAACTGGAGCATTCACCAATCTTCTTTTCAATTCCTGAAAACAATCATCACATTCTTTTTTCCAGATAAACTTAACACCCTTCCGAGTTAGCTTAGTCATTGGACTAGATAACCATGAAAAATTTCTAACAAACCTTCGGTAATAGCCCGCCAAACCATGGAAGCTACGAATCTCGGTTACATTTGTGGGTCTTGGCCATTCTTCCACAACTTTTGTTTTTGCAGGATCAACCGTTATTCCATCATTAGAAACAATGTGACCAAGGAAAGAAATTTGTTGCAACCAAAACTCACACTTGCTGAATTTCCCATAAAATTTCTTTTCTTTTAAGGTTTGCAAGATAACCCTTAAATGTCTTTCATGCTCCTCTTTACTTTTAGAAAACACCAAAATATCATCAATGAAAACCACCACAAACTTATCCAAGAACTCATGGAAAATTCTATTCATTAAGTCCAGGAATACAACAGGTGAATTGGTTATCCCAAAAGGCATTACTAAAAATTCATAATGGCCATATCTCGTACGGAACGCGGTCTTCGGAATATCTGCCTCCTTTACCTTCAGCTGATGGTACCCCGATCTCAGGTAAATCTTTGAAAAAAACAGATCTCCCTGGAGCTAATGAAACAAATCATCAATATGAGGCAAAGGATATTTTTTCTTAACAGTGATATTATTCAAGGCTCTATAATCAATGCAAAGTCTCATAGAACCATCTTTCTTTTTAACAAATAAAACAGGAGCACCCCATGGTGATGTGCTAGGTCTAATGAAACATTTCTCTAATAAATCTTGCAATTTCTCCTTCAACTCTAAAAGTTCAATTTGTGCCATTCGATAAGGGGGTTTTGAAATTGGCTTAGCATCAGGAACTAAGTCAACAGTAAACTCAACTTCCCGATCTGATATTATTCCAGGCAACTCATCAGGAAAAACAACAGGATACTCATTTACCACTGGCACATCATTAATCTGAACCGTTCCTTTATTTTCAACGACGTGTGCAAGGTAACATTCATTTCCATCTTTTACAAGTTTCTCATCCTCTTGATATGTTATCAAAATTAAGGGTTCATTCCTGTAAACAAACTGAAAGTCTTTCTGAAAAGAAACTTCTTTAGCTCTACAGTCAATCTTAGCATGGTAAATCGAGAGTCAATCCATACCCAGGATAACATCAAACTCTACTAGAGGTAGAACAATAAGGTTTGCAAGTAGGTTCTTTCCACAGATAAGGATAGGAAGATTCTTATAAATTCTTTTTGCCTCAACATTTATCCCAGGTGTTTTTACCAAAATTTCAGGAGTCATTTCTTGAGATGGTATTCCCATTTTACTAGAAATGGTTTTAGAGATGAAAGAATGTGTAGACCCCGAATCAAACAACACACTAGCATAATCTGAAAAAACAAACAAAGTACCTGATACAACTTCATTTGATGGCCTGACATCTGCTGAAGTAGTTGCAAGGGATTTCACCACCCCTTTCTACTTGTAGTCTAACTGCTTCCCATCACTCAAGCTCTTTGTCGGACACTCGTTTGCATAGTGACCCATCTCATTGCACTTATAACATTTCACTAACTGTAAATCAAATTTGTTCTTACCTTCACCTTGATCCTTTTTAGTGCAATCACGAGCCTTATGGCCCATCTTACCACATCGGTAGCACTTTCCAGAATTCAGAAGACATTCCCCAGCATGCCTTTTGCAACATTTATCACAAACTGGAAACTTAGTTCTCTTACCATCAGACTTTTTTGAAGAATTCTTACCTTTCTCCTACCACCTCGGTCTCTTCTTCTGCTGGTTGTTATAGAACACTTGGTCATCAGCAAACTCCATTTCCACCTTCTCAGCACATCGAAAAAGCTTTTCATAACTTTTAAACTCACGAGAAGCTAATTCCCTTTGATATTTTGGCTTTAATCCTGAGTAAAAACGATTGATTTTACTATCAAGGTCTCGGATAAAATTTGGAGCATACCTTGACAAACAAGTGAACCTTTCTTCATAGGCAGCCACTGAGTCTTCTTCTTGCCTCAATTACAAGAATTGCTTTTCCATCCTAAGTCGAACAGCCTTAGGAAAATACTTCTCAAGAAACATACCTTTGAATTCATCCCAGTCGAGAGCATCAATCTCATCGGCGTCCCTGATATTTTTAACCATAGACCACCACTGATCTGCTTCACCCTCCAAGCGGTAAATAACAAGACTAACCTTTTGATTGTCTGAACACCCCATGACATCAAAAATCTTCTCCAGTGCTTTAATCCACCCTTCAGCTAGCACAGGGTCAGATGATCCTCTGAATGATGTGGGATGTTGCCTCATGAAATGTTCCACCACAGACATGTTCCTCTGCGGTTGATCTGGCTGATCTCGTGCATGGATATTACCACCATTTATAGCCTGAGTCAACTATGCCATTACTGCAACAAACTGTTCAGTTCCAATTTCGACCATCTCTGGATGCTGATTCGGATGGTTATTTCCTTCTGTATGCCTTCCCAGCACTGCCTCCCTGTTTCCTCTGCAGAAAACCATTCTAAACAAACATGTCTTAGATGAAGCAATGTAACGCCCCGACCCCAGCTACCCAGAGTCGGTGCATTACTTCGTAACATTGGCATGATCACAAAGGATCAAGTCTCGAAAGACCGATTAGTTTAGTAGCCTTGGAAACACTAGATACATTCATAAGTCTTTCATTACATCAAAAAGTGAAAAACTACAATAACAAAGTCTCCATAGTCCACACTCATATCCTCTTCTGACTATCCCTGCAGGTCATTCATAAAATACTTCTTCACATCCTGGAAAATATTAAAACATTGAAAGGGGTGAGCTCAAATGCTCAGTAAGGATAACAATAATGCGGAAGCTTTCATAAATAAACATTAACATTTAAGGCAATGTATAACTAAAACAAAAGCCTTTTAAACATGAACTTCAACATAATATGGCAAAAGTAAAATGAGATAATGCCATTTACTTCTTCACATGGATATTCTACTGGTCGAATAATCACATGCAATATCAATAACCACTTTCATAATGAGGGAATGTATAATGCCGGACATTCTGAAACATTTTGTCAAGGCCTCGGCCAAGACATCTAAAATGATTAAGGCCTCGGCCAAAACCATAAATCAAATTGGGAAAGGCCTCGGCCAATTCCATGTCTAGTTGTCTCATGAGACCTACCGATGCATCGAGGAGCTATAGCGGGCTCCACCCGTCACTTATTAAGTCCAATACATTCCTCATATGAATAGGTTTAAACATATCATAAACCATAACATAATCGTATCACATAAAACATGGATAAAGGGAACATAACATTTCCACATTTCAATCACAAGATATCAATACAACACATTGATATAATAAAAATTCTTTCAAAACCATTTTCAATACCAAAATAAAATAAAAGTATAACATGGTATTTATTTTTCATTAAAAAAGGTATGGCTTGAAGAGGAAGCCGAAACTCAAATAGTGGTCATGGCGGCGAAGAAGTCATTGTCGCCGCATACGTACGACCAAAACATTCCATTTTGTCGTTTAGTAAACGCTTCGTATAAAAAAGATTCCTTTTGAATAAACGTAAAAGTCAAAGGGCTTTATACGCCATATAAAATAAATTTCTGTATAAAACAAAGTATGCCTCAATGAAAGGAAATTGAGACGAAGTCCTTAAAAAGATAATTTTTAAAATAAAATAGATCTATTATGTGTATTCACTATAGGTACACATAAAGAAAGTAAAAATACAAAATAGGACATAATAACATCATGACATAATTTGAAAGTAGGAGATTAACCCAAAGAATGGAAGTTGGGTTAAGAAATTCCCTTACAAATATAATTTAAATAAAATATATCTATTATGTGTATTCACTATAATTACACATAAAGAAAGTACAAATACAAGATATGACATAACAATATCATTACATAATTTGAAAGTAGGAGATTAACCCAAAGAATGGTAATTGGGTTAAGAAATTCCCTTACCTTGTGTCCGACTTGACTCAACCGTTCTTTAACCTCCTGAATAATAAACTAGAGTTAATATATACCTTATTAAGAACCATTCTCAATTTCATTATCCTTATTATATCACTTATTACAATGATATGATCATTATGTAATTATTTAAGTTAATAACGGTCGTTTTGTCGATCTTTGGTACTTGAGTCAAAAATAAACTTCTTATGATTACAAGTTGTTAATGTGGTGAAATATCCATTATATCCAGAATTATATTCATAATTTAGATGTCATATATATCTTATATATCCAGTATATACATTCATTTATAATATTACGTAACATTTAGAGGTAAGAAATGAAATGCACCGTTCATGGAGACGGTAAGCCGTACGTACGCATGAACGCTACTTTCATTTCAATTTCATATTTAATGGAACTAAATCATAATGATATAAATGTATAATATAATTCCAGTATAATATAGTGTATAATACCATTTACTCCATCCTTTATACATCCCACATATGGCATTTACGATTCAAATCACTTTGAGGGGGCGGTAGTCCGCACTTCCTAAAATGAAATTATCGCGTTTTACCCATAATGGAAATCATAAAGTATGCCATAAATGAGAAATACAGAAGCATAAGTAAAACAAAAACATATTATATATCATATATAGAAATAGTGACATCTTAATGGCCACCTTTGAAGGTGTTATATGAGTGTTGAACAATCATCGCTTCGTGAGGCAGAAATTCGCCATCCACAGAAACCGTATGTTCTTTAACCATTAGATGTAGGTGTGTGTAAGTGTAGCTCGAATACTTCTTATAACAACAGCCTAGTATATTGAGGATACTGGTGTTGTTACAAAAAAAAAATTAATAAAAGAGTTTAGGGGGTTGGAGAAGAAAAATAAAACAAAACAACATTATAAAAGACATTACCTCAAAATCGGGTAACTCTTTTTGATTTGAGCTAAAGGCTTCCTTGGGAAGATTTCTGCCCAAAGTGAGGTTTCTAGGAGTAAGGGAGGAATGTTGGGAGAGTATTTGGGCAGAGGTTGGCCGAGCCAAATGGCTTGAAAGTGTAAATGAGGTGGGAGAGGTGGGGGCCTTTTATAAGTGGAGAGGAGGGGCACTTTTGGAAAGATTGAAATGTTTCATTATTTCACAATGCTTTTCGGATTCTAAAGGTCCCACACTTATATAATTCGAGGCTAAGGTGATAAGGTTTCGAAATCTCTTCATCCAATAGGCTTTGGACAAGTGTAAGCCTTGGATTTTGAATTATCTTCTCATTTTATTTAAATCGTTAAATAATGAGGTCATCGCCACATCATAATGATGTCATAAATAATTTAATTTATTTAATGTCTAAAAATTATAAAAAAAATACTATGATGTAGGAAATCTTTTTATCTTTCTAATGAATATTTATAGTCAAAATTTGGACATGTGTAACCCTACTTAAAAATTGTTTTAGTAAAACACTTTATGTTAGTGTCATTTTCACTTTAACATTAAATAAAAAGTAATTTATGTTATTTCCCAACAAAAGTGGATCCATGGGGTCCCCAAGTTAGGCCATGGCTTGTCTTGGTCGGCCATGACACAACCAATAAGGTTGGGACATGTGTCTAGGTCATTTCATTTTATTAAAGTATTATTTATACCTTAAACCACACTAATTACCACTAATCGCGATTAAAACTTAATAAGTTACTATTCACCAAAAAATTATTTTTATCCCATTGAACCACATTTTACTTCTTAATGACAACCATGTATGTCGGATTTTTGAAAATCAAATCACAGAAGTGGTAATATTTCATTTAAACGAAAAATCAGTTATTTAACTACCACTTAGTGGTTTCACTATTCATCAAAAATTGAAGTTTTTCAGAACAATGCCAAAATTTCACCCTAAGCTATAATTGATATTCCGAATTCAAAAATGATGTCTATTTTACAAAATTCCAAACATATAAGTTGCATTAATTAATTTTATAATTAATTCCCGCTGTTATGACAAATAGCGTGTTTTCAAGAAACAATTTATATCAAAAGATTGGCAATTGTTTATGTCCAATTTCAATGTTAAATTATTTCTAATGACCACCATTGGATAAAATGGTAAAAATATATTCTAATTATACCTTAAAACCACTAAATAGTATAATTTATCACAATAAATTATTTTGATTAAAAAAGTTGTTTTAAAGTATTTTTCACTATTCATAAAAATTAGAAGTTCTCAGAAAAATACCAAAAATTCAACATAGGCTAATTTCGATATTAGGAACACAAAAATGAATTCCATTTTGAAATATAAAATTTCTATAATTTTAAAAAGTGGTTATTACTATTCATAACGGCTACTTTGATTTGTCGCGGTGTTTTAGAACTCGAAGTTGCGTACAATGCAAGCTATTGCATTATTGAATGAGAAGTGTATCGTGGAAGCTTGGGGTGTTACATTCTCCCCTCCTTCAATAAATTGCGTCCTCGCAATTTGAAATTTTTTTCTTTGAAAATAAAAGGTTGAAAATAGTAAATACCTTTTAGGAAAACCCACATCGGAAATAAGATTAATAAAATTTAGCCTTAATAAGAGGGAAATGGAAATAAGAAAGTCACCACCAAATTATGATCTTGATAAGGAGAACATCGGTGGCAATTAGAGACATATAATTGGAGGAAAAACGTAAATATTTATAGGGAGCGATTGGGGTCATCAATCACAATCAACTGTCAAATTGAGGGCCTCAAAGCCTTCAATCTATGTTGATTTAAAATATCATCAGTTCAGCAGGACATAAGGTATTAGGATAACACATTTTTTTTGTTTTAATATCCCTTTACTAAAGTTTAAGAATTAATTTATTCATTGAATAACAGATAGGTATATATATATTTATGCTTGACAATTAGAGTTTCAACCTTCAACTCACCTTTCACTCAAAAAGATAATAGAACCCAAAAATATTATACTTATCCTATTTGTATAAGGTTCCAAATGTTAACACATACCATTTAGATTAGTAAAATTATTTTTTAATAACCAGGGACTTCCTGTAGGCTAGTGGTAGGAAATAAAGGCCTGTCGCACTTTGATTGTGGGTTCGATTCCTACAGCTTTGTCCGACGCGACGGTTTATGCCCCACCCTGCAGGTTGTCCTTTTCCTAAAAATATAGTACTATACTATTCCAAAAATAATCTTCATAAATGTTTTAACCTTAAACAATACCATCCAAAGTTCAACTTAATCCACTCCAACCTTTATAGTTATCCAAAATACCTTCATCCAGACTTTTTCTAAAAGGTCTCTAAATTCCAAAATCAATTTATCAGATTCCCCAAACAAAGTCAAATTTCTCTTATTGTCACATACTAAAAATATGATTACCTTCGTCATATTACAACCTTACTGAAACCAACAAGTACTGCAGTACAATCCTTATATAGATCACATTATTCTAATAACCAGAATATAATCCATGATTCCAAAAGCACCAATACATTAGTTATTCTGCTTCAACTGTAGTAATAGCATAAGATTGTCCTTGATCCCTTGGCCTTTTCTGAGGTAAGTTTCCCTGACGCTTAGGACATTCATTTGCATAATGACCCATTTCTCTACAATTGTAGCATTCAACTTTGACAGCCTCTTTCTTTCCCTTGCAATCACGAGCCTGGTGACCCTTTTCTCCACATTTATAACAAACTCTCATTCCTTTTAGGCAAGTACCAGGGTGATTCTTCCCACAATTATCACATAAGGGAAAATCCTTCTTTCCCTTTTTCCCTTTATCTGTCTCCTGTTCCACCGCTCTCTTCTTCTCTTGCTTTACTTTGTTGTCATAAGACTTAGAGAATTCCTTTTCTGTCTTGATAGCACACGAGACTATATCTTCGTATGTTGAGAAAGATTGTGACACTAGAGATCGACGGAGAAATGGTTTTAACCCATCAAAGAAACGATCAATCTTACTCCTTGGGTTACGTATATAATCGGCAGCATGCCTCGCTAACCTTGTAAAGTTAGCCTCATACTTTGCGACATTCTCATCCTCCTTCTGCCTTAGACTCAGAAATTGCCTTTCCATATCTGCTCGATGGTCACGAGGAAAGTATTTTTCTAAGAAAACCTCTTTGAACTCCCTCCATTCCATATTCGATACGTCATCATCTTCCTTTGTGTTTTGAATCAGCGACCACCACTGATCAGCATCTCCAGTGAGACGGTAAACTGCCATGACAACCTTCTCCCTTTCGCTACTCCCCAAGGCATGGAATATTTTCTCTAAGGAATTTATCCATTGCTCAGATACAGTAGGATTTGTACTCCCATTGAAGGTTGGTGGTTGTTGCCTCATGAAACGGTCTAGCATTGATCCTCCACGTTGCGGATCAGGGTGATCCATACGAGTAAGGTTGTTATTCATAACCTGCGTGAGTTGTCCCAGTATGGTAATAAGTTGATCAGCACCAGTTGTATCTCCAGGTCCACAATAATTATCTTGAGCAGGAGGGCAATCCCTACACGGAGTTCGTGTATTGATACAGTTTCCATTCCTTCTACCAGGCGCCATTTCTAAACAATGGCATAAACTAGATTAGTTTATGAATCAAAATACATAATCTCATACTTATAAAACACTTAACATAAATTGAACTATTTATGGATATAATCCATAATCATAAAAAGGTTTTATTTGAGGAAGTATATACTCATAACCGTTCATAGTGGTTTGTAAAGAAAATGAGAATTATCCTAAGCATATCCCCCGGGAGTGTCGTAACCAAGAGTGCAGCAAGGCCCGTTGTCGTGCACCAGTTCCCGTTCGAGTCTAGCTCAAAGCGGTGTTTTCGGGTTTTACCCCTAGGTACATCTGTGCCAGAGCCGCCTCTACCTGCTCGTATCCAGACAGGGATGTATTGCTCGGAAAACTCATAACATCTCTATAATACCAAAATTCTAGGAAGTTCTTCTATACTAATCCTCAAAGTCTATCTTTGGGCTATGTGCTCTAATCAGAGTTTATCTAAATCTAGCTTCCAAGGTTAGTACTAAACTGCCTCTGATACCAACTGTAACGCCCCGACCCCAGCTACCCAGAGTCGGTGCATTACTTCGTAACATTGGCATGATCACAAAGGATCAAGTCTCGAAAGACCGATTAGTTTAGTAGCCTTGGAAACACTAGATACATTCATAAGTCTTTCATTACATCAAAAAGTGAAAAACTACAATAACAAAGTCTCCATAGTCCACACTCATATCCTCTTCTGACTATCCCTGCAGGTCATTCATAAAATACTTCTTCACATCCTGGAAAATATTAAAACATTGAAAGGGGTGAGCTCAAATGCTCAGTAAGGATAACAATAATGCGGAAGCTTTCATAAATAAACATTAACATTTAAGGCAATGTATAACTAAAACAAAAGCCTTTTAAACATGAACTTCAACATAATATGGCAAAAGTAAAATGAGATAATGCCATTTACTTCTTCACATGGATATTCTACTGGTCGAATAATCACATGCAATATCAATAACCACTTTCATAATGAGGGAATGTATAATGCCGGACATTCTGAAACATTTTGTCAAGGCCTCGGCCAAGACATCTAAAATGATTAAGGCCTCGGCCAAAACCATAAATCAAATTGGGAAAGGCCTCGGCCAATTCCATGTCTAGTTGTATCATGAGACCTACCGATGCATCGAGGAGCTATAGCGGGCTCCACCCGTCACTTATTAAGTCCAATACATTCCTCATATGAATAGGTTTAAACATATCATAAACCATAACATAATCGTATCACATAAAACATGGATAAAGGGAACATAACATTTCCACATTTCAATCACAAGATATCAATACAACACATTGATATAATAAAAATTCTTTCAAAACCATTTTCAATACCAAAATAAAATAAAAGTATAACATGGTATTTATTTTTCATTAAAAAAGGTATGGCTTGAAGAGGAAGCCGAAACTCAAATAGTGGTCATGGCGGCGGAGAAGTCATTGTCGCCGCATACGTACGACCAAAACATTCCATTTTGTCGTTTAGTAAACGCTTCGTATAAAAAAGATTCCTTTTGAATAAACGTAAAAGTCAAAGGGGTTTATACGCCATATAAAATAAATTTCTGTATAAAACAAAGTATGCCTCAATGAAAGGAAATTGAGACGAAGTCCTTAAAAAGATAATTTTTAAAATAAAATAGATCTATTATGTGTATTCACTATAGGTACACATAAAGAAAGTAAAAATACAAAATAGGACATAATAACATCATGACATAATTTGAAAGTAGGAGATTAACCCAAAGAATGGAAGTTGGGTTAAGAAATTCCCTTACAAATATAATTTAAATAAAATATATCTATTATGTGTATTCACTATAATTACACATAAAGAAAGTACAAATACAAGATATGACATAACAATATCATGACATAATTTGAAAGTAGGAGATTAACCCAAAGAATGGTAATTGGGTTAAGAAATTCCCTTACCTTGTGTCCGACTTGACTCAACCGTTCTTTAACCTCCTGAATAATAAACTAGAGTTAATATATACCTTATTAAGAACCATTCTCAATTTCATTATCCTTATTATATCACTTATTACAATGATATGATCATTATGTAATTATTTAAGTTAATAACGGTCGTTTTGTCGATCTTTGGTACTTGAGTCAAAAATAAACTTCTTATGATTACAAGTTGTTAATGTGGTGAAATATCCATTATATCCAGAATTATATTCATAATTTAGATGTCATATATATCTTATATATCCAGTATATACATTCATTTATAATATTACGTAACATTTAGAGGTAAGAAATGAAATGCACCGTTCATGGAGACGGTAAGCCGTACGTACGCATGAACGCTACTTTCATTTCAATTTCATATTTAATGGAACTAAATCATAATGATATAAATGTATAATATAATTCCAGTATAATATACTGTATAATACCATTTACTCCATCCTTTATACATCCCACATATGGCATTTACGATTCAAATCACTTTGAGGGGGCGGTAGTCCGCACTTCCTAAAATGAAATTATCGCGTTTTACCCATAATGGAAATCATAAAGTATGCCATAAATGAGAAATACAGAAGCATAAGTAAAACAAAAACATATTATATATCATATATAGAAATAGTGACATCTTAATGGCCACCTTTGAAGGTGTTATATGAGTGTTGAACAATCATCGCTTCGTGAGGCAGAAATTCGCCATCCACAGAAACCGTATGTTCTTTAACCATTAGATGTAGGTGTGTGTAAGTGTAGCTCGAATACTTCTTATAACAACAGCCTAGTATATTGAGGATACTGGTGTTGTTACAAAAAAAAAATTAATAAAAGAGTTTAGGGGGTTGGAGAAGAAAAATAAAACAAAACAACATTATAAAAGACATTACCTCAAAATCGGGTAACTCTTTTTGATTTGAGCTAAAGGCTTCCTTGGGAATATTTCTTCCCAAAGTGAGGTTTCTAGGAGTAAGGGAGGAATGTTGGGAGAGTATTTGGGCAGAGGTTGGCCGAGCCAAATGGCTTGAAAGTGTAAATGAGGTGGGAGAGGTGGGGGCCTTTTATAAGTGGAGAGGAGGGGCACTTTTGGAAAGATTGAAATGTTTCATTATTTCACAATGCTTTTCGGATTCTAAAGGTCCCACACTTATATAATTCGAGGCTAAGGTGATAAGGTTTCGAAATCTCTTCATCCAATAGGCTTTGGACAAGTGTAAGCCTTGGATTTTGAATTATCTTCTCATTTTATTTAAATCGTTAAATAATGAGGTCATCGCCACATCATAATGATGTCATAAATAATTTAATTTATTTAATGTCTAAAAATTATAAAACAAATACTATGATGTAGGAAATCTTTTTATCTTTCTAATGAATATTTATAGTCAAAATTTGGACTTGTGTAACCCTACTTAAAAATTGTTTTAGTAAAACACTTTATGTTAGTGTCATTTTCACTTTAACATTAAATAAAAAGTAATTTATGTTATTTCCCAACAAAAGTGGATCCATGGGGTCCCCAAGTTAGGCCATGGCTTGTCTTGGTCGGCCATGACACAACCAATAAGGTTGGGACATGTGTATAGGTCATTTCATTTTATTAAAGTATTATTTATACCTTAAACCACACTAATTACCACTAATCGCGATTAAAACTTAATAAGTTACTATTCACCAAAAAATTATTTTTATCCCATTGAACCACATTTTACTTCTTAATGACAACCATGTATGTCGGATTTTTGAAAATCAAATCACAGAAGTGGTAATATTTCATTTAAACGAAAAATCAGTTATTTAACTACCACTTAGTGGTTTCACTATTCATCAAAAATTGAAGTTTTTCAGAACAATGCCAAAATTTCACCCTAAGCTATAATTGATATTCCGAATTCAAAAATGATGTCTATTTTACAAAATTCCAAACATATAAGTTGCATTAATTAATTTTATAATTAATTCCCGCTGTTACGACAAATAGCGTGTTTTCAAGAAACAATTTATATCAAAAGATTGGCAATTGTTTATGTCCAATTTCAATGTTAAATTATTTCTAATGACCACCATTGGATAAAATGGTAAAAATATATTCTAATTATACCTTAAAACCACTAAATAGTATAATTTATCACAATAAATTATTTTGATTAAAAAAGTTGTTTTAAAGTATTTTTCACTATTCATAAAAATTAGAAGTTCTCAGAAAAATACCAAAAATTCAACATAGGCTAATTTCGATATTAGGAATACAAAAATGAATTCCATTTTGAAATATAAAATTTCTATAATTTTAAAAAGTGGTTATTACTATTCATAACGGCTACTTTGATTTGTCGCGGTGTTTTAGAACTCGAAGTTGCGTACAATGCAAGCTATTGCATTATTGAATGAGAAGTGTATCGTGGAAGCTTGGGGTGTTACAAGCAACATGGTAATCTTCAAATGCTATATCATTTCAAAAAAAAAATATTTTTTGGATAATCATTTAATAGAATTCTAACTCCTAATGTTATCTAAACCGACTTCTGATACCAACTATAAGGCCCCAGCCTTAAAACTTACTTAATCTTGAGTTATTACAAGATTACACCTTGAGGATCTTTTCAGGTTTACAGTTTTAGGGAATTAGATCATAAAACTTGCATTACATTCCACATATAAACAAAGTGGTTACATAAAGATAGTATTCTTCATTCCCATAAATGGAAACATATTTAAAATAAAACATGGATTCTTTCTTAACACTTCCTTGACACTATCATCATATCATGTACCTTTCCCTTGACCTGTGAAAAAAATTTCAAAAAAACTTGGGATGAGCATAAAAAGCTCAGTATGGGTTATAAAAACATGGAAAGGAAACATGAGTCCATATATACATAAGAATTAAATCATACTTTACCCATAAAAAATAGGCACTTTAACATACCTCATAAAATCATGAATAAATCATAGAAATCATAAGACATAAAGGTAACTTGAGGCATTCATAACATTCTTACGTATGGAGTAACCCTCTTGGTTACGTTTGGAATACCCATCACAGTATATTCCCTAAAATCTCTTCGGAGAAACCTTAATGTTTCACTCCTTCGCGTTACCCAATGCATTGGAGAGCTATATCGGGCTCACCCGCCCTTAGTTTATCACAGAACCACCCGTCTTCATAATAATTCCCAAGAACCATAACATAATCGTATCACATAAAACATGCATAAAGGAAACATAACATTTCCACATTTCAATCACAAGATATCAATACAACACAAAAAAACATTGTGAAAACCATTTTCAATACCAAAATAAAAGAAAAGTAAAACATGGTATTTATTTTTCTTTTAAAAAGAAGGTATGGCTTGTAGAGGAAGCCGAAACTCAAATAACGGTCACGACGGCGGAGAAGTCGTTGTCGCCGCATACGTACGAAAAAAACATTCCCTTTTGTCATTTAGTAAACGCATCGTATAAAAAGATTCCTTTTGAATAAACGTAAAAGTCAAAGGGGTTTATACACCGTATAAAAGAAAGTTGTGTATAAAATAAAATATGCCTCAATGAAAGGAGATTGAGACGAAGTCCCATACCTCATATCCGACTTGACCCGACCGTTCTTTAATCTCCTGAATAATAAACTTGATTTAATCTCTACTTGCTTATGAATCTTTTTCAAGTTCATTATTCCTTTTATACAATGTTATGAACATCATGTAATCATTTAAGTTAATAATGATCATTTTGTCGGTATTTGGTTCTTAAGTCAAAAATAGACTTCTTACACTTACATGTTGTTAATTTGGTCAAAGGTTCGTTATATCCAGAATGATATTAATAATTTGGATAACATATATATCATATATATTCAGCATATACATGTATCTATAATATTACATCACATTTAGAAGTAAGAAATGAAATGCACCGTTCATGGAGACGGTAAGCCGTACGTACGCATGAACGCTACTTCCATTTCTATTTCGTATTTCTGGAATGGAATCATAATGATATAAGAGTATATTATAATTCCAGTATAATAACATATATAATATCATTAACTTT
This sequence comes from Viscum album, assembly GCA_963277665.1. NCBI lineage: Eukaryota > Viridiplantae > Streptophyta > Magnoliopsida > Santalales > Viscaceae > Viscum > Viscum album. The sequence continues at coordinate 213,493,531 of OY728119.1, read as the reverse complement.
ATTCTTTACACATCCCACATATGGTATTAACGAATCAAATCACTTTCAGGGGGCGGTAGTCCGCACTTCCTAAAATGAAGATATTGTGTTTACCCATAATGGAAACCATAAAGGTATGCCCAAAATGAAAAAAAACAGAAGATTAAGGAAAAAATAAACATATTATATATCATATATAAAAATAGTGACATCATAATGGCCACCTTTGAATGTGTTAAATGAGTATTGAACAATCATCGTTTCGGGAGGCAGAATTTCGCCATCCACGGAAACCGTATGTTCTTTAACCATTTTATGTAGTTGTGTGAGAGTGTAGCTCAAACAAATATTATAACAACATCCTAGTATATTGTAGATACTGGTGTTGTTACAAAAGAAGTAAATAAAAAGAGTTTAGGGGGTTGGAGAAGCAAAATAAAACAAATGAACATGAGAGAATGAATTACCTTTAAAAGTGTAACTCCTTTTGATTTGAGCCTAAAGGCTTCCTTTGAAAGGATTCTACCCAAACAGAATCCTCTAGGATGAGGAGAGGGATGTGAAGAGAGTAAATGGGCAGGGTTTGGCCGAGCCAAAGGCTTGAGGAGTGTGTGAAATGAGGTAGAGGTGGGGGCCTTTTATAAGAGGAGAGGAGGGGCACTTTTGGAAAGTAAAGAAATATTACTTTATATGAAAATGTGTTTCGGTTTTAAAAGGTTCCACATTGATATAATTCGTGGATAAGGTGATAAGGTTTCTAAATCCACTCATGCAATTGGTTTTGGACATGTGTAGTTCATAGATGTTACATTATCTTTCCATTTTATTTAAATCGTCAAATAATGATGTCATCGCTGCATCATTATTATGTCATAAATAATTTAATTTTTTAATGTCTAAAAATTATAAAAAAACTACTATGATGTAGGAAATATTTTTATCTTTCCAATGACTATTTATAATCAAAATTCTGATCTTTATAACCCCATCTAAAAATTGTTTTCGTAAAACATATTATGTTTGTGTCATTTTTACTTTTACATTAAATAAAAAGTTATTTATGTCATTTCCCAACCAAAGTGGATCCATGGGGTCCCCAAGTTGACCCATGGCTTGTCTTGGTCGGCCATGACACAACCAATGAGGTTAGGACATGTGTCAAGCTCATCTTATTTTATTAAAGCATTATTTTTACCTTAAACAACACTAATTACCACTAATCGTGATTAAAACTTAATAAGTTACTATTCACCAAAAAAATTATTTTAATCTCATTGAACCACATTTTACTTCTTAATGACAATGATGTATGTCGGATTTTCAAAATTCAATACACATTAGTGGTAAACTTTCATTTAACTGAAAAATTAGTTTGCTTGATTACCACTTAGTGGTTTCACTATTCATCAAAAATTGGAGTTTTTCAGAAAATTACAAAACATTCACCCTAAGCTATATTTGAAATTACGAATTCAAAAATGAAGTCTATTTTACAAAATTCAAAATATATAAGTCACATTAATTAATTTAATAATTAATTCCCGCTGTCAGAGCAAATAGCGTGTTTTTATAAAACAATAAGTATCAAAAGATTGACACCAATTTAAGTCCAATTTCAAAGTGAAATTGATTCCAATGACCACCATTGGATTAAATGGTAAAAATATATTCACATTAAACTTTAAGACAAATTCAAAAGATAATCTAATCATATAAATAAATTAGATTAAAAAGCAGTTTTGATGTAAAATGCAGTATTTTTCACTATTCATTAAAAAATGAACATTGTCAGAAAAATACCAAAAAATCACACAAAGTAAATTTTGATGTCCCAATCATAAAGAGTATGTTTATTTTGACAAAAATAGTTTATAAAATTGTCAAAAGATAGATTTAATAAGGGTTTTCCATCATAAGGCAGTAAAACAATCTTTTAAGAATATTAGTGTATTTCATGCTTAAGATTGGATTTATTTTCATTTTAAGCCTCTAAAACACTATCTTAATCATTAATAGAAATAGATAAAAATATATATTATTCATTACTTACTTGGGATGTCACAATTAGAGTTTTATTGTAGTTGTAGCAGTTTTACTATAAAACATGCATGTGGTATGGATTTGGGTTTTTCTTTTATATAGTTCTCGGAGTTATTTTGGGATAGTCCATCTTATCACCGGATATGGTTTTCTTATAAAAGTGTAATTCCTCCCATTTTTGAGATTTTATACCCTTGGTGTTGTTGACCACCTCTGGGCCTACTGGTGGCAAGACTTGTGGGTCATTATCTCTCTTCCTTCATTACCAGCTTAGAAGGGGCATCTTTGGAGGGATGTGGTCATGAAAAAATGGTATCAGAGGTGTTGGTTGAGAGATAGGATGGATTTTGGAGTTAGAAACAATGATAATTTCATGGGTTATTTGGGAAATAGTTCTAGGTGACCTTGGTATGTGACATAAGCTAGGGAATACCGTATAGGATATGGTAATTCCCCCCCCCATGATCCGACATAATGACTTTGAGTCTACCAAATGACCAAGTGAGGCTAAACTGTTTGTAGGGTAGAGATCCTTGGAAAGGTACATGCATTATAATGACTTGTTTTCTTGTTTTAATTGGGGTTTCTGGGGAATTTAAATAAATAACGAGTTTAAATGAATGAAAAATAAAAATCCATACTAGTTGGGCTTTGGAATTCATTGTTTACCTTTCATTTTTGACACACAGTTGTCGTCCATGTGTAGTATAGGTAGTGGAGGAACATCAAGATGACCCGATTGATTGATAAAGGATTGACCTAGTAAAGAGGGTGACCATTGGAAGAAATTGATACTTTTTTTCCTATAATATACTATAGGGAAGTATGAGGGCAGTGTTTTAGACATGGAGATAGAGAGTTGGTGCTTGGAGCATGTGTTCATCATTAGCTTGATCTGAGATCCAGTGGAGTATGGGGTTACCTAGGTGGTGAGATAGATTCTGGGAGATTCAGATCAGTGGTGGATGCTTTACCTTAGGGAGAGTAAGGTGGGTAATGTTTTGTGGGGTGATTTTGGGAAAGAGATTTGAGGATAATTCCTTTGTTCGGCCATGAAGGATGAGAAGAGGTAGGAGATACTCTCCATCCGTTATGGGAATATGTTGGTATGAAAGTTGGGAATAAAAATCAAGGAAGTCCATAGTTTTTCTCTAGATCTCTTTCCAGATGAGGAGTCTTATACAGGAAGCCTATTGGAAGAACATCATCCTTCTCTCCAGTTTGTGGTTATTCCCTTTACCCTGTTGATATACATAGAGGTCCAGAAGAAGGAGGAGGTTGTTGAGAGGATGCACTCATGAGGAGGTATACCATGAGATGGGGGTAATCATAGTTATTTTAAGGGAATGGTTTTCAACAATAGGTCTTATGCGCTAGGGCCTTTGAAGTTCCAACCAGTGGCGAGAATACCTCAGTAGTTTCTGTTTCGACCTTCTGGTCCTGGTGCCTATCCAGTGGGACTGGGATGATATGTTTTATCATGTAGAGTCTGTTGGAATATTTAATGTTTGTTCGTGATGATCATTTGAGCTCAGTATGGTGGAGGTGGTAACATTCGTTTCCTACCTTAGTAGTAGTTTCTGGCAGGGTAGTTCCCGTAGTAGGGACATGAGTCTCACGCTCCTCCGAGAGGATATAAAGCAAGTAAAGGCTGACATCAGGTAGTTCTATAGGGCCTATGACATGGGTTTGGTCAAGATGGTGGTCATAAATAGAAGGGTAGAGGAGCTGGGCAAGATCAATTACACACTTCAAAGGCATCATTCCATGCAAGGCTATAGATCATTTGAGAATCAATCAGTTGGTTCAAAACTCTTGCTTTCACTTCTATTGATTCAGGAGATTCACACTCATTTTTTACGCCCGATCTATCCCATTCTCTATGAATATACGTAAAGAGGCTTACAGTGACCATGGTTTTGAGTATTCCAGTCAGATGTCATACTATCTTGTTTGATGTATATAGGGGATGTAGACTGATGATGAGGCCACATCCGTCCCGTGGGGATCTTTTCCTCATATAGAACAAGCTGTGTGTTGTCATTTTTAGAATAAACTGGTTTTACACTATGCATTCCTTTATCAAAAAATTCTAGAGGAGAGTAATGTTTTGATACATAGATGTACAGTGTGTGGTTTTCATTAGCAAGTGGAATTTTCAGATGGATATTCAGCATATGGGCCCCCTCTTTTCTTATTTGACAAGATATTAATCAAATTAGTGGATTATAAGATAGAGGAGATTCATAGATTTTTTGGTGGTTTCTAGGATATATTCCATGAGTAATTTATGACTCTAGCCCCTCGATGTGATGTTGAGTTCAAGATAGACTTGCAGTGTAGTGCTTATCCTCTTTTGATGGATCCTTATACTAGGCACCATGACAGTTGTAGGAGTTGAGGACTCGGATAAATGATCTAATGAAGAAGGTATTTATCCGTCCTAGTGTGTCACTGTGGGGTACTCTAGTATTGTTTTCAAAAAAAAGGATTATGGTGTTATGAGGTTGTTTATTGACTACCAGAGTTTTAATCCTGTAACGATTAAGAACTATTACCCTATCCTGAGAATAGAAGATTATTTTGAAAATATGAAGGGAGAAAGTTGGTTCTCTAAGATCACTCTATGGTCTGGGTATCACCAACAAAGGTTAAAGTACGGAGATATCATGAATACTAATTTTAGGTTTAGGTATGGGTACATTGAGTTTGTGGTTACGTAATTCAGTGTTACGAACACAATAGTCATGTTCATGGGGATCATGAACTCTATCTTTCAAGAGATTCTAAAACATTTCATTGTTGTATTCATCGATGAAATCCTAATTTACTCAAATTTAGAGAGCCATCATAACAAGTATCTTAGGATTATATTAGAGGTTTTTCAATGCCTCTAGATCATTGGGAATTTTCCCAAATGTATGTTCGGGACATGAGAGGTCCAATTCATTGGAAATTTTGTGTCTCAACATGGTATAGTAGTTCAACCATCGAATGTTGAGACAATTATTTCCTGGGAAGCACCAAATAATGTTGTAGTGGTTCATAGTTTTTTTGGTTTGGTAGGCTATTACCGGTTATTCATACCCAATTTCTCTTTAGTGGAAACTCCATTGATAGAATTGATCAGGAAATACTGGGCATTTGTGTGGAGTTGCTAGTATCATGCATCATTAATCTATCTGAAAGGGAAGTTGTTTAGTGCTCCATCTTCCAGAGGTTGGGGGTTATGTTCAAGGTGTTTTGTGGTGCTTATCATATGGGCTTTGGATGTGTACTGATGTAAATGTGTGGAGTGATCTCTTATGGGTCTAGGAAATTATGTCCCCAAGAAATTAACTGTGCCACCCATGATCTGGAGCTAGCAGCGATCATGTTCATGCTGAACTTTTGGTGGAATTACCTCATTGAGGAACGGTTTTTGGTCTTCATGGATCACAAAATCATGAGGTATATCTTTTACCGGTGAGATATGAACCTGTGATAGTAGAGGTGAATAGATTTTCTTAATCATTTGGATTTAAATATTTCTTACACCTCAAGGAAGAGTAGTGTTTTGGTCGATGGTTTGAGCAATAAACCGTTGAAGGAGTTTGTTTAGGAATCTACGAATTCTTATAAGGTGATAGAGGAGTTGGAATCCATGCACTTAAAGACAGTAATGGATGGTAGTAAAGGATACTTATTTTAGAATATGGTGTATTATTATTTAATATAGAAGGAGGAGGAGTATTAGTAGGGAGACTCAGTGGGGAGACTCAGAGGAAGAGGTGATGCATGATCACGATGACCAAAGTGATGCTCTGGAGGGATGGACAGAGGATGGTCATAATCAAATGATATTTCATGGGTGGATGTTGGTTATAGTGGTGATGCGTGAGGGAGTTCTCTATGAGTTTCATAGATAACCTTTATTTTTACTCCCAGGAGATTCCAAGATGTATTCTGGCATGAGGTTGGAGGATTGGTGGACAAGAATGAAGGGGACAGTGGTAGTGTTTTTGGCAATGTCCATAGTGTGCCAGCATGGGAAGGCTGAGCATCATGTTCCTAGTGATTTTTTAAGGTTCTTATATGTCCATGAGTGTAAGTGAGATGATATATATATGGTTTTCATCATAGGGATAACCATGGATTAGGGGGGATGTGATGCAATCAGAATAGTGGTACATCACCTGAAGAAATCGGCCCACTTCTTGGTGACTTAGGAGTCAGGCACAATGGATTAATTGTCCATGGGGTATGTGGATGAGGTGGTATGAACATATGGATATCCAAGATTAATCATCTCATATTGGGACACATGGTTTACCTCACGAGTCTGGAGTGGATTTCAGTATTCTTTTGGAACTCAGTTACCCCTCATAACTTCTTTACACCCTCAGATTAATGGAAAAAAAGAGTGGACCATCTAGCGTTGGAGGACATGTTATGGGCATGTGTCTTGAACATTATTGGATCTTGGTTGTGACAATTTACTTCAGTGTAGTTTTCATACAATAATGGCTCTCACTCTTCCATTGACATGGCTTCTTTGGAAGCTTTGTATTGAAGACCATGTCGTTCACCATTATTCTGGATAGAAGTTGTGGAGGCCACTATTCTTGGTCCGGACGTGATGTAGAGTATGACTAAAAAGGTGTATCTTGTTTGTGAGAGGATAAAGTCATCACATGACTGGAAAAAGTCATCCACTGATCATTAGAGGAGGCCCTTGGAGTTCAAGGTTGGGGCCCACATATTCTTAATGTTTTCCCCTCTAGATGGATAGAAAAGGTTTGGTAGGTATTGGAAGCTTTCTTTGAGGTTCATCCGACCATTTGAGGTTTTGGGGAAAGTTGGCATAGTGGAATACCAGTTAAAAATTCAACCAAAGTTGGAGACGGTCCAAAATTTCTTTCATGACTCTCAACTTTGTTAGTATCTTCATGATGACTATCATGTCATTGACTAGGGAGAGATGGATGTCGAAGATGATGCAACGTTCCAAGAGTGTCCAGTTTAGATCCAATTTTATTGGGAGAAGTTTATGAATGGGTGGACCATTCCTTTGGTCTGTGTGTTGTGGAGGCCTGGTGTCTTAGATGAGAGTACTTAGGAAAGGGATATGCAGATGTGTACCCAGTACCAAGAGTTGTTCAGAGTTTTGACTTATTGAGTTTCCCTTTGTAATGAAATTCATGAAAATTGTGTTTTATGAGATGAATTGTTTTGTTATTCCATGATATTTAATAATGTCCAAACTTGTGACAAGGTGAGGACCAGATTTATAATTAAGACATGTTAATTAATATAAAATTAAACCTGTGTGGGCGAGTCGGTGCCACCTAGAGTGGATAATATCTTGACATGGATGGAAGAATTCCATGATTCATGTTTTCAGGGAAGTGTGGTTGTTGAACTAGTGTGGTGCGTATTTTGGGTAGTTGGGTTGGAAGATGTCAAAGTATTTATTTATGATGTTGAGGTTTCACTCCACCTTTCAAACAACATAGGATGGTTTCTCGTTGAACATTGGTGTGCTTAGTCGGTAGCGGTGTTTCAGGTATAGCAAGAACCTTGCGAGGTATCTCATGAGGTTGTTATTTAGACCCCACTCTTATATTTAGGTAGGTTTTTAATTCTATAGGGATAGAATAGTTTGAGAGGTATATGATGTAATGGTTGGGACCTTCCCAGTCTATTCCTTTGCGAAAATCCAGTTCATGAGGTTTTTTCAAGTCATAATGAATCTTTTTGAGAGATTTCCATTTTTTCTATTTTCCAATGGTATATGGAATTGGTACGTGGTAATAGTAGTTTTCATGGGTAGGTGGTGACAGTAGGTGGATTCAGTAGGTGGAATCGGTAAGTGGCATTGGGAGGTGGTGTCGGTAGGTGGCATTAGAAGGTGGCATCAGTAGGTGGTGTATGTGAGTCACTATAGTGACTTGATAATAGTGGGTCATGGTAGTGAGTCATCCATCAGTAGGTGGAGTCATTGCGTGTCAATGGTGAGTTCTGTCAGTGAATAAACCATCGGTGACTCACATCAGTGACTCGACCAATGGGGAGTCATTATCCAATAGTTTTTCAAAATTCTAGTTTCCCCATTTTTCCAGTTCCACCCATTTAATGTTTTAATTGACATAAATTTGGTTTTATAAAATATTCTATTCATTTTTAAGGATGTAAAATTTACATTTAATTTTCTTGAAACCCCCAATACATTTTACAAATTAACCCTATCTTTTTTATCATGATTCAACTTTAATGGCATTTGAAACTATTTTCCCTATACCATTAGGATATGGCATTTCTGAATTTTAGACCTTTCCTTTCTTATGTTCTTCAAATTCTATGGATACTGAGGTTCCCAAAATATTTTTTAAATGAGTATCCATGAGTCTGTGTTGCACCCCTGGATTTTGATTCCCTGAAGCCTTCTGCACCCCATATTTTGGTGCTAAGAGGATATGTAGATAATTTTATCTTCTGGGTAGGGATCCCTTCGTCTCTATTTCATTTTGTTCATCATGTGGGGTGGGTGTACGAATGTTTCCCATGTGAAGGAAGTTGAATAAAAAATAAATAAATATAATTTAATTGGATTTAAGAAATAAAAATTGGCTAGGGTAAAGTGGGGATGCTTCTGTATCATTTTTTATTGATATTGTGATCTATACGGGCTATATGAATATTGAAAATCATGGTTGTTGGTGGTCTCTATTTGTGCACCTGTGATGGTTTTTGGATGTTTATTTTCAATCCTATATGAACCACCATATGAATATGAAATTGATTAAATATTAAAATTTGGTTAAATAAAGGGATGCCTCAAGATTGAACTTGCTCTATGATAACCCCTGAATTATCAAAGTGGAATTAGGCAACATGTGTTTTCTATAAATGATTACAACCTGATATTTTGGTATAGTTGTGTATTTTGTGTGGCTCTATTTTATATCGTTCTTTGTTTGGTTGTGTAATGTATGGGATGTGTTAGAGCAGTGGGGTTGGATGTTTGGGTTGTTCTATATTTATGATAATGGGTGTGATTAGTGTAGTTTTGTTACACATTGGTGTTTTCGGGTTGGATGCGGTGGGCTATGTTGCGGGGTTTAATAGTAAGTTGGGGTTTTTTTGTTGAGAGAAAAGACAAAGGGGAATGAGTTTCAAGAATAATGATGGGAGTGGATGGTATGGGTATTGAACGGAGTGGGAATGTGAAGTGAGTTGTTTTACTCCGGTTCTTTTTCCACATCATGGTTTATGTTGTGTGTCCTGTTGCGTGTTGTGGTTGATAGTTTCTCGAGTAGTGATGGAATGAATAAATGGTCTCCTTAATAAATAAAGATAATTTTTTAAATGAGATGGCTAGGGGTATGTTTTAGTTGTGGCTTGTTGTGAATGGATTTCAATTATCAACTTCTGAAGGGACTATTGCTGGTGTTAATAAATGCATTTAGAGGTAACTTCAGAGTTGGTTGTATCATATGGTGGATTATAGTTTGATTAAAAACCCATAGTTTGGTCTTGGGTGTTTGATGCTATATATATATACCTGTATTTGTCCTTGTGTTTTCTATATGCACCCCACCCTCATTGAGCACTATGTGCCGAGTACCCCCACTATCATGGGGGAGGGTGTCTTTCCCAATCATCTTGGTTAGAGGATGGATGGTTGGAAACCTATTCTTTCATGCTCCCCCTTCCAGGTGGTGATATCCCAATATCCTTCGAGTAGGTAGTGGTTTGTGAGGCCAAGGTGTGTTAATATTTTTTGTGTTTTCCTAAGTGTCTTTAGAATGAGATGGGTTCTGCTTTCCCAAGTGTTTTTGGGAGGTGAAATGGTATGTGGCCAATGTTTCTACAGGTAGGAAGTGGTTGTGAGGCCAATTTGTGTGTGGGAAATATGTGATGAGCTTTGTTTTCCAAGGTTTCAGGACTAGTTGTGAGGCACAAGTGTGTGTGGGTGGGTTGTGACGTGGTACTTTTGGAAGAGGTGGGAGCACCATGATTTTTTTCATTAGGGAGTGAGAGTGTCTAATCAATTGGAAAGTGGTATGGGGTACACTATCATCGATGTGCTCTATATTATATTACATGTCTTGCGTTATTTGGTGAGCATGCCTTTAGTGAGGTTGGGGTGGCTAGTATGCCTTGTTAGGTGTTGCTGGTTTCTTATCTTTTCTCAAAATGTAATTAGTATGCTTCTTCACTTATGCATGAGAGACTTGGGGTTTTCCTATTGAGTATACTTTTATGATCACATTATGTTATAAATCTTCTTTCAGGTTTACCTGAGGAATATGTAGACTGTGCTGGGAATTACTAGCTCGGACTTTGGGGCAACTCCTGTGTCACCTCTTTTCTTTTTTCTTTTGGTTATTACATTGGATTTTTATGGTATTTGTAGCAGTTTTACATTAAAACATGCATGTGGGATGTATTTGGTTTTTCTTTTATATAGTTCTTAGAGTTGTTTTGGGATGGATCATCTTATCTACTGATCTCGTTTTTTTATAAAAAGTGTAATGCCTCCAATTTTGTGAGATTATTTACCATGGGAGTGGGTTGCCACTGTGGGGCCTACTGGAGGTGGGACTTGGGGGTCATTATATCTCTTCCTTCATTACTAGATCAATAGGGTAATCTTTGGATAGAGGGGGTTGTGACATGATCATCCTCAGTCATGTGGTGCTTGTCAATAGGGGAAGATTACTCAAAATATGTATAAGGAAAAGATCAGAGGTCCAAAAAGTTCTTGAACTACTGAATATTGATGTATGTGGACCTATTTTACCATGAGATGTTTATGAGAAGAGATATTATGTCATTTTCATTGATGATTTTAGTATAACTACATGGGTTTAAGTTATCACCCATGAGTCTGAGGTGTTTAGTTACATAACACGTTATCGAAGGGAAGTTGAAAATATGTTAGATCAAAAGATATGGATGTTATAAACTGGTAATAGAATAGATTTCCCAAATATACATTTAAAATATTATCTTGATAAATATACGAAAATAAAAAAAGTTTTTATTGTAATAACTCCTCATAAATTGTTGTTGTTGATAGAAGAAATTGGAGTATCATCAACCTCGCCCGAACGATGCTTATCAAGAAAGACCTTCCAGTAATGTTTTTGAAAGAAGTACTGTTGACATTAGTCTATAGTTTTAACTAAACCTTATTGTGTATAAGGGAATAAAAGGCTCCATATGATGTGTGGTATGTAAATAATCCATCATTGAAATATTTTTTAGTTTTTTGGAGTAAGTGTTTTTGTTCAATAAGGATAAATACAAGAATTTTTTATCACATGGTGATGAAGGGATATTTCTTGGATACCCAAGTAAAATTAAAGCATATAAATGTTTCAATAAGAAATTTGGAAAAGTTATAGAGATACATTATGTGGTTGGGTGGAAATAAGAAGAATAAACTTGTAAATAAACCAGAGATTTGACCTGAATTTTATTGGAAGAATATCATTGGGGATCAGATAGATCTAGTTCAGATGATGAGGATAAATACTCTACAAGAAGAGTATTTCCTATCACAGGTAGATCTTATGATTTTTAAATAATCATCATGTGGAATTATTTGGGATCAAGTTGTAAACTATGAAATTGATCCAAAATAAAATAATCAGACATGGTGGATTGTTTTGAGGCAAATAGATAAGTATGTCATGAAGAACAAATGGGTTTCTTGTAGCAATATGAATGAATATGGATCAATAATTTGAAACAAATCATGACTGGTGTGAAGTGGAGCTCCTAAATAGATGGTATTTATGTTGATGAAACTTCTTCACATGTTTCATGGCTGGAGACATTTTTATTATTCTTTTACATAGTAGTGAAAACGAAATTCAAATTTTTCATGATGGATGTCAAGTAATCATTTCTGAATGGGATTCTAAAGAAATAAATTAATATTGAAAAACACGATGGATTTATAATTCATGAATATGAGAATAATATTTTTTGGTTAAGGATGGCTCTATATGGGTTGGAGTAGTCACTAAGAGCATGGTATTCATAAATTGATCGATATTTGAAGAATCCTTGTTTCTAGCATTGTGGTGTTGATTATAATATCTATTTCAATAATGAGATTAATAAAAGATTGATGAGTCTAGTATATTTCAATGAAATAATCTTTAGTAGATTAAATGAGTCATAGTGAAAATAGTTTCCAAAATTCTTGTAATGAATGCTCAAAATGTTAATAATTGATGAGATAAGAATTTTCCATGGTTCATAGGTAACTAAAGGAAGTTATGAAACATTTATTTATCATTAAAAATATACCGAGGAGGTTCTGAGAAAATTTGGGATGAAAATTATACGTATATGAAAACTCTAGTTACTACATGGATAAAATTTTCAAGGGATAATGAAGGAAAAGCTGTCAATATCACTGAATACAGATAGATCCTTGGTAGTCAGTTATACATAACAACAACATGACTAGATATTGTTTTATCAAAGAGTAATCACAAATAAATCCACTTAATTTCAGATAAAATAATAGTTTTTTATATTAAATCCATGGTGGATTTCAGTTTACCATACAATGAAAAATATTAGCCAGAGTTATTCGGATTTAAAGATACATATTGGGTTAGTTCAATAGATGATTTAAATTCAAAATCATGTAGTTCATTCTATATTAGAAAACAATGTATTTATTAGATAATAATGAAAAATTATTTCATTTCTTTGTGCACCACAGAAGCTGGATATTTTTGGCTACTCAAGATAGTATGTAGTTACTATAGATGAAACATCATCTCAAATATATGAGACTTGAAGTGATGTCTCAAAAAAAATAAATGTGATGGTTCATCTTCTATAAATATTAGAAAATATTTTTTCCATCACCCAAAGACAAATCACATTGAAATAAAAAACCACTTTATCAAAGAAAAAGTGGTCTATTCCCACCTAATGATGAAGTATATGCCTACTGAATTACAAGTTACATACATCCTGAAAAAGGCCTTATCCAGAGAAGAATTTGAATAACATTTATTTGATCTTGGAGTTTACTCACCTCCCCACACTTAAATAGTGTGGATGTTGGACCCCCCATCTCCCGAGGTATGGTGTGTTTTCCTATATATATTGATATGTGTTCATTACCATGATGAAGAACAAAAAGTACTGACCATTGGGTTTATTTTCATGGGGGGATCTATTAATCAATTTAAGGGGAGAATATAATAGACGGATAAAATAAATAGTGGGAATTTTAATCCTGATGATGCTAAAACTGGTTTATAAACAAAGAAGAATCATGAATTTGAGTTTCCTTTGGTTTCATAGTGAAAGTAGTATACTTGTGTGATACTCCATGAAACCTTACCACTTCCTTAATGTATATTCTTGAAATTTAATCAAGAGAAAAATATTCTCTAATAGTAATGATGTGTAATGACTTCATAAAGTGATCGACTGCAACACAGATAACATTATGACCCTATACATTTTGGGGAGTCTGACAAAAAAATCCATGGTGACATTTCACTAATTCCATTATGGTATGTGTAATGTTTGTAAAATCCCCTTAGACTTTTGTCTCTCTACCTTAACTTCATAACATACTATGAACTGATATACATACTCTTCAATATCTTTTTTCATGTTGTCCCACCATAAATACACTTTTAGATATTTATAGATCTTTATATTTCTAGAATGAATAGAGAATTATTAACTATGAGTTTTAATAAATTGCTCCTTCTTTAAGTATGGTATTTATGGGACATGAAGTTCTAAAGGATTTAATAAAAAATAAGTAGGGGGTGGGTTGAATCATTTGTTTAATGTTTGAAAAAATTTAGAAACTTAACCCCTGAAACATATTAAGATTTATTTTCTTTATCAAATTTATGTAAATACTCCTTCATGAAAAAACTATGAATGAATTTAAAGCACACAATATCGACAAGGATTGACCTTAGTGTGAGAACCTACATCAATTCCATATCCACTCCCATAGGTCTATGGCAATATGCTATTATGAGGAAGTGAATACATATTGTGCTAACTCCTATTAGACACAGTCTATATCCTGATAAGAAAAATTATATTGTCTCCCATCAGATTGTAATGTTTTCTATTAAACAATTGATCCAAACAAATTAATACTGATTTTTTCAAACTATTCCACAATTTTTTAGTCTCAATCTTCAGCCTGATTTGGTTGGATCTGATTTTCACAATCCGATGTGTCTAGATCTGATTCTCTCAATACAATCAAAATAGATCTGATTCTCCCAATATGATGAGCCCGGATCTAATTCTCTCAATATGATGAGTCTGGATCTGATTCTCATAAAACGATGGACTCAATATGAAAAAAAAACTCTTCTAAAATTCTTAATACGATCTTCTTAAGTTTGATTGACTAAATGAAATCTTCAAAATACGATCATGGGCAATATGGTAAACAAACATTAAATTTTCTAATCCTCCTCAGAAGATATTTTTCCAACAATGACATTCACTTGATTTCTTTATCACTCTACCTTTTCCACATGTGTGAACATTATGCATAATGGAATGGTCTTAGCATGTATTTATTGCGACTAAGAAAACAATAGTGGGAAACATGAGAAATTTCCCTCCATCCGCAAATGTCAAAATTTCCAAAAAAAATCTCTTGAATTTATACATCAAATTTGAATTCTTCTAACCTCGATAATTTTATTCGTTATTTAGGAAAATTTATATTTCACGTTTTATAGCTTGAACTCTTTATAAAACATCTAGAGTTTTCTTTTTCAGTATTCATTGTAATTATCTCATTGAAATTTAGTTTCCTTCTCATCTCATTATGATCTTTTTCCTTATGAGCTCATTATGATTTTGGTTTCATTATTATCTCATTATGATTTTTGATTCATCTTTAGCTCATTACAATTTATATTTCCTCTTCATCTCATTCTGATTTCTATTTTCTTCTTCATCTCATTAGGATTTTCATTTCTTCTTCATCTCATTGCCATGGAATTCCCATTATGACGGAAATACAATTATAATGAATTTCCAATTATGATGGAAATTCACATTCTGATGGAAATATCATTACGATAGAAATACCATTTCGATGGAATCTCCATTATCAAACATTGAAATTCTTAAAATTTCAACAACTTCACACATTCTTACTTCTGGATCCGATCTTATAAAACAGTCTACCTTCAATGGATTTCATCATAATGATGGAATCCCAATTATGATGAAAGATTCATTATGATATAATTTCATATTGAGATGGAATTCATCTCTCTATAATTTTGAATTTCTTCATACATCTCTACCATTTAATAAGAAGATTTTATCATGAATGTATTCATGATTTGTGATAACTTATTTATTTTCAAAGAATAGTCTGATTTGATTTACAAAGTATGAAAACACTCTAACTCATTACTTTACAATCTTCATTCAAAATGCTTCAGCAAAAAAATGACTTATTCACCCCAAAACATCTTTATTTTTTTTTATTATGACAAAGTAAAATTCCAGTAAACAACAATTTCTACCTCTGATTCTTTTAGATTTTATGATATTAACCACATGCATATGAATACGATACTCTGAGTATGATGAATCTTCATTATGATGGATATGGTTTCAATTCTAGAAAAACAAAAACATTCTTTTTCAAAAATATTAGTTGTCAATAAATATAAAACATTGCTAAAAAACACCAAAAAGGTTTTTCGCTGTCATTATTTGGATTTTTTGAGAACCCTTGTTAACAAATTCTCGTCTCTCAGAATGTTTTCACAGCTCATATTCTATATAAAGCTCACTTTTTTTTAATTTTATTAAAACATGGTCTTTCATAAAAGGGAGTGTCCTCACAGCACACTATTGGATAAAGTAATATTTTTAATTAATTTCATATCTCGGTGGCAAGAAAAGTTTGTGTCCATGTAATGATAAAATTCCCATTACTTTTATCATCTCCTATATCAGTTTTATTTTTCGCTCACTTTTCTTTTTCTCTCCCCCTTTTTTAAAAACCACAACTTCATATTCATTTAAGAAAGATAAGTAAAATCTTCGTACAAAGTAAAAATTTGTTACTTTCTCTCCACCTCTATCAACATAATCAAAAGTAGTGTAGGGGTACTTCCTTATGTGGTTTAGAAATACATGGGAGGAGTATTAACATGAAGTTGTAGTCTCCATTCAACAAACCCTTCCTTTAGCATTGATTTTGTAAAGATATCAGTAATATGATACTTTGTTGAAATGTATTTCACCAAAATATCTCTAAAAAATATAATACCAAGAAATATTAATTTAATAATGTTATTTACAGATAAATAGGATTATTTTATAACAAATATTAATTAAAAATTAATATTAATTACTAATAAATATTTAAAATTATTCTTCAGTTACACATTAATTATTATTATTATTATATATTTATTTCTCATTAATTAGTTATTATTAATATTATTTATTAATAATTAAATATTTTTTAATTAATAATCATTTAAAGACTTTTTATTATTAATAATTAATTATAAATTAATTAGTTATGTATTAAAATTATTAATTTCTATTAATGTTATTAATTAATATTTTTTAATTACTAATTAATTGTTAATTAGTTAATTATTAATATTTAATAGATGAGTTTAATAGTTAATTATTATTAGGGTATTATTATTATTTAATCATAATTAATTAATAATTAAAATATATTATTAATTAATTACTCGATATTAATAATAATATATCATTAATTATATGTAGGAAAGGGTAACCTAAATCCCACATTGGAAATCCATAATGATATCCAATGAAATCCCCTTTAAAAATGGGATCCCTCAATGAGGTTTTTCTCATAATTCATACTGTTTTAATTGTAATATTGATAAATATTTAATAGCAGTTAAATTATTTTTAAAATTTTACTTACATATATATATATAATAAAATAAAAAATTTAAATATACAAACATGTAAATTAAAAAAAATTATTGGAACAATGGAGTTGTAGACCTTAACACTTTCGCCCAAAACTATGGGGTAAAGATGTTAAGGTTGTAAACACTTTTGACATCCATCAAAAAAAGCCAAGGGAATTTAGGTGCTTAACGTATTTGCGACCTATTTTCTAAATAAAATTTACACTACCACAAATCGGGGCACGTGAAGTGCCTTATTATATCAATGCTAACAGAAAGTGCTGATAAAGGGGGGACCATTATCAGCGCTAGATAAAAGCGTTGATAAATACATCCTCTATCTATTCTAAAAAAAGTGTTGATAAGGGGTACACATTAATCCTCACATTTATTAGTGTAGATAAAGGATACATATTAATGAAATAGTTTATATACTAAAATCTATATGTAATATAAGACTATGAAAATATGAATAAAATTAGAGTTCAATTGGTGTCATTTATTTATTTTTTTTAAAAATTTATCAAGTGACTCTTCATTTGGTATGATCCTCACAACCATGTTCATTAGTGTTTATTTGAAACTGTTGTTTGTATAGTCCATGAAGATCAATGGTTCTTTTGTGAAGACGAAATGTCAATGTTTTTTGAGTTCTTTTTTGATTTTCATGATTGCAAAGGTAAAATTTTAGTATGTTTTAAAAAACTCTTATTTCCTATACTGATATTAGGCTTAGTAGGCATGGAGTATATTATGATAACCCAAATGATAAGTAGGATCCTCACTCGGTGGATTTATTAATGACTATGGTTGTTTTATAGATTGGATTATAGGAGTATTACGGAGTCAATAATTCCAAAAAAAATTATTTTCAATTAGTTTAAAAGAATTTATTTAGTCAACATGTGGTTGATTCCAATGTATGAAAGTGGATTGAAATAGAGGGATAAGACATAAGTTGAGGAAGTCCTCCCTATCCTCATACGGAGAGTTAAAGCCCATGAGGAATCCCTATAAAAAGATAAAAGATGTGGATATGAAATATATTATATTTTCTTCCCATTAATCAAGGGGGGAAACGTTTTAATTTTAAAGGATATGATCCCATTCAAAGGTGTAGTTTTAGAACAATAAGAACATCACTATTCCTAAATGGGGTCTAGTTCTAATTTCACCCAAATAGAGAGAAAAAATAGAAGTCCAATCTACTAGGAATTTACCCTTTTTATTGCATTTCAATAAGGGATAGTATAAAATTATTGAAATAGGTTTTAGAATTTATAAAAAAAATAAAAGAGGGATATTCTTAGGAATCCTAAAGAATTATCTTTTATTTTTTGACATTAAAGTTATTTTGATGGATTAATTTTCCACATAAATTTGATAACGTCCATAGGAAATCTTGAAATGTGAAGGAATTTTATAAGGAGACTACATGGTCAAGAGAATGTCCATTGATATGCTGAAGTCATATTAGAGAAAGGATGTTGAATAAGTTTCCCAACATGTGATAGATCATGTCATGGTTAGTGGGCGTGATGATGAAGAGGAATAAGGCTTGTGCGACCACATCATGGGTTATGGCCATGGTAATGAAGGATATTCCCAACATGGGCAAGATAGATTTGTACATTACAAAGTTTTACTCATGGTGGAACTCAAGAGAACCTATAAAAAACATCCACTAATATGAGGATGATAACATAGTAATGGATGTGGTGTTTCAGGAGTTTCCCTATGTGACATGAGGAAGTCTAATATTATTATAGAGATGACAAGGAATTTATTGAAGATCAATAACATCAACATGGTTAGAATGTCATGACCACATCATGGATATCTATGTGTTGAAGGAAAAAACCAAGGATTTTCCACTATCACATAGAATTTGGTGTACTAAGTTAGAATTCACTTGAGAGACCTAGTAAAGAAAAAATGGGATTGGTGGTGCTTGTGGTGAAGGTGTTTGTTTCGAAAAATAGAAATAGTTTATTTAGATTCTATATGAGAAGTAAGAATATCCAACATTCCATGGATCTGAGCATGTTGATGGGCGTGTTAGCCAAAAAACACATAGGCCATGATATAGTGATTGATGTAAAGTAATTTCGGTGGGTGATTTGGATGAAGATGCTATAAATGTGGAGTATTTGACTTTGACAATGCATAAAATATTATTAAAAGGTTTAATAATCTTAGGCCTCAAATTTATTCCATGAATCAAGCATGATTCTATGGTGATTGAATTGATTATCATATGGAATTAAATAGATATTTAATTCCATGATGCAAAGTGAATATAGTTGAAAATGAATCAAATAAGGAGGAATACACTTATAAAAATTATGGAAGAATATAGTGGGAAGTTATGGGTGATTTGAATAACCCAAAATGATGTCGATATGTGTTTGTTTTGTTTGGGAATAATCACTTATTTTATAAGGATCGATTAGAAGTAGGATACACATGGGTGAGAGATAGAGAGATAGAGAGACCATAGCATATCAAATATACAAAATTTAAGAGAAAGAAGAAATAATTTCTTGATAATTGGTTGTAAAAAACAAGTGTCTTGTGATATCATGGAAATATGAATTCCATGTAAAAGGAGGATTTTTCTGTGAAACAACCAAATGAGGATAAGTTCTAGTAACATCACTTGAAGTGACATTATAGAATTATTCTACAATTGATAAGTTTTGTGAAGTGGATGTATTCGTATATAATAAAGGAATAGAAAAAGTGAACATCAATATAACATCTATCCATATATGAGGATACATGCAGCCTTAACTTTTCTGAAGAAGGGAACTACATGTACATAAAATATGTGAAGTTACTACTATTGAGTAGTGAGAAAAGAAGGTGGAAGGATAAGTGAGATTGTGGTTTCCAACCATAAATCAGTGAGAAAAGGAGGATAGGTTATGCACTTTGGTAGAGGAGTGAACTCATCCCAGAAACATGTAAGGGTAGTGAGCCCGAGCATAAGTCACGTAGGTCGAACCCTACAATTTATGAGTGTAATTAGTGTTTTTTGGTGGATGGTAATGTTTTTTGCATGCTCTATAGAGTATCCTAGTGTGGGTGAACCAAATAAAAATAATTATGTCCAATTTATTTTATGTATCCACACCAATCAATAAAATGGTAATGCAATGTAGATAATATATGGTAAATCCTGATCATGTGGAAAGAAAATCAGATAAAGATAAAAAAATTGAAAAACATTATGACCCTTATGCTAAGAGGTCAGGATCCCAAAAATGGAATAGATTATATTAAGGAGAAATAATCTTTTGGAAAAAAATTTCATACATTGATTCACCTCCTTTAGAATATTTGACACTATGAACTTTTTAGGACCAACAACTGTTATGAATCTTTGAATTGCATATATATGATAGAACATTATCACATTCAATTCATGTATAAGAGAAATTAATATCTAATAAGTCATTTAGTAATATTAAATAATATTAAAATATATGAAATCTAAATAATAAAGTAGTTGGTTCTATGGTTCTAACTCTAATAAAACCCCACATAGAATAATGAAAATACTAATTAATTTTAATATTATAAATCTCAAATTATATTTATGATTCTTCTACAATAGTGTTTTAGTAAATAGTTCAAAAAAATTATCTTCTATGGAAAATCTAATTACTTCAAATTCAACTCTCTATGAAAAATACCTCAAGAGATTATACTTTTAATGTATGTGCTTCATCCAAAAATGTGATAATGGATCCTTTGTAAGACTCACAATTATGGTATTATCACAAATAAGTGTGATAATATATTTACTACTAGAAACCATATCAATATCTTGTATGAAGTTTCATATAAATAATAATTCTTTATACACATTATAATTTACAATTTACTTGGACTCTAGTATAGAATATGAGAACACAACTTTCATTGATCTCCTATAGCATAAAACTCTTCCATTGAGGGTGAATATTTATCCAAATTGTGATTTCATATCATCTTGATTTGTTCAAAAACTATAATATGTGTATCCAATGATAAATATATCTTATTCTCCACCATAATTCAGAAACATATCTTTAGTACATATGGGATCATTCTTATACTCTGTCTCTCATCATATGTTTGGGGACTCATTTTCCTTGAGTAATTTATGCCATGTAACATTGTAAAGAATACCATATTTGATTGGTCCATATAAAATATCTTCAGTATCTTGTAAATGTATGTATATTGAATTATTCTAATAATAATATTATATCTATAATAATGGATCTTAATCCCAAAAATTAATAATACTTTACCTAATTCATTAATGTAGAATCATCTGTTCATCTATGTTACAATAGACTGTAAGATTGGTATTTCATTTCCACTGAGTAATATCTCTTAAATATATACTATTAATAAAATTATTTCGCTCCCAATAAATCATTTATTGACACATGGATCACATTAATTATTTATGATACCAAAATATGTTAAAGATTAATGAAAGTTGAGGTTCTATGACTTGAATGGTTCTAATTTTACATAAATGGTTCTATATAATTTATATATATTATTAGCATGTTTCAGAGTCACAAAACCTTATATTCTATTCATGTAGACATCTTCCTAATGGTCTGCATGAAGAATATCTCAAAGTCATGGTAAGATGTTTTGGAAAATAAAATTATGATGGATTTTGAGAGTCCAAGTAGAATCATACCGATACAACTAGGGGTGATTCAAGTTTGGTTATAATATTTTTATCATAAACCATTTTCAATTTTGACTATTAAATCCCCGTTGTTTTTTCACCATTGTATAAGGTTTGGACTCAACCAGAGCTTCTTTTATTCGCCCAAACCAGATTCACCACATACAAGTAAGTAAATAATCAAAGTAAATAATGAAATATTTTTACAAGGTTTTACCCCTATAGGAATCTTATCCATTCTTATATTCAACTCCCATTGATAGAATACTTCCCAAATAAAACATTTTTATCAATTACTTGTGGAGTGTAGATTTTTTTATCCTAACTCACTTGCACCATATTATATAGGCATGGTGTTCACAATATAAACCATGTGAAATGATCAAAATATTATGCATGTCACCTGACCACTATATTATAAAAGTGATCAATACTGTTTTAGGTTATTTATAATCTATCCCATGAACTATTTAAGAAATTCCTTCATCCTTCATAAAGTAGGTCATAATTCTAACCATGGATATCACTATAACTAAAATATAAATTTTCTTCATCAATCATATAACTTTTATAGAATAAATATTTTATTAACATAATATATGAAACTCAATCTTTGATTATTGCAGAGCTCACAAATCCACATAAGATTCTACATACTGCACTCCTGTTGAATTTGACCATAACTAATCATCAATTAAAAATGGCACACTCAACTATTTCATCTCTTCATTTATATTTTTTTTAAACATATAATATAATATCACTTCATCATAGTATCAATAACTCCACTTCTTCTTACGTCTGAAGATGGTTATAGATTATTTGACAACTCCCTAACATTATTCTATATTTATTATCTCAATATATACTCTCACATACTCAAAAATCTATCCCAGACCAGGAATATTTCCTTCTTCCTTTTCTATTTTATTCTTTATTGAAATTCATGATGTCATATTCGACTGCATTAAACTACCTTTCCTTTTTAATATATATAAAGGGAATACATCTAGAAAAACTAGACGCAAGTCCAAAAGAACCATTATAAAATACTTATTTTGTGTACCCATGATTTTCTCTACACTACACATTATGTTTCTCATGAGGGAAAAAATCCCATGATTTTCATATCATAATGAATCTTTTTTCACTCAAAGATTATGAAAAAATAACCTTAATATTATTGTTTTTCCTTATCCCTAAAAATATAATATATATTTTTTCAATAGTAATATCTGTTCCATATTATTTTTCATATCATGGTAGCTATATAAAAATATGTCTTTAGGTGATGTTTGAAATACATAGTGGAATCATCACAATAGGTGTTTCTATATCATTTTTTTCTCAATTTATCCTTTAAAGTTATATATATTTTGAAAAAATATTCATATTTTCAAACTTATATAATAATGACCGAATAATAATAATTCTTATGATGTTTAGGTATAAGAATATAACTCTAGCTTCAATTCATATTCATCTTCATTATTCATGAAAAAACATTCCTTCATTAAGATGATCCTCCACTAGACTTTCTTCAATATAATGCTTAAGATATTTTCCTTTTTTTATTTTTCTAATGATAAGTTAAAATATGTTACATAATGGAATTATGTTATTTTTAACTCAAATATATTACTCATATGAGAATTATCAGACATTTAGACCAAATAAATTACGATCATCTCAAATTTATTAGGTGTACCTCAAATATCTTACAAGCGAAAAAAGGTATTATGCACATTGATATAATATTCGACACACTCAGAATTATCTTATTCACTCTAAAATGTGTTATGAAAGTGAAATAATACCTTTACAATACCTATTTTCAACTCCAATATTGAAATTATAGATTCTTGAACGTAACTTAGAATTTCTTTATAATATCTAAAGGCCTCTTCAAACCTCTTCAAATCACTCTAGAACTGCTCCAAAATAATTTTAGGAATTATGAAAATAATTCCATACTCATTAAAGATAGTTAATAATACTTATCTTATAAACTAATGAAGATAGATTATTTCCATGAACTCATATTAAATTTCATGTTCATCTCTACTGAAGCCTTTTCAAACCCTAATCTAAAAGATATTTTTCACTAGTTTAAAGAATCTTCATGATCAGTACTACAAGGATAGATTCCCAACAACTTCAGATAAATTTTCCACATTAAATAAAAGATCTTCAATATCCCCAAGTACTAGATCTGTCCTTTTACACTCCAATATATTATAGATAAGGATTTTATAATTATATTTCTTTAAAATATATACTTGCTCAATAGTTGACTTATGTGATGGGGTTCTCACAAAAAAAATTATTTTTTCCTTTACCCAAACACATCGACATCCATCTCCTTTAATTTTCCAACATGAGATATATCCTCATATTAATATACAATGGTATAAAACTATTTTATTCCTTATCATAGAATGAGTAACATCATATTGATAAAAAAATACAACTCAATTTTAATAAAATCCTAGTGAACTTTAATCCCCCCTTAGATATGTTATTAATAAAAAAATTTCTTCTGAAGTCAATATTATTTTTATAAATTAATTTAAATGAACTACATAGGAGGTAAAGTTATTCTCACCCTTATTTACATTTTTGTATGTATTTAAAATTTTTTATCCACTTGATTGATACCAAAACTCTAAGGAAATGACCTCACATATCTAACCATCTATTCTAATTTTATGAATCTTCATCTCTCCAATTGTTTCACCTTCTAAGGTCACTATTCATTACATAATGGAAGAACATCACATGATTCTTATAAATTTTCCATGAACTCATTATCTATAAGTATACAAGGGAAAATCCTTTATAAAAAATAGGTAAAAATTTAGATAACAAAGATATATATAAATATCCAAAATGTGAAACCACTCAACATTTAACTTATTTTGAGTTATTCAAAATATTTTCATAAAATTTGTATGGAACTTTACTTATTTTGAAAAAAACATCAAAATATTCAATTATATGGGAATTATTTTCAGCCAGTTGATTAGATAATCACCCCATTAATGATAATATTCAATATAAGACAAAACAGAGGTAATAGAATGATAATCATACCTCATCCATAGTGATTTCGGACATAGTGAAAGATCCTATTGGGCCTATGACCAAATCAGGGTCTATTGGATTCAATGGATCATTCTTAATTTATGTGACATGAACACAATAATAACTAATTTTTTAAGGAATATTGAAAAGTATTTTTTTATAACCATGGAAGAGGATATTTCACATTAATCTATAATTAATTTAAAAAAAACAAGAATAACGATTATATCTATCTTGAGACCATTATTTTTTCATTATGTTTATCTTATGACCCCAATTGGTGTTATATCATTGTGTTTAAAGTACCTAATGTAAATCCCCTCTAGTACTGATCAACACATACTCGTTCGATCTTAAAATAACACTGATTAACAGGTGGGTTCTAGTTTGGACAATTAATCATCTTTTCTTTTTTTCCATGATTACTTCATGTTCCTAAAATCATTAAGGTATTTCTATTATTATTATTGTTTTTGATAGGAATATAGGATTCACATTGATTAACACTTCTCTGATTGGCATGATAGCCTATTAATAGACATAGGGTTTGGGTTTAACATAATATATATTACATGACAACCCTCAATAGCATATTAAACACAAAATGAACCTCATTCCATGTTATAAAATTATAACAATATTTAATTTTCGGGTGTGTGCTAACCCATATAATGATAAATATTTGTTTTATAATCTATTAAAAAAATATTCATCATAGAAAAAACTTGGTTTTCTCATCCTCCTCAACATTTATTGAATTCTTGAATAATATTTATATAAATATTTTTCATTAAATAAATAATTATTTATTTTATTCATAGATTGGTGAATAGATATTTATTTAATATCCATGAAACAAAACAAATAACCTATTAAATAAATAAATAATCAATAATTATTTTTTGAATAATAAGAGATAAATAAATATTATAAATTTTCATAATTAAACAATTAACTTACAAATAAATATTTATTTTATATTTGTGATCATTTAATAAATAATGAATAAATATTGCATCTTGATCTAGATAATAATACTCATTTAATTTATTAAATATAAATAATATTTTACTAAGATCAAATGAAACACTTTGTGTGTTACCCTCTAGGACTCTTCCTTAGTGGTATTAAGCTGGCCTGCCTAAAGTCCAATATTGCATTTTAGGAATGGGTCAAGGCACCAATAGTGGAAGAAGATGTGTTTCAATGGAAAAACCATATGTGAATGCTCAGTATATAATATAATCTATTAGTTAGGATAAATCATCAATTTAGACCCCCATAGTTCACTTTTCTTTTGGACACAAGGATCTTTCGTTTTTTTCTCTCATTGAACCTTTTATTATAAAAAAAATCAATAAATGACGATGATAAAAAAATGGTTTCACACCATTGTCCCCAAAAAAATATGATTGATAAATCTTTCTTTAACTATATGAAGTGAACTCATCTATACACAAAAACCATGTAATTTAATGTGGAGATTCCATTTCAATCAAAGGGATGTGACATCAAATTCTATAAACGTGTACGGGACAAATCCATCCTTAAATTATACAGTAATAAAATATAATTTATGATTCACCCAATGCACCCAAATTCCCCATGATCATGTGTTATCATAGTTTATGACAATAAATAATGGTGCATCATCCATGGAATGCATTAATAATAATGTTAATGTCTAAGGGTAATTACACACATTCACATATTTGAATATCCAATGACACATAAATGTATGTATCTCTGACATGTGGGGTCTGTTCTCATAATCTACCATCTTTGATATTACCAAGTGAAACTTTCATTAGATGAAGTCTCATCTTCTAATGAGTACTTCAACCAAATATTCAACATACTATGTTCCCCATCATATAATGTTATCTGACCAAAGGATTAGGATTAATACTATCATCATGTAATTTAAGGATTCTCATCACAATGGAGATATTATATACCATTTTAAATGTGATTAATACATTGTTACATTATTAAATTAAATCCTTATATAACTATGAATTATATATAATATGATTTTTTAATTAATACCCACTTAATTGAAAATACATGAATTATTAATTACAAATAGTGGGTTCTAGGACACAAAATCCAATAGACTCCCACTTGGAGTAAACGAATCTTTAAGGACTTTTACTCTAAAATATCTCACATGAAAATAATGTTTTTTATGGGTTAAGGTTTTAGTTAAAGGGTCCTCTATATTGTATTTTGTGGAAACTCTCTTCACAGTGACATCACCTCTTTGGGAAAAATTCCCCAAGAGATGACATTTCTAAATTATATGTTTTATCCTATAATGTGACCAAGTATCCTCTTTAAGATCCACCACGAGAGTATTATCACAAAAGATTATGATAGGGTCTTTACTACTATGCACCCCGTTAATCTCTTTGACAATGATGTGAATCCAAACATCTTATTTAGATACCTCATAAGCCACAATATACTGAAAGTCCATTATAGAATAAAAATGGCTTTCTTAGGCCTCTTCATACACAAAACACCACCATTGATAGTAAATATGTATCCTGACTACTATTTAATTTTCTATTAATCTATTTGTAAACTACATATCACCTGCTGAGTAGCTCACCACATCCTCCATAAACTGGGAAAATATCCTTAGTTCGACTCAAATACTTAAGTCTAGTCCTAAATGCCAACCAATGTTAATCACCTGGGTCATATTTATTTGTTTCCACCATGTTTAAGGTGAATTAAACATTTAGGCTTAAACATATCAAATCATATATGATCAACCATTCATGGGTTCATATAGGAAAATTTCTATCCTCTATATTTCCTCATGTGTTTTAGGAACCATTTTCTTGGAAAGATGAATTCCATGAGACATTATGAACTATCCCATATTTTATTTTTCTATATATAATATCCTCAAAATCATGTCAATATACATACATTTAATTAGTATAAGCAACATATTTGATCTATCATGATGGATCTTAATTTTTATAATATATGTTGCTTCACCTAAGTCATTCATGGAGAAACAAGTGTCTAACTGTTCCTTAATAGACTATAATATTTATATTCGTTTTATAATAAGTAGTATTTCATCAATATAAACTGTAAGAAAAATTAATTCACTACCACTAAATTTTTTATAGACACAATGATCATATTCATTATTTATTAAATCAAATTCCATTAAGGATTCATTATTGGAGTTAGTGACCTAGAATCAACTTTTATGTACTTTATGATAACCCATATTAATATATTTGAATATTAATAAAATCATTATCACATAATTATAATTTTCCAAATAACCTAATATGTGATAATGACCTAAGAGTAACTATCGTATTGAAATGTCATAACTGCTCCCCATTATGATGAGAACCCAGAAGTTCCATGATAGTATTACTAAATATATGAACAATGGCTAGATGAAAAAATTTTAAGGACACAAATTACATGGGTTATCAAGGGTGGGGACTCATAGGACATTGATGGATCTTCTCATAGTTTAAGCCCTTGGTAATATCTAGTGTATTATATTTTGAGAATTAGACCCACCTATAGGAAATCCACATTTATATATTTCATTGGATGTTTCTATCTACATGTGTGTGTATTGATCGTTGGACTTTAATATTATTGTTAATGATTATTATAAGTCATGCAATTTTTTGTACTGATGAAAACCTTGGAGATATATGTTCATAGTGAGGTCTGATATGTTGGGTACGTCATGAGTAATATTTGATTAATAAATAATGTGATTAAGGGTTCCCCCCTCGGTTCTTCAACAAAAGATGATATCTCAGGATCTTTGATAGATATGATATATCCTAAATTAATCCATGGATATGGTGTTCTATATACAAGTAAAATTTCCAGAATTTCAAAAAAGAGATGCCAAGCACACATGATGATGGTACCAACATACGACATGATTTATTGGAGATATCATAAAATGGGATTATATTACATAGTGATCATCTATATGAGGTATTATTTCATTAGGAAATCAACTTATTTATTTATGGGTACCTTGGCATGTTGCTAGATGGGAACCTTTGAGATTAGATTACTTCACCTAATTCCTCTAATAAAGAGTCCTAGAGGGTAACACACTAAGTGCATCAAGAATATAAGTTAAATAATATATTATTATTTATTAATTAGAAAGTTGAATAAATATTATTCTCAAACATGGTTTAGTAATTATTTATTATTTCTTGATCACATATATTCCTTCACTATTAACTCGATAGAATATTATATGAGAGGAATATTTAATAAATATTTATTTTTTATTTTATAAGTATAATAACTATCTATTCATTGGTGAATAATGTAGTGATATTTATTTATTAAACAAATATTCATTATTCAACGATAAATAAATATTGTGGAGGAATGACAGAACAAGTTTAATGGTCTAGTGAGAAATAATATATATTGAATATTATTTGATTAAAAAATATTTATTTAAATTCATGAGTTTAGAACATGTTAAAAATTATTATTATTATTATTATAGACATGGGGTTCTATAGGGATTAAATAAATAAAAAGGGAACTTGTGTAATAATTTATTTTTAACCCATGTTGTATATAAAGCCATATATATTATTTTTAAGAGATCCAATTCATTTGTTTTTTTGTGAACAATTAATCTGAAGAATCCAATCGAATTCCTAGATAGCTCCCATATCTAAGAATGATCCCAATAAAAATAACAATATTCTTCCACATTCCATTCTCAAGTTAAGAGATATGAAATTGAATCCTTCAGAAGTGATTATTAGGGTGAACCAAGGTGAACGACACAAAATATTTAAAATACTATGCTAGCACTAAGAGATTCCTATAGAGACAATCAAAGATTTTTGGAACACATGTGGGTCATATCTAGTGGGAATATGTTGTTGATTCTTCTAAGGAAATGATGGTACAATGTAAATGAATTTTTTGACCCATTAATGAAAAAATAATTTATCACAAGGTAATTATTTTATTTCTTAAATTAATTATAAATAATATGTGACGATCATGCATATTGGTTTTTAAGTTTTATACAATTTCTTTGTTCTTTGATTTAATTCTCATGATCACAACATTTTTCATCATGTAAATATCAGATTGATCCTCAATCATGAAAAAGATAAAATTTGGGCATGACCCATCACATGCTTCCACAACACACAAAACCTTCAAGTTGTGTTAGAGTGGGTCACATAATTATTTATATTTACTTAAATATACATTATTGATTTATGCTTAAGTAATTGGATTTCAATTCCAGTATAATCACTATTAAATTTTAATTGTGATATATGATTATTCCTCTTCGTTCCTCATAAATATAATCAAATAGATTAATTTTATGAATGAAATAAAATCAAAGATATCATTTGGAGGTTCCAAAGAGTTTGGTTTCATATAAAAAAAGATAATTATATGTAACATGGAGGTACACAATATTTACTAGTGTTTAATTCACCAAGAATAAATTCAAAATTAATTGAAGGTTTGTAAATTTCTTACACGTGGTGTATTTTGTTATAAATCGTGTGTTTATTGGGACATCCTGAAACATGGTCAGCTGAAGTACACACCATGTAACTTCTATTCCTAGCATGTTGTCCTTTATTCAAAAACAGTCCATGCATCTTCTTAAATGGAAAACCTGACTACTGACCTGGTAACTCAGATACCACAGCACATATAGGCCATGTACAAACCATGTACTGCAACTTTTTCTATGGCACGATTGAATACTGAGTCCGTAGTCATGTACCATAGATATATGGTCATAAAACATTCACGTCATGTAACTCCAATATACATTCCATGTTCTTTTAGTAAATTACATGTAATTAAAATTTATTTATTATAATTATTAAACCTTATCAAACATGTACTTGTGTGTGGTTATTAAGTTGATAGGACACACAATGTGATGGATTTTAATATATATAAATTTTTAATTAATTTCTACGTAATGATCGAATATGTGTGTCATGTATAAGTCATATTTTAGTTATTAATAGATGAACTAATCAAGATCCTCTTCAAAATATACCAATAGACCTTATAGAACGAATCTATGAATCCATC
This sequence comes from Viscum album, assembly GCA_963277665.1. NCBI lineage: Eukaryota > Viridiplantae > Streptophyta > Magnoliopsida > Santalales > Viscaceae > Viscum > Viscum album. The sequence goes on along the minus strand of OY728119.1, from coordinate 213,462,685 downwards.
ATGTCAAAGAGAACTATTTGAGTTCATATAAAAAACCACAGTAAAAATTTCTTCTTCATCTGAGTTAGTCTCAAACTTTTTTTAACCTATCGTGTAACTGAGAAAGGAATTAACTCAAAAAGAACAATTGAGTCCCTTAGATATCCTCCTTCTATGCCCAGGTTAGGGGACGCTAATGAGGATTTTAAGTTGTTGTCATCTATACTCCCAACCAAGTCCCTATTATTAGAATATGAACCATCTTCTAAAAGTAAGTTGGGCATATTGGACCTATGATTTTCTTTTATACAATCAGGAAAATATCTTGTGTTTCTACCTCCTTAATGAATACATTTCACCATAGACATTTTTTGATCTTTTCATTCCTTCTTCAACTGTAATTCATCTATATAACATTTCTTATTTCTAAGATCACAGAATATAGATTCATCCCATTCATCTTGTAGGCACAAATCCGATTTTTGGAATCTATTCCTATAATAAAGCTTATGTGTCATAATCATGGAGTTCATTAAAGTATATCCCTCTCCCACTATCTCCTTGATAGATGTGATCCATCTCAATAAAGGTGGGGAATCTATTAACCACATTATTATTATATGAAGGGTTTTATATATAATATCCCCTTATTTCCTTTAGGTATCCAATAAATATACATTTAGTTACCCAAGGTAGAATTTTCTAGTTGGAAATATCCATAGAAAATGCTTCACAACCCCACACTCATGAATTTTAAATTCGGATTTCTTTGTACACTAATTTTCATATGGAATACCATTTTTTATTTAGTTAGAACTTTGTTTAGTATGTGTTCCACTATTTGTAACATGTTCTCCAAAAGGATAATGGTAGAATTGCATGAATTTTCATTGAACACATTATATATAAAAGTGTGATAATACTGATTATGATTACACTATTTAATTATGGTGTATAGTGAGTATTGAGTAGGGATAGAATCCCAAACTCTTGTAAATAATCTATAAAGTCATGATTAGGATATTATCCACCATGGTTTATGCAGAGTTTATTAATATTATTAAAAATATAGTTCTCAACTTCATTATTATATTCTTTGAATGAATCAATATGATCTGAATCATACCTCCTTAATTAGATATATCTACATATACTAAAATCATAAGTAAATTTTATTATGTATGAGAACCCACCCGATTGATTCAACAAAAAATAGTCGGCCAAAATTGTTATGTACCAACTTAAGAATCTTCTTATCCCTTTCCCCATTTACAATAAATGTAACTTTTTTAGTTTTTCCTTGTAAACATGCTTTACATACTATAACAATCCAAATATTTATAAATAAAATTACCTTTTGAATTGAGTGAATAAAATTATAGAAAAAACATTTACTAATTTGGATATTTTGAACCGTTAAAGATTATTTTCCTTCATATTTAAAATAATGTTAAGTATCATAACCACTGATAGTATAAAAATTTTATAGTTATCATATGATTAATATATTTATAGGGTTATGATAAATCCAATTGGCACAGATAAAATAAGTGATGACCTTGAACAATAGGACCATACCATATGAAACACATTTATCAGAGCCTATGAGGGAGATAACATCACAAAATATTTCCCTTGACAAAGACAAAGATGAAATTCAATACTAAATCATGATAGAAATCATTTATGAGATAAGTTCAAGCTTATAGATATCAATTCCCAAATCATGTTTGCTAACCCACCCTGACAAAATATCAGAATCACACACCTCTCCCGTTGGGAATCCACTAATGTAATAAAGGGTTATGTATCAAGGCCTTAATGATATAATTTTTTTATTTTTATTTATAAATTAATGGTTATATTTTAATGTTATTATTACTTTATAATGATTAAATAATAAGTTTGATAAAAATATATTTGGATCCAGTGAAACACAAATTGTATTTTTTTGGATATGTATAGATTCAATAAAGAAACTCTTTTTTATGAATTCAGTAACATTTAAAGTAAATTATATTTAAAAAAAATATTATTATGAAATAATATTTATTAAATATAAATTATAATATTATGTTATGAACTCAAATGTAATTTTTATAAGGGAGAGAAAAACTTTATTATCAAGATTCCATTTTTTTTAATAAATACTATTTTTGGATTTAAATGTGTAACTAACAATATTTTGGGAATTATTTTGATTGAATAAATTTTATTTTCAAAATCATTACATTGAAATTACATAATGGTGAATTTATCCTTATTTTGAAAGAGTTTCAAATATTTGGGTGAAAAGTAAATATAGTACACTATTAAAAAATGTATTATGAAATCGTAAAAGCCAAAAGGTGATGTAATAAATATTATAAATTTTATCCAAATACAAAATAATGTTTAAACTTTATAATAGTATGTTTTTATGTTACATTATTATTTTTATAAATCCTTAATGAATCCTCTAAAACCTATATTGTATTTCATGGTTTTAAATTCAATTCTTTATAAACATGGCTCACTTATACATCTCCAAGGGTATTATTTTAATTATTTTGATTCATATATTTATTAAATAATTAAATCCTCTTCTATTTGGACAAAACCATGGAAAACCATGGAAACTCCTATTGTTTTGATTACATTATCTTGTAGAGTCCAATACCTAGGTTTGGAAATTGAAAAATAATTCTCCTCTATTTTTCAATATAACCCCACCCAAACACCCATTACAGTTCCCTTAAAAACTGTTAGTGAAAAAATTTACTCTACCATTACCTATATATCTCCCTCCCAATTTTCATCAGATCTATTAATAATATCTTCCCAGGGTTTTATAAGTGCCCTGTCAAGGAAATGGATCATCTCTTTCCCCTTTTTATTCAAGAACCTTATTTAAATTATTACTTTTGTTTTCCAATTTTTCTTGTTGGTATATATTTTAACACATATATATTACTTAACTAATGATTTAAAAGTTATTATAGACCAATTTAACTCCCATTGTACCCTTTAATGAATCTTTATATACCCCTATTATGCTGCTGAAATTATCATACAACTTTGTTTTCCAAACATTTATGAAGTTAATATCAATACTTATTTACATCCAATATAAATTTTTATCAAAGAGGTCATTTTGAGAGAAAGTGATAAAACCATATTACAAGCCAGCCACATGTCAAACCTCATAAGAAGCTACCAAACTGTTCCAAAAAAACTTTAAATTTTTTTAATTAAGCACCCTATGTACACTCCATGATATTGAAGTTACCTTTGCATCTAGGATGTCATTGATGATATCCTCAAAAGGGTTTTAACCTAGATGTAACTACCCTTCATTTATTATGTAATTACCTATATTTAACCCACACAGCTTATTCATTGGATTAAATATGATGAAATATATTTCTATTTTTCATGATATATGAAACACACTTATGCACGTACATGATATGAAAGTGATGGGTCGGCTCAGAATTATATATCCCTCCAATGAATTAGGTAATATTTTTATATAATGAGATTACATGTATTGTTCAGGAGAAATTATCCTAATCACACTATGTTATGATGTCTTGGTGGTTATCGTTATATTATACTTAGGATTTCATGTCTAATATTGACGCAACGTTCCTATGTCGCCATTATGTTATCATGCTATACAATTCCTCTTTGTTCATGTCTATTATTACCACCCATATTATATTACTTTGATATGCCTCTTGGATCACATGGTCTTTTTACCTTATTATATAGTTTTTTTATTCCCTTACCAGGCTATATATCTCAACCCATTCTTTGGTACGCCCCTGGGTTATCATAAATAGTTTTAGAAGATCAATGGAATATAAGGGAATGATTTATAATTTTTAACTAATAATGTTATTCCCATGTCTCAATTTAATGTTATATATACCTAATTTTCCAAATAAACTAGTCATCACGATCTTCTAAGGTTTTATTATATGTATCCTTATGTAATAAATCATGAAGTAAGGTGTAGTAAAATATGGGTTGTCATAGTTGGTATCAGAGAAAACTATAGTAATTTTTGGGAATTAGGTTATGAAAACTCTGGTGAAATATGTAGGTATGATACTAAATAAATGAACACATACCTATATTTTGGTAAAATGTAGATTGAGTGGTTTCAAAAAAACATCCATGTCTAAATACTACAAGTGGATGTGGATCTTGAACAGTTTTACCTGGGTGTAATAACCTTCAAAAAGGTGGATTTAGTTGGGCTTAATCATAACCTAGTGTATGAAAATGATCCTTTTCCAATATCCTATTTGGAAATACTAGGTAATATGAGTTTTTAAATTCAAAATTTATTTAATAACCATTAATAAGGGAATGAAATTTCCCATATGATTTTTTTTATGAAATAGATCATGGGTAACTTATATTGAAAAATAGATGTTAATAATTTAAATAATATATGTAATTTATAACTTATCCAATTAATTTCATAATTTACTATTTATATACTTAATATTATAAAATTTATCACTCAAAATTTTCCCTTTATTTCTATTCAATGGCTAAAAATAGGAGGAATTGAGTCAACAACTAATGTGATGGGAAATGGGATGACTTCCCAACTGAGATTCCCAAACAGATGGGAGCATGAATCATGAACTTTATGAAAATAATTTCTCATTTGAATCAAGATTTTAATATAAACATGAATTAGGATGAATTCAAACACATCCTTAAGAAGAAACTTGTTGTAATTAATACCATTATGTGAATAAGACCTCAAAATTTTAGTGGATCTTATGATCCCTTAATTATAGTGAAATGGATAAACTCCAATAAAAAGATCTTATCCATAGTTAAATACTATAATAAAGTGAATTCTATGCTTCCTGTTCATTTTATGTAGGGAGATTTTGATTAATAGTGTATATTGGTAAATAACATGAGGCTCGAAGAGGAGATCAAAATTATAGAGTACATGTAATTCCATAAAATGTTTTTTGACAAATATTTTCCTCACTCTCTCAGAATTAAATAAATTTATATTTACTTAACCATAATAAAAAAGGTGATTATTCCATCCGGTAATTTGAGGAAAATATTATAAATTTTTTTGAAATTCTTTTTGCTCTATCATTTCCACAAAAACTAATGTTTTTGTCCTTTTGGTGTGCTAAATCCAAATATTTGAAAAGATTTGGATATTCAAGACATTGAAAACATTGAGGAAACTTACTAATATAACCTCAATGAAAAAAAAATATGGGTGAATCTAAAGGGTCTCTTGTGACTAGAAAAAAAATCAGAGAATTTATTTTAATTTTGGCGATGCAATGGAAAAGTCTCATGGGGAAAGGGAGTCCAAAATCCCACTAATCAAAACTATGGGAAGAACCATCTTCGTAATTGCCTGAAGGGGACAAATAAATGATCTAGGTGTGGGAAGAAAGGGAAAATAGATAGTGATTTTCAATTGGAGAGAATCAGTAATGTGATGAAAGAAATAAATTCTTAATGAACACTTATCTTATTGTCCAATGTTTCAAATGAGAGGAATATGGTCACTGTGCTAACCAAAACACTAATCCAAGGTTTGTCGCCGACAAGGTATTATAACAACCTACAAGTCCTAGAAAGGGAGACATTATGGGATGAAAAATGGTAAGGTGGATTCAGATAATGAAGTGGTGATATGTATACAATTTATTAATTCAATAATAGTGAACACACTTTTTAATTTTTGTTCTACATATTCCTTCATATCATAGATGTTTAGTAAAACTATTCAAACACCACCCCAAAATATGGAATATGAATTATCAGTGATGAATGAAAATGGTTCAATTGTTGGGTCCCAAGTAAATAACTTATCCCATATTCAAATTTATGGGGTTAATTTCACAAAAAAACATTGTGATACTATACATAGAGTAATTTGACCCTTTTCTAGGAATAGATTGAATTTCCACAATTAAATATAACATAAAGTTACAAGAGAAAGAAATGAACCTTTATATAAAAAATTTACCTATGATTCTATATAAGTGCATGGAGGAGGATGAATATTCTTTGGTACCATCATATCAGGAATTAATATTATTACATTTCAAGCATGCGTATCTAGATTGGATTATTGAGATTAAAAAAAGATCGTCCTTGATCACATTCCCATTGGATTGGAATTATCAAGCATGTTTCCAGAAGAATTAACTTCTCTTCTTCCAATATGTGAGGTTTATTTCTCAATAAATATCATTCCTGGAGTTTTACCAATATCCTAATCCTCATATAGAATGTCCATTTTTTAACTTGAATAGATAAATAAACAATTGTAGGAAAATAAAGATAAAGGGTTTATACTTCCAACTGATTCACCATGTTGTGCACCAATACATTTTCAAGAAGGGTGATGGGATAAGGCACCTATTAATTGATTATAATTCGCTAAAAAATTTCAAAATAATGAAAACGATTCCTCAACAGTAGGTTAAATACTTATTCGATAAACTGCATGGAGACTAATACTTATCTAAAGTGGATATTTCGTGATAATATTATCAAGTAGAGGTAAAGAAAGAGGATATCCCAAAGAAATGAGGAACATGAGGATAATTTAGATACTACACTGAAGACAGTATGAAAGGAAAAATTAGATAAAATGTATAGTAAATGTGACATTTGGTTGGATCAAGTAAATTTATTTCGGCATGTTGTCACTAATAAAGGGATATATATGGATCTATCAAAAAGAGAGGCAATCAAAGGATGGCCCAGACCAACATTTGTGATTGAAATACATAAATTATTTGGATTATATGGGTAGTATCATTGATTATTGTGAAAATTTTCATGAGTTTCATTCCCAATAACAAGCTTACTTGTTAGGAATTCAAGTTCGTCTTGACTGATGGATGAAAAGAAAGCATCAAAGAGATGAAAAAGAGGCTTATCACTATTGTTGTGATCACATTACCCACTAGAGTGGGGGTATTTTGTTCTATAGTGATACATCCAAAATAGAATTAGGGTTTTTACTCAATCATGATAAAAATTTGATATCCATTGACTCAAAAAAATGAAATATCCCTCAGAAGAACTACCATACACATGATCTATAATTGGCATCGATGATCATTGCATGGAATATTTGGAGACATTATCTCTACATAAAAAAGTGTTATATATATTATGATCATAAAATACTCAAGAATATATTCACAAAAAAAGGTTATTAATGTGAACTAATGAAGGTGGACAGATCAGATTAGGGATTATGAGTTTTTAATCCATTATCATATTGTTAATGAAAAAAAGTGGTAAATTATATGAGTAGAAGGGATTCTACAACCCTATCTAAGATTAAAACTTATAGGAATCCATACTTATTAGACATGAAAAGTATGGATATGGGAATAATAAAATGATCTTAATTAAAAATTTACCAAATAAATACATATCAATTTATTATTATGAAGATTATGGAAGCCTAGAATTAGGGTGAATTTCTATAGAATAAGGTAGAAAATATTCCAAAGTTCAATGTTGATGAAGAAGGAGTTATATGGTTTGGAACAAGGATATATGTACCCATAAAACTAGAAATTAAGGTTGAATTTCTAAATTATGTGCATCGATCATCATTCTCTATTAATCTTGGAAACACTAAGACATAAAAAGATTTTAAGAAAAACATATGATGGGATACCATGAAGAGGTATTTTGAAAAGTTTGCATCTCAATACATGGTATGAAAACATGTTGAAGAATAATGACATAAGTCTAAGGGTATGATGCAACCATTTCCCATAAAAGTATTGAAATTGAAAAACATAACCATATATTTAATCATAGGACTCCCAAAGACACCTAAAGAAAAGAATTTCATATGGGTGGTAGTCGATTCCATTACTAGATCGATAAATTTCATTACTATTATGGAATATTTCTCTCTTAAAAAACTCACCAAAATATAAGTAAGGGAAGTGGTATTACTTCATGGAGTTAGACTATATATTATATCTGACTAAGATTCAAGGATCACCTAGAGATTTTAGAGAACTCTTCAGTAAGAATTGGACACCAAACTGAGGTTTAACACAACTTATCACCCTCAGATGGATATTCAGTCTGAAATAACCATTAAAAAATCACAGGATATGCTATGTTCATGTTTAATGAATATCTAAGGATACTAATATCAACACCATTCTTTAATGGCATTCTTATATAAAATAGTTTCCATTATAAAATTCAAATGGTATCTTATAAGGGTATGTTTGGGAAGAGGTGTCAAAATCAAACATGTTGGAATGATGTTAGAGAGTGGGGGATAATTGGACCAAATCATATCTATGAAATTATAGAGAAGGATTAAACCATTCAGAATCATGTGGAATCCATAAAAAGTTGATAGGATATCTATAAAAAAATTATCAAGGAGACTTGGAGTTTGGGGACATAGATTAAGTGTTCCATCATATATCACCATGCAATAAAGTTATGAGGTTTGGGAAGAAATGAATGTTTTTTCTTAGTTATATCATACCCTTTGATACCCTTGATAACATCAGAGCGATGAAATTTCAAGTATCACTCCCACATAAACTACCTGAAGTACATGATATTTTCCACTTATCCCAATTGAGTAGGTATATATCAGAACATTCATATGTACCGAATCCATGGGTGGTACCATTAAAGAATGATATTTAGAATGATAAGTGGCCGGTGAAGATATAATAAAATAGATAAAAGGTTCTCTGAAATAAGAAAACTCACCTGGTCAAAGTGTTGTGGAAGAAACACATGTTAGAGGAAGCAAATTGAGAACCAGAAGAGGTCATGAAATAGAAGTTCCCTCATCTGTTTTATTGTATGAAGGAAATTTTAGGGGAAAAATTACTAAATGGTGATCACTCAACCATTTATAAATTAAGTTACCTTTTTAAATGAGTGAGTGAAATTAAAGAAAACAAATGCAATAATTTGGTTATTTTGGACCATTATAAGTTATATCCCATCATATTTAAAAGACTGTTAAGAATCATAAAAATTAACATAATTTCCATTGTACTATGATATTATGATTAGTATATATATAGGGTTATAAAAAATCTAACTGACGTAGAAAAACAAAGCAACATCTGAACCAGTAGGATCATACCCTATGAAGCCCATTTATCATGGATTACAAGGGAGATAAAATCACTAGTATTTTCCCTTAATGAATACCAAGAAGAGATTCAATAACAAATGCATCAGTGAAAAATCTTATGGGAGAAGTTTTATCTCATTAATATGACAACTAAAACCATGTTTTCTAAACCACCCTAAGAAAATCTCACCATCACACACCGTACCAATAGAGAGTTCGCTAGTGTAACAAATCGATATGTATCTAGGCCACAATAATATGAATTTTTATATTTTTATATAAATTAATGTTTATATATATATATTTTACTATTACTTTATAATTATTAAGTATTGTCTTTGATAAAAAATATATTTTTATACAATGAAAAACAAATTGTATTTTTGGGATATGTAAAGTTTCAATAAAGACACACTTATTTATAAATTGAATAAATTTTAAATAAATGATATTTTAATAAAATATTATTATTAAAAAATATTTATAAAATATGAATCATCATATAATTGTATGAAGTCAAATATAACTTTAATAAGTCTTAGAAAACTGTTATTGTCAAAAAATATTATTATTCAATGAATTGGGTTTCTTTTTTAAATGATAAAATTATCATATTTATAGAATTATTTGAATAAAATAAATAATATTTTTGAAATCATCATTCTAAAATTACCCAATTGTGAATTTGTCATAATTTTCCAAAACAGTAAAAATTTTGGGTAAAAATTTAATATGGTATAATTTTATTATATGTATTATGACATAATTAGAGCACTAATGTGATGTAATAAATACTATAAAGGGTATCCAAGACCAAAATTATGTTTTAACATTACATTAATGTGTTTTTTATTTATTTTGTTAATTTCATAAACCCTTAATGAATCCTCCAAAACCTATATTAGAATTTTTTATTTTAAAATAATTTTATCATGAACATGACTCATTTTCACATCACCATGGGTATTATTTTAATTATTTAGGGTATTAGGATTATAAAATTGAAGACGCTGAAAAACACTCATGTCCTAGAAAAGGTGTATTTTTGTATAAATAAATGGCATATTTCGTGTCGGCGATTTATTTCAGGAGGGATGGAATTGCCATGACAAAAAATCCAAGAGATGTGTGAAAAACATCTCCTTCGTGTGCGAAACCGCGGGATCTGAGGGAGTTCTTCCACGCTAATGCACAAAATTTTGCAACACTGACCATGGAGCGCAATCCTTCGCGCCACCGACCTAGGCGTGCAAACATTCACATAGGAAGACTTTTGCACAGACCTAAGGACCTCAAAGGCCTATAAATAGAAGAGGACACCTTCAACTTCCCTAGGCTGAAGAATCCAAACTGCCTCCCCAGTGCCAAATCCACTACTTCATCACGCAAAACAATGGATTTTAGGTATGGGATTTTTTTGCGATAGGTCTCCAAGGGGTCTGCCTTCGTGCATGACAACATGGGATTAACCCTTTCCCAAATCCATTTAAGACACGACCCATGAGGGCAATCCTTTCCCATTGCGCGCAATGCATTCCACTTGCGCACAATTAATTCTCCTTCCGTGCAATTCATTCCCCTTGCATGCAGACATTGACCTGTTCTGGCATGAGACTACTCTGTGTTGCGCACCCCATCTTGTATGCAATCCCCCTTGTTTGCGTGCAAAGCCTCGACTCCCCTTTACACACAACTCTCTCTGATTGCGCCCGCACCCGGTATCTGTCATACAACTATTCCAATTTCACATCAATTACGCACAACCCTCTACAATTGAACGTGATCCTCTGGGACCACTCACCCCAGCCATTTCCACAAAACTGGTCCATTTTCACACGAGCCTCCCTCCTTGTGGGTACCCTTTCTCATGTGCTCAATGTCCCTCTTTCAGACATCATCTTTGAGTGCCGCTTGTGCCCAAAAGATCTGCAACACACACCCTTTTACCGTGCGACTTTCTAGGCTTGGATGATGAAATTTCAAAGTCCCTTGGATGATACATCCCATTGTGTTTCTTCGCCTCCTACTTCTTTGCATAGGTAAGATAACAAATATGGATTCTTTGCATATCCACACTAACTTGGACCCCCAATGGGATCACTTCATGACACCCCAACCACGACGTTGCTCATGCATTCCCTTCTCCAAGGGAAGGTGGGTATCAGTCATGTAAGTCCTAGGGTTGTAGAGTAAACCCCCCTCATCTATGATTCATGACATTAAATTACCAATCACCATAGTCCTCAGCACACAATGTTAAACTATGACCTCTCCATGTGCATCATACGTGGGGTTCCCCACCATGGACATTCTGCACGCCCAAGAGTGTGAACATTCCTCACATGGAATGAGATCCTCTTTTTTGGAGCATCGTTTGTCCATGGGGAAAGGGAAATCACCTCAGTGTAAGCCCCTATCATTTTTTATGGGAGGTAGTATCGCAACTCCACCTCTCTTCTTCTGTTCCAACAACCTTGATGTGAGAGGGTAACATGGGATCACGTTACCCCATCCCTCTCCCTTTGGGATTTATCACCACCAAGGCTCCACCCTAGAGTAAGTCCCAGTCTCCATCTACTTAGGGCCACAAACCATGTGTAAGCCCCTATTTCTTCTTTGGCCTGCTAACCATGCATGAGCCCCATTCCACTTCCCACGCATGCACCTTTCTCGACGTGATCGTCAGGTCTGTACTGCCTCTTATTTCTCACACTGTACATGACTCACATGGGCTTAGAGTAAGCATCGTCCATGACATCATATCTTGGTAGCATAGAGTGTAAGCCTCGAGAAACCTTCCTGAACTACGTGGTAATTGATCCTTGCCAAGGCAAGGTACGTAGGAATCCTCCATGAGGTTCAAGCCCAACACCAGGTCATTCTGACCCCCTTCACGTCGGTTTACCAAACTCCACCCCGAACTACTTGAAATTTGATCTGTTTCAAGGCAATGTACGTAGGAATCCCCCCTGAGGTTCAATCCCACCATCCATTGGTTCCGACCATCTTCATGTCAGTTCACTAATCCCACCCTCTATTTAGACCCTAGGTCCTCATTCACATCTATTCACTGACCCCACTTCTCCAGAACTACGCGGACATTGATCCATACCAAGGCAAGGTACATAGGAAACCTCCCTGAGGTTCAAGACAAACAACCATTGGTTCTGACCACACCATGTCGATCCACACCATTCTACATGACATTAAACTGTGTTCCCCTTTTGTGCCCTATCCAGTGGTAAGTCGTTGTGATCCCTACTCATCGGTAAGCCATCATGATCTATACATAGTGGTAAGCCATTGTGATTCCTACTCAGCAGTAAGCCATTGTAAAATATAGTTAGTGGTAAGTCGCTGTCAACCTAAACCCGACGGTAATCTGTTGTCATCCCCCACTTTTGGGACCCATGTCTCTAGTCCATTATAGTGGCGTCAGATCAACCTCGGGCTGCTAACCATGCATAAGCCATAATATATCTTCAGGTCGTTGTCCTCTGCACACACTCTGATCCTATACCCCGTACTGAACTATGTGTATTTTTATTCCATGCCATGGATATATGTAGGAGGAATCTTCAAGGCTCAAACCCAACATCATTCTCACCCTCGAGTCGACTCCATCTCATTATCCATCCACTTCACTTAACCACCCATAACCAATAATGATCCTTACCTGGGCCACCACATTCCGGTGAGATCATTCCAATTCACCTCTTCGCTGCTCCTAGCAGTAACCGGGTAACTAATAATGTGTTATCCCCGACATCAGTGTTCCCTCCAGGGGTTGCACCTATCTGATCCAATGTAGTCAGTTTTCTGATTAGTCCAATCTATCTATGTTAGATGGTAAACTCGCGACATATAGTATGTTAAACATAAAAAGATGAGGAAACCCATAGATACATGACTATGGCATATAATTCCCTGCATTTGACTTGGGATTCCTCGGGCTTCCGTGCCCTAGAGATGACATATAATAAGGGGAAGAAAACCCAGACACGGTAGTGTTCCAGCGTTTGGACAAACCAGTGATGTCCAACATGACTACTCCCCCGACTGAAGGTTGCTTCCCTGACTAGACCCCATGGAATGTCCTGATAGAAGAAGCGCACTTAATCTGCGTCCATGAAGATATGACACCAAGAATATTTTCATAAACAGTGTACTAAATCTATAAGGGAGACACAGATTAGGTGACCAGTTCTGAGGAGGAATCCACATAAGAAATAACTGACATCCCATCATCCCATTTCAATCTTTGAGAAAACATCCCTAAATAAGTCGAATATGTCTCCCACCTTTGGAAAGTGGGAATACGGGGAAACAAACAACATCATCATCCTCAAATCAGATGGACTCGCACGCGCCCTGGCAAAAGCATTGGAAACAGAAATGGTGAACCAAATGTGATGTTCCTCTCCTCAATATAGATATTAGTATCATTTGAGACATCAGTGGACTAACGTGTCACCAGATCTAGTTATCTGGTGTTGGGTCCTTCCAAGAAAATAACAGGCTTAGCATGAAACTCACCATAAGTTGGGATAGTCAAAACAATGGGCATCTCGGTCTGTGAAATTTTTGGCCTGGATCCCTCTTACCAGCTATGGAAGATAGAATGATGCTGGGGCACTGCACATCAATTTCTTTGTTTCAGCAGTAATGGTTCAATCTCCTTGCTTTCTAGGAACCAATATTCTTCACCAAGAACCCGATCACTACCCGCCAACTAACGCAGGGGTAGGGGAAACTCCAATGAAGTAACCCTTCTTGGATCCACCACTTCTAAAATGACCTCCCCAACCAGAGATATTGGGTGCCTGCCTTCTATATCCCCTTCTAAATTCATCCAGAGAAGGGTTATCAATGACCTTGTACTCCGGTACGAGGAGGAGGGTATTATACCAACTCGGGGTATGTCCTGCCAGGATCTAGAGGCATCCACTCCTCATTTCCACCGCTGTCCCCAAGGGCCGCATAGGGAACCACTGCTCCCCACACCAATGTATAATCGCTTCGTGAGGCTGTCCCCGAAACACCTTGACGAATCCATCCCATAAGACAATGTGGTCGGGGATGTCTGGGTCAGCACAACTAGGATCCCATTTCAGGGGATCCCAATGAGGGCTCCCATGAGGCTACGACAACGCCGACCCCAAGTCCTACTAGCCGAGGAGCATGTAATGCCATGTACTTGTTCCACCAGCTCCAGTCCATCTGACCCGCCGCCAGCATCAGGCGCAAGCCAAAGAGGATGCCTGCCAAGGGGAATCAATGTTAGCACCTACTGTGGCCCAAGAAACTTCTTACTTATATCACCAGACCCCTGTGTATTATGCGAAGAGGCATTCAGACGCCCGACCCAGATCGAGGCCCCGACCGCCCCACAGGCAGGCTGGGTCAACTATCTTGGTCGCCGACACAGGCAGTGGCCGTCACGGACCAATCCACATTGAAGACACCCAGTACAAAGTTCCTCATTGTACCGCCACTAGGGAGAGCATGGGTCCTTCCCGCTTCCAAGCTCGGCACATAGGTTCACCTTGTTCCACCTTCAACCTAAAAGAGGGCCTTCCCCATGATGAAAACACTAAGTACATGAGTCTCCCCCGTTCTCACTTCACCGAGTATGGATTCATTCCTCCTACCACAGACCATTAAGGTGGGGATATTTCACATTCGACCAGTCTACTATGTGGGGTCCCTTCACATGTTCTCGTAGCAGCTGAAGAGTGTATTCTCCCTCATAACCAGAGGGATGGAGGTCAGCTTCACTTCACTAGCTCCCAACACAGAGGTCCTACCCTTGTTCATCTCGAATAGTATAAGGACCCTCTTCACACAAATGTAACCATGGAAAAAAATCTTGGAGGACCTACCTATGCTCATGTCACCTTTGGTGGAGGTCTTACATGCTTCATCACTGCCGGTGGATGTCCTACCAATGTCCCCTTTGATATCGACCCCGGCTCTTCTCACACCCCAGCTTACTCAGGCGAAACACCCCTCCACCCAGCACCAGTATGTCCAAAGATCCTCCTCATGCCAGAAATGTACAATTCCCCGAAGAGTAATCCAGGGGCAGGAAGGTGGGTCGCCGCCACCATAAGAAGAATTCAGGGATGGCTCAGATAGAGATCAAACTAATTCACTTCTCAGACTCTGAATAGGAGTATGAATTGTTGATGGAACCCTCCCCTCAGTCCTCTATGTCAAGGGTCAGGGTAGGAACAGGGTGCATCAGCTTCGTACTCCTGGAATAAAAAGTCTACCGGATTCTCGCCTCCCTCTACTAGTATATCCCAGAGGAAGAAAATATGGTAACCCCACAGCCTACGGTTATGCAATCACCACCATCGTCACCAAAAGCACTCTCTACCTCGACTAGAGATCATAGAGAGATATTATAGGAAATGATGGTGGTCGAGAAGCAACTTGGCCCATCTCTAGTAGCCCTTGTCCCTACACCAAGAACTGCGGACGTTTTTCCTTCTTACCATGATGTGACAGCTAGGTCACTGCACTCTTTAGAGGATAGATCCAGATATGGCGATTTTTCAACTCGCTCGTCGTATTCTCCACCGGAAAGCTTACCATCTTAGTGGTCTGCCTCAGTACCATTACCAGTTCCTCAACATCCTCTAGTTGTCGAGTGGGGAAATGAGTGGACAGACCCTGAATCTGATCCCAAGACCTTATGGGATTTCCTCACAGTGCACCACTTCCCTAAGATGTTTTTTCCAGTTGGAGCGCCGAATATTTGTGCACCAGAATCCCTCACCCTAGAATAAGTAGAGTGTTTTATTCAAACCATATGAGTGACACACTTTCATATTCATCATCAGCTACTGGATTACCCTAATATACACTTACATTTTGAGGATATTGGTGAAAAATGTCGTCTGGTTGATCAGGTTGCACTCCCCGTGGCCCGATGCCCTGAGTTACCAGGTCACTATAAGGCCCTCTGACAAAGATTCATCCATGGGTTTCTGGTACTCCTCGTGATTATCAAGTAGGATTCCCCCACATACAGATCCATGGATGGGGGAACGATTCTTCCCTCCTCTTTAGTCCTATTAGGTGGGTACCCGACCTACCAGATGATATCGCAGACATACCTCAGGGGAGAGTCGCGGTCAACATGGCTAGCGTATTGGAAGTGTAGAATGAGCTAGTGCTCCTTGATTGATACCTCCCCCGAGGGCATTCCACTACTATTGGATCCATTGAGAAGGGTTACTCACCAACAGAGAAATCTACTCGGTCTCCCTCCACCCACTAAGGCATTAGTTCTTAGCCTGAATCATGGAAAGTGTAAAGGGAATCTTAGAGATGCCAAACACTCCGACCCACCTAGCTCATTGTAGAAGATGGATGAAGACCTGAAAAAATCCACATTGTATAAGCTACATTATGAACAGAAGATGTTGGTTGATGACCTCCTAGATGAATGCGTTGTAGTGCGATAACCAGACTATGGTAATCCTTGTCTAGGACATCAGGGGAAGGCACAACTCCCCCTCGGTGAACTACCCATGGGTGACCCTAACAATAATGCTCCCATAGACAGGGTTGAGACCAGAGCTTACCGCAATAGGGTGCAGTACATATTTCCAAATCCTCATGATCAACATGGAAACCCTCATGACCGTTCTCAGGTTCCCCCAGCTACCTCGTAGGCCATTCCGCCAGCCACTCCCTAAGCTGCAGAGCCACCTTATCATATTGGAGAACCTGCCAATGCATTGGTAGTTAGGGATCCCCATCAGGATAGGAACCCCTACCCAGATGATCTAATGGAAGCCCTCATTGCTCGCCTTGTTTCATTGGAAACACAACAGGTGGCACTCCCTCCTAATAGAAATCCATATCCAGCATGGGTGGATGATATTCTAGCACCCCGAAGTTTTGGGAATCCCACATTTTCCCCCATTAATGGGACAGGGGAGCCGCCAAAAAACTTGGCCTACTTTATCTCAAGGTGTGGGCCCATTTTGGGGAACCCAGTGTAGCACGAATCTGCAAAATTCTAATGTTTTTTGTAGACATTGGAGGGACCAACATTCTTCTGGTACAACAATCTCCCCATCAGATTAGTAGTTTGCTGAGAAGATGTCCATAGGAAATTCCTCTACCAGTTAAGATCCACAACTCAAAAGAAATGTATCATAGACCTATTCATGTGAATACAGAGGCCTGATGAGCGCGATGCAGACTTTGTCGCCCATTGGAAAGGACTCAGATAATCTCTTGACATCCCATTGAATCAGGAGGAACTACTGATGACGTGAGTAGGGAATGTAAAGACGGAATTGGTCCCCTTTTTGATCACCCAGTACAATACTGGGGGATTCTGAGACTTCTCTAACATGGCCCATCACCTAGAAGAAGCCCTTCAACAAGATATTGATGCATGATCATTGCCTCCTATAATTCCTGCGAGGAGGGCCACCAGAGTCGATCCCACCTTAGTAACCCAAATATAGGCAACCATGATACTAGAATTATTACTAGTGGAACTGACTCCACAGCCTCACAGAGGCCCTCCACTTCAGGGGCAACCTCCGTCTCAGCATCGCCCACTTTAGAATCAGCAGTTTCTCTTACGTAATGCACTGCCGCTGCCAAGGCGAGATAACCACGTTCCACCTCCTCGATAGGTTCCTCAAGCTGCTCATTATGTTCAAATGTCAAGGGCCCCCATTCATGATAGGAGAAAATGGACCAATGCGTTCAATGAGGCTCAGGTCCCCGGTTACTTCTGCATTTCTTTGGAGCAAGGGATTGTACGTTTTCTTGAACCCAAGAAGGTCAGAAGAGAAGAACCTCACTGATTGCCCTATCTACCTCCCATATCACCGAATACTAGGGAACACTCCCAAATAGTGCTTTGTGATCAATGACTGGCTCAAAGACTAGTTGGATAACAACATATTCCGGTTAGGCCCAGCCCCGACATAGGTGGCATGCATCTTCATGAGGCCAAACATTAGTGGTGACACTAAGGGCGAGTAGAATCAAGTTTATAATTGTGGGCCCCTAAAGTATGAGGACTGGATGGATCATAAAATAGTCTCTAATGCCCATGGTGTAATTTAAGAATGCATGAATCAGCTGAATCCTTTAGAAGCTACATCCACTACTTCTGCATCGTCGTCTCAACCATCCTCTTCACATAAGATCATGCACCGACGGTGCAGGGGAAAACATATTTCCCTTCCAATGACGTCGTCATCCCATACTATTGGCGACTTCATTCCCTCAGAGATGGTGATTACTCCCATAACTTGCCCAGTAGTGGATGAACCTTCATGTGATAGTCAAGGGCACACCTCAGTTAATACCATAGAGCTGGTAAACCCCTACACGACTCCTGATGATAAAGATCAGTAGGAAGATCCTCCCAACGTCCCAAGCCATTGTCAGCATCAATGGATTCGTGGATATATGGGTCATTGGAGTGCCTCATTCAGCACATCTAGCTAGGCTGTTCATGCTACAGAATCAAGGAAATAGGATTAGTATAGAGCTCAACATATGCAACCTCTTCATCTGATGTCATTATGTCTGCCTTCACTGTCGTTTGTGCTACTTGATCGAGTGGAGTCACCTCGACCGCATCGTGACCCACCAAGATTTGGTATAGTCTTATCTTAGCATATAGGCCCCAGTATGGTAGTCACTCCACATGTGTCGACTAGTGTGCAGAGGGACATTCCCAACACCAGTCAGCCATCGGTTCAGCCGGTAGGGCCCTCCATACCTCTAGTCACAAATAGGCCTCCAGTAAGTAGAAGCTCGTGCCTGGCATGAAAATATGATTTTCTAAAACACTTGGAAAAAATTTCAACAAGTCTCTCCATCCTTGAGGATCTTCTCCTATCGGGATACATGTATGAAGCCCTCGTTGAGGCATTAAAGAGCCCCCTTTAGTTTGATATGGATGTGGCAGCCATAGAATCCTTCCATTATGAGGCAATAAAGAATGATGAATGCCAGGACATCATCTCATTCAATGGGAATGATTATGGCTCCCAAATCTAGGGGAACATTCGTCCACTGTACATCACCATTCATTTCATTGGTGTGGAGGCATGCCGTTGTCTGGTTGACATGGGCTCTGGATCAACCTAATCCCGACTCAAACACTGTGAAAACTAGGATTGTCTAAATATGATCTAAGTCCCTATGACCTAATAATACTAGGTTATGATAGGATGGAACATTCACTAGTCAGCAAGATCTGCTTGAAGACATAGTTAGGTGGTCTAGTTGCGATCACTATATTTATTATTGTCTCCTAGGACACCTGCTACAACGCGTTGATGGGAAGACCATGGATCCACCTACATACAGCGGTTCCCTTATCATATCAACAATTCCTCAAGTACTCCCCTAATGTTCGAGTGGGTGTGCTTCAAGGTGAAACATCTCCATCTTCCTCTTTTTATGCCCACTATCTAGATGCTGACTACTACAAGAGAAATGGAAAGAAGATTTAGACCAACAAGGTCGAGCATTCAACGGCTTTGACCGACCCTTGGATAGATCTAAATGATGCTTACATCTTTCGAATTCACCAATTAGTGGCTACAATCTCGGACATGGGATAAGGATTTTTTGTGTCTGAGATGAGGGGGAAACACATTACCAAGCCTAGGAAACATAGGAAAATCACCTCCTACCCCTATACAAATCAGGCTCTGGTGATCCCAGAGCCTCATCCTCCCATAAGGTATCGGGATGTCCGCCCCAAAGAAATGAAAATATGTCATACATGATTGTTTCACAAGTATGGGATAAACCAGATCAAGCCCACACTCCACTACTACTTTGACATCATCAAACATGGCCCCTTGGGCTAAAAACCAGATGGGATCAGATCGATAGCCTTCATCGCTATGGTTGCGGTGGCACAGGAGTCCCCCGATGGGATGTCCACTACAGCTCAAGCTTGTACCATTCTCCCATCAGGATCTTTCGACTCAGAAGAAACTCCCCCCACTAATTATCCTTCCTCCATAAGCAGAGAAGAGGATTTAAAGGATGCTCCTCCCACATTTGAAGTGGGTGTCTCTACCATAGTCGACGAATTGGTATAGGTGAACCTCAGTAGGGAGGCAGACCTGAGACCCACATTTATCAGTGCAACCATAAACCCTGAGGAGAAACATTGGTACGTTGACTTCCTTAAATAGAATAGTGATTTGTTTTCCAAGAGTTACGATGAGATTCCAGGAGTAGATCCATAGGTATTCATCCACCGCCTCGGTCTTCTGGAAAATCACCACGGGTTCAAGCTACCTCCCAGAAAGATGCACCCTTCTAGAAGTGCCACGGTCAAGGATACATTTGACAAGCTCATCATGGCCAATTTCATTAAGGAGGTATAGTACACCAAATGGTTGGACAATATTATACCAGTCTGGAAGAAGAACTAACAGATCGGAGTCTGCATCGGCTTCTATGATCTCAATTGTCAGTGTCTGAAGGATTATTTTCTCCTCCCTGTGATGAAATTGTTGATCAATGCAATAATCGGGTTCCAAGCCCTCTCCTTCATGGATGGGTACTCCGGGTATAACCATATCGGCATGGCCCCCACAGATAAGGAATATACATCTATCAAGGCACCACAAGGTACTTTCTGTTACCAGTTCATGCCCTTCGGTTTAAAATATATAGTTTACACCTATCAGCATTCCATGTATCGCATATTTTGGACAATCCTTGGGACAGTGGTTGAATTTTATGTGGAAGATCTAGTGGTCAAATCTCACCAGCATCAGGAGCATCTCTAGGATCTTGGGAAATTGTTCAGCTTCCTCTGTTCTCACCACCTAACGATTAACCCATTGAAGTGTACATTCAGAATCACCTATGGAATGTTTCTCATCTTCGTTGTCAGATACCGGGGCATCGAGATTGACCTAGAGAAGATCAAGGCCATCAACCAGATGTGTCCCTTGAGAAATATCTGGGAGATTCGAGGTTTTTAAGGCTGCTTTTGATAAATTATCCAATTCATTGCGAATTTGGCTGGGAAGTGTAATCCTGTTTCTCATCTCATGAAGAAAGGCACAATCTATGAGTGGGACGAGGAATGACATGCCACATTTGAGGAAATCAAGCAATATCTTCTATAGCCTTGGGTCATAATGACACATATCACTAGGAATCTACTTGTACATTATGTGACAAACCTAAAATGATCTCTCTATTCCCATATTTCCTAGATGAAAAATGAGGGAACAAAGAACATCCTTTAATACCTCAGCCACATGCTCCTCGATATGGAGACCAGATATTACCCTATCAAGAAGAGCTGCGTTGCGCTAGTATTTGTTGTACAAAAGTTGTGACATTACATACAACACCACATGGTACATCTGGTATCCTGAGTAGATCCATTGAATTGTATCCTAAATCGACCCATGGTGATAGGCCATCTAGATTGGTTGGCGGTAATCCTCAAGTAGTTCGACATCAGGTTCGTGCCTGAGAAGGCTATCAAGGGAAAACCATTGGTAGAACTCTTTTTTCCCATCTAGATCCTTCTGACCAGTCTCTGGAACTCGTTTTCTATGATGAGGCAATCCTCTCGGTATACCTAGACATGTCGTGTTGGCAGATGCACTTTGATTGTGCTTCCCAAAGCCCCACCGGCAGGAGGCTCCATGATCCCATACTCAATAGGGTGTGACTGGGTATCGTCTTTATTATACCAGCACATTCCATTATTCCATACTCATTCCTACATTCGAAGGGCTACACCAACATCGAGGTAGAGTATCAGGCTCTCATCACAAGCCTCGAGCTAGCCCTCAAGATTGATGTTCCCAATTTACATGTGAAAGTGGATTCCAAACTAGTCATCAAGAAGAACAATGGTGACTATGTCGTTAGAAATATAGAGCTCTACCATTATTGAAGCATACTATCAAGCTAATGTACTAGTTCCCATATCAACCATAATTTACTAATGTCCCTCGATATCAGAATGGTCGGGATGATTCCCTTGCCAGGGTAGCTACAACACTTGCAGAGCCCGAAAAGAATGATCTGTTTATCCATGTGGCGCACCAAAGAGTAATTTCTCCCATCACCCTAGATGACAATGAGAGCCTACAGGTAAGACACCTTACCATCGGCGCATCAAAATTAGGACCCCTAGGTCCCCAGGATTCCATAATTGTAGTGACTCAGGATTGGAGAACCTACTTTGTCTAGTACCTCCAAAACGGTAATCTCCCCACAGATCGGGCCAAGCGTGAGTGAATCCGATGACATGCATTACAGTTCACCCTCCGGGATGGCCCTATTCATGAGAAGAACCTCTACAAGTTCATGTTTTATGGGGATATCCTCCATTTCAATCTAGTATTCAAGATTTCTTAGGTCACGCAAGAGGTTCAGGCTAGTTTTAGTGGGGCTCATCAAACCGAGCCAAAGAAATCTCACCAGATCCAATGACTGGGGTACTTTTGGGCCTCCATGATTCATGACAGCATCAAATTCACCAAGAGGTTCCATGCATACCAAATTAATTCAAACATAATGCATTTTCCACCAAAGCCTCTTCAATCCACCAAGTACTCCTGGCCATTTGCAGTATGGGGACTCGATGTCATGGGAACTTACCCATCGGTGACAGCTCACCAGTGCAGGTTCATCCTGATTGCTATAGATTTCTTCTCAAAAGTGGACAAAGGTAGTTCCACTCAAGGAGGTCAAGTCCCATTCCATCATTGATTTCTTGAGATCCAACATCATCTACAGGTTTGTAGTCCCCCATGTCGTCCTCACCAATAATGGAACGAACATCCGGGCAGCTGAACTAATGAAACTGTATGCTAGGTACAACATCTGTTCTAACCACACATCCCACTACATGCAAAATAAAATGTGTAGATAGAAGAATTAAACAAGACCCCCTCTAAAACTTTTCATAAAATGGTTGGTCAGAATAAGAAGACTTGGCCATACAAGATCCGCAATTCCCTATGGGCTTATCGAACAACAACTCATAATTCCACCTAGGTGACCCAAATTCCCTGGTGTATGGAACAGAGGTGGTACTGCCCATCAATATTTTGTTTCCCTCATTGCGCACATCTTTATATAATCATCAAGAACCAAATAAAGTAGCTGAAATCTGCCTGTCTAAACTAGAATCACTTCCTGAGAATAGGCTTCAAGACCTACACATTCTGGAAAGGCACCATAACAAAATGGATAGATCTTTAAATAAGAATTTTCAACTCTACTTCTTTCAAGGCGACTTGGTACTGGCTCTCAGGACACTAATGATACCCGGTAAGAGACCACCCAAGTTGGAAACCAAATTGGAAGGACCATACATTGTTCACAAGGTTTACTCCAATAGAGAATAATCCTTGATCACCATGGATGATGAGTGTATAATTCCTCCCATCTATGCCAAGTTTATAAAACAATACTTTTCCTGAGCAACCTGGTGGTCCTGCATGACCCTATACCACTAGGTCCTGCATGACCCTAAACTATATGTCCCACAAGCCCATAAACTGCCATGTCCTGCATGACATTAAACTATAAATCATCCCTCAAGATGTTAAACATAACCATTATAACAACATATGGCTTGATTCCCATCTGTATGGGATACGTAGTAATACTCAGATGTTATGTCCTGAGTCCATCCCCCAAACTCTTTTCTCCGACTATTCCCCATGGGTGTAGTTCTCTTGGAGGACCATGGTGTAGTGTAGTCTTCTTTAGCTCCACTCATATCTGGTGTATAAGGGTCGCACCATGTGCTCCCTTCTCTTTATTATATTCTCCCACGTCCTCACCGCATGACGCTAAACTGCCTGGCCTTCCAGAAATATGTGTGGCATGATTCCCATCCTCATGGGATACATTGGACCGCCCAAGAATTTTTTCTATTGGACTAGCCCATACTTTAGAATCTCCCCTTGGGACAGAACACATGGTGTGGTGTTGGACTCCTCTCTAATTCACACCGACTTCATCATTACCCCACCATAAATCCAACCCAATGGAGACTGTCACCTCTGTCACCGCCCTGCTTGACTTTAAAATTCACGAGCACATCGGTGCTTCACTCACCCCATTGCATAAGACTCTATTATATTTTACATCCAAATAGACCCTCGATTGGTATGGATTCTCAGCACAAGGGCCCTCCTACCATTACAAGACAACTTCCTACAGGGTTCTGAACAACAAGTTGATACAAGTCACGATTTGCAAATACGGTCAGTGATCGATACTCATTTTTTGTTCGCATTTCAAATCCACATGATACGGACAATGTGTTTTGAATATGGTCAACATCTATACATTGTTGTTTTCACTAATCAATATGTCCCAATCATTGAGTGTAGAGGTTCATTATATCTCACCATCTCTTCAATCTTCGATCTGCCTTGGGAAGGAGTGCGATTCTAGCTGGTGGTCCCTTATGTGATGTAGAGATCGTAGTCCTACTCCTTTTCCCACACCGAGCATTGCTCATGTAGGATTTGGAGCTAAGATATGGAAATCCCAGCATTAGAGGCCATATGGCTATATTTGGCCAGGATCCCCACCCTCAGTTCCCTCGACCCTTCTGAACCCTTGGCCTATGTTCTCATCTTGGAGTGTGCAGTGTGTTATGGACTGACGTCCTTATTCATGTCGGAATAATTTTACATGATGCAATACCCCCTTTTGAGACACCCCTCCATTTATCATCCCTTCCGTGTGTATAGGCCCCTCCATGCTTCGTGAGAAACATCATTATGGTTTCCATCATCTTTTAGTTCCAAAAGGTCCCCTGAATGGAAGAGATATTTATCCTAAGGCCTCTTCTACCATTTCAGGCCGACATCCCCAACATCCCTAGACCTTCCGGGGCCTTGGTACTGAGGTCTAACTTAGTACTGTATGGTGTGGTATGGTATTATGTCCTCATTCACGTAGGGCTACTCGTCGTGTCGTACAAATCCCTCATTAGGGTATCATGTCCTTACTTTGTGTTCTTTTCTCAAGACGATAAACTACACAAAATCCTCTAGAACTATGTGCATCTTGATTCACATCCTCATGGGATATGTTAGACCACTCGGATACCTAGTTTTTGGGCCCATACATACTTATTGGAAATCCCCCTATCATTTTGGCCTCTTGGCCTGAGTTCTTCCAGGAGAGTGGTATATGGTGAGATATGGGTTTATATCTCGATTCACGTCAAGTTTATAATAGCCACACTGCATAACTCTCCTTCCTTATTGGCCTTCTCTCCCTTTCCCTATACTCATCATTTTTAGTCGACTTCCTTTCAGTTGGGTCCCTCAACCCTCTTCGGTGACTTGACAATGTGCCCAAGAGTGATTTGGTCCAACACCTAGAGTGTTGAATTCTACCCGTACATGCTCTCTCCGACCTTCTTGGATTCATGTTCCCTTTCATTAGGGTTTCCATCATCATTCACATCCTAAGGGACCCCAAAATTTCATGGAAGATCGGCCCAAGGGAACTCCTACCAATTCAGGCCAATGTCCTAGAGGTTTTTGAGAAACAAGTTGATACAAGTCCCGCGTTGCGAATACAGTCAGCGATCGACACTCATTTTTTATTCCCATTTCAGGTCACACGATAAGGATACTGTGTTTCAAACATTGTCAATAGTCATCCTCCATCATCACACCAACCTCATTAAGCCCAAAATTTCGGTCACATGATTCACATCATTTTCCACCCCATCATGTGCAAGTGGAATCTTGACACTCCCGGTGTTATTCCTCTTTGCACATCTACATGTTTGGTGGAAAAAGATGTAATATGGAATTCTTTGGTGCTCTGCACTGACTTCCCCTTTACGTACATTCCATGTATTGAGATGATCTCTTCTTCCCTTATTTCCTACACCGAGTTCGACTCACATGTGCTTAGGGATTGGATTGAGGTCTCCACCTATTTGGTAGAGTTCCAATTCTCCATGGTGGTCCGATCAATAAGGCCTTAAACTAAGATCTATTTGTGGTTCCTCACTTCTATTTTTACTTTTGGGATCTAACCCTTATAGGACCATGTGGTGTGGCGCATGTTGGATTATACCCTTATTCACGTCAGCTTTGTAATAACCGCCACATGCATTCCTCTTTCTAGGAGTTAGACCCTCTTACATTCTATCCAACATGACATTAAATTGTATGTTGTCTTCAATGACGTTTAAAGGCACCTTCAAGAACTACATATGTCTTGATTATCATTGCCATGGGATATGTAGGAACACCCAAACGTCTCATCTTTGGGTCCAGCCCAATTGAGAGCTAGACTCTCATGTCCCATATCATGTAACCCTTTCTGACCCCTTGACCTGAGGTTTCTCTCACGAAATCGCGCGCAGTGTGATGTGGACCTCGTCCTCATTGATGTCTGGTATACTTTATCACACCATGCATATTTCTTCTTGAACATCATCTCTCATGACCAAGCCATATGATGTTAAACTATGTCTCCTGGTCTTATCACATGACCCTAAACTGAGACATTATCGTCCTGGCCACACGAGGAAAAACAGAACTTCATCGTGGTGTCCTCACTCGAGAGGACATCATTTTTGGTATTGGTCACACACCATACCATTTTCAATTCCCACATAAGGATTGATTCTTGCGGAAATTCATGGACTTTTTATCCTAGCTCCATCACTTCACAAAAAAACACTCATTCATCCTAGAGGACAAACATGATCTATCAAATACTACTTTTTTGGTGTGAGGGCTGGACCCGAAAAACCTTATTTTCTCTAGGGAATAGTACCTTACCATGCCATATTAAGAACCTCATATAGATTGATTCTCATTATCATGAGATACGTATGAATACATGGGCACTTCACCTGTGGCCCAACCTAATTTTTTTTGGTCCCTCGACCTAAGCACATCCCCAAGGAACACATGGTAATCTGGACCACAGGTCCTCATTCACATCAGGTTTTGTAAGTACCTCATCATGTGTCTCCCACATTCCCTACCATCTATTGGTCTGATCTCTATGACCATAAAATAAGATAACTCTGCGCCCTTACCATAAGATATCAAACCACCGGTATTTTCCAGAACTACATACGGCTTGATTCCCATCCTCATGGGATACATTGGGATGCCCATGCACTTCTCCTTGGGCCCATCCACAGGGTCATTAACCCTCCTTCCCCTGGCCCTGATCATGGTCCACACTCTATGACCTTAAACTAGGAACCCAAAGTCCATGTAACATGGATTTAAACTATTAACCATGGTCTAGGATGTATAAACATTAAACTATGTGCACCGTCCTCACCGTATGACGTTAAACTACGTGTCTATCGTCCATATTGGTATGACATAAAACTACATGTCATTCTAGGTCCTTACCAGGGAGGTCCTGTGTAAATATAGGAATGATCCTTGATTAGACTGGTACATTCACCTAATGTGCTCTCACCACTGTGATGTTACTTCAAGAGTGTTGGGATCCATTCAAACAACCCATCACTCCACACTCCATGCTTTTTGTACGATTTATTCATACCCTCGTCCTCTTCCAACTCTAAAAGAACCCCAAAACAGTATGGATGATCGGCCTATGTCTCGCCTATTGTCCAAGGCCGATGTTATGGAAGACTAATGGATGACATTTTTGAGTCAAGTCTCATGTTTCAAACATGGTCGGCAGTCAGCCCTCATTTTTTAATCCCATTCCAAGATAAAAAAATAAGGACATTGTTTTTCAAACATTGTCAACAGTTATCCTTCATTGTCATGCCATCCATACAATGTTCTGAATCTTTGGTATCATGATTAGAATTTCCCATTCATTTATGTTCGGATTAAGCCAAACTCCCCTCACGTTACCCCTGTTGTGTTCTAGAGAACATTGGAAGGATGACACATCGATTACTCTGAGGCCCTCATCCTCCAATCGGGCCTCTCCCTTTTCATCCTAAAAATCCAAGTTGTTTTTTCAAAACTCGGATGCCTGAATCCAGGTTGGAACTCCTATATTAAAATTATGTAATAGTGTGAGCATCCAGTGTTTCTCACATCGGGCACGACCCATGCGAGATTATCAATGAATCACTATTTATTTCAGGATTGTGGGTAGAAGGAATTAAACCAAAAGAACAAGTAAATAAATCTATCTATACATGATGTTCATAAAAAGAGTCAGTTAGGAGAAATGAGTTTATGAGTTTGACCAAAACATGTCCCTTAAGGATCAGATTCTCAGATTTATCGTTCTAGTCCCGCTACCTTTTGTCTTGTGGCCTCCAGGATTGCTTCCTGCCCCTTAAGAACCCTCTCTTCATCAGCGTCCATAGAGCATAGTGCACTTTCCCTAGACTGTGTTTTCACCTGTTCAGTTTGATGTTCTGTCATTTGGTGACCCGATTACACTACTTACTCTTGGGAATCTGCCAGTTGGGCCCTCAATTTCTCCACAAGATCGAAACAGATTGCAATGAATATCTCCTTTTATTTCATCTGTTCTTAAAGGAACCAGATCTCTTGTTCCACCTTCAAAAATGCTTGGGTACTCCCTGAATCTTTCTGGCACTGGTCAACATCAGAGTTTCAGCCACTCTCATGTATCTTCTCATCCATATAGTCACAGACTTTTGAATGAAGATGATGAGCATCCACCCCTCCAGCACAGAGAAAGCGCAACCAGGTATGGAGCGATCCCATCCGTTTTAGCCATTGTGTCTAAGGCTGAACGAGAAATATCTTGATTCAATTCATACATTTGTGCCATATCATGTGGATATAATAGAAAAACTCTTAATAAGAATCATCTATCTCCTCAGGATCTGCAAAACGATAGTCGCGGAAAGATGATAGGATATCAGCGACAAGGTCTTCTTCGGGTATTCATCCCAAGGGGATAGGTTCTTCAACACCTGGGTGACCTTCCTCTATTTCCTTAGTTACGGTAGCACATTATATAACTTCAAGCCATGCCCTAGCACTAATATCACTGATATCCACAAATCAATGCACACCAAGTGCTCGGGTCGGGTTGGTTTGGGAAGTATTCCCTGAATGGGCCGAAATTGTTTCCATCGATTCACTCATGGTTGGTCTGGATTTAGCGGCCTGCCAATCCTCCAATGCTGTGATTACTACACAAAAAATCAACACCCTAATCATTCAGGTTCTCTGATATCCAATACAAGCGTTTATGTGTTAAACATTACAAGCACTCAGTGAATCAGCCTCTGGGGTTTCCACCGCCGCATGAGCTTTCAAGGTGGGGGATCCATCAACACTCGTTAGCTCAATAATGGGAGTCGTCTCCCCTTCATGTTCTTTTGGAACTTACTCCCCCCTTAGGATAGTGCTCCTTGGTTGCCCCCAATATCCAATTGAGTAGGATAAAGTACTCCAAATGAAATTTAGAAAAAAATAGATAGAAGAAGAAAATGGGAGGGGAGGATGGATGAGCAATGAGGCATACCTCAAGTAGCTCAGTTATGTCTGAATCAGAGCCAAAAATCATTCCACTCTCCTGAAGGCTCCCTTAGTGGGCTGACCCTTGAGACCCTCCACCTCCAAGCACCTCTTTAGCCCCCACTTCTTCACCCACTTTTTATTCTTCCTCCTCTACTGACTCACTGCCATCTGGCTCCTCATTGTTGTCGTCATCCTTAGGTGATGTTTTTTTTGGATCATGATCCTAGCCAAACATCACCTTCACCATGAATGTTGGTTCCTCAAACTGACCACATTCATTTGCATAAGCATATATTTCCTTCAGGTATGCATACTGAAGATTTATGTTCACCCTGTCATCAACCCAGATGAGTCCGACCTTTGGGAGTTGGATTACATCTCATACCATCTTTTTCTAGTGGGATTAGATTCCCATCGACTGTCATATGGTCAACTAGGCCGACCATAGAGCTAGGAAGATTGGATCATTGGAACCCTATAGTAGGTACCTTATTTCATTCTTGGGAAGTTCCCTGCCAACTCCGTGATCCCCACTCCCCTTAGGTGATGAGGGCATGACCACACCTTGCGACATTCCTGCTGCTGTAGTCCCAGCCTGTGTGGACCCAGTTTACCGACTTGCTTCTGACCTTTCCTCCCCAAAAATTCCATATCTTCTCTCTCACTATCTAGGTTCTACACTGGGTACCTTGATCTACTGAAAATCCTTTTGAAAAATCCCCTCAGGGTAAGCTACATTCCAATTTTCGACATATTCTTTCGAGAGGCCAGTATCAACTCCAGTGGGGGGAAGGGTAATTTCGTCGCTAGAGACGTGGGTTGTGAACATCAAACACATTTAGTGAAGAATTTATGGATTAATTTCATCCTATAAATCTATATACACATTATTCGGCATCCTCTAGAGGCATCCAAATTTCTTGGAGAATCTTGACGACACGTAGGGATCACAATGGATCTTCCCATCAACATTGGCCACAAGAACCCCACCTCTGATGCTCTGGAAGTATTCCATTTTCTCCAATGATCCTTGCCCATTTTCTATCATTTGGACAGTTAGAGTAGGGAATGGACTAAAAGATAAATTTCTATGATTGCTAATCCTGATCCTTACCCCCTCCTCATTGAGTGTCAACAGCATGACCCCAACAATATTCAGCAAGGAAGACTGTAGGATGTTACCCAGAGGATGAATGGCGTTCGGAAAGGTATATCTGATGCATTGAGCGGTGATCCAGCAATCAAAGATCTAGAAGGGCCAATAGATCCTCCTTGGTGATCCCCCCCTCAAAATGTGCCCTAGAATGGCGTACAAATAGGATAATATAGGGAATACCATATTGAACCTCTGATTTTCTACCATGATGTCTGCCATCACTAATTCCACTATACAAACGTCTATCCTTGTGTCCCTCACAAGTAAGATCCACCCACTCAGGAAGGTTGCAAGAAAGCCGGAGTACCGGATGTTCGGGTACCGACTCTCATTTATACTGAATCCCCATGATTGATATTCCCCTACCTCCAGGATCATCCAGTACGGCCCTCTTTTGCTCCTCTATGCCGTGGTCGGACGCCGTCTTTCTCACCCCGACATCTTGACTTTTTGATATCTTTGCAGAAACCAGCTAAACCATTTTGTATAAACAATGTCTTTGAAAAGGTCCTTGACTCCTAGCGTCTCCTTAGCCAACTCCAACATATTCCACATTAGGATGGGAGTTCATGGTCTATCCCCCCATATGTTCCTCGTCAGAAGGAATTCATCTTATTGGTGCCCATCTAAAGGGATACCCTCAATGTTTTGAATGTCCCAAAGACTGATACAAAATTCTCCATAGTGATGATGGAAGGTGTTGGTATCAGGGGATGATCAGGTAAATAGCTCTTACTTGATTTCATGCTGATAGTATACATGAAACTACGACATCTACACCACCACGAACAATCCGATGTGCCGCAGTTCGGCCCCAAACTAGTCACACGTCTGGTATAACCAATACGCCCAAGCCCATTAACTTATCAAATTGCCTCCAGACCGCATGTCCCAATCCTGGAGCCCAAATTTAGTTTCGTTGGTGACCCTAATTCAGAAAGTACTTGCATAGTGGGCCGTAGAATCTTCTACAGCTAGGTCACTTCCTGAAATTGTTCTGGTCCAGGGGTTCAGGATGTACACATCAATATGTCTAGTTTCTCTACTAGGATGGCCATAGTTTGGTGATATTATACTAAGGG
Organism: Viscum album; assembly: GCA_963277665.1. Classification (NCBI taxonomy): domain Eukaryota; kingdom Viridiplantae; phylum Streptophyta; class Magnoliopsida; order Santalales; family Viscaceae; genus Viscum; species Viscum album. Next base: position 213,430,840 of record OY728119.1, on the reverse strand, counting down.
AGGTCATCCTCGTGGGTCACCCATAACCGTGGTGTGTCTACTTCAAATCCTGGCATGGGTACCTCCTCCAAAATAAAAAAGTCCCATATTTCTATGTTCTCAGACAACACATACTCCTTTTGGACTGGGGTCAACATGTTTAAGAGAGTTTTTTTGCAGGATACAATTTTTCAGTCACCTTAAACCTCATGATTGGCAATCATCTCAGACCTTCTTGTGGTGAACACAACTTCTCTCTCAGCGTCATCCCAATTACTTTCCATATTATTCCAGCAAGGTATAAAAGAGTTGGCACTTAAAGAAGGCTATGGTGTGCAAACAATCAGAAGGCTTCATGAACAGCTAAGGTAGTGGTGTGAAAACCCCCGGTCATGCGCATAAAAAAACAGTCGAACTCAGATAATTACACTACATGAAAGTGTTTTTCATGCAAATAAAGTAAGTTTTTCACGCGCGAGAGCATAGGACTTATCGTTAAATAATCTTCGTATGGGTTGAGGGACTTGTGAGGGTTTTTATAGACACAGAGTTGAGTGTTTGGGTGAACGAAAAACCTTTTATGTGCCATTTTGACCTTTTATGCCTTGAAGCTATTTTGGGTCTGCACCGACACTAGGAGGCTGTGCATCTCAGTATTTCCCTCAAAATCTGACATTCATTTACCCTCTCCGAACCTATTCGGGGGGGGGGCATTTGTAGATGCCTAATTATGCTCTATTACTAGAAAAGGGATATTTTCATATATAGATAATGAATATTTTGAGTCGATGATTTATTCCTGGAGGGCCAGAATTTATGCTCGAAAAAATACAAGAGATTTGTGAAATACATCTCCCTCGTGCAAAAAACTATGGGATACGAGGGAGTTCATCCACGCTGAATCGAAAATGTTAATGCCGCCAACCAGGGTGCACAATCCTTCACGACGCCGACCAGGGAGAGAAATCCTTTTCACAATAGACCAAGGCGCGAAATCCTTCGCGTCACCGACCAGGGCAAGAAAACATTCGCACATGATGATTTTCATGTGGACCTAAGGACCTGGAAGGCCTATAAATAGAAGGCTTCCCCTTCAAATTATATAGGAGTAAGAATACTTACCACCTCATGTGTGGAAAATCCACCACATCAGTGCAAAAAAAATGGATTTAAGGTATGGGGTTTTTCATGACAGGGCTCCTAGGGGTCGGCCTTCATGTAGGACCACCAAGGCTTAACCCTAGACCAAATTACTTCAGGACACTTCCCTTGCATGCAATCCTTTACACATGTGTGAAAAGAATTCCCTTTTCATGCAATTCATTCTCATTTCATGCAATTCTTTCTAGAAAAACTCAAACTTCGACCAGTTCGGGTGAACAACTACTCTGACTTGCACAAAATCCACCTAGTTTGCGTGCAAAGCCTCAGCTCCCCTTCACGTGTGAATATCTTTGATTTTAAGCACCCCCGGTATCTTTCACTCAATTATTCAAATTTCACACCAATTTCGCACAACCCTCTCCAATTGTGCGTGAACCTCTAGGACCACTCACCTCGTCCATTTTTTCACAACTGCTCCATTTTCATGCGAGCCTCCCTCCTTACGTGTATCCTTTTTCATGTTCTCGATGTCCCTCTTCTGTACATCATCTTCGGGTGACTCTAGCACCCAAAATATCTTCATCACACCCCGTTTTCTTGTGCGACCTTCTCGGATTTCATGAAGCAATTTCAATGTCCCTTGGGAGATACTTCCCACTGTGTTGCTTCGCCTCGTGCTTCTTCCCATAGGCACACTAATGACTATTGATTCACCACATAGCCATGATAACGTGGTCCCCCAATGGGATCACCACATGACACCCCAAACCATGGAGTTGATGATGCCTTCTCCTCCCCAAGGGTGGGTGGGTATCATTCATGTATGTCTTAGGGGTGCGGACTGAACCCACTATGTCTGAGATGCATGACATTAAACTATAAAGAGCCATCATCCTCAGCACACGACATTAAAATTTGACCTCACCTCTTTCTTCATACATGGGGTTCCCCACCATGGACATTTTGGATTCCCACTAGTCTCTATAAGAGTGTGACCATTCCTCACATGGAATGAGATCCTCTTTATTGGAGTAGAGTTTTTATATGGGGAAAGGGAAACCACCTCAGGGTAATCCCCTAGCCTTTTTACGGGAGGTAGTATCCCTACTCATCCTTTCTTTTTTTGTGACAATGACCAAGAGGTGAGAGGGGCACATGGAAACATGTTACCTCGTCCATCTCTCTTTGGGATTTATCACCACCGGGCCTCCACCCTGGAGTATGTCGCAGTCTCCATCTCCCCAGGGCCTCGAACCTCACGTATGACCATGTTTCCTCTTTGGGCCACTAACCACGTGTGAGCCCCATTCCACATACCATAGATGCACCTTTTGTGAAGTGATCTTCAGGTCTCTACTACCTCTTGTTTCTCACACTGAGCAGGACTCACATGGGCTTAGAGTAAGCATCGATTATGACATCCTCTCTCGGCAGCCTAGAGTGTAAGACCTGAGAAACATTCCTTAACTATGAGGACTTTGATCCTTGCCACAGAAAGGTATGTAGGAAGCCTCCCTGAGGTTCAAGCCCATCACCTAGTCATTCTGATCCACTTCACGTCAGTTCACCAAACTTCATCCTGAACTACGAGGACTTTGATCCTTGGCAAGAAAATGTATGTAAGAATCCTCCCTGAGGTTCATGCCCACCATCTATTAGTTCTGACCATCTTAACATTGGATCACCAATCCCACCATCCATTTGGACCCCAATTCATCATTCATGTTGGTTCACTGACCCTACTTCTCTCGAACTACGGGGAATTTGATCATTGCTATGGCAAGGTACAAAGGAAGCCTCCCTGAGGATCAAGCCCAAAAACTATTGGTTCCAAACACTCCACATCATTCCACCCCCATCTAGAATGATGCTAAACTGTCTGCCCCTTTTGTGACCCATCCAGCGGTAAGACATTGTGATCTCTACTAAGCGGTAAGACATCGTGATCCATAATCAGCGGTAATCCATCGTGATTCTTACTCTGTGGTAAGTTGTTTTCAAATTAATTCGGCATTATGCTATTGTCAAATTAAACCCAACGGTAATCCGTTTTCATCCCCCTATATATGGACCCACATCTATGGTCCGTCCTAGTGGTGTCAGATCAACCTCAGGATTCTAACCATGTGTAAGACCTAGTATATCATCGGGTCATTGTCCCCTATGCACACCCTAATCCTATTCCTTTACTGATGTACGTGGATTTTGATTCCCTACCATGGGGATAAATAGGAGGTCTCTTCAAGGCTCAATCACAACATCACCATCTCCCTCGAGTCGACTCTATCTCATTATCCATCCACTTCACTTAACCAAGCATCACCCGTCATGATCCTTACCCGGGCCACCACATTCCACTGAGATCATGCCAATTCACCTCTTCACTGCTCCTAGCAGTAACCGGGTAACTAAACACACAGTATCCCCAACATCAGTATTCCTTCTAGGGGTTTCACCTATCTGATCCACTCTATTCAGTGTTCTGATTAGTCTGATCGGTCTTCTTTAGACGTTAAACTCGCGGAATACCGCGTGTTAAACATAGGAAGATGAGAAAATCCTCAGCGACATGCCTATGGCATATAATTCCCCGCATTTGATGTGGGACACCTTGGGCTTCCGTTCCCTCGAGAAGCCCTATAATAGGGGGACGAAAACCCAAACGTGCTAGTGTTCCAGTGTCTAGATACACCAGTGTTGTCCTACGAGACTACTGCCCCGACTGAAGGTTGCTACCCTAGCTGGACCCCATGGAATGTCCCGACAGAAGAAACATAATTAACTAGAATCCATGAAGATATGGCCCTGGGAAGAGTTTCATTAACAATGTATTAAATATATAAGTGTGACCCAGACTATGTGACGAGTTCTGAGGAGGAATCCACACAAGGAAGAACTGACATCCCATCATCCCTTTTCGATCAAGGAGAAAACATCTCTGATCAAATAACGGATGATGCCCGCCTTTGGAAAGTGAGAATATAGGGCAACAAACAGCTCCATCATCCTCAAATTAGAGGGATATGGACATGCCCCAACGAAAGTGTCAAAAACAAAAATAATGAAAAAAATCCTATTTTTCATGAACCATGTGAAAATACCATTTTACAGATTATGGGTTTGGTTACCTTATCATATAGAGTCCAAAACCTAATATTGGAAATTAAAAATTAATTCTTTTCTTCTTCTATATAATCCCACCTAAACTCCCATTCCTCTTCAATAAAAAATCTTGGAAAAATAATTTAATATGTAATTACCTCTCTATATCCTTCACTATGTGACCCTAATCTCCTAATAATCTCCTCATATGGTTTTCGAAGCACCCTCTTATGGATAGGGACCCTCAAATTCTACTATTTATTCATGAATATTCTTTAAATTATGATTTTTTTGATTTTTTCATGTTAGGATATGTTTAAAAACATCCACATGACTTTTATTATGATTTAAAAGTGATTATATACCCATTTCACTTTAATTTAACCCTTCCATTAGTATATATGTACCCCCACGATGCCTCTGAAATTATTCTATGATTTTGGATGATAAACATTTGTGTTGTAAATATCCATCACCATTTCCACTCAAGGGAACTCAAATAGATGTAACTATCCTCCATTTATTGGGAATTTTTATTTATGTAACACACACGTCTTAATCATGGGAGTACATGTAATGAAATATATTCTCATTTTGTGTGATCTACGTGGGACACTTATGCGTGTACATGATGTGAAGGCGACAGGTGAGCCCAAAATTATATAACCCTTCAATGCATTAGGTTATGTGTTTATCTCATGGTATTCCATGTACGATGCATATGAGGTTATCCTAAGAAATCTATGTTATGATTTCCTCATGTCAATCCTTGACTTATGTTTATGACTTCATCTCTTATATTGTTTCCACTTTCCTATGTTTATTTTATGTTATCGTGATATATAATTCCACATTGCTCAAGATTATGATTAATCAACCATCTTATATTACCTTGATATGCCTCTTGGATAACATGTATTTGTTTACCTTATGCTATTATTTATTTATTATGTTACTAGTATTTATAGCTCACCCTTTTCTTATGTACAACCCCAGGTTATCCCATAAAGTTTTACAAGATCCACGGAATATAATGGAATGTTTTGGAATTTTTAAATAGTTATGTTGTACCCATGTTTCAAGTTAATGTTCTATGAACCTAATTTCCCAAATACACTAGGACACACAATCTTTTAAGGTTGTATTAAGTGTATCATTATGTAATAATTAATGAATTATGGTGAAATAAAATATTGGTTGTCACACATACACCAAGTTTTTTTAGTTTAAATGAATCAAAATATCCATTATTTGTGTAATATGGTCAATTTTATCTTCATTACATGGAAGAAAAGTTTATTTTATAGTTTGGTGTGGAATTAGTCATGCGAAATACTTCAGTTATAGATTTTCATTATGTGGTTTGTGTAATAAAACACATAAAAACCATTATTTAAATATGAATTTACATAAAAAAAGATTTCATTATAATGGAAGTAGCATTTATTTTAAAATTTTAATATAAATAAATATGTATCAAGTCTGGACATAGGAATAATGTTTTTGTTAACTAACTGCAGATAATAAAAATCTTTCAAACCCATGATCATTCTAGCCTACAACGTGATGAGGTATTACCCAATATCCATAATAACAATTATAGATCTATCTTAATATAATATATCTACCTCACATAAGGAAATATTTAAAAATATACATATTTCTTATATTTGAATACATATGTGGGACTTCATGTTTTATCTACTACCCAATTTGTAGAAATAGATATATTATATTAATAAAAAAATTCAGATGAAGCCTCCCCTTAATTATATGTATGGGATAAATTATTCATCCAGTGTCCCTTATTACTGCTTTAAAACCATTTTATTCCCCTTGATCCTCAACTTCTTAAAAAGAAATTGAAAATAATCTTTAGAAAAGGATTTATTATTAGAGCTATTGACATGACTTTTCCTTTTATTCATCGTAAGGAGAAAATGATTTTTACACTTCATATGGTTTTCAATTAGAAGACGTAGAGTGAGAAAGTCTAGGTGGGACATCTCTACATTGTTCATATTTAAATCTATAGTAAAACTATAGAAGATATGAGGGAGTGATGAAATAATGAGGTTTGTGAGAGGTTATCTGGAAATAATAAACATTATAACCTCTAGGCACACAATGTAGATAATTGGTTTTACTATGTGAGGCATAGCTGGTGCACCTTATCATGGTTTTCGTTTGAATAGTGCATGGGATTTCTCAAACCAATCCTATATTTCACTATCCTAAAAAATATCATGAAGATTGTGTAGCATTATATAGGAATCTATATTCTCAAGTGACTTCATGAGTTAATTAGACATGGATAAAAAAATCAAACACTGAACATATTGCAATTTAATCAAGTGTTTTTCGTAGACATTGAACAAATTATTACTTTCTTCATTAGGAGGTGTAGCAAGGATTGAGGATTCTACCACATAGGGTTTCCATTTATATTGAAACACAAACCATAAGTTGATGAAATTACCCTAGCTGTTACTGTTATTTATGATATCGAATTTCTCCAGAATTGATCACAAGGATAATTTGGTTGAAAAAATTATCATTATTATATAGTAATAAGAGATCAAATTAGTATTACTTAACTAGATTAAAAATTTTATGATACATAAGAATTATAATTTTATTAATCCTCCCACTATTTTATCAAGTCTCAATATCCCTCAACATTGAACATAGAATTTATTCTGTATTTTCAAATCATACTGGAAATGATATATATTTCTCCTCTTATAATCCAGAAAAAGTCTATCGATTATAATATGGTTTTTAGGTAGGTGGCCTTGAAAACTAAGGACTTGATGTTCCTTATTCCATTAATCGGACTCCCCAATATTGAAATCTCAACTCATCTTTCCTCAAAACATTAATTAAAAATTTTTATTTAACAGAAAAAGTCTATTAAATCCAGGACATGTTTGGTTAAGTCACCCCCATATTTTTTTTAGATTTCATTATAATTTAAATCACCCCAAAAAAGGCTTGAACCGATAATTTAGTTGCATTTGGTTCTGTAGAACCAAATTTTATATACATAATTATAACATGTATTAACTGTTTTCAATATTTAAAAACATATTACCACATCATGATTGTTCCTCTCAAGACATAGTATGTGATAATTTCCTAAGAGTACCTTTCACATTGAATGGTCATATCAGTTCACTACTATTATGAGATCCTAGAAGTTCCATGAAAGTATTATTAAATTTATTTTCTGTAGTCTAAGGATATAATTTTATGGGGAAACTTATATCGTCTATTTAGGGGAGGATACTCATAGGAATTCAAGTTACCTTCTCAAAGTGAACTCCCTTTCAAATTTATAGTGTGGGAGATTATGGAAACACGACCCACCAATAGGAAATCTACATTTATATGTCATTGAATGTTCCTATATATGGATATGTTCACTTATACATAGACATTAATACTATTATTAATGAATATTATTATTCATATAATTTAATGTATTGATGAAAACTATAATGACATATGTTCATGGTGTGGTAGGATACGTTGGGTGCATCACGAATAATATTTCACTGATGAATATTGTGAGATATGATTTTTCTATTATGTTCTTAAATTGTATTTGATATCTTAGTCCCTTTGATGGGGATAAAATATCCTAGATAAATATTCGGACATGGTGTTTTGTGGATAGGTTCATTTCCATGAACTCAAAGAAAGAGACATTTATCACATAGGTTGATCACACCATCATGCAACATAATTGATTAGAAATATATTCATAAAGTGATTGTCTTACGCTCTATTAATTTGTATAATATTGTGTGTTATTGTGACATTAACTTCTTTTTCTATTCATTCATTGGTGTGTTTATTGATGTTAACCTTGGACATTGTGTAGCACCACTCAATTCCACTAACAAAGTGGCATTGAGGGTCACAAACTAAGTGTATCAAGAATCATAGTTAAATAGTAAATATTATTTATTTACTAATAATTTAAATATATATTATTCTAATTTTTAATTTATTAATTATTCATGTTTTATCTATAAAGAAATCTAGTTTCTATTTATTCGAGAGATTTTTTTGGGATCATAATATTTAATCAATATTTATTTTTTATTTAGTGAATATAAAATGTATTTAATTATTCACAAATAATACACTGACATTTATTTATTAAATTAATGTTCATTCTTCAAGGCTTGATAAATATTTTAGATGAATGGAGGAAAAGGTTTAATGGTACGGTGAGAAATAATATATATTAAATATTATTTTACTAATTTAAAAACAATTATTTAGGAAATGATATTAAATTAATTATTTGGTTTTTTATATGTCAAGAAATAATGATAATAATATTGTTATTATATACATGGGGTTATGTGGGATTAAGAAAATAATAAGGGTTTATGCACAATGTTTATTTTTAACCCCAACATTTTTCAAACCCAATTATATTATTTCCAACCCTAATGCTAGCCATATTGTGTGTTGTGTATAATGAATTTGGATAATCCTCTCAAGCAATAGAGAGAACCTCAATAATAATTCTCTCAATAACATAGAGTGATCTTCCTCCACCACCCCTCTCAATCCTATATATATCAAAGAGAATCAATTTTGTAAGGGATTCTCATGGTGATCAATGAAAAATGATGCAAGTATTAACATATACTACAATTGCACCTGAATATTCCTATGTTGATGCTCCGAGGATCAAGGTACATGTGTGGATCACCAATATAGGGAATTTACAAATGATTACTATGAATCAATGATAGTATAATTTAGATACATTTTTAGATTCTCAAATGAAGAAAGAATTCATCATAAATAAATTCATTAATTTCTTAAATTAATTAAAAATTAATTATGTGATGATCCTATGTTTTGGTTCTACTATTGTCATGTAAATTACTTTTTCTTTAAATTCTATTGATAATTAAATTATTCATTCATGTACATATCATAACAATCATCTATTACAATAAAAAGATGATTTTATCATTCCCCCCATCACATTCACTATGCAAGGAACCTTCACATAGTATAAGTGAATTCACATAATAATTTATATTTATTTATAAATACTGGATTTATTTACACATTTACCATTTATTTGTAATCTTTTAATCATTATTTAAATCCAAATCCTGAGATCTTATATTATTCCTTATCTTTTTTGTAGATATGATAAATAAATGATTCAATTATAAATAAAGAATATTTGAAGAACTCATCTGGTGGTGCCAATGATTCTTGTGAGATAACACAGGAGTAAAATACTTGTTACTCAGAAGTACATGATGTGTACCCTAATTTAATTATCTAATAAAACTCAGGAATTAATTTTGAATTAATTCAGATCATCTGTGTTTATTACTTGTGGTTTGTATTTAATACACCACATGTTGACCAGGCTAGTCTGGAGCATGGTTATCCAAAATATACATTGTGTAACTTACATACAAAATGTGTAGTACATTATTCAAAGTTGGGTCAAGTTTTTTTACATGACCAACATGGTTGATGAACATATAACATGGATAACACACAACATGTAGCTCATGTGTATGATGTATACTTCATTAATTTCTATAATAGGCTAATATGACCAATCACTAGTCATGTTCAATAGATAGTTAATGAAAAATAAAAATGACTTGTAGCTGGATAGTACACATTGTGTATATTAACAAATTACATATAATTTAAAATAAATTTATTATAGATTTTAAACCTTATCAACATGTGTTCCATGTGTCATTCAGTTGAATTGTACACACCATGTGATGGTTTATATATATATATATATATATATTAAATTTATAAATAATTTCCATGTGATATTCAGAACTACATATCATGTATATGTCAAAATGAAATAATTTATCTACATGCATTAAAACACAACAGACTATGCAAAAAACATGTGTTTTATGTGTCATTCAGTTGAAACATACACACAAAAGAATTATGTGATAATAAATGTATATTACATGATATAGGATTAAACAATATATAAATATAATACACATTGGGTAGTTCAGATGACTAGACATTACGTTTCCTCTATGGCACATGTTTTTTACATAGTCAATTTTAAATAAATTTATTTTATTTGTTTAAAATTGTGATTGATGAGAATCTCAAGAATGTTTTCATGAGAATTAAGATCAATGAATTCATTAATAAAATAATACAATTAATTTATTTTACAGTGATTTAAATTAAATATGAAAAATTTGGATCAAATGATATTTTTATTAAATGTGTAATCTATTACATGTTTATGGATGGTCATGATCAAAGACCAGAAATTTTTATGAAATTTGTTTCCTTTTAATTTATTATTAAATTAAATTTATGGCTTTCCAATATTCCCTACTATAATTAAGTGATGTCCCTCATTCACACAACCTCTTTATATAAACCCCTTCACCAATCATTTGGTTCCCCTCAATTTCATGTGAGTAATAGCTTATGTAATGGATGGATCTCCCAGTTGAGTGAAGGTTGTTCAATTATAGAGGTGAGGTGAAACCATTCCATGAAATTCATGTGTGGATAATTGGAAATATATAATATTAACCAAATCATGGTTCATGGTTATTTCTCATATGTCAGTGATTAGTATATCATCCACTAGATAAACTATCCATTAGTAAAATCTCATAATAATACCACTATTATTAATTTATTTCATTTATGTTTCTTGGTTAATTTAATTAAGGGTTTTTTTCATGATCATGTGAGCTAATGAATTAATAAGTATGTAATATATAAATAAAAATTAAATTGTATTTTTTGTAAACTTTATTTGAGAAATGGTTAATCACATAAATAAATCCACTTAATTTTAAAAATCATGTAATAAATGTAAAATGCAAAAGTTATTTAGAAAATATAAAAATACATCAATAATATATATTAAGGTGATATATACTTCCACTTCTTAATATAAAATAAAACTACATTTTTACGGTATTGATCATATATATTTAGGTTTCTTTCAATTATCAGGGAATTCTATATTGAGTTTCAGGTTGAATTATCCTAGTTCACATCAAGGGGTGAATTAAAAAGTAGGATTTACTGTAACTGAGTGGAAAATGTTAAGGAAATTTAAATTTTGAATTTTGGATCGGGGATTCTACTCAACAAATCAAGAAACTATGGTTTAATTTATTTGTCAAAAATTATGCTTACCTAAAACCATTCAAATAACATCTCGTTGAAAAGAATGGTTATGTGAAGGGGAATATGGGTGCTTTCAACAAGAATGTTACAAAAATTGGATGTTATAAAACTAGTGGTGAGGGATACTTTGGTTTGATATAATAATGTAATTTTAATAAATTTAATATTTATTATCTAATTTTATTGGATACAGTTTTAAAATTATTCTATTATTAATTATAAAAACAACAACCATGAATTCAAACATATCACTGTGATCCTTAATTGAGAAGGATAATCTTCTCATTGGCACTAATTTTCTAGAATAGAAAATGCACTTGTGTGTTATTATACACTATGAAATGAAATTATAGGTTCTTCAAAACACCAATCATATAGTGCATATCCTAGAGGCTAGTAAGGAAGAATTATCTATATATGAGAACAATGTATATGATAACACTAATTTTCAATGTTTCATGTTATCATACATGTCCAATGATATTCTAAAAAACAATAGGATATGGATGTGTATAGAACGATGTCTCATATCCACGATCCTAATCACGAGAAGGTGAAATAAAGTAGATTTGAGATATTCAATTCACTATTCATGTGAAATATCAGAGAGTTAGAACCACTTGGGCCTCATATATTCAAGATGATTGGATACATCCAGAACATAAACATCTTGGGAATTAAATTTATTGATGAGTTGTACATAGATCTCATTCTGTACTTTTCACCTAAATCCTTTTATACATTCATTGTATATTATGACATGAAAAATGGAAATATAACTCTTTCAAAACTTCTCAATCTCATTTCCCAAGTTGACAAGGATATAGGGTGTGGAATCCCATAGTACAAATAGCGAATAATAAATAAAAGAACATGGAAAGGGGCCCAAGACTCACTCTATGTCTAAAGGTATAGAAAACATTCCTTCAAAAAAGAATAAGATATAATTTCAGGTGAATGAAAAGTAATTAGTATTTTTTTATTTGGAAATCTAGGCTACTAAAAGAGAAACTACACAAAAAAAGGTAAATCAAAAGGTGTGTTTATTATTGGGAGTAATCTTTCTGGTTATATAAAATGGGTATTCGATACAACGTATATTTCTCACATATGTAGACAAATATAGAAACCGAGTAGATTCTGAATGATTTCTAGAGGAGAGGTAGATCCTTGAGAAACCAATGGAGCATGAATTACTACCTTGGCTATAAAAGACCACCAAATTTTTTCCAACTATAATAATTTTGATTTTAAAGATATGTTATTCAATTACAAGTGTTTCTGAGAACAACTTATATGTTTCTTAACTTGATGTAGGTGGTTTTATTTTCAAATTTGGAAATTAAGAATTTATATTTTACAAGGAAAACATTTTTTATTGCATGAAACAACTAAATAATGGTACTTATGTATTAAATTATGAAAACAATATTGGAAATTGAAAAAAAAATCATGTTATCATGACTCATAAAACAACTATATGCGGCATCACCATCATGGTCACATAAATCAGAATCATCTGAGAAAGATCTATCAATATTGTTACTTAGACTTTTTTTGAGATAAGGCCAATGGAAATATTCTTTTCATGTTTCCAAGAAATAATGAACAAAACATCATTCGATGTACTGGGTGAAAGTTCCATATAACTTCTAGTATTGGTAGTCTTTGATGTGTGTGATACTTTTCCAGTAGAATATAAATGTGGATATTCTTTCTTTATAAAATTTTCTAATGACTCAAGTAGATATGGACATTTATACTCAATGAGATATGAGACTGAGGTCTCTAATAAATTGAAATAATCATAGAATGAAACAAAGAATCATCTTGGTAAGAAGATGAAGATGTTTCAATCTGATATAGTTGGTGAATATTTTTACCAATAGGTTATTAAAATTCTATGGGAGATTGGGATTTTATGTAAATTAAATCCACTTTATACACCATAGTGGACTGGTATTTTTGAAAGGTGGGTCATACCCTGTTATAAATGGTAATTTTGATGATTATTCATGCAGTTATTCTATTATCCTTATAGGGATATTAATTTTAAACTATCGTATAGAAACTAAACTGAGTACCAAATAATGAAGAATACAAAATTCTCTTTGAGTTTTGGAATATAAATTAACATGTTTGGTCACACATACTTTAATGAAAATTTGATGTATTTTTTAAGGCCACATCTGGAAACTAACTAACTCCCAAAGGAATTAATTTTATATTTATAAGATATCCTGGAGAAACTATTGGAAATTATCTACATAACTCATCATATAAAAATGTTTTTATCATAGGAGAAGATATCATTCCGGAGATTGATAAAATCTTAAAGAAGGATAGTGAGAGACTCGTTGAATTCAATGAATATTATGGTCAAGATACACATGATTTTGTACAAGAACAAAATTAACAAGTCCCCACTGAATAAGATGTTCCTGAAAAACAAGTATTGTGTAGGAGCACTAGAGAGGCAAGAGAACTAGAAAAATATGATTTTCTAGTCACTGAAGATGGTGGATCATTATTGATTAAAAATAATAACCCTCTCTCTTATAAATATGTATTATAGTTCTCATAAGCTACAATATGGAAAAAAGACATGAATTTTGAGATATATTCCATGTATCATATCCATGTTTGGGTTTTGATCAATCCACCGGTTGATGTAAATACTATTGGCTAGAAAGGGGTATTCAAGATAAAAATTGATATTAAAGGTAAATTAAGTACCTATAAATCAATACTGGTGGATAAAGGGTTTAAATAGATTTAAGAAATTTACTATGATGAAACATTTTCTTTAATTTATATGTTTAATCCTATCATAATTATAACTAATATAGTATCTTACCATGACTATGAAATTTAGAAGATGGGTGTAGAAATATATTTCCTTAAAGGAAACCTTCAAAAATATATCCATATGACACAACATGAAGGTTTTGTGACTCAATGTAATTCCAAAATGTTTTATAAGTTATTTAGATACATTTATAGATTAATGGAAGAATCTAGGTCATGGAACATTCAATTTGATTATTATGTAAAATAAAATATTTTCATTAATAATGAATTTGATCCATGTGTTTACAAGTTGTTTAGTGGGATTGCGGTAATTATCCTAATAATATATGTCAATGATATATTTATTATTGGGAATTATATAAAAATCATTCAAAAAGTTAATGGAATGTTAAAATAATGCTTCTGAATGATGGACTTAGGTGGAGTGACCTCTATTCTATGGATCAATATCATTCATGGTAGATTCAAGAGGATTCATAGACTAAGTCATGGTACATACATTGACTGCATACAATAGAGATTCAGTTTGTAACAATCCAAGAAAGTATTGGTTCTAGTGTCACACAGTATATATATTGCTATGAAAATGTCTCCTCAAACACAAGGGGAGAAAGATAGAATCAGTAGGATCTCATAAATTTATATGATTATATAAATTATATATATGATTTTATGTATAATTATTTATGTTTCCTATGCATTGATCATGGTAGGAATATATCAAGATGATATAGATGAACAATATTTGTCTTATGTTAAGAACGTCCTTAACTATCTCAGAAGATATATTGATATTTTCTAGGTTTCTGGAGGATATGAGAATATAGTCATCAGGGTTTATACTGATGCTAGTTTTCAAATAGATTATGATGATCTAAAGTTGCATTTATGTTATATATTCTGTATCAATAGAGGATATATGAACTCGAATTGTTAAAATAATCCATTTTCACTAATTCTATAGTGGATTTTGAGCATATAGAGGATTATGATACAACCAAAGAGGTTATTTGGATACACAAGTTTCTCCAAGAGATTTATGTGGTGCCTAAGAATAAATACCCTATCATGTTATATAGTGATAATAAAGTAATGTTGGTTCTTTTAAGGGATAAAAGTTCACATCAACAGATAATGAACATACTCTGAATGTATCACCTCTTGATAGAAGTTTTATTGATGGGTGAGGTTACAATAAGCATAGTCTTCAAGGAGGAAAGCATGGTAGTCCAATTTAATAAATACTTATCTCTAGAGAATAATGGGTATCACATGATAGCTATTAGACCAATGGTTGTTAAGAATTGGATCTAGTGAATATGGGAGTCTATTGTAGTTAGGTCCCAAGAAAAAAATTTATATAATTTATGATAAAATGTTTTCATTTTCCAAAATATTTATAAACTGCTTATCACATCATGACTGATCTTGTTTGTGACATTATATGTGATAATGTCATAAGATTAACAGTCAAATTGGAATGTCATATCAATTCCACACTATGAGGAGAACCGATAAGTTCCATGATAATATTATTAAATATATGTTATATGGATAGATGATATCATTTAACGGGAAATTAATGATACATGCTATCATGGGTGGATAATCATAGTACATTGAGGAACCTTCTCATGTTGTATTCCCTTGGTAATTTCTCAGGAATAATATTTTAAAAATAAGAACCACCAATAGGAAATCCATATTTATATGTTCTATTGGATGTTTCTATTTCAGAATATGTATATTTATCCTTAGAGATTAATATTATTATTAATTAGAATTATTAGTAACATAATTTGATGTATTGATGAAAACTATGATGACATATGTTTATTGTGAGGTAGGAAACATTGGTTGAATCATGATTAATACTGTATTAATGAATAATTCATGAAAGTATTTTTCCCTTTTATTCATTAATATAAGTTGATATCTCAATCCATGTAATAGGAATGAAAAATTCTAATTAAATCCGTGATCATGGTGCTCTATGGGAAAGTTTATTTTTAGAACATCAACGAAGGATACATTGATCACATTGGTTTATGACTCCAGCATGCAACCTTCATAATGATAGATATCATGATAAATGGATTATATTACATAGAATTTGTTTATATGATATTTATATCAATTTTAAATTAACTTCTTTCTCTATGGGTGCTTGACGTGTTTCTAGATGATTACCTTGGACTTTAGGTAGCTCCGCCCAATGCCGCTGAGAAAAAGGCCTATGTGGTTATACACTATGTGTATCTAGAATAACAACTAAATATTAAATGTTATTTATTATTTAATATTTTGAATAAATATTATTTTCGTCCCTGGCTTAGTAATTATTCATCTTATCTTAATTTCAAATTCCCAGTCACTAGTTATTCGAAAAAATATTGTTTCAACAAAATATTATATAAATATTTATTGTCTATTTATTGAATATAATATTTGTTTATTTAGTATTTAATAATATAGTGAAAATTTTTTATTAAATAAATTGTCATTATTCAAGGCCCTATAAATATTATGTAGGAAGGGGGACTGAGTTTAATGATCTGGTGAGAAGTAATATATATTATAAATTATTTAAATATATATTATCCAACTAATTAAATTGAAGGAAGGGTTAAATTATTTGTATTTGGTATAAATTTTTTTATTTTTGAATTTAAATTTATTTCTAATATATAGTAGATTTTATAATAGTGATAAACCATGAAATAATATTTACACATAATCCTTTTATTTTAAATCCATAGTTTAATATTAATCTATTTCCTTACGGGATCATGGTTTTGCATCCATAAAATAATTCATGAAATACATATAAATAAAATAAATAAAACCATGTATGGTCATGAAATTTAACTATAATCTTTTTTGTTGACTGAACAATAAACAAACCATTGACTGTAGATAAAAATACTTGAATTGGTATGAAATGAATTTTGTAGAATTCCACATATGTCCTATGTATCTATTTGGTTTGGCTTCAACCTCACTCTATCTCGAACCAAATTCATGCACCTAATATATCCATCCTTACAATTATTTTACTTCATTCATAGGTTAAGGGAACCGAAAAAGGGTTTCACATAAAAGAAACTATGGAAACACTAACCCATTCAAAATAAGTTGGGATGTATTACTTGTAGAGTTTCAAATTAATTTTTTAAAATAAATACAAAAACAAAATATAATAATTTAATTAAAATAAACCATACACATACAAATGTTGGTCTCATGTCATGATCATACACCATATCACATGACATGCATTAAAAATAATTATCTAGCATTCATTTTTATTATTTACTTTATGAAGATAAAATCTCAAGAGTAATATGATTAATTGTCCAATTAATAAATTCATCCAATTTATATTATTATCCATCCAATATTTATTTGATATACCAATCCTTTTTTATTTTAAATAAATTAAATAAATTAAATAAATTTAAAATTTGATAAAATAAGTACACAATTTATATGTGGAAGTAACTCTGTGAGTACCTGTTCAAACCACTAGGAATGTATAGAGAGCACATAAAATATTCTCATGTGGAATTTAACATATATATTTTATCACTAAATTACATAAAATGTTTGATTTAATTAAATTTACTTGGAAAAAAGTTTAATTATTGTTTCTTATAATGATTTTAATGCATGTGGAGTAGTCAACGTATTATAACTACACAAGTTATGTAGTTTATAAATTTAAACAAAAATTAATTAAGAATATAATATATATGTAAAAAATCTGACACAGTGTATAAAAAGACAATAAATGTCACATGAAACACATTATTTTGAGGCTTAAATGTGTAATAAATTAAATTTTATTTTTTAAAAATAAACACGTTGGGTATAAGGTGTGTACATCTAGCTACATATCATATATCATTCTTACCATATGATTGTTATATAGGCCTTGGGACCCAGTTTGTATGACTACATGGGAATGAGTGGGGTACATAGTGTGTATAACTAGTACATGCTAGATAAATTCTTTATTAAACAACTGTCATTCCCCACAGATTGTGTAATTATTACTCGATGCATATTTGACTATGTGTTTTCCATGATTAAAATGAATAGACTACATGGATTGTAACCTATTTAAACATTTTGCAGTCTCACGTGTCATGTTCTATATTATCTTGGTAAACACGTGGACCATTTAATATATCATTAATTCTTCATTATACTATGTGGTGAATTAATCCATTATAGGTCCTGGTGAAATGAACTGGGATACATGTCCTGTAGATGACTAAAATCCCTATAATACCATATTTTGTGGGTATAAATATTGTTACCTCTAGATGGGTTCTTCTAATATTCATTATTAAAATTTAATCAAATCTATATTAAATTAGTGACAAATAAAGGGAGTAAGAGTATATCTTGATGATGGATTCTAGAAAAACAAAAATGAAATGAAAAAAAACTTAAAAGGAATAAGTGATCCATAAGAAATAAATATTTAAAAATTGCATGTGACCACTTTGATACCAGTTGATAGTTCTATATTTAGTGGAATATCCTATTGGGCCTATGCAAAACTCAACTTTTTTTTTGGATTTAACAGGTCATTCGCAATGTACGTCACGTGAATGCCATGACCAATGGATGTTTTTGATGAATATTGAAAAATATTTTTATAGAACAATGTGAGAGAGGATATGTCATGATCATTTATAATATATTTAATAGAAGAAGATAAAATACCTTATTTTTGTGATCTTTCTTCATTGATAATTTTAATCTTCCGATGCCGAGTAATGTTTTGTCGTTGGGCTGTGAGGACCCAAA
The DNA here is from genome assembly GCA_963277665.1 of Viscum album. Classification (NCBI taxonomy): domain Eukaryota; kingdom Viridiplantae; phylum Streptophyta; class Magnoliopsida; order Santalales; family Viscaceae; genus Viscum; species Viscum album. The sequence continues at coordinate 213,411,832 of OY728119.1, read as the reverse complement.
GTAGATCTCCTCTACAAGTGATCTACACACGCACCATTTATTTTTGAAAAAAAATGACAAACAACTGGGTGTTCGCATTGTAGATTAATCATCTTGTATTTTTGACCATGACTGCTTTACATTTCTTCAGTCCTGAAGGGTTTGTTATTTTTCTTCTAAATATTGAGAGGAATATAGGAGGAGGGATATCTAGAGAGTTAATTATTGTAAACAATGATTATCCTTTTTCCTATTGACATAGTGGTCTATTTATGGATTTAAGGATAGGTTTTAAAATTTAATTATTTGAAAAAATGACCATAATAATATATCAATCCCAAAAGAAACCTCATTATATATAATATCATAATAATAGTATTTAATTTTACTGTCTGATCCTACCCACATAATAATAAATATTTATTTTGATATTTGGTAATTAATTATTCATAATCAGAAAAAATATGGCCTTCTTGTCTGCTAAAACATTTAATGGATTTTTAAATAAATATTTTAAAAAATATTATTCATTCAATAAATAAATTGAAATTATATTCATAGTTAAGATAATAAATATTTATTTACAATCTCTATAACTAAATAATTTATTATCATAATAAATAAATAATTATATATTATAGTGATAATAATGAGAGTTAAATAAATAATGTATATCTGCTTAGCGAAACAATTTCCTTCTGATAAAAAAATTAATTTAATATTTGAAATTATTTAACAAATGTTGAATTAATTTTACTTCTTGATCTAAAGAATAATATTTATTCGAATTATTAAATATAAATAATTTTTAACTAAGATAGATGGATAAACATCATCTGTGACCCTCTAGGTATCTTCCTCGGTTAAACTAGTGGGGATTACCTAATGTCGAAGATTACTAAATAGAAAAGGGTTAGGGTACACAAAAGGAATAAGATATTTCACAATGACAAAACCATATATGAATGTTAATGGTATAATATAATCCATTTTTCATGATATCATACCAAATAAGTTTCACACTCTTGTAATCATCCAATGTGCTCGATACATCCTTATTTAACTATCTGAAATAAACACGGCTATACACCATGACCATAGAATTTAATGTGATGGTTCCTTTTCAATAATAGGGATGATAAATCAAGCTTGATAAAAATGAAAATGAAAAATCAAACCAGTAATTATTCATTAATAACATATCATTTTTGATGCACCCAATGTACCCAACTTCACATGCATCATATGTTCTGGCAGATTTTATAAACACAACGAAGTGAACGATTCATGAAATTCATTGATAATAATATTAAATTATAAGGGTTATTACACATTCTCACAAATACAATTATATAATGTCACAAAAACATGTGTATTTACTACAGGTGGGTCTTTTATCATAATCTCTCATCTTAGAGATTAGTAAGTGTAAAGCACATGAGATGAGGCCACATCTACTTATGAGTACTCACACCCAACAATAAACATAAAATGTTCCCTATCATATAATTTTATCTGAATGTAGAATAGGTTTTAATAATATCATCATGGAATATCAAGGTTCTCATCGTAGGGGGAACTACTATCCCCTTTTTAATGTGATAGATACGTTGGAACTTTATTACATTAATGTCTCACAGAATAATGAATGATATGTAATTTGATATTTTAATTAATATTAACTTCTATTAATATACATGAAATCTTGTGTACAAAGAGTTTGTTATGGGACACCAACTCAAAAAATCCTTCCATTTTGAAGGGGGTGTCTATAATTATAGATTTAAAAATAATGTATAAATTGTTGATATCTATACATCTTTTTCATGATCCCCTCAATGAATAATCTCCAAACTTATCATCCTTGAATTCCAAAATTTGGAACACATATTAGAGGATATAGGATTTATTTGGATCATCCAATAGCTCTTAAACATAGGCAACATAGATGATATAGATTTATTAATCCAGTGACCCATTTATTTGAAGTTATAAAGGGTTTAGAACTCTTGATGCATTGTTAATATTTGGTTTTATAGATATGATATTCTTCAGATAGCATTGATTTTTTTAATTCACTATTATTCCAAGCTAGAATTGGAATCTAAAATTTAGTAACTAATGTAGTTAGATTATTTTCAACTTGATCTACCTTCAATTCCACTTCCATCTAGGATTTCCATATTGCAAGGCACTCTTTTCTTACATGGTTATCCTTTTCCCTGTGTGTATACTCCTTATCCACAACAACATTCTTGGTAGATGAAGTAAATGATGAAATTTCTTTTTTATCCATTTTCCTGGGTAGAATAGCCATACATTTGATTACCACATGTACACACATTATACACCTTCCACATGAATTCTCAATAACTATAAATTTCTTTTTTTGGGTAGCTTCTCAACTTTTTAAAAATTAGTCTCAACACCTAATCCTATCCTAGAATCTCTCTCATATATATATATTATTTATCTGATACCAAGTTTATCCTTTTAATTTTTTTAATTAAAGTCCATTTTCTAATGATCCAAGATGTATCTTATTTTTATATAATATAAGCACATATTCCCTATCAGTTGAACATCATGATTTAATTTCTTAATTATCTTCTTAGGAGTACTCTTCTTCAAAAATTTGAAACACAAGTCAAACTTAATTTTATTTTTTTCTTCACAAAAATTATAGTCTTTAAATTTCAATATAATAATAGTTTAAATGGGTTTTTATATACCATAAGTCATAAAAAATGAATTTTTTTTTCAATAGTCATAGATGTTTTTAAATCTTATAGATTTTTCTTACTAGATAGATTTTCTATTTTAAATATTCTTTATAATCTTTCAGTAGGTTTCCTTTTTTATGTATATAATACAACCATTTTGGTTCGGCCTTATAGAACATGGGTATACCCAAATATTCAAATATAAATTCATGGACACATTCCCAAACATACAAAATCACAAAAATCAAACAATAAGTCTTGACCTTTTACTTGTTAATACTGCCTTCTAGGATTCGAAACCATACTAATTTTGGGATGTAACGCTTACTTTTTTGGATCCTTTTTAGGGGAAACATTTCTAGGACATGATTACCTATAACATTGATGAAATGGCGTAAATTTCAAAATATTATTTCTTCAACATTTTTATAGAATTTAACTTTTGTTCTACATTTATAGAAAAAATAGATTTATTATTATATGATTAATCAATAGAATGGGTTAATTTTCTATATAATATTGATTTTAATTCTTCTATAGATGATATAAAGATATTTGGTTCCCTATTTTTAGTCTTCTTTGATGCAAGACTCATTTCGTAGCTTTGTGTGTCAACTCACTTTTTCGTAATAGACTATAAAGTTATAGAATAGGTGGTTTCTAGATTTCTCATAATTACCTATATATCAAGATAATTCATAGAGAGCATGTACTTATGGTATTCCGATGAGTTAAAAAATTCTATATTTTCACTCCCCAACTTCTTCAATTTATCCAAATGAATTCTACACGCCAATTAAAAATGATTCTCAAAACAATTCACATAGTTTCCCTTGATTTCGAGTTTATCTTTTTAGAAATATATTGAAACATTATAGATATTTTCAAATACTTGGAACTCCTCCTTAAAAACCATTGAAAATAATTATTTCTCACATTCAACCCTTTGCAATTCTTAATCAACCCTAGAAAATAATTCATTGAATATTCAGGAGGACTCTTCTTTAACATTCACTAGATTTTCGAGGGTGTTGTAAAAACTCATAATCATTGTCAATGTTTCTTCAATGGAATCAAATTATACTTATAGTTAAAACTTATCATCTTTTTATCCCCTTAATATATAAAAATATTTAATTAAAATAATCAATCGCATTTTTCTTGGAGTAATAATAATTCATAATATAACTCATCAAGTGACTCTTCAAAAGAATTTTTTTTAAAATTTGATCTTAATTCACTATTGGAATATTCTTCAAAACATTTATAAATATTATTACCACTATGGAAAACCATAGTTAGCAGTGATTCCTCTTTCTTTCTTGAACACTTTCCCTTCCTTTTAGCCTCATTTTTATTAATATTTTCTAAAGACTTTATAGACACATCAAAATCAGTCTGGATAGGGATAATAATTATAATATCCATATGAATCACTTCAAAAAGCACTTAAAATATACACATCATGAATTATTGTAAATAAAACCAGCTAAAATGAATGTAAATCAAATTAATGTTAACTTTTTTCTGATACATATTGGGATATTCCGAAGTAAATAGAATCAGAGATAACCTATTTTCTGATATCAATTGAGATTCATAATATTAACATGTAGAAAAACCTGTGAGATTGGGGGGATCAGGTGTTGTTAGATTATTTAAACAAAAACTAATTTCTCTTGTGATAATCAAACCCTCTTTTGTTTTGAACCTATTTGGTTGATTAAGACTCAATGAAATATTATTTTTTTTAATCCAAATGGAATTCACCATATTCAATAATGTAAAAAATAAAAACAAAGCATGATGTATTTCTACATGGTTCAGCCCATCCTAAAAACCCATGCCCTCATAGTGTTCAAATCCCATTGATACATGAATCTTACCATAACATATTATTATCAATTACATGTGCATTGAGGGATTTTTTTATCCTAAACAAATATCATCATATTACATAGGTGAGATGTTCAAAATATGATGCATTTGAACAAATAAAAATATTATGCATGTGACCTGACCACTATATTACTCAAGTTTCCACTTCTCCTGTAGTTTAATTATGCTAACTACAGTGATTTATTTAATAAACTACTTTATATTTCATGTAGAAGATCATTGGTCAAACTAGGGATGACACTACACTCAAAATATTAATTTTATTCCTTAGTTAGAGAATATTGAATGCCTTGATATCTTCTAAACATAGCACCTACAACCTAGTCTCTAATTATTGCATATCTCCCAGATTAACTTCAATGTTTTTTTCTGGACTATACTCATCTTCAACTATAACAAACTAGTAGTACATATTAGGACACTCAAGTTCTTCTTCTATTATTAATTCTACATCAAAACACTATAGATAGTATCTCTTCAACATATCGCAGAAAACCCCACTTGTTCTTCAACCTCAAGATCCTTGTAGATATCTTGGATTACATCTCTACTTTTTTATATAAGAGATCTATAGAAACTCTCAAATTTCAAATCTCAGGACCATACCAACAATAAATCCTACTTCTACTTGTAGTTTCTTCTTCATCAATATTCTCACTATCACATGTGATCGTATTAAATTATCTCTCATTTTCGATATCCATAAATTGAATTCATGTATAAAAATTAACCGAAATTCCAAAATAACCATTAATAATCACCCATATTGGGTTCTCATGAGTTTTTATTCATTGTTCACCAAATATCTCATGTGTAACAACTTCCCATGATTTCCTTATCTCCATATCTCATTTTTAACTTAAATGGTATGCCCAAAATTCCCTTAATATTCATGTTTTCTCATTATTCCTCTGAGAAAAATATATTTTTTATTTTTGTTCAATATTAGGCTCGATTTCTTTATATTTTCAACTGACATTATCTCTATTAAGATACTTCATCATGTGATGAATTAAATACATAATAGTATCCTTACAATAGGTGGAGTTTCCTAATTTTCATCTTAAGTTATCCTTTAATGTTCTATACATTTTCATAAAATATTCTTAGTATCAAAATCATTTTTTAGTCTTGAGAAAAATAATTTTATAATTTTTTGTACAGAAATATAGCTAGAGCTTTGATGCATTTCATCTATATTATTTTTGAAAACTCAATTTTGTCATTATTAATATCATCCTCTTAATTATCATCAATATCCTGCTTGTATAATGGATAGAACAAAGATTCGTGATATATATAACACTTTCAAACTGATCCAACAACTATAGATTTCACCTTATATATATTTTCATTATTCTTAAAACTAATATTTTTTACAATGATAAATATATTAAGCGGCATAGAATATATTTTCTTCTATCATAAATTTAAAATTTTTTGTACAAACTTATTATGTGACAAGATTATCATATTTTAACATAAAACATCCTAAAAATATGATAATCATCTTATGCAATGACCAAATATCTCATGGGAATTTCGAATGTATTACGTGTGCCTAAAAAATATTACAGGAAACAAAACTCCTGAAATAATGAGTCATAATGGCATATGAATTCAAAAATATCCTATGCACTCTCAAATGTATTAAAAAAGTTCCATAAGTATTTTTTTAGTTTTTATTTTTAAATTCCAAAAAAATAATTATATATTTTTCAGTATAATTAAAAATTACTACAGATCATGTCCTGGCCTCTTCCAAATACTTCAAATTACTCCAGGGCTTCTCCAAATAATTCCATGAATTATTAATATAATCCAAAAAACATTAATTTTTTTAAAAACGTGCAGCTTATAAAGTACTCTAGAGAGATTAATTCCATGAAATCCTCTTCCATAACTATATTTTATATATTTCAACCTCCCCAAACCATAATCAAATGTATTTTTTTCACTTATTAAATAATATTCATTCTCAGTAATCTAAGGATATATTATCTATAATTCCTGATATATTTTCCAAAATTGATCGCAGATATTAAATCTTAAAAAGTGATAAATTATATATTTTTAACTATAATCTATTTTAGATAATATATCCAAAGTTATAGTAAATATATTATATATATATAATTTCAAAAAAAAAAATAATGAAATGTGTTGGGTTTCTCACAAAGAAACAAACTGTTTTTTCTTCTACCCAAAAACATGGGAAAACATCTCCTTTCATTTACTACCAATAGGTGGATATTTATCTTCATATAAAATATAATTCAACACTTTTTTCCATTAAAATAATATTTAATTCCCTGTTATAGATAGCAAATACAACTCAAGCACTTTCAAATCAAACGGACCTTCAGATTACAATAGAACAATTGGAGAAAAGGTTTAATTGTATTCTATGAATTGACACTATTTAAATATTTTTGTATTCAGTCATACCTCATAGATAATTTCTTATACATTAATGTATAATTTCTTCTTAAATAACCATTTTTAACCATTGGGATTTATATCCATTGAAATACTTACTAAAATCCATACATGGATTTGGTGTATAAACTCCATCTTAGAATTCATGGATTTTTCCAATTGGAATATTATATGACACTTAATAAATCCTTATAGGTTATGGGATCCTTATTACCCACCAATAACAATTAACCAACATTGATGACACGAAAATAATATCTTTCAGGTTCTTAAACCTCTATTGTACTCTTACATAGTAACTGTGTCGTTGAAACATCCTATTCCATATGAATTTCTGGTATAAACTATTATTCCAAATATTATATACATTGATCTTAGAATTAATTGAACACTATATTTCCCCCTATATCTCTTTTGGAGATGTTATCCCTTTCAAGAAATAGGGAATTTCTCTCCACCAATAATTTTTTATATAAGGGGTATTTTAGGTAATATCCTCTCATTTTCATGGGGTATCCTATAAAGATACAATTTTTCCCTTAGGGTGAACGATTTTTACCTGAATGGGTCTTTAAAAAAATGATTCACATCTCCATACATTTAAATTCATATAAATGTTTTTCTTTCCACACAATTTTTTTATGGAATACAAATTTTCACATTAAATGGAACTTAGTTTAGTATATGTGCTACTGTTTATAATGTGTACCCCCCCAAATGATAATAGAAGACTTATGTGACTCATCAATAATCAAACCATGTATAACAAGGTATATTTTATCCTTTACCCATTACACTATTGTGTGTAAAAAAATAGGGAGTTTGGATAGAATCCCAAAATCTCCTAGCTAATCAATGTATTATCGATAAGTTTTTCTCCACCATAGTCTATGTAACAACCAAACTATAGTACTCTAAATTTGATAGTTATTTTATAGAATTTTTATAATATATATAAATCACAATTCATAGGATCCCATAGTTTAACATTATTGGGAGATTAAATATATAAATGAACATTACATTAAAATAAAAACTTCTGATATATCACATGAGAACAAAAAAAGTATTATTTCGCATGGAGATTCTATACGTTATACATAGTAGTATTCATTGATTGTTCAAGAAAGGGAAAAACTAAAGAAAAGGGTGAGGTAAAATTCTATGTAAAGGGTAATATAGAATTGAAACAACCAAAATATATGAATTACATGAATAATATAGTAGGTGTAATTAATTTTAATGACTCCATACATGAGGAAAATATTACCTTGAATAACATAACAAAAAAAATAATCTCATGGAAAATAACAATAGATTTCATAGTGATGGAATGCATAAGGTCAATAATATTAATCTCATTATCAAATCCTCATTCTAAATAATCTTACATACTATCAATGCCATGTAACAAGTCATTTTACATACCATCATGGCCTTGTTCTAATAAATTATACTTAAATAAGTACGATATACACAAAATTATCCAACCTAGTTTGTCTCTTGAGACTTACTGTTTCTTCAAGAGGATATATAATTATATTCCCCCCATGTCACATAATAAGTACAATCCATTATTAATATGATAGAGATAAATAATAATACAATACACAATCAACATGAATTTTTAATCAATAACACCATTATTAGAATAAAAAACAGAAATGATGTGATTAAATTCCCCATTCACTGGAATAGTGAGTCACCAAAGTGAATAATTGACAATAAACTTAGAAATAATAGGATATTCATAATGTGATAAATGCCACCCTTATCAATGTAATGATAAAAAGAAATCAGTTAAAAGTAATTTCATTGTTTAGGGATATAAATAAGAGATTATCCTTAATTATGGTTGGTAAAGAGATCATGAGTCGGACCAATCATATCCCCCAAAAGTATCAATCTTGATGTATGGTCAGGCCCACTAGTTGTGTAATAATCAAAGGTTGTGTTAATACCCAACCAAAATTTTTTAGATTTATTATCCCTAGGTGTATCTATTCAAGTGCATTTTTGCACTGGTTTTTATCATGAAAGATAATTCATTTATAAGAAACCATATGATCTTTAATTGATAAATTTTTATTTTTTTTATGGATAATGGAATATATATGAATGATAAATACTCATGGAAAAATTATAATGTGAGTTTTTAGACCTCAAGATCACATTACAATAATATTTAATTCATTTTGAGTCTCCTTTGTTTCACACTTCTTCCTTGTTGAATTCCCTTGAAATCTAATGTTTTTGGGAACATAGTTCATGTTGCATGGTTAGAACATGTTTATTACTAATGATGTGACAACTATAAAGAATGCATATAGTATCTAGAAGATCAATTGACACAGTTGGAACACGTTTAGTTTAACTGTGAATCCAATCTGTGCAAAGTTCCTAGGTTATTACAATTGTTATTTTACCTTTGTACCCCTCAATACTTTTCACTAAAAAACACACCCTAACCTCTACCATTTTGATCACATTACCCAAGTTACTACTACCCTTAAATCTCTCCGTGATCATGGAGATGTAATGTTATCATGTCATGATTTGGTCTTTATATCTCAATGGAATCCATTCATGATATTTTTTTCTACCTTATCTCTTTTTTTCTTCTTACTATTCATTGGGTATCATGTTGGCCAAACCCTAAGGGGAGATTTAAAACTAATACCGTATAGATTATGGTGTTAGGGTGTGTGTAATTCTCTCCATGTATAATTCTATTCATATTCAAGGGTTTCACACAATCCACACTCTGTTCAAGGTACATTACCCCATGTATTCATTTTCATTTAAGAACAATTGTCCGCTTGCATTTATAAATTCATGTTTTAGGAATATAATTATAGTATTAAATATGTTAATATATTTTATAAGGATAAAAATAATTATATACTTAGAATATAGTGAATGGAAAAAAATTTATCATTTTAAATACATATCTGGAGACTATTTTACACATCCATACACACCGGGCATTTGAAAAAACGCATGAATGGATTTTATTGATGATTTTTTGTTCTATATTTACCTTGATCATTAAATTGATTTTAAAAGGATAGTTTAATATTATAATGGTGTGATTGGTTCTTTAAAAAAAATTAAAAAAATTTATTTCTAATGAATGATTAGAAGTCATGGTTTACACTTTTAAAGGGGATTTCTAAAGAAAAACTACCTTGGAATGTGACCATAGATTGGTGAGTTTTTAAATGGATGAGTGTATCTATATTAAAATAAACATTTATTATATTCATGATTCTCTAAATAAGAAACCATTCCCAAGAGTATTTCTTAGGTGTGAGGCTTTGTTTTTATTATATATTTCATGTATAATCATGTATCTATTTTAATATTTTTTATTGTTCCCACTGATGGAATCACCCCCATTTTTATACACTATGGGAAACCAATATTATTGAGTGGAAATTATAATAGAAAATTACACAATATCTTACGATTACACTCTTTTTAGAGGCCCGTAGTTTTAATTCACCTTGCTATGGTATTTTTCCCCTTGGTCATCCCAAGTAGGGCGCGTCTAATCAAGAGGGTAGTTAGATTTCCTTAGTTTCATTGACATAGATATATAATGTTTTAGGATGTTCAAGATGTTTCCCTTAATCCACTCAGTTCCCATGATCATTGGTGTTTATATATAATGTATTGGTTATGTTTTCGTAAGTCCATGATATCATATTGTCTATTTTTTCTATTTCCCTAATCTTAATTCTAATGGTGTTATTATTAAAAGTCTTTTTTTTGTTGATGGAATTATAATATTTAGTTAAAAAGGAAGCTGGAAGTATAATTTTTTGGAAATTATTTTAATGATATTTGGTCAAATATTTCATGTACTAATTATATTTTAAAATTTAATAAACTATATTTTTTAAAAGGAACTATTTTATTGTTAAAATGTAAATTGACTATTATTGGGTTTTAGACATAAAATAGATAAAATTTATTATGTAAAATATATTTATAAACTAGAATGTAATGGATATTTTATTGATAGTTAATACATGAGTTGTGGGTCATTCGGAATACCTAATAAGTTTCATACTCATTCATATCATAATTTTAGTTTTAGGTCTATCTTATGATTTCTTATTGGGAAATTACGGTATTGAGTTTGGATTGTGACTTGTGGAGTAACGAGGAGATTATGATCGGTGATGGTTTTTGTTTTCCTTTTTAATTACTATTATATCATCCAATATATCCCCTCCTATAACCAATTTTTTTTATATTTACATGTGGATTTGAGTGGGCTATTTATTCAGTTGTTATTCCCAATTTTTATTTCTTTTATTTATGAATTTGTGTTTTTTTATTTGGTGTGGATGTACAGAACATGGATAGTTCATTCCATAATTATAGTATAATTCCATTTCTATACAAATAATATTTATTGGGGGAATCTTTCCCACTAGTTCCCATCTGATTCCCATGTTTTTATCACGAGTCCATGGGGATCAGGAACACCCATCGTGTCTTTCATGGACTGGATTAGGTACTCTAATTAAGGTTGAATCACAGTTAATTATTGAAAGATAGTATTAGATTCCAAGTTATTCATATATCCTAGGATTCCGAGTGTATTTTGGTACATGGGTGTATATCGTAGACTAATGTTAAGATTATCAATACTCAAGAGGTAGGAGCGAGAATGGTATAGCCATCTCTTTTCAACTCTAGGCCTCAAGATTCTCGTTATTATGTGTTTTATATTTATATCTTTGATATTTTTTTATTTATTTTGGTCATTTTTTATTTTGATTATTGATTTTTATTTTTTTATCAGAGTTTTATAGGTTATTCAGAGGTTTCATATGTTTTGGATTTGGAAATTAGGAAGAAAAAAGGTTCACAATTTACCACATGGTCTAGAAAACCATGCAGAGACAATGTAAATGGTTTCATTCTTGTTTTAGTAGTAGATTCATGGATAGTGCATGGTTCACTAAATCGTGTGACTAGGCAGTACAAAAATACTACACTCTTAAATATTTTTTTCAGGGGAATCTTTTGTTCTTAATTTTCATTCAGTTATCAATGGATGTTATTCAGAGTCAATTAAAGGGGATTTATTATGGTAAATTGATGTTATTTGGTTCAATTGGATTGTGTTTTGAAAATACAACTTTATTTTTAAAAGGAGTGAGGGAAATATTTTGAAAATTAATGGGGTATTTTGATAATGGATATTATAAATAAGTGTTTGTTTAATTTATTGTGAGGGAAGATAGTTATATAATTAATAGAGTAAATTATTAATTAGTATTCAATGTATTTTGATTATAAATTGTGTGGGTTTTAAGGCATGGACATGGTTTTGAAAATAAATTTTAGGTTCTACAAATTGATAAAGAGGATTTGTACAATGAATTAGAAAAAATATGTTGTTTCATAATTTGAGTTAAATACAGAATAAATTATTTTTGAATTTAAAAATTTGTTTCATATGGGGTTTCAAATTAATAAATGTGTTTTTGGAATAAAATTTGTTGATAATGTAACATTTTTATAAATCCTAATCCTTTTCATAAAGAATTTTCAGAATATTAAAATTGGTTTGAAAATGGTGATTTATAGATCAGGACTGGGGTGTATAGTTTTCAAGTTATTTAAAGGTTAAATTGTAAATTAAAACTACATAGAATAATTTTAAGGTTGTTTAAATTTTATTTTTTTCTTTTTATTATTGTTTTGATACGTTTATTCACGTTGACTTTTATATTCGACTTGATGAGATTCGAGGCTTGAAGATGTTTAGGTCACCTTCATTTCATTATTTATATAATGTATGACTCCTAAAATATCCTTGAGGGATTATTTAGAGTTATAACCATAAGAGATACTATACTCACATCTTTAAAGACACAAGTGTAACCATAATAATTATTGATTATAGCTAATGTTAGAGTGTATTAGTGGATGAACCCTACTATCAGGAGTTCCCTATTTTCCCCTTTCCATTCATGAACATTATTATTGAAGTTTATGATATTATATATGATATTATTGTATTGAGAAGGGGGTTTGGTTCAATAATATAATGGATGTCCTTGAAAGGAAATTATGTTTGTGGTCTCTCAGATTGGAGGTCTATTGGTGCCTCATAGACATTCTTTCATAATTTCATTTTCACCCAGTTCGAGTGTATCTATCATATCTTTTAAATTACTATGAACTTGTTTAGGAGTGTTTGTGTCTTAGGACTCTTGGATGTATCCCTTTTGTGTTTTTATGCATAATTAGTGTGGATAGTTATTCTGAGAGTTTTATATAGCTATTGTTGTGGGGATATTTATGTTGATCACAATTGGTATGGAAAAAACCTTGTGAGTGTTATTTGAGTAACTAGGACATATGTTGAACCAGTTATGTGGATGTTCTGTGTATATTTGGTTGAATTTTATTTGGGACCAGTGTGAGTAGTGTTCTAGGCATGCGTTTCTGGGTTACCCTTCTCTTTTTTCTTTTACCAAAGGATGGAACTGATGTGTGTTTGAAAATGTATGCCTCAAATTTTTATCTATATTTTTATGTTTTAAAAGATTTAGATGAGTCAATTGAAACTGATTGTAATTAAATTTCACTTTTAAGGTTCTTTCCCAATGTACATTCTTTGGGGGATAATTTGATTAGTTTTTAGAGATGTTTTTTCTCTTCCTCACATTTTAGGTCTCTCTTTGCCTCCATTTTTTATTATTATTATTAATTATTTGTAATGTTGGGTTTTTATGGTTTTGTGTAATTTTTTAGAAGTATGTGTATATAGACCCTATCCTTTTACATTAATCATTTCACAATTTTAAACATAATTAACCATCAAATTACAAGCCAAGGATCGTAACATCTAGTATCTTTAGAAAGATTAAGTACATAATTAAACACCATGAAACTAAAATAATGAAATATTTTATTTATTATAAATAATTAGATCCTAATTTTTACTAATATCATACATAATAATAGTATAAAATGTTGAATAAATGACAAAAACGATGAGCTAAATAGCTCGGTAAGGAAATAAGCATAGGAATAAAATATAACACATGGGTTCGATGAAATAATGTGATGACATAAAAAGAATGGAACATGAATATAAATAAGGAATATATAAATTTATAACATTGTAACATATAATAATTACATAATATTATTGCGTTAAAATTATATAACATGACATAAACATGAGTCAATGCTAGATGCCAAGACTTGGAGGATAAAGTCCCATAAACGAATTAGGCTTACTCCCAATCCCAACATGTTGTCTCATGAGACTAAACATTACCCAATGCATTAGTGAACTATTAGGGACACCCAACATAACATGTTCATGAATAAGTGTTTCACATGAAGAATCATACATAAAGAATCAAACATAAACATAAAGGTTTCCCATGGAAAGAATTGGGTATCATAATCATGTCAAAAGGCATAACATAAGGTAATATCATGATGGTGTCCCTGAAAAAAATATTTAAACCCTAAATAGAAATTAATAAGGAATCATAGTCATAGATAATGATAAGTGTTGTCATTATAAAGTGAAAAAAATGAAAAAAGGTGTTTAAGAGGCATTAGAAATGAAACATTATAGTATAGTTTATGGGAAATATTAAAGAGAGTTTAAAGAAGAAAAAGGAATATTTGTTTTAATAAAATAAGAAATGAACAAAGATAGTCTTTCATGATAAAATATGTGATTTATATGAAAATTTTGGAAAAAACATATTATAGATGGTATATCAAAATGGGTAAAAAGTCTTGAAGTTCCCTTTAATCGGGCTTACTTATCAGGAAGAATTGAGAAGGGAACCTTTAAAAAACATGTATTTCAACATCAAATAAAAATGATATGATATAGGAAAATTATTTAGGAACATATAAAAATAATTTAGAATAATTAGAAAAAAACAAAGAAACATTTTATTGGGTTTAACAGAGAGAAAGGGTAACCTGAAGGAAAAAGAGGTTCGTGTAGATTCTATTACCTTATGTACGTAATGGTTCTACACTTGATAATATTGTCATAGATAATTAAATTAAATCTATTTATTATTTAATTAATAACCTTTTATACATTGTTTTGATTTATTATAATTTTATGAAGTTAATTAATGGATTTTTGGATGAGTTACAATTTTTAATTTCATTGTTCAAGTGTGTTCATTTTTACGGTTTTGTTGATCAGTTTAGTTGTATACATATATAAAAGATCATCTAAATCAGTGGTTATTATCCATAATTGAAATTATATTTCTTTAATGAGCTCATAGGTGTTAAATCTTTCTTATATATCATTTTTTATAAGGAATGAGGATGAATCATGATATAAATAGTTAATGATAATTATTTGAGTTGATTTTGGAGGTTTTTGACCACAATGAACTCATTTTGATTTATCATTTAGTATTTTGTAAAAATGTTACATCTAGAAGATGAAATTTTTATAACATAGATTTTTAATATTTTTAAACCATTATAATGGTTTTATTATCAATTTTTATGGTGTTTAAGGAAAATGGAAGTGCATTGTCACGAACCGAATCGGGTCGTCATCTGAACCGACGCCCGACTCGGCCCGCGGCAAGGCCCGAAGGGCGTTCCCGATCCCCACGGGCTGGCACAAGTGCCCGGGTATCAAAATAAACCTTGGGAACGATTTACCCGAGTGAATAAAAGTAAAGCAGCCAACCAAAGTAAACCAAACAGAGATAAAGGTTACAGTCAAACATGTAGATAACCAAACAGGTCTTTGGTTCACAAGTACTCAAAACCCAAATAACACCAAAACAAGACAACCAAAAACCAACCTAAGGACTGTCGCCCGGCGTAAGGACACCGCCACTAGGCCACCACCAAAACGCCACGTAGATAGTCTGGCTAGCAACCTGAACCACTGCTCCCAAAAGCTGGACCCCTACCTGTATCAGAAGTAAACAGATCTACTTACACCCAAAGGTGTAAGTAGGGTGTGAGCAATCGCCCAGCAGGATATCACCAAGCCAGATTCCACGCACAAGTATAAAGAGGAAATCCATTTGCAATGCTGTATAAAGTAAAAGGTGCAAAAATAAATAAAAGATTTTCACAAAATGCTTTTAAAGAAAGACAGTTCAAGTCACATACCAGAGTGAAATTTAAATGGTATAAATATCATGGATCAGTGTGCGCACAAGTATCAGTAGCACCAGAGGATGGGAATGCCCTAAGGATACTAGTAACAGTGGGACCCTAGGACATCGTGTCTCAGTGAAACGTGGCTTAGACGGCCACGACCCTCAGAAAACGTGGCTTAGAAGGCCACGACCCACAGAACACGTGGCTTAGAAGGCCACGACCCTCAGATATCATATGTTTAGTTAGTGTTGCAATCGTCAAACCTGCCAGTGAAACCGGGTCGAGTCATCTCCGGACTACCAGCTCACTAGTCCTAGTCCACCCACCTAATACCCAGGCTTCCCTCCTTGTGCTCACCCAATTCAGAAAACACCTGCCATATCACCCGCACACTGATATTCTTTCTTTTGAAAAAAACACACGCACACCATAGCATTTCAAAACATAGTATGTATTGCAAGTACGCTAAATAAAACCAGTAGCACAGTTTGAAAATAAACAACATCTTTCTTTCTTTTCTTCAGTCAGGTAAACCACAACAATACTTTTAAAACTTGCTGATGACTATTTGAAAATAGAGAGAAAGAAAGACATTCAAAGTTTTAACTAGGTCCAATTAATAAACACACGACATTACTTTTAAAAAAAAGATAAAAATTCATAGTATGGAAACAGGGAATAAGACATTTGATTAACTAGGAGTGCAAGCAAAGGATTATAAACCCATACTTGAGTGCGGAACCACCTACCTCAAACGGGTGCGTGAAACGACGCGGCACCGAATTCCCGATGAACAGCGGTCACTGTAGGAAGCCGTCAAGGGGCCCTAAAACAGAAACTCGTTAATAAACTTAGTATTAATATAATAGAATAATAATATAATAACGATAGTAATAATAATAGTAATAATAATAATAATTATACATAATAATAATAACAATAACATTAATATAGTAATAGCATATTAATAATAATCATTATAAATAATAATAATAACATTAATAACAATAATAATAATATAATAATAATATAAGAGCAATATAAATAATAATAGAAATAATAATAATAATTATAAATAATAGTAATAACAATAATAATGATATTAATGATAATAATAGCGTAATAATAATAATATTAATACAATAATTATAATAATAATAATAATAATAATAATAATAATAATCATAATCATAATATCCCAAAAATATTTATAATAATAATAATAATAATAATAATAATAATAATAAGAATATTAATAATAATATTGTTATTTACATAATTATAATAATAATATACTAATATTTATAATAATAACTAATATATTAATAATAATAATAGAAGAGAACAAAATCTATTATTAAATAAGTTAAAATAATAAAATAAAATGGATAAAAAGAAAACGAAGCAAACCTGCGGAGGGCTGTCCGGCGCGCTGGAACAGAGGAGAAGAGGAAGGAAAAGAAAGGAAGAAGAAGGAGAGGAGAGGAAGAGGAGAGGAAAAGAGAAAGAAGAAGAAGAGAAAGAAGGAGAAGAGAAGGAGGAAGAAGAGAAAGAAAAGAAAAGAAGTAGAGGAGGAGGAGAGCAGCGGCAGGGGCGGACTGCGCTGGCTGGCGGAGGAGGAAAGAAGGCAGGGGGAGAAGAAGAAAAGAGGAAGGAGAGGAGGAGGAAAGAAAGAAGAAGAAGAAGAGAAGAAGGAAGAAGAGAAGAAGAAGAAGAAGGGAGAAGGAGGAGAAGAGGAGAAGAAGAGGAAGAGAAGAAGAAAGGAGGAGGAGAAGAAGAGCGGCAGGGGCGGCTGGCCGAGGAGCAGCAGGCCGAGGCGGAAAACAGAGCAGGCAGGGGTGGTTGCCGCCGGAGGGAAAATCGGGACGACGTCGGGGAAGCCGGGACGGCGGCGCGGGGTCGGCGCAAGGCGGAGGAGCAGGGCGGAGGCCGGCGGTCGGCTGGTGGAGGAGCGGCTTCGGCTGAAGTGGGAGAGCGAGGCTAGCCGGCTGGAGCAGGAGGGAGGGGAGTCACCGGCGATGGCAGCGACGACCTGCGCCTGGGACAACGACGACAACAGCGGCAGCTCGGGGGAGGAGGTCGTCGGCGCGACTGTTCAGTCAGCGAGCGAGGATGTCGGCTTGATAGGAGGGAGGCGCACGGCCGGAGAGGCGAGGGAGGGAGAGAAGGGCGCCTGTGGTGGCTCGCTGGAAGGAGACTGCGGGAGGGAGAGCAGCCAAACGGAGGGCCGGCGGTGCGATGCAGGAGGAAAGGGGGAGAGGTGAGGCGCGACGCGGGAGGCCGAGGGGAAAAAGGAGGAAGGGAGAAAAAAAAAGAAAAGAGAAAAAAAAAGAACCAAAACGGTGTAACAGAATTTGTTACAGGAGAGAGAAAAAAAAAATAAAAATAATAATAATAAAGTAATAAACAAAATAAACACAAGTAATAATAACAAATTACAAAATTTATAATAAAATTAAAAGCAAATAACAATAATTATAATAGTCAATAAAAAAAATTTTAAAGACAATAATAACAATTACATTATAAAAGTTATATATAAAATAAATAAATAATAATAAGAATAATGATAATATAGTATTAGTAATAATGATAATACAATATATATATATTATCAATAATAATAATGTTATCAAAACAATTATAAAGGTAATAATAATGTTATTATATTAATCATAATAAAATAATGATACTAATATTATAATACTAATGATAATGACTTAATAATATATAATATATCATCAATAATACTATCATAATAATACAATGATAATAATATAACATTGACAATAATAAAATAACCATGTTATAATAATAACTAAAACCATGAAAGTTCCTTCCAGAATTCATCGTCCGAGCACCGGTACTGCATGACGATCGACGTGAAGTAAGTGCGCGCTTATCAGCGCCTCTGCAATTATTCCCTAACGACTCAGCCCACGCTTAACAAAGCAATAAAAACAGACTGACAAAATAAACTCATGAAATAAAGAAAATTCAAAATCATACCTCTAGCGACAACCAGGCGTGACAATTCTCCCCACCATGAAAACTTTCCGTCCCCGGAAAGCCACAGCTAGGGTTGGGGCACAAAGAAGAAACTGATACCCCCACTAAAGTTCAAAGAGGATCTCCACAACCAACAAGCGAAAAGCAGTAAAAGCAACGTTCTCAGAAAAAGTGAATCAATTGGCAACCTCAAGATGCAAGTAAAAAGACTTTCGGATATGTGGTGCCCACCCCCAAAGAGCTAGAACACCTCCAATTGATTGATTTAGGAAAGCAACTCTCGTACCTGCGGAAACCCACCTCATAAACCAAAACACCTCAAGCATCATTGAACGGAAAACACACCACTTTACTGGAACGAGGATACAAGACCAACCCACACCCAAGGAGTACCTCAATAACCTACCACTAAACCATCTCTGGGAACAAAACTGAATGTTCCACCACGGGAAAGCCCGATGGGTCTCTCCACTATTAAAAACTTTCCGACGCCTGAGACGAGACTAGAAAATCGACACGAGGAGGCCCGGGCGGACTCCCCACCATTAAGATCCTACTATCGCCCAAGATGGGTTTGGGAAATCGACATCGGGAGGTCCGAGCGGACTCCCCACCATTAAAGAAGAGTCCAACTTCAATCCATTCCAGAGATATTTGTACGAGATCCGATGTGAGTCTCCCCGCCATTAGAACTAACAGTAGGTACAAAACTTTAGAAAAAAATTCTCGATGGTGACCAAACACCCCACCACAAGGGGCGGGGAGGGGTGGGGCCCGACTACAGGGGCATCAAAAGCATGACTCAAGACAAACTAGCATTATAAAATTTTGGGACTGATTTTCCCCCAACAGATTCTCAAGGACCACCAAAAGTGTTTGCATCCAGTGGGACGCAACCCCCAAAACTTTAAGGCATGAGACGATCACGCCTTCACCTGGTCTCGAGAACCTTATGCAACCAGACGAATCATTCGGAGCGGAACAACCATGGAAAAAAAAATTTAAACTGCCTATACTTTTAACACTGATGACAGAAATAAAGTTGGGGTCCCCTACACTCCCGGGGTTCCTGACCACGCGCCAGCTTCACTCCGAGGCCTACGGCTGGAGCCCTGATGTTTGAAGCATCTTCTGCCTCGCAGTCAGGCATGGAAGACTCCCGAAAGGAGCTTCTCCTTTTGGTGTCACATGCAACCGCACTGCAACCGAGACAACACCAGCAAATACAACACATTACGACATCTCACTGATCATACACGGAACATTCACCAACACAAGAGCTGAATGGTGCATGTGCATCACCCTTTGTCACACTGGGTGAGAATATGACACCACAAATTGTCACAGAGCACGATCATTACCGTCAAGAGAAGCATTGCGTTGAGAAACACTTGAATCCGCGTCTTGAACAACACGTGATTCCTGCAAATGACCATAGCAGCCTCATACGATTGGGTCTGCCAAACTAGTGGCCTAACGTAGACCCTTTCTTAAACGAAAACAACGAAGGACCAAAGGTCATTTCGAATAATTGTCAGCACCGGCCACTCCAGACTGCTTCCACCTTTTCCCCACTGGAGTCTCCTTTACCGCTTCCAAACCACCGTTGACTATCAAAGGGACCTTCCACTGCAAGACGTCACCGAACATGACCCTTGCAGCCGATGTAAATACTACAAATCCCTTCAAGACACTGGTCAACACTGAAAATTCTGAACTACCCTCATCCTTCCCCGCTAGATTTCCTTTCGCCGTTTCCAGGGGGAATCTTCAAACATGACGACGTCAAACTTCATACCCGATGAGTCAGACAACTCAAAAAGACCAAAACTCCCTTCAACACCCCTCGCATCTGTCATCCCGTTGTGAGAGGATCCACTTAGTTGTAAAAAGGAGAGGTGGGTTCAATTCTAAAATTCAAGAAGAGATTCCTCTGATCAACTGGAGGGTTGGACAACGACGAGTTGCCTATAGCCACACTTCAATCACATGTCAACGCTTTAAGGGGGGACATACACTAGTTGATAAAGAAAACCATGGACCTAGTCAAACAGGTCCACTGGCCAAAACATACCACAAGTGAACACTACACATGCAGTGGGTACAACCACAAGGAATTCCCGAAGCACTTATTAAAAGAGACCATTAACCACGTGCTTGTATACCAACTTACAAATAAGAATTCAAACTCGGGACACAAATCATTTAGAAAGGATCCTCGGCTCAAAACGCCTCACATCCGACATTTCCAAAACACAAGGAAACTCCACACAACACCGTTTACTAAAAAAAAAACAAATTTTTCCTTTAACAAAAGATTTTGAATATAAGAAAACCTAGCGGGTTGCCCAAACATCAATGGCGTCCCATGAGCCTCGCACATGCATGTGCCCGTGCCGCACTGGCACCCACCTCATGTCCATCCAGGCACTCATCCGCTCGTGCCATTAACCATTTTCCTTTTTCGCATACACCCATGCATGTGGTTGCCCATGAGAGCGCCAAGGATCAAAACCAACCCTTTCCATTTTTTTTTCAAAACCAAAACATCCAACCCACACTTTTCAAACCTCACACATCATTTCATTTTCAAAGCGCTTCATTTGAAAACATTTTTCCAAGACCAAAACATTTTTACTTAAAAACCAAATTTCCACGAATCCAGAACAAAGAGACAATAAACAAAGCAGGAAGAAACTAGGTACAGTGGTTGATTGGAAAGTATGGTTGGCGGCCATACGCCAATCACACCACTGGCCACAGAGAGTATTTTAGGACAGTGTCCCCGGCTCCACAAGGCTTGCCAGACCCTGCGAGCTCACTAAAACCACTGACCTTACTCCCTTTTCATTTCCCCTTAGACACGATCATCCGCAAGAACTAAAAACTCAGACAAACCTCAACATACTTTGGTAACTCGAGTCCCGCCACGAGGTGTGCTGGCCAGGCACCTTACTCGTAGCCAGGACGTCGAGTCCCGACAAATTTAACTCAAGTCTACCGTGACTCTACCCCAAAAGAAAACGACCCAAGAGAGCAAACCTTGCCCTTTGATACCATTTTGTCACGAACCGAATCGGGTCGTCATCTGAACCGACGCCCGACTCGGCCCGCGGCAAGGCCCGAAGGGCGTTCCCGATCCCCACGGGCTGGCACAAGTGCCCGGGTATCAAAATAAACCTTGGGAACGATTTACCCGAGTGAATAAAAGTAAAGCAGCCAACCAAAGTAAACCAAACAGAGATAAAGGTTACAGTCAAACATGTAGATAACCAAACAGGTCTTTGGTTCACAAGTACTCAAAACCCAAATAACACCAAAACAAGACAACCAAAAACCAACCTAAGGACTGTCGCCCGGCGTAAGGACACCGCCACTAGGCCACCACCAAAACGCCACGTAGATAGTCTGGCTAGCAACCTGAACCACTGCTCCCAAAAGCTGGACCCCTACCTGTATCAGAAGTAAACAGATCTACTTACACCCAAAGGTGTAAGTAGGGTGTGAGCAATCGCCCAGCAGGATATCACCAAGCCAGATTCCACGCACAAGTATAAAGAGGAAATCCATTTGCAATGCTGTATAAAGTAAAAGGTGCAAAAATAAATAAAAGATTTTCACAAAATGCTTTTAAAGAAAGACAGTTCAAGTCACATACCAGAGTGAAATTTAAATGGTATAAATATCATGGATCAGTGTGCGCACAAGTATCAGTAGCACCAGAGGATGGGAATGCCCTAAGGATACTAGTAACAGTGGGACCCTAGGACATCGTGTCTCAGTGAAACGTGGCTTAGACGGCCACGACCCTCAGAAAACGTGGCTTAGAAGGCCACGACCCACAGAACACGTGGCTTAGAAGGCCACGACCCTCAGATATCATATGTTTAGTTAGTGTTGCAATCGTCAAACCTGCCAGTGAAACCGGGTCGAGTCATCTCCGGACTACCAGCTCACTAGTCCTAGTCCACCCACCTAATACCCAGGCTTCCCTCCTTGTGCTCACCCAATTCAGAAAACACCTGCCATATCACCCGCACACTGATATTCTTTCTTTTGAAAAAAACACACGCACACCATAGCATTTCAAAACATAGTATGTATTGCAAGTACGCTAAATAAAACCAGTAGCACAGTTTGAAAATAAACAACATCTTTCTTTCTTTTCTTCAGTCAGGTAAACCACAACAATACTTTTAAAACTTGCTGATGACTATTTGAAAATAGAGAGAAAGAAAGACATTCAAAGTTTTAACTAGGTCCAAGTAATAAACACACGACATTACTTTTAAAAAAAAGATAAAAATTCATAGTATGGAAACAGGGAATAAGACATTTGATTAACTAGGAGTGCAAGCAAAGGATTATAAACCCATACTTGAGTGCGGAACCACCTACCTCAAACGGGTGCGTGAAACGACGCGGCACCGAATTCCCGATGAACAGCGGTCACTGTAGGAAGCCGTCAAGGGGCCCTAAAACAGAAACTCGTTAATAAACTTAGTATTAATATAATAGAATAATAATATAATAACGATAGTAATAATAATAGTAATAATAATAATAATTATACATAATAATAATAACAATAACATTAATATAGTAATAGCATATTAATAATAATCATTATAAATAATAATAATAACATTAATAACAATAATAATAATATAATAATAATATAAGAGCAATATAAATAATAATAGAAATAATAATAATAATTATAAATAATAGTAATAACAATAATAATAATATTAATGATAATAATAGCGTAATAATAATAATATTAATACAATAATTATAATAATAATAATAATAATAATAATAATAATAATCATAATCATAATATCCCAAAAATATTTATAATAATAATAATAATAATAATAATAATAATAATAATAAGAATATTAATAATAATATTGTTATTTACATAATTATAATAATAATATACTAATATTTATAATAATAACTAATATATTAATAATAATAATAGAAGAGAACAAAATCTATTATTAAATAAGTTAAAATAATAAAATAAAATGGATAAAAAGAAAACGAAGCAAACCTGCGGAGGGATGTCCGGCGCGCTGGAACAGAGGAGAAGAGGAAGGAAAAGAAAGGAAGAAGAAGGAGAGGAGAGGAAGAGGAGAGGAAAAGAGAAAGAAGAAGAAGAGAAAGAAGGAGAAGAGAAGGAGGAAGAAGAGAAAGAAAAGAAAAGAAGTAGAGGAGGAGGAGAGCAGCGGCAGGGGCGGACTGCGCTGGCTGGCGGAGGAGGAAAGAAGGCAGGGGGAGAAGAAGAAAAGAGGAAGGAGAGGAGGAGGAAAGAAAGAAGAAGAAGAAGAGAAGAAGGAAGAAGAGAAGAAGAAGAAGAAGGGAGAAGGAGGAGAAGAGGAGAAGAAGAGGAAGAGAAGAAGAAAGGAGGAGGAGAAGAAGAGCGGCAGGGGCGGCTGGCCGAGGAGCAGCAGGCCGAGGCGGAAAACAGAGCAGGCAGGGGTGGTTGCCGCCGGAGGGAAAATCGGGACGACGTCGGGGAAGCCGGGACGGCGGCGCGGGGTCGGCGCAAGGCGGAGGAGCAGGGCGGAGGCCGGCGGTCGGCTGGTGGAGGAGCGGCTTCGGCTGAAGTGGGAGAGCGAGGCTAGCCGGCTGGAGCAGGAGGGAGGGGAGTCACCGGCGATGGCAGCGACGACCTGCGCCTGGGACAACGACGACAACAGCGGCAGCTCGGGGGAGGAGGTCGTCGGCGCGACTGTTCAGTCAGCGAGCGAGGATGTCGGCTTGATAGGAGGGAGGCGCACGGCCGGAGAGGCGAGGGAGGGAGAGAAGGGCGCCTGTGGTGGCTCGCTGGAAGGAGACTGCGGGAGGGAGAGCAGCCAAACGGAGGGCCGGCGGTGCGATGCAGGAGGAAAGGGGGAGAGGTGAGGCGCGACGCGGGAGGCCGAGGGGAAAAAGGAGGAAGGGAGAAAAAAAAGAAAAGAGAAAAAAAAAGAACCAAAACGGTGTAACAGAATTTGTTACAGGAGAGAGAAAAAAAAAATAAAAATAATAATAATAAAGTAATAAACAAAATAAACACAAGTAATAATAACAAATTACAAAATTTATAATAAAATTAAAAGCAAATAACAATAATTATAATAGTCAATAAAAAAAATTTTAAAGACAATAATAACAATTACATTATAAAAGTTATATATAAAATAAATAAATAATAATAAGAATAATGATAATATAGTATTAGTAATAATGATAATACAATATATATATATTATCAATAATAATAATGTTATCAAAACAATTATAAAGGTAATAATAATGTTATTATATTAATCATAATAAAATAATGATACTAATATTATAATACTAATGATAATGACTTAATAATATATAATATATCATCAATAATACTATCATAATAATACAATGATAATAATATAACATTGACAATAATAAAATAACCATGTTATAATAATAACTAAAACCATGAAAGTTCCTTCCAGAATTCATCGTCCGAGCACCGGTACTGCATGACGATCGACGTGAAGTAAGTGCGCGCTTATCAGCGCCTCTGCAATTATTCCCTAACGACTCAGCCCACGCTTAACAAAGCAATAAAAACAGACTGACAAAATAAACTCATGAAATAAAGAAAATTCAAAATCATACCTCTAGCGACAACCAGGCGTGACATGCATCATCTATGATGTCACTCAATTGACACATCATGATCGATAATTTCATTTTTTGAATAAAAGAGACAGAGGGAATAGTCTAATGATGGATATAACATTAAGATGATATAATTTAACTATATTTATATATTTTGAGTTATTATTCACGTTAAACGAGGGGAGGTGAGGAAATAATAAGATAATAAATGAACATGAAAAGAAGTTAAAATAACGGAAAGTGGAATTTACCTCTTGAGTTTCTCCTCCATCAGAACCTCAAAGGGAAATGTTTTAGTGTTTTTATGATACTAAGGGATACTGGAAATGGGAGAGGGTATAGGGATTTTATTTTATATAATTTTTACACGGCATAAAGCTTGATAGGTGTGTGGAGAAGAGGTGGTGAGTGGTATTATTTATTGTGGATGAGAGGTGTGTTTTCTCATCAATTTTTTCACTAGTTAAATATTTTTCCACAAGAAAATAAATTGAGATTATTTCATGAATAAATATAGCAAAGGGATAATAATAATTGTTTATTATTGTTCTTACATCAGAGATGACTCAAGTAATAGTGTATTTAACTTATAATGTATATATACAATAAATTATTGTATTTTACTCTTCAAAAAAATCGATGTATTTTTGAAAAAACCTAAAATTCACCTTAACCATTTTTCAACTTATATAATTAAAAAATGAACTTAATTTTGTGAATATGAGAAATTTAATTTTTAATTCAAATAATCATTTACTCGAAAAAACAGATTTTAAAATTTTAACTAGTTTTTATAACACATTGAAAAATTGAATAAGATCTCCTAAAATTATCTTAAAATAATATGTCAATAAAATAAATTTTTTTGATAAATATTATGAAAATAAATTTTATTTTAAATCATTGTATTAATTAAAAAAATTAATTAAATATTTATAACTTACAAAAATATTGGCAATTAATTAATAATATTCAAATCAATTATTTACATATAATTTGATATAATTATATCATACATTCATTTATAGGATACCCAAATTTTATTTATACTTTCATAGTTGAGGTTACAATTCTATTGGAAGGTTTACTATTCCTAAGGGTCATATTACTATTCAAAATCAAAGGTACTATTTTATCAGTTTAAAATCATAAAAATCTATAAATACCTCTTATTTTATTCATTCCTCATTTATAAATTATTTATTATATTATTAATGTGATGTTATATGATTTATACTATTTGAATTAATTATAATAAAAAAATTCAATGATATAATTAGTGGTCGTTACATTCTTCCCCCTTATTAAATTTCTCTATCAAAATTTCATTTTACATTCTGTATTGAAAATAGGTGTCTGTAATTCTCCTTCCACACTTCCTCAGCTTCCCAACTTTTCTCTTATTACTTATGGTTCTTCCATAGTAATTTGAGTAGGTGATTATTATTTTTTTGCATAGAACTTTTTCTCTACATTCCAAGATCTTCACTATGTTCTCCTCATAAGAGAGATCATTCTACAATTGTATCACCTCTCAATTTAGTTTTTAAGTCGATAGGCCGTGATTCCGATAGGATCAAGGATCTCAAAGGGACCAATGTACTTGGGAATTATATTTCATTTCTTCCCAAATCTCATGACCGTCTCCCTTGGAGATATGAAGTGGAATACCCTATATCCAGCCTTAAACTCAAGGTTTAGTATATGATTATAGGCATAGATCTTTTTTCATCTTTAGGAATCCTGTATGTTCTATTGAATATTTTTTATCTTTTCCACCATTTTCAACCATTTATGTCCTCAGTAGATTATGTTCACAGAATTTATTCCACAACATTAGTGTTTTTCATCTTTTCCCATAAATGTCTTCATATGTATCCATTTGGATGATCATGTGGAAACTATTGTTTTAAGATATCTCAACTAGAGGCTTGCACTAGTCCAATCCTCCTTTAATTTCCATACAACATGTTTTAAACATTTCTTCCAGTGTCTAAATAGTCCACTCACATTGGAAAACAATTTGTGGAAGATAGGCAGAACATAAGTTTTGCTCAGTTCTTAGATCATGTTTGATACTTTTCTATAACATTGAGGGAAATCATAGAAATCCATCGCATACAATCAATAGTTTTACTCCATGCGGTATTAAAAATTATTTGATGTTTATTTATGCGATTTTATCCAATGAGAACTATTAGATTGATAAAATGTGATTTGTATTTATAAGATGACTGACAATAACCCATATGGCATTATTACCTTCGTATGTCCTTTGAAGTCTACTGACAAGGTCCATGGTAATTATCTCCCACATACATGATGGTATCGGTAGTGGTTGCATCATCCCCTAATAATTTTGTCATTCTTCCTTAACATACTGAAATACCAGGATCTTTTAGATATATTTAGTGATCTACTTCATTATATTGTCCCACCAATAGTTCTCTTAGAGATCTTGATACATCTTTGTGGTCCCTCAGTGAATAGAGAAGGATGTGATATGTGCATCACTCAGAATCTATTTAATTATCTCTATATTAGATGGTATACATAGTCATGAACCAAATATTAAGACTCCATCTTCAAATATCTTGAACTCAGATTATTGACCATTTAAAGTAGCTCCAACATTTTATGAATTTCCACATCATTCCTTTGAGAATCCTTTATTTTCTCCACAAGGTATGGTTGAGAAATATTTTGATAAAGGATTGATTATGTTTCTTACTTAATGATTCCAATTTCCATCCATTTTATGTCTAATAATTTTGGATCCTTATCATCATTGATATAGTTTCTAGATTATTCATACTTAGAGCATCCCCTATATTATTTTCTTTACTAGGGTGGTTGCGGATTTTGCTGTTATAATCCTTGAAAATATCTAACCATCTTCACTGGAACATATTAATATCTTTCGGTGTTTATATATACGTTCAGTTCTTATGATCATTATATATCTCACACTTTTCTCTATTTAGATAATTCTGCCAAATTTTCAATGTTATGATCATAGCCAGCAAATCCAGATCATGTAAGTGATTGTTTTCTCATTAAATTTCCACATCCTTGAGGAATTTGTTATAACGTTATAATTTATCATCTGTAAAAAACCGAATCCCTTATTTTTATCATCATTTTATACCAAAAATAGTTCCCACTTTTTGGTAGTGTGAGCATTGGTCCCGTGATAAACCTCGTTTTCAACTATTAAAGCAGGTATTCACATTAACTTGTCCATAAAAAATTTTCTCCCTTCCCATTCATCATTGTACGTTGTTTTGTGACTCATGATAATTTCTTCAAAAATAATTGGTAATACCCATTTATACCAAGGAAACTACATATCTCCAATAGATATGTTTTCTTGGACCACTATTCGATTGCCTTTGTCTTGGAAGGGTCCACAGATATCCCTTGTTGCTGATAAGATGCCCCAAAAATGATAAATCCTTCACCCAAAACTCTAATTTATGGTACTTTTTATAATGTTTATCCCTTCTCAATTGACTCATCATAGTATTTATATGCTATTCATGTTCCCCATTTCTCTCAGTGTATATCAAAATATCAACGATAAAGACTACCACAAATTTGTTGAGGTAATATCTAAAGACTATATTCATTAAATCCAGGAAAATTTCTATATAATTAGTCAGTTAAAGTGGAATCACTATGAAATATTCGTGTTTATACCTCATTCAAAAGGTAGTCTTGGGAATATCTACCTTCCTTCCTTTAATTGGTGATTTCGTGACCAAAGGTCCCCCTTAGAAAAATAATGTCCCCATGTAGATGATCAAACAATTAAACTATCTATGATACTAGATAGTTTTTCATTTTCATGATTTTATATAAATAATGATTATCAATACATAGGTTCATTTATCCATCCTTCTTCTTGACAAAGAGAACTGGTGCACCCCCTGGAGAAACACACAGTCGTATAAATTGTTTGTCCAGATTCTCCTGTAACTGCTTCTTCAGTATTTCTAGAAAAACGATGGCCATTCTATAAGGTGACTTTGATATAGAAAGACGTATAAAAATAAGTTAAATTTTCTCTCAAGCTCTCAATCAGAAGGAAGACCATGAAACTATTTGAGGAACATGTCAGTGTAGTCCCTCAAAATAGGGATTTCTTCGAGCATGATTCTATCCTTTGTCTGAATCATTTGAGCTAGATATTATTTCTCATAAAGAAAAAAAAATTTCACTTGAGATAATGATTCTGAAATATATTTATCCTCCTATGTACACTTGTATGAAATTATAGGATTATTTGGGATGTAGAGAGTGATCTACCTTTACTGATAGTCGATATTGGATATATATATATATATATATATAATGATTGACAATCCATGTCCAAAATAGCATCAAGCTCGACCAAAGGGAGTATGAATTTTTTTCAGTGGTTCAATCCATAAACATTAACTGGGGATCAGTTATATACATTGGATTCAATAATTGCTCTATTTTTTGTTGTAATAGATAACTCAACCTCAATTTTTTTGGTGGTCATTGAATAGTTTTACTACACTTGAAAGATATGATAGAATTCGTAGAAATATAATAAAATAGTACATTTTTTATTCTTAAACGAATAACCAACATACGTGTCCCTAGATCATTTTCGGGTTCCACCTCAGTTGTAGTGATATCATATTCCCTTCCTTGCTACCATGGAGGTCGTTTTATTGATTGATCTAACAACCCTTCCATCATCTTAATGACTAGTGTAATGACCAAGATCACTGTATTTGAAACATTTCAATAAATGTTGATTGTTTATCGAAAAAATCTTTTCATCTTCCTCATTTGGGGGATTTTTCCTATCCATTATCTAGTTATTTTCCATATTCCATTATCTTCCACATTTAAAGCATCTCTTAGTTCCCTTTATGAAATTTTTGGGATACTTCTCACCAAAATGTTTACATGAAGGATGTTGAGTGTAACACCCCAATCTTCCACTGTACACTTCTCTTTGAATAATACAATAGCGTGTGTTGTACGCAACACTGAGTTCAAGTACACCACGAATTACCGAACTAGCTGTTCAAAAGAGGTTATGAATAGTATTAACTAAATTTTAAATATTATATTATCCATATAATTTTAATCCATATTATGAGTTTCTAAGACATGATTTATGAACAAATTCATTTTTTCAGATAAAAGAAGTATTTTTCAAAAAATGAAATTTTACCGCCTTTTAAAGGAGAATTGTTTTTAAAACCAATATTTAAAACTTTTATATATTAAATTTGACAAAATTAAATTCTTCTTTAGAATCAGGACATACGAATTTAGTAACAATAATGTTTTGGTACTTTTCGGATAACTTTTATATTTTGATGAATAGTGAAAATTACTAAATTTTAATTAAAAAAAACTTTTTAAATAAAAATAATTTATAGTGACAAAATATATTATTGAGAGTTTTTAAAGTAAAATTATAATATATATTTACCATTTTATCCAGTGGTGTTCATTAGAATTAATTTCACTTTGAAATTGGACCTAAACAATTGTCAATCTTTTGATATATATTGTTTCTTAAAAACACGCTATTTGTTGTGACAGCGGGAATTAATTATAAAATTAATTAATGCAACTTATATGTTTAGAATTTTTTAAAATAGACATCATTTTTGGATTCAGAATATCAATTATATTTTAGGTTGAAATTTTGGCATTGTTCTGAAAAACATCAATTTTTGATGAATAAGTGGTAGTTAAAAAAACTGAATTTTTCATAAAATATAATTTTACCACTTCTGTGAATGGAATTTCGAAAATCCAAGAGACACGGTTAATATCAAAAAGTAAAATGTGGTTCAATGAGATGAAAAATAATTTTTGGTGAATAGTAGCTTTTTACTTTTATTTACCACGGTTAAAAGTAAATAGGGTAATTAAGGGTAAAAATGATATTAATATTACCCTAACACATGTCCTAATTCTATTGGACAATGTATCTCGACCAAAAACAACCTTAGGAATAAAATATTATCATTTAGGTCCATTTGGATTAGATTAGGACATTTATTATTATTTAATTCAAAGAAGAGTTAAAAGAGTTAAAATCAAAGTTTATTTACTAATACATTTTTAATATAACGTTATACATAATATAAATTCGATTGTAAATATTCATTAGAAAGATAAAAAGATTTCCCAAATAATGATATTTTATTTATAATTTTTAGACATTACATAATTTAATTTATTTATGACACAATAATGATGCAGTAATTACCATTATAGTGAACAATTAAAATAATTGATATTTTAAATACACAAATAAATATAATTTGAGACTATTTATGAATTAAACTGATTTTATAAGTTAATATGACATGTCAGAAATGATTTAATTAAATTTTATTTCGAAAAAAGCATTCTGTTATGAGTTTCACAAAAATCAACTATTGAATAGTGTCAAAATTGACATAAAAGAGTTTTTAAAAAAAATATTATATTATTAATTGATATTAAATTCCTAAAAATATAAGGTTATACCAAGAGACTTATATCATGATATTTGTATCATTAATGGACCACTTGGGGGTCTCTTGGATATATATAGTAAGTTTATTAACTATATAATATAAAAATACAAAGTGAAATGGTAAATGTCAAACTAATTAACTAAGAGTTAATACGTAAAGATAAGGTTAATATAGTAACCCAAACCTGTCTAAATTCTATTGGTTGAATGGTTTTCTACCTATCCCCACCTTAACATTTAAATAATCAACTTTGGATCCATTAGAAACCGAATATGAATTTATTATAAATTAATATTTCTAGCTTTTACAAAGGCGCCCCTCACCCCGCTTATAAAAAGGCACTCCTCCTTCTCATTTCTTCAGACATTAAAAGCCTTTTGGTTCAGAAAAACTCTGACCAAATACTCTGCCAACTTCCCTAACTACAACCTAGAGGCCTTAGTGTGATCGGAAAGCCAACCCAAGGAGCCCTTTTGATCAAATCAAAAGGAAGAACCCGAAGAAGAGGTAATGATTTCACCACCCTTTTCCAAGTTCCTTTCTTCTTCCACTTCTTCTTCCTTTGTTATTACCATTATAAAATAATAACTCCAGTATCTTATATATACTGTGATGTTATTATAAATATGGTACAACCATATTCAGTATTCTATCCACCCTTTGAATAACATGTCACCATACGTGCGTACGTACGGCTTACCGTCTCCACGTCGTGGTGTAATTGTTATTCAATATATTATTATTTGGGTGGGTATAATAATGATGTGTAACTCATTTAAATAATAAATATAACATGATAATGATTCTGTATATATGTTATACCATCCAATTATATAGTATTTTAATATCGAAAGAATGATATTGTCGCTCGTGCGTACGTACGGACTACCGTCTCCACGAACGCGATGAGATTCATTCTCCATCATATCCATTCAAGTATAATTATCATTTTATGATTTAAAAATAATGTTTAAGAACTTTATATAATTATGGATATGAATAAGATACAACCTATCCATGACAAACATGGCTTACGTAACAAAACATATAAAATAAAATGAGTAAGTTAACAACCGAAACAACAATAACTGTAAGATATTATTAACAAAGAAATGTTAAAAGACCATATATGATATCATATTAATTCATATGATTCATGAATAATTTAATAACAATTATTTAAACATTATACAGGAGGTTAAACTACCCTCAACCAAGGAAAAGTACAAGGTAACGGTTTTCTTATCTCACTTTTAATTCCGTGAGAATTCCATTGTTCAGCACTTATTTATTACATGTGGTGTGTGTACTACCCATGTTTGTATTCATTATGTAATACAATTTAATTCATGTATATTTATATCATAATTTTATGATCCTTCTTTCATGGGTGTATGTTTTTTATGTTACCAAATCAATAAGGGAATTTGATATTTCAATTTCCACTCATTCGGCTTTACGCATACTTCATTGATTATTTTACTCCAAGATTATGTGTGGAATAAATATTCATTTGAATATGTCAAAATTTCCACTCCCCTTTCTATGGATATACTGTTTATACACATAATCACTCCATTGATAAATTCTCGAGTCATCGGTATGAACATGATAAGAGTAATTTTTACTCAATCTCGATTTGTTGAGATAAACATCCAATTCATTGGTGTTGTTTTTACTAGAATATGTGTGAATGTCCCTTGATTGTTTTACACTGAATATCAAATCATATTTAGTGTATTTATATTTTTCACACATAATTATGTCGTTGATTTATCCTTATCCTAAGGATATGGCCTTTGTGAGAGATTTCATCTCAATTTACATTCCATTGAGACTTCTTTGTTGTTATACACCAAATCACTTTTATGTGGTGTATATAATGTACTTTGACATAGTATATCATGAATCCATTTATTCTCATGATATTACAAAGTTTTTATTACCTCACATATTTGTATTCAAGTGTCTCTCTTTTGGTTAGAAACTCTAACTAAAATACCCTTTTTAATTGTTTTAAAGACCTATTCTTCTAAATCATTCTCATTAATTTCCATGTTTTAAAAAATGGTTTTAAGGATTTATTTATATGGACATTAACGTTTTAAAATTAAAACTCATTTTGAAAGTTTCAAAGTGGTATGGGACACTTTGATTCAAAAATCAATTTTTAAACAGCTTCTTGACAAATAGTGTGACTTTTAAATGATTTCAAGAAAAAGGGGGATATTTCTCTCAAATAGTTTTGATAATTATTTTCATCTATGTCAACATACTTAATTATTCATTGTTGAGGTTAATGTGATACAATACAATCTTCCATATTGTATCGAATGAGTTATGTTTGACTGTGGATGTGATATTTTTATACCATTCATGGTTTGTGGTTAAAGTATTGACATTTCGTATAATACGAATGTTTATGTTATGTTTAAACCTGTTCATATGAGGAATGCATTGGACTTAATATATGACGGGTGGAGCCCACTATAGCTCTTCTATGCATCGGTAGGTCTCATGAGACAAACTAGTGTCTTGGCTCAAGGCCTTCGAAAAATCTTATTTGTAGTCTTGGAACGAGGCCCTGGCTATGTGGTCAATATAGTCTGGCTTTATGCATTCCATCATTATGAAAGTGGTTATTGATATTGCATGTGATCATTCGACTAGTAGAATATCCATGTGAGTAAGTAAATGGAATTATTTTATTTTATCCTTGTCATTTTATGCTGAAGTTCAAGTTTAAAAGGCTTTTTTATTAGTTATAAACTTCCTTAAGTGTTTATGTTTATCTATGAAAGCTTCTTCTATAATGATATCCTTACTGAGCATCTGAGCTCACCCCTTTCAATGTTTTATTTTTCCCAGGATTATGAAGAAGTAATTTATGAATGACCTGCAAGGATGGTATGAGGGTATATGAAGACAAGATGTTGTTGTTGTTTTTTTACCTTATGATGTAATGTAAGACATAGGAATATATCTAGTGTTTCCAAGACTACTAAACTAATCGGTCTTTCGAGACTTGATCCCTTGTGATCATGCCAATGTTATGTAATAATGCACCGACTCTAGGTATCTAGGGTCGGGGCGTTACAGTTGGTATCAAAGGAAGTTTAGTATAAACCTTGGAAGCTAGATTTACATAAACTCTGATTAGAGCACGTAGACCTAAGATGAACTTTGAGGATTAGCATGAAATAACTTCCTAGAATTTTGGTATTGTAGATATTTTGTGAGTTTTCCAAGCAATACATCCCTGTCTGGATACGAGCAGGTAGAGGCGGCTCTGGCAGAGATGTACCTAGGGGTAAAACCCGAAAACCCCACTTTGAGCTAGACTCAAACGGGAACTGGTGCATGACAACGGGCCTTGCTGCACTCTTGGTTACGACACTTCCAGGGGATATGCTGAGGATAATTTACATTTTCTTTTCAAACCAATTTGAAGTAATATATTTATAAGATGAGAGTAAATGACCTTGGTTAATCATAATATGTTTCAAATTGAGAATATGGTGACATGTTAATCTCTAAATGATTTTATGACTACTATTACTCACACAATTCTTTCTGGTTTTAGTCAATGGTTGGATTCCAAGGAATTCATAGTGACTTTTAGAATGATGTACAAGGTGGGAATGGTGGTCGAGATGAGCAAAAAAATGGAATGTTGATAGGCGTAAAATTTATCGTCTTTATGACAAATCAATTTTCCCAAAATATGATCAACAATATATATATTAACCAATTACCAGACTCAACAAAGAAGAGAAATGTGATGAATGATAAGAGCTCCAGTAGTGGAGACCATGGAGAAAGAAATCCTCAATTCCCATCATGCAGGAAATGTGGAAGGAGACACCCAGGAAAGTGTCTCAATGGGACAAAGAAATGCTTTATGTGCGGGAAGGAAGGACATAAAGTGAATAATTGATGAAGAAAAATGAAGATTACTATGGAAGAAGATAAAAATGGTCCCAATAATCCATTTACAATCATTTTCTGTAAATGTGGGGGACCTGTCCATTACCCGAGTGAATGTCCTATTCTATAGGATATTTTCTTGGTCAGAGAGGAAGCTATGTGGAAATAAATTGTTGAATAAATGTTTAAAAATTATTAGTGATCCTTGTTGAATGGTTTACTTTGGAATAATTTTCTCTTGTATTTGTAACCCTAACGTTTTCCATGTGAGAATGATATTTATGGAAGAATTATCTTTTCACTTGTGGATATAGTTATAAATAACCATTTGGTTTTATATGATCATTGGGTTTGAGGCAATTAAAATTATTATAATTTGGGATGAAAATTCAAGGTATGAGATAACATTTGTGGTTAAATTATTTAATGGTTATTTGGAGGAATTTATCTCATTTTGGTAATGTTATAAAATATAGTTTTTGAAAAAGGACAACACGTAGACCGTGTGACAACCCGTCACATTGGACAAAGCTGTGGGAATCAAACCCACAACCAACGTGCGATTGGGATTTATCGCCTACCACTGGACTACGTGAAGTCCCTGGTTAGTGTGACTATTATTTTTAGTTAAATTATTTTATTGATAAATAATAATTTGATTTGGGATCTTATGTCTTATCAAATGAATACCCTTAGTATAGGAAAATGATTTGGTGATTAAGTGATAAATGTTATTTTGGAAGTTGTTTGCTTTGTTGAGAACACTATATGACAAAGGAAAATAGAGTAGTATGGGGTTTCATTTGTGGAGTAATGGTAAATTTTTATCTACGTTTTTATTGTGGATTTATAGTGATTTGGGTTATTTATGGAAATGATTAACCTATAATAGATAATATGTGATGAGGTTAATTACTTTGAAGTATGTGACTTTAAGAGTATTTGATGTCATTTGGAGATAAAATTTAACATGGGAGACTACATAATCAAATTACTCTACGTTTTGGGTTTCAATATTAGTATGGATTATATTGAAGGATTTTAAGGACAATTGATTATTGAATGGGTTTTATTTAACTTTGGGGTATTATTGGTTTAATTTTAGAAATTTAGATTAGTGTTTATTTCTCTCAAGGAATATACTTTTGGGGGATCATTAGATCTTGTACTAACCATTTTGGTTTTTATTAATCTCTAAAGACATTGTAAATATATAGTTTATCCTGTATGGATCATGTGATTCTATAGAAGTTTATTCTAGCTCTTCCAGTGTGACCAAGTCTTCTTGAATACTCATCGTTTAAAAAAAATGAGTTAGTGGTGGAAATTTATTAAAGAAGGAAACTCTACTTAAAAAGTAAGTACATATCTTTATATTCTTAGTCAATATCATAAATTAATTCCTCATCCTTATGTAATGTAACTTAAACCAAAAAATGTTGTCTGTTTACTTTTCATACTAGGAGACCAATGATCGTTTGTCCCAACACAAGTTTGTGGTTTTCTTATTGTCAACTTTCTCCTGATCATGATTTCTATCCCTCTCCATCGTAACTTGACACTTATTTTATCATCCACATCCATGTTTTCCTACCTGGAATCCTTGTATGAGTTATCTTTGGTGACCATTAGACCCCTCTTTCTTTCTTTTAATGTGATAGTTTTATTGAATCTTTTTCCGATGTGGGTCTTTCCATTCTCAAGCCCAATTTTTAAAATTGTGAGGATGCAATTTATTGAAGGAGGGGTGAATGTAACACCCCAATCTTCCACAGTACACTTCTCTTTGAATAATACAATAGCGTGTGTTGTACGCAACACTGAGTTCAAGTACACCACGACTTACCAAACTAGCCGTTCAAAAGAGGTTATGAATAGTATTAAATAAATTTTAAATATTATATTATCCATATAATTTTAATCCAAATTATGTGTTTCTAAGACATGATTTATGAACAAATTCATTTTTTCAGATAAAATAAGTATTTTTCAAAAAATGAAATTTTACCGCCTTTTAATGGAGAAGCCTTTTTAAAACCAATATTTGAAACTTTTATATATTCAATTTGACAAAATGAAATTCTTCTTTAGAATCGGGACATAAGAATTGAGTATCAATAATGTTTTGGTACTTTTCGGATAACTTTTATATTTTGATGAATAGTGAAAATTACTAAATTTTAATTAGAAACAACTTTTTTAAATAAAAATAATTTATAGTGATAAATTATATTATTGATAGGTTTTAAAGTATAATTAGAATCTACTTTTACCATTTTATCCAATGGTGTTAATTGGAATTAATTTCACTTTAAAATTAGACCTAAACCATTGTCAAACTTTTGATATATATTGTTTCTTAAAAACACGTTGTTTGTTGTGACAGCGGGAATTAATTATAAAATTAATTAATGCAACTTATATGTTTATAATTTTGTAAAATAGACATCATTTTTGGATTTGGAATATCAATTATATCTTAGGGTGAAATTTTTGCATTTTTCGGAAAAACTTCAATTTTTGATGAATACTGAAACTACTAAGTGGTAGTTTAAAAAAATGAATTTTTCATAAAACATTATTTTACCGCTTCTGTGAAAGGAATTTCTAAAATCTGAGAGACACGGTTAATATCAAGAAGTAAAATGTGGTTCAATGAGATGAAAATAATATTTGGTGAATAGTAACTTTTTACTTTTATTTAACACGGTTAAAAGTAAATAGGGAAATTAAGGGTAAAAATGATATTAATATTACACTAACACATGTCCTAATTCTATTGGACAAGTTTATCTCGACCGGAAACAACCTTAGGAATAAAATATTATCATTTAGTTCCACTTGGATTAGATTAGGACATTTATTATTATTTAATTCAAAGAAGGGTTAAAATAGTTAAAATCAAAGTTTATTTACTAAAACATTTTTAATATTGGGTTATACATTAGATAAATTAGATTGTAAATATTAATTAGAAAGATAAATAGATTTCCTACATAATTATATTTTATTTATAATTTTTAGATATTAAATAATGTAATTTATTTATGACACAATGATGATGCAGTAATTACCATTATAGTGAAAAATTAAAATAATTGATATTATAAATACACAAATAAATATAATATGAGACTTTTTATGAATTAAACTAATTTTATACGTTAATATTACATGTTATAAATTATTTAATTAAATTTTTTTCAATTTAATCATTCTGTTATGAGTTTCACAAAAATCAACTATTGAATAGTGTCAAATTTGACATAAAAGGGTTGTTAAAACAAATATTATATTATTAATTTATATTAAATTCCTAAAAATCTAAGGTTCTACCAAGAGACTTATATCATGATATTGGTATCATTAATGGACCACTTGGGGTTCTCTTGGATGTATATAGTACGTTTATTAACTATATAATATAAAAATACAAAGTGACATGGTAAATGTCAAACTAATTAACTAAGAGTTTATACTTAAAGATAAGGTCAATATAGTAACCCAAACCTGTCTATATTCTACTGGTTGAATGATTTTAGACCTATCCCCACCTTAACATTTAAATAATAAACTTTGGAACCATTAGAAACTGAATATGAATTTATTATAAATTAATATTTCTAGCTTTTCCAAAGGTGCCCCTCACCCCTCTTATAAAAAGGCACTCCTCCTTCTCATTTCTTCACACCTTCAAAGCCTTTTGGTTCGCCCAAACTCTGCCAAAATACTCTCCCAACATCTCTCACTACAACCTAGAGGCATTAGTGTGATCGGAAAGCCAACATAAGCAGTCCCTTTGATCAAATCAAAAGGAAGAACCCGAAGAAGAAGTAATGATTTCACCACCCTTTTCCAAGTTCCTTTCTTCTTCCACTTCTTCTTCCTTTGTTATTACCATTCTAAAATAATAACTCCAGTATCTTATATATACTGTGATGTTATTATAAATATGGTACAACCATATTCAGTATTCTATCCACCCTTTGAATAACATGTCACCATACGTGCGTACGTACGGCTTACCGTCTCCACGTCATGGTGTAATTGTTATTCAATATATTATTATTTGGGTGGGTTTAATAATGATGTGTAACTCGTTTAAATAAATAATATAACATTATAATGATTTTTTATATATTATATACCATCCAATTATATATTATTTTAATATAAAAATAATGATATTGTCGCTCGTGCGTACGTACGGACTACCGTCTCCACGAACGCGATGAGATTCATTCACCATCATATCCATTCAAGTATAATTATCATTTGATGATTTAAAAATAATATTTTAGAACTTTATATCATTCTGGATATGAATAAGATACAACCTATCCATGAAAAAATGGCTTACGTAACAAAACATATAAAATAAAACGAGTAAGTTAACACCTGAAACTTCAATAATTCTAAGATATTATTAACAAAACAATGTTAAAAGATCATATATGATATCATATTAATGTAAATGATTCATGAATAATTTAATAACAATTATTTCAACATTATACAGGAGTATAACCTACCCCCAACCAAGGAAAAGTACAAGGTAATGGGTTTCTTATCTCACTTTTAATTCCGTGAGAATTCCATTGTTCACCACTTATTTATTACATGTGGTGTGTGTACTGCCCATGTTTGTATTCATTGTGTAATACACTTTAATTCATTTATATTTACATCATCATTGTATGATCCTTATTTAATGGGTGTATGTTTTGTATGTTACCAAATCAATAAGGGAATTTGAAATTTCAATTTCCACTCATTCGGCTTTACGCATACTTCATTGATTATTTTACTCCAATATTATGTGTGGAATAAATATTCATTTGCATACGTCATAATTTCCACTCCACTTTCTATGGATATAATTTTTATACACATAATCACTCCATTGATAAATTCTCAATTCATCGGTATGAACTTGATAAGAGTAATTTTTACTCAATCTCGATTTGTTGAGATAAACATCCAATTCATTGGTGTTGTTTTTACTAGAATATGTGTGAATGTCCCTTGATTGTTTTACACTGAATATCAAATCATATTTAGTGTATTAATGTTTGTCACACATAATTATGTCGTTGATTTATCCTTAACCTAAGGATGCAACCTTTACGAGAGATTTCATCTCAATTTACATTCCATTGAGACTTCTTTGTTGTTATACACCAAATCACTTTTATGTGGTGTATATAATGTACTTTGACATATTATATAATTAATCCCATTATTCTCATGATATTACAATGTTTTTATTACCTCAATTATTTGTATTCAAGTGTCTCTCTTTTGGTTAGAAACTCTAACTAAAATACCATTTTTAAATGTTTTAAAGACCTATTCTCTTAAATCTTTCTCATTAATATCCATGTTTTAAAAAATGGTTTTAAGGATTTATTTATATGGACATTAATGTTTTAAAATTAAAATAATTTTGAAAGTTTCAAAGTGGTATAAGACACTTTGATTCAAAAATCAATTTTTAAACGGATTCTTGACAAATAGTGTGACTTTTAAATGATTTCAAGAAAAGGGGGGATATTTCTCTCAAATAGTTTTTGAGGATTATTTTCATCTATGTAAACATCCTTCATTATAATTTATTGAGGTTTATGTGATACAATACAATCTTCCATATTTTATCGAATGAGTTATGTTTGCCTGTGGATGTGCTATTTTTATACCATTCATGGTTTGTGGTTAAAGTATTGACATTTCGTATAATACGAATGTTTTTGTTATGTTTAAACCTGTTCATATGAGGAATTCACTAGACTTAATATGTGACGGGTGGAGCTCGCTATAGCTCCTCGATGCATCGGTAGGTCCCATGAGACAAACTACTGTCTTGGCACAAGGCCTTGGAAAAATCTTATTTGTAGTCTTGGCGCGAGGCCTTGGATATGTGGTTATGATAGTCTGGAATTATGCATTCCATCATTATGAAAGTGGTTATTGATATTTCTTGTGATCATTCGACTAGTAGAATATCCATGTGAGTAAGTAAATGGCATTATTTTATTTTATCCTTGCCATTTTATGCTGAAGTTCAAGTTTAAAAGGCTTTTGTTTTAGTTATAAACTTCCTTAAGTGTTTATGGTTATATATGAAAGCTTATGCTATAATGATATCCTTACTGAGCATCTGAGCTCACCCCTTTCAATGTTTTATTTTTCCCAGGATTATGAAGAAGTAATTTATGAATGACCTGCAGGGATAGTATGAGGGGATATGAAGACAAGATGTTGTTGTAGTTTTTTTACCTTATGATGTAATGTAAGACTTATGAATATATCTAGTGTCTCTAAGACTACTAAACTAATCTGTCTTTCGAGACTTGATCCCTTGTGATCATTCTAATGTTATGTAATAATGCACTGACCCTGGGTATCTAGGGTCGGGGCGTTACATTGAGTCTTCTTTCCATTATGGGATTTATCCATTTATCCAAACATATTAGGCTCTATTTTCCTCCTTTTCTCACTAGGCCCATAAGACAACTAAAACACATTGATCTACATTTCAATGTTAAGGGAAAAACAGACAATCTCATCATAACTGTCAAAGTCTATAATCTATATCACATTTCATATACTCGTCATTAGTCCTTTAATGAAGTGATCCATCTTGATTTTAGTGTTCATGAAAAAGAAAAAGGCATATCTTACAATCCATGTGATGTTGTCCTCGTATGACCCGATAGACTCATCTTCCTTCTGCTTCAGCCTGAGAAATTTCTTTTCCATCTTGAGATGGAGGGTTAATGGAAAATATTTATTGAAATATCTTTTCTTGAAATATTCACATTCCATTTAATTGACATCCTTCTTGTAAATTGTGTAATTGATTATTTTCTACCATTTATCACATTCCCCATCAAAAAAATAAATTTCCAATACAAATGTTTCTACTTTTGATCCCTGGAGGATAGATTATATCTTTTGAATAGAGATAATCAATTGTTCTTTGAGGAGGGTATCATAAGGCATACTAAACATTGCACAAATATGACACATAAAGGATTCAACCACTATATTCTCTATTTTAGTAGAAGGAGGGCATTCCAGGTGATTCAAGTTATTATTCATAAGTTGAGCTAGTTGAGAATGTATCTTCATAATGTTTTAAGCATCCATTACCACAATATTTGGGATTTAATTAGGTAAATCATAAAACTTCTTATCACATTTAATTTTGGCATGTTTTATTCTATTTCCCTACATTAAAAAATAAAAATAAGATGAATTATCCACATGAATGATTATTTGATAAGAAAAATAAAAAAACATTAAACATGAAAGGATAAAATTTAAAAGGAAAGGTATAAACGAACTTGTTATTCCCTAGGTTTCAATATTGGTTATCTATGATATGTTTCCTAACATATATTATTATTGGATTTTCTTTGTTCTCTTAATAATGGTTCATAATGAGCGTATAAATTTACCAATGAATATCCCCCAAAAGTGTCAAACTAGGT
Source organism: Viscum album (assembly GCA_963277665.1). NCBI lineage: Eukaryota > Viridiplantae > Streptophyta > Magnoliopsida > Santalales > Viscaceae > Viscum > Viscum album. Next base: position 213,368,035 of record OY728119.1, on the reverse strand, counting down.
GAGCAGTATGTCTTGTTGATGTGTATGAAGTTACCCTATGTCAGGCCTAGAACCCCTTAATAGAATTGATACTCCTAGGTAGATATGTGACAGAACTACAAACACTTATTTTATCTACAGAGGGATGTATTTATATGAGAATCTAATTACTCTATACTATCCTAATTTAGATATCTTTTCTCATACGTATTCTTATATATAAGGTTTTCACTAAAGTTTTTTAATCATAATCCCAAAAATAACTAACAATTTCCTCTAATACCAACTATAAAAAATATATCCATTTACAAAAAACATAAAATGATTTTCAAAATAACTAATCATAAAATAATTAGCCAAGTATAATAAAGTACAGTGTTTTTGGAATATTAGGTACATAATTAATGATCATGAAACAAAATAAAAACATATTGTATTTAATATTAATAATGAGATCATAAAATACATTAATCTCTTAAATATATATAGGAAAAACTATGGAATACATGATAAGAGCGATGAGCTAAAAATCCCAGTAAGGAAATAAGAATATGAATAAAACATAACACATGGGTAAGAAGGAATAACATGATAACATAAAAGGAAAGGAACATTAATAGGGATAGGAAGAAAAAAAATTATAACATGGGAAAATATAACATTGACATCATAGTAATATGGTAACAATATATAACATGACATAAACATGATTCATGGATAACAACCAAGACATGGCGGACAATGTCCCATCAAGGCATGAGGTTCACTCTGTATCCCAACATGATGTCTCATGTGACTAAACATTACCCAATGAATTGGAATGCTATCTGAGAACAATCATCATAACATGTTCATGGTTATGTTCAGAACATTAAGAATCATACATAAGTAATCAAACATAAACATAAGTGTTTCCCATTGAAGGAATTTGGTATCATAATCATATTAAAAGGCATTACATAAGGGAATATCACAATGGTGTCAATAAAAGAAAGGATTTTGATAATTAATGGACATTTATAAGAGAAAATAGTCATATATAATGATAAGTGATGTCAAAATGAAGTGAAATGAAACAAAAGAGTTTTTAAGAAACATTAGAAATGAAAAATTTTATTGTAGTTTAAAGGAAATATTAAAGAGAGTTTAAAGAAGAAAAATGCTTATTTGATTTAATAAAAGAGAAAATGAACAAAGATAGTTTTTCATGATAAAATTATTGATTTTTGAAGAATAATTGTGAATTAAAATAGATGGTATGGTAATTAAAAAAGGGTAATAAGTCGTGAAGTTCCCTTTATCAGTCTTGTTTATCGAGAATTATTGAGAATAAAACCTTTCTAAAACATGTATTTCCCCATCAAAGAAGGATGATCTGATCTGGATACATAGGTTTGGAACATATAAATATAAGTTTTAATAATTACAAAAAAATTAATAAACCTTTAATTGGGGTAAAGAGAGAGAAAGAGTAACTTGAAGGAGAAAAAGGTTCGGGTAGAATCCCTTGCCTTATGCCTGAAACGATCCTGCACTTGATCTTAATGTCCCAGGTAATAAAATTAAATCCCTCAATTAATTAATTTACAAACTTTTATACATTTATTTAATTTATTATAATTTTATTAATATCATTTAGTGTCTTTTTGATGAGTTATAAAGTTCAATTTAATCATTTGGGAGTGTTAGTTTTTTGGATTTTCCTGATCCATTCCCTTGTATACATGTATTGAAGATCTTGTAAAGTGGGGTTAATTATACAGAATTGATGTTATATGTTATTATTGATCTTGTATTAGTTAAATTAAACTTTTATAACATTTATTCATATTTAATGAGGATGAATCATTATATAAATAGTTAAAGATAACTGTTTGGGTTATTTTTGGCGGTTTTCGAACACAAAGATTTTTTATGTTTTATCATTCAGTATTAGGAAAACATGTTAGTTATAGAACATAACAAATGTTATGAAATGAATTTTATAATATGTTTGAAACATTATAATGTTTTTATTAACATACTTGAAAGAGTAAAATGAAAATGAAAGAGCATTGTCCATGATGCCCGTAAATTGACACATCAGGAGCGAAGATTTCATATTTTGAATAAAAGAGATAGAGGGAGGAGTTTAATGATAGATATTACATTAAGATGATATAATTAAAGAATATTTATAGTACTGGAGTTATTATTCCATTGTAATTATTATAGGTTGGTATAGAATAATAAAATAAAATAACTTGAAAGGCAATTAAAAGAAAAGAAAGTGAAATTTACGTCTTGAATTTCGCCTCCTTGGGAACCTCCCTAGGGAAACGTTTTTGGTATTTTTATGAGACCAATGGAACCTAGAAGTGGGGGATGGTCTTGGGAAGTTATTTGAGTATAATTTAAAGAAATATCAAGGCTTTAGAGGTGTGATGAGAATAGTTGGTTATGGGTGGTATTTATAGTGGATGAGAGGAGTGTCTTCTCATTATTTTATTCATTAATTTATGATTTTACATCAAGAGAAGAGATAATTATGATTTGATGAATAAATAAAGTAAATAGAGAATTATAATCTGAAATTATAATTATAACATTATCTATGACTCAAGTAATAGTATATTTAACTTATAATGTATATATACTGTATATTACTGTATTTACTGTTCACCAAAAATTTATGTATTTTAGAAAAATACAAAAAATTAACCCTACCATTTTTTGAATTTTAGATTTCAAAAATGAAATTCATTTAATAAAAATAATTTTATAAATTTTAATAATTTAATTTTCAATTAAAATAATCATTTACTCGAAAAATACATATTTTAATATTATAACTGGTTTTTATAATACTTTGAAAAATTAAATAAGATCTCGTTAATTATCATAAAATCATAATGCACTATAATATTAATTTATTATTAAATTTTTTGAAAATAAAATTTTTTAAATCATTATGTTATTTATAAAATATTAATTAAATATTTATATGTTACCATAAGTACCAAGGCTTAATTAAAAAATTATAAAACATTTATTTACATATACTTGGATATAATTATATCATAATTTAATTTATAGGATACCCAAATTTTATTATTACATTCATATGTGATGTCACTATTCTATTGGCCAATTTAATATTCATAAGGTTAATATAACTATTCCAAAGGTCAAGTTAATATTTCATCGGTATAGGTTCTTCAACTTCTAGAAATACATCTTATTTCATTCATTCTTCATTTATAATGTTTGTACTATTTTATTAATGTTATTTTTTATGATTTTTAATAATAGAAATAATTATAAGAAGGGAATTTCCATTAATATAATTCCTGGTCGTTATAATGTATGGGTTATGGATTTAGTGGATATGTATTTTTTGGGAGATCTATTTGGTACCGTATCATTTTGAAGATGAGGTAATGCCTTATAGTAGTTATTTAATGATTCATTGACTTGTTGATCCACCATGATTGTGAATTTTTAAATGATAAAAAGACCCATTATAGGTATTCAATTCATAATTTATCCGATGAGGCTGTTGGGTATGAGTTGTGAATTGGGGATAGATTTCTTTATGAAGGTTCTATATGACTATGATGGAATTTGGGTGTCAGTCTAGAAGTGTATTCTTCTTTTGAATGGAACCCTGATCATGTATTTTCACTTTCATGATATTAATTCCTGTAGGGTCCTAAAAATCCACAAAGGATTGGGCAAATGTGTAGAATACTCAAGGATGGTGAAGGACGAACCGGTATAATGTAACGGCGCACAACCGGTTCTGCGAATCCTACCTCCTCTGCAGACCGTCATTGTTCATGAATCCAAGGCGGAGACCCTCTGCGGTCACGAGGAAAGACAGGTGATAACCCAGTTCACCATTTCTGACCACCCCAGCTGCGAGCCGCGTCCACTAGCCCGAACCGCCTCCGCTATCATTCACAAAATGGAGGTGGAACCCTCCGCAGCCCTGAAGCACTCCCTGAGTTTGGTTCGCGGAGGAGTATTTAATGCCCCACAAGTTATGGATTGACCAAGTCATCCATAAGCTAGGCTTTTGGGCATGGGCCTCTGCAAAAGGTGCCGCATGACCCCAATAGATCCCTTTTCCTCCCCTCTATAAAAGGAGACTGAGGGAGGAGGAAAAAATGAAAGGATAGAAAGGGAGAGGATTCAGGGGAAATTGATCAGATTTGGGTGGAAGGATTTCAAAGGAAGGAGATTAGGATTTCCCCAAGAGAGAAGTTCCAATTCGTGAACCAGAGCATGTATGAATTTGGAAACAAATTAATAAGGAACTGAAAACACATAACATAGTGAACCGCGAACCAAAAATAACATAAAAAAGAGAAGACAACAAACCATGACCCCTCTGCAGATGCACTCCCCGCGGACCAGGGAATTTATGCCTCCTTTCCGATCCGTCGCACCGCGTAGCACCCTCCAACATGGGCGAAGCCCCAACCAATGAGCCTCTAACCGGCGCCGCCCTTGGCCACCGCTGCCTGCATGGAACCCTCCGCGAGCTACCCTGGTTCGCGGATCGAACCCGAAGCCACAAACCACATTTTTTCATGGGATGCCCATCAATATGCGGAGGACCTTGGTTCGTGGGATGTCCATCAGTCCGTGGAACACCTTGGTTCATGGACGGTTTCTCCAACCGTGTAGAACCTCCCTACGTGAAGTGTGCCACTACGCATACCCCTGTGTAGCCCACCAAATTCTTCGGAGTTCCCATTCATCGAGCCAGATAAAATCCTTCCAATTCCGATCCAGCCTGATCCTCTATGACTCCCTCATTGACCCATTCATCAGCCCTAAGTCGAGGCCTCCACCGAAGCCACTGGACCCGTGTGATGTAACCCTCAAGCGCATCAACGTGCCTTTTTGAGTTCACATACACACGGTAAATAGGGGTGGAGTGGTTTCCCTGACCCTTGAGCAGATTTCTAAAGCATTCCTGGGTTCATATTCCCACAGTAATGTTGAGTCTGAGCTCGGGATCCCCCTTTCTGACCCTCCACTTGTTGGGGTAGGGTACTTCTCCCTTATTCGGAGGGTACTAAAATTCCCATCAGAAGGAAGTCCCCATGCACTTCGGTACTTCCCCCGGGAACCAAAGAGGTAACGGGCATAGGAGCACCTCTTTCCCTCCCCCACTTTGCTTTGTCTCCATGGGCGCCCATCTCGGAGTAAGCCCCGACATTATGGGAATACGTCAAGGAGTAAGCCACACAACATCCTCACCAGAAGCCAATGACCTCACCCCTTTCTATCTGGATGGTTTATTGCTCTGCCGGACGAATTCTACCTTCCTTGAACATTTGGGGGAAGGGGAGTCCAGCGGTACAGGCCTTTTCCTCCACTCGTCGTTTGTCTCCCCTTCACTTGGTCAGGCGAAAAGTGTGTGGATAGCAAAGTCTGTTGCATTCTCTTGTTTCTCACACCGAGTATGACTCATGTGGGCTTAGAGATTTGTGATGGTCATGGTACCGACAGAAAGACAATGGACATGTTAAGAACTTCATGGACTTTGATCCTTGTCTCTTAGGAAGGGTAAGTAGGAAGCCTCCCCGAGGTTCAATCCCATCATCCACACCGCGGGCCTCCTCAGAGTGTAAGCCCCAATCCATCACTCTGGGCTGCCTCAGAGTGTAAGTCCCAAGCCAATACGAACTACGTGGACTTTGATCCTTGTACATTCGGCAGGGTACGTAGGAAGCCTCCCTAAGTGTAAGCCCCAATCCATCACTCTGGGATGCCTCAGAGCGTAAGTCGCAAGCCAATGCGAACTACGAGGACTTTGATTACCTACCACAGGGATATGTAGGAAGCCACCATGAGGATCAAGCCTGATCACCAATGGACCCCAGGGTCCACCTTCAAGTCAATTTTCCAAATCTCTCGTTCGAACTACATGGACATTGATCCATGTCCCCTAGGCAGGGTACATAGGAAGCCTCCATGAGGTTCAAGCCAAACAACCGGTTGATCCGAATATATTTACATTGGTTCACCACACCACTCTGAGTACCGCCTCAATGAGTCCTGACTCCTTGGAGTCATTAATCTAATGAGGGATGGTAAACCTTGGCCATAAATGATTCTGAACCCCTTTGTTCAGCTGACCAGGGCCAACCAGGATAAATTCATTGATACTATGCTTGGGTGTAATCCAAAGATTCAGGAACATATGAATACATCTTAAATCTATAAGAGAGTCCCGAAACAGGCAATAATTCCCCCAAAAGGGTGTGATACACCCAACATCCCATCCTCTCAAATAATGTGAGTTCTTAAGCATCGCTGGCCAAACCATCCAGTGAACGCCTATCTTTGGAAGGTAGGTCCATGTGTCATTAGAAACAGAACTGATGGGCGTTTCGAGACCGACCCGAAACAAAAAATGGTGAACCCATCATAAATCATTAACCAAGCATGACGGATTTAACCTAATTCCACTCTGTGCCCCCTCTTACTCACAAGGGGGGCCATGCAGGGTCATTAATTACGCATGGGATAATGAGATGCTGCTTTGATGGGATTGCTATTTGAATTTGTTAAAATGTTTTAGAAGTACTATACACAACTCTCTTCAATCCAATGGCATCGTAAAGGAACTCACAAGAATGTGATTCCAACTACGTGATGACCGGGCATCCTCGCCAATGGAGGACCTCGTCACTCACCCAGCATTTTCAATGCTGGGTCTCGGATGCGCTGATCCAAGAGTACAACATGAACAGTACTCTCCTAATGGGGGAGGCAGCCATGCACGCCCTCCAATCTGCTAGAACTCACTGGTCGCCTGCCGAGCAGTGGCCGCAAAGGCAGATCCAGATAGCCATTGTTGACGTCTCCAACCGTTTCGGGAGTCTATCCCCGTAATGGGAAAATGTGTACCTCCCATATCTTAGGGAGGTGTATGAGGTCAACATTGAGGACTTCATCCCCGCTGAATGGGGGTTCCACTCCAAGGTCCCTACCGGTAGACGTCATCACAGTCATGCCACGACTCATCATCCTCATGCTCAGGAGGATGTAGCCCCAAGGATCCAGGCCCACGCCCCTCGAGCTCTGTTCCCTCGGAACCCCCGACAAGGGCGGAAAACGTACAATCAGGGACCGATCATCACCCTGGTCCCTGAGGAGGAGCTCTGCTGCCCAGCCACGGAGACGTACCACGAACAGGAACCTACACCTTTTTGCTCCTCCCGAGCCTGCCATCCAGAAATGGTGGAATCATATGAGCCGGTGCACATCCCCACCCAGCTCTATCAGGCCCGTCGCTCACACAGGATGACACTTACCCGGGAGGAACCTCTCCTTGCCCAGGGTTGTGAAGTCCACCAACCTGACATGGTGGCGACCCAGCACCTGCAGGACCATCTCCTAGCTGATGATCCTGACGCCTACGATCCCGATATGGCGGCGATCAACAAAGCCCGCCACCCTGATGTGGCGGAAAATCATAGGCAGGAACGTGTCCCCTCCCACAAAGGCCACCGAGTCGATACGGTGGGAAACCAACAATTGCAGGGCCAGCTCCCAACAGATGCAAGTAAACTCTTCTACCCTAATGTGGCAGCCAACGGAGAGATAGACAGACATATCACGGTACAGGGGTATATTCGTTCACCTTCCCCGACATAGGAGAATTGTCCGTACCCACTGACCACCGGAGGACCAAAGCAGGATATTCCACCTCTGATACTGGAATGGGCCTTCATACCCATTCCAGCCAAAGATGTCTCTCTACATATCCTAGAAATGATGGAGAAGCAGGTATCGAGCCCAGATCATATCTTGTAGACTTTCTAGAATGGAATTGCATTAGCGGAAACAGCAAGGACTTGGGCTCGTGAGCCCATCTCCCCAATTGAGGAGACTCATTTAAGAGACAATATTTCCACCTCAGATCAGATCCGCATCCCTGCTTCTACCCAGGAGGGTCGCCGGCTATATTCTGTGACGCTAGGGCATCCAGATCGAGCAGCTTCACTCGTTCCAACTGGGGGACACCATTCCATCATGGTGGATGCTCCAGAGCAGGAATATATCCCTACTAAAAGTTAGGATGTTCGTCGGCATATCCCAACAACATCACGAGAACCAATTAGACAGGGACCCAAAGGTGATGTCTATTGTCAACAGAAGATGGTCCCCGCTTCCCGTAGGAAGGTTCCCCGAATGCACCAAAGGCAGCCGGAAAATAAAGAGATGGTTCATGACTCCACTCTGCTGGAAGCTGGGGTTCCCATCGCCGCTAAGCACACATCACAGGCTCAAAATCCTGCCCAACCGTTACAATATTATGGGAGTGGCAGTAGCATTTGTGAAGGTCCTCCCCGCAATGTTGCTACCAGCATCTCTGATGGTCCTCCCCAGAGCACTCGTCGGGGCCTCCCCCGAAGGCATATAATAATCGATCATGAGAGATCCTCTTTTGATGCGAGTCATGGAAACCCTCGATGTGTCTTGAAGATCGAGCAGCAAGAAGGTCCTCCACTTGTTGAGGTCCACCCTAAAGGTCCTCCCTGGGGTATACACTGCAAACACTCTCCATGGGGTGGGATCACAGATTATGATAGTAGTCCTCACTATCATAGTCGCAACTGCGGAGGTCCTCCCCGCAGTGACGTCTCATCATGACAAGAAGGCCCTCCCCTCGTCGTGGAATTCCCTGAAGGTCCTCCCTAGGGGTTACGATGCAAAAAAAACTCTGCATAGCCGATCATCAGATCACGATGGTAGTCCTTGACACCCAGATAATGGAGGTCCTCCCTATAGAGAAGTCAAGAAACGTGAAGTACATCCCCTCGTTGCGGTACATTCTGGAGGCCCTCCCTCGGATGTATCCCGCAGATATTCTCCCTCCAGCAGCATTAATGGTATTCCTCGCCATTGCCGCAACTGTGATGGTAGTCCTCGCCACCACACACGCCATTGCGAAGGTCCTCCCCACAATGGACCTAGGCAACAATAAGGTCCTCCCGTTGTCGCAGTGTGTCTTGAAGGTCCTCTCCACGGTGCACATCGAACATCAATCCATGATGGTCATCCTCACCATGATGGAAGTTGTTGCGATGGTCCTCCCCGTAACGACGCTACGCAGCCAGAAGGTCCTTCCCCTGCTGTGACACGCCTTGGAGGTCCTCCCCAGGGTGTGCACTGCAAAAGTACTATATGCGGTAAAGCATCAAGAAGTAATGGTAGTCCTCGCCATTAAGGCCGCCATTGTGGAGGTCCTCCCCATGATGACATATCATATCGACAAGAAGGTCCTCCCCATACCGAATCAATCATAGAAAATCCCTCATATGCCGAGGCACTCAGAAGGATGGGAACAAGCATGTTAGATTCCCAGTTAGTCACCAACGACATCCTTCTTCAATCAGGAGATGGTCCAGGGCCTCGTTCATCTTCTGAACCACCTCGAAAGAGCTCACAGGACAATTCAATACCTACCATTCCCACTGCCTCTGACATCACTATCAGTGAGAGCCTCAGTTGGGCCGACCAGGTAGAGGAGTCACTAGTGGATGAGTATGCCGATATGATGCACCTGAGGAAATGACTGGCTAAGGATGATATACCAGTTATGGTTTGACCCACACCCACATCTTAGTTCGACATACCCAGAGAGTTTTCGGAAGAATGCATGCACGACATCCGCCAAAATATATGGACAACCCTCCGCAGACTGAAATCAAGCTTCTTGACCTATGACAGGTATGTAGACCACATTATGACAATGGGAGACCCCCAACGTCAAATCGACCTGGATTCTCTTCCTTTGTTGTGGCAACAGCGACCCGAGAGGCGCAAAGGGAAAACAAAGATAGCTTGCCTTCGTGCGCTACACCAGCTACGCCGCCTCATCAGTGACGCTTCGACGGGAGTCCATATCATGGGATGGTAGGAAAATGGAGCTCTGCATTTCATTCCGCTCCCATCCCAGAAGAACCTGTTCGGCATGGTGTCTTGAAACTTCATCACATCATGACGACAATCGAGTGGTATCCATGTCCAGGAAAGGCAACACACCCAACAGAGTCGTGCCTTGAGTATGTCCCATAAGTGTCAGGACTGACGGGAATGAGCTATTCAAGAACTCCTGAATCAGGCCACCGAAAGCATACAACATTACTCTCGCCTAAGAGAGGCCAATAAATGATCTTTGGATGCCTCTACAGAAGAGATTGATTCACAGAAGAACTCGGCACCAAACCCAGTTCACCCCCGAATGGGGGCACACAAGATCAGGCAGGTAGCGATAGAAACAGCCACTTCCAAAATCCAGGGTCAACCACAGCATGGAGGGATGGGGGAATTTTTAACAAAAAATGCCCTCGTAAGACCAATAAAAATGGGAGGAGAGTCAACGTCCAAGGAAAGGAGTCAAACCCAGCCCTTAGAGCTGGGGACATTTTTACACCCTCAACAACAACCTCCCCCATGAGAGTCAGTATTCTATTGTCTAGGGAAGAAAGTTAGAAAAGGAGGTTACCATCCTATCCTATCATTTGAATCATCATCCCCTCCGAGAGGAAGGCACACCGTATGGTCGCAGCAAAGAACGCTCTGCGTCACCCTTCGTCAAGATGTCCGAAGGCAATCCTAGATCATGAAAGGAAAGGCCAGTAGAAGACACGGGAGATACTCTTCCTGTTTGGAAGATGACATCTTCTGCGCCCCGTGATATGAATCTATCAACTTCATAAATGTTAACCCCACGAATGGAACCCAAGATGCTATAAATCAGGATGGACTGGGAGATGATGGTTCTGGTCAGGCTGTGACTCACAACGAACCCCCAGGTGTGCACACCCGGAACCTGAGGGCCACCCTAAATATGGCCATCCTTCAAGCCAATCCTCTTCCACCTACCCAGCGAACATCCAATAAGGATTAGAATAAAGGATTGGTTACCCTTAACCCGCCTCCTTCTCTCGACAAAGATGATCCACTCACGCTCTAAGTGAGATTTTCACGACAGGAAGAGGAGATGAAAGAATTGAGGTGGCTTAACGCCGAGAAACTCCAGAGGAACTGCCTTACTGAAAGTGTGTCCCAGGAGGAGCCACACCATGTGCTACCATTAAGTGCACCAAAAAGACTATGGTTTGCCCCGACAAACGAAATATGGTCAGGTCTCCCGTCCAACAAGGCGCCCGACCCATTCAACTACCTAAACGTAGATTCATATGAATACCAAGACTTCCCTCCACTCAGGAAGCAACTGGAGAGAGTACGCCTGAACCCCCCGAAGGTACCACAAAACGGCACACACACCCCTGGTGCCGGCCAATCCAGATCCTCAGGCAATACCTCAGGATACACCTACCCAGGACCGGGCCCAGTAGGATGTAAACTAGGGTCTCACTAACACCATCGAGGCACTAACAGCTGGATTAGAAGTGATAGAAGGTCAACGTGCTCCGATACAGCTAGAGCGGAAACCCTACCTAGATTGGGTGACCAAAACACCACCTGAACCCAATATTGGGAGCCCTGTATTCCCTATTTTCAATGGGTCAGGCGATCCAGAACAACATTTCATGCACTATGAGTCTTATTGAGACTGTATGATGGGGACTCTGGAACAACAAGAAGCAGTAAAACACAGATGCTTCGTACGGACCCTGCAAGGATCTACCTTCTTCTAGTGTACGAGTCTTCCAGCCCAGTCAATAAAGAGCGGGGAGGACCTTCGGCAGTATTTCCTGTTCCACTTCAGCTCAACGTTGCCTAATAAAATGGTTAGCGACCTCATGAACGCAAGCAGAGGGAGAACAACAGGGTCTCAGATTTCATCGCCAGATGAAATGGTCTGACCTATTCCCTGAACAGGCCAATGCCTCAAGATGAGATTCTAGCCATATGCATCGATAATCTTCGAGATGAACAGAGAACACCGCTCATACCAGTGGAGTGCACCACTGGCTTCCACCATCTCCCATCCATTTCCCAAAGAATTGCGGACTCCATGTAACAGACTAATTCGAAGTCCCGAATAGCCTCGCAGGCTCCTGCGAAAAGAGCCCCTAGAGCTGAATCGTTCACTGTCACACTCAAGCCGGCCCCTGTTCCTGCTCCACTACTCAGGCTTCCACCAAATCATCTAGGGCCTCCTACATATCAGCGGCCGCCTCCTCCTAAATGGGGTGATCAGAGAGGACCGAAGCGGAATCAGTTTGAGGAACGACGGCGAAAGGTATACTCGTTCCAAGACGATCAAGTCCGTGACTACTTCATTGCTTCCATGAATTAGAAACTTGCTCCACCTCTTGAAGCCAAGGAAACCTGAAGAAGCCGGACACGATGACATGCCAGATTACTAACCCAGCCATCGAATGTTAGGGCACAATATCTGACAATGCTTCATCTAAAAAGACCTCCTGCAGAGGATGGTAGACTCCGGACAGGTCGAGCTGGGACCACCCCCAGCACATGTGGCATGTATCACTACCACCAACTCTGAAAAAGTGGAGGGGTGTAAGAAAGTCACCAACAAGAAGGGGAAAATATTGGATCACTGGATGACTTAGAAGACTATCAACTGAGCCTAGGGCATACTCTAGGCTTAGATATGGCAGCCAGTGCTACTGCCAACAGCCCCTGATGCCGCACAGTCGACAACATCGGCCTCACAATCCTCCACGAGCCGGTCATCCGGGTGTAATAGAAGAAGGAAGAAACAATTGAAAGAGGATCAATCCATGATGGGGACAATGTTCGTCCTGACCCTGGTAGATTATATGCCACCGAATTTGGCACCACGGGCACCGACCCACCAAATGGCACCATCAGGGACAACTGGTCAGGTTGACCTGTTAAAGGATGAAGAGCCAATCATTGGTTCTATTAACATCATCCATCTCATGGAATCATTCCCTGATGATGGTTATGTTTACGTACCCGAGTTCCCTACATGAGGAGCTGGGAGGAGGAATCATATAGGTAGGGGATACCAGGGGAGGCGCAGTCGCAGCCAAAACCAACCCTACGGTTGGACCCTGACCCAAACAATTAATATCGTAGAAACCCTTGGTAGAGCCCTTCAATGGATTCAGCAAGAGAAAGAATGCCCCTCCACCTCCACAAGCAGCAACTATGGCCCTATTGTTCTGCGATATCCACTAGAGGAAGAGCAAGTGTCTGGCCGCCAAGTGCGCACAAACAGACCGGCCGGTCCAAGTCCCCAAAATGCGGGAACACCATCGATATCTGACCCCGCAGCTGGTCCCTCCTCGTCAAATGCTTCAGCCCATAAAGCACCTACTAAGACTCTCTCGCCAATGGAGAAGCATCAGCCGCTAGAGTAGAAATACGACATCCTTAAGCAGCTGGCATCAGTACTAGCCAAACTGTCCATCCTGGATGCCCTGAGTCTATTAGAAGACCTTAGGGAGGCGCTTATAGAAGATTTGATCATCCCCCAAGAGTTTCAAGCCGACGTACCTGCCGCCGAGATTTATCGGATGGAGACTAACCCAGCTGAATTCAATGCGGTGATTTCTTTCACCGACCAGGATGAAGATGCCATCATGCAAGGACACATCAAATCACTATATGTGTCTGGAACACTGAATGGTATTGAGATCCAGAAAGACTTTATAGACAATGGCTCTGGAGTTATCCTCCTTCCCCTAAGGACACTCCGTAAGTTGGGCTATAGTGAGGAAGATATAATACCCTAGGCCACAAATCTATTGGGTTATGACAAGAGCGAGCAGAAATTAATTGGAAAAATTATGATAAAGACCCATTTTGGTGACCTGGTAGCCGACACAGAATTCCCGGTGGTCTGGTAGAGCACAACATTCAATTCCTTGTTGGGAGGGTCGTGGCTCCATAAGCACATGGACATTCCTTCATCCTACCTCCAGTGTATCATGTACTATGTCAATGAAAAAGGTAGATCATTTCACGCCGACAAGGCCCCTTTTGAGATCTCTGAGTCACATTATATTAACATCGAGTTCTATGAGCAAAAGAAAACAGAGCCTCTAGTCGATGCTGTCGACTGGATCCCCAATGAAAATGGCCTGGAAATTCTTCTTGAGGACCCCCTCAGGCAGCTTGGAAGAGATTATGTTCTGCCCATCAACCATGTTGAAAGTAGGGGTTCATGTCCGACACGCACTCTAATGTCCTCATGACATCATCCATAACAGCCGAGCGTGAAAATATGGGAATGTCAACTGACCCTCAATATGGGGACGAAAACTCCAGTAAGGATGCCCATGACACCTCACCTCTGGACTCCCATGATCCCATGTCAGGAGATGTCTCCTCGTTTTATCAAGAAGATGAGTATTTCAGAGAAGAAAAGGAGGAAGATCTCAGGGATGAACCTCCTGCATTTGAGGAAGGTATCTCCACCACTATGGACGAGCTCAGGGAAATAATCCTGGGAACCAAGGAAGACCTGATACCCACTCACATTAGTGCATCCATGTCTCCTGATGAGCACGAGGTATATACTTCCTTCTTAAGGCAACATCGGGATGTTTTTTCCTGGAATTAAATAGACATACCAGGACTCAATCCCAAAGTGGGGACAGACCACCTAGGTCTGCCAGAAGACCACCGAGGCTATAAACAGACCGCCAGAAGGACACACCCCTCACATTCTGCCAAAATATGGGCAGAAGTCGATAAGCTCATCAAAGAATGCTTTATTTGGGAGGTTAAGTACCCCATCTGGTTGTCCAATATCATTGTTGTCAAGAAAAAAATGGACAAATCCATGGGTGAATTGATTTCAGATATCTCAGTCTGCATTGTCTAAAAAATGATTTCCCGGTCCCGGTCTCCGAGTTATTAATCAATGCAACGACCAGGTATGAGGCTCTATCCTTCATGGATGGCTATTCTGGGTATAGAAAAATATGGATGGCTCGAGAAGAAGAAGAATCCACTGCCTTAAAGGCCCCTCAAGGGGTATTTTGTTATAGGGTCATGCCCTTTGGTTTCAAGAAACCTGACACCACATATCAGTGTGCCATGCATCAGATCGTCAAACTATTCCTGGGTAAATTCTTTGAATGTTACATGGATGACCTGGTGGTCAAGTCCAAACAGTGCTTGTATCACCTTTCAGACATTGGGACCATCTTTAACAAACTTTAACAGCATAGCCTGAAGATGAACCCCTTGAAGTGTGCCTTCAGGTTTACCTCATGGAAATTCCTTGGATTCGTCGTAAGCCATTGTGGCATCGAAGTCGACCCTGAGTAGACAAAGGCTATCCTTGTCCTTCCACCTCCCCGAAACATCCTTGAGTTGAGATAATTCCAAGGAAACATGGATTATATTAGACAATTCATAGCCAACCTCGCAGGAAAATGTTTTCCCTTCACCAGGTTATTGAAGAAGGGGGTCATATACCAATCGACGAATGACTACCAAGAGGCATTTGACAACATGAAGAATTACTTCTTAGGCCCACCAGTGCTCATGACCCTGGTTAAAGGAAGACCTCTCATCTTGTACGTGACAGCACTAGAATGGTCACTTGGATCCTTCCTCACACAAAAGAATGACGCCGATAGAGAAAAGAGTCTTTATTACCTCATTCAAACTGTGATTGATGCTGAGACTCGATAATAAAATATTGAGAAGAGTTTTTTGGCCTTGGTATTCGTAGTTCAAAAGCTGTGACATTATCTACAGCATCATGAAGTCCATTTGATCTCATGGAGTAACCCGCTCAAGTACATCCTCAGCCGCCCAATGCTAACCTAGCACCTATCATAATGGGAAGTCATCCTGCAATATTTTGACTATTGGTTTGTGTCTTAGAAGTCCATTAAGGGATAGAAATTAGCAGATTTTCTATCATAGCACCCCTCAGTAGGGACCGCCAAACCAGACGTTGAATTACAAGATGAAGATGTCGTCAAGGTTCAAGAGGAGCTCCCAACATGGGAAATGTACTTCGATGTCGCATCCTGATGGCATGCCGGGAGGAAGATTGAGGATCCCAAATTCAACAAATTGGGTTTGGTAATAATAATCATGTCCCCAGAAAAGGTAGTATTTCCATATTCCTTCCTCCTATCAGAGGGATGTACAAAAAATGAGGTGGAATATCAAGCTCTCGTTATGGGCCTGGAGCTCGCACTCCAGGCACAAGTACAACACCTTAAGGTAAAAGGTGACTCGGAGCTCGTCATCAAGAATGTAAATGGTCACTATGCTATTAAAAAGGAGAATATGATACCCCTGTTTGACCATGTCCAAGGGTTAATGGTGGAATTCTCCACAGAACCAACATTGACATATATTTCCCTGTCTCAGAATGCTTAGGCTGATGCATTGGCCAATGCGGCCATATCCCTGGATGACCTAGACCGGGATGAAACAGTCATCATTATTGCTCACTGCCGAATGGTCTTTCCATATGTTCAGACCAAGACATTGGAAATCCATTAAGTCAGTCCTGTTTCTGAGAGGTATTCTCCCACCACCGGTTGGATGACCCCCATTGAAACCTACCTTCAATGGGGAGAACTTTTATCAGATAGGGATGAACGAGAGGAAATACGGAGAAGGGAAATCAACATTGTCTTATATGGCGGCACAGGTCTGTAAGAGGTCCTCTAGAAACGAGGCCTCAACAGAGTGCTCCTCAGATGCATTGATAGAGAAGAAACCACCTTCGTCATGACAGAAGTGCATGCCGAAGTATGTGGATCACATCAGCCAGGCACCAAGCTTTCCCATTAAGTTCGGAGGCTTGGGTACTATTGGCCCATAGTGGCATGGGATTTCGAGCACTTTACCGCGAAATTACACTCATTCCAGATTCATGAAAACTTCATATACCAACCCCCGGAGTTACTTTATCATGCCATGTACTCCTGGCCATTTTCTGTCTGGGGAATGGACGATGTGGGACCATATCCTCCCACCACAACCAAAAAGCTGAAGTATATCCTCATAGAAACTGACTTCTTTTCCAAATGGGAAGAAGCCATACCCATTAAGGATGTAGGGGGGAAAATATTGTCAGCATTGTGAAGACCAATATCATCACAAGATTTGGTGTCCCCCATATCGTACTGACGGACAACGACACCAACTTCTGCTCTTTGGAATTAGATAAACTGTACCATGAGTATGGTATCAAGGCTAACCACTCATCCAAATGCCATGCAGTGGCCAAAGGATAGATAGAGGAATTCAACAAGACCCATTCCAACATTCTCCAGAAAATGGTGGACAAAGACAAGAAGACATGGCCAGATAAACTCCTCAATACGTTGTGGGATTATCGAACCACAATCCGCACCGCTAATCGGGCTACCTCATACTCATTGGTGTATGACACAAAGGCAGTCCTGCCCATTGAGCTCCAATTACCCTCACTCCGCGTGGCCATTTGTGATCAATTATCCAATGATGAGCAATCAGAAAAATGGCTAGGTGAATTGGAACAGCTGGATGAGAAGTGGCTGCACACTTTGCTCCATCTGGAAGTCTACTAGAATCAGATTGCACGAGCCTTCAATAAAAAGGGCAGTCTCCGGTATTTCTTAGAAGGAGAATTAGTATTGGTCCTTCGGACCCCAATGCTACCTAGAAGGAATCCTCCAAAGCTGGAGCGCAAATGAGAGGGACCATATGTTGTACTCAAGGTCTACTCCAATGGAGCATATACCCTAATCTCCATGAATGGGAAAGTCACCACGACTCCTACCAATACGGGATTCCTAAAGAAGTATTTTGCATAGAAACCAAAATTACCCCCTTCCTCACCGCATGACGTTAAACTGCATGGAGTTCATCCTTACCACACGACATTATACTACAAAGAATCTAATAATACCCCTCATCCTAACCACATGATGTTAAACTCTATGGTTCCCCGTCCTCACTGCATGAAATTAAAATGCACGGATTTCTTCCTTACCTCACGACGTTAAAATGCATGGAATCTAATGATACCCCACATCCTAACCACATGACGTTAAACAATATGGATCCCCATCCTCACCTCATGACGTTAAACTGTATGGAGTTCATCCTTACAGCACGACGTAAAACTGCACGGAATCTGTATGGCTCCCCTTCCTCACCGCATGACGTTAAACTGCATTGAGTTCATCCTTACCGCATGACGTAAAACTACACGGAATCTAATAATACCCATCTTCCTAACCTCATGATGATGAACTGTGTGGCTTTCGTCCTTACTGTAGGACGTTAAACTGCACGGACAATAACGGATTATGAGAGTTACGAATGCTCCCCCCCATGTATGGACCAGACCTACACGGGGTGTACTCTTCATCCTCATTGCATGAAGTTAAACTGCACGGATTTCAGAGAACTAAGTATGGCTTTATTCATACCCTCACGTGATACGTAGCGATGCCAAGGTTCCCCATCCTGGCCCAACCACTCCCAAATGAAAATTAAAAATGCCTTCTTCCCCATTGTATAGACCAGACATGCATGGGGTGTGTATTCCGTCCCCACCACATGATGTTAAACTACACGGACAAGATATTTTAAAAATTCCCTCTTCCCCCCGTGTATGGATCAAACCTTCACGGGGTGTATTCTTCTTCCTTACCGCACGACGTTAAACTGCACAGAAAATTGGTTAACAATTTCCCCTCCCCCTGTGCATGGACCAGACCTATACGAGGTGTATTTCCTTACAGAGAAATATGTATGGGATGATTCCTGACTTTGCAGGATACGTAGCGATGCCAAGATCTCGTCCTGGACAAGCCACTCTCAAATGTAATAAAATAAAAGTTAAGCAATGTCCCCTTCCCCCACGTATGGACCAGACCTGCACGGGGTGTACATAATCAAGAGAACTATATACGGCTTTATTCCTGCCCTCGCAGGATACGCAGTGAAGCCAGGGTTCATCGTCCTGGTCCAGTCCCCCGAATAAAAGATAAAAATACCCTTTCCCCCATGTACGGACCAGACCGACACAGGGCGTACTCCTCGTCCTTACTGCATGATGTAAACCTACACGGATAACATGATTTAAAAATGCCCCCTTTCCCCCGTGTATGGGTTAGACCTGCACAGGGTGTATTTTAACGTCCTCTCTGCAAGATGTTGAACTGCATGCATAATGAAAGATAAAAGTGCACCTTTCCCCCGTGTTTGGACCAGACCTGCACGGGGTGTATTTATCGTCCTCACCGCACGACGTTAAACTACACGGACCGTGTCCTCACCGCATGACGTTAAACAGCACGGAGTTCTTAGCAAACCACCTAAGATATATGGAAAAAAGAGGTGGAAATACTCCTTCCGGATATTGGATTCATCCTCCCCATACATTAGACTCCATGACTTAAACAATTATGGATCTTCATAACCATTCATAGCCATCGGAAGTGGAAATTCATCGACCCGTGGACACCGTTGCATGACTATGCATACCATGCCCTTAGCGTCTCTATATATTGATAGCCCCTGGCCCATCTATCAAAGGAAATATTTACACATAAGATACTCTTCCTAGCTCTGTACGCTTACTGGCCTTAGAGCCCCCATACCATACCTCCTGATCCAGAAGTTTATGGTGTAGTGGTTTACAAGTTCGTCCCCTTTTCACATCCAAAATCGCCCGGGTACCCCTACCCGGTTAGCCTATGTTTCCACCCGTGGTTCAAATGACGACCTACATATACGAACATCAATCTAGGACTAGGCTAGTGTGACTCAATGTAAAATTGCAGTGAAGATGTTTCTTGTATGCTCAGACACTATTATCCCCACATGCCAAACTATATACTATGAGCAATCTCAGATCCTCGTAATCATTCATGGCCATCGGAAGTGGAAATTTATCAACATGGGGACACCTTTGTATGACTATGCATACCATGCCCTCAGTGTCTCTGTATAATGATATCCCATGGCTCGTCCATCAAAGGAAATATTTCCTTGGGCGGTACTCTTCCTAGCTCCATATGTTTACTGGAATCAGAGCCCCAACACCACAGCTCATGATCCGGGAAAACTCAATGTTTCAGTTTATGACCTTTATCCCCCACCTTGTTCCAAGTATATCAGATCATGTTGACCCAGTTATCCTTCGAGTGACTACAGCAATAGTCACCCAATGGTCCGAGCCCTATGACCACTAAACTAGGAGTACCTCATCCGATGTTAAACTGCATGGAGTGAAGGTACACCCCCACATGAAAAATAAATCAGCGGAGCGAGCTCTCTAAGCTTTAACAGCAACCAGGGACGAATATCCCGGACATGCCAAGATATTTCCATACCCGATGACAGAATTCGTGGCCCGGATAATTGTGGATCTTCATAACCATTCTTGGACATCAAAAGTGGGAAGTCATCAACCCGAAGACACCTTTTCATGACTATTCATACCATGCCCTCAGCGGCTCTGCATATTGATATCCCATGGCCCATCTAACAAAGGAAAGATTTCCCTGGTTGATACTCTTCCTATCTCAGTACGCTTATCGGCCTTAGAGCCTCTGTGTCATCTCTCCTAAACCAAGAAGCCATAGAACCATGATTTAAACCATCAACCCCCCTCCATGTCTTGGATGCGCCAGGATACTCGACCCCAGTTACATTCTAATCAAGAGAGGCCTTTTTAACTACGTCCTTGTTGTATGACGTCAAATGGCACAGAGCACATATTGGCCACCTGACGTAGGGCTGCAAAGACCAAGAATTAAACATCCAAGATAATGCCTCCAAGAAAAAGAATTTTCACTGGTTTAATAATTCTCATTTTCCTTACCAAACGACTTTAAACTTCATGGTCAATCGTCCTTGCTGCATGACATTAAACTGGACAGCCTCCTTTAATGATGCTATTCATCTTTACCGCATGACGTTAAACTGCACGGTCAAACCCGTCACGGGTTCATTAATGAACGAAGGCTTTTCTATTTCCTTTAGGGAACGGGTCAGACCAACACAATCCACCGTCTCACACTCATGTGAGAAGGGATTACTTCACCCATTCTCAGTAAGTTTAGTCTATATGTTTCCCCCGTATCCAGGCACCCTCTCATCATAAACCATAATATGTACTCAGAAAAAGCCGAACTCTCATAATCCACCCCTGGTGGTCCCAAATCTCATCTTCCCAGAAGTTTCGTGGCTATTTGGGGAATAAATCATTGACCTAAGGATGCCTTTTCATGACTATGCATACCATTCTCTTAGTGCCTCTGCATATTGATCACCCCTGACCCATCTACCAAAGGCAGGACTTCCTTAGGAAGTCCTTCTCTCTGTACACCTCTTAGCCTCTGAGCCCCCATGTCTATCCCGAGATTCGGAAACCCTCTGATCTATAGTTTTCCAACCTCTTTCACAACCCTGTCTGAAAATGGTGGAACGTATCTGACAAGATTAAAGAGGACCATGAGAAGTCATTCCATTCTAGATGATGTCCCAGATGCATGACGTTAAACTGCTCCTAGCCCCAACCATCCTTTATGCTAGATAAATGTGTAGGACAGGACCCTTGCTTCTACACTCCTAATTGATACAGATGTTATCAAAACCTATCAGACGTCACATACCCTTTCCAAGCCACCCATGGTGGTTTTCATAATTCTCCAAGAAACCCATGGTGGTTTCCATAAGTCGGATATTCATGAAGTCCTATGGCCATCAGAAATGGAGAGTCATTGACTTAAGGATACCTTTGCATGACTATGCATACCATGCCCTCAATGGATCAACATATTGATCGCCCCTGGACAATCTACCAAAGGACAGATTTCATTCAGCGATGATTCTCCTACCTATGTATGCCAATGTGGATCCCATGCCTTGAGACATGCCCTGCATGTTGTTTAAATTTAAACATGTTCCCCCACTTGCATCTGAAGAGTATTGGGACATATTTTAATCAGCTAAACCTCATTGGGGCCCCTGCCCCACTATATCTGGTCAAAGCTGTTCAACCTAAAAAATCAGTAATGATAGTCTTGACGGCAGGACTTTAAACTGTCCATGAAAAGAGGCACAAAGCTTGTTAGGCCGAATACCTGAAAAGGGAGACCTAAGAAAATGTCGGGCCATACCCGCTGGGTCCACACTAAATGGGCCCAAGAAAAATTATGGCATTAACAGAAAAAGACAAAAAGTTTGTAGGGATTTTCTACAAATCCATAGCAATAGTCAGACTATGCTCGCTGGATTCCATGGTCCAGGAAAAATTTAGAGTTTTTTTTCTTGAATTATGATTAATTCCGATTTCGGGAGTTGTTATTTATGCAATAATTGTTCTAGTAACAACCAAGTTTTATGGCGACAAGAGATTGACAGAGATTGTATTCCGTTCGAACAAAAAGGGGAAGACGTCCACAAGTTGGGGTCTCTCCCTCACAAAAAAGGGGTAAGTAAAACAGAGAGTACAAGAATGACTCCGATAGTCATAAAGGAGCCTGAATCACTCTCTCCACAAGATCAACAACCGAGCGGCGAAGGTTGTTGCAAGAATTTGATCATACCACGATTCACAGTTTTATTCCACCGTCACACTATTGTTTTAAACTAGTTTTGTAATGAATATTTCAACTAGTATAATAAATTGCACTTTATGTTTGAATCATTTAATTAATCAATATTATAATGGTCAATGTTACTTTTTTTATTATTTCAATGTAGGTGGAGGTGATTTGTAGGGCTCTTGATGATGTGGAAGAAAAATGGGTCAAAATTGCATTGTTCCATGGAAATATGTCCACTGTTTTGCATAGTACACTAAATTCGTGCATTCAAATGGGCTAAAAGTTTGTGTGCCTCTCCAAAATTTAATATTATAAATTTCATATTAATTATCCCAATCCTGATTCGACTTCTATAAGGCCCATTAGAACTGATATGTCCAAGACACTGAATTTGGACCAAATCAAATGCGGTGTTCTGTATTTTATCAATATATTGAGCTTCATTTGTCTAAATGGTGCACACCTTTCGGTAAAGATAGTAAAGTCATAGGGCTACAAATTTTATATTTTCTCCGAAGCGAGATAAGGCTATCTGAAGGCCGAAACACGTGGTACAATTGGATTGATGAAATCAGTGTGCCTAAAACCACCTTCCAATTTTCCTATAAAATGGCACCATGGCCTCCCCATTTGCAAGTTCGGCCAAGGAGTGAAGTTCTTCCAATTTGGAGTCCTATAGTAGTCTCCTAATCACCGTGGTGGTTCTAGAGGCCCATATCCTCATAGTCTAATCATGGATGAAGAAGGAGTTCTACCCGAGCTTCCTCCTCCTCCTAATGTCGAACTAAAAGTTGGGTGTTCGTTGTGAGGGAGCTACACACATGTAGAGGGAGTTCTGATGCATACACTAGCTACTGATTTGGAGTAATTTGGGTGTTTAAACATTTCAATCCCTGTATCTTATTTTATTTCAGATTTGAATGCTTGATTTGACGCATGTGAGTGTTATCATCTTAATTTCTTACCGATCGGTGTGAGGTTTTTAGTGCGTGAATTGTGGTGTTCCGGTTGGACATCACAAGAATCCTTTTCATACCCACCTTATTGAGATTTCAATATTCTTTGGATTTTATTATTCCATGCATAATTACTGGACCTTGACAATATGATTGTTACGTCACGGTTTGGTCCTTAAAGCATTGAAATAAAATCTTAGGAATTAATCTGGATTCCAATTAACACCAACCAAAGAATTACTCTAAACCTAAGATGATTCTATTTGAACAATGAACATGATATGTGTGTTGTGAAATACCATCAACCCTTTTATCTCATATTTTTCAAAATCCACTAGGTCACTCAACTTTTAAGCTATTTCCACTAAGTCATTTTTTAAACTCTTTTCAAAATCACCCCCTCTCTTAGTCATTTTTATTAAAAATACACACTCTAAACCTATCAACGCTCCCGGAGAGACGTCCTAGGGTCTACCCTAGACTATAAATCAACCTTAAAATCATTATCAATTTGACATGTCATGACAACGCCATCAAATTTTGGTGTCGTTTCCATATTGTGCTTTGGTTTTTTGTGCGTGTTTTTGATAAACTTTATGTAATTTTTGTGAATATTTGTTTGTTTTACCTTTGTATTTATTTTGTGTTCTAATTTATTTATTGTGTAGGTTCTGTGTATGACACGTTCTACTCTAGGAGACCTACAAACTTTCGAACCCAAACCGGAGAGGATCCTACATCAACAAAACCGAGACACAGAAGACAACACTTTGAAGGTGGAGACATCACATCATAAAATTCTTCTTGATCCTTCTTCTTCTTCTGAAACAAAAGTTAAAACTGAACATAACTTATATAAAATGGATGAAAATAATAGAACACTAAAATAACTAACCTCACCTGATGTTGATATCCAACCCACTTACATTCAGTTACAAGGCGAGGCACCCAATTTTGAAATAAAATTTGGTTTAATTCATTTATTACCAAGATTTCATGGACTGCCTGGAGAAGATCCACATAAGCATTTAAATGAATTTCATTCTGTGTGTTCAACATTAAAACCTACTAATGTTGATGAAGAACAGGAAAAAATTAGGGCATTTCCATTTTCATTATAATACACGGCTAAATATTGGTTGTATTATGTTAATCCACCTATTATTGGTTGGGAAGACATGAAACAACTTTTTCTTGAAAAATAATTCTCAGCCTCTTGAACTGCAACAATAAGGAATGAAATATGTGGTACAAGACAATCTCAAGGATAAACCTTTCATGAATATTGGGAATGATTTAAAATATTGTGTTCAAGTTTTCCACATCACCAAATAAGTTATCAACTTTTAATTCAATATTTTTATGAAGGTTTAATCCCTATTGATCGAAACATGATTGATGCTACTGCAGGTGGTGAACTAGTGGATAAAACCCCAATCGCTGCAAGGACCCTAATTGAAAATATGGCACAGAACACTCAACAATTCAGTTCAAGGTCCAGTGTACCCATTTCAGGTGTCCATGAGCTACAAAGTACTGAATTCGAGAAGAAGGTGGATACAATGTTTGAAGACGTAAGTACCCTTCTATGACAACTTTCACTTTCCAAAGGGAAATTATAATCTCCTTCTCCCATACATTGTGGTATATTCTCTTCTGATACCCACTATTATGACCAATGCCCTCAATTGAGAGAAACTTCTGAGAGTTGTGAGGCAATATTCACAGGACGCCCCTATAACCAACCCATTAGGCAAGAACCTTACTATCCATCCAAACCTGAGAGGAAAGACAACCAAGCCTATAGGCAAGGGGGGTATTCAAACCAGCCTCATCAACCATGGAACCAACCAGGGAAAAGTAGTCATCAACTACCACCACCCAAAAATTTTAAACCCCCCAAAAGGCCTTTCGATCATCCCCCTCCAAAAACTGAACCTAGCCTAGAAGATATGATGAAACAAATGGCTGCCAATAATCTCCAATTCCAACAGACCACTCAGGCAGCCATACAAGACCTAAAAACCCAATTAGGACAACTAGCTAACTCGATGGGTGAAATCCAAATCCATGGGTCTGGTAAACTACCATCTCAACCACTTGTCAACCCTAGGGATAAGGGAAATGTTATTTCCATCAACCTTAGGAGTGGAACTCAACTTAAAATCCAAATTAACCTTCCATTAGAGTCATCCTCTCTTAAGGGAACCACCACCCCATCCACTAAAAAAGGTACAAATGAGACGGAACCTTGCCTTGAGAGAAGTCCTACCAAAGGAAAGAGTGTGTCTATTGATGAGTTACCAAGCCCAAGAATTCATATTTTATTTCCCCAAAGAGACACCCAACCATGGAAACAAAAATAAACTGAACTTGATAAAGAAATCTTGGAGAATTTCAAAAAAGTGCAGGTTAACATTTCATTGATTGATGTCGTCATGAAAATTCTGAGATATGCCAAGTTTTTGAAGTATATGTGTACCCACTAAAGGCGAATTAGAGGTGATGAGAAGGTGATCCTAGGGAGGAACATCTCAGCATTGATACAACCATCACTTCCCACCATGTGCAACGATCCTGAAACATTCTCGATTCCGTGAACCATAGGGGAGTATTCTTTCTCCAATTCTATGCTTGATTTGGGTGCTTCTAGTAATGTGATTACTCACTCCATATACTCTTCTTTTCATGTGGGTGAAATAAAGCCCATAGGAATAGTTGTTCAGCTAGCAAATCGGAGTACGACACACCCTTCTGGTGTGTTAGTGGATGTTCTTGTGGGGGTTC
This sequence comes from Viscum album, assembly GCA_963277665.1. Classification (NCBI taxonomy): domain Eukaryota; kingdom Viridiplantae; phylum Streptophyta; class Magnoliopsida; order Santalales; family Viscaceae; genus Viscum; species Viscum album. Next base: position 213,341,814 of record OY728119.1, on the reverse strand, counting down.
AAAATTTAATATTTCTTGCCGATTTTTATGTGCTAAAAATGGAAGATGATAGGATGAATGGACATTCCCCAATTATATTGGGGAGACCTTTCTTGAAAACTTCCAAAGACATATTTAATGTGTATAATGGTACATTATCGATGGAATTTGGTGGTGACATAGTCTATTTAAACATCCTTGATGCCATGAAGCACCCCTCATATGAACATTCCTCTCTCTCGGTAAATTCAATTGATATACTCCCTTCCCCTAAAATCACTTCATTTGTTTCCCTTGACCCCCTTTCTGAATTTTCTTCTTTGATTGAAATTATTGGAAATGAATCATGTTTTGATTTTTGTAGTGTTCTAGAAAAGTGTCATACATGTTTATTAATTGATAATTTCTTTAACACAGAGGATCACACGACCATCGATGATACTTCTATGCTTGTAAAAGCTAATTCCTCATATGAGGATGATACCATTGAGCAGTTAGATGAGATTAGTGACCTCTCACTTTCACACACACTCCCATCAATCCAAAATCCACTTGAATGGGAACTAAAGCAACTGTCTCAAGATTTAAAATATTCATATCTTGAGAATGGAAACATGTTTCCCATCATCATTGCTAGTTCACTCCCTCCTGAGCAAGAATTGCGACTGCTTGAACTTTTGAGGGAGTATAAACAAGCATTGGAATGGACACTTGTAGACATTCATGGTATTAGCCCATCAATATGTACACATCATATTTTATTAACTGATGAGGCTAAAACAGTGAGGCAGGCACAAAGTCGACTGAACCCAAACCTCTTAGAAGTAGTTAAAAAGGAAGTAACACAATTATTGGCTAGTGGAATCGTTTACCCCATCTCTGACAGCCAATGGGCTAGTCCCGTTCATGTTGTTCCTAAAAAAACTGGCCTAACTGTAATTAAAAATGAAAACAATGAATTGGTTCCAACTCGTGTGAAGAATAGTTGGCGTTTCGATATAGATTATCTCCGAATAAACCAACCCACTAGGAATGACCATTTCCCCTTTCCATTCATTGAACAAATTATATAGAGGCTAGTAGGGAAGTCCCATTAATGTTTTTCAGATGGGTATTCTGGACACTGTAAAATCCATATTTCCCCCAAGGATCAGGAAAAGACAACCTTCACTTGCCCCTTTGGCACATTTTCCTATAGACGGATGCCATTTGGTCTGTGCAATGCTCTAGGTACTTTCCAGCGATGTATTGTTAGTATTTTTTAGTATTACCTGGAGAATTGCATGGATGTCTTCATGGATGATTTTACTATTTATATATCCTCTTTTTTTGAATGTTTATGTAGTCTTGGTTCTGTCCTACGTCGCTGTATTGAAAAGAATGTTGTATTAAATTATGAGAAATTCCATTTCATGGTATGAAAAGGTATAGTTTTGGGGAATGTCATTTCTAGGGATGGTATCCAAGTAGATAAATCAAATGTGGATGTCATTTGTTCCATACAATTCCCTAAAAATGTACATTATGTGCGGCAGTTCCTAGGTCATACTGGATTTTACCGTCGTTTCATTCATGATTTTAGTAAGATTGCACTTCCCCACTCCCGCTTACTCCAAAAAGAAAAAGATTTTGTTTTTTATGAATAATGTGAATAATATTTTAATAAATTAAAAAGGAGTCTCACATCACCCCCGGTAATCCAACCACATCGGTTGGATTTACCATTTGAGCTCATATGTGACGCTTCTAACTATGCAGTTGGGGCAGTCTTATCCCAAAGGGTCGATCGAACTCCACAAGTCACTACCTATGACTTACGTACTTTGGACCCTGCTCAAGAAAACTACACCACCGCTGAAAAATAATTTCTTTCCATCATTTTTGCCTTAGATAAATTCAGGTCATACCTTTTAGTGTCCAATGTCATTGTGTTCTCAGACCATGAAGCCCTCCGGTATCTCCTAAAGAAACTGGAATCCAAACCACGTCTCATTCGTTGAATACTCCTCCTTCAGGAATTCAATCTAGAAATTAGATATAAAAAAGGAGTAGAGAATGTGGTGGCAGACCATATTAGTAGGATCCCCCCATCCTCAGACATTGTCTCATCCCCCTGTATTCCCATAAATGACATGTTTCCTGATGATCAATTGTACAAAGTGCAAGATGATATTCTCTGGTATGCTGAAATTGTAAATTATTTGGAAGCATCTTGCATTCCTACTGATTTCAAAAAAAACCAAGCCAGTCATCTAAAACATGAGTCTCGTTGGTACATCTGGGTTGACCCCTACCTTTGGTGCACATGTAGCGATCAGGTCCTTAGGCGTTCTTTTCTCGATAGCGAGTTTCAATCTATCCTTAGATTCTTCCACACTCTTGCTTGTGGGGGCCACTTTGGTCCCCAACGGACTGATCGCAAAGATCTTGATTACAGTCTCTTTTGGCCAACACTTTTTAGGGATGCCCATGAATTTTTTAAATCTTGTCCTCATTGTCCAAGAATGGGGAATGTCTCTAAAGGGAATGAAATGCCACAACAACCCTTGATCTTTCATGAAATTTTTTATGTTTGGGGCACTGACTTTATGGGGCCATTTCAAATTTTTTTGGCAACTTGTAAATTATTTTGGCCGTTGATTATGTATCAAAATGGGTAGAGGCACGGGTCATAAGGGCCGATGATTCCCAAACAGTTGTAGAATTTTTGAGAACTGATATCTTTTGTAGGTTTGGATTACCTAGGTTCATCATCAGTGACCAGTGTTCTCATTCCTGCAACCGAGCAATGCAATCACTTTTGTATCAGTATGGGGTCATTCATCGAGTATCTACTGCGTATCACCCATAGACAAATGGTTAAGCCGAGGTGTCAAATAGAGAGGTAAAACAAACTCTTGAAATAACGGTCCAACCCAACATGAAAGATTGGAGTATTATACTCGATGATTCATTATGGGCTTACCATACTGCTTTTAAAACTCCCATTGTAATGTCACCTTATATGCTTATTTTTGGAAAGTGTTGTAACCTCCCTATTGATATTGAGCACCAGGCCTACTGGGCCATCAAACAATGCAATTCTAATCATTCTGGTGCAGGTGCCCAATGGAATTTTAATATTCAGGAGCTAGAGGAAATGATAATAGATGCATATGAAAACTCCACGATTTATAAAGAGAGAACCAAGGCTGCCCATGACCGTCTTATCCTTCATCGTCAGTTCCATATTGGATAGAAGGTCCTCCTCTACAATGCAAGGCTTAAATTGTATCCCAGTAAGCTTCATTCCCGCTGGTTTGGACCATACATTATTACTAATGTCTCTCCATTTGGTGTTGTTCGGTTGAAAATGAAGAAACCAATAAAACCTTCATTGTCTTTGGGCAGCGGCTGAAGCACTTTCATGAACCCATTCTAGAGTCCCCGATGGAGGAACTCCAAGTTCAAGAAGAAAACTATGAATGGCATCCACCAGGTTTTATCCTTCTTTCCCACATTCTTTTTTACTAAAGTGAGGACACTGCATACTCTATGTGTGGGGGGTGGATACATTCCAGGGTTAGTTAGGAATTTTCATCGTTTTCTCCTTTTTTTTCTATTTTTGGCCTTCTTTATGGTCTTTTCATTTTTCCCCATCAAAAATTTCGAAGTTCCATGATTTAGCAACCATAAAATATGGAAAGTAAAAATACCATAACGAAGGATAAAAAGAATTTTTGTATGAGTTTACCATCAAGGAGTGATTTTTTTAGTGAATTGGTTTTATGTCAATGATATAAAGAGTTGTATCACTATGAAACATTTGAGATGATTTATTCCCCTTGTGTGATTAATTTTGGGAAGACATTGTCACTAATATCTCCATAAATTTTTGCGCCAAACCACAAAGTGTGAATATTTATTACTTAATATAAGGTAAATATATGTTGGGTTAATATTTTTCAGCTTGAAATGATATTTCCATACGTTCGTTCCTTATCTGATATGTTTCATTACAATACCAGATTGACCTATGCATGTTTACCTAATTTCTAATTGTTGTACACCCTCAAAAAATTGGTTGTGTCTTCGGTAGGTCAAAAACCACTCCTTCTCAACCATTGATCTTGTTATAATTATTGCAATTAGTGTCGTGAGGAGGTCAAACAAGGGTTGAGAGATGAGTGTGAGATTTGTTCCGAATGAAACATCAAATATGGTTTGACTTCTGGGAATGATTAAATGAGTGGGTCTTGAAATATGATTTCAAAGGATGTAGGACAGGTTCGGTGAAAAAATCATTCAAGCTGAAAAATGTCAAAATAACATATATTTATTGGATAGCAAGTGGAAAGAATAGCATGGAATGGTTTTCAGACACACACATGGAGAGTTAGTGTAATGGTTGACCTTTTAATTCCTTGCTCATGTTGGTTTCATATGTCTTTGAATTTTATTGTGATATGATTTAGGAGACATCTTTTTCCATTTTCACTGGGAAGAACACCTTGGTGTGGTTCGTGCATTGATAACATTAATTTAAATAAAATTTCCTCAAATATTAAATCTTCATTATGATTGGAAATATATATATATGAATCATTTTATTTGGATATGTGATTTTTCCTAGGAGTGCAAATGTTTAGGTGTGGGGGTGTGATCGTACCACGATTCACTGTTTTATTCCACCCTTACACCGTTGTTTTAAACTAGTTATGTAATGAATATTCCAAATATAATAATAAATTGCACTTTATGTTTGAATCATTTAATTAATCAACATTATAATGGGAAATGTTACTTGTTTTTATTATTTCAATGTAGGTGGATGTGATTTGGATGGCTCGTGATGAAGTGGAAGAAAAATGGGCCAAAATTGCATGGATCCATGGAAATCTATCCACTACATTGAATAGTACACGAAATCCGTGCATCAACCTGGGATGAAATTTTGTGGGCCTTTCCAAATTTTAATATTCTAAATTTCATATTAAGGAATTCAAACCTGATTCGGCTTCTATGAGCACCATTCGAACTGATCTCTCCAAGACACCGAATTTGGACCATGTCAAATGTGGTGTTCTGTATTTTACTAATATCATTAGATGTATTTATCCAAATGGAGCCAAAACTTTGGTGGAGAGAGTCCAGCCGTAGCGCTACAACTTTTCTATTTTCTACAAAGCGAGGTAAGGATGTCTGAAAGATGAAACGCGTGGTACAAGTGGATTGATGAAATCTGTGTGCCTAAAACCACCTTCCAATTTTCATATAAAATGCCCCCTTGGGATCCCCATTTGAAAGTTCGGCCAGGGAGTGAAGTGCTACAAATTTGGAGTCATAGAAGAGTCTCCTAATCACCTTTGAGGTTCTAGAGGCCCCTATCCTCATAGGGGAATCAAGGATGAAGAAGGAGTTCCACCCGAGTTTCCTCCTCCTCCCGATTTCGAGCTAAAAGTTGGGTGTTCGTTGTGAGGGAGCTACACACATGTCAAGGGAGTTTCGATGCATTTAGTTGCTACTACTTTGGATAAATTTTGGTGTTTAAACATTTTATTCCATTTATCTTATTTTATTCCAGATTTTAATGCTTGATTTGATGCATGTGAGTGTTATGCTCTTAATTTTTAACCGATCGGTGTGAGGTTTTGAGTGCGTGAATTGTGTTTTTCCGATTGGACATCACAATAATCCTTTTCAGACCCACCTTTTTGAGATTTCAATCTTCCTTGGAAGATCCTATTCCATGCATAAGTACTGGACCTTGACAATACGATTGTTACGTCAAGGTTTGGTCCATAAAGCATTGAAATAAAAGCTTAGGAATTAATCAGGATTCCAATTAACTCCAACCAAAGAATTACTCTATTCCTAAGATGAATCTCTTTGAAAAATGAACCTGATATGTGTGTAGTGAAATCACATTGACCCTTTTATCTCATATTTTTCAAAATCCACTAGGTAACTCAACTTTTAAGCTATTTCAACTAAGTCATTTTTTAAACTCTTTTCAAAATCACCCCCTCTCTTAGTCATTTTTATTAAAAATACACACTCTAAACCTACCAACGCTCCTTGAGAGACGACCTAGGGTCAACCCTAGACTATAATTCAACATTAAAATCATAATCAATTTGACGTGTAATGAAAACGCGGTCAGAAATCACTAGAAAGTCCTTCTCCCTGGCTTCAACCTCAGCCACTGAACGAGTACGCTCCACTGTTGCTCAGAGATCATTGTTCCCTTTTCTGGTGGATTCAAGATGACCAATCATAGTTGATAATAGATCCCTCAGCATAGCTTCCAATTCTTCACATTCATGCAACTCGGAGGATAGGACGGCCGCCTAATCTCGAGAGATCGCCTCCTGTGCTATCAGCTGATGGAACTGTCTCATGGCTTCCTCTGGGGCTCAGGTCCCACAATGAGCAACAGCAAAGTGAGAAAGTTTGTGTTCATTAGTGGAAACTTTCTAAAGGTCCGTGACAATATGGCAAGTAAGATAATGGAACCATCGATAGTCAAATCCACGTAACCCCAAACCCAGGAAGAGGTGTCAAAGAGCTTAGGTTTTAGTTTCCATCTCAGCTAGAGGAGTTTCGGCAACGATCTCAAAAATCCGGGTCCATGCACACCTGCGCACTGTTTGGTGGTCCTCCATGACATGAGGATCTTTGGTATCCTCACTATATAGCACGGGAATGAAGTCTGGCATTGAAACCAATGCAAACATGTGCTCGCTATAAGTTGGTTATGAAGCTGGAAAGTCTGGAGCCACTATCCCCGGTTCAGGCTTGGGGATCATGTTTCTAAGCCTGGTATCGACTGGAAAAACATCTGGGATTGCCTCTCTAGGATCCAAAACCACATGGTCATCCTCATCCACATCCAAGAAGGATGAACCCGCCTGAACTACAGCCATCGAAGGGCTAGGAGAGGAAAATCCTCTGAGTCGTTTTGATCGACGACCCATCAGTCGATCCACCCTTAGAGATGATGAGGAAGGTGTGGTGGACGCAACTGCCATAGTACCTCTTGATTTGGGAACCTTTCAGACAGCCTTACCTATGATCCCATTAGGATAGTGTTTTACCCACATTTTTGCATACTCCAAGGAAAGGCTGGCAGCCGCCCCCATGACAGGTAGGGAAATGCTTGTGTCAGATCCCTCCCACATCAGCATCATCCACCATTGAAGAAGTATGGCTGGGTGCAGTCCTTGAGCCTGAGGAGGGGGAAGGGAAGCTTGGACTTTCATGCACCTAAACTGGTGAGAAAAATGATATGGGACATACAGCTCGCACAGAGAAACCCCATCGATCCACGTAGATAAAAATCTGTCCCGCAGAGAGATCATGTAAGAACACTCTTCCAGGCTCCCCCAGCAGTTGTTAACTAAGACTCCAGAATGGGTGGGGTAGAGAGTGAAAGAAAACTGGGAGAAGTCACTCAGGAACCCGAGGACTTCACCAGAGCAGAAGGATCTTCAAGCGAACTCTAGCTATATCTAGTAGGGTAGGACGAACAGTAGGAAGCGGGATGGCCGTGTTGTGATGATACTCATAACTGCGACAGTGATATGCTACCCAGCCGTACAAAAATTGAAATGGCCCACTCAAACAGAAGGGTGACCCACCCTTCTGCATGTGACTCAGCAGTTCATAAATATGATCCAATTTGGGCATGACCAAATTCACTGGGCGGCCCTCAGCCAGCTCAACATACATCGTCAGGGTGTAATCACTGACGCCAGGATTGATATCCCGAGAAGGAAATATCCACACACTCAGAAACATAGCAAAAAAATCTTACCAGCTGGAGCATAGGTGGCACACCAGGGCGCACCCTGTAACCCCATGAAAGGTGGTTGTCGGCCTCTAGAACTGCCCAGTATGAACCTGGGGTGGTTCGTGACTATTGAGAAGGATGAGTCCTGGGGCGCTTGATCTTCGGCACATGACCAGTGGTGTTCAGAAATAGCCCTATCCAGGTGCTATATGGAATAAGAGAGTGGGAATGCAAGGACTATCCCAGTGATTTCTCTGCCATAACCAGTAGATCCTTCGCCAACGAAGGTACTTGTTCGACGTCATCCCACGTACTAGGAGTGGGAAGGAACTCATCATACATCTCACCAATAATTGGATGCCCTCCCAATTTATAGATGTCCCACTGTCTAATGCCAAATTCACCATGGGAAAAGTTGAAAGAATTAGTGCTTGAACACCAGCAACTGAGCAGGTCAGGGAAGATCAGGGATGGTGGGTAAATAGAAAATGAGGGGGCCCATACTGCGGAGTACAAATTGACTACTTCCAGTGACTTAGGAGAATCCCGGCAATGATGATGAACCTAGAAGGCCTAGACCTAGTCATTTGAGAAAATCCCACAAGAACGAAGATCCCACATCGGAATCGACCCCTCATCGGGATCCACTCGAGCAAGGTTGATTATGGAGGGGTAACTCTTGAGGATGGATTCTTGAGAGAAGTCTTGTGTGTACCGATCACTTTGGGTCCAGATAAAGGCAATCAAAATGAAAGATTATTAAGGATCAGAATCAGAGGTTATCTCCCCCAATGGGGTAAGGCTCTCCTAAACACACTTTGGTATCACTTATAGGAATGGAGACAGAAGACCCGAGAAAGTAGTGGGGATAGGGACGTCGTTTTGCATACCGAAGCCATAAAGCGGAAGCCGATTTGATAACGGATAACTCAGGAGCTCAGGAGAGAGAAATTCCTTCATGACACTATCGTTAGGAATGATGGACCGACTAGGGTCCTCTTTGATGTTATCCGTTCTGCAAATCATAGCTAAACTTCTCCCTAAACCAATTGGGAGATGCCCAGCAGCTGGCCTAGTCGCAGGACGAGAAGGAACCATATATATCTTCTCCCAGTGCCATGGAAATCATGAAGATAGTTAGTCCAAAAATAATAAAACATGGAAAAATTCCAAGTATTTGAAAAGGATTCCATCCAAGCCTCATAATGAAATCTGCATGGTGGATTCATAGGATTAGTTCACGATGACAACATCATACAAACCAGCCCTACGTGGAAGGCGTCCACAAAACCCTGCCCCGCGGAGCAGTGGCCAGAAAACCATGAACCAGGTTGCTCTGCGGAATTTCAATCCCGAATTTAAGTGGTTGAGTTTGGAGAACATATAAATTTTTAAAGTTTAGAAGATTTTAGTCTGCGGAGCATCGAAACCGCGGAGCACCAAAACCGCGTAGCAATTTCCTACATGGCCCATCGTGAATTACTTTTTAGAATTAGTTCACGGCTGGGACATTGGTCCTCGAATGAAGAACGGTGAAAATGATAAATGGTTTGCGGAAGTGGTAGCTGATTCGCGGATGAAGTGTTTCGCGAAGGAATAAGTACGCCGAGCCAGAAACGCAGAAACCACTGGTTTTGCACAGAATATGATAATGGACAAATGAAGGGCCCTCCATATTTATAGGATTGGTCCCCTACCAAGTCCACTTCCCTACCGCAACCCATCCGAGTTTCAGGACTACTCCGCATCAGAATAGTCTTCTCTTAGTTTTGATCAGACCCCATTCTTATGGGGGAATTTGTAGGGTCTTGAAAAATCCACAAAGGATTTGGAAAATGTGCAGAATACTCAAGGATGGAAAAGGACGAACCGGTCCGCAGACCGGTCTAATGTAACGGCACATGGCCAGTTCCACTAAGCGTCCCTCCCCCGCGGACCGTCATCGTTCATGAAACCGAGGCAGAGACCCTTCGCGGTCGCGAGGCAGGATAGGCGCTAACCCGGTTCACCATTCCAGACCGCCCCGGCCACAAACCGCATCAACCGGCCCGAACCACCTCCACTGTTGTTCATGAAATAAAGGTGGAAACCTCCACGGCCGCGAAGCACTCCTCTATTTTGGATCACAGAGGAGGTCTGTTTAATGCCCCGCGAGTTATGGATTGACCAAGTCATCCGTAAGACAAGATTTCAGTCATGGGCCTCCACAAAAGGTGTTGCATGACCCCAATAGATCCCTTTTCCTCCCCACCATAAAAGTAGACCGAGGGAGGAGGAAAAAAATGAGACTATGGAAAGGGAGAGGATTTGGAGGAAATTGATCAAATTCGGGTGGAAGGATTTTGAAGGAAGGAGCTTAGGATTTCGCAAAGAGAGAAGTTCCAATTCACGAACCAGAGTAGGTATGAAGCTGGAAATGAATTAATAAGGAACTAAAAACGCTTAACTTGTTGAACCGTGAACCAAAAATAACATAAAAAAAGAGAAGACCGCGAACCATGGCCTCTCCGTGGATGCACTCCCCATGGACTAGGAAATTTATGCCTCCTTTCCGATCTGCCACACCACGTAGCACACTCCTATGCGTGCGAAGCCCCCACCGATGATCCTCTGGCCGGAACCTCCCTTGGCTGCCGCTACCTACATGGTACCATATGGGAACCACCTAGGTTCACGGATCGAACCCGAAGCCATGAACCACCTTGGGTTGCAGGATGACCATCAGTCCATGGACCACCTTGGTTCGCGAGATGCCCATCAGTCTGTGGACCACCCTGGTTTGTAGACTGTTTCTCCAACCATGTATCACCTCCCAACGTGAAGGTCAACACCACCCATACCCCTATGTGGCCCGCCAAATTCTTTGGAGTTCCCATTCCCCGAGCCAGATAAAATCCTTCCAATTCCGAACTGGCCTGATCCTCCGTGACTCCCTCGTTGGCCCATTCATCATCCCCGATTCGAGGCCTCCACCGGAGCCACTGAACCCATGCGATGTAACCCTGAAGCGCATCAGAATGCAATTTTGAATTCACATACCCACATTAAACATGGGAGAAGGGGTCACCCTGGCCCTTGAGTAGATTCCCGAAGCATTCATGGGTTCAAATTACCACGGTAATGTAGAGTCTGAGCTTGGGAGCCCCCTTTCTTATCCTCCACTTATTGGGGATGGGGTACTTTCCCTTTTTCAGAGGGTAGTAAAATACCCATCAGAATGAATTCCCCATGCACGTTTCTACTTCCCCCACAAACCAAAGAGGTGACGGGCATAAGAGCACCTCTTTCCCTCCCCAGCTGCACTTTGTCTCCATGGGCGTCCATCTCAGAGTAAGCCCCAAATTTATGGGCATCCCTCTTGGAGTAATCCCTAAACCATCTTCTCCAGAATCCAATGACCTCGCCCATTTCAATCTGGAGGGTTCATTGCTCTGCCGCATGAATTCTACCTTCCTTGAACATCAGGGGGAATGGGAGTCTAGTGGTACCTGCCTTTTCCTCCACTTGTCGTTTGTCTCCCCTTCCCTTGGTCGGGAGAAAAGTGTGAGGAAATCCAAGTGTGTTTTATTCTATTATTTCTCACACTAATCATGACTCACATGGGATTAGATATTTGTGATGGTCATGGAACCCGCACAACGACGATGGACTTGTTACGAACTATGTGGACTTTGATCCTTCTCTCTTAGGTAGGGTACAAAGGATGCCTCCCTGAGGTTCAAGCCCATTATCCAAACCTTGGGCCTCCTCAGAGTGTAATCCCAAATCCATCACTTTGCGTTGCGTCAGAGCGTAAGTCCAAATCCAATACTAACTACGTGGACTTTGATCCTTGTCCCTTAGGCAGGGTACGCAGGAAGCCTCCCTGAGGTCCAACCCATCATCCACACCTTGGGCCTCCTCAGAGTGTAATCCCCAATCCATCACTCTCGACTGCCTCAGAGCGTAAGTCCCAAGCCAATGCGAACTACGAGGACTTCGATTCCCTACCACAGGGATACATTGGAAGCCTCCATGAGGTTCAAGCCCGATCACTAGTGGACCCTCGGGTCCACCTTCATGTCGATTCTCCGACGCTCCCGTTCGAACTATGTGTACTTTGATCCCTGTCCCATAGGCAGGGTACATAGGAAGCCTCCATGAGGTTCAAGCCCAACAATCGGTCGATCTGACTATCTTCACATAGGTTCACCGCACCACTCCGAGTACCGCCTCAATGTGTCCCGACTCCTAGGGGTCATTAATCGAAAGAGGGATGGTAAACCTCGAGCATAGATGATTCTGAACCCCTGCGTTCAACTGACCATGTCCAACAAGGATAAATCCGTGGATACTATTCTTGTGTATAAACCAAAGATTCTCTAACATATGAATACGTCTTAAATCTATAAGAGAGTCTTGGAACATGCAATAATTCACTTAAAAAGGGTGCGATGAGCCCTACTTCCCATCCTCTCGACCATTGTGAGTTCTTAAGCATCACTGGCCAAACCATCCAGTGAATGCCTGCCTTTGGAAAGCAGGTCCACGTGTCATCAGATATGGAACCATTGGGCGTTTCGTGACCCACCCAAAATAGTTCCTTTTTGGGGGTATAAAGTGTGATGGTGGGGAGAATTATAAAAAAATGACCTCACTATTATTTGATTTTTTATTTATTAGTATACATTATTTATATCTCCTTAATTTTTGGATTCCCTTGATTTTTTTTGTTTTTGCGCATGTAGTGCATGTCATATGGTTAGCGCATAGTTGATATTAACCATGAAAAAGACCTGTATATTTTAATAGAGAAAAATGTATAGTTGACAAATTTTAGTCTAATTGTGTGATTTACTCATGAGTATTGGTCTAGGTGCCCAACATAAGGTATATGGTTAGTGCAAGGTTCGACAAACTATGAATCCAAACTGTGTGATGTTCTAAGGTCATTAAAATGGAGACTTTACCTTTATACTACTATATTATTTTAACCCCAAATCACATTATCACCTCTTCTATTTAGCATCAGGTACCCAATAGTTTATCCACATCGATTTCTCATCCCCTTAGTGATTTCAAGTGATTTATTTAAGCATTGACCTCAAATTCTCAAGGTAATCTCCTCTAAACCTCTCTTTCTACCTTGTCTCTTATCTTCATATTTGTTTTACTTAGGTATCATGTTGGATAAACCCTAAGGGGGGATTATGAAGCAAAACGAACTCACAATTCCTGTTTTAGTACAAAAAACACGATATGTATTTCTTTTATTAAAATTTAATAGAAAAACAAATAGTACATTATACAACTAAAGATCTTTTCTGGTTCAGGTTTTGGAGGCTTATGAGACTTCCATATGTAAAAAAATAATTTACAAAAATAATTATAAAATAACTACTTGTATTCAACTGTGCTAACTCATTAAATGAAGACATCCATATTAGAGAATCTAAAATACCTATGAAAAATATTTTAAAACTTGGTATGTTCCTAAAATTTCCTTATACAGGGTTTGGAAACAAGTAAAAATACTTTTAAAATTTATTTAAAAATATTTTATATCAAAAAAAAAATATTTTATATTATATATATCTTTTTAAAATAATAAGATAATGTTATTATGAAAAATATTTCCAAAATATTTTAAAAATACTTATCATATTTAAAATCATTCAAAAATATGCTTTAAAAAATACGTTGATTTCTCCTTAAATAAATTTTGAAAATAATAATACATTTATATATTAAAATTGTACTTAAAAAATCGTAAGAAAACCTTCTGAATAGTAGAATTATCTCTTATAGGAAAATTTCCTGTTGAAGTCTCTGGATCTCTCCCTATTCCTTATCATCTTATTTGATACCTATGTGCCGAATTTTAATAAAACATTTTTAGAAGATCTTTCTTTCTCATTGTTAACACATAAAAAAACATTTTTAATATTTCTTGTTTCAATTTTAAAAATAAAAATAATTTAATAACTTATAATCCCGAAATAAAATCACATTTTTCGAAGAAATCCACTTTTATAGAGAATAATTACTTACATTTTATAAGTCATGATCATAAATGCATTGAAATTAAAACAAAATATTTAATAAAATGCATAAAATGCATAAAATGTCAACAACAATTTTATATAGTGGCCAAATATACTATCATGAATGAAAATAAAATATTTTTTTTGAAAATATAAAATTGTATTATGAAAATATTACATTCAAAATAACCCCTTACATATAGCCCAACTCATCATGTATGTTTCTTTAACTTCCTCTTCATTGGAAAATTTCATTTCTTAAAACATTAAGATAAAAAAGAATGATGCTATGAATAAATTATGACCTCTATAATGTGGGGAGAAATTCTAGAAAAGTATTTATATAGTTATTTTTTAAACCAAAATTGTTTTTAATTGTGAAGAAATTAGATAAATTGGTTCCCTTTTATAGGAGAGGGGAGGGAAATTCTTGAAATTTCTCTAACTTTTAAATTAGTATAAATTAATATTCATTATAAATGACTTAAAAATTAGTAATATTTAATATAATATGATTATGGTTATAAATTTCCACATAAAATAAAATATATATAAGTTTTTGAAACATTTATACCCTTTCATTTAGTTGTAAACCTCATTTAACAAATTTTTCTCATACCGTGACTACTTGAACTTTTAATATTTAAGGGTTAATATAGAACTATAAAATGAAAAAACACTCATAAATGTATAATATATAACATGATAAAACATATTACAATCAGTTGGATAAAGTATATATTTTGTAGTAATTTTATATTATTTATTGAAATATTATTTACTATAAAATATTCATAATGTCAATTTTATTGAATATTCATTACATTGACTTTAATAATTACATGATAACTATTATAATTCAATTTATTTATTATATTCCTAACATATAAATGACATCTATAAAATTCATGGATCACCATAATTAAATAAATTATATTAATTTTAATATTTTTAATATCATTTATTTGTCTTTTCTATTAATTGAATAATTAATGCATCATCATTGTGTAATTATTTAAGATTAATATTTCTTCACTAAAAATTAAAAAAAATCACCATGATGATTATAAATATATCAAATTATAATTTACTATTTATAATGGAATATATCATCAAGATAACACTATATTAAAAATGTTATAAATGTTAACATCATGTATGTGACATCATTTTATTTTTTCAAATATAATATTATAAGGGTCAAAATGACTTAAAAAGGGTAAAAAAGTGGTAATATATCCAAAAATTGATTTATTATGGATTGAAATTACTTATATTATAAAATTGGTGAAATTTTAGGTTCATTTTATTGTTTTTATCATTCTTTGGTCTTTAATTCCTCATTTTACCCTTTACCAAGATAATAAAATGACTAAGTATACTATTAATTTTGAAAAACATAATATATAACTATTTAATAAAATTATACCTTATTATTCCAAATTTTTAATTAATATTTCAAAATTAAAATCTCATATGTTTTATAATTTAATTTAAAATTAAAAAGGAAAAATTTAATAGAAAACAATTTGTCACAAAAATTTCCTTTTTAAATATAAAATAGTATTACAATAAATTAAATAATTAAATCCTTTTAAAAAGTAATATTTAGAATATTTTAAATCAAAATAAAATAATGAAAATTTTAAAATAATATTAAAAATAATTCTACCATGATAATAATACAGTTTTCAATAAAAACTAGTATTCTCACTCTTCCTTTAAAAATCAATATTTTCAAAGAATTATTAAAAAATCATAATAAAGATAATTTGAAAATAATGGGTTAAAAAATTAAATTAATTTTATCAAATAATTTCTCTAAAATTTAAATAAATTAATTATTTTTTTCGGTTATAAAAATAAGAAAAACTTGTTTTTAATATATATATATATATTTTAAAATAAAATGACCGTGAAAAAATTATGCGATTATTTTATAAGAACATACCAATAAATTAAAATTTATTTGTAACTTTATAATAATTTCATAATTTAGTTATTTCTATGAATACTTGGCAATTTACCAGTTATGTTTTAAAGACCACATTTAAATAATAACATTTAGTTGCCTGTTTAAGCGTAATGTGATGTATTTTATAAACTATTGAACATATGGTTTCCTTTTAAAATATTGGTATGTTAAAATATACCCCTTAAATTAATTTCACCCTCATAATGTGTTCATCATATTATTGAAAATTATAAATGTATATCTTTAAAATTAGGAAAAACGATATTCTTAAGGGTACATAATTACCTTAATGTTCAAAATAAAATTCTATCACTTAAAATTTTCCCCAAACCACAAAGCCTAATATCCAAATTTTTATAGACCATTTCTTTTATTTCACTATAACACCTGAACCCTCATTTATATATTCTGCACAGAAAACATGCTATGTATTTTTTTATGAAAAACTAAGTGAAAAATACATGGTACATTATACAACCAAGGATAATTTCCAACCGAGGTTCTGGAGGATTAAAAGACTTCCTTAAAAAAATCAGATTTTAGAAAAATAATTATTAAATAACTTATTAGGTTCATGTGTTATAACTCATTAAAAAAATCATTTCTACAACTTATAAAATAGATGAGAAAAATATTTTAAAACTTTGATTGAGCATAAAATTGCATAGTAAGGGGTTATAAAACCAATGAAGAATACATTGAAATAATTTTATATCAAATAAAAAATATTGTATATTATGTATAACTTTCCAAAATAATAATCTATGTGTTTTATGAAAAATAGTTTTCAAAAAACATTTAAAAATACTCATTATTTTGAAAGCAATTCTAGAATACCATTTAAAAAATTCATGGATTCTTCTTTACAAACCTTTTTTAAATAATAATAATTTTTTGGATTAAAATGATACATATAAAATCTTAAGAAAAAAATTTAGCCACTAGTTTTTTCCCTTGTAGGATAATTTCACATTGAGTTTTTGGGTTCACTCCCCATACCAAGTGCCGAATTTTATGAACAAATTTTTAGAAGGTCTTCCTTTCTCATTATTAACCCATTAAAAACATTTAAAAATAATATATATATTATTTTCATAGAATAAAATAATTTAATAAATTATAATCTTTTTAAAAATCTCATTTTTTGGGGAAATAAATTTTTCTTGAAAATAAATAAATTTATAATACATGAACAAAAATGATTTTAAATAAAAAAATCTTATAATAAAACGCCTAAAATGTCAAAAAAAATTATATATGATTCCCATATATAATATATTGAATGAAAATAAAATATTTTCCCTAAAACTAAAAAGTTCAGTTATAAAAATAGTACTTTCAAAATAATCCTCTTACCTTGATTATGTCTCATCAAGTATGTCTCTTTATCTCCTTCTTCTTCTGACAATTTGTTTGCTTAACAACTTAAGACCACTAAGGATATTTTTATATGTAAAATAAGACCTCTATAATGTGTAGAGGGATTATAGAAAAGTATTTAGGTAGGTATTTGAAAAACTAATAAGGTTATGAAGTATGAATAATTGATAATAAGAAGTTACTTTAATAAGAGATGGGAGGGACACTCCTGGAATTTGTAAAAATATTAAATTAATATAAAATAATATCAATTCCAAATGGATCATAAAATATTTATTTATAAGATAATATGATCATGAGTTTAAATCCCTTTATCTAATGAAATTTGGAAAAAAATTTAAAATACATTTAGTCTTATATTTTATTTACCACCCTTATTTAACCCCTTTATCTCTTATGATGAGAACATGGATTTTTACTCTTTAGGGTTTAATATATTTACCATAAAATTACAAACTACTCATAAATGAATAAAAAGAAATATTTCAAACCTTATACAAATTAGTTTTATGAATTTAATATCTTTATAATATTTATATGTTTTTAATGAAATATTATTTACTATAAAATATTCATAATGTAAATTTTAAAGACTATTCATTAATTTGACATAATAATTCTAATACAAGTCTTAGAATTAAAAAATTTACTATATAACTAACATGTCAAAGTCATCTAGAATTTTTTTGGATCACCTTAATTAATTCAAATTATATTACTTTTATTATTTTTAATATAATTTATTTTATTTTCCCATTAATTGAATAATTACTGCATCATCATTAGGTAATTATTTAAGGTAATTGTTTCTTAACTAATTATTCAAAATAAATTAAAATGATTAAAATTTATCTATAAATTACAAATTTATATTTATACTATAATTTATCCTCTAGATAACCCTATATTAAATTTTTTATATATATTGAAATTAGAATTTTGACATCTTTGGATTCTCATTAAATAAAATATAATAAGATTTTTAATCACTACCTAATGGAAAAAATGGTTTTATATCACAAAATTCAATGATCATGGATGAAAATTACTTATCCAATAAAATCGGTTCAAATGTTAAGGTCATTTTTTTGCCATTATAATTTTATTTGTACCATTAATTAAATGTTTTACCATTTACTGTATTAGTAAAAATTACTAACTTTACTATTCATATTGGAAAAAAAATAAAAGGTAAAAATTTACTAAATCTGGAACTTTTGATTTGAAATATTGATCCCATTTTTAAAAATTCAAATATAAAAAGTTTGTTAATTTAAATTTAATTTAAACAGATAAAATGAAAATGTTACACCGAGTTCTTCATGTTTTGGTTTATGATCAAGTTAATTGGGAATACCTATATTTTTCTAGGGTTTCAAGTGTGAAAATTGTTGATTTTTTGAGTGTTTTATTTGTCTAATATTCCCCTCTTGTTTGGACCTTGGTTCATGTGGGGATATAGTAGCTTGGTGGAGAGTTTCTGATACAAAAAATGATGCTATATTCTGTTTAATTAATTTAAGGATCATTGGATGGGCTTACCTAGTTCTTGGGGTTTCATTTATGTGGTTTTGGAGAATTTTTGGGGCTTCATGGTTTGCAAATACCTTTCAACTTAAACCTGAAATGTTTCAGAATTTTTCCAGCATCATTCACACGTTTTATAAAACCATGCTGAAAACCATGCATCATATTACAAGATTAATAAATTTTAACCTAAAAATCTAATTTGAGTGTTTCCACCTCCCCTTTGAATCTATATATGTTGGATACCGACAACATGGTGACCCCCTTCATTATCCTTTTTTTGGGAAACTTTTTGGTTGATTTCTCACCAAAGGTTGTGTGTTCTTCATAATTTCTTCATCAAATCATTCTACTTATTCTTATTTCTTCCTTATCCTATCATTTATTCTTGAATTATTCTTCACCCATAGTAATATCAACCTTGGTATTTGGGTTACCCATGTTTATTTTGGGGGGTTTTGTTCTTTTAGGGTTCTTATTGTTAGATCTAGGGTTATAAAACCCTTGTGGATCATTTTCTGTAGCACATTGTCATTGTGCCATGGATCTGACATAGGTTTCCCATGAACTCACAATTTTTAATTTAAGAACCATTAGTTTCATGATTTTCAAACCTTTATTAGTCACTAAATATCTATGTGTGATCCTTGGTTGAAATTTTTTTGGTGTTAAAATGGTGTGTTATTCCTTGTTTTATGAGAAATAGAATTGTCATGACAAATAGCGCACACAAAATGTTCGATAAAATGCCCGGTTGGATTTTATGAGTAATTTGTGGTATATAATTCATGGATTAGTTTTTTTAATAAACATGTAGCATTGGTAATGATGGATTTGGGTTTATTTAATTATTTTTCAATGGTTTTAGGTTAAATGAATTGTGTATTTGGATTTTTAAAATGGTTTTTATGTAACGATGAATTATTTCCCAGTTAGTACTCTCATGGAAAATGGATTTATTTTAGATGTGGGGTGGATATGTTTTTAAGGAGTTTTATAAATGAATTCACATGTAAATGGTGTTTTTAAAACCTATTTGGAAAGATATTTTTCATTTTGATAATGTTTTTTGTTTTGGAAATGTGTAAGGGCCCATTTGGGCACATTGTTAAAATAATGAAAAGTATTTTTTATAAAAACCTCCATTAGATGTTTCTCATGCCTTGACTACCTGGAATAGATGGGATGTCCTTGTTTAGGAATCCCCGAGTTGCATTATCAGGGTCCTCTATGGGAGCCCTTTTTTTCTAATTATTTTAAGGCATGAGACTAGTCCATGGGGAGACTTGGGGTGAGACATGTTTTGGATTATTATTATACATAAATGTTGTGATTGGATGATTGTATGGCATCATTTGACTCACCCACATTATATATTTGATAAATTGGAACCAAGAATATTGAGAGAATAGTCTGAGAATGATTTTTGCACTGGTAGTTCATGTACTGACTAGTGGAGCATTGTAGGTTCATATATTGGGTTTATTACTATGGGTTTTCCCTCAATCTATCCTGAGGAAGGATGGACAAGAGTATTGATAATTTTTATTTCCTCTTGTGTGGCCTGATACCGAGGATGGGTTCAAAGGTATTGTAGTCTTCTAGATTATTATTACTCCCCTCGGTTCACCTATGTCAATTGGCATTCAGTTTCTTGGGGTGATGATTGGTATGATTGTATTTTTATTTCCATTTCCCTTGTTTTGTGATTAATATAGTTACATTGCGTGTGGTGTTTTTTTGTGAGGTGATGTGTTTGTTTTGATAAGGCTTATGAATGTTGTTTTTAAGGAAAATCATTTTATACTCTTTGTGAAACATTCAAAATATAAACAACACATTCCTCTTGGAAATACTAATGTCTCACCAATGAAATGAACTTGGAATGGTAGATGGATAAGGGAACTAGTTTTTAATTTGTTTTTATGTAACCATAAAGAAAAGAATAATTTTATATATTGTACTTCAAATTTTTAATTTAATGATTCTTTTATTTTAAAGAAGGTGAATTAGGAATAGATTATCAGGCTTGCCTACAGAGTTTCAATACTCAGGCCTATAGTTCTTTTTTATTTTTATCCCCTTTGAATGATTCAACTAGACTCAGATGACCTTGATAGACATGAGATTGTTATATTGGAAAGTGACTAGTGGGGGAATATAGAGTTAGTTTTCTTGTTGGGATCAGTCAGTTCAGTCAAATTGATCAGTTGTAATTTTATTTTCTTATATAAATGATGTTCAGTACAATTCTATATATGTATACTGGGATATCCGTTTCTTTTCACTGTATTTTTTATTATTTTTTTATTGGGATAATCATTCCCTGGTGTAATATAATGATTCCTGGCACTATTTTCTTTCCCATGGGGATTGGGAACGCCCTTCAGGCCATGCCAAAGATAAGATCTGTGACCGATTCAGGGTCGACTCAGTATGGTTCATGAAAAAATGGTTTCAAATAAGGTCAAATCATAGTAGACGTTACATTTTAGATCACCCTTTATTACCTGGGGATGTCCTGGTAGATGGATCATGATTTTCAGGGCTTGAGGGGTCGGCATGGGAAGAGGTTTGTAAACTCTTTCTCGTTTCAATCCTTAGGTTTCAATGGGAGTTCCGGTTTTTTTAGTTTCTTTGGTCTTTAGGTATTGTTTGGTGATTGGGGTACAAATAGGGAGTTGGGATAGTGGTCTTTATGAACTCATAGGGAATAGAAATCCATGTAGAGCAAGGGCATGGTCCTAGAAGGGTCTCTATGTCGGTGTTTTGTTTGGAATATTTCCACTAACCATATATTCAATTCACTCAACAAAATTAGTTCCAATTTGTGACTTGTGTTGGTTATTCTATGAACATTGATTTTTTTTTAATAAACACCCATGTTGGAATTGCAGAAAGAAGTATTTTAATGGTAATTGTTGGATTTTGTAAAGTGTGCAAAATAATTTTCAGAATTTAATTTTTGGAATACCTTATAAAGTAGTATTTTATAAGGTGACATTTTGGAGTTTATGGAAAGAAAATTGTTGTTTATTAATTTGTTTAAAATGAGAAACAAGTGTGTTTTAATCAAATGGTTTGATGATAAGAAGGTTTTTAGGATGATGTGAAATTTTTTAATAAAAGTGAAATGGAATTTTGCTAGATACTTAAGGAGTTTTTTTTCATTTAGGATAAAATGGATTGATGAGTGATTCTAAAAATATTTTTGACTTGGGGATTAGTGTGCCTTTAGAAGGATCATGATATCTACATTGAGTTTAAAGGATTTTTTTAAATGTGGTTTTTTTGTTTTAGTCTTTGGTGATTTTACGAGTGATCACATGTGTGGTTTTATAAGGATATGTGACTGGATGCCCGATACGGCAGAGTGGATGAGTTCCTGAGGTGGAATGGAAATGTGCATGTGTGTGAGAATCGATGAAACACCATTGGTGAGTGTGAAAATCCACCAATTTTGTTTTTTTATTTTTCAAAAATGTTTTATGCTAGAAATTGTGGTGTTTTGAAAATACTGGGTTGTGTGACTTGTTTTTCTATGTCTTCGAAGTGTTTTCTAATCAGTATGATTCATCATGATCTGGAAGTGACACTGAATATGTGTCTTGAGATGTAGTCTTATAGGTGGATCAGTTTTGGAGCAATTTTCTCTGTGTTCTTAAATATTTCTTATATTTTTTTAATTTTTCCATGGGTGGTTCTCTGCTGTCAATATTTCTAGTTTCTCAACCTAAGGATTCCTACCAAATTTTAATTGAACCTCTTTCACTGATACATGAACCCTTTTGTTGTAATAGAGAGCTATTTGAGCTCAATTTATTGTGACATAATTATCTATTAATTTTCATGGTTATGGTAGTTGTTCTCAGTGATGTTGATGTGCTTCATCGTGTTTCTAGTTCATTATTCTCCTCATTTTGTGAAAAAGGGAATGGTGAAGTGTATTCTCAAATCCTTGTATGGGTGAAAATTTATTGTATGAGGAATAGAGATTCATGGTGTGTCATAATCATTCATTTCTACATGGGATTGTTATGTGGACCCATGTGGAACTAAGGGAAAGAGTTCTGTTTAGGGATTAGAAGCTCCTAACTATGAGGTAGTAGATTTTTCAACCATCATATCTCTAACCACAGGTCTGAGAGTGAAGTTGGCACGTAGTTAGGAATCTTGATGGTGTGGGAAGCCTGGTAAAATTTGTATATCTACCATTGCGATGAGGTGGATTCAGTATTACTATTTTAATTTATCATCATTGTAAATTCCCTCTGTATACAAAGAGAATGTTGGACATACCCCTAATGCAATGTTCTTGATTGTGCCTTCTATAATGCGGGTTTGTGATCAATGTCCTTGTGTGGAACACCCATGTGAATGAGGTTCAGACTTGGTTTTATATTTTTATAGGTGAAAAATGTTGGGTAGTTGTTTGTTGTGGGTTTGGGGGTCCAATAATTCAAACCCTTCCCTCCTCGACTTATATGGTGGAGGTTTTTGGGTTGTATGAGATTTTTTGACTCAATTCTTTTCCCCTCCGTTTGAGAGTTGGTATTTTAAATTATCTCAATGTGTACTACTTAAAATTTTTACTTATTATCTTGGGATTGTTATGGTGGATATGTTTTGGTGAGCCTTTGTGGGAGAGGCCTGATTATAGTTCATGTCAAATTCTCGTTTGGTTATTGGAAGTGTTTCCTAATGGTGGGGAGACCCACTACCAGTCTCGTAGAGATTCCATTGAAGGAATTGATAGATTTTAGATGTTTCCTAGTGGTGGGGAGTCTATTCTATCCTCCCATAAAATCATTGTTTTTCATGAGTGCTATTTGGTTTGGGAGATCAATTGGTTCATTTATAGAATTTAAAAAAATCTCTTCCTTGGTGTGTTTGTGGTGGTGGCATGATCTTTTCCATTGATTCATGGGAAGTAGTTTCATGTTATTGTTCTATTTCAGGAAATAGTCTTATGATTTGGTAATGGTGGTTGAGTCATTATTGGTTTAAGAGGGTAGATTTTGTTCATATTAAATTATTATATGTTGATCAATTATCTGAAAAGTGTTATGGATTTCTACGGGTGGAAAGTGTTAATGGATGGGAGAATTGTCACCCATAGTTTTTCAAGTTTTTTCTTCTGATCCGATTCATTGGAAATCCAAATATTTTTCATATGTTTCAGGGGTGACAGTTTTTGGGTTTTAAGTTTTTTTGTCTAATATTTTCCTTTTGTTTGTCCTTTGGACCGTGTTGGGATAAAGTTTCATGATGGAAAGTTTGTGACACCCACGATGTCCCTATATTTTGTTTAAATAATTCATGGATCATTGGGTGGGGTTATCTATTGTTTGGGCTATCATATTAGGGGTTTTTCCCTAATTTTGGGGTCACATGGTTTGATCAGGGTTTTCCCAAAACATTTTACTTAAACCTGCAATGTTTCATAATTTTAAAAGTAGCATTCGCATGATCTACACAAGGTTTAAAAAATAGTGAATCCAATTATATGGTTAATAAATTTTATCCTAAAAATTCAATTTGAGTGATTCCACCCCACACTTGAATCCATATGTGTTGGATATCAAACATATCGTCCGCCCTTCATTCACTATCATTTTGGGACACTTTTTGGGTGATTTAACACCAAATGATTGTGGTTATTCGTAATTTCTTAATCAAATCTTTCTCCTTCTTGTCCACTATTACTTCTCCACTAATTTGTTCATGAGTTTCTCTTATCCCATGTTCAATTGGATAAAGGTTTTCCCCCTTGTTTTTTTGTGGTTTTGTTCTTTTAGGGTTAATGTTGGTAGATTTATGGTTATAGAACCCTTATAAAGCGTTTTTGGGGGTGCATTGTCAATGCACCATTGATCCGAGGTAGGCTTCCCATGAACTCACCAATTTTTAGTATAAGAATAATTAGTTTCCTATTTTATTCAGCTTTGATAGTTATTCAATATCAATGTATGATCCTAGTTTTAAAATATTTAGGGTTAAAATGGTGTGTTATTCCTTATTTTATCATAAATGTAATAGTTATGACAAATAGTGCACACCATATATTCGATGAAATTCGCGGTTGTATTCTATGAGTAATTTTTGTTATGTAAAAAATGGTTTAGTTTTGTTAATAAATATATTGTATGGGGAATTATGTCTTTGGGTTTCATGAAAAATATTTAATATGTTTTAAGTTAAATGAAACATGTATTTGGATTTCGAAATGGTTTTTTTGTAACGATGAATTATGGCTTGATTGTCACTTTAATGGAAAATGGTTTTGTTTTGGAAGTGGTATGTAAATGTTTTGAAGGAATTTTATAAATGTATTTAAATGGAAATGATGTGTTTAACACCTATTTGGAAATATATTTTTCATTTTGATAAAAGTTTGTTTTGTATGAGAAATGTGGAAGTGTCTCTTTGGCCACTTTGTCTAAACGATGAAAATTGTTTTTTATTAAAAATACATTGTATGTTTCTAATTATTAGATTTTGTGGAATGGATGGGATATCCTTCTTTTGGAATCCCTGGGTTCCATTATGAGGGGACTTAGTGGGAACACTTTTTGGTTTAATTTTTTTAAGTCATGAGAGTAGTCCTTGGGGAGAATCCTGGTGAGACATATTTTGGATTATTATTATACATATGTGTTGTGATTGGATGCTCGGATGGCCTTAGTTGAATCACCCCCATTATATACTTGAGACATATGAACCTGGAATATTGAAATAATAGTATGAGAATTATTGCTTCACTGGTAGTTCATGTACAAACTAGTGGTCCATAGTATGTGGATATTTTGGGTTTATTGCTTTGGTATTTTCCCTTGGTCTGCCCTGAGGAAGGGTGGGTGAGTGTATTCAATGTTTTGATTTTATCATGTATGGAATGATACTGAGAATGAGCTTTCAGGTATTTTTTTCTTATGGATTATTCTTTATATCTTGGGTTCACCTATGTTAATTTTCTTTCAGTTCCTTGTAGTGACGATTGGGATGCCTGTATTTTATTTTCTATTTCCCTTGTTGTGTGATCTCTGTATTGACTTTGTGTTTGGTGTATTTGTTGGAAAGTGAAGTGTGGGTTTTCATAAGGCTTATGAAAACTGTTTTAAAAGAAATGTGTTTTATCCTCTTTGTGAAACATTAAAATATAAACATCACTTTCCCCTTGGAAATTCTAATGTCTCACTAATGAAATGAACTCGATTTTGTAAATGGATAAGGGAAATGGATCATAATTTGTTTTTATGTAACGCGGAAGAAAAACATAATTTTTATATTGTAGTTCAAACTTATAATTTAGCATTTCTTTAATTTTAAAGGAACTGCATTGGGAATATATTATTGTGTTATTCTTCTGAGTTTTAATACTCATAACTATAGTTTTTTCTATTTTTAGCCCTTGTGTAGGATTCAGATCGAGTTCAATCACCTTGGGAGATGTGTGATCATTATGTTAGGGAGTGACATCTAGGGTCACATGGATTTATTTCACTCCTTAGGTTTGGTCGGTTTAGTTTTATAGTGCAGTTTCACATTAAGTTTCTTATATGAATGATGTTATATTCAATTTTATAAATGTATATTTAGATGTCTGTATTGTTTATATTATTTAGTTTATTATTTTTCTATTTGGTGAAATTGTTCCCTCATATACTCTGATGATCCCCAAAACATGTTTTCATGCCATGGGGATTGAGAACGCCCTTTAGGCCATGCCTTAGAACATCTCGGGTGACCTGTTGAAGGTCGACTAGGGCTGGTCTGTGATAATAAAGAAAAATAGTTTTTAAGAAAAAGTACCTTTTTAAATAAAAAATATTTTATTCTAAATTCAAGTGTAAAATAATTTTAAAAAACCACAGTTGGATTATACAGAATAAAAATGAACTAATAATGATTAAAAAACAATCAAAAACATAATTTTACTATGAAAACTTGTTAAAATAAAAAACAATTCTGAATAAAAATGAGTATTTCTCAATATTTTTTGAAAATAAATAATTTTAGAAAATTATAAATAATTCATAGAAAGATAAATTTGAAAATGTTAATTAAATATTAAAAACAATTTTTTTAAAAAAAAAATAAAAGTGACATAAATTAATTATATTATTGATCCATGAAAATTAGAAAAACTTGTTTTTGATGGAAATATTTTTCTTGAACAGTAAAACAACATTATAAAAGTTTCTTGATTATTTTATAAGAACATACTAATAAATTCATATTTAGATATAAATTTATATTTATTTCATAAATTATTTATTTCTATTCATACCCACCAATTTAATGTATAGGTTATAATAGTCACAATTAAATATCAATATTTAGTTATTCGTTTAAGTTTATTGTGACTTATTTTATATGCTATTGAACATAATGTTTCTTTTTAATGTATTATATTGTTGAATATTTTTACATAGAACATTGTAGATTGTGATTTTAGTGTGTGTGAAATGATATTTGGGTCATCTTCCAACTTTTTTAGAGAGGTTCACACCATCTGCACTTCATTTAATGTAGGTTTCCTCATATATTGATTTTTATTCTAAGAACCATCGTCTGCTTGCATTTTATATTTTTGGTGTAGTTATATAATGATATAATTCTATATGTTTATGGATTTTATAAGTATAAAAATAGGGTTATACATAGATTCCAATAAATGAATTTTTTTTTATATTTTTAAATACATACCCTGATAATATTTTTCATAATCATGTGCATTGAGTATTTCAAAAACTAGATGAATGAGATTTATTGATAAAATTTTATATTTTAATAAATAATATGAGATTAAAAGCCTATTTTAAAAGATTCTTTAAAATTTTTATAGTTTTCTTCATTGTTTAAATATGGGGTTTTAGAACATGATTTATAAGGAATGATTGTAAGATTTGGTTGGCCCTTTGAAAGAGGATTTTATTTATTAAAATGACCTCAGAATATAACTATAGCTTGGTTTTATTTTAAAATGGATTTTTGTGGAAATGGTATAAGACATAATTATTATATTTATTCTTATTTAACTAAGGGAATATTCCCATGAGGGGTTCTTAGGAGTGGAGGCTGGATTATGATTCCAATTTAGGTGCCTATAATTATATATTTTAATTATATTTATTACTCATATTGATTCGATCACCCCTGTTTGTATACACCATTGAAAAATGATACTATCCAATTTAAATTCTTATAGATATTGCTTTACCAGCTTAGTATTATGCTAGAAATAGTGGTTCTTAGTATGAATATTCCATACTAGGATAGTTTCCCCCTCAGTTAGTCCAGGTAAGATGTGACTAAGTGTTAGAGAGGTTATATTACATCAGGAGCATTGATTAAGATGGATCATATTTTTGTATATTCTAGATTTTTACCCTAAGATGTTAGGTTCCCATGATCACTAACATTAAGTTATACCATACTAGTAATGTTTCATTCTTTTTAGCGATATTATATTTTCAACGATTTCCCAGTGCCTCCATCTTACTACTACCTTCATTAATATTATTATTATTGTTTTTGATGGTAATGTATTATTTCGTCAAAAAGTATAATAATGTTATACTGTTTTGTAATGTTTTTTGAATTTATTATGTTAAATATCTCAATTTCGACTTCTTTTTCAAAATGGATTTATCTCCATGTTTTATAAGGAATTATTTTATTAGAAACTAGGGGAAAAAATATTATTAGTTTTTAAACTAAAAGTAAAAACCTATGTTTTTTAAAATGTATTTCCAATCTAGTACATAATGTAAATTTTATTTAAAGGTGATTCATGGTGTGTGGTTTATTTGCAATAACAAATTGTTTAATACTCACTCCTATCATTATTTTAGTGTTATGTTTAGCATCATACAACCAATAGATAGGTTAATGTATTGAGGATGGATGGTTACTTATTGATCCATTTGGAGATTGATTTGGGTATTGATTTTAGTTTTGTTTTTTAATTCTCTTCATATTTTCTAATATGGACTATTTTTTAAGTAATTATATTTTATTTTTATGTTTGGTATGGGAATGGTATTTTTTATGGGTTTTTATTTTTTTTATTAATGGGATAGGGTTCTCGAGTTTCTTAAAAAAGGGTCTCAAGAAGCATGAAGACTAGTAATACACTTCCCTTACCAGGAAGCATGAACTAGATTCATGCTTCCACATGAATTTTTAGATAAAAAATAATTAATATATGTAAACACTAATTAAATATAGATGTATATTAATTAAAAATTCATAAATACTTATAAAATATCAATAAATATAAATAAACATTAATATATATTATTTAATCAATAAAATTATTAACAATTGTGTACATAACTATTTTGATAAACTGGTTTAATTTCTGTTGAACTACTTGATCGCTAGAAGTTTTTGTTCATCCATTTTTTTAGTAGATCCATACATAGAAATTGTTTTCCAACTAAATTTGTAAATATGATAATATATCCACTTTGTGTTACCAATCATCCATTCCACTTTCTCTCCCATATATTAATAGGGAGTAAAAAGTTCAAGGGAAAAGGGTATCAGTTCATACTTCTGAAATGTGTCATCCATTATTTAACTCTAATTATATGTGAGCTATACCCAGTCTTGAAAAAAATATGATTTTATTTGGGAAATACTTTTGTACTCTACGAAATGATCATTATACCACCAGAAATGAGAACTAATGCACTTATCATCAAGGAAAATCAAATTTTATTTTAGGATAAAGATATTAAATGAGATATGAAACTTTTATTAGAACAGTAAACCTAAAACTCATACAATGACTTTAACAAATAGATAAAAAACATTTATATGTAATAATAAGTATAAGTGGACTTTGAGCTCATCCATACTGCAACTTTTCTTATGTCATTGATTAATTCAATTACAATCCCTCTCTGTAGAGTTTATTATTTTACCAAAGGAATAGAGATTTAGAAAAATATACCTATTTCAATAACAATATCTTCTTGAACATTCTACAATAATAATATTTGATTATACTTGATATACTAATTTTGTGAGTAATTTCATATTTCTTCATTTACTTCCCCTTTAAGAGAAAAATCATAAATATCTTTATAATGGTGGATCTCTTCAATAATGGATTTCAAGATGTTCCAATATAGATAATACACTAGAATTCATCTTCGACTTATGACTGCCCAAATTTGAAATCTTATATAACATTACCAAGGATGATCTTTTTGAATACATATTCTTTAGGATACAAAAATATGATCAGACCATGATGATATCTTTTTATGCTTATTTTCTTGGATATGCTAAAATATTCTGAAAATTCATCAATGATGACCCACTTCCATACATCATAAGAATAGATAAAATAAACAACGATTTAGTAAATATGGGGGATCTTCCGTACTTCTTAATGGGAATAGGTTGTTGAGTTTTTTTCTTAATGAAGCTGGTCAAATTACTATAGTATTCATGATTTCACATCTGAACATCTATTCTAATTTATATTGTATAGTAGGGATCTCTTCATGTTACATTCTAATTTTTGTGGAGATTTCTTTTCCATATTATCCTTCATAGATGATGAATTATTAATCCTCTTAAGGACCATTTATTATTCTAGAAGAACATCAAATCAATATTTTTCATAATGTCCATAATTTTATCACACGATGGAGGTATTTTATCCTTAATGTCATCCTTTGAAGATTTTGTACTAGTAGAAACCTTGTCCTTCTTTTTTAAAGTCTGAATATGTATCTTCTCAAAATTGGCCAAATGACCTTCTAATTACACACATCTTATATTTTGGATTTTCTGATCTTCAATGATAAACATCTCCTCTTCACAAATATACCTAATTTATTAAAATTATTTTTCATAAAACATAATTTTTTTATCAAAGATTAATGTAACATGATATTCTAGGATTTTACAAACAATTTTAAAATTATTTAGATCAATAATATTTTTAAATATTTCTGTAAGTTCACAAATATTTTCATCTAGAGTATTTTTGTATTCAAAATTATAAATATAATAAATATTTATTAATAAATTTAATAATAATATTTATTAAACATATATAGGTAATAATGCTAATTATTAATATAAATAGAAAATAGAAATTACTGATTTTGGTAGATAATTTGATAACGGTAAGGAACTTATTAAAAAAAGAACAAACCTCTATAAATGATAACAATATGGAACATAAATATTATATCATAAATATAATATTAACCTAATGTACACTTGTCATGTAGATTTTCCTCTGTCCCACTGCCAGGAATATAATAGACCTGTCTATACTAGTTCTATCTATGTGTGTGCTCTGTCATACACTACTCCTATATACCATCCTTGGAAGCCACCTCCACATTATCCTATGTAACAGGTGATGGATTTACAATCTCACCGCCTGTACACTATCCTGCCTCTAAGGATATTGTATTATAGATGGAACTCTCATCAAAAAAATTAGAAGATGGCTACTATGCTATGGATGTCTTTATAACAAGGATTAAGAAATCATCCAGCTCATTCAAATCAATGTCTATATCTGCCACTGGATATGACTAAGAAGCTGGAGTAGCAACTAACTGATCATGATGGACACCATTATGGTATATAACACCAACATCCATAATAGGTTCATCACCCATGATACATCTATATTAGTCTCATTAGGCTCAGTATCTTTAGTATCATTTATTGTATGAAAGAAACTTCCCTGATAAATCTCACCCATCAAAGGTAGAAATTCTGCAATAGCACTGTGAAAATATGTATGGTAAAATGTTCCTCCCTCTACTCAATAATACATGTGAGGAAGATGAGTGGTACATGAATAATTTGAAAACAAATTCTTCTGTTAATTAATGATAAAAAAAATTTGTTCCAAAGTGGAAGGAATAATTAATACCACCTAATGAAATTCATGTCCGTGTCCTATTACAAATATGTCGGGCGAACTGTAATAACAAGATTCATAATCCAATTAATCTAATAAACAGAAATGTACTCTCCCAACCCCTCATAACTAGGAATCTTGTTTTCTATACTATAGACCAATATTTGTTGCATGTTATATCCTCCAATCAAAGTCTCTCTTCCTTAACATCATTAAGGAATATAGTGATTGTAACTGACCAGGAAGGTCAGGAATAGGCTAAAGGAATCCGAATTTCCACACAACATTATCAGTATGATTCAATATAAAATATGAAAATTAAATAATAATACCATTTTTGAGCTAGTATAAATCATCATTTTAAAATATTATAGAAAACTATATATGATATCATCAGTATATGGAATCAATGTAATCTAAAAGAAAAAAATTAATAATCAATTAAAAAATGAAGAGATGTTAAGTAAAGAATAAATATTTAACAATATAAATAATAACCACTTACATAATCTATCCAAAGGGTGTCTAACATAAGTTTTTAGGTGTGGATGTTATGCTTAGTTTTATTCAAATGTCGATGTTTCTGACTCCCCTATAGATAATATTTATATAGAGAATGTTATACAATTAATCTATAACTTTAAAGGAAGGAATAACATACCACCATCCATGTGGAGCCTCTGCTACAATATCTGTATCCAATTGTGCATGAGCATGGGGAGCTAAGTGAGGGATTTTCTCCCATACCCACAACTATAGATGAATAATGCATCATATGATATGCATATTATCAATGCAATATTCACTTCATAGAACTGTGTATGTACATGAAAGGCAAGAAGAATCCAATCTATACCGACATGCCTAGTCCAAATCCACTAAAAAGGGTAAATATATCATATGTACAAATATAGTGGAGTGATAAAAATAAATTATTCTACCGATCTGCCTCAAAATATAAGCATGTGAAATTCACAGCACAATGAGCTTGTTAGCGTCTGCTGATAGATGCATGAAGTGATGCTTTAAATAGGGCGTGCATAATCTTCCATCGATGATGGACCTGCCATCATTGTGTACCTCTATTCCCAATAATATATGAATAATCTTAAACCAATCTTCTACAACTATACATATCATACACACACCATTGATGGGGAGGACTAACATAATGTATACATCCTACTATTTAATCGTCATATACCCTCTATAAAATTGAATGTTTGTGACTCTAGACTCCATCTATCAATGAGCGTTGCAATAACATGCTGGTTGAAAAATGTGATGTTTCAAATCGCAGCGCCATAGAACCTAGTGCGACGAAGATGGGGGATGATAGTGGGAGGTGGTGTGGTATGATGAAAATGAATATAGCTACGTAAAATAAAAAGAGGCACAAGATATCCCTATAAAAGCTCCGTGAAACATGAGTATCATGGGATGTGAAAAATGGAGGACCTTTCATCTACAAAAATGATATCATCGTTACTTTAATTATAGTTAATTCAATAAAAATTTTAGTTTTTTTAAAAACTATAATAATAAAAATATGGTAGACACATATTTGTTGGTGGTGTTGTTAGTTTTGTTTATGAATTTCATGTTTAATTGATTGCCAATTAAGTTTAACGTATGAATTTTTTTATATAAATCAACAGTGATGAGAGACCCTCATTTAACATGTGGATGCATTATATATTCATTTTTGTTGTATGTTTATTTTTTTATAGTTATAGTATTAGAAACCTCTTTATGACAGAATCCAGAATTGAAACAAACCAAAATTAGAACATGTCAGAAATGGAGAAAGTCAGAAATAAAAGGATTAATAATCAAAAAATCTAAATAAGAAAAAAATATACACATTCCTGATAAAATACACTGACTCAATTATGGACGAGATGATGTGGATATTTTTCCTTCCACTTGGGGACATCTCTTATAATCATGTGCTTCTATGTAAAAATGGTGCATCGTATTCCCCCTCTTTGTTGTTGAGGAAAATCCATATCATTTCTAATTCTAGTAGACATTGGTCTTTCTCAGGGGCAAAACCTAGTATTATGAATCCAATAATTTAAAAAATAACAAAAATTGAAAAAATCATAAATGAATAAAACAAATTTATAAATCCTTGAAATATTAGGGATGATAGTCGATTGATTAGAAGGCAATGAGATTGAATAAAAGTCACCAAAAAGAATCCCAGATGCACTATAAAAGTTAATCAAAGTGCTCATGTGATAAACTAGTTCAACACTGAGATCCTAAGATATATTTACCGAAACACAATCTATAATAACATGTTCATAGGGATATCTAAATGCCTGGAAGTTTCCACAATCACAGTACCTGTTATCCAACATTACCAAAAACACTCGTCCACTAGTGCATATAGCTCGGTCATATCACTCTCTTACCAAAAATATCATCATTTCCCTATCAATGTTTTTAAAATTCCTTCTTGAATCGTCATTCAGTATCTTTTCAATGTCATTTTGGAAATGTTGAGTAAAATGCATTCCATTTCCATCCCCTAATAGGAATTTTGGAACTAGTCAACAATGTATTGCAAAAATAAATTAAATATATCCTGCACTAACACTATGATCTATAGTTTTAACACACCCTTTATGACCCCATTTATGCACTTTACTATATTAGTGGTCATATGTCTATATCTCTTTCCACTATCACATGCTAATGACCATTTTCCTTTGAAAATTGCATCACATATTCATACACATATTCATTAGCCCTTTGAATCTCTTCAAGACGCCGAACAAAACATTCTTATTGGGTATCATAGGCTGAAAGCATAAGAGAATAATTTATTATAAAGGAAATAAATTTTCTTAAAAAAATTATGTTTAGAAAGAGATACCCAACTTGAGGATCACCATTTTTTCCTCATCTCAAAAATTCATTGCACATTACATGAAATATATATAATTCAACATTGATGATAAAAATTTGACTTATTCCATGAAACCCCATAACTATATATAGCCTCTATAATCACTCAATGATGATTAGATATAAGACACACTCCCTAGTTTCATGTGACATGAATGCGTACACATGGAAAAAACAAGCTCCAGGATTCAAAATTCTAATTTTCAATAATAGAGAATGAAGGTGGTTGAGGATAATTATTACCATCCATTGCGGAATAATTGAGTAGAACACTGATATAGTTTCCAAATAATAAAGTTCCATTTAGCTGAATAAAATGTTTACAATATTTAAAAGTAGCAATGCATGTAATGAATGCCCCATAAATTCTATTGAACTTCCCTTTTGATCGATCCACTTGGAGATTGGGGGACAGATACACCATAGTGTCCAAATGATAAATAATATGATTGTTGAGAGACAAATACTCCATATATTGTAGAAAATTACATAAAATTCATTACAAACACCATACACTTTTACAATTTCCTTTATATGTTTCATTCCATGATTTGTTGCTGGATATCTTATAGTCATACAACTATTGAATTCATTCACGAACATGGGAAATAGGAACGTCTGAAAAAGTTCATATCATCTCAAAAATAATAGTTAATATAAACTCTTCATCAAGTGAAGAGTGATACTACAACAATCTTGGATGCACACAAGTGTGGGCCTTTTAATTTGGTTATATTTCTACATGCCAAAAATTTGTCATATATTTCCCTTAATCAAAATTTACATTCTGGACCATATTTTTCACATTGAATGAGGTTTTTGTTTTCTTATAGTCATCAACAAAAAATGTAAAATTTGACTCTATGGGGTATTTTTATATCACATTTATCATGGAATTTTTACTTTGAGACTCTTACCCAACATAGATGGTGTTATCATTTGATTCAGATATATTCCCTATAATGACAGGGAATTCAGAAGCAGGTGTAATGACATCACAATAAAATTGTTGTTCACACCACATTATTTTAACTAAGGTACTCAATACTGAAGGATGGTTTCCACTAACTGGTGGATGTCATGGATGCCTATCTCTCATAGGAACCTCATAAGGTTCATTCCCCACATACCCTGGTTGTGGATGTTGGTCTCTCATTGGAACCTCAAAAGGTTCATTCCCCACAACACCCTCTTACACAATATCTCTCGACGCCTCAATAAGTAATTATTCCTTATATAAACTTTCATTCTCTATATAGTAAGCACATAATGGTATGCCTTTTACATTTCCTTCCAATTTCTTATCATCTTCTTCATAATTTTGTTTTATAATAGGAGTCGTATGAGGAGGAGGAAATGAATTAGAGTGTTGTGAAAGACTGACTTCTATAGAGATCATAATACATGGTTCTGTAGTAATTGTTTTCCTCATATCAATATCACAAATCAACACATATAATTCTATCAAAAAATTAATACACTATATCTTGAACAAAAATGTTTCATCCATCTAATCCTCATCATTAATCAGATGGTACTCAGTGTTTCATAAACATTTAAGATATTTAAGACATAAATTTTCTATTAAAGTAATTGATTGATTAGACCTCAGTTTTAACTGACTATGAATCTTATTGCGAACATCATCCAATCTCATAAAACCTTAATGATTTTCCACTCATGCAATTATAAACTATAGCTAAAACCCAAATCGGTATAAATTACAACATCATTGTAATATATTTTCACAGACATGATTAACTAGAAAAAAATATTTATTAAAATATTATATACTACATGAAAATGTTATACTATTTAAATTGGTTAAGATTGAATAATTTACATGATCGTGAGAATTGTTATATGGATTGATTTATCACTATTTAGGTATAGTGATGGTGATATTATTTCCAATGAAAATTTAATATAATGTTATATATTTATACTAGATCATCTAATGTTTCATAAATTTTACTTACTTATAACCATGACTTGATCTTGAGTCTTACAAAGGATTAGTTTATCATTATCTAATAAAATAACAAAAACATATGGGAGGACTCCTAGAGTCTCTATTATCAAATATTTCAGAAATACATGGTCTCCATTCAAATAACAACACCCATTGTCGAACGCCTCATGTGGAACGCCTATTGAAAAATTCCTCTTCAGGGACACCTCTTGTCGATCACCTTTTATTAAAATTTTACTGACATTCATGTGAGAGTGTATTAGGGTATGAAATATGTATTTATTTAAGAATATTGGTAGTTCCTTACATACTTATGGAGAGATGACTCACATATCATGAATTCTGAAAAGAAAATGAAATTATTACTATTTATTTAACCACATACAAAAACAAAAGACATGAAATTTCAATTATGCATTGGTTGTTCATCTCATGATCTGTCATCACAAAATAATATTGATAGGTTTATTTGGAATAATTATTATGTTCTACATATTATATAACTTTACCAATCACTAGATGAAATATATAATTAATATCTACACATTTCTTACAAAAATTTAACTTTCAAAATTTTATATATATATATATATTTAATAATAACATTTAATAAATTTAATTAAAACTAATATAATTTAAAATTATATAAAAACCATTTTAATACCAAACACATATTTTATTTTTAATTTGATAAAATTGAACCAATATATATATATATATATATATATATGTATGTATATATAATAGTTTTTTCCATTCCACCACTTTCAAAAATGTAAGTAAATATATTTATTACTTTATTACTCGAATGTATAATTATTTATACTTAGTCTAAATTAAATTTAATAATTAAATTTATTATTAGAATTAAATAAAAGTAATATAATTTACACTTAAATAATAACCAATAAAATAAAATAGACTCATGTTATTTTTAATTTAGTTAAAGTACATATATATAATTTTTTGGTTATTTTTCTACTTTCTAATATTTAATTAAATTATATTTTATAAATTAGTAATTAAAATAATAATTATATACACTTAATATAATTTAATATTATTATTTATAGAAAAAAAAATTATACCATTAACAAATTTATTTATCAAAATATTTTTTTAATAAATTTATACATGATACGTAATATAAATAATAAATTTTTAATAAATTATATATCTAGTGTATAGGATATTATAATTTCAAATAAATTTCTGTTAAATATAATATATTTTATATACATAAAAATATATTATACTCACTATTTAAATTAAAAATATATAAATTTTTAAAAACAATTTTATTCTTATGTATAGAATATTATAATTTATATTTATATTACTTTAAAAATAACATATTTCATATACTAATAAATATATTCAACTCACTATTTATATTCAAAATATATACATTTTTTAAAACAATTTTATTTACTTAAATATAAATTACATTTTAGACACACTATATTTAAATTTTCGAAACATTCAATATGAATTATACCATACAAAAAACAATAACTCATTCAGAAATTAAATCATATAAAATACACTACATAAAACATTCATAAATGAATCAATATATATTAAATAAATAAACCATAAAAAACACTAATTTATACAAATTAAATATTTAATAAATAAACCATAAACGAAATAAATAAACACAATTGAATGATTAAAATTTTAAATAAAAATTTCAACTTCTTAAAAGCTGAAAATATATGTTCACAATGATTTTCTATAGGGATTCAAAAAAAATTAAAGAAGAGAGAAATGTGATTGGGGGGATCCTTTATAGAATTTGGACAATAGATGTGTGAACCCCATTCTGGATTCCTTCATCACGTTTCTGAAGGAAGAATGAATGAGGTTCAGGCTTCTTACACCACACCTAGGAAGTATGAACGGGGTTCATGCTTCTCCAGAAGTAGAGAGGGAAGTGTAAAACCCATTCATTCTTATTGATCAAGTTAGGGAAGAGTGAACGGGGTTCCTGAATCTTATATCCCATATTAAAAATATTTGGGACCCTATCCACTTTATTTTTTTAAAACCCTTTAAAACATATCCATTTGGGATGGTTTTTAATTCAAATGTTATGTCTGATTTAGATTTATTTTATATATTCATTTTTATTCACTTTTTCATGGTCGTCCAACATCTATACGAGTCACAAAAGATTCTATTAGAATTATTCTACTTAATAAGTTTTTTGTATTGGGTAAAATCAATCCCACTAGTTCTCATTTGATGACTTGATGCTTGTTTCCAGCCAATGGGAATTATGAATTCCCCCCGGCTATGTCACGGGCTAGATCGAGTGCCATGATCTGGGATACCCCATATATTGTTCATGAAAAAATTTAATCATAATATTTAATTAATGACATGATAATGAATTTATTGAAATGTGTAATAAAATATTTTCTTATTGAAAAGTAAAGGAAATGGATAGACAGAAAAAATGATGGTAGAGAGAAGCTTATGAATTGTTATTTTAGCATAATAATTGCTTAGGAAAAGTATAAAATGTGAGGGAATAAGTAATATCTTATTAATAATATATCAAAATTATGATAATCCCATGGAATTAAAATATTTATAGAATATGAAAAATAATTTTAAATGACATTATAACAACAAAACTGAAATTGAAAAGGAATGAGGAGGATTGGAAACCATCACATGTAATGTCTCTTCTTAAAGCTGAAGAAAACTATTTAGAACGTTAAAAAAAATATGGAGATACTATTTAGAGGTTAACTTTCACATCTATATATTTTAAATTTATTAATTTGAAATACATTTTATGTATTCAATATCTTACTTTACATGCAACCCCGAGTCTATATCAACTGGTTTTATTATAAAAATTATAACCTGGCAGCTAGATTGGTGGGAACGAAGCTGATTAACCAAATTAGAAAATATATAGAGATTATTTTCATTAATTAAAATATATTAATTTCTTCCAAACAAATAAAATTGAAATTTAAAAAATCATTTCAGGATTAAACAGTCTATTTTTCTAATGAAATGTATTTTTATTTCTATTATGATTTTATATATAAAAATATAGATGTCATTTTTTAAAATTGATTTTAATTAAATTTATTTTCATTTTATGAATTTCCATCCATAAATTATATATCTAATGGTTAGGGATGAAGTTAATATGCTTTAAGGATAAACAATTTACATTTAAAAAATCTGTTTTTATTTGTGAAATTATTTTTCACCATAATTTATTTTTTTAGTAACTATTGATATATGATATATATTAATTTTATATATTTTCTATTTAATAATTTTATATTTTCTATTAAATGGTTTCAAATAGTCATCAAATTAAACAAAAATTAGTTTTATGATTAAAAATACATTTTCCTAAAAACAGTTTTGTTTTGTTTTGCACGTTGATTTTAAAATTAATTTCTATCACTTATTGAAATTGATTTTGATAAAATATATTCCATATTTGGAATCATAATTTATAAATATTATAATTTGGTCAATTTTATTTTTATTCGTAATTAATATTATTAAAAAATAAAAAAAATTACTATAATTAATATTAAACAAGTTGACCATGGCGGATTAAACTAAGAGATAAGGGTAAAAATACCAATTAAACTTTTTTAAATCATATTTTTTGAAGATATTTCAAAATTATATTATGTCACAATATAATTATTGTCTATTTTATTCCTCTTTCAAAATAAAATGGATTTATATTATTTAAATCCTTAAGTAATTTCATGTGTGTCCCTCCCCTCAGTTATAAAAGGGAAGAACCTCTTCACCCATATTCCAAAACATTGGGTCCTCTATCTCAGCTAAATAACAATAAAAAACATTTCTAAAATCTTAAATTAATTTTTTATACTATTATATTATCCTAATACCATATTTATATGACTTAATGTTTAAGAAAAAGGTGGTCACTCAAGGAAGAGGTAGTTATGTTACCAAATTCTTTCAAAGTTGATTTCCTCTCCTACTTCCTAGAAATCTGTTATATACATACTAAAATAATGAATATAGTATCATAAATATACTGATATGTTATTATTATTATGGGATAACCATTTTCATCCTCATTTGAATCAAATGGTAAATGAATGTACCACTTGTATGTTCGTACACACTACTACCTCCACAAAGCGATATAATTCATTTTCCATATCTACCTCTCATAAATGGTTATAAGGATGAATTTCATATATATAAATATGGTATTTTTTATTTCATCATGATTATATAATTATTAAATTTTATTAGGTTTATTTTGATTTTTCTCATTATAAAATGGTGGTATCACTCATCTGTACGTACAGACTACCATCTCCCTTAATGATGTAATTCGTTTTTATTTCATTGTTCCTTATACATGGTTATAAATATATATAAAATGAATATATATGATATTTATATCATTATTAAAAATATATTTATTATATTACCATGATCAATATGAAATTATGATAACTTCTATGTCGAGACATTCATAAAAAATAAAGAAGTTAACACTCAAAATGATGATAATAATGAAAGACTGTTAATGAACGAGAGATAAAATGTAATAATAAAACCATGTATGGTATTAAATTTCTGAGTATGGTTCTGGTATATAATTACAATAAATTTTACTTTGTTATAAATGAGGTAATAGTGTTTACGATGAAAGTGAGACTTGGGGTAAGGGTTTTACATTACAATGTAATTTGTAACGGGTAGTGTTTATTATTAAATTTAGGATATTGAATTTATATGGTCTATATCTCAAAATTATCATTACATTTATTATACTATATTAATTTATTTATAATAGATTTTCTACTTTCATTTTTGTCACTCCAATTTCTCAAAATTGTGGAAGAATTATTTTAAGGAAAACAAACATTATTTCTCTCTTCGGTAAGGAATATTTTTCATATATATCCAATTTTCTATAAAATGTTTTTGAGAATATTTTTAACATTATAAAATGATTTATTATTTTCTTTTTACCAATGTTTAAATTTATTAAATATTTTTAAAAAATAATCCTCTAATCATTTTCAGAAAGGGTTACTTTTACCGAAGGTGTGAATATAATTTTTTTAATGTTTATCACATTCCATCATGAGTAATAAATTATCTGAATCTTTCATTACATGTTTTCATGGTTATTTTCAAATAAATTATATTTCCTAATATTATATAGTTTTTTATATTTTAATGTAGCGATTTCAGAATGAAATCGGTATTTTCTATATGAAATATTCTAAGGATATTTTAATGGAATTTTTATCTATGATTGCATCCATTGATGTTAGTTATGATTCACGAGAGATAAAATACCATGATATAATATTTATTCATTGTCTATATAGTTTATGATTATGATGATGAAATATTTATTAAATATATTTTCTTTTCCATGTGTTAAACTATGATTAAATGATAAAATATTTCATGATCTGGTGACATATATATAGATGGATTATGATTGTGTGATGGGTGTGCCCATTATATCCCTATAATGAATTGGATAATGATTCATGTTTTATAAGATTAAAGGCTATAGGGGTGGTTCGAACAATCCCAAAATAGGGTACAGAGGTAATTATCCTAATCCCGAAGCTGGTGCATGGGTGGATAAACCAACACTGACATGTGATGAATGAGTTGGTGGTTAGCCCTGTAATAATATTTTGATGATTATGATTATTCCACATGTTTTATTACACTCTCTATATCATGTACTTTTTCATATGATATGATCTCATGGATCATGATCTTTGATTCTTCTATGATTCATGTGTTATTACCTGAAAAATCTTTATTCCATGATTATGATCTATGAATTTATGGGTATGGTAATAAAATATTAAGCTCATATTATGATACTGTTATACTCATTTTATGCGTATATATGATAATTGACTAATATATACCATGTTTAATCTTACTAAGAATCTAGATTTAACCTTTCTTGTGACTCATTTTCTCAGGTCATGATGAAAGGTTTTATGTAGGGTATAACTAATATGTCTAATATGTGAGAAGGTATTTATAGGATATTTTTAAGATATTTCATGAAATAAGAGTATAATATATCTATTCTTCAAGTAAACTAATCCATTATAGTCATACAGTGTGTACTATTATGATATATATTTAATATTGATTTAAAAGGATGTAATATTTATGTATATAATGTTTCTGTCACCTCAGATGGTATCATAGAAGGCTTTAGTTATTTTTTAACATTATAATTATAGAATTTTCTTAAAACTATAGCAATAATTATAAGAATAAAATAATATTATAAATATTTATTAAAGTATATATTCTGTTGTTTTTGTAGAAAATAAATCATTTTCTAGAAAAATTTAAGAGGATTTTTCTATGGCACATAAGAAACTAGTAGTAATATATTTTAAAATGGAAGATTGGATATAAACTATATCATCACTAGTGTACAATGCGTGGGCCTAAGACTACAAAACTAGAATGTAACACTTGGGGGATATTCTTCAGTTGTTGAAAATTTTCTTTATAAACAATTACGATGAATTATAGGACATAATATATGAAAATATATGATAATCAATAGTTATATGAGATGAAAATAATGTTTCACAGATTGAATAGAAGGTATCATTATTTCGAGATCCTCTAAATGTTTTTTCATGATTATATGATTAATCTCAATGATTTTCTTTTATCAACCAAGGTATTTTGACTTTATTTGATGGTAAGAATAGGGAGGAATTACGATAACTCTTAATATGGTGGACAATGAAATGATTTATCTCCCAGGAAACTGAATGTTGTGGGAGATGGAATGAACAATATTATTTCTATACTTATGTAACTTTCTCAATCTATGAATCATGCTGATCATATAAATGATAAAGGTGTGTAAAATGTAATATTTGAGTCCTAAATGATGAAACATCTACATTATTTTAGTGGGTTTTATGATTTAAATTTTTTTGAGAAAGGGATCAGTACAACTAAAAAGGCATTTTATATACTCATGTGATTAGATCATCAAAAAGTTATTTTTCCTACGAATGGCCCAAAGGCCTTTTTTTATTATATATAATCCCCCTTTAAGGGTTGAATGGGAACCCGTACATGACCCGTAGGCCCAAGGCACATGGCCCGACATGACCCGTGATACATTACCCGAAGGCCCAGAGGCATACCATGCCCATTAATTGACCCGTAGGCCCAGCCCAATAGAACTGCCCCTCCCCGGTGTCTTTCATCATTGATCACCATAGCTCCTCACCTTGCATTGCTGATCGACTAGCATTTCCCCGTACAAAGATGAATGGTGACTGGTCCTGTTGGCCGCTGCCATACCCTCTCCTTATTCCAATTCGGTTAGCTCTGCATCTGGTGGCTGCTACTCGTGTTTCTCTGATCCTCTTCTGGGGCCTGATCTGTGTGAACTGGGCTACTCCATGGCCAATGTGACCCAAAGGCCATGTGGAATGAAGGCCTTTGATGACCCGAAGTCCCAAACAGGTGGCCTGAAGGCCCAAATCTGGTGAATAGTTCTATCTGCTACAGTATTTCTACAGTACGTCTACGTCAACCTCGTAAATTCACCTCCACCCAGTATTGAACCCGGGTCTCTTGGATGCCAAGCAGGAGCCCTTACCACTCGGGTATAGGCTCGTTGGCATGAAAAAGTTATTTTCCCATTTTATATTTTTTAAGATGAAACAGATCGATGGTGGAATCTTATCAAGAACTTAAGATAATAAGAAAAACATTTATTTAGTGGGATTAGTTTATTAAACAATTTTTCAATAATTACTTCCCTTATATTTTTCATATGAAAATAGAGAAATAAATAATTAACCTAAATTATAAGGATAAGAAATCCATTAGTACCTATGGGGACACTATAACATTAATTTGAATGTATACTTATTATATTATCATAAAAGCTGTATATAATATTGATCGAATCATAGATTTCTTAAAACCACATCTCTAGAATGTTTTCTAAAAAATATAATTTAGTAGCTATAATGAAATCATTCAATGTTCACTTAAGGTATAAATGAATATTTGAGTCACCCATCTATCCCATGGTTTTGATAATAAGAGAAATATGAAATTCAAAAATAATTATAAAAGTAAACAGCTTGGAGTAACGTATATGATTCTTCCTTTATGACATATGTGTGGAACGAAACATGGTAAAACTTTTATTATGGGGACTAATAAATCACTTAAGTGTAGAAAATAAGGTCATAAAGAAAATTAATTCTTATTTG
Organism: Viscum album; assembly: GCA_963277665.1. Lineage (NCBI taxonomy): Eukaryota > Viridiplantae > Streptophyta > Magnoliopsida > Santalales > Viscaceae > Viscum > Viscum album. The sequence goes on along the minus strand of OY728119.1, from coordinate 213,297,082 downwards.
ATTGGATTAGGTTAGATAATGATTATAATGGAGTGAAATTTCAATTGAATACACAAACCAAACTCAATTGTTTCAAATGCAAGGAGTATGTGAATTATGATAACAAATTTTTGAATTTGAGGGTTAATAATGATGATTGAAATCAGGTTCCTCTTATGCTCAGTGATAAATGGAAATATCACACGATCACTATTGTTTATATTGGTTATAATAATTAAGTGTTGAAAGGTACAATTAAAATCCACTCTATAAATAATAATGTGTCACTTGATTTTAATTCTTCCCCCTCTTATTATATTTGAATAATTTTTAAGGGTATAAAATTACCAACTTGAAGATTAGATGTTAAATTATTACTAAAAATCAAAATTATATTTTGATCACATCACAAGTTTAGGATTCTTTTCTGATTGAATTTGATGGGAATGTGTCTTATATAAATCTTGTTATTTTTCTTTTAGTTGAATTTGATGAGATTTTGGGCATGGATTGTCACTCTAGATATAGAGCCCATATATATATTTGAGTAAGGAAAAGGGTATTTCATATTCAAAATAAACATGAGATCATTTATTAGTGTATTGGTGAATATGATCATCAAATTTAAATTACGCCGTCCTTATGGGTTTTGATTCCTATTCATCCAAGGTATTTATCACATGTGGTCAAGGAGAAACTCAATATTTTAGATATTTATTTTGTCTGAGAATATTTTGATGTCTTTATAAAATATATTACCATAATTTCTATAAATTAAGAAGTTTAGTTTTCAATATAACTCATAACTATTGCCACACCAATTTTAAACACTCCTTATATAATGGAACTTATTGAGTTCTAGTAATTGAAGAAGAAACTCCTTAAGAATATAGATAAAGGATTCACATATCATAGTGAATCACTATATGGTCCACCAGTTATCTTTATTAAAAATAAATATGAATCAATTTTACTCTAAATTGATTATCAAGAACGTAACAAGATCACAATAAATAAAAATAATTATTTACGTAGTATTGATTATTTTCTTAATAAACTTCAAGGGTCTCAATACTTCTCCAATATTGACCTTCATTATAGATACTATCAATTAAGGGAAAAAATTGAAGTCATACCTAATATAGCACAGTACAAAACATATGGGTACTATGAATTTATAGTGATTCCATTTGGAAAAAATAATCCCCTTTCTATATTCATGGATTTAATGAAGAGTCTTAATAGATTATCTAAATAATGTTTTTCTTATCTTTATATATGATATTATTATGCAATACAAGAGTAAGTAAGACTATTAAGATCTCTTAAGAATTATGTTGAAGATCCTGAGGGAGGGGAAAATATATGCCTAATTTAGAAAGTTTATATTATGGTTGTAGAAAATATTATTCTCGAGACACGTGATCATAATCTAGGGTATGTTAGTGTATCCATAGAAGATAGAAGTCATAAAACATTGTTCCCAAACAACCACTTCAAATAATATCCATAGTTTTCTTGGAATTTTTTGATATTAACTATTCCTTGTGAATAATTTGTCAAGTTTTTCTCTAAGTTAACATATAATGGAGTCAAGTTTATTTGGATTGATTAATTTGAAGAAAATTTCAAGGAGATCAAGAGAAGGTTGGTGAGCTCTGTTGTACTTTCACTACCCTACATTACAGAAGGGTTTGAGATTTTCAATTATGCATCAAGTAAGGGAATGAGATGTGGTCTTATATAGAATGAAATGGTGCTAACTTATTTTTTATTTCGATTATAGGTTCATGAACACAATTAAACAACCAATTAATTTGAATTTTTGGTGGTAATATTTTAATTGATGATATTAAGAAATTATATTTATAAAGAAATGTAGAACATATATAATGATTATAAAATATTAAAGTATAGATTCACCATGAAAGAACAAAATATGCACCAGAAAACATGTTTGGAATTTATTAAATATTATGACTACACAATTCAATGCCACCATAGGAATGAGAGTTTGGTTTCTAATTCATTGAGTCGAATGAATTGTGTTAGAATATATATGACGTACATTAAAAAATATAGAATATTTATGGATTATAAAGGGATAGACCATGAAATCATAAATTAAGAGGGAAAATAATACCTTTCTCATATGAGTTTTTAACTATATATCTATGATAAGATTAAAGAGGTTCCAAAGAAAGATGCATAGTAACAAAATAAGGTGGTAAATATTTCTGAGTTCAACCATGATTATGATAGAATGATAAGGATAAGGAATAGAGTATGTTTCACTGTTATACCATAATTGAATAAGGAACTATAGGATTAAGCTTACAGATAATCATTCTCTATTCATCATTGAATTAAAAATATGTATAGATACCTTAAGGTTAATTTATGGTAGGATAAAAGGAAGAGATAAATTATAGAGTTTGTATCTTTGGGATTGGTATGGAAATAAATTAAGGCTACATGGAAGAAGTATAATGGGATGTTACAACCATTACCCATACCCATATAAAAATGAGAAGGCATCATCTGAGATTTCATCATAGAAGTCCCCATGACATATAGAAGCAATACTTCTATTTAGTTGGTAGTTGATTGACTTATAAAGTTAGCACATTTCATAGCTATTGGAGATGTTTTTTATCTTTATTAGGTTACCTATATATCTATTAAGAAAGTGGTAAGGATACAAGGAGTACCAAATTCTATTGTATCTTATCAAGATCTAGGTTTTATTCCAATGTTCTTGGGAAGTATTAAACTCTGTATGGATACCAATTTATGTTTCTTTACAGCATATAATCCATAGATAGATAGTCATTTTGAGAAAACCATTCAAATAACGGAAGATATTATAAGGCAATTATATCTTGACTTTGAAGGTGGTTATGTTCAATACCTCACCCAAGTATAAGATTATTATAATAATAACATTCACTAAATCATTCAGATGGATCATTATGATGCATTCTAAAAAAAGAAGTGAAAATTTATGATAATCTAAATTGAATTTTAAGAAAAAAATCTATTCTAATCCGATCTCGATGATGAAATAGTATAGAAGGATATATCCATTCAATATTACATCAATTCCTCTATGAGTTGATAGAAATTTTTTGGATGATAATCATTAGTGAAATATGAAATTAAAAGTTTGTGAGAAGGTATTCAAATGAATTTTTTTAGGAGAAGGATATAAGATATGGAAATAAGAGAAATATAAAACCAAGGTATATTGGAACCTTTGATATTCATAATTGAATATGTATGTTAGAATACATATTGAAACTTTCAATGAACCTGTCTCAAGTTCATTATGTTTCCCATATAAGAATTTTGAGGATGTACTTACCCAATCCTTCACATATACGAAACTAAGAGGTTGTATTACTAAATATTGAACTTTACTATGAATAAATACTTGTGGAAATCATGGATCATAGAGATAAAGTTCCATAGAAAAATATTACTCTCTTGGTTAATGTTATTTAGTAGAATAATAAATTTTGGGAAGCTACATGTGAATTTGAGGATATAATGAAAAAGAAGTATCATCATTTTTCATCATAAGATTATCAAAATTTCAAGGGTCAAATTAATTTTAAGGGTTTTATAATGTAACACTCTGATATTTTTTTAAGTATTTCTTTGAAATAAATTTATAATAATTGATAGCTTACTTCACACACAACCCAGAGTCTTAAAAAACCATGATATATTATAAAATTTATAACATACTTTTGGATTTTTGGGAATGAATAAGATTGCTTAAATTATGAAATATATATAGAACTTTTCAATTAATTATAATGTATTGATTAAAGCCTATGAAATAATTATTAAATTTGAATTAAATCATTTCATAATTAAAATAAATATTGTCATGAAAAAATGTATTTTTCTTAGTTTTCTAAATTTTTATTTAAAAAAATATAGTAATAAGTATAAAAAATGTATTTTAATTATATTTATTGGAAATGTTTTAATAATAATTAATAAATTTGTTATCAAATGGTTAATTATAAGTATGAAACCATTTAAAGGTAAAAAATTAATTTTTTTCAAAAATGTTTTTATGCGTGAAGTGTGTTTTTATGTAAATAAATTAAATTAACCAAAATTGATGAATGACTTTAATAAAATTTATATATTATATTTTAAATAAATTTTTTAAACATCCATATAATGACATTTACTAGCCAATTAATTAATGTAAAATATGTTTAATGTTTAAAAATTCATCTTTCTAAATAATTATTTTAGTAAAATTTTTTATATTCATTTTAAATTTGACTTATATAACTTATATAAAATAAATTTTATAAAATGTATTCTATTGTTTAGATCAAATGTCCAATTTTATAACGATTCTTCATTAAAATTTAGTCTTTTAATGTTAAACTGGTTTACCGTGGTGGTGGTGTGGTGGGGGGGGGGGGTTCAAATAAGAGATAAGGGTAAAAATTAAATTTAAGAATGTATAAATATTATTTTTTAAATATTTTTAGACATTAGATTATGTTAAATTATAGTTACATTCTATTTGGATATACTTTTAGAAGCAAATTACTAAGATATTTCGATATTTTAATTAATTTCATGTGTGTCTGTCCCCTTACATATAAAAGGGAACCTCTTATACACCATTATTAAGAAACATTGATTCCAATAGCTATGAAAAATACAACCAAAAAACATTACATTATTCCTTACCACAATTCTTCAGTTTCCTTTCTTCTTCTAATAATATCTTAAAATGGCTTAAGGTGTAAGCTAAAGGCGGACTCTCAAAGAAGATGAAATCATCATACCCAACTCTTTCAAAGTTTATTTCTTCTTCTAATTGATCTAAATCGATTGCATCCATACTAAAATAATGAATATAGTTTAATATACAAATATATATATATATATATATATTATGATTATGGGAAGACCATTTTATACACTTTTTCCATTAAATGAGAAATGAATGTATCGCTCATGCATACGTGTGGACTAATGCGTATAAATTGTGATATTATTTATTTAACATAAATTCCTCTCATGGATTGTTATAATTGGGAATCTAAGGAATATATGAGATATTTATGATGTAATAATGATAATATATTATATTTTTTATTATTATTTTTCTCATTTTAAAATGCAATTATCATTCAAACATATGTATAAACTACCATCTTCATTAAAATGTAAATGATTTTTCTATCACTGCCTTTTAGAGATAGTTAAAAATATGTATATAATGAATATATATTATATTTATATAAGGATTAAAATTTTAAATTCTACAGAACAATGATCATGTTACAAGGACAATAACCACTATACCAAAACATATATAAAAAAATGAATCAAATTATACTCAAAATGATGATAATAATGAAAGATTGTTAATGGATAGATAACGAGATGTTATAAGTAAAAATGTATGGAATTTTAAGTATTAAAATTATTAAGTTACATAATTATAATAAATTTGAGATTATTATATATGATGATAACGTGCTCATGAAGGATGTCAAAATTGAGGTTCAGGTTTTATGTTACAATTACACTTTTTACCAAGATTATTTATGATTAAATTTATAATGATGAAATTATATGATCTATCTCTCAAAATGGGTATTAATTTTCTTATACTCTAATTATCTATAGATATTTCATGTTTAACCTTAATTTTCCTCTATATAAGCACTCAAAATTATGGAATAATTATTTTAAGGAAAATCGAATTTATTTCCCTCTTCAGATAAGAATATTTTGATTCAATGTCCATATTTTATTAAAATTGTTTTCACGAATTTTTATTATATTATCCTTTTGTTGATTAAATTAATTTTCACCCATTTTTTATTTTCTATAAAAATGTTTAAAATAAATATTTTCTTATTTTCCAAACTAGGTACTTTTTCAAAAGGTGTGAATAAAATATTTTTCTTTTCTTTCCATCATGACTATTATTTTCATTGAATCTTAATCTACATACTTATAGTGTTTTTTCAATGATTTTGAAAAATATTATATAATTTCTATGATTTAGAATAACTGATTTCAAAATGTAATGTTTATTTTATATAAGAAATATTCTAGTGGATATTTAAAGGTATTTTCATATATGCCTACATTTAATGATATTACTTATGTTTAATTGAGGATATTATTCAATGATACCATCTTTATTCATTAACCAGTTGGTTTATAATTATGATAACTAAAAATTGATGAAACATATTATCTTTTACGTAGGTTATACTACGATGAAATTATATTTTGTTTTATTATATTATTATATAAATATTTATGGATTGTAATTAAGTAAAAGGTGGGTCTTTTATATCCCTCAAATAAATTAGTTAATGAATAAAGTTTGATGTGCTCAAAGGGTATACAAGTGGTTAGCCAAAAACCAAAATAGGGTACACTGGAAGTTTTCCCAATCCCAAAATAGGTATTTGGGTGGTTAACCTAAGACAAACATGTGATGAATGTCTTGTTAGGTATCTTTAACATAATATTTCTTTGATTATTGTTATTGCACACTATATATTCCACTCATTATGACATGTTATCATGCATATGATCTTATCTCATGGATCTTGATCTTTTATTCTTCTAGGATTAATTTCAAATGACCTGCTAAATCCATCTGCCATGATTAAGATCTATAAATTTTCGGGTATAATTTTAAAGTGTTAATATAATATTCTCATACCATTAATCTCATGTTATGTTTATATATGAACATTGATTGATATATTCCATTTTTATCTATACTAAGAATCTGATATCACTCTTTCTTATATTTAATTTACCTAGGTTATAAAGAAAGGATTCAATTAGGGTATGACTGTGAAGTGTACTGTGTGATAAGAACATTGTGTGAGGTGTTGAAGATGTTCCATGAAATAAGATTATTATGTATCATGTATTCAAATAAACTAAACCTTATTGTTCTAGGGAATGTATTGTGTCAATATGTGTAAAATATTCATGTAAAATGATATAATAATAATGTATGAAATTTTCTATTAACCATATAAAATGAGAGGTATTTTTTCTAAATATTTTTTTAGTAGAGAGAGATGAGAGAATAGTTGTAAGTCATCTCTTTTTATAGGTGAGATAGAGGGACATTCCTTTAGAAACTTAAGTAAGGTGATGCTTAAAGGTGAAATCATAATAGAGTTTTGTGTGTAAAGTAAGAAGATATTGTGAGACATGTGTGCATGAACATCCAACCCAATAAAGGTCTTCTATAAAGTGTTTCTAAAAATTTAATTATCAAAATTTCTCACAACCTCACTTTACATATTTTACTCCCACTAACCTTGATTAAATACATTCCATGGTAATTATTATTTTTCTACAACTATAAGATAGACCCTCTTACAAAATTTTAATGTGATGATTTCTAAATATGAATACAATTAATATAAATAAATTTATGAATATGGTAAAACTAACATTTTAATGAAAATATATAATATATAGAAAATATGTTTCTGTTGATTTTTTTTTAAATATTAGAAGTTATTAATATTATTTAATATAAATTGAAAATTAAAAAAATTAAATTTATTTGTTTATTCAATGAAATATTATATTATATTTATATGTTAATAATGATTAATTTAATTTATTATTATAAAAATATAAAATGTTTAGAAAAATGTAATTCTTTGAAAACATTACATTTTTTTCATGGAAGTTAATAATTACCATTGTAACTTATTTTTATAAAAATAACCTTATTACTAAATTTGCACATATATTATTAAAAATTTAAATTCCCTTTTATTAAAATAATTATATATCTTTGTGAAAAATAATAATTAAATAAAAATAATTATATATTTAAAAATAACTCATTTGATGCTTGAAATTCAAAAAATCTTCTTCTATTAAATATATGTTTAATTTAAGAAATATGCCTATAATTATTTTAATAATTATTAATTAATGTAAATTTTTAATAAATATAAATTATTAATCATATTATTATCAATTTTTTATATATATTATTTGGTGTATGATAAAATTTGGGTATGTATTTTCATTTTTCAATCAGATCCCATGCCACTTCCTCTATCTTTTAATTCCTACAAATTACTTTCCCATGCGTTTCTCATTTTCATAAAACTTTCTCTCTACTGCCAATAATCTAGGCACACTCTTCATTATTGGAAAATTCAGGTTCTATATCTATTCCACCAGTGATGAGTACGTGTGTTGGGATTGGTATATGTTTCCTTAACATTTAAATATGAAAGCCATTATTCACTTTATAGAGGTTGTGTGCAATGACAAATGATAACCCAAAACTATAGTTTTACCCATATCATCAAAAGGCCAAATATATCTCAAACTTATTTTTCCATTCTTACAAAACATTATAACTCCCTTCCATGGTGATACTTCCAATAAGACATGATCCACTAACTATAATTCCAATTCTATCCTCTGATTATCATTATAACATTTCTACTTACTCTGAATTATTTTGATATGATTCCAGATATCATGAACCTTATTAGTTTTCTCCTAGATGATTTCTAGACCAACTATCCTTCTTTCCCTATCTTCATCCCACTAGTATGGAGTATGAATTATTTTCCCACACATGGCCACATAAGGTGAAATTTTTATAATCAAAGGGAAGCTATTTTGTTTATTAAAATTCCACTAAATGTAGGTACTCTATACATTTCCATTGAAAATAAATTGTGCATGACCTCAATATATATTCTTATTCATTGATAGTCCTCTTAGACTAACCATCTATTTGTGGATGGTATGTCGTGATCAAGGGTATATCTACGTTAAAAAAATTATTTATCCCACAAAACATTGATCTAAAATGAATTTCATTATTATATAAAATTGAAAAAGGTGAACCATAGTGTCCGAATACCTCATTGATAATAATCCATGTATGAAATTCAAGGTAACAATCCTCCCTTATTGTTAAGAAGTTTGTAGACTTGGTGTGTCAATCCAAAATGACCCAAATAAATTCATTAGTATTAGATGTCATATGTAGTCCAGTAAGAATTTCTTTTGTGATATTATCCTATTTCCACATCAATATATGTTGGGGTTTCATCCAACCCTTTGAGAGGTTTCTCTCAGATTTTACATATTGGAATTCTAATAATCTCAACACATAATCAAAAATTTAACATTTTATGTTTTCCCCTGATATGTTATCCCTTAAATCCCCATTAATCTTGGTGATATTAGGTTGTATAATGAAAATTTTCTATGAACTTCATCCAAAATTTCCTTCTTTATCTTAGGTACTGAGGGTACACAAACTTATATTCTAAAGCTCAAAACACCATCTTTGTTGGAAAAGTCTTCCAATTTTTCATCTTTTATGGATTTAATATTTTTTTGAAAACACTTTCCTTCTTATTAAGACTTATTTGTCTTATATAGTAAATATATTAGGGAAATTACATGGAACATGAATGATTTTTCCCATACCATTATAATTTTCAAATCAAACATTACTAAATCCATGAATATTGGATACCAATCTATCCTCTTCATAGATATGACTCCACAATACTTCGTATTCAATGAATCTATTAACTATTTTACTTCCCAAGCTGAAAATTTAATTCATAGTCATATTCTTTGAGTAGTTCTATTGAATAGTCATATTACTTGAGTAGTTCTATCTATTTTTTCTAATGTTGAACTCCGTTTGTGTGAATATATACTTTAAATGTTTTTATTTCTATTTATGACATATATTTCTCTATAAAGATAGTGTATCCATATATTCAATGATAAAGGTATATCCACTAGATCAATATTCTTATTTACATAGTTTTTCTCAGGGGTCATTTTTTACATGATGCATAAGAAACAACAATATAATTTTTCTAATGGGAACACCTAAATCCTTTCATTGATGCATCACTATATATAAAATATCCTCCCTTTATTGATGGTAAGTCCAACACTAGTAAATTGATAAATCTCTTATTTTGTTATTCAAAATTATCTTTATATTCTCTTGACTATATGAATTTGATCCCTTTATTTGTCAACTTGGTCAACAGATTAGCTGATTGACCAGATGTTTCATCAAATCAATGATAGTAACTTGCTATGTTAAGTAATCAATGTATCTCAATTATATTTGTCTCCATGGACAATTCTTTACAATCATTGTATTTTCATGGTTAATTGATATTCCACTTTTATAGAAAACATGTCCAATAAAGGAGACTCACTGAAGCCAAAATTCATACTTACTAAATTTCACATGTATATATTTCTCCCTTACTTAATAGAGTATGATTTTTAAATTTTATTCTTGATGTTCATAGATCTTATAGTATATTAATATATCATGAATAAAAAAATCAAGATCGTCTTTAAATAATAAATTTATTAAATCTATTAAAATATGGAGTACATTGCATAACCAAAATGGAATTAATATGAACTCATAATGCCCATATCTAGTGTTATGAGAATCCTTTGGTATACCCAACATAGATCTTAATTGATGATAAATGCAACAGAGGTCAATCTTCGAGAATTATTGAACCCTTTATAGCTGATCTAATAGATTATCAATGCGAAGTAAATGATACTTTTTCTTTATAGTCATGAAATTTATTTATTTATAATCAATGCACCACCACATAGGTACATCATTATTTTTTACAAACATGATTTTTTCACCCTAGGGTGAAACAATATGGAAGATGAATCCCTTATCACACAACTCTTGTAGTTTTTACTTTAATTACACTAATTTTACCAGATATAATCTATAATGAGGCTTGAATATGGGATGGTCCATAGGTAAAAGGTCAATAAACAATTCAATATCATGATCAGGTTTATTTCGGGGTTGTTCCTTAAAAACTAAATCAGTATAATCCCTCACAATGTATAAATTCTTAATTATAATGACATCATTACCACTAATTGATCAATATTCACCAAATATTTCATTAAATTGATCCATTTGATGTGGTTCTAAACCAGAATAATGAAATGTGATATTCATTTTTAAAATGAAGTGATTTTATTCCAACCTTAGATATTGTATTATCCTTCCCTTGATAATAAATTATTAAATTATACGTGGAGAGATAATTCATACCAAGGATTATTTCAGAGTTAAACATTTAAGGGAAACAAGGTTTTAAATTAATGAACATATATTCTACTTTATAGGGACTAAAATGTATCCTTTCATCACAACAAGGCTTTCACAAGGTGTTTTAGCTGAAAAATCCTTCCTTCGTGCATCACGAAATGATACAATGTTATTAAAAAACATGTAATATATGAATAAATTCATAGATATAAAATCCAATAATGTATTAAATAGGATTTATTTTAAGATCAAATAATATTCTATGACATCATTCAAGACCTCACTTCCATTGTAGTGATAGTATAGGTTCTGCCTTGATTCTTTAGATTTATTTGAAATGGATTTCATTAACGCTTAGGAAACTAATTTGAATAGTTCACAATCTCCTTGAAATATATGTATTAGACATTTATTTATTCATTATTTCTCTTTAAATCATGTTATTTATGGTACATATCTCCACACTTGTAAAAATCTACCATTCCATTTAAAAAACCCTTGGGGTGCTTCTTCATATATTTACTACATAATGGGAATTATACCCATCCCTTATTCTTTTTTCCAAATTCTTTTCAACAGGGATCTCATCTTCCCTTTTTTCAGTTACTTACCCTTGATAATATAATATATATAGAACTAATTCTTAATCTTGGTGGAATTTTTCAATATCTCTTTATAAGATATAAATTATTTTAAGACTAATTCTCTTATATAACATTGAATTAATCCATAAAATAAATGATTGATATGGATTTTAGTTTTGGATAAATAATCATCAACACATATTTCTAAGAATGTAAAATTATAATCATATTTAGAAACAACTTACTCTACCTTTAGTACAAGATTGTGAAATTCTCATTCCATGTCAGATATTTTTTCATGATGAAAATATTTCCCTAGGCATATCACTTTGACAGATTTCCACATTATTATTTTTGTCTCTTCATCCTTCTTAGTGTTTTGAATTAAATACCACCATTGGTAAATATATTCTCATTGAATATATACTACCATGATAACATTATACCATTCAATGAATCCCAAGTTAAAGACTATCTTCTATAAATTCTTTATTCTTTCCAATTATACTAATGGTTTAGTGATTCTATTGAAATATTGAGCTTACTACATCATAAAGATTTCTAATATTTTTATACTATCATTAGGTACAAAATTTGTTCATTACAAGAATGGTTGTTCATCATAACATGAGTTAACTACCCTAACATATTAATAGTATTCCCACTTATAACACTATATTTATTGGTTTGATCAGATGAGTAATCTCTACATTAATTATAGGAGTCGACACAGTTTCTGTTCCTTTCATTAGGATCCATTTATAAACAATGGAATATACATAATTAGTTCATGAATAAACTATTATTTATAAATGATAATATATAATTACTATATATTTATTATAAAGTCATGTCATGTAATATAAATACATTTCTATATTTTCATAAGGGTTTTTCATAGTGTTATATTCTATAACTATGTTTTTCTCATTCTAGATCACATGGTTTCTAATAAAATGTCTCTGATACCAACTGTAACACACTAAATTCAATAAATTTTATCTGGTGGTTATTTTATTACATAAGTAGATAATACATAGATCACCTTATATTTGTTCCATCAGTTTAATAATATTACAAGAGTAGATACATAAATAAAAATTACATTTCATTGAAAACATAAGATGCATCATATGAAAATAAAATACATTTATTATTTCTCCACCAAATTACGTAAAACATATATAATAGTATTCATATTTTCATTGGGAATTGAAAACAATTAAACAAAATAGTGAGTTCATACAATCTGTAAGGGGAAGAGTATAATAGAATTTATCATAGCATAATCATGGAATAAACAATGTGGCATGAAATAATATATTTAAATATACATTAACTGAGAATAATACAACCATGTATGGAATAAAAATATAACTTATCATACCAAAAATAAAAAATATTTCATAGTGATGAAATTCATAATGTCATAAATATTAATCATACCACCAAGGCCTTATACCAAGACATAGTACATACCATCAAGGCCTCATTCCATTAAATCCTACATACCTTCAAGGCCTTCTTCCATGAAATTATACACAAACTATTATGTAATGAACCAAATTACCAAATATAAATTTCCACATGAGACCTATTTATGCATTGAGGGTATATATAATTTGAGGCCCCACCTATCACTTATTAACTCAAATACATTCATCATATGAGAAAAATGGATAATTATAAAATACATTGTCAAATTTTCATTATTATTAATAACATTCATATTGGAATGAAAAACATATCTAATTTTAATACTTTCTACATTCAATGGATCCTTTAGACTATCTAGTTGAATATCGCACAATAAACCTAGAAAAAATTCACAATGTATTGGAAAGAACCCTTATAAAAGGAATCATAACAAGGAATTAGTTAAGATTAATTTAATGGTGTATGATTATCATTAGAAAATAATACATCATTACGATTCTAAATATCTAATGAATCATCTAAATCATATCCCCCAGAGACTATCAAATTAGCCGTGTAGCTAGGCCCACCAGTTTTACACAAAATGAAGGAAGAGTTATTAGCCAAAAATTAAATTTTAAGGTTATTTCCACTATTTTTTATATTATGAATCCTACAACATGTTTTTTGTATCTAGATGAGGATGTTCCTTTTTGGAAACCGAAAACCCTTTAAGAAAACAAAATATTACTTTGTTTTATGACTACATGATTTTTTGAGTAATATAACATCTTATGAAGGTAGTATATTTGAAGGCATTTGTGATATCTCATTGATAATTTGAAAATGAATTTATATCAATGAATAATAATAATTTATTTTATTGATATGAATAGGAAATGGAAATATTCCAAAAAATAAAGGCATGGAAGTGTTTAAAAACCATTATTTTGGCATAATAATTACTTATGATAATGCTTAAATAAGAGGGAATAAGTAATATATCATTAATTATATATCACAAATTTGATAATACTATGGAAGAAAAATTATTATAATATATGAAAAAGAGGTTTAATGGATATTATAAAAAAATATTCATAATTTAAATGGAAATATGAGGATTGGAAACCCTTACATGAAATATATAGTCTTAAAGCTTGAAACGAACTCCTTAGAACCATAAAAACTACCTGGATAAAGTATTGGGATGGAAAATGCGGGTGAATTAATCATTAATGTATTTATAGTGGAGAAGGATGAGATAATTTTTGGAAGAGATCTTCTTTTACCAATGAAAAAGAGGGACCTTTAAATGGAAACAAAAGTTATGTAAGGGGAAATGATTGAATAACAAGAGAGTTAGGTGAGTTAGGTATGGTGATCTTGGTTATATATGTGGAAATGTATTTAAAACACAATAAAGGTCTTATATATGGTTTATTATCTCTTAAACCATCAAAATGTATAGACACCCAACATTATCACCTTAACCCCCATTAATATTTATTATATAGTTACGATGGTAACTAATTTTTTACTAAAAAAAATATGAAACCTATTAGAAAATTTTGATGTTTGGATTCCAAAATTGGAATCCATTAAATATAAATAAATTTCTGAATTTTATAAAATTATATTTTCAATGAATATATATAATATACATAAATGTTATTTTTTTTAAAAATATCTACTCAAAATATTAAGTGTTCTTAATATTATTTGACATCAATCACCAATTTCACATGAGCCTTAAGCCAGTTGGGGAGCATTCTTCAAGCGCATCTAAGAGACCTAAGATCAAATCTGAGTGGAGGCATATTTTCTAGGTACTGTAGTATTATTTTTTGTAGGGACTATAGAAAATACTATATCAAGTATTATTCGATACAATAGTAGTTGGAACTATTCACCTACTTCGATCTTCGGGCCACTAGCTTTGTCCTTGGGTCCTTTAAGTCCCTCAGGCTAGTAACACATACGAGACAACTCAAGGCCTTCAGGATACCTCAAGGACTTTGGTCCACCTAAAGTCCTAGAGGTCACATTAAATGAAGATGCAACCGGACATATTTACAAGGTACAAGGCTCCGAATGAGGATATGAGAATCCGCATTCAACATAGTAGAGTTAACCAGAATTAGAAGAATAAGAGGTCATGGAATTGCCATCAGTACCAGTGTAACACCCAAATGTTTTTATGAAATATTTTTTTAAATAATTTTAATTATTTAGTAGCTTGAATTTCATGAAATCTTGAGTTTAAACGAACCGCGATATGCACTAAGTATAAATTGACCATTATATCATACTCATTTTGTTAGAGTGGATAAGTATAACTAGCTTACCAAAATGTATTGTGAACTTATTGGAAGCCAATTATTTATCAAAAATATAAATAAGTTAGATATTTTCATTTTTATTTTAATAAATTGAGTGAATTACTATTATTAATGAAATTAATGACATATATATCTACATGCAATGGATATTTTAGTCATAGGGTATGAATAAACCATATTTGACGTATAAAAACATATATTTTTCAAAAGGGAAATTTTACACCTCTGAATTGATAGCCCCTTATAAATTGTGATTTTGACAAATTAATTTTTTTTTATATGAATATATAAAAAATATATGTGGAAGGGGGATATAAAAATATCCTTTGGATGAAATTTTAATATTTTTCTGATAACATTTAAATTTCAGTGAATAGTAAAAATACAATCAATTTTAATTGAAAACAAATTTCTTCATTGAAATAATTTATATGGATAAATTATAAAATTGAATGGTTTTAAAATATAAAAATAATATATTTTTTTCACACAATATAATTTACTACATTTGCATTAATTTTACAATGAATTAAAATTCATAAACATTTCAATAATTTGTAATGTTCTAGCTTTTTAAAGCTATTCTCTCTTTCTGATGAGATTAATATTAAATTAATTAATGCATCTTCTAGTTTTTGAATTTTTATTAATAAAATTCCATATTTTTAATCATTAGGTAAAAATTATCTAAATAGATTGATTTTATTTTTCGGCTTTTTGAATAATAACATTGGTAATTTTTATTAATATAGTAAAAGGGTAAAATGGGTAATTAAAAATAATAATACTATTATAAAACTACCCTAAAAATATTAATAATTATATTGGATAATATTTGGCCGACCAAGAAAACTTTTGCGATAAAATTTAGCCTCTCGAAGCCACTTTTGTGTGATTATGACACTTATAACTTTTAATTTAAAGGAAAATATGTTATAAAAATATATCTTCTTACAAATTTTTTTAATATGTACTTATATAAGTGATATCTTTGACTATAAATAATTATTATAAATATACAAATATTTCCAATATCATTCTATTTTATTTATAAATTTTAGACATTAAATAATTAAATTTAACTATGACACAATGATAATGAAATGATTTCAATATTAATTAAGGAATTTAATAAATGATATTTTAAATATTAAAATAAAAATTATTTGATATAATTTATTTCATCCACAATTTTTAAAGGAGAAAATTAAATTATATTTTAATATTCAACATTTTTTCTATGTTATCTAATTATTTATATTTTGTTTCAAATTTAATATAATGAGTAGTGTAAAAATAGATATAATTGTTGTTTTATAAAAATATTAAAATTTTCATTTATTTGAAAACAGTAAAAATATTTTAAAATCACAGAGTATATGAGAAGGTATAAAAGTTCATTAATTGTCTAATTATTGGAAGTTGACCCCATATAATTAAAATGTATAGCCTCTTAGTACTTAAAATATTTTTACCAAAATTAAAATCAAAAGAGAATAATTCGGGGTAATACTAAAAGATTAGGTTTAAAATAAAATCAATAAATTTATATAAATTTTTAGATAAGATGATTTCTAACAATACTCATCTTATATTAGACATAATTCAATTTGGAAATATTTCTATTAAAAATTAATTTATATTAATTTAATATTATAATAATTTCCAAGGGTACCCACCCCTGAATTATAAAAGGGAATCTCCTCCCACACCTATTAACTTCAATTTGAGCCTTCAATATCGCTCCTCCCATGCCATGTTCACTTTTAAACTTACCTAGTTACATTCTAATGGTTTTTTTCTTCTTCAAAAATGAACTGTAGTGCTCTAAGAAGATATTTAGAGAAAGCATGTTGAGGAAGAGGTAATCTCTCCTACCGATTATTTAAAACCTCTTTCTTCTTTTACTTCTTATTAATTAGTTGTCTCGTTATTAATTAAAAAATGACTATCAATAATATACTGATACATTATTATAATTATTAAATAAATATATTCCACTTTCTATTCATCTTATGGAAAACGAAATCACCACACGTTCGTATGTACGAAAAACCATCTCCAGGTTGTGGTGTAATCTATTTTTCACCACCACCATACTTGGATAGGTATAATGGTGAAAATAATAACTATCTATGATTATTATAACATTATACTATTTCATGAATATTATAAACCATCCACTTCAATACCATTCAAAAAAAATTATGAATGATATATTCGCTCATGCGTATGTACGACCTACCATCTCCATGATGCGAAGCGATTCATTCTACATGATATTCATTAAATAATAGTTATATAAATGTACACAATGAATAAATATGGTACATATTATTTTAATATCATTTTTTATTTAAATAACTATGACCTAATAGGTAGAACCAGAACTTATTCGACAAAGCATTCATAAGAACATAAAGCAGTTAACATCCGAATAACAAGTGACAATGAAATGTTACTAACTAAAGGATCATAATATGATCATATATGATATCATAAAAGCTAATATGTTTGTTTAATAATTCATTGAAATTATTTAAATCATTATACATGGGGTTCTGGTACATATGAAGGATATCATACCTAATGAAAGAGATAAAATTTTCAATCTCATTATTATTCGAGTTTTTATTCGTATATATTTGCAAGGGTATATTGAAAATCCACGTCCATGTTCCTTAATTATTTAATAATATTTATATAATTATAAAAAAAATTAAAGTAAATTTTACCCATTTTTTAATTTTTACTAATTTTTTTGAAGGGAATATTTTGTCATTATTCGATATGAGGTAATTTTTGACTATTATGGAAAAATTACAAGGAGAATATAATTTTAACTTAGACAGAATGAATGGATTTTTCCGATTTCATAAATCCTTATTTTCATGAATCATCCCTTAAAATATTTCATGTTTATCTTCAAAGAATGTATTTAATTTAAAAATTTAATGCTGTTTTGAAAAAAGAAAACATTTTTCAAGAAGAAATAATATTTTCCTAAAAAATTAATTTCAAGTGTTATATCAAAACTATTTTCCATATAGTATGAAATTATTTAAATTGGATTATGTTTCTATCCCTATTATTAGTATGTTTTTATTTTTTATTTTATGGAATGATGTTAACAAAATCCATTTTTTCACTGATTATGTTATGCTGGAATAATGTTTAAGCAACCCATTTTTTTCCTTGGAATTTGACATGATGAAATATTTATATTTTTTTTGGAACACGTAATAATGATTTCATTATTATGTGGTTGAGACCTATATATCCCTCTAATTAATTTTGTAATGATTTCTATCACATGATGTTGACATGATTGGAATGACAAGAAAACATTGTTCTGTAATACATGGATGGAACAAAAAATAAACTCGGTTCAGTAGTGGATTATGTCCACTATGATACCCTTAGCAATGATAATTGACAAAATATGAAATACTTTTATATGATTATGTGTATTCCAAAAAAGCTTATGTCTAATTTCATAACTTTTGGGTTATATTAATTGATTCATAAGAAAATTCATGATTTATCCTAGGACATGATATCATGATCTTTCATATGAAGGATAATATTTTCTAATGTTTTTTTCTTTTGTATTATGATTATTATATGATTGATATCTCCCTTGTTTACCATTACTAATAATCTTATCTCACCCTTTCAATTGTTTCCTTTCCTCTGGCCATGAATAAGTGTATTATGTAAGATATCTCAAAAATTAATCATGTTATGATGAAATAAGCTGGAGACAATGAAGATGTCTTATGAACGAATTGTTTGTGTTTTCTAGTTTCTAAAGACAAAATACCTATACGGTCATGACATGGTATTTTAAATGTTTTAATTAATATTCTTAAAATTTTAAGAAATATCAATGGATTTAATATATGTGTTGTTATATTTGGTATCAAATGAAAGGTATAGTTAACCATTGGAAACTGGGATGAGAAAGCCTTAGTAAGAACCATAAGGATGTGTCTAAGTATAGGTTACGATCATAGTGTTTTATAATTGATCATGAATTACCTAGGATAAAACCTAATGTGTCCAAAATTGAAATTTTAATCTTTATTTTGTGGTTCTCTCATTATGATTTGTGTTTCTCACACTATGCTTCTTGGTTTTAGTCAAGGAATGGAACCGAACAAAACAACATTAATGTTGAATGTGACAAGAAATGCAATGATTGTTCTCCTGAAAAATGAAATGTTATGGGATTTGGAATGAAGAATATTTTATCTATGATCAAAATTTTTTGTCAAGAAATGAATCATGCAAGACGTCCAAACAAGCAAAGGAGGTAACACAGTTCTATTATTTCATTTAAGAGGCAGTTTCCACCTACTTTTAGTGGGTCTTCTAATCCATTAGTTGATAAAAAGTGGATCAGTACCACTAAAATGATATTTTTAGTTCTCCAATGATCAAAACATGAAAAATGATCTTAGTAGTCAATCGTTTGGATGGTTAAGCTAATCAATGGTGGAAAGTTATCAATAATATAAGGCATGAAGTTGAAATTGAATCCATGGAATGGGATGAGTTCAAATACATATTTTTAAATAAGTTATTTCCTTATATTCATTGAACAAATATGGTGAAGGTGTTCCTTAAACTTATGAAAAAGTATGATAAATCCATTGGTATATATGAAGAAAAATTTTCAAAACTTTCAAGGTACGCTTATGGAATTATTATTTAACCCAATTGTAAAATTGTTTAATTCTTTAGTGGATTAAAACCAAGTCTCCTAAGGGAATTATCCATAAGGGACTACAATAACTATGAAGAAATAATTCAATGTTATCTCAAGGATGAGATAGTTATTGGAGTAACCCATTAGTCTTATGGGTTTGATAAGAAGAGAAAATTTTAATTGAAGGGGATATATAAATACCACGTTGAAAATAATATGATTTTACCTTATTATCAATGTGTGGAAAGAAACATGGGGGGAATTATCTTAAAGGGACTATTAAATGTTTTAAATGTGGAAAAGAAGGTCATCATGTAGTTCAATGCCAATATAATTGTAAAAAGATGTCTACTGATGCAAATAGAGAAAAGGCTATAAATAATTCACCTATTACACTTCAATGATAAAAGTTCAAGGAAATGGGGTATTATTCCCATAAATTCCATAATCCAAAGGATATTGATGATGATCTTCATTAAGAAACACTTACGATTAAAGAGAAAGGCAAGTCACATGCAGTCACTATACCTGATGTGAAGTATGATAATGAAGTGGTGAAAGGTACATTTACCATCCAATCTAATGTAGAAAATGATTTATTTGATTCTGGATCCACCGAATCTTGTATTTGTGAATAATTTTCTAAAGGTATCTACATATTACTTCAACTATTAGATGTTGAGTTAGCTCCGAGAACTCATAATGGCCCAATGGTCGCATCAAAAGTTTATAATTCTTCTCTGGTTGAAATTTGTGGAAAAGTTATTCCTACACATCTGGTTATACTTAATATAGTGGAATTTTATTGGATTCTTTACATGTATTGTATTCCTCTATATGGAGATCATATCAATTTCCATGGAAGGGAAGTGACATTTTATATTCCAGATCAATCTATGACCATCTATCAATAAAAGAAGGAATATAACATTCCAATAGAAATTTATTCCATCTTATGGGTCTTGATTCCTATAAATGAAGGTTATTTATCTCAAATGGTTGGGTTGAAACTCACGATTAAGAATTCACCCATTGTACGAGATTTTGATGATGTCTTTCCAGGTGAATTTATATGTCTTCCACCAAATCAAGAGGGTGAGTTTTCAATAGATATCTTATCGGATGCTATGCATATTTCTAGGACACCTTATAGAATGTACCCAATTAATTCTCAGAAATTGAAGAATCAACTCCAATGGAATCTTGATAAGAGAATCATACACCCTAATGCATCATCTTGTGGAGAACCTATTCTATTTGTTAAGAAGAAAGATGGATCATTGAGAATCTTCATTTATTATCAATAAATTAACTAGATCCCTATCAATAATAAGTATCATCTTCCCCTCATTGATGACTTATTTGACCAACTATGTGGAGATCAATACTTTTCCAAGATCAATCTTCATTAAAGATATCATAAATTGAGGGTCAATAATAGGATATAACAAATACAACATTCCATAAAAGGAATGAACACTATTAAAATATAGTGATGCCATATGTTATTACAAATTCCCCCATTGTCTTCATGGATATAATGAATAATATTATATAGAAAATATCTTGATCTGTTTTTGGTATATTTATAGATGATATGATTATCTATTCGAAGAGAAATAAATAACATTTAGATCAGTTCATAATTTTACAAAAGACCCTGAGAAAGAAGAATATTTATGAAAAATTTACCATGATTGAATTTCAGCTACAAATTTTCATTTTTGGGTCACATAATCACAAGAGAGGGGATATACATGGATCCATAAAAAACAAAAGTTATTGAAAGTTGGATGAGATCGAAAATAGTAGCTAAGATCAGATTTTTTTCATGGTTTTTCTGGATATTATCGACATTGTGTGATATATTTTTCACGATTTTTGAATCCACTCCCCAAGTTGACTAAAAAAGAGGTTAATTGTGTATGGATGAAGAAATGTGAAGAGAATATCCAAGAGCTAAGAACAAGGTTATCATGTGAAATTATGCTCACACTACCTTGTAGTGGAGAATGGTTTGTGATCAATGTTCATGCAGACAAGAAAGGGTTGGGATGTTTTATCTTGAATAATGATATGGAGATAGCTTATGACACAATGTAATTGAAAAAACATGAGAAAAATTAATCCTCTCATGATTTGGAGTTAGCTTTGGAAATGTTTTCACTAAAGATATAGAGGAATTATATTTATGGTGAACAATTTGATATTTATACTGATCATAAAAGTTTAATGTTTATTTTCACACAAAAGGGTATGAATATGTGTAACTCCCCATGCTTCCATGGTATGCTTCTCTTTTAATAATGCAATAGCTTGCATTGTACGCAACTTCGAGATTTTAACACAACGCAACCAATCAAACTAGCTATTATTAATTGTAATACCCACCTTTTGAAATTTTATAAATTTTATCATTCAAAATGGACTTCATTTTTGGGATTTTAATATCAACATTTTCTTACGGTACATTTTTGAAATTTTTCTAAAAACATCCAGTTTTTGATGAATAGTAAAAAATGCCAAATTTTAATTAAAAACAACTTTTTTATCAAAACAATTTATAGTGATAAATTATACTATTGTTGGGTTTAATGTAAAATGAGATTATATTTTTACCATTTAATCCATGGTTGGTAATTGGACATAATTTCACATTTAAATTGGGCATAAATAAGTGTCAATCGTTTGATAGATTTTATTTCTTAAAAACACGTTTTCTGTTTTGACAACGGGAATTAAGTTTAAATAAATTTATGCCACTTCTATGTTTTGAATTTTGAAAAATGTATTCCATATTTTAAATCAGGAGGTCCAAATTTTGTAATTATGTAACTTTTATTTTTAATCATTTTGAATAATTACTTCGGTAAATATTTTATTTATCATGGTTAATGGGTAAATCCAGCAAATAAGAGTAATGAAATAATATTATAATAATATTAAATTACCCTAAAACGTGTTCTAACCTTATTGTATGATACCGGTCCAACCATGGAAATCCTTGGACGATTTTGGGACCCCAGGGAGCCACTTGTAAGTGATAATGACACTTTATATTAATTAAGTTAAAGTAAATACAAAAATAACAGAATCCTATATCTTTTAGTAAACCAATTTTTACATAGGGTTATACAAAGTTATATATTTGAATATAAATATTAATTTCAAAATCTAAAGAAATTTCCTACATAATGATACTTTATTTATAATTTTTATACATTGATTAATTAAATTTATTTATGACCCAATGATGATGAAGTATTTTATTTATTAATGAAAGAATCAAATAAATGGAATTATAAATATTAAAATAAATATAATTTGAATTTTTTTAAGCCATCCATGAATTTTATAGGTAATTTTTACATGATAAGTTCGATTGAATGAATTTATTTCTAATTAATAATGTTTTTACAACTTTAACAAAAATAAATTATTAAATATTGACAAAATTGACATAAAAGAGTTTTTAAAACAAATATTATATATTAATTGATGTAATATTACTAAAAATATAAGGTTCTGCCAAATGACTTATATAAGGATATTTATATCATTAATTAACCACTTGGGATTCTCTTGGCAGTTTATAATAAGTTTATTTACCACATCATATAAAAATACAAAGAGACATGGTAAATGTCGAACTAATTAACTAAAAGATAAATCTAAAAGATAAGGTTAATATAGTGACCCAAACCTATCTAAAACTTATTGGTTGAGTGGTTTTCGACCAATAATTACATTATCCTAGAAATAAATTAATTTCAATCCATTATAAACCAAATATGAGTTTATCATAAAATAATACATTAAGTTTTTCTTAAGGTTCCACTAACCCCTCTTATTAAAGGGCACTCCCACTTCCCACAAATTCACATCCTCAATGCCTTTTGGTTCAGTGAAACCCTTCCCAAATACCCTCTCAACTTTCCTATCTTCATCCTATAGGAATTGCTTTAGTTATAAATCCATTTTAAGGATACATTTTTGATCAAATCAAAAGGAAGAACCTGAAGAAGAGGAAAATATTTCATCACCTCTTTCAACTTCCTTTCTTCTTCCACTTCATAATTCATTGTTATTTCCATTATAAATTAATAAATCTAGTATCTTATATATACTATGATGTTATCATAAATATTTTACAAAAATATTCATTATTCTATCCATCCTTTGAATAACATTTCTCCATACGTGCGTACGTATGGCTTACCGTCTCCATGTCGTGCTGTAATTGTTATTCAATACATTGTTTTTTGGACAGGTATAATAATGATGTGTAATTGATGTAAATAATATATATAAAATGATAATGATTATTTATTTTTTACATACCACCCAATTATATATTATTTAAATATCAAATGAATGATATTTTCCCTAATACGTACGTACAAATTACTGTCTCGACGAACACGATGAGATTCGTTCCCCATCATATCCATTCAAGACTAATTTTCATTTAATGATTAAAAATAATATTTAAATACTTAATATCATTATTAATATGAATAATTTACATCCCATTCATAAAAAACAAATTACATAAAAAATTCATATAAAGGAAAAAGAATCTGTTAACACCCGAAACGACGATAATACGAAGATATTATTAACAAAGAAATGTTAAAAGATCATATATTATATCATATTAATGTATATGATTCATGTATAATTTAATAAAAATTATTTCATAATTATAAAGGACGTTAAACTACCATCGACCAAGGAAAATTACAAGGTAAGGGTTAATTTTACAATCTCTTCATTATCCGAGATTGTTTATACATAATTATCTATTGGGATCTCTTTATCATCCACATCCATGTTTCTTAATAATGTATTTCAAAACATTTTTACTATATACTAGACAATGGGCTAAATTAATTTATACCCTTATTCGACCTTATATGTTTTGGAATGAATCATTCCGTCATTTTCCAAACAATGTACTTTATGATATTTTTTGACAGAATTAAGGTATGAATGTATTTTTAACTTATACGGTGGGTGTGGCTATTTTCTGCCATTATGAAATCGTCAAAGATTCCCTTACAATCTTATAAGAATATTTTCCAATATAAATGTTTCCTTTTTAATTACATGAAATTTAAATGATTTCAAAATAGAATGAGATATTTCGCTAAAAAGTTTTTGATTTCATCTATCTGAATATCCTTTGATAGATTTTAAGTTTGATTGAAGTTGATTTATTATGATATAAAAAATAAATATTGTTTTTACTGTTTTTTGATATGTTTGACTGTGGATGTGTTATTTTATACCATTCATGGTTTATGGATAAAGTATTGACAATTTTTATTCAAGTTTCAATACGAATGTTTATGTTATGTTTAAACCTTTTCATATGAAAAATGCATTGGACTTATTAAGTGAAGGATGGAGCCCACTAAAGCTCCTCGATGAATCAGTAGGTCTCATGAGACAAACTAGTGTCTTGTCATAAGGCCTTGACAAAATCTTATTTGTATTCTTGGCACAAGGTCGTGACGATGTGGTTATGAACATCTAGCATTATGCATTCCATCATTATAAAAGTGGATATTGATATTGCATGTGATTATTTGACTATTTAATATCTATGTGAGTATGTAAATGCAATTATTTGGATTTATATTTGCCATGTTATGATCAAGTTTATGTTGGAAAGAATTTTGTTTAAATTTTATACATTTCTTTAAATGTTTATGCTTAATTATGAATGCTTCTGCTATATTCTTATCCTTACTGAGCTTTTGAGCTCACCCCATTATATGTTTTTGAGGATGGAAAGAAGTATATTATGACTGACCTATAGGGATATTCTATAGGATATGAATGTGGTTAATGAAGACAATGTTTTTGTAGTTTTTCCATTTTATGATGTAATGTAAACCTTATGAATGTATCTAGTACTTCCAAGGCTACTAAACTAATTGGTCTTCCAAGACTTGATCTTTTGTGATCATGCCAATGATATGTAATAATGCACAGACTCTGTGTAACTATGTTCGGGGAGTTACAATTGATATCATAGGATGTTTAGTAAAAACATTGGAAACTATATTTAGATAAACTCTGATTAGAGCACATTGCCCTAAGATAGACTTTAAGGATTAGTATAGAATAACCTCCTAGAATTTTTGTAATGTAGAGGTTTTTTGGGTTTTTTATGCAATACATCCCTGTTTGGATACGAGCAGGTAGAGGCGGATCTGGAACAGATGTACGTAGGGGTAAAACCTGAAAATATGGATTTGGGCTTGAATCAAATGGGAACTAGTGCACGATAATGGGCCTTACTGCACTCATGGTTATGACACTCTGAGGGGGTATGCTTAGGATAATTCTCATTTTATTAACAAAGAATCATGAAGGGTTTATGAGTATATAATTTCTCAAAGAAAACATTTTTATGAATATGTATTATATCCTTAAACTATTCTGTTTATGATAAGTGTTTTACGAGTTTTGAATTATGTATTACGATTCATAAACTAATCTAGTTTATGCCATTGATTAGAAATGGCGCCTATTGGAAGGAATGGAAACAATATCAATTAACTCAATCCATGTAGGGATTTCTCTCATACTCAAGATAATAATAGTTTATCTAGTGATGCAACTGGTGCTGATCAACTTCTCACCATACTAGGACAACTCACTCAGGATATAAATAATAACCTTACCCGTATGGAACACCCTGATCCACAGCGTGGATGATAAATGTAATGTCTCTTTATGAGGAAATAACCACCAATATTAAATGGGTGATACAAATCCATTAGAAGCCGAGAAATGGATAAATTCTTTTGAGAAAATATTCCATGCCATGGGGAGTAGTGAAAGGGAAAAAGTTGTCATCGCAGTTTTCTGCCTCACTGGAGATTGTGATCAATGTTGGTCATTGATTCAAAACACAAAGGAATATGATGGAGTATAAAATATGGAATGGAGTGAGTGTCATGATATTTTAATAGAAAAATTCTTTCCTCATGACCATTTAGAGGATATCGAATGACAATTTATAAGTCTGAGGAAAAAAGAGGATGAGAATGTCGCGAAGTATGACGCTAACTTTACAAGGATAGCAAGGCATAAAGTAGATTATATACGTAACCTGATGAGTAATATTGATCATTTCTTTATGGGTTTAAATCATTTCTCTGTTGAGCATTAGTGTCACAATCCTTCTCGTCGTACGAATATATAGTCTCATGTGCTCTCATGGCAGAAAAGGAATTCTCTAAATCATATGAAAATAATGTAAAGCAAGAGAAGCAGATAATGGTGGAGCAAGAGGAAGATAAAGGGGAAAAGGGAAATAAATATTTTCCATTATGTGATAATTGTTGGAAGAAACACCCTGGTACTTGCCTAAAAGGAATGGGAGTTTTTTACAAATGTGGAGAAAAAGGTAACCAAGCTCATGATTTCAAGGGAAAAAAGGTTGTCAATGTTGAATGCTACAATTATATAGAAATGGGGAATTATGAAAATGAATGTCTTAAGCATCAGGGAAACCTACTTCAAAATGTCCAAGGGATCAAGGCCAAGATTTTTTTGTTACTACAGTTGAAGCGGAACAATTAATGAATTTGTGTTTTTGGACTCAAGGATTATATTCTGGTTATAAGAATAATGTAAGGATGGTACTGTAGTAATTGTTTTTTTCATTAATTTTTTAATATGACTAAGGTAATCTTTTTTTCAGTATGTTAAAATAATAGAAACATTACTTTGATTTGGGAATCTGATGTTATAATTGATTTTGGAATTTTGATAACTTTTATAAAGAGTCTGGACATAGGTATTTTGGATAAATATAATGGTTTTAATGGATTAATTTGAAATATGGATAGTGTTGTTTAAGGTTAAAACATTTCTTATGGTTATTTTTGGAATATTATGATACTATAGTTTTAGGAAAAGTTCAACCTGCAGGTCGGGCGATAACCTGCCGCGTCGGACAATGCTGCAGGAATCGAACACACAACCATAGTGTGATAGGCCTTTATTGCATACCACTACCCTACAGAAAGTCCCCTGTTATTACAAAATATTTTTCATCATATAAATGGTATGTGTTAATATTTGGAACCTTATACGATTAAGATAGATTTAATATTTTTATTTCTATTATATTTTGGAGTGAAAGATATGTTTGTGGTAGAAATTAGTTGAAGGATGAAACACTACTTGTTATGTATATATATATTTATATATTTCTCTTATTCTATGAAGAAATTAATTCTTAAACATTAGGAAAGGGATATTAAAACAAAATATGTGTTATCCTAATACCTTATGTTTTATTTAACAGATGATATTTTAAATCATCAAAGATTGATGGCTTTGAGGCCCTCAATTTTACACTTTTTTTAAAGGTTGGTGTCGAAGCCTCATTTTTATTAATAAAGCAAAGAAAACTTCTTTTTAATTGGGTAGAGGGAACCCATTACATAGCCCGAAGGCCCAGTGGGCTTATAGCCCATTACATAGCCCATAGGCCCAATTTTTAAGCCCAATTCCAATTCTGTGAATAGTAACCGCTGCTACAGTACCCGCACAGTACTGCCACCGCTACAGTGCCCTGCCGCTGCTACAGTACCCGCCGATCAACAGTACCGCCGCCGCTACAGTGCTGCTGCAGTAACCTGTGCCCAATGGGTTTTTAACCCCCATTTTTCATGTAGTATTACGGGGTCCTTACCACTAAGCCAAACCCCAACTACCCCTCAATTTTACACTTGTTTGTGATTGATGGCCTCAAAAAATACCTATAAATATTTACGTTTTTCCTCTAATTACCTATGAATAATTTTCATCAATGTTCTCCTATTAGACACCCTAAATTGTTGGAGACTTTCTCATTTCCCTTTCCTTCTTATTAAAACTAAATTTTATTAACCCTATTTCCAATGTGGGTTTTCCCCAAAGGTATTTTCTATTTTAAAACTTTTATTTTTGAATAACAATATCAAATTTCGAGGATAAACTTTTTTGAAGTAGGGGATAATGTAATACCCCATGCTTCTATGGTACTATTCTCTTTGAATAATGCAATAGCTTTCATTGTACACAACTTCGAGATTATAACACACCGCGACAAGTCAAACTAGCCGTTATGAATAGTAAAACCCTATTTTTGAAGTTTTATAAATTTTATATTTTAAAATGGACTACATTTTTGGGTTCGAAATATCTAAATTATCTTAGGGTTAAATTTTTGTATTTTTCTGAAAACTTCCAATTTTTGATGAATAATGAAAAATACTAATTTTTAATTAAAAGAAACTTTTTTAATCAAAATAATTTATAGTGATAAATTATAATATTGATGGTTTTTAAAGTATAATTAGATTATATATTTAAAATTTAATCCAATGTTGGTCATTGGACATAATTTCACAATTAAACTGGACATAAAATGTGCCAATCTTTTGATAGTTATTATTTCTTAAAAACACGTTTTTTTGTTTTGACAATGGGAATTAAAATTAAATTAATTTCAAGAACTTTTTGTTTTTAATTAATAAAAATGGATTTCATATTTACAATCAGGAGGTCCAAATTTTTTAAATAGGTAAATTTTATTTTTAGACATTTTGAATAATTACTTTGGTAAATATTTTATTTACCATGGTTAAAGGGTAAATCTGGTAAATAATAGCAAACAAGTAATATTATAATAATATTAAAATACCAAAAAACTTATGATGAACTTATTGGATGATACATGTCTGACCATGGGAATCCTTGGGGTAATTTTGGGACCCCATGGAGCCACTTGTAAGTGATAATGACACTTTATATTAATTAAGTTAAAATAAATACAAAAATGACATAAGCCTCTATCTTTTAGTAAAAAAAATTTTACATAGAGTTATACTCGTTATATCTTCGACTATAAATATTCATTAGAAATATAAAAATATTTCCTACATAATTGTATTCTACTTAAATTGTTTAGACATTGATTAATTAAATTTATTTATGACACAATCATGATGCAATATTTTCCTAATTAATAAAATAATCAAATAAATGGTATTATAAATCATAAAATAAATATATTTTGAAATTATTTATGCCATCCACGAAATTTATAGGTTAATTGGACAATATATTATTGATTAAATGAATTTAGTTCGAATAATTAATGTTTTTAGGACATAAAAAATCAATTATTAAATAGTGTCAAAATTAAAATAAAGGGGCTTTTAAAAAGATATTATATTATTAATTGATATAATATTCATAAAAATATAAGGTTCAGCCAAATGAATTATATAATGATAGGTTTATCATTAATTAACCACTTGGGGTTCTCTTGGAAGTTTATACTTACTTTATTAACCATATAATATAAAAATACAAAAAAACATGATAAATGTCAAACTAATTAACTAAGAGTTAAATCTAAAAGATAAGGTTAAAATAGTTACCCAAACCTATATAAAACTTATTGGTTGAGTGGTTTGCGACACATCCCCACCATATCCTCTAAATAAATCAATTTGGAGCCATTATAAAACTATTATGAATTTATTATAAAATAATACCTTAACTTTTTCCTAAGGTGCGCCTCACCCCTCTTATAAAAGGGAACTCCCCCTTATCTCAAATTCAAATCATCAAAGCCTTTTGGCTTGGCCAAACCCTACCCAAATACCCTCTACATTTCCTAACTTCATTGTAGAGCCCTTCCTTTATTCATAAAGCTAGCCTAAAGATCCCTTTTTGATCAAATCAAAAGGAAGAACCCGAAAATGAGATAAAAATTTCATCACAACTTTCAAGTTCTATTCTGCTTCTGCATCCTATTTCTTTGTTATTTCCATTCTAAAATCATAAAACTAGTATATTATGTACACTGTATATTATTATAAATATGGTACAACCATATTAATTATTCTATCCATCCTTTGAATAACATGTCACCATACGTGCATACGTACGACTTATCGTCTCCACATCGTGGTGTAATTGTTATTAAATACATTATTATTTAGATGGGTATAATAATGATGCTTAATTTTTGTAAATAATAAATATAACATGTTCAGGATTATTTATATATGCTATACCATCAAATTATATATTATTTTAATATCAACATAATGATATGTTTGCTCGTGTGTATGTACGGATTACCGTCTCCACGAACGCAGTTAGATTCATTCCCCATCATATCCATTCAAGACTAATAATCATTAGATGATTAAAAATAAATTTTAAAGACTTAATATCATTCTGAATATGAAAAAGATACATACCATCCATAACAAATATTAATTACTTAACAAATCATATGATAGAAAACGAATCAGTTTACATCCTAAACTACAATAATACTAATATATTATTAAAATATCAAGGTTAAATGATTATATATGATATCATATTAATGTATATTATTCTTGTATAATTTTATGACAATTATTTCACCATTACACATGATCATAACCTACCTTTGACCGAGGAGAATTACAAGGTACGGTTTAATTTCACAATCTCTTCATTATCTGAGGTTGTTTATACGTAATTATCTAGTGGGATCTCTTTATCATCCACATCCATGTTTCTTAAAAATGGATTTCAATTTTTTTTCTATTTACTAGAAAATGGGTTAAAGTCATTTATACCCTTATTCAACCTTTTTGTTTTGTGATTAATCATTCGGTCGTTTTCCAAACAAGGTACGTTATGAACGTTTTTGAAAAAATTAAGGTAAGAATGTTTTTCTAACTTATACGGTGGGTGCATCTATTTTCCACCATTATTATATCATCAAAGCTTCCCTTACAATATTAGAATAATATTTTCAAATATTAATGTTTTAATTTTTAATTACGTTACTTTTAAATGATTTAATCATAGAAACAGATATTTCTCTAAAATGGTTTTGATTTCACCTATGTCAACATCATTAGATGGGTTATATGTTTGTTTTAAGTTAATTTATTATGATACAGAACATCTTTATTGTTTTGAAGGTTTGTTGATATTTTTGGCTGTGGATGTGTTATTTTATACCATTCATTGTGTATGGATAAATTATTGACATTTCGTATGTCATCTTTAAAAAGAATGTTTATGTTATGTTTAAACCATTTCATGTGAGGAATGCATTGGACTAGTAAGTGATGGGTGGAGCCCACTATAGATTCTCGATGCATCTATAGGTCTCATAAGACAAACTAGGCTCTTGGAACAACGCCTTGAAAAAATATTATTTTTAGTATTGTCACAAGGCCTTGAATGTCTAGTTATGAAAGTTTGGCATTATGTATTCTATCATTATGAAAGTGGATATTGACATTGTATGTGATTATTTGACTAGTAGAATATCCATTTGAGTATGTAAATGGAATTATTTGGACTTATATTTCCCATATTATGATGAATTTTATGTTGAAAAGACTTTTTTTTAGTTTTATACATTTCCTTAAATGTTTTTTCTTATTTATGAAAGCTTCCGCTATATTGTTATCCTTAATGAGCATCTGAGCTCACCCCTTTCTATGTTTTATTTTTCCCAGGATGCGAAGAAGCATATTATGACTGGCCTGTAGGGATATTCTATGGGATATGAATGTGGTTAATGAAGAAAATGTTGTTTTAGTTTCCCATTTTATGATGTAATGTAAACCTTATGAGAGTATAAAGTACTTTCAAGGCTACTAAACTAATTGGTCTTTCGAGGCTTGATATTTTGAGATCAGGCCAATGATATGTAATAATGCACTGACTCTAGGTAACTGAGGTTAGGGAATTACAATATGTGTCAAAGAAGATGGTTGTATTTTATTAAAGATTACGACTCCTCAGTACATTACCACCCTAGGAAATCAAACAAGGTGGCATATGCTTTGAGTCAACAAGACCCTGATATCCTATCCCTGATGAGGATCACAAAAAATACAATATTTTTGGATTTGAAAAGGATGGATCATGAAATTTTAATGGAAGGGGATAAATCTTATCTTTCCACCTTACTTATAATCCTATGATAGATAGTCAGTCTGAGAGGAAAATTCGAACTCTGGAAGATAAGTTGAGAGCATTTTCTACGGATTTGAAATGGGAATAAGATCA
This sequence comes from Viscum album, assembly GCA_963277665.1. NCBI lineage: Eukaryota > Viridiplantae > Streptophyta > Magnoliopsida > Santalales > Viscaceae > Viscum > Viscum album. Next base: position 213,263,800 of record OY728119.1, on the reverse strand, counting down.
ACACGTACCTTTGGTAGAATGTTCATAAAATAATAGTTTTCAATCCATTATTCATATGGATCCTTAAAAATTCCTATTAGAAAGAAGTGTAGAACACCAACTTTCTGGGATGAAGTTGCGGGAAGAGAGCTATTAGGGCTTGATCTTGTTGCAAAAATGGCAGAAAAGGTTAGATATATTCAAGAACACATAAGAGAAACTAAGAATCAGTAAAAACATTATGCTGAAAACCAATAAAAAGACATAGAATTTAAAGTGGGAGATAAGGTGTTTCTATGAATATCTCTTTGGAAGATAGTACCGAGATCCAGAAAGATGGGAAAGCTGAACCCTAGGTATATCGGTCCTTTTGAAATTCTAGATCATGTTGGGAAGGTATCTTACATATGGAAACTTCCATCAAATATCTGTCATGTTCGCGGAATGTTCTATGTATCTCTCCTGGGAAAGTATATACCTGATCCTTCACATGTACTAATCTCAGAATTCGTAATGCTGGATGAAGATCTTTTTTACAAACAGCAACCGGTAATGATTCTGGATCAAAGTGAAAAAGTTGTATGAAATAAGACCACTCACATGTTTAATGTTGTTTTTAAGAAACACCAAACTAAGGAAGATACATGGGAACCTAAGGATATGATGAGGTAGAGGTATGCCAATTTTTTTATTTCCAAGTGATGAATTTCAAGGGTGAAATTCTGTTTAAGTGGGATGAATGTAACACTCATGCATTTTTATGAAATATTTTTGTTCAATAATTTAATTCTTCATCAGATTTAATCTCATGCAATCATGAGTTTAAACAATTCTTGACATTCCCTTAATAAATATTTAATATTATATCCTAGTTGTTAGGTTAACCAGTATAATTATAACTAACATATGAGACTGTATTGTGAATTCATTGGCTTCTAATTATTTTTGAAAAATATATATCAGTTAGATATTTGTATTTTTGTATTAATAAATTCAGTGAATTACTATTATTAATTAAATTTCTGAGATATATATGTTCATTTAATTGATATTTTAGTCATAGGGTATGATTAAACTATATTTTTTGTATAAAAACTTATATTTTTAAAAAGGGCAATTTGCCGCCATTCAATCAAAAACCAATTTTAGTTTAAAATTTTGAGACATTATAATTTTTATGTGAAAAAATAAACATTTTATTTGGAATAAGTATATAAAAAGTTTTTTTGATGAAATTTTAATATTTTTCTAATAACTTTCAAATTTCGATGAATAGTAAAAATACAATAAATATTAATTGAAAATAACTTTTATCATTGAAAAATATTTTATGGTCATATTTTAATATTTAATAGTTTTTAAATTTAAATAGGATATATTTTTATCATTAAATATAATGTATGTCATTGTCATTGTTTTTACATTGAATTCAGATGAAAAAAAAATTCAATCTTTTGTAGTGTTTTAGCTTTTAAAACTTGTTTTCCCTTTCTAACAATGAGATTAATATTAAATTAAATACTTCATATTATATGTTTGGAATTTTGGAAAATGGAATCCAAATTTATAATCAATAGTTCCCAATAATGTAAATAGATTTATTTTATTTTTAGGAATAATGAATAGTAACTTCAGTAATATTTATTAATAAGGTAAAAGGGTAAAACAGGTAATTAAGGGTAAAATATTATTATAAAACTATCCTAAAACATCTCAAAATCATATTTTATGAGATATGGACGAACATATACAACCCTTGAGATGAAAATATGGCCTTTAGAAGCCAGTTGGGTGTGATTATGACACTTATAAATTTTAATTTAATATAAAGGAAAATATGTTATAAACATATATACTCTTAAAAAATAGTTTTAATATTTGGTTACATAAGTGATATTTTCTCCTAAAAATATTCATCAGAAATATAAAAATATTTAATACATCATGTTATTTTATTTATAGTTTTTACACACTATATAATTAAATTTAATAATGAAATAATAATGATGTAGTGATTGATTTATTAATGAAGGAATAAAATAAATGATGTTATAAATATTAAAATAAATATTATTTGACATAATTTATGTCATAAAATATATTTCTATTTGAATATGTCTGGTTATAATATTATTAAATGGTTTGGTTTGAAGCAATCTCTCTATTTATATTTTATTTTAAATTTAATAAATTGAATAGTGTAAAAATTGATAAAATTGATATTTTATAAAAGTAGTAAATTATTAAATAATTTAAAAACCCTAAAAATATTTTTAAATCACAAAATTAATACTATAAATTATTAAACTTCTTTTAGTGTCAAATTATGGAAAATTTACTCCATATATGTTAAATGTATATCCTATTAATACTTAAAATGTTGTTACCAAAATTAAAATTAAAAGAGAATAATTAAGGGTAAACTGAAAAGATAATGTTTAAAATAAATTCTATACATTCAAAAAAATATTATAATATGATTTATGACATTAGTAATCTAATGGTATAAATATTTCAATTTGGATGAATTTGGATTAAAAAATTCTTTTATATTAATTTAAAATTTTAAGAATTTTCATGGGTCCCCCTCACATCAATTATAAAATAGAACCTCCTCCCTAAACTATTCACTTAAATTTGAGTCTTCAAGTTCATATTTAACCCACCATTTTCCATTATAAAAATTTATAGTAATATTATATAGGTTTTTCTTCTTAAAAGTCCTTCTATAGTGATATAAGAGGAGATTTAGTGAAAACAGGTTGAGGAAGAGGTAATCTCTTCTAACGGTTCTTTAAAACTTGTTTTTCTTCTACATCCTATTAAAAAAAATTCATTGTAAAATAATAACATAAGTATCAATAATATAGTTATATGTTATTATAATTATGAAACAACCATATTCAACCTTCTATTCATAATACAAAAAATGAAATCACCACGCGTGCGTACATTCAACTTACCGTCTCCACGCTGTGGTGTAATCTATTTTTCACCACCACCATACTTGGATGGGTATAATGATGGAAATAAAAAATATATATGATTATTTTATAACAATATTTATTCTGAAATATTATAATCCTTCCACTTCAATAACATTCAACAAATTTAGGAATGATATTGTTGTTCGTGCATATGTACGACTTACCGTCTCCACAATGTGATGCAATTAATTATACAGGTTATTCATTAAATAATGATTTTATAAATTTAAATAATGAATAAATATGGTATATAATATATTAATATAATTTTTAATTATATAACATTGAACTAATAAGGAGAACCAGATCTTATTCGATAAAAAATACATATGAATGTAAAGTATTTAACATCCGAATAACGAGTGGAAATGAAATGACAATTACAAAAATATAATAATATGTTAATATATGTTATCATAAAAATTATTATGATTCTATAATAAGTCAATGAAATTATTTAAATTATTATATAGGGGTTTCATATACATATGAATGATATTAGACCCTAGGTAAGGGATACTTTGGCAATCTCATTATTATCGAAGATTGTTTATTTGTAAGAATTTTATGGGGTATATTTATCTTCAAAATCCATGTTCCTTGAAAATTTAATACTATTTATATTATTCTACAATTTTTTATAGACTAATTTACCCATTTTTTAATATTTAATAAACATTATGAACAGAATCTTTTATCGTTATTTGATACGAGGTACGTTTTTACTTTTCTGGAAAAATAACAAGCAGAATGATTTTCTACTTATATGAAATGAATGGATTTTTACACATTCATTATACCTTATATATAAGAATATATGATTACATGTTTTAATGGTAATTTTCACATAAATTCAATTCTTTTAAAATTGTTTGGAATTTTGAGAAAAGATATCATTTTTGAAGAAGAAATGACATTCTCCTCAAGAATGAATTTAATGGTCTATATCAAAACTATTTTCATTCTAAGATGAAATTGTTTAAATAGGGATATGTTTATATCCATATTATTAATATTATTTTATTGTTTTTATTATGTAATGTTATTTATGAAATCCATTTTTTATGTGTATTATGTTATGACTGAATGATGTGTAAGAAACCCATTTTATTCCATGGGTTATGCCATAATGAATGATTTGTTTTTTAATGGAAAACATAATAATTATTTCAATTTGAGATGAGTGAGTCCTATATCTACTTATAATGAATTGGGTGAATATTTATATCACATGAGACAGACATGACTAGAATAACCAGTAAATTCAGTTTTGTAATATAGGGTTGTAAAGACAAGTAAACACGATTCAGTAATGTACTTTGTTCTCTATGATGGTATTGGAAATGAGACTTGAATAAATATTAAAATATATTCAATTCTTCTGTGTATTCAAAAAAATCTCATGTATTATTCAATAACCTTTGGGATTACATTCATTGATTCTTATGAACTTTCATGATTTATCCCATGGCATGATATTACAATATTTCATATGCAGGATAATATTTTGAAATGATATATTATTTTGTCTCATGATAATGATATTATTTATATCTCCCTTGTTCCCCCTTACTGATAATATGATATCACCCTTTCATATGTTTGTTTTTCATAGGTCATGAAGAAGGGTATTACGTAAGATAATGTAAAAAGGGGTCTAATTAAGACTAATAAGTGGGATATAATGAATATTTCTTATGAAACAGTTATTTATGTGTCCTATTTTATAATTAAACTATACCTATATGGTCCTAACATGGATTTTTATATTTTTTAATGAATATTCTTCAACATTTAATTAATATCATGTTATGTAATATATGGGCCCTTACAACTAGGCATGTGCATCTCTACAAAGGACATATAGGCGACCTTCCATAGGAAGGCGGAGAGATGAAAACACAATATATGTGGGGAGGGGTAGTTCCAAGATTTTTATTTAGGAAGATTTTATATAAGAAATTCAGGTCATGTAATTGTCACTAAGCCTACGGTCCATGTATGGGTTCCCCCTCATCCCTTAAAATGAGGATTATCAAAAAACAATAATAATTTAAGGCCTTTTGGACACTTAGGCGATATCAATAACCAATTAAATAATGTTAATATATCATTTTATACATTTAATTTATATACTATATTGATCCATTAAATGTTATAAATTTAATTCATTGTGATAAAAATACATAATTTTTATAAATTTGGATTTCTTTGAAAACTCACTATTTACTGCGGAAATTGACATTCACATTTGTAACTTATTTTTATGTAAATGAACTTACTAATAATTTTTTATATATTTATTGACAATTTAATTCCATTTTAAGTAAAATAATTCTATTTTTATGTCAAATATAATTATTAAAAATAAACTCCTATCTATTTCAAAATGATGCTATTTGCACCTAAAATTAAAAAACTATTCTTCTAGTAAATGTAATATCATTTTGAGACATATATCTTTAATTATATTAATATTTATTAGTTAAAATAAATTTTTAATAAATATTAATTATTATTCATATTATTATAGAATGATTGTGTGCATTTTATTGGTTACATGAATAAAAGATATGAATTTTAATTATACCACATTAATTAGACATATCTGTACAAACTATAGTCTAGAGTAAAGGTTATGAAGCTTTTGTATCCACTCCTTCTATAGGAAATGGTTTACATACATATTTATGAAATAAATAACAAAGATCTATGTCCCTTTATACATTTCCAATAATCGGATCTTTGTTCATGATTCCTTGAAAAAAATCATGACCCTTACTAAGTAGTTTTAGTTCAAAATAATCTAAATATCCATTTTGGAATAATTTTGACAAGATATTTTCATTTTCATTACCTATACAGGGTTTCCATAGTTTTGTGTGATAAGGGTTATGAAAACTAGATTTGTTATCTGTTTCAATTACATGATTTAGTCAATCCAGTACATAAAGACCATTATTAATATCCTTATTACCATAAAATATGATATCTTTATAATGAAATATTCTTTTATTTTCTAATATGAAAATAAATCCATCCATATCAATATAGGAAACATAAATAATGTTTTTAGTAATATATGTCACATAATAATAGTTCTTTGAAACCATGATCATTCTAGTTGACAATGAAAGGTGGCAATCTCTAATAGGGACTACAAGGATATTAACTCTGTTTTAATGTTATAGACCCCCTTACCTTAGAAAACTTCTCTATATCTACGTGATTCCAATAATTAGATATAAATTTCATCACCTAAGCTATATCTTATGTACAAATTGAACAAATAGATATTTTTCATTCAATAAAAAATTCACCCAATTCATCACCTTCATTCTTTATCATGGTGTTGTTTTTCATCTAGTATATCATATTGACTCATGAAAAATGGATGACATCTTAGTACCTTTCACATTCCATGATATTCATTTTCTTGGAGGGTTTTTTGAAGAACTATTAGACATACAAACAGTATTATAGATATTCAGTTTTTTCCTTCCCATTTTTCAATATATGGATATAATTTTTTTCATTCATCATGTCTTTATCAACATGATTAAGAAGAGTAAATAGATTTGGTATATACTTATCAATATTGTTAATGTTAAAATTCAGAACAAATATATAGATTCTTTATAAGATTGAATTATATATTATATATGTAGAGACCCAAATATTGGCGTACATAGACATTGCATTACTTTTGTGGAATAATTAATACATAACAAAAAAAGACACCAAAGGACTGTAATAGTTTAGTGTCTTTTGAATCGTCGAACATAATCTTCTAATCTTGGTGAAATATCTTCAACATCTCCCAAAAATTTCTTCCCTTTTTTTCTTACCTAAAACCTTTATTTATATCCTAGGGAATAAACATATAAAGGGTGATCTCAAATGCTGAGTAAGGTTAATCATGGATAAAATAAAACAAACCATATACATTTGGACATCAAAACATGAACATCACATTTTAACGTCAAAATCATGAGTTGTGAAATAAATCATGGAAGTACGTAAGACATAGATCATAAGGGAACATCCATCCTGATAAAATAGCGTGGGAATAAAACATGTAATTGTGGAAAACCATTAATCACGTGATATTATTTCCATAGTAGAAAATGCATTGTTTCCAAGACCATCTTAGTGCACAAAGTCCCTTTCTGAATCGAGTTCACTACTCTTTCCAGTCATGTATCACTGACCCAGATTAACTTACCATTCTAGCCATGTATATCTCATGAGATATAAATCTTTATCCAATGAATTGGAGGGAGATATAGTTCCCACCCATCTCATAATGAAATCATTCTTACTTGTGCCACAAAATAAACATAAATCATTCATCATAACCCAAATAATAAAATGTGTTTCGTAAACAGCATCCCATCATAACACAATACATATAAAACAAATGGATATCATTTCATCATAAGAAAAGTGAAACCATGTAAATCATCGATACATTATACTTGAATCATACACATAAGAAATAATTCCATCTTATATGGAAAATGGTTTTGATAAAACACTTGAAATGAATTCTTGAAGAAAATATCCTTTCTTCTTCAAAGTCAATTTCTTTTCACAAAATGCCATGACATTTTAAAAGAAAAGGATTTTGTTAAAAATAGTCATGAAATGATGTAGAGTAAGATTCATGAAAATAAGGCATAATAAAACCATAAAAATCCGTTCATGCAGTATAAGTTAAAAAAAACATTCTCCTCATACTTTTAACAGAAAAGTCAAAAAGTACCTCGTATGGTAAACAAAAGAAAGATTCCTTCCATTATACATGTAAAAGTTATAGAATGGTAAAAATGACTTTAAACATACAAGGAAGAATATTAAAAACATTATGAAAAACATTTTTTATGGACATGGATGAAGAATATAACCCTACTAATTACTTACGTATAAGAAATATCGGATAAAAATGAGATTACAAAATTATCCCTTACCTAAGGTCTGATATGCTTCGTACATATCCGAAACTCCTCCATAATTATTTAAATAATTTCATTGAATTATTACAGAATCATATTCATTGTTATGATATCATATATGGTTCACTTATGACATTATATTATCCGTTCTTTTGTAAATTCCATGATAAAGCAGCGTTTTGGGTAAAATCATTTCATTTATCGTACGTGTTTTGATTTGTTGTTCTTGATATTAATATTACATATATCATGATTTACTTACATCCATAATGTAAATCATGATTTATGTATCATATATATTCAGTATATACATATATATAATTGATAGATCAATGAAATGAAATACACCGTTCATGGACACAGTAGGCTGTATGTACGCATGAACGTTGTTATCCTTTCCTTATTGACTTGAAAGGAAGAAAGTATATGACATATATATATATAAACAAATACAGTAGAATTATTATGTCATATATATCATTATTATTTATTATATATACTTTATAATTATTCTTAAATGGTTAATAAGGAGAATGAATATAATCGCGTCGTGGAGACGGTAATCCGTACTTATGCACGAGTGATGATATCATTCCCATAATTATATGAATGGAATTGGACTTGATGATAAAATATCTCATAATCAGTATAATTTTATAATAATTATATATAGTTATTATTTACACCATCATACACATCCATGTTAGGTGTTGGTGGAAAATTGATTACACCTCGGCATGGAGACGGTATTACGTACGTACACACGCGCGGTGATTTCGTTTTCCATAGGATGGATAGAAGTTGAAATGGGGTTGTTTCATATATAAAATAAAATATCAGTATATTATTGATACTTATTTTATTATTTTATAATTAAATAACTAATGAACAATAAGTTGAAGAAGAAAGAAACTTGAAAGAATCGATAGATGAGATTATCTCTTCTTCGACGCACCTCGTTTAAGCTTCCTCTTAAGGGACTAGAGTTGGTATTTTGAGAATACCAAAACCTCTAGAATTTTTATAAGGAATTGGAGAAGATAAATGGGAAGGGTTTGGTCGAGCTTGAAGGCTCAAAGTGTCGGGAAGAGGAGAGTGAGGAGGTGCCCTTATATAGGAGAGGAGAGGGGCACTTTTGGAAACCATAAAAATATTAATTAATAATAAAATAATAACCCCCTTAAAAACCTCCAAAAATTACTCAATTTGAAAATTATATGAGATAGGATTTTAATCTCATCAAAAAATAAAATTAAAACATGTTTTATGTTTATTTGAAACCTTATCAACTTGATTTATCATTATTTAATCTATTTAATTTTATTTGTGGTAATAAATTTCTAAATTTTAAATTGTTACAAATACATAATTAAATGTTGTCAATTTCCAATAATTGGATTATTTATAACAATTTAGACCATATAATTTTAAATTTGTAGTTTTCAAATATTTTGGTGATTTTTATATAATTTAATATTAAGTTGTTTTTATAAAATATCAAGAGTGTCAATTTTGACAATATTCATTATTTGAATATAAATAAAAACCACAAATAAGATATATTCATTACAAAATACATAATAGGTTTCTAAAATATCATATTAATCAAAAAAATTCATGGGGAACATTAATTTGTTCATATATTATTTATTTTAATATTTTAAAACCATTTATTTGGTATATCTCTTAATAAAATAATTACTACAACATTTTTGTATAATTATTTAATATACTTATTTGTTGCATAAAAATTCAAAATAAATTCCTATGATAAATATAAATATAATACCTTTCATAATAATATAATTAACTGATTTATCATCTTAAAATCACTACATTTAAATTGTTATATTTATTAAATTATGAAGGTGACATCTTGGACATCATTTAAAATAAAATAATATAAATGTCATAATCGGATTTATAAGGCTCCAAATAGTCCAAAAATAGACCCTTGAATTATTAGGGTATATATATACTCGACCAATAATGTTTTCTCAAGTTTCTGGTCCTTTTGATAGGTATTTTTATTTTAATAAAAACTATATTGTTGATTTTTCACTAAATAAACAATTTCTGGATCACTATTGTGTCACCATTATTGAAAATTATTTAATCCCTAAAAATTCTAAATAAATTCTCATGATGTAGATAATTTTGTTATATTTTTGGAGACTATTAATTTTCGAATTATCCTGAAGTTTATCACTAAATTAAAATTATTATACTTATAATATTTAAGAGAGTGACATGTTGTCACTTTCTTTGGTTTTAAAAACAATTAAATTATTTTCAGGGTCAAAAGTCCATAAAATGAATCTAAAACGACCCTTAGGTGATATCAGTTGACTTTTAGCCGTCCAATAAAATTTTGGAAAGTTTTAGGGTAATTTTATAATCTTCGGTTTACCCTTAATTACCCGATTTGTTTTTAACTGAAGTAAATAAAAATTACTGTAGTTACTATTCATAATATCAATGAAATATAAGTAACCTAATAACATAATATGGACCCACTGAATCCAAATATGGAATCCATTTTTCAAAATTCAAAACACAGAAGTTTCTGTAATTAAATTAAATTTTATCCCGTTGATAAGAAAACGAGTTTTAAAATTTAATATACAGCCAAAGATTGAAATGTTTTTACCTAAGTTAAAAGTAAAATTAATGGTAATGACATAACTTAAATTAAATGTTAAAAATATATTATATTTATACTTTAAAACCATTAAATGTTATAATTTAACCATATAAATTATATCGATGAAAAAAAAATTAATTAAAATATAGCATGTTTTTACTATTCATTAAAATATGAAACTTATGAGAATAATATGAAAAAATTATCCAAAGGAAATTTTTATATCCGGATTTCAAAGAAGAAATTTATTTTGTCAAATGGAACATATAAACATGTCAAAAAATAGATTTAAAGTTGGTGCACCATCTAAAGGGGGAGAACTGCATTTTTTTGGAAAATAATTATTTTACCCGAAATATTTATTTTGTTATCATACCATGTTCTATAAAATGTGTATGATGAATTATAATGTCATAAAATCAAAATGGAGTTAATAATATTCATAACAGATAATCCATTATAATATTATAACAATATACCATTGTTTAGTGAAACCTGGTATTGCATACTACACACGCTATTGAGGAAGGTCATGATTGCGTGTAAGGCGAGCTAAGTCAGGGATGTGTGTAGTGTAAGCTCCAACTGGTGTAGCATACAACAGAAGATATCAATGAAATTAGAAAAATAATTCTCATAAAATCTCAGGTTGTTACATTCTACACCCCTTAAAATGAATTTCGCCCTTGAAATTTGTCGGGGTTATAAATGGTTTACTACTTGAATGTTTCTTTCATAGAATCCCACATCGTAATAACGAATTATAAAACTTAATTTTAAAAAGTGAAGTATGAAACATAACGGTTACCCAAATAAACTCATCACTGGGTTTCCACATAGGAGAACATAGAAGAAAATATGGATATGGAAGAGAAATCAAACCATAAAGTTCTGATGGAGAGTGGTAGAGAACATGGCTATGAAAAAGCCTGCAATCACAAAGCCATAAATTTGTAATGATCTACGGTACCATCTGATTCATCAGAAATAAGAGCACAAGGACAACATTTTTGGTTTTCAATATCATTTCCCTAATGTTGAATAATTTTTGAATTAAAATAAATTATTACATGATTTTGGTACAATATCACCGTAGATCATGCCTTGAACAATTTCGATGTCATCTCTTAAAGAAATGAAGTTGAATTTGTCTTTCGGGAAGTGTTAGCAGATCATGCAATAGAATGTTAGGTCATTCCATCTGTCTCAAACAAAAGGTTAGAAAAAGTTATTCAACATACATAAGTGCATCAATAGTGAGATTAATCGTATATGGTTCCAATATATCAGGCCACATAATAAATTGAAACTAATTTCTACAAACCAGGGACTTCCTGTAGGCCAGTGGTAGGAGATAAAGGCCTATCGCACTTCGGTTGTGGGTTCAATCCCCACATCCTTGTCCGACATGACCATTTGTCACCCGTCCTATGGGTTGTCCTTTTTATAAAACTATACTATTATAACATTCCAAAAATAATATAAATATATCTAGCCTTAAACAATACTATATTATGTTCAACATAATTCATTCCAACCTTTAGGCTTATCGGAAATACTTATTTCCAATCTCATAGTATAAATAAAATGACTATTAGAATGGTCGCCTACCAAAAATGTGAATACCATAATTTATCCCCCATAAGATATATCTTGTTGTTGGTCACATTACAAACATGTGCATACCTTAATCTTGTATTTTCTTGCAATAATAATTACCATAGAACCATAGTGAAAACATGAATGCTGTCAAAAGGTGACTCTTTCCACATACCAAAATCCCAAAATTTCTATATACTCAAACCATGATATCACATTCTCTTTATCTCACTCATGAGCTCATGAATACTATCATACATATTATTTTCTCCTTATCCCTTCATTATGAGAATTTCATCTTCTTTCCAAAAATATTACAATCACTTTTCATCGCAAATGGTACCATAAGATTATTGAAAACCACAATGGACCAATACATAGCTATTCCAATATACCATAAACGTAACTCAACAACATTATTCTTGAATACAAATACATAAACACTTCAATCCATCCTCTTCAATAATTTTCATGGAATAAGTACTTCCTTGATTTAGAAGTAACCTCTTAGGTCAGGGAATTGACTTGGGTAATGCCCATGTTCTCCATAGATAAGACATTGGACTCTATAACTTTCTGTCACTCTATTACACTTTTCACCACATAGATAACATCTTCCCCTCCATTTGAGGTATTCCTCAAGGTTCTTCTTCCCTTCTTTAGAAATATCAATCTTCCTTTCTCTATGCTCCTCACCATGGGAACATGCATAAAATTCCGTCTTCCTCTTATTTGATGACATAGGAATACAACTAAACTTCACCCTATTAATCATATATCGAGTTGAATGTTTCATCATATTCCAAATATCGTTCTCTCTAGACGTTGAAAAATTTCATAGATCACAGTCACCAATTTTTCAACTAGAATCAATGTTAACTTAATTCCTTCTCGTTCCCTCCATTGACTAAGAACACAAATCATAGTGTATGAAATAGTTAAAATAACAAGGAACCACATAATCTTAAAAAGTCACTTATGGGAAGTCTAAAATATCACACATTCATTAATCCATGACACCCTAGGTTCGCCCTAGGATATTCATGATTGTCAACATAATTCTAGGACTGTAACCTATAGTTATACTAAACCTTAAGGTCATCCCTAGTCAAACCTTTGAAATTTCTATAGGGATTTCACTAAAGTTTTTGCATTATAGTTTCCAAAGGATAACTAAACCTCCCTCTGATACCAAATGTAGAGACCCAAATCTTGACGTACATAGACATTACATTACTTTTTTAGAATACTTAATACATAACAAAAACAGACACCAAAGGACCGTAATAGTTTAGTGTCTTTGGAAACATGGAACATAATCTTTTAATCTTGGTGAAAGATCTTCAACATCTCCCATAAAGATATTTCCTTTTTTCTTACCTAAAACCTTAATTTATATCATGGGGAAAAGAAAACAAAAAAATAGTGAGCTCAAATTCTCAGTAATGGTAACCATGGAGAAAATAAAACAGACCATATACATTTGAACTTCATAACAAGAACATAAAGTTTTAACGTCAAAATCGTGAGCTGTGAAATAAATCTTGGCAGTATGTAAGGAATAGATCATAAAAGAAAAAAATTCATGATAGAATAGCATAGGAATAAAACATGTAATTGTGGAAAACAATTAAGCACATGATATGATTTCCATAGTAGCAAAGGCATTGCTACCCAGACCATCTTAGTAGACAAAGTCCCTTTCTGAATCGAGTTCACTGCACGTTCCAGTCATGTATCATGGACCCAGATTAAATTACCATTGTAGCCATGTCTATCTTGTGATATATAAATCTTTACCCAATTAATTGGAGGTAGATATAGATCCCACCCATATCATAATGAAATCATTCTTACATGTACCACAAAATAAACGTAAATCATTCATCATAACCTAACTAATAAAATGGGTTTCATAAACATCATCCCATCATAACATAATCCATATAAAACAAATATATATCATTTCATCATAAGAGAAGTGAAACAATGTAAATCATAGATACCATATACTTGAAACATATACATATGAAATAATTTAATCTTAGATGGAAAATGGTTTTGATAAAACACTTGAAATGAATTCTTGAGGAAAATATCCTTTCTTCTTCAAAATCATTTTCCTTTCACAAAATTCCATGAAATTATAAAACAAAATGATTTTGTTGAAAATATTCATAAAATCTTGTAGAGTAATATTCATTAAAATAAGGCATTATAAAACTATAAAAATCCTTTCATGCAATAGAAGTTAAAAAAACATTCTCCTCATACTTTTAACGGAAAAGTCAAAAAGTACCACGTATGGTAAACAAAAGAAAGATTCCTTCCATAACACAAGTAAAAGTCATATAAGGGTAAACATGACATTAACAATACATTGAATCATATTAAAAACATTATTAAATACATTTTTTATGTACATGGCTGAAAAATATAACCCAAGTAAATACTTACGTATAAGCAATCTCGGATAAAAATGAGATTACAAAATTATCCCTTACTTTAGGTCTGATATGCTTCGTACGTATCTGAAACTCCTGTATAATAATTTAAATAATGTCATTGAATTATTAACGAATCATATTCATTGATATGATATCATATATGGTTAAATTATGACTTTATATTACCTGTTCTTTTGTAAATTTTATGTTAAAGCAACATTTTGGGTAAAATCATTTCAATTATCATACGTGTTTCGATTTGTTGTTCTTGATATTATTATTACATATATCATGATTTAATTACTTATAGAATGTAAATAATGATTTATATATTATATATATTCACTATATACCTATATATAATAGATAGATAAATGATATGAAATACATCGTTCATGGAGACGGTAGGTCGTACGTACGCATGAACTCTGTTTTCCTTTCCTTATTGACTTGAATGGAAGTAATTAAAATACATACATACATATATATATAAATACAGTTGAATTATTATGTCCTATATATCATTATTATTTATTATATATACTTTATAATTATTCTTAAATGGTTAACATGGAGAATGAATCTCATCGCGTCGTGGAGACGGTAATCCGTATGTACACACAAGCGATGATATCATTCTCATAATTATATGAATGGAATTGGAGTTGATGATATAATATGTCAGAAATAGTATCATGTTATAATAATAATATATAGTTATTATTTACACCATTATACCCATCCATGTATGGTGGTGGTTCAAAATAGATTACACCATGGCGTGGAGACGGTATTCTGTACGTACGCACGCGCGGTGATTTCATTTTCCGTTGGATGGATAGAAGATGAAATATGGTTGATTCATATATATAATAAAATATCAGTATATTAGTGATACTTATGTTAATACAATATAATGAAACAACTAAAGAAGAATATGTTGAAGAAGAAAAAAACTTGAAAGAATCAGTAGAATAGATTACCTCTTCTTCGACACACCTCTTTTAAACATCCTCTTAAGGGACTACAGTTGGTCTTTTGAGAAGACCAGAACCTCCAGAATGTTTCTAAGGAATTGGAGAAGATAAATGGGTAGGGGTTGGATGAGCATGAATGCTCAATGTGTTGTGAAGAGGAGAGGGAGGAGTTTTCCTTATATAGGAGAGGAGAGGGGCACTTTTAGAAACCTTAAAAATATTAATTAACATTAAAATGAAAACCCACATAAAAAACTCCAAAAATAAATCAATTCAAAGATGAGATGAGATAGGATTTTAATCCCATAAAAAATAAAATTTATACATTTTTATGTATATTTTAATCCTTATCAACTTGATTTATCATTATTTAATCTATTTAATTTTATTTGTGGTAATAAACTTCTAAATTTAAAATTATTATAAATACAAACGTAAATGTTTTAAATTTCTAATAATTGGATATTTTTTAAACATGTGGACCATATAATTTTCAATTTTTAGTTTTTAAATATTTTTGTGGTTTTTAAATAATTTGATAATATGCTATTTTTATAAAATATCAATTGTGTCAATTTTGACACTATTCATTATTTGAACTTAATTAAAAACCACACATAAGATATGTTCGAACAAAAATATATAATAGATTTATAACATGTCTTGTTAATCAATAAAATTAATGGGGAACATAATTTTGTTCATATATTATTTATTTTAATATTTTTAAAACCATTTATTTGTTATATCTCTTAACAAAATAATTACTACAACATTTTTGTATAATTATTTAATATAATTATTTGTTTCATAAAAATTAAAAATAAAATCTTATGATAAATATAAATATAATAAAATTCATTATAATATTATTACTTGAATTTATCATCTTAAAATCACAACATTTAAATTGTTATATTTACTAAATTATGAAGGTGACATCTTTGACATCATTTAAAATAAAATATAATAAATGTAATAATCAGTTTTATAAGGCTCCAAATTGTTCACAAATATACCCTTGTATGATTAGGGTAGAGAGATACTAGACCAAGAATGTTTGGTCAAGTTTCTGGTCTTTTTGATAGGTATTGTTATTTTAATAAAAACTATATTATTGATTTTTCACTAAATAAACAATTACTGGATCACTATTGTGTCACCATTAATGACAATTATTTAATCCCTAAAAATTCTAAATAAGTAATCATGATGTAGATAATTTTTTTATATTTATGGAGACAATTAATGTTTGAAGTTTCTTGTACTTTATCACTATATTAAAATTTATAAGATTTAAGAGAGTGACATGTTGTCACTTTCATTGGTTTTAATAATAATTAAATTATTTTCTTCGTCAAAAGTCCATTAAATGAATCTAATCCGACCCTTAGGTTCTATGGGTCGACATTTAGTCATCCATTAGAATTTTTTCATCTGTTAGGGTAATTTTATAATCTTAGGATTACCCTTAATTACCCGATTTATCTTTAACTGAAGTAAATAAAAATTACCATAGTTACTATTCATAATATCAAAAAAATAAAAGTAACCTATTAACATAATTTGGACCCACTGAATCCAAATATGGAATCCATTTTTCAAAATTCAAAACATAGAATTTGTAGTAATTAAATTAAATTTTATCCCGTTGTTAAGAAAATGGGTTTTAAAAGTTAAAATATTGCCAAAGATTGAAATGTTTTTACCTATGGGTTAATGTAAAATTAATGGTAATTATATAAATTAAATTCAATGTTAAAAATATATTTTATTTATAATTTAAAACCATTCAATGTTATAATTTAACCATCTAAATTATTGCGATGAAAAAAGTTATTTTTAATTAAAATATATCGTGTTTTTACTATTCATTAAAATATGAAAGTTATCAGAATAATATGAAAAAATTATCCAAAGTAAATTTATATAGCCTGATTTCAATGAATAATTTTATTTTGTAAAATTGAACTTATAAACTTGTCAAAAACTAGATTTAATGTGAGTGCGCCATCAAAAGGTGGCAGAACTGCATTTTTTTGAAAAATAATTATTTTATCTGAAAAATTTATTTTGTTCTAATACAATGTTCTATAAAATGTTTAAGATGAATTATAATGTCATAAATTAAAACTTTAGTTAATACTATTCATAACTGCTAGTCTATAATAATATTATAACAATATATCATTGTTTAGTGAAACCCGATATTGCGTACTACACACACTATCGAGGAAGGTCACAATTGCGTGTAATGTAAGCCAAGTCAGGGATGTGTGTAGTGGAAGATCCCTTTGGTGTAGCATACAACACAAGACATCAATGAAAGTAAAAAATAATAATTCTCGTACAGTCTCGGGTTGTTACAATATAGGTTCAAAAATTCATTGGTTATCTTAAACCCTTGAGTCTTTATATTCTCACTGTAGCCAATCATCCTGAATAAATGATGTATAGTTTAAAAACCCTCTCTAGGTTTTCATGTTAGTAGATTCTTGAAGATATGAAAATGGTCCAATATAGCTCTCACTCAATAAATATTATGATGATTTTTGAGCATTCTATTTGAATCTATACTCCCATGAGACTTTCGGAGTTCTTTATACAAGGAAGAAAGCATCATGCATTGGAATCCTATCGAATTATCAAAGTGTTTTAATTAGAAAATGTATATTCTTAACTCACCACCTTATAGGGATATGAAACTAGGGATTATAACATACAAAAAAACCATTCATAGCATCATAAAACACACAAGATCTGGTATTATTCCTATAAGTTACTATCAGTTATGTGATTTTATATATCTAGAATTGATTAAAGGGACATAATTATCATGAACTAACATACTAGGGAATATCTGGTTAGAGATAATCTGAGTGTGACACCACAATCCCACTTCTAATAGGCCATGGGCTAATGATAGGCAATGAATAGGCATATCACACACATAAGGGGACTTGTCCTTAGAAACCGACACACACACACACACACACACGCACATCTCAAAAAACCCATAGAATGATGAAAGGTAAATCAAAAATTTTACCAATTCATGAATACTTTTAAATCCATCAATTAGAGTTTTAAAAATTACTAGATAGTATAGAGGTCCAAATACTTTCCCAGACAAACTATAAAGGAATTCCTACCTACTTGATGTTGGGACTACTGTCAAATGAAACACCTAGTATGAAGAAAAGTTTGTCTAGAAAAACTATGCTCCATACCCTCTTAGTCCACTTGAGACACCATCTAATGACCTATCATCAAATAAGAAAAGACATGTTCAGGAAATAGCATTCAGGGGTGAGTATGAGAATACCCATTAGGACACCCAAATATAACTAAATATAAATAATTAACAGAGTAGTCATCTCATTGTCATGTAGGAATGTCTACCAGAATATGATACATATTAATAATAACCTAGATATACTCATGATATATACTATATATCAAGGTTACGTCACAACCACCCTACTAGGTAAATATTTTTATTGATATTTTAAGGTAACATTTGTTTGGGAGATCTCATAACACGAGTCTGATAACAATGATGTTTCTCATTTGAGAGATCGTGATTTTCTAGATTCACCATGAATAATTACATTATATAACCCAAAGGATATTGATACACAAACATGGGATCGAAACCATTTATTAAGGGGGGAAAGGAAAACCATACTAGAATAAACCACTAAGTAGGCGTCAATGCTTTGGTATGTCGGTCATGTTGATTCCTAAAAACCCACCTAGGTAAAGAGGCACGACGAAGGATCCCTCCCTGGGCCTCATATAGGGATTCCTAAAATCCTATATGAGGATAATTTCTTATAAGGGACAATAATCCTATGCCCAGTACGCAATGACACATTTTACACTAATGGGGATGGAGTGAGGGAATATACCCTAAGGAAACTGGTCTATAGGGATAATAAGAGGGTCCTAAAACAATTTCAATCCAAGTAGAATGTATGGATCAACTCTATAATGATTCTATCCTCATACCCTCATAGCACAACAATGGTAATAAAAAATGTTCTATTCAGTTGATCAACATCCACTTCAATGAAATATCCAAAAATAGGGTATTCATTACTTCTGATAGTAGATAAATTAATTATAAATATGACATCCAAGATCCTCAATCAGGGTTTTGACAAACTCAATCATAAAATAAATTTTAATATATCACCCACATCCATTCACTTATACTACTCTCGAGACCAACACCACACTCTCCTCTCCAATTCCATGTGTTATGCAACTAACCCTAGGGATCATATATTAGTTGAATTAATTAAGTGGAGGCTAGGTCATGGAGAATAAAAAATAATAATAAAATAGAATTTAATATTACACCCATGACCACACTAAAACCAAACGCCTGATTCTGACAAACATTATGTCTCACCTAGTGTAAAACCCACCTTCAAGATTGATCGATGGTATCAGATTTCTAATATGATACTTTGTTTGTGAGTTATTTCATTATTTCTAAAAAACAATGCATATGTGTGATATAATATATCTGATATTTTTATTATATAAATACTGAGCCTCCCATGGTGTCTGAATCTCATACTGACTAAGTTTTAAACTCCAAATACATTTCGTAAAAATAATTTAATGTTTTAAATGGGAAAAATAAATTCATTACATTCTCCCAACATTAGGGAGTTTCATTGAGAAAATAAAAAATCATACTAAAAAAGATGACAACACTAGGCTCAAATATGGTTCTCCTACCCATGGAACTCTCATAAAGATTACCATATTGAAACACGAAACACACCAAGGGAATCACTCAACCATGAAATATTTCCTCCCATTGATCCTTGATATACACTGGAAAATATATAAGGGTATATACATCCTTTATCCCCAACTAAAACCAATTTATAACATGTGATAGGTCATGAACATACCTCCTTTTATTTGACACATTGAATACATCATGTACCTGATCTAACATTGGTGGTTAGGTCAAGTAATACACCACCTCAATGACCCTACATAGTATCTAGAAATGGAAACTAAATCTCAAAGTTTACTTGCCACCACGACCAAATATTTTCAATCCTCACTAAGGTGATACCCTCATGGACACTTGGTCTCCTTATTTTAACTACAAAAACTTCTATCGTTAGTCCACATAAGACATATGACTACTATGGGAAGTATTCATCTTTTTCTAGATGATCTTCACCATCATTGTTTCTTCTCACACTAACTCTGGGCTCATTAGTGCTGAATCCCCTAGGTCAGTATAACATACTAGTGACCTAAAATGTCACCTATATAAGGCATTGAATGGTACCATGCTAATGGTGGAAGAGATTCTATTGTTTAATTAAAACTCCAATAAGTGTAGGTGATCCTCCAAACTATAGCCAATGTCTAACATATTAGGCCAAATCATGTCCTCCAAAACACGAGTGTTCCACTTAGCCTGGCCGTATGTATGATGGTGAAACACCATGATTAAAAGAAACTGATTCCAAAAAGTCTTACTATAATCATCTCTATATTCATGAAGTGAAGATACCATAAATTTTAAAATTATTGCCAAGGGAACTCTAGGAATCTAGACATTATGTTGTATATAAAGGCTTCCCAAGATCTCAATTGAACCCTACTATTAGATGGCTAGGATGTGGGTTGGCTTAGTGAGTCATTATACAATCACCAAAATGGTATCATGTCCAATAGAAAATTGTGGGATTGCTATAATTAATTCCATAGAGACACCATCCCCCTTAAAATTTGGAGCATCAAGGTGTTGAGTGAATCCCACTGGAACGTGGTTCTTAGACTTCACCTAGTAACTAGTGAAGCACTGAGAGAAAAAAATATCTACATATTCAACATTCATGGCCACCAAAACTAACATTAAATGTATTCTTACATCTTTCACATACATGGATGTATCTCCAAGGGGGATGTATGAAGCTATCTAAAAAACCAACCTAATGCATCACTGTTACCATGGTCTATCCTCAAAAAACGTTGACATGCTCTCCACCCCTAGAATATCAATTTGGTTCATGTCTAAAAGATAACCAAATAAACAAGGCCTCATAATCAGTATATTCATGTCGAGCCTCTATAATATTATATAGAAGTTAATTGGTGATAATCATTGACCGAGGGTAATCCACATCATCCTCTCCCTCTAGGAAAAAATTCAATGAGGCTAATTGCTCCAATTCCTTGATCAAAAACAGTGAATAAGATATCCTGCTGAGATAATCTACCACCACAATAACCTTATTAGGTGTATTTAACATCATGAATTCATAATCTTGGTGGAACCCCAGCCATCACCTTTGTCTCAGTTTGAGACCCTTATATGAAAAGATATAATTGTCACTCTTATGGTGGGAATAGATGATAAAAATCCAACCCCTAAGATAGTGTCACCACATACCCATTGACAAGTATATCACTGTGAGATCTAGATGATGGGTGACATAGTTATGACCATGTGGTCTTCAACAATACATATTCAACACCCTCCTATGTATATCTTAGTATGTGGGTGCAGATAAAAATCTACCTCAACTCCTGAAAATCCATCCGACATCAATCTATCAACATAACATATTTTCCCATTCGTTGTAATGTAGTCTAGTGTACTACAATATTTGTGGAATCGAGTATGAATCTACGATAGTACTTTTCCATCCCATGTAATCCTGACACCTCAATATTGATCTTATATGGTTATCAAGATAGAACTGGTTTAACATTCATTGGATCAAATGATATTATTTATTTTGACATCAAAATTTCCAAGTAAGTGGACCTCTGTAATCTAGAAATGAAAATTAGAGAGCTTCATATAAATCGATATCCCTTGAAGTATGTCCCAGATCATACTAAAATGTCTTGTGTGCTTCTCCTTTGACTCTAAATGCACATGGATTTCATCGATGAATACTTCCATGAAATGATCTAACAAGTGATGAAATATCTAGTTCATGATTATAGTGAAAACTATTTGGGTGTTATTCATATTGAAATGAATATCTATGTTCTCATAATGTCCATAGAAATATCATAATGGTGTCATAAGTATATCCTAATATCATACTCATAGCTAGTGATATCCCGATATGAGGTTATAAATCTTGGACCATCTCTCCCCCTTCATCTAGTTAAATATTTTGTAGAACATTAGTGGGAGATACTTATTATTAATGGTCACCTATTTCAGGAAAATATAATCTATTTACAAACTAAATTTATCATCTTCCTTATCAGTAAGATTTAATATATCATGCACCACCATACACTTATACTACTCCTGAGACCAACACCACACTCTCCTCTCCAAATCCATGTGTTATGCGTCAAACCCTAGGGATCATATATCAGTTGAATTAAATATGTGGAGGCTAGAACATAGAGAAAAAAAATAAAAAAATAATATATAATATAATATTACACCCATGACCACAATAAACCAAACACCAGATGATGACAAAGATTATGTCACACCAATGGTAAAACCCACCTTCAATATTGATCGATGGTATCATAGTTATGATATGAGAGTATGTTTGTGAGTTATTTCATTATTTATAAAAAACATTGCATGTGTGTGATATAATATATCTAATATTTTTATTATATAAATACTGAGCCTCCCCTGGTGCCAGAATCTTATACTGACTAAGTGTGGAACTAAAAAAACATTACTTAAATACATTTTAATGTTTTAAATGGGAAAAATAATTCCATTAAATTCTCCCCACATTAAGGATTTTCATCATGAAATTAAAAAATACTACTAAA
Organism: Viscum album; assembly: GCA_963277665.1. NCBI lineage: Eukaryota > Viridiplantae > Streptophyta > Magnoliopsida > Santalales > Viscaceae > Viscum > Viscum album. The sequence goes on along the minus strand of OY728119.1, from coordinate 213,240,409 downwards.
AAGGATGAAAACACTTTGCTCAAATATGGTTCTCATAACCCCAGGAACACTCATAAAGATTGCCATATTACAACCGAAAACACACCAAGGGAATCAGTCACCCATGAATGATTTCCTCCCATTGATCCTAAATATACACTTGATACTGTGTAATGGTATATACACCCTTAATACCCATATTATCCAAATTGATAACATTTGATAGGTCATGAACATACCTCCTTTGATGTGACACATAGAGTACATCATGTACCTAATCCAATTGTGTTGGTTAGGCCAAATAGTACACCACCTCAATGACCCTACATAGTATCTAGAACTGGAAAATGAATCTAACAGTTTACTTGCCACCCTGAAAAAATATTTTCAACACTCACTAAGGTGATACCTTTATGGACACATGGACTCCCTCTTTGAACTACAAAAACCTCCCTATTTAGTCCACATAAGACTTCTGACTTCTATGGGCAGTCTTCATCTTCCACTGGATGATCTTCACCATCATTTTTTCTGCTCACACTATCTCTAGGATCATTAGTGATGAATCCCAAAGGATAGTATAACACACCTAGTGACCTAAAAGGTCACATATATAAGGCCTTGATTGGTACCATGCTGATGGTGGAATAAATTATATTGTTTAATTATAACTATAATAAGTGTAGGTAATTTACCCAACTATGGACAATATCTACCATATGAGGCCAAAGCATGTCCTCCAAAACTTGAATATTCCACTTATCATGGTCATCATTCTAGTTGTGAAACACCATGATTAAATGAAACCGAGTCCAAAAAGTCATACTCAAATCCTCTCAATAATTATGAAGTTAAGAGACCATAAATTTAAAAACTTATTTTCAAGATAACTCTGTGAAACTATAATTTCTCTTGTATATAAGGTCTTCCCAAGATTTCAATTGAAACCTACTATTAGATAAGTAGATTGTGTGTCGGATTGGTGAGTCATTATACAGTCACTCAAATGGTATCATGTACTCTAGAAAATTGTGGGATTACCATCATGAATTTGACAAAGAGACCACCCCCCTTTGATTTTGTTACACCATGGTGTTGAGTGAAACCCACTAGAACATGGTTCTCAGCCCTCACCTAGAAACTAGTGAAGCATTGAGAGTAAAAACCATCTTCAAAATATTCATTCCTGGCCACCAGAACTAACTCTAACTATCTTGGTATATCTTTTCCATAAATGGATGTATCACCAAGGGGGATGTATGGAACTATCTAAAAAACTCATATTGTTGCATCACTGTTACCATGATCTATCCTAAAAAAAATATTATGTGCTCTCCACCTCAAAAAGATCAATTAGGTGCATGTCTAAAATATATCCAAATACATAAGGCCTCAGAATCAGTATCATTATGTTCAGCCTCTATAATATTATATAGTAGTGAAGGGGCGATAGTCATTGACCTATGGTAATCAACATCATCCTCTCCCACTAAGGAAAAATTAAATGAGGCTAATAGATCCAATTTCTTGATCAAAAACTTTGAATAAGATCTACTACAGAGAAAATCTACCCCCACAATAACCTTCTTTGGTGTAATTATCATCTTGAATTCATAATCCTAGACGAACTCCAGCCATCACCTCTATCTCAGGTTGAGGCCCTTCTATGAAAAGATATAATTGTCACTCTTATGGTCCGAATAGATGATAAACATCCAACCCCTAAGATAGTGTCACCACATACCCATTGGGAAAACTATCACAATGAGATCTAGATCACATGTAACATTGTTATGATCATGTGTTCATAAACACTACGTATGAAACACCCTCATATGGATATCTTAGTATGTGGGTGTAGTTAAACATCTACCTTAGCTTCTGAAAATTTACTTGACACCAATCTATCAACACAAAAGGTTTCCCATTTCGATTTAAAGTAATATAGGGTAATACAGTCTATGTGGAATCGAGTATGAATCTATGATAGTAATTTTCCAACCCATGTAATCTCTGCACCTTAATGTTGATCTTATATGGATATCAAGATATCATTTCTTCAATATTCATTGGATCCAAAGATATTCATTATTTTGACATAAAATTTCCTAGGAATATGACCTCTTGAATCTAGAAATGAAAATTAAAGAGCTTCATATAAATCTAGAGCCCTTGAAGTACATCTAGGATCATACTCAGATGTCTTGTTTGCTTCTCCTATGACTCTGAATGCACATGGATGTCATTGATGGAGACTTCCATGAAATGATCAAAAATTTGATGAAATATCTAGTTCATGATTCTCGTGAACACTGTTGGGGTGTTCTTCATATTTAAATGAATCTCTAAGTGTTCATAATGTCCAGAGAAATTTCCGAATGTTGTCATATGTTTATGCTAATATCATACTTAGAGCTGATGATAACCCGATATGAGGTTAAACATGGCGAACCATCATGGCCCCATAAGCTAGTTGAAGAGTTTTTAGAACATTAGTGGAAGATACCTATTATTAATGGTTACCTATTTCAGGAAAATATAATTAAGTTACAAACAAAATTTATCATCTTCCTTCTTGGTGAAAAATTTATGGCTACCCAGGGTTAAACACCATGCCTAATAAATCTCTTCATCTAAAACTCCTCCTAATGATCCACTAGATAATAAAGCTCAGTGAGATCCATCTGATCTGCTGATGTAGATGTTGTGTCAATCCCAGAGTTCAATTACATGAATAATTCAATCTATTGATTATGATACAATCCCAACGCATATTTAGGGAGACATCATAATACTCATCTATCACTATAAGAATCCAAGAGATCAAAAAACTCTTCTACGTGAACGGTAATACTAGAATACTGATGATTAATTAGATGAATCCTCCTATGTATGACCCCATCCATATCTTACTACAATTATTTATCACAAATAAAGGAAAACATCATCCCATATTTGTAGACAAAACACATCCTTATCCTAAAACAATCAATTTTTTCATTAATTGTTTATAGAATGTTCATAGATAGAATTGTGTCATAAGGCCTCATAGTTTGTGAGAAGAGACCCCAGAGGAATCTCTCTCCTCTAATAGTAATTTCACACTATCTAAAGAAGTGTTCGATCACTAAATTCCCTGTAGTAGGAGTCTCTAAATGTGATGATTGATCCAAAGTCTCAATCATAATATATAGGTCTTGAACAAGGGATGTAAAAAAGAAAATTTTGGATTTAACCTTTGACTATGAGTACTTTAGATGAGGTAGAAAGAAAACAAATTATACGTCAAATCATCCCTAGATCCTCTGGGACATAGGCCTCCACTAGTGATAGTTTTCCTTATCCATGACCACTAGCTCTTTGAGCATGGAAAGGACCTACTAGGGGTCGTGGTGCCAATAATTCAAACCATATGTGACCTTTAGTTTCTCTCTCAACTCCGATTCCACATATGTTTCACTGTAAAACTACATTATCTATCTATTTTTTCATCCTAGGTGGGCCATGAATTATCTCTGTGCTATCTGTATATATGTTCAGACAATCCCATGCAGGATGTCACTATCAGTCACAATAGTAGCACCACCTCTCCATAGTCTAACTAGAATCATATTAAAATCCATGAATAAAAAAATATCTATCCTAATATTACATTTTAAGTGTCTCACATTCTATGATTCATATGTATTCTTTTCTCTATGAACCACCTAAATATTAGATCATGTGTTCCCTCTACCAGCACCAACTATCGGTGTATCCTCAAAAAATTATCTCTCCACCACTAAATCTCGATCGAGTGCCCCATTATAAGTATAGATGAAAAAGGTATCAAACTAGCCAACATATCTCTCTATAGGACCCACTCAAAGGTAAATTCTCAGAAGAATGGATCACGAATGATATCCATAGAGTATCTTGAGAGGTTTGTGAACCTTGATGAATATTCAACCTTAACCATGATTCCATTTTTAGGATGTATAACCTCATGGATGTTCACTAGATACAATATATCTGGAGAGAAATACTATTAGAAAATACAGTCAAAATCTATTTATAGAAGTTTCGTCTTTCTTTACTAAAGAGTCACCATACCCCATTATTTCCATATAGGGCCATGAATATGGTTTTCCTCTAGAACCACCATTAGATATGAAGGTGAAGAAATGAGGTAGTGAACTTATATAACCACATATAGCTTTTCCACAGGTTCTTGTGTATCATTCATGAGATGAAACCTGAGGGTATCTATAAATGAAACTCTTAAAGTATTCTTGTCCTACAAAACTCATCTTTTGGTACTTTCGGTGAGATATTCTACTCAACGGGTGGTGTCAAGACTATTAAACCAAATTCAGGTACCACCTTTTGAATAGGTCCCTATATAGAATCCTTGTCGCTACGTGGTTTATCATCATGATCCTATTGTAAAATAATAGATGTAAATCATCATTGAGGAATCTTGTAACAGAAAAGATATATCACAGTTAAATTTAAATCTAGGTAACTAACTCAAGAAGGACATATAATCAAATGCCCATTATTATATGATTCATGTATCAATGTTACCCTTGTAACTAGTGCTTACATGTACCAAGTAAACAATTATGGTATTATAGTCTTGGTGAATGGATACATTGGCCACTACAGAAACACTGGATTCCCAATACTAAGAGCCAAACTTGAATACATTTATTCTATTTTCCTAGTTCTTGAACCAATGTCATAGTTAAAAAATATCTACACTCTGGTCCATGGATGAAACTTCTACGATACTGTTTCTGATGCTTTTGCAGGGGCGTGTGTGTCCGTCTATTGGGGGACGAAAGGCACTATTTGTGTTGCCCTGCATTCCCGCATTCCAAAGGCAGGCGACATCCATTCCTTGTTTAGGGACGTTTTCTCCTTGATCAAAATGGAATGATCGGATGTTGGTTCTTCCTTTCGCATATTCCTCCTTGAAGCTTATCACCTATTCTGGGTCTCCCTTATAGATTTAATGTGTTGTTCATGAAACTCTTCCCAGTTCCATATCATCATGGATGCTAGTTAATTACACTTCTTCTATCGGGACAGTCAAAGGGGTCCAGTGAGGGCAGAAACCTTTGGTCAGGGGAGTAGTCATATTGGGCATCAATGGCGTGTCTCGATGCTAGAACACAAGCGTATATGGGTTTCTTCACCTTGTTATAGGGCTTCTCAATGGTGCAGATGCCCGAGGCATGCCACATCAAATGCGGGGAATTATATTCCATAGGCATGTATCTAAGGGTTTCCTCAGCTTCCTGTGTTTAACACAGGGTATTCCTCAAGTTTAACATCAAGTGGAGATGGATTATACTAATCAGAAGTAGAGTAAATCATATAGGTTTAACCCCTTGAGGATACAGTGATGTTGAGGCTAATGCGTGGTTAGTTACCCGGTTATAGCTAGGATTAGTGAATAGGTGAATTGGCATGATCTCACCAAAATGTGGTGTACTGGGTAAGAATCATGATGGATGATGGGTGGATGGATGGAGTGGAGTGGTATTGAGACAGGACCATCGCAAGGGATACAGTGAAGTTGGGATTGTTCCTCGAAGAGAATTCCTATGTATCCATGTGGCAGGGAATCAATGTCCACATAGTTTGGTGAATGTAGTTTATCTTAACAACGGCTTACCACGGGTTGGAGTTCCAACGGCTTACCGCTGAAAGGGGCTGATAACTGCTTGCCACTGAATGGGATGAAAACAGATTACCGCTGAAAGGGGATGGACCTCGAGGAGGTTTCACACGTACCTTGTCTAGGAGACAGGGATCAAAGCCCATGTAGTTCCCGATGATGGGAACTAAAATGAATAAGGACCTGGGGTCCAGGTGGATGGTGGTATTTAACCTCAGGGAGGCTTCCGACGTACCCTAGCTTGGAAAAGATCAAAGTCCTTGTAGTTCAGAGTGGGGCTTGGTACACCGACATGAAGATGGTCGGGACCAATGGGGTGTTGGGCATGAACCTCAGGGAGAATCCTACGTACCATACCGTGGAATGGATCAAAGTCAACATAGTTCAGATGGAGGGGGAATTTGGGGCTTACACTCTGAGGAAGCCCAATTTGTTGGTGAACTGGCGTGAAGATAGTCGGAGCGACCGAATTTTGGGCTTGAACCTCCTGGAGGCTTCCTGTGTAACCTTCATTGGGAAATATCAAAGTATTCATAGTTTTAAAATGAGGTCAGTGAACTGCCATGAATAAGTACATGCGGTCCAATTGGATGGTGGTATTGAACCTCAGGGAGGCTTCCTATGTACCTTGCCTTGTCAAAGATCAATGTCCTTGTAGTTTGGGTGGAGGCTTGGTACACTATTGTGAGGATGGTCAGGACCAATGGTGTATTAAGTATGAACCTCAAGAAGGCTTCCTACGTACCATACCTTGGCATGGATCAATGTCCACGTAGTTTGGGATTGGTGGATGTTGAACCGACATGATGGGGGTCGGAATAACTGGGTGTTGGGATTGAACCTTAGGAGGTCTTTCTATATACCGTTACTTGCAATGGATCAAAGTCCACATAGTTTGGGAGTTGGGTGAATGTATTTTAACATCATGCAGGTTGAAAAGGGTTCATGTAGTTTAACGCCAAAAAGACCAAGGAGGACTGACATGAAGGGGATGATATCAATGGATGTTGGGATTGTACCTCAGGAAGGCTTCCTACGTACCTTTCCTCGGCAAGGATCAAAGTCCACATAGTTTGGGATTGTAGGAGTGGGGCTTACACTCTGGGCTACTCTGAATGTATGTCATGGTCGATACTTACTCTAAAAACATTTGATTCATTCTCAGTGTGAGAAACAAGAGGCAAAAAAGACCTGACGATCACTTCATGAAAGGTTTGTCCGTGGGAAGTGAAATGGGGCTTATGTATGGAGCGTCCCAAAGAGGAAACAAGGGCTTGCGTGTCGTTAGCAGCCCAATGAGATAGAGATTGGAAATTACTATAGGATGGAGCCCCGAATGGTGGAAAATTATAGAGGGAGAGGGAAGGGATGACCAAATCCATGTCCCCATTTCTCCTCTTTTCCTTTTTCATAGAATAAGCGAGGAGGAGTAGGGGTTCTTGCTCTTATAGGAAAAGCTAGGGGCTTACACCAAGATGGTTTCTCTTTCCCCATGTAGGATGCATGGGGGGAATTCATAGTTTGACGTCTTGTGCTGAGAAAGAGGGTGCTTTTATGTTTAATTTCCTCCAGATTGGGCGTGGTGGAATCACTCCACACCCCCAACGACATATATAACATTTACCCTCTACAACGTGGTGAAGAGAAGGAATAGGAAACTCCATGGTGAGGGGGTGTTATGGAGTGATCCATTTGGGGGTCCACATTAGAGTTTCTATTTAAAGAAGAAATATCCATTATCTTTCCTATGTGAAGATGCATGAGGTGAATCAATGCTATGGTAAGTGGCCTCCAAGGGTCTTTGAAATCACTTCGTGCAAAACTGGAGGCTCGCACGGGAAAACAATTTTCCAGGAAAATGAGTTCATATGAAGGGTCCTTGTAAAGATCTGGTGCTCCACGTAGTAGATTGTACTTGCGAAGGGGTGTTCTTTGAGAAGTGGGGTGGCATAGCCTAAGAATAGGTCATAGGTGCATGTAAGAGGTGCTTCACAAAGTGGAAAGGTACTCGTGTAGCACTACCTCATGAAGCAAAGGTTACTTGAAAAGCAAGGTGTTGTGAAGTAATGTGATTCATGAAGTACAGTGGCCCAGCCATAGCATGTGGATCACGTGTAAATGAGGGGAATTTCACGAAGTATAAACACTTCACAAAGACTCGGGTCCCCTTGGGAATCCCCTTCCTTCGTGAAGGCCCGTGGGATTCACAAAAGGCATCACTCTCAAAAGAGGGGGTGAAAACAAGGAAAAGGGGTGGCACTTCAAAGAGAAAAAGTACCTCGCATAGCTCATGGATCACATAGTAGAGAGTGCTTCATGATTAGGGTACTAGAATATTGAATGGTCGGATGATCTGTCCTCTGGGATTGTGGGGATCCCTATATTTATTGGCAAGAGGCTCCGTGAAGCAGAGCCCGCTCAGCACGATGATGGGTTTCATTGCTCCGTGGAGGTCTTGAGAATATCAAAGGCATTCATGGAGCTTCCTGCCTCCTTTCTCTACTGTGCGCTCCTGAATTTCAAAGGTGTTTGCAGATCATCCTACCTCATTTCTCTATGGTGGGCTTGCAAACCTCAAAGGCATTCACGGAGCATCCTGCCTCCTTGCTCCGCGGCGACTATAGGGACATAGGGACTCCGTGAAGGGGCTTCACGATGCATCCACTTGGGAATTCTGTTTCTTCTTCTTCATAACACATTTTGGCACCAACAAATCCCCCCCCCCCTCAGTCATGGATCTGAAGTGAAATGAAGGGTCAAAGTCTGAGGGTCAAATGCCAAAATCGCTCGGTTATTCATGATGATATCTCGCAAAGAGGGATCACAAGTCGGATAGCTGATGGGAAGGAAGAGCATGATGTGAAGATCCAAAGGTCTTCACCTATAAATTATGGAGCTGACCTCACTTTTTTTATTTATTCTCACTAAAAATTTGGCCTTTATCACTCTCGAATCACAAAGATCTACGTAATCCACGATTTCTCTTTGCGAATATGGTCTTCTACTTCGCGGCAAATAGAGAGTCTTTGAATTCGCATCTCAACACTTTGCGACTCCGCGTTTGAAGGCTGAGGAAGGGCTCCACGAATACGCTTCGAGAACATGATCCACAAATGATCTTCATGAACCAACCCTAAAATCTCCCAATCAATAAAACTTAATGGCTCATCATGAAGCTGCTCGGGGTGTCCTTGTGGATGCTGCCCGGTGGGATGAGATAACAAACAGTTTGGGTCTAGGTATAGCAACCCAGCCTTTTCTTACATTACAATTACATCATTTTAAAGATAAACAACATAATAGTATTACAAAAAGAGGATCCAAAGGTTTAGTGTCCTGGGAAAACTATCCCCATATATAACAATTACAACATTAGGAATAAACATTTATTTAATTTCTTCTTCTCTAGTTTCTTAATGGAACATGTCATCTCCTTAGTAAATATAGCCACCTGAGGATATACATCAAAAGTGGTGAGATATAATCCTAGTAAGAGGATAGATAAGAACAATATAGCATGGGTTGAGCATAATCATAACATGGGAAAAGATCATGAACATGATAGGAGCATAAATAAAAGACTTGAAATGTGGAAATGGAAAAAAACAATGAAACATCATGTCATAGTGGTTAAATACCACACATAATTGTGAACAAAGCTAGCATCTTGTCCACATAATTTCATATTTACTCATGAGATTAATCACTTTACCCAATGCATTGGAGCACTGTATAATTCCTGGAGCACCCATCGCATTTAAAAATTCATATTGTGTTATATAATTCCGGGCGCACCCATCACATCATAACATTTTCATTTATTATTCATTCCACAATGAATATACAACATAAATTAACATAACTAACACATGAAAAGGAATTTGTTTCATCTCATAAGGACAAATTCATACACTATGGTCTCCCAAAAGAAATAGGGAATAACATACTTGATACAGGAACAGTCAATCTTGAATGAGAAGTAAAAGGTTAGTACTTAAAAGAAGAGTTCTTTTGGAATTGTTTTTACATAAACAATAGTGGTAAAATGTATATCCTAAAAAAGGAATGAAAATGACGAAAAAATTATTTCTTAGGAGTAACGATATCAAAAATAGAGTGAAAGAGGGAGAACCCGAAGGATGAAATGTGGGTTCGAGAATTTCCCTTACCTTGTATCCGAACACTTCCCTCTCTTTAATATCCGATATAACAATATTAAATACATTAATTGAAAAATCCAGAACCTTATGTACATGAATATGGTTTATTATGTTCTCATTAAGTTATTTTATGGGCCTTTGGATGATTTATAGTGTTCAAAAATATTGTTTAGGAATGTTTGTTTTCATGGTTTATTTGAGTGGTTCACTTGTATTCTTAAATTGATGTTCGGGTAGAACATGGGTAACCATCAAGAACTGATATTACATGTTATTAATGATATTAACTAATTTTTAATAATCTTATAATGAATTAAATTAGATCCATGTCGATGAATCATTAGATAAAAATTCGATGATGATTGTTTGGTTTAATTTTGGGATTTTTTCGATCACAATGAACTTGTTTTAATTTCCCACTTATTAATAAGTACATAAGTTAGTTCCAGAACATTAAATAGTAGATAATACATATAATATATTCTTTTTCAACCAAAAAATGGTTTCATGATCAGATATTAAGGTACAAATTGAAGAAGAAAGTATTTTATTCATGAAGGTGATAAATTAACACCTCACGAACAACGTTCTCTTTAAAAAAAGAAAAGGAAGAGGGAAAGGGGTTGGATGATATAATAACCCATTAGCATCACAATATTACATTAAATGTATAATTGTAGAGTTAAAATACAGTTTGGATGAATATAGGTGGAGAGAGATCAAGAAATAAACTTGAACATGAAAGTAAATTATAGGAGAAGATGGAGAGAAATTACCTCTTAAATACTCCTCTTGAGATCCTTCTTAAGGAAGCTAGGATTTGTCTTTTGATGAGACAATCAGCACTCGGATGTGGGAGAGGTGCTAGGGAAGATTCTTGACCAGTGTTTAGAGAATGATTGGATCTTGATAGGTGTGAGGGAATGAGGGTGTGAAGGGTGGTTTTTATAGTTGATGGAAGAGGGGTTTCCTTAATATAAAATTCATTAGTTTATTAATTTCCCCTAAGAAAATTAATAGTCTATCTTGAATGACCATGAATAGTAAATAAGGCATGTGGGTTCGAGATTTGGGTGCTTACATCACTTGTGATGTCAGGAATAGTGGGTTTTAATTATAATGTATTTATACTGTAAATTAATGTATTTTAATAATCACTAAAAAATAAAGTATTTTAGAAAAATCCAAAAAATTTACCCCAACCATTTTTCAACGTGTCAAATCCAAAAATGATGTCCATTTTTCAAAAAAAAATTAAATATGATTAATTTAAAATTTAATTAAAATCATATTTTATTCCTAAAAACAGTTTTAAAACATTCATTTACATATTCTAAAATATAGGTACATTATAATTTCACTTTAATATTATTTATATACTATCATAGATAAGGTTACTATTAATTATGGTATATCACTATTCATAAGGGTATGTTACTATTCATAAGGGTAGTTTACTATTCGCCCTATCTAATTTTTGTTTTATTAGACTCCAAAAATCATCTTGAACACAATCGTGTATGTAAGATTTTCAAAATTCCAAACACAGAATTGAAAAACTTATGTATAAAGATCACTTATCACATAGTAGTTCATTATGTTATGTTTTCATTTTATTTTAGGACATAATTATAATAAGTTAATATTCATTGAAATAAACTTTGGGTCGTTACATTCTTCCCCCCTTATGAAATTTATCCCCCAAGATTTCACTTTACACAAACAGGTGAGGGTGTTTCTCCTTCATTGCCTCTTATAGTTCCCAAGTTTCTTCCTCAAACTTATGGTTACTCCACAACACTTTGACATGGTGGGTTGTCTTATTTCATAAAACCTTATCTATCTGATCCATGATCTTTACTTTCTACTCCTCATAGGAGGGATCATCTTCCAGCTGCACCACCTCTGAGTTTAGTACGTGTGACTGGTCTGGTATGTACTTCCTCAGAAGTGAAACATGAAACTCATCATGAACATGAGCCATATTCGGTTTAAGTGCATGCCAATACGCCACGGCTCCTATGCCATCAAGGATTTCAAAGGGGCCAATGTACCTTTGGGATAGCTTCCCTTTCTTTCCAAATCACATGAATCTCTTCCATAGAGATATTCGAAGGAAGACTTTATCTCCTACTTCCAACTCCAAATCCCTTCGATGGTATCAGCGTTGCTCTTCTACCGACTTTGAGAAGCTTTGATGTGTTTCTGGATGAATTCAACCTTCTCTGTCATCTCTTGCACAAGATCGGGTCCAAGTAGCTTTCTTTCTCCAACATCATCCTAACAGGTTGGAGTTCTAAATCGCTTTCCATATACAGCTTCATATGGAGCCATCTGAATACTTGAGTGGATGTTATTGTTGTATGAGAACTCAACCAATGCGAGATGTTGATCCCATCCACCTTTGAATTCAAGAGAGCAGGCTCTTAGCATATTTTCTAGCATCGGAATATTCCTATAAAATTGGAAATCAGTTTTGGGGTGATATGTCATGCAGAAATTTAATTCAGTACTAAAAGCATGTTGAAGAATCCTCTAGAATTTAGATGTGAACCTTGGATCACGGTCTGAGACAATCGAGAGTGGAACTCCATGAAATCTCACCAATTCCTTCACATATATCTTTGCACGTTGTTCAAGAGATAGATCTTCTCGAATAGCGATAAAATGGGCAGTCTTGGTGAGTCGGTCAACCAAAACCCATATCACATTATTTCCCTTTGACATCTTTGAGAGACCCACGAAAAAGTCCATAGTAGCAATTTCTCATTTCCACATGGGTGTAGGCAATGGCTGCATCATACCTTTGGACTTTTTCCGCTCAGCTTTAACTTACTAACATACCAAGCACCTTGATATATATTCTACAATATCCATCTTCATGTTATCCCACCAAAAGTTTTATTGGACATCACGGTACATCTTGGTACTCCCATGATGGATAGAGAATGTTGAGCTATGTGCATTGTCCAATAGATCATTCTTTATACTGGGTGATGAAGGCACAAAAATCTGTGTTCCAAAATGAATTACACCATCATCGCCAATATGGATCTCTTGCAGCTTTCCTTCCTTCACTACATTCACCCTCTTTTGTATATCCATATCATCCCTTTGGTCTTCTTTAATCTTCTCTTGGATGGATGGTTTCGCAATCATTTGGGGAAGGTATGATGTATCCCCTACCCTTATGATTTCTAAATCCATCCTTTTCATATCTATGAAGATAGGGACTTCCTCAATCCATAACATGGATAGAGTAGCAGGTTCTTTTCTTCCTAGAGCATTAGCTACCTTGTTCGCCTTTCCATGATGATTGTTAATAGGGAAATCTTAATCTTTAATTATCTCTCACCACCAACTTTGACACATGTTGAGTTCCTTTTGTGTGAATATATACATTAGGCTCTTATGGTTGGTGTATATGTCACACTTCTTCATATAATGTTAGTGCCACCAGATTTTCAATGAAAAAATCACGGTTTACAGCTCTAGATCATGTGTTGGGTAGCTCTGCTCATGGATCTTCAACTGTCGTGAGGCATAGGTTATCACATCGTCATTTTTCATGAGTACCCAAACCAAGACTTTCTTTGAAGCATCACTGTATATCACAAAACGTTCTCCACTTCTCGGTAGAGTGAGTACAGGTTCAGTGATCATCCTTCTCTTTGTCTCCTTGAAGGTTACCTCAAATTCTTCCATCCAGACATACTTTACCCCTTTCCTTGTCAACTTAGATAGAGGGCTTAACAATCCTGAGAATTTTCTCACAAAACGTCGTTAGTACCCAGCTAATCCAAGAAAACTACGGATTTCTATGACACTAAAGGGTCTGGGCCATTCCTCTATTGCCTTTGTCTTTGATGGATCCATAGAAATTCCCTCACTTGTGATCACATGTCCAAAGATCATGACTTGATTAATCCAAAATTCACACTAGTTGAACTTGGTGTACAACTTTTCCTTCCTCAATGTCGCCAACACAAGTCATAGATGTTCTTTAAGTTCCTCCATGCTCTTGGATTAGAAGATAATATCATCAATAAACACTACCATAAATTTTTCAAGGTAATGTCTAAAGACTCTATTCATCAAATCCGCGAAGATTGCAGGGGCATTAGTATGTCTGAAGGGCATCACCAAAAACTCATAGTCCCCATACATTGTACGAATGGTAGTGTTATGAATATCTTCTTTATTCACCTTTACCTGATGATATCCAAAACAAAGATCCACCTTTGATAATTATTGAGAACCTCTTAACTGGTCGAACAATTCGTCAATCCTTGGAAGTGGAAAATTATTCTTTATGGTGATCATGTTTAGTTCCTGATAATTGATACAAAGCCACATTGTTCCATCCTTCTTCTTCACAAAGAGCACTGGCGCACCCTAAGGTGATGCACTAGGGTGTATGAACCCTTTGTCCAGATTCTCTTGCAGCTTCTTCATTAACTCCTCCAGTTCGATAGGAGCCATACTATATGGACACTTCGAGATAAGAGTAGCTCCATGTAAGTTTTCAATTGAGAACTCTACCTCACGATCCAGGGGAATTCCAAGTAACTCTTCAGGAAATACATCATTGTTTCCCTCATGATGGGAATTTCCTCATGGATGGAACATTCATTCGACTCAACCATTTGGGAGAGGTATTATTCTTTATAAGGAATCAATACCCACACCATTGAAGGATTCTTCAACTCATATTTTTGATCTTCCTTGCATTTTTATAGGAGCATGGGATGGTTCGTAATATGAAATCATATTTCCTGTTTACGACAGTTGATATGTTCTCTATATAACGAGAGCCAATCCGTTTCCATTATAGCGTCGAATTCCACCAAGGGAAGTATTAAGAGATTTTTTAGAATAATCATTCCACATACTCCAACAAGAGAAGAGTCAAACACTTGGGTTGGAATTATTGCACCACTTGGTGTTTTTATAGATATCTCTACTTCATGGTTTTGGGGCTTCAATTATATAGTTCTAGAAAACTTTCAAGATATAAAGTAATGCTTGAATCATAATCAAATAATACATTGTCCATTCTTGATTGAATAGGAAGTGTACCTTGTATGAATTCATTATCATGATCCGCCTCCACAGTAGTGATGGAATAAGCCTTCCCTTGTTCCTTTGTCTTTGGTGGCTACTGATGCTGATTTCCCTCGAGAACTCGAGGTTTAGTGCACTAGTTTACATAGTGCCCTATCTCCCTACTATTTTAGAATTGAACCATGAGTGGTTCTCTCCTTTCACCGGGTACATTATCCTTACTTTTCATGTCTTTCCGACACTCTTGAGCATGGTGTCCTTCTTTCCCACACTTGAAGCATTTCCCCGTCCCTTTGAGGCAGTTCACATGGTGCAACATTCCAAATTTTTGGCATCTAGGTTGTTGAGTTTTCTTCCCACCGTTATCATTATATCCACCGGCATGAATCTCCATCTTTTGTTTCTTATCACCATATCCATGGGACCATTTTCCAAACTCCATATCCACATTGAGGGCACGTCGAAAAACTTCTTCATAAATCCCAATGTCTCGGGTTGCAAGAGCCTTTTGATGGTGTGGTTTTAATCCACCAATGAATCTATCATTTTTGTTATCATTGTTGATAACAAACCCTGAAGCGTACCTTGAATAATTTGTGAAATTTACTTCATAGGTTGTGATAGATTCTCCTTCTTTTTTGCTTAAGATATATGAATTCTCTCTCCATCTGTGTGTGAAGAGTACGTGGGAAATACTTATTAAGAAATATTATCTTAAAGTCTTCCCATTATATTTATTTAATTTCCTCCCTTGGTCTGGTGTTCTTAATAAAATACCACCATTGATCGGCTTTCCCATCTAGATGATAAATGGATAGTGTCACCTTCTCCATCTCAAAATAGTGAAGCACAGAAAATATCTTCTCCATGGAGTTGATCAACTGTTCTGCAACTAGTGGGTCAGAAGATCCATTAAACGTTGGTGGTCGTTGCTGCATAAAACATTCGATAGCTAGTTGTTCCCTCTTTGGTGATGGAGGACATTCCCCATTATTATGGTTATTTTTTATAACCTGAGATAATTGGGTAAGAATCACCATGATGTTTATAACTCCTCCTCCCAAATCATTGGGGATGTCATTCGGGCAGTCGTTACATTGGTCCTTGCACGAGTTGCTGTCATGATTTATCCTGATTCCCACCATTTTCTAAAATATAAATGGTTATAAAAAAACATAAGTAATCAAGTCCTGAATAACATATTAATTTGCACAATTTATTCTAAAATAATAACATATGGGATCCCTATATAGTGATTCTTGTGTGGATATTTTTAGTTAGTCTCATGCTAGAGTTTTTCCCTGGGATTCACTCATCCTAATTCCCAAATTAACTAAAACTTTCCTCTGATACCAAATATAGTGACCCATCCATTTCATACATTACTATTAAATCATTTTAAAGATAAACAACATAATAGTATTACACATAGAGGATCCAGAGGTTTAGTGTCTTGGGAAAACTAGGACCATACATAACAATTACAACATCATGAATAAACATTTATTTAATTTCTTCTTCTATAGATTCTTAATGAAACATGTCCTATCCTTAGTACATGTCGGCACCTGAGGATATACATCAAAACGGGTGAGCTAGAAGCCCAGTAATAGGATACATAGGAACAATATAACATGGGGTGAGCATAATCATAACATGGGAAAACGATCATGAACATGAGAGGACCATAAATAAAAGACTTGAAATGTGGCAATGCAAAAACAATGAAACATCATGTCATAGTGGTTATATACCATGAAAAAAGTGATCAAAGCTAGAATCAAGTTCACATAATTTCAAATTTACTCATGATATTAATCACATTACCCAATGAATTGGAGCGCTGTATAATTCCGGGTGCACCCTTCACATTTAAACATTCATATTGCGCTGTATAATTCTGGGCACACTCGTCAAATCATAACATTATCATTTATTATGCATGTGTTTCCTCTGGAATTGGGGATGACCTCGTTGATTGAAGGTAAAAAAAATTCCAATCGATTTCTAATGGGTTTCTTGGTAGAACCGAAAACATCCAATGATTTCATGTCCAGTTGGACCTACATTCCAAAGGTAGGTGCTATTTAGTTTTGGACTGATGACGCTTAGGAATTGGCATTGGTCGAGAGGATGGGAGGTCGGACTCATCACACCTTTTTGAGTGGAATTATTGTCTACTCTGGGACTCTCTTTATAGATTTAATTTATGTTTGTGAATCCTTATTACATCACCAAGTATAAAATGAGATTTCCTTTAGATCTGACATTCAATGAATGAAATGTAGGAAATTTAGAGAATCCTTTATATGTATTTGAGGTTCTGCATCGATAGAGAATCATCTGTATTTGTTAGAGATTTTTATTCAATGGTATCCTTCGATACATAAAAGTTTCTTGGTCATTATGATAACCATACTGGATTTAAAGCCACTCATTGGGGCACTTGAAGTTTATTGTCATTCAGAAGGATATAGATTATATCAGAGTTGCGATCATACCCACTGATGGGATACCTACCTATCCTCTATTTTGGAAAAGAAATCAGAACCCACGTAGTTCAATTAATGTAGTATGATGTTTATGCATGATTGATGGCTCAAAGAATGATGTCATGATTACTTTTACACTCTATGCTCACGTGAGTCATGCTCGGTGTGAGAAACAAGCGGTATTGGTGAAACCAGACAATTGTGCCATGAAAGATGCAATGATGTGGGGATTATGTATGTATGACTACCCAAAATAGATGAGGATTAAGATTTACTTCAGGGAATAAATCCAGGAACAATGTCCATAAAGGTATATGAACTTCATGGAGATTTTGATACTCTAACTTGGGGATTACTCCTGAGGAAGATGCCCAAATTAGGAGGGGACTCATGATTGTGTTTTTTTCCTAAGAAGGAAGCCCAGATCAAAATTAAATTAAGACTGGTTAAGAGAAATTAAGTCTTGGGCATACTCTTGAGAAGAAGGCCCAGGTTAAACGGATTTGAAAATTATGGGACTTGGGGCTTACTCTTAAGGAGGATGACCATATTTGAAACTAGGGATTACTCCTGAAAAGGAGGCCCAAATAAATGAGGATTTGGGGCTTACACCAGAAAAGGAGGCCCAAATCAATGAGGACGTGGGTCTTACTCCTGGGAAGGATGCCCAAATTAGGGGATTTAGACTGGGGCTTACTCCTAAAAAGGAAGCCCACATTAATGAGGACTTGGGGCTTACTCCTAAGGAGGATGCCCATATTTGAGACTGGGGCTTTCTCCTGAAAAGGAAACACAGGTTAAAAGAATTAAGGTTGGTGCTTACTCCTGAGGAGGATTCCAAAATATAAGAAATTATAACTTGGGCTTACTCTTGAAAAGGAAACCTATGTTAAAAGAAATTATGGTTGGGGCTTACTCCTAAGGAGGATGCCAAAATTAATGAGAATTTTTATTGGGGCTTACTCATAAGGAGGATTCCCAAATTAAGAGAACTCGGACTGGGGATTACTCCTAATAAGGAGGCCTAGGTTTAATGAAATTATGACTCGGGCTTACTCCTGAAAAGGAGGCCCAAATTAGGGTTCTCTCATCTTAAAGGATGAGGTTGAATGAATGAAATCTCCAACTTTAGTGACAAAATGATGTTTAAATCACTAGGTTTTGAGAGATGTTCCATGGAACTCCTTTCAGATAAGAAATTAAATAAATAAAACATTCCATAAATGGATTTGAAGAGTGTCTTGAAGACTTAATCTTGAATAGTAGAGGTGGAATTGCATAAGATGGGTTAAAAGGGCAAGAAGGGAACCCAAAAATAAAAGCATGTGCAAGTCCTGGGGGGTCGCGCAGGTACTGCGTGGGCACGCAAGTACTGGGCACGTAGGTATACATGCGAGGCACATGGGTACTTGCGCCATCCTTGAATAGTAGAGTAAATACTTGGGCGATTCTTGACTAAAGCCTTTTGAATCATCCTGAGGTAATTTCGGAAGAGTGGCGCGCAAGTTTCAATGAGTAAGTAAGGAGGAACGCAAGTGCGTCCATTTCCATTAAGGGTAAAACACTTAGGCGTGCATGTGTTAGTGAATTATAACACTTAGACATTATTCCTCTTGTTTAGACCTTCCATTCTTGGTAAAGAATTACCTTAGAAGTGTTCGGAAGACTTGATGAGGAGACTTGGGCATTCAGAGCTCTGTATCTGAATTCTGGAAAAATTTCCCTTGAAATGGGGGGCCCACCGGGGGTATTTATAGGCTGGAGAAGACCCTGGGAGGTTTTCAAAGAGGGCGCTCAAGTCACTTGCATGACCATTAGGTGGCACGCAAGTGTACTTGCGCGAGAGTGAGGGATCTTGTGCGACCCAAAGGTATTTGACTCCTTTTTCATTCCTTTGTCTATTTTTATGTTTTCTTCAAATGATGAATCAATTTGTGCTAAGGAATTTCCCTTTGCATTCGTTTAGACTCTGTGAAGTAAATGAGCATAAAAAATGTTCCCCCTCATAGTTGGATCCTAAAGAATAAGGATGTGACTCTGAGGAAAAGAAGAAAACCAAAGGGAAAGAGGCACACAAGTGTTCAGCTCGCAACACTCGTCGTACAAGTGTGAGTCACTCAGGTGTGAGTCATGCAGAGTTGGAGCATGCTGGATTTTAGGTGTGCAAGTGGGCAGCATGGCCTATAAATATGCAACCATTTGTCATGCAGAGCACGGAATTCCGAATTTTGGAGCTCTCACCGCCCAGGTCACCTTCGCTGCGCAAGTTGCTCATTTTGATTCACTGTTTCTTCATTGTCGTGCTACTGTCGAGGTATTTGGACTTGCGTTGTATATAATTGCGCGCCAAAAACTTGTGTGGAACATTAACACTTGCGCGACACATCCATACTTGTGCGCCAAGATTAGACTTGCGCGCCTTAATGCCTTTTCCATTTTTTTTGAATTCCTTCACAAATTTTATGAAAAATAAACTCATTTAAGATTTTATTTATTCAACATTTGTGTAGATTCAATGGATCCCAATAGAATTAGAATGGCTGATGAACTGGAAAGAAAACAACTTGATGATATGATGGACATCATTGACCACGATTATTATACCGTCTGTGATAGCACTCTTCTGGATTTAGCCAAGTATCTGAATAAATATCACATTGATTTCCCAAAACGCACTTATCTACCTTTGTACAGTTATGGTCATCTGTGAGAAGTCACTATTCCAGAAGCAAAGAACTATCTCCCATTTTCGTGGTTTCAGAATTACACCAACTTTGCTTCAGCAAACATCTCATGTGGAGAAGGATTTATAAATGCTGAAATAGTGGAGAAGGCCCACATGATGCATCATAGCCCTTGTACGCCAGATATGAAACCTCATAAGCCTGATATGCAACCACATTTTCACCCTTCAATCTTCCGAAATGCTCAGATGGATCAATCCAAAGGTCAGAAGAAACATTGGGACTTCCGTCCTTGGGGAGATGTGAATCCAACATTGATGTGGCCATACTGGGTGCGAAAAACCTGTGCAGAGTTTGTCGAGAATTTGAAAGAAGTGGTGATATACGAAGTTGTCTGGGTTGGGAAAACATATGTTTACAGAAACGATAACATCGTGCTGGAGATACTCAGCCACTGGAGCCCATAAACTAATTCATTCCATCTGACTCATGGAGAAGTAGGAATCAGTCTATGGGATGTCCATAAGATCTTAGGGGCACCAATTTTGGGAGACATATATGATGAATTCATTCCTCCCATGGTGACATGGGATGATTCAGAGAAGACTCCTGATTTGGCTCGGGAATTATTTAAAATCTTCCACAGGATCAAGAGTTCAGAGACCACCTTGACTCATTCTAGAAATGATATTAATCCAAAGGAATGGATGAATGTATTTATTATTGATAAGAAGGAGAAGGAGCCGAAGGATAAGGGATTAAAGGAGAATGGATCCAATAAGAAGGGGTCCATGGAGAATATTCCAACTCGTCCTACAACTTTCCCAAAAACCGAGAAGAGGGGTGCTCCTGGCACATTCTGGCCAACTCTAGAAGCAGTAGAGTTTCAGAAATGGGGATATGAGGTGAATCAAAAGATCCCAAAGAAGACTCCTCTGGAGGGCTTCTTGGATTTGTGGCTCATCGTTTATCTCTTTCCAGTCAGGGACTCGAAGGGAGGCTTCAGGCCAGGGACCTTCGTTATTGCGGAAAAGTTTGCTGAGGAAAAAATGGTTGGGTTGGATACCCCCATTTTAGCAAATATTCATAGGATTTCACTTCATCTCTACGTGGGTAAATATTCTTTGAGAATAGTGGGACCGTTCCAAGTTTTATGGGGATGGATCGCCACTCACTTCATGACTTATAATGTATAAAATGGAGTACAAATTCCTGGATGTTCTTTCAGGCCATCAGTGCAATAATTCTCTGGAATTGCTCCATTAGATCATAATTCCTATGACATGAATGTGAGGCTAATCATGTTTAAGAAATTCAACTTCTTTCTCTATGGAAATCATCCAACCGAGCAATTTGTTGATGATGGAACATCCCACTTGGATTTGAGTTCATACATGCTGGCCTTTAAAGATGGTGTGCTGGTCTCCAGGATTGACCGAGACACGTAATACGTCAAATGCTATTCAAGATCACCTGGTCCATTTAAAATAGGGAATATAGGTTTCCCAAAACTTTATGGGGGAGGGACTGAATCTATCCATTTAGGGTATGCTCTCTTTTCTGGTTGAATTTGATCACTCTTTCCCTCCAAATATTCCAACCGAGCTGTTAATGACTCAATAGTAGTTATTAACTTTTGAGAAACATCCGATTGATCCTGGACCTAAACAGGTGCAATGACTGGAGTTGGTATAGATGTGGTGGTTGGTACTGCAACTGATGGTAGCACCATTAATTGTTGTTGCACTTGACCTGTAGGATTAGACCTATGATGGTGTACTGATAGAGGAGGATATTCTTGATCCATCTCAGTAGCCACAAAAAATCCATTGGCTGACTAACTCCAACACGCTTAGGAGGAAGACTACATTGAAATAGTTCTACATTCAACCTCCTTAATCCCTTCATTTCTTCCTCCTGTTGTGAAAATCATTACTCTAGTGAGATTGATTGGCCTTCTCAAGAGGAAGGGTATGTAACCTGATTCTTTCCTTTCCTCTTGTTAGATCCCTTTCGCAGAGGGGGAAGTGGGTTACTTGAAAGATTACCTAGATTCTGGGTAATCCATTGATTTCGTGTATGCACACCTTCTTCATTTGTGTCTGTGCGTACAACTTCTTGGGCAAGAACATCTTCATCTGATCCCTCTGAGTGAGCCTCATCTGGGGGATCAGCAACAATGACATTGATGACATTGATTGATTCATAATGCATCACATCCCTTCTATCATCATTTCTGTGATATTGTCTACTTCTATGTCCCTGATGAGACATTGTCCTTTGTTGATTCGATCCATTATGAACTTCTTAGAGAACCGTAATTTAGAGAGAATCTCCAGATAATTTGGCTCTTCGTTCCTCTTGTATATTCTTCCCCAATCAAGAAAATACCAACTTTCGCTGAGGAGGGGATTGGTGATTTGAAAAAGACCCCAGTCCGGTGGACAGGGGCTATTCCTGTAGTTCGTCCTCATCTCCTTGAATCCAATTTGCTAATTCTGAGGGTTGGGTTAAAAGAGTCCCCATTCTGGCTGGATGGGGTGGATCTTGACATGCTATGTCTAAGACATTCTTAAATGCTCTACTGATCTTGTGGACCTTAGTCTGCAAATTAGCTGGATGCACCAACCTTCATCCACTTTTATCACCCGGTTCAAAAGACCATTGGATGATTTCAGACACTTCTGTCACTTGGTGATGTTCTTTCTCCAAACGAGAGGCATGTTCAATATTTTCGTTTTCTTGATGCAGTAGTAATTCAACATCTTTTTCTCTGTATTATTGATTTTAAGAGGAACTAGTTGAAGCCTGTTCTTGGGAAAGCATTTGATTACAAACAAAACCCATTGACTGTGGCCGTTCACGGGTAATAACATTGCATGAGACCATTTTTAGCGGGCTTTGCTGACTCGAGAGCACCGTGAAATGTAGTGCTCCGTGAACACCCCATACTCTGACATGAATACCAAATGGGGAATTGTCAATTAACTAGCGTAATCTTCTTAGTGTGCCAAGGCATGAACGTTAATGGTCTCTCCACTTCTTTTCAGCCTTCGGATATCGAGAGACTGATAGAGATTCCAAGTCAATCTGACGTTGTAACCCTTCTATTATATTAATATGATTTTCATATTCATCATAAGATAATACTTTCTTTTTCAACTGACAAAGATTTTTCTCTATGTTGAGATGAATATTATGAATTCCATCTTCTGTCAACATCTCTGGAATGTCATACTGAGGGTCATCCAGAGGCCAAAACATTACTAGCACTTCACCATTTTCCAGCTGTTTTCTCATGTTCAGTACCTCCTCTTTATCATGAAATGAATATTCTTCTACCTGATTAGACCAGAGCTGGTGCTTACATGTTGCTTCATCAGATTCAACAAGACTGGTAGAGAAATCACTGATCAAACTAGAATATTCATGACTAAGGGGTGTTTCGGAGAATGACCTACAACCTGGGCTATCTTCTTATTGAGAAAGTATTTCCCCTGCTAATGGTAATGCATCAGACATGACTGGCTTCACATTTTCAAGATCCTCAAGATAAGAGGGCTTTCCCATCACTACATTGTCTACTGGAGAATTTTCCAAGCAACGTGTCTCACTACTGCGGAGAGGATTTTCGCAGCGAAATTCATCATCATGGGGAGGACCACCATGGTGGGTTATAGCAAAAGATGAAACATTTTTATCATTATTACCACACATAGGGTTCTTGTGGATCTCATTTGAAGATGAAACTTCGAGATCGACCAAATTGTCATGAAGCAATCCTTCATGAGGAAGTATCTAATGCAGACCTTCAGAATTAATGTCCCGACTATTGGGAACTAAGAGAGCATAATCTTGAGTCGAAACAGATAGTTTTCTGAGTGCATCAAGAATTCCAACATCGAGTAAGGCATTTTTACAGATGGGCCTTTGATTTCTTGACTTTGCAGGGAAGGTCTTCTTCTTAGACGCCTTCTTACTCAATTTGGCAGGTGTGTGTGCCTTCTTAGGAGAAATGATCAGGTTAGGCTGATTATATCCGATCAAACCAGGTGTATGTTCTTGACTTGGTAGTCCGTTCGAAATAGGGGATTACTCCCCACAACCCTCTTGGACTGGAATAGATGTGTCTGTCTGTTCCGGAGTGAACTGTTTATCTTTCACTCCACTGGTAGGGATAGATTTATGTGTATTTCCCTGAGATGCTGCTGAAGATATTATAATATCCTGGCAGGCATCCATAATATGAGCAGGGATTTTCATCTGCTCTTTCACCATTGATAGAATATGCTTGTTGGCTTCAGATGCTGGAATGGGGATATATGTCCATTTAGGGTCTTGGAGTAGGTGAGTGTTCATGCACCTGTCCTCTTTTTCCTATTAATTAATCCTGACAGTACCCATGTGTGGGGGAAAAGAGTTGAGTCTACCTCTTTCTTGTCACTGGAGCTTTCCGACTGACTTCTCCGAATGCTACCAAACAATACGGTTGGAAGTCTTGATCAATACTACCAGGTGTATGTGCATGCTGATTGCACTTTGTCGGATGTGGTTGATGAGATCCATCATATACAGTCAGAGGAGCCTTCTGACTAGTTGATGATTTATAAATAGGTTTATGTTATTGTTTATAGTACTCCACCGGAATTGCTTGGCGGGATTGGCGTGATGCTGCCAGACGAGTCTGCTGGATAACTGAATTAAAACGGACGGGTGTGTGTGCCCACTCATTTCTCTCCACCATGTTAGGTTGGTGGACTTCTCCAGAGATGGCAGAGATGAGAACCTTCTCACTATTGACCGTATTTCGCCTCTGGCGGTTCGTCTTGCCTGCTCGGGTTCGAGGAACCTGAGCTGAATGCCTAGAAGCGATACCCTCACCATGTTGAGGGCGCACTGCTGCAAGAGTCTAGCGGCGATTATTGATGGGATCCCTCTAGAATGACTCTTATCTCCTTGAATTAAGGCCCTGAGGGACCTACTCATTCATCTTCTCAGAATATGGGAGTGAATGGTGATTGCGTTCTGGGGATAACGACCCGAAACGGTTGGAGACGGCAGTTAGGACCGCCTACTTCTTGATCGCTGGTCATTGCTGTCTGGACGACCAGGTTAAATTATTGACTTAGAGGTAATGTCAAGTAACCTCCAGAGTCGGAATAGTACCATTTTGATAGTACTCCTTAACCAGCGCATTTGATACCCAGCGTTGAAGACGCTAAGTAAGTGATTTTTTCCATAGAGCGGACGATGATCCAGCAGAAGTAGCAGTAGTGGAATTTGCAGTAGAAGTTTTCACAATAGATGTGTTCATGAGTGTAAACTTGAGAGAAGCCATTTTTGTATTGCAGAAGATCTCAGAAAAGAGTGCATGTTTGATATAACAGACATAATCAAGATAAGTCTGGCCACTACATCTTTTTTATGTGCAAAATATGTTGTTGATTATTTTTTTGGCCCTCTAATTGAGATTTAAATAGGGGCCTAACAAGTAAGATAAGCATCATTTTAACATGGTTTAAGGATTCACATCGGGTTCGCCATTTTTTGTTTCCTCTGGAATTGGGGATGACCTCGTTGATTGAAGGTTAAAACATTACAATTGGTTTCTAACAGGTTTGTTTGTATAACTGGAAACATCCAATGATTCCATATCCATGTAGACCTACTTTCCAAAGGTAGGTGCTCATTAGTTGTGGGATGATGAGGCTTAGGGATTTTCATTGGTCAAGAGGATGGGAGGTCGGACTCATCACACCTTTTTGAGGGGAAATATTGTCTACTCTGGGACTCTCATTATATATTTAAGATATGTTCGTGAATCCTTATTACATTACCAAGTATAAAATGATCTTTCCATTGGATCTGAAAATCAATGATTGATATGTAGGAAATTTAGAGAATCCTTTATATGTATTCAAGGTTAATCATCGATATAGAATCATCTGTATTTGTTAGAGTTTCTTAGTCAATGGTATCCTTCGATACATAAAAGTCTCTTGGTCATTATTATAACCATACTGGTTTTAAAGCAACTCAGTGGGGCACTTTATGTTTATTGTCATTCATAAGTAAATGGATTATTTAAGAGTTGGGATTGTACCAGTTGATGGTCTACCTATGTATCCTTTGTTTTTGAAAAGGAATCAGAACCCATGTAGTTTGAGTAAGGGAGTATGATGATTATGCATGATTGATGGCTCAAAGAAAGATTTCATGATTACTTTTACACTCTAATCAAAGGTGAGTCATGCTCGGTGTGAGAAATAAGAGGTATTAGTGAAACCAGAGAATTGTGCCATGAAAGATGCAATGATGTGGGGCTTATGTATGTATGAATTCCCAAAATAGATGAGGATTAAGATTTACATCAGGGATGAAATCTTGGAAAAGGTTCCTAAAGGTATATATACATCATGGAGATTTGGGTACTCTAACATGGGGCTTACTCCTGAGGAATATTCCCAAATTAGGAGGGGACTCATGATTGGATTTTATTCCTGAGAATGAATCCTAGATCAAATGTAAATTAAGACTGGTTATGGGAAATTAAGGCTGGGGATTACTGCTGAGAAGAAGGCCCAGGATAAAGGGATTTGAAAATTAAGGGACTGGGGGCTTACTCCTAAAGATGATTCCCATATTTGAAACTGGGGATTACTCCTGAAATGGAGGCCCAACTCAATGAGGACTTGGGGATTAATCCTGAAAAGGAGACCCAAATCAATGAGGACTTGGGGATTACACCTGAGAAAGATGCCCAAATTAGTGGACATTGACTGGGGATTACTCCGGAAAAGGAATCCCACATTAATGAGGACTTGGGGCTTACTCCTAAGGAGGATGCCCATATTTGAGACTAGGTCTTACTCCTGAAAAGGAAACCTAGGTTAAAGGAATTAAGGTTGGGGCTTACTCGTGAGGAGGATGCCCAAATATGGGAAATTATAACTGGGGATTACTCTTGAAAGGGAAACCCAGTTTAAAGGAAATTATGCTTGGGGCTTACTCCTATGGAGGATGCCCAAATTAATGAAAATTTGGATTGGGGCATACACCTAAGGAGGATGCCCAAATTAAGAGAAATTGGACTGGGGCTTACTCTTGACAAGGAGGCCCAGGTTAAGGGAAATTATTACTGGGGATTACTCCTAAAAAGGATCCCCAAATTAGGGTTATCTCATCTTAAAGGATGTAGTTGATTGAATGAAATCTCTATATTTAGTGAAATAAATATGTTTAAATAACTAGGTTTTGAGAGATGTTCCACAGAACTCCTTTCAGATAAGAAATTCATTGAAGAAAACAGGCCATATATGGCTTTGAAGAGTGTCTTGAAGCATGAATCATGAATAGGAGAGGTGGAATGGCATAAGAGGGGTTAAATGGGCAAGAAGGGCACCCAAAAATAAAAGTGCGTGCAAGTCTTCGGGGGTCGCGTAGGTACTGTGTGGGCGCGCAAGTTCTGGTCGCGCCGGTATACCTGTGTGGAACATGGGTACTTGCGCGATCCTTGACCAGTAGAGTAAATACTTGGGTGATTCTTGACCAAATCCTTTAGAATCATCCTGAGGTTCTTCCAGAAGAGCGGCGCACAAGTTTCAATGAGTAGGTAAGGAGGCGCGCAAGTGTTTCCATTTCCTTTAAGGGTAATACACTTAGTCAAGCAAGTGTTAGTGAATTATAACACTTAAACCTTATTCCTCTTATTTAGACCTTCCATTATAGGTAAAGAATTACCTTAGAAGTGTTCAAGTGACTTTAAGAAGAGACATGGGCGTTCAGAGCTCTGTATCTGAATTCTGGAAAATTTCCCCCAGAAATGGGGGGCCCACCGGGGGTATTTATAGGCTAGAGAAGACCCTGGGTGGTTTTCAAAGAGGGTGCGCAAGTCACTTATGCGACCATTAGGCGGCCCGCAAGTGTACTTGCATGATAGTGAGGTAACTTGCATGACCCCAAGGTATTTGACTCATTTTTCATTCCTTTGTCGATTGTTGATGTTTTCTTCAAAAGATGAATCAATTTGTGCTAATTAATTTCTCTTTACATTTGTTTAGACTATGTGACGAAAAGGAGTGTTGACAACATGCCACAATGAATATATAACATAAATGAACATAACTAACCCATTAAATGGAATTTCAATCATGCTATAAGGACACATTCAAACACTTTGGGCTCAAAAAAGAAAGAGGGAATAACATACATGATACAAGAACCATCAATCTTGAATGAGAAGTAAAAGGTGAGTACTTAAAAGAAGAGTTCTTTTGGAAAACATTTTGTTTGACATAAAACATAATGATATTTTTTTATCCCAGAAAACGAAAGAGAATGATGAAAAAATGATTTCTTATGAGTAAAAATATCAAAATTGGAGTGAAAGGGGGAGAACTTGAAGGATGAAATTTGGGTTTGAGAATTTCCCTTACCTTGTATCTTAACGCTTCCTTCTCTTTAATCTCATGTACAACCATATTAAATACATTAGTGGACAGTTAAAAAACATTTTGTACATGAATATTTTTCATTATGTTCTCATTTAGTTATTTTATGGGCCTTTGGATGAGTTATAGTGTTCGGAAACATCGTTTGGGAATGTCTGTTTTCAGGGTTAACTTGAGTGGTTCACCTGTATTCTTAAATTGATGTTCGGGTAGAACAAGGGTAATCATACAAAACTGATATTACATGTTATTAATGATATTATAGAATTTTTAATTATCTTATAATGAATAACATTAGATAATATATATAATATATTCTGGTTCAACCATAAAAATGGTTTCATGACCAGATCTGATGGTACAAATAAAGAAGAAAGCATGTCGTTCTTAAAGGAGATAAATTAACACCTCACGAACAATGATCTCTTTAATAAAATAAAAGGAAGAGGGAAAGGGGGTGGCATGATATAATATCCCATTATCGCATCATAAAATTACACTAAATGTACAATACTGTAGTTACAATACCATTTGGATTAATACAGGTGGAGAGAGATCATGAAATGAACTTGAACATGAAAGGAAATTATAGGAGAAGAGGGAAAGAAATTACCTCTTTAATCCTCCTGTTGAGATCATCCTTAAGGAAGCTAGGCATGGTCTTTTGATGAGACCTGTAGGTCATGGACATGGGATACGGGCTAGGAAAGTTGTTTTAGGAGAGTTTAGATAAGTCTAGGAGCTTGAGAGGTGTGAGGGAATGAGGGTGTGAAGGGTTATTTTTATAGTGGAAGGGAGAGGGGTGTCCTTAATATAAAATTCATTAATTTATTAATTTCCCCTAAGACATGAAATAGTGAGGCTTGAATGACCAGGAATAGTAAATAAGTCATGTGAGTTCTATTTTTGGGTGCTTACATCACTTGTGATTTCTGGAATAGTGGGTTTTAATTATAATGTATTTATACGGTAAATTAATGTATTTTACTATTCAACAAAAATTCATGTATTTTAGAACAATCCCAAAATTTTACCCCAACCATTATTCGACGTGTAGAATCCAAAAATGAAGTCCATTTGAAAAAAAAATATTTTTCTAAATATGATTAATTTAATATTTAATTAAAATCATAGTTTATTACTAAAAAACAATTTTAAAACATTCATTTGCTTATTTTAAAATATTGGTACATCATACTTTCACTTGAATATTATATTTATACTATCATAGGTAAGTTTACTATTAATTAGGGTATATCACTATTCATAAGGGTATGTTACTATTCATAAGGGTAGGTTACTATTCACCAAATTGTTTTTGTTTTATTAGACTCCAAAATTCATCGAGAACACACCCGTGTATACCATATTTTCAAAATTCCAAACACAGAAGTGAAAATTTTATGTTTAAAGGTCACTTATCACTTAGTAGTTCATTATGTTGTTTTTTCATGTTATTGTATGAAATAATTATAAGAAGGTAATTTTCATTGAAAAAAAATTGTGTCATTACACAAGGGGAGTTAATTTAGAGTCACTCTGACCATGACTCATTGGTGGCACTGCTATCGGACAGCTAGAAAAACTACCCACTGTGTAGGAGGTTTCCTTTTTAGGGATTCAGGTTGAGGGATGACGTCCTCATCCCTGAAGAAAGTTGGGATGATCCAACTTACTGGTTCAGGAGCACACCGTGCCAGCACCAATGGTTTAGTGCGGCCGACGGTCATGACTAGGAGGACTTCACTCCCATCATTGCTGAGTGATTATACAACCACCTGAATAATGTCGATGGGAAGGAATTGCAACAGGAGAAGTCCACCCCCCCTGCTACACCACACAATCTTGAATGAATCTTCGAAGAACCCGTGGAAGGGATGGTCTGAGGAGTGGGACCAATGCTTGGGCGAAAAATTCACAGATGGTTGGGCCTGGGCTTACATGGTAGGCACCTCATGTGAGTAGTTTGGGGATGATATAAGGAGAGTGGCCTCGAATGAGGCTGCTTGGGCCCCCCAATTCCACATATATCAACTAAATTTGCTGATTCCAGAGCTATTGATCAGATGGTCATCAAGGACTAATACATTCCACTTACACCACAGGGAAGTCGATATCAGCTTGTGGGATGTCCACCAGATCACGGGGAGTCCCGATATTGGGGTCGATGTATGAATAATTCCTCCCATTCATGAGTGTGTGGGAGGACCCAGAACAAATGTTGTGGCTGGCGATGGCACTGATGGAGCTTGTGCCGGGAGAGGACAAAGAAGCAGTAAGGGATGTCCACTTCAAGCAGTGGCTCAGAAAGTTACAAAAATTCCTGGAAAATATGAAGTTTCCAATGATGACTCAGACTTTCCTGAAGGGGTCTCGGAGTAAAGAGAACTCATACAGGTTACTATTAGAGGAAAGCCACTGGAAGACGTGGGGATTCAGTGTTAGCACCATAAAATAACCAATAGTCAGTCTGATAGCATTTATCATAGCTCTTATCTTAGGTTGGATCCTTATTGTGAGGGATACTAACATGGGAGTGAGACTAAGAACATTTATCATGTCATCCGCATTGGCGATAGGAGTGCGGGTAAAAATAGGGATCCCGTTGCTCACCAAACTGTATAAGATGCTATTGAAAATCAATGAGTGGAACATGACATAGATGATACATGGATAATTCCAAAAACTGTATGGGTGGATTATGGTGCACATCAGGGGGGTTAATTAGTATCATAACCTCATCTCTCCTTTGGGGTAAAAAATTATCCCATCCATCCTGAATGCTGCCGAGAGCTTTCCATCCAAGTTGACCACACCGTCAGTTCTGAACTAGGTGTGGAAGGTGGAGGGGTTCATTTTTCACCAGTTTCTGTTGCTGACGGGGGAGTTCACTGATGATGGCCAAGGAACGAAAGAGCACCAAGCCTATCTCCAAAACATTGGAGGTGGAGTGCTGGTGGAAATGGTGGATCGTGAGACCCTCTGCGAGTCGTACACCCCACACTAGTTTTCAAGGCAATTTCGGTGCATGTAGAAACTGACCCCACAAGTCCATATGGGGGTGCATTTTGAGGAACACCTGTTCATGATTAGGAAGATGTGGCTCATGTTTATGCTGGAGGATGAAATAATGTGGAAAGAGTTTCCTCCGCTGATAGCTATCCTCGGGCTACTGAGGGAATATGCCCAGTTTTGGGAGGCGTCCTACCCAGGGGATATGTCGAAGCCGCCAACAATTTCTGTCGATGATGGCATGCCTCCTTAACCTCGGGGCAGTGGTCAGAAGGTGAAAAGGTCATCCGGTGGTGGCTGGGCTGTTGTAGCGGCGAGGCCCACACCAATTGAGTGGGAGGCAGTAATGGAAACGGGATCGGTGGTCCATGATAAACAGAGCCATCCAGAGGGGAGGCCACCTAGAGGTTTCTGATGAATACCTACTCAGGCTCCAGGGAAGCGGCTGTGCCATATAGACATGCCAGATAATGCTATCTTCCCGGAGGCCTTGGACATCTGGGAAGTCAAATAGAAATTCCTCAGCGCGTCTGAGATGTGGAAACACTTGAACCGTCTCAGGATATACTTTCCAGGGGTATGCCCTATCAGGGCCGGCTTTGTGATGTATCAGGAAGAGGAAGATCAATACTTGGCAGAGTTGGAGGACTTCGTGCACTCCCTGGGAGCCCCGCGTCCGATGACAGATTGAGTCAAGGTGTTTCTCAATCGCACTACTCCCCCATAGTTGTCAGTAGCTAATATAAGGGAGTGTTTCCCTCAGTCAGAAGAATATGAAGAATCCTCTTCTGGGGACAAGGGTGGGAGAGAGTGTTTGTTAGAGGATGGTGATGTTGGATATCAAGACTCGGATCTGAATGATTTTGTTGAGGCCTTAAAGGTGAAAGTCATAAACGCCTTATTGAAGGCATTCATTGAGGTCATTCTGGAATCTTTGCTAAAATTTGAATAATGAAAGAGGGTCTCACACACAAAAATCATTATCGCCCCGTTAGTGGACACAGATGCAAGGCCTTTGGTGTCCATGCCTGTCACTGCATCCATTTATACGTCCAGTGTGTACAAGACACCTGAGGTGACCCCTTTAGAGCAATCAAATCTCCCAATAATATACGGAGGACCACGACTTGGGGACCCGACGACATCCACACAAGAACAAGAGTAGGAATTCTATCTCTGTAAGTCCCCTCAACCAATCTCATGACTTCCAGCCCCTGATCATGTTAACTGATATCCATGTCCCTATTTTGGTGTGTACAGTTCTTCATTGGGGTTGGGCTACTACGGCTTGGTTGGTCGGGGTTTCTTGAGGCACCTTTCCCAGAGGAATGTCAGTGATCGTGGAGGAATATGTCCAGACTAACCAAACTAATACATTCCTGATCACTGGAAGGACCTTTAGTGGGGATTTTCTTGAGATCATTGAGGTGTGATCTGATGCTGAGAATATATATCAGATAGCCTAAATCCTGCCACGCCTGATCAAACGCCAGATGTGGTCCCTATTGACAAGTTCCCAATGGGATTTCACGCATATGAGCCTTCCAACCACACTAACGGGGATGAGAAGACATATGAAGAAGAGGAAAACAAAATAGTCCATCACCGGTCATGGAAGCTACTCAAGCGCTTCGTTAATAACACCCCCAATCACTTTTGTTGGATGATATGGACAGACTTCGGTTGTGACTGCGCAAACTGTGTGTTGGGGGAGTGGATGCCCAACATCCTCACATGCTCGTCCAAGATCTTATGGAAGAGAAGATTCAGGAGTATGACCGTGGCCTCCATGTGGGTTGGAAGAAGAGAAATTTACTGAACGTCAATAAATCCCGGGAGGCCAAAAATGATTTTCATCAACTGTAGAGTTGGAAAGAAGAGCAATCAACCTCCCTCCAGGCTCAATCAGATCTAATACTGTGACTGGAGGCCCAGTTGGTAGAGGCCGAAGAGAGCATGAAGGATGATTCTGAAGAGATGATCATCATCCATGCTAGTGTAGAGCGGGCCCAAATAGTGGCTGATGAATTGCACCCCATCGCTGCTAAGGAGGAGAGAGAGCTGAACAGGAGACCGAAAATCCTTGACATCACAAGCCAAAGGGTGGGGGAGCTGAAATGCTATATTGACGGGGTTAACTCGACTATCGGAGGGGTCGATCCTTGGTTTTTTTAATTCACATAACCTTTCAATGCAATTTTAGGCTTTGATCATTTTATGCTAACTTCATGCATGAGTTCTTTTATTTGTGTTGGTTTATTGCATCCCTTTGACATTCATGCGGCATCCACTGATCATTCCCTAAGATCACTAGGGTCGTGCCCAATGAAAGAAATAAGGGATGAAAACCTTATTTCTCCATTAAAACGTGGGAGTGAAAACCATGATTTAGGTATCCTGGGGATTGGACAGACAATCAGGATTCTTAGAAAGAAAGTGGAAAAGTCTCGGCTGGAGGCGAAGATCATCGAACAACCAAAACATCATTTTCGTGCTCTTGTACACGAGCAGGGAAACACCAGTGGCATTGAAATTAATCCGAACATAGGAAAGTGTGAAGTGTGAATTACAATACCCCAGATTCAAAACATTGTAGGGGTTCCAGGAAAACAAAAGGATAACTATTGAACAAGTTTGAAACACAGTATCCTAATTGTGTTATCCTTAAATGGGGATAACAAATGAGGGCCTATCGCTGACCCGGTTTGAAACACAGGGCCTGTCTCAGAATGTTATAAACTAGTATTCTAGAACATTGTCCCAGGATTGTAGGCGAGCCATAGGCCGAGAATCCATACTGTTAGGGGATTCATTTTGATGTGAATGAGGACGTGGGTCTGAATAAACGGCACATAGAACATGCCGGGTGTAGTGATGGGTTGTTCTAATGTAGTATAACACTCTTGAAATTATGCCACTGTGGTGTAAACACATTAGGTGGGCATATCAGTATGATCATGGATCATTCCTAATTTCAGACAGGATCTCTCTAGCGAGGAAACTGACACATCCTTTGACTAACATAGGGAATCCTGAACTTGTTTTGGGTGGAGCTATAATTTCATGGTTCCCCAAAAGAGTTCTGGACTAGTGGCAAAAAAAAGAAATGAGGGGGGAATGAGGATTATGATTCCCAAGGCTAGACCCAAGGTGTAACACTTTGGTGTCTCTAAGTATCTCATAAGAATGATAATTAATCAATATTTTGTTCTTGAAAATGGCGTGGGAAGGGGCCAACACTGATAGGTAAGATCCTTCCTAGAAAGGGATTTGGCGCATCTCATGATTAACATGGGGCATCCTGAACATGTTCATGGTAGAACCGTAGTTTAGTGTCATGCAACAAGGGTATAAAGACTCGTGCAATTTAACATCATGCGATAGGACGAATAATGATAGAGGAGATCCTATGAAGGCATTATGTGGTGTAGTAGCCATAAACCCAACTTGAATGAGGAAATTAGAAGTCCATGTCACATCATGTATCCCTAGATGAAGGATTTAAGGTTAGGGGACCAAAATTGAAAGTTAGGTTGGGCCCGAAGAAATGTGGTTTGGCATTCCTACGTACACCATTAGGATGGGAATGAAGCCTCATGTAGTTATGGGGGATCAGTTTAACGACATGCAGGACAAAGGGAATGGCTATGCCATTAAACATCCAACCAGAACTGTTAAGCCCATGTGAGTCGTGTTCGATGCGGGAATGATGAAGTGGTGGTGGTACTTTCATGATATAGGAAGGAACATGCTATGGGAGAAGGGACATTATGTGAATGTCATCCAAGCGACACTAACATGTCCATGTGACACACCTTGATGCACGACTGAGTAAAGCTGAGTATCTCGGAATTCCACTTGAACATTGGAATTGGAAATATGTGAATAATGATGCTCGAGATCTGGAACACAATGATGGCAGCGTGAAGATAGGGGAGTAATGTTGACCATGTTTGAATGACAACATCCTAATCGTTTTGGCCTAATATGGGGACATACAGATGAGGGTCGACTACTGGCTATGATCGAAACACGGGACCTGTCGCAAGTGTCGCCCAGGATCTTTAGGGGCGTTGTCCCGAGATGGTAGGTGAGCCGAGGCGGCATGAGACCAGGCCATGAAGGGAGTCCCTTTGGATGTGTAATAGTATGAGTATCCAAATAACGAGATCATGAATCTTGGACATGGAATTAGGGGAATGTCCCCATGAAAATCCCATTCTTTGGGACCTTTTTCTAAATGCATCTAAGCACGACAGTGAAACATATCAGATAGAGGGAGTTGAGTCCCTTCCTACGGACAATGGTCTTGGGGTCGCACACTTTTGACTTAAGGTCCTAGGGTGGACCCTTAAGGGTCTCTTGATTTAATGGACAATGCGTAGGGTGGAGAAATAACAAAATGTGATGCGCAATTCCCCTGGGGAGATCTTAGTTTTGGGTCATAGAACTCGGATCGTGGTAGGAAAATACATGGGATGTACATGGTGTGGATATTTGAAAAACCCAATGTGAACAAGAACCCTAGAGGTACACGCCACACCACATGTTCCCAAACATGTTCGGGCTAAGGGGCCATGAATGAGGGGCAAGATTGTAAATTCCTGGGGCTGGACCTGGACACCAGATGCATGGGCATTTCTATGTATCCCATAAGGATGAGAATGAATCCAAACGTTGTTCTGGAAGATGTTGTGTAGTTTAACATCTTGAAGCATGGAAGTGAATTTCTATTAGTTTATGGTCATATAGTTTGGACCATTAATGGTAGAAAATTTGGGAGGTTTCAGGTCAAGGGACCAAAAAAATGGTTAAGCTGGGCCCGAGGAAAGGTGCAAAAAATTTCCTACATACGCCATGAGGATGGGGATCAGAACATACATTGTACTATAAAAAAACTTAGTTTATGTTCCTAGTGGTCAGACCAGGAATGGTAGAAAATGTGGTAGGTGCACATTGATGTAATTACACAACACGACGTGAATAAGGACTTGGAGTCCGGATCATCGTGCGCTTCCCGGGGGAGGATTCAGGTCGAGGGACTAAAAAAAGTTAATCTAGGATCAAGGCAAGGTTCACACACATTACTATAATCCCTATGAAGATGGGTATCAAGACATACATATTTCCATAAGATTGTATGGTAAGATACTAGTGCTAGGGACAATAAGGTTTTGTGGGTCTGGCCCTTGCACCGAAAGGAGTGGTATTTGATATATCTCATTTGTCCTTTAGGATTAATGGGGTTTTTTTGTGAAGCATCATACCTAGGATATACTGGCCATGAATCACCACAGGAATGAAGTCATATGCTGGTGTTGAAAAATGGCATAGTGTGTGACCGATAGCAAGCATGATGTCCCCTCGAGTGAGGACACCATGATGTAGTGCTGTTTTTTCATCGTGCGGACAGGACGATAATTTCACATTTTAGAGTTAGGTGATGGCACCCAGTGACACGGTTTAACGTCATATGGCCTGGACGCATATAGGGGAGATGCGGTTCATGAGGGGAATTCCCATGATCTGATAAAATGTACCAGACGTGAATGAGGACCAGGTCCACATCACACTATGTGCGGTTTCCTGAGAGAAACATCGAGCCGAGGGGCAAAGAAATATTTGAGGAAAAGGGGTAGGAGAAACAAGTTCCCAATCGAGATGGACCTGGATATGAGATGTTTTGGTGTTCTCACGTATCCCATGGGGACGAAAATCAAGACACATGTAGTTCTTGAAGGTGCAGTTTAACGTCTGGCGGGATGATGTACTGTTTATTGTTGTGCGAGACATGAAGTAGGAGGGACTAAATCCTAGGATGGGGTGTACATGGTGTGGAAAATACTAACCTGATGTGAATGAGGACCTAATCACATACCATGCCACGCAGTCCCATATGAGTTACAACCCTGAAGGCAGAACAGAGAAAATCAATGGAACTTGAGTTGGATCCAAAGAAAATATTCCTAGGTGCTCTTACATATCCCATGATTATAGTAATAAATCTATAGGTAGCTCTAGAAAAGATCTTAGTTTATGGTATTAGAGCTCGGACCATGGATCATCAAATTCCTTCAAAATAGGCAGAAAACTCAGTCCAATCACTATGCCAACATGAGTTGAACTCGGTGTAGGAATCAAGGGAGGCCGAGATCATTGAAATACATGGAATTCGCTTGAATATGAAGTCAGTGAGGTGCCCCAATGAATTCTGGAATGTGACCTTGTACTCCTAAAGTGAGAATGTTCAATGAGGTATAACACCAGAAGTGTTGAAATTCTACTTGGACATGATGGGGTGGAATGTAGAGTGAATCATTTGACCGATATTTTGGGATTAATGGGTTGGTGTGATGATGGAGGATAAATTTTGAACATTATCATGACACAGTATCCATATCGTGTGACCTGAAATGGGAACAACAAATGAGCATCGACCGCTGACCATATTTTCAATATGGGACTTATATAAATTTTTTGTTTGAAACCCTCAGAGATGTTGGCCCGTAATGGTAGGTGCGCCCTTGGGCTGAGCATCCATGCCATTCTGGGGTCCTTTAGGTTGTAAATGATAATGGAATACCTAGTAAAGGGGAACACAAATCCTGGAAGGTGGGTGGGAGAATGTCTAGATAAATTCTATCACTCCAGGAACTGAACTAGATTACTCTTGGGCACATTGGTGAATCACCGTAGAGGGTCTAGGGGCTCAACTTGGGAGCAAACAACATGAAGAGATGAGTATAGAGTAATTGGAAAGATAATTATCTCAAGAAAGAGGAAAATGGTGTGGTTGTTACAAACCAAATGTGAATTAAGGCATAAGCATGTACCACACCATATATCCACCGTAAGGAAGAATACATGCCAAGGGGCCTGGATAACATGGATATGCTCAGAAATGGGGCTAGGCCAATAGAAAAAATATTTGTAAATTTCTATATATCCCATAAGGATTGGAATCAAGCTACACTATTTCTAGAAGATTTCAAGCAGTTTAATGTCTTGTGTCATGGACATGGGGTAAGGGCAGGATACCTCAACGAGGGACGTGTACAGCATGATGAGTAACCCGATGTGAATGAAAGAATAATCATGTACCACACCATATAGTCCTAAGAGATACCTCGAGACCGGGGTCCGGGAAGGTCGAGGGACCTAAGGTTGGGCTACAAATAGAAGATCACAGTAACTATATAGTTTAACGTCTTACAAGGAGGATAATAATGATCTTAGATTAAGTTTATAGAGCTCGGACCGTAAATTACAAGTTTAATGCCATATTCATGGGAACTGAATGAAAAGGGAG
This sequence comes from Viscum album, assembly GCA_963277665.1. Taxonomy (NCBI): domain Eukaryota; kingdom Viridiplantae; phylum Streptophyta; class Magnoliopsida; order Santalales; family Viscaceae; genus Viscum; species Viscum album. The sequence continues at coordinate 213,201,594 of OY728119.1, read as the reverse complement.
AATCATGGTGCCTATGGAAGGCCACTAGGTGGAAATAATGATAAAGGGTAGTTGTTGACCAAATTCACAACATATCATCCCTTCCCCCATTGTGTGACTAAGGTAATCAATTCGGCATCCACCATTGACTGTATTCAAAACAAGGGAATTGCACCAATTCGACTCTCAAAATCCTCGGGAAAGATGGATCGTAATGGTAGGATAATCATTAGGCTAAATATCCATGCCATTCAGGGGTCATTTGGGATATTACATATAATGGAAACCCAAATTATGGGGCTCACGAAACATGGTGGAGCCTATGTTTGTGGAAGGGACGATATGGTGGAAGGAATTTCTCATGGAGATGTGTGGGGTGTGGAAAAATATTCCCACGTGAATGAGCAATTGGATTCTAGATCACACCTTACACTCTCGAATCATGACCATGACCAAGGGGCCGGAAGGATCAAGGGACCGAAAAGGGGTGAGGTGCCCGAGGGTTGAGGGACCCAAGGGGAGATTCTAATGCTTTGGCTGGGCCGATAGACAAAATTTCTGGGCAGTCCTACATATCCCATGATTATGGGAATCAACCCACACGTAGTTCGGTAAGGCCATGTCGTTTAGCATTTTGCGATTAGGATGTGGGAGAAAAGAATAACAAGAAGGGAGAACATGGTGAGACCATCATACTCCTGACATAATTGGGAGCTAAAGAATCCTGCACTACACCATGTTTCTCCAGGAGAAATATACCTAGGGGGAATAGTCAAAGAATATAGTTGGGGGGTTGGACTCAAGATGTAGCGTCTGAGCATTCCTACGAATCCCATGAAATTGGGAATCAAGCAGAACATTGTTCTTGATGGTGCAGTTTAACATCTTTTTGGATGATTTATAGTTTAATGTCATGTGGGACATGGAAGTTTATGTTCTTGTAGGACCAACAGTTTAAGGTCATGCGGGACCGGGTGCAGTTTTGGGTCGTGCCAGACCCGACTGTTTAGGGTCATGATGGACCTAGTGGCTCAGGAAAATTATTTCTTGATGAACTTGAGATTGTTGGGAGGAGTTATATGCTCACCATCCATGGTGACCAGGGAGTATCCTCCATTGGTGTAAACCTTGTGGACAATGTACGGTTTTTTCCATTTGGGCTCCAACTTGGGTGGTTTCTTACTAGGTATCATTGGCACCCTGAGGGCCAATACCAAGTCTCCATGAAAGAAGGAGCATAGGTGAACCTTCTTGTTAAAAGCTCTGGCCATCTTGTTCTGGTGCCATTCTAGATTTTGCAGGGCATGAATCATGTTCTCGTCGAGTGCTTCAATCTCAACTAGATGAATTTCAGCTAATTTATCTGTAATTTGTTGGTTATAGAACTTTGTGCATAATGAAAAAAACTGAATCTCAATGGGTAGGATGGCCTCCGTTTCATACACAAGGGAATATGGAGTCACCTGGGTGGAATTACGAGTCATCATCTGGTAATCCCAGAGGGCATTGGGGAGATTTTCTAGCCAACTCTTCTTGTTCTTACCAACCAATTTATTTCAAAATGTTATAGATGGTTTTGTTCAACACCTTGATCTTCCTGTATTCATGCACATTATTGTGGGAGCTATTATTAGAATGGATGTTGTACTTGTCGTACAATTTCTTCAACTAAGATTCTAGGAAGTTGGTGTCCTTATCGGTGTCGAAGGCGTGAGGGATTCCAAGTTGGTAGATTATTTTGGAGCTCATGAAGTCAATGATGGAATGAGACTTGACATCATTTAGTGGAACCACTTCTTACCACATGGAAAACAAATCCTTTGGGGTCAGGATGAACTGACACTGGTGAGATTTCATCGGTGGATGTGGACCCACAAACCCAAGTCCCCAAACTGCAAACGTGCAAGAGTACTTGGTAGTGTGGAGAGGCTCCGATGGCCGATGCATGAAGTTAGCATGAACTTGGAACATATGGAATCTCTTCGCGAACTCGATGCAGTCAGGGAACATAGAGGGCCAAAAATATCCCAATCTATGGATCTGGTGAAACATTTTAGGCTTAGTCATGTGGGAACTACAGGAACCAATATGAACCTCATGCATGACCTGAGATATCTCGTCTCCTTTAATGCAACAGATGATAACACCATCAAACCCATGGTTGTAGAGGATCTTCTTAATACTGGGACCACTATGGAGGAAAAAATGTAGCATGCGGGGTCAGATTCACTCGCACTCGGCCTGATCTTCCGGGAGATTACCATATTGGAGGTATTCAACCAAGGGTATCCTCCAATCGGAAGTCACATCTATCCCTACATCCGGTGACCCGGGGGTCCTGACGTGGATGCTTTGGTGGTATTATGGCTTACATGTGGGTTGTCATCATCATCTGGGGTGACAGGAGCAATGAATCTCCTGTGCGCCACATGGATAATCAGATCATCCTACTCGGGCTCTACAAGCGACACAGCTAGGCCAGCCAAGGTGTTTGCACTACCATTCTCTGACTGAGGGACATGGGTAACGTCTGGCCGAGATGGGAACTGGGCCATTATATAGAGAGTGCATTCCAACAATGGGATGATCTCTGGCATTATGATGATATAATTACCATTTATTTGCTTGATAACTAATTTGGAGTCCCCTTTCACATGTAAACGGGACACATCAATCTCGAGGGTTAGTTCGAGGCCAGTGATGAGAGCCTGATACTCCGCCTCATTTTTGGTGTAGCATTTATACAGTAGGAACTAATATGATGGAATGGCTTATGCTGGGGTAATGAAGATGATACCCAAACCTACTCAATTGAGTCAGGTATCCTTGAGCCTGCTACCAATGGGGCTATGGGAGGCTCCATATAAGTGCAATTTCCAACACGATATGGCCTAATCTACTGAGAGGATTGGCTCATTAAGAAATTCTTGGTCTAGGGACTGATCCATGGGGGGTGGATGGGAAGCGAGGAAATATTCCATGGAATTCCCATTGATAGCCTTCTGAGGTATGAAACTAATGTTGAACAGTTGGAGGAATACCGTAAACCAAGCTAGACAGCCTTTCATCATGTGGTGATTCAAGATATACTTCAATGGATCTACTCAGGACACCTACGGTACATCATAGTACTTCAGGTAATGTCGCAACTTATGTACTATAAATACCAGCGCAAGTCATCTCATCTAAATGGGGGAGTATCCGGTTTCCGTATCAAGGAGCATGAAACTAAGGTAGTAAAGGTTATTCTCCATTCCCTCGCTGTTCTTCTGGGTGAGAAGGGCGCCGATAGATCGTTCTAGGGCGGTCACATAAAGGACCAGCAGCTTTCCAGAAATGGCTGACATCAAGATCGTAGGATGGATCAGATAATTTTTGATTTCCTCGAATGTGGTCTACCACTCTTTGTACCATTTATTAGTGGTTCCTTTCTTCATTAGCCGTGAGAAGGGCTTACACATCCTAGCCAAATTTTCAATGAATCGGCATATGTAGGGAATGTGGCCTTGAAAACCTCTAAGCTCCCAGATATTGTTCGAGGGTGACATCTAGAAGATGACCTTGATCTTATCTGGGTCAAACTCGATGCCCCGGTATTTTACAATAATGGTGAGAAACTTTCCAGAGGTGACACTGAAAGCACACTTCAATAGGTTTATTTTCAGGTGATGAGAACGAAAGAAAACCAAACACTTTCTTAAGATCCTTGTGATAGTCCTGGAGATAGAGGGATTTGACCACCATGTCATCAACATAAGATTACACCAATGTCCTACGGATTGGATTAAATATGTGCTGCATATCCCACAAATAGGTGGCACCTGCATTCATTAAACCGAGGGCATGAATTCATAACAGAATGTACCTTATGGTGCCCTGAAGGCTGCAGACTCCTCATCCTCGGGGGCCATTCAGATCTGTTTTTACCCAGAGTACCCATCCCTAAAGGAGAGGTTGTGGAACCCAGTAGTGAAGTCATTCAAGATTTCCGCCACAGGAAGGGGAAAATCATCCTTTGGACTGTGCCGGTTGAGATCCCAGAAGTCGATGAAGACACTGATCTGTCCATTATTATTCATGAATGGTATGATCTTGGCCTGTCATTTGGGGTACTATACCTCCTTAAATAATTTGGATATGATGAGCTTGTCAACTTTGGCCTTGAGCATGGAACTATGAGAAGCATGCATTTTTCTGGGAGGCTGCTTGAGCCGCAGTGATTTTCCGGAAGACCGAGGTAGTGGATGGATACCTGAGGATCTACTCCTATCATCTGATCGAAACTCCAGGTAAACACATCACAATGCAATCTATGGATGTCCACATACCACTGCTGCTCCTCAGGGGGATTGGCGACACTGATAAATGTGGTTCTTGGGTCTTCCTTGCTACTGAGGTTCACCTATACCTATTCATTATCATTGCAGATACACCCTCTTAAAAGGAAGGGGATAATTCAATAAATCTTTTTCCCCACTTATAGAGTAGTTAGAATTAGTGGGAGGAGTTTTTTTCGAGTTGGACGATCCTGATGAGAAGCTGGTACCAGCCTGAGCGGCAATGGATACTGTATTGGAAGACCGTTGTGCTGCAGCAACCATAACAATGAAGGTTGTCGATCTGATCCTATCTGGTCTTTGGACCAAGTTCACATGCTTGATGATTTGAATACAATAATGGAACATCATCTTGAGTCGGTTTATCCCAGCTCGGAAAAACAGGCAAGTACGACGTACAGTCGTTGCATTGTGGCTGACATCCCGAAATCTTATGGTAGTGGAAGGCTCTGGGATCGCCTGATCCTTATAGGTATAGTATTACGAGGTGATTTTACAACGTCTCATAGACTTGGGAAAGTGTTTCCCCCTCGATCTAGAAACAATGAAGAATTGTCCCATGTCCAGGGTTGTGGCCTCTAATCAGTGGATTTGGAAGATGTAGGCATCATCAAGATCCATCCACGGGTCGGCCGCAGCCGTGGCGTGCTCAACCTTCTTGGTATGGATATACATTTCCTTGCTCTTCTAGTAGTCGACATCAATATAGAGGGCTTCAAAATAGGTAGAGGGAGATGTGTCACCTTTAATCTTTCCCACCCGACCATTGAGTACTTAAGGCACTGGTGATATGATGAGGGAATTGATGTATACAGGTGGAGCCACGGCCTGCCCATCAATGCATTGTAGGCGGCATCCTGTGAGATAACCATAAACACAGTGCTACCAACTAGGCCACCGAACTGGTACTTCAAGAAGATCTTTTCGAACAGCATATGTTCTATCCTATCATAACCTTGGATTCTTAGGTTAGAGAGGCTCAGGTCATTTTCAAACAATTGCAGTTTTCACAGTGTCCGAGCAGGGATTAGGTTGATCCCAAGGCCTCTGTCAATAATGCAATGGCAGACTTCCATGCCATTGAAAAAACTGGTGATGTAGAGCAGTCTAATGTTCCTCAGTATGGGAGAGACTTCCTCTTCTCCAATGAATGAGATAATTTCCTGGAATTCAGCATTCTCAATTTCCTCAGCATGGATGGCTTCTAAAACTACTACCTCCATCTCAAACTGGAGGGGTATTCTTAAAACCTCGATGAGCACCTCAACCATATCTGAAGATAGGAGAAGAGCCTCGAGGATGGAATGTATTGTTGGAATACAGGAAAGATTCTTGATAAAATTTTAATTCCATGAAAGATGTGAACTTCTTCTTATAAGAGGTCGCTTTATGACAGGAGGTATAATGGGCCCTGCCAGCTGGACCCCCGGCTGACTGGTGCTGGGAATGTCCCGTTTCTCACTTGTCTATGAATGTGGAGCAACTACCGGATGGGGACAAGATGACTGCAATCGGTCCATGGAGAAGTGCGACTGATTGTGGCGAGGACAAGGAGGCTTTGCCTGATCCAATAGCTTGAACAACAATGAAGGTGGACATGATGTCACCAAATGAGATTGCTACGTTTTCTGACCTATGCGCTGATCCTATTCCCATGTTTTAGTAGCATGTACAGCCTAGTTGGACGTGCTAAACGAATCGCTTCAGTGGTCCATATATCAACGGCTCTGCCGACGCTGACGACAACTGGTGACATTGAGATGGTCTACCTCATACTCTTCATCTTCATGAGTCATTTAGGTGTTTAACAACTCTAAGGTACTAACCAAGGCATACCCTTGACTATCACTTGAATAGTCATCCTCTAATTGGTGGTTTCTGGGAGGAAACTCCACCTCCGAGGGAATGAAGTCGCTATGATATTGGGTTGACAATGGCATTGGTTGGGGGCTTTGTTTTCCCTTGCACTGTCGATGCTGTCTCTTCTCGGAAGAGGACAGCTGAGATGATGACAAAGAAGTAATTCATGCATCTTCTGAAGGCTCTGGCTGGTTCAGGCGTGCATGGATGATACCATGGGCATGGGCAATCATTTTGCAAGCCATAGAGTCATCATAATTATGGGACCCAGAGATAGAAACCTACAGCCACTTGCCATCGCTGTCACTACTGCTGTCTAGTCTCACAAAGACTCATGCCACCTGTGCCGGGGTAGGGCCAAACTAGACTATGTTGTTGTCTACATGGTCTTGGAGCTAGTTCTTGAACACATATCTTTTCATGAGGGTGTGACCCAAGATCTGGTTATAAGGGAAGTAGTTGGGGTGATTAGTGAGGTTAGCCTCTTCTAGCCTTCTACACTTAGGTAAGCGTACAATCCCATGATATAAGGCACCACAGAAGTAATCGGGGACCTGAGCCTCGCTGAACAAGTAGGTCCAGTTTCTCCTGTCCAGAATGGGGGATCTCGGAGCTTGACCCTGATGAGGAGTTGTAAGAGTCTGCTAAGTGGGTGGCGCCTAGTTATCTCACATAGGCAACAGCAGATTACGCTGGGGGACCTACCGATTCTGAGGTGAGCGCAGCTGGGACGGAGGCTACACTTGAGGTGGAGGGCCTCTGCGAGGCTGCGGAGCTGGCATCAATGGTATCAATTCTAGTTTCTCGGGGACATATTTTGGGGCCATTGTAGTAGGCTCGGCTCTGGTGGCCATCCTTGAAAGAATTACAAGAGGCAACATGCATGCCTGTCTAGCCTATTGCAGTGCTTCCTCTAGGCACTGGGCCTTTGAAGAGAAGTATCTGAACCCTCTGGGGGAAATCTGGGTGATCAGAGAGGGAACCATTTCCGGCTTAACATTTCATACACACATCATTTGTAATTTATCTTGAGATAGTGGAATGTCAAGGGAGTTAGTGACCCCTTTCCACTGGGCGATGAAGTCCATGAAACACTCATCAGGCCTATGTTTGCAATTGAAGAGGCCTACTATGCTTGAATTTCGGGTGGTATAATTGAACTAGTAGAGGAATTTCCCCTTGTGGTCTTCCAAACTGGCTATTTATATAATGGGGAGATGGCTGTAAAAGTTGAATGCCAGTCCCTCGAAATTTTGCACCAAACACCGAAGTTTGGCGGCTTCAGGCTGTGATGAAGTTCCCATCATGGGCCCACACAATGATATTATGTGAACCAGGTGCTGCAGTAGGTCCCCTATCCCATTAATGGGGGAAACAGTGGGATTTCCAAAGCCTGGGGGTGCTGGAATATCATCCACCCATGCTAGGTATGGATTTGGATCATGTGGGAGTCCCATATATCGTGTTTCCAATGCCTCGAGGCGGGCAATGAGTGCCTCCATTGGATCATCTGGGAGGGGGTCCCTGTCTTGATGGGGATCCCTAACCACCAGTGAATTTTCGGGTTCTTAAACACTGTAAGAGGGCTCAGTGGATCATCGAGCGGCTGGCGGGACAAACTGTGGGGCAGCTGGGGGAGCCCGAGCTGGGTTCTGGTTGTTGTTACACCATTCTGGAGGATTTGAAGATATGTACCATGCTTTTCTGCTATGGTCCTTGGAATAAACCTTGTCTGCATGAACAGGATGATCAGGGTTACCCAGGGGTAGATTTCCGAGGGGAAGTTGTGCCTTCCCCTGCTATCCTGGCTAAGGACCACCAGTGTCTGGTCATCTCTCTATAGTCCGTTCATCCAGGAGGTTTTAAACAAACATTTGATGTTCGGAAAGTTGTTGATGTAGTGTGGGTTTTTCTTGGTCCTCCCCTGTCTTCTGTATTGATGAGGATGGGTTGAAGTGCTTGGTGTCTCCGAGCAGCTCCTTACCCAAATGGAGATTCTAGCTGAGGACTAATGCCTCGGTGGGCGTAGGGAAACCCAAAATATTTGTCTGTCGGTAAGTAACCCTTATCGATGGAGCCAATAAAGGTGGTACACCCTTAGGGGGAAGGTCCCCATCAAGGATTTCTAGCTCATTCTCTCCTTCTGATAGGTCGGCCATGTTGACCATGACTCTACCTTGGGGCCTGTCCTTAATATCACATGGCATGCCGGGTTGCCGCTATATAGAACTGAAGAGGAGGGCAGCATATTTCCCTCAACCACAGATCTACATGTGGGAGGATGCCTCCTTGGTAATCATGCAGAGTACCTTGAAACACTAGATGAATTTTTCCTTGATGGATTTACGGTGACCTGGTGACTTTGGGAGCTGAGCCACGGGGAGTACAGCCAGATCAACTAGACGACATTGTTCACCAATGCCCTCAAAGTCTTCTTGTCTCTTTGTATAAGACACTCTCTGGTGGCGAAGTGGGAAGTGAGTCACCCAGAGGGTCTAGTGGAAACACTCTACATCCTCTTGGGTGACGGATTCTGAAACACAAAAATTTTCCACTACAACCAGCCAGAACATCTCGGGGATGTGGTCCACTATGAAGATGTTATATAAGCTCCTTGGCTTGGATTCAGGGTCTATCCCTTCATTTCCCCACTCGTCAACTAGATGAAACTGAGGGACCGACAACTGTACTGAGGTAGAGAGCTGAGATTTTCAGGCAGGCCGGTGGAGAATACGGCGAGCCAACTGATTGGCTGGTGAATCTTGTGCTGTCCTCAGAGGAGTGTAGTGACTTAAGCTATAATTCGTGGTAGGATGGGCTAACAGCCACAATTCCTATTGCAGGATGTAAGGCTACGGGTGATGGGCTACACCACTGATCGTCAACCATTGGTTTCCGGAAGAGATATGTGATCTCTAGTTAAGGTAGAGAGTTCTTCTGGTGATGATGGTGGTGATTACACAACCGTGACCACTATGGTTTCAAAGTATTCTTCCACCTGGATATACCTTCATAGGGAGGTAGGAATTCGGTGGACTTCACTTTCTAGGATTACAAGGATGATGCACCTCGTTCCTGCCCCAGCCCTTGACACAGAGGATTGAGGGGAGGGTTACATCACCGAATGGTACTCTACTTTAAATTTTGAGAAGCGGACTAGTTTGATCTCAGACTGAATCTTCTATGAAATATTTTTATGGTGGCTACACCCCACACTCCTACACTGGGACGATTCTTTAGTATAGTGTATATTTCTGGCACATGGTGGTCTTTCAGCCATACTTGTATTGGGGAGGAGTGAGTTTTCGTCTGCATAAGGCAGGGTGCGGGGAGCACTGGGGAAAATATCTTTGGGGAAAAGTGGAATACCTCCATGGGAAGTGCTGGAGCGGGTAGGACCTCCTCTAAAGATGATAAGAGCATGAGTATGACCTCTATGCTTATTTCTCCTAGTTAAAATAGTGTGAGGAAGGTCCTCATACTAGACAAGCCAAACACGGGTAGGACCTCCATGCAAGGTGCTGCTGAAGTGATGTTGGCCTCCACACCTTCTATCATTGGGGTGGGGAGAAATTTTTCCAGCTTCTATGAGGACATGGGGATGGCCCCCATATCGGCGAGTGATTACATGTGCAACGTCTCTACACATGTGGTCTGTGGCAGGAGGGATGATTCCATACCTGGTGTAGTGAGCATAGGAGAGACTCCCATACTGGATGTTGCCGTCCTGAGGGGGGGCCCGTCTAGGTTGAAGGTAGAATGGGGCGGACCTCCATGCTGAACTTGGATGTAGGGAAGAACGGCATTCTTCATGATAGTGGTACAGGGAGGGCCTCTGTACTGGGCAGCATTGTTGCGGGTTAGTTTGCAGCAGGCACTATCTTTGCTGACGACCAAGAGAGTCGACCGAGCGTGTTTGTGGGGTGGTTAGGGCCTCGATCCAGGTTGGGCATATAATTAACCATTCTCAACATATATATGGAGTTGTCGATATGCTTCAGAGGTGGCTCGGGCCATAGTAGCCGCTGACATTGACACCCCTTGAGGGGATTCTTCTTCAATTTGCGACCGACACAGGCATCAGGTTAGACAGACTGAAGCTGGTGGTGTCGGAACATGGCTCACCTGATCCTCAGCCCATAAGACTGGATGGAGGCGATGACACAACCTGGTGGAGGCCCTCGACGGGAGCCCCTGGAACGGGACTCTGAATGGGATGTTTGAGACATCCCCGCCTTATTGGCGTAGGGTAAGGAGTCATCGAGGCGTTCCAAGGTCAGGCTCCCAAAATGCTTATATGTTGCGGTGGAGAGCAGTGGCTCCCTACGAGGCTCATGGGGGCAGCGTTGATGGAGATGCGCAGATGCCTCTAAATCAAGGAAGGCCATATCCCTCATAGGGGTGATCCACTCCTCCTCGTATCGATGTATGAGGTCATTGATTACCCTCCACTGAATAACCTCGGAGGGGTAGATGCGAGATGGGTGCCCAGTAGTCATGGACATTGAGACCGTCACGGAAGTGGCAGAAATGTGTGGGATTTTTTTGTGGGATTTTCCCCTTCCCCTACGTTGGTGGGTTGGTATTGATTGATTTTCAGGTACAGAAACTTGTTTCCTAAAGCAGGGAGATTAACTCATTACTGCTGAAAGAAAAAGGAATCAACGGCCAGTTCCCTAACACCATTCCATCTCCCATGACCAGTAAGATGGATCCACGTTGACAAAGTCGCAGACCTAGATGCCCAATGTTTTTACATTCCCAAATTCTGGTGAGTTTCACGGCGGACCCACTATTTTCTTGGTGGGAACCGATTCCAGATAACTAGATCTGGTGACATGCAACTCCATTGAGTCCTCAAATGATACTAGTCTCCATGTTGAAGAGAAGAGATTCATGCCGGGTTCACCATTTCTATTTTCATCAATTTTTCCAGGGAGCGCGCGTCTGTCTATTGCAACATAATAGGCAATGTTTGTGTTTCCCCACATGGCGTGGTTGTTACAAACCAAATTTTAATGAAGGAATATGCACGTACCACACATAGTTCTGGGAGATGTCAAGCAGTTTAAAGTCTTGCGGAAAGGAAGTGGAGTAAGGGCAGGATACCTCAATGAGGGATGTCTACGACCCAACGAGTAACCCAATGTGAATGAAGGCATAAACCCATACCACACCATATAGTCCTAAGCGATACCTGGGGACAGGGGCCCGGGAAGGTCAAGGGACCTAAGGCTGGGCTACAGATATAAGATCACATCCAGTCTTCAGTTTAAAATCATGCAGGTAGGATGATAATGATCTTAGTTTAAGGTCATATATCTCAGACCGTAAATGACCAGTTTAATTTCATATGCATGGGAATGCTGAATGAAATGGGAGAATCATCGTGCCTATGGAAGACCACTAGGTGGAAATGATGATAAAGGGCAGCTATTGACCAAATTTGAAATATATCATCCCTTCCACCCTTGTATGAATGAGATAATCAAATCAGCGTCGACCGTTGACCATATTCAAAACATGGGTATTGCACTAATTCGACTATCAAAATACTCGGGGATGTTGTCTTGAAATGGTAGGATAATCCTTAGTGTAAATATCCATGCCATTCGGGGGTCCTTTTGGATATGAAATATAATAGCACCCCAAATGATGGGGCTCACGAAACATGGTGGGGGCTTTGTTTTCCGAAGGGATGATATGGTGGGAGGAATGTCTCATCGAGATGGATGGGGTGTGGAAAAATATCCCCACATGAATAAGGACTTGGAGTCCGGATCACACCGCACACTCCTGAATCAGGACCACGACCAAGGGGCAAGAAGGGTCAAGGGACCAAAATGGGGTGAGGTGCTCGAGGGTTGAGGGACCCAAGGGGAGATTATGATATTTGGGATGGGCCAATAGAAAAAATGTATGGGTGGTCCTACATATCCCATGAGTATGGGAATCAAGCCACACGTAGTTCTGGAAGGACTTGTTGTTTAGCATTGTGCGGTGAGGATGTGGGAGAAAAGAAGAACGATAAGGGAGAACATGGTGAGACCCTCATACTACTAACATGAGTGGGAGCTAAAGAACTCTATAGTACACCATGTTTATCGAGGAGAAATATACCTAGGGTGAATAGTCAAAGAAAAGAGTTTGGGGGCTAGACTAAAGTCGTAGTGTCTGAGCATTCCTACGTATCCCATGAAATTGGGAATCAAGCCAAACATAGTTCTTGAAGGTGCAGATTTACATCTTGGGGGATGATTTAAAGTTTAATTTCATGAGGGACATGGCAGTTTAAGGTCTTTTAGGAAAATCGTTTTATGTTCATGCGGGACAGGGTGTAGTTTAGGGTTGTGCCAGACCCGACAGTTTAAGGGCATGCTGGACCTAATGGATCAGGAAACACATTGCTTGAGGAACTTGGAATTGTTGTGGGGAGTTATATGCTCACATTACTTGGTGAAAAGGGAGTATGATCCATTGGTGTAAACCTTGTGATAAATGTAAGGTCCTTCCCGAATCGACCCCACTGGTTGTCCTAGGAGGAACTCTGCAAATCCAAATCAGAGGGAGGGATGTGTTTCCAGAATATGGGTCTTTTCAATGATGCTCTGTTGGCCAACCAAGGATGGTGCTTTCTTAACCGTCCATCATCTCTTTGTGAACAGGTTCTCCTGGCTAAGTAATTTACCCGCACAGACTTCATTTCTTCCTCTCTTGGTCCCCGTCCCAGCTTTCGTTGGTGAAGCTTATGGGGGAAAAAATCTTCGGGAAATTGGTCTAGACTGGAGGATTGGGTCTGGCTCAGTGGTCAATATTTGGACTGATCCTTATCTTATCAATAAGGATGGTATGCATGATACATCCCCAATCCAACCATTACTTGAAAACACCACTTTCAGCTGCCTCCTCTCTGACCACGGACATGGGTGGTGTATGGAAAAAATATTTTATTGGTTTAATGAAAGGGATCAAAGAATCATCCTTTGCATTCCTTGAGTCCCTGATGCAGGCCCCGACCAGCTTTTCTGGATCAATGACATCTCTGGCAAGTACACGGTGAGGTCCAGTTATAGACTGGCCCTTGGCAGCCACTCAGTTGGTCGGGATGAGGGTCTGTGGAACTTGATTTGGAAGCTCAAGGTTCCCCCTATTGATCGCCAATTTTGGTGGAAGATCTGCACAGTTACTCTCCCTACTCTAAGCCTCCTCGCTTATTGCCATATGTCCAGTACTACTTTTTTCCCCTTCTTCCCAAACATCCCATAAAATCCTTTGCATTCCATCTTTCATTGCCAGGGAGTGCAGCAAATCTGGACTAAATGGGGCCTGGCTTCAGCCGCTTCCATGACATCGGCCCTTGACCTTCCCGATCTTCTGACGCGCTAGTGCTCCTCTATTTCCTATGCTTCTTCAAGTTCACTTTGAACAATGGACTGTATTATTTGGGTACGGCGCAACGATGCTATTTTTCATCAAGCTCATAAACCCCTTGAATTTAGGATTGAAAGTGCCACCTCCGGGATTAAGGGCTAGAAAGAACACAAAGGAAACATTATGCTAGGTGTTACCCTCCCCTTCCCCACTAATTGGAATCCCACAATGAAAGGGACTCTTAAGATTAATGTGGACGAGTCGCTCCCAATGGTTGGGCTGGTTTCTCTCGGCCTCCTGGCCTATAATCATCTGGGGCAAATCCATGATGCAAAGTACGAAACACATCGGGAATTCTAGGAACTTGTAGTTGCTTTGGCTATGAACATCCTTGTAGGTATATTGCTCTCCTTGGAATGTGGATGGTGTGATATCAGTGTGGAGTTCGACTACCATACCGTAATCGATGTTATCAACCACAATGAAGGTGGGCTCCAGTCATTTGTCACCATCATCAGGAGAATTATCTCTCTTCGCCAACGCTTCTCTTTATGCACCTTCTCCTTTACCAAAAGGGAAGGGAACAACATTACCCATCAGCTTGTGACCTCTGGCCCTTTCGAATCCAACCAACTCTGGCTGGACAATTTCTCTTCATGGATTTTCACTTGTACTTCTGTTGATTTTAGTCATTAATGTTTCCTGGTTTAATAAAAAAGGTGAATGGGATATCAAAAAAATGTAAGGTCCTTCCCATTTCGGCTCCAACTTGGGTGGTTTCCTTCCAGGTTTCATTGGCACCCTGAGGGTCAATACCAAGTCTCCTTGCAAGAAGGAGCAGAGGCGAACCTTCTTGTTGAAACGTGTGGCCATATTGTTCTGGTGCCTTTCCATATTTTCAGGGCATGAATCTTGTTCTCGTCGAGTTCTTCAAGATCAGTTAGATAGATTTAAGCTACCATATCTGAAATTTTTTGGCCATAGACCATTGTGCGTAATGAAGGCAACTGAATCCCGATCGGTAGGATGGCCACAGTTTCGTACAATAGGGGATATGGAGTCAACTGGGTGGAATTACGAGTCGTCTCCTGGTAAGCCCAGATGAAATTGGGGAGATTTTTTGGACAACTCTTCTTGTTCTGACCAACCATTTTCTGCAAAATGTTATAGAGGTTTTTTTGAACACCTCTAACTTCTTGTTTTCATGTGCATGATAGAGGGAGGTATGATTTGAAAGAATGTTGTACATGGCGTACAATTTCTTCAACTCAACTTCTTGGAAGTTGGTGTCATTATCGGTGAGGAAGGAGTGAGGGAATCTAAGTCAGTAGATGATATAGGAACTCACGAAGTCAACGATGGAATGGGCCTTGACCTCCTTGAGTGGAACCACTTCTTCCCACTTGGAAAAGAAATCTGTAGTGGTCAGGATGAACCGACACTGGTGAGCTGTCACTGGTGGATGTGGACCCACAACTTCAAGTCCCCAGACTATGAAGGTCAAAGAGTACATGGTAGTGTTGAGAGTCTCCAGTGTCCAATGCATGATGTTACAATGAACACGGAATGCATGGAATCTCTTGGCGATCTCAATGTAGTCATGGAACACGGTGGGCAAAAAATATCCCAATCTTCGAATCTGGGGAAACAGTTTATGCCTAATCATGTGGGAACCACAAGAATAAACATGAACCTCAAGCATGACCGGAGAAATCTCAACTCCTTTAATGAAAAAAATGATATCACCATCAAAATAGTGGTTTTAGAGGATCTTCTTAAGATTGTGACCACAATGGAGGGCAATCGGTAGCACGCGATGTTGGATTCACTCGCGCTCAGCCCGATCTACTAGTAGATTACCATATTAGAGGTATTCAACCAAGGGTATCCTCCAATCAGGATTCAATTCAATCCCTGCATCTGAGGGACCAGGGGGGGTCCTGATGTGGATGTGTCGGTGGTATGATGGATTACATGTGGGATGTCATCGTCATCTGGGGTGACGGGAGCAATGACTCTCCGGTGCGCCACATGGATAATCAGATCATCCTACTCGGGCTTTGGAAGCGACGCAACTAGGACAGCCAAGGTGTCTGCTCTACCATTCTCTAGCCGAGGGACATGGGTAACGTTTGAATGAGATGGGAACATGGCCATTAGCTGGAGAGCGTGTTCCAACAATGGGATGAGCTCTGTCTTTATGATGATATAATTACCATTGATTTTCTTGATGACTAATTTGGAGTTACCTTTCACATGTAAATGGGACACATCAATCTCGATGGCCAGTTCGAGGCTAGTGATGAGAGCCTGATACTCCACCCCATTGTTGGTCCAACCATCAAACAATAGGAATGAATATGATGGAATGGGTTATGTCGCAGAAATGAAGATGATACCCAGTCTTACTCTATTGAGTCTGGGATCATTGTGCCTCATGTCGTTGGGGCTCCGCGAGGCACCATTGAATTGAAATTGCCAACACGAGATGGCCTAATATACTGAGGGGATTTCCTCCTCATGAAATTCAAGGTCCAGAGAGTAATCCTCGGGGTTGGATGGGTAGTGAGGAAATATTCTAGGGCTTGCCCTTTGATAGCCTTCTGTGGTATGAACCTGATGATGAACTGCTAGAGGAATACCACAAACCGAGTTAGGTGGCCTATCAACATATGGGGATTCATGATGTACTTAAATGGATCTACTTAGGACACCAGCAGTACCTCATAGTGAATCAGGTAAGGTCACAAAATCTGTACTATGAATACCAGCACAAGGCAGCTCTTCTCGATGTGGGAGTATCTGGTCTCCATATAAAGGAGCATGCAGCTGAGGTATTAATGGCTGTTCTCTGTTCCCTCACTGTTCTTATCGGTGAGAAGGGTGCCAATAGATCATTCTAGGGCGGTCACATAAAGGACCAACAGCTTTCCAGAAATGGGTGGAATCAAGACCATAGGATGGAGCATATACTACTAGATTTCCTCGAATGTGGTCTCACACTCTTTGTCCCATATATTGGTGGTTCCTTTATTCATGAGCCGTGAAAAGGGAATACACTTGCCAGCCAAATTTTCATTGAATCGACATATATAGGCCAAGTGGCCTTGAAAACCTCTTAGCTCCCGGATATTTCTTAGAGGTGACATCTAAAAGATGGACTTGATCTTCTCTGGGTCAAACCCAATGCCCCGGTATCTGACAATGAAGGTGATAAACTTGCCATAGGTGACTCTGAATGCACACTTCAATGGGTTCATCTCTAGGTGATGATAACGGAGGAAGCCAAACACTCTCTCAATATCCCTGAGATGGTCCTAGAACTGGAGGGATATGACCACTAGGTCATCCACATAAGATTCCACCATCTTTATGGGGATTGGCTTAAATATGTGATGCATAGACTGCCAATAGGTGGAACTTGCATTCATTAAACTGAGGGCATGACTTCGTAGAAGAAATTACTCTGTGGTGACCTGAAGGCTGTAGACTCCTCATCCTCAGGGGCCATTCAGATCTGTTATTTCCCAATGTACCCATCCCTGATTGAGAGGTCTTGGAACCCAGCCATGACGTAAATCAAGAGTTACCCCATAGGAAGGGTAAAATCATCCTTCGGCCAGTGGCGGTTGAGATCCTTGAAGTCGATGCAGACTCTGATCTGTCCATTTTTCTTCCTTAATGGTATGATGTTGGCCTGCAATTTGGGGTACTAGACCACCTTAACTAATTTAGACATGATGATCTTGTCAACATCGGCCTTGACCATGGCACCGGGAAAAGCGTGCATTTTTCTAGAAGGCTTCTTGAGCCGCAATGATTTTCCAGAAGACTGAGGTGGTGGATGGATACCTGAGGATATACTCCTCTCGTCTCATCGAAACTCCAGGTAAACACATCATGATGATTTCTATGGAAGTACACATACCACTACTTCTCCTTGGGGGGCATGACGACACCAATCAATGTGGTTCTTGGGTCTTCCTATCTACTAAGGTTCAGCTGTACCAATTTGTCGACCATGACAGATACACCCTCTTCAAAGGCAAGGTAGCATTCTATAAATCCTCTTCTCCACTTATAGAGGAGGGATAATCAGTGGGAGGAGTTTTTTCCGAGTTGGAAGATCCTGATGAGAAGCTGGTACAAGACTGAGCAGCAATGGATACTTTATCAGAAGACCCATGTGTTGCTGCAACAATAACAATGAAGGTTGTCGATCTGATCCCATCTAGTCTTCGGCCCAAGGGGACATGCTTAATGATGTCAAAATAGAAATGGCGTGTCGTCTTGAGCTGGTTTATCCCAGCTCGGAAAAACATGCATGTATGACGCTTTTTCGTTTCCATTTGGCGGACATCCTGATATCTTATGGGAGTGGAAGGCTCTGGGATCGCCCGATGCTTATTTGTATAGGAGTAAGAGGTGATTTTAATAGGTCTCTTAGGAATGGGAATGTGTTTCCCCCTCGTTCTACACACAAAGAAGCATTATCCCATGTCCACAGATGTGGCCTCCAATCAGTGGATTGGGAAGATGTAGGCATCATCTAGATCCATCCATGGGTCGGCCGCAGCCGTGGCATGCTTGACCTTGTTGGTATGGATCTGCTTTTCCTTGATCTTGTAGTTGTTGGAATCCATATAGCGGGCTTCAGAAGAGGCAAAGGGAGATGTGTCACCTTGAATCACGCCCACCAGAGCATTGTGGGAGTACATAAGGCAATGGTGATATGATGAGGGAATTGATGATTACTGGAGGATCCATGACCTACCCATCAACTCATTGTAGGAAGTCTCCTGTGAGACAACCATAAACTCAGTGCTGGAAACTAGGCCACCGAACTGGGTCTTCATGTAGATCATTCTGACCAGCGTCTGTTCTGTCCTGTAATAACCCTAGATTCTTAGGTCAGAGAGGCTCTGGTCATCTTCTAACAATCCAAGTTTTCACAGAGTCTAAGAAGGGATTAGGTTGATCCAAGAGCCTGTTATCAATAAGGTAATGGCAGACTTCCAGTCCATTGAACAAACTGGTGATGTAGAGTGGGAGAATGTTCCCCGGTATGGGAGAGCCTTAATCTTCTCTAGAGAATGAGATAGTTTCCTGGAATTTAGCTTTCTCAATTTTATTGGCATGGATGGATTCTGAAGCTACTACCTCTGTCTCAAACTGGTGAGGTCTTCTTAATGCCTCGGCTAGTGCCTCAAGCATATCTGGAGATAGGAGAAGAGCCTCAAGGATTGAATGTCTTGTTTGAATACTGGAACGATGCTTGAGATAATCGTAATTCCATGCCAGGTGTGAAATTCTACTTACAAGAGGTCACTTTATGATAGGAGGTATGGTGGGCCATGCCGGTTGGACCACCGGCTGACTGGTGCTGGGAATATCCCATTGCTCACTTGTCGAAGCATGTGAAGCAACTACTGTATGGGGACTCGATGACCGAAATCGGTCTGTGGGGAAGCGCGACTGATCATGGAAAGGACTAGGTGACTCTCCCTGAACCAGTAAAACGAATGGAAAAAGGTGGACCTAATTTCACCAGATGAGAAGGCTACGTTTGCTGACTTATGCGATGAGCCTATTTCCTGGTTTTAGTAGCATGTATAACATGGATGGACGTGCTAAACGAATCACTTCTATGGGCCATATATCCATAGCTCTGCTGATACTGACGATGATTGGTGACTTTGGGATGGTCTACCTCATACTCTTCATTGTCATGGGTCATTTAGGGGTTTACCAGCTCTACGGTATTAACCGATGCATACCCTTGACTATCACATGAAAAGTCATCCTCTACTGGGAAGATTCTGGGAGGAATCACCATATCGTTGGGCATGTAGTCACCATGATTATGTTATTACAATGGCATTGGCGGGGGACTTTGTTTTCCCTTGCATCGTCGATGCTTTCTATTCTCGGAAGAGGACATCTGAGATGATGATGAAGAAGTAATTCATGCATCTTTTGAAGGCTCTCTCCAGTTAAGGCATGCATGGATGATATAATGGGAATGGGCAATCGTTTTGCAAGACATCTAGTCATCATAATTCTGGGACCCGCATTTAGAAACCTACGTCCACTCGCCTTCACTGTCACTACTACTTTCTAGTCTCACATAGATGCATGCCACCTGTGACGAGGCAGGTCCCAACCAGAATATGTTGTTGTCAACCACTTGGAGCCATATTTGAACACATAACATTGCATGAGGGTGTGCCCCAAGATCTGGTGATAAGGGCAGTAGTTGGGGTGATCAGTGAGGTTCGCCTCTTCTGGCCTTCTACACTCAGGCAACCGTACAATCCCCTTCTATAAGGTGATGCGGAAGTAACAGGGGACCTGAGCCTCGATGAACGAGTAGGTGAATTTTCTCATATCTGGAATGGGGGATTTTGGAGCTTGACCATGACGAGGAGTTGTAGGTGTCTGTTGAGTAGTTGGCTCCTAGTTATCTCGCATAGGTGGCGAAAGATTATGTGGAGGAACCTGCCGATTCTGAGGTGGCCGAAGCTGGGCTGAAGGCTACGATGACTAGGCGGCTCTGCCTGATCCAGTAGCACGAACAGTGCTGAAGGTGGAACTAATGTCACCAGATGAGATTTCTACGTTAGCTGACATATGCGCTGAGCCTATTACATAGTTTTAGAAGTATGTACGGCCTGGATGGACGTGCTAAAAGAATCACTTTAGCGGCCCATATAGCCACGACTCCACTGACTCTAACAACGACTGGTGACTTTGGGATTGTCTACCTTGTACTCTTCATCTTCAGGATTCATTTAAGGGTTTAACAGCTCTATCATATTAACTGAGGCATACCCTTGACTATCACTTGAATATTCCTCCTATGCTGGGTGGATTTTGGGAGGAATCTCTATCTCCAGGGGCCTGAAGTCGCTAAGATTTTGGGATGACAATGGTATTGGTGGGGGCTTTGTTTTCCCTTGCACCATAGATGCATTCTCTTCTCAGAAGAGAATAACTGAGATGATGAAGAAGAGATAATTCATGCATATTTTGAAGGCTCTAGCCGTTTCTGGCGTGCATGGATGATACCATGGGCATGGGCAATCATTTTGCAAGCCATCCACTAGTCATAATTCTGGGACCCGTAGTTAGAAACCTACAGCCACTCGCCTTCGCTGTCACTACTACTGTCTAGTCTCACAAAGATGCATGCCACCTGTGCCGGGGTGAGGCCAAACCAGACTATGTTGCTGTCAACCAGGTCTTAGATCCTATCCTTGAACACATATATTTGTTTGAGGGTGTCCCCAAGATCTTGTGATAAGGGCAGAAGTTGGGCTGATCAGTGAGGTTCACGTCTTCTGGGATTCTTCACTAAGGAAAGCGTACAATCCAATGTTATAAAGCGCTGTAGAAGTAACTAAGGACCTGAGCATTGCTAAAGGAATAGGTCTAGTTTCTCATCTCTGGAATGGTGGATCATGGAGCTTGACCCTGACGAGGAGCTGTAGGAGTCTGTTGAGTTGGTGGCGCCTGGTTATCTTACATAGGCGGCGACAAATTATGTTGGGGAACCTTCCGATTCTGAGGTTGGCGTAGTTGGGCTGGAGGATGTGCCTGAGGTGGAGGGCCTCTGCATGGCTATGGATTCAGCATCCATGGTATAAATTCTAGTTTCCCTAGGGAATATTTATGGGCCAATGTGGTGGGGTTGGCTCTGGTGTCCCTCCTTACAGGAATAACAAGAGGCAACAGGTGTGCCTGGCTATCCAGTTGCAGTGCTTCCTCTAGGCAATGGGCCTTATTAGAGAAGTCTTGGAACCCTCTGGGGGAAATCTTTGTGATCAGAGAGGGAACTAGTTCCATCCTAATATTTCCTACAATCATCGTTAGTAATTTCTCTTGAGTCAGTGGCATGTCAAGGCAGTTGGTGAACCCTTTCCACCGGGCGATGAAGTCCATGAAACACTCATCGGGACTATATTATCAATTATAGAGGCATGTGATGCATGTATTTCGGGTGGTATAACTGAACTAGTATAGGAATTTCCCTTTGAGGTCTTCCCAACCGGCTATTTACCTGATGGGGAGCTGGATGTACCAGATGAATGTCGGTCCCTCCAATGTTTGAACAAAACCACTGAAGTTTGGCTGCTTTCGGCTGTGCTGGAGTTCCCATCATGAGCCCAGACCATGATATAAAGTGACCAGGCGCTGCGGTAGGTCCCCTGTCCTGTAAAATTTGGAAAAGGTGGGATTTCCAAAACCCGGGGGTGCTGGAATTTCATCCACCCATGCTGGGTACGCCATTGCATCTGGTGGGAGTCCCATATATCGGGTTTCCAATTCCTCAAGGTGGGAAATGAGTGCCTCCATTGGATCATCTGGGAGGGGGTCCCTGTCTTGACAGGGATCCCTAGCCACCAGTGCATTTTCGGGTTCTTAAACACGGTAAGTGGGCTCGGAGGCTCGTCGATTGGCTGGCAGGACGACCTGTGGGGCATCTGGGGGAGCCCGAGCTGTGTTCAAGGGGTTGTTACGCCGTTCTAGAGGATTTGGAGATATGTACCACGCCTTTCTACTATGGGCATTGGAATCAACCTTTATTGCATGAGCAAGATGATCAGGGATACCCGAGGGTAGCTTACTGAGGAGAATTTGTGACTGCCCCTACTGTCCTGGCTGAGGATCACCGTAGTCTGATCATCACTCTTCAGTGCATTTAGCCAGGAGGTTGTCAACCAACTTTTTCTATTTGGAAAGTTTCTAACAAAGCGTGGGTTTTTCATGGTCCTCCTCTATCATCTGTATTGATGAGGATGGGTTGGAGTGCTTAGCATCTCCAAGGTTCTCCTTACCCATACTGATATTTTGGCTGAGGACTAATGCCTCGATGGGTATAGAGTGACACATCAGATTTGTCTGTCGGTGAGTAACCCTTCCTGATGGTTACAATAAAGGTGGTATGCCCTCTGGGGGAATGTCCCCATCAAGGAGTTCTATCTCATTCTATCCTTCTGATAGGCTGGCCATGTTGACCATGACTCTACCTTGGGGCATGTCCTTGATATCACATGGAAAGTCGGGTTGCCGCCAAATAGAACTGAAGAGGATGGCGGTGTATTTCCCCCAGCCACAGATCAACATGTGTGAGAACCCTCCTTGATAATCATGCAGAGTACCTTGAAACTCTGGATGAATTTTTGTTTGAGGGATTTATGGTGACCTGGTGACTTAGGGCGCTGGGCCACGGGGAGTTCGGCCAGATCAACCAGATGATATTGTTCTCCAATGACCTAAAAGTGCGCTTGGATCTTCGGATAAGACACTCTATGGTGGTGAAAAGGGATGTGAGTCACCCAGAGGGTCTGGTGGAAACACTCAACTTCCTCTTGGGTGAGGGATTACAGCGCACAAAAATTCAGCACTGAAACCCTCCAGAACATCTCGGGGAAGAGGTCCATTATAAGATGTGCCATAAGATCCTTGGCTCAGATTCAGGGTCTATCCCTTTATCGCCCCACTCATCAAATGGAGGAAACTGAGGGACCGACAATGGTACAAAGGAAGACCACTGGGATTAGAGGCTGGCCAGAGGAGAATATGGTAAGCCGGATGACTGGCCGGTGAATCTCAGGAAATACTTAGAGGAGTGTAGTGACTTAACCTCCACATCACGATAGGACCGGCAAACATCCATATTTTTTATTTCACATCCTAAGGCTACTGGTGATGGGACACACTAATGATTGTCCACCATTGGTCCCCAGAATAGCTATGTGATCTCTAGTTGAGGTAGATAGTGCTTTTGGAGATGATGGAGGTGATTGCATGACTATGACCATTAGGGTTTCCAAGAATTCTTCCTCCTAGATATACATGCGGAGGGAGGCGGGAATCTAGTGGACTTCACATTCCGAGAGTACAAGGCTGATGCACCTCATTCCTTCCCCAGCCCTTGACACAGAGGACTGAGGGGAGGGTTACATCGCCAAATGGTACTCTGCTTCCGGATCTAAGAAGAAGACTAGTTTGATCTCAGCATGAATCTTCTCAGCACTATTTTTATGGTGGTGACACCCCACCCTCTTGCCCGAGGATTATTCTTTAGGACAGAGTAGATTTTCAGCACGAGGTGGTCCTTCAGCCATACTTGTATTCAGGAGGATTGTGTTTTTTCTTGCGTAATCTGGGGTGTGAGGAGCACCAGGGAAAATATATAAAGGGCCATGGGGCAGACCTCTGTGGGAAGTGCGATAGTCGGTAGGACCTCTGCTAAAGCTGACAGGAGCATGGGTAGGACCTCTTTTCTTATTTCCCTAGTTACATTAGTGTGACGAAGGTCCTCATACTGGTTAATCCAAACATAGGTAGGACCTCCGTACTGGGCGCTGGTGAAGTGAAGTTGGCCTCCACTCCTCTGATCATTGGGGCAAGGAGGAATATCTCCAGGTGCTAAAAGGACATGAGGATGACCCCCATATCGGCGAGTGACTAGATGTGCAACGTCTCTATACATCTGGTCTGTGGCAGGAGGGATGATTCCGAACATGGTGTAGTGAGCATGGGAGAGACTCCCATACTGGATGTTGTCGTCATGGGGGGGGGGGGGGGTGAACCCCATCTATGTTGAAGGTAGAATAGGGTGGACCTACATGCTGATCTTGGAAGCAGGGAAGACCCGCATTCTCCATGATAGTGGTACAGGGAAGGCCTCCGTACTAGAAAACATTGCTGCGGGTTAGTCCACGGTGGCCACTATCCTTGCCGGCAACCGAGAGAGTCAACCCAGCCTGCCCGTGGGGTGGTTTGGGCCTTGATCCAGGCCGGGCATATAACTACCCATGCTCAACGTATATAGGGATTTGGCGATATGTGTCAGTGGTGGTTCGGGCCATAGTATCCACCAATGTTGACGCCCCTTGAGGGGCATCCTTTTCAATTTGCGACCGACATTGGCATCTGGTCGGATTGACCGGAGCCGGTGGTGTTGGCACATTGGTCACTTGATCCTTAGCCCGTAAGAATGGGCAGCAGTGCTGACACGGCCCGGTGGAGGCCCTTGCCGGGAGCCCATGGAATGGGACTCTGAACAGGCTGTCTCAGACATCCCCTGCCTCTTTGGCGTAGGGTTCGGAGTCATTGAGGTGTTCCAAGGATATGATCCCAAAACAATTATATGTTGGGGTGGGGAGCAGTGGCTCCTTGGACGTCCTTTGGCGGCAACGTTGACAGAAAGGCGCAGATGCCTCTCAATCATGGCCGTCCATATCCCTCAAAGGGATGATCCCATCCTCCTCGTACCGATGTATGTCGTCATTGATTACCCTCCACTGAATAACATCATAGGGGGAGATGGGGCGTGGGCACCCAGTGGTCATGGCCATTGAGACGGTCACAGAAGTGGAAGAAACGTGCGGGATTTCCATGTTGGCATTTCTCCTTCCCCTATGTTAGTGGGTGGGTGGTGATCAATTTATAGATACAGAAACATGGTTCCTGAAGCAGGGAGATTAACTCATTAGTGCAGAAAGAAAAAGGAATCGACAACCAGTGCCCCAACACCATTCCATCTTCCATGACTAGTAAGAGGGATCCATGCTGACAACATCGCAGACCGAGATTCCCAATGTTTTGACTGTCCCAACTTCTAGTGAGTTTCACACCAGACCCGTTATTTTATTGGAAAGACCTGACGCCAGATAACTGGATCTGGTGACATGCTACTCCATTGATTCCTTGAATGCTACTAGTCTCCATGTTGAAGAGATAAGATTCACGTCGGGTTCACAATTTCTGTTTCTGTCACTTTTTCCAGGGCATGCACGTCTTTCTGTTGGGGGATGAAAGGTAATGTTTGTGTTGACCCACATGGCATGGTTGTTACAAAGCAAATTTGAATGAAAGAATAAGCATGTACCACACCATATATCCCTCTTATGGAAGAATACATGCCATGGGGCCTGGATAACAGTGATATTTTTCCGAAACGGGGCTGGGCCAACATACAAAATGTATGGGCATTCCTATATATCCAATAAGAATGGGAATCAAGCCAAACATAGTTCTGGGAGATGTCAAGCAGTTTAATGTCTTGTGGGAAGGATGTGTATTAAGGGTCGGATACCTCAATGAGGGATGTGTACGGCACAACGAGTAACCCGATGTGAATGAAGGCATAATCCCATACCACACCATACATTCCTAAGCGATACCTCGGGACAGGGGCCCGGGAAGGTTGAGGGACCAAAGGCTAGGATATAGATAGAAGATCACAGCCAATCTACAGCTTAACATCTTGTAGGGAGGACGATAATGATCATAGTTTAAGGTCATAGAGATCATATCGTAAATGAACAGTTTATTGTCATATGCATGGGAAACCTGAATGAAAAGAGAGAATCATCATTCCTATGGAAGACCACTGGGTGGAAACGATGATAAAGGGTAGATGTTGACCAAATTCACAACATATAGTCCCTTCCCCCCTTGCATTTCTAAGCTAATCAAATCAGCGTAGACCGTTGACCGTATTCACAACATGGGAATTGAAAAAAATTCGATGATCAAAATCCTCGTGGTTGTTGGCTCGAAATGGTTGGATAATCCTTACTCTAAATATCCAAGCCATTCGGGGGTCATTTTGGATATCAAATATAATGGAAATACAAATTATGGGGCTCACAGAACATGGAGGGGCCTATTTTTGTGGAAGGGATGATATGGTGGGAGGAATGACTCATGGAGATGGGTGGGGTGTAGCATAATATCCCCATGTGAATGAGGACAGGGAGTCCGGATCACACCAAACACTCTCGAATCAGGACCACAACCAAAGGGAAAGAAGGGTCAAGGGACCATAAAGGGGTGGGGTGCCCATGGATCAAGGGACCCAATGGGAGATTATGATGTTTGGGCTTGGCCAATAGACAAAATGTCTGGGCGGTCCTACATATCCCATGAGTATGTGAATCAAGGCACACATAGTTCTCGAAGGCCTTGCCTTTTAGCATTGTGTGGTGAGGATGTGGGAGAATAGACAAATGAGAAGGGATCAAATGGTGAGACCCTCATACTACTCACATGAGTGGGAGCTAAAGAATCCTACACTACTCCATGTTTCTACAAGAGAAATATACCTAGGGGGATAGTCAAAGAAAAGAGTTTGGGGGCTAGACTCAAGACGTATCATCTGAGCATTCCTACGTATCCCATGAAATTGGGATTCAAGCCAAACATAGTTCTTGAAGTTTCAGTTTATCATCTTCTAGGATGATTTACAGTTTAATGTCATGTGGGACATGGTAGTTTAATGTCTTGTAGGACCAACAATTTATGGTCATGCGGGACTAGGTTCAGTTTAGGGTCATGTCAGACCCGACAGTTTAGGGTCATGCTGGACCTAATGGCTCAGGAAAAGTATTTCTTGAGGAACTTGGCATTGTTGGGAGGCGTTATATGCTCATCATCCATGGGGAAAAGGGAGAATGCTTCATTTGAGTAAACCTTGTGCACAATTTAAGGTCCTTCCCATCTCAGCCCCAACTTGGGTGGTTTCCTTCCAGGTATCATTGGAGCCCTGAGGGCCAATACCAAGTCTCCTTGCAAGAAGGAGCAGAGGTGAACGTTCATGTTGAAATCTCTGTCCATCTTGTTCTAGTGCCTTTCCAGATTTTGCAGGGCATGAAGCCTATTCTCGTCGAGTGCTTCAAGCTCACCTAGACAGATTTTAGCTACCTTATCTAGAATTTGTTGGTCCTAGACCGTTGTGCATAATGAAGGTAACTGAATCTCGATGGGTAGGATGGCCTTAGTCCCATACACCAGGGACTATGGAGTCACCAGGGAGGAATTATGAGTTGTCGTCTAGAAAGTCCATAGGGCGTTGGGGAGCTTTTCTGGCCAACTATTCTTGTTCTGACCAACCATTTTCTATAAAATGTTATAGAGGGTTTTGTTGAACACCTCGATCTTCCCATTTTCATGCTCATGATAGTGGGAGGTATGATTAGAAAGGATGTGGTACTTGGTGTACAATTTCTTCAACTTAGATGCTTGGAAGTTGCTGGCATTATTAGTGATGAAGGCGTGAGAGATTCCATGTCGGTAGATGATATTGGAACTCACAAAGTCAACGATGGAATAGGCCTTGACCTCCTTGAGTGGAATCACTTCTTCCCAGATGGAAAAGAAATCCATAGTGGTCAGGATGAACCGACACTGGCGAGCTGTCACCGTTGGATGTGGACACACAACTCAAGTCCCCAGACAACGAAGGTCTAAGATTACATGGTAGTGTGGAGAGGATCCAGTGGTCGATTCATGAAGTTAGCATGAACATGGAATGCATGTCATCTCTTGGTGAACTCGATGCCGTCATGGAACATAAAAGGCAAAAAATATCCCAATCTCCGGGTCTAGTGAAATAGTTTAGGCCTAGTCATGGGGGCACCACAGGAACAAACATGAACCTCATGAATGACCTGAGAAATCTTGACTCCTTTAGTGAAACAGATGATATCACCATTAAAACCGTGGTTTTAGAGGATCTTCTTAAGACTGGGACCACTATGGAGGGTAAACTATAGAGCGTGGTGTCGAATTCACTCGCAATCGGCCTGATATACCTGGAGATTTTCATATTGGACGTATTCAACCAAGGGTATCCTCTAATCGGGAGTCACTTCAATCCCTACATCTTGGGGACCCAGGGGTCCTGAAGTGGATGCGTCGATGGTATAATGGCTTACCTATGGGCTGTCATCATCATCTGGGGTGACAGGAGCAATGACTCTCTAATGGGCCACATGGATAATCAGATCATCCTCCTCGGGCTCTGCAAGCGACGTAGCTAGGCCAGCCAAGGTGTCTGCTCTACAATTTTGTGACCAAGGGACATGGGTAACGTCTAGACGATATGGGAACTGTTCCATTAGCTGTAGAGTGTGTTCCAAAAATTTGATGAGCTCTGGCTTTATGATGATATAATTACTATTGATTTGCTTGATTACTAATTTTCTGTCCCCTTTCACATGTAAACAGGACTCATCAATCTCAAGGGCCAGTTCGAGGCCTGTGATGAGAGCCTGATACTCCGCCTCATTGTTGGTGTAGCCTTCAAACAATAGGAACAAATATGACGGAATGTATTATGATGGGGTAATGAAGCAGATACATAGGCCTACTCTATTGAGTCTGGGATCATTGAACCTCCTGCCTTTGGGGCTTCGAGAGGTTCCATTGAAGTGAATTTTCCAACATGAGATGGCCTAATCTACTGAGCAGATTTCCTCATCATGAAATTCTATGTCTAGAGACTATTCCATGGGGGTTGGATGGGTAGTGATAAAATCATATAGGGATTCCCGTTGATAGCCTTATGAGGTATGAACCTGATGTTGAACTGCTGGAGGAATACCGCAAACTGAGCTAGACGGCCCGTCAACATGTGGTGATTCAATATGTACTTCAATGGATCTACTCTGGACACCAGCGGTACCTCATAGTGATTCAGGTAATGTCTCAAATCCTGTACTATGAATACCAGCGCAAGGAAGCTCTTTTCGATGGGTGAGTATATGGTCTCCATATAAAGGAGCATGTGGATGAGGTATTAAAGGTTGTTCTCCATTCCCTCAATGTTCTTCTGGGTGAGAAGGACACTGATAGATCATTCTAGGGCAGTCACATAAAGGACCAGCAGCTTTCCAGAAATGGGTGGCATCATGATCATAGGATGGATTAGATACTGCATGACTTCCTTGAATGCAGTCTGGCACTCTTCGTCCCATTTATAGGTGGTACCCTTTTTCATGATCCATGAGTAGGGATTACACTTTCCATCCAAATTCCATGAATCAACATATGTAGGCCAATTGGACTTGAATTCCAATAAGACCCTGGATATTTCTTGGGGGAGACATCTGGAAAATTCCTTGATCTTTTCTAGGTCAATATTGATGCCCCGGTATCTGACATGATGCTGAGAAACTTGCCAGAGGTGACTCCGAAAGCACACTTCAATGGGTTCATCTTCAGGTGATGAGAACAGAGGAAGCCAAAAAATTTCTCATGATCCTTGAGTTGGTCCTCGCGTTGGAGGGATTTAACCACCAGGTCATCTACATATGATTCCACCAACATCATAAGAATTGGATTAAATATACGATGCATGGATCGCTAATAGGTGGCACCTACATTCATTAAATCGAGGGCATGATTCTGTAACAGAATTTACCATGTGGGGCCCTAAAGGCTTAGAATCCTCATCCTTGGGGGCTATTCAGATCTGTTTGTACCCAGAGTACCCATCCCTGAAGGAGAGGTGTTGGAACATAGGATTGATGTCAATCAAGAGTTCCACCACAGGAAGGGGAAAATCATCCTTCAGACAGTGGCGGTTGAGGTACCTAATGTCGATGCAGACACAGATATGTCCATTCTTCTTCCTGACTGGTATGATGATGGACTTCCATTTGGGGTACTAGACCTCCTTAATAAAATTGAAAATGATGAGCTTTTCAACATCAGCCTTGACCATGGAACCATGAAAAGGGTGAATTTTTCTGGGAGGATGCTTGAGCCATAGTGATTTTCTAGATGAATGAGGTAGTGGATGGCTACCTGATGATCTACTCCTCTCATCTCATCGTAACTCCTGGTAAACACCTCACCATGCTGTCTAAGGATGTCCACGTACCACTGCTGCTCCTCGGGGGGCATGATGACACTAATCATTGCGGTTCTTCAGTCTACCTCGCTACTGAGGTTCACCTGTACCAATTCATCGACTGTGGTGGATATAACCCCTTCAAAAGCAGGGGGAAATTCTATAAATCCACTTATCCACTTATAGTGGAGGTATAATCAGTGGGAGGAGTTGTTTATGAGTTGGAAGATCTTGATGAGAACCTGGTACCAGCCTGAGCAGCAATAGATACTATATCAGAGGACCCTTGTGTAGCTGCAACCATAAAAATGATGGTTGTTGATCTAATCCCATCTGGTTTTTAGCCCAAGGAGACATGCTTGATGATGTCAAAATAGTAATGGCACATCGGCATGAGCTGGTTTATCCCAGCTCAGTGAAACAGGCAAGTATGACACACTGCCATTTCCATGTGGCAGACATCCCGATATATAATGAGAGTGTAAGGCTCCCAAGATCACCTGATCCTGATTGGTATAGGAGTAAAAGGTGATTTTACCATGTCTCTTAGACTTGGGAATTTTTTCCCCCTCGTTCTAGACATAGTGAAGGATTGTCCCATGTCTGGGGTTATGGCCTCCAATAGGTGGATTGGGAAGACTTAGGCATCATCCATATCCATCCACCGGTCAGCCACTGCCGTGGCGTGCTCGACCTTATTGGTCAGGATCTACTTGTCCTTGCTCTTGTAGTAGTTGGCATCCATATAGTGGGCTTCAGAAGAGGAAAAGGGAGATGTGTCACCTTGAATCATGCCCACCCATCCATTGAGGGAGAAAATAAGGTACTGGTGATATGATGATGGAATTGATGCATACATGTGGAGCCATGGCCTGCCCATCAACACATTTAAGGCGACATCATACTAGACAACCATAAACTCAGTGCTGGAAACTAGGCCACTGAACTGGGACTTCAAGTAGATCATTCCGTCTAGCGTCTGTTCTGTCCTGTCATAACCCTGGATTCTTAGGTTAGAGGGGCTCAGGTCATCATCAAACAATCCCAGTTTTCACAGTGTCCAAGCATGGATTGGGTTGATCCCAGAGCCTGTGTCAACAAGGAAATGGTGGACTTCCACAAAATTGAACAAACTGCTAATGTAGAGTGGGAGAATGTACCTTGGTATGGGAGAGCCTCCATCTTCTCTAGAGAATGAGATAATTTCCTGGAATTCAGCATTGTCAATTTCCTCAGCATGGAAGGCTTCTGAAGCTACTACCTCAATCTCAAACTGGAGGGACCTTCTTAAATCCCCGGCGAGCGCATCACGCATATCTAACGACAGGAGAAGAGCCTCAAATATGGAACGTCTTGTTTGAATACTGGAAATATGCTTGATAAAATCGTAATTCCATGCCATTCATGAACTTCTGATGATAGGAGGTCGCCTTATAACAGGAGGTATGGTGGGCTCTGCCAGCTAGACCGTCGACTGACTGGTGCCGAGAATGTCCCATTCCTCACTTGTCGAAGCATGTGGAGCAACTACCGGATGGGGACCCGATGACTACAATAAGTATGTGGGGAAGCACGACTGATCGTGGGAAGGACTGCGAGGATCTTCTTGAACTAGTAGCATGAACGATGACAATGGTGGACCTGATGTCACCAGATTACAAGGCTACATTTTCTGACCTATGAACTGAGCCTATTACCTGGTTTCAGTAGCATGTATAACCTAGCTGGACATGCTAAATGAATCACATTAGTGGCCCATATAGACACGGTTCCTCCAACGCTGACGAAAACTGGTGACTTTGGGATGGTCTACCTCGTACTCTTCATTGTCAGGAGTCATTTAGGGGTTTACCACCTCTACGGTATTAACTGAGGCATACCCATGACTACCACATGAAGAGTCTTCCTCTACTGGGAGGATTCTAGGAGGAATCACCATCTCTAAGGGAATGACATCACCAAGATTACAGGATGACAATGGCATTGGCGGGGGACTTTTTTCCCTTGCGTTGTCGATGCTTTCTCTTCTTAGAAGAAGACAACTCATATGATGATGAAAAAGTAATTCATGCATCTTATGGAGGCACTAGCCAGTTTAGGCATGCATGGATGATACCATGGTCATGGGAAATCATTTTTCAAGCCATCCAGTCATCATAATTCTGGGACCCACAGTTAGAAACCTACGACCACTTGCCTTCGCTGTCAATGCTACTATCTAGCCTCAGAAAGACGCATACCACCTAGGTCGGGGTGGGGCCCAACCGGAATATGTTGTTTTAAACCACATGGATACATCCTTGAACACATATCATGGCTTGAGGGTGTGCCCCATGATATGGTGATAAGGGTAGTATTTGGGGTGATTAGTGAGGTTCACCTCTTCTATCCTTCTGCACTCAGGCAAGTGTACAATCCCCTGTTATAAGGTGCTGCAGAAGTAACTGGGGACCTGAGCCTCACTGAACGAGTAGTTCTATTTTCTCCTGTCTAGAATAGATACTCTTAGAGCTTGACCCTAATGAGGAGTTGTAGGTTTTTGTTGAGTAGGTGGCTCCTATTTATCTCGCATAGGCGGTGACAGATTACACGGGGAAACTGCCGATTCTGAGGTGGGCGCAGGTGGGCCAGAGGCTGCGCCTGAGGTGGGGGGCCTCTGCAAGGCTACGGATCTGGCTCTAATGGTATCAATTCAAGTTTCCCAAGACCCTTTTTTGGGCCTCTATAGCGGGCTCGGCTTTGGTGTCCCTCCTTGCATGAATTACAATAGGCAACATGCATGCCTGTCTAGCCTATTGAAGTGCATCGTCTAGGCTCTAGGAATTATCAGAGAAGTCTCAGAACCCTCTAGGGAAAATCTGGGCGATTAGAGAAGGAACCAATTCCATCTTAACATTTCGTACACACATCGTCATAATTACTCCAATGTTAGTGGCATGTCAAGGGTGTTGGTGAATCCTTTCCACCGGGATATTAAGTCCATGACACACTCATCATGCCTCTGTTTTCAATTGAAGAGGCCTGAAATTATTCACTTTCAGGTGGTAGAATAGAACTAGTAGATGAATTTCCCCTTTAGGTCTTCCCAACCTACTATCTAACCAATGGGGAGCTAGTTGTACCAGGTTAATGCTGGTCCCTCCAAAGATTGCACAAAACACCGAAGTTTGGCGACTTCAGGCTATGCTGGAGTTCCCATCATGGGCCCACACCATGATATGAAGTGATACAAGTGTTACAGAAGGTCCCTTTTCCCGTTAAAGGGGGAAAATGTGGGATTTATAAAACCTGGGGGTGCTGGTATATCATCCACACATGATGGGTACGACTTTCCATAAGGTGGGATTCCCATCTATCGTGTTTCCAATGCCTCGAGGTGGGAAATGGGTCCCTCCATTGGAACATATGGAGGGGGTCCTTGCCTTGATGGGGATCCCTAACCACCAGTTCATTTTCGGGTTCTTAAACACGGTAAGTGGGCTCAACAGCTCTTGTAGTGGCTGGCAGGACGACCTGTGGGGTAGCTGGGGGAGCCCAAGCTGGGTCCCGGGGGTTGTTACGCCATTCAGGAGGATTTGGCGATATGTACCATGCCTTTCTTCTATGAGCCTTGGAATCAACCTTTTCTGCATGATCAGGATGATCAGGGTTACTCGAGGGTAGATAACTGAGTGGAAGCTGTGGCTTCCCCTGCTATACGGGCTGAGGATCACTATAGTCTACTCGTCGCTCTACAACGAGTTCATCCAGAAGGCTATCAACCAACTTTTTCTGTTCGGAAATTTGCTGACGCAACATGGATTTTTTCAGGCCCTCCTCCGTCTTCTTTATTGATGAGGATGGGTTGGAGTGCTCGGCGGCTCCAAGATACTCCTTACCCATACCGATATTCTGGCTGAGGAATAATGCCTTGGTGGGCGCAGGGAGACCCAGCTGATTTGTTTGTCAGTGAGTAACCCATCCCGATGGATACAATAAAGGTGGTATTCCCTCAGGGTGGAAGGCCCCCATTAAAGTGTTCTAGCCCATTCTCCACTTTTGAAAGGCTGGCCATGTTGACCATGACTCTACCTTGGGGAATGTCCTCGATATCACATGGAAAGTTAGGTTTCTGCCAGATATAACTGAATAGGAGGGCTGCGTATTTCCCCCAGCCACAGATCTACATGTTGGAGGAAGCCTCCATGATAATCATTTTGAGTACCTTGAAACTATGGATGAATATTTTTTGGAGGGATTTTTGGCATCCTGGTGAATCAGGACACTGGGCCACAGGGAGTGCAGCCAGATCAACCATATGACATTGTTCACCGATTTCCTCAAAGTCAGCTTGGATCTTCGATTAAGACACTCTCTTATGGCGTAGAGGGAAGTGAGTCAATTAGAGGTTCTAGTGGAAATAGTCGACTTCCTATTGGGTGAGGGATTCTAGAGCACAAAAATTCGGCACTGCAACCTGATAGAACATCTCGGGGAAGTGGTCCGCTGCGAGGATGTGCCATAAGCTCCTTGTCTCGGATGTAGCGTCTATCCCTTAATTTCCCCACTCATCAACTGGAGGAAAATGAGGTACCGAAAATAGTACTGAGGTAGACCACTGGGATGACAGGTTGGCTGGCGGAGAATACGGTGAGCCAGCTGAATGACTGCTGAATCTTGGGATATCCTTGGTGGACTGTAGTGACTTAACCTCCACATCGATGTAGGATGGGCTAATAACCACAGTTCCTATTGTAGGGACTAAGGCTACTGATGATGGGACATACTGCTGATCGCCCACCATTGGTCCCCAGAATATCTCTATGATCTCTAGTCGAGGTATAGATTTCTTCTTGTTATGATGGTGCTGATTGCACGACCGTGAAAATTAGGGTTTCCAAGTATTCTTCCTCCTGGATATACCTGCAAAGGGAGGCAGGAATCTGGTGGACTTTACTTTCTGAGAGTACAAGGCTGATGCACCTCGTTCCTGCCCCATCCTTTGACACAGAGGACTGAGGGGAGGGTTACATCGCCGAATGGTACTCTGCTTCAGGATCTGCGAAGCGAACTGGTTTGATCTCATCCTGAATCTTCTCAGCATTCTTTTTATGTTGGGGACACCCCACCCTCCTAAACATGGATGATTCTTTAGGACATGGTAGATTTCCGGCACGAGGTGGTCCATCGGACGTACTTGTATTGTGGAGGTGTGAGATTTTGCCTGCGTAAGCCAGGGCACGAGGAGCACCGGGGAAAATATTGAAAGGGACATGGGGAAGACCTTCATGGGAAGTGCTGGAGTGGGTAGGACCTTTGCTAAAGCTAATAGATGATGGGTAGGATCTCTTTACTTATTTCCCCTGGTTACATTACTGTGAAAAAGGTCCTCATACTAGTCATGCCAAACATGGGTAGGACCTCCATGTTGGGCGCCTGTGACGTGAAGTTTCCCTCCACTCCTCTAATAGTTGGGGCGAGGAGGAATTTCTACATCTACTAAAAGGACATGGGGATGACCCCCCATGTTGGTGAGTGACAATATGTGCAACATCTCTATACATGTGGTCTGTGGTAGGAGGGATGATTCCATACCCAATGTAGTGAGCACGGGAGAGACACCCATACTGGATGTTGCCATCATGGGGGGGGGACCCCATCTAGTTTGAAGGTAGAATGGGGAGGACCTCCATGTCGATATTGGAAGAAGGGAATACCCACATTCTCCATGATAGTGTTACGTGGAGGGCCTCTGTACTGGGCAGTATTGCTGTGGGTTAGTCTTCGGAGACCACTATCATTGTCGGCGACCAATAAAGTCAACCCAGCCTGCCCGTGGGGTGGTTGGGGCCTCGATCCAGGTTTGGAATATTACTACCCATGATCAAAATATATATGGAGTTGGCAATATGTGTCGTAGGTTGCTCCGGCCATAGTAGCCTCTGACATTGACGCCCCTTGTGGGTCGTCCTATTCAATTAGAGACAAATAGTGGCATCTTGTCGGACGGACCAGAGCCAGTGGTGCATGAACATGGCTCACCTAATCCTCAGCCTGTAAGACTGGGCGGTGACCCTGACGCGGCCTGGTGGAGGCCCTCATCGGGTGCCCCTGGAATCGCACTATGAACGGTCTTTCTTAGACATCCCCTACCTTGTTGGCATAGGGCATAGAGTCATCGAGGCGTTTCAAGGAAAGGCAACCAAAATGATTATATGTTGGGGTGGGGACTAGTGGCTCAATGCACGGCCCTTGGGGGAGGTGTTGATGGTGAGGTGCAGATGCCTCTAAATCAAGGCATGCCATATCCCTTATAGGGATGATCCCCTCCTCCATGTACCGATGTACGTGGTCATTGATTACCCTCCACTGAATAACCTCGGAGGGGGAGATGGGGTGTGGGCGCCCAATGGTCATGGCCATTGAGACCGTCACAGAAGTGGTAGAAATGTGCAATATTTCTTTTTTGGCATTTCCCCTTACCCTATGATGGTGGGTGGGTGGTGATCAATTTTCAGATACAGAAACATTGTTCTTGAAGTAGGATGATTAACTCATTAGTGCTGAATGAAAAAGGAATCGACGACCAGTGCCCCAACACCATTCCATATTCCATGACCGGTAAGAGGTATCCATGTGGAAAATGTCATAGACTAAGAAGCCCAATGTTTTGACTATCCCAACTTCTAGTGAGTTTCACGCCAGACCCACTATTTGCCTCGTAAGACCCGACGCTGGATAACTGGATCCCATGACACGCTACTCTATTGAGTCCTTGAATGCTACTAGTCTCCATGTTGTGGAAAAGATATTCACGCCGGGTTCACCATTTATGTTTCTGTCGCTTTTTCCAGGGTGCACATGTCTGTCTGTTGGGGGATGAAAGGAAATGTTTGTGTTGCCCGACATTTCCTCTTTCCAATGGTGGGTGACATAAATTCCTTATATAGGGACGTTTGCTCCATGATCAAAAAAAGATTATGGGATGTCAGTTCATTCTTATGTGGATTCATCCTCGAAGCTCATCACCTAGTACGGGTATCCCTTATAGATTTAATACGTTGTTCGTAAAACTCTTTCAATTTCTATATCTTCATGGATGCCAGTTAATTACACTGCTTTTAGCGGGACATTCCAAGGGGTCCAATCAGGGCGGCAATCTTCGGTTGGGGGAGTAGTCAAGTTGGGCATCACTAATGTGTCTAGATGATGGAACACTATCACATTTGGGTTTCTTCCCCTTATTATAGGATTTCCCGAGGGTGCGAAAGCCCGAGGAATCACACATCAAATGCAGGGAATTATACTCCATAGGCATGTATCTGAGGGTTTCCTCATCTTCACATGTTTAACACAAGGTATGAAGAGAGTTTAACATCTTTTGGAAACGGATCAGACTGTTCAGAACATTAACTAGAGTGGATCAGATAGGTGTAACCTCATGAGGATACACTGATGTCAGGGCTAACACGTGGTCAGTTACCCAGTTACTGCTAGGAGCAGCAAAGAAGTGAATTTTAATGATCTCACTGGAATGTGGTGGACCAGGTAAGAATCAGGATAGATGATGGGTGGATGAATGTTGTGGAAGAGGAATGAGATAGGACCATCGCAAGGGTGATGATGAAGTTGGGCATGAGCATCGAATAGACTTCCTACATATCCCCATGGTAGGGAATCAAGGTCCTCATAGTTCAGTGAACGTAGTCCATTTTGAAAATGGATTACCACTGGTTGGAGTTCCAATGTCCTACCACTGAAAGAGGATGAAAACATCTTGTTGCTGAATTGGGTGACAACATCTTACTGCTGAAAGGGGATGGACCTTGGGGGGTTTCTTTTGTACCCTGTCTAGGAGATAAGGATCAAAGCTTGT
The DNA here is from genome assembly GCA_963277665.1 of Viscum album. Taxonomy (NCBI): domain Eukaryota; kingdom Viridiplantae; phylum Streptophyta; class Magnoliopsida; order Santalales; family Viscaceae; genus Viscum; species Viscum album. The sequence continues at coordinate 213,163,544 of OY728119.1, read as the reverse complement.
ATTGTTCCCGATGATGTGAACCGGCGTGAATAAGGACCTGGGATCCAGGTGGATGGTGGGATTTAACCTCAGGGAGGCTTCCTACGTACCCTGTCGTGGAAAAGCTCACAGTACTCCTAGTTTGGAATGGGACTTGGTACACAGATGTGAAGATGGTTGGGACCAATGGGGTGTTTGGATAGAACCTCAGAGAGGCTTCCTACTTACCATACCTTTTCATGGATCAAATTACAAATAGTTCAGATGGAGGGGGAATTTGTGGCTTATGCTCTAAGGCAGCCTGAAGTGTTGGTGAACTGACGTGAAGATGGTCAGAGCGACCAGGTGTTGGGCTTGAACCTCAGGGAGGCTTCCTATGTACCTTGCATTGAAAATTATCAAACTCCACATTGTTCAGAAATGGGGCCAGTGAACCAATGTGAATAAGGACCTGGGGTCCAAGTGGATGGTGGTATTGAACATCTGGGATGCTTCCTACATACCATTCCTTCGAATAGATCAAAGTCCTCATAGTTCGGGTGGAGGCTTAATACACCGATGTGAAGATGGTCAGGACGAATGGTGTGTTGGGATTTATCCTTAGGGAGGATTCCTACATACCATACCTTGGCATGGATCAAAGTAAATGTAGTTCAGGATTGGTTGATGGTGAACTGATGTAAAGGGGACTGGAACGATCAGGTGTTGGGCATGAACCTCAAGGAGGTTTCCAACGTACCTTACCTTGGAAAGGATCAACGTAAACATAGTTTGGGAGTTGGGTGGGTGCAGTTTAATGTCGTGTATAATGAACAGGGGGAATGTAGTTTTACGCCATGCAGGATGAAGGTGGTCTGACGTGAAGGGGGTTGGAACCAATGGATGTTGGGCTTGAACCCCAGGGAGGCTTCCGACGTACGTTGACATAGAAAAGATCAAAGTCCATGTAGTTCGGGATTGTGAGAGTGGGGCTTACAATCTGGGCTACCCGGAAAGGATTTCATGGTCGATGCTTACTCTAAGCACACATGAGTCAAGTTTGATGTGAGAAACAAGAGGCAGCAAAGACCTGACAATCATGTCGCGAAAGGTGCATCCATGGGATGTGAAATCGGGATTACGCATGGAGCGACACAAAAATGAAACAGGGGCTTACACAAGGTTGGCAGCCCAGGGAGATAAGGATTGGGACTTACTCCACGATGGAGGCCCGGATGACGGAAAATCATAGAGGGAGAGCGAAGGGATGAAAAAAAATCTATGTGCCAATATCTCATCTATGCCTTTGGAATAGAAGAAGTGACGAGGAGTAGGGGTGATGCCTCCTGCAAGAAAATCTAGGGGATTACACCAAGATGGTTTACCTTAAACAATTTAGGATGCATGGGCGAAGTCACAGTTTAAATTCATGTGTTGAGGATGAGGGTGCATGGCAGTTTAATGTCCTATAGCTTGGATGGAGTGGATTCAAACCACACCCTTAGGACTTACATAACCAGTACCCTATGCTCCTTGGTGAAGAGAAGGGATAGGGAATGCCATGGTGAAGGGGAGTTATAGTGTGATTCATTGGGGGGTCCACATTAGCATGGCTATGCGAAGAAGAAATAGCCATTATCATGCCTATGATAAGGGGCAAGAGGCGAATCAACACAATGGGAAGTGGTGTCCATGGGACATTGAAATCAATTCATGAAAACTTGGAGGGTCACACGGGAAAAGATTTTTCCAAGAAGAGGAGTTCGTTGGCAGGGGCCCTGCGATGCTCTAGTACTCCATTTAGTGGAGGGTAATTGTGAAGGATTGTGCTTTGTGAAGTGGGTTGGCATAGCCCATTAATAGGGCATAGGTGGATGTAGTCTGCAATTTATGAAGTGAAAAGTTACTGATGGAGCACTGCCTCATGAAGAAATGGTGTTTCACGAAGCAAGGTGTTGTGAACCAATGTGCTTCGCGAAGTATAGTGACCCTAACATAGCATGGAGATCACTTGTACATGAAGGGTATTTTGCAAAGCATAAACGCTTCATGACAACCTGGGTCCCCTTGGGGATCCCCTTCCTTCGTGAAGGCCTGTGGGCTTCGCGAATGGAATCCCTCTTAAAACAGGGGATTAAAACAAGGAAAGGGGGAGGCACTTCGTAGAGAAAACATATCTCTCATAGATTATGGTCTGCAGAGAAGAGAGTGCTTCGTGATTCGAGATCTAAGAAGATGAAAGGTCAGATGATCTGTCCTCTAGGCTTGAAGGAATCTCTATATTTATAGGTAAGTGGCACTGCGAAGTAGAGATCGTTCGGTGTGAATTTGGGTTTCGTTCCTCCATGGTAGGCTCATGAACATCAAAGGTGTTCACAGAGCATCCCGCCTCCTTACTTCACGGAGGGCTCGCAAAATTCAAAGGCGTTCATGGAGCATCCCTCCTCCTTGCTCCGTGGTGGCTGTGGGGCCAGAGGGACTTCGAGAAGGGGCTTCGTGATGCGACCACTTGGGATTTCCAGTTCTTCATCTTCTTCCCACATTTTGGCACCATCAGATACCATTCAATCATGATGCAACCTACTTTATCACACTTGGCCGATGATAAGATGAGTGTGATACTGAAATCTCACCTTTAATAGGACTAGGGCTGCCATCAAGCACGAAGTATGAGTATCACACAGATGGGAAACCTTATCCTTAAGTACCTACACTCACACACAACTCCAAAAACACATATAATTTTGAAAAAAATACAACTATTAATGTAACACCTTGAGATTTTAAAATAATAGCATGTTCGATAGCTTACATTGCGAATAACACCAAGATTAAACAAACACCAAAATATAATTATTTTAACACAGCCATTATAAACTAGCAATAAAATTTGTGGGTTCAAATAGGATTAACTATATTATAAAATATATATGAAGTCCACATTCAATAAAAATTTAATTATTCTTATTAATTGAATACATAATTTTTAGCAATGTCATTTTATTCTTAAAATAAATATTATCATCAGAAATAGATTTTTATTTTTTCAATGAGAAAATATATAAAATAATTTTTTTAATTTTTTTTAAAAATTAATCAAAATTAACTTGATTTTTGGAATAATAGCAAAAAAACTAGCTTAGGGTATTTTTTTTTTGAATTTTCTAGAAAAGTCAAATTTTATGTTCAGAAGTGAAAATAATTTTTTTATAAAATACATTAACAGTTATGAAATAAGTATTATATGATCATAATTTAAAATTTATGGACCATTATTCTTGATCAAAAATTATTTAACTAATTATATAATACATTATGTGTTACATTTATAAACATACACTTACTATTTTTGAAAACCACAATTTTATCCTTTAAAATAAATGTTATTATGAGTTATACACAAAACATATTTAGAATTGATTTTTATCAAATTTATAAAATTAATCTATTAAAAAGGATTATATATTCTGAATATATATATAAATTATTTTATAAGGTCATTTATATTTTTTAGGTATAAAAATGTTGCACAGGTACAAATAGATTTACGGTAGTATAGGTAAAATAATAAAGAGGGTTAAAGATAAAAGGCAGAAAATTAAAATACCCTGAAACAATAAATTGAAATTGGTGGTGGATGTGTGTATTTACTTTAACCATAATTTAAAATATTAATTATAAAAAACTTCATTTGAATGAAATCCATGCAAATGTGGTAGGGTTTAATTATAAAATATTCATTATTTAATCACTTAAAACAACCCTAATCAAGTATAAATACCACCCATCCATACACCCCTTATCATTTCCAAACTTGAATGTATTAAAATATCTAAAAAAACCAATCTGGCCCACTCTCACTATGTCCATGTGTTACTGGTATCAGAAAAAGACCAATTCTATGTATCTAAAGGGGTCCTTCAAGTTGGTGCTACTAAAGAGTTAACTTTATTAAAAAAACTCTCATTATTTATTTTGTTCATATAAATTATATTAAAATCCTTCATAAATAAAATAAAAATGAATCATGTATAATTTATATACATTAATATTATATTTTTAATTCAATATCTTCTTCCAACTCATTTTCTCATCTCCACTTCTTTAACGAAACAAAACCATTGTCCAAATTATAGTAGTTAATCATCTCCATGGATATTAGTTTTTCATTTTCCTTTACCAAATTTATATATGGACAAAAATAGTATTATTATGGTTAAATAATATTTTAATAGGTATATTATAACTGATTTCATGTTTTGGAACTAATATAGAGGCATCATATTAGATAAAATGAAACAAGTATGGGATGATCATAAAACTGCAAAAATAAAATAAACATTTATCCTTAATTTTTTATCTAATGAATCATACTCATGAAAGAAAGAAAAATTATATGTGGGTCCATTTTAAATTATATATGTTAATTAATACAATTTCATCTAACCTATGTTGTTTTATTTCTATTTTAAAATGACATCCACAATAAGACACAAGTGAATTGACCATGAAACCATGAAACAAATGCACACATAATAATGGAAATAATGAAATATTATTAATGAATGGGTGGTGAGATGGTATATAAGGATAATATAAGGCATTATAAATATTAATTACCTTCTATAATTAATTAATAAATTTTTTAAACCATTATACATGAGGGCTGAAGTATGCAAAACTAAAGGGAATCATGTGATAAGGAATTTCTTAACACAATTCGCATTCACTGGGTTAAAATTATACTTCATTGATTATGTCATGATCAGATTATGTGTGGAATAAATTTTTAATGTATTGAAAACAAATTTAAGTGGATTTATAAACAATTAACATAATCAATTAATTTTATTAATTCATACATTAATGATATGATCTTTTTGAGGGACATCATCTCAATTTTCTTTTATTGATGTTTATGATGCTGTTATGACACTATACTCATTTTTGTGGTGTATATAACACCCCTTTGACATGATATGATTTGAATTTATTTATAATCATGCTATTTTATGTTTTTATAAATTTTATTATTTTATGAGGAATATGATTCGACTGATTATAAAGTTGTAATGGTTTATTTCACAATCTCATCATTATTCAGGATTGTTTTGTTTAAGTCTCCACTGGGGAATATTTCTATAACTTACCCATATTTCATAAAAAATCATTTTTTAATAAAATATTATTATTTTTAAATTATTTTTCACAAAATTTAACATTTTAAAAAATGATTTGAAAGGAATACTTTTGTCATTTTGGAAATAAGGCACATTGTGACTATTGTTTGAAAAAAATAATGAAGAAATGTTTTCCTATATTACATGACATGAGTGTATTTTCCTACTATCATGATTATTTAATATTTGGAATATTAATTTCCAATTTTATATGGTTATTTTCAGGGAAATTTTTTTCTAACATAATTACGATGTTTTTTAAAAAATAAGTTATTTCAATGTAAAAAAATTAGATTTTCAATAAGAATTTTCCAATGATCTTATTAATGTATATTAATATATGTAAAAATAAATTGTTGAATATTATGATAAATTTAGGTTAGTATATTAAGAAACCGCCTAACATATTTTATTTAATGGTTTATGAGTAATTTGATTGAGAATTGAAAAATTATATTCCAATCACCATATTACTCCAATTTTTTTTATTATATTTACTGATTGGGGAAAGTTATTTAATTTTCGTGTGATAGTTTCAATTGAAATATATATTTTGATATGTTTCAATACATTAATTTTATGAATGAATTGTACATAGTATGTGAAGGTAGGTGCCTGGGATAGCCACTTGATAAATCGCTAGGTCTCAGGAGACAATCTAGTTTGGGTATTTGCACATGTCTTAACCATTTCTATATGGAGTATTCAAAAAATAATAATTGATAGCATGTTTATGATGTCTGATATTATGAATTCCATTATTATGAGACTTTCTATTTATTTCCATGTGATTATTTGATTAATATATTATGTATGGTTATGTTTTATATCAAAAGTGATGATTTATATGGAATTATTTGATGATATTTTATTCTGGCCATATTATGCTCAAGTTATTGATTCAATGGAATTTGTTTTAGTTCTTTACATTAAAATAATAATCATTTAATATTTATTGTAGCCTCCAATATATACATACCCTTGAAGAGCATTTGATATAACCCATTTATTTTTTTTATTTTTCCACTAGATGCCAAGAAGTGTTCTATGATGGACATGTAGGGTCAAAATAGAAGAATAATTTGTTTTCAAAGGATTCAAAATGTTTTATATAATATTTTCAATTGTTATGTAAGGTTAAATTATGTATCTAGTTTTCCCAAAATAAAAAATTGTTTTCTCATTCAGGATGTGATTTCTTGTATATGATTCTAAAGTAATAATGTATCCACCAACTATGGGATACTAGGGTCAGGTACATTACAATTAACAATGCATGCATGAATCTAAATACAAAAATTAGTGTGTGATAAATGAACTAGAAAGAATAATGTTTTAAATAAAGGCCCACCAAAACAATAAAGGAAGTTTAGCCTACTAGAAGGAGGGAACTACATTCAAATTAAAAAATTGATAAGAACTAAGGTGCTTCTTTCTCAACTATGCTATGTCTTTTCCTAGTGCATGTGTGAACTCATCAAACAACCTATCATCTATATTTGAAAAAATATGTGTGGGAATATCCCTTGGAGGGATGAGTTTAATAATACATAATAGGACACTCAAAAATCACCAAACATAAAGAATTGAGTTATTAAATAGCTCATCTTTATAGAGGTATGTCAATCAGAATGTGATAAAAAATAATAATAACCTAGATATACTCAATATAGACACTAAGTGTCAAAGTAAGGTCACAGATACAAAACATCCATAAGACATTACTCGATATTTAAAATTAATGATAATATGAGATAACTCACTCCATGAGTCTAATAATTCTAATGGTTCTCTTATAAAATATAATACTTCTCAGGAGTCTCCACCAAGAATTACATACTAGAACTCAGAATAGATCCATACACAGATATGTGACCACACCTAGGGCTCATGAGGGATATTCAAAACCCCAATTGAATAATCTAATAAGCAGGGGATCAATGCATGGTTATGTTGGTCACATTGATTCCTAAAACCCCATATAGGGATGGGAAATATTATAAAGGATACCAACCTCGGCCTGATAGAGGGAATCCAGAATTTCTATATAAGACTCATCACATAAAAAGCATCATAATCCAATTATTAGGATGTAATGTCACACAGTATCCCCATGGGGACAGATCAAGGGATATTACCCTGAGGAAACTAGTCCACACTAAAGAGAAAAAGGGCATAAACCCACACTAAAAAAATTATATAGTGTTTAATGTGTTTGAATGATGTTTCTTTCCTTCCCTAGGTTTTCTCATGTGCTTCAAACCATGACCATGTACTTCATGCTATGTCTGTGTACTATGGATATTCTCATTTACCTAGACATGTCCAATTATCAAGTCAAGATCATGTACTCTGGTTCTTCCCATGTACCTAGTTGTGCCCATGTACTAGGTCATCCATTCCCATGTACTATGAGGGTATATGATGAGTCATTGGAAAAAGGTGACATAGTGTTTTGTGTGTACCCCCAATATGTGATATTTTATTTTCTAAAACCCAAACATCTGCAAGTAGAGGAATATACAATGAGTGTTATTCATACTAGACATCATGTGGTTGTAAATTTTATAGAACCCAAAGGTTCTTCACATGCTATTTCATTCCAATTATTCTTTGGATATCACCATAAACCTCACCCATTTTTTTTTGGATTTGAGTTGACCAATACCTATGATCACTGGTGGAAAGAATTTCATTGTTTTATCTTATAGGGAATCTGCTCCCATAAATCCACATAGCTACTAAATTCCAATACAAATATCAAAAGTCAAGATCCATTCCTACACATCTACTTTTTCTTTTTCGTAAAAATTTTCCATCGATCTAAATATTAAATATGTAGTATCGATATGTTTTATCGAGTAATGATTTAGAAATGATTATTAACCTGTGATTCCTTAGTACACTTACAAATGATATTAACGGTGGTGAACACATAAAGTACAGGAAAATAAAACCACAAAATATAGACATACAGAATGAACCTCAACCGATGTTTTGTTCATCCTCAATTCATTGTCATTGGGTGAAGAACATAGTCTAATAAAAACACACCACGATTAATATAATTTCTTAATATTTTAGGTTGATAAAATATAATATGAAAATCAACTACCAATTCATTAAACAATCTAATTATAAGGATTTAATCATGTTAAACAGGGGGTGAGAATGGGTAGAAATCTAAATAAATTAAACTCCCAACCTCAGTTTTGGATAAATCACATATGAATAATGGTTCTATGTTTTCATCATTAGAAATTTCCATGTATGATGTGGGTGAAGATGACATATTGAAAATTGATCACGATCCTTGATCTATTTTCATTCACCATGATATCTTCCATGTTCTCCCCTAAAACCCATATGATTATATAGAAAACCCTTGGTATTTTCTATAAGATTTATTAAATATGAGTAGGATAGGTCCTAAAGATTATAAAATTATTTAATTAATTAATCATTTAATATTATACCCTGGACCACACTAAAATCAACCAGCTGATACCGAAAAATATTATGTCATGCCTAGGGTAAAACTGACCTTCCTAATTCAACATTGGTCTCAGGTTTCTGATCCAGGACTCCATTCGAGAGTTATTCCATTATTTTATAAAAAATACATTCCAGTGATGTAATATATCTAATATCTTTTTATATCATCATTAAGCCTCCCTGGGCTCCGGAATCCCTGAATGACTTAGAAAATGACTCCAAAAATATTACATAAAATATTTTAATGTATTATAAGGTAAAAATAGGTTCCATAGAAAAATGGTTGTCAAATTTTAAAATTAAAAAATATAAAAATAAAAATATGTGCTTCATCATGATTACTAAAATTCTTGAGATGATATAATTTAATTTGAGCAGTGTCCCCCTATTTCATTAAGTATTAATAACCCTCACTATTGGACTTGGAGTTTATTATCATGTTAAAATTCTAGTGTAATGGATCCATATTTTCCCTATGATACCTTAATAATGGAACAATAAATTACTTTAGGGTATTTAGATAAAAGGTCATTCCCACTATTTATTTTTATATCCTTAATTTATTGACAAGACTCCCCAAACGTGAAATCATAATTCAAATTTTCTAAACAATTACATCCATGATACATAAATTCTATTATGGGATACTCCTATTATTTTCAACTTTGTTGAGTAAACCCCAAACATTCATATGAAATCCTCTATTAAATTAAGTGTCCAGATAAGGACTAAAAAACACTTAGTTCTATTGTTGCATTCTTAATCAATTTATTTATTGTGTAAAGAATAGAATATTTCATTGATGATTTTTTATTATGCATAATCATTTATTGTTAATATTACATAATTAATTAAGCATTTTTCATTAAAATAATCATATGAATAATCTGATTAATTTTAATTATATATCTTATTCTTATCAATTCTGTAATATGTGTGATTAGGAAAAATCATCTAAAAAATTCTTGATGTACTTTCAAATAAATAAAATTACATTCTCATGAGATTTATAATGGTTTTTTTATTTAGAATTCAATAAATCAACCTATTTATATATAGGAATAAAATAATTGATCTGGATTAGCTTAAGTCCCAAAATATTACCATAAATGTTTTTATCCTCGTGGTTGATTACACCCTAGATCTATTTCTAATCCAAAATATCTCCATAGAGATCCATCATATATATATTTTTATCCTCACACATATGTGAGGGAAACCAATGGAATCGATAATGGGGTTTACATAAAATACTCCATAGACACACAGTTCCTACATAAAAACATAGAGGGTGATAACCAACATTTCATTATTTTAATTTAATAATAGAAAAACCCATGAAATTTAATTTAAATTAATCCAACAAATATATATGTTGGTCTACGATCAATATTATTTTTATACATAAAACAAATGGAAATTTAGTAAGATAAAATTCATTTTAGTCATTCTTTAATTAAGATAACATATTGAAATTAATTAATTCTGTTATTAATTAATTCAATATTTTATCTTGTGTCCAAAACTATTGTGATAGATATTCCAATATATTGATATTTTAAACAAATTTAAAATGTTAATTTTATTTAAAATTAATTAAATACATGTTTTGTACTTGGATGCAACATGACATGTACCTGTTCGAACTACTTTGCATGAACCTTGTCGTGTACTATACACTTATTCATTATGTAAATACATGAAATTTCATGTAATTACATGGAATTTAATAATAAATGACACATAGTCACATGTTTAACTAGATGGTTTGTAGTTATTTTAATTCTCATGGAATATGTGGTTTGTAAGGGCTATACATAGTGTGTAGTTATGAATTTTACATAAAAAATAATTAAGAATTTTATATTTTATAAAACCTATCACACGGAATCTATTTCAAATAAATTAAACATAGACACGTGTTGATTAGGATTAATAGTGTAATTAATTCGTTTTATCTCTCTCCATAAATAGTTGATGGATACATGTTGTGTATAATATAATCACAAGCTATGTATATAGCTCACCTTTTGTATGTAATATATACCGAACAACATGGTATGCATTTAATGAGAAAATTATATATGATATATGGATTTTAAAAAATGTTTAAACTCCATTAAAACATAGTATTTCACATGTTCTAGTCTTGTGTGTCATATAAAAAATATACCAGATGTATTTAACCACATGGTTTCAACTGTGAAAACAAATGGCCTACATAACGTGTACACCAACTACATATTTTATAATCTAGTCAGATGTGCACTAGATCATCTTGATTAAAATTTGGAATCATATTTTTGAAATGTTGCATCAAAATAAATTTGTGAACTATCCTAGTGGAATGAACCTATATAAATTGTGTGTACCCTCAAGTTACACATGGTGTAGTTCCTTGTGATCTGGTCGAAATCCTCAAAACCTATGAATGGGTACTTCAAATGTTATTCATATGATTGAAATCACTTCTTGGATATATAAAGGGGATTGAATATGAGATTTCATCTTTATATTTAATTAATTAATATACAATAAATGAAAATCTAATAAAAAACATGTAATTAAATTAATGTTGTTAATGTTTTTATTAATTTGAATATGACTACTCTGATACCAGTTGAAGCTTTCAAGCATGGTAGAAGTATGTTTTGTTCATGAAAAACAATGGGTTTTAATTCAATATGATGAATAAAACATCATAAAGTAATGAATAAGGACATATATTAGGACTATATCTGAATAATCATAATGAAATAATCCCAAAACAAGAAATAGAATAACTCATCTTTAATTTATAATTAATTTAATATTAATAAATTTAAATGATATTAATTATTTTTTATTCAATATAGTTATTGATCATTCAAACCTCAATTCATGTTATTCTATTTATTTGTCGAGAATATACATTGTAGAATCTCTCTTGTAGTAATCCACACATGTGATTTTTACCTCGAAGTGTCACTAGTGGTACTTCGGTTGATAGTGTGGTGGTTCTGATCATCATTTTTTTCTCAACTTTGATCACAACTCAATACTTTAGGATTAAATGATTGATTAATGTTTTCCCATTATTGATAATATTGAGGAAGGTGGAGGATATTCTCTCAAAATTTAGAGAGAAACCATAAATAATCCTTTCAAGGATAGAATTATCTAGGGAGGAGAAATGTTATTCAAAAAATATTGTTCTCACATTTCTATAGAAAGAAATATAATCGATCATATATCCTATTAGGGTTATAGGATTGGTAATTTTACAAAGGACCTTATCCAATATCTTAATCCTGAGTGAACTCAGCATATAAAAAAACAACAACAAGAAGAATAATAATATTTTTATTATTTCTTTAACTCGATCAATTCTCAAAGATAACATAAATACCATTAAAAAATTATTATTTATTTAAACGATATTTAATATGTCATTTATATTTCTTAGTGTCATAATCAGGTCCATCCACCTTCCTTGAAATTAACAACACCCAAAATAATAAATATTATTCCTTAGATAAATAAATAAATATTATATTCACAATCTAGAGAATAAATATTTATTTTAATATTCAAATAATATAAAATAGTGACTTAATATACTCAATCTATTAATTGTGAATAAATATTAATCATTATTCTAGAGAATAGCATTTATTATAATAAATAAATTTAAATTTAATTTAATTTAGATAAATAAAAACACTATGTGTGCGACCCTATATGATTCTTTATAAGTGGAATCATGAAATTTTACCTAAACCCCAATATTACCATATAGAAACATGTAAAGGTAACTATATAGAAAAAAGTTTATTCCACAATTTAGAAAAACAATTACAAATACTCACTATATAAAATAATCTATTTGTCTCATTACATATTCATATAGGTTGTATACGAATGTCATCAACCCATATGCTTGAAATGTCTTTCTTTGACTTCCTGAAATGATGCCATTTATACACCATGGCTATAAAATTTAGTTTGATAGTTTCATTTAAATTAATTTGTGGAGATATAAACTTTTATTAAGATGGAATAGACAAATAATTCCATGACTTATTCATTAATAACTTGTCATTAGTGATGAACCCAACATACAAAACATCTTCATGATAACATGTCTCCATAATTTATGATGATACATATAAGTAGGCTACACATGATATTTATTGATAATAATATTAATGTGTAAGGATCATTAAACACATTCACACACAAGAATATATAATTACATAAAAAACATTGTATTAATATTGATGATTTTATCCTCATAATCTCTCATCCTAGTGATTACCAAGTGTGAACTTAATTTGATTATTTCATATACAATTATGAGTTCCCTAATGTGATAGTCTATATCAACTATGTCCCATGTGATAATGTTATATGATCAAAAGATATAAAGTTTAATAATTTCATTATAACATTTCAAGGATTTCATCATTGTATGGAATTAGTTTAACCTTCTCAATGTGACATATACTTGAGGAAAATAAAACATTATGTTCACAAAAAATAAAAATCATTATGTGATAAAGCATTTACCAATATTGATGTGTACAATTAAACATGCATTCTGAAGTACAACTTTGTTAGTTCTAGGGAACTAACTTTAGAAAATTCAACACTCAATATTATACCAAAGTATATAAAGTAACATATTTTTCAGTTATGGTGACAAATAACCTTTGATTTTATTCAATTAGAATTCAACAATTCACCCATGTATCTAATACCTAATAATGTTTCTTTTTTATCCCAACACTAAATATTATTTTTTAGATCACTTAATTATGTCATTGTAAATGGTAAAAAATACATTCTATTTTTACCCAAAATATAAATATGTGGGTCTATATAATATAATATATGTTATATATATAAAATTACAAATATACACTAAATGAAATATTGTTATAGTTAACGTCTATCTAATATTTTTGGGGATTAATAACTTCTCTGTTTGGTAGATTATGTGTGATATTTTTTAAATGATATAATTTTATTTCCATAAAAATATCTAAAATCATTATTAATTCATATAAAAGGAAATATTTTTTATTAATTTATTATACTATTACTATTGATAATGTCTCCAAATAATTAAGTAATATATGTATGAGAATGATTCATATGAAATTATCATAGCATAATTGTAATTTTATTTATAATTATATAAAATAATTCACCACCTTTATAGAATATGTTATATTAAAATTTATGTATTGGATGTTTTTTACCAACTAGGCATGTTTAAATATGATTTTATGACACTTGATTATTATTTTATCTTTTAATTAACATGATTTATCTTGATCAAAATTGCAAAAAATATAAAAATGGAAAGGGATGTGAATATAATAATTTTGAATTTAACATGTGTTTTCATTCATGGAAAGATTTATATTCACGTGTTAAGTTGTATAGTTAAAATTGTTACACTCTTTCTTATAATGTAATTTCTATAGTTAGAATTGGTATATTTTAACATGTATTTTATTTATAGATGGATTTCTTAGGTGTTAGATTTATAGTTGTCATGTAATTTAAACTAAAAATATTCATTTATTAATATTTATATTTATATAAGTATATATTTTTTATTTTAAATTATTGGAAATCAATTATGTCTGGATATAATTAGGATTAAATTTCCTTGAAAAACATCTCAGTATGTAATGGGTTTAGAGATGTTACTATATTTTTCAATATCAAATTGATCTGTGGAAAGAAGAATAGAATGCAGATGCCCTAAATAAAAATTAAAAGTATGGATGAAGAGATATTATATATTAGATTCCTCATTATTGAAAAAATTTCCTCCTCTATATATGGGGAGAGACTCCCCCAGAACGACACCTCTAGATCTGGTTATAAATATAAAAACCTTTAATATATTAAAATAATTACAACAAACTCCAAAGATCAAAATTTTGGTGTCCTTGGTAACTAAGAACATTATATATCATGAAACAATATTATGCTATAAAATTTAATATAATCCTACTTAATGTCAACTTACAAACTGATTATAATCTCTATGATCACATGGGAAAATGGGAAATCATCATAAAGTAGTGACTAATAATGCCAAATAAAGGTGTAAAATAATTATAATGAGATAATAAACCACCAAATATTCTAATCTTATTAAATATGAAAGGGATAAAAATCCTACAAGAAAACAGTTGAGGGGGTCTAAAGTAATTAATTCCCAATGAATCCACTCAGGCAAATGGAATTCCCTCTAGGGGAAAGGATCTAGGACTATAAAAAATAAGAGGCTAAAAATTCTGATATTATATATAAGCATGAAAAGAACTTATATCATTACCCTCTCTCCAAGTATTAAGAACAGAGATTTGAGAATTCAAAATTCCCTTGAAGCGCTTGATAGAGTAGGTAATGGACTAGGGGATCAAACCCTTACCTCCAGTTTCATTATAGAGAGCCGGTGAGTAAGTATCAATATCATGAATATTGATACTCCTCCGATTACATAACAAGAGACCAGGAAGCATGGTGATGGACAATAATCATAACATGGAATCGATCATCTAAACATTAAATAAGTGTTAATATGTCCTGGGATCATGGTAATCATGAAAATTATAGGAATGTGACACAAACATAAGTCATTTCAACATAATCATATGCAAATGATTATTACCGAGGTGTCATAAACATAGGTCATGACTCACTTACAAGATTTCATGAACATAAAGTTCTAGGCCCACTACCTCGGAAAATACAAGGTATCTAATGAGACAGAAAATTAACCAATTCATTGGATGGATATATAATTTTAGGACCACTCGTACAAATATAATATATTTATATTCATGCATTCCATATAGAAAGTAACTATATAACAATCATATATAATAAATAATACCATGATAATAATGGGTTTCATAAATCCTTTATAAATAATATTTTAGTGAATGGCTTTATAGGTTCCTAATAGAATAGCGGAGACATAATTTTATTCATTAAATACATATATAAAAATTTTATAGTTTATTTTGAGAAGAGGAATAACGAAAGATGAATCAATAAAAAGGTTTTATAAAACAAATGTTTTTGGAAAAATCATTATAGGTTACTTTGAAGTATTCTCAATGACATAAAAGAAAGTATTTCCTCATAAATTAAAAAATATATTCTTAAATAAAGGTAAATAAAAAGTATATTTTGAAAAATAATAACGAAATATAAATAATGAGAGGAAAACCCCAATAGAAAAAATATGTTCAAGAGTCCCCTTAAGATCATCATAATTTATTATGTAATAAACATTTTAAAAGGGGTTTATGTGAAATAAATTTAAATCCCAAAAAAATACAGGGTAAATAAAATATACAATAATAATATGGTATAATACAACAAACTTATAATAATAGAGTTCAAGAAGAGGCATTATAACTCAATGAAGGGAAATTGGATTAACAAAAACCCATATGACTTCACTATTGTACGAATCAAATGAACCTAAATTGGAGATCTTTAAACATGAATTAAAATATAAATAAATATAATATAGTATTTATAAATGAATAAAATCGGTTAGTAATTACACAATATAAAATAAAACATGGTTTGTAGTATGGAATGTGTGTTAAGGCCTTAAAAATGAGACAAAAAACCTGGACCTCAGGTTCCGAATCGTTTTGTATATGCGTATAACCTCCTGTATAATAAAATTAAGTTTATTATATAATTTATTATTAATTTCTAAAATATATTTAAGTTTAATGAATATGTATTATTACATTATGTTCATTTATTGTCCAGGTTTTTCTCTCATTGGCCCCATGAGGTTTTTTAGGAAAATTTATCATTAACTACATCTGTATGTTGAACATTGAAAATGGTGTCATGAATTAGTGTCATTATATATATATTTATATATTTTATATGTGCTTATGATTCTATTAGAAAACTTTTATGCATCTTAATGATTTTCTAAAATGGATACAAATTAGGAAACTTTTCTCGTTATTCGTTTCTTGGGTGGTCAAAATCACTATATTCATTAATTGTTAATATGATTAATAGAAAAGAAAATTATAATTATATATCATTAATAATTACCCAAATATCATTATTACTCATTAAAAAAATCATTAGATCATCCCATATATGGTGGTGATGAAAATTGAAATACGTTGTTAATGAAGGTGGTGAACTGACCATAATATGAGAGACATTTTTCATTTTCAAATGGGTGGGAGGGAGGTTAATAATGGTTATTCCACTTAAATAAAAATATCTAAGACTACTAATTTTTATTAATTAATTATATTATAATGTGTATTATAAATTTGGATGAGGTAGATGAATAAAATTTAATGTATTGGAAATGAGAAAGTGACTTAGTGTTCTTATTGTGCTCCTGGAATCTTCTCCTTTTCTAATATAATTATTCCATTGAAGGGTGGTATTTTGATGACACAAAAAATATAAGAAATGGGTATATGTTTTTAGATAGGGTTTTGGTAGATCATGTTTAATTGATAATGCTTAATATGTGAGGATAAGTGGGGTGGTGGAGGGCAGTTTTTATATGTATGTGAAGGGTGGTATTTATAATGGGAGGAGATGATTTTTTTGAATATTTTTCTTTCATTTGGACCATTTTCAATGACTAGTAATTATTAAAATAAAAATAAATTGTTTTTTATTAAAATATTTATCTTTTAATTGACATTTAAATCAATACCTATTGAAATGGAACATTTGAACCACTGAATTAAATATAAAGAACCAAAAATAATTTTTTTATTTAAAAAGAATATAATCTTGATTCCAATAAATGTCAAATATATGTTGTTGGAAAAAATTAATAATTTTAACCTGATTTTATGACTCTATTAACACATAATTTGATGATAAAATTTTTAAAAAAATTTTATATCATAGTTATATCATGATGATTCCATAAAAGTTAAGGTATTCGTAAAAACAATTTTTTTACAATTCACTCAATATATATATTTTTTTATTAAAATACCACAAATTTACCCTAAAATAAATTAAATGTGAATTCCAAAAAATTAATTTCATTTTATAAATTCTAAAATTTATAAATATATATTTTATATGAAATCACACAATACGTGGAAAAACATTTTTTAGAAAAAAAACTATTTCTTTTCTTAATAGTGATTACATATTTATTTCTTGTTATCTCATAAATAATATATTATTGACAATTAATTATTCATATATGTAAAAAGTTTACATGTGATTAAATTAGTAATCTAATTAGGGGTAATTTATCTTATAAACACCATAATGAGAAAATAGTTTTAGTGTAATAAACAATTTATAAAGAGTGAGACATGAGTTAGTCCCCCAAGCCATACCTTTGAAAATTTTATTAAAGAAAGAATGAGTTACAACGAATACATAGGGTGTAATTAACTTCGAACATATAAATTTAATGTGGAAATACATATATTTAAATGAAATTAAATAAATGAGAACAAAAATGATTAGTTAAACTCTAAGAAATTCATCATCTAACATCTAGAGATTTATATGACAGTAAGCCTGATTCATTTTAAAAATATGAATGATTCTTCTCTCTCACAGGAGATGGATCATGAATTCCAAATATGATCAGGTTTTATCATGATTCCATAATTATTTAGTATCAAACACATGCATCATTTCCAAACACAATAGTCTAAAATACAATCAAGGAAGAGACACATCCTCTATTGTAGCAAAAAAACGTGAGATAAAATTATGAAAAGCCATGTCAAAAACTATATAGAATTTAAAACATGAATGAAACATAAAAGAGAACTCCCCCAACATCTTGATTCTTTTAATCGATCAAAAGAAACATGAAATTAATTTAAAAGACTCTAATCAAATATCCAGTGCTGATAAAGATAAACATTATAAGAAGTAAACAAACTCATATAGAAACTTACATCTAATAGAAACATTAATAAAACAAAACACCCATATTAATAAAAAAGATACATTCAATATAATGGAAAAATCATGTCAAATAGATTCAAAATACACAAAAAATAAATTCATTGTCAAAACAGCCAAGCGATAAAGAAAATAATAAGCATTGAGATACTATGAAAATTATTTTCAAAATGGAAAAAGAAAAAATAGACTCATTTCAATGGAAATTCCCAAAAAATAAAATCACGGTTTTGTTTAAATTTATATACCAAGTTAATAAAATTTATTTTTTTTGATTTAAAGATAAGTATCCACACTAATTTCACCATCCTTATAGTTATTGTAAAAATTATATTTATCCATTCATCATATGTTTCATGTAAAATGTTATGACATTAGTTTCAATGGTTATCTGTTAAAATTTTTGTGGACATGAAGTCATGTATCATAATTTTTTAACCATTAGATTTAAATGAATTAATTAGCTTGATGATATGAAAATAAAACTATTAGTAAGGGTAATTTTGATATCAAATAAAACATTATATGTAGAAATAATCATGAATGTTGTAAAAGAGAATTTATAAACCCATTTTTATAAATATTATTAAATTATACTGAAATTTATATTTTAAAGAAAATAACATAGGATATATATATAAATATTTTATTCATTTTATAAAAAAAGAATCAAAATATTTTCATATTTATATATTATATATTTAATACAAATTTATAAATAAACTGATTAGAAATATGGTAAGTTAAATTCTACCTCTTATAAAGAAATATTTTACAGATTGTTTTTTTAGTCATTAATTGAAATTAATTACATATATTTTGATGAACAAAATTAAGAAAACCAAATGTTAACATAAATATTATCTATAATAAAAAATCCTAAATACCTAGGAAAATGTAATCCAATGTGGTCATTCTAATTACATATACCCTAGTACTCATGCATTTTTTTTATCTCTCTATGATCTGTAAAAAATAGTCACAATAATAATTCCTAAAAATATCCAAACCCCAATCTAATATCGAATTGGATCCCCCTAGACCATCATATTGGGATATTGTGCTAAAAATAAAAAATTTTAATACATTAAAAGTATTAATACTAACTCCCAATATGAAAATATCTATGTATTTGGTAACTAAGAACATAATGGATCATCAACCCATACTATAGTATAAAATTTGATAGAATGGTTATTATAGTCAACTTATAAACTGATTAAAATCTATCTAATCAGATGGGGAAATGAGGAAACATAGGAAAATGTGTGTACTAAAACAATCAAAAAGTGGTGAAGTTTTTACAATGAGGTAATATATCACAAACAAATGAGAAAAATGGTCATGTGATAAATAAAATTAACACAGGATTAATATAATTAAGTAATAAGATGTGAAAATGAAGCATGATGGAATTATAAATCCTGTCATAAATAATGGGGTGAGCTATTATTATGGACAATAACCAAGACATAGAATCAATCCCCAGAACATATAATGAGATATAAAATGTCATAGAAACATGGTAGTCATAGAAATCAGAGAAATGTTTCATAATTATATGTCATTTTATCATAATAATAGGAAACGACCCACAAATAAGGCATCATAAGCATAGGTTAAGGCCCACTGTCATGATGTCTGAAACATATTGTGCTAAGATCACGTCTCATGCACCATACATGGTATCTAATTAGATAAAAACATTAACCAGTTAATAATAGATCTATTATAATTCTTATAAAACCTCTCACATCATAATATGATCATGATCATACATTCCACATATAAAAGAAACATTTCAAATTTGTAGATAAGAAATAGAATCATGAAAAAGTAAGTGTTTTATAAATTTTTCATAAAACATATATTGAAAAATAACAGTGAAAATTTATAAAATAATTAAGGAAACATATTTTTAGTTCTTAAATGTTGAAATAAAAATATCAAAACTCTCAATGGGAATAGAAACAAATGGTGATGAATCAATGATATGTTTTAGGAAATAAATAATCTTTGAAAAATAATTATAGGTTGGTTAGAAATAATCATAGGTAAATAGAATAATGCATACGCCTAGTAAAGAAAAAGGTCAGTTTAAATGGATGGAAATAAAAATGGTTTTAAAATAATCATAACTATCAATAAATAAAATAATGAAAAACCCATAGGAAAAATAAGATTCAATAGTCCCCTTACAAACATCATAAATTATGAATTAAGAAACATTTGAAAAGGGAATTAAACGAATGAAATGTAATTCACCAGAAACCGAAGAGGTAAAATAATATAACATAATAAAAGGGTATAATTCACCAAACATATAATAATGATGTTTGAGAAGAAATAATACATTAAGGAAATGAAATAAGGATAAGAAACACCCTTTTGACTTTGGTAGTATTTTAATCCAAACAATATGAAAGGTTGATCACGAAATTGAACTTAAAATATAATAAAATGATGTATATATATTATATATAAACCAAATAGGGTTGAAATTACACCATATAAACAATGAACCATTGACATTAGACGTTTCTCACATGATATGTATGTATAACCTCATGAATAAAAAAATTATGTTTATCAAATACATGTTTTGTAATATTTTTATGTAAATTTCTTCATTAGGGTCCATTTATTATCATACAAAACTCATTTATTGAATAGTATTTTCTCTTATCTTCCACTGGTGTTGTTCGACCAATTTCTCCAAAACTAATTTGTAATGTTGAACATAAATAAAGTGTTATAAAATAGTTCCATAATAACATTAACTATAGAGTTATAAATTATTTCTCATTCCAATAGAATAAGATTTATTCATGTAAATTAGTTTTCTAAATTAAACTCAAATTATGAAAGGTGTCTCAGTATACTTGTTTTGGGAATCTAAAATCAATACAATATTATTATTTTTAATATAATTATTAAAATGGATAATTTATAGAATATTAATAATTTCATAAATATCATATTCATTAATTTAATATATTTTTTTACCAAAAATATAAGGCATCAATGAATAATGAAATATGTTATCTATGGAGGTAATGGACTAACCATAATACGAGTAAATATTCATTTTAAGATGGATGTGAGAGTGGTTGATCATATTTATTACATTAACATAATAATATTTTATTATAATAATTATAATTTTTTAGTTTTATTAGTATGGTTACAATAGATTTATAAAAGGTATAAGAAGAAAATATAAAGGAATAGATATGAGAAAGAAATTTGGATTTCTTACTGGAATTCTTAAAATGAATCCATTTTTAATCAGATTTTATGTTTCAACGGTGTCCTTCTGAGGAGATCAAAATCTACATGACATGGACTTGTGTGTTTTTGAATTGTTTTGGTAGAGTCTATCAGATTAAAAATATTGATGTGTGATGAGGATCAGGGTGAGAAAGGGTGGTATTTATATGGGGAGGATAGGGATTTTAGAATAAAATATTTTTTATTTTATCATTTACAGCATTTCAATGAATAATAATGATTAGTGTGATATTAATAGATCTTTTATTAAACTTGTTATGGATATATTACATTTTAAATAAGCCAAAGCTGAATGGAATCTTTAATCTAGTCATTTAAATAAAAAGAAACTACAATAGTCTTTTATCAAAATAAAATATAATATAAGCTCTAAAATGACAAATATCAGTTTCTAAATTCAGATTAATACTTTTAAATTCTTTATATTACTCAACAAACATACTTATGTTCTATAAAATTTTTTCATAATTTTTAATGTCATATTCATACCATGATGACTTCATAAGCATTACGATATTCATAAATTTTTTTTATTATAATCTAAATAACCAACATTTATTGAAATATATGAACAATTTTCCCTAAGGTAAATTCAATATGATTATTATTTTTTTTAAAAAATTATGACATTAAAATTCAAAAATAACAATAAAAATAATATTTTTAGAATAAATACCATTTCTTTTATTGTGACTGATTACATTTATATTTTTTATTATTTGTTAATTATTATATGATTGAAAATTAATAATTTATACTTGTAAAACATTTAATTTTTTTGAAATTCAGATTTTAAATTTGTGTAATTTAAGTTCTAAATACATAATTTTGATAACAATTATAGTTTACCAAACTTTATACACAAGCATTGCAGTAGTATGTTACAGACTATTTATCTTTTTTAAAAACTACATTATCAATATTTTATATGAATTTTGTTATAATAAGACACTATAACTTTTTTCATTTAATCTTCCGAATAAAAATATTAAATATTTAATAATTAATTTTTTATAAAATTTATTACCTAACACTCTAAAATGATTTTTCTCTAACATAAAATATACATAAAATATGATAAAAAAATTATAAATTAAACGAACTATAATTTAAATTTAGAATTCATTATAATTTAAAATTTTAGTGAAAATTTTCATTTGAACATTCATCATATGTTTCATAAAACATGTAATGTGGAATTACTTTAAATGGATATATGTTACAATTTTGTGATCCTGAAGGTCTATATCATAATTTTTCTAACCATTAGATTTAAATGAAATAATTTCCATGATAATATAAAAGTAGTACTATTAATAAAATTAATTTAGTTATCAAGTAAAAATATATATGTAAAAACTCACAAATGTTTCAAAACTCAAAATATTAGTGAAGGCTACATAATATTCAAAAAATTCCATTCTTCGCAAAACTGGTGACCATATAAAAATCTTTATACAAGAAAAAATCCTTTATGGAACACTTTCTCAAATTTTTATCATTTTTATTATCTTAATGGATTCTTCTCTCCTAATATTGGTGCAGAATTATATTTATAGATGTGTCCTATCCTTAGAAAAACACCCAATCTCAAAACCACCTTTTGAGAATCTTATAGAGCTTTTATACCTTTGTCATTAATCTTTGTCAACATTCTTTTGTCAAAAATTTCTCTAGAACTCAAAAAATTACCTTTTCAAAATTATTTTTCAACAAACACAATAATCAAAAAAATAATATAATGTTAGTTTGTGGGATATTTTTCCTAGTAATAGTGTTCATAGTCTCTGACTGAATTTGGTTCACTCTGCATTCTATTCCTATTTCTTTACCCAATTTATGATAGATAGATATAATGGTGGGCTCACCGATGATATACTTAAAACCATACATATGTGTTCCATAAGATCATGAATCATTAATCATATCATTATAAATAAATCATGTGAAATAAAGAGTTTCATTCATGCCTATTCATAATAACAATATTCCATACGTAGGAATAATAAGTATTGAATCATTGAATCATATTCACAGTAAAGATTATGATATATCAAAAAATGTCATTTTAGATGAAACAAATCCATTAAATAATCACTTAAAACATCTATTGAATAAAATGACATTTTCACTTGAAATAAATTATATAAAATCTAAATATTTACGCAATAAAAATGAAAATTTTTTCGTTAAAAATAACCTTGGAATATTTTAAAGTAAGATTAAAATGATTAAATTTTCATAAATATGGGAAATTATATTATGTCCATATATGTTAAGACAAATCTTCTATTCATAGTTTCGTTAAAAAAGTTAAAAGTACATATTCTGGAAAATAACATGAAGACAATTATATTTTATTAAAAAAACTAAATAACATGGAAAAATAGTTTAAAAATTTATTGGATAATAGTAAAAACATTCCTAAAAATATATTTTGATAACATGGTCATAGAATAGAAAATATTTTCATATAAAGGGTGAAACAAAGTGTATTTTCCATAAAAAAATATTTCAGTATCTTGAATGCATTAATAGTCTAAAATAAAAGGAAAGAACGTAATATCAAAAATAACCAGATAATAATAAAATACTCGATATTATTGATATGTTTATCATGAAATTTTACCATAAGAAACATATTTATAAATAATTTCGATAAATAATGAGAGTGTACCAAAAAACTATTACCTTATGTATGACTTCCTTTATATGTGTTTGAATCTCAAATATAATAATTATAGATTTAATATAAATATATTCAAGAACCATAATCATATATATCATACCATATATGATTACTTATAACTTTTTATTTCCTATTTATTAACAATTATTTACTAAAATCAATATTCATGGCGATAACTCTATTTTTCATGTATGTCATTGTTCAGATGTTGTGGTCCTTATACATTGATCATGATTAAATCATCTTTAGAATGATAATATTGATATAAATATTATATATATTCTTTATATAAAAATTTATAGTTATCTATAAAATTTATAGATAGTAAAAATAAAATACACCGTTCATGAAGATAGTAGGTTGTATAAACGCATGAATGCTATTTTCACTTTTTAATAGATGGAATGATAGAAAGGTAAATAATAACTAAACTTCATATAATTATTATTATTTCATATAAATCACCTATATTCATTAGTTAATGATTTATTACCATCCACATAAAAAATAAATGAAAATTGAATCATATATATTCATGGATGTGGTAGTCTACACGTACGCATAAGGGACATCATCGTTTTCCAATGCATTGGAAGGTAAAAATGTATATTCGATATTATAATTTCATAAGTATAATTATGTCATAAGTATAATATATATAAATTAAATATATATTTTTATTAATCCATATGTGGTGAAGATGGAAAATGATTTACATCGGTAAGTGAGGCGGTAGTTAACCGTACAAAAGATCAATAGTTTTGTTTCCCATTTGGTAGAAGAGTAGATTGATATAAGTTATTCAATTTATAAAATAATATATTAGTATTTATAATATAGTATTGTTAATATTTAAGTGTTTTTAAGGAATATTTAAAGGATTAAGAAGAATAAATTAAACAAAAATGTATGGTTAAGAACTATACATCTTATTCAGACCACCTCTTTCGTTTTATACATAAATTATTACTAAGAAGGTTTTATAACAAAACCAATATATCTTGGTAATGATAATATATGTAATTATATTATTAGGGAATGGAAAAAATGGCACTTGATGTTTGGATAGAATAGAGGAGGGATGTCCATTAATAAGTCTAGGAGAGGATCCACTTGTATTTTTTAAAGGAATGAAATATATTAATGTAATATCCACATAATATTACTCCCAAATGGACCAATACCAAATTTTATATTATATGGGACTAAAATATATTGAAAAATTGTGTTTGAAAAAGTTTTTAGGTCATTTTAACCCCTCTATCTTTTGTTAAACCCCGAGTAAACCGGTTTAACCTTAATCGTGGTAACAAATTTTTACTATTTTTATAATTCAATATGACCAAAAAATTAAGTTAAACTTATTTACTGATATTAATTATAATTATTCAAAACATGGGATCCAATTTACCAAATTCAATTCATAAAATTGAATAATTTAATTTAAAATTAAACCCACAAACGTGATAAAAAGAGGTTTTCTAAACAAAATGTTTTATAAAGAATAAATATATTTTATATAAACATTTATTATAAAATTTACTAATGTGTCCTAAATTGGATTCATAATAATATAATTTTACTAAATTTATTTTTAAAACAATTTTAAAATTATATATAACCTTTTTAATGAAATCATTATTTTTCCTTATTCATCTAAAAATTAATCCTTTTAGAAAATAATTAAAAATTACCTCTAAGATAATTGTTATATGTTGGTTTCAAAATTAATGTTTTTTAAATAAATTTTTTAAAAGTTGGAACACTATTTATTTTATTTTATAATAAAAAAATAAAAACTATTTTAAGGAAACTATAACAAAACTCGAATTATCCAGAGCTATGGTTTTTACAATGCTAGCTAAAGTCACTGTTAAAAACCCCTTTGTTAGTTCTAGAGATAGAACTATTAAAAGGGGTATATAAAAATACTTTTTTAGTGATATTAAAGGGGGTATTTAAGAGTGCAAAAAAGAACTATTAAAGGGGTCATTTATCAGCACATGTAAAAAAGCACAGATAACAGGCCCCCTTTATCAGGGCTAGTAAAAATGTGATGATAAAAAAGTGTCTGTTATCATTTATTATAAAAGAATGCTGATAACATACACCTTTATAAGTACTTGGAAAAACATTGCTGATGGGGGGGGGGGGCGGGGGTTCTTTATGAGCACTTTTTAAAAGCATTGATAAAGACCCCCTTATCATATATTTACTGATGGAACTGATAAAGGGTATATTTCAAAAAAAATCATTAAAAATTATATATAAATATAAAATATATTTATATTTATAAAAAGTTATGATATATTTTTTAAATATGTTTTATATAAGGATAAATAGGCATTTGAGAAATATATATGATATTTTGTGAAAATAGATTATAAAGTAATTTAAAATAATATTTTCAATTAATAATATTTTATTTATTATTGTTTAATAACCATTTAATATAAATTTGATGATAATCAAATCAAAAAATTAATTAAAGATCTAAATTAAGTTGAAAACATTACCTGAAATTCAAACGACCATAAATTTTTCTCTGTTTGTCCATATGGGCTCTACCATATATCAAATAGAATCTTGCATCATGATCTATATCCTTGGTGATATAGGTAACTTATTTCCAATTTAATACGACCAAATAAGTCTCAGAAGTCCTTCAACACTGATTTTTTTAGCCAAGGTACCCCAATTTTTTAATATTTGAGGGATTTTAAGCCTTGTTCAAGGGGGTCTTTTTCCCTATTTAGTGGTGAATAAATTTATTCCCATGTCTCAAAAACATATTGATTTTATGAATTTAATTTTTTTTAATATTTATAATGTACTTATATTTATAATCAAATATATTAAAATATATAGATATTTTTTATATATACTTACACAAAACAATTTAATTTTATATATAAATAATTAAACATATTTACTTATAAAATGAATTTCTGAATATGTAAACCTTATATAAATCCAAAAAAATATCCATTTTAAATATTTATATATAAATATATATGTACTTATATATATATATAATTAAATATATATATATATATAATTAAATATATATATATATAAGTAAATAAATATAAATAAAAATAAAAATATATAAATATATGTAAATGTATAAACCTATATAGAAACATGTGGATAAAATAAGGTAATGAAATATATATAAATATATAGATATATAATAAAATGTAAAGAAAAATAGTATAAGGGAGTGGAAAAGGTGAAGTTGTATAAGTTTTAGGTCTCATGTTCGAAACTCGCTAGAGGAGGGGGAATTCTTGGGAGGTTGGGATTATCTAAATCACTAATAAAAGGGTGGGTGAATCATTGATAAAAGGGTGATTGGGAAGTACTGATAAAGAGGTGGGGGTGGGTTGAAAATTTTTGTTTACCCTTTATCAATGGGGCCTTTATCCTTGATTTTTTAGCACTATTAAAGGGGGCCTTTAATAGTGATAAAAAATCACTGATAAAGGTCAATTATACCACCACTAAGAAAAGACAGGTAGAGGCCTCCTTTATTAGTGCTAAAAAATTGCTGATAAAGGCCAATTTATCATCATTATAAAAATTGGTGATAAAGAACACCTTTATCAGTGTTTTGATTTGCATCATTATGGGGGGGACATTTATGAAAACTTTTTATAGGTAATGTTAATGATAACCCATTAATATTTCTTACATTATCATCAATTCTATAGCCACTAGAAATCCCTTTTACTGGCACTATTAATGGACCAATATATAATAGTGAGAAAACAAATACATTTTTAAAATCATATAAAGACTAAAAACATATTTTATTTATCTAAAAAAATATTTTTTAAATAATATTTTTAATCCTTTCGATACCACTAATTTAATATCTTGGTTATAGTGATATACTATTTTATGGTTCATTTAGTCTTAGGTTTTCATGTATAATAGGTTTACAAAGAAAATAAATTTATTTCAAATGAAATATATCATAAAATATTATAGTTTTACATTCTATCCCCTTAAATTGAACTTATACCATGAATTATTTTCACTAAAATATGAAAAAATGAGGATACATGTTTTGTATTTCGTCATTAGGTTCCCAATTAACTACTTTTAATTTATGATTTATCCATTTATCTTAAACCAGGTGAGCAGTCTTGATCTGTTGCATTTTATCTCTATGTTCCATTTTTATTATGAGTTTTATTTCATAGTAAATGTCATGATCCAGTTGTATAAAATTTGAGTTTAGTACATGTGATGAATCAGGTATTAGTTCCTTAGGATAGATTCATGAAACACAACAGGGTCTTGGGAGAGATTTAGTGGAATCACGAATCTATAAGATACTGTCCTGACCCGGTCAAAAATATTAAAGGGACCAATATATCTAGGGATGAAATTTTTATTATTCCCATATATCATAACATTATTCTATAGATAATTACATTGAAAAACATTCTCACTAACCTTAAAATCCAAATCATTCAAATTATTATCACCATAACATTTCTATTGACTATGAGCTACCTTGATGTGAAATTGAGTGGTTCTAACATTCTATATAATTTCGTTATATTTCTCAGGTAGGAATTGATTTATTTCTCTAAAGTCATTATATTATGTTGTATTTCTACACATATTTCTATAGATGGATTCATATGTACCCATCTAAATGATCATATGAATGTTATTTTTATGTGAAAACTTGACTTGAGGAAGGAGTTGATCCCAACAACCCTTTTATTCTTGAGAACGAGTTCTCAATATATCATATAGGGTTTGGATGGTTATCTTATAATTAAAATATATCCAAGGATTATAATAATGATGAAACTTTACTCTATATCTAGAACCTACTCAATTCTTCACCAAAACTTCCAAGAAATCTGTAGATCCCAATTAGATATAATATAATCTGGTACTCTATATAACCTTATCACTTCTTTAATGTATATCATGGAATGATGATTAAGTTCTAAATCATATATAATATTAATCATGGGTGACTACTTTGTAAGGTGGTCAACTATATCCCATATAAAAATATTTCCATTACATGTTTGGGGGAGAATGATAACAAAATCCATGGTGATGTTTTCCCATTTCCATTATGGTATTGGTAATAGTTGTAGCATCCTCTTACAATTTTTTCTCATAACCATTACTTGATAAAATGAAAATAATTGAGATACAAACATAGTATTAACTTTCTTCATGTTTCAACACAAAAAATTGTCTTCTAAAATATTTAGATCTTCATTCTTCCAAAATGATTAGATAATGAAGAACTATATACCTCCTCTAATAGAACCCTCTTAAAATTTGATATGGATGGAATGATTACATGGTTCCTAAAACATATTATTCCAACATAATATAGATTGACCTTAGAAAATTTCTCATCTTCTTTAATAGTACCATGTGTTCTTTCTATGTATCTTTAATCCCCACTTGTATAGATGGTGGAACACTCATTTTAGGAAGATAGTATTTCTCCCCCTATAACAATATTTCTAGGTCTATAATTTGAAAATATAGAAATATTGAACCTTTTTTCATCATCATAAAAGAAATAATAGAATGATCATTTTGAAATATATCATATTACACCTTGTTCTATTTTATAGGGTGTTAATGTATTAATTAGTCATAATCTTTGATCAACTCTAATTGTATCCACTAATTCATGTTTGAATTTTTTTTCTATAAATATATACTTTATGAATTTAGGATTGGTTTATATTTCACACATTTAACCATATAGGTAATTTATCTATATATTTAATGAAACATTACTGAAACTAAATCCAAATAAAGTGTTAGGTAATTTTCATCATGAATCTTCAATTAGCACGGGGAATAAGATACAATTATATGATTTTATACGAGGACTCATCCTATACCATAATTTAATAAATAAATAAAAAATAAAATTTGTTCCCCAATGCAGATTAGTGTAGGTATAAGTGTGCTCACATACCTTCTATTCTGTTCCTTAAACTTTTCTTCACAATATTCTTCTTAATGGAACTTGGCTCCATTCCTAGTTAACTTAGTGAGTGGATTAGATAGATCTGAACAATTATCCACCAAATAATGATAATATATATCCAAACCAAGAAAAAATGTATCTCATACATAGTGGTTCTTCTAGGATAACATTCAAAAACATCCATCATTGATGGTTCCATACATATACCCTCTCTTGAGATTATATGACCCAAAAATGATACCTTTTATGGACTAAATTCCCAATTTGTAAAATTATCATAAAATTATCCTTTATTAGGTTCTTCAGTAAAATTTTCATGTGATATTCATGATCATCCTTTATCATTCAATATGAAAGAATATCATCTATAAAGGCTACCATAAACTGACTAGGGTATTCGCTAAAGACTATACACTTTATATACATGAAGATAGATGACGAATTATTAAGACCAAATATAATTACTATATATTCACATTGTTAATACATTTGAAAAATGGTTTTTTGGGTATATCATCATTCTTATCCCTAAATTTATGATATTAAGAATGAATTTTATTCTTGGAGAAGTATAGAGAACAATACAATTGATCAAAAAAATCATCAATATGTGGTATAGGATACTTGTTATCGATTGTGACCTTGTTCAATTCCTAATAATCAATGCAGAGTCACATAAATAAATATTTATTATTAATATAAATAACAAATGTACACCACATAAATTAACTTAGTTGAATAAAACCCTTTTGGAGATTCTTCAGGAATTTCTTCACCTCAATTCTATTAACTCAATTGGGTCCATTCTATATAGAGTATTTAAAATTAATGTAGAACCATATATGAGTTCTATTGATAAGTAAACTTCACAATTCATATTATGATAAGGAAAATATTTTATAAAGGCATAAAAAACTCATTCACTATAGGAATACCATTGAAGTTAATTTTATCCCCTAATGTCCTAGAAAAACACACATTTTTAACGGGAATCTAGGCCTATACAATGGATGTGATTTTCATCAGAAGTTCATATTTATCACCCTAATGATAAAAAATCATTTTTGGTTCAAAATATCATAGTTGAATTCAATTCCATAGAATTTGGTGTTGGACTTATGTAGGTAAATTCAATCTGTGCCTAAGATAACATCAAATTCCACCATAGGGAGAATAATAAGGTTTTAAGAAAGAATATTCCCAAAAACTTCATTCAGTGAAGAACTATATATTTGAGATGTGACCATTGTACCGATAAGGCTTTCACTAATAATTTATCATCTAATTATTGGGATATAATTTTTATACCCCTATAAAATTTTTCAGATATAAATGAGTTGGTACATCCAATATCAAATAAGAAATTGTCAGATCTAGAGTGTATTGTAAGTGTAACTCCACCATACCATTATTTTACCCCTCATAAAAAATATTTTTCATAAGATATTACCCTTTTTACATGTGTTTAATAGGTCAATAACATAAATATTCATAATTAACGTTCATATTTGAGCACTGGTTAGAATAATTCCCAATATCCTTGTATTTGAAACAATATAGTGTGGGTGGTTTATTCTATGGATATTTCTAAATATTCTCACAAATTTATAACTTATTCCCATCACATTAGCATTAGATTTTTGGGTAACCCTCGTTTACAAACATAAGACATTTAATTGTCTGTTTAAGAAAATTTCTTCCATGTTTAATTCCAAATTTAATTTATAATGGAAAGATCTTCCTCCTCTATCCAGGGTTTTTAGAATATCATTTTAATTCCATCTCTCCTTTCATAACAAAGCCACGATATTGATGGGTTACTCCAATCTTCACTTCCATATTTATATCACATCAAATTATTTATTCATATATATTGAAATCTCTTATGGATAACACCATTTGAATACATTATTTTAAGACATTGAGGAATCGTTCAAACATTCTTTCATGTGGGGTGATCATTTCATCAAAATAGATTTGAAGTGTGTAAACATTTCCTCATAGGTACCATGAATTCACTATCCTTATGATTTACCTAAAGACATAAAGTCTCTATTTTTATATTAATAATTCATGGAAATTACTTATATAAAAATAATCCATTAAAATAATACCACTTCATGGAGTCAATATCTACCTATTGCCTTGTATTATTGACAATATTCCACCAATGTTATTCTTCACCTTCCAAATGATAGATAGCTAAAATTAATTTAACATGATTTATAATATGGAGAATAGAAAATATCTTTTCAATCATACTACTACATTTATATGTAACTAATGGTTCAAAATACCAACTAAAATAAGGGGGGAGTTTCCTCATGAAGGACTAAACAAAATGTTTTCCATCCATTTTTAATATGCATGTTCAAAATTATTCATATCGTGAGAATGTTTTATAATAATTGAAAAAGGATTTAAAATTACATCTCCATTATCATTTGGTTACTTAGGAGGATAATCATTTCATTGTTATGAACATTCATCATTAATCCAATTCCTTTGGGCTCCATCCATTAACTACAACATAATATAATTGTTTGAGTAACAATATTCATTGTGGAAACCATATAATCATAAAAAATCATTAATATGATATCTAAATCATAAAACATTCCTTTTAATATGTTACACCATAGTTGTTACCTAGGTAATCTGTAATCATTATACAATAAAATACTTCATGATGATTAATAAATTAAATGTGAATTAGCCTATGAATATACCAGAGGTGTGTCAGACCAGGTGTAAAGTAAGGGAAAAATTATTGTGTACCATAAATATATATGAGATACACCTGAACAACTCTAAATAAGGTTATTACCCCTAAAAATATATATTCTAAAACCACATCCTCTTGTAGTATCCATACATGGATGTTTTTCTTGGAAAACTACTCACATTTTGTTACGATAACTTATGAAATTTTATAATATGTAGTATTACCCTAAGGGTTTTTTCTGAAGAGATATCATCCTTATTTACAAAGGTAACTAAACATTTCTCTGATTCCAACATTAATGACCCATAATTTTCATACATAGTTATTAAAAACTATCATATGAATACTCGTTACATGACATAATGATCAATGCAATAATCGTATAGCTATAGTATCTTTGGTAAGTTGGATATATGAAAAACTGATTCATAAGTGGACTATATTATCTCCCACAATATTCTAAAAAACTATCACCTTATTATACATATCATACTTAATAACATTTTTCATAACCTAGGGAAATAGAACATAACAAAGGGGTAGATTAGATACTAAAAAAGGATAAACAAGGGAGATCTCAACATTCACTTGAACATAAATTAGAATAATGGTATGAGAACATGATCATAACATTTCTAAACCGTACAATAGATATCATAGATCATAATATTGAGTCATGGAATAAAGCTTGGATATTTATAAGATGTTTGTTATAATGTAATCAAAGAACATAAGCCATGGAAGAATACGATTTCTATAAGAAATAATTATTTGTATTTCATATAAGAATATAAATGCATTACCTTAGTAGTTAAGGATTTATAACTAGAATATCATAGTTGATTGGTTTTAATCCCCAAACAATTTTAGTAGTTAAGGTTCACTCTCAATCCCATCATAGTGAACATATTCCCTTTACAAACTGGGCTCACTCCCCATTACAGTCCTATTTATCTCATGATATATCTATATTTACCAAATTCTTTGGAGGAATATATAATTTCTAGCCCACCCGTCACATGATGAGAAACATAAACATGTACGCAACAAGATCATAAATCACTCATTATATCGTCATAACATAACCAATGGAAAGAAACTAGTTTCATAAAAAAATTCATCATAATAATAACAATCCAGATAAATATTAAGCATGGTATCATTGGATCATGTATATATTAGAGATTAGGTAAAATCAAAGGATGTCATATTAGATGAAAAAATGCATTTAAAAGATCACTTAGAAAATTTCTTAATGAAAAAAAACTTTTCAACAGAAATAAATTATTTAAAATCTAAAAATTTACCAAATAATAAGAGAAAAATTATTTGAAATTAAATTTGGAAACTATTAATGTAATATCCAATTCATTTAAAACATTTTATGACTATAAATTTCAGTCAGGTTGTATATTTTTAAAAAAGGACTCATTTAATATTTTTGGTATAAAATAAAAAAAATACCCCATTTATAAAGAGATTAGAAAATTCATTTAAAACGATTTTTTAAAAATTAAAAGACGGGTGAAAATTACATTAAAAAATCACAGTTTAATAGAAAATACATTCTGGAAAACATTTTCAGAAAACATGGACACAGATGAGAAGGTATTTTCAACCGAAGATATAGTTAAATTCGATTGTCATTAAAAATATAATTTATGAATATTATGTTCTTAAAGAGAAGAAAATTAATCGAAAGAATGTGTTATATAGAAATAAACCTAGGATAATAAAATTCCTAATATTCATGAGATATTGATCCGGAAATTTCATTATTATATACATAACCATATACAATATCGAAAAACAGCAAGGCAAGATCATAAACCCATACCTTAGATTGATTTTCATAGTATATGGTATAAAGTCCAGTATAATAAATATAAATTTTTTATAAATATATTATAAAACCATAATCATATATATCATATAATATTTTAACCTTATATGTCACATTTATTAAAAATTCATTATTAAAATCATTGTTCCATGTGATCACTTCTTCATTTTTATTATGTGTTTTGGTTTAATAGTTTTGGTTCACATTATATGATCATGGGTACATCATATTAATAAGTTTAAATACACTATATATATAATATATATATTAATTATATGTATATTTATAGTCATACATAAATTTTATATATAGAAAAAACTAATTTCAACATTATTGGAGGTGGTAAGTCATACGTATGCATGAAGGATGTTTTCATTTTTTGAATGATTAAAAAATAGAGTGGTAAATAATAATTAAAGTTTATATAATTATTATTCAATCATACAGATCATATATATTCATCAAATTATTCACTATTAAAATCCGTGTAAAATTGAAACAAAATATAATCACATCGCTTTGTGGAGGTGGTAGTCCACACGTACACATGTGCGACACTATCTCCTTCCAATGGATTAGAATGAAAGAATTTATATATTATATTATAATGAAATATGTAAAATTACATCATAAATATCATGTATATACTTTTAATCAATCATTATAGCCATGGTAGGCAGTGATGGAAAACAAATTACATCAGTTCACGAGGTGGAATTCCACTGTACACATGATTGATGATTTCACTTACCATTTAATTTAAGTGGATATTGATAGAGGTTATGAAATTAAAATAAAAAAAATTAGTTCAATGTTTAATTTGGTTTTAGTATTTCATCAAGAATTAATAATACCTTAAGGAGGTAGAAGAATAAATAAAAATAAAACTCAAGTTTTGGAACTATACATGTTAATCAGAAAACCTCTTTCGTTTTATAACTAAAGCCTTAGGATGGTTTTATAATACAAACATGTAATATAGATCATGATTATTGAGTTAATGAAGAGATTTATATAAATTTATACCATACTAAATGGCTCTTGATGTGTGGATCGGAGAATATAAGGGGTGTCCTTTTATAAGTGGGGGAGTAGACCCACTTGGATTTTTTGAAAAGAATAAAATATATTGATATTATTATACACACCAAATGACTAAAAAATGGTTCATTACCAAATAATAGATGATATGGGGTCTATATATGTCTTTAAATTATGAAGTAAACATTTTTACTTAATTGTAACCATTATCTCTTTCTTTTAACCCATAATAAGTCTATTTTACCCTTAATAGTGATAACTGACTTTTACGGTTTTTACTATTCAATGTGCACATAAAATAATTTGATATTACTAAATAATTTTAGTTATGATGATTAAAAATATTAAATACATTTAACGAATTCAACTCATATAGTGGAAATATATTAATTTAAAATAAAACATGAAAATTTGATGAAATGTGGTTTTCCAATGAAAAGGATTTCTTAAGTACAAACATTTTTTATATAAAAAATCAACATAAAACTGATTTCAATGATATAAATTGGATCAATAATAATATAATTAAAAAATATTTAATTTAAAAAAACTCTTCAAAATAAAATTTAGATTTTTAAATACTTTAATATAAAATATAATGTTTAATAAAAAACATCATATCCCCTATTTATCGAGAAATTAATCATTTTATGAAATTATAAAAAATTTAATCTCTGATAATTTTAACATATTAAATTCAATAATAAAGTTAATTTGGTCAAATAAAATTTCTCAATGTTGATAAATATTATTTATATGATTTTCTCACCAAAATAAAAAAACAATTATAAAAGAATATATATATAGTTTTTAAAAAATATAAAGAATAAAAATCTATTTTCGTCATCTAAAACCATTATGCATATTCTTATGTTATGGTTATTCAAATTAATACACTGAATTTAATTTCTTTTTTATAATTAAATACCATATTATAGTTCATTTAGATTTGCGGTTGTGTGTATCACATGACATTACAAGAATTATTTTTTTTGAAAAGAAATATATCAAAAAATCATAGGGTGCTACATAATGTTGCAGGTGAACATATTTCATCATCAAAACTTCAACGATGCGATGGATTAGTCCCTCATTATCGAAAGGAACTTGACGTAGGCCCCGATAGGTGGAGAGAAAATCTCAATTGGATTATTGGGGAAGTCTTCTCTAGGGAACAATACGTGCTGCTGAGATAGATTCTTCTAGTGAAGTAAATGGTAGAGAAACTATTAGAGTGGACAAATGCCTTAGGAACATTGACAGGGGCACTAATTGAAATGTTGCAAGGATGGCCATATGTACTTCTAATATCCTTTCCCTTTTTGGAGTTCTGTTATTTTGGTAAGATGTTCCATATGTAGATGTTCTACAGGATCACTCCTTAGTTTAGTGGTGGTAGAGGAAAAGGTAAGCCACTATTTTTTGGGAATGGAAAAACCACACCTTAGCAGATCTGTAGCTAGACTTCCAGTTGTCGCTCGGGGCAGGGTATGAGATATGGTACCCTGATACAAGATTGATAGTTTTAGAATGATTTAACATCCCATGGGAGTTATAATAGATCCTAGGATTAGGGGAAAGTCTAGTGCACACCATAAAATCTACTCCTTCCGGTCTTGATAAAAAACCTTACCATTAAAGGAGTAATTATTGAATAATCTATCCTTCCATGCATTTTCATGATATAAGAGAATCATATTAATTATATCTTCTTAGGTTAAAAAATATATCGGGTTGGTTGTGGAGATTTTGGATGGTGTTATGTCCATTGACACGCCCTTAGTGGTGCAATTATAGGGTATCATACACTGCATGGAGTGTTCTCTTGAAATTAAAGGATCTGATTCCTTTTGGGAGAGTATTTTACTAGAGATGGAAGGATTTTATTTGATTATTGGTATGGATTGGTTATTTATGTACTATGATCATATAGCCAATTATCAGGGTATATTAACTTTCATGGAATATTTTATAGTCTCATGTCCCATAAAGAACACTTTATTTGGGATCACGGTGAGCCACAACCGGGTAATTTTCAGCCATTAATGGTCCAATTTTAGGATGATTTTCCAAAAAGAGTTCTCCAAATTATAACCATAATTGGAGAGGTAGTTTTTTTTCAATTTCATTGTTGGAGTTGAAAATATTTCTATCCCACCCTACAGGATGAAACCATTAGAGCTGTAGGAGTAAAAAGTGTAGTTGAAAGATCTATAAGATTGGGGGTTCAAACAACCTAGTACATCACGGTGGGGTTTGTTTGTTCTTTTTTCGAACATGGTTGATGAGAAATAGCATGTATGTGTCGATTACCAAATACTGAACCAGATGAAGGTTAAGAAATTATATCCCCTTTCATGCATTAATTATATCTTCAATCAATTTTTAGGAGTTTATATGTTTTTCCAAGATTGACATGAGTTCAGGGTATCATTATTTGAGGGTGAGGCCAACTGACATACCCTAAACTATTTTAAGTGTAAGGTGTGGCTTCCACGAGTTTTTTTGTGATGCGTTTGTTTCGATGAATAGTCATGTGGTATTCATATACTTGATAAATCAAATAATCCTTCAATTTCTAGATCAGTTTGTGGTGGATTTCATTAATGATATATTGGTGTACCCACAGTATTGATATGATAATTCCCAACAACTTGTCATTATCCTGAGTACATTGAGATAGAATTATTTATACACATATCTATGTAAAGTTAATTTCATGATTTAAGAAGTGTACTTATTGAGTCATTTTATCTTATAGGACGAAGGATTAGTGGTCCCATAAAAAGTAGAAGTTGTGGTATCGTAGGAATGAACAAATAATATCTTTTAGATTTAGATACTTATTGGTTTAGTAGTCTATTACGAGTATTTTATCAAGTACTTATTCTATCTGGAAGAATTTATGTCTTGGATGAACAATAAAGGGTGAAGTTTTTTTACATATTACAATGAATAGGATTTACATTAATTGAATATTAGGTTATCATCATCACCAATCATCACCTTACATGATATTGGTAATTAGTATACTATATACATCAAAGAATTAGGTTTTAGGCTTAGAGTGGTTTTGATGTAAGGGGATCGAGTGGTTGCTTATGTATTTAGTTAGATGAGGATGTATGAGATGATTTTCTATACTTAATATCTGTAGTTAACTATTATGTTACATGACCTGATATGCTAGTGAAATTATCTTTTGGGTGAGATTTTTGTGGGACACATGGATTACAAGATCCATAAGAACATATTTTTTGTAACAGGACCAGAACCATTAAAAGAAGAGGCGTTTCAATTATTTTTATTATTTAGACATTGATTTGAAATACACTCTAGTAAAAGGAATATTATTTCTAGGACCTAGAGTAGCAAAACAGAGATATAGGAAATGCGGTAATCATGTGATATGTGGTGGCTGATGAAACTCTTTACTGATATTCGTATTTATGTTCAGAATTCCCCATGGTGAGTGAGGTTGACATTGAAATTTTTTGTTATAGTTCTTATAGATCTAATCAAGATATGAATGTTTTTTATCTGAAGAGTTTTTTTAATAAAGTATATCTTATATTGTGGAAACCCACTATAAGGTATATCTCTTATCATAAAAAAGGTCATTCATTTCAACCACTATATTTGGATTCCTATCATTTTTCTCATGAAGCTAATGAGAGAATTCCATGATCTTAAATAGACCACACATCTAGGTATGACAAAGATTTATCATGATGTCCATAGGTAATAATAGTGTATGGGGATTAAAAATGAGGTATAAGTACTTGTGTCATGATATTTCACCGACCATCAGGTTATGTTTGAGCATCATAGGCTCATAGAGTTAGAGTATCCATTACCCATTCTAGAATATAAGTGGGATGGTTTTACCACATAATTAAGGATATGATTACCTATAACACCTCATAAAAATGATTCAATATAGGTGATCCTTCTTTTATAGATGAATGTATCTCACTTCTTTCTTACTAGGGAGACCTTCACAATTGATTATTTGGGTAATATATATATGTGTGTGGGAAATAGTTTGTCTAAATAGTGTTTTAAGGATTATCATTTCTGATTGAGATCCCCATTTCACAACATGGTTCTAGTATGTAATCCAAAAGGTGTTGTGATTGTAGTTTTTTTTAGCACAACATATCATCCTCAGACTGATGGCCAATTTGAATGGATGATTCAGAGTCTGGAGGAAATGTAACGAGTTTTAGTTTCAATATTATGTGGTTCATTGAATAAGTATATGTAACTTTTGGAGTTCTATTATAATCATATCTGATTGAAATTAATATAAATTGATCCTTTGAAGAAATTATATAGTGGGCCATATAATTTTCCTTTTTGATGGATTGAAGGAAGAAGGTCTTCACTTGTTTGACCTAGTCTCACGAATGAGACATATGAATAGGTTCATTTGATCACAAATATATTAGAAACCATGTAGAAGTGATATAAATATTATTCTAAGAATAATATATGACCTCTATAGTTTTAGTTTGATTATTAGGTTTTTTCTTCTATTGTATGCTAGGCTAGGGGAATGTTGTTTCCGAAAGTAGTGAAAACTAACACCTTGGATCATTTGTCCAATTGAGATAGTAGAGAGTATCACTCTAGTGGTAATCTGATTGACTAATACATTGTTCTATGTTTCTAAAAATGATCTGTTTGACATGTGAATGATCCTTAGATAACCCAATGTACCTTCTCATTTGATAGATGTTGATGATGTTTATCTCGATGCTGATGAATTCTTTTTGGAGAATCTGATCAATATCCTAGACCATTGTTAGAAGATTCCTTGAGGTATGAAAATTCACTTTGTTTTAGTGTAGTGGAGGAATGGATAGTGTTTATAAGGATACATAGGATATTGATTCTAATATGTGAGTGTAATGTCCAAATATTTTTTCCCAAACCTCTCAATTATTTATAGGATCACATCTTAGGGATGAGATATTATATAGAATGGAGGCTGTTTGATCCTATATTTCACCTGAGTGACTTAATAATTATGTTTTTTTAATTGCTTAATATTTTATTAATGAGATCCTCTCTTGTATTAAATTATCATTTTAGGGGTATTTGGGTACTCAAGAAAACGAGAGTGTAGGAGACTAGAGGTGGTGTGCAATGATAGAGATTGTACATCACCACCAGCTAGTCGATGGGATTCCTAGAATCATAGTAATCTTACATAAGTATCAACAGATATTTGGTGAAACCCATTTGAAAGGATGTTGAATTGGGGGAGAGTGGGTCTCCTCTAGGATTCCCACCGACTAGTCGATGGACACTTACCAGGTAGCTGGTGGTGTCAGGCTAGGCCGACATTTCAAGGGAAAATTTGTATCCCCACTAAATCCTCTTTTAATATACTTATTACTCATAACATGACTCTAACATGTGATTTGAGAGTTTTAGGGGTTATCTAAGTAAATTGAGGAATCTATGACATCATTCTTTATTCTTCGATATTCAGTTCGATCCATAAAACATGAAATAATGAGTTCTTCATCGAATTGGTGTTTTTCTCTGTTTTCCTCTCAAATATCCTTTTTAAAGAATTAATAAGGTGTGAATATTTCTATCTATATGGGATCATTTCATTTCTTGTTGATCTAATGATCTATAATTGTTTCTGTTTTATCTGTTGTGTGAGGTGGAGATTCTAAAGAATATCCCTATGGTCTATTTTGTTTCATCATGTATATGAACATTGTGTGATCATGTCGACATCCATGCACATGAAATTTTTTAATTGGATTGGTCAATTCATTTTCCTCCCTTGGATATGTTTGAGGCCATTACCATTAATATTGAGACATTTAGACACCCCGTAGGTGCAACAAATTTTGAACCTAGGTTAATCATGGAAAGTTTGAACCTATAGACCTATGATGAATTGGAAATTTATTGTGAATTAGATTAATAATGTGACTTTTCTTGGGGTGATAGTTGTTGTATTTGGATTAATGTAAAATAACGTGGCCTGAAAGTGGTTAATCTCCATGATATTTGAATTAGAATAATCACATGGTGGAATATGGTTGTAATGACACATGTAATGGTAATTTGGAATTTATAGAATGTGAAATGTAATTATTAAAATTATTATCATTATTGGTAATTTAGAATAATGGAATAAATGGTTTATAATTGGTAACTTGGATAAATTAAGCAATATGGAATAACATAACATGTTTTTATTGTTGACAAGTTGAAATGAATTGGATATTGTTGCATTTTTTTGAAATGATTAAATCACCAATGAAATAGGTATTGTACCATGGGAATATGTATGTGGCCTATACTTGGGAATTTAGGACGGTCCTAGTTATACTTATCCCTTGGCATGGGTAATGTGCCTTCGGAATATGTAAGTTACTGTAGCATGGGAATTCAAATATATTCCATTTGGACACAAATTTGATAATTGACCCTTAGCATTGGTAATGCACTACGAGTTATGTGTGGAAAAAATAATGGGAATTAATATAGATACCATTATTGATTCCCTAGTGTAATATGTATGGTTATATGTAACATTATATAGGTGTTTCAATGTATGAAAGAGAATTCAAAAAATTAAAAATAATACTAAGTACATAGATACATTGTATGGGAAATTCATCCTAGGAATGATATTTATCCACTGGATATAGATATCCAACATATTTCCAAAGTAAGTTCGACTAATCTT
This sequence comes from Viscum album, assembly GCA_963277665.1. Taxonomy (NCBI): domain Eukaryota; kingdom Viridiplantae; phylum Streptophyta; class Magnoliopsida; order Santalales; family Viscaceae; genus Viscum; species Viscum album. The sequence continues at coordinate 213,120,658 of OY728119.1, read as the reverse complement.
GGGATTAAACCTAGAGTTCAATTGTGGGAGAGGTTATTTGATGTATTGTTTTAATTTATTAATTAATTCCATATTTTATTGTACTATTACGTGCACTATTTACTCAGAGGGGATTATTTAGACCATATTTGTGTCAACATACTTTTCATTACTCGCACCCTTCTTATGAACTATTTTCTACCTAGGTAGGCTTCATGGATGAATGTTTGGGTAAGGGTGAGGGATCCTGTGATTGATTGATTATTTTTTTGGATGTGATTAAAGGGTGAAGATAGGACTATGCATGGGGTATTGGACAAGGTTTTTTTGATTTTTTTTAATTATGGTGTGTATTTTTCGTTTCTCACTTTTATGAATTTAAGCACAACATTTAGATTTTCATAAATTATGGAAGAAAATGGAATATTATTATTATTCTAATTGTTGGTATTCACATTTCATTTTCTTATATGTTATGTTATGATTTATTTTTCTTATCTACATTGTGATTCATACTCTGTTCCAGAGCGTATAGTATCCCAACTATATTCCTTAGACCCTTACTACTAGTTGGAAGCCTCTGGAGTACAAGAAGGAACTATTGAGGTCACATGGTGACCTATCATTTACACATGATAGAGAAATGGTTGGTGATGTTACACTGACTGTCCATCAGCCTGTGGATGATATGTTGTCCTTGGGTTTAGCTGAGACCCCAAATCCTTCTGTATTCCTTTCCAAAAATATTATTTGAAATGTGAATCCCTATCCAATATGACATGTTAAGGAATACCATATATTCATAAAATCTCCTATACATATAGTTCTCACAAATCATCATATTAATTGAGTATCTCTAATTAGTACGAAGTTAACTACTTTGATTAACCGATCAACTATCACCAAAATGATATCAAGAATAATCAGGGTTCTGAGAAACCCTATAATGAATTTGATAAACACATAATCCCACTTATATATAGTTACCTTAAGTGGTAGAAAAAACCACTAATATGTTTATTCTCATTCTTTACTCTCTGGAAGGTGAGGCCTAGTGAAGCAAGACCAGTGATGCCTCTTTTCAAACTTATACACCAAAAATGACACCAGATGTCATTTTAAATCTATAACAACCATAGTGACACTTAATTCTTTAAATCATGAGAATATCATCACGTCATACATCAATGAATCTATAAATACTGGCTTATATTAGGTGTAGATAACATTTTCATCATCTATGGACCACTACCGAATAGAATCAACCCATGTCTATTGTTCTCCCATCACCATAAACTCATATTATAACACTTGGATCACTTTAACATTGTCCACCAAAGAATATGTGATCAATAAAGGTTCACCTTTCATCACACAATGAATGTATGATATATCAAATGGACACTCTATCACCAAACTCATCAGATCTTATTCCTCCTGTGATGGATAATCACAATATTATTTGCCTCTATCATTTTCTTGCTAAGATAACATGTAATGAAATTATCTTTTCCTAGATCACAATGCATCTTGAAGTCAAATTTCCTCAGCTACTCCACCTAATTCCTCATCCAATGTTTGGGATCCTATTGAGATAAGAGATATTATAAGATCTTGTAGTATGTTTAGATGAAAAACCTCTCACTAAAGAGATAGTTTCGCCAAAAATTGATGGCATAAACCACAACAAAAAAATCCATGTAATATGTTGGATAGTTTCAATAATCGTGAAACAACTGACATGACCCATAAAGAAACACATGGTCCCTCTTCATCAAAATATCACCCTAAACTACACATGAGGCATCACAATACATGGTGTATCTAATCTCATGATATGGGAATGTCAAAAACAAGGTTTTATTCAATATTCTCATTAGCTATAGGAACAAATCCTCATATTGATATGACTACTCAAATTTATCTCCCATATGAGCCTAGTCATATGTGCTAAAAAAATTTATAATTGTTATAAGAAACATCAGTAGTAATTGAATAAACCATAGAAGATTCTTATCTCAAATACATTCATGTGGAATACCTATAAATCACTACTTCTACCTTTATTGGTTCTATATCAATTATTACCCTAAAAACTAATTTCCCAATGAAAAAATCCTATATAAAAAATCGCCACTTAGATTTATTACCATAAATCTAATTCACTCAATGTGTAGTAAATAAAATATCCCTATTTCTAGTATACGTGTTTACTATCTTAGAGTATATCAATATATATTCCGTACATAAAGTTACAATTGAGTCAAGATATAGATTTAAAATCATATTAATGAGATCCATTAATATAGATAGATCATTTTTCACATAGAAAGGAATGATAAGATACTCATACAATCCATATTTACTTTTGAATACTGTATTTAGAATATCATCCTCTTTGACCTGAAGTTGGTGGTTACCTTTCTATTAGTAAATCTTGGAGCACCATTCAGCTCCTCATAATTGGTCAAATAAGTCATATATACTTGTTAATGGGCATCAATTGTTTACATTCACCTAGTTCTTATTTCTATAGTTCACGCACAATATAATACTATCATCTTTATTCATTTTAAACAACACCACATCACCATAAGGTGCAGTGCTCGATCTGATAAAGCATTTAATCTATGAAACCTATTTATACACTTTTAGATCTCTCAACTAAATTAGTTATAAACAATAAGGACGAGTCAATATCAATTTCATATGATTCATAAGATCAATATTAATTTCTATTCCTCCATATCTAGGAAGAATTGAGAAGCAATTTTAGATGACATCCTCATAACGATCCATCACTCAGGGGAAAGTAGAGGGAGACACTAGTGAATATGATTCAAGATTCAATCGCGTTACTTGTTTCTAAATATCATAAACCAAACATAGTTCAAGTACCATACTACATTATCTAATCTCCCCCTCACCATTCAACACAAACCTCTCTTATTTAGGAAAATTAAAGGATACCCATCTCCATTATTCTTTGGCACGAGCATGATAAATACTCAACCAATGGATTAATAATATCACATCAAATATAATAATATATGGGATCATGAAATACCAAAATTTTTATATAACTAGAGAAAATTAAAGTAAATTAAGTAAATATATATATGAAGGTATAATTTTTCCCCAAGGGCCTATCAAGAGCGGGTAAGTCATAAGATAACTTAAACAATAAATATAGGCCATCAAAAATTTCCTTATGAGGAAAACTTTTGTAATTATATGACAAGAATATAAAATTAATATCAGGAGACCTATCATAGGATATACCGACACACAAGGTATAAATCTCCGAATTTTACCCATGGATCAAGCAAAATCCTCCATACTTATATATTTTTCACAATCATATATATATATATACAAAACATAAATTAATACTCAAGTTCAACAAAATAATTCCAAATAGATATATCACAAAAATAAGAACAAATATATATATCATGAAACATAGAATAATGGTTTATGTGAAATAGATAGTATGTCATGACCTGCTTTCACCAATAGGAGAGAAGGGTTAGCAGATTGCCAGGCCCTTCCTTCTTCAAGTTGAAGGAGAGATAATGACCCCTGAAACCCGCCTTCAAAAGGTCCCAGAGTGGCGACCAACGCTAGGGGTATAGAATCAATCACTAAATGGAAGGAATTCCCCTTTTTTTGTTTTAATTGGATCAAGACATAGGATGGTAAATCCTTGCAACACCAAAAGAGGAACGAAAAAGTAAAGCCAAGAACAACCATTCCCATATGAATGTTCCAAAAGTAAATACCACATGTACAAAAATGACCACAAGGTAAAGTACCAAAGAAAGAAAAACATAAACAGCAACTGTCCCAAAGGTCATGCACTAGTATGGTCCAACGCGATCCCTGAAGTCCTCCTGGAAACCTGAAAGCAGTTTTATATACGTAGGGTGAGCATACAAGTATACTCAGTAGGGAAAACCAAAGACTCTCGTACACAAATGGGGGAACGTGCTAATGTCTCGTGAGAAAAATATTAAACCAAGCACCTAACAAGGTAAACTATACACCCATGCCCCACCAAGGCACACATCACAAATAATGAAAGCAAAGTAATTTATAATAATAGCACATCGATGTTTCGGTACCCAGAGCCACTTCCCACTGGTTATTGAAGAAATCCTATGCATTGAGCCAATCCTTCCATTCTCACTGTAGTCCCACTGCCACACCCCGCCCGCACAAACCTGGGCCACAACCTCACGCAGTCCCCCTGCCATGCCCCGCCCACAAACACCTGGGCCAGAACTGTCACCCGTAACCATGCCAGCAAACACCTAGGCCTGAAAAATCACCACCACGCCCGAAGACACCTAGGCCAAAAGATCCACTGCCATGCTCGAAGACACCTGGGCCTCATCCCGAAGACACTTGAAAAAACCACCTTCCCATACATACCTGGGCTGTAACCACCACACTTCCCCGCCTGAAGGTTCTTGGGATAATAATGGGCTTCAGGCCATCACATCCTGCCCGAAGGTACATGGGATATCCGCGAAAGGGAGAAAAAAAGGATATAATAACCAGCCACTAATAGTAGTGTTGGGAAAACACCATCCCCCATGAAATGGGGGTGTTTGACACTAAGCGCTCAACTTGGGTGGGGCGCGAATAGGATACACAAAACTACAAGTATAAGTTTAAGTAACAACCACTCACCCAATGTTTAGGTTTTTCTTCAGCCTACCTAAAGAACGCAAATAGCACCATGTCCAAGTCACAACCCACACCAAACCAATACCAATTTGTCCCATCCTGGTTCACACGTTCACTAATAATGTTTGAATACGTTTCTGCACCAACTTGGGAAACTAGCAATCATAAGCACAAGTCAAGGGGGGAAAAACAGTCCTGCGTCAACCATAACACCCCCACCCGGTTCTCCCATAAAGCCACCACAACTAAAAGCAACCCCAAGATATAGCCCCATATCTAATATTCAGGATCCATGTAGGTTTCTCAACAACATAGGATTCCACCCCAATTCGTGATACAACAGAGGATCCCATCCTCAATTCTCAACCACTGAGAGTATAATAATAGGGGGTCCCACCCCCACCCACATCAACCAGCAATCGGGACGTGAGTGAAAAGAAAAGTGCAACCCACTACCATCAACAAAATGCCGGCCCATGCCGGTATTTTCAGATTTATAAGATTTAACACACTCCATGATTTTCAAATTCATTGTACTTTAACCGGGGTTATCACAGAATGGAGTTGATCCAGGTGCTTTCAATCTGTTTAGACGAATGTAATTAATTTACTGATTTACTTTTCACAGTGAGGGTTCACAACCAAAAAACAATCCATTAAACGTCACCAGTGGAAAGGGTTCGTTAGTGCACACAGAAAGACCACCAATGACCATGATTGTCATAATGCGTAAGCCCGCACAATTCAAGAATCATAAAATTATGGAAGATCATAAATCAAAGAAGCATCATTGATCACAGCCCCCCCCCCCTTCATTAGAGTTCAATCATTATCTTCATTAAGGTTCGGGTTTATCCAATTCTATAGAAACAAAAGCATGCCCACCCCGTATGATACACAAACAGAGAGAAAAAATATAATTCCCTACTTGTTATCAACGATCGATGCTAATCCTGGGCGTGGAACATTACAGATAGCGATGCGGCTCGTCCGAACAAAAAGTTTCTTGTATGAACGAAGGGTACTCCAACACAGGGTGATCGAGAAAAAAAACTAGGGAGAACCCTTCTATTTATAAGGTCGGGGATAGTTGAGATAAGAATGAAAAACCGCCTAAAAAGTGTGGTCGTGGGTTGACCACGTGGTTGAGGCACCCCATACAACATTAATGGGCCCTCACGGTTTAAACCAATGCACACACCAGGTTAACTCATTAAATATTTAATTAAATGACATTTATGGGCACTACTAGGTTTAAAAACAATATTAGAGAGGTCAAAATTGGGTTTAAAACCCAATTTGCAAAAAAGGGAGGGGGTACTGGAAAAACACGTGAGGGTAGGTTGGAGCTATCGGCAGCTGAGAGCTACTGGTAGCCGACAGCTACCGTTAGCCGAGCTGCTGGTAGGCCGAGCTATGGGTAGGCCGGGCTACCGGTAGGCTACGGCTACTTGTAGACCGAGCTACTGGTAGAAAGAGATACCGGTAGGCTGCGGCTATCAGTCGACCGAGCTACCGGTAGAAAGAGCTATCGGTAGACAGAGCTACAGGTAGGAAGCGGCTACCGGTAGACTGAGATACTGGTAGATAGAGCTATTGGTAGACATAGCTACCGGTAGGCTGCGGCTACCCGTAGAGCGAGCTATTGTTAGACAGAGCTACTATTAGGCTGCGGCCACCGGTAGATCGATCTACTGGTAGGACTACTACCGGTAGGCTAAGGCTACCAGTAGGACTGCTACCGGTAGGCTAAGGCTACCGGTAGGCCTATTGTTTCGAGATTCCCAGGCTACCCAGAACACCCAATATCAGATTTTCACAAATTAATGGACCCCAACACCTGGGCCATTACATCAGATACTTTTCAATATTTTCTCACTCTCGAGAATATAAGATCAAACCATAAAATAGAAGAGTGGGGTCCGAACAACCACCCTATAAAGATACTTCTCAGGGGAAAACCCCTCCATTTGAAAGCTGGAACAAAACCCCCCTACATCAAGGAACACTTACACTATCCAACGTATGAGTTAGGGAGTCTCCTCCTACATGTCAGGATATTGTCCGCTTTGGGTGGCACTGACTCACCCGCATGGGTTCAATCTCATCCACATTAATTCATCCTAATTACCAGTCGAGATTCCCGTCATAAACATTCATGCACACACACACATAACAGAGAATAAAGCACAATAATTCCATCTATAAATATTAAATCAGAAGGTACAACACCACAATGATCAGAATAGAACATAATGTCAAATAATCTCTTGGTACTGAACATGTAACTGGGCCTCCCGCTCCCATGTCCTCTCTTCCATTCCACCATGTCTCCACAATACATGAACCAAGGGGATGGTTCATCAACTAAGCCCTTTCTCCTTACGATCCTTGATCCTGATTGGTCGTTCTATGAAGTCCGCATCGTCTTCGATATCTAACTCTCCCCAATCAATGACGTGGGTGTCATCGTGTAGATATCGACGAAGCTAGGACACATGGAATACATCATGTATCCTCAGTAGCGGTGGTGGTAGTGCTATCTGATAATCCACTTCACCGACCCGCTGCAAAACTTCGAAGGGTCCGATGAACCTGGTAGAAAGCTTACTCCCCTTGCCCAAACCACTGTTGTCCATGCCGAGGGGATACCTTCAAGAACACGTGGTCTCTAACCTCAAACTCCAAGGGCCTTCTCCTGGTATCAGCATATGACTTCTACCGGTCCTGAGCCGCCTTCATCCTCTCTCGTATAAGCTGAACCTTCTATATCCTGCTCTACACCAACTCCAGGCCAAGAACAACTGCTTCCCCAACCTCAGTCCAGCACACTGGTGAGCGGCACGACCTTCCATATAGGGCATCAAACGGAGAAATTCCAATAGTAGAGTGATGGCTATTATTGTAGGCGAACTCAACTAGAGTAAAGTGCCGCACCCATGATCCCCCAAAGTCTAGATTGCATGCCCGCAGCATATCCTCCAACGTTTGGATGGTGCGCTCTGTTTTCCCATTTTTCTGGGGGTGGAAAGCAGTGCTAAGGCGTAGCTAGGTAGAAAAAGCATATTGCAGACCCCTCCAGACTCATGAGGTAAAACATGCAGCCTTGTCCGAGACTATGGAACTCGGGACTCCATGCAACCACACTACCTCATGCACATACTTCCGTACCAGAGAGTCCACTGCGCTCGACTCCTTAATCACAAGGATTTGAGCTGACATCATCAACTGATCCACTACTACCCAGATGGCATCGAATCCCCCTTGAACTTTCGGTAGTACTATGATGAAATCCATTGATATGTCCTCCCATTTCCACTCGGGGACATCTAGAGACTGCAGCAGGCCACCTGGAACACGGTGTTCAACCTTCACCTACTGTCACACTAGGCACTTTGCTACAAACCCTGCCACTGCTCACTTTACTCCGGGCCACCAGAACTGACTCCTCAGGCCCTGGTACATCTTGGAAACTCTTGGGTGTACCGCTAGGGGTTAGTTTTGGAACTCCCTAAGAACCTTGATGTGCATCGCCTTTGGGAAAAACAACTTACCCTGAAAAAACATCTGTTGTTAACCATCCTCCGCCCATCCTTCTGGAGAATTGCTCTGGTCAACTTGGTCACACATCACTTCTCACTCTGGGTCTCCCCACTGAGACTCTTCCACTTGCTGAAATAGAGAAGACTGAACTGTCATCTGATATAGGCAACCTATACCACTATCTATCCTCGCATCCAGGTGCAAGGTAGAAAACTCATCCATCTCCTTCTAGGCGTCTACCGACTCTCGGACTGCATCCTTCTACTTCATCCTGCTCAAGGAATCGACAACTATATTCCCCTTCCCTAAAGTGTAGGAAATGAAAAAGTCGTAATCTTGGAGGAACTCCATCCACCTCTGCTTCCGCAAGTTTAGGTCCTGCTGGAAGAAGATATACCTCAAACGTTTGTGATCTGTGAAGACCACAAAGTGTTCCATGATGAGGTAATACCGCCATAACATTAGAGAAAAAATGACCGCTGCAAGAACCATGTCTTGGGTGGCATAATTACGCTCATGAGGGCATAGCTGCCTAGACCCATAAGAGATCACTCATTGATGCTACATCAAGACAAATACAAGGCCTTTCCCTGAACCATCACAGAACTCCTCATAACCCTCCCCTTCTTCTGGTAGCCTCAGCACTGGGGCACTAACCATCTTCTCCTTCAGATAGCTGAAGGATGCCTCGCACTGCTCACTCCACACAAAAACCTGATCCTTCTTGGTCAAGGCCGTCAGAGGGGCTGCAACTCAGGAGAAGTTGGGTACAAACCTCTGATAGTAACCTACCAGCCCAAGGAAACTGCGTACCTCTACCACATTCTTAGGTGTTTCCCAAGAAACAACTGCCTCAACCTTTGATGGGTCCACATCTACCCCTTTCTCGGACACTACGTGCCCAAGGAAGTGCACTTCTTGCATACCGAACATTCATTTCAACAAGTTACCATAGAGCTGGTGATGTCAGATGACCTCCAAAACCATCCTCAGGTGCTCTGTGTGATCCTTCTCTAATCTTGAATAGATCAGGATATCATCGATGAACATGACAACGAACTCATCCAGTTACTCCCAGAAGATGGAGTTCATAAGCCCCATGAACACAGTTGAGGCATTTGTAACACCAAAAGGCATGACTACAAACTCTATGTGTCAATATCTTCACCTAAAGGCCGTCTTCAGGATGTCACCCTCCTTCACTCTCAACTAGTGATACCCAGACCGCAGGTCGATCATCGAGAACCACCATGCCCCTTTCAGCGGGTCGAAAAGGTCATCTATCCTTGGAAGAGGGTAGCGATTCTTGACCGTTACCTGATTCAGCCTCATTTAGTCTATACACAACCTGATACCACTATCTTCCTTCTTGTAGAACAAGGTTGGAGCACCCCACTGTGACGCACTTGGTCGAACATAACCCCTCTTCATCAGATCCTCAATCTAAATCCGTAACTCCCATAGCACTGAAGGTGTCATCTGGTAAAGAACCATCAAAATCGAACAAGCACCAGGCTGCAGGTCTATCCCGAACTTGATATCACGTCGAGGGGGTAGAGTCGTCACCTCCTCAGGGAAGACGTCCATAAACTCGCTGACGATCCCTGGAACGTCCACCATCTCAACATCCACTGACACGATGGATAGCTCGACTATCAAAGAGAGGAGGGGTTCCTCTCACCTAATGCCTTTATGACTTCTCCACTCGCCAGTGAAAACAACATGGCGGCCGCCCATGTATGAGAACATAACCCTTCTTCAGAAGAAGTCGATGACGGCACACACAAAGAACAACTAGTCGATGCCTAGGATGACATCGTATAGTTGTATCTATAGAAGAAGAAGATACATGACTGACTGATATGGCCCTACCATCAGTCTGCATCCTCGACAAACATATAACATGGCGGTCTGACCTCAGAATGGTGTGCTCAGCACCAAGGGCACTGGAAGTCTCTCGGCGTCTAGGCCCAAAGCACGGGCTAGAATAGGTGGAACGAAGGAGTGCGAAGATCCAGTATCGAACAAGGCCTAAGAAAAAGTTCTAAACAAATTGATCGTACCTCGAACGACCTCTGGACCTTCTGGAACTGTTGCCTCCACGGCGTGTAACTGTCCATGTCCAGCTCCTCTGCCCCTCGGCTGTCGGCCACCTCCCCAACCACGCCATGGTCGAGGTCCCTGAGGAGCGCCCTGAGGACGACCTCCTCCTGCAATGTCTGCCCTAGGAGGATCAGGAGCTCGCTGCCCCTGCTGCTGCTGCTGCTATAAAGGGCTGGATGGAAGCTGCTGCTGGGGTGGGTGCTGGGGTTGTCCGCCACCACTTTACTGTACTCGGTCTGGGAACTGACTCTGGAGATTTTCATAACTCCCACAAACGAAGCACCGCGGTCCTAGGCCTGAAGGAAAAGGGCAAGGACCAGGGGACCGGAACTAAAACATCTGCGGCCTACTCCCTGCTGGTCGAAACCAGGAGGGTCCTGACGCTGGAGGCCTAGTTTTGACGGCCTTCCCCGTTGAGGATCCTAGCTGGATCCCCTATCATGTCACAACTCCTAGAGCATGAATCCTCTCCACCACTTCAGCCTTCTTCTGGACTTCCAAGTACGTTGGCAGGGTAAAGTGGGTAATAGCATACTGGAGGGATGGTCGGAGCGCCTCCTCTAAGCGTCTTCCCCCAGACTCCTCGTCAGGAAATAGGTCCGGAGAAAATCGGAGGAGATCTTTGAACTTGATCCCCAGCTCCCTTACTGACATACTCCCTTGCTGGAGGGAGAGTAGCTCCTACCTCTTATCTTCCTTAATCGTAGAAGAGAAAAATTATGCCCGGAACTCCTTCTCGAAATAATCCCATGCAACCTTGGCCTCCCTATTCTCCCTAGGTAAAGCATCGACAACTGATGCACTGCTCCCCGCATCTAGCTGACAGACAGAGGAACCCAGTACTCTGTTAGAGCCTGGATGAAGCCGAAGGCTATCACCGGCTCTTCTAGCCAACCATCCGTCTTTATGTCAGAGGATCTACCCTCATACTTCTCGTGGGTCTGTCACTGGAAGGCCCGATGTGTCTTTTTCCACTTTTCCTCCTCCTCCTCCTTATCATCTCTCTCCTGATCGACCAAAGTAGTCTTCTGGTCCACGATCTCCCGTACCACACGTGGTCACCTTCTGGGTGCCATAGCTTCAGGGTAAACAAGGAATGCCTAAACCCAAGTAGTGTAGGATATTGTTCTTAAAAAATTCTTAAACTTATTATTTATTTTAAATTCCCAAAACACCCCAGAAACACAAGAACACAAGTCATTATGATTCATGTACCTTTCCTAGGGTCTCTCTACCCTGTAATCAACATAACCTTACTTGGTCATTCGGTAGGTCCAGAGTCCTTGCATCGGATCACGGGGGCCCCTAAAATCCAGTGTCCTAGCCGGTCTTCCTTGGCCTAATTCACGCACCAAGTTCACCCAACACTTTTTCCCTACCATCCCATGCAATCCTCACTGTGCCTAACTCTAGACTCCATCCTATCTCTCAACCATTTCCTTTGATACCATTCTATCATGACCCGCCTTCACCAAAAGGAGGGAAGGGTCGGCAGATTTCCAGGCCCTTCCTTCTTCAAGTTGAAGGAGAGATAATGACCCCAAAAACCCGCCTTCAATAGGTCCCAGAGTGGTGACCAGCGCTAGGGGTATAGAATCAATCACTAAATGGAAGGCATTAACCTTTTTTTCTTTTAATAGGATTGGGAGATAAGATGGTAAATCCCAACAACACCAAAAGCAGAAAGTAAAATTAAAGCCAAGAACAACCATTCCCATATGCATGTTCCAAATTTAAATACAATGAGTACAAAAATGACCACAAGGTAAAGTACAAAAGAATGAAAAACAACAATTGCAACTGTCCCAAAGGTCGTGCGCTAGTATTTTCCAGCTTGATCCCCAAAGTCCTCCTGAAACCCTAAAAGCAGTTTTATATACATTGGGTGAGCATAAAAGTATACTCAATTGGGAAAACCAAAGACTCGCATGCACAAGTGGGGGAACATGCTAAAGTCCTGTGAGAAAAAGAGTAAACCAAACACCTAACAAGGTAAACTATCCACCCAGGCCTCACCAAGGCACACTCCCCAAATAACGCAAGTCAAGTAATGTATAATAATAGCACATCGATGTTTGGGTACCCCGCGCCACTTTCCCACCAGTTATTGAAGACATCTTATGCATCGAACCAATCCCGCCATTCTCACTGCAGTCCCACTGCCACACCCCGCCCGCACACACCTGGGCCATAACCTCACACAGTCCCACTGCCAAGCCCCACCCTCAAACACCTGGGCCACAACTGCCACACATAACCATTCTGGCAAAAACCTAGGCCTGAACAACCACCACCTTGACCAAAGACACTTGGGCCAAAGTATCCACTGCCACGCCCAAGGACACCTGGGCCTCATCCCGAAGACACTTGGGAAAACCACCTGCCTGCACACCCCTGGGTCGTAACCACCACACTACCCCGCCCAAAGTTTCATAGGCTAATAATGGACATTAGGCCATCAAAGAATGCCCAAAGTTACTTGGGATATCTGAGATAGGGAGCAGAAAAGGATCTAACAACCAGCCACTAATAGTAGTGTTGGAAAAAACACCCTCCCCCATGAAATGGGGGTGTTCGGCACTAAGTTCTCAAATTTGGTGGGGCGCGAATAAGAAACAGAAAACTACAAGTATAAGTATAGGTAAGAAGCACTCACTTAAATTGTAGGTTTTTCTTCATCTTGCCTAAAGAACTCAAACAACACCATGTCCATGTCACAACCCACACCAAACCAATACCCATTTTTCCCATCCTGGTTCACATGTTAAATAATAATGTTTGAATACGTTTCTGGACCTACTTGGGAAACTAGAAACCATAAGCAGACGTCAAGGGGAAACAAATAGTCAAGCATCAACCATAACACCCACACCCAGTTCTCCCGTATAGCCACAAAAACTAAAGAAAACCCCATGATACAGCCCTATATCCAATATTCAAGAGACAATAAGGTTTCTCAACAATAGAGAATTCCACCCCAATTCATGATACAATAGAGGATCCCATCCTCAATTCACAATCACTGAGAGTATAATAATAGGGTGTCCCACCCCCACCCACATCACCCAGCAATCGGCCCATGAGTGAAAAGAAAAGGGGAACCCACTACCATCAACACAAAGTAGGCCCATGCCGGTATATCCAGGTTTATAAGATTTAACACACTCCATGATTTTCAAATTCGATGTACTTTAACCGGGGTTATCACATAAGGGAGTTGATCCTGGTGCTTTCAATCTTTTTGGACGAATGTAATTAATTAACCGATTTACTTTTCACAGTGAGGGTTCACAACCACAAAACAATCCATTAAACATCACTAGAGGCAGGTGTTCATTAGTGCACACAGAAAGACCACCAATAGCCATGATTTTCCGAAGGCGTAAGCCCGCACAATTAAAGAATCATAAAATTATGGAAGATCATAAATAAAAGCAGTATCAATGATCACATCCCTCCCCCTTCATTATAGTTCATTAATTATCATTATTAAGTTTCGGGTTTATCCAATTCAATAGAAAAAAAACATACCCACCCCGTATGATACAAAAAAAGAGAGATGAAGGATAATTCCCTACCTGTTATTAACGATCGATGCTAAGCCCAAGCGTGGAACTTCACAGATAGCGATGTGGCTCGTCAGAAACAAAAAGCTACTCGTCTGAACGAAAGGTACTCTAGCACAGTGTGATCGAGAAAATAAACCTAGGGAGAACACTTTTATTTATAAGGTTGGGTACGATTGAGATAAGAACGCCAAACCACCTAAGCAGCGGTTTCGTGTGTTGACCACGCGGTTGAGATACCCCATACTTCATTAATGGGTCCCTGCGGTTTAAACCAATGCACACACCAGGTTAACTCATTAAATATTTAATTAAACGACATTTATGGCCATTACTGGGCTTTAAAACACGATTATAGGGGTCAAAATAGGGTTTAAAATCCAATTTGTGAAAAAGGGAGGCGCTAATGATAAAACCCGTGGGGGTAGGCTGGAGCTACTGGTAGGCCGGGCTACCGGTAGGCTGCGGCTACCGGTAGACCGAGCTATCGTTTGTCATAGCTATGGGTAGACATGCTACCAGTAGGCTACGGCGACTAGTAGACCGAGCTACCGGTAGACAGAGCTACTGGTGGGCTACGGCCACCGGGAGATCGAGCTATTGGTAGGCCTGCTACTGGTAGGCTAAGGATACCGGTAGGCCAGCCGTTTCGAGATTCCCAGGCTACCCAGAACACCCAACATCAGATTTTCACAAAGTAATGGACCCCAAAACTCGGGCCATTACATAGTACAATCAAATAATTACATTTATGTACTACTAAGAATCACATAGTATTTTTATATATTTAATGTGGTCTTATATGCATACTCATGATATATAAACGTACCCAAATCCCATAAAAAAATCCCTCTCTAGTAACGTTAAGGTCTTTAACACATGATCTAGCTAGGAACATGGTAACTACCTTACAAGTTTTCCAAATAACCTATCTTATTTCAATAATAACCTAAAATGAAGATAAGGAAACTCATGATCTTTGATATCACATTGTAATTCATTGGTCTGAATCACAAGGTATCTTCAAGAGTTCCATATGGAATTGTGCGCACATCTTTATATGTAAGAGGTTATAGAATATAAGAAAGGGTCGAAATTCCAGCATTGGGGAAACTATAACCTCAGTATCAATAAATAAAAGAATACATAATATCACAGAATAACGCAATGAAATAAATATGAAATGTTATAATGAATGGATTGGAAAGTATCTTAGGTCATATAGAATATAAAACAAGTTCCCCTAAATTGTAAGGTAAAACAAGGGTATGAGTAATACCAAAAAATACATTAATCACAATGAAATGAATCCTGCGTCTATATTAACCTCGACCATGATCACCATGTTTTGTCTACTATCTCCCTCTTATTGGTGACATTCCTTTTCTTTATCCCGACTCATGAATTCTACAAGAATTTTGAGATTCTCATGTAGGTTGTGAGTATAAAATGAGTTTTAAAATAAAAATTCATCCTTTATATGAGTTTACGTACATAATATTATATTCCATGATAATAAATAATCATAGAAGAAACAACATGTAATCATATATTGAGCGATCATGAACTAGCCATGTGCTAAACCCACCATTCATATCTATTCTAACTCAATGTTTGTGATGTTTAAAGAACATAATTCATGAAATAGAGTTGGCCATAAGGTTTTCACATTTATCCCACAACCACCACAAAGCTAACGAGTTTTATTCTTCCCCCAAGGACATCATGCCCCTTCTATTGCATGGATCGGGACACAAGGATGTCGTATACTAACACTGCCTCAGATTAAAACACATGGCTGTTATGCCCCACCCAAAAGTCCTAGGATATTTTATTAAAAAAAATAATTCTAACTACCTCTTTTCAGGGAATATCACACAATACCATCATGTCCCCCCCAGTTAGGCCAAAAGGTCCTCATGCCCCATCATCCAACTCATTCTTTCCATCATGTCATATGTAGTGTCTGAACACGCTCACCCCATAGGGCCACCAAGCCATTATGTGTTCACATATCACTTTGGTAACATGCAATTAACAACAATATATAATCTACCAAATACATCAAATTTTAGGAGGGAATAACATGTATTGGCATAAGGAAGGAATATTAAGAATGAAAATTAGTATCCAAACTCACATATGTTATCAAACAAAAACTGGCTCACAAAGGATACACAGAAACATGTTATGAAACAAAAAATATGGTTCATAGGATATGAACTCCCACACTTGTTATGGAATAGAAAAAATGGTCTCAGGACTTACACACACAAATATTTTATTAAACTAAAGTATGGTGTAAATCATATAAGCACACAATATCAATTCATTTTAAAAATATTATATAAGGCCTCAACATGGTAAGTAACTTTCTTCCTCAAGTGTGTCGATGTCAATGTCCAGGTTCATCAAGAGTGTTTTCACCCAAACAACATTCAATCACCAACTGGATCTATCTATATTTATAAAACCCCCAATACCAAATACAAACAATAGAAGTGTTCATGTCTAGTTAAAGGAAGGACTATCTCAATATACATATGAACAAAAAACTAAGATGATATTTTAGGATCTTATGAGTTTAAATTAGTGAGAACAAATTCCATCTTCCATGTTTGGAGTCCCCAAAAAACTGAGTAAGGAGGGACGAGATGAACAAGGATGTATAATGTAATAAAATCAATGAAATAATGGATTCCCAAGATCATCGAATGATAATATGAATTTTTTCTCATTAAATGGAATCATCAAGGAGATGATCTTAGATCAATTAATAATGTGTATAAATAAATTAAGACCTCATTAAAGACCCATAATTTATGATTCACCCATTTTCCCTTTGAAATAAGTGATATTTGAAAAAGAAGGTGGTTGTTTCAACTATTTCAAACCACTATAAAACATCACCATGACCACCACCATAGCCTACACTAAGATCATGGTGTTCTTGAGCTCAAAAATAAAAATTGACAACCCCTAACACGTGTTCTCGAAACATAGTCTATTTTCCATCAACAAAGATTATTCCATGATCATTGTGAGGTTTCTATTTTCTTTTTCCACTGATGAACCCCCAAAACTCCATTTCTATGGCACACATATTTTTCGATTGACCATTTTCAATGTGACATGAAAAGGACCACCATGGTCTATACCATGATTCTGGTGTAGATTTTTTTGAAATAAAAATGGTCAAAAAACACTAAAGTTCCTCTCAAAATATCAAAATGGTTGATTGAAGAAAACAAAATACCATAAATTATAGTGGAATATGAAAATGAAGAATAACATAATAGGGAAAAAATTCTATGTCTTTATAGCTTACATAGGTGACATTCCAATTCAACAAACAATAATTAGATGGAAGCCCAATGTGTCAATTCAAACCAAGTATAACGAAAAACTTTTAAATAAATGTAGGGAAATGGTCCAAATAATGTTCTAAAATAACCTCTAACTCCAAACTTATATCTCCTTAACTCCATATAATATGGAACCTTCCCATAACTATATCCCAAGCTATGAACATTGGACATGCATCAAAATTCCCTTGTATGGTCTGAGTAATTAATACCATTAGGTCAACAAAAATGTTTCCTTTCCATAAGTGAACATGCATATAGATTTATTAAATGATAATAAATAAATGATTAAGAAAATATTATTCAATTATGAACTAAGTGATCATGTGATGACCAAGATGCCCTGAGCCCTAGTAATACTATATTTGGCTCCATGACCAAAAGACAATCATAATAGAAGTTATGAATTAGAGTCGACCATAAGGCCACCACATGCATATCATAAAAACAAAAATGATAATTACTATCTGATTCCACGAGCGTAATGAGTATTTGGCTGGATCATAAAGTCACTAAGACCCATTACAATCACAGTTTATACCACGAGGTCATTATAACTTATATCTACCTCGAATTTGGCTATATGGCCATTGTATCTTGGAACTACATTAGGATAGTCCTCAAGGATTTCATAAACCTAAACTTTGTTCTATTCCATCTTCATAATAATCATCATCTTAATCACATGACATCATTATAAACCACGAATAGATAACCAATCCTTGACATCCACCTACTATTTTTCATGAGAAGAAATCCTCCAAAGTCTATAAAACAAACATAACTGGTCATAGCATATAAATTTATAATAATAAAAATAATCATGAGTATAATTATTCATATACATGCATAAGTGATCACACAAAAATATGTTCTATTAGGTTAGACATTAACAAATGTGTGATCATTCCTCAATCATGTCCTCATAGGCAACACACACACATGTGATCAAACATACAACATATTATCATAGGATAAAAATTCATATATCATTCAAAAAATATACATGAAATATAAATCACAATTGACTTCATACCTCAAGAACATCTATGTCAACAGTAAAATTTTCCAAGTGTTAATTCCAAAATCACACATATGCACCACCAAATAAAACCTTCACACCAAGGATCCTTAATACCAATCTTAATTTTTTACAAAATATATTCTAGTTTATAATTCAAGAAAGAGATAGTGATATAGTCTTAGATATTTGATTCAACACATGTTAAGGGAGGAAAACCATGTAAAATTGGGCTGAAATCTGCATTGAATCCCCAAGAATTGATATATATCATTGGAGATGGAGCCGAGAGTTTGAGGGCTCGAAGAACAATTCCAGAGGACCTAAAGTAATTCAATATTTGAGAGGAAGTAATTATATAAGCATATGATCCATAGGGGAAAACATTTTAAAATAAATATGGAGAAATAGGTTCCATGACATAGTACATAGGGCCACGTGACAATATGTCCCAAAATAGAAATGACTATGGTGCAAGAGAGATGGCCATGATGTTAGGGTTACTAGTAAAAATCATGTCTAGAATCTCTGTTCTGTTCAATATATAGATCCTAGAAACTAGATAAAGGGCCACAAAAAAATTATCATCACTACATCATAGATTTTGAGCCCGTAAATGTAAATTATTCCACAACAACCTCTCCATGGCATAATAACCCCAAAACACATATAATCGTCTGAAATCTAACTCCCAGCCTCTGCGTTGTATCCTAATGTTCCTATCTATAGATAAGTAAAAATATTTTGAACCATAAAATGTGACCTATGTGCTATAGTGCCCCCAACTACACCACATCCATCCCCCCATTATGAAAAATATATACCACAATATAAAAACTAATTCCAACTAATAAATCAGATAAACATATCTCTTTGTCCTATAGAAAAAAAATTAAATAATTCCTTAAAAACCATGGGTTTTAGAAATCTCCACTATAATGATTTCGCATCCTCAAAAAGTTCCTTTAGACTTATTAATTTAACAACTCATACCATTGAGTCTGAACATTATAATCTCACTCCCATGTCTCCACTTTGATCCGTCCAGGCTTTCAAAGGACTCGAACAAGTCAAAAAGTCTTTCCTCACAACACCTTCCCACTAAATTCTATGATATTTACTATTTTATTGAAAAAAATGCATTGGGATTCAAAATCAAAATACTAATGGTCAACTACATGTGCACGATCAGGCATATACCTTTGAATTTTAGAGACATTGGACACATCATGAAAACATCAATATCATGGAGGATGAGAGAAAACATATGCCACTATCCTGATCTGTTTGTTAATCATGAAAAATCCTATGAATCTGATCTCTATCATTCATTACTTTTATAATTGACATATCCCTAATCAAGGAGTCACTTGTATGAAAACATTATCACCCATAGAAAACTCTTATAGTTACCTACTCCTCTTATCATTTTATCAATACATACTCTAAGTAGTGACCGACCACTTCCTGAGAAACAACACCATCTCATAGGTCTCCTGTACCATGCTAGTCCCCACAACTATTGCTTCACCCACCTCCTAAAAACACAACGGTGAGTAACATCACTCACTAAGAGGATCCTAATTAGGTTTCATATGAATTTGAGAATAGGATATTTTGTTGTATGTAATTGAAAAAAAGGATAGTTTATCATTCCAAGATCCATCAAAGTCCAAAATGCATACCCACAACATGTCCCATAAAATCCTAATCATCCTCTCTGACTGTCCATCAGTCTATGAATGATACACTTTACTCAGTTTCATATGGGCACCCAAAGACTTCAATAATCTCTTCCATGACTACAAAATGAATTGTGTGTAACGGTTTGATACAGTTATCAATAGAGAACCTTATAGGAATATTATATCCCATACATAGAACTTCCCAAACTCATCCACTAAAAGTGTATCTTGAATTGGAAGGAAGTGATCCACCTTCATCAACTGCTATACAACAACGAAAATGGAATCATGACACCAATGGGTAATGGTTAACCCACTCATGAAGATCATTATCTAGTAATACCACTTCCATATAGGCTCCAGAAGTGATTTCACCAAAACACATAGACAATAATTCTTGGCCATTATACTATGTGAGGTAAGGAATCACAAGAAAGAAACAATGATGTCTATATTAATACCTAGCCACCAAAACTAAAGTCAAATGTCATGGTACATCTTCTTCAACCTTGGATTATCTAACCATTTCAAAAAATATGAATCTATTGTCATATCCTCTCTCATATAATTTTTCAAAACTCTCCCAATGAATATGAATAACATATTATTTATCTAATTGCCACCATGGGACTGATTTTCTGCCACCGAGCATTCCCATATCACCAAAAAATCAGGATATGACTCTTGGATCACTTTAACATGGTCTAACAAAGGAAAACAAGTATTAAATCCATGATTTTATGACACATTCATATGTTACCTAGTCCCCAAACCATCAAATTCCATTCTCATCTAAAGGCCTTCAATGAAGCTGATGCATATCTGGTGTCTTCCAACTAAGAGAATCTGTGATGGCATTACCTTTACCATGATAATAGACTATCTCGAAGTCAAATATTTATGGATACTAAAAC
The DNA here is from genome assembly GCA_963277665.1 of Viscum album. NCBI lineage: Eukaryota > Viridiplantae > Streptophyta > Magnoliopsida > Santalales > Viscaceae > Viscum > Viscum album. The sequence continues at coordinate 213,099,790 of OY728119.1, read as the reverse complement.
TAATGCATCTACCTCTTATTGATATCTTATGGAGAGAAAATATATCATAAACTATAGTGGTTTCGGTAGATGGTGAACCTCCCCTAAAGAGATAGTTACGCCAAAAACTTCCAGGAATTGATTATATATTCATATACCAAGTCAAGCATTGGGTAGTTCCCTAACATGGGTTTAGAGATAACATTACCCATAAGAGACTACCTAACCCCCTACATCATCATATCTCCTTACCCTATTCTTAAGGCATCATAGTGATCTGTATATCCAATCACAAGATCTCCAAGTGTCCAAAATAGAGATGTTATCATTATTTTTTTTACATATAGGAATAAATCCACACACATATCAGGACACTCAAACTTCTTGTCCTTATTGGTTAGGATTTTCATTGGTGCTGCTAAGATGGATATGTCATTAATGATGTATCTATAACACCCAACAAGCCCAATGAAACTCCTAATCTTAAAATTTTTTTGGGGTTCCCATGATGTCACAAAATCTACATTCTACATGTCTACAGAAAATTGCTTTATCAGATTGTACATGATCGAGGAACCAAAAAACCTAAATCAATAACCCACACTTCAACTGCTTGAAAAAATGATGATGTAATTGAAGTGTACTAAATAAAATCCCAATGTGAATAACATGAATATTTTATATCTTATAATGTATTTGGATTCCATCAATGAATAAGAGTATGAATGAGTTGGGATATGGATGGGATGTACTATTCCTGAGAGATATGTACACCACAAGAGAATTTTTTAATCCAAAAGGCATGAAAGGACACTCATACAGTCCATATCTACTCCTAAATGTTATTTTCAAAATATCCTCCTCTATGAACCATGGATGAGGGTAACCAAAACAATTATCGGTTCTTGGGAAACCACTAGGATCTCTATAACTAATCAAATAGATCATCAATCCTATGTAATGTGTTACTATTATTTACTATTACGTAATTTAATAACCTATATTCTCTATATAACCAAGCACTACTCTATTCATTTTTTTTGAACCACACAATAGCACCCTAGAGATATTTTATGTGGTCTAATAAACTTATTCACCTCTATGTACTATATATATACCTTGATTTCCTTCAACAAATACGAAACCATACAATTTAGAGGAATAAATATCAGTTTCTCATCTGGAATGAGTTCGATCTCAAAGTTATCTCCACTAGTAAGAGGAACTATGGATACATCATTAGGGAATATATCTATGTTGAGTTCTACTATAGTAGTAAATGTAGATGATACTAAAAGAATGACTATAAGATGCATTCCGGTTACTTACATTATAATATCACCAATCTAGATGAGGTCTGGTCCCACTCTAACTTCTCTAACATCCCACTCACCGATCAAAAATAGATTTTCTCCATTAGGTGTAGTAAAGGGTACCATTCTATTATAGAATTAAATGTGTAATCAATTACACTTTAGGCACTCTTCTTTAAAAATAAAATCTAAGCTAGTAACCTCTAAGAAAATGATTTCCCAATGGTGTCCATAGTAAGAAAATAATACATGACACCTTGGAAATATCTCAAGGTGGTCCAATTTCTATCCCATGTGTTTGTCAAGGGATACTAACTCAAAAGATATCTTAGAATCTATGTAAAGTCCACCGAAAATTTGAGAATATATAAACAAAAGGGAATGTACCCTATCAATTAGGATAATATAAAGCTGTGATATAATCAAGGTCTTACCATGAATAATTTATGGTCCCTCGCCACCATTAACTGGAACCCGACCTACTGCTTACGAACTACTTGCTTTATAATATTGACCTTCCACCATGGTGAATGACTCACCAAATATGTCAAAGTCTTTAGGGACTGAAGGTACTACAAAAAACCTTGAACAACCCCATCGATCTCAACCCAGTACTATTCTTTACCTCTATAAGAGGCAATCCATAATTTATTCACACTAACTGCTCAAAAGGACCCATATTTCCATACCAAGGAAACTTGATCCGGGGAATCTGAAAAAAAAATTATCATAATTCCCACACTTTTTGTAAATGAAATACTGAGGAACTTATAATCAAATAGAATTTTATGTAGAACTATCAGTCTTTTTTGTCTATATGTCACTACACTAGTATGAATCCTTCATGTCACTCTTATTTCTACTAGAATTGTTACTGGGCAGTAAACTAAAGGATGAAACATGATCAGAAACTCCGTCATCATCCAGAACAATCACAATTATCTTGTACATAACAAATTCATATGTATATTCTTTTAAGATTAAATCCATATCTTGGAATCATAGTTCCAAAAAGAAGTCTAATCTCCAACTTCCTATCCTTTTCACCTTATTCACAACCAAGAGATGATCAAAGTGAAGTAACTATTTGAAATTTTATGAGTAATAAAAAACCAACACTGAGATATATTGAAGGTATATGAACTGTTAATAATGGTCTATCTTTAACATACTCAGAAATAAATCTTCAAGTAAAAGGTCCTAGATGGTCATCTAAGTTAGGTCTGTGTGTCTCCATGGATAGTTCATAATATCCCAAAACCTCCTATCTTTTCATTGAAGCATGAAGGAAACCATATTAACTTGACGGTCCTATTTATTCTCCACTAGATAAAATATTCCCTCAATAACATCAATCTAGTCCTAAGAATTGTAAGGGTCTTTGATTAATTAGAAGGATGGATTGTACTGGAGATAAATGTTTTGAGCATAATCAAAGAATGTCTATGAAATCTTTTTCATTGAACATGCACTAGGTATAAGACTCATGTATTATGTGTCCCTTTTCCCAAACAACTATATTTTGGGTGGGATGATTCGACTACATGTATGGTTGTATAACAAGGATTTCCTCCCTTGGGGGAGTTTCATGACCCACTTATTCAGTAGGTCCGATCAAACATGTCCAAGAAATCATTATTTTAGTCCCAATGAATGCTTAAAATCCTTTAAAAATTATCTCAACATAACAACCTAAAATTGTTTTAGTCACGAAAAGGGATTTAATGAGAAAAACAATCCTAGGAGACTACCCACAACCATAAGGAATGAACCTCATAGTTCTATCTAAGGATCAAGCCTAGTCCTATGCACATTCCTTTTAGCAAAATTCATATATATGACACAATAACATGCTCAAGTTCAACTAACTAATACCCAAAAAATATATTAAAACAATAAATAAAATATATTTTCCAAGTAATTAAATTAAATAATTACTATTTATAACTTAAGAGGTATATATATGAAATGTTATCCTACATGTCTAATTATGATGTATGAATGCACACAAAATCCCAAAAACATTTAAGATCAATCCATCATCAGAAAAATGGAGATCCAATACAAATATGTTGGATAAGAACATGGAAAATACCCTACCTATATTCAAAAAAACCTACCTCATTTATAACATAACCGAAAAATATAATAGAGAATAATCCTCTATCGTTTGATACGAATTTGTAATGCCCCAACCTAGATTTCCTTAAAAGCACCCGAGTGGGGATGCTACAAGATCACATGCTCATCTACTTGTATTCAAGAGGATATCAACTCTAATACATGGATTCATGTAATGTAGGAATACTATAACCAATATAATCATATCTATCATAAGTAAGTCAAAATATAAATATAAACCCAAACAATTTCATAGTCAATGTTAACCAAAAAATGAATAAAGAGATAACATTCCAAGTCCTACATTGATAATAATATAGGCTCCCAATATGGTGGGCCAAACCAAGTTTCATGAAATATAATATCAAATAAATTCATCAATAATAGTCCATAGTATATCTTAAAAACACCAGAAACTCCAAATCCCCATCTCTACAAATAATTGGAATAGGGCCCTTGCCTCTCATTGATCCATGGTCATGATGTCTGCACACACATTGAGATTACCAAGTAGAGTGTGAATAAAGAAACCTTATAGGACGCCACCAATGATTCCATACCATAATTTCACATTATTAAGGATGTATGAAATAATAATAAATAAATGATAAAAAGGTAATAATGAAACATGTATCAAGAGAACGTGTTCTAACTAAGACACCATGAGCCCCAAACAAAACTTATCCATTTCCATGCCAAAAGGGAAATAATTATACAAGATAAAAAATAGATTCAACCACAAGGAAACCACATGAATATCACAACATCCACAAGGAAAATGAATATGAATATCAATAGGTTTAAAGAGTCTTGTCTAGATCCATAAAGTCATTGAGTCTCATTATAATCACATGTCAGACCAAATGATAATCATACCCCTTATCTACGTCAGGCCAGGCCACATAGACATTGTATACTAGAAATACCTCAGGTCAAGACTCAAGGATTTCATACCCCTTTCTTATATTTTGATCCATATTCAACATCATTACATGTCAACATGCTCCTCGTCTAAGGGTTATCCATGTCCCAAAATCCACCTACTATTTTCTACTAGAAGAAATACTCTAAGAGAAATATAACAACATTAATTGGGAATAACCTTGATAGACACAAAATGTATATTAATAATGATTATTAATATCCATATCCACAAATATTTTTCATACCCAAACATGTTCTCTTCGGTTACTCACACATGTTATCATATATCAAAAATAGTCTCATATAATAAACACGCACAAACATGAGATGAACAATAAAACATTGTATCATGGGAAAAAGAAAAATATATAATCCCAAAATCATATACACATCCTCTACAATTTAATTAAATTAATACCTCAAACTTTTCATCATCATTGTCATGATTTTCTTAAGGTTGATTTCTAAATAATTCCCACACACCACCAGATAAAACCCGCACACCAATGATCATCATAAATAATATAAAACCATCACAAAAGGGATTTACAATAGGATTAAAGAAGCATATAGAGACAAATGATTAGAAATTTGATTCACCATAAATTATTAGAGTATCACCATTTATAATGATTGGTAAACTTATCTAGAATCCTTAAGAGTTGATCCTTCCTCAAAAGGGATGAATGCTTGATTTTGAGGGATGAAATAAATATCGAAGGGTCTATAAAGTCATACATTATTCAAGAAGAGGGCCTATGATAAGGTTAGGTTATAGGGAACTTATAAGATTTGAAGAATTTTATAAAAACAAAAATTAAGATGCATTATATAGTGCCACACTATAAATGTCCCAAAATAGTAATGACTTAGCACAAGGGAGTTGGACATGCCTAAGTGGTTCCTTGTCGAAAGTGTGTATGGAATATACTAAATGATCAATGGTGAGATCATATAAACCATGGAAAGGAACATGGGTGAAAAACCATTATCCAATAATAGCCTCCTAGATCTCACATAGACACTGCACCATATATACTGATATGTGGTGTAGTGACCAAGAAATTAGTAGAACCAAATGAACTATAACTTCCAACCTCCATTTCATAACCAAAATATCCATGAAAAAACTATGTAAAAATTTATTGAACCATAAAATCCAATATCTATATCAATGGTTCACAATAATTCCAAAAAAAATCCCCCATGGTACAAAATAGGAATCACATATTATAAATTTATTCCATCTAACAGATCACTTCAAAAATCATCTTTCTCCTTCAACAGTACCCTTAGTATATTGCATAAAATAAAATGGTGTTATATTATCTAATGAGTGGAAAAAATAAACCAATTATCTCATGGGATATATAATTATTTCCCCACATTTTACATCATTATATTATCATAATCGTACATGAAACATATAAAGGAACGATATATAGCAATCATCGATATAAAATAAACCCAAAAAAAAATTGTTTTCATAAATTAATCTTAAATATTATTTAAATGAATAAATTTATATGCTACCAAAAGGATATGGGAAAATATATTTTACATCATAAATATTTACATAAAAATATTATAGGTCGTGGTTAGATGGGAAACAACTAAAGTAAAATAAATGAAATGTTTCATAAAATAATTTTTTAAAAAAATCATTATAGGTGGATTAGAAATATTTTCAATGATTTGAAATCATTCATATCATAGGTAAATAAACATGTAAGATAAAATAAAGTAAAATAATAAGGTGTTTAAAAGAATCATAACCAAAGATAAATAGAGGAAGTCCTAAAGGAAAGAATCGGGTTCAAGATTCCCCATCCGAACAACATAATATTTTCAAAAAGAATCATTTGAAAAAATGTTTTTTTGAATAAATTTATGTCCCTAAAAATAGTGGAACTAGAACATAATAAAATAAAATGGAATAATTATCTCAATTTATAATAATGTAGTTCAATGAGAAAAAATATATCTCAATGAAATGAAACAGAATTAATAAACACCCTTACGTCTTTGGTAGCATATAAATCAAAATAAAATTAAAAAACTTCATTAATTGGAATTTAAAATAACATGAAGTAATAGAAATTCATTATACATGAATAAAATATGGAATTAATACCATATAAAATGAAACATTGTGCACAATATAGAGCATATCTTATGGAATTGATATTGAGACAAACAACACTTATATCAGGACTTGAATTTCATGGTATGTGTGTATAACCCCAGGCATAATAAAAATAATATTATTAAATTCCTTACGATAACATTTAATATAAATTTTATTTTTTAATGTTCAATTATTTTCATATATAATTCAATTATTGTATAGTTTTTTGTATTATCCACTACATAGGGTTATTCGACCAATTTTTCCAAAACTAATTCATTACGTTGAACAAAGTAAAATGTGTTATCAAAAAATTACACAATCTCAAAAATTGAATATTTATAATATATTTATAACTAGTATAAAAAAAATTATACATCTCAATAAAATGGATTTATATTCTGAATGATGTCTCTGTATGCTCGTTTGAGACGTTCAAAATCAATATAATCATCTATTATTAATATAATTAATATAAGAAAAAATTTATCATTATATAATAATAATAATTTCATAAATTTAGTATTTATTTATTAAATAACTTTATAAAACTCTTATTGATATGTGTTGAAGAATAATGAAATAAATCATCCATAGAGGTAGTGAACCAACCATTATACAGGAAACATTTATTTTTTGAATTTGTTAGAGAGAGGTAAATCATTTGTTATTACATTAACATAATAAAATTAAAATTTACTAATGATATTTATTTAATTATATTAGTATGGGTATAGTATATTTTGAGGTGTTATTAGAATAAAATGTGAAAAAATAATAGCGAAAAGGTTATTTGGAGTTCATACAATACTCATTCGAAGAACTCCTTTTACTAATTTAACTGTGCCATCCAATGTTTGGTCATTTGATGATTCAATAACGTATATGATGTGTCTAAGAGTGGTACTTGATTGATATTTTATTTGTAAATTATGTTTAATGTGTGAGAAGAAGTGGGGTGGTGAAGTGTGGTATTTATAAGAGGAGGAGATGGGTGTTTTATAACAAAATATTGTTTAATTTATCATTTTGGAAATTTTTCTATTAATATTAGTGATTCCCATAAAATAGAAAACTTTTTTTTTAAATATTTATAATTCTTAAAAATTTAAATTTATCATAAATTGTATTTTATGTTTGAACTAGTCAAAAAAATGTAAGGAAAAAATATCTATTTAAAGAAAATATAATTTGGGTTCCAAAATGTCAAAAATAGGCTTTTAAATTTAAATTTAAATTTTAGTTAATTTTATTACTCTTTTTCCAAATTTTTGCTTAAGAAAATTGTTTCATGAATTTCTATGTTATATTTATATAATTAAAATTTCATAATATTATTATATTCTCAAAAATAGTATTTATTCTATTCACCCAACAAAATAAATATTTTTGGAAAATCTCTAAAAATTTACCATAATATAAATTGGACATGATGGATCTAAAAATGAATAAAATATAGGGAAATTCAAAATTTAAAAATTATAAATTTATCATATAAATAAAATCACCCAATACATGGAAAAATAATTTATTCTTAATAGAAACTATTTTTTTATAGGGGATTACATTTTATTTTATTATTTTCTATTAATTATCATATTTTTGATAATTAATTATACATGTAAAACATTTTAATTTTATGAAATTATTCAACTTATCAAGTGTAATTTAATGTATAGATATATAATTTAGAAAATAGTTTTAGTGTAACAAACATCAAACACTATGATTTCAATGGAATGCCAATAAACATGTTTATTCTTATAAAATAAATTTATTAAAATTTTATATCCATTTTTTAAAAACAAGTAAAAATAATTCAGATGATTTATATTTTCAAATAAAAAAAATATTTCAGAGTGTTATTTTGTTATAAAAAAATGTTACTTAATGTTTTTAAAGGATATTGTTTTACAAGTAAACATATTCAAAGAATATAATAGAATACATTTAGAAATTAAATGAACAATATTGAACATTTGAAATGAAAAATAATGTATCATTTAAAAAAATAATCTTTTTCCATTCTTCATATGTTTCACATAAAATATCGCATGACATTACTCTTGATGGTTATATGTTGTAATTTTGTGAATATGATAACATGTAACACAATGTTTTAACCATCATATTACAATTAATTAGTTACCATTATTATTTAAAAAAACTTAATAATAGATAATAATTTATTAAATAAAACTATATATGTAAAAACAATTTTGAATATAGTAAATTTTAGTATATAACACCATTCTAATAAATATAATTATCTTATTCTTGAATAAATATTTAAATGGAAACAACTTAGGTGATAGATGTGTATAATAATTTTTGGTTAATAAGCTTAAAAAATAAATAATATAATTTAACACTTACATATTTAACATAAGAACAATAATTCATAATAACCTTTTTATTGGAAGAATGAAATATTACAAGTGATGTAATTGGCATGAATAATGTAATGTTATAGAGTATTAGCAATTACGTATAACATAAGAATGAATAAGTTAATTCTTTGATAGTAGATAATGAAATTTAGACCTTCATTATTGTTTCAATAAAAATAATATTGAAGGAATATCAATATCATAATGGATAATTTGACCAACATTTTTATTTTTAATTTATTAATAATTATAATAAAACTGTTTAAAAACCAGATAAAGATAATAACTTATCAATGGATGTTTTTTGTAGACCTAAAAATTTAAATATTAAATGAGAGAACAGTTTTCTATTATAAAATTTCTCAAGGGGATAATAAAGAATTATATGAAGTATGTGAAAGGAATTCAAAATGATATTTTATTTTTAATTTTTACAACATCAAGTGACTATGAGGAATTAAAAATAAATATAATTCCAAGATATTTGATTTTTTGTATAATATATTTTTGAATCTACGATTCTTTCATCCCATTATATGATGAATAATATTATTTTCAATATTGTAATTGGTTTTATGAAGATGTATTTATGACCTAATGATTGCATATCAAAACAATGAGAAAATTCATATTAAGAATAGTGCAACGGATATTATTCTTGTTGGATGAAATCATCAAATAATGATTTCATTTGGAATAAAAAAAACTACGTTGAATAAATAGAAATAGAAAATTTTTATTATGGTTTTACATTACATTACCTTAAAATGTTGATTCTGAATATTTTTTACTTAATCTAATCCCCTTAAACAGATGATGTTTAATGCATTAGATTATAAAAATGATGAGTTCGTATGATATCAAAGAGATTCTATGGAATGTAAGAACATTAATTCATTACATAATTGTTTCTCTTGTGATCCTAGAAATATGAGTTTGGGAATGGAATTTTATGGGTTAAATCCTTTTTGTTACTTTATGTAGTAATTATTGTATATTACTATTTGTTTTTATCTCATGAAATTTATCTATTTGGATATTGGAAAAAAATCATCATTCATCGTATTGATAATTATTCTTGGAAAACAAAATCATTTAAAAACATTAATGTTACTATTTATCATTTTATCAATGAATTATGAATGTTATGGAATGATAGTGTTGAAACATATTACGTATCAACCATGATTCCCTAATTTGGACAATTAATGAATTTCCTGGACTAAGAAATTTTGTATTTTGGAACACAAAATGGTTTGGATTTTATGGTTTGTAGCTTTTATTTTGAGCCTCAATGACTGGATTATATAACAATCTGTGATTTCAGGTGTCACTATCGAGACCTTGATATATCTTATAAATTCTAGTTAAAAGTTATTGATTCAAGGTAAAAATATATTTTAGGTTTTAACCAAAGATATTATCTGAATCAGATATGTTACTAAAATTTTCACATCATAGAGAGTTTGAAAAATAATTTAAGTTAAATAAATGTGGGAATAAATAATACTTCTTCATATAAAATTTAAAAAATAGAATAAAAATAGAATTTTTTTAATCGTCCATATTCAGAATTTAACGTTTTACATAAAAATTTTGATATTAAGAACATTGATAGGAATATGTGTGATAATTATATTTATTAAATTATTAACAGGTATGTGAAATCATGGGATCATCTAAATTCTTACAAGGAACGAGAATAATTAAATATAAATCCTAATATATTATAAAATTGGAATTGTTAGAATATGGAACAAACATTTTCATAGAAATATTAGCAAGAAGAGGATTTAATTTGAGTATTAAGAAAAATGAAAGCGTCTGGTTGTTATTCAAGTAAAATATCAAGATTTCTTGGTCAGATTCATAAAATATTAGATTGATGGAAAATTTAGGTATCACATTTTGATGTAGTAGTTTCTACCTTTTTAAATATTTAATTTATTAATTGATAAAAATAACTATTTTTCCAATTTTACTATACACATTATTCAGGTATATATTTGAGAAGAAGATAAGCCAAATTGGGTAATAAAAAATTTATGAAATGATAGTACAAATACAATTTCATTTGTAGATGATCCTTACATTATAATTTTCTCCCAAATTATTTATTTAACTATTAATTTGATTTAGGATCTTAAGTTTGAAAAAAATACATCATGGATGGATATATCGTATACTATGGTAATTTATTTTAATTTTCTTATATTTAATGATGTATAATAATCCTATTAAATAATAAAAGTCTTGCCATTTCACTTATAGAAATTAAATTAAGACAAGAACACACATAATTTATACTGAATATTGATATTATTATTTTGTATATCTATGAAATGAGGAATAAAAGAAAAACATGTCTTAGGAGTGAAACCCAAAATGAGTATGATATGAAAAACTGGTTAACAAAAATAACTATTTATTGTTTTTAACATCATGTAAGTTCATAATATAATAAATCTATTTAATATAATATTTTGATAAGTATCTATTGTAATATTAAATAATATATAAAAAATTTATATAAGTGACCAATGTTGATAATCAATCTTGACTACTAAAAAATATGAAGTATTTAAATATAGGTCCTATAGAAGACTCTTGGTGTTTTAATAATATTTTTTTGGGTTATAAGTTTGGAATTATAGATCTTAAATATGGTTTTAAAAATATAAAACATCAACAAATTCAATGTTTTATATCAATGTTACTATATATAGTTAGTTGTTATTATCGAGTTAATTCATCATGGGAAATTTTTAGTTATTTTAATGAAATGTTAGTGGGTCATTATTAAAGGGGTTATAAGGAAAGAATAATTATAATTTTCGAATTTAAATTTTTTTCAGATGATCGATATTGGTGGATATGAAGTACATGATCTATATATTTTTTCTTCCATGAAAAAATGGAATATTATATTGATGGTATAATAGATGAAGGGTGGAGTGTACTTTCCACATGTAACCAAGACACATGTACGATATGGGTAAAAAGTGAAGTAATTTGTGGTGGAAAACACCATCAACAGAATTACAATTAAATATTAATCGCCAATGATATTGAAAAAAAATTCCTTATAATGGAGGCACTATAAAAAGCGAAGATAAGAAGAATAAGAGGAAGTAATGTTTATAAATGAAGCTAATAATAACATTAAAATCCAAAAAAAGTGATTATGCGATCTAATGTGAAATATTGTTTTAATATTTGACTTTATAAATATAAATTTAATGACTTATAATTGATATTTTTGTTTAATTGGATACATTTACTATTAATAAATTATACCAAAATTGTTTTCTATAAGGGGGTTTTAGAAGATAAATTCTATATGAAGCCTAAAACCATTCTACTCCTACTACCTAGAGTACACCATTTGTTCAGGAGAGACAATTTTTTTTAATACATAGTGTATGTTTAATCACACACTATACATAATTTTTATGAAAATATTATCTTATACTATTATGAAATCATTCATAGTTATACATACTATAAAGAATATTGGGTCACTATACATTCAAATTATAATTCAGTTACCATCAAGAAGCTACTGTGATGTCAATATTATTGGTATATATTTCATTATGATAACATTAGTTTCTTGAACATCATATGTTCACACTTTTGTTCAACAATTTATTAATTACATTTGATTTAGTGTAGTAACCTCATTCAATACACATAGATAAACATAGAAGAACATTATTATACTTAGTTTGATTTATTGGGGTTCAAATTAGTTATTTTTTTAGAATTTTTAGGGAAAACATTAATCTACCAATCCAACCAATATTATTCTCATTTCAAATTAATAATTTATTTTTATTAATAGAGGAAAAATATGGTTTCACTTTAAAAATTTATCATAAAATTTTAATAATTAAATAAGAAACAATATTTAATTAACAACTCTTTAACATAGATCTTCCAACCATAAAATATTAACTTCCTATAATTTTCACATATGAACAATGCTAAAAATTTCTATGTAGTAAATTAAATGTATATATATTTTGAAATAATACTTGAGTGAACAACAATAACTGAAAAAATTATATCCCTTATATAATTTAAGGCCTTTTGGGTGTGAAAATAGGCCATAGAATGGATTGCCAATTTTTTTGACATCGAACAGAAGAAAGAAATGGATTTCTCATACAAAAGGGTAATCTCATTATATATATCCTAATATATAGTAAAACCTAATCTTCTAATGTAGTATAATTCATTTCAATCAAATTGATAACTTAAATAAACTCATAAAATTGATACACCATGGTCATAAACATTCCATATTAACTCATACACTAGGGTTATATCTCCCAAATCATTTCATAACAATCCTTTTTAAATGATTCCCATTACATTAAAACAATAAAATACTTGATCAAAAAATTATATAAACACAAATATAATCAAATTAATAAATATCATAAAATAATAAATGACCATAATTGAATGTAATCATAAAGTAATAAGAATAATCCATCAAACACACAGTAATAATACAAAAGATTATCTTCAAACATAACAAAACAATTGAAATGGCATCATGTAATAAGAATAATTCATGATACAGGTAAAGGTTTTAAGTTTAATTGATGGTCTTGTTGGATATCATTTTTGAAAACCTTAAGTATGGGATTATTTGTAGAGTACTATAAAACAATGGAGATGATATCCTATATTCACCAAATAATTTTTGTTTCCATTTTTTGGAATCCATTGATGGGAAGGCAATATTAATTTCCTATTTTACATACATGATGTATTATTTTGTTTTTTATAAATTGGATATATTTTTAAAATGTATTAGTGTATAATAATATTTGGAAAACACTTATGGTATTTATTTATTGTTAAAGGGCCTTTAAAAAATTAAATTAGAGAACTAGATGAAGAAAGTATGCAAGGATGTGTTGAGAAGAATGAACTATCTGGAAAAAGTGAATGTAAGGCGGAGCGATGTTTGTGGACAATTATTGATTGAAATATTATAATACTAATTAAATTAATGCTTCCCATTTTTTTAATTATAATATAATGTAGCTATGCTATATAAATTTTGTTTTATTTTTATATATGGGAATCATTTTTAATGTTATTTTATAATAGAATGATAATTTTCAGTATATCTATTTCTTTGATGGATGGAGTATATTAGGGTAGTTACCTAGTAATTTTTTATTATAACATATTCAATAGTGGTTATATATAATCCCAATAAATATATAACAAACAATAAATAATAAATGGTTGTTAAAAACACTTCTAAATATAGTACTCTATGGATAATTTCTTCTTTAGAAATATATTATGATAGTAAATATGTAACCACCACTAAAAAAATTACACTTGAGATAACATTAATGGTTGTTTTATGAATATATGATAAATGATATTTTTTGACTTATTTTTTTGATGCTATTTGAAAAAACGTTTTTTGAGACAATTATTTGTGTAAAACTTAGTAGCTATTTTTTAAAACTATCATGATATAATTTAGTGTAGGTTCTAACTGCTATTAAACCAATAAAACCCATTTCAAAGATTGTATTTTCCTTTAGTATATATTTTCTTCAATCATATAATTGATGATGATTAATTAAAATAATCAAAAGAGATTATCCATCCAATAGTATCCATGGGTTGATGAATCACTAAACTCTTGAGAAGGATTCTCCTTTCAAAAAAAGTTATGATAGTAATTCGAGTGTAATAAAACGATGAGAAGAGTGATTGAACTAGGGAAACTCTATATGGATTTAATACATGTTTAGATACCATGTTCATGCAATTTTATTCTTTATATAGGCCTCATTGATTCACCATGGTCATTCATGTAATTTACATAATTTTTATGAAACATTCAAGTTAATGACCTTAGTTCCCAACATTTTGTAATGATCGACCAAATATACATGTATTTAACACTTAAATGAAACATTCAAATCACTCATAGATTTTTTAATATGAAACATAAAAATAAATGATAATAATATATGGAATATGACTGAACATTAGAAATTAACATCTAACTCCATAATGTCATGAATTATATATGATGAATCCCAATAACAAAATTTATGATATACCTATATCATACTCTACGATGTAGGTAAGAGGGTGTTGTAATATCTATTATATCACACCAAACAGTACCCCTTTCATGGAATATAATATTTATTGGATTCAAGTATATTTAACATTTGAATATACTTCATATCATACAATATGATATATCCAAAAACATCATTTGATTAATTTTATATTTAGGGTATATCTCCTTCAATATCCTTCTTTCACTAAATCATTATAGGCATGTTCCATTTCACCTTATATAGTATCATATAAAATAACTTGTAATGCCCTATTTAAAACTACTTTTTTATATTTCTAAACTGTAGTTTGATTGCTAAAATTAAACTCACCATGTATAACATCAAATACAATACATTTGGCATACACTTCCAAAATTCAATTTTCAATAAACACAAAAAAAACTTATTGATAATCACTATATGTTTCATAAAAAATAATTACCATTTGGTCAACCAAAATGTTTGACTCCATGGGCCTTTATAGATTTTGTTTTTTGAATTCATTAATCCATATTTATAAGTAATGAGTGTCCTATTTTAAAACATCAATACTAATAATTTTACAAAGGGATATGACACAATCATTAGAAAACACATGTATCTTTTTACCTATATCCACATGTTGTAAAATATACAATTTTGAATAACTATGTAACACCTTTGTCCATGAAATTGAGTAGCCATGAATAATTGAGTATGTAAATCCCATAAAACTACTCATATTATCCCTATTCAAGGAGTATATACTAACAAATTAGATGAAAACATCACATTCGATTCATCTTGATGGAAGAAATCATCACATATCAATCACCAAATATATAAGTGCATCAATTTACATATAACTAGGTACAAACATACTCTCCATCAGTCCATCTTAATCAGGGGCCTAAATTTCATTCTCATATTATGAGAGGATAAATCCCATGTTTAGTATACTCAGAAAGTGACATGATCAGTAACATATCAAACCACCCATTGATTTTCATAGCCTTCAGGATAGTTTAAGTAAGGTTTCAAATTCATATGTTTCTCTTGATAGGGTTCTTATTTGACCTTTGGTACATGGATTAAATTGAAAAAACAAACCCCCCTTATACTGAAGACATATAGTATGACACTCTATATATTATACATTATGGGTCATCTGGTACAAAAAAATAATAATTCTATATATTATGACAAGATTCGTTATCTTTATATGAATTCATATCAATGGTATCCTTAACATTTAATCAAAAATATAATATTCCAAGACAAACATTGGTTAGTGATAACTTAGTGTCATACTATAGTAGGTTAATTGTCATTACACCTCATGAGTTTATGCATCAAATATGAATGAAAAACAAATCAAGTAATATATTTAGTATAACATATTTTTTATTCTTTAAAACCATTAATAAAATTAGAAACCCCATACATAAGTTCGCATATAATCATTTCATATATTATAGGCTACTAGATAAATCATATGTTTTTTATATTTTTCATATTTTGTTAAAATAATTTATCTCTATGCTATTATTTTCACACACACACAGATATATATATATATATATGACCATCTAATAAAACATAAAATGATGTTGCTAATAACTCCTATTTTATACTGGAATTTTTTCCAAGACCGTCTTCATTGACCTGAAACCCTTTCTTTCAAATTTTTCTTTGAGATAATTTTTTTTAATATAACAATATATATTATCCATCATTACCTAAATAACCTAAAATCATTTAGAATATTTAGTGGCATTAAATTTAAATTTTTACTATTATAATATTTTATTCATTAAACTTTAATATTTTATAGGTTCAACCATACTCCAAATAGATTCTTAAAACTATATTTTCCTCAAAATATCATGCTAAGAAATCATATTATTTCTATAATGTGAAGACATGATGTAGACTATCTTCAATGTTTCTCAGTCAGATTCAAATATTTTAATAATCACATCCTATGGATCCTTATTTCAAAAATAATTATTATGTTTCAATGATCAAGCATTATAATTGGCCCATCTAGTCTTATTTTATTCTAGAATAAACATTCCCCCTTTTATACTATCAAAACAACACCAGACCAAGGTTATATTATATCCTATAGAGATATCCTCATATGATTAATAAGGTTGAGTAAAAGTTTAAATAAATCATTCCTATTATGAATCCCCTTTTGGTAATAATCTCAAAATGATGTTTGTATCCCAATAAATCCTGAATATTAAATGATGCCTCTCAATGTCATTAATATATTCAATAACATTGAGTATATTAGTGGAGAGTATATTCCTTTCAGACAATTTATTTTAAATAATTTCTTTTAATCCTTATGTAAATACTTTTATTCTTTTCAAAAGAATCTATAGATTTTATTGTTAAAAAATGTAACTAGTTAGCGGCTCAGGATGTGGTTACGTTTTTATATTAAAATTTCCTTCGTACATAAGAATGATTATTATGTTTCTATATCAATATAAGAATTTTATTTCATTAATATTATGTTTTTCTATGGTTGAACTTAAATTTATGTTATATGATGATGGTATAATTTTATCTATAGCACAACATTTTATTATATATGTATCATGTATACATTAATTTAAAATGGAATTTTATTAAATGTGTTCCTCTTAAAATAACTAATTATTTAAAATTAAATCATATTAATTAGTGGGATAAGATCCGCATTTCACTAAGGAGTCAATTTTTTTTCATTCCTTATATCACCTTGATATTTAAGTATACCATCAATCCAATCATATCATATTTGAATCTTGTATGGTTAAGTGGAAACCCCTTTTCCAAAATATATTTTATTAATAATACTCAATGACTATTTCTATATTATTCGATATAATAATTTTTTCCAGATAAATATAACCCAAATATTGTAGAAGGATTTGGATACATAATAGTTTGGTTGAAGTATTTACACTATAAATCACACAAGTTGATCTATGGGATCTATTCTTTGTAAAAAAACATACCTTATTTAATTATTGAGGTATTAACATGTTTTCACTTTATTAGGAATCCAACTCTTAGTATTCTTAATGTATTTAATATTTAATGATGCTATCTCATTTATTCCACTACATGCATACATTCTTTTAATGAGTTAATTTTCAATTTTTATTTCTTATTCTATATAGATATGTTCAAACAATAACATTGTGTCACTCTTTACACAACTCGTAGTTTGTATAGCTAATCCAAATGTAAACCAATATATTTATACATATCCAAATACATCACATGTACTAGTTATATGAAACCATATTATATAAAGTCTTAAAATTGTATGAAACTAAAATACACATAAGAAAAAGTACGATGAGATAGAAAAATGACAGATACTTTTTTGGGAAAAGGAATATGAACCCAAGATAGTGAATAGTTCAAACTATAGTTTTATTACATGTGGTTCAGTACTCAAGAGAGAGTTCAATTCTATTATACTCATGAAACCTAATTTTTTTAAACTATATTTACCAATAAATTCAATATTAGAACTCATAAAAAAGTAAAATTCATGAAAGAATAAATCTAAATAAATTATCAAACCTTACATATAACACACGAAATTCAAGTATTAAAATTTAAATAAATAGTTTAAGAGAATTTAAATTAAATAATATATCTAAATTGATAATATAAAAAACATATATCTAATGTGTAAAATGATTCTAAGATTCATCTCTTCCTTCATATTTCTCTTATTAACACTCTTTATATATTTATTTCAAAACATATTTCTAATAGACTTACTACCAAATGAAATAGAATTGTCTCTTCTAATCAATTTGATTTTATAAAGGTTAGGTCTATTCAAGATTGAATCCTTCTTTCCTCAGAATTCACTAATATCCTCAACAAAGCCACAAAAGGAGGTAGTGCTTCCATTAAACATGACTCTAGGAAAGCCTTTGAAACCACTGATTAGAGTTTCGTTTTCAATGATCTCAAAAGAATTGGGTTTAATGACTATTTCACCAGTATGGAAAACTCTTTATTAATTTTGGCATTTATCTCAATACTTCTCAATAGTTCCCATAAGGGATTATTTAAATGCCCCAATGGAGTTTTAAAATGGATAATGTTTCTTCTATTATTTTTTTGTATTACAGAAGATTACTTAAGAAGATTGATCACTCACCTTATGGACCAAAACAAGATTAAACCTATTCACGCTTCTAGAAACATTAATGTGACCACACACCTGTTATATACTGATGAAATCATCCTATTTGTACAAGGGGATAAAAGGAATATCCAAAATCTTAAAAATGATTTTACTCATTGTGAAGAGATTTCTGGTCATTCTATAAGCTGGAAAAAATCTGTTGTATTCTTTGGGAAAAATGATTCTTCTAGTAGAAAAGGTAATATCCTCAATTATTTAGGCATTAATATAGGATCTTTCCCTTTCACCTATCTTGGTGTTCCCATTTCTTAGGGAAGAACTAAATCAATTCACTTTTCCATCAATATTGACCAAATTATAAAGCAACCTTCCTCTTGGAAGGTTAAATCCCTCTCTATAGTTGGAAGAATCTATCTTTTGAAATCTATAATTGTCTCCAAAATGGTCTACTTATTGCTGGTTTACAATTGGACTACTGGCCTTCTTATGAAAATTATTGTTTGCATAAAAAATATTGTTTGGACTGGAAGCACACTTGAATTGAATCTTGTGACCATTCCTTGGGCCACTTGTTGTAAATCTTTATACATGGGAGATCTTGGAATCAAAAATCTCAAAATATTTAATGATGCTCTTCAAGCTAGGCTCACTTGGATTTTGATTCATAAAAACTATGACTCCAATTCTATTCTAAAAATAATTCATTAACAAGATATTGAAGAGAACATTTAATTATATCACATCTTTCATAAGGATATCCATTATAAAATATTTTAACAACATCAAGAACCACTCAAGATGGATGGTGAGTAATGATTCATCCATGAAATTTTGGCTAGACAACTAGACTGGTTCTCTTCTACTTTCCATGCTTCCCACTAACTCCCTCCCAGATAACACCAAATCCACTATAAAATATGTTCTAAATTCGCATAGCATCAATATTATTGATAGCATCAATAATTTTTTGAAAATTATCCCTACTCCACATCTGAGTATTTCCTCATTTGGGAACCTACATATAATCGTGCCCTTGATTCCAAATGTTTTTACAATTACAATTTCATAAATTATAATTCTAGATTATGTTTGTTGAAATCCATTAGAAAACCATGGATAAACCCTCAAGACTTACTCTAGATTGGTGTATTTCTCATAACAGAGTCCCCACTAAAGTTTTTCTCCATTCTATTGGGATCCAACTTTTCTCTATGTTTCATTTGTGCAACAAAAATCGAGAAGATACTAAACATATGTTTATGTATTTTTCTACCACTTTATCTATTTTTAATTATATTTTTACCATCTTGGTTGCAGATAGTTACTATTTGATTCAATCATCTACCAAGTACAAAGTTGTGTAGATTTTGAATCTTCTAAAAAAATTAAAGAAACATTTTTTGACTAATGTTTCTGAGCTTCTCCATGTGATCTGATATGATATAAATAATATTCATCTTAATAATTTATCATTCAAGATTAATTCAGGTCAAATGTTTATTCTCATTTCCATTCATTATGCTACCTCGATTTAGTAATCATATTGTGACAACACTATTGAAGACTTTGAGATCCTACCCCAACATAGGATTTCTTGTTTATATAGATATCCTAGATGAACTTTTGAGGTATTCTGGATAGCCCCTATTCTAGGATGGTTCAAAGTGAATGTCAATGGTGCCTCAAAAGGCAACATAGGACCTATACGATGTGGTGCTATTTTCAGAGACTATCTTGGCATGTGTCACAAATGCTTCCACTACTGGAAATACAATGTTTCCCAACGGTTCAGAACTGTTGGAAAAGGTCTTCTAACCGTTGGTATATCATATACCAACGGTTCTAAGAACCGTAGGGAAGTAAGCCGTTGGTGAAGGTTTTCCCAACGGTTTACAAGCAACCATTGGCATATGCTGGGAAAATCAAATATACCCCCAACGGTTCTGGAAAACCGTTGGGATAGTGTTTCTCTATGGATCCTTTTCCAAACGGTTCTAAACCATTGGGAAAACATCTATTTACTAACGGTTCAATGAACCGTTGGTAAATAAAGGAGCTCTAGGCTATGCCAACGGTTTAAAACCATTGGCATACCCTGCACAGCAGCCTCCCAGCAGGCAGCCTGGCAGACTGCCTGCAATTCCTGCAATTTGAACCAGGGGCCTCATTTGGAGCTCATTTTCAATCCAATAATTGTACCTACAATAAAATAAGACATACATATACAAAATATACAATTAAGAAAAAATTCATACACAACATATTCAATTAAGAACAAATTCATACACATTTAATATATAATACATCCTAAAACTATACACATTCATAATTAAATTAGAATTCATAACGTAATTATAAACATACATAATTCATTTTTAATTCAATTTCAAATTTAGATGACAATTATATGTCGAATCCGGAATTCAATTCATAATTTGATCGGTTTTTTAAATACCAAATATTTTTACCTCAAATGATTCCATTTTAAACAAAATACATACACCTGAAGTGATACCGGCCACACCGCTCCTCATATTGAGGCCGGTTTGACTCGTACATGACACATACGACCCATGAATCATTGTGATAAAGTATCGACACAGTCCGAATGCCTTTGGTCTGTTTTTCGTATGTCAGTTTATGCTTTTCACTTAAAATGACGCCCTTTCGAAACAAAAGACGGACACTTTGAGTGGTGTCGGCCACACAATGTCTCCGATTGAGGCGGGGTTGATTCGTACACATCAAATAGGACCCATGGATCGTTCTCCTAAAGTTTCAATGGAAACCGAATCCGTTTGGTCGGTTTTCCGTATGTACTTAAAATGGTGTCTTTTTTAAACAAAAGAGAGCCACTTAGACTGATCCCGGACACACCACGACTCGGATTCATCCCGGGTTGGCTCGTACACATCACATATGACCCATGGATTGTTGGGATAAATTATCAACAGATTCCGAATGCGTTTGGTCGGTTTTCCGTATGCCAGTTGTTCTTTTCACTTATAATACTGTCCATTTTAAACAAAAGAGACACAGTTAGAGAGGTGTCGGCCACACCGCTCCTCGGATTGATGTGGGATTGACTCGTACATGTCACATACGACCCATGGATCTTTGTGCTAAAATATCGACACAGTCCGAATGCCTTTGGTCGGGTTTCCATATGTCAGTTGATGCTTTTCCCTTAAAATGACGTTCTTTTGAAACAAAAGACGGACACTTTGAGTGGTTCCGGCCACACTGTGTCTCCGATTGAGGCAGGGTTGATTTGTACATGTCACATATGACCCATGGATCATTCTCTTAATGTTTCAAAGGAAACCGAATCCATTTGTTTGGTTTTCCGTATGTACTTAAAATGGTGTCCGTTTTAAACAAAAGAGAGTCACATAGACTGATCACGGCCACAACGCGACTCGGATTCATCCTGGGTTGGCTCGTACACATCACATATGACCCATGGATTGTTGGGATAAATTATAAACAGATTCGGAATGTGTTTGGTCAGTTTACCATATGCCAGTTGTTCTTTTCACTTATAATGCTGTCCATTTTAAACCAAAGAGACACAGTTAGAGTGGTGTCGGCCACACCGCTCCTCAGATTGATGCGATATTGACTCGTACACGTCACATATGACCCATGTATCTTTGTGATAAAGTATCGACACAGTAAGAATGCCTTTGGTCGGTTTTCCGTATGTTAGTTGATGCTTTTCACTTAAAATGGCGTCCTTTTGAAACAAAATACGGACACTTTGAGTGGTTCCGGCCACACCGCGTCTCCGATTGAGGCGGGGTTGATTCGTACACATCACATATGACCCATGGATCGTTCTCCTAAAGTTTCAACGGAAACCGAATCCGTTTGGTCAGTTTTCCGTATGTACTTAAAATGGTGTCCGTTTTAAATAAAAGAGAGCCACTTAGACTGATCCCGGCCACATCGTGACTCAGATTCATCCCAGGTTGGCTCGTACACATCACATATGACCCATGGATCGTTGGGATAAATTATCAACAGATTCGGAATGCGTTTGGTTGGTTTTCCGTATGCCAGTTGTTCTTTTCACTTATAATCATGTCCATTTTAAACAAAAGAGACACAGTTAGAGCGGTGTCAGCCACACCGCTCCTCGGATTGATGCGGGATTGACACATACATGTCACATACGACCCATGGATCATTGTTCTAATGTATCGACACAGTCCGAATCCCTTTGGTCAGTTTTCCATATGTCAGTTGATGCTTTTCACTTAAAATGACGTCCTTTTAAAACAAATGACGGACACTTTGAGTAGTGCCGGCCACACCATGTCTCCAATTGAGGGAGGGTTGATTCGTACACGTCACATATGACCCATGGATCGTTCTCATAAAGTTTCAACAGAAACCGAATCTGTTTGGTCGGTTTTCCGTATATACTTAAAATGGTGTCCGTTTTAAACAAAAGAGAGTCACTTAGACTGATCCCGGCCACACCGCGACTCGGATTCATCCCGGGTTGGCTCGTACACATCACATATGACCCATGGATTGTTGGGATAAATTATTAACAGATTCAGAATGCGTTTGGTCAGTTTTCCGTATGCCAGTTGTTCTTTTCACTTATAATCCTATCCATTTTAAACAAAAGAGACACAGTTAGAGCGGTGTCGGCCACAGCACTCCTTGGATTGATGCGGGATTTATTCGTTCACGTCACATACGACCCATGGATCTTTGTGCTAAAGTATCGACATAGTCTGAATGCCTTTTGTCGGTTTTCCGTAAGTCAGTTGATGCTTTTCACTTAAAATGGCGTCCTTTTGAAATAAAAGACAGATACTTTGAGTGGTTTCGGCCACACTGTGTCTCCGATTTAGGCGGGGTTGATACGTACACGTCACATATGACCCATGGATCGTTCTCCTAAAGTTTCAATGGAAACTGAATCCGTTTGGTCGGTTTTCCGTATGTACTTAAAATGGTGTCCGTTTTAAACAAAATAGAGCCACTTAGACTGATCCCGGCCACACCGCGACTCAGATTCATCCCAAGTTTGCTCGTACACGTCTCATATAACCCATGGATCGTTGGGATAAATTATCAACAGATTCGGAATGCGTTTGGTCGGTTTTCCGTATGCCAGTTGTTCTTTTCACTTATAATCCTGTCCATTTTAAACAAAAGAGACACTGTTAGAGCAGTGTCGGCCACACCGCTCCTCGGATTGATGTGGGATTGACACGTACATGTCACATACGACCCATGGATCTTTGTGCTAAAGTATCGACATATTCCTAATGCCTTTGGTCGGTTTTCCGTATGTCAGTTCATGCTTTTCACTTAAAATGACGTCCTTTTGAAACAAAAGACGAACACTTTGAGTGGTGCCGGCCACACCACATCTCCGATTGAGGCGGGGTTGATTCGTACACATCACATATGACCCATGTATTGTTCTCCTAATTTTTCAACAGAAACCGAATCCATTTGGTCGGGTTTCTGTATGTACTTAAAATGGTGTCCGTTTTGAACAAAAGAGAGTCACTTAGACTGATCCCGGCCACACCATGACTCGGATTCATCCCGGGTTGGCTCGTACACGTCACATATGACCCAGGGATCGTTGGGATAAATTATCATCATATTCGGAATGCGTTTGGTCAATTTTCCATATGCCAGTTGTTCTTTTCATTTATAATCCTGTCAATTTTAAACAAAAGAGACATAGTTAGAGCGGTGTCGGCCACACCGCTCCTCAGATTGATGCGAGATTTACTTGTACACGTCACATACAACCCATGGATCTTTGTGCTAATGTATCGACACAGTCCGAATGCCTTTGGTCGGTTTTCCGTATGTCATTTGATGCTTTTCACTTAAATGGCGTCCTTTTGAAACAAAAGACGGACACTTTGAGTGGTGCTGGCCACACCGTTTCTCCGATTGAGGCGGGGTTGATTCGTACATGTCATATATGACCCATGGATCGTTCTCCTAAAGTTTCAACGGAAACCGAATCGGTTTGGTTGGTTTTCTGTATGTACTTAAAATGGTGTCCGTTTTAAACAAAAGAGAGCCACTTAGACTGATCTCGGCCACACTGCGACTCAGATTTATCCCGGGTTGGCTCGTACAGGTCACATATGACCCATGCATCATTGATATAAATGATCAACAGATTCCGAATGCGTTTGGTCAGTTTTGCGTATGCCAGTTGTTCTTTTCACTTCTAATCCTATCCATTTTAAACAAAAGAGACACAGTTAGAGTGGTGTCGGCCACACCGCTCCATGGATTGAGGCGGGGTTGACTCGTACATGTCGCATACTTAAAATCGGTTTTGTTGGTTTTATTTATATACTTATTCCGAATGCGTTTGGTCGGTTTTCTGTATGAACATAAAATGGTGTCCGGGGGGCTGTTCGGGGGGCTGTCCGGGGGGTGTTTGGGGGGTTGTCCGGGGTCCAAGGAGCTGGGTGGGGGGGGGGGGGGGGTTGTCCAGGGGGCTGTCTGAGGGGCTTTCTGGGGGGGTGTCAGGGGTCCAGGGAGGAGGGGGGGCTGTCCGGGGAGTGTCCGGGGGGTGTTCGAGGGGTTGTCCGGGGTCCAAGGAGGAGGGGGGGGGGGGCTGTTCGGGGGGTGGTCCGAGGTCTGTCTGGGGGCTGTCCGGGGTCCAGGGAAGAGGGTGGGGGGACTGTTCGGGGGGGGGGGGGGCTGTCCGGGGGGTGTTTGGGGGGTTGTCCGGGGTCCACGGAGGTGGGTGGGGGCTGTTCGGGGGGCTGTCCGGGGGGTGCTCGGGCGGTTGTCCGGGGTCCAAGGAGCTGGGTGGGGGGGGTTGTCCGGGGGGCTGTCTGAGGGGCTGTCCGGGGGGTTGTCAGGGGTCCAGGGAGGAGGGTGGAGGGGGGGGGGGGGGTGGGGGCTGTGCGGGGCGCTGTCTGGGGGGTGTCCGGGGGGTTGCCCGGGGTCCAAGGAGGAGGGGGGGGGGCTGTGCGGGGGGTGTTCGGGGGGTTGTTCGGGGGGGGGGGGTGTTCGGGTGGTTGTCCGAGGTCCAAGGAGCTGGGTGGGGGGGCTGTCTGAGGGGCTGTCCGGGGGGTTGTCAGGGGTCCAGGGAGGAGGGTGGGGGGGGCTGTGAGGGGGGCTATCCGAGGGGGTTTCGGGGGGTTGTCCAGGGTCCAAGGAGGTAGGGGGTGTGGGGGTTGTTTGGGGGGTTGTGCGGGGGGCTATCTGGGGGGTGTTCAGGGGGTTGGTCGGGGTCCAGGGAGGAGGGTGGGGGGCTGTGCGGGGGGCAGTCAGGGGGGTGTTCGGGGGGTTGTCTAGGGTCCAGGGAGGAGGGTGGGGGCTCTCTCGGGGGCTGTCCGGGGTCCAAGAAGGTGGGGGTTCCCAAACACACAAACACTAAAAGACATCAACATCCATAAAAATTGATAATATATAAAAATAACTCAACTCCAATACAATACTACGAGTCTAGATAAAACCAACAACTAGAATAGATTAAATATCAAATCTCAGTAATATTAGTCAAAAATGCAATGGATCAATTTGTCCCACATCACCCTCACCATCATCATCATCATCACCAACACCATCACCATCACCATCATCATCACCATCATCATCACCATCATCATCACCCTAATCCTCTTCCCCATCATTGTCTGCATCCCCATCATCGTCCTTGCCCTCCTCAGTGCCCTCCTCCCTACCTTCGCCCTCCTCCTCGCCCTCGCCCTCCTCCTCGCCATCATCATCGTCAAGATGAACATCGTCCTAAGCATCCCTAGAACTATCACCTGGTTCACCATATATAGAATGTATCGATTATATATACTCATCAAAAGCTGGGTTGGCCTCTGCTGGAAGTGTTGGATGTAGAACTTCAATAAATTTCATAAATGCATTGTTTGCCCTAGCAGACTGTTCTGTCGTCTCTATGGCCCTTTTCTCAGCCTGTTCTGCCTGTGCCCTAACTTGCTGTAGCTCGGTGGCACTATAGCTCGTACCTGAGGAGGGAAAATACCTCATCGACACTATCCTAGGTCGGCAGCATACTATACCAGGATGCTCCTCTCCTAACACCTGATGTAAGTGATCTCTAGGCCCAAAATTGTCCGGTTCTTGGGCATCGAGGGCCTCTAAAGAAAACTGTTACAAATATAAATATATTATTAAGTTACAAAATAGATATTAAAATATAAAATCAATAGATTAAAACTTACAATCTGCTGATGAGTCTCTTTGTTGATGGCACTTCCATCCTTTTTCCGTCTACTCGAGCAAAACAGTTTTTCTCGAGGCTCACATCCTTCAATATTCTGTATTTTCCTCTAAAATGATATTGAAAACTAAAGTAATATGAAAACTTTAACAAACGATTAAATAATTGAGAAAACAAAAGAAAATGTAAGTCGTAAAGAAAACTTATAAAAAATTGTCATACCTGCTTCCTCTCAGGATCCAACATCGTCGTACGTCCTATTGTGTGGAGATAATTTTTTGCATAAATGTTTTTTTTATTTTTTCCAGATGATTCCTAAATAAAATTCAATAATTCAAAGGATAATATTAATGAAAAACATGAAATTTATTATTTAAATACCTCAAATGTAATTCATACCTTAAATTGGGTACTCGTCCAATGAGTAATCATCTGACGATACTGCTCTATAGGACAGTCATCCACAACTTGTACCACCTCTAACTCAGTGTCAAATCTAGCACACCAGCCAAGATACAACTCAGGCTTTTAGGCTCTCCAATGCTCGCCTAAATCCTTTAGATGTTCCGGTCGAGCACCCTCACCATCGGGAAAATTAAATCGAAGCTGACATCAAAATATTAATTCATATAAATACAAAAATAATTCATGTCATTAAATACAATAGATTTTTTTACCCATATCTTTTCCCAAGCTCTATAGTTGACTTCATGTGGCAAATGTCTTCACGACAGCGGGCTGACGGGAAGGATGTCGTATTAATTGGCAAGCGTCGCCAAAAAACTCCGACATTGCTGCCCGGATTTCTCAACCATTTGGTTGTCTTCATTATAATCAACCATAACCTGTGTGCGGCGATTCCACACCGAACGCATGCGTGTATGCCCCCGCCTATGCCTCATGTTAGTAGCTGTATCTGTCATTAAAGAAAAAACAAATATTTTATCAAAACATGTTATAATGAAAATAAATATTTTTATACAATTTTGTTAGGGTTTTATAAATATACCTGCGCCAGTCTGATCGGTGAGTGCTGCCGGATCCACAGAAACTGATGGAAGACCCTGTGCTAGAACAGGAGTCGAGGACGAAAGAATATGGAAGCTTGGAGATACAGAAATAGAAGGAAAAGAATATGAGACAGCAGTATGACCAGATTCTAACTAGGGAGTGTGAATCATCATGGGATGTGAAAATGATGGGGCAGAAGATGCAGACGGTAGTGAAAACATGGGAGGCCTAAATATCTCATGTGTCCCTAACGGAACACCGGGATTAGAATGTGGTAAGGATGACATGTCATGAGTGGGAGGGGCAGGGTCTAGTCAGGCACGCGCAGCTGATCGTCGACCTCTGGTACGAACCCCCATCATACCACCGGGCTGAGTACTAGGACCAGTACTAGGCTCCTCGTCGAATAATTGTCGACGTAAAGGTGGATCCTACAAAAATGTTTACAACAAAATTAATCACATGACATTATATATTCTTTAAATATATATATTTGAAATAATTTACTCACAATAGGTACTAATGGTGGAACTCCCAACTCCATCATTCGATGATTGTTGTCCATCATTTTTTTCTTTCATCTCTCTTCAATAGGCTGCATTTCCTACTTTTGAAAACAAATATGTAATTAATTAGAAAAAGAAAACTAAAGTGTAACCCAAAAAAATAATTATATGAGGGAATAGGGGGATTAATTGGTAATTTATCTATCAATTGTTTTATAAGAGCTTGAATGGATTTAATAAATCATACAAGTTGTAATGTTTACCAAGTTAAAAATATTGTTTGACTAGGTTTGAATAGAGTTCAATTCCAAAATAGAAAATGCAATTCAAATAAAACTGCAATGAATAAACATTGACAATTCACATAACGATCAAGTCAGCCAAAATATATTTGTTATCAATACTAAATCAATTTGAATAGGACCAACCTTAACAACCCAACTCGAGGTAAACCAAAAGAATTGAGAACATGGATGAATGATTCTATATATTTTCAACCACAACTTCAAGTTCACAATCATCTCTGACAATTGAGCTATTGGAGTCATCAAAAGAAATAAATGCATTGGTTCTAATGACAGTAGGGAAAGTGTCAATTTCATCATCACCATCATAAAAAATATGTCTTGGAATTACTTCAATGATGACACAAAATTCAGGTCGAAGTTGGACTTTGACCTAAAAAACTTGTTTAGCCATTGATGCCAACACATATGGATCTTCAGTAGCAAGAGTGAGAGTCATATTAATTACTCGAAATCCACAATCATCAATAAATGTGTCTTGTCTCGTCATCGAATCAAACCAATGGCATTTCAACATTATAACTCATCCATGAGAGTAATAATCCAATATTATTATTTTCTCAACGACTCCATAATAACCCACATTTTCAAATCGCGGTCTACTATCTGATGCACTGGAATACCAATCTGTTGTGGCAGTAACCATAACACCATCATGTTGTGTTCTCATATTCTTTGCTCGTTCAGTGACAATAAATTTATACCCATTGATAAAAATTGATTTATAGTCACGAACCACGATATTAGGACCAAAAGCCAAAGCTCTTATTTCCTCAGAGACAGAGTCAGTAGAAAAACTCAATACCTACAATATAAATGATTGTTAAACTGAATTAAATATTTATTTAATTAGTTTAAATAGTAATATTTTTACCTTCAATTTTAACCAAGCAGAAAACTCTTTGATATGCAAAGCTTCCCTCCTTCTCAAAGATAAAGAATGATGCTTTCTATTTATCATTGTTTTATGTTTACTGTAGATAAAAAATATGAATAGTTTAACAGATATATATGTAAGATATAGATAATCAATTTAGTTACCTGATATAGTCATCGAACAAATCACAATTGAACAAAACTGTGCGATGTGCCATCTCCCGCTCTTCATGGCTTAATATCTACAATGTATATGATCCAGGAATTCCTCCAGTTTGAGGAAGTGATGGAAAACTGGGTTCAATTTTCTCATACTGTTCTTCTTCATTTCATATTGGTCTATTCAATCTTGTAGTAAGATCGAACAAATACATCGAGCAGAAATCCATACATTCTTGGGCCAGGTAACCATTCACGATAGAACCTTCAGGGTGATTTCTGTTTCAGACATAAGAATTTAATGTGAACATATTTCTTTCAGTTGGATACATCCAAAGAAAATAAACATGTCCTCTGAGAAGTATTTCAGTGGGAATATGGACAGTTAGATGCAGCATGCATGTGAAAAATGATGGAGGAAATATTCTCTCCAACTCACACAAAATTAATGGGGCATCTGTCAAATTTTTTTGCAAGAAAGACTTGGATAACTTCTTAGCACAAAGATCTCTAAACAAATGGCACAACCGAATAACATCCACCCATACATTATTGGAAAAAAGATGACGGATTGCTATTGGAAGCAACACGTGCAGTAGAACGTGATAATCATGAGTATTCAAATATTTTAGCTTCAACTCTTTTCTGTTGACCCATTTAGATATGTTGCTTGAATAGCCATCAGGAACTCTAATAGTCTCTAATACTTCCAGAAATTGTTTTTTTTCCGT
Source organism: Viscum album (assembly GCA_963277665.1). Classification (NCBI taxonomy): domain Eukaryota; kingdom Viridiplantae; phylum Streptophyta; class Magnoliopsida; order Santalales; family Viscaceae; genus Viscum; species Viscum album. The sequence continues at coordinate 213,068,878 of OY728119.1, read as the reverse complement.
AGGTGTCATCACATAAGAAGCACATGGAAGTTGCCATTTATTTTCACTGATACGCACAGGATGTAATTTTGGTCTGATGCCCCAATCCACCAAGTCACGCCGAGATCGTAAATCATCTTTTGTTTTCCCCTTGACATTTAGAAGAACTGAAAGCAACATTTCGCATATATTCTTTTCAATATGCATTACGTTTAAGCAATGATGTAACAAATTGGTTGACCAATAAGGCAAATCAAAAAAGATAGTCCTCTTCCTCCAATGGTAACATGTTTCAATGGAAACATTCTTTCTCTTTCTAGATTTCATTTGACCCTTCCCGAATGAAAAACTGCAATCTTTGAATTCATTAAGCACATCAGTTCCAGAAATACGCTGAGGTGGATCATCGATCTCTATGGTATTATCAAATCTTTGACGATTCAATCTATATGGATGATCCTTTGGTAAGAATCGTCGATGTCCCATAAAATTGAAACTACAACGATGTTTCAGTCTTCTGGATCGAGTATTCTTCATACAAACTGGACATGATAGTTTTCCCTTCGTGCTCTATCCAGACATCATTGCATAAGCTGGAAAATCATTGATCGTCCACATAAGCATAGCACGCATCTGAAATATATCTTTCGAACATGCATCGTATGTGCGCAAAACCACATCCCAAAGAAGTTTCAATTCTTTTATTAAAGGTTGCATGTATACATCAATATCATTGTCGGGATCAGAAGGACCAGATATGAGTATACTCATGAAAGTGAAAGGTTTTTTCATACACAACCATGGGGGATGATTATAAATGTTTATAAAAACTGGCCATGTGCTGTGCGAAGTAAGCATCTACCCAAACAGATTAAAACTGTCTCATGAAAGACCCAGCCTCAAATTACGCACATCAGCTGCAAAATCAGGATTTCGAGCATCAAATCTCTTCCATGAAAATCCATCTGCAGGATGAACCAACTCATCACCAGTCTTCTTTCTCTCGGTATCATGCCATCTCATTTTTATTGATATGTCATCAGACATAAAAGATTCTGGTGTCTGGGGATCAATGGAAAGTGCCACATTACTTTCTATGGAACGCAGGATGGTGTTCCATTAGATTTTGACTTCCAGCGGGATGTGCCACATTTTATACAATCATTTCGTTCAGCGGTTTCCTCCCAGAATAAACTGCAATCTTTCGGGCAAGCATGAATTTTGTTTCTTGAAAATCCAAGTTCCTCAACTAACTTCCATGCCATATAGTGGTTTGAGGGAATATCTGCATCATCTGGAAGTAAATCCTTCAAGAGGGTAAGAATTTAATCGATTGTTGTATTAAAAATCCCATACATAGTTTTCCCATGAAATAATCGGATTAAAAATTACAGGTTTTTCATTTTATCGCATTGTCGATATACTGTAGTTGTGGCAACATCATTCAATTTTTTCACCCTATCAATATCATCATTTTCACTAGATGCATCAGCGGTCCTTATATCAAAGTCTCCTTGAGTGGAAATCCTTTCTTTTTCATGATGACGAATAAATAGAAACCGATCATCTAACAAATTCTCCATTCTAGTCCTTTCATTTCGATCATCACCAATTTGAGATTTCGTTTTCTCCCCATTGTGATACCACACAAAGTAGTTTGCTTGAAACCCATTTTTGGTTATGTGGTAGCTGACTTCTTCACGGCTCAACCAAGGTCTACCAACACAATTGGAACATGGGCAGTGTATGTGACAACTATCTGAAGCATTGTGAAATGAAAAATCTATTATGCTCTCCAAATTTTTTTGAAAATCGTTTGAGATCCGATCGGTTTCATACATCCAACTTCTGTCCATTCTATAAAAAGAATTTATATAAGTCATTTTGTCATAAAAAATTTAATAGGCATTAACTTTAATAGAAAATACATTTATGTAAATGATAATGGAAGAAAATAATCAAGGTATCAACTACACATGTGAAAAAAACATACAAATGTGTTATTGAAAAAATGTAAAACCAACAAGAACTTAATGTGTTATATCACATAACAGCATGCCTCATCCCATAACCGTATTAGTAGGGTATCGTGAACATGAATAACATCAACCTTGTGCCATCCTCCTACCCTACATGACCCCAACCACATGCAACATCTTATTATAGCCTTATCACATCACACCTCACCGGAAAACACTAGGGAAATCATAGTACATCTCACCTGAAGACACATGGACAATCACATCGCATATTTCCAAAAAACACATGGTCAATAACTTTTGAAGGAAGAGTAGGGAAGACATGGTAGTTGTCCAACCATATAACCACCATCCTAGATATTAGAAAAAATACCCATAACTCAAAACCTCTGATCATTGGTAAGTTTATCCAACTCTGGTTGGGAATGTGTAGAAATAACATAAAAATACATGATATATAGATAGCACAAAGTACTCAACCTATGGGTTCACATTAACTACATAATCAAAAACTTCACTACTACCATAAAACACATAAACCACACCACCACCACACAAGACACATAGCATTTATCACTTTCATTTATAATCCACTTCATTCACACTTACATTGTCCATTCATTTAATGTTAAATTAATTAAATCCATTTACCACACATCCATTTCTATTCCATCTCATTTATTTAATATCTTGTTTTTTTTGTTTTAACAGCATAATTTATTTCATAGATAACGAGGAAACTAATAAAACCACAACACAACAACTCACCATCTCACAATAACCATCGACACCATGTTACATCGACCAAACATCTCACCAAAACAACCACATATCACAATAAAAATATTGCACAACACAAACCACTACACAACCAAAACCACCTCACTACATTATATACCACAACTTCATCACACAACACCTCCACACGACACAACACCACCACACATCATCACTATCATACAACTTCACATGACACATCCATGCCCACTAACCATCACATTACAACCCCACATATCACAAAGCCCAACTGGTCACCTCAATCCCCATAAAACAGCCTACAACATACAATGAAAGACAGAAAAACCTCTCATAGAGGCAACATACCCCAAATTCCACAATTTATTTATTCAATGTCTTTTAATAAATTACCCCTTTATTTAGCATGGACATTATAACACAACTGATATTCCAGGGGAAACTAATTAATTAACAAAATATTCATTCATTTACCTATTTTACATGGTGAAATCACATCAAAATCCAAACTTAAAACTAAAATATTAGATCAATAACAATAAAAACAAGGTACCATGTGTGTATAAAGAAAGAATTACCTGATTTGAGATGATTCATATGGGTTTTCTCCTATTCAGATCGGGGAGTTCGAGAGTAGCAGAGAGCTGTAGCTGGATTGATAACATAAAACTAAAATACTAGAGCAATAACAATAAAAATAATAAAAACAAGTTACCATATGTGTATAAACAAAAAATTACCTGATTTGAGATGATTCAAATGGGTTTTCACCTATTCGGATGGGGGATTTGGAGATTAGCAGAGAGCTGGAGGTGGATTGATAACTTAAAACTAAAATACTAAAGAAATAACAATAAAAATAATGAAGTATATGTGTATAAATGAAAAAATACCTGATTTCAGATGGTTTTCACCTCTTCGGATAGGGGAGTTCACGAGAGGAGAGCGGTGGAGCGGATGAAATTTGGTTTTTGTGCGAATGGAGGAGAGCAGCCCCGCGGCAGGATTTGGGGGAAATAATTCCCAAAGGTTATTAAAAACTGTTGGGAAAGAGATGTTAAGGACCCCTTTCCCAACGGTTTGAGGAAACCATTGGCAAAGGGGTGACCCTTTCCCAATGGTTCAACAGAACCGTTGGCAAAATGGTGATTAACACACCCGTTTACCAACAGTTTGAAGAAACCATTGGAAAAGGGGTGGCTTTTCCCAATGGTTTCAGTGAACCATTGGGAAAGGCTTCCCTGGCCATTTCTTTACCAACGGTTTTATAAAACCGTTCGTAAAGACTCCCTTAATCCTTCAAGCCCAACGGTTTTAGAAAACCGTTGGTAAACACCCTTTGGGAAAAACAGTATTTCCAGTAGTGTTCATTGGTGGTTGCTATAAGACCTCATCTCAAGAAGCGGAAATTATAGGGGTGATCCATTATATTGACTTTTCCAAACAAAAAATATGGAATAATATTTTTTTTGAAATTGATTCAAATATTATTTTCTAGGATATTTGGAAGGGTGTAGTGAATCTTTCCTGACCAATTACTACCCATTGGATGAATTTTATTGCTTCTCTTATGGAAATTTATTACATTGACAGTCATTCCTTTTATGAAGAAAACATGGTTATAGACAGTCTTGCTAAAAAGGTAGTCAACTAGGACATAACATGGCAGGATGGTTTTCCTGGTGATTTTCATTCTTTCCATGATAAAGGTTGTAATAAGATTTCATCCTTAAGACCCATGTAATCCAAATTTTTCTCTATTCAATATCTATTTCCTTGGTCATTAACTAAGGAACCACCTTCTATTAAAAAAACTTATGTTTGTAAATGTGTTTAGAAATAAATGTAATAAATGAAAATTTCTTAAATTTTGTCATGAGATAAACATATTCGAACAATTCTCTAATAAAAAATTATAAACACATTACAATTGACAAAATATTATGAATATTCCATATATAATCTAATATAAACACTTAATATTTAGATTTAATATAAAAAACATTAGATTACCATTTTATATTTATTTTTTAAAATTATGATATTTATTTTTAATATAAACATTTTATATTTCTTATGAAAAATTCATAATTATTAAATAAACATTTTAGATAAGTAAAATATCATAAATGTAATATTATTTGAACCATTATTTTATTAGCTATAAAAATTAGATTTGATATAATTCAAATAGTTTCTAAAATATTTCTTTTTATGTTAACATTTCAAATTAATAATTATAAAAAATTCATAAATTTTTTTCAAACTCTTATATTTTTCCATATTATCTAATTTCAAAACACTTTACAAATTACAATATAATTTCAATAAAAATATTTTATATCAAAATCATAATTAATTCTATATAAATTGTAGGTATTTAAAATATTAAGGATATTTATTTATTAAATATTTCATAAACATTTAAAATTTAATAATTAATATTTTAAAATTAATTAATTTATGAAAACATTATAAATTTAATAAATATCCCAAAATAACATTTTTCAAAAATATTAAAAAAATTAATTGATCAAAATCAATTTATAATAGAAAAATGGGAAAAAAATCATTATTGACATCATATTTAAATATATAGTTTAAACTCATACCATAGTCAACGATATAAAATGATGGATTTTAGTATCATCTTTTAGCATAAGGAGTCAAATTTTAAAATATGACATATATTGTATAGGTGATACAATAATTTGTTTTATTAAATGTAAATAGTGTGCAATGGTGTTATCGCAAAATATGATTCCCCATATCGTATTTTTTGATATATCAAAAATGAAAGGATTCACAATAAATCATGTGTTAAAATATGACATATAATATAGAGTGATCATATCATATAATAAAATATTCCATATTGGAAAAAATTACATGATTATTGAACTAGATCATATTTTATGATAATGAATATGATATTCATTTTTAATAGAAAATATATATCAGAGATTATGATTTCAAATAAGACATCATTTATATATTCAATTCAAAAATAATTTCAGGAATCATTTTAAACATACTATGGCTCTAATACCACTAATGGTACGGAACAAGTTCCCTCATATGAACATGTTTTAAATGGAATCCACATGGAACAGTTATAAAACACTATTGGCCCAATTTTTGGGTTACATACCTCTATTCAACAACAATGGAAATCTTAAGAAGGGGTCCTCTCTTTGGCACAAGTTCATGTTTGAGTGTTACCAAGAATCAATTAACTATTTCACATTTTATTTAATACCACTTATTGGTTTCTTAGGATAGAATAACACTTATCTACGTATTGAAAGACATTAAGAATCCCTAAACTAAGACATCCATAATTTGAAACTAAAACCATTTATATAATAAAATAATTGTATCATACTTTGAATATTGATGTGCCCATATGATAAAAAACATGATTGATGATATTCATTTAAAATTATCAAAAATAATCCATCCTACTAGGGTATCAATGGGTTGATGAATCACAAAATTATTGGTCAATATTATCATTTCGACCATGCCATGCTAGTACCTTATGTTTAAAGGAAGAGGGTGAAGAGATTATTAGATGGGTAGAATTGATAGGGATTTCCCAGAATATTAGATTTCATTTTCATAGTCTTAACCTCCTTATTTAGCCCTTGGGATTCCCCTTATGCATTCATAGAATTTATTCAGTTATTATCAAATGTTATAGGTAATTTCTTCCCAAATAAACCATTGATATCCCATGGATAAATATAAATTCATTTAAAACATAGATACATCATTCAATTCACCTATACATATCCTCATATGAAATATACCAACAAATGATTTCCATATAAATAATAAGATTAAATATTAATAGATAAATTTCATTACCTTTTATTAATCATAAATTTAAATTAATCCATGTCATAAAATTTATGATTTTCTAATATCAAACTCTACGATATAGATATGATAGTGGTGCTAGAAATCTTGAATTTCACTTAATCATATCCCTTAATAGGAATATGATATAACATACATTCAAGTATGTCATACAATATGACAACATTTATAGCATATACAATGATATACTTGAAAGCATCAAATGATTTATACTAGCTTTAGAGAATATATCCATCGGATTGCAGGCCTGGCCATCTATGGGATAGGTTAAGTCAATCGAGATGAGACATGGGAAAATGTAAAAAAACTAAAATGGGACAAATCTAGGATAAATGACCCATATTTCTACTTTAACAACATTGTATATTTCAAATAATATTTATTTATGTGTTGGCATGACAAGTTTTCTTTTAGAAGAACTACATGTCTTCATATATATATATATATATATAATATGTTATTTTTAGGATGTGCATGTGAAAATAATTAATATCTTATAAATAGATCCATAAATGGATATTCTAAAAACATTGTTGTGTTCAAAATATGGGATTTAATACAGGAGTGGTATAACCATCATGTTTGGGATTCAAACCCTGAACCTAGATTTTATTGATTTTATTTTTAAAACACCAGTATACCTAACAAATTTATATATATGTGTATCTATATCACATCCATATAGATTATCAGTTGAAAAAAATATGATCCTTAGTGGTGATTCGACCCCATTATTCATGATTATAATAATCATTTTTAATTGATTCATCATTGGACATCTCAGATCGAAGATGGATTCATGAAGGTTTAGTGTTCATTACATTGGTAAGAAAATTATATATTTTTCACCACTACATACATCATGTGAAAAAAATAATGGATTATATTATTTATTAATTTACAGAACTCATAAATATAATGATTATTATTCTCAAGACTTTATTCCCAAAATCTTTTTCCTCATTCTATTCATTATGTTGATCATATGTTTTTTTACCATAATGATATCTTTTGGGAATTTTATTGTTCATATTCATTTTGAATTATTTTTTTAAATTGAGATAATATATATTTTAGGTTTTATGGATGAATACTTTTCAAATAAATTTCCATTTTATCTTTTGAAACTATTATCTTGTTAAATTTTCACAAGTGATACCCCCAACCATCATTCAACTATAATTTAAATTCTATCTCCCTCATTCATAGATGAACACTATTGATAAAAAATATTTTTTTAAAATTTCCCTTTAATCACCATTCACCTTAACATATTCCTATTTTTTTACCCAATATATTAATACCATGGATTAACACTGGGTGTCTGTTATGTAGTGAAATTGAGGAAAGTGGTAGTGGCAGTGGATGGTGCTGTGGGATTTTATTGGGAAACAATAGCTCTATTTGGGTCTGAGGAGCACTTATAATGGCTTTAAAAAGACAGATAAAAACATTGAATATTGATCGACTTGAGGGAATTGATTACAATGGATTGATGAAATTGAACTCTACTGAGGTTTGGCAGTGACCCATAAGAGCATCGAGCTCATCCAGTAGTGGATGTGTGGAAGGAGGTGATGAATATGAGGACGATTAATGTGAGAATATTGAAAGACTAAGAAACTAAAATTTAGAAGAGAACCTGTCTACATGGAGTGTATTTTAGAAACCAAATTCCCTTAAACATTTTTTATACACTATAAGGGTTTTTAGAAGAAACATATTACACAAAATTTAACTCTAAGGTTGATAGCTTGTATAATATTCTATGGTGGTTAGTGAATACACATTTTGTCAGATATTATAATATGTGTGACTAAAATACACAAGTCATGTATATAAAACCACATTAATTTTGGTGTACTATTTTCAGTGGTGAAAAAAAAAACTCTTTTAACATCAAGTTTCTTCTTTTAAACTTTGGTTTATATCCAAAATTAATACAAAATATATTTAATTTCGAACATTATATGATAGTATTCCTAAAAAAGAAATTGAAAAATATTCCAAACGGTGTTAAATAGAGGTATTTTGAGGTCATTTTTTCATAAAATTGATGATGATTGCTCCACTAGCATGCTTTTAACATCGATATTTAGTACAAACTGACATTAAAATCGTGCCAGCAGGGATTTCACCCTCTATTTTTTGGAAAACGTATTTGAAAACTCTGTGGATTTCTATGGAAACTATTTGTGGCACCCTGATTTTTAAGAAATATTTTTTCCAATAGATTTAATATTTTCAATTTCTTGGGATACATAGATAAACAAGTTTAGATGAACCATTACATAATATTAAAATATTATTATTGACTAGCCTTTGGATTGGAGATTATTAATTGGACTAACTAAATAATGAATATTTATTGTGTACAGATGTGAAATATAAATTCCTCAGTTACCAGTTAATTATAAATGAAAATAAAAAACATCAAAAAATAAATGCTTTCTTAAAATAACTATTTTATGTGTGCAATGTATTTTTATCCAAATCATCACATTTGTCACTATTGGTGGATTATTTGAAATATATATATATATATATATATATAATTTTTATATTCAATAAAATATTTTATCATTAATATATTGTTTTTATATAATTCATAGTTTGATAATAAATCCATTTTTGTCTTAAAAATGCATATTTCTAAAAAATGGGTTTCAAAAAATTTTGGAGAACATACATTAAAAATAATTTCTAAAATTTATAGGAATTGAATTAGAAAAAATTAATTTCATATATTGAATGATTAGATTCAGATTTTTTAAATAGTCCTACTTTATATTTAGTCAATATGAATAGTAATTGTTCTAAATTTTATCACATTTGTAATGGGGAACCATGATAACATAGAGTAATACTAAGTGGATAGGCTAGGAAATATCATTATTATTATTATTGTATGAATTCATTTCAATCCTTAACCCCTAATTCTCAAAATTTAATATTTCATTAGACACTTGTTCAGGAATTTAAATCATATAATGTTTCAAAATGTCACTCTCTTTGTTTTTAGTATCTCTTATGTGTCTAAATAGAGATATTAGAAATTTATGAATGAATATAAGTTTCTTTTTTGATATTAATGAAATTATTTTCTTGATATAAATTTATTTCAAAATTTTATTAAGTATATAAGTATCTCAATTGCTTATAGAACATCGATGTAATATTTATCTATTAAAAAAATTATAATAAATGAATTTAAAAATATTAAAAGTGATATAATTTGAATGATTTAATGTGTCCCAAAAAATATATTGATATATAATATGTATTTTTAAGGTGCCAAAGAATTATAATTGAATATCACCTTTTTCATGATGTAATTAAATTTAAATTAATTGAATAGTGTTAAGAATGACAGAAATGATATTTTATAATAAATAATAATTTATTAAATGATATATAAATCATAAGAGTATATTATTCAATAAAATTAATGTGATATTGTTTTAAATATGAATTGTGTTCCAATTATTGGTCTTTTTGTTATTTTATAGTTACTTTATTAATCCTTTAAGGTTAGAAAACATTATTATTATGATAATTTTCAAAATAGTTAATATGGATTGAAAATAAATGATAAGGGTTAAAATGTGATCCAAACATCGAAACATTTAATTTTATTAATTTTTTTAGACTATTAATCATATTCTATTTTAATATAATAAATTTTGATCTATTTTGATGTTGACGCTAATTTATTTTAATTTAAAATTATATGAAATTCTAAGAGTGTACCTCCCAACAATTATAAAAGGTAACCATTCTTTCCCTTCATTGTGTGACATTGAGCATTATATAATGGCAAAAATCTTCCAAATTAGCTTATAAAATCCCCTACACACCTTTTATAGGTTTTTTTATTCACCAAATAAAAAACCTAGACCCCTTTATGGGATATTCAAAGTCTTTGTGTCAAAGAAGAGGTAATCGACTTAACCAATCATTTTCTTTTAAAACATTATTTTATATCTGATAAATATATTATATTATAAATAAAATAATAATTTTAGTATACTAAATATACTCAAAAAAATTATGATTATTAAAATACAATTAGACAACATCTTTCTCATCAAATGGGAATGGAAAGTATCTCTCATGTGTGCGTACGGATTATTGTCACATTATAGTGATACAATTCATTTTTCATTACCATATTTTATAAATGTATATTATGATAGGTTTAATAATTATCTCAGATATATATGAAACATTTATAGTTATATAATGATAAAATCATGTCTCCCTTTTTTGCAATCCAATCCATTGTGAAATGATACCATCGCTCGTACGTACGTGTGGACTACCACCTCCACGAAATGATATGATTCAAGTTTCATTTATATTTTACTAGGATGGTATTGAAAATTAATTTAAAAAATATAGATGATATAATAATTATATTTTAAATATGAATTAATATTTAACATTTTCTTCTTTCATCCATTGAAAATTAGCAGCAACGTTCAAGCATATGTACAACTTACCATCTCCATGAATGGTGTAATTCATTTTTGTATTCCTAAATATTATGGGTGACTATAAATATATTTATAATTTATATAATTTATATTTTTATCATTATTAAAATGATGGATATGATGGATCTTTGATCAGAGTATAAGAACTGAGACTACCAAACCAAAACATACATTAAAAACAAAGCAATTATCACCCAAAATAATGATTTTAATAATGAGTTGTTGATAAATATGTGTAAAATGTTAAAAATAAATTTTATATTTCCTAATATATATGAACACCATTCTATAATAAGATTTAAAATAATAATATCTTTATTATATAGGTTTTTTTAAAATGTATGAAGGTAGTCGGACCAGAGATGAGGGGTTTTATGTTAAAATTTCAATGTTTATTGGGATTTTATATGATTAAGTTACAACAATAAAGTATTATGATAATCCTCAAAAAATAATCATTATTTTTCTTCTTACAAGGGTTTTTATTTAAAATAATCATTTTAATTTAATTTTCCACACCTTTTGTAGTCAAGAGATCGAAAATATGTTTTTAAGGAAAATTTACTTCATTTCTTTTTTCGATTGTATTTTTTTCTTCAATATTCAGGATTTATAAAAATATTTTAAATAAGGGTTTTTCAATTGTCCTGTTATTGGTAAACTAATTTTTAACTGTGTTTTATTTTTTTGAAAAAGGTGTTGTAAGTAATCTTTTGCTCATTTTCCCAATGAGGTAGTTTGAGACATTTCTAATTGATGTTTGGAAGCAATGTTATTTTAACTTTTTTTACATAAACAAAATTTCCCTCAATCATGGAAACTAAATTTCTTAGATATTCCTTTATAATTTCCCATGGTAATTTTAAAAAAAATCATAATATTTTAGATTTAATTATATTTAAAAGAATTTATTTTAAAATGGAAGGGTTATTTTCCTCAAGAATAATTTATTGATCTCTCGGTTCATCAATGAAATAATCCTTAAATGTTTTATATGAATTACTATGAATCTGATCCAAGTATTACATCCTTATTATTTCTCAAGATGGTTTATATTTATAATGTTATGATTTTTGTTAAACCCGTTGCATTTTCCGTGGTTTTTTCTATAATTAAATTTTTATGAAACCCATTTATTCTTTTTAGTTCTGATATGATGAATGGGTTATGAATTTATGGAATAGATATGTATTATTTTCATTATGTGATGGGTGGGACATATATCCTTCTTGTCACTGAACCATGGATGATATTATGGTTTGGTAAAAGAACTAATTCCACTATAAAACTCTTCATAAAGAGCCCTAAATAATAAAGACTTGGTTTTATCATGTGTATGCCATAATTGATTGTATTATGCCTATATTATGCTAGAATGGATTGTGTTCTTTTATTTCCATATGATTTATAACTTATAAATTACCAATATGTATGTCATGACACAATATTATCATCAATGATATACATTTAGTGGTTTGAAAAAGTTAAGTTCATGTTATGATTCCATTTTTCCAATTTTTAGATTTTATTATCAATGATATCCCTCTTATTTACCCCTAATGAGCATAATATATTACCCTTTATTAAATATCCTTTCCCATATTATGAATATTGTTTTTCTATAATTTATGGCCAAGAAGAGTGATAGTTAAGAAAATTTATGTGAGAGGCAACGTAGAACTATGCCATGAACCAGTTTTTTAAGATTCTAATTTTACAAAGATACTAAGCCAACATGATTATAGAATGGATCGTTATTCTATGTAAAGATTTTTCATGTAATTAGTTGAAATATCTATATATAAAAAGATTGGGTTTCTATAGTTGGTATTATAGAAAGGCTTAGTTAACCATTATAAACTTTTAAGAGAAAAATTTAGGGATAACCGTAGGAATAAGTCTATGTATTGGACAAAATAATCATGTTTGGGTAATGATCATGAATTTCATATGTTAAAACTATGTTATCATATAAGAATTTGTCATGATTTGACATCATAGAGAATATTTTTCATGATTATATGATTCCCCACTACAATTATTATTTCTCACACCGTGATTTTGGTTTTAGTAAATAGATAAAACCTAAAGTAATATTGTTAATGATAAATATGATGTATAATGAAATGATTTGGGACTAAAGAAACTGATTTTTTTTGGTGTATAAATAGAAAATATATATTTTATTTTTATAAATCATTTTCAAGTTAGGAATCATAAGAATATTAAAAATGAGAAGGGGAGGGAACCACAATATATTGAGTCCTTCACTAGGGAACACATACCTTCTTTTAGTACGTCCATTGATCCACTCGTTTTTGAGAAATGGATCAGTACCACTAACAAGTTCTTATATATTATACAATTTTTATAAAATGAAAATTTTAGTTTAGTTTTTTATCATTTAGAAAGAAAATAAAATCAATAGTGTACACATATCAAATACATGAAGGAATAGATAAGAATTAACTATATAAAGGCTTCTTAGTTTAAAATATTATTTCATAATAAGTATTTTTCTTTTATTATATGTAAAAAAAATTGATATGGAATTCCTTGAGTTGAAATAGAAGAATGATGAATCTTTGGTATATATGAGGATAATTTTACATGATTTGAGAGGTACACATCTATCATAGTCATCCAACCTAAAATTGAGGTAGATATGAAGATTGGAGTTACACATCAATCTATTGGTTTTGAAAAGAAAAGATTTTAATTCAAAGGAAATTATAAAAATAGTGGAGAAAAGAATATGGTATCTATTTTATGCTCAAAATATGGAAGGAATCCTAGGGGAAATTATATTAAGGGAACTGCTAAATTTTTAAAGTTCAGAAAGTAAGGTCATTTGGTAATTGAATGCTGAAGCAGTGTTATGAATTTATTAATGATTAGAATACATATAAAACTCCCTTACAAGAAAAATTGACACTCCAATGTTTTAAATTTTAGGAGTATGTGAATTATACTAACTAGTGCCTAAATTAGAGTTTAATGATAATGATCAACTTCAACCACATCTTAAGCACAAATAAAAAGGGAAATATAATGTGATAACTATTTCTGATTAGCGGTATGATAATGTTATTATGAAAGGTATAATTTCCATCCACTCTATAAATACATCTGTTTTATTTGATTTTGGATATACCATCTCTTTTATATATAATTAATTTTCTAAGGGTATCTTATTTCCACCTCAAAAATTTGATGTTGAGTTAGTAGTAAAACCCCTAAATGTATGAATATCACAACCTAATTCTATGATTCTTCTCTGATTGACGATAATGGTAATGTGTTTTCAACAAAACTTTTCATTCTTCCTCTAGTTGAATTCAATGTTATTTTTGTCATGGATTGGATTTCTTCATATAAAGACCAAATCCATTTCCAAGTAATGGATGTTACATATGATAATATGAACCAACCAATAAACTCATATGAGTGTGTTGAAAAAAATAACTTCCAATGGAAATTACATCAATATTATGGATCATGATTCTGATTCAAAAGGGGGATTTATTTCAGATAATTGGAATGAAACTGAAAATCAATGTTATTAATATATTAAGGAGATTGTTGATGCTTTTCAAGAATAAATGTCTATTATTTCATCGAATCATGAAGTTTTGTTTTCTTTATAAATAGTATCTAGTTCTATACCTACTTCAATGACTCTATAAAGAATGGCCCAGACAGAGTTGCAATAATTAGAAAAGTAACACTATGGGAATCTTTATACGAGACTCATTCATTGAAGTGTGTCACCTTGGGGTGCACCTATTTTTTGATTAATATTATATATGGATCTATGTGATACCATTTTGTCTTACCAATTTTCCCTATCTTTATTGATTCAATGAATAGATTATTTAGAGAATAACATGATATTTTTTTATAGACTTCATAGATGACATTCTTATATATTCAATGAGAATGGAAGATCATAAAGATCACTTAAGTATTATGCTGAAGACCCTAATAAAGGATAATGGTTTTTAATCTATAGTGATGTATCAAAGAAGGATCTAAAAAGTTTCCTCATATATAATGTTATGTTTATAACTTATGAGTCACAAAAATTGATGATTTTGGAGAATAATAACCCAAATCATTATTTATAGTCAGTAGTGATAATTGTTTCATTAATGATATAGAGGAATTATATCTATGGATAATGGTGTTACATATATATCATTCATAAAATTTCGGAATATATATTTCTATCAAAAAAATCGAATACATGAACCAAAGAATATGGTTGGTTTTAATTAAAGATTATGAATACTCAATAGATTACCACCTTGGGAAGGTAACAAATGTGTCATATGCTTTGAGATAAAGGAAAATTCTAGATTATCTATGATTATGATAAAAATGATCTGATATTTCTAGAATTGCAATGGAAGGATATTTGTATCTTAAAGTTAGGGAAAAAATATTTTATTTCTCAAATGAGTGTTCAGCCATGTATCTTGTTGAAGATTATAGAGGCGTGTATGGAAGATTTATAACTAAAAAAGAAGGTAATAAATGATATTAATTTCAACCTTGGTTACGACGGAATAATATGTTTCATGAATTGTGTATGTGTCCTTCAAAAACTATAGTTTAAGAAGGATATATTTGATAAAGACCATTGTTATTCATTCTCTATTCTTCATGGATGTATGAAGATGTATAGAGATTTGAAAGTGTATTTTTGCTGGGATGGAAGAAGAGATGTATTGAAGAGTATGTTTTTTGGTCTTGGTATATATGAATGTTAAGGCTAGGAGACATATTTCTACAGGTATATTACAATAATTACGCATACCAAAATGGAAATGGGAAAATAGATGCACATATTTTTTTTATTATACCCCCCAAAGAGTTTAAAGGGTATTATTTTATAGGGGATTCATACAATCACATGAAATATTTAGTACACATTATTTTCATTAGAGAAGAATTATCAAATTATCAAATTAATTCTTTATACATTATGATAGTGGTAAGATTACCTGATGTACCACTATCAATTGTATCTAGTTGGCATCTGAGGTTTATCATACTATTTTGGAGAATTTTAGAATAACCTAGATAGATTTATGTTTCATCATTTATTATTACTCACAAATATATGGTTAGTATAAGATGACCACTGAAATTACAGAATAAATTTTTAGTGCTTTATATTTTGATTCTAAAGGTGGTTTGGATGAAAACATTCCTTTGCTGTAATTTTATATAATAATATCTTTCTTTTATGCGTTCTGTTCGAACATTTTGAAGACCTCTATGGTAAGAAATGAAAAACATCAATATTCTAGAATTTAATTATAGAATGAAATATATTGAGACCCAATCTTGTTGTGTAAGTGATGAAGAAGGATAGAACAATTCTAATTTACATAAGAGCGCTCATAGTCCAAAAAATTTTATACATGAAATCATAAAAAAAAAGTATAGGGTTTAAGTTGGGGAAAAGGTATTCATATTAATATCTCCCCAGAATAGGGTGATGAGATTTGGGAAGAAGATAAATCTAATACCTAGGTATATTGGTACTTATGAAAATATTGATCACATTGGGTTAGTATCTTAACCATTGTCTATCCCACCGAATCTTTCACAAGAGCATGACGTGTTCCGTGTATCTCTTACAAGGAAACAAATAATAATCTATCACTTCTATTTAACTACATGGTCATACCACTAGATAAATATTATTCATATGAAAAAGAAACAGGTTGATATTCTATATTGGAAACATAAGGTTCTATGAAACAAGACCACTCACCAAGAAATATTTTTGTTGGGAAACTATAAATTTTATGAAGATACACAAGAACATGAGGATATTATGAGGAAGATGTATCCTTAGTTGTTTGTATCTGAGTAATTTAATTTAAATTATAATTATATAAAATTTAAGAATTAAATATTTAAATAAAATCTTAACGTATTGGATAAATATTTTCATATTAGAAAATTTATTTTTAAAATCTTACCTATTCTTTATTATTATTTACTAAAGTTCTATAATTAATTTAATATTAAACTATTATTCATATTAAAACTAAATTTTCATAGTATTTTAATCATAATATAAATAATTTCATGAAATTAAAATCCATTAGTATAAAAATATATTATTAATCATAAAATATAAATGAATTTTTATCTATACTAATTCTATTTAGTTTCCTTCAAAAGAGATATTTAATTTCATTGGATACATATTTCATATTTTAGTTACTCCTATTCATTCATACTAATTCAATTAATAGGTTTTAATCGGAATATTTAATATTCACAATATATCATGGTTTTTTTTAGTTTGGTTTTTCATGTTAAACATGCTATTAAAAATTACTTATTTAAGGATAATACCTAGAGAAATATCGTGTTATTAAAATAAAAATACAATGTAAACAAAAACACTTAAAATCCAAAAATTACATGAGGTGGAAAAAGACTATATAGGTAAATATTGCATCATTTTATATGAATATTTGATACACATCATAATAATTAATTCCATAAAACCATAGAGTTTTAGTTTATTTGGACACTAGATACATAATAATATTATTTCATCAAAGATCTTAAACATATTCCAAACATTTCTTCCCATATATTAATCTTTATAGACATACCCTACATAAAAAATATCTTCATAACCTAGGGAAATAAAACATAAGAAATAGTGATATTGAATTATCATTAAGGTTAAACATATAAATTATCAATCAATTAGTATAATTTAGAATAAGAAAAGAGTAATGGTATGATAGTATGGTCATAAATTTTAAATTCATAATCAATCATTCACATATAATTAGTCATTAATTAGACTATAAGGATTTATCACAACAAAATACATTTTTCATAAGAGTGTAGAATAATTAATAATAAAAAATAATCCATGAGAACATTTCAAAAGTATAAGATATAGGTTTTTTATACACATAAGTATTGTAAATCATTTCATTTTTCAAGACTCACTACCATTACAATCTTAATTTATAGGTTTCATTCCCCATTCCATAATTTCCATATTCATGTTTCCCTCAGATGAGTATAAAATAGGATATATTTTGTTACTAAAAAAGGTTGAATCCACATTCTTGTCCATATTTTCTCATGAGATATCAATATTTACCTAATTAATTGGAGGAATATATAATTATCATCCTACCCATCACATAATGAATCTATATATGCATGTTATGAAATATTACAAAAGTTTTTATCATTTGATCATATAGAAACCCATGGAAAAGAAATGAATTTAATTAACTTTTTATCATGTCAAATCCCATTGAAAATAAATAGGTTTTTAAATATTTCATACTCTTATAAGAGAATAACCTTTTGAAAAGAAATCGGTTTTATAAAAATTTCACCATAACTAAATTAAAAAATGAGAATGAAAAATGGATCATAAAATCATCCTTAAATAATCATAATTATAAGCCATTAAAATAAATAAAGTGGAAGATATGATAAGATCATTTATCTAGTGAATAATAACAATAATTAAAATATTTTTATATAGTTGAAAAATAAATTTCATATAGTGCATTAAAACTTCTTTGAAGACATCAAAAATATCATTTTCTTTTGGAATCATTAAAAATTAAAGCCTCAGAATATTGAGAAGAATATTTTAATATAAAATAACAATGACAAAAATTAAATTTAATATTCAAGTAAATTATTATTCAAGGAATTTTGGAAATATTATTTTGTACGAAACGTTTAAAAAAATTCAAATCCCATTTTTTAAAACTTTATCAATAAACTCATTGAAGAAACATTGTAAACAATATTTTTAACCCATTTAAGGGAATATAAAATATAGTATTAAATAATTTTAAATAATAATGTCACCATATAAAAGAATTTTTTTAATATTCATTTGTTTAGTGAAATTGAAACCCTCATTTAAATATGATTTATATGATTTTTTTAATGAAATATACAAAATTTTCATGTAACGTTTTACAGTTGTGGAGAAAATATTCTTTATAAATGGGTAATTTGGGTTTTTAAGAATGTGAGTAATGGTAAATAGCTTTTTAAATACAATGTGTGTGGATAAGGAGAGTTGTCTTTGCATTGTATATTTGTAAATCCGCTTTTCCATAGGATGTGTAAGGATAAAGCCATTTTTCCATAAGCAGTGTAAGGGTAAGCCCATTTTTCAAATGATTTTTTTAGTATAACCAAAAACTATTTTAGGGTAAGAGGTGTTTTTTATAGTAAATAAGGTTATCCATATACTTTAAATGGATATATATGGTGACATTATGTTCTATATAATGATGACCCCTTTTGTGTTGGATTTATATAATGGTAGTTCCCTATCTATATAAGGATAAATATAATATTCTAAATGGTGTGTATGGATATAGTTAAGTTGAATAAAATAATCTACTTATTTTAAAGGGATACATAAGGGTATCCCATTACCCTTACGTGAAACATAAAATCTATTTAAGGGTAAAACAAGGTTTCATTTACGTTGTTCCCTTTTTGGGTGAAACAATTTAATAAACCATATGTTTACATTTTCTTCTACCAATCTTGTACCCATGAATTTTTTATTTTATTTTAAGTGAATAAATCGTGTATATTAATTACATAGACTCATTTAAGTTTTGTCAATCCTACAATGGTATAATTTTAAAAATTATTAAAATGAAAAATACATTAACAAATTTATTTTTTTATTTTAATATTGCGGACCAATATGTGGATTTTTTCTTGTAAAATTGTAGAAAAATTACTGCTAATGTTTTTTAGAGAAGATTTTTTCAGTAGAACATAATTTCCCATTTTAATGATTTTTGAAAACTTCGATGAAAAATAATTGTTCTTTATCTTCATTCCATGAATTGTAAAAACTTATCCTCTGTCCCTTTTTCTTTGTAGACGTGTTTCAAAGGATAAAACCGAAGAAATACTTATAACAAAACATTTAATAGTCAGTTGGTTAGTTACTTATTTAACGCCTACTAGAAAAATTATAATGTTTTTTAAATGATAATAAACATTGATTATGGGGATAGATAACAAGAATTGTTATTTTTATCTTAGATTCTTATGGAGAGAGAAAATACTTATCATATGATATATTATAATTATCTCTATGAAAGAAGTGGCCATAATATGCTTTGGCTTAAATCAATAATTTAGAGACTATTTATGAGAATAATCAAATCTTATATGTGATGTTTTATTTATTTTCTAAATAAAATAATTTAATCGATTCTATAAATACTCACTGAGAAGTTTGAGATGACGAACATCTATATGTGGTTCGAGCGATAATCCCTTGATTAACCATGTAATGAAAATCGATGAATTTGAGGTAGGACGTTTCTTACCATTTTATGAATTATTTTACACTTATTTCCCATATATAATTATTGTGCTAGAATACCATGTTTACTATGTTTCATTGTTATAAATGGGGGGGGGGGTGTTTATTTTCATGAGATATATTGTGATATTTTCTTCTAAGAGTATTGCAATAGTGTCTTATATCCATATTTTATTATGAACACATGTTGTTATGTGTTGTTCTTCTATTCTCTGGTTGATATGTTATACATTCCTTATATGCTCTACCTTCTTATGTGTGTTACCATTCCATGGAGGTCTTTATTGAATCATGAGACTTGTTGATAGTTGTGTTCCATTTATCCCTCCCAGGGTGAGTATGAAAAACATGAAATGACAATGATTTTGATTATGATGATGGTTATATACCTAATAATAGGTTACAGGATTGAAAATGAGGAAGCATTACCCTCATAAACATGTTAGGGGTAATATGGTTTTTGTGGATGACATGAGGAATAGTTGGGATATGATGGTCTGAAGGCCTCAAGCATGATGGGGTTAGGATACGATGGTCTGGGATGTAAATTTTACTCAATTACATGAGACCATTGTGAGAAATGTTATGAGCCTAGTGGATAGTTATTTCTCACTTTTAACATCCTATATTTATCCCACCAGTATGGAACTGAAGAAGGTATGGTTAGGGGTATATAGTGACTTGGTTAGTGTTACACCACTTAGTACATGTGGTGTGACTTGTATACTTGTAACACATTTATTATCATCATGGAACTAATATATTTTAATTTAGCATGAATTTTAAGTATTAATTGGTGTTTTCTTATTGTATTACATTACTCACACCATATAATGTCATTTCTATGCATGTGTATACTTCATGTTTAGTGACTCGAGTAAGGGAAAGGAACCCATGGATGTTGTTTGAGTAGCGGAGCATGGAGATGGTAGCATACTAAAATGGACACCAAAGGACTTTACTATTTTATTTAATTATTTATCTACTCCCTTTAGTTCTCTAATTTGGTTTTCCAATTTTTCAGCCTTTTTATTACCTAGATAACATATATACCAAAGTCATTTAGTTTCCATATTTTACCCTTACAATTATATTATTTATTAATATTTTTTATTGATATTTTTTCTATGACATGATTCAAATGGTATAGAATTCCCACAAACATACTTACACACATATTTCTAGTCAGTACATCTTGAGTATATGGAGTTGTGAATAAGGTCATGTGAAAATCCAATTTGGAACTGTCAGTTTAGTTCAAGGCATTATAAAATGGTACAAGAGAAAACTTTCTTCATTTTCTTTTTCAACTAACATGAGACATGGTATAATGGAGATAACTATATGCGATTCGAGTAGGGGAGTTCCTATGTACTTGACCATCTTAGGTATAACAGAACAATAAGTTTACATTGGTTGGATTAGTGTTACTATTTTTATAAGATTTATGGTTGGTTCATGAATCATTATTGGGAATATAAAATTACATGACTTATATAGACATATTTTTTTATTGAAAAATGATCACTGGGTGAATTTTATTAATATATAGAATGATTATAAGAGGTGAAATAATAGAGTTTTACATTTATCTAAAAGAAAATAGATTCCATGTCATTAAGAATGGTGGTCACATATTGGAATCCTTCTGCATTCACCCCTATTTTTCCACAATCCCGTCAGTAGTATGGTTTTCCTCCCTGTAATAATGAGTGATAAAATAGTTCAAAGAGGATAGCATGTCAACACAATTTACCCATTTAGATGCCAGACTCTATGAAAGATGCCTCTAAACCACTCTATAAACTTTCACAAGGGCGGTGTAATAACATTAAAACCATACAATATTCCATTTTCATTTGAGAGTAGTATCAACTGCCATTATGAGACCCATAATCTCTTATTCATGTTTTGTGATATTTCCACAAGGTTTGTAAATGTATTTGATGAAATCCCCATTCTCTTCCCTAAATATAGATCCATAACCCATGGGTCATGGATTTACCCTAAAATCTCTATCAATGGTTCACTTAATCAATCCTATAAAAGGGTTTCCATAAGACTTCCATAGTGTGTCGATAGAAAATAATGTTACCATATATATTCAGCCGCCGAATGATCATCCTGTCTTCAACTGAATTTATGCATCTTTTCCGAATGAATGTAATTTACACCATGAACTACATTAAGAATGGAAGCCATCCCTCATCCATCATTGAAGCAGGAAATGATGTTAGTCACTACATTCCTTCTTCTATAGATGTAGTGAATGGTATGAGCACAAGCCGCATGAAATAGAACCATTACCTAGTTAGAAATATTTTGTCTCAAAAAGGTATTAAGAAAGCCTAAAAATAACCAGTGAACGGGAGTTGGAGACCAAATATATGCTATACTTCCATCCAAAGAAAAGTGGCCTCCTTGAAGATAAAAAAAAGTTGATGAACATATGATCTGTGCTTCATGCAAAGGGAACATCGATAGCATAAGGAAATACCAACTCATTGAATACTGGCATCCAAATTTTATTTTTTTTTGAATTTCAGCCACCATAAGAGAACTTACAATGTTGGTGTCATCCATTTTTTGTTCAAGTATCCAATCCACCACTATAAAACCTCAATAATATTCTAATTAATAAAATTTGAGTCATGAGATCCATTTTTAGTCCCTTCCCAGATCAGCATATCCTACTAATTGACAAAGTTAAATATGTTAACAATGTTGAATACCTCATCCGGGATCATTTCCATTTTTTCTAGCTACTCCCTAAGTATGATGTTATGATCAATTTAATTGTCCTCCATTCTAACTTTATTAATGAGTGTCTCACCAGTCCTTTTTTCATACCAAAAATGTAGGAAATAATTCATGTCCCCAATCCATTTGGATTGGTTGAGAAATTTTTGAAATATTTACTTTATCCCAGGAAAAATGATAGATTCATGATAGTTGGTTTTTCCATCAATAATTCATTCAATAAATTGGGTTTATAAGAAGTAAATGGGCGGGTATTTTTTGTTTGGGAGCTTCCAAAAATAATTGTCATGCAAATACTGCTTGAATAACTCAGGGTTCTTAATACTGAGTCCTTCCAAAGAATATTGTAAGAAAAAATTCTTCAAGGAAAAAGTTATTATCTTTTTTTCGATAATATTACCACTCGATAAAAGGTTTTATAGTATCTTTTTGAGATTTATAATGATATAAAATGGCCAAATATAAACCATAAATGAGTAAGACAACATCTAGGTTATAACATGACTAACTTGGAAAATGTGTCCAACCATTTAGAGGGACTTCCCCTTCTAATAGGTGAGGTTTTTTCTGATTTTGATCCATGGAATTTGAGGAATGTGACTACATAGGTTGTCCTCAATACATTGGGATACCCATATAGATAAAAGTCACGTCCCCCTTCATTATTCCAAGATCAAAGGTGAGATATGTCTTCTTCGAGGCTGAAAATATCTTACCAAATTAAATAAAATACTTTGTCCAACTGATGACTTGACTAGAACATTCTCATAATTATGTAGTGAATTTTTAATATTATTAATGTTCTTTATATACATCTACGTAAAAAATGACAATGTAATTAGCAACGAATATGTGAGATGGAGCAGAGATACCTTAGCCTTCTTTGATGGTGGAAAATTTTCCCTTGTTCACCTTATCAAGGAATAATTTTCCCATATAATCTTTTTCTATAAGAAAAATAATGGCTGAGAGGATATCCCCCAACCTCACCCCCTAGAGAATGTAAAGTAACCTTCATGTGACCCATTAATGAGAATAGAGATTCGGGCTGAATCAAATAGCACCATGATCTAGTGAATGAATTTCATACTAAAGGCAATGTTATGGAACACCTTTCCAGTAAATCCTCAGTCCATTGTGTCAAATGATTTATTGAAGTCCAGTTCGAGAGATTTGATTCCACCTCCAGTTTCTTTCCTATGAAAATTGACACACTTCGAGGTAGTGAGAAAACACTCCTGTATATTCTGAACTTTTAAAATCCAAATTGATTCCAAGATATAATTTTCTCTAAGACACGAGCGATCCTGCTTGAATGAATTTTAGTAATCACCTTTTACATAGTGTTGACAAGGGAAACTGGCTGGAATTATATAATCTCACAAGCATTACCAACCTTCAGGATAAGTGTGATAAGTTTTTAATTAAATGTCAAAGGTAAAGTGCAATCCCTAATGAAATTATTAACAAGATGGAAAACATCCTTTTGAATGATATCCCTAAATGTCTAAAACAATTCATTAGTAAACCTATCTAGACATATAGATCATTTTTTTGAGACCAAATGTAGCCTCTATAATTTCAAAGTCCATGGGAATTGTTGTAAGGGAGATATTTTCATCCACCGTGACTAGATTTGGAATGATTTTCTCCTTTATCATTTCAATTTTTGGGGGGCCATTGAAAAGCATCAAATAGTAGAATTTAATATGGGCTGAATGTTCTTTTTGTAATTCCAAAATATGATCTCCATACTTGAGTAATGAAAGAGGCTTGGTTCTCCTTTGTACCATCTGAAGAGAATGAAATAATTTTTATTTTTTCTCCATCTAAAACCCATCTTGTTTTAAAAATATACTTATGATTATTTTCAAGAAGATTGAAAAGACCCCCTAGCTATGAATAAGTTCTATCTTCCTTCCTAAGGTCTCTAATGAAGTGATATTTAGTAATAGAGTACTGTAAATCTTGCAAAATAAATTATAGTCCATCAATTTTAACATCCAATGAGTTGAACCTATCCTTACTCCACTATTTCAGTTTCATTGTAACTAGTTTAAACATATAAAGGCACAATAGAGGTTTGACTCTACCAACCCTCTATCTCCAAGTATCGTGCACAATTTTTTATTATTCAAGGGGGATTCCAAAGAACTGTTAAATATAAATGGAATTTGATGCATTATGTTGAGATTTAGAAGACTCACGAATAAATGTTTTTGATCTGAGTTATTCTTTTCCAAAGTTCATGTGGTGCATCATTATAAAACACTCTTTCTATTATATTGGGTCTCATTCCATTAATATGTATTCTATACCTTGTTAACTCGGTCTCATCACGGATAATTTTATTCAGAAAGGCCCCCTTAATTCATTTATCAAATTCATCCATTGATGAGGTATTGACCAGTGGCCCAATATTCTCCTACGCATGTAGAATGGAGTTAAAAACCCAAAAATAATACATAGTTCTAATATTATATTTTCCAGGTCAATGATTTGGATCCACAATAGCCTCCTATAAATTTAGTTTGTATGAGCATACAAAATCGAGAAAAATATATTTCTACCAGACTCTATAAAGATGTAATTGAGAATCTGTTCATACTCTTTTGTGTGTTAAATATGTTCTCCATTATTATTATGATAAATATATACTAGAAATAATTTTTTTAATTTAGAATATTACTTTTTTTATTTATATATGCAAGGATAATGAATAACGTAAGGTAGGATATGTTAGTTAATTTTGTGATTTTTATACCTTGGGTTATAGGTAGTCTGGTATTGAATTTTTTTGTGATCCCTTAAACTGGTTTGGATATAATGGTTTTTTATGTTATTCAAATTAATTTTATAGAAGATTAAACCTCATAGATGAATGATGGAACTGCGAGTTGACATGGTCTGCGGAGATTCCAATTTTAATGTTCTGCCTACTACTATGCAAGAAGGTGTCATAGAAATTTCCCCGACACCTGCTCCAATCATGTGGGAAGTAGGTACACTTCAGGAAAGAATCCTTACACCAAGGAAAATAGTTGACTACACCAAGTATATTCATCTCCAACATCATCCTTTCTTTTAGGGAACTAGTGGACCATATGATTCTATTTACTGGGTGTACACCATTGAGGGTATCTTTTAACTTTTTGATACATTAGAATAATGGAAGGTACGGTTAGAAGCATTCATGGTGAAGGGATCCATAAGAAATTTGTGGGGAGACATGGGAAAAGCTATTAGATGTGAGTGAATCACTTGGGAGGCCATCAAGGAGTGTTTCATATGAGTTTATTTCATAATATTCTTAATTTTTATAGATTATGGGATCTTATAGATATATACTGGGGTTACATGATAGTTTCTTCCTACTGTTATCATTTTACTAATCTTCTATATTGTGAACCTCTTCTTATTGGGAATGAGGATCAGAATTCTTGGAAGATTGAGAATGGGCTTCATCCCAATATAAAAAAGTATTTATGTATCCTCAACATAATATCATACTCATTGGTCATAATTGTTTCCGTGACCAGTGATAATATCTTAGAGGAGGGTTAAGAAGATTTTATTCTTCTACCCTTTAATGATTAGATGGTTTTACCTCCCTCTACATCAGCTGGTACCTTTTTCGATAATAGGAAGAGGAAGACTACTGATGTATAGTACAAAAGTGATATTTAGGTGGAGTAGAATTCAACTTCTTATGTTGCCCTAGGTTGTGACCCATAGTATTTTAACTCTAGGAATATTAGACATTACCATAAGGACATCTTGGATCCTCAATGTAAGTGTTATAAAAGTGGAATGATAGGCTATCTCTTGTAGTTTTTACACTGATATTTGAGGTTATTATTTCATAAATAGGAAGAAGAATGTGGTTAGTGAACTGGGGATCTAGTTGGGGTTCTGAGAATTTGATTCAGACAATGACTTAGAATGGTTATCCGAATGAGGGATAGGGTCATAGAGCTGAGGTAGATCATGTGTACATAGTATATCAGATTTTAGTAGATGGTGTTGATGGTCTATATACTATTTTAGGTGTATTTATAATCACATATATCATATCTTATACCTTCTTCCATATTGGTTCTTCTCATTCCTTCATATCGTCATAAGTAGTGGTTAAAATTTAAGTACTAGTAAAGTTATCCTTTAAGTTACTTTTCCATGATACACTTTTGGGACTAAATTTGTATGATCTTTAATGATGAACATAGTGTACTATATTCATAAATAGTTATAAAAATTCATGGGAACTCATGATACTAGAGATGGGGATATTCTATGTGACCCTCAACATAGAACATAGGACCAACTCCTATGACCACATAGATTTCTATTTGTGATGGGTATCTTTTTAATTCATTGAAAGGAGATTGTTTCATAATGACTAGAGAATTTGAACTAGGACTATGTAGTGTTAGTTGATACTTGTTTCATCGTAGGATGATCATGGTTTAGATGGTTGATTTAACACTTTTGTCATTATTAGTGACACCCCATCTACTTTTCCATTAATATAAAATCCTTATCAAATAATTTTAATGGAAGAAAACATAGAACATAATCTTATTAGAGGATTAAAATTTGAGATAGATATTGATCGTATTGCACAACCCATTTTAATTCCCCCTTTTCATATTGTGCCATCCAAGCTAGAAGAGATCAAGTTTTTGCTCGGGGACTTGGAGAGGATGAGATTTATCATACTGAATAGTTCAATATGGATTTCACCAAAATTGATCACCATGAAGGTAGATGGATGTCTTGTAATTTTCATTGATTATCGTAATTATAACACGGTGATTATGAAGAATATGTACATTTTCCCATGATTAACAATACCTTTGATCAATTTTGAGTAGCCTGACTGTTCTCTAATATAGATCATTGATTGAGCTACCACCAACTGTGGGTTAGTGGGGAAGAAATACTAAATAAGGAATTTAAAAGTAGGTATCGGATGTATGGCTACATGGTGATTTTATTCAAATAAACAAAAAATCTGGAGATGTTCAGGGCTCCCATTAACAAGATCTTCTAACCATACCTGGATTCATTCATCATGATTTTCATTAATGAAATTTTTATATAATTTTAGAAATTATTTCAGTATGATATAAATCTTGGGATATTCTTGAGATATCATTGTTAACATTATATTTATGCCTTTTAGTCAAACTGTTACTTCTGGATTCAAGAGGTGATGTTACTAGGGCTTATGCTATTGGACACATGTATATCCATGGACCTATGGAAAGTAGAGGTAGTAATGTTAAGGACACATACCTATAATGTGTCTGATATCTGGATCATTATAGGATTATAAGGTTATTATTGTTTGTTTATCTAGTACTCTTCCCAATTATTAGCACCAATTAATGAATTGATAAATAAGGGAGTAATGTTTTACTTGTCATATGAGTGGATAGAAGAATATCTTGACCAAAAAAAGACGTTAACATAGATCTAGTACTGATACTTTAGGATCCAGGAATTAGATATACAATATACTATGATGCATCAGGAATTGGTTTGATAGATGTAATAAGTAAAAGAGTGTAGTTAGTATCTTATGTGTCATGATAGATATAACCCCATGACCTTAATTACACACCTCACAATATTGAGTTATTAGTTCTGGTCTGTGATCTGAAGTTTCTAGGATACTATCTTATCATTAAGAGGTTCATTGTATTCACTAACCATAAGATACTCAATTACATATTCAGAAAATGGGACATCAAAGGAGGTAGATCCAATGGGTTGAGTATCTGAATTTTTTTTAATTTGAGAATACCTATAAACTTGTTAAAGTTAATGTTGTTTTAATCACGTTGATCCATTAGATGTATGTAGCAATGGATCTTAGTGAGTGGCCATTTGAGGAAAAATGAAACATGATGTGATTATTGGATGACTAGAGTATGGATGTTTTAGAGGATCATAGATCAATGACTTGTGCTCCCTTGGATTCCACATCTTCTTTTACTGAGTGGGTAATGGATTCATTAGATACTGAACTAGATTTTACTGAGATGTGGGAACAACTAGCTAGATGTGATTTGATACTTTGGTGGTCATTAGGAAAATAAAATTTGATCTTTATAAATCGGATAGTATTTGTCCCTACTTTCACCGGGGAGGAGTATATGACGGACTTTTATGTCTTTTGATGGGAAATGTATCTTAGTGGGACACTTATGTACAATAAATTATAGTTATAGTTATAGTACCCAAGAATAAAGAGGGACATCATCGGTTTTATTTATCAATTTCATACTATCTATAGGTTAAAGGCTGATCACCATATGTTCTTGGTTCTCTACAACCACATTTGATGCCCATTTGGTAGTGGGAGGATGTCATAATGGACTATTTACGAGGTTACACTAGACCCCACAGTTTGGTGATAGCATCTAGGTGATTATTGATTAGCTGACTAATGTTACTCACTTATTACTAATGCAGGAGACTAGATTTGTGGGATAGGCGGTAAAGATACATGTCCTTGAGATATTATACTTATATGGAGTTCCCTTGGGTAGTTTTTCTAATAGGGGAAGATGTTTCACATCGTGCGTTTTCTAGGGATTGTAGAAATCCCCTGGGATTAAGCTAAGATTTAGCCCAAAATACCACCTTCATAAAAATAAGAAGTCAAAGTAGATGTTTTATGTACCGGAGGATATGATTTGAGCATGATCCTAGACCTTAATGGATATTTTTATTATTATATATACTTTTTATTGTTTTCTTTGGAAAATATTTTCTAGGATTCTACACAAATGACACTATCTAAGGATCTCTACGGATGATTGTTCTTCTCACCACTATGTTAGCATGAATTTGGTGAGGCCATAGTAATTGGTACTAGTTTTTTGTAGGGGAGCATAGAGAGGGTTAATTTGATCAAGAATAATTTTTTATCCTCTCAGAGTAGGTTGTGATTTTATTCAGACTGGATGATATTACCTTTGGAGTTTGTTGTTGGTGATTGCGTTTTCTTAAGAGTGTCACCTCATTTCAGGCATAATGATTTATAGAAGTAGGGAAACTAGAATCATGATTTTTTTAGACATATAGATCAGTTAGTGGTTTGTGATAATAGAATACCATCTAGATCTACCTCTAAATTTTCAAGGTATGCATGATGTGTTTCATGTTTCTCATCATCAAAGGTATATGCCCGATTTAGGAACGTTATTAACTACGAAGACATTTAGTTAGTGTTAGGTTCATATAATAAAGATTTTGTGGTGAATACAATGGAATATATAATGAAATTCTTTCAAGGGAAGATGAAAAAACTATTCGAGATCCTTTAGTATTATAGATATATCTAGGAGGATAAATACGAATGAGGGTCATTCATTCAAGTTTAATGGCATGATTTATTGACGAAAAAAACTAGAGACATTTATTGATGATGAAATTTCGTTATAATGGGATAATTAAAATATTCTTTGTTTTTTAATGTTCTTAAAACACTATTTTTTATATAATTAATTGGTAATATTTACGAAAAACCAAAACATTCCGTATAAATTAATACCCTTACGATACACCTATGATTTGTGTAAGGGTAAGGTGGATTTTTTTATGACCTCGTATAACAGTAAACTGAGTTATCTATACAATGTATACGTGTAAGGTATGTTTTCCATGTGTTTCATAAGGTTAAATCCACTATTCAATAGTTTATGTAATGGTATATCCACTTTTACATAGGATATGTACTGATAAGACAAATTTTCTAAAGTTTAGATAAGGATAACAATCCACTATATATGTTTGTGAGGAGTTTTTTTTATATTGTGTATGTTTAAACCTATAATTTAAAAGAATTCACAAGGGTAAATTAGGTGAAGGGTAAAGGTAACTGTTTTTATTTAAGTGTTGTAAATGTGTAGTCCCATATCTACAAAAATGAAAAATCCTAGCTTTTAAAGTGTGTGTACGGGTAGTATTGAGTTTTATAATGGAAAATTATTATTCTAAAGGGTTATGTAATCATAAAATAGTACCCTTACATGAAACATAAGCACTACATAATTATTAAAATATGCTACTCTTATGGAGTGCTCATTTTGGGAGCATTAAAAACATATTTTTTAGCTTTCTTATACCCATCTTGTATCTGAAAATCATTTTCATTATTTAAAAGGGAAAAAATCTTGGGGGTTAATTACCGAGATTCATTTAAATTTTTGGACTCATACTGTTGAATAATTTAATAAAATATTAACGTAAAAAATTGAGCATGAATTTAATTTTGGATTTTAATATTGGGGAAAAATACATATATTACATTCTTTTATGACAACTGAACCTTTATTTCTTTTTTTGGGTGATTATTTGAGTTTGAGAAACCCATAATTTCCATCACTCAATATTAGTGGAACATTATACAAAAAACACAATTTATTTATGTAGTTTATATGCTAGGTGAAACCTCACCCGCACTCCTCTATTATTTGGTGTCACATTCTCAATGATAATCCAAGATAAGGTCTGATTAAAATATTTTCCATGAAATTTTTTGATTTTTCACTCTTAATCATTGTAGAAAAATGATAAATATTTCTTAAAATGATAATAAATCAAAATTATGGAAATTAATAATACTACTTATTCTTATCTATATTAGATTATTATAAAGCGAGAAAATATTTTCATGTGTGTAATATAATATTCTCTAAAGAAGAAAAAATTAAAAAATTCATTTAATTAAATTCATAATTATGGAATTATCTAGAAGAATGAATATATTATCAAATTTTTTATTTCATAAATAATAATATTGAATTAGTTCTTGTAATCCCTTGTGGGTAGTTTGAGATGATGAACATGTTAATGTGGTTCGAGATACGATTCCCTAATAAACCATGATGTTGACATTAGAAATGTTGAAGTTGTAAGTTCATTACCTATTTGGGATCTCATTTAAAAAATTTCCATTAAATAATGCTTGTGTTATAATACCTTTTTTTATTGTTATGGGTTGTGATCACATGTGGCTATGTGTATAGACTATGTGAATTGTTTTGAAATTTGATTCTTTGAGTACTGCTCAAGTAGATTGTTTCCATAATTTATTATGATCACCTGTTCTTATGTGTTGATAATATATTCTCTTGATGATATTATATTATGTAATTTTATGTTCTACCATTTTAGGTGTAGTACCATGTATTGGAGGTTGTTATTGGCACTTAAGACATGAAGAACTCCATGTGATATTAATCCCATAGAGAAAAAGTGTGCACATCTTGAAATAACTATGATGATTGACTTGAGCATAGGTTAGTGGTATTATGGTCTAAATACCTATCCCATAAAATATCTGGTAACACCCCCAGATGTTTAGGGAATATATTTTTCAAATAAATTTATCTTCTTTGATATCTTATGTAACATCCAATAATGAGTTTAGAGAAACCATGATATACAATAAAAATATTATCATCACATTTTCATTATTTTTGTGGATAGGAATAAGACTATCTAAATTAAAATAATTCACTTTTACATAGGTATAAAATGAATTTATTTGTTTTTAATTAATTATTGTTGTAAATAAAAAATTCATTCAAAAATAATGGAGATGTTTTTCTAAAAAAATATTCTATGTGTGCAATATAATTTAATCCTACATTGATTACTTATAATTAATTATTTTAATGAAATTAATAAAATATTTATTAAATCAAAGGTTTTAACATTCATCTAATACATTTTTACTATAAATAGGATAATAACATAATGATTTTTATGCTAAAAGTTTATTTTTCTAAAAATAAAGTTTCACCATATTTTTTCCACATAGATTATAATTTCTTTATAAATCTTTTAGGTGTTAAATGAAATAAAATAAATTTCATATTTATAATCATGAGATCAAAAAAAATTAAATAGTAAACTTTTATTCTTTGAAAATATGAATAGTAAATGTTGTAACATTTATCACCTCAGTAAGGAGTAAATCGGGTTAACAAAGATTAAAACTAAGTGGTAAGGACAATAGTTTTCATCATAATCCTTATTGTATAAATGTAAATCGACCGTTATCACCTTAGTAATTAAATTTCATTATTTGATGGAATGTTTTCCATAAAAATTACATAAATAATATTTAAATCAAATAAATTTATAAATTGTCACTACGAGTTTTTTTAATATCACTTATGTGTGAACATTGGGGAAAAATAAAGTTATGGATAAATGTACATATCAATTTTTAGTTTAATTAATAAAACTTCCTGATAGAATGTTTTTTATTTTTACGTATTATATAATGACCTTAATTTCTTACACTACACTGATACAATATATCATCATTTAATAATAAATAATAAATGACTTTGAAAATTACTAAAGGTTTTATAATTTGAATTATTTAATGTGCACCATAAATTTTAAATATATATATGACATATTAGGGGGACTTCACAGATTATATTCATATTTTCCATTTTTGATGTATTTGAAGTTAAATTAAAGGAATAGTGTTTAAACTGAAATTAATTATCTTTTATACTATATAATATTTTATTAAATAATTTAAAATTCATTGAAATGTTAAATTCATTTTAATGAATGGGATATTGTTTTAAACATTAAAAATAGTGGATTTATGGGTTTTTTTCATTTTATAGTGAAATTATTAAACCTTAAATGATGAGAAAGATTAATATTATAGTAATTGTCAAAATTGTTTGCAAGGTGTTAAAACGAGAAGATAAGGGTAAAAATGTTATCCAACATTGTCAAACTATTATTGTATGATATTATTTAGAATCATAATTTATGTTTTGTTCTTATAAATTTTCATTCATTTAATCATTAAAATTAATTTGAATTTATTTAATGTTTTATGAAATCCAAAGAGTTCCCATCACTTCATTTATAAAAGGGTACACTTCTTTATATTATTCATGCCAACTTTATCATTTTATATCTCCCAAACATGGAAACTATATATTTTCCACTTGAAATATAAAATCTATAGGTTTTTTCCAAAATTAAATAACTAGATATATTTAGAAAGTATCCAAAGGATTCATTTTCAAAGAAGATGTAGTTTCCATAACCAATCACTTCATTTTAATTTTTTGTATCACCTCTTCGAAATATGATATATTATTCATAAAATATTAAATTAATAAGTATAATGATACATATATCTTACTATGATTATGAAAGCAACATTATACACCCTCTTCCCTATCAAATGGTAAGTTTAATTATCGCTCCTATATACATACGTTTTATCATATTCACGTAGTGATATAATTAAATTTTTATAACCATATTTTATGGGTGGGTATTATGATAGGTCAAATATTTTTATATTATATTTATGGAATTATTATACTTATGGAATGATAATATCATGTCTAACTTCATAGCATCCAATCACTTGCAAATCTATAACATCGCTCGTGCGTATGTGTGGAATACCACCTCCACGAAGAGATGGGATTCGTTTTCCATTTTTATTTTATTTTTTTGATAATGAGGATGAATTTTATAAATATATATAAAATATATGATATATATGATATAATAAGGATCCATTAATGGTGAATTAATATTGAACTTTCTTTTGTTTGATCCGTTATAAAATGAAAAAAAAACAATAAGGTGTATGTACGACTTACTGTCTCCACAAATAGTGTAATTCATGTGTCTATATGTTACTGTTTTGGAAGAATGTAAATATAAATAAATATAATAAATATATATAATATTTAAACCATAATTAAAATTATATATATGATTGAACTATGATCTCAGTATGGGGACTGAAATTACAAAATAAGAAACATCCAAAAAAATGATACAATTATCACCAATAATAATGATTTTGAAAAAATAATTGTTAATAAAAAGGTTATTAATAGTTAAAAATAAATCATATATGGTTCTATATATCTGAGTATTTTTATATAATAATAATCATTTAAATATATATTTATTATATAGTGTTTTTTAAAATGTATTAAGGAAGTTGGACCTGTGGTAAGGGGGTTTGTGTTACAATATCATTGTTTATCGATATTGTTTAAAATTATGTTATGATGTTAAATTTTAAGATCATACTTAAAAAATAATAATCAATTTTATTCAAATGTATTTATTTATATAAAATAATTTTTCCCTTTCATATGCATCACCTTATGTACCCATGATGTAAAAAATAATTTTTTAAGGAAAATCGACTTCATTTCTCACTTTGGTCGAAAATCTATTTTTCTCCATGATTTTGAAAAATATTTTAAATAATTTTTTTACAATTATACTGTGATTTTATGGTCATTTTTAACCCTGTTTTACTCTTAAAAAATGTTTTAAAGGAATATTATTATCATTTTTCAAATGAGGTACTTCATAACTTTTCCAAAAAAAGTATGGATGAAATGTTTTTGAACATATACGATGTGAATATAATTTCATATAATCATGGATGATATATGTTTTAAATATTAATTTACATGTTACCATGTTTATTTAAAAAAAATGTTTTGAACGATAAATTGGAATTTTTTTATTTTTATTAAGTGATTTCAAAAAGGAAATCCTATTTTCTTCAAGAATGTTTCAATGATATTTTGATTCATTAATGATAATAACATTAAATTTCACTTGTTAATTAATGGTAATATTATCCAGTGATACCATTATAATTCTTTCTTGTGATGGTTTTTTGGGATTCCATGAGTATTTTGGAAACCCATTATTTTTGACGTGGGTAATTCTTTGATAAAATGTTTATAAAACCCATTTTTTCATGGGTTTCGATGCGGTGAATGGTTTATGATCTTATAGAACACATATGTATGATTTTTATTATGTGACTAGTGGGACCTATATCTCCCAAATTGAATTGGTAAAATTTATATATCTTATGAGATTAATGGGACTATACTTATGTCTGAAATCAATTAATTGAGGACTTTTTCCACTATGATAGTATTTGGAGTTAACCATGAATAATATAATTGTTTGGGGAGTAAACCTATTCCCGTATGAAATTCCTAGAGATGATCCTTAAATACCAAGGAAATTATTTTTATGCTTATGCGTATAACAAAATTTCATGAATTATTACTATATTATTAACTCATGGTTAATGTTAATTGATTCCCTAATTATTCATGTCTTCAAAAATACCAATATTTATTCCATAACTCGTGATTACGATATTGGATGTGTAGGGTATGGTTTATGAATGTTACGCTCTTGTTCCCATTCCATTTTAATCGTGTTATACTGATATGATCATCGATATCTCCATTCTTTACACATACATATCATCCTAGATCACCCATTCACATGTTTCCATCAACAAGTTATGAACAAAGGTTTTAAGAATGATATTTATAAGAAGGGTGATAGTTATGAAGATCTAACTATGAGACGATCTTGGACTATTATGAACCAATTGTTTATGTTCACAAATGTTCAAATAAACCAGACCTATATTATTATGGTATAGATCATTAGGTTATTTAAATAATATTAATCTAATTTTATGTAATATATATGTATTGATGGTTTGGATCTCTATAAATTGGATATTAGTTTTCTATAAAACTAACATTGAAATCCCACCTAGGCGGATGTCAACATCAGTTTTATAAAAAATAATATTGATAGTTAAGTTTTTATGGAAATATTAAAAAAGTACATAATACCAAACCTGTAAACTCAAACAATACAATCAAATTTAGAAAAACCTGTAGAAACAGATAAATAGTAACAATAATAATAGAGAAATATTAAAACCACTTTTAAAAAATACACAACTAGTGAAACTAAATCACCAAATTAGTTAATCGTAGAAAATATTTTGAAAATAAAATTTTAAGGAATATCCTGTTGTTTGATGCATATGAAGAGACATCAGCTAAAGACCTTTAAAATAAAGCTTTATAAATTTTAAAGATAATATATTTTTTAAAATTATAGTTTTTATAATGAAACTAACCTCTTCTAAATATGTTGTTTTTTGGTCATTATTATCTCATAAATGAATCATAAAACATATTATCCACATTAAATTATCCATTATGGATGATTACATTAAATTTATGAAACAATAATTTAAAAATATAAATATAATATTTATCAAAAACCATATATTATTTTCTATATTATTTATATACTTTATCTATAAAAAAATCAACTAATTTATGGTTCAACTATTAGATAAGGATCCATGTCAAACAAAAACCCTTTCCATTTGTAATTAAAAATATTAATAATCATTACTAATATAAAATTAACAAATTATTATTAATTAATTAAAATAATGAAATAATATTTTCTTATTTTATATCTTTCTAGTTTTTTAGAACAAATCCCAATAATTTAAATGACAACACTCTCTATATTATTTTTAAAAAAATACACCCAACATCAAATTTTTTCTAAAATATAATATATTAACAATTAATAATAGAATAATAAATTTTGGATCATAATTATATATTTGTTATTATACATTATGTAATGGAAATAACAAACAAAATAAGTGATATAATATTCACTTCTATTAAAATGTATCCAAGGTAGATAAAAGAATAAAATAAGTGATATAATATTGGATTCAAAGACTATAATGTTTCTTGGTTACAAAAATAATTAATTGAGATGATAGAAAATATGATTACTTAATGAAAATAAATTCATAAATGAAATGTACTTATATAGAAAAAAACTACAACATGGGAACACTAAGCTGATCTCCCTTTACAACATCCATTGTATCAATATAAAAAATATTTAATGTATAATATTTTCCAGAGATATCAAAACTCATATTAAAAGTATAGTAACTATCTAATATTGAAAAAAATGATAAATTTGTTACCCAATCAGCATCCAGACGCATACTCGAAGGTACAAGAACTCAAAGTTCACAATTCCTTTATAATGACTACTTTGATTTCAGATACTTCTCTATAAGGTAAGTATAGGAAGATTTTATATATAATTTTAAATTTAATGAAAAATAATACATTAAAACCAACACATACTTTATATGTGAATTGATGAAAAATACTATCTTTCAAAAGTGAAAAATAACCAATACTCTGTCCCACTATGAACTCCTCCGTAGTAAGAATCGTAAGTAGTATAGTTGGGTCAATAATATCATGTACCACAACTCTTACCTGACCTAACTAAATAAGATGATTATATACATAATTCCCCATATGATTTAACATTTTTTATAATACAATATGTACATGGGGATCCCAAGCATGCAACTCATAGTACATGGCCAGGTATAATTATAATGTGGAATATCTAAGATGGAAGGTTGTGTAGGTTGTTCATGACTTATCACTTCTATAAGTATAGTCAATATATTTTATTTAATCATATGCTCTATTAACTCATTCGTGTGTTATATCTCTTTCTTAAAATAATCCACTTCTTCCTTAAGTTTTATCACCATCAAGGGGGAACTAGGGGTGAAACCAAAAAAAAATTAAATTAGAAACCCTACTTATACAATCTAACATGCCTAGGGTGTTCCAAATTTACTACAAAAATGGTATGAATATCATTTCTAAAATATGGGATAAAGGTTTACTTTTTCATTTAATTTTAAATGGTGTCATAAAGTAATATTTTCAAATGTAATATTAATAATCTAAATTTACTAACTAGTAATTTTAATGAAATGTAAAAATTAAATACTTACAATCACATCAAAAAACTACTTTCTTGGATTAGTAATATACGTTCCCTTTTTTGGAATTTCCTCTATTTTCCATTTTTAATGATGAGTGAGTAGATATGCATGGTCTATCAGAAGATATTAAGAGTTTCTACTTGATTATAATTTTAATTCACGAAATTTTTCATCAATAACCTATTCCTATAATAAAGGATACCCTCCTAAGGACAATATATGAAGGTAAAATTTTTGATACTACATCACTTGGTGAGTTTTCCTAGATTGAAAACAAATAGTTTATAAATTAATGAAAATTAAATAGGCAAATAATTTTTACATAAAAAGCAAATCATAATGGATTCATTTTACAAATTAGAGACTAACTTGTTCCTTGTATATCTACATATAAACTAATAATTAATTCATGGATCCTAATCCTATTTAATCCCAACAATATAAGTTGATGTAAAATATTTTATAAAATCTCCCCATATAGATTTTAAAAAGTATAAGAAATTTTATTAATTCCTTTTTCTGTTGAAATTAACATTTCATCTATAATTGAATAAATAAAATATTAATAATTGTATAATATTTAAATCACTATAATACCAAATTAATAATTTTATACATTTTATTTTTAGGGACTCTAATAAAAAATATTTCACCAACTGGTTGATGCTCCTCCAATTAGGGATTAAATACTTATGCTACAACAAATTTATTCAGCAAAGAAGGTCTAAAACTATGCAACATTTGGTCTAACTAGGAATTCATTATAGTAAAAGATAATTATCACCCTTTTATATCCACATGTGGGTGAATTTTTATTTAAAGAATGTAATCCATAACCAACCATCTTCTGGTACCATCCTCTATGCAGAAGAAGAAAAGATGTAAATAATTTTTGGAAATATAAGTTTAATGTCATTAAATAATTAAATTATTGAAGATAAATATTTAAAAGAAAAAACATACATACCATGGTTCCCCTTCCATAGTGTCTATAAATTTGAAATTTATGTTCCACCTCATAAAAATTATGTGTAACAATATTCGATTATAATTAAAAAATAGTAGAAAAAAATTTGGTTTTTCATAATAGATAACAAAAAAATTTATAAAAGAGAAAAATAATTGAATAGAAATATGATTTTAAGAAATAAAATATTATAATGATAACAAATGAATAAATAAAAACAATTATAAACATAAATAGTTACATCTAACAAAAATTAAAGTCACAAATGACTTACATTCATAAAAAAATAATATCATCGAACTAATTTTAATAAAAATAATGACATAATTGATAATAAAAATTATACAAACAAATGATTGGATGAATTCAATTTATAACTAATAGATTATTAATTTTTATTTAAAAATAAAAAATTTACTTGAAATTTTTTGATGTAAATAAATCTTTAATAGTATCAAACTCAATCAAAGTTGGAGAAAACCGAGAAAACACAATAAGACTGAAGAGAAAAATATAAGCATATATAAATATAGATTATTTAAACATGCATATTTTTTAGGAAATATTTTATATCTTAAAAATGTTTAAAAATGATAAATAAGTCACAAAAAAGTATAAAATTCTATTATAACAAAAAACTTATATATGTAAAAAAATTTAATAAAAAATAACTGAATAAATTTGGAGGTCGATAATGAAAAATAGATTATAAATATTTACCTCAATAATTAGTAGAGTAATTTAGTGTCTTATCATATCCCTTAAGGATTATTATTTCATATATCATGGATTATGTCAACATTGGGGTCATTGTAATAATCAAAAAAATCATTCAATAGATAAAGAAACCTCAGAAAACTCCATAACATTATCATCATCCTCATCACCCAAATTAATTATTTTATCTTACAAAATTATGGTCCACTAATCAGTCGATGCATCAATAACCTAATATATTTGTTTTTCATGTGTTAACATAATTATTTGTTCTTCTTTTCAACTAAATATTTTCAATTAAATGAATTTAAATCCACAATAATTTTTCTTCACACAACTCTTACTATAAACCCAGTTGAACGTAATATTGTTAATAAAAATCTAGTATAATCAATTTTCCATGAACATCCAGAACTCCAAAATATTTCACTGATGCCTAAATTTTGATTTTATCATTTTCATTCTAAAAATAAATCACATTAGTGATGACCATTACACTACTATTTTGAACAATACTCTTTTAATATTTTTTTGTAAAATTTATAATAATTAATATAAAAAATGTACCATGTGATCACATTAAGAGATGGTCCCTATTTGAAATATTTCAATATTTTCTATGTGGAGAAATTTGTGTTGACATTGTATTTAAACTAGGAAATAAATTTATTTTTATGGTCAACAATCAACCACTTTTCATTTCTTTTCATATATCATACCTCTAATCTAGTAATATGTGATAATATAAATTGTTGAACCTCATTATTATTGTTTAAAATGTATGAATATACATGTTTCACTCCATAACATTGAATAAAAATTATCTTTAATCCAAGAACCCTCTACCTTCACTATCAACTATCAAATATCAAGATATAGGGAGGCCAATATGCTCTACTTTATACAAATAATCATTATAAAGCTCAATAAACTA
Organism: Viscum album; assembly: GCA_963277665.1. Lineage (NCBI taxonomy): Eukaryota > Viridiplantae > Streptophyta > Magnoliopsida > Santalales > Viscaceae > Viscum > Viscum album. Next base: position 213,027,314 of record OY728119.1, on the reverse strand, counting down.
TTCATATACATATTGTTTATTAATTGAGGCCTTTTGTCGATCCGTATTTATAAAAAGTTTCTTAAATGTTTTCTTATATATTTTAAATGGTTACATAAAATGTAATTAAATGAACCCATATATTCTTATCTCATACAAAAAATTAATCACTATATAAAACAATATATTAAAAAGCGTTGAGGGAAAAAACATTTTTAGTTAATAATGTATGAGAAAAAAATTATTCATCAATACATATATCTATTCTGGATCAATAAATTTGGTAAAAATGGATTTAAAAAATTAACATAAATTGATGATAGTCTTTCATATAGGTGTTAGTTATATAACACAATGTGCGACCATTAGTAGTTTTTTTATCATTATGTGACTATCATGGGATTTCACACCTATTAATTTAGAATCTTTTAATACCACAAAATTGATCTCATTTGAAGAATTTATACTAGGTATTTTAGTACCATTAAGAAATTAATAAAAAATAAACCTAAAACTCTTGCTTAATGTGAGGAAATACAGAGGTTATAATGTTCTATTACCTTTAATTATGGGTTATGACACCAAACATATTCCTATGGATATCAAGTCTATTATAGCTTGTAATCTGTCTTTTTTATTCCGTTTTATATCTAAAAAAGTTCCAATAAAACTATCACATCTATTTTTTTCAACATATATAAGGTCAATGTTATTTTTTATCTCTAAATATCTATAATAAATTAGTTAAAATAAGATAAGTTGTTTCTTAATGATATTTATTCTATGAATTAAACATTATTTATATCTAAATGTGAATCAATATTTTTCACATTTTCATAATAATCTTCAGATGGAGATGGATATGGGGGTGATTATATTCTTATAAACCTATATCATCCCGCCTTTTTATCACATAAACTTTCATTACATTTTACAAAACCGAGGATCTTTAAGGTTTAGTGTCTTGGAAACCAGGAACTTAAAACATGAAAAAATAAGACATTTTTCTTAAACACTTGAAAGGCATCTCCTCATGTTCATCCCAAGTTCATTACTGCTTCTCATAACCTGGGGACATACATCAAAAAGAGGGTGAACAGAAGGCCCAGTAAGGGAAACAAGGGAAACATTTAACATTTGAACTTGAGATACATCAATAAAGTCATGAAAAGAACTTTAAGGCATGAGAAATAAATCATGTGGAATATCATAATAAAAATAAAATTTTAAATAACTTTAAGATGTGGCTTCTTCATTTAACATAGACAATCATGAACATATCACCAAGTTCCATCCCCAAGGTGTTATTTGAAAATTACCAAGCTTATTCACCAAGATATTGTGAAAATTGTAATCTCTAGTGGTTACATCATTACCCAATGCATTGGAGCGCTATCAGGGTGAACCCTTAAATTTGTCTTTGTTATCATGTGAGCCACATATAACATCATCAATAATTTCATAAACAACCCATATAGAATAAAAGAAATAGGTTTCATTTCATAATCATAATGTTTTAAAACTGCTTTAAAGGCATGATCTTTATGTCACTTTAAAACCCACAGAAAAGGAAGGTGCGTCTCATGTATGTAAATCCCAGAATTTCAAATAGAAAATTTTGGTATATATGTGAATAACCTTTTAGAAGAATGATCTTTGAGTATTCACTCATTAAAATAAAATAACTTTAGAAAAATAGAGATACATTGTGAGACGGAAATTCTGCAGCATAACAGTTATGTTTCGGGGTTTTAGAAAACATTGAAAAGAGAGGGAACATGGGTCACCCACTCATAAATGATCCGTATAACAGTAGGGGAACAGAATATAAAGGATTTAAGAACATGGTAATGAAATTTGAAATACATACCATATGAAATGATGAATATGAAAGGAAGACAAAAATAATATTTCTCTTATGAAAATTCAGCAGCCTAACGGCGTCACTTAAACTTCAACAAAAAATGATTTAACGAGATCAAATAGGGTATCTCATCATATGAACATAAACTATAAGTATGATAGATTTATAGATCATACCCAAAAAAAATAAAAAGGAATTTTAAAGACTTGGAATGAAAGTATAACTTTGAAAAATGAGAAAGGTGAACGAATCCCTTAAAAATTCGGCAGCCTAACAGCGCCACTTAAACATCAACAAAAATGAATTGAAGAAATAAAAATAGGGTCTCTCATCATATGAACATAAAATATCAACATGATAGATATAGAGATCATACCCCAACATAATAAAAAAGAACTTTAATGACTTGACATTAAATTAGAACTTTGACAAAAATGAGAAAGGTGAAAGAATCCCTTAAAAATTCGGCAGCCTAACGGTGTCACTTAAACATAAAAATACTGAATTGAAGAGATAAAATAGGGTCTCTCATCATATGAACATAAACGATAAGTATGATAGATTTAGATATCATACCCCAATATAATAAAAAGGAACTTCAAATACTTGACATGAAAATTGAACTTGAAAATGAGAAGGGTGAAAGAATCCCTTAAAAATTCGGCAGCCTAACGACGCCACTTAATCATAAAAATAATGAATTGAAGAGATAAAATAGGGTCTCTAATCATATTAACATAAAAGATAAGTATGATAGATTTATAAATCATTCCCCAACATAATAAAAATGAACTTGAAATAGTTTACATGAAAATAGAACTTGAAAACGAGAAGGGTGAATGAATCCCTTAAAAATTCACCAGCCTAACGGCGCCACTTTAACATTCTTAAAATGAAATTATGAGAGAAAGAGGGGGTCTCTCATAATATTAACAAGAAAATGGAAGTAAGAGGAATTTAAAATAAAATAATCTAACATAATATCATGAAGAATAAAAGAAATGACATAAAAGAGATTATTTGAAAAGAAAGAGAGAGGTAGGATCCCTTACCTTAAAACGTACCTCATAAAACTAAAATGCTTGGACCTTGAGAGCTTGGGGCACCTTGGGAGGACTCCTTGGGAGGTAATTAGACCAGAAATTTGTTCGGGGAGAGTGTGGAGTCTAAATGGATGAAAGGATGGCTTGGTATTTATAGGGAAAGTGAGGGGACAAGGCATTAATGGCCAACGGACACCTCACAAGTGGTTTTCTCAAAATCATGGGCTCTCCCTTGGTATTTCCCATGGAGTTAGGCCACATGGGACCCCCCATACAATAATTCATTACCTTTGGTCGGAAAACCCATAAAATATCTCATGACATCATCATGACACAGTTATGATGTCATTAAACATACCGAAACCCTAAAACTGTATTTTTTCTATTTACTGAAAATTCAACATTCTCAGAAAAATCCCAAAATTTCACCTAAACCAAATATCAATGCTCTGATTTCAAAAATTATCTCCATTTTATAAAAATATTTTTCTAAATATTATTTATTTATTTTTTAAATAAATACACTATTCATCGAAAATTCATTTTTTCCAGAAAAATCCGCAAAATTTAACTTAACATAATATCGATGCTCTGAGTTTAAAAATGAAATCCATTTTATATAAATAACTTTCTAAATATTTTTAATTTCATTTTTAATTAAGAAACACTATTCACCCGAAAAAAAACTAATATTTGAATAATAATTTATGAAATTGTTATTTAACCATTTTATTGAATCACATTACTTAATTAAGGTGCCTAGATTATACAAATACTTTCTTTCAGTGAGATTACTAATCCATTTGGTCACATTTCTAATCCTAAGCATAAAGTCACTATTCATAATTTACTATTCATCAATAATCAAGTTGATCTTATTAGACTCTAAATTTCGTACTGAACATAATTGTAGAAGACCATTTTTTGAATATTGTTACACATTTTTAATTATTTAAGGTTTACATAAACATTTTTAAAATATCTTTTTTTCTAAAATTCATCAAAAATATGCATACTATATTTATCTGGTCATTTGAAAAGTCATAAACTTAATCATAAGAAGAAATAAGAATTTTTATTTAAAACAAGGTATTACAAAAGGCAGTTATGGTCTCCTTACATAACCCCTTATCACACCAGCATATGACCTAAGTGTAAGGTGTGCTAAGGTGAGAGAATCCGATGGAGGCTCGGCCAACATCGAACGAGTCGTAATTTCTATCAGTTTGAACTTCTCACAAAGGTGATTCTGTTCTAGATTCCCACAATGATGTTCGGCTTGGGTTTGGTCCAGAGCAATGCCTAGCGGTGCTACCTCCTTCCCACGTTCTGTTAGATGGGCTTCAATCGGTCCAAGACTACTGGGTGAGGCCATCGAATCTTCTTTCTATAATAATTAACCAAGATTACTTTTATTTAGGTACAATAATCGAAACGTTTAGTTTACAGCGATCATATTGACCAATGGTCATATAACATTCAAAACCCAACGGACTCATTTTAATTATACTCATGTTATCCAATGAAACATTTTTGTTGAGTATAAAAATAAAATAAAACAACACACAAAATTAGGAAGCAAGATTTATTCAAAATTTCTGGTTGTTACAATCTTCCCCCCTTAAGAAATTACGTCCTCACAATTTTTAAAAATTGGGTTTATAAATTTATTTGAATGTCCCACATCAGAAAAGGAGTCAGTAAAACTATTACTTTAAAATAAAGAAAGGGAAGTACAAAGGTCACCTGAGTTAACCCACACTAGGATTACATATAGGAAAACATGAACATGGATGAGAAAACAAAGGGTCAAGTTCTCAGGGAGAGTGATAGAAAACATGATTGGGAGAAAGTTAACCATAAGAAAATCCCAAACTTATGATGTGTGTAAACGGTCATTAACTACATAGTAGGAAACGTAAACCAACAATGTTTTTGTTTTGCATTACTTTTCATAATTTTGAGGAATTCATTTACTACATAGAGAAAAAACATAAGAAAATATAACTACCTTCATGTAGAGTTTCATCCTTTAATAAGTATCTACCAAAACTAATCTTTTCTCCAAATGATGAGAATTCAAAAACACGTGGTCTCATCAAAAGCACAAGAATCATCTTCTAGAGAATCACATAATCCAAAAATGATTAACTATCTATTTCTTCTATCTTTTAAAATTGTCCCAAAAACAGAAAGGTTAAGGTAAAAAAATATTCAAAAAGAATGAATCCCATAGGAATGGAAACTACATTTAAATCTTCAAAGTTCCATGGTACTACCCAAAGTTCATCATAGACCATTCCATAAATAATTGTCCCTAAAATTGATTGAAATAAACCAAACTAATATTGAAACCCAAGTACAAGAAAGATTTGATAACATAGTCTTCCAAAATAAACTTTATCATTCATCTCCAAACAACATAAACCACTCCTAACATCTTATAACAAAAGTTACTAAGATAAACATATTTTCCCCAAATTAGGTTAATCATTCCCATAAGTAACCTAAATTACTATAAGTCCACATTAAATTCATCGATTTTTCAAAATATTAGTCAACCTTACTTCTCAATGAAAATACCGTAGTAATCTATTTACCTCGATCATATAGGGTCCCCAAAATAGTGAACGTATTCCAAAATAATAATCATCTTTTAATCCCTTAATCATCTATGTCATATTAATACAGAAATCGTCACATTTCCTATCACCTTGGTTGTTGGGACATGTTCTTCCATTTCCCACCATTAACTAAGAAGAGAATGTATAATTAGGGGCTTAAATACTTATCCAATAATCATGAAAAGGAACTTAAAGCATATAAGGATAACTTGTAGAAGAAAAGTATACCCTAACTTGTGATCCCCTAGGTTCCCATCTAGGTTATCCATGATCATATATTCTTATGTGAATCTTTATTTTATTTTATCTTTGTTCCTTTAACAAAGGTTCATACTAAACTAATGAATTTACCAAAGCATATCCCCCAGGAGTTTCATAACCAAGAGTGCAGCAAGACCCATTGTTGTGTACCAGTTCCCGTTTGAGTCTATCTCAAAGCAGTGTGTTCATGTTTTATCCCTATGTACAACTGTGCGAGATCCACCTCTACCTACTCGTATCCAGACATGGATGTATTTCCTTGGCAACCCATTACTCAATACTCACCAAAATACCAGGAAGATTTCCTATATATAAACTTTTATATAGGCTTCTTCCTAAATTTTTCATATCCTAATTTCCAAAAATAACTAAACTATCTTTTGATACCAACTATAGCATCCAGCCTTTTTATCACATAAACTTTCATTACATTTTACAAAACCGAGGATCTTTAAGGTTTAGTGTCTTGGATACCAGGAACTTAAAACATGAAAACATAAAACATTCTTCTTAAACACTTGAAAGGCTTGTCTTCATGTTCATCCTAGGTTTATTAATGCATCTCATGACCTGGGGACATACATCAAAAGAAAGTGTGAGGAGAAGGCCCAGTAAGGGAAACAAGGGAAACATTTAACATGTGAACTTGAGATACATCAATAAAGTCATGAAAAGATCTTTAATGCATGAGAAAGAAATCATGTGTAATATCATAATAAAAATAACATTTTTCATAACATTAAGATGTGGAAACTTCATTTAACATAGAAAATCATGATCATATCACCAAGTTCCATCCCCAAGGTGTCATTTGAAAATTACCAAGGTTATTCACCAAGATATCGTGAAAATTGTAATCTCTAGTGGTTACATCATTACCCAATGTGTTGGAGCGCTATTAGGGAGCACCCTTAAATTTGTCTTTGTTATCATGTGATCCACATATATCATCATCAATAATTTCATAAAAACCCATATAGAATAAAAGAAATGGGTTTCATTTCATAATCATAACGTTTTTAAACTGCTTTAAAGGCATGATCTTTATGTCACTTTAAAACCCACAGAAAAGGAAGGTGGGTCTCATGTATGTAAATCCTAGAATTTAGAATATAAAATTTTGGTATATATGTGAATAAAACTTTAGAAGAAAGAGCATTGAGTATTCAATTAATAAAATAAAATATCTTTTGAAAAATAGAGAGACAGTTTGAGACGAAAATTCCGTAGCATAACGGTTATGTTTCGGGGTTTTAGAAAACATTGAAAAGAGAGGGGACATGGGTCACCAACTCATAAATAATCCATAAAATTGTAGGGGAACAGAATATAAAGGATTTAAGAACATGGTAATGAAATTTTAATGACATACCATATGAAATGAAGAATATGAAAGGAAGACAAAAATAAGATTTCTCTTATGAAAATTCGGCAGCCTAACGACATCACTTAAACTTCAACAAAAATGATTTGATGAGATAAAATAGGGCCTCCAATCATATGAACATAAAAGATCATTATGATAGATTTATAGATCATACCCCAACATAATAAAATGGAACTTTAAAGACTTTACATGAAAGTATAACCTTGAAAAAAGAGAAAGGTGAACGAATCCCTTAAAAATTCGGCAGCCTAACGGCACCACTTAAACATCAACAAAGATGAATTAACAAAATAAAAATAGGGTATCTCATAATATGAAAATAAAAGATCAATATTATAGATATATATATCATACCTCAACATAATAAAAAGTAACATGAATGACTTGACATGAAAGTAGAAGTTTGAAAAAAATGAGAAAGGTGAAAGAATCCCTTACAAATTCGGCAGCCTAACGGTGCCACTTAAACTTAAAAATACAGAATTGAAGAGATGAAATAGGGTCTCAAATAATATGAACATAAAAGATAAGTATGATAGATTTAGATATCATACCCCAACATAATAAAAAGGATCTTGAAATACATGACATGAAAATAGAACTTGAAAACGAGAAGGGTGAAAGAATCCCTTAAAAACTCAGCTGCCTAACGACGCCACTTAATCTTCAAAAAAATGAATTCAAGAGATAGAATAGGGTCTCTCATCATATGAACATAATATATCAGTATGATAGATTTATAAATAATTCACCAAAATAATAAAAAGGAACTTGAAATACTTGACATGAAAATAGAACTTGAAAATGAGAAGTGTGAAAGAATCCCTTAAACATTCGGCAGCCTAATGACGCCACTTTAATATTCTTAAAATGATATGATGAGAGAAATACGGGGTCTCTCATCATATGAACATGAAAAGGGAAGTATGAGGAATATAAAAGAACATCCTTCAACATAAGATCATGAATCATAAAAGAAATGACATAAAAGAGATTACTTGAAAAGAAAGAGAGAGGTAGGATCCCTTACCTTAAAACGTAACTCTTAAAACTCAAAGGTTGGGACCTTGAGGGCTTGGGGGCACCTTGGGAGGACTCTTTGGGAGGTAATGAGACCATAACTTTGTTGGTGGAGAGTGGGGAGTCGAAATGGATGAGAGCATGGTTTGGTATTTATAGGGAAAGAGAGGGGACAAGGCATTAATGGTCAAGGGACACCTCACAAGTGGTTTTCTCAAAAGCATGGTCTCTCCCATGGTATTTCCCCTAGAGTTAGGAAACAAGGGACCCCCATACAATAATTCATCACATTTGGTCGGCCAACCCATAAAATATATCATGACATCATCATGACATAGTTATGATGTCATTAAACATACTAAAACCCTAAAACTGTATTTTTACTATTCACTGAAAATTCAACTTTCTCAGAAAAATCTCAAACGTTCACCTTAACCAAATATCAATGCTCTTATTTAAAAAATGAAATCCATTTTATAAAAATAATTTTCTAAATATTTTTAATTTATTTTTTAAATAAATACATTATTCACCGAAAATTCATTTTATCCAGAATAATCCCCAAAATTTACCTTAACATAATATCAATGATATGAGTTCAAAAATGAAATCCATTTTATAAAAATAATTTGCTAAATATTTTTAATTTAATTTTTAATTAAAAAATACTATTCACCTGAAAAAACTAATACTTGAATAATAATTTATGAAACCATTATTTAACCATTTTATTGAATCACATTACTTAATGAAGGTGCCTAGATTATATTAATACTTTCTTTAAGTGAGATTACTAATCCATTTGGTCACATTATTAATCCTAAGAATAAAATCACTATTAATAATTTACTATTCATCAAAAACCATGTTGCTCGTATTAGACTCTAAATTTTGTACTGAACATAATTGTAGAAGACCATTTTTAGAATATTATTACACATTTTAAATTATTTAAGGTTGAAATAATCATTTTCAAAATATCTTTTTTCAAAAATTCATCAAAAATATACATACAATATTTATCCGGTTATTTGAAAATTCATAAACTTCATCATAAGAAGAAATCCCAATTTTTATTTAAAACAAGGGATTACACAAGGCAGTTACAGTCTCCTTACATAGCCCTTTACCACACCAGCATAGGACCTAAGTGTAAGGTGCGCTAAGGTGAGAGAATCTGAGGGAGGCTCGACCAACATCGCATGAGTAGTAATTTCTATCAGTTATAACTTCTTACAAAGGCGATTCCATTCTAGCTTCACATGATGAAGTTCGGCTTGGGTTTGGTCCAGAGCAGAGCCCAGTGGTGCTTCCTCCTTCCCAATTCTGTTAGATGGGCTTCGATCGGTCCAAGTCTACTGGGTGAGGCCATCAAATGTTTTTTCTATAATAATTTACCAAGATTACTTGTATTTAGAGACAATAATCTAAATGTTTAGTTTAGAGTGACCATATTGACCAATGGTCATATAACAGTCAAAACCCAACGGTCTCATTTTAATTATACTCATGTTGTCAAATGAATCATTTTTTTGAGTATAAAATTAAAATAAAATAACACAAAAAATTTGGAAACAAGATTTATTTAAAATTTCGGGTTGTTACGAAACCATTAAATTATTTTTTCAATCTATTCCAAGGATTATAAAGTTAAAAAAAATTATTTATATATGTTGACCTCAACTATATTGATAATACCAATTGTGTTTTAATATGTGTTTATAATACTATATATTTGATAACTTTTGTTGACAAAAACACAAAATAATCATTGGAATATGTTAATAAATGTTTATCTATGTTTATACATGCATTGATATAATTCTAACTCAATCTATATATGATTCGCATAAAACATAAAAGTGCTATGCTTGTGAGTCATTGATATTGAGCTAAAGATAGAATAAGTCTACTGGTATGCACAAGTCGACTGATACATATAGATAGCTACTAGTAAATAGTTTAATGATAAGTAAAGGTCACTGATAGAACTAGATTCTTGTGACACAAGGTCACTAGTACATAGTTATCGATACATGCTACCGATACAAATAGACACACAGACAGCTACCGATTTAATAAGTCTACTGATATGCACAAGTCTGCTGATATAGAAAGACAACTACCGATACAAGTCTATTGATACAGATAAACGACTACCACTAGAAGGAGCTACCGTTAGAAGGAGCTAACGATAGAAGGAGCTACCGATAGTAGGAGTTACTGATAGAAGGAGCTACCGATTCAAGCGAGATACTGTTATAAAGAGTAAAAGCTACTAACACTAGACATACTGACTCAAGTCCACCACTACAAGCTCCCTGATACTAACAGTTACCGATGGAAACTAGTCACCATATCTCTAAACTGTATTTCTTTTAATTTATTTAGAAGCGGTCATATTTGATGGTTTTAATGAAATTAATATTAATTAATGATAGTTGTTGGCATGTCAGGAACCATACCTCTTACTAATAAAAAGGTAATCATTCCCATTACTGGAGCTAAAGGTATAAATATAAGATCAGGCTAATGAAGTAAAATAGTTGAGGAATATACGTGAAATTGTGTGATACCAAAAGTGAAATTCATAAAGAAGAACACAAGAATAACTCAAAGAACAATCATACACATCAAGTAGAAGATTCAAAGAAGAAGCTCAAGTGTTACAAAGAATACTCTCTTACTCGAGCTGAACACCTACACTGGAAGTGAAGGAACCAAACCACGACACTCTGTTTTCCTTACAAGTTTTAAGGAAGGACTCTAAATTCGTCTACATCAATCTGAGGAGTCTAGATCTTCACTCACAACACATAGAGCATTCTAAACTCATCTTTATTTGTTTAGCTCTATAAGCTTTCTTATATCTACATTTTGAGCAGTGTGTTCTATATTTTATGCACAAAATAACTCCAGGGATGAACTAGAGGATACTAAATCCTCACACCAAACATCTTACACTCCTATAGCCCACATAAAAGTGTGGAAGAGGTCAAGTGTGACCTGGACAGCCTGTGAGCTGTTGTTGTTTAGATTTCACACGTAGAACTGTGGTAGAGTTCTGAGGACCTGGACAGTCTATGTACTGTTTTAAAACCCCGATACATGGTGTGGATCATTTTTATATATATAGTTTTGAGAGGAATACGTATATTCTAGAGACTATACCTCTTGCTTAAATCTGTTGTGAATTTATATTTTACTTTCAACTATATCTTATATTCCGCTGCTAATTACATTAAATATAAAGCTATTTTAAAATAACTCTGATAGTTAAACTAGAAAGTGTTTATAACATTTTTTAGCTGATAAGTTAGTTTCAAAAGTTAATTAATCTTCATATTGAGTTAACAGAGAAATAATCAATCTCTTGAGATACTAATTGAAAAATTAAAATCTTTATAAATTCACTACAATTTAATTTTTATTGAATTTGGGGGATTTTAATTATAAATTTTTTAACAGAAATTTTTATTAGAACTCAATTCACCCCATCTTGAGTGTCCACTCTGACCAACATTTGGAATCAAAAGTGGTTATTTATTAAGTATTTACAAACACTCTGTTTGTCAACTGTGATTTGAGTTGTATCTTAAAGGTAATGAATTTTTGTTAGTTAGAAATGTTATCTCTTTAAATATATTTTCAAAAATATAATAATGGTTAACATAATAGAAGGTGCTACTACCAATAGGCCACATTTTATTAATGGTGTTAATTATGCCCAATGGAAACTGAAAATGAAAATTCATTTAGAGAGTATGTGATTTTACATCTGGACTGCTGTAGAGACTCAACATAAGATTCCAGAAACTGAAAAAAATACTTGGGATAAACCTAATAAAACTGATTACAACAATAATTTCAAAGCAATGAATGCCCTGTATTGGGCTTTAGGAGATGAAGAATTTAATTGAATATCTTCTTGTAAAACTGCTTTTCAAATTTGGGATACCTTGCCTATTTTCCATGAGGTAACAAACAATGTTAATGAAATGAGATTGAATAACTACAATATTAAGTATGATAATTTAAAAATGAAGCCTGATGAACCTATTTCTGACATGTATCTCAGGTTAAATGAGATATTTAATTCAATGTGATCACTGGGAAAGGTTGTTCCAGCAAAGGAGAAAATCATGAGGATACTAATATGTTTTCCAGAAAGTTTGAGAGGCACATCAGTTTCAATCAGAGAATTATGTGATATAAGTTCACTACCTGCTAAAGAGTTGATTGGTATGTTAATGATGTATAAAGAAGAACTAAAGTTAAACAAAAAAAGATGATGAACCAAGAAATAAATCAGTAGTCTTCAAGACCTCTGCTTCAAAAAATAAGGACAAAGAAAAAATTCAATGTGAAAGTGATATCTCAAGCTGTGATGAAAGTGCATCTGATAGTGATGCTGAAATGGCTCAGATAGCCAGACGATATAAGAAGTTTTATTTAACGAAGAAGTTTTTAAGAAAATCCAATTACAAGGGAAATTATGACAATAAAAGTCATTGGATGAGAGATTGGAAAAGGACAGATAAAAGTGATGACATAGTCTTCTACAAATGCAAGAGGAAAGGACATGTGAAATATAACTATCCAATGTAAAAATAAAAGAAGAAATATGATTACAATGACAAAAAATATAATAAAGCAATGAACGAAATATAGAGTTCTTGTAGAAAACAGTTCAAGTGATTCTGACACCATTCAGGATGAAAAATCTCAGAAAGCTAATATGTGTATCCTGGCAAACACATCTGAGGTAACATTGGATACTCCAGTTTTAAACTCTTATTCTTCTAGAGATAATTCTAATTCTAATTTTGAAAACATGTCTAGTGAAGAATTATTTGAATATTTTAATATTCTAGAGGATAACTACAATGAGCTGAAAGATATGTACAAGTCATTAAAGAAACAATATACCTTTACTAGTACTATTAAATATGAGATTAATAGAAAAAAGAAAAAGAATACTCTACTATTAATGGAAAATACTGAACTCAAACTGTCTAATGAGAAACTCAAGAAGGATCTAGAAAATTTTACTAATGGAAAGACCACTATTACACAAATGCTGGGAAAACAAGTTGCACCAAAATATATTACTGGTTTACGCTATCATCCTGGATAGAGACATACTACAAAGAATATATTTATTCCAAAATCAGGATAGTATGCTGCTACTACCAGTTTTGGAAATTCCTAAGACTCAACCAGTTATTCACACAGTTATAGATCAAATAATGTTTATCTTTCAATAATTTTTGAATCAATTGATTATATGAGACCCATTAGACACATCAGGGTACCAAAAGGTTTTCTTGCAAACCTGTCTGGTCCCAAGAAAAATTGGGTATCAAATTCAATTTTTGATTAAACCTGTTTTATAGGAAACCTTCTTAAATAGTTCCTATAGGATAACATGGTACATGGATAGTGTATCTTCAAGGCACATGACATGGTATTTTTCATGATTCAAGAGTTTAATCAAGGTCGATGGAGTAAATGTCACCTTCGGTGATAATTCAAAAGGAAAAATCATCTCATTAGTCTAGACTGGCAACACTGATTCAGTTTTAATTTTTAAAGTATTTTTTATTGATGGATTAAAATACAACCTGTTAAGCAATTATCAGTTGTTTGTTAATGGTTTCAATGTTTTATTTGAAAATGATGCTTTCCATTTATATGATTCTAAAAATGTTTTGGTATTTACTACCTTAAGAAATGAAATTGTTTATGCTGTAGATTTTAATTATTTATCCAAATAAAAGGTTACTTGTTTAAATGTTTTTCATAGAGAATCATGGCTATGTCACAGAAGATTATGACACTTCATTGTTCATTCACATAATAAACTGACTAAAAATAATTTATTTAGAGAACTGCCTCAACTGAAATTCTCATCAGACAATGTTTTCACTCCCTGTCAAAAGGGAAAGTAACATAATGTTTCATTCAAATTAATGAAAAAAGTTTCAAGTTATCTACCTCTCAAGTTGGTTCACGTGGACATGTTTGGACCTTATAGTGTTTGTAGTTTTAATGGGAAGCACTATGTCTATGTCTTAGTAGACGACTTTTCTTGATACACTTGGGTATACTTTCTTGCTCACAAAAGTGAATCTTTTTATTATTTTATTAAATATTACAAGTCCCTAGAAAACCTAAGTGGACTTAAAATTAAGACCTTGTGAAGTGACCATGGTCTTGATTTTTAAAATCATGAGTTTTAATCTTACTGATCACTCAATTGCTATAGTCACAACTTTTCTTCCCCTAGGAAACCTTAACAGAATGGTGTAGTAGAAAGAAGAAATAGAACCCTTCAAGAAATTGCAAGAACTATGATTAATGAGTATGACCTACCTATTTACTTCTAGGAAGAAGCTTTATATACAGTTTTTTATATTATAAATATAGTCTTGATTAGACCTATTCTCCATAAGGCCCCTTATGAACTGTGGAATAATAGGAAACCTAAAGTGAGTTACTTCATAGTTTTTGGTTCCAAAGTTTTTATTCTTAATACTAAGGATAATCCTGACAAATTTTCTTCTAAAAGTGATGAGGGAATATTTCTAGGTTACTCTATAACTAGTCAGACTTATAAAGTCTTTAAAAAAATAACCAAATGTGTGGAATAATCAGTACATGTCAAATTTGATGAAACTAATCCACATGAACCTAAGTCTTCCCTTGAGAATCTTGAAGAAGATATGTATATTTTGGACCATTACGATAAAATCAGTGAACCTACTGTAAAGACAACCAGTTCTGGAAATATTCTAGAATCTACTACTAGTGAACTTGATCATAGAGAAGAACCTGAAATTTCTAGTCCTACCGTTACCAGATTAACTAGGATTCTAAAGAATCATCCTTTAGATGATGTTGCATGTAATCTTGATAGTGGGATGATGTGGCCTTAAAAACACATGTTTTTCCACATCTTATTAATTAATTTTTATTAATTGAATTACTTATTTTTATACTTTTTAATTAAAAATTGTATTTCTTGTATTTTTATTATTAACATTAATAAATATTCAATTTTTATAATTAATTGTATATTATAAGCCTTAAGATAATCAATTTATTTCTTACTTTTATTTTATATCATAATTACTTTTTATTTAGTTTGGTATCATTGTCTACATATCTAATAATTTAACAATAATTAATTAAAAAAATAGGTCTGCTTCTACACATAATTAATGTGATCTTACTTTAATATAGTTAGTATTAAAAATTAATTATCTTTTGTCTTTTGATATTTCATTAGTTACCGATTAAAGTTTTAAAATAAATTAAATTTATTCATGTTTTATAATTTTAAGTCCATACACAATTAAATTATTCTATAAGAGGATAATTAACTATCTATGTTAATTAATTTAGTTTTTTATAGCTGCAATAATTTAACGTTTTTATTTAAATGTTTTATTTTACATTAATATTTAATTAGTAAGTTGTTTTTTAATTTTAGTTTTAATTTTTTAGCAATTTAAATTTATTTATTGTCGTTATTAATAAATTATCTTATGTTGATTGGTTTTATAAATTTATTAATGTCTAAATCTTATTTAATTTTTCAATTGTTTTAATTTAGATTTAGTTTTTATTAAATACTTTGTTTATTTTTTATTTAAGTTTGAATTTTATATATTTAAATTTTTATTCTTGTTTTTCACAGTCTCATCCAGAAACTCCTCACAGACTCACCGTTTCTTGCCACTACCACTACACACACCTGTTCATGGCACCAATAATCCTACTTCACTGTCTCACCGTTTCCAGGAGAAGTGGTGGCATCGTTTATCTGCTCATGGACTCACTATGTCCTGTTTCATCTGACTTTGCTTTTTATTCCCAGTCATTCCGCAAGGAGGATCCACCACCTGAGCTGAGTCTCCACTTTAGGATAGGATCCGCACCACTACTGGAGTCTTCTGTCATGCCCTCTTCGCTGCACCTGCTAGTTTTGTGCCGCCACTGGAAGCGGAGGAGCTTTGTGCAGTGTTTACAGAGATCTGTCACTGAATGAGATCACCGCCGGTGAGGATTGTTGAGTCTGAGCTGTGATGTTTCATCAAGCCATTCCATATCCACATACCCACTACTAATGTTGAGGGTTGTCATTGGCTAAGGTGAGTCGAGGCCAGTTCGAAGGAGACGTGTTGCCATCGCTAGAGGAGGAAGAAGCTGAGAAGCTGTTGCATATCAGCATACCCATCGTTGGAAGATTGAGGAATCGGAGTTGTTGATCAGAGGGATGTATCGCACCACCCGTTATATAGCCAAGCTAGAGATATCCGCACCTGTTGGATTCCAACAGAGGATGAAGGGTGAACCATTGTTGAAGTCTAGAGCAGGTTGCGCCACACCGTCCGCTGCGGTGGCACGGTGGAGAAGGAGGAGAAGCACGCTGTCATGGGTGTGCGCTGCTGCAAGTTGAGGGAAGCTGGACCTGTAGCGTCGTGGAGTAGGAGGAGTCCGCCGATTACCAGGAGGAAGAAGAAGATAAAAAATAAAATAAAATAAATAATTAATAGATTAAAATAATATTAAAAGTAATTTAAAATGAAAAAGTAATAGATTAAAAAATTAAAGATAAAAAATCTTTAGTTAGTCAAATGAATTGATTAGAATTTATATAGGTTATAATTATTTAAAAGTAATGAATCAAATTCTAATTATTAAAATAAACTAATCAGATTAATCTATTAAAATAATTTCTTAAATAGTAATAATAAAATTATTAATACAATCTAAAATATTATCTTAATTACGTATTTATTCATGTCGTCAATTTTTAATTAATTAGTTAAAAATGTTAAACTAAAATTTTTAGTTTTCATCAACTTAATTTAATTAAAATATTTTTAATTAAATTATGTTTTACCATAGTATTTTTAAGTGAATAGTTTTATAAATAATGTAAGTAATAATTATCAATTAACTTATGTTAACTTTGAACGAGTAATATAACACTTACCTTTATAAATAACCATTTTTTCATTATTTTCATTCACATATATTTATTTTCTATTTTAACATTGCAGGTTCATATGGGAATTGATTTCCCGTCCAAATTCATCTAACTATCCCACCAGGAGTTAGTTATGAGGGAATTTCTAGCGCGACGTTCCAGTCACAAAAGAAGAACATGTGTGCGGTAAACAACTAAGGGATTTTTGAAGTCGGTTGATTTGGTTGGTTACAAGGATCAGATGACAGGGGATTTAAAATAGAGAAAGCAGCAGAATTTGGGGGGGACTCTCATTTTGATTCCACAAGCACATCTTTTGAGAGCGAAGACTTAGAGAGATACTCTCACGAGATAAGAAGAGCAGTTTGGAGATGCATGAGCTAGCAGCGGTTCATATGTTTCGTCCTTGAGGGAGAATCATTCTTCTTCTGTTTTAATGTTTTACTTTGTATTTCTTCTATTAAAGTGAATACGATCATAGTTTAGCTTTTTTTGTTCGGGATGTTTTAATTCTACTGGATTACTTTTTTTCATTCATTTAAATTTCCTTCACTTAGAATTAGTTTCTATTGGTGAGACTAAATCTGGTTCTCAATCCTTTAATTGAATTTTCACCTTCACATGTTTCAATTTCCCAATCATTGATCTTTTTTCGAGATCGATCATGGATACATCCCATCAACAATATAATTTAGACACTTTAGAAACATTCGGTGAGATAGTTTTCTGATGTTAATTTTTTAATCAATTTTCTAATTGGAGTTTTTTGAAGCGGAGAACATCATAATCTTCAATGTAGTGTGTTAAATCTTCTGCCGAGGCAGTTTTAACTGATCATTTAAAGGTAAGAATTCAATAAAATGAAGAACATACTGTTAAACCAGTGGGTTTCAAATCTCTTGAGCAATCCTTTTGACTAACACTCAGCACTCCTGTTCCACTTTTGACACTATTTATTTAGCATTTTTTCAGCTGTTTCGTATTCTATTTAGGAAAAAGTTGGTTTTTAAAATCAGTTTTGTTGTTTTCATTTCATCATAAATAAAATAATAAAAAGATATAAAATGTTTAAAATTAAGTAAATGTTTCCCCACTGTTGTTAATAGTGGGGTTGTAAAAAACCTTAGAGCACTCATCTGGCTTCTCTGTGGATCAACCATACACCACTGTGCTAGTGTAGGAGTATTAAATGTAATTTTCAGGGTTGTGAAGACCTCTGACCTGCATCAAAATTTGGTGCCGCTACCAGGGAAGGAACGCACTGAGAGTCTATGGTTTGAAAAATATATAAAAACAATTAAAAAAACACTAAAAAATCATTAAAAAATCACTAAAAAACTGTGAATTTGAATCTGCTGCTTAACTTAAATTATGAAGAAGTTATGTTTGAATTATTTTTGTGAGCTTGATATAAAGAATTTTAAAAAAATATAACATCTTCATAATTTGAATCAACCTAGACATTACTATGTATGTTGTGGAGATTATGGACATACTGCTTGGTAGTGTGTCTATAACTAGCCACAACAGACTTCGTTCATTGAAGAGGATGAAAACATTGAACATAGTCCTAACACCCTAGCTAAAACTAAACTCATTGATTGTTAATTGGATTCTAATGTGGAACTAATTAACAATTGGTTAACTAAAATCCGTGAAATTCAACTTAGAGATTCTCAAGAGCGAGATCAAAGAATGAAAAGATTAGAAAATATGATTTCGAAATTACAACAAAGGGTTAAAGAAGTAAAATAATTTGAAGAAAAAGAAAAAGAAACAGATTTTAAATGATTTGAAAATCAAGTGGAAGAGGAAAGTTAAAGTGAAACTGGACAAGAACCAATTTACATTGAAGAATCTGAAATTGATGAACCAAATTTAGAAATAACCAACTCATTAAATAAAGAACACATTTTTGAAAATCCAATAAAGAACATTAATGGAATTAGGTTGGACATTTTTGACAACAAATTGAAACATATTGAAAATGATAGCCCAGTTCTTTTCATAATTCCCACACATGAGAAAAATCGCCATTTTAAGAGTTTTGAGAGTGAAGTCACTTGGGTAGAAGTCAAACATGAAACTAAAGACCTGAATGCTAAAAACTCTTCACCAAACTTTTCTAATTTTGTAAACAATGAGTTTGAACATGAAATTGGGAACACATTGGAAGAGAACCTTGAGCTGGATAATATAGATTCTGAAATATTTGAACTTGAACTGAACACTTCTCTTCCATGTTTTGAAACTGTAAACACAATAATTTCTGAAATTTTGTTGGTTGATGAGGATGAGGGAATGATATTTGAAGAAAATATAACTGATATGTTTTCATTTACATTTTCTCATACTAGTAACTTTTCTGAATCATTGTGCAATGAAATGGAAATTAGTGTTGGCCTTCTTGAGGATAATTGTCTTAATTTGAACATTCTGGAAACTAAATTTATTGATTCTGAATTGGACATTACTCCTCCTGATTTAAACTTTTTGCAACACTCAAATGACTTTGTTTTAGAATGTGAGCATTTTGAATTTGAACATAAATAGATGACGAGAACACACTAGATGATGGTTGTAGAACTGATTTGTTAGAAGCAGTAGATGTTAAATGTGAGTTAAAAGATGAGGATCTTTTGGAAGAGATTTATAACATTGTTAGACCTGAACCTATTTGTGAGAAAATAAATTCTCTTCTTTTTTATCACTTCTAGTTTCAAATTTGAAGGTTTCTAAGCCTTTCCATGATTCTGATAGTAGTCTATAGGGGTAAACAATCGTGAGTTCTGTTGTACGTTATTCTTTTCAGCACTCTATTAAATCCCCTCTTGAACCTACTATTCAGTATTAACCCATTTTCACCTTTGAATTTGGACCTCTTAGTGTTGAGAATAATAGATATAGTTATGAGTTCAATGTCACACCCTTTGAAGCACCTAGTTCTATGTTGTCCCTCCATGTGAATTAAAATCTTGAAAAATCTAAAACAAAACTGGAAGCTGAAAGCACCATGATCACAACTGTTAAAAGGAATTTCATTGGGGTTTTACTGGATATGAGAGTTTGGTTTCAGTTTTCATAAGTCTTGGTGCCCAAAATGTTCATTTTTTTGTCAAAAATAATTGGTCCAAACACATGTGGTGTTTCCCGTTATGGAAACCACATCCACCGAGTGACTACAGTTAGTTCTAGGTGAGTCTGTATGGGGACTATAAACCTAGAACTGCATGGGAGGCAACCCATGGTTTTTCTTTTTTTTTCAAAAATAAATGTAATTAAATAAAGTCTAACTGAATACTTTAAATTCAGTCCTTCCTAGGAGTCAACCCATGATCTTTATTTTGTGCTTAATTTTACTTCTGTTCTTGTTTTACCTTGAATAAAGTCATGTTGTGCTGCCTCATGTATGCACTGTATATACTGGTTATTTTTCCTGGTTTTCATGCTTTGTGTTTTTAGGATGCTGCTATTGTGTAATAATGGAGTGGATTTCCCATGATCATCTCTGGACAAGAACTTAGTCAGGGAAGTACTTCAACATTTAGCTTTTATTTCTGCTCCTATTTTTTATAAATAAAATTATACTCACTAAAAATTATGATTGTTTAAAAAATAAGCTACATGTGTTCTGAAAATTCTGATACATTTTTTCTCTATAGAATTATGCTGTATATCTTTCTACTGAATTTTTAAAATTCTTCATATGTTTAAAATCCTGCACGTATTGGAATGCAATTATTCTGGTTGTCACTTCTTAGATTAGAAATAATTCATGTGCCTCTTGTTGAAAAAATTGAATTTCATAATTGTTAATATCAACCAATGCTTGAAATTAAGTGTGGGGGGGTACATGTTTGCTGGTAGTTGTGTTTTTCATTTGAACTGATTAGTCTATTAGGTGTTTAGAATGAATTTTTCTGTTATATTGAACACCCATTTGAATCATACTTTGTTAAAATGCTGCACCCTATCCACTCTCCATCCATAATATGCATGTCTTGTTTGAACGTGAATTGAAAATTTGTTTCACTGGACTTAGATGTTTATGAATATTTTTGGATATGAACTTGGTGATTATTTATTCATTGTGGAAAACAATATTTTTGAACTTCATTGAGACCCTTTATACATGTCATAAATCTGCTTAATTGAAAATCTGTTCTAAACCTTAATTGTTTAATTGTTATTCTCCACTTTTGTAGTCAAATTTGGGGAAACAGCTAGGTTTTATGTTTGGGGGAGGGGGTCAATTCATGACGGTTCCAAACTATTCTTTAATGAAACCCCATCATTTCCCACCACATTTCAAACTATTTTTAAAAAATTGCAAAAATGGTTAAATGTTTTCAAAATTCTTGCATAATTTTAGGCTTTACACTTTTCTCAAATATGTCTAGCCTTTGGAAAGGTTTCTTGCTGATAGTTCTGATTTGAATTGAGTCTAAAATTAATGAGGTTGGATGATTGCTGATTGGTCTTGCTTAGAGGTTTGATGGTTATTTGGTTTAGGATCTACATCTCGAAGTTATATGGGTTAAATGTTGGTGGAGATATGATCATAACCTTTGGAACTGGACGTTTGATTCTTATTCTAGGGGCCTCTTTCATATTTTAATTATTAAAATTAGTTGCTTGAATGAGCTAATGTAAATGAATTTTATATAAATCTTTTGAAACTAGTGTAGTTTGGGCATCTGGGATCCCACGGTGAGTCTCTGAGACCATGGAAGTTGGGTGTGTTTCTGTTTACTTAAAGCCCCATGTTCACCTTGAATAAATGCATTGCACAGTTCTGAGCACAATGATACATGGCATGGGACAAATAAATAAACTGTTTAGGGTAAAAAATGAGCTCATTTACGTGAGGGTAATGATGAATTCCAGATGAAGAAGGGATCAATTGGTTTATATGGGAATCACTTATGTTGTATCATTGAGGCTATTCACAAAAAAATAATTATTCTTTGAAACTTGGGATATGAGTCAATGTACAAGGTTCATCTGTTTATGTTCTTAATTCCAGGTAAATTTTACCTTTTGTCACCCTCGGACCATGGACTTAAGTTTGGATTGAAGTTAATAACTACGTTTTACCACATATGAGGCATTAAATCTTCATTGATTGATGATTCATAGTTTTCAAGACTTCCAGTGAATATTTCCTTAAGGCATTGTTCATATGAGAAATTTTGTTTCTCAAATCCTAATGACATGTTTTTGAAGTCCTCTGTTTAATGTTCTGGACATGATATAGTTTAATCTTAATCATTAATACCATACTTTTGTTTTTCAAAGAAAATAAAACATGGGATTATTTGGGGAAAAAGAATGTTTAAGTGTGGGGGAATTTGATGTGGCCTTAAAAACACATGTTTTTCCACATCTTTTTAATTAATTTTTATTAATTTAATTACTTATTTTTTGTACTTTTTAATTAAAAATGTATTTTTTGTATTTTTATTATTAACATTCATAAATAATCAATTTTTATAATTAATTGTGTATTATAAGCCTTAAAATAATCAATTTATTTCATACTTTAATTTTAGAGCATAATTACTTTTTATTTAGTTTGGTATCTTTATCTGCATATCTAATAATTTAACAATAATTAATTAATTAAATAAGTCTACTTATGCACATAATTATTGTAATCGTAATTTAATATTGTGTGTATAAAAAATTAATTATCTTTTGTCTTTTGATAATTCTTTTGTTACTAATTAAAGTTTTGAAATGAATTAAATTTATTCCTATATTATAATTTTAAGTGTATATTCAATTAAATTATTCTATAAGATGATAATTAACTGTCTATGTTAATTAATTTATTTTTTTTATAGCAGTAATAATTTAACGTTGTTATTTAAATGTTTAATTTTAATTTCATGTTACATTAGTTAGTTTTTTTAATTTTAGTTTTAATTTTGTTGCAATTTAAATGTATTTATTCTAGTTATTAATAAATTAACTAATGTTGATTGGTTTTATAAATTTTTTATAGTTTACATCTTATTTAAGTTTACAATTTTTTTAATTCAGATTTAGTTTTTATTAAATACTTTGTTTAGTTTTTATTTAAGTTTTATGTTTTTATATTTAATTTTTTATTCTTGTTTTTTACTGTCTCTCCATGAAACTCCTCAAGGATGCACCGTTTCTTGCCACTGCCACTACACACACCGGTTCATGGCACTCTGAATCCTACTTCACTATCTCACCGTTTCCAAGGGAAACGGTGGAACTGTTTATCTGCTCACGGACTCACCGTGTCCTTTTTCATCCGACATTGCTTTTCATTCCCAGTCTTTCTATAAGGAGGAGACACCAACTGAGCTGAGTCGCTGGTTTAGGAGATGTTCTGTGCCACAATAGGAGTCTGCCGCCACGCCTTCTTCACTGAACCTACTAGTTTTGTGCCTCCACTACATGCAGAGGAGCATTGCATAGTGTTTACAGAGATTCGTCACTTAATGAGATCGCCACCGGTGAGGACTGTTGAGTCTGAGTTGTGCTGTTTAATCAAGCCATTCCATATCCGCATACCCACTATTGCTGTTGAGGGTTGTCATCGGCTGAGGTAAGTTGATGCCAGTTCAAAAAAGACGTGTTTCCATCGCCAGAGGAGGAAGAAGCTGAGAAGCAGTTTCATATCAGCATACGCATCGTTGCAAGTTTGAGGAACTGAAGTCACCGACCAGAGGGATGCATCACACCACCCGCTGTGTAGCCGAGCTGGAGATCATCGCGCTTGCTGGATGCCACCGGAGGAACAAGGTTGAACCGTTGTTGAAGTCTTGAGCTGGCCATGCCACACCGTCCGTTGTTGTAGCACTGTGGAGCAGGAGGAGGAGCACACTATCGTGGGTGTGCGCTGCTGCTAGCCGAGGGAAGCTGGACCTGTAGCGCCGTGAAGCAGGAGGAGTCCACCGATTTCAAGGAGGAAGATGAAGATAAAAAATAAAGAAACTAAATAATTATTAGATAAAAATAATAATAAAATTAAAGTAAAAAGAAAAAGTAATACATTAATTAATTAATGTTAAAAAAACTTTAGTTATTCAAATGAATTGATTAGAATTTATAAAAGTTATAATTATTTAAATATAATGTATCAAATTCTAATTATTAAAATACACTAATTAGATTAATCTAGAAAATTAATTTCTTAAATAGTAAGAATAAAATTATTAATACAATCTAAAATATTATCTTAGTTAATTATTTATTCTTGTCATCAATTTTTAATTAATTAGTTAAAAATGTTAAACTAAAAATTTTAGTTTTCATTAATGTAATTTAATTAATAACATTTTAATTAAATTTTTTTTACCACAGTATTGTTAAGTGAATAGTTTTATAAATAAAGTAAATAATAATTATCAGTTAACCTATGTTAACTTTCAACGAGTAATATATCAATTAAATTTAAAAATAACCTTTTTTTCATTCTTTGCTTCCATATATATTTATTTTCTGTTTTAACATTATAGGGTCATACGGGAAGTGAGTTCCCATCCAAATTAATCTAACTATCCCACCCGGAGTTAGTTAAGATGGAATTTCTAGCACGACGTTCCAGTCGTGAAAGAAGGGCACGTGTGCGGTACACAACTAAGGAATTTTTGAAGATGGTTGATTTGGTCGGTGACAAGGAGAAGATGATGAGGGATTTAAAATAGAGCAAGCAGGAGAATTTGGGGGGGGGGAGTCTCATTCTGATTCCACGAGCACATCTTTCGAAAGCGAAGACTTGGAGAGATACTCTCGGGAGACACGTAGAACAATTTGGAGATGTAGGAGCCAGCATCGATTCCTGAGTTTCATCCTTGAGGGAGAATCATTATTCTTCTGTTTTAATGTTTTACTTTTTATTTCAGCTATTAAAGTGAATATGATCATAGGTTTTCTTATCTTGTTCTGAAATTTTGAATTCTACTGGTTTACTTTTTTTCCATTCATTTAAATTTACTTCACTGAGAATTAGTTTCTATAGGAGAGACTAAATCTGGTTCCCAATCCATTAATTGAATTTTCACCTTCACGTGTTTCAATTTCCCAATCCTTGATCTTTTTCCGAGATTGATCATGGATACAACACATCAACGATATAATTTAGACACTTCAGAAACAATCGGAGAGATAGTTTTCTGATGTTAATGTTTTAATCAATTTTCTAGTTTGAGTTTTTTAAAGTGGAAACTTCATAAAATTCAATGCAGTGTGTTAAATCTTCTTTTGAAGGAGTTTTAACCGATCATTTAAAGATTATAATTCAATAAAATGTAGAACATACTGTTAAACCAGTGGGTTACCAATCTCTTAAGCAATCGTTTTGACCAACACCCAACACTCTCGTTCCAATTTTGGCCTTGTTTATTTAGATATTCTTTCAGTTGATTCGTATTCTATTTAGTAAAAAGGTAGTTTTTAAAATCAGTGTCGTTGTTTTCATTTCATCATAAATAAAATAATAAAAAGATATAAAAAGTTGAAAATTAAGTAAATGTTTCCCCACAGCTGTCAATAGTGGGGGTTGTAAAAACCCTTAGTGCACTCATCTACCTTCTCTGTGGATCAACCCTTCACCACTGTGCTAGTGTAGTAGTATTAAATTTAATTATGAGGGTCGTGATGACCTCCAACCTACATCAAGGGACATAGACTAGAGCTTCTCTAAGAAACCAGGTTGAACATCAAGCCTTTCTTTCACAGTTAGAACCTAAAAATATCAATGATGCAATCATTGAGGAATTTTAGGTAGTGGCTATGCTAGAAGAATTAAATCAATTTGAATGAAACAAAGTAAGGAAATTAGTTGACAGACCTAAGGACACTTTGACCATAGGAACTAAATCGGTTTTTAGAAATAAAGTTGATGAATCGTGAGATATCATTAGAAATAATGCAAGACTAGTTGCACAAGGATATAGTCAAGAGGAAGGAATAGACTATGAGTAAACCATTTCACCTATAGCTATATTAGAAACTATTTGGATTTTACTTGCCTATTCTACTCATCTAAATTTCAAGATATATCAAAATGGATGTTAAATGTTCTTTTGTAAATGGTTTTATCATTGAAGTCATTTTGTTATACAGCCACCTGGATTTACTACTCATTTTCCAACACATGTTTTTAAGATTTCTAAAGCTTTATATGGTTTTAAACAAGCCCCACGAGTATGGTATGATAGAATTAGTAATTTTATTATTTCAAAAGACTTTTCTAAAGGGATTGCTGATCCAACCCTCTTTATTAAAACAATATGCAAAGATGTTTTGATAGTAAAAATCTATGTTGGTGATATTATTTTTGGATCTTATAAAATTGATTTGTGAATTTATTTATCATAGAATATGAAAAATGAATTTGAAATGAGTTTAATGGGAGAACTCAAATATTTTCTTGGATTTTAAGTTTTTCAAAATAAAAATGGTATAATATTAAATCAAAGTAAATCTACCAAGGATCTTTTAAAGTATTATGGTTTAGATAGTATTAAGGAAAGTGATACACCAATGAGTACTATTTGTAAGTTGGATGCTGATGAAATTGGAAAACCAGTGGATCAAGTCAACTATAAAGGTATGATAGGAGGTTTGCTTTATCTTACTGCTAGTCGACCAAATATTATGTAAAGTGTGTGAATGTGTGCAAGATTTCAAGATAATCCAAAAGAGTCACACTTTTTTTTTGTTAAAATAATTTTCAAATATATTTTACATACTACTAACTTAGGATTATTCTATCCAAAAGGAAAATCATTTGATTTAAGAAGTTACTCAGATGATGACTTTTCTAGTTGAATGTTAGATAGAAAGATCACTTTTGGAACATGTCATATTCTAGGTAAAACCTTAGTATCATGGTTTAGTAAAAATTAGAATTATGTTTCATTGTCTACTGTAAAAGTAGAGTACATTTCTACTGGTAGTTGCTGTGCACAAATTCTGTGGATGAAACATACTTTAATAGACCCCAGATATACATTTAGACATGTATCTATAAACTATCACTACACTAGTGTGATTAAAAACTCTTAGAATCTCGTGTCTTACACTAGGACCAAGAACATTGATGTAAGACACCACATTTTGAGAGATCATTACCAAAAGGGTGATATTACACTTTGTTGGTCAAAAATTCCTCAAGGCATCATTGAACCATTTTTTAGGTGATTGTGCTTGTTGAAATAGTGGACATATGTGTTGTGATTGTTGAAAAAGAAAACGGTGACATAAAAATTTGTTGACAAATGGGGTTTCAGGGTGGCATGTTGAGTTCAAGGGTTGTGTTTAACAATCCATGTTTGTTTCAAGAACACAAACCTAGGAATGAATGATCTAGTGGCAGTAGAAAAAGATCATATACAAGGTGGTGCCATTTTCTAGTGTTTTCCAAATTATTGGGCTTAAAAATCAACAAAAGAAGAAAGTACTTTTTGGAAAAGGGACTTGCGCTCCGAGTACATGAAGGAGAGGAAATTTGGGCGCCATATGTTTTTCATAATCAGAACATCATAATATGGAAATGGAAGAATGGTCGTGCATGTTTTGGAGTTGGTCGCACAAGTGGTTTGCGCGGGAGGAGAGTTATGCTCCGAAGCATGCTTGTCGAGGGGAGACATGCATGCCATCGTGTAGGGTGTAAAAATGCCTATAAATACAGCTCAACCCATCCTCATTCAGTGAAGATTTCAAGACTTAGAGAAAATCAGAGCTCCTGTCACACAGGTGTGGTGGTCGTGCAAGTGGTGGTGGGTCACGCAAGTAGAATTTGTGCGCCAGTTGGTTGTTGCGCGCCCAGGTGGTTTGGGTGAGAAAATATGTGCATCGCCCATGTTTTGAGTTAAGGGAGGATTTTTCATGCATGTTTTTGGAGTGGAATTGTGTTACACTTTTGAAGAAGCGCGATTGTTCTTAGTTGAGCACCAAAATTGGTTTGGGCGTAAAGGGAAGTGAGTTGCGCAAGTTTGGAGTTGCAGAAGCTTGTATCGCGCAATTGGTTGAGGTAGACATGAATACTAGTTATAACATCTTCATCGATACTTGCGCACCATATTAGAGAAGGGTGCCAAGTATCCTTGTAGTGATTCAGGGCTGCGTGGAAGCTAGAAGATTTCCCTATAACCTCAGTGCAAATTGAATTTCATCTACAAGTGAAAGCTGGAATTCAATAGAGCATCTACTTACAATAGAGGATGTATTAATTAGAGATAATGAAGAGACCTAAAGGTCTATAAACAATGAGTGGATCCTTTCTAGAGGAGTGAGCAAAGGAAGAGGAATAAGGTGATTCACTCCACTAGCAGTGAGGCAGAGAGAGAGAAATAGGGAGTGACCCTTGGGAAGGTAGTGAGCTGGCCCTAAACATTGTAAAGGCAGTGAGCCTGGGAATATAAGTGATCTATCCCAAACCATGTAAACAATAGTTTTATTTTAGTGGATTTGGTACATCATCACACTGCCAGTCTATGATCCTTTGACGTAGCCCAGTGAGGGCCAACCAAGTAAAAATTATTATGTCATGTGCATGCATTACTTTCAGTTTATATTGTGAAATGGGAAAGAGAGAGAAGAGTGTTTTTTTAACAGAAAAACAGGATTAGAATGAGATTTAATTTTAAATTAGTCATACCCTGATTTACCCCCCTCTCTCAAGGTATTCAGCCATGTGGACCTAACAGTCCTGAATTTATAGGCACTAAACATCAATTAGAAAACATATTCACCAATCTTTTAAGTTCAAAAAGATTAATTTACATTAGACATGAGTGATGAATTATAGACTTTGTAGGTTAGAAACCTCACCATTAGAATCCTCACTGTCAGAAACCTCACTGTTTGAAACCTCACTGTTTGAAACCTCACTATTAGAAACCTCACTGTAAGAAACCTCACCATTAGCCAGAACTTCACTGTTATACTTCACTGGTATGAACCTCACCATTATACCTCACTGGTATGAACATCACCGTTATACCTCAATGGTATGAACCTCGCTATTATACCTCACTGGTATGAACCTCACTGTTATACCTCACTCTTAGTGGACCTCACCAATAAAAATACATCACTGTTAGGAATCCTCGCCGGTATGTATTACTATTAGCATTGCACTGTTTTTGAAATTTTGTACATTTAGCGGCTGGAATATGTACCATTTGTATTATACTTATTATGATTTATTTATTTATTTTGTGATTCATAATGGATAAAACAGAAGCATTGACCCCATCTCAATCCACCTCAAACCCTTTACCTTCAAGCCTTAGCTCCCAAATATTCGTTTCTTTTGAACCCTATGCCCCTTGATTCGTAGAATGGAAAGAGTGAGGAGACCATCAGTCACCAATATGAATGATGAGGTGAAAGAAAAGAGACTCAAAAGAGAGTCTAGTGGTGGGAGTGAAGTAAAGAAACCTAAAAATCCACACCTTGACCAAAGGGAAATAGTAGTTGAAAAAGAGATATGCGCATAATGGTTGATGACTAGTAAGTCTTTAGTTCTAGAAGTGATGGAAGATCAGAAATGGGTAGATTGCTTCTCGAATAACAATGCTCCTTATTATCCGAAGCTGGTAAAATAATTCTATGAGTTTGTTTGTTTTGAGAAATCATAAGTTGGGAATAAGATGATATCAGTAGTAAAAGGCAGAACAATATATTTTTCTTCTATTGAGTGGGATGAGTGCCTGAGAGATCCACATGAAGAAGAGTTTGGGTATTTCATGAAATCAGTACCTCTGGCAAGTAACATCTTTGAATATGATGCTTCCTTGGAAGAATTAATAGGATATGGCACACCAAAAATGGTATTTGATACAGAAATTGATGGAGAAAACTGGTTACTATTCATGTTCATCCAACATGTGCTAAGTCCAAGAAGAGGGGACTTTGAAAATTTAAAATACCAAGATATTTATTTGTTTCATTTTCGGAGGCATGGTGTCAAGGTAAATTTGGGATGGCTTCTGGTGATACAAATTGAAGATATGACCAGGCCAAAGTCAAAAACAAATTCTGTATTCTTTTCAAAGTTGATTTATTATATGATTAATCTAAGAGGTGTGTCTATGCCTCAGGATGAGACAGTTGTTATGAAGGAAAACATTTGTATTACTAAAATTGTTTGTAAATACATGAAGATCAATTGAAATATGTGGAGAAGAGAATTGGTCAGTGATGAAGGGAAGTTTTTTGATAAGTTTGATCATGTGGATCATCCTTATAGGCCTAAGGATGTGAGGTATCCTGGTCTAGGACCTGATGAAGATGAACCTCAGTATAGTGATGATACTAATAAAGATGATACCTATGTAGCTGATGGAGGGGATTCAGACTGACCTCTTAGTCCAACTGCTGAAATTGTATCATCTGGAAAGGAAACTATGTTGGTAGTAAGTATTGAAGAAGCCAATATTGATGTGGATGACCAGTTTACTCCATAGAATGAAGAAGAAGTCAATGAAAGTGGAGAACATGTTTCTGATAGCTCAGATGATAACACCTGGATTTTCAGTTCATTGATATGAAGTACTGTTGTGACTATAGAGGCTGTTTTGGTTGAGATGGCTGAACCTGCACACATTCCTGATGACCCTCATGTTGGAGAAATGGAAATGTTTGTAGAGAATTCTTCCGAGGAAGACCGAGTTGTTGAGGGTGCTATTTCTATACAGGAGAATGAAAAAAATGAGGGAGAGAATCCAACCAGACATAGTAATGTTTTAGTAGCTATTGAGATTGAAGACTGGGCAGAAGACCCAGGGTTTTTAGTTTGTGGGTAAGACTATCCAGATTCTGAAGATTAGACACCCATCAATAGGCCAGAAGTTAAATATAATATCTTTTCTGAGTTTTTACCTGAGGATGTGGTAAGAAGAGCTGATCTGGACCAGTTGAAGTATGATCTTAAGGCCTATTTTGTGGAAGATATGAGAAGAATGGAATCCTCATTAGTGTCATCCATTAAATATGTTATGAATGACTTAGTGGATAGTATCGTGTCAAAAATAGAACCTGTAGTTGTTCCTGAAAATATGGTTACTAATGCTGATCTTGAATCATTAAAGGCTGAGTTGAGGATACTTGGATTGCATCTGCTGTAGACATAAAGAGATATTTTGTTGAAGGGATGAGAAAAATGGAACAATCTTTAGAACCATCTTTTGGGTGTATGGTGTCAGGACCTGTGACATAGATGATGAATGAGATAAGAGTATGTCATACTCATATTGAGAGATGGACAAGAGCTGTTGTTTCCTTAAGCAGTCTGTTGCTTCGTTAATTACCTTGAGTAGTTCTCAATATCAAATGAATACTGATATCAATTAAATTAAAAGTGTATTAAGCAAATTTGTGGATGTCCTTGATGATTTTAAGAACTCTATCAAAGAGAATGTCAGTACTCAGGATTTTGTTGTCCAATAGCTGATAAGCAACATGACCCAATCATTCTAGGAGACTGTAGTATTCACTGTTAAACATCTAGGTTCACCCAGTCCTTTAGTAGATATTGAGAAATTAATTGTTGTGATGAAAGAGGAGCTTTGTCAGGCTAGTACCAGAAGCTCAGCTGATTCTGTGGTACTGTCTACCTTACGAGATATCATAATATTTGTTCAGGATCATACGAGAGATGCTACTGCTCCTCAGAAATAAATCAAGGATAAGATTGATCTATATTTTCAGAAAGTTAACACCATGCAACATCTCAGCTACCATTTCAATATTTTGTTACAAAACAAGAAGCTACCTCTAGTCACTCGGGATTTCAGAGAACACGTAAGCAAGCTGAGGTAGTTGACTCTTGCTATTGATAAATTTATGGAGAACAAGGATGAATTTATCTCAGCTATGGAGAGAGGAGGAGGAATCATTATGGACTTTAGGAATCTATTACTGCCATTTTGAATATATACCGTACTCCAATCATTGCACCTCCAGTTTTTCTCGCCTCTGCTCAGTCTCCATCCATTTCTCATATGACACCTTCTCAAGCTATCAGAAGCTTGACACCATTGATTACTCCAAGGAGTACCCACTATATGCCAGTAACAGTCTCTATTTCTCAACCTCCAGTGGTGCTTTTTTGATTTCCAAAGCCTGTGTCTACCTCCGAACCCAAATCCAAATCCAACGTGGACATTCAGGAGTGGATTGAATAGTGTCTTATACATTTGATAGAAATAACTTGTACTCTTTTTGTCTTAATTTTGTATTTCTCTGTATCTTTTTTCCACAAGTAATACATATGATCTTATTCGATTTTACCTTCTGTTACTTCTTTAATATTTTGTTTGCTAATTTTTTCAAATCACAAATGGATATAAATATGATAAAAATGGGAACTATGAGAATAATAAAGGGGGATAAATATGATGCATATGAGAAATATGAGCATAATTTATGTTTAACATAATATAATTCTATCTCTGATACGTCTATTTCATACCTCCGATACATTTTCATATATTGCTCTATTTTGTTATATATTTGAAAATTTCATTACTCACACTGAGAAGTGAGACTCAATGTATTTTATACTCCTATCTTAATGATTATTTTGGATTATAATACCATAATATGTGATTATCAAAAAGGGGGAGATTCTTGACCTCATCTGTTTTGATAATCCCAATTATGTTTAAATATATGTTTATAATCCAATATATATGTTAAATTATGTTGAAAAAATATCAAAATATTAATTGGAATATGTTAATAAATGATTATATATGTGTATACATGATTTGAAATAAATATATCTCAATATGGATATGATTTCCATAAAAAATTTAAGTGTTAAGCTTGTGAGTCACTGATACAGAGCTACCGATATAATAAGTCTACCAGTATGAACAAGTCGACTGATATAGATAGATGGCTATGGGTACATAGAATACCAATAATTGAAGGTCACTGATAGACCATGCTTTCTGTGACACAATGTCACTGGTATATAGTTACTGATACAAGCTATTGATACAAATAGACAGACGGACAACTACCGATAGAATAAGTCTACCAGTATGCACAAGTCTGCTGATACAGATAGACATCTACTGATATAATTTTGCTGATACAGATATATGGCTACCGCTAGAAGGAGATACCTCTAGAAGGAGCTACTGATAGAACGAGCTACCGACAGAAGGAGTTACCGATAGAAGGAGCTACTGATTTAAGCGTGATACTATTATAAAGAGTAACAATTACCGACACAAGACCTACTAACTCAAGTCCACCACTAAAGGCTCACTGATACTAACAACTACCAATGAAAATGAGTCACCATATCTCTATAATCTATTTCTATTTATTTGTTTAGCAACGATCATATTTGATGTTTTTAATGCAATAAAAATTAATTAATGATAGTTGTTGGAATGTCAGGAACCGTACCTCGTACCTGTAAAAAAGTAATCATTCCCATTGTCGGAGCTAAAGATATAAAAGGAAAATCAAGCTAATGAACAAAAAGTGTCGAGTAATATAGGTGCAAGTGTGCGATACCTAAACTGAAATTCATAAGGAAGAACACGAGAAAAACTCAATGAACAGTCATACACATCAAGCAGAAGTTTCAAAGAAGAATCTCAAGTGTTACAAAGAATACTCTCTTACTCGAGCTGAAAACCTACAATGGATGAGAAGAAACAGAACCATGACACTCTGTTTAACTTAAAACATCTAAAGAAGGACTCAAAGCTTCATCTACAACAATATGAGGAGTCCAGAGCTTCACTCACAACACATAGAGCATTCTATACTCATCTCTATTTAATTAACTCTATTGTGTTTCTTTTATCTACATTTTGAGCAGTGTGTTCTGTATTTTAAGCACACACTGACTCCAAGGCTAAACTGGAGGATACTAAATCCTCACAAAAAACATCATACACTCCTATACCCCACTTTGAATTGTGGTAGAGGTCATGTGTGACCTAGATAGCCTATGAGCTTTTGTTGTTTAGTTTTCCCATGTAGAACTGTGGTAGTGGTCTGAGGACCCAGACAGTCTATGTACTATTGAAAAACCCCAATCCAGGGTGTGGATCATTTTTATATATATTGTTTTGAGAGGACTAAGTCTCTACTG
Source organism: Viscum album (assembly GCA_963277665.1). Classification (NCBI taxonomy): domain Eukaryota; kingdom Viridiplantae; phylum Streptophyta; class Magnoliopsida; order Santalales; family Viscaceae; genus Viscum; species Viscum album. Next base: position 212,993,028 of record OY728119.1, on the reverse strand, counting down.
GTGACTGAACCTCTTGAATAAATCTTCTATAAATTTATATTTTACATTAAACTATATCTTATATTCCAATGCTAATTACTTTAAATATAAACCTATTTTAAAGTAACTCTGATAGTTAAACTAGCAAGTGTTTATAACTTTTGTTGCCCGATAAGTTAGTTTCAAAAGTTTATTAATCTTTATATTGAATTAACTGAGAAAAAACCAATCTCCTGAGAAACTAATGGAAGAAATACAATCATTATAGATTCACAAAATTTTAATTTTTATATAATTTGAGCGATTTTAATCATAAAGATTTTAACAGAAATTTTAATTTGAACTCAATTAACCCCCCTCGAGTGTCTACCCCATCCAACAATATCCCTTGCAAACTATCATTATTCTAAACTGTAATTTAAAATTTGAATTATCTTATATTGGACATGATTTATGTCCTATAATGTTGTATTAAAATAGGTTTACATATCTAAGCAATTCGTTTATAGTGAAAATTATCATAACACATGAAAGAAATATTCTTTCATTTATGCATCAAAAGTTTAAAACTATTCTCCTATGAAATTTTCAAATGATCTTTAAATCATGAATGATATACATAAAAAATATTTTTTTTTTATTTTTTGGTTCATAAATTATTAATCTCATCATAATATATTTTTTATTCATACATATTTGTAGGGAGAAGATGTAAACTTCCACAAAAACATTTCATGAACTATATTGGTTATTGAGACTCAGATATGGATTCATTGCATCCGTATATATCCCTAATTTATGATTTCTAGATATATTTTTAATATCATGATATTTTTTATCAAATCTATTCCACTATAGTTTTTTAGTTGTGTTATGTAACTTTCCATCATTAATGCACTTATCTGTAAGATATATTAAAATTTTCCCATCATTTGAAAATGAAAATAAAGGATTTAAATGGGGAATTTTTTGATGGTAATAATGTTATTTAGACAATGATTTTTTTGGTACCTAAGAATGAATTAGTGTTTAATTTTTTTTATATCTTATATTATCATGTCCCAAATATTTTAAATTTTGATAAACAATCATATTCATTCCAATACAATATATAATCAGTGGGAAAAGAATGCATATTTTTATAACCCAATACCATGGGCGTAATATTTTATTTCTGTCATAATTGGAATTTGGAATCTCGTTTTTTCCAAGATGTTTCTTTTTAAAAGTTCCTAAAATTCACATAAACTTTTAATTATTCAATGTTATACTCTATCTTATGTTGAATATTTTCATCAATATTAGATTTTTATTTATCTATTATTTCACCATGCTCGATCAAACATTATTAATTATGGATAAAACCATAAAAATGAGATGATCCTTGATTTATAATAAATTTATCATATTCATATTCAAACCCTCCATGCATTGGAATAAAATAACTTATTTTGTTGGTAGATTTAGTTTAAAAAATTAAAATATATCATGAAATATTTTCCTATTCCCCATTGGAACTTTTTAGATTTATCCAATTACGATCCATTAATTACCTTTTCTCACAATATAAAAGGTGAATAGATTAAAACATATAAAAATTTATATATATATAGAAATATAATTTTAAATATAGAAATTTATAATACAAATAGTCAGTAATTGATAACTATTTGATCATAATGAATAGTTATCCTTAATGATAAAAAACATTTCATTGAAAAATTTATTCACAAATGACTAAACATATATAAAAATAAATAATTTAAACATGCATAAATTTTTTAATAAATAATTGTATTAAAAAATATAAAATTAAAAATAATTACAATTTTTATATGAAACATTATTAATGGATGTCATAATTATGACTATAATGATGACTCATCAATTCCAAATTAATTTCCCTCTTAATGGCCAACCTTGCATATTATCGACATTGGATCAGATCTCATGTACTCTATAAATATTGTGAAATGTTAATGATATGACATGGAATTTTCTTTCTACATTGTGTTAAATAATTCTTGTATTATTTTGTATTTTTATTTCCATTTTTCATTATCTTGTTCATACGCATATATAACATCCTCTTTCTCAATGATACTCTTTGCCTATGATCGATCTTATATTTCTGATTTCAAAATGTTTCGCAGTTTCAATCGGCGTTTGATCAATTTCACATCATGTTATCAATATGAAATTCTTATCCTCATTGTGCATTGTGACATCATTGTCTTCATCTCCATCATCGGAAAAAGAAAAATCCCATAAGAAAAACATATTTCACATGTTTTTATAAACATTATTATTTTGACATACTCTTTTGTATGCGCATCGACTCCAGTTATTTGATGATCAATGTAAAAAGGTGAGCCTTATTTTATATTTAATATATTTTTACATTTATTTTTCCCCTAATGATTAATCAGAAAATAATATATGATTTTCCTAATATTTTGCTTTTTGAAAAATAATGAGCTTCTAAAGAGCTGTAATGACTCACAATTAACAAATTTCACTTCATTACTTGGAGAGAATATGTTTGACTAATAACCTATGTAGTAGAGGCCAATAAAAACATCATTCATCAAACGAATAAAAAACACTACACCACCAAAAGTGGTTTAATGATGAACATTACAAACCAGTCGTACGTTGAGTCGTTGAATGATGAACATCGCGTACTCATCATACGTCGATCCTTTGATTGATAAAAATCTTGTACCCATCATACGTCGATCTGTTTATTGATGAACATCATGTACTCGTCCAACCTCTAGCCTTTTAATGATAAACATCATGTACCCATCGTATGTCGATACGTTGAATGATGATCACTGCGTACCCATCGTACGTCGAGCCGTTGAATGACGACCATCGAGTACTCATCATATATTGAGTAGTTTAATGACGTACATTGAATACCTACTGTATATTAGGACGATGTTCGATGAACAATGTGTACTCTTTATATGTAGATATGACGTTTGATGAAAATCCCATACTGATCGTACGCTGAGATGATGTTTGATGAATATCATGTACCCCTGGTACGTTGAGCCTATGTTTGTTGAACATCGCGTACATGACTTATGTTGAGCCGAAGTTTGATGATCATCATGTAACAATTTTACATCGATCTGAAGATCGCTAATCATTCCATGAACCATGAAATCTCATCTCTCTTATTTCTTGTTCACCCAAAAGGTGTCAAGTTTGATTATAATATATAAAGGTTCATGATGGAGATGATGTTTAATTTAAATATTTTTATATATTTGTTTTATTTATTTTCTATTTCTTTTATTTCTAATAAAATGTTTTAGGGAAAATTAGATATTCTTTATGAAAAAGCATAAATATATTTTATATATATTTATCCACCAATGTGGATGAAATTTATGAATTGAGTATTCATGCAATTGTCTTGAAGACACTATAAAATTCGAACAAATAATTTTATTATGTTCCCTGTAGTAAATGAGAATATTTGTTGAAAATTATTTACTTCATTCCCCGAAGTGAATGAAAATATAACTGAGTTTATTATAAATCATTTATGAGGTGAATATTATGTTTTTCGAATGATCATTGTGTTGTATTTATTTGTGAAAAATAATAAAAATATAACCACCAAAAGTTGTTTGATGATAGTGAATATCTTCTGAGAACAATTAATTTTAATGATATTTATAAAAATATTTCATCCCTGACGAATGATATGAAAATAATTTCCTATGACATTATATTGAAGTATAACCTCATTTATCATTTATTATTCCCGCATCAACAATATCAAGGGAAAATTATTATTTATCTTATTCGTATGGATTATGAATATCATCTCATGTAAGTAATCTATCATCTGAAGTGTATGTTATTGCTCATATAATTCATAAATGAAATGATTGAATTCTATAGTTTTCATTATCCGATATATATTATGAAAATGATTTTACCACATGAAGTGGTTAAAATAATGATCATCACAGTAAATAAAATTTATATTTTATGCAAGATGATCATTATTGATAAATAATAAATTGTTATTCATGGATCATGAAATTCTATGAATGAATAACTTCTCCTATATGAATGTAGTATTAATTAATATATCCCATTACATGAAGCGAATGAAATTATTCATGAGAATTATTGATATGATTTGTGGAATCATGAATATTTGAGAGTTAATGAGGTTTGTACAAATGATTAATCCATCATTTTATATATTTAATGTTGTACATGATTTATAATTTTGGATTGCTATGGGGTGTATGTTGTGAAAATAGAAGATTCTTCCAAATTGGTTCTTCCTACCTAATTCTCCAACATTAAAAGATGTGGGGGATCCTATCATAGCTAGATGTATTGAAAAATATTATTTGGTCCCGAAGTTCCAAAATATTTCACCACAAGTTATAAATTATGCAACAATACTCTTGGTGATGGGAATAACCCGTTATGATTATATTATGAATTCATTAACCACAATAAGAGGAAATTATAACAACAAATATGAGTTTTCATAATGAAATATCCTTATGATATTATATGTATCAATCTTGATGAAAAATATTTACAAATATTATTTTGATCAAATGCTTCAAAACAATTCATATATATGTTAGTATATGCTTGTGTAAGTATATTTAATGTTACTGAAAATTAATAAATGACTCCAGAAGAGGGAATATATTCCTTCCTGGTAGTACAAATTCATAATGCGTTGTTATATCTAATGTATCAATGAGATACTTGAATGGTATTCTTGAAAATGAATATCATATGGAGACAAAATAGGTACCTTGATATGTAAAAAGAATTCATAGAAGTGATTATAAATAACTCGTTGTGTATAGTCGATTCAATAATGGTAAACCAAAAGTTTACTGATCCTGAAACTTCAAATATATGGCATAATGGTTTAGTCTATCCAGGGTCAATTATAATGAAATGTATTGATTCAAGTATAAAAATCACTGATGTATTGATAACAGAGTTGACATCCATCGGCGGGATAATGAATAATTTATTTAATGGATTCATATCTATAAAATTATCAATGAATTAATTATCATTAAGTAATTATGAATTCCCCCTGTATAATAATTTACCCTGAAGTACCCATTTTTTAGGTAAATTATTTATATCATTAGTAGCTATTATGGAAATAAATTTACCCTATACTTATGAAGAAGTAAATATGGGTGTTCCCACCAAACATGTGATAAATCTATATGAACGATGTTTCAACTAAATGATCACACGTGTTATTTTCCACTAGTGAGTATACATTCCATGCTATGCATATTGATTAAAATAAATACTGAGTATCATATATTATATGGTCCTGAAAAACCATTGACATGATACTCCCAACACATACATGAATCTAAAGTGTTGAAAATCAATAGTCTTATTATACACACCAGAAGTCTGGTTGAACTGATTATATAAAATATTTTTTCATCATGATTAGACATAAATAAATATATTTTCCCTTAAATAGGAAAATTAATATTTCAGTAAAATTATATCTTATTAGATATTGTCCCTGAAGTTACATTGGTACAAGAAAAATTATGAGATCTAAATCAAATGTTCTTGATGATATATTTTCTATGAATGTTTTTTTAAAGTCATTGATGGCAATTGATTTTGACATATGTAGACATCATAACAATTGGAAAAAATTATTAAAGGAACTTATGAAATGTTCAACATATAATGTTTTGTATTGATTATACAAACTACCAAGAATGTTTCATTTCGATGATCATTTTATGTATATTTAGATATTTATATGAATTATAGAAGGGTTCAATAAGAATTAAGAATATTAATTAATTATGAAAGTTTCACCAAATATGATAAATTATATAGTGAACTAAAAAATATGTATCCATATTAAGTTAAAGAAGAATTTAAATTGAATTTATCATCCCATGGTTTGTATAAATCATTGTATTCATCATATTATTATATAGTTTTTGAAAAAAATATAAAATATTGAAGAGTTTTCAAAAATCAATGACTTATTTGATCATTAAATTACATGTAATTTACTTGACTTTTGAATTAATTATCTTGAATATGAAATGTTAAATCTTGAATGGTTTTACCTTCAATAAATTATTAAATCACCTGCCTCCAAGGGTGATAGATTTCAAACATAACGTGTTGATGAGGAACATTCTTATCCGAGAAGGATTAAATATAAATTCACATTTTATTTATCCCTAAAAGATATACATGTACATGTGCATATGTACATTGCAAATAAATATAAATCATATTATGATGAAAATTAATGTTCTTCCCTATTCAATGAAATGTATAGGGTATAAGTTATTATTATTTCAAAACTAAAAACTGAATGTTTTGATTATGAGTTGATCATATACATTCTATGAGTTAAATGATAATCATTATGAATGGGAGATGTAACTTTTGTACTCTTTTTTCCTTAGTCATGTTTTTTCTACTGGGTTTTCTTGATATGGTTTTTAATTAGGCAACACCGTGGGGACTTGAGGTTATTATACACTTTTTACGTAATCAAGTGTTTTCCTCAGAAGGATTTTTACATGATGAGGTTTTTAAGAGGCAATCATACATCATAAAAAAATATCCAAGTATATGTTATAAATTATTATGGATATCTGTAATTAATGGAATTTTTCGGTCTTCCCGATGAGTTTTAATTTTTAATTAGACCATTAATTATTACCTATGGTCTTCCTCCGATGTCATGAACACATAATGAAATAATAATATTAATTGATGTCTTGAGTACATAACTAAATTATATAATAAGTGGGAGTTAAGAACGCTTCACACTTTTTCCCTTCATCAGGTTTTTCCCACTAGGTTTTCCTTATATGGTTTTTCATGAGGTATCATGACATGGAATTTATTTATTTTGGCGTCACATTTTTTCCACAACGTTTTTTAAGTGAATATTAAACAAGGTTCCATGAAATTATGACATCCAATGGGGAGTGTTTTGAAATGATATTAATGGATGTCATTATTATAAAGATAATGATGACTCCTCAATTCCAAATTGTTTCCCCTCTTAATGGCCATACTTTCATATTCTCACCATTGGATCCGATCTCATGTACTTTATAAATATGGTGATATGTTAATGATATGACATGAAATTTTGGCTCTATATTGTGTTTTATACTTCTCATATTCTTTTGTATTTGCATTTCCATTTTTTATTATCATCATCATATGCAAATATGACATCCTTTTTCTCAGTAGTGTGCTTCGCTTATGACCGATCTTATATTTCCAGTTTCATAATTCTTCACGGTTTCAATCGGCGTTCGATCAATTTCACACCATTTTTTAGTAAAACCTCATATATATAAAAAAATTATAAATAAAAACATGGAGGAAAGAAATATCAAGAAAATAAATTACAATGATAATAAAGTTATAAATTAAAACAAATATAAATACAAATAATTCTTGAAAAATATATATAGAAAAATATTTTATAACAAATAAAAGTTGAAATATAAAAAAATTATAATTGATTATAAGATTCGAACCAAAAAATTAATGGATGAATAAAATTTATAACTAAGAGATAAATAATTTATCCAAAAAAATAAATATAAATACTTAAGAAATTTGAATCTAGGTAATAGGAAAAAGATCCTAAATTCCTATAAAATCACTTTAATTAAGTGGAAATAATGTAAAGTATGTCGGATTGTAAAAAATGGGAGAAAAAATAAGTAAAAAAATAACTAAGAAAAACATTGAACAGTGGTTTCATGTCGATTGAGATAGCTCGAGTTTTATGAAATAATGATGAGGGATGAATGATTAATGAGAAATTTTTTTGAAAAAATGATTAAAATATAATTCAATACATAGATTAGCATCATCAAAGTTCTTCAGGTGTTGTCAAGTGGCATCGTCAGTCGATAGGAATAGATTCTATAACAAATTGAGGATTTCACGGTCCATATGTATTTTAAACACATTTATCTTTGTTGTTTTTGCAAAAATGATTCTGAAATTAATTTTAAAAATCCTTTAACTTTGGGTTTTTATAAAATCTATCTCAAAAGGTTTCATAGATTACATGTAATGTTGTTTTTATAAACAAAACTGATGTTTAATGTTACAAATATCACAATTAACAATAGTCTCTAAAAAAACAATGTTAAATCCCAACATTGGAAGCCCTATTTCATCTAGTGTGTATATTCTTGAATCAGGATGAATGTAAGAAGTTTGGAGGCATATGTTGAGAAACCATACAATGTTTTATATTTTTAAAATTCAAGCTATAATTTTATGTTTCACATTGTGAATAAAAGATATTGAAATGTGGAAAAGGAAAAAATTACCTCAATATATAATAAATGTTTGGATGATTCATATGTTATTATCAAAAGGAAGAAAAATAAAAATTAACTCAAATACAATCGGTCACACTATGATATTGATGGCCACACCTTGAAATATAGATCCTGAAAAACCCAATTAAATGTTGAAGACTTCACTACATAAGAATCATCATAGAATTAATTTATTTTTCATACAATTTGAATGTATGAATTATAATTTATTATGATTTCTAGGTATTTGTTACATTTTAAACATATTCATCACACCCCAAAAATGGAGAGAGGAATTTTAGATGTTTCTAGATATCTAGAGACACATGCACTATGGAAGTCATGTCATAACATAATATGATCGATCATAAAATATAATTATTAGGATTATGTCATGGATGATTACTATAAAAAACCATAGTTCAATGATTCTTACATTTAATATTTTTTAACAAAATAAAATTGTATTGTACCATATATTTATATATCGTACTATGACTCATTTAGTTAATAATGGTAGTTAAAATAGAATCTATTCACATTGTAAGGTATAACCCCACAATTTGATTTTTACAAACATTAAATTAAAAGAGATTGTGTGATATGATTTTATCAATTAGGTTCATTAATTAATATAATTTATACTAAATAATTTTTTAATTTCAGTGGTATAGATGAACTGGGATTTTATTTAATGGATTAATTTGAATAAAAATAAGATGAATGTTGATTGTAGTTAAAGGTTATAATTAAATATTCAAAAATTATTTGGACATGTTATAATTATTTTTATAGAAGTTAAGTAAGACTAAAGAATTGAAGAAATTTTTATGAAAATGGAAGAAAGAACAGAGATTGAACCAATGTGTAAAAAATTGAATATGCAGAATTTATAATTGAGGATGACTAGACTAGATTAAACTGAATATTATAATTGAAATAAATAACGTGTATACATAAAACTGAATATCTAAAACTGACGAGGATATTATCATATAGAAGACCCATTATTTTTTGACCACATATTATTATTTGAAACATTTTTTAGTTTCATATATGTGTAAATTATATACATGTAATGATATTTAAAGCAGTGTGTTGAAGAGATGAAAAAGTTGTGGACTTTGGATAAGTGTTACGCTTATCCCAATATTTTAATCACAACCATTTAAGTAGTGGTTAATTTTCATATCAACACATTATTGATATGTGTACTTTAAATTTAATTCATTATGATTGGATTGAGTAAAATCAATAAATTCTCTTAACTTTAATTTTTTTTGATTGGACCCATAATATAGATTCAATTTATCTTTTCCAACATGGTGAAAAGATCCATTTTTTAAAATATATGAAAATATTTTGGGCCACAATATTGAAACCTTCATCTTAAGGAATACAATGGGATTTAAAGTTGTAAAAAATAAAAGATACAAAATATCCTTAAAATATCACTATGATAAAAATTTCAAATGCTTGTGTCCAAGATGCTCCATGTAGAACTTGAGTAAGATTTTCTCTACCTGAAGGTTGTTTCCCGATCTCGAGGGGTTAAATACTATAACCAAGGGACTCAAGGTGAAATTACTATATGCTTTTTTCACATTATTATACATATATATTATGCAAAACCCCTATAATAAATTAATCCTAAATTTTCCATAAGTCAAACAATGTAGAAATAACCAACCAAATTAAAATAAAATCAAAGGATATAATGAGATAAATTATAAATTAATTCAATATAAAACACACTATATATATATATATCTACAAAATAACTAGAAAAAAATATCAAACTAACAAACCCATGGTTAATTAATTATCCAGACATGGATTAAATCAAATGAAAATAAATTTATGATCGACGATTGGAAGAAATATACCTTTGATAAACTTCAACAAATGAAACCATGAGGAATAAAATTATCTCAATACCATGACCATAAGTGAAACCAACCTATAATGGTCCAACAACTACTCTTATATTATTTTAGTGGATAAAATGTAATAGATGAAGTTACATTTCCATTGAGGTTTTCATGATATGGCTTGAGCATATAATAATCAATATCAAACAACTAATACTATATCAGTAGAGTAGTTATATAATATTTGTATGATTGAACATGTATAATAATATAAGTAAATATATAGAAAACTATTTTAAGTAGTCTCAAACATGGAATATCAACAATGTAGCAATGATACAACTCAATAATCTATAATAAGACACTACAAGTAACTCCATGAATTTGGTGGATCCAAACATGAATTTACATCGTTTTAGCTACTTTAGGAAAGATCATTATCGATATTAATTTAGAGGAAGGGAAATCTTGTATCATATCTTGTCTAGTATGGGGATAGGACAAACCTATTGATCATACCTACTATGTTCACTTCTAGAGTCAAGGGTTATTTTTATTCTATAGAAAGGGAATGGGGTACAAAAAATCAAGGCCACATACGATCACATGGAATAGGGGATTTGGTATAGTTGTCCAGGGCTCAAAAACCAATCACATATATCTATCTAAATTCCAATGGGAGATAGAACAACTCAAGTAGTTTATAATAACAATGTACAATATCTAGTATACACACACATGATCATTATCAATGAAACCAACATGCTATACAAGAAATTTAAAACATTTTATGATCCCTTTACCATCAAAATACCCACATTTTTTATGTTTCATAAAAAAATATACTGACCCTTATAAAATTACTATCAATTCATATGACAATAGTTATTCTCAATATATTATAACTAATTAAATTTCCTACCGTGTTGTACACATCCAGGAAATAACATGATTATTATATTGGAAACACTAGTCATGAAATGTATGCTTAATGATTAAATCACTCAATAAGAAATCAAAGAATGTGAATTTTATAATTTGTAATATAGAAACAAATGCTTCCATAATTATTATTTGACATAGAATAAAATAATATTATATGATTTTCCTAATATAATTTCACGAAGGAATGATACTCAACCTTTAAGAGACACTAAATGAATACTAAAAAGTGAGAAGATAATTTACCATATGGTCAATAATGTAGTGCAGATTAACAAAACATATTTTTCAATATAGGTATACTAGTATTAGTGATCAAGTTATAATTTAAAAATCAATTTAACTAGGGGGTAAACATTATTAGAGATTATATATCCCAATTGTTTATGACCCACTTTATATCTCAACCCACATAAAAATATTTAGAACTGAAAATTAATATAATTTAGTTTTACCTGAATAATCAAGTTTCAAGAGAGAAAAGATAATTGTTGATGAATTATTTTTACAAAAATATTTTAATGAATAAGGGAATGAGTAAGGGAGGAGCTTAGTTAAAAAATCCAATCTAAACACTTTCCAAAGGATAAAGTTTAATAAAATATCATTTACTTTAAAACCATTTTATAATAACCCTTGAAGTTATCAAGTGAAAATGTTAAAACAATGTATTTTCAAGTCAATTAACCAATATCTACCTCAAAACCCAACCATTATATCAACACTAAATCACCTTATTAATCATAGTTTAAGTGTTATTATTTGTCTTATAAATCATTAAGGATTAATTGGGTATATTTGACTTTAATTATAGGGAATGTTTGGAGCTCATGGGAATAAATTTCGGTTTTAATTTGACAAACTAAAATATCCAATAAATGGAGGAATCCTAGCCAACAAGATAATCATAGGTTTTAATATCCACACAATACCATGGTTCCTTATTTTATCCCATATTTCATGTCACGGTAAATCCCCAATACCTTCTGAGAATATGGATTAGTGATATTTTGAAACTATATTTACCTAGTATAAAATTCAATGTAGATTAAGAAACATAGCTCAAGAATTTTAATGAATTTATAAAGTATAAATAGTTTAACAAAAACATTTAATAAAATCATAATGGAAAAAGGTATTCTTTACAATGTGAAAAGAAATACACTTAGAAAATATTGTTCCCATTTTATATATAAAATATCATAAAAACCATTTATTCATATCTCCAAAAAATGTAGATTTGTTATTAATTTAGTAAAACTAAATGTAATAATTATATAAGAATATCTTGAGAATTACTCAGTGATTTGTAGAAACATACTGATATAAATGGTGACATTTTGAAATGAAATACTATAATGACAATCCAAAAAAACTATTAAATAAAAATTCCATTACCTAAAGAACTAAAACACATAACTACCACAAATATGTAATATAAAAAAATCAATGAAAATTCATGTGATGAACCTTAAAAAATATCTAATGAATTTATTAACTCAAATACCCTAAAGAACATCAAATAATCAACTTTAAATTTCACCATGATATCTAAAAACCTAAGAAAAATAATACATTCATCGCCTCTAAAGGAAATAGTAACGAACATAAGTAAACCAACCAATTGATTCTTCCTTGAATTAATAGGGAAGAATGACCCAATTTCTATATTTTATTCCACCACGATCACATTGAATTCAATTCAAAATATCTAACTAAAGAAGATAAATTTGAAAAATAATTGAAGAATATGGGGGTGTAGAAAGGACAAGGGATCCATACCATAAATTTTGGATTGAGAACACACTTGTATTTTCAATTAACCAAGGTGAAAATTGGGAAAGTGGAAGGAGAATGAATGATCCAAGATGAGGGATAGAATTTGGTTTAGAGGGATTGGGGTATGAAGGACAAGGTGAATGGTACATAAGGAGTGGATGTAAAATAAGAATTAATAATCTATTTAAAACCTATTGTGAAGCCTACTAGGTACCCAATGTAACCACTAGAACTATATGGATTTTCCCTACTCTCTAGTTACCAAATGATATCCCCCTTAGTAGTTAGTGACACTTTTAGAGCTAAAATGTAAGTTGTATCACCCAGTACCTCACCTAAACATTGAACCACTAGCCAAAACTGAATCCTTGTATCAAATCATGCGAGTCCTATGAGAAATCATGTGCCTCAATTTTATTTTTAGGGTAAATGAAATGGAATATCACATGGTTAGAGGAAATATTTTGGAAAGAGTTAGATGTGTTATGTATGTTTTCACAAAACCATGATACATTTTTTGTCCATAGTTTCCCAAACCATTAATCTAGACCATGTGTGTGTCCCTTCTATCTAGTATGGTGTGCCCGATTAGTGCATAGTCTAGCACGCCGTGTACCATAACCGTGTGACATAAACTTGTTATAAGAATTTGAAAATCCACTTTGCCAATTTTATGTTTTAATTCCAATTTAGAATTCACCTACCTGTCTTGACATAGGTTCACCAGGGGTCTCGCAAAACCCTCCTCCCTTTCTGTCCTTCATCCATGGAATCTCCTCTATTATTTACAAGGTCAATTTGTATTAGTCTTTGGACAATTTTCTCCTCTTATTATATTACCCTCTTGGTTTCCTAGTTTCTTGGTGGTGTTTTCTCTATTGGTCAAAACCTAGAGGCTACGGTTGTTGTGTATCTTTTGTTTCCTTAATTTTAGGGTATGTGTATTGTCCATTGGGTTTAGTTATTCCCTCCCTTGGTGTTCTATTTTGTTTGCACACCACTGAGGTATGTGTTTCCATCTCTTCCTTTTAGAAGCATACCATTTAATTCTTGATAATTTATAATTAAATTATAAATGCGTTTATTGAGATTTTTATGGGATTGTTTGATTAATTCTGGTGTATTCATGTTATAAAAATTGGTGAAAATGGGTTTCTAATTGGTTCCCTTAATTATGCCTAAAAATATTCATGTAAAGGGTTTGATAAAATTCTATATTTACCTTAAAGATGAAATTGGGTGTTTTTTATTGTGTTTGGATTATGTTTGATGTTGATAATTTTTATTTCATCATGTGATGATCATTTTATGTGTTTTTATTCCTTGTTGTGGTTATGTTCCTATGTGTGAGTACTAATGGATGGTGTTAATGCAATTTGAATGTCTTTAAAATTAATCTTTGGGTATGTTCTTGGATTTCAAAACAAGTTCCCTTGGATTTGGGAATATCCATATGTTAAAGTGGTGTACATAGGTATTGGCATGAAAATGATAATGGATTTATTTAAAAAAAATCCCTTAAACCACTGATTTCAAAGGAAACTCTCCTTTCTCCACCGTTCCTTCTTTATCCCTTCTCCATCCAAATGGATATTTTAAAACCCCTATATATTCTAAATTGTTTATTGGTTTCCAAATGGTCTCAAAATGTGGTTTCAAATGTTTCCATCAATTTTTGGAGGATTTTCAATCTTTAAATTTTGTTTCGTAACTAAATTAGAAAAAGGATTGTTTGTATCTGTTCAAGTTAAATACTGTATATTCCTTGGAATTGGATGTTTTTTTGGAATGATTTTTGTGTTGCAAATTATATGTACCTATGGTATTTTATGGAATTTTGGGATTTTTTTGGGTGCTCTTGTGATGTGATGTCCTATATGGAACTTGTTTATGGATTTATATGTGATGTGAACCTATATAGTAGTGCCTTTGAGTAGAGGGTCATCACAATGGTGGATTCAATGTTTGATCTATGCATGCATGGTGGAAACTATGAGATATTGTTTTATGTGATGCATATGTGTACGTCCCCATCATCCACATATTATTAACATGGGATTATAGGGAATATTCTATAGGGTCGAGTGATAATTTCTTATCAAACATCACTAGATGATTTCGTACCCCCTGGAAAGTCCAGGTGGGATGTTTAATTTGTGAGCCTAGTTTATATATTTCATGTGGTTATTAACCATAGAGCTGATGGGAGAGTCCTATCTGAGTATGTCTTGGTATTAATTATAGAGATGTTTATAAAATACCCATTATAACTACATGTATTTTCAATTTTACCCTTATACACTTGTTAGTCTATATATTTTCATACCTTTCCATTTTCTATTATTTTTTGAATGACATTTTGATCACCTGTTTGTGTTCCTTATTTTTGTATTGGGGTTTTAAATTGGGTTTTAAAAATAGAAATCTATTTTGAAAAGTGGAATGTTGCATGTGTTATTTCAAAATGGAAAGTTCTGTTTGGTTATTTAAAATATTTAAACCATATTTTCTATATATATTTTAAAACTACTATTTATATACAATTGTGAGGAAAAGAAATGTGATGACCTAGAGTTTTATCAATGGAATTACCTCCTTAAAATCATTCCTTAATGTATAATAAAATTATGAAACACAATTCTACATCATTCTTAAATTAAGTACTATGTGTCCTTTAAACATAAATATTCAAATTTTATGTTTTGAATTTCAAAAATATGACATACATAGTTGCTATTAGTAAGATGTTTGGAGCCCGATATGACAAAATTAATTTCTGGAGAATATTAACCTACCCTTATGAATAGTAACATACCCTTACGAATAGTAATATGACCCTTATCCTCCAAAATAATCGTAATCATACCCATTGATTATTAAATTAAACATAGTCATCTTATAAGTGACATTTTGACCATAGTAAACGAATTGATATTTTTGTAAGTCATAAATAATTAATTTATTTAAAAGAAAATGTATTTTCCAAAAAAGTTTTAATAAATTAACAATTCTATGTCATCTGGTTTTAAGATACTTTTATAATACGTTATGTAATTTTTGAAAACATTATGAAATCAATTTAAATTTTAAAATCAGTATTTTTCATGTAAATTATGATTTTAATTAAAAAGTAAATTAATAATATTAATAAAGTTATTTTTGAGTAATGGATGTCATCTATTGATTCTACACATCAAAAAAATGGTTAACATGAATTTTCAGGATTGTTTCTGAAATTCATGATTTTTTGATGAATAGTAAAATACGACAAATTACAAAATTAGTTAAATTCATGAATTATAGTGTCATGGGTGATGTTATGATGATATAAGAACATATCTTTAGGATTCACATGATAATATTAATTTAATTAGTCATGTAATACTAATTATTAGTTGTCTTGTAGAGAAATAATAAATTAATGAATATTACATAGAGAAAACCCATCTCCCCTCCACTATAAATTCCTCCCTTCACACCCTCATTTCCTCACACTTATCATCCTTCAAGACTTGTCTAAACTCTTTTGAAATATAATCTCTATCCCCTCACACAATTCTAAGAGCTTCTAGACTCATCAAATGAGAAATCCTAGGTTCCTTATGGATGATCTCAAGAGAAGGATTCAAGATGACATTAATGAAAAGAAAGTGTTCTGATACAAGGTAAGGGAAAATTCTCGTACACAACATTCATTCTTTGGGTTCTCCCTCATTCAGTCCATTTTTCATTTGGTCACCCCTTAAAAATCATTTTTTTATAATTATGTTACCTTTTCTGGGATACCCACGTTTTTCACTACAGTTTATGTTAAAAAAATGTTTTCCAAAAGAACTCTTCTTTCAAAAACACACCATTTACTTCTCACTCAAGAATGATGGTTGTTGTATCATATATGTTATTACTTATTTCTTCTTGGAACACAAAGTTTATGAATTTTTTCTTATGAGATGAAATCATTTCCTTTACATTGGTTATTTAAATACATTTTTGATATATAATCTTTGTGGGATGCATGATAATGAGAATGTTATGATGTGACGAGTGAGCCTGAAATTATATGGAGCTCCAATGCATTGGGTGAAGTGATTAATCTCAAGAGATAAAGTGAAATTATGTGTGAACAAGATGCTATATGTTTTCACAACTATGTATGGTAGATGAACACTAAGACATTATGTTTAATTTTTATGCATTACCACATTTCAATTATTTTATTTATGTTTCCTCTCATTATTTTAATGATGATATTATGATTACGCTCACCCACTAGAATATTGTTCTTATATATCCTCTTAATGGTATCTTATCTCACCCTTTTTGGTTGTATATCCTTATGTAAGTACATGAACTAAGGGGAGGTCAAGTGCTAATAAAGAGATATAGAAGAAGGAATTAAATAAATGTTTATGCATAATGTTGTAAATGTTATGTTTGGTCCAAGTTTTCCCAAGACACTAATTCTCTGGATCCTCGAGATGTAATACTATTAGGTTGTTTATCTTTATAATGATGTAATAGTAATGTAATAAAATGTAGGGTCTCAATAAGAAATTTATGGACTATATGGTTCTTACCTACTTAGTTGTTTATTCTCAAACCTTACTTGTGCCACTCAGTGTTAGTGTACCGAAGATGTTTTTTGAGGTTTAGGTTTCTGGTTTGAGTTTTCCTTTGGAGCATGTTGTTCTTATTGTTGATGGTGACTAAGATTTCATCTTGAGATGATGTGAATTGAGGTTTTATTTTTGTTTTTTTTCAATTCTCTATTTTGTTATTTGATCCATCTTATTTTGGGATAAATAATTCCCACTATGATTTCAATGATTCCTGGTGCTTATTTCCATCACTAGGGGATCAAGAACGATTCATGAACCTTGTCACATATCGGGATAATTATTTGGTCAGATGGAAGAACAACCTAGTGCATAAAATAATTGTATTATAGGATCCCTTTGTCATTTAATGCTCTAGGTAGACTGGAGATTAATACTATTAGAATAATGGATTTAGAGTTTCATGAACTCTTCTTCCTTATAAGAATTGATTTTATATTGGTAGACCAAGATTTGAATATTTTGTTTTGGTTTATGTGTGTGTGAATTTGGAATGGAAAAAAAAGTGATTCGGTGCTGTATAATTGCCTCACATAGAGTATTGTCCCATGTGTTTCCCAAGTGCTCTGCTCAAGATATTCATAGTTATTGGTTCTTACCTAGGATATATCTCAATGACCATGTCGGTAGGTTATGCATGGCCACTGAATTCTTATTCCAAGAGTTGTTCTGTGTTATGTTCTGTTTTATTTCATTTAATGTGAGTGTTTTGATTTGGGATACTATTTTATTTGCGTTTTGTTTTTGGTTCTATGCTATTTTTGTTTCCATTATTCCACCCAAAAAGGTCCCAAATGTTTCCAATCAGTTTTTTCTAGTTATTACCCCTTCCCAGTCTCCCATTGATGAGGTAGATTCGATTTATTCTTCATTTTTTTTCAATTTTCCATGTTTATTCAGATCCATTTAAGGTTTTTTAGTGGATTGATAAAATTGAGAGTATTTTTAGGTCTTTTGGAACTCCCAAAGGAGTGAGATTGTGCCTTTTTAGGTGATTATTTTAATTCTCAAGTATGGATCAGTTGAATGTGGTAATTATTCAATCATTGAAAGTTATAATGTATTGGGATGTGTTTATGATTATATTTATCTAATGGTTAATACCCAAGGAGGTTAAGGTGAATATGTTGGTAGAGGTATTGTGTATTCTGCAAGGACCGTAGAGGGTGAAGGCCTATGTTGACCACCTCTAAGAGATGGTTTCCTTTTCTCCATAGATATCCTAAAAGGACCAGATGAAGGGTCATCCTTTTGTCTGGGGTCCTCATCTGGGGATTAAATATTGAGTTCTCAAATCTGGTAAGTTTATTTTGAGAAATTGTTGGAAGAGGAATTTATAGAGGAATTGGTTCCTAGAGTACAAACAAAGGCAATTGATGAACTAGTTTCTCTAGATGCTTGTGAAGATTCGCCATATAATGAAGAGTTCATGACATTTGAAACTATTACTATGAAGTATCCATCATTGTTCCTAGCTTCTCTTCATCAGACTATTAATTCAATTTCTTCTAGTGTGTTTTGTTTGGGCATTCAAATTTTTCTCATCGTAATCCATTGAAGGTTTTTCGGTGATGTGTCCATTTGGGTAACATATAGATGTTATTCAAGAAACCTTTTCAGGAGATGAATTGGCAATCAGTGGATGTCATCATCTGACTATGGGGAATTATATTCTTCATTACATTAGGGCTCCATCCATAAATCTCATAGTGTTGATTTTTATGTAGTCATGATTCCCTTGGTGTGGGGTTATTGGACCAACTTTTTTCATTGAATTTATATTACAGCTAGTTTACGTTTCGAAATTATAGTTTCCTTGGTTTTTTTAAGTTTATCTTTGTTGTATAAATATTGGTGTCTCTGTTATATTATCATTATTTGGGTAGTTCATTTTTGGGAGGGTGTTTTTAGATCTATTTTTCTTTACTATTTCTTCATATCCTTTTTTAGGATTAGTTTTTTTGGATTGTAATCATTTTTAGATTCGTGTGTTATGTGAAAATGATGAATCATGATTTGGTTCCCAATTTGGTTAAGTTCCTTCTCTGAGTTTTCCATTGTATTGATAGATTTGGTTGATTTTCTATGTTCATGGTGATTGTGTTGGTTTGTTTTTTAGGGGAGTTCCCAAGTGGAATCATGTTGGTTTTCTCATGTTCATCCATGCTGGTTGGTCTGAGATAACTAGTTTCTTATGGCAGAGAGAACCTATTATTTTATTTTCCCTATGGTTAATTTCTTTTTTTTCTATACATTTTTCCGTTTTTGACTTCAAGTGAATGGACACCCCTAGGTTAGTGTCTTTGTCATATTTGTTCAATCCAAAAATTGAGTCTGGGTCCTCATTTGACAAGGGGATTATATAGGGGAAGAATGCATTTGTGGTTGGGAGAAATGTCACACTATTACCATGTTTTCTAATTTATTTTATTCCTTTCTTGATGTGAAATATTTTAGTTGATGTTCATGGTGATTGTTTATGAGGTTTCATGAATTTTGAAGGTTTTGAGTGGTTTTTGACCATGTTAATGGTTTTTGTTCATGGTTTGGGGGTTAACAATGTATCCTGTTAAGGATGAAGGTGTTACCAATATGTTTCCTTATTACATGGGTTGAATTTAACATAATGATCATGATATTTCTCAAACCATGACTGTACCATGAGATATTGTGTGACTTTTTTTGGTTTCAATGTAAAGGAGAACATCTTTCACACAGTTAGAGGAAACCATGCAGGAAGCATGTGAGGGGTTCTTTAATTTTTTATATAACCATCATTCGTGATTTAACAAACTATGTAGCCAAACCATCATGGTTTTCCTACTATCTAATAGGGTGTTCAATGTTGGGGCATGATTTAGAAAACCATGTGGCCATACCATGCAACATTCATTGGTTTTTAAAAATATTAAATTATGATTTTACCCCTATTTTGATTTAATACCAATTCAGGATTCTCCTCATTGGATAGATCTATATAGAATATGGGGTACCTGAAAACCATCCTCCCTTTCTCACCTTACCCCATTGAAACTCCACTAAGGATTTCATGGTTAGTTTATTTTATTTGATGAAAAATCTTATCCGCATCATCTCTTACCTTTGTGGTTTCTTGGTTTCATTGTGGGGATTTCTCCCTTTTATGATCCCAAGAAGTTAGGGTTGATGTGTATCTAATTTTTATTGTATGCTAGGGTGTGTAGATGTTCAATTTGGTTTATTTATTCCCTCCCTTAGAGTTTTGTTTCTTTCTCACACAGTCAAGGTAGGTGTGTCAATCCATTTCATTTCCAAATCATACCATTTGATGCTTCAACATTTTAAAATAATTTCAGAAATAATTTCTTATGATTTTTATGTGTTTTTTTGATTTATTATGGTTTTTTAATGTCATAAAAATTGGTGAAAATTGGTTCTCAAAGCGTTTAATTAATTTTTTGTATATATATACACGTAACGTATTTGATAAAATGACATTTGGGAATTAAAGATGAAATTAAATGGTTTGGATTGTGTTTGGCCTAGTTATCATATTGGTAAATTAGATTTCATGGATAATTGACCTTTCTATGAGTTTTTATCCCTTTTTGTGTTCCAATGTTTGATTACTTTTATATTGTGGTTATACAAGTGGTGACTATTTAAAATTGGTCTTTTGGAATTTTATTTTCTTAAAAAATATGCACAATTGGATAATGTCATATCCCTTTGTGCATGTGGTGCATATAGGTAATGGAAAATAAATGATAGTGGTTTTATTTAATAATGGTCCCTTAAAATCATATTACAAATGAACCTATCCTTTCTACCCATTCCCTTATTTATCAATTCCCTTTCAAAATGGTTTTTATAGAACCCCTATATGATCTAAATGGTTTCCTTGTTTCCAAATAGTCTAATAATGTTATTACAAATGGTTCATTAAATGAATGTTCTATATGGAATTCTTGGAATATGGATTGGTAAATAAAAGATATAATGGACCAATTGTAAACTTTCTTGTTAATAAGTGTTTTTACTTTGTTGTTTTAATTGTTTAGGAAATTATATTGGTTTCGAAAATGATAATGACCGTTTGGTACATTATGGTGTTTTGGAAAATGTTTTTGAAACTCATGTGATGTGAAGGCCTAGTTTTCCCATGACTGTGGCTTGACATGTCATGGAAACCTCTATAATAGTCCCGATGAATAGAGGGTCCTTATATAGGTTGTTTCGGTGTTTGTCCCAGGTAAGTATAGTTTCATCTTTGAGTAATTCGTTTATGTCATGCCTGTGAGGACCTCCCCATTCAACCCGTAATACTATAATGGTGTTTGTGGGAACTATATTGAGGGTCGAGTGATGGTTTCTTATCAAATCCTACTAGTATGGTTTGTACTCCATTGATTTACTAAGAGAAAAGGTCAGATGTTCCACTGGTGAGGCTAGTTTAGAAAAGCTAGTTTGTTATTGACTAAAGAGATACTCTATATGCTGATATGTGAGTCCAATTTTAGTAAATCGAGGGATTTCTTATATAGTTTTTTAGTAAATGAACATGATTAATATATGTATGTTTTTTTACTATACTACCATTTTAGTCTAATTCTCTATTACTTTCATTCTTTTCTTATTTCTTTTATTCATATCATATATATTTTATTATTTATTTGGGTTTCTTTTTTTTAGTATTGGGTTTTTCAAATGGGTTGTAAAAATTAAAATTTGTTTTAAAATGTGTAATGTAGAATGTTTTATTTCAAAAAGGGAGGGTATGTATTGTTATTTAAAATGGAAAAACTCTATTTAATATTTTTATTTTCTAACTAGGGTTTATATTTTTTTCATGGGAATAAAGTGTATGGACTATAGGGTTCTTACTAACCGAGCTGTTTATGCTCACACCCTACTAGTTCCACTAAGCATCGGTAGACCCCATATGTTTTATAAGTTTAGGTTTCTAGTTTCAGTTTTACTTTTGAACAGCTGGTCTTATATTTGTTGGTGACCAACAGATCATGTAAAAATCATTTCAGTTACTATTTGAATTTTTTTTTTCATTTTTTGATTTTATTATTTTGTTGTATTTTAATAGGAGTTTATGTATTTGTTTGAGATTTAGTTATTATTTGGTATTTTTTGTGGGTTTTATTTCATTATTTGATCTTGTTTCCTTTGGGATTACTCATTCCCACTATGATATATTTGTTGACTGACACTAATTGCTAGGACAGTGAATATGGATGTCCTCTCGGACCATGTCGCAGAGCAGGCTGGGAGTTGGGTCAGAAGAAAGACTCTAAAGGTTCCTGAAAAGTGGAGATCACTCTCCCTCCCACATTGATCTCTAATGTAAGTTTACTATCAGAAACCACAAGTTTCATTGTGATATCATTGTGGAAAATATGACACTCTCCAATGTTCTCCTTAAAATATAACAGTCGACCACTAACTGTAACTTAGTAGATTGTTATCACTGTAGTGTGTTATTTTATCCACTTGATTGGTGAATATTCATATTCATTGGTGACTGGGATCCTCAGGTAGTATGAGTAGGTCCAATCCTTAAGATATTTTAGCTAATTAACCATTAATTATGGAGCCTATCCTTCTGTGTTATCGATATTATAGAGGAGTAGTTACCTGATGTGGTGGAAGAGAGTGTGCTCATTTTCCCTTATTATATTTTAGTGATACCCATTATTAGAAGGTTTATTTTAATATTTATATTCTTATTGTGAACTTAATGATTTCATTCATATATTATTTAATGATATCAGTTGTTATTATAGAGATGAAGGCTCAGTTGAAGGATTATATTAATAAAGGATTAATCTAACATAGTGCGCCCTCCTTATGTGGATCCAATTATGTTATCTATGAATGGAAATGGTTGATTGATGATTTTTATTTAACATCTCTATCTGAATTAGGTGATAGTCATGAAAAGGTTTCATATACTCAATATTGATGAACATTTTAAATAGCTATAAACAGTAAAGTGATTTTTGAAGATAGAAATATGGTTTGAATATCATTGATTTTAGGTTTTGGTGGACGACATCCCAAATACTACACATAGGTGTCTCAAAAATCACATTGAGTTCATAGTGATGTCTTACTGGTTAAAGAACACCAAACTATGTTCATGGGACCCATTAAAATAATCTTGTATCTTTTCATGGACCGGTTCATTCAAGTTTTCATATATGCAATTCACATTTATTCACAGATTGAGGATATGTATGCATAATGTTTGAGGATTGTCTATTAAATAATATTTGATAATTAATTGTGTTAATGTATTATAATTTGTATGTTCTTGATTTGCTAATTTCACACTACTACCAAATGGGTCTATTTCCATGAGTCAAAACTATGAAATTATGTCTATGGAATTTTGTCAAATCTTACATGTATAGTCTACTAGCTTTTGGTTATTATTACCATTAGTGGTAACTATGACCATGGTCAGGGTTGGATCATGGACTTATGGTGGAAATAATTATAGTCATCTATCGTCATCATTGAAATTTTTTTATGGGCATACAGTTGTAAAAGGTTCAGGACCATTTCTGAAACCATGGTAATAGTAATTGTAATATTTTTATAAATTTTAAAATTGTTTGTTCTGTTCCCTATAACTCTTATATATTTTATATAAACTTCTCCCATTAGTCTATATCACCCTATATTAATATATACACTCAAATGTATTTATATATATAATTTAATTATATATATAGGTTTGTGTAGACATGGGCCATATTTTACATGGATGATGACCATAAGTGTATTAAGGTTCACCTATGGACATAGAACATGTTTTCTATGGCCACACATATAGAATATGGGTATAGTCTATGTGGACTAGAACCATAATTATGGATTATGGCCATAGACCATATAGATTATGTCCTTAGGTGACTTTTTTCCTGCATATTACCATAGTCAACATGGACAACGGCCATAGTTATGGATTATGGAAACATTACATAAGGGCCGTGATCCATGTGGGCCTTGGCCATAGGTGAATTATTTTATACCTATGGACATGGTCAACTGTGACCACTGCCTTAGGAATCCTATGATCTTAGTCATTTTTACTATGGTTATAGAAAATTTCCCATAGTATCCTTATTTTATTTAAACAATTCCTAAGGAATATCTTCTAAAAGGGTAATGTTATAGTTGATCACATAAATATTGAGGTTATGATGGATTGGGGCCCACCTAAAATGGTCATTGAGGTATGTAGATTCAATGGAATGGTAGTATATTGTTGTAGATTCATAGAGGACTTCTCTAGGATTTTAGTCCTTATGATAACTCATAATTGAAAGGGAAATTCATTTCTCTCATCTGAACATTGTAAAAGATCATTAGTAGATATTAAATATAAGATTTATATATCCCTAATATAATAGTTTTATAGTATTTGGATTAGTATGAGATATTATGTGAAAATTTGATGTCTAGTATTGGTTGTGTGTTATGGAAAAGGAGAGAATTGGTTTCTTATGGGTCCATGTTTTTGGGAACACATGAGAAGAATAATGAGACCATTGACCGGGAGCTTATAGCAGTAGTGTTTTCCCTAAAGATATCAAGACACTATCTTCTTGGAGAGTGATTTGATGATTTCATCAATTATAAGAGTTTCAAGTACATTGTCTCCAAGTTAGATATCATCTTGAGGTAGAGGCATTGTATACAGTTCCTATATGATTAAGAAATCAACATGGTATATACTACAATTAAGGGAAATGTGGTTATTAATTACTTCATATTTAAATCTCATGTTATATTGTGGAGGATGTTGATATGAATTTTTCTTCAATTTGACTTTTTTTTTAGAGAATGGATATATATTTTATTTTTAACTACTCTAACTGGACCCCAAAATTATTTTTTTGGGTTAGGGAGGTTGATGTTAGAGATATTTATTATGATATCTTTCACGACTAATGATTATAAAAAGATAAACATAATTTATTTTTTGATGATTTAAATCATATCATCCACTTATATATTTGAATAATTGTTATTAAATCATTATTTGAAGTGGTTCATGGATAGTTTCGCACTTATTCATTGAAAGTTTATCATGGAATGATGAATATGTATCAGGATATTATGAATTTTCTCATTTGTAAAATAATGATGCATTGTTTTTTTGAGTTCAAATCTTTGTGCCTAACTGTTAATAGATAATCATTAATCAAATACTCCCCAAAGGTGATAGGCGAGACATTGAGTTTCCATTGTATAAGTGGGATGGAATATATATGGATTTTGGAACCATAATTCCATAATTAGAGAATTTTAATAATGTTAATTGGGTGGATGCTAAAAAAATAAATGGGTTATCTCACTTCCATTCCATTTTGGAGTATAGTTTATTAGATAACTTGGGATTCTTATATATGGATGATATCTTCATATTTCACATAGTTTCCTCATATATTTTGTCTTACCATGATACTCGATTAAGATATTGCTTATAGAGGATCCTATATGAGGAATTATGGAATAAATTATGAATAATTAAGAAATTATACCCCCAAATAAATGGTCATCCATAATGACTATTCATGTTCTCAAGGATATGTTAGGGTCTTATATGATAGATTTTGTAAGTTGTTGGGCTGAGAACCTAACAATGGTGGACTTTTCCTTAATTAATATATTTCACTCTACTATCGACATGACACATTTGAGTCCCTAAATGGGAAACCGTAAAAGTCACCCATTTATTGGTTAGAGTTTGTAAATTTATAATACAGGGTAGAAAGGTTTATGTGGTTAAGGTCAATGAAGGTGTAGGTGATTCAAGAGAATATGTAGATATTTTATAGACAAAAGAAGTTCATTTTAGATATAATATAGATACACTTAGATTTTGTTGAAGGAAACCATGAATTTCAAAAAGTCCCACCATTATATAGCTTAATAATATTTGTTTAGGGGAGTAAGTTCACCTTATATTGATTGGGTTATTCAAAAATCTATATAGGATAAGAAATGTTAATTATTGTGACCCCCATAGATGGAATATGTGAGTAATGTCTTTTATGGGTCATAATTGAAGTTGCATGTGCACAATCAATCACAAATTTTCAAATAATATGTGAAGGATTTCAAAGAGGACACCATCTTTACAAAATAACTAGGTGTGATATAGGATCTCAATGAGAATATTTTATCTGGGTGATTTATTCAATTAGTCTATGTGTTGTGACCAAATTAAAATCCTCAGGAGAGATTATGGGAGTTTGAGAATATTGAGACAAGTTTAATACCATATCCGCTTTGAGTGAGTTAAATTTTTCTTAGAAAAATGATCACATAAGCTATTATATTAAAGAAAAGAAAGCTATTAAGACTATAAAGGAAGTAATTTAACATTTTTCATGGAGAAAAGTTGGAAACTTATCACAAAGATGGTTATATCATAGATACTCCCCTTTTAGATACCCCTTTGTTTGCAAGACCATATGCAAGATAGTTTTCTTCCGAAATGGTGTGAGTGATAATGTGGTTCATAGAAGAGTGTTTGTAAAGAGAGAATTAAAATTTTGTTGTCAAAATCCTTGAGAGGTGGTTTGGTACCATCCCGAAGGATAAAAAAATTAGGGTGGAGACACACTTAAACAAGATGTTGTTCGAACATCATTGAAATGAATGGTTGACCAACCTAATAAATACCATCGTTTCTAATTCCAGGGAAGTGACATTACTGTATGAACCATAAATGAATTCAACAACATCCCCCTTATTGTCTCTGAATATGATCCCAAACTCTTATGGCTTTGGGATACCCCTTGAGGCCCCATCAGTATTTTATTTTATCTAGGTTGTAAATAGGAATGTCCATAAAACTTCAAAAGTTCCATGAGGTTGAGGTAAGCCACCAACATAGTTCAATATTCTCATATTCGTCAGGTCTCCTACTGAGTTTCTGTAACTGTCATTGTGAAACACATTATCATCAAGCATTTCCAAAATTATACTAGAAAAAGATAGGTGATCATTGAAGGGTGTTTTCCTTTGGATATTTTTTTTCCGGATCCTCTATATAGTGTGGAGTAATTCATAACTATCTTCCATGAGAAGGACATTGAGCTATTTCAAGAGTTGAATGTTGAGTATAGCAGCAAAAAAATGCTTGATAAAGTTGGTTCAATGAGGTTTAATCTCATAAAAATAAAAGAACACTTTCTATAAGGATGATTCAGTTTTGAAGAACATGATTAAGTTTTTTAAATCCTCTCTATTTTGATAAAACATGACGCATTTCAAACAAAAATAAATTCTAACCCTCTAGAGGTTTTCATCCACTGGAAACTTATTGAGAGATAGTATCCTTAAGAGGGTGAACATGAAAGGAAGCTTCCACATTTTATAGAATCTACCTATCCATTTATACTCACCTTGATACATGTGATTTTAGAATGTCGTGCAGTCAAGAAACCCATTTCATAAATTCTTCAATATCGTCATACCTTCTTTGTTAATAATGTCATGAGAAGAAAAATTTGTAGAAATGTCATCACAGAGAAGGTAAAAATTATCCAACTAATATTTAATCAAGATGTTGTACTTGATTTCATGATTCAAGAAGATGACCCAATAAATCAGGGGGCCTTCAGTCTAGTTGACATTCCAAAAATTGAGAGTCGAGCTCATGCTAACCAGCTCATGTGAGTTCTTGAAAATATTCTTGAATATAGATCTCAAACCCGGAAAAATGGAGGATTCAATGTATCTTATATTTCCTTAAATGGTCTTATTAAGGAATATTTACCCATGTAATTCAAAGCAGGGATATTTCATATTGATTAACTTCCACATGAATTTGTCTGATAAGGCCTAATTAAAGAATTACAGATTCTAGATTCCAAGCGCTCTTAAAGGATGAGGTATGAAACACTGTTTCCAAGAAGATTTGATGATATTCCTATCAAGAATTCTGAAATTATATAAAAAGTTCCCCATGATATAATTAATTTAATTGATGATAGATACATACCATAAGTACAGTACAAATGAAAAAAACAGCTACAGGACAACAACATGCTTTCTAATTAAAATTCTTCTGGCCATTGAATATAATTTTTTAATTCCACGATGAATGATTTATTCTATGTTGAATCAATATATTAGAAATATATGATTCACAATGTCATCCCCAAAATAATATAACTCTACGACAGATGAAATGGAGAGACTATCCCTTTATTCCCAAGTCACTGAAAATGCCATTCTTCCATAAAGCTGCAAAATTATTTCCAAAATAAATAAAAAAATTTCCAAAAAAATTTGCTTATTGAGACAAACATTCATAATTAAGAAGGGGTTTTTTAAATTTTATCGATGTTCATATCATAAAACTTCATAAATATGATAATGTAATCAACAAATAAAATGTGGGAAGGAGTAGAGATACCTATAGCGACAATGATTGTTTCCAATTCACTATTTTCCACTATGTGAAGAAGGATCCTGCATAGATAGTCCTATGAAATTACGAATATGATAGCTGAAAGTGGATATCTCTGTATCACTCCACTAGATCATAAAAATATCCTTCCATGAACACATTAATGAGAATAGAAATATGGACAGATTCAAGAAGAGAATTGATTGAAATAATAAACCTCATTTTGAATCCAATGTTTCTAATCACCTTACCTATGAAGCCTCATTAAATTGGGTCAAAGGGTTTTTTATGTCATGCTTATGGGAAATATTTCCACCCAGGGTAGATTTTCATAGGATATTCCCACACTAAATTGTATTAAGTAAACTATTTTTATGTTGATTCCCTTCACAAATCCAAGATTGTTTCAGGGGATGAGCCTACCCAAAATTTGGGAAATAATATAGGAAAGGATCTTTGTAATAACATTTTGAATTTTTTTGAACAGGGAAACAAGGATGAATAGGATTATGTTACTGGAATTTTACAATTTTTGGATAAAAGTGATAAACTGAGCATTGAAACCATGGGAAAAGGAGTCACCACTGAAGAAATGTTTAACTAACATTAACACATCATTCTGAATGGAATCCTAAAATTATTGAAAGAAGTGATTCAAGAACCCATCCGGTCGAGGAGAACATTATTTTTTATGAACAAAAAATTCTTCCTTGATTTCAATATCCATGGGGTGGAGGTGAGAAAAGAGTTTTCCTCCTCAGTTATCACTTTAGGAATGATGTTTACCCATAACAATGCATTTCATGGAGGTCCATTGAACAGACTCTTATAGAATGACTTAATTTAATCAGATAACTCATGTCTTTCATCTAGGATTATTTCCACATCATTTAACAATTAGAGTGGACTACTTTTCATTTGGACTCTTTATATAGAGTTGAATTATATTTTGTTTATATCACCATCAATGAGACAGATGATTTTTAAGAGATCTATTTTAATGTTTTCTCTAATTTTCATGAGGTTTTGAATCTTTTATGAAATTTCAGTTTCATGGGTGGATTCTACAGGTAAATTACTCTTAGAAATTGACCCTTGGAGATCATAGATATAACACACTATAGAATCAATTTAAAAATCACTTGATATGAACATTAATTTTTTCCATTATTTCGACTTTTTCATGTGAAATTTACGCCTGAAAATACAGGACATAGGATTAACAATTCATTCATTTGATGCGCAAGATTCTTGGAAAATTCTTGAGCACTATGAGAGAGAATCACATGCATTATTGAACCTAAATGAAATATATTTCCCCAACCAATTACCTAGAGATCTTACCTATATGGGGTGGTGGTCAGTGTTGTGTTTTTCCATTGTGACACATCATATCTATCTCCAATTACCATAAAATATATAATTGAAAAATTATCTTTAAAATATATATTCTCTCATTATGTTCATATATCTCATGTATCATGTAAATTTGGCTGTAATTAGGTAGGTTTCAGTTTGCCTCGCCTCCTTGGTACGTGCTCTGATGTCCATGATTAAAGAATAATGGTTAACCTCTGGGTTTTCTCACAAGGAGGCCCAAATAATAATATAATCCATGTATTGTAACTTATTTTATTTTATTGTTTTACATTATGGGAAATGTGGGAAACATGTTGGTGTGGTGAATGTGTAGTGAATAGAGTATAAAGTGATGATGAATATGAATGATTTTAGGGAAAATGTGTGTGTTATCATTGGTTAAACACCACGATAATTACATCATTGTTTCTCAATTGATAAAAATCACACTTTAAATCTCTTTATATCCCCAATGTAATGTCGTGAACATACACATTGATTTATAGGTGATTGATGTCCTTATCTTGAATTTCTCCAATTTATTTAATCCTTGTTTTTGTGGTCTACACTCCTTACATGTGTGGGGATACATCATTGTCACTCAAAACCATCCTCTCTTATGGTTTTCTTTTAGTAGTGGAATACAATCCATACTTAATATTATATGTATACTATGGTCTCTTTGTTCCTCTAAATGTGTGTTCTATTTTTAAGATTCACTTCTTCCAGGTGGTTTCCATTGGATTTATTCATGGAACCAGAAACACCCAATATTTATTTGTCCAAAATGAACCTGCTTTCAAAAGGTAGGAATTCAATGATTTTGAACATTACAACACTTATTAATGATCATTGGTTGAGAGGATGGGAGGTCAGACTCATCACACACTTTTGGGGGGAATTATTTTCTACTTTGGGACTCTCTTTATAAATTTAAGATATTTTCATAAATCCTTATTAATTTACCATGTATGAAATATGTTTCCCTTCGAATTTTCAGTAACTTATTAACATGTGTAAAATATAGAATAATCTATATATATTCCAAGTTCTTCATTAAGGGAGATATTCACATGTGTTTGTGGTTCTCCATCAATTGTATTCTCTCATATATTATTTATAGATTATTTTAATAATCATTATGATGATACTAGTTTTTAAGTCACTCAGTGGGGCACTATTGAATTTATTTTTTTCCATAGAGATGATGGGTTGTTTTGATATTTGGATCATACGCATAAAATGGGCTACCTATGAATCCTTGTGAAAGGAATCATAACCCCTGTAGTTTGGTGCCACTAAATGGGACACATCATACCTTTTAAGGTCATGTGATAAGTACCTAACCTTAATTTTTAATGTCATGAGGTATGGACATATAAGTAATAAGTGATTGAATGTTTGGTTTGGGACTTATGCTAAAGAATTCCATGGAACTTGTAAATCATATGGGTTTCCATGTAATAGTAGACCATGATGGGTATATGGAAAAGGAGAAAATGGTTGATTTTGATGTGTTGGGTTTGAACCTTAAGGAGGCTTCCCATGTATTCCACATGGATGGGAATCAAATCCCATTTATATAGACGAGTCTTATAAGAGAGTATAGTACTTTGAGAGAAATGAGTTTGGAATTACTTCCTGAAAAGGATGCCTTAGTGATTTGGGGGTTTAATTTCAGGATTATTCCAATGGAGGATACCCATAATGAGAAAATTAGGGTGGGATTTCTAAAGAGAATATCCAATGAGCTAGGGCCCTGATAAGGCTTCCTTCGTATCCTGGTTTGAACATGAATCAGAGTTCTCGTAGTCCATGTTGTCTTGCGCAAATGTTGTGATCCTAAAAAATATTTAAGCCCATGTGAGTAATGCTCAGTTTGAGAAACAAGAGAATTTAAATTATTTAACAAAGCTAGTCATACTGTTCCTCCTTCGCTAGTGGAATAGGATGCGCCTACGTTGGTGAAGGTGGATGAGGTCGAGGTGAACCAGGAAGATTCTGAGGAGACGATCCTTCCATCACATCAATTTGTTTTGGACAAGTGTCCAATTGAACGATTGAGTGAAGGTGAAGAAAGTAGTGAATAGAAAGACTAGAACCTCATACTTGAAAGGATATGATCTTATAATTGGATTAATTCCAAAAATATTATCTTGATAGGGGAGGGAGACTTTTCCTTTTATTGAATGGAAAAGAAATTGTGAACCGTATCTTCCCTATCAGAGACCTGAGGCTCTGAGTCTTTTAGAAGGTGGGGATAGAACCCAAACCCTAATCTTAAAAACCAAGAGCTTCCCATCATTGTTTCTATGAGAAATATCCATGTTACTATGGATAAAAAAACTAAATAAACTCCATGAATCTTAACCCCATTTTGAAACAAATGTGGGAATCCTCTGACTGCAAATATACTAACCCAAATAATATAATTGAAGATGTGAATTTCTAAAAGGTTTGATAAGTCAGGATGTTTTGGTGGAGGTATCAATAGAATCCCATTATGTAAAGGGATACAATGAAGAAGATTTTGTTCCATGAATGTAATTTAAGAGGGAATCATGGCTTTTAGACTGAAAAGATTAGGTGAATGAAAGAGGTGCTCCCAAGTAGGTAATGGTGCATAAATATGGGTGCAAAAGTAGGCTTAGGAGACCTAATGTTCATTTATGCAAAAACAATTATGGATGATAATAATTGGGAGAGACTTGAATCAATCCTTCTATAGTATTCACAGGTATTCCCATAAGTGGGGCGCTGAAGTTCCTGAGAAAGGAATAGGTGGCGCGCAATTGTTTCTGAGTCATGGAGGTTGGGCACTTTAGGCATGAAATTGTTATTAATTTCAAACACTAAAAGGTCTTAATTTTGATGATCCTCCTTCAATTCACACACCTTAGGTTTTAAATAAGTACCTTGAACTTTTTTGAAGACTTGGGTGAAGAACTATGGTGACCAGAGCAACAATTAGGCTTTAGAGAAATTCTTCCATATAAATGAAGGCCCCAAGGGTCCATTTAATGGAAATAATCGGACCTTAGTAGACATGAAGAGTCACACCATGATATCTTCATGCCAGATTGCGGAAATTTTATTGATAAGTTCATGTAAAACATTTCATGGTGCCTTTAAAAGCCCCCCTAGAATTTGATTTGTTTGGAATGAAAAGAATCTTGTTCTAATGTAAATTTAGGGCCCTTTGATGCATTCCAGCAACATTTGGTTATATTTTGAGCTACATAAAGTTGTAAATGATTCTCTAATTTTTTCCAAAACCATGGGGCATAGTAATTATTGTTTAATTTTCTCTATGTTTATAAAAGAAACCCCACAAACCTTGTATCTTTTGACTTTTTATTTCTCAATACTTGATAAACCATACAAAAATATACGTTTAGTGAGATGGGACTCAATGTTTCTCCAAAGTTACCTTTGTGGGTTCCCATTCTGGTGTGTACCACGTCTCTTATTGTTGGCAGTTTAGAGTCATTCATGTTGGACTATCAATGGGTTATTGTTTAAGGTCGAATATCTTTGACCATAAAATTTGAAATTAAATTCGAACAAATTCCGAGTGGCTATGAATTTCTCTAATATTTTTTTAAATATTTCCAAGGGGAATAATGTGTGATGATTTTAATGGTCAAAAAATCTAGAACATGTATAATCATAAATGTAGTCTCTTCCAAGAATGAAGTTATCATTATTTTAAAAACCTGTTATGGGGGCTGTATTATGCAGGGCCAACTAGGTCATATGCTGCATAGCCAAATAGTGGCAACTTTTGACCCAAAATCCAGTTATGTAGCCAAATTTTATTCAAGTCCACCTAGGGGAACGTACTTCATAGTAATGGAAAATATGTCTCAAAATTTTGAAATTTTACTATTAATAGACAAGGTAAAATAAGATTTGGGTTACTCAATACCACAATGTGTGGGTTTCCATGGAAAGGAATTTTTAGAATAAAGGGTTATTTATGCCAACATATGTCATGAATAGGAAGACCATTTCTATAAAAATTTGGTGAATGATAAATGGTGAATTTTTTTTCATAAATGCGAATTTATAATATATTATTGTGCAGTTTTAAGTCATGTAGTGAGGATATTGTACTGTGAAAATTTAAGTCATGCAATGAAGGCATTGTACTATGCAGGTTTAAGTCATGCATTGAACATATTATACTATGCAATTTTATGTCATGCAATGATGACACTATTCTATGCAGTTTTATGTCATGCAGTGAGGAAATTGTACTATGCGGTTTTTAGTCATGTAGTGTGGACATTGCACTATGCAGTTTTCAGTCATGTAGTGAGGACATTTTAATCTGCAGTTTTAAGTCATGCATTGAGGACATTGTGTGTCTTTAATTTAAGGTATTTAGCTTTGACCAAAGGTATGATACTCTTCCTATTTATTGATAATTTGTTTGGAAACATATTACCATATTCAGGTATAGAAGAGAAAATTATAAACTATGATTTGGTAATTTCTAGATTTGAAGAATTATAAGGGAAAATGGCTAAAGGCATTAGAGAAAGTATTTTCAAATAACGAAGTATCCAGTATTTGACAAACCTAATATGGGGGTTATATTATGCAAGGAAAATTGGGGATATGCTACATATCCAAATAGTGGCACCTTTTGACTAACAGTCCTATTATGTAGAAAATTTACGCAATTCCACCTAAGGGCATATACTGCATAGTCATACAAAAGAGCTCTTAGAAGCTTGACATTTTATTGCTAAAGGCCGAAGAAAGTTTATGGTGATTTATATTTTCTAAGGAACAGATTTTGGATTATAAATAAACGTACTTGAATATGGATAGGGTATTTCCAATCATGATTTCCAAAGAATTGGAGGAATATAATTTCTACAAAGGTCTGACCCAAATGTAGGATGTATAGTGTCTATAGTTTTAGGTCGTACGACTAGGACCGGAAAT
This sequence comes from Viscum album, assembly GCA_963277665.1. Classification (NCBI taxonomy): domain Eukaryota; kingdom Viridiplantae; phylum Streptophyta; class Magnoliopsida; order Santalales; family Viscaceae; genus Viscum; species Viscum album. Next base: position 212,957,732 of record OY728119.1, on the reverse strand, counting down.
GAAAACAATATATGATATGTGGTCAAATAATAAATGGTTATTTCATATTTCTTTGAAAACATGGATAGAGAGATGTGTATACCATGGTCTTTAAGACTCTCTGATCGAGAGAAAGATAATGGGAAAAATATATATTAATAACTAATTTAAAATATAGATTCTTGAATATTGTCATCAGTTATTTAAAGGGGAAAAGACACTATAACCAAGAAATAAATTACCATCATTTGAAAAACCTGTTATGTAGAATTTATTATGTAGGTCCAACTGGTGAATATGATATATAGGAAAATAATGGCATCTTTTGACTGACGGGCCCATTATGTAGGAAGATTATGTAGAGCCACCTAAGGAATCATACTGCATAGTCAGGCAAAAGAGTTCTCAGATATTAGAAAAAATGTCACCAGAAACCATAAGAAATATTATAAAGATCTGAAAATCTTCAAGACTTAGAGTGTGAAATATGGAAGGGGGCATGCACAATTCACATGAGAAATATTTAGATCAATATTGGCCATGAGTTTGATGTCCTTTACATAAATCCAAATCATATGTAATAACTAATACTTTCTTTGTTCCCTTTGATTTAATATTATTCTATGCAGTTTAGAGTAATATAGTGAGGATATTGTACTATGATGTTTTAAGTCATCCAGTGACGTCATTATATAGTGTAACATTCATTCATGCAGTGAGGACATTGTACTGTGTAGTTTAAAGTCATGAAGCGAGGAAATTCACAATCCCACATGAAATTGAGACACCATATTTATACAGAGAATGTTTTTACCCTATTCTTTAGGCCTATGTGATCTATTCTCGGTGTGGGAAACAAGAAGAAATAAATGATTCTTCTGTAACTCAAAAGTGAAACAAGTGAAGAATATGGGTATTATTATTAAGTGATGGCTGAGTCATGTAAAAGGATCCGAGCTCACTACGTATCTCGTTGGATCAAGAATCAATAAAAATGTTGTTCTTGGATTTCTTTGAAGTTTAACTTCATATGGTAAGGGCGAAGATGAACTGATGTGAAAAGAAAGACATATCATAGATGGACTAAGGGACAACACCCAATTGTTGTGACATGTCTTGTTGGGGGAAATAATGAATTCATATGTAGTTCATTAAAATTTCTCTATGCATGTTTTTATTCTTACAAAAGTAATAAATGTGGTTTTTTATATCATTTATGTACCCAATATTGGAGATCTGGGCATCTCTACGTATCTCATATAGATGATAATCAAGCTTTACAAAGTTCTTGAATCATTAGTTTCCTATACCAATTGAGTTTGACATGGGATATAGGGTCTTTTAAGACATTCTTGAAGAATGATTAAATTTATGACACAAGATGGTATGAAAATAAAACCATGTATCTTAAAAAATAACTATGTATATACCTAGTTTATATAAGGGAGAAGAAAATGGAAATAATTTTTTTGGGTTGCGGATGGGCCCATGATTGGAGATCTAGGCATCTCTACATATCTCATATATATGTGAATCAATCCTTACGTAGTTCTTGAAAAGTGGTCCTTATACAGATCTGATTCAGATATCGGGAATAAAAGGACTCATGTTCAATTAATGAGTAACAATGATGTTAAAGATGCTTTTATATGAATGCTCCTCATGTCACGTAGAGAAGTTGTTAGCTGTATAGTTTAATGTAATGTAATGAGGACAAATGATGTCATGTAGTTTAAGATATTGTGACTGGAACCTTGTGATGTGCAATTTAGATTCATGTCGTGAGGATGATATGTGCAACTACACAAAGTATTTATTCAAGAATCTAGCATTGGTTGGAGTTGTAATAATCTCTCCATCCCTTGAGGTTAAGGTATAAGCTCCATTCGAGGAGACCTTGTGTATAGAATAAGGTCCTTCCCATTATGGATCAAGCTTTGGAGGTTTCATTCCTTATATCATTGGAGTCATGAGGAACAATACTATTTCTCCTTGAATAAATGAATGGAGGAAAAGTATCTTGTTAATATCATTTGCTCATCTATTATGATAGACTTCTAAATGATGAAAATTATTCAATATTTTCTCATATAATAGTTCCAGCTCATGAAATCATTTCGGAGACTTTCTATCTGTAGACAACTGATCAAAAATTGGAATTCTGAGTGAAGAAAATTGAATTTCAATTGAAAAATTAGCTTCTATTTTGAACACCAATTAATAATGGGTTTCCTGGGTGGTAATACGAGTAGTAGTTTAATAATCCCAAAAATCATGAAAAATTTATCAGGCCATTATTTCTTATTTTTATCTACCATCTTCTAGAGTATATTTGATAGGGTCTTAATAATGGCCTCTATCTGTACATTGAACACTACATAATAGTGATATGAATGGTTGGATTTGATATTTTTGTCATAATATAACTTCAGTACCTCAAAAGAATAGAAATTGGTGCCATTTTATATCAATATAGTATGAGGGACACCAAATATGGTGATATTTTTAGTTTTTTCAAAACTAACAATGCTTTTGGATCCCACTTCTTCGAGAGGAATTTCCTCAACCCATTTAGGGAAGAAGTTAGTAGCAGTAACGATATACTAGAACATCTTATTTGTAGATGGAGGATAAGGCCCTACTATACCCATTCCCCATGTGGTAAATGGCCAGGGGTATTTATCTATATGTAGAAAATCTAGGGGTTGATGATTAATGATGGCATGCACTTTGTAGTGATGACTTTTCTTATTAAAATATATGAAATGCTGCATCATTGAAGTACATAAGTATCCAAGCCTTCACATTTGATTCGAAAGCCTATTCTTATACTAGTGTGCACTAAATTCTCTTAAATGAACTTATTCCTTGACAACATCATTTTCTTCTCCATCAATACAGTTGAAGAGGATTCCATCAAAACCTCATTTGTAGAGAATCTTATGGTGATTTGGACTATGATTAAGAGTAATACTAGCCGGTCATCATCAGATCTATTATTTTTCATCCCTAACTGGTGGAAGTACTACATTTTGAAGGTATTCTATGATGGGTATTCTCCATCCTATGGTATGACCATATGGATCATAAATAAGGTTATTTTCTTTAATTTCATCTTTTGTAGTTTGAACTAAAGGTGAGACCACATGCCGATGGGATATACTGATGATTGTATCATCCCAATTCGGATTTACAAGGCTGTGACTACATTAGCTAGGACATAAACATGTGAATTTTGTGATCAAGTAACATTGGAAAATATCCTATCTCAGAGAAATTAATCCATTAACCAAATGTTGTAATTACACAAAGGTATTGACTCTTATTTTCTGGTAGAATAATCATTATTTATTTGTTTGATTACCAACTCTAAATCACATTTTACTTTTCTAAAGAATCACTTACACCTAAAGTACCAACTCCAAACCTACAATGAGAGATTGATATTCTGAATCATTTTGGGTACCGCCTTCTGATAATTGAATGGAATAAGAAAACACTGTATTTTTTGGGGAGATAAGAACAATTCCTAACCCAAATTTGTTGAGTTTATGGTATTCCATTCCCTTCCCTATTGGGATTCTTAAGGCACCATCAAAGTACATTTCCCATGTTTGGGAACAGTGTTGAATACAAAAGACCATTTCATTAGGAAGTTCATTATTCAATGATGTATCTTCCACATAAGGATGTTAAGCAGTGAAGTTTTCCAGAACATGACCCTTTATTTCCTTCTAATGAACAAACTAGATATCAAACTATTTCCAAATAACTTCTCACCATTCTAGATTCCTGGTAAGTATAGAAAGTCTAAGAATACATTTGAGTGAGTTATTTTGAGTCACTAACTGGACCTCATGATGTTGCAGGTAGTGCCTCAATTTCTGAACTACAAATATTAATGCTAGGCAACACATTTCAATTTTTGAATACTGATTTTCTTCACCAATAATAGTTCGATTGAGATAGTAAAGGATTTTTTCATTCCTGGTATCGTTCTTTTTGGGCAAGTAAGGCACCCAGGGATCACTCTAAATATGTCACATAGAGAATAAGTGGTCTTCCTTAAATATGTGGCATTAATACCAGTTGAATCAGTAGATATTTCTTTAGGGTATGAAATGCCTCCTAGATCCCTTTCGTCCATTGATAAGTGATTCCCATCTTTATTAATCTAGTGAATGGTAAACACTTTCCTTCCAAATTGGCCTTAAAGCACATAATATAGGCCAAGTGTCTTTATAGTCCTCTTAATTGTTTTATATTTATAGTCGGTGACATGCCAATGATTGATTTTATTTTCTCATGATCAAATTCAATGCCATGATGGCGTACAATGAAGATGATGATTTTTCCTAAGGTTACCCGAAAGCACATTTTATGGGGTTCATCTTGAAATTATGATGTAGAAGTTTATTGAATATGGTCTCCAGATCAGCCAAGTGATTAGAACATTGTTTGGATTTAACCACAGAATCATCCACATAACATTCATCAAATTTCCCTATGAGTGGTTTGAAGATATGGTGCATGACACGTTGATACGTTGAAACTCCATTCTTTAAGATAAAGGGAATTACCCGATATCAAAACACAAAATTAGGGGCTCTGAAGGCAGTATATTATTCATCCTCTACGGCCATGCGAATTTTATTATTCACAAAGTAACCATCCATCAATGAAATAGATTCATATCTTGCTGCTTCCACAATTAAAATCTCTATGATCGGAACTGGAAAGCCATATTTAAGAAAATTCCAGTAAAGATATCTAAAATCAATGCACACTTTGATTTTACAATTCATATATTTAAGTGGGAAAATATTGGCCAACCTATTGGGATATTTATCCTACATGAAATTTTTATCCTCTATAATCTTATCAACATCAACTTCAATTTTAGAGGTATTGGTTGGGTGTGTTCTTCTTGCGGCCTTCTTGAAACCCCTATCTTCTTCTGGAAAACCCAAACGATGGGTAGCTACATTGAGATTAAGTATTGTAATTTCTGTATAATTCCATGAAAATATTTCTCGATGTATCTTTTGAAATGAAGTATACACTTATTTATATTTAGGTGTTATGGCCTCACTAATTAGAGTGGCCAGTGGATCTTTTTATGTACCCAGATTTGTTTCTATGATATCATCCATAGTGGTAGAGACAGCTTCCTCAAATGCTAGAGGAGCATCCATGAGATCTTAGTCTTATTCTTCCACTTCTTTATGCATCACTTCTTCTATTTCAATATGAATAGTATGTGATGAAGAACTCTCAAAGCGAGGAGAGTGGTCAGTATTTGATCATCATGATGAAGAGGCTACCATTTCTGACTCTACTGATGATGAAGGGTCTTCTTGAGGTAATATATGGGAGTTGATGGATTGATAATCATTATCCTTATCTTCCTCTAATATTGATACAACTTCTTATATTCATATTAATAATGTTGAGACTTACTGAAGTTAAATGGAGGGAATAAAGATATATCTATTTAAACATTCACCACTACTTGGTGAATCTATAATTTATCCCCTGTGGTCAGTCTTGATTGCCGCCGTTGACATTATGGAAGTTACTGGATAAATTCTTGGATTTGGTTTTACCCTTTCAATTTTATTTATAGGTATCATATAATCTATACTCAAATGTTTGAATGGGTTTTCTTAGATCTTTTCCAAGACACATAGAGCATTGATTCTTGTTACCTCCTTTTTTATAGACATCGTTCCCTTTGTGTGATAAAATTATGCCTCATTGTATTGAGATTCAGATGTTTTTAATGGATCATTATCACCATAAATTGTTCAAATTTTACCATTTAATCAATACTTGAGACATTGATGGTATGAAGAAGGTATGGATGTATGTGGATGTAGCCAAGGCCTACCTAGAAGAATGTTAAAGATTATATCCCAACAAACAACCATGGATTCTAAATTAGACATTAGATTTGTGAACTGAGTTCTGAGTGTAATATATTCTAATGGTTTTTTCTCATTATTGTAATATCCATTATATATTAAAGTATAAGGAGATATGTGAGATTTAGTGAGGCCCAATTGACGACGTATATGAATAGTAATGAGGTTGAATCCTTAACCATTTTCAATGATGCTCATCGGATGTCTATGTCATTGACCTATCCAGATAGATACAAGGGCATGATATGTCCATGTACACCATCATCTTCATATTAATCTGTAAAAGATATAAATGCATGACATTTTTCATGATCGTTCTCTATAGTGTAAACCTTAGTGGATATAACATCTATTTGAACCTCTTGAGGACTTGAAAAAGCCATAATATGTGATTCTAAAAGATCTTTTGAAATATTAAAGGCATCCGAAATTAACAACATGTCATTTATGTGGTCCAGTTTGTTCAGAACATCATACTTTTAGTCCAGAAGTCTGTGTTTCCCAGCATGGAGATGCAGTTTTGTAGGTACCGTGGATGTTGACACTCTAGATGTAGATGTACCCTTTGTTAGATCATAATTTGAAAATAATTCAGGAATTTTTATATTTAATAGACTAGGACAATATACCTAATGAGAGGAGTATGGTGTAACCTCTAATCAGTCATCCAAAATAATCATTTACTAAAAAAACCATTCATGTGTGGGAGAATCTCTTTGATCTTTTTGAGCCTGCTGAAGGGCTCTCCCATGAGTTTCTGTTGCATATACATTATGATAAGGGTAAGAGTTCAAATAGTAGCTTTTAGAGTACCCATGTCCTGACTTGCATCCTAAAACTTGGTTTCTTCCTCTAGTTCCCCAATTTGGTAATTGGAAATTAGTCTCATTATATTAAAAATCACCACTGGAATATGGATCCATTAAGTGAATAACATTGACATAACCAAAGATTAATTCTTCACTAGATGAAGATTATGTTTGATAGGTTATTTCTGGTTGTACCATTTGGCGGGATGGTGCTCGTGCTTTTGAAATGGATGGCATAAAAAATTTTAGTTATAAGGACAACTTTGGTCTTGTCATGAGCCCGTCTTCATCTGACATGTCTTTACCCTTATAAAAAAAAATTCTTCTTTGAGGATTGACCTTTTGATGAAAGTGGTTTTACTATGGCATAAGTAGTGGAAGACACAATCGATTGATTCAATTGTGTTTGTAAAATGGCATGAGTATGGTTGATCGTTTTCCTGATCATCCAATCATCAAATTTCTACAAATTTTACTTTTGACTTTCTTCCACTCACTTCCTTCCTCTTGATCAATAGAAGTAACATATGCTACATGGGATGAAGAAATTTCCATTTTTTACTTGTCCATAGTCTACCATTTTTTTAGGAAGTATTTGAAAAAAAATCACTCCTGAATGGGATTCCCCAACATTTAGTGAAAGGGAAAATAGTTTAGAAGATATTTATCTCCTTCTTTGTTTGGTTTCTTCATCCATGGAAACTGAACCAAATTATTTTCTATAGATGAGATGAAGTAACTGAGAACATGTTCATTCCATAAGGAATAATATTTGTTATTTAACTCCATAATCTATATATTCCATTTATCTGTTTTTTGTCATATTAATGAGGTATTCATTGCTTCTAACACTTGGGAGGTGGATCCCTTCGATAGGATGAAGGTTTTTAAGTGGAATCAGGTACATGTGGTTACTTAAGTGTGACTATAGTAGCCTCTTATTTCTTTTTTCTACTTGCAAGAATTAATAGAATTACACGAGTTTTAGATTTAGTTTCCATAACGGAATCTTATATCTTTTGAGAAATTGAAGCAAGGTCTCGAAACCCTCCTGTGTATTTAAAAGATATCAGTGATGTTCATAACTCATCACAGATATTTTCCACACAAATTTGCATCAACTCTTCCTAAGGGTGTTCCTGATTTAATGAATATGTTAATAATTTCCATGGAGAAATGAAAATTGAAACCCTTCTATTCTCCCTCAGTTTGAAAATTGTAAGGTAAATTTTTTTTATCTTCAGTAGTGTTGATCTGAATTGAAGACAAAATTTATAACAGAGATCTTCCCATCCAATAATTGATCGAGATTTCAAACTTGTATACCATACAAAAGCTGGTCACTGTAATGACATCAAAAACACCTATCCTTTACTACTTCTTGTTTTTCAAGAGTTTCCATCATGGGATCACAATGAGAAATGAAAGGAATTACGTGTTGTTTTGGATCTCTCATACCATTAAAGATTTTGAATGTGGTATTCAGAAAATTTGGTGGGTAAGGGATCAGATCAATCAACTCAGGGTAAGATTTCTTTTTTAGCTGAACTGGCACACACTGTTTTTTCATAGCTTCCAATCAAGTTTTTGATGCCTCAATTGGGTTCATAAGGACTTGGGGAATATTTGGATGAGTTGGGACCTGTACTAGTACATCTTTTGGAGCTTGAACTGGTTCAATGACTGAAAAAACCGTTGGTGGTGTTGATGGTATTTTCATTGTATAACCCATGGGAACAGACATATAAGGATGAGTTTGATATTTTCCTAGTTGTGTACCCAATGGATGGAATTCATTATCCACATATATAGTTACCACGAATACACATTACTTAGTAGTTCCTACAAGATGTGCATGTTAAGGATATTCCTGGGGAGTGTATTTGTTAGAAATTATTGTTCGATGTAACTTTGTATGGAGTATTTTCAACTCTTTTATCTCCTCTTCTTGCTCTGAAAATATTTCTTCAAGTGAATGATATTGAAATTCTCTAGTGGAAAGTGACATGTGATCTAACTTTTACCATTCCCTAGTTAAATTATTTTTTGAGGGGTGGATTTGGTTATTTGAGGGCATACATAGATTCTTGGTAAGCCTCTGATTTTGGGCATGCACACCTTTTTCATTTGATTTAGTGTGTACCATTTTATGGATAAGAACATCATCTTATGATTCCGTTTAAATAGACTCATTTTCTGGAGGATTTTCTGTAGTGGTGTTAATGAAATTTTCTGACTCATAATGCATTGATGGCATTATGTCAGTATCTTTATACGATCATCTACTTCTATATCTTCCATGAGACTCTGTTCTCTTATATGCTGAATTCCTGATAATTGTTAGTAGATATTTACCCGAAGGGAATCCTTATATAGTTCAGCTACTCTCTCTCGTTGTGGATTCTTACCTAATCAGGAGAAAACTTACTTATATTGAGAAATATATTTCTGATATAAAAAAACCCCAAACCTATAGGTAGGGGTTGTTCGTTTTCTTCTTCTTCAAATCATTTAACATTGTTTAATGAATTTGAAGGTTGAATTAAAAAACACTTCATCCCTGTAGGCTACAGTTTCTCTTGAACTGCTATAAATGAGATTTGTGCAACTGGTCTTCTGATTTTTTGAATTTTGGTTTGGACATTAGCTGGAAGCATTATCGAACAACCATTAAAATCACATATTTCAGAATATTTCTATGCTATTTCTGAAATTTTCATTATCTAATAGCTGTAATTCTCTAAGAGGGAGGACTGATGAAGATTCTAATATGCTTGATGTACAAGTATCTCAATAACATGTTTTTTGGGCCTGACTCTTTTGATATCTTGTTGAGGCATGTTCTTGGTCATACATTTGATTACATAAAAAAAATATTGATTGTAGCTGGTCGAGGGAAATAACATTTCATGACACCACTTTTGGTGGGATTTGCTGAGTTTGGAGTGCAGTGAAATGAAATGCTCTATGTTTACCCCATCCTCTAATACAAACAACTGATGGGGTGTTAGAAATTAACTCGATCAACCTCTTTATAGCAGTTAGGCATGCTTTTTGAAGGGTTATATGCTGATTTTCAAACATCGGATGTCAGGAAAATTAGAGAGATGCCAAGTCAATTTGGAATTTACACCCATCTATTACCTTTACATGATTTTTATATTCATCATATGGTAATTCATTGGTTTTCAAATGACAATGAGTCTTCCATAATTTTATGTGGATATCATGAATGCTATCTTCTTCCATCAATTCATGAATGTTGTATTGAGATTTTTCCAAAGTCCAGAACATGACTGGTACTTATCCTTTAGCCAACTGTTTTCTCATGTTAAACATATCTTCATCGTATTTCTCGAGAGGTTTATGCACAAGGATACACCATAGTGGACAATCCTTGATTGTGTTATTGAAAGAAATGCAATTATTCATTTTTTCCTCTGTTGTATTAGAAGAAAAATAACCAAATAGTGGTTTGGAGAATGAATCTTCCCTTAAGATATATTCTGTTTGAGAAATTATGTTACCTGTTAATGACAAGACATCAGACCTGACAGTCCTTGTGTTAGCAAGTGCCTCTATATAAGAGGTAATTATCATTACTACATTGTCTATTATAGAGTTATCTTGACAATGAAAAATACTACTATAGAGAGAACATTCATAGAAAATTCCCTTATGAGGAGGACCACTATCATGGATTATAGCAAGGGATAAATCCTCTTTCTCCTTGGACTTCTAGCCACATAGAGGGTTTTTGGTTGCTCTTATCCAGAGTTAGGATCTCTGTTTTGATCAAATTTTCATGAAGCAAGCCTTCATGAAACTATGTCTGACGGAGAACTTTAGAATTACTGATACTACTTCCATAAATTTGTAATGAGATTGTAGGATTTTGAGCTGAAAATGATAAATGTATGAGGGATTCAAGAACACCAGCATTAAAAAGATCTAGATTACAGCTTGAATATTGATTTTCATACTGGGTTTGGTGAAATTTATTCTTGGATTCTCTCTTACACTTAGTTGGGGCCACTTGTGGGGAGAAGTGGTTATCATGGTCGGGTGTATGTTACTACCCTGGACTGGTAATTAGAATAGGCCAATTACTTTTAATTGGAAAGGGTGTATGTTCTTGATTCGGTTCTCCGTATTATTTAAGGTGGTATGCCCCATGACCCTCTTGGAATGGAAAAGATGTTTGTATCTACTCTAGGATGGCATACATATGTTTCATCCCACATGTGGGGATGGATTTATGTGTATGTTCCCCTGGTGTTGCGGAAGTTGTTGTTATGATATCCTGGCATGCTTCCAGAATATGGGAAGGAATTTTTGTCTTCACTATCATCATTGATAATATATGTTTGTTGACTTCAGCAACTGGAATGAGAATATGAATCTTATACATATCAATAAAAGGTCTATGTGCCTTCTCCTATCCTTATTTTCTGGTCAATATGCTTTGAAAATACTCATGCATGGTGGTAGAGAGGTGGGAATGCCCTATATTTGTTGTCGGATCCTTCCAACTGAATTCTCTGTGCGTTTCCAAGTGAGACAGTTGGTAGGCTTGATGAAGACTAGCATGTGTATGTACTTTCTAGTTGTTTTCCGTCAAGAAAGGTTGAAAAACATCATTCAATACCGAAATATGTGACTAGTGGAAGAATTGGTGATTGTAAATAAGTGTCTTTTCCTGTTTACTAGTTTCATCCACATTTGATTGGTGGTATTCATTAAATGAAGTTAGTTGGGCTTGCTAAATAGATTATAATTTATAAATAGGTGTATGTTCATTTTAATGGTACTCCAACAGTTTTTCCTAGCTGGATTGGTGGGTTGCTTCCAGATGAGACTAATGGGCATTTGAATTAGGACAGATGGATGTATGTACCCACTTTTTTCTCGCCATCAAGTTCAGTTGATGGACTTATTCGGTGTGGTAAAAGGTAAAAACCTTCTCCCTTTTGACCAGATGTTTTCCTAAGCAGTTTGTCTTGTGTGACCAGGTTTGAGAGACCTCGTCCGAATATCCAGAGGCAACACCCCCATCATGATGGCGGTTCACTGTAGTGTGATTATTCATGTGGTGATTGTGGGTGGGAATCCTCAAGAAGGACCCCTTCATTCTTGAATTGAGGCCCTAAGTGACCACTCGATCCACCTCCATGTATTAATAGAGGTACCAGTTGTTGTATTCCAGTGATAAGGACAAGAAAAAATTAAAGATGGTGGTTGGAACTGTTTACTTATTGATCAAAGGTCATTGTTGACATGACGACCATGGATTTTTATTGACCTGGAGAGCCTGTCAGGTAGCCTATAATGTTGGTATTGTACCGTGCTGATGGTACTCCCTTAACAGCATGCTCGAGACCCAATGTTCAAGATGTTTGGTGGGTGATAGCGTCCTTCCCATGGATGAGGATCCATCTTGAGTGACGATCAGGAAGTTCACATATGTCGTATTGAAGAAATCTATTTTGGACTAAAGGGTGTTTTGGTAAAAAACATGAAAACAAAAACAAACTCCATTAAATAGACATCTTTTATATGGATACATGTGTGACTTATTACTTTGTATGGCCTTCCTTTATAAATTTATAGGGGCCTGACATGTGGGTTACATTATTAACATGGTTAAGGATTGATGTTGGGTTCACAATTCTTGTTTTGTAGTTCCTTGAAATGTTTATTCTATTTTTAATAATAACTACTTCCAGGAAGCTTCCATTGGATTTATTCATGGAACCGGAAACACCAAATAGTTCCTTATCCAAAAGGTACCTACTTTGCAATGTTAGGAATTAATTATGTTTGAACATTACGATACTTAGGAATGTGATTTTTTTTAGAGAATGGGAGGTTAGACTCATCACAACCTTTTGGGGGAATTATTTTCAACTTAGGTAATCTCTTTATAAATTTAAGATATTTTCATTAATCATTATTAATTTACCAAGTATAACATAAGTTTCCCTAGGATTTTTCAGTCACTTACTAACATGTATAATATTTAGAATCATCTGTATGTATTATAGGTTCTTCATTAATGGTGATATCTGTTGTGTTCGAGGTTCAACATCATTAGTATCCTTTAATTTACTTTTTAGAGATTTATTTAATCATTATTATGATGGTACTGGTTTTTAATCCAATCAGTGGTGCACTCTAGAATTTATTTTCGCCCAGGGAGACAATGGTTTGTTCTGATATTGGGTTCATACCCATAAAATGGTCTACCTACATATCCATTTGAAAGGAATCAGAACCTTCGTAGTTCGGTGCTGCTTAATTGGACACATAATATTTTTTAAGGTCATGTGATAATGACCTAACCTTATAGTTTAATGTCATTTGGTATGGAAATATAAACCAAAAGTGCTTAGTCAATGTTTGGTGTCAGAATTATGCCGAAGAAGGCCAAGGAACTTGGAAAGGATATGGATTTCAAAGTAAGATTATACCTTGATGGGAATATGGACCAAGGAGAACAATGATGATTTTAAGTGTTGGGTTTGAATCTCAAGGGGGCTTCCTAGATTTCCCACATGGATGGGAATCAAAACCCACATAGTTCGATGAGTCTCATAGAAGAGTATAATCCTTTTCGAGAAATGAGTTTGTACTTACTTCCTGAAAATGATGCCTTGGTGATTTGGGTGGTTTAATTTGGGGATTGTACTTAAGGAGGATACCCAGAGTAAGGGAATTAGGGTTGGATTCTTGAATAGGATATCCAATGAGATCAGTCCCTGAGAAGTATTCCTATGTATCCTAGTTTAAAAAAGAATAATATTTCTTGTAGTTCAAGTGGTATTTCACAAATATTGTGGTCATGAAAAATCATTAATCCCCTGAGAGTCATGCTCTGTGTGATAAACAAGAGGATTTCAATGTTTCAAACAAGTCATTAACACTTTTCCTCCTTCATTGGTGGAAGAGGACACTCCCACTGTGGTGACGGTGGATGAGGGCGGGGAGACCCAGGAAGAGGGCGAGGTGACCAGCCTTTCCTATCTTCAATTTACATTAGACAAGGGTCCAATGAAAAGATGGAGGGAATGTGAAGGAAGTAGAGAGCGGAAAGACTACAACCTTCTACTTGAAAGGTTAAGGGAACTATACATAGGTGGCTTCCATAAAATTGATCCTGGTAAGGGAGGGAGCCTTTTCTTTTTCTTAAATGGAAAATTAATTGTGAACCATACCTTCCCTAACAGAGACCTGAGGTTCTGGGTCTTTGAGAAGGGGAGGTAAGAACCCAAACCCTAATCCTCAAAACTGGGAACATCCCAACACTATTACTAGGAGAATGTTCCTTTTCACTTCGGCTATAAAAACCCATAGACACTCCATGAATCCTAACCCCATTGTCAAAAAAATTTGGGAAACCTATGACAATGAATATACAAACCAATATAAGAGACATGAAGATGTGTATTTTCAAAAGGTTTGATAAGTCATGAGTATTTGGTGGAGGTACCAAGAGAATCCCTTTCAGAAAAGGGATTAAATGAAGAGTAATCCTATCCATGAATGGGTTAGATGAGGGATTGATGGCTTCTATACTGAAGAGAGTCAGTGAATCAAAGAGGGTCTCCCATGTAGGTACTGGCTCCCTAGTATGGGCGCGCATGTAGGCTTGGGGACCTGATATTCACATGAGCAATGAACAACCCAGATTATAATACTTGGGTGAGACTTCAGTCAATTCTTCAAGATTATTCATAAGTATTCCCAGATGTAGGGAGCTCATGTGACTATGAAAGGAATAGGTGGCACACTAGTTTCTCTGGTTCTGGGAGATTGGGCGCTTAATGCGCGCATGTGTTATGAATTTCAAATAATAAAAGGGATTAATTACTATTATCATCCATAAGTTCCTCCACTTTAGTTGTTAAAGAACTACCTAGAATGTTTTATATATGACTTGGGAGAAGCACTAGGGAGACCAGAGTAGTAATTAGGGTTTAAGGTACATCATTCGTACAAATAAAGGTCCCAAGGGTCAATTACTAGGCCGAATTATAACCTTTGGAAAAAATAAATTGGGTGCGCAAATAGGATACGTGCCATATTGTGTTGTGCAAGTACATTTCATGATGATGGTATTTTTGATAGAAAATGGAGAAACTTTGAGGACTTTGAAAAAATTATTACTTTAATCATCTCTATCACGGTGGCATGTAGGTACCTTGGACACAGCTTTAGGGGATTAGTTAAAAAAATTTCTCCATACCTAAGGGGTTATGCACCAACAACCCTGCTTGGGCTTAGTGTTGGGCTCTGGTCTTATCCCTTTTGGATGGTGCCTTCTCTACCATTATTGACCGCTATGAAAAATGCAGAGTCACACATCAAACTCTACAAGCCTGGTTGAGAAAATTCTGCGGAGTAGTGCATGGAACACAATTCATGGTGTCTACAACTATCTTGGAAAATTCACTCCTTAACCACATTTTCTATTGAATTTATTGTATGTTTGAGGATATATTCACTTATGGTTTCTTACTTAAAATTAAAAATATCAGTGAAGAAAAATGGTGGGAAACTGTCACCTACCCACATTCCTCATTATAATGAAATGTTAGACTGAGAGATAAGAAATAAGAAAACAATATGAAGTATTTTTTAAAACTCAAGAAATGAAATTATGACCTCCCTTCAACTTAACATAATGTGTTTTACTTCTATGTATTTTGAATTGGGATATAGTGGGATAGGGAATGAGAATTGATTTAAAATATATAAAATAAAAATTAACTATATCAATATCGATTCATACTCATTATATTTACACACATATTCTCCTAATATAATGTTAATTATAGAGTTTCTTGATATGGTTATATTATTTATTCATAGATCTGAGATGGTTCCCATTTGTCATTCATGGTAACCACGTGCTGAAATATATTTTTCAATGGCCCAATAATATTGTAATTGTTTAATTTTTTTGGTTGAGAAAACATTGGGTCCTAAGGTTGTAACGCCCCGACCCCAGCTACCCAGAGTCGGTGCATTACTTCGTAACATTGGCATGATCACAAAAGATCAAGTCTCGAAAGACCGATTAGTTTAGTAGCCTTGGAAACACTAGATACATTCGTAAACGTTACATTACATCATAAAGTGAAAAACTACAATAACAAAGTCTCCATAGTCCACACTCATATCCTCTTCTGACTATCCCTGCAGGTCATTCATAAAATACTTCTTCACATCCTGGAAAACATTAAAACATTGAAAGGGGTGAGCTCAGATGCTCAGTAAGGATAACAATAATGCGGAAGCCTTCATAAATAAACATTAACATTTAAGGCAATGTATAACTAAAACAAAAGCCTTTTAAACATGAACTTCAACATAATATGGCAAAATTAAAATGAAATAATGCCATTTACTTCTTCACATGGATATTCTACTGGTCGAATAATCACATGCAATATCAATAACCACTTTCATAATGAGGGAATGTATAATGCCGGACATTCTGAAACATTTTGTCAAGGCCTCGGCCAGGACGTCTAAAATGATTAAGGCCTCGGCCTAAACCATAATCAAAATTGGGAAAGGGCCTCGGCCAATTCCACGTCTAGTTGTCTCATGAGACCTACCGATGCATCGAGGAGCTATTGCGGGCTCCACCCGTCACTTATTAAGTCCAATACATTCCTCATATGAATAGGTTTAAACATATCATAAACCATAACATAATCGTATCTCATAAAACATGCATAAAGGAAACATAACATTTCCACATTTCAATCACAAGATATCAATACAACACATTGATATAATAAAAACGCTTTCAAAACCATTTTCAATACCAAAATAAAAGAATGTTAAAACTTTGTATTTATTTTTCATTAAAAAAGAAAATGATGGCTTGTAGAGGAAGCCGAAACTCAAATAATGGTCACGGCGGCGGAGAAGTCGTTGTCGCCGCATAAGTACGGAAAGAAAAACATTCCCTTTTGTCGTTTAGCAAAACGCTTCGTATAAAAAAGATTCCTTTTGAATAAACGTAAAAGTCAAAGGGGTTTATACATCGTATAAAAGAATGTTGTGTATAAAACCAAATATGCCTCAATGAAAGGAGATTGAGACGAAGTCCTTAAAAAGATCATTTTTAAAATAAAATAGATCTATTATGTGTATTCACTATAGGTACACATAAAGAAAGTAAAAATACAAAATAGGACATAATAACATCATGACATAATTTGAAAGTAGGAGATTAACCCAAAGAATGGATGTTGGGTTAAGAAATTCCCTTACAAAGAGCATTTTTAAAATAAAATAGATCTATTATGTGTATTCACTACAAGTACACATAAATAATGTACAAATACAGGATATGACATAATAATATCATGACATAATTTGAAAGTAGGATATTAACCCAAAGAACGAAAATTGGGTTAAGAAGTTCCCTTACCTTGTGTCCGACTTGACTCAACCGTTCTTTAACCTCCTGAATAATAAACTAGAGTTAATATCTACCTTATTAAGAACCATTTTAAATTTCATTATCCTTTTTATATCACTTATTACAATGTTATGAACATTATGTAATTATTTAAGTTAATAACGGTCGTTTTGTCGATCTTTGGTACATGAGTCAACAATAAACTTCTTATAATTATAAGTTGTTCATGTGGTGAAATATCCATTATATCCAGAATTATATTAATGATGTAGATATCATATATATCATATATATACAGTATATACATTCATTTATAATATTACGTAACATTTAGAGGTAAGAAATGAAATGCACCGTTCATGGAGACGGTAAGCCGTACGTACGCATGAACGCTACTTTCATTTCTATTTCGTATTTAATGGAACGAAGTCATAATGATATAAATGTATAATATAATTCCAGTATAATATAGTGTATAATACCATTTACTCCATCCTTTATACATCCCACATATGGCATTAACGATTCAAATCACTTTGAGGGGGCGGTAGTCCGCACTTCCTAAAATGAAATTATCGCATTTTACCCATAATGGAAATCATAAAGTAAGCCATAAATGAAAAATACAGAAGCATAAGTAAAACATAAACACATTATATATCATATATAAATATAGTGACATCTTAATGGCCACCTTTGAAGGTGTTATATGAGTGTTGAACAATCATCGTTTCGTGAGGCAGAAATTCGCCATCCACAGAAACCGTATGTTCTTTAACCATTAGATGTAGGTGTGTGTAAGTGTAGCTAGAATCCTTCTTATAACAACATCCTAGTATATTGAGGATACTGGTGTTGTTACAAAAGAAATGAATAAAAAGAGTTTAGGGGGTTGGAGAAGAAAAATAAAACAAAACAACATTATAAAAGACATTACCTCAAAATCGGGTAACTCTTTTTGATTTGAGCTAAAGGCTTCCTTGGGAAGAGTTCTGCCCAAAGTGAGGATTCTAGGAGTAAGGGAGGGATGTTGGGAGAGTATTTGGGCAGGGGTTGGCCGAGCCAAATGGCTTGAAAGTGTAAATGAAGTGCGAGAGGTGGGGGCCTTTTATAAGTGGAGAGGAGGGGCACTTTTGGAAAGATTGAAATGTTACATTATTTCAAAATGCTTTTCGGATTCTAAAGGTCCCAAACTTATATAATTCGAGGCTAAGGTGATAAGGTTTCGAAATCTCCTCATCCAATTGGCTTTGGACAAGTGTAAGCCTTGGATTTTACATTATCTATTCATTTTATTAAAATCGTTAAATAATGAGGTCATCACTGCATCATCATGATGTCATAAATAATTTAGTTTATTTAATGTCTAAAAATTATAAGAAAAATACTATGATGTAGGAAATCGTTTTAGCTTTCTAATGAATATTTATAATCAAAATTTGGACTTGTGTAACCCCACTTAAAAATTGTTTTAGTAAAACATTTTATGTTTGTGTCATTTTTTACTTTAACATTAAATAAAAGTTATTTATGTCATTTTCTAACTAAAGTGGCTCCATGGGGTCCCCAAGTTGACCCATGGGTTGTCTTGGTCGGCCATGACTCATCCAATAGGAGTAGGACAAGTGTAATGCTCATCTCATATTATTATAACATTATTTGTACCTTAAACTACACTAATTACCTCTAATCGCGATTAAGAACTTAAAAGTTACTATTCACCAAAAAATTATTTTAATCTCATTGAACCACATTTTACTTCTTAATGACAACCATGTATGTCGGATTTTTGAAAATCAAATCACAGAAGTGGTAATATTTCATTTTAACGAAAAATCAGTTTTTAACAACCACTTAGTGGTTTCACTATTCATCAAAAATTGAAGTTTTTCAGAATAAAGCCAAAATTTCACCCTAAGCTATAATTGATATTACGAATTCAAAAATGATTTCTATTTTACAAAATTCCAAACATATTAGTTGCATTAATTAATTTTATAATTAATTCCCGCTGTCACAACAAATAGCGTGTTTTTAAGAAACAATTTATATCAAAAGATTGGCAATTGTTTATGTCCAATTTCAATGTTAAATTAATTCTAATGAACACCATTGGATAAAATGGTAAAAATATATTCTAATTATACTCTAAAACCACTCAATAGTATAATTTATCACTATGAATTATTTTGATTAAAAAAGTTGTTTTAAGTATTTTTCACTATTCATAAAAATATTGAAGTTCTCAGAAAATTACAAAAAATTCAACATAGGCTAATTTCAATATTAGGAATACAAAAATGAAGTCCATTTTGAAATATAAAATTTCTATAAATTTAAAAGGTGGTTATTACTATTCATAACGGCTACTTTGATTAGTTGCGGTGTGTTAGAACTCGAACTTGCGTACAATGCAAGCTATTGCATTATTGAAAGAGAGGCGTATCGTGGAAGATCGGGGTGTTACATTCTCCCCTCCTTCAATAAATTGCGTCCTCGCAATTTGATATTTTTCTTTGAAAATAAGAGGTTGAAAATAGAAAATACTTTTGTGGAAAACCCACATCGGAAATAAGGTTAATAAAATTTAGCCTTAATAAGAGGGAAAGGGAAATGAAAAAGTCACCACCCAATTATGATCTCGATTAGGAGAACATTGGTGGCAATTAGAGACATATAATTGGAGGAAAAACGTAAATATTCGTAGGGAGTGATTGAGGTCATCAATCACAATAAACTGTCAAATTGAGGGCCTCAAAGCCTTCAATCTATGTTGATTTAAAATATCATCAGTTCAACAAGACATAAGGTATTAGGATAACGCATTTTTTTGTTTTAATATCCCTTTACTAAAGTTTAAGTATTAATTTATTCATTGAATAACAGATAGGTATATATATATTTATGCCTGACAATTAGAGTTTCAACCTTCAACTCACCTTTCACTCAAAAAGATAATAGAACCCAAAAATATTATACTTTTCCTAATTGTATAAGGTTCCAAATGTTAACACATACAATTTAGATTAGTAAAATTATTTTATAATAACCAGGGACTTCCTGTAGGCTAGTGGTAGGAAATAAAGGCCTGTCGCACTATGGTTGTGGGTTCGATTCCTGCAGCTTTGTCCGACGCGACGGGTTATGCCCCACCCTGCAGGTTGTCCTTTTCCTAAAAATATAGTACCATACTATTCCAAAAATAATCTTCATAAATGTTTTAACCTTAAACAATACTATCCAAAGTTCAACTTAATCCACTCCAACCTTTATAGTTATCCAAAATACCTTCATCCAGACTTTCTCTAGAAGGTCTCTAAATTCCAAAATCAATTGTAACATCAGATTCCCCAAACAAAGAAAAGTTTCTCTTATTATCACATACTAAAAATATGATTACCTTAATCATATTAAAAACTTACTGAAATCAAGAAGTACGGAAGTACAATCCTTATATATATATCACATTATTCTAATAACCAGAATATAATCCATGAGTCCAAAAGCACCAATACATTAGTTATTCTTCTTCAACTGTAGTAACAGCATAAGATTGTCCTTGATCCCTTGGCCTTTTCTGAGGTAAGTTTCCCTGACGCTTAGGACATTCATTTGCATAATGACCCATTTCTCTACAATTGTAGCATTCAACTTTGATAGCCTCTTTCTTTCCCTTGCAATCACGAGCCTGGTGACCCTTTTCTCCACATTTATAACAAACTCCCATTCCTTTTAGGCAAGTACCAGGGTGATTCTTCCCACAATTATCACATAATGGAAAATCCTTCTTTCCCTTTTTCCCTTTATCTGTCTCTTGTTCCACCGTTCTCTTCTTCTCTTGCTTTACTTTGTTGTCATAAGACTTAGAGAATTCCTTTTCTGTCTTGATAGCACACGAGACAATATCTTCGTATGATGAGAAGGATTGTGATACCAAAGCTCGACAGAGAAATGGTTTTAACCCATCAAAGAAACGATAAATCTTACTGCTTGGGTTACGTATATAATCGGCAGCATGCCTCGCTAACCTTGTAAAGTTAGCCTCATACTTTGCGACATTCTCATCCTCCTTCTGCCTCAGACTCAGAAATTTCCTTTCCATATCTGCTCGATGGTCACGAGGAAAGTATTTTTCTAAGAAAAGATCTTTGAACTCCCTCCATTCCATATTCGATACGTCATCATCTTCCTTTGTGTTTTGAATCAGCGACCACCACTGATCGGCATCTCCAGTGAGGCGGTAAACTGCCATGACAACCTTCTCCCTTTCACTACTCCCCAAGGCATGGAATATTTTCTCTAAGGTATTTAACCATTGCTCAGCTACTATAGGATTTGTACTCCCATTGAAGGTTGGTGGTTGTTGCCTCATGAAGCGGTCTAACATTGATCCTCCACGTTGCGGATCAGGGTGCTCCATACGAGTAAGGTTATTATTCATAACCTGAGTGAGTTGTCCCAGTATGGTAATAAGTTGATCAGCACCAGTTGTATCTCCAGATCCACAATAATTATCTTGATCAGGAGGGCAATCCCTACACGGAGTTCGTGCATTGATACGGTTTCCATTCCTTCTACTAGGCACCATTTCTAAACAATGGCATAAACTAGATTAGTTTATGAATCAAAATACATAATTCCATACTTGTAAAACACTTTACATAAATTGAACTATTTATGGATATAATCCATAATCATAAAAAGAAATGTTTTCTTTGAGGAAGTATATACTCATAACCCTTCATAGTGGTTTGTAAATAAAATGAGAATTATCCTAAGCATATCCCCCGGGAGTGTCGTAACCAAGAGTGCAGCAAGGCCCGTTGTCGTGCACCAGTTCCCGTTCGAGTCTAGCTCAAAGCGGTGTTTTCGGGTTTTACCCCTAGGTACATCTGTGCAAGAGCCGCCTCTACCTGCTCGTATCCAGACAGGGATGTATTGCTCGGAAAACTCATAACATCTCTATAATACCAAAATTCTAGGAAGTTATTCTATACTAATCCTCAAAGTCTATCTTTGGGCTATGTGCTCTAATCAGAGTTTATCTAAATCTAGCTTCCAAGGTTAGTACTAAACTGCCTCTGATACCAACTGTAACGCCCCGACCCCAGCTACCCAGAGTCAGTGCATTACTTCGTAACATTGGCATGATCACAAAAGATCAAGTCTCGAAAGACCGATTAGTTTAGTAGCCTTGGAAACACTAGATACATTCGTAAACGTTACATTACATCATAAAGTGAAAAACTACAATAACAAAGTCTCCATAGTCCACACTCATATCCTCTTCTGACTATCCCTGCAGGTCATTCATAAAATACTTCTTCACATCCTGGAAAACATTAAAACATTGAAAGGGGTGAGCTCAGATGCTCAGTAAGGATAACAATAATGCGGAAGCCTTCATAAATAAACATTAACATTTAAGGCAATGTATAACTAAAACAAAAGCCTTTTAAACATGAACTTCAACATAATATGGCAAAATTAAAATGAAATAATGCCATTTACTTCTTCACATGGATATTCTACTGGTCGAATAATCACATGCAATATCAATAACCACTTTCATAATGAGGGAATGTATAATGCCGGACATTCTGAAACATTTTGTCAAGGCCTCGGCCAGGACGTCTAAAATGATTAA
Source organism: Viscum album (assembly GCA_963277665.1). NCBI lineage: Eukaryota > Viridiplantae > Streptophyta > Magnoliopsida > Santalales > Viscaceae > Viscum > Viscum album. The sequence goes on along the minus strand of OY728119.1, from coordinate 212,934,935 downwards.
GGCCTCGGCCTAAACCATAATCAAAATTGGGAAAGGGCCTCGGCCAATTCCACGTCTAGTTGTCTCATGAGACCTACCGATGCATCGAGGAGCTATTGCGGGCTCCACCCGTCACTTATTAAGTCCAATACATTCCTCATATGAATAGGTTTAAACATATCATAAACCATAACATAATCGTATCTCATAAAACATGCATAAAGGAAACATAACATTTCCACATTTCAATCACAAGATATCAATACAACACATTGATATAATAAAAACGCTTTCAAAACCATTTTCAATACCAAAATAAAAGAATGTTAAAACTTTGTATTTATTTTTCATTAAAAAAGAAAATGATGGCTTGTAGAGGAAGCCGAAACTCAAATAATGGTCACGGCGGCGGAGAAGTCGTTGTCGCCGCATAAGTACGGAAAGAAAAACATTCCCTTTTGTCGTTTAGCAAAACGCTTCGTATAAAAAAGATTCCTTTTGAATAAACGTAAAAGTCAAAGGGGTTTATACATCGTATAAAAGAATGTTGTGTATAAAACCAAATATGCCTCAATGAAAGGAGATTGAGACGAAGTCCTTAAAAAGATCATTTTTAAAATAAAATAGATCTATTATGTGTATTCACTATAGGTACACATAAAGAAAGTAAAAATACAAAATAGGACATAATAACATCATGACATAATTTGAAAGTAGGAGATTAACCCAAAGAATGGATGTTGGGTTAAGAAATTCCCTTACAAAGAGCATTTTTAAAATAAAATAGATCTATTATGTGTATTCACTACAAGTACACATAAATAATGTACAAATACAGGATATGACATAATAATATCATGACATAATTTGAAAGTAGGATATTAACCCAAAGAACGAAAATTGGGTTAAGAAGTTCCCTTACCTTGTGTCCGACTTGACTCAACCGTTCTTTAACCTCCTGAATAATAAACTAGAGTTAATATCTACCTTATTAAGAACCATTTTAAATTTCATTATCCTTTTTATATCACTTATTACAATGTTATGAACATTATGTAATTATTTAAGTTAATAACGGTCGTTTTGTCGATCTTTGGTACATGAGTCAACAATAAACTTCTTATAATTATAAGTTGTTCATGTGGTGAAATATCCATTATATCCAGAATTATATTAATGATGTAGATATCATATATATCATATATATACAGTATATACATTCATTTATAATATTACGTAACATTTAGAGGTAAGAAATGAAATGCACCGTTCATGGAGACGGTAAGCCGTACGTACGCATGAACGCTACTTTCATTTCTATTTCGTATTTAATGGAACGAAGTCATAATGATATAAATGTATAATATAATTCCAGTATAATATAGTGTATAATACCATTTACTCCATCCTTTATACATCCCACATATGGCATTAACGATTCAAATCACTTTGAGGGGGCGGTAGTCCGCACTTCCTAAAATGAAATTATCGCATTTTACCCATAATGGAAATCATAAAGTAAGCCATAAATGAAAAATACAGAAGCATAAGTAAAACATAAACACATTATATATCATATATAAATATAGTGACATCTTAATGGCCACCTTTGAAGGTGTTATATGAGTGTTGAACAATCATCGTTTCGTGAGGCAGAAATTCGCCATCCACAGAAACCGTATGTTCTTTAACCATTAGATGTAGGTGTGTGTAAGTGTAGCTCGAATCCTTCTTATAACAACATCCTAGTATATTGAGGATACTGGTGTTGTTACAAAAGAAATGAATAAAAAGAGTTTAGGGGGTTGGAGAAGAAAAATAAAACAAAACAACATTATAAAAGACATTACCTCAAAATCGGGTAACTCTTTTTGATTTGAGCTAAAGGCTTCCTTGGGAAGAGTTCTGCCCAAAGTGAGGATTCTAGGAGTAAGGGAGGGATGTTGGGAGAGTATTTGGGCAGGGGTTGGCCGAGCCAAATGGCTTGAAAGTGTAAATGAAGTGCGAGAGGTGGGGGCCTTTTATAAGTGGAGAGGAGGGGCACTTTTGGAAAGATTGAAATGTTACATTATTTCAAAATGCTTTTGGGATTCTAAAGGTCCCAAACTTATATAATTCGAGGCTAAGGTGATAAGGTTTCTAAATCTCCTCATCCAACTGGCTTTGGACAAGTGTAAGCCTTGGATTTTACATTATCTATTCATTTTATTAAAATCGTTAAATAATGAGGTCATCACTGCATCATCATGATGTCATAAATAATTTAGTTTATTTAATGTCTAAAAATTATAAGAAAAATACTATGATGTAGGAAATCGTTTTAGCTTTCTAATGAATATTTATAATCAAAATTTGGACTTGTGTAACCCCACTTAAAAATTGTTTTAGTAAAACATTTTATGTTTGTGTCATTTTTTACTTTAACATTAAATAAAAGTTATTTATGTCATTTTCTAACTAAAGTGGCTCCATGGGGTCCCCAAGTTGACCCATGGGTTGTCTTGGTCGGCCATGACTCATCCAATAGGAGTAGGACAAGTGTAATGCTCATCTCATATTATTATAACATTATTTGTACCTTAAACTACACTAATTACCTCTAATCGCGATTAAGAACTTAAAAGTTACTATTCACCAAAAAATTATTTTAATCTCATTGAACCACATTTTACTTCTTAATGACAACCATGTATGTCGGATTTTTGAAAATCAAATCACAGAAGTGGTAATATTTCATTTTAACGAAAAATCAGTTTTTAACAACCACTTAGTGGTTTCACTATTCATCAAAAATTGAAGTTTTTCAGAATAAAGCCAAAATTTCACCCTAAGCTATAATTGATATTACGAATTCAAAAATGATTTCTATTTTACAAAATTCCAAACATATTAGTTGCATTAATTAATTTTATAATTAATTCCCGCTGTCACAACAAATAGCGTGTTTTTAAGAAACAATTTATATCAAAATATTGGCAATTGTTTATGTCCAATTTCAATGTTAAATTAATTCTAATGACCACCATTGGATAAAATGGTAAAAATATATTCTAATTATACTCTAAAACCACTCAATAGTATAATTTATCACTATGAATTATTTTGATTAAAAAATTTGTTTTAAGTATTTTTCACTATTCATAAAAATATTGAAGTTCTCAGAAAATTACAAAAAATTCAACATAGGCTAATTTCAATATTAGGAATACAAAAATGAAGTCCATTTTGAAATATAAAATTTCTATAAATTTAAAAGGTGGTTATTACTATTCATAACGGCTACTTTGATTAGTTGCGGTGTGTTAGAACTCGAACTTGCGTACAATGCAAGCTATTGCATTATTGAAAGAGAGGCGTATCGTGGAAGCTTGGGGTGTTACAAAGGTAGTGTGTATTGGTTTCTAAGAATGTGTTAGTTTGAAGATTAATATGTTTTAGGAACTTAGGATTCATTTTTGATAGTGGATGTATCTTTCTATTGATTTTGGCATAATGTTTGTGCATTGGATCATGGTGCTAGTGCTTGAGACCTTCCTTCTTGAGGTTACATCACAATGGAATATGAAATTCACTATAAACATAGTGTCGCATTTCCCAATACATCAGGGAGGATTTATATCATGCATGTGGTTTATAGTCTATGTTGGTTGTGTTAATTAATATTGGATTGGCCATGCATCTTCCATTGCATCAAATATAGCATGAGATTTGACAGTGAGATAATATTGTTGTTGTGATTCCATATTAGAATATTCTATATGGCTATATTGGTATTACAATTCCATTTAGAGATCTTTAACCATGGTCATTTGGATGTTAGTGTACTTTAATGGTTGGAAGCATCATACATTGGTAGTGAAAAAACTTCTCAATAATTTTACATGGGAATATAGTGGTGAAGTGGTTTAATATTATCTTCTAACATGGAATACATATTACAAATACCATAGTAATAGTATATCATTGTAAATATTATATAAACCATTAAATTTTCCATTTAATATTCTTCAGTTAGTTCCATTATATTTTTAAACACAAAAAACAAATAAAATTCTTATAATTAATCATTTTTCAAGAATGATAAATTTGCAATGTGATTCACCATTCTAATATGATTTGAAAAATTAACCTCCCTAAAAAATAAATTTCTTATTTAAGTCTATATAAATAAATATTTACATTAAATACACATTAAAAAGTAAAAAAAAAATAAAAAAGGACAAAATTGTGAACCCCACACTCTCCCAAAATTGGTAAATTACTTGTACAAAAATAATTACTCTTAATAAAATTTTCAATAAAATTTTAGATCTTTGCATGTTGAATCTATTATAATTTAATATTAATTGATTAATAATAATTTGAATAGATTTTAATAGTAAATAACTTTTCAAATTCCATTATCTTATTCCATATCCTTGTTTATAGTTCAATTTCTCAATTAATTGATTGATCTTAAAAAAATTATAATTTATATTACCCATAATCATTTATGTTTATAACCCACATTAATATTAATTTTCCAATATATCCAGGCATAAACATTGTTTTTTTATTTGACCCATGAAATGTGAATATGCACTTATTCAATAAGTATGACTAATATGGAACTAAAAAATCCATTAAAATTTGTATCCCTAGGATTTATTTTTGATAACTATGGCATATAAGTAGGTCAAGACAAATTTAATTTAAAATATACTTTTTACTCTTTATTAAGGATTTTAATTTCCCACTGACACATGTTGTGCCAAAATATATTAGTAAACTTCTTGTTCAATCAGATCTACTCATTTTTGTCAACTATAAATAATTTAGAGAATTTTTCTAAAGGGACTCCGTGAGGTTTTAATATTTTTACAAAATAAAATTTAAAAAAGATCTATTTCATTAATATAGTGTGTTCATGTTTAATATTGTGCATCTAAATCCATTTATTTAAATTTCATTACTCAAGTTCTAAAAACATGAGATTCAGTGGTTTTATAGTTAATGTATCTCTCAGAGCACCAAATGATTGTTTAAACTATGTTGGGGTGATATAAGGACCTTCAATAAGAAAATGATCCTCTACCACAAATATATAACACTATCCCCTTTTTAAATTATGCTCTATAAATTACCATAATAGAGTAAGGAAAATGATCATCAAAAGAGTAGGATAGATACAACCATGTTATTCCTCAGTATTATCTTGAGTTAAGATTATAAATAATACCCTTTTAAATCTATAATAAAATAATATTATATAGTAAACTTATTCAAAATTAATTAAAATGAAAATAAAATAGATAGAAAATAGATTCTTGGGTAAAATAACAAATACGTTTTTTATCACTAGTTACAAATTTAAAATTTAAATTAATTATCATATTTTTGATGGTGGACGATTATTTTTTTATTTAAATCCCATAATCCCTAATTTACCTATGATCTTCCAGCCACACAAGATTTTGGATTCCCCTTGGTCATGTATTGGTATATACACCCCTTGAATAGAGAAAAATAGCTTGAATTATAGGGGTGGAAGCTAGTAATGGTCTTTCACTTTAAAATTTTGATGATATATGATAATTGATATTTTTATGTGAATATAATAGGGTGTTTATTATCTTATTTTTAACAATAAGTGGGTTGTTATGTGTTTTTAGGATTGGAATCAACTCCCTTTCATCAGTGGATACCAAAACTGGCTCCTCCTACCACTCCCTTATTTCCACCACCTTCTCTATAACCTTTACAAATCATCTATATAGATCATAAATTAAATTTAATCCAAAATCCTTACACAGGGGTAAAAAATAAATATATTGTTTTAAAATGTATTATTAAAATGAATGGATAGAAGTAATTTCACTCTATGGTGTTGCAAAATGAAACACTTACTCCTTGTGCAATTCCTCTAGGATCATATTATTGAGTGGGTTGGGTAGTGTGAATTCTTCCTCAAGGTATTTCCTAATATCCTTCAATTTTTCTTCAAAATAGTCTTGGGAGACTTCTATAAATAACATATTAGGTACTATGATCCCTTATTATTCTACATAGAAATCTATGAGCTTAGTAGGTTCATTTATTTATTCTAGTTAACTGAACTACCCTTATTTTTATTCATTATTGTCCCATTGAAAATATATAAACCTACAATAATAAACATGAAAAATGATACATTTGTTCCCAATAAACTAAAATTTCCTGATTATATGTGAGAATGATTTTAATTATTAAAATAAAAAATAAAGAATGAAAAATGTTATGGGTATCATTGTGTGAAAGGATGCCTACCTAGAAAAAATTCCAAAATGAGAATAATGGATTTCTGCAATTATTGATTCACCACCACATTATAATTTAAATAAATTCCAATATATCATCATTTTGGATGAGCTCATGTTCATCTCAAAAGGATCTAGAAATCATATTATGATCCTTAGTCCATCAATTATTATATATCTTTAGGATTTTATTATATAAAAAAGGGAAAAGGACTTACATGAATGTATAGTAAATATATAAATAGATTCATATATTGAGGAATAATTTTTGGGATAATACATAGTTTATCCTTAGTTGATAACTATTATAATAAATTATTTATTTCTAAATATAAAAAAATCCTACTCAAAATCTATTATGTATTCCAATTTCAGCTCAATCACCTCCCGTTTATGTTATAGTGTATTGATGTCATAAAATTTTATTTCAATGGATCATTTATACATATTATTTTTGATCTATAAACTTTGGTTTTATATAGAGACTTTGGTCTCACTCATCCACATCCTTTCTCACAGTTTTCTTTAATTTGGGGCATACAAATTTAGATTATTTATTACCTTGTCACTATCATGTAACATTAATCCTTAACCACAAAATCTATTGGTTACATTATATAATTTATGAAAGAATTTTTTTGCAGTTCTATAGTATAGAGAAGAAATCAAAATGAAAAATAAAGGTAGAAAAGTGTTACCTACACCAATCATTGAATAATAAGAAATATCAAAGTGATTAATATGAAAACAAATATTGGGAAGTATTATTATAAAGTAAATAACTGAAATAGGGATTTTACCTAGACTATGAATAATGGGTTATACTTCTATGAATATGTATTTGATAAACATATAGAAAGAGTATTATAAGAGAATAAAAATGAAACAAATAAAACATAATTAGTTATAGATCAATCCCTCAAGTGAGATCTGGTTTAATAACCATTAATTATCCAAATACTATTTAAAATTTATACCCACAACAATAGGGTTCAGAATATGGGATCACTACCATATAAAATTGATATTTGAATAAATATTTCCAAATTAACATTTAGATTTCTTTATCAACAAGCGTAAGTGAATATGAATAAATACCCATAATCCATACTCTTTCCTTTCCTCACTTGTTCCCTATATTTATTGTTTATTTGATAATTACTTGGTATAGTTATAAAATTGGTTTATAGATCCAACATAGTCTCCATGATTCATTCATATTAGACACATTGTTCTATTTTATTACTAATAACCATGTGTGACTCGAATGTCCCTTCATTCGGTTAATATAAAGTCTTCTCTTGGAATAGTGTGTGATGTATACTAAGAATGAATTTGTTGGAGGGTGTAATCTATGTTAGGAACCTAGGTTTTATATGGGATTTTTGATGTATCTTACATGTTAATTTTATATTATGTTAGTGTATCTGGACATGATGGTGGCTCATGAGACTGCATTATCATTCCTGAGGTTTCATTGTCGTTGAATTTATGATTCCATTTAAAGAGATTATTTAAATAAATAATACATTCAAGAGTTGTTGTATCAGGTTCTAGGGTTCCAAGTTACATTTTATATTTTTTTAAAGATAATCAAGTCCATATATATTTTGTTTGATAAAAAATAGCGTTATTTTTTACAGTAGGACAACATTTTCATTATGACACTTTTTATGGATCCTTTTGAGGATATGCTGGAATGGTAATACCATCTGTATGTATTGTAAAACAATACATTGCAATATGAGACACAGTAAAAATCTAGAATAATTGTGTTCATAGTGAAACATCTTCTCATGTAGTATCCCAAGGAATACCCTATTGAAGGATCATAACCTTTGCTACCAATTTAGAATACATTGGTCCCTTATTGCTGAATTAGTATTCTAGTGTAAATTTTACAAAAATGATTGAATTTTGTATTTACACTTCCATAGATAGTTCCTCTAAATTATTAAACAAGGAAAACAAAAAAAACATATTTTTATCCTAAATAAAGTTTAGTGAATAACATATTTTCAAATGATTTAATGATATTAGGATAATTTATACAATTAAACTCCCTAAAAACATTATTATTTCAAACTATATCACTACAAATTTATAGTAAATATTCCAAAAACAAATCTAAAAAGAAATGAAAAACAATTAAAAATATATACATACACTAATTCAAAAGTACTCATGTTTTAAATCTTTTTCCTTATTCTTTTCACTATATTGATCACAATATTTTTTGGCATAACGTTATCACATGGGAAATAATTTTGATTATTCATATTCAATTAAAATCCATTTTATTAATTTAGATAATTATCCTTGTGTGGTTTATAGGGGAATATTCTTAAAAAAAAATCAATTTTCTCCTCAAGAATTCTTATCACATGATTTTTTTGAACACCATACTCTGATCATCATTTAAAACTCTTCAAATTTTTATCACCCATATTCATCGATAAATGTAGTTGAAAAATAAATTTCAAGGGGTTGAATTTTATTCAAAACATTATACACAATTATATATTCCACTTTATCCACACTCTCTTCTCACCACATGAATGGTGTTCATGATATTGAGAAATCAAGGAAAGTGGTGATGAAGGCATCTACTTGTGTAGGTTCACATAGGGAAATGCCATTTTAGTTTGGGTCCAAGGAATATCTAAAAAAACCTAACATGGTTGATGAAAATGTTAATGGAGGATTTAATTAAAAATATTATAAATACATGAATCCTAAATACTAATTATTACGTGGTTTTTAATAAAAACCCCAAAAAAACAAAAAATATAAATATAAGGGTCTAGTGTGTTTGAGAGATTAGATATATGATACATTAACTTAAAAATAAAATACATCATATTGATCTCAAAATGATATATGTGATACAAATTCTCATTTATATTTTATTACTTTATATGATACCCAGGGGATATTCATAAATGAAAAGAGTGAGATTATATATCCCAATAAGGGAATAAACCTGACAATAAAGTAAAACACAATTGTTAAGTGGTGTAATATAATGTCATTGATGACTAGAATCGTATATACTCAAATAGAAACATGTAATAAAGTAGATTATATCATAATATTATATAATAATAACAATATTTAATCAACATAAAAATTTATATTATAAGAATAAGTCAAGGATCACTATGAAGACAACATTAAGTAGTGTTTCGAGGTTATTTCCCATGGAAAATAAATGAAATATCATTAGTTAAAAACATTACCAAATGTGTTATGGGGGTAAAATTGTAGGAAAATCATTCAAATCATAATATGAAAATGAACCTATGTTATGCATAATAAAATCATATATAAATAATAAGAATAGGAAAACCCATGATATGGAAATGGTTTACATATTTATGTCTCAAAGAATAACTAAAAGGCATACAATAATTATTACCAATAAAAGAAGGAATAAATTATTTTTAAAACTCCATAATTGAATAAATATTAATATTTTAGGAATATGATATTATATGGAACAAAAATTTATAAAAATATGTGGATAATTATATATAGAAATGAACCACATAAATTATGTTTTATGAAACATATTAAATATTGTATAAGCATAACGTTTTCCTTAAAACAATAAATATAACAGAATATATTTTATATTAAATAAATGTTATTTTATGAATTCATTAAGTAGAAAAATATTTGATAGGGTTGTACATGAAAAATAATGAGTCAAATTTTTTCCATTAATCAATATTTCATTAAAGAAAAAATTGAGAATTGAATATGAAAACATATATATCCCTAGATAAATATGTAAATAAAATATGTGTATATGTAAAGAACGTATATACATAATATATAACAATTACTTGTGAAGAAGATAAAGAGAGTTAAATAGAGTGGCAGTGTAACCTAAAAGAAATTAGGATTGTTTGGGAGTTCCTATATCTTAGATCTATACTCCCTTGGTACATGCAACTATAATCATGCACAATGAAATTAAATTTGTAAAAATATTTCTTAAAAACATTTTTCAGGTATATTTCGTTTCTTAAATTACATTATTTATCATATCACTACATGAAAAGATGTTATATTAATGTTTTATTACCATGTATATAGTCCCTGTGACCATAATTATTGTCTATAGAAATGAGCCATGATATTTGATATAGACCATAACCATGGGATTTCATAGAAAAAAACACCCAGTGGGTTTATAACTCACATTAGTCACATATTACTAAAAACACTTTACTGCTACACTACAACACATATCAATAACACACAGACATATATATATGTAAGAATTTTGAGTTACATTTTATTATTTTTTTAGAAAAATGTGTGTGATGGGTCTTAATATTAAATAAATATAGAGTTACAATAGATGAAAATAAGGGATTTTATATATTTTATTTATGATGAATTGGAAGATTATTAAGGGGTAAAGTATCAGTATGAATACATATATCCTCAACAACTCTATAATTTTCTAGATCATCCACCAATTCATTCGACCCCTTGAATACATGAGTGATAATAAGTGAATTCATTTCATATTAAAAGCATATAGAGTGACCGAAAGGTCTGTAGTCATAGTCAATGAAACTACCTGTCTGGTCCTTAATAGAAACCCCAAAGCTGACTACTTTGGGGTTCCGTTTAAAGGCCCTTTTGGTGTTGCACTTAAACAATATAGAACGTGGTGGCTGTCAGAAGACTTTGAGAATACCATGAGAGGGAGAAAAACAACCTACAACATTGATGCAACATAGCACTGAAATTTCTCGAATCGTATTATTGAAGAACCCTCTTTGAAGATGATTTGCGAACAAAATCATGCTAGTGATGTCTGTGACAGCAGTGTGCATAAGGAAAGGTAAATTTTATTGTGATGTATTTTTTTCTTCCTTGTTAGATTGTATGAATAACCTCTACACATGATACTTGGAATAAGTTAATAAGATTCATGTAAATTTTTACATTGAGAGCCTCAAGCATAAAATTATAAATTTTTTCTTTGTACAAGGGGGGAAAGTCGAACTAATCAAACTAAAAATTACAGTGTGACTCAACTATTTTATAATAATGAAAGAGGTTATCCACATCTTCCATAGGTTGGAGGCATAATGCACATATTGGAAAAATATAAATACCTTCGTATTGAAGGAAAATATCCACTGGAAGCCTGTGATAAGAAACATGAAAAAGTAGGGAAAATCGTGAAGGTTGTATACATCGATTGTCGAAATTACCAATCCAAATAGGCAGACCATAAATATCATAGGAATTGAATGTTACTGGGTCTAGAAACTCATTTGGGTTTTGTTACCAAACTGATAATTCATCATATGGCATGAAGACCATATTAGAGATGTCAACATTGAGTTCATCCGGTAGATTTCCCAGATTTCTTAACTGATATCTAATTGAGATAGAGAGATATGTTGGCTGGCCTATAGAGTGGTGCAGTTTCAAATAGGAGGTCCCCATATAGTTTTCTTACCAAAACAAGAGAATATAATTTGAACTAATTACCCAATGATCATTCATATTCACCTCGGAAAAAATAGTTTTAAGAACATTCCATATTTAAGATTCCATGTAGTGAAGTTTTCCATATTTGAAATACTCCATCAATCTAACACTAATGAGATCACATAACATTGAATATTCATGGAGGAGTTTCCATATAATCTGATATTTGAAGGAATGATTAAATAAATTAATTTTTTTGATTCCTATCTCACTAAGACAGTAGGGTTTTCATCATTGATTCCAGTTGTCCATGACAATTTTCCTATTATATTTTATTATAATTATTAACCGAATTACAATTTTTCCTAGTCATTGAATTATATTATCATTGTTTATAATTCTGGTGCATATATCCCACCAATATCCATGTGAAAATATCTCCCATTGTATAGCCTTTAGATCCAAACTATAATTCTTTATATTTTGAGAACCCACATAAATATCCCACCCTATTGCTTAGGAAAGAGGGTGTATATGGTTAATAATTATATATGTATAGTTTCTTTATTATTTTATTGTAAAAAATTTATATAGTTTTACAGATGATCCAAAATTGATTCAAAATATGTGAAGTATCCTAAAACAAATTTATTAGGTGGTTAAAAGTATGATGATATTTTTTGTTAATATCAATAATATAATTCCCAATTTATCTTTCTATAATTTAAATATGTTCATAAATATTATATTTAGGATTTTAATAGTTTTTTTATAACACCATCAATACAAGAAGTTAAAATCGACAATAATGGGATGACTATTAAAAAACTATAAAAATTGATTATATGAATCACATTAGAATATTATTAATATCACAATAACACTTTATTATTAATTATATTAAGAAATTTTTGTTTATGATAATTATGAAAAGTGTTTTGGATGAATAAGGCAAAGAAATTGAATGGTTTAAGAAATAGAAAAATTATTGTATCACATTGATGTGGCCCCCTTAGACTACACCTTAATCTTATTTAGATTGATCTTTTTGTGAGACCGATACATCTAGAACATGTATAAGATATTTGGTATGTATCTTGGAAGAGTTTTAGAAATGAAATGTGCTTTTAAATTGAAGAGAAAAGGGTTGTATGATTATTAAAATTAGAAAGGGGTGAGGGGTGTTTTTAAAATAAATATTAAAATTATATAATATATCATCAAATAGTGACCAAAATTGTGATTAAATTATAAGGGCTCTATGATTTAAAATTAAATGAGACATTAAATACTTCTATATATCTTTTCAAAAAAAAATATTTACAAAAATTATAATTAAATACGGTACTTATAAGTTATTTTACAATTTACTTGTGTTTCATTTTCCATAGAAAATAAAAAAAATTAATTGTAATACAATTTTCAACATATTTATTCCAAAAAATGATTCCATTTTATCAAAATAATATTAAAATGTAATAATTTTTATTTTTATATAAAATCCTTATTTTAGAAAAATATTTTTTATAACCCTATAAATGTTTTGACACATTGAAGAATTACATATGACTTTAAACAAGTATGTTATTATTTATATAAAAATAAAAAAATCTATAGAACATTTTTAAGAATATAAAATTACAATTTTTCATAAAAAAATATTTTAAAAAATAAAACATATGTGTTTTCAAAAAATTATATTATCATTTATTTGTCTTGAATAATTATTTTAACATATTTAACAGTTATATTTTATCTTCATATGATATAAAATCCTTATATTTTTATTTTATAAAAACACCAAATATTTTCTAATGAATCCAACAGTGGCATTATTATTCTTAACAACCATGTTATTATTGTAATATGAATATTTTGAATGTCCATATTGTTTTTACACTTCCTATAAATACCACATATTTATTTTATTAGCTATTTAATTCAATCCTTTTATGGTCATATTAATCATTTTAAAAAAATATTATTAAAAATCATTGATTATTTTTTATTTTTTTGTGAGGATGATTAATCTGGGAGAATTTTTTTTTAAAAATTTTCTTATAATATTTTTTTATTTTTATTATTATTTTCATATTGACTTATATTTAGTTTTATTGAGAATATTTATTCTCTAAATTCAATGATATAAATTATATTAATAATGTTTTTTTGGATTTTATTATATCATTCATGTTTTTCATACTATATTCCTGAATAAGAAATATATTTAGAGTGAAAACTCCTTATATAAAATTATTGGTAATTATAGAGATCACAATGAATTATAGCTAGAATAGTATTACAATAATGTGTGGTGATGACCCAAGTCAAAATTGGTCTTAGTCAGTAGTAAAGGCTGGTTGGAGGTGTGAACATGATGATGATGACATTTAGAGTCACAGAAAAATGGGAAACTCAAATCTAAAATAAAAACCAACTAAATAAATGTAGTCTAGAAACCACATATGATGTGACATTTTCCCTATAGATATAGTGTTTCTATTGTATAATTTTATCACCTGGTATGTAACTTAATGTTACAAGCCATGTATGGCTGTCAGTGGTAGCTAGGGTTTTCATATAGTGTCAAATATCACACGGGGTGGTGCCAAATACCAAAAAATACTTATATTAGAATATTAAATATAAATAATAATGGCCTTCAAGTTCTTATCCATTTTGGATATTTCCTTTTTTAACTAGGATAAGTGGAAACCCTTACATGGCCTGTAAGACTTGAGGTAGAAGGTCCAATACCTGACCCAAAGGACCAATGACTATACTACAATTAAACTTCACCTACATTTTTTCAACTTCGTTTCGGGTTCCTAGCTCCCCACATTTCATGGATGGTTGGATATCATTTCCCATGTAAAGCTTCAAAATTCTTGGTACTGATGGGGGTTTCTATACCTCTCATTCGACTAATCTTGTTAGCCTTGCTGGTAGATGCTACTTACTATGATTCCTCTTCTAGTTCATTATCATATATATAGAAATAATTTCCTAGGTAACCCTAATCTCTACATGGTGTGTGGTTTATTAGAGAAACCGCGTTTCTTAATGACAAAACTTGTCCTCCCATGACAATACATTCCAATATTTTCTATATGTCACACACAATATGTAACCAACTAGTGAACTCCAAATATTTTGAATTTGCATGTATATACAGTGTCTGTATGTGCCTAGATAATACATCAGTTTCACACATCATGTACATATGAGAACATGTAGTGTATTTGGTGGTGTATAGATTTTTTTCTTGACTAATTTCTGATCCATTGTAATTGGACATGCGAGTAGTCCATTATGACTTTTTCTATGTATATTGTGATTTTACATATATATTAATGATAAGGAGTTGTTTATGAGGTATTTTTTGTATTTTGTGTTCTTTATCTTCTTAGGTATGACAATGGGATATGGGAAATATTATTGGATTCGACACAATATTGGTAACCCCTTATTGACACATTGATGCAAGATCATGGTTCCTCCTTACACATATTAGTGTTTGTGTACCCTTTATGAAATGGAATGTTTCCTCTTCAAATAGAGTAGGTAAAACATTGGCCAATAATAATACCACATATTTATTTGTTGGTACTATATAGGGGTTGGTACCCCTCAACAAATTTTTATCCCTCAGTTTTTTATGGGTTCCCCACCATGATTATAAAGATATGATGTTGTATTTTTGTAGTTTAGGTAACTAGATCTATTCATATTCAAGGAATTATTAGTCACCAATGGTGTATAACCAGTTTCATGTTCAGAATATCTAATTTAGAATATTACTATCTTTGATGGTATTGATTCTTAAAATTGAATTGGCATTCATGGTATTGGAGGATTTGGAGCTTCGTAGAGATTGGTATTGATCATTTTTGTTGGTTCTCGAGTTATTATTGGTGTGACATAAAGTTATCCTATTTTTAATTGTTCGAGATCATTCCTTACCATATGATGTTTGACCATATATTTTCTCCTTATTCATTGGTAGTTACATTATTTTATGGATTGGATGTTTAAGATGTGTCACATGAATATTTCATTATAGATGGTTATATATTTTCCATGTGTGGTGGAAGCATGCGATGGGTCATTCCGGACATTACTTTTTCTCATGATCTATGTTCAATATGATATTTACATAATGATAAATTCTGTGATTAAAATACATGAATCAAACAAAACTTAAAAAATGATAAATCCCCAAAACCAAGAGTAAGATCATCACATATTATGTGAAATTAGTTTAACTAATTAAATAATTACCTTTCCTTAAATATTATATCATTGATGGATCTGACAAGTGATCTACATGTTACCATAATTTATTTTTATTAATAAATATAATTTTCCCTCAAGTGGTGATCCACAAACATTCTAGAAAAGAATCAATGTCACGATATGAATCATTGGTGCTAGCATGGTAGATCCTATCACTTGCATCATGCACCTTTGATCTCCATGAGAATTGCTTTCAATTCATTCTCCTTTGTCACTATAGAATTCAGAGTGTGTGGTGGAGGAGATAGCTCTCCATTCTTAGAGAGGTATCTCTCTAATTCTTAAGAGAATACTCCAAATTCATTATGCACAAAAATTAATTTTATCTCTTAAAAAATAATATAATTGGTTTTATATACATCTCGGGTTAAAATAAAATAATTTCACAAGTTCCATTAATTATTTATTTAATCTCTACAGAACACCATATCAAATAATAATAATATATTATTTTTTCTCAACATGTTCTTAACTTGAGAGCTAAATTAAAAATATTTTAATAAAATAATATTCAATATTAATTATTTCCAACTGGACATATGAAATCAGTCTTCCATTTTTCCACAATATTCATCCGGTCTTGGATAATGACTATTTATTTTGTAAAAAATGTCATAGTATTATTCTCTAATAAATAATTAAATATTATAGTCATTAAATAGAAAATAAATATTTATTAAATATTCCACTCGCATTATATTATCTATAATATTTGGTGAAATTATATATGCGATCAAAAAACATGAATAATTATTAGACCATTGGTGGGAATAATATTTATTCAACAAATTAAATAATAATATATTATTTAACTGAGATACTAGATAAACTTAATGTGTGGCCCACTAGGCCTGTTTCTTAGTGGCAGTAGGTAAAGTAGGATAATGTCCAGGGTTAGTGTTTAGAAACACACCCCGAAAACCATAGTAAAATCAGTAAAATCCACAATGACATAATATGTCATAAGGACATTTACAATGCAATATAATTCCTTTACCATGATAACTATAAAAAAGCATGTTCCATGCCAGTTCCATTAACCTATGTGCTCAATGTATACTTGTTTAACTTCATGAAAGCTAAATTTTTTTATAAAACACCATGGCCATGGATTTTTTTTATGATATATCATTTCAATAATAGGGACTAAGATAGAAAATTTCTTTAAATCATATAAGGGAAAATCATTTCTTGCAATATTAATTAATGAAATATTACTTGTGACAAAAAACATATCATGCCTCTCCACGGATATATATTATCATCGTTTTACTTAATACATCAATGTATGTGGCACATAATACTAATTAATAACATTATTTAAGGCTAAGGATCAAAACACCTGTCCGTAGACAAGAACATCCAACGTAATATATAATTGTTGATTTCTTATTGGTGGGTATCGGTCTCAAAATATAATACACTGGATATTACAAAGAGAGAACACCATGAAAAGGATCCTCAATGTTATAAGAGAATCTCGACATCATAGAATGTATCATTTGTGTCTCTCAGATGATATAATCTAACTATAGAACATTTATTTAAGAATAGTGTCTTACGAGTTCAAGGTTCTCATTATAATAGAGAACTTCTATGACCTTTTAGAATGAAAACTACTCTTAGTACATTATCACATATTATGTTACAATGAAGAACAATAATGATGTGATAAAGAGTTTATTAATATTTAGGAATATTAATATAGGTTATTAGAAAGTACATAGAAGTTGGTTCTAGGGAACTAATGTAAAAAGTACCCGCCCCTTTCACTAGATCCAATTGATAAAAAACATTATTCTGATTGTTGTCATATGATAGTCATGAATATATTTATTAGGACTTTATTCAAGGGTTCCAAAAAGTTATCTTTCATGGATACTTTTCTTACCCCAACCTCACCCCTTTGATAAAAATCACTCAATAGTTGATTCTTTCAAAAGCATATTCTTTATCTGTTGGTTTGACCTTTGATCATTTTCAACATCCACCACTATAGTATTATCAAAATGTAATATGATAGGTTCATTACTTCTAGGATCCACATCAATATCTTGGAAAAATATTCTTATACAATGTCTTCATTCGCTATATCATAAGATGATACATTCTCTGACTCCACCATAGAATTAGCGACAAATGGCTTCGACAAACACTTCCAACTCACAGCTCCTCCATTGAGACAAAAAACAATTCCTAACAGCAACATCATATCATTATGATCTGTCTGAAAACAAGAATTAGTATAACCCATGATAACCAACTCCTCATATCCTTCAGACTCTAGGAACATTTTACTTATTTATTCTCTGATACAATAGGGTAGCCTTAACAACATACCAATGTTGTTCTTCTCAATTATCTTGATATCCTCCTACCGTGATCAGTGAAAAGGTAACACATAGACTATTATATAACATGGTATACATGATTGATCATCTCACTGAAGCATAAGATATATTAATCATTGTCCCTTTAACCTATTGTGTTTTAGGATACATTTTCATAGAAATATGTAAACCAAGTTAAACTAGAACCAATTCCCACCTAGATTGTTCCACACTAAATATATTTAGTATCTGGTCAACATATGTACTTTGACTTAGTGTGTGAAACCTCTTGGATCTTTCAAAAATGATCTTCATCCCAAATATATAGTCTACTTAACCTAATTATTTTAAGGATAAATTTTTTTAACTAGTCGTTAATAGAATGTATGTATGCTATTTCATTTACATTATGTAATATTTCATCAAAATATACTACTCAGAAAAAAACTAAAATTCCACTAAACCACTTGTATACACATGGATCACATTCATCCTTAATGAAACCATATTATTTTATATATTTATCAGGTTTAATGTTCCATGATTTGTATTATTTTTTTAGTGTATAAGTGTACTGATAAAACATTTAAATCCTTCTAGCCTCACCTGGAGTCACAAACCCTTCCGGTTGTGTCATATAGGCATCTTATTGAAGGTTACCATTAGCTATTGTTGTTTTTACATAGATCTTCCAAATCTTAATTTTATGGTATGTTATTATAGAAAGTATAATTATAATCGAATAAAACATGGAAACTAGAAAAAATGATTCGTCATTGTCAATTCCTTGATAATTATTAAACCCTTTAGGCACCCTACTTTCTTTATAGGTATTTACATTCCCTCCAATGTCTAGTTTTATCTTGAATACCCATTTTTTTCCAGTAGAATTTACATGAACTAGAAGATAGTCCACACCCCAAATTGGTACTAATATGTAGAATTCGTTTTATAATTCAAATATTCTTCCCATCTTATAAACTCTAAGCTCTCTACTTCCTCTTTGTATGATAGAGGTTCATCATTGTAAACCAATAATGAGTACCCAACTTCTGGGGCTAGAAAACCCTATCTGTCTCATTCTCTTACCTATCTTATTCTCAAATATAGTACTTTTTTCATGAAATACTTCCTCGATGGGGACCTATAGAATCTGTTCATGTACCAACTCATTTTGTATCTTGAGGATGAACATCATCAAAATTAATCATTCCCCCACTATAATCTTTTATGATGTTATCCATATCCAGAAATACGGGTTGTATGGTGATATTGACATTATTTTTTAAGGGGTTGTATAGTTTTTAATAATTTTTTGCCATATGATATCCTATAAAGAGACACTTTATTCTATGAGGTGCTAGTTTTTTACACGAGGAGGCCCTTAGAAGTTCCTTGCAACCCTATACTCATGTATGAGAAAAAACAATTTTTTTTAACTCCATAACTCAAATGGAATTCATTTTACCACTATAGTTGGCACTCAATTTAATGTGCATGCTATAGTTTTTAATTCATATCCCCTAAAAGGTAATGAAAGATATACATGAATCATCATCATCCTTACCATGTCTAAAAAATTACGATTCCACTTTTCACTAACACCATTACACTACTATGTGTAAGGTAGAGTGAGTTGATAATGATTCCAAGTATCCTATAGAAATTTGATAAACTCTTAGTTAATATATTAACCACCTAGATCTTATCAAATATTATTTATCTTCATTCCTAGTCAATTCTCTACTTCATTATTAAATTACATGGATTTCTGAAAGGGCTCGGGCATATACCTTATCAGGTTGACATATCCATTTCCACTCAAACCATAAGTAAAAATTATGAAGTAAGAATTCCCACCTACATATTCTACTAGAATTGGTCCACACACTTTTTCTGAACTAATTTAAAAAGCTATGTGTCCCATTCAACCCGACAACTCAATGGTGTTTAGGTCATTTTCCTTTTAAACAAGCATGAAATATTTCATGTGGTTTTAGATTAGATGAGTCTAAATATCAATACTTATAAAGCTTTGTCAAATGCTTCTAGTTTAAATTATAAAGATAATGATTCCATAGATATGTGCTATTTGAGTTGAGTGAACATGATTCGTTATAAATTTACACTACATGGTATTCATAATTTAATTCATAAAGACTGTTATTTAAATGATCCATGTCATAACATATGTTATCTTTATAAAATAAAAACTTGTATGTACAAAATTAAATATAATCCAATATACATTATGGAATGATACATAAAGAATGTTCTTGGTAAACATTATAACACAAAGTTTTTTAAAACCGACATCGTTCCCTTAGGAAATGAATGTTGGTAATCACCAATGCCTAGAGAATACAAACCTGAACCATTATCATAGCTCAAATCCTTCAATCCTATAAAGATATTTCAAATATACATGGTAAATATATTTGTATTCCAATGTGAGAACCATAAAAAATATCTAATACCCAATGGGTAGATATTGAAATACTACACTAGATAATGAACACACCTTTATCTTTCCCTTTCATATTTTTTGAATTTGTCTTCCTATTGCATTACATTTTACATGAAAAATAAACAACCCCATTTTCCTTAACCTACATCTAGATCATCCTCTTCTTGGAAGGATAATGATCAGGAGATTTAGACTTATTATGAGTATTGGGACCATTTTCCTTTTACTTCCTATTCTTATTCTCCATAAGGACCATGGGTTTATCACACCACATGTCCTTATCCACACGTAAAATAAATTTTATTAGCTCTAAAAGACTGTTCTTAATATTTACATATTTTAATTAACAATAAAATAATATAATGTCTTGTGAAGTGATTAAAGTATGAGATATATAGAAAACTAATTTGGAAATTTAATCCATAACTTGTCTAACTGTTAAATGTAGAAAACAATATTGACTACATGTGGTCCAAATAGTGTATAATCTCCAAAAATATATATAAAAATCATTGGATATATAATACCTATATTGTCTAACCTTATCTTGTTAGATAAAATGAAGTTGAGACATCATTCTATAATCATCCATGTCCTTATGTTGATTCAAAATCACATTGTTCATAGATTATGTAATGACAAATTGAACATCCATGGAATAATTTGAATATTTCTCATTGTGTATTAATTCTCCATCAATATCCTTATAATTAGGATCATCAGTAATATATTCTTCCAGAACATACTATTTCCTTTCATGGTGAAGGATAAACCATAATCACCTTTTCCACTCTTTGAAATTTGTATCAGTGAAAATTTTGTCTTTATAAAATATGGATCACAATGACATGTTTAATTTAATTTAATATCTACTTCCCTAAATAAGATGACAATAATTTTTGGACTTCATCTGATAATATTTATATAAATAAATCAAATACAAGATTTATTAAGATCTCAATATTTTATCAAAACCAAATATCCCTCACCAGTAGCTTTAGAATATCCTATTTTTTGGACATATAAGTGGTAAGGATCCAAAATACCCTTCTCATTACCCCAAATTTCATTGGTTAAGAAAGTTGAATGTTATTATATAGGCATCCTGAATTCCAACTGCATTAAGTAGTAGTTACCAGATCTTTTGAGTGGACTCCCAAATCATGAAATGATTAAATTGGATTTTGTCAATCCTTGATTCTCAATTAAAATAATTCCCTCTTTTTTAGTCATACCATGATGTAATCAAATTTAATTAAACCCAAAAATTCATGTACCCAAACTTTGGCTGGTCAATCACTTTGAACTATGGTTTGATTTCGACTGTGGTAGTGGAAGGCTATACCGACGTAATATATATTATTGAGGTATTTTATTCTTTTATGCATAAATTTTTAGTTATTATCTTTATCACATTCTTATTAATATTAATGGGATTAATTTATTTGGTTAAACATGTCTTATAGAATATTTATTCATAATCCAATTTATTTTTGTTCCATCTTACAAAATTGTTAATTTCATTAATTCACATGATGTTGACATAGAATCCATAATGAAATAAGCAATGAACATGATATAAATAAAATATAAAGGAGGTATTATCATGTGATTTTACTAATGGTTAGTTTATTAAAAGGTTGAAAAACTAACCATTGATATAGGGGAAAAACATGAAGAAATTAAGTATCTTATTATAGCTTTCCTCCAGTCCACCTATGTATGTCTCTTGGATTGGTTTTTCCTCATCTTGAAACATGATATGCCTCCACTATCTATGGAACTCAATCCATTACATATGGTTTTAATGAAAAAAAAGTGAGGGAAACATAAGGTTTACATAAAAGAAACAGTGAGAAAATGAGCCCTTAAAAACTAATTAGAGTGAAGAAACTCATACCAACAACTTAATTTAATAGTTAATAAAATGAAACCAATCACAATCAATGGTTTGGTCTATGATCATGACCATATACATGCATGAAATGAATTATTCATTTAATAAAACTAGAATTAAATTTTTAAACATTATTATTTTAGATTAATTATGATTGAATCAATTAATTGTATTCTTTAATTAATTTATCCATTTATCTTATTTGAAGTAGGGATTTCCTTGACATTCTCAACCATCATAATTTTTAAAAAAAAATAGTTTTTTTAAAATTAAATGTGTGCATGAATGAACCTTGGAGGAAATACGCTGAATACCCATCTGATTCTAGCCAACACATTTTATTCTCATATACTCAATACTCTTTGGACAGATGGTATACATGAAATATCATGTACTTTCATGATGTGTACTATCAAATTAATGAATTCGTGAATAAAATGAATTTATTGTAACGTGTTATGCTTCAATTCACCTGGATCAATATCATTAATATAGATCATACATGATATGAATACTTTTACACTACAAAAAAGTTAATCAAACATATATATATATTACAAAATCCACCAGACAGAGTGTCCTATTAACATAATGTCCACACACAATCACATTTTTATAAGGTTTATAGTTTTCAATAAATTAATTTTAATTTTTCACAATATGGTGTTGGTATATGGAATGTACAAGTGAGCTACACAACATTTACATATTTCACCATCTATCTGAGGTACATTCCTAGGGACTCGGTGTGTAAATCACACCTCAAATGAAAATGGATTAAACTATGTGTATAAATGACTAAATGGCATGTGGTCTCTGAGCCATATTTTCACAAGTCAGGTTGGCTGTTTGTGGAAATAAACATCCTTCCTGGGACTTAAAAGCACTAAACACTATTTACATAGGAAACATGATGTATACTTCAGCTCATAGTGTTCCATGATGGCTCGGTCAACACATAGTGTGGGATATTAAATGCACCAGGTGTAGTAAATGCACATAGTTTGAATTATATACAAATTAATTATTGGTTAATTAATCACAAGTACATGGTGTGTAACTCTCGTTAGAAAATGTGTACTATTATGTTATCCAACCAGAATCCTCAACTCATTTGGATGAATTATTCAATTTAATTTATTCATAAAATTAATCATTTTTATTAGATATTTGATAAACATATGAAGAAGCATATCTAGAAACTTGGGTTAACGGAATAAATTAAATTTAATAGAAAACTAAATGATAAATATGTAAATAAATCAACGATGTTTAAAGAATTATAAACAATTATTTGACCACTCTAATATGAGTTTTAGGTTATTGGATCAGTAGAAGAGTGTGACGGGTGGTGTCGAACATTTCCCATTTTAAATGTAAATGATCAATCCATTATATACTCAACGATAGACATCATGATTAATGAAATTTAATCAAATAAAACTAGATGAGGGAATGAACACTGGAACTATGAACTTTATCATAAAATAATATATATAATTAATTTAATTAATTAAATAAATAAATTATTTCTTCTTTCATTTTTTATACAAGAGATCTACATTTTACTGTCATTGTGTTTTAGGAATCAAGAGTGTATTACCTCTATCCATGATCCACAAATGCTTCAAAAATATCTAAATATCACTGTCGGAATATCCCTGGTGCTAGCACGGTAGATCACATCTCTTGTGTCATCCGCTATTGATCACCATGATAATAGATTCTAAATAATTCTCCTTGATCTCTAGATACATGATGGTTAGATGTGGATGAAGATCTCTCTCCATTCATGGGATCATTTTTGGAGAGGGATAACTCTATGGATTGAGAGGATTCTATGCATTCACTATGCACAACCAGAAAAATGAATTGGATCTCTTAAAAAAATAATATAATTGTGTTTACATATATCATGGGTTAAAATAAAATAATTTCAAAATTTCCCTTTATTATTCATTTAATCCCTACCGAACCCCATGGAAAATAATAAGAATATTATTATTATTTATCGACATGCGCTTAATGTGAAAATTAAATTAAATATTATTTTATCAAATAATATTCAATATTTATTATTTCTCACCAGACCTAAAAAATTTGTCCTTCATTCCTCCAAAATATTTATTGGTAAACAAATAACGACTATTTATTTAGTAAACAAATATCACATAATTATTATCCAATAATTAAATAAATATTATATTCCCTAAATAGAAAATAATAATTTATTAAATATTCAAATCACAATATGTTTTCTTGAATAATTGGTTAAGGAATTTATGTGATCAAGTAAACAATAATAATTATTAAACTGCATATGAGAATAATATTTATTCAATCTTTAAAATTATAATACAATATTAACTACGATTTTGGATACACTTAGTGTGCGACCTTATAGGCCTATTTCTTAGTGAAATTAGGCAAATTAGCCTCAAGTCCAAGGCTAGCATCTTAGAATAAGCAACGAAACCCATAAATAAACAAGTTAATTCCACAATGACATAATACCTCATAATTATGTTTACTTTGTAATATAATCATTTTACCATGATATCTGTAATCAAACAAGTTGCTTGTTGGTTTCATTAACCTATGTGCCTGATGTCTCTTTCATTGATTTCTGAGAAATTGAAATTGCATATAGAACACTATAACCATGGATTTATTTAGGATATATAATTTCCATCAAATGAACTAAGATATAAACTTCTGTTAAATAACAAAAGGGACAATTCCTTTCTCTCATTTTTAATTAATGCAACAGTAATCATGATGCACACGACACATCCTATCTCATAGTGAACATATGTATCCATTGCTTTCATCAATATATATAAGTGTGTGACCCACTATACTCAATAATAATAATATTAATGTATAAGTATCAATGCACACATTTGTAGATATGGAAATCAGAAGCACATATAAATATGGATTTCCAACCGACGGGTCATGTTCTTATAATATCCCACAGTTGTTATTACCAAGGGTGTACACCATGAGAAGGTAACTCAAAGTCCTATGAGTCTAGAACCATGATAGTGTGTATCATTTTGTCCCTCAAATGAAATCATCCATCTAAAAAACATTATTTTAAGAATAGGGTCATAGAACATCAGGGTTATCATCATTGCGTGGAACTATTATGATCTTCTAGCGTGATAGATACTCTTTAGAAATTATCACATACTATATTACATATAAGAACAATAATGATGTGATAAAGATTTGTTTTTTATTTTCAACGAAAATATTGTGATATTGAGTTTATTGATATTCAAAACAATGAATAAAGGTTATCATAAAGTGCATCGATGTTGGATCTAGGTCACCAAATCCAATAGGTTATAAATATGGTTTTCATTGTTATACAATATATGAAATAGTTATGTAATAAATTAGTACATAATTATAAATATGGTTTTCATTATTATACAATAAGTTGTAAATTAGTACATAATCGTTAAACATGAGGTATTGATTTTATCCATTCCACCTTATTTATTATTATGTACTAATTTAAAACTTATTTATTATTACATAACTATTTCATATATTTATTATAATATTTTCCTATTATTATTCATGTATTATGGTCTTATTATTATAGTTCCTATAAATTATTTTTTGATGAAATGTCTTAGGGATAATACCATTATGTATTCTCTGAAGACTAAGGTTATACATTTACGTGATTGAATTGTGTGAATTTCCTTAATTTTTTTTATATTCTCTGGAATTTGGAATTAACTATTACATATTTATAGAGTTTGAAATTAGGCTATTTCATGAAATTTATATATGAGACATTATTCAAATATAAGATCTATAGAAAAACATTCCACAATGAATATTTCCCTTACATATTAATATTTAATTCTTATAATTCAATTTTTTGTAAAGAATGCTACATTTACATATTAATTCTAAAGTGGTGAGAGATTAATATTTGGAAAATTGTGTAAAGGGCCCTACATATCAAATATTGGGAAAAAAGACTCTTACTTATAATAGTTTTTATAATATGACATTGTGAATTATTTGTCACTTTTTATGATTATACTATCAAATGTACATCATGTCTGATAATTTGGGTAATGTTGTTTATATTAAAATTTAATGTTTTGGGATTATTAAAATAAATTTGATTCAAAGAGTTATCATAATTAGTTATTCAAATATTTTTGGTTGATTATTATATATAATTCAATGACGAATAAAATGGTTATTATTATTGAGAAAAACATGATTATAAAAATTCTTTAACACGTTATTTGAAATGGTTTGAATGTGGTAGGAATTATGAGTAATGATTTTATTATTTTATATTTGTATTGTTCTAATGGATATTATATACATGTTTACTATAGATTCATCCATAATATGAAGTCCAATTACATATGTGGAAAGGAGATATACACAATTCAATATAAAAGTGTTGAAAATTTCAAGAACTATTTTGTTTACACACTATTTTTACCATTTTATTATCTATTGATAGTTCAGGTGAAGCCATATCATTTTATTACATTATCAAGGGGATAAGTTTCAATATTTATACACTAGTATCTCATCTAAAACATAAAGTGGTTTCGTATTATTATATTTATTTGAAAAGGATTTTTCTATGCTAAAATTATTCACACATGGATATACTACAATTCATTTGAAGGAAAATGGGTATTTAACATCAATTTTTTATTTTTTACACCAGTTAAAAGTGAAATATTTATAAATAATGTTTTAATTGTGTTTTGAGGTTAGTTATTTTAATTTATATACAAAAACAACTTCAAAATTAGTAGTAATAATAACTAATGTTGAAAACCTTCTTAAAATGAAAAATTTCAGAGTATTCCAAATGACTTATAGAATAAGTGATGTGAAATTTAGTTTATAACATCAGTTATTTTATTTAATTAATTTTAAAAATTAACTCCCACATCACTTATTTTATAACTGATGTGGAATATATATTTTACATCCATTATTAAAAACTAATATAAAGGTAGATTTTTAAGTGTGTTACATGATATAATACAAAAAACCTATAAAAAAGAAAACAACAAAAAGTAGAAAATTATTCTATTAGAACATCTAGTACAATAATTTAAAAACTATCTATTTCAATTTTTTAACATTTATAAGAATAATAAAATTTCATAATTAAAATACAAAATCTATATTATAAAAATAAAGAGATAAACAAAAAATAGATCAAACATTTAAAATAATCAAACCATGATCCTATTAAATGATAAAGCTTATTCCCAATATTTGGATAGTTATCATAAAAAATTGAAAAAGTAGAAAAATAAATTGTTAACCTTAATATAATTGTATGATAAACAAGAGGAAAATAATATTGAAACCCATCCTCATCGAAACATTCAACTGTTCTATTTTTATTTATTTCACATAAAACTATTATTACATAATACTCATATTTGAATACTCCTTGTTAATAGTGAAAATTATATATCAAAACAGATTATCAATTGAAATTATAATTTTAATTATCTTCTAAATTGTAGTTATTATAAAATAATTCTCCTTATCACACATATTATAGATCTTATTTCCATCTTCTTATAGATTGGTTGTAGTGCTTCTATTAGCCTTTTTAAAATAATGATATTGATATAAAATAACATATTATAATATTATATAATAATTTAAATAATCAATCATAATTCCCTAATACTTATTTAATGTTTTATCACACATGACCATGTATGAATCATAAACAGTTAATGTTGTTTTCTTCTAAAAAAAGAACACAATTTCAAAGAAACACTTATATATAAAAAAAATTTGTTTGGCTATTTAATTATTAAAAATTTCACTATATGAAATATATCTTCAAACATTTGAATATTTTTCTGAAATATATTTTTTAAATAATTTTAATTCTTTAATAGCTTTTATTAAACAAAATCATGAGTTTAAACTAACTATGAGATGACCATAGTATAAAATAACAATAATATACTACCTATTACGTCAGCAAGAATAAGTATAAATAACATATGAAAATGTATTTTGAATTTATTGGATGCCAATTATTTATGAATAATATAAATAAATTAGAAATTTGTATATTTGTATTAATTAATTGTGTGAAGTACTATTTTTAATGAAATTAATGTTATATACATGTTCATCCAATGGATATTTTTGTCAAAGAGTATGAATATACCATATTTGTTTTATAGAAACCTATAATTTTCAAAAAATTTATTTTTCACCTTTCAATAGAGTTCCCCTTTTAAATTTCTACTTTGAACCATTCAAAATTTTTATATGAAAAAAAATTTCATTATAAGAGAAATATGATAATTTACTTGGAATGAAATTTTAATATATTTTTAATAACATTCATATTTATATGAATTATAAAAATATAATAACATTTAATTGAAAATAAATTTGTTCTTAAAAATAATTTATATGTTTAAATTATAACATTGAATGATTTTAAAATATAAAAATAACAAATTTTTTCATTCTATATAATTTATGTCATTATTAATAATTTTACATTGACATTAGATATAAAAACATTTCAATATTTTCGAATGTTTTAGCTTTTAAAACATGTTCTATGTTTCCGACAATAGGATAAATTTTAAATTAATTACTTCAAATTCCGTGTTTTGAATTTTAAAAAATAGACACCATATTTG
Organism: Viscum album; assembly: GCA_963277665.1. Classification (NCBI taxonomy): domain Eukaryota; kingdom Viridiplantae; phylum Streptophyta; class Magnoliopsida; order Santalales; family Viscaceae; genus Viscum; species Viscum album. Next base: position 212,905,539 of record OY728119.1, on the reverse strand, counting down.
AAATCATAATGTAATTTTTTTTAAATATATTTATTTTGTTTTTGAGCTTTATGAATATTAACTTCAGTAATTTTTCTTCATAGGTTAAATTGGTAAAATAGATAATTAAAGGTCATATTACTATTATAAAATGACCCTAACACCTTTCCTAATCTTATTGAATGAGATATAGTCATCCAAGATAACTTTTGGGATGAAAATTTGGTCATTGAAGCAACTTGGGTGTGATTATGACACTAATAGATTTTAATTTAAAGTAAAGGAAAATTTGTTATAAACATATTTGATCATACTAAAACAATTTTAATTTGGGGTTATATAAGTTATATATTAAACTATAAATAGTATTTATAAAGATAAAGATATTTCATACAACATCATATTTTATTTATAATTTTTAGACACTATATAATTAAATTTTACTAAGACCCAATGATGATGCGGTGATTGCTTTATTAATGATGGAATCAGATAAATGATATTATAAATATTAAATGAAATAATTTCTTCCATCCATGATTTTTAATTTTTAATATGACATTATAGAGGATTATTAAATGTTTTTTTTGGATTTTATCACTCTATATCTATTTCTAATATTCAATAAAATGAATAGTGTGAAAATTGGCATAATTGATGTTGTATAAGAATAGTAAATAATTAAATAACTTAAAAACCCTAAAAATATTTTAAAACAAAAAAGTTACTATGAGAAGTTATAAAATTTCATTAATTGTCCAATTATGTGAAATTTAACCTATATAATTAATATTTATATTCTGTTAATACTTAAAAAATTGTTACCACAATTATAACTAAAAAAGAATAACTAATTGTAAACCGAAAGGATTAGTTTTAAAATAAAATTAATACATATCTAAAAATTATTTGATAAGATTATTTCAAATTGTACTCATATTATCTATGAGGTATTTAAATTTTGAAGAATTTATATGAAAATGTTAATTTATATTAATTTAATATTTTATGATTTTTAAAAGGGTTCCCCTCACCTCAATTTTAAAAGGGCACCACTGCCTTCCCCTATTCACATCAATTTGAGCCTTCATGTTTTTCCATACCTTGACCTTTTCCATTATAAACCTCTAATGTAATATTATATAGGTTTTTTTTTCTTTAAAGACCAAATCTATTCCCCTGAGAAGTGATTTAGAGGAAGCACATCGAGGAAGAGGTAATCTCTTCTACCAATTCATTCAAACATATTTATTACTATACTTCTTATTAATTAGTTGTTTCATTATAAAGAAATAAAATTAGTATCACTAATACAATTATATGTAATTATAATTATGAAACAACCATATTTATCCTTCTATCCATGCGATGAAAAATGAAATCACCATGTGTGTGTACATTCCACTTATCGTCTCCACGATGTAGTGTAATATGTTTTTCACCACCACCTTACTTAGATGGGTGTAATGATGAAAATAATTACAATATATGATTATTATAACATGATACTAATTTTTAAATACTATAAACTATCCACAAAAATACCCTTCCATAGACTTTCGAATGATATTGTCGCCCGTGCGTATGTACGAGCTACCATCTCCATGATACGATGTAATTCATTCTACATGATATTCATTAAAGAATGATTATATAAATATATATAATTAATAAATATTTTATATATTATTTTAATATCATTTGTTTTATATTAATATTACCTAATAATGAGAACCATCACTTATTTGACAAATCATGCATAAGAACATAAAAACATTAATATCCAAAAAACTAGTGACAATGAAATGTTACAGTCAAATAGATAATACTATGATAATATATGACACCATAAAAAATACTATGATTATTTAATAATTCAATGAAATTATTTAAATCATTATATAGGTGGTTCTAATACATACGAAGGATATCAGATCTAAGTTAATGGATAATTTTTCAATCTCGTTATTATATGAGATTGTTTATTCATATGTATTTGATGTGGTATATTTATCATCCACACCCATGTTCCTTAAACATGTAAAAATATTTATATTCTTTTATAATTTTTTGAAGTCATTTTTACCCATCGGTGAATTCTTACAAAATGGTATGAATTGAATCTTTTTTTATTTGATACAAGGTACTTTTTTACTTTTCTAGAAAAAGTACACGGAGTATGTGTTTTTAACTTATACAACATGAATGAATTTTTACTCTATCATGATGATGTATTTCCATGATGATTTCCTTAAAGGTTTTCATGGTTATTTTGAATGAAATTATTTTCTTTTAAAATTGCGTGGCGTTTTTAGAAAAGAAAAAGTTTTTGAAGAAGGCGGAATATTTTCATCAAGAATTAATTTCATATGTTATATAAAAAAATGCATCCTAAGATGACATTTCTTAAATACTGTAATGTTTAAATCCCTTTTATTAATACGATTTTATTGTTTGTATAATGGAGTTATATTTATGAAATACATTTTTTACATGGATTATGTTATGATGGAATGATGTTTAAGAAACCAGTTTTATTCCTTGAGTTGTTCTAGGATGAATCATTTCTATGTTTGTGGAACATGATAGAATGATTTTATTATGATATGGGTAAGACATATACTCCCTAAAATTAATTGGTTAAATATTTATATCTCATGATATTGAAATGAATGGCACAGTAAGTAAATCGGCATCAGTAATAAAGGGATGGAACGATAAGTAAACCCGTTTTAGTAATGTACTTTTCCTTTATGATGGTTTTGGAAATAAGCCTTATCTAAACATGAAATGAGTTAATGTTCTTATAAATATTAAAATTAATCCCAAGTATTTTGTTATTACATTTGGGATTACATTCATTGATTCTTATGAACTTACATTATTTATTACATGGCATGATATCATAATCTTTCTTATACAAGATAATATTTTCATATGTTATATTATTTTATCCCATTATAATGATATGATTAATATGTACCTTGTTGATCCTTACTAAGAATAATATCTCACCATTTCATATGTTTCTTTTCCCCAAGTCATAAAGAATGGTATTAAGTAGGATATATCAAAAAGGGGTCTTGTTGTGATGAAATAAGTGGGAGACATTGAAGATGTCTTATGAAACAGTGATTTGTGTTTCCAAGTTTCTAAAGAAACTATACCTATAAAGTATTAATGTGGTATTTTATATTTGGTAATAAATATTCTTCAACATTGAATCAATATCAATGTACATAATGTATGGGTCATTATATATGTTTCATACCCTTCACGAAAAAGATGTATAAAACACCTAATTTATTTATTTTGAAATCACTACTAATTATTACATGATGTTTAATGGTAAGCTTTATCCATGCTAACTAAAAAAGCTGATAAATGTGGAATTTACCAGTGTTTTTATTTTAGATATAATAAAATGTATATTTCGTAAAAAAAGATATATATCAATAGAAATCATATATTAATATATAAATATATTTACATTGATATAAATACAATATAATTTATTAATTATAATTTATATAAGACTAATTATTCATTTACTCATAATATAATAGATATTTATCAAAATATTTCTTATAAAATATATTAAAAGAATATTAATTAACAGTTTTTAAATCTTATTAGATAATAGTAACGTAATTACAATTTGATGACCTAAATATTCTATAAATTCATAAAAGATCTATGATATTTTTAAAATATTTCATGAATATAAAATGACCATAAATTTTCATTGGGATGTCTCTTGAGGCTCTACCATATATTAAATAAATTTCAGTGAAGACATCCACACAATGTTGACTCAGAGGGACCCTATAAACGTTTTTAGGTCACAAACGTTCCAAAAGGCCCCTAAAACAAATTTCATAATTGATATTGACCAATGTTTTAAAGTTTTATGGGATTTTATTTTTTTAATAGGGTATTGGTTTCCGACTCTTTCACTAGGGCGCACGCGCATCTGTCTGTGGGGAGAACGCGCTGCTTGTTGCCCCGCATTCCCGCTTTCCAAAGGCGGGTGACATCCATTCTTTGTGCAGGGACGTCTGCTCCTTGATCGAAACCGGGATGATGGGATGTCGGTTCTTCTTTCTGTGGATTCCTCCTCAGACCTCATCACCTAGTCTGGGTCTCCCTCAAAGATTTAAGACGGGTTCGTGAAACTCATTCCCGATTCCTTATCTACATGGATGCCGGTTAATTATGCTACTTCCGTCAAGACGCTCCAAGGGGTCTTGTCGGGGCAGCAACCTTCGGTGAGGAGAATGGTCACGTTAGGGCGTCGTCGGCATGTCTGTCTTTGGTACTTCATCACAAGGCTTCTAAAGGGCGCGGAAGCTCGAGGCATCCCACATCGCACGCGGGGAATGTGTACCATCTGAGGTTTTCCTCAGCTTCCCATGTTTGACACGGGGTATGCCGTGAGTTTAACGTCTTGCGTAGACAGATCAGATTGAAGGGCCCCTGGGGGGAACACCGATGTTGGGGCCAGCACGGGGGCGGCTTCACGGATGCTACGGAGTGGAATGGGGTGGCATGATCCCACCGGGATGTGGCGGCCCGGGTAAGGATCAGGATGGATGGTGGAGTGAGACATGGGGCCTACGCTTTGGGGCGGCCCAAGAGGAGGAATACAGTTTAACGTCATGCGGGACGAGGGAATACAGTTTCAAGTCATGTGGGACGATGGTACGTGGGGCTTAAGCTCTAAGGCGGCCCATGGTGGGTATGGGGCTTATGCTCTGAGGCGGCCCATGGTGGGTAGTGAACTGACTTGAAGAGGTCGGAACAACTGGGTGGTGTGCTTGAACCTCGTGGAGGCTTCCTACGTACCGCGCATTAGCACGGATCAAAGTCCACATAGTTCGCTAGGATGGGGCTTACGCTCTGGGGTGGCCCATGGTAGGATGTCATGGTCGATGCGCGCTCTAGGCCCACGTGAGTCATGCTCGGTGTGGGAAACAAGAGGCAGTAAGGACCAGACGATCACGTCGCGAAGGGTGCGTCCGTGATAAGTGGAATGGGGCTTACGCATTGATCGTCCCAAAGAGGAAATAGGGGATTACGCGTGGTTAGTGGCCCTTGGTGTCGGGGCTTACTCCAAGGTGGAGGCCCGTGGTGCGACAAAGCGCAGTGGGAAAAGGACTCCACTGGCCTTGGAAGGGGGAAGTACAGAGATGCACGAGTTCAGTCATCCGCAAGAAAGGTTTGGGGATTACGCTCTGAGGCAGCCCATCCCCCGCGGACAAACGCCGCTCCGACAAGGAGGACCTCATTCCATGTGAGGAAGAGTCCATTCCCGTGGAGACGAGTGGCGTAAAAAATGTCTGAGCTGGGGGGACCCTGCGTGCGAAGCACGAGGTTGGACCACAGTTTAACGTCTTGTGTTAAGGACGAGGTGCTTAGTAGTTTAACATCTTGTAGCTTGGACGGGGTGGGTTTTCTCCACACCCCTAGGGCTTACATTCCCAACACCCTCTACCCCTTGTGGAAGGGAAGGCATCAGCAAGGCCGTGGTGAAGGGGGGCCGCAGGGCAAACCACCGGGGGGTCCACGTTAGCGTGGCTATGTGAAAAAGCAATAGCCGTTAGCGTGCCTATGCGGAGAAGCATAAGGAAAAGAAACGCAATGGGAAACATGGCCCACGGGACCTTGAGGTTACTTCGTACGAGTCTGCAAGGTCATACGGGAAAACAACGCATGGCGCGCATGACCGGTAGGGGAGACATCAGGTGCCTGTGCAGGGGGCAGCCAAGGGGCGTCAAGGTGAGAGGTCCTGGGCTTTGCGCGAAAAAGGGAAGGTTTGCGCGCAAAACACCGGGACGAAGCGCAATTGAAGCAAATGGAATTATGCGTGAAGAGGTAATTAAACGCAGCGTTTTGCGCGCAAGGTAGGGTATTGCGCGCATAGGACGCGAATTGCGCGCAAGGCTGGAAACCGGGGGAAGGGGAAAATTCAATAAAGCCGATGGAGTTGCGCGCAAAGGGAAAACTCCGGGGCAAGGTGGCGCGAAATGAGGGATTACCTGGATGTCATCTTTCGTGCAGGGGGGGCCAAATTGCGCGCACGGGAGTCACTTCGGATTCCTCAAGCCCCAAACCGTTTGGGGTCACCTTAAATTTATAGGCGACCTCCGGCGTGGAATCCAGGCGGCCTGTGAAATTTTCCGTGCCGGGAACTGCTTGTGCGCAATATCAGGCCGCGGCGAACCGGGGCGCGCAATTATTGCGCGCCACAAACGCACAATTCCGCGAATCCTGGGAGTACTTCGCGCGTAGAACATTTTTTCGCCTGGATCCTCCTTTATTTCGCGCACCACTTTCCGGGCCTCCGGATCGGGCCTCTGACTCCGAATATGACTTCGCTTCGTCATTTCAAAACATCCTCCGGGAGTTACGGTCTTTTTTCGGCGTCAACAGATGCCCCCCTTGGAATTGGATCGGCGAGAGGTCGCAACGATCGGATCCAAGGGAAATGTCGAAACACTGAAATGCTCATTCCCCTGGTCAAGCTGCTCGCAAAATTTCGAAGGGGCGTACAAAATGCTGGACTCGTGCGGAATCCTCTTTCCACGCGGCGCGGAACCCCGACCTTGCCTATAAAAAGCGGTGCTAGGTCCCAACTCCGTACATCCGCTTTTTCAGCGCGATAAGCTCACCACTCTCATGCACGAAAACGCTTCCGCGGCTGTGCATAAAAAAGCTCTGGCAGCGCAGAATTCCTTCCGAAGTTTGGCCGTGATTTTGCCCCAAACAGGGATCTTCCACGCTTCGCGGGACGATTGCGCCCTCATCTCCATGATTTCGTGCAACTCATTCAGATTTCGCGCAGAACTCCCTGATTCCACGCACTGCATCCCGATTTCACCCAACTCCCGAAAAATTCGAGATGGCTGAAAACCGAGTTGATGAGGGGGAAGCCGCTGCTCATAGGAGCGAAATGGCGGCGAACGAGGAGGTTTACGGCGCCAAGGTGATTGTGTCCAACAATCTGACTTTGTTCAATCTGTTGACTCCGGCTTAGAAGATGTATCCCCTGTCTGAAAACCTCCCTCTCTGGAACATTGGCATCCTAGAGGAGGTACCACTACCGGGCTTCGAGGTGGACACGCCGCAGTCTTGGGTGACTCGGGAGGACGAACTTCCTCGCTACAACATCACCAACAACGGTCATCCTGTCAGGGAAACTAGACATATGGATGTATATGTCCAGAACCCGAGGACTAGGACCATTACCAGGGATGAGCCAGTGGGAAAGGATTCTCCGGCCCCCTACGCGAGCACGTTCCGTCAGAGCATCACGGATGACACGATGTTCTGGCTGAAGGATTGGGACCTGCGGTCCAGGGGAAACTTCACCAGCGAATGGGCCTGGGCATTCTGGGTTCACCATACCTGCGACCAGTTTGGGGACGAACTGTGGTATATCGGCCTGTTCGAGGCGGTATGGACATCCCAATTCAATTTCCACTGCTAGCCTGAACTCGGACCGGATCTATTAACCCGGTGGTCTCCTGACACCAACACATTCCACCTTCATCATGGGGAGGTTGGCATCAGTCTCTGGGACGTTCACTGCATCGGCAGGATCCCACGGGAGGGTTACCAATACGACGAGTTCGTTCCTCCAAAGAACACCTAGGGAGACAGGACGCGGACGCCTATGCTAATGTGGCACCTGTTGGAGCTGGCCAAAGAGAGGCTGGGGGTCAAGGAATTCCTGAAGGACGTTGCCTTCAAGGGCAGGTTCAGCCTGTTCTTTGAGAAGGATCTGACCGTCAAGATGCCGGGATGGGGAAAACGGTGCCCAACCGCAACTCAGAGGAGTAGGGATGGGTCATACTGGAGGACCCTGGAGGCGGGGCCATACCAATCATGGGGCTACCACGTGATTGAAGCCTGGGACCCAAACGTCCGGTATGCCGGGTTCCTTGCTGCCTTCATGAGCGGGTGGCTCCTACCGGTGCAGGACGCGAGGATGGGCGTCCATCCAGTAACATTGGTGATGGCGGGCTCCATGGCTGCCAACAAATAGTTCAACCTGGGCATCCCCGTACTGGCCAAGCTGTATACAATTCTGGGGCACACCTCACAAGGGGGGTCGCCTCGGAGAGTATGTGGTCCCTTCCAGATCTTCCATGGCTAGGTGGTGGCGCATCTCGGCGGGTACACATTCCCAAACGTCGTCCATCATCTAGGCAACGGTCTGCGACCATCCTTCATAAATATCACAGGGGTGGCGCCGATGACGCTCAATGAGGAGGGTGTGAGGATCCACATCGTCAACCATGCCAACTTCAACATCAGCCCATTCGCTACCCCGGTCGGCCAGCTGGTGGACAACGGTCGAGGCTCTCTGGAACAGAATAAATACTTCCAGAGCATTCGGGGCGGGGTGATCATGCCTCAGATCGACGGGAAGGTGATCTGTGAGCCGTATGTGTCATCCCGATTCGCCAGGCAGTTTGGGTGCCTCCAGCGAATGCCGAAGAAGGTATTCACGGCTGTCTGGTAGGAGAAGAATCCATGCATCCTGCGCCAGATGTGGATGATGTTTACCACCATTGGCTCCGGCGATGTCGTCACTCTTCCTCCCGCCGGGGTCGATGCCGACCAATCAACCGAATACGCTGAACACTAGACCATTGCGTACCCTGAGGGGCTATTACGCAAGCGCGTCCGGCAACTCGAAGTCACTCGCGCGGAAACCGAGCGATGGGAAAGAAGTCACGGTGCTGTCGGAAGGGGGGAACCAAGGGAGCGTCAGGCAGTGAGGCCTGCACAGGCTGGGACTTCGGCAGCAGGTACATCACATGGTGCCGCCATGTCCTCGTTACCCACAGGGGGGTCACATGACGTGGCCAGGGAACTTCCCGGGAAGCAGATAAGATATCTTCTCGGACCTTATCATGACACAATTCTCTCGGCACTGTGGTCGGCCTGGATGACCCTGCGGAAATCGCTGAGCGTCGAAGCCATCAGGTAGAAGATAATGCAGAACGAGATCCAACTGCCAGAGGTAGGGCTTGTTCGGATTACCGATCGAGTAAATTTCCATCGGCGACATGCTTATCTGATGGCCATGGACGCATACGCACACCATATGGGGTGGCGTGCAGAGCCAACATTCCTAGTGAAAGTGATGCTCAGCCAGGGGCATGATCCGGAAGCCATGTCGCCGGGAGAAGGCGACAGTGATGAGGAGCCGGAGGGGGAGGAGGAAACCGGAGAGGACGAAGGCGAGGGAGAAGAGGAAGAAGAAGAGCCCGAAGGAGAAGGGTCTCAAGGGGCGACCAACCAAGGGAGTCTCCGAGAGAGCGACGATATTTCAAACTCTGATCTCGACCTAACTGAGATTCTCGATGTTTGTCTCTGTCTTCATTCATTCTCCTTATTCATCCATTCTCACTTCCAAATTTTGACTCACATCCCCATCCTACTCAGGAGCAGTTGAGCATTGGATGGGTGTCCCCACCAGAGGAGGGAGGAGAGGAACTGGTGAGACACAATGGGGATCTGACACCCATCATTGAACTAACAAGCAGAGAGGGGTCTCCAATCATGGCGGCTCTTGCGGCGGCCAAAACACCGGGGACTGTCGCTCTGTATTCCTGTAAGTCTCACGCTTCACTACTGGTGCTTGGTGGAAAAGGATACCATCTAACCAGTGTATGCCTTGTGCAGTGATCTCAACACTGGAGGCACGTCAGGCTGCAGAGCCCGGGCCGTCCGTGAGTGGACCAGCGGAGGACATACCACCTCGTTTGGAACATTCTCTCTGCACTGAGTCGTCCCCGAAAATTAAGGAACAGGGGGCGTCAGACATCAGCGGCATTATTCCTGAGACAAGGCCAGAAGCTGGTGGAGGTATCATTGCTGCTGGGGTGAGAGAAGAAGGTCGCCCAAACGTCGAGGATTCTATGCCTAACAAAGACATCCCTGGGGCGGATCCTGCTGCCAATCTGCTGGCAGCCTTCCCCATGTACCGACCCGCTGACCCAGAGGAGATAGACGACTCTGACTTAGAGGTGGCCGAAGAGAGCCGGATGGCACGATGCAAGGGGTGGAAGTGTATCCAGTTCTTTCTCAGTCACCCCCAGTCTGATTGGCTGAGGCGGATGAGATCACTTCAGACCTGGCTGTGCTTCCTGTGCGCCGGAGGGGCTGACGCTCAACGTCTTCATCTGACGGTCCGTGATTACATGGCCGAGAAGATACGCGAGAGCAGCAGGCGCACCAACATTTCCCAGTTCCAGGAAGGATCGGCGAGCGCTCCAGCACTGCTGAGGGCAGAGCAGGAAGTCTAGCACCTCGAAGGGCAGGCGGTAGATAAGGAGGCCTTCATTGCAACATGCTCTGAGCTTGTGGAGCAACTGATGACCCAGCTGGCTGATACACAGGAACACCTGGTGGAGGCGAGTCACCAGATGACTGTGATTCGAAGCGAGCGGGCGTAGGCACAAGCTAGGGCTGGCGAGATGCGCTCTGTGGTGTCCAATGAGGAGAGAGTCTTCCAAGAGAGAAAAGCGGCCCTGGAGGCTAACAGCCAGAGGGTAACAGCGCTGGAAAGATCACTTCAGCAAGCTGATCCCTAAGGGCTTTGTTTAGCCATCTCATGAACACTTTGCTTGTACTGCTCATCGTCTCAATCCAATATATGGCCAAATCAACTTTTTTGTACCCTTGGTTTAATGCGCTCAACCATAGTTTCGAAACGAATAACAACTCACCCCTAGGCTCCTGTGGGACATGCCCAACGCGAGAAGCAAGAGATGCTCGTACCATCATTTCGTTTAATTGTGGGGCATTGACCAAGCTTCAGGAATCCAAAATCGTGCCTGGACTTCTGAGGGGACCCCCGACCGATTGATGTGTCGACTTCTCAATGTGCTCTAACACATGAGCGGGGAAATGCCGGGGGCATTGAAATCCATCCGAACACAGGGGGATGGAGAGAAAGGGTGCATCACGCTACCCAAATTCGGAACACAACGGGGTGAAACCATGGAGGATAACTGTAAACCGTGGAATAAACACAGCATCCATATCACGTTGGGCTGGAATGGGGATAAAAAATGAGGGCTGACCGCTGACCATGTTCGCAACACAGAGCCTAACTCAAATATCGTCGGTCAGTCTTCCGGAATGTTGGCCCAAGACAATAGGCGGACCATAGGTCTGTCATCCATACTGTTAGGGGGTCCCATCAAACATGAACAGTCCTCCGGAACGTTGGCCCAAGACAGTAGGCGGACTATAATTCGAGCATCCATACTGTTAGGAGGTCCTATAAAACATGAATGGAAATGAGGATCTGAATAAAGGGGAACATAAAGCGTGGGAGATGGAGTGGTGGATTGTTCGAACAGAGTCCAACACTCTCGATATGGTGCCACCATGGAAAAGGTGCATTTGGAGGACATACCGACCTGATCACGGGTTGTCCCAATTTCCAGGCAGGACCTCTTTAGTGAGAGAACTGCCGCTTCCCATTACTACCATGGGGAATCCCGAACCTGCTCAGGGTAAATGTCTCGAAGTCAGGCTGAGGGGCCGGCAACAAGGATGGATGGGGTTTAGCAATCCCTGGGGCTGGACCCAAGAAGAAATGTCTGGGCAGTCCTACGTAACCCATTAGGATGAGAATCAAGCCACACGTAGTTCTTGAAGCATAGTTTAACGTCATGTTGGATGAAATTCAGTTTAACATCATGCGGGACGAAATACAGTTTAATGTCATCTAGGACGAAATATGGATCTTAGTATTAGGTTTTAGATCTCAGACCGTGAACGGGAAGGGGGAGAAACGGACACATGGCAAGGCGGTTACAAAACCCGACGTAAATGAGGACCTAAGTCTCACTTACCATGTGCTCTCCAGAGAAATGCTCGAGTCGAGGGGCCGAACACAAAGGCGGGATGATATCATCACAGTTTAAGGTTTTAAGGTTTGGACGAGCAACACAGTTTAAGGTCATATGGTTTGGACCAGCAACACAGTTTAAGGTGGTATGGTTTGGACCCGCAACACAGTTTAAGGTCCTATGGGTTGGACCAACAACACAGTTTAGGGTCCTATGGTTTGGACCACCAACACAGTTTAAGGTCATATGGTATGGACCAACCGAGAGAGGAGCCTCGGGCCAAAGGGGCCTATGAGGATTCAACAATCAGGGAGGGGCAGGAGATGCTAGCTCCCAGCTGTGCTGGTCCCGAAACACAATTTCTGGGCGACTCCTCATTTCCCATGGGGATGAGGGTCAAGCTGCACGCAACCCGCAAGAAGAGACCCAAGCACATACTCCAGCGCTCAGATCGCAGGAGCCCCGAGAGACACCGTTACACAGCTCGGTATGTCTAATGTGCGGGGGTGTACTGAGGGTTAGTACAAGGAGTGTCGAGATTCCACCTTGACGCAATGGGGCGGAACATGACATGAGCCATGCCACCAATCATTCAGGGCCCGTGGATGTCGGCGTGACGACTGAGGATTTCTGCTGACCATGTTCGCAACGCAGCATCCTGTCGTGTTAGCCATGGGGAAACAAAAATGAGCATCAACCGCTGACCATGTTCGCAACGTGGGATTCGTATCAATTTGTTGTCCGAAACCCTCGGGGGTGTTGACCCATGATTGTAGGAGAGCCCTTGGGCGTTGTATCCATGCCGTTCTTGGGGGTCCCTCCGGTTGTGAAGGATGACGGGTGCCCGAATGAAGGGGAACACAACGCTTGGAAAGTGGATGGAACTTGCCTAAGTCAAATCTGGCACTCCAAGTCCTAGACCAGAGTACCTTAATCACATCAGCAGACCGCTAGAAATGGTTAGAGGGCTCAGCACGAGAGCGGCCAAAAGATGGAGGATCCATGGGCAAAATAGGGGGCGTAACGCCAAACACCCTAGGAACTAGGAGATCGTGGGATCTTCTAAGAGATAGGGTTGTACCTGACATCTAGGTGTTCAGGCGGTCCTACGTATCCCATAACGATGGGAATCAGGCCATACATAGTTCTAGAAAGCGTCTCCTAATGCCATTGGACATAGGAGGGCTAAATCCTGAGGACAGGGTGCGCGTGGTGCAGCTATTGCAAGCCCGACGTGAATGAGGACATAATCCCATACCACGCTACACGATCCTGCGGTTAAGGTCCCAGAGGCGAGACAGACACGACAGCGGACCTCAAGCTTGTCCCAAAGACGAAAAGTCTGGGTGTTCCTACGTATCCCATTAGGATGGTAATCAAGTGAGATGTAGTTCTTGAAATACAGTTTAACATCATGTTGGATGAAATATGGATCTTAGTTTTAGGTCTTAGAGCTCAGATCGGGGTGAAAGGGTGGAGTTTGGTAACTCCTGGGGCTGGACCCAAGACGAAATGTCCAAGCATTCTTATGTATCTCATTAGTATGAGAGTCAAGCCATACGTAGTTCTAGAAATACAGTTTAACGTCATGTTGGACAAAATATGGATCTTAGTTTTAGGTCTTAGAGCTCGGACCAAGGTGATCTTAGTTTTAGGTCTTAGATCTCGGACCGAGGTGCAGTTTAAGGTCGTGCGGGACCACACAGTTTAAGGTCATGCTGGACCAGAGAGCCCAAATGTAGGGCCAAATGTAGTTTAAGGTCATGTTGGACCATACAGTTTAAGTTCATGCTAGACCATAGAGACTAGGCAAAGTACTTCTTGAGGAACCTTCCATTGGTGGGAGGAGTGATGCGCTCACCATCCATGGTTACCAGGGAATACGCGCCATTGGGATAGACCTTGTGGACAGTAAAAGGCCATTCCCACTTGGGCTCCAACATGGGCAGTTTCCTACCGGGAATCATTGGCGCTCTGAGAGCCAGCACCATGCCACCTTGCAGGAAGGAGCAGAGGCGAACATTCTTATCGAAAGCTCGAGCCATCCTACTCTGATGCCTCTCCAAGTTGTGTTAAGTGCGAAGCCTAATTCCGTCCAGTGCTTCCAACTCTGCTAGAGGGATCTCGGCAGGTCTATCTGACGCTTGCTAGTGGTAGACCGTCGTGCGCAATGAGGGCAGCTGGACCTCGATGGGTAGGACGACCTCATCTCCATATACCAGGGAATACAGAGTCACCTGGGTGGAATTGCGAGTCATCATCCTATAAGCCCAGAGGGCGTTGGGGAGCTTGTCCGACCAACTTTTCTTATTCTAACCCACCATTTTCTACAAAATGTTAGAGAGGGTTTCGTTAAATGCATCAATCATTCCATTTCCCTGTGCATGATAGCGGGAGGTGTGGTTAGAGCAAATGTTTTACTTAGCATACAATCTTTTCAGCTCGGCTGCTCATAAGTTGGTTCTGTTATCCGTGAGGATAGCGTGAGGTATTCCAAATCGGTGGATGATATTGGAATCACGAAGTCGGTGATAGAACCACCCTTGACTTCCCTGAGCTGGGCTGCCTCTTCCCACTTTGAGAAGAAATCCATAGCGGTCAAGATGAACCGACACTGGTGGGAAGTCACCGGCGGGTAAGGCCCTACAACATCCAACCCCCAGACTCCAAAGGGCCAAGAATACTTAGTAGTATGGAGATGCTCCGGTGGCCGATGCACAAAGTTAGCATGAACTTGGCACGCATGACACCTCTTGGCGTACTCGATGCAGTAGTGGATCATGGAGGGCTAGAAGAATCCCAACCTCCGAATCTGGTCGGACAACTTCAACCCGGCCAGGTGGGCGCCACAGGAACCAGCGTTCACTTCCTGCATGACCTGTGGGATCTCAACTCCTTGAAGACAACAGAGGAGAACACCGTCAAACCCACGACTGTAAAGGAGATGCTCAAGGCTGGGACCACTTTGAAGGGTGAACTGTGGTGCGCGATGCCGGATTCGTTCTCGCTCCACTCGATACATCGGAAGATGGCCGTGCTAGAGATATTCAACCAGAGTTGTCCTCCAGTCAGGAACTGTCCTGATCACCACGCCTGGAACTCCGAGGGGTCCTGACGGAGGGGCACCAGCGGTGAGATGGTTCACTCGCGGGCCACGATCGCCCTCTGGGATACCAGGAGAAGGGATAACAGGAGAAATGACTCTCCGGTGCACCACATGGATGATTAGGTCATCCTGTCCAGGCTCTATGAGTGATGCGGCCAGGCTGGCCAAAGCATCTACTCGACTGTTCTGTGACCGGGGAACGCGAACGACATCTGGTCGGGAGGGGAATTTAGCCATTAGATGGAGGGTGCACTCCAGCAACGGCATGAGTTCCGTCTTCTTGACAGCATAGTCGCTGTTAACCTGCTTGATGACTAGCTCAGATTCCCCTTTTACACACAGATGGGGCATGTTAACCTCCAGAGCCAACTCGAGGCCAGTGATGAGGGCATGATATTCTGCCTCATTGATGGTGTAGCCTTTTGACAATAAGAAAGAATATGGCAGAACGTCTCGTGCTGGGGTGATGAAGACGATACCCAGGCCCACCTTGTTAAGCCTAGGATCATTGAACCTTCTACCGTTAGGGCTTCGGGAGGTGCCGTCAAAGTGAATCTGCCAGCATGGGGTGGCGTGATCGACTGAGAGTATTGCCTCCTCATGAAAGCCCGAATCCAATGGCTGGTCCGCAGAGGTGGGGTGGGCGGTGAAGAAGTCTGCCAACGCCTTCCCTTTGACGGCCTTCTAAGGTATGAAACTAATGTCGAACTGCTAGAGGATCACCACCCAGCGTTCCAATTGGCCGGTCAACATAGGCCAGCTCAGGATGTATTTCAATGGGTCTACCCAAGAGACCAACTGTACCTCATGGTGCTGCAAGTAGTGTCGTAATTTTTGTACGGAGAACACGAGTGCCAGGAAGCTCTTCTCGATAGGAGAATATATAATCTCCACGTCAAGGAGCCTCCGGCTGAGGTAGTAGAGGCTATTCTCTGTTCCCTCGTTGTTCTTCTGGGTGAGAAGGGCACCGAGGGATTGATCAAGGGCGGTCACGTAAAGGACCAGCGGCCTTCCGGGAACGGGTGGTATCAGGAATGAAGTTTGAAGCAGATACTGCTTGATTTCCTCAAAAGAGGTCTGACACTCTTCATCTCACCCGTAGGCGGCACCTTTATTCATGAGCCGGGAGAAGGGCTTACACTTGCTGGCCAGATTCGCAATGAATCGGCGTATATAGGCTAAGTGGCCTTGGAGGCCTCGAATCTCCCGAATATTATTCGGGGGAGGCATCTGACTGATGTCCTTGATCTTCTCGGGGTCGATCTCGATACCTCGATATCTCACAATGATGCCAAGAAACTTTCCGGAGGTGACCCCGAAGGCACACTTCAATGGGTTCATATTCATGTGGCGAGAACGGAGGAAACCGAACACTTTCTCAAGGTCTTTGAGATGGTCTCGGCGTTGAAAAGATTTAACCACCAGGTCATCTACGTATAATTCCACCAGTGTCCCGAGGATTGGCTTGAATATGCGGTGAATATCCCGTTGATAGGTCGCACCCGCA
Organism: Viscum album; assembly: GCA_963277665.1. Lineage (NCBI taxonomy): Eukaryota > Viridiplantae > Streptophyta > Magnoliopsida > Santalales > Viscaceae > Viscum > Viscum album. Next base: position 212,889,071 of record OY728119.1, on the reverse strand, counting down.
TTCTTCAGGCCGAAGGGCATAACCCAGTAGCAGAAGGTACCCTGGGGGGCCTGAAGGCAGTGAACTCTTCATCATCGGGGGCCATCCAGATCTGGTTGTACCCAGAGTACCCATCCATGAAAGAGATGTCTTGGAACCCGGCCGTCACATCGATCAACAGCTCTTTCACTGGAAGGGGAAAGTCATCCTTCGGACAGTGGAGATTAAGATCGCGGAAGTCGATGCAGACCCTGATCTGCCCGTTCTTCTTCCTGACGGGCACAATGTTGGCTAGCCACCTGGGGTACTGGACTCCCTTGACGAAGTTGGCCTTAATGATATTATCAACCTCAGCCTCGACCATGGCACCATGAAAATGGTGCATTTTCCTGGGAGGATGCTTGAACCAGCGATGGTTTGCTGGGAGGCCAAGGCGGTGGACGGCTACCTGGGGATCTAGTCCCGACATATCGTCATAACTCTAGGTGAACACATCACGATGCTGTCTGAGGAAGTCTATGTACTGTTGTAGTTCCTCGGGAGGCATAGCGGCGCTGACCAATGTGGGTCTCAGGTCCTCCTCACTACCGAGGTCCACCTGTACTAGCTCATCGACCGTGGTGGAGACACCCTCCTCAAAGGCGGGAGGAGAATCTTCCATGTCTTCTTCTCTGGTTGAGGAAGGATCGTCCACGGGGGGAGCTATTTCGGGGCTACTCGACCTTGATGGGGAGCTGGCACCGGCTTGGGCGGCGGAGGTCGTTCCGACGGGAGGTTCATACACCGCGGAGATCATGGCGACGAAGGCGGTCAATCCAATCCCATTCGGCCTTCGGCCCAATGGGCCATGCTTTAAGACATCAAAGAAGTGGTGACGCGTTGGCTTGAGCCGGTCGATTCCAGCTTGGCGAAACAGACACGTGTGATGTAACGCAGTTTCCATGAGCCCAACGTCCCGATATCGTACAGGGGTAGGAGGCTCAGGGATCACCTGAGCCTGGTTGGTATAAGAGTATGAGGTGATTTCCCGTCGTCGCTTAGACCCAGAAATATGACTTCCTCTAGTACCCGAGACAACAAAACATTCTCCCATATCGGGAGTCGTGGCCTCCAACCGATGGATTGGGAAGACATATTCGTCATCCAGACCAGCCCAGGGATCACTTGCGACAGCGGCGGGCTCAACCTCACCTACCAAGATTTGCTTGTCCTTGCTCTTGAAATAGTCAGCATCCTGGTAACGGGCTTCACAAGAGGCAAACGGAGACGCATCTCCTTGGAGCACACCCACTCCACCCTTAAGGGAGTATTTGAGGCACTAGTTGTATGATGAGGGAACCGTCGCGTGCAGATGGAGCCACGACCTGCCCATCAATGCGTTGTAGGCAGTGTCCTGAGAGACAACCATTAATTCAGTATTGGCAACTAAGCCACCGAAATGGGTCTTCAGACGAATCTTGCCGAGTGGAGTTTTCTCGGTCCTGTCATACCCCTCGATTCTGAGGTCGGAGGGAGTTAAATCATCCTCAGACAACCCCAGTTTTCGCAGTGTCCGAGTTGGGATCAATTTAATCCCAGAACCCGTGTCGACAAGACAGCGACGGACTTCCACGCCATTGAAATGGCCAGTAATGTACAACGGGCGGATGTTCCCCTATATGGTAAGTTCTTCATATTCACCGAAAAACGAGATAACTGCCTAACATTCGGCGTCCCCGATCACCTCGGTGTGGAAGGCTTCTGCGGCCGTTACCACCGTTTCGATCTAGAGGGGGCTCCTTAGAGCCTCGGCGAGCGCCTTATGCTTTCGAACGACAGGCGAAGGGCCTCAAGGATGGAAAGCCTTGTCGGAATACCAGCCCGATGCTTCAGGACATCAAACTTTTGCGCCAAACGCAAGCTTCTTCTTACAAGAGGTCGCTCTGCGATTGGGGGCATGATGGGCCCTGCTGCTGGGACAGGTGACTGACTGGTACTAGGCACGTCCCGTTGTTCACTAGCTGAAGCCCGGGAGTTGGTTGTCATGCCAGGACCGAAAGGTCGTGGTCGGCCAGTGGCAGGGCAGGGCTGGTTCCAACGCGGGAAAGGCGGTTCCGCCTGATCCATCAACACAAACGGTGGTGGAAGGGAACCTGTTGTCACCGTGTGAGGGAGCCGTGAGTGCTGCTCTCTATACCGGACCTGCTGCCTGGTCTCGGTAGCATGCACGGCCTGACCGGAGGTGACGACTGTCGTGCCCCGACAATTCACGTAGCCACGGCTCCGTCGGCATTGGCGACGGCTGGGAACATTAGGGAGATCCGCCTAGCGCTCCTCGTCGCTGGGAACTTAAAAGGGATTTACCAACTCTACGATGTTAACCAAAGCGTACCCCGGGCTGTCTGGGAGGTCCACCTGGTGTTACTCATCGTCGGGGCCAAAAAGGATTTACCAACTCTACGGTGTTAACCGAATTGTACCCCGGGCTGTCCGGGAGGTCCACCTGGCGTTCCTCATCGTCGGGAGACAAAAAAGGATTTACCAACTCTACGGTGTTAACCAAAGCGTTCCCCGGGCTGTCCGGGAGGTCCACCTGGTGTTCCTCGTCGTCGGGAGCCAAAAAGGGATTTACCTACACTACAGTGATAACCGAAGCGTACCCCGGGCTGTCCGTGAAGTCCACCTGGCGTTCCTCATCGCCAGGAGCCAAAAAGGGATTTACCAACTCTATGGTGTTAACCGAAGCGTACCCCGGGCTGTCCAGGAGGTCGACCTGGCGTTCCTCATCGTCGGGAGCCAAAAATGGATTTACCAACTCTACGGTGTTAACCGAAGCATACCCCGGGCTGTCCGGGAGGTCCACCTGGCGTTCCTCATTGTAGGAATCCAAAAAGGGATTTACCAACTCTACAGTGTTATCCGAAGCGTACCCCGGGCTGTCTGGGAGGTCCACCTGGTGTTCCTCATCTTTGGGAGCCAAAAAGGGATTTACCACCTCTACGGTGTTAACCGAAGCGTATCTTGGGCTGTCCGGGAGGTCCACCTGGCGTTCCTCATCGTCGGGAGCCAAAAAGGGATTTACCAACTCTATGGTGTTAACCGAAGCATACCCCGGGATGTACGGGAGGTCCACCTGGCGTTCCTCATTGTCGGGATCCAAAAAGGGATTTACCAACTCTATGGTGTTAACCGAAGCATACCCCGGGATTTCCGGGAGGTCCACCTGGCGTTCCTCATCGTCGGGAGCCAAAAAGGGATTTACCAACTCTACGGTGTTAACCGAAGCGTACCTCGGGCTGTCTCTTGAGGAATCATCCACTACTGGACGAGGTCTCGGAGGGATCCCCATCTCCGAGGGCATGAAATTGCCAAGCGTGTGAGAAGATGTCGGCAATGGCAGGGCGCGTTCTTTCTTCTTGCTTCGCCGCCTGCTCTTCTGGGAAGAAGTAGGCTGGGACGACGAGGCCAAAGCGGCGCTCGCAGACTCTGAGGGCTCTGGCTGACTCAAGCGGGCTGAGATAATGCCATGGGCATGGGCAACCGTCCTGCGGTCCATCCAATCATTATACTTCCGGGACCCATGGTCGGAAACCGGTTCCCACCCATCCCTGTCGTCGCTGCTGCCATCTGACCCCACGAAGACACCTGCCACCTGTGCCGGGGCTGGGCCCAACCTGACTATGTTGTTGTCAATCTGGTCTTGGAGCCAGTCCTTGAACACATAGCACTGCCAGATGGTGTGTCCCAGGATCCGGTGGTAAGGGCAGTAGTTGGGGTGATCAGTGAGACACACCTCTTCTGGCTTCCGGCACTCAGGCAGCCGCACGATCCTCTGCTCCAAGGCGCTACGGAAATAACCGGGGATCTGGGCCTCACCAAATGAGTAAGCCCGATTCCTTCTGTCTGGAAAGGGGACTCTTGGGGGCTGACCATGACCAGGGGCCGGAGGAGCAGGCCGAGGAGGCGGAGCCGGATTACCTCGCCTAGGTGGTGGCGGTGCGTTACGTGGAGGTGCCTGCTGATTTTGAGGTGGTCGCTGCTGGGCCGAAGGCTGTGCCCATGGGGTCGGACCCCTACGAGCCTGCTGAGCTTCCCACACTGGAAGCAACTCTAGCTATCTGGGGGCCTCGATCTGGGCCACAGCAGCGGGATCGTCTATGGCGGCTCTCCTTGCAAAGATTACAGGAGGCAGCGGGCGTGCCTGACCGGCCTGTTGCAGGGCTTCTTCGAGGCGCTGCTCCTTGTCCGAGAAGTCCCGGAACCCTCCACGGTAATTCTGCATGATCAGGGAGGGAACCATCTCCGCCATGACGTTCCATACACACATCGTCAGTAATTTCTTTTGAGTCAGTGGCATGTCAAGGGAGTACGTGAGCCCCTTCCACCGGGTGACGAAGTCCGCGACTCGCTCGTCGGGCCTTTGCTTGCAACTGAAGAGGTCTGCAATGTTCGTCTTCCAGGTTGTGGAACAGAATTGGTAGAGAAATTTCTGGCAAAGTTCCTCCCAGCTAGTCACCGATCCAACAGGGAGCTGGTTGTACCAGACGAATGCTGGTCCTTCTAGTGTCTGCACGAAGCACCGGAGCTTGGCAGCCTCCTGCTGCGCCGAAGTCCCTAACATAGGCCCGCACCTCGAGTTGAAGTGGGCCAAGTGTTGCGGCGGGTCTCCGGTCCCGTTAAAGGGGGAAAAAGTGGGGTTCTCGAATCCTGGAGGAGCCGGCATGTCGTCCACCCATGCTGGGTATAGCTTTCCATCTAGCGGGATTGCCACCTGCCGAGTTTCCAGGGCCTCCAAGCGAGCGATGAGTACTTCCATCAGATCATCCGGGTTCGGATTCCTGTCCTGACGGGGATCTCTAATCATAAGTGCATTGTCAGGCTCTTCGATACGGTAGTCACGCTCAGCGGCTCACGGGGTGGCTGTCGGAGTGAATCTCGGAGCGGCGGGAGGAAACCGAGCAGGGTCCCCAAGGTTGTCTCGCCGCTCGGGAGGGTTCAGCGAAACATATCGCGCCCTCTTGCCATGGGTTCCAGCATCTCCCCTATCGGCGAAAATGACACGGTCATGGTTTCCCGGGGGAATCTCAAAAAGGGGTAGATTGTCCTACCCGTGCTGTCCTGGTCTAGGAGCACCATAGTCAGAACGCCGCTTTTCAATGCATTCGTCCAAGAGCTCATCAACCAACCCCTTTTTCTCAGCTAGCTACTGGCGCATCGCGACCCTCTCGGGATCTTCCTCTGCCTTCTGCATTGAGGCAGATGGTTCAGCGTGTTTGACAGACCCAACGGGCTCTTTACCCTTGTCGATGTTTCAGCCTAGTGTTAGTGCCTTCGTGGGTACAGGAAGACCTAGGAGGCTCCTCTTTGGGAGAGAAATCCTCCCAGATGGGTCCATTAGCGGACTGTCCTCAGGGGGTGAGTCCTCGTTAAGGGGCTCCACAATGTTTCCCTCATCAGAATGGTTATCCATGTTGACCGCGACTGCCCTTGGCAACGTTCCCTCAGGGTCGCCCAGTGGATCGGGCTGTCGGCGGATCAAACAGAAGAGGAGATCAGCATTCTGCCCCCATCCACAGACGTGCGCGTGGGGGGTGGCTTCCTCGACAACTCTGCGGAGTACTTGAAAACTCTGAACGCATTGTTTCTGGAGGGCCTCATGGTGGTCCGGCGACTCGGGGTGCCGGACTGTGGGGAGTGCTGCTAGGTCGACCCGGCGGCACTGCTCACCGATCTACTCGAGATGCGCTTGGCTCCCAGGATAAGGCGCTAGCTGATGGTGGAGGCGGGAGTGAGTTACCCTGAGAATCTGGCGGAAGCATTCAAACTCTCCCGGGGTGAGTGACTCCGGCACATCAAAATCCGATTATGCGACTGGCCAAAACTTCTCAGGGAAGTGGCCCGCTGCAAAAATAGTCCATAAGCTCTATGGCTCAGGTTCGGGGTCCGGAACCTGTCGCCCCTGCTCGTCCACCGAGGAAAGTCGGGGAATTGGTAATTGTGCAGAGGCAGGACGCCGGGGTGGTGGGCTGGCCAGCGGGGAATACGGAGAACAGGACGATTGGCCGCCGATACCTGGGTCATCATCCAGGGGTTGCAGCGCCCTGGCTTCCACGTCGCGATAGGATGGGCCGACGAACGGGCCTCCTGTCACAGCGTTGGTGCCCGCCAAGGGTGTATCGCCTCGGGATTCTTCTGGCGGTCCCAAGAAAAACTCCTCACCCTCCCTAGTTGGGGCGGGGGGTGCTTCCGCAGAGGCCAACGACAACTGCGGTCTTGACCCTCGGAGGTACGCCAAGTCCTCGTCCTCCTGGATATACCTTCTAAGGCAGGAGGGAATCATATGGACCTCGCATTCGGGGAGTACGAGACTGACACGCTGCGTCCCCATCCCTGCCCTCAACTCGAAGGTTTGGGGGGAAGGTTCCGTCGTCGAGTCGTACTCTACCTCAGAATCCGAGAAACGGACTGGTCTAATTTCCGTCCAGACTCCCCTAACATTCCTTATACGGCGACGACTCCAGGCCTTCCTACCCCCGGGTAGCTCCTCAGGGTAGGGATGATTTCCGTCATAGGGTCCCCCGGCAACAACGGTGTTGGGGCAGAAAGGACCGAGGGCTGGGGTACGAGAAGCTCCGGGATAGATGTCGAAAGGGACATGGGGAGGACCTCCATGTGAGTGGGCGACTGGATACACAACAACTCCATGCTTGCGGCCAGCAGTAGGGGGTGTGACCTCATACCCCGTGCAGCGGGCGCTGGAAGGAGTCATTCCCAGAGCATAGCCGTCGCGACGAAGCTTTCAGCTTTCCAGATTGGAAGCACGGAATGAGCCTTCATGGTGAGGGGCACTACCGCGGATTGGTCCGCCGTGGCCATCGCCAGTGCCCGCGACTGGGAGACTCGACCCAACATGCCTGTAGGGCGGTCGGGGTTCCGATCCCAGTCGGGCACGTGGCTACCCTAGATCAACGTGTGTGGGGGTCTGGTAACGGGAGTCAGAAGTGGATCGGGCCACAGTGGTTGCTGATGTTGATGCCCAAGGACAGGCATTCTCTCCCACTCGCGCACGATGCTGGCGTCGAGTCAGTTGGGTTGGAACCGGCGGTGCGGGCATGGAGATTGCCTGCTCCTCGGCTCGGGGAGTCGGGCGGCGGCATCGACGCAGCCTGGCGGGGGTTCTTGCCGTTAACCCCTGGGTTGGATCGCCGATCGGGTGGACCTGGACCTCCCCAACTCATTGGCGTAGGGGAGGGATGTGTCAAGGTGGTCCAGGGATAGGCTCCCGAAGCGGTAGAACGTCAGCATGGGGAGCGGCGACTCCCTGCGCGGCCTTAGGGGGCGGCGATGGTGGTCAGGCGTAGCCGCCTCAAGATGCAAACGGGCCATGCCCCTGGTGGGGATGACGTCTTCCTCATCATACATACACACCAAGTCATTGATCACCCTCCGCTGGATGATTTCCGACAGGGAGAGGGGGCGCAAGCACCCGACTGCTACGGTGGTTGAAGTCGGGGTGGCCGTGAAATGGGCGGGACCGCGCGGGGTAGCCGCGTCGGGGCTGCCCCTCCCCCTGCGCCGGTGGGTAGGTGGCGATCGAGCTCTGGATGCAGTGATCTGATTCCTGGAAGCAGGGAGATGAACCCATTAGCGTCAATAGGAAAAGAGATCAACGATCAAGGCCCAATGTCATTCCGTCTTCCATGGACGGCGAGAGGGATCCATGCTGGCGGCGTCACATAATAGAGTAGTCAACGTCCTGACGGCCTCTACCCTTGGTGGGTTCACGTACCGGTGAGGGTTACCCAGACCTGGGGACATGTTATGGATCCGACGCCCCAACGGCTACCATTCCCCGTGTTGAGGAGAATAGCTTCACGTCGGGTTCACCATTTTTTGTTTCCGACGCTTTCACCGGGGTGCGCGCGCATCCATCCACGGGGAGGACGATCTTCTTGTTGCCCCGCATTCCCAATTTCCAAAGGCGGGCGACATCTGTTCCTTGTGCAGGGACGTCTGCTCCTTGATCGAAACCGGGATGATGGGATGTCGGTTCTTCCTTCCGTGGATTCCTCCTCAGAGCTCATCACCTAGTCCGGGTCTCCCTCATAGATTTAAGACGGGTTTGTGAAGCTCATTCCCGGTGCCATATCTACATGGACATCGGTTAATTACGCTACTTCCGTCAGGATGCTCCAAGGGGTCTTGTCGGGGAAGCAACCTTCGGTGAGGAGAATGGTCACGTTAGGGCGTCATCGGCATGTCTGTATTTGGTCCCTCATCACAGGGCTTCTCGAGGGCGCAGAAGCCTGAGGCATCCCACATCGCACGCAGGGAATGTGTACCATCTGAGGTTTTCCTCAGCTTCCTATGTTTGACACAGGGTATGCTGCGAGTTTAACATCTTGCATAGACGGATCAGATTGAAGGGCCCCTGGGGGGAACACCGATGTTGGGGCCAGCACGTGGGCGGCTTCCCGGATGCTACAGAGTGGAATGGGGTGGCATGATCCCATCGGGATGTGGCGGCCCTGGTAAGGATCAGGATGGATGGTGGAGTGAGACATGGGGCTTACGCTTTGGGGTGGCCCAAGAGGAGGAATACAGTTTAACGTCATGCAGGATGAGGGCATACAGTTTAACGTCATGCGGGACGATGGTACTTGGGGCTTACACTCTGAGGCGGCCCATGGTGGGTATGGGGATTACACTTTGAGGCGGCCCATAGTGGGTAGTGAACCTATGTGAAGAGGTCGAAACAACTGGGTGGTGGGCTTGAACCTCATCGAGGCTTCCTACGTACCACACGTTAGCACGGATCAAAGTCCACTTAGTTCGCTGGGATGGGGCTTACGCTCTGGGGCGGCCCATGGTAGGATTTCATGGTCGATGCGCTCTCTAAGCCCACGTGAGTCATGCTCGTTGTGGGAAACAAGAGGCAGTAGGGACCAGATGATCACGTCGCGAAGGGTGCGTCCGTGAGAAGTGGAATGGGGCTTACGCGTTGAGCGGACCAAAGAGGAAACAGGGGCTTACGCGTGGTTAGCGGCCCTTGGTGATGGGGCTTACTCCAAGGTGGAGGCCCGTGGTGTGACAAAGCGCAGTGGGAAAAGGACTCCACTGGCCTTGGTAGGGGGGAGTACGGAGATGCACGGGTGTAGTCATCCGCAAGAAATGTTAGGGGCTTACGCTCTGAGGCATCCCTTCCCCCGTGGAGAAACGCCGCTCCGACATGGAGGACCTCATTCCATGTGAAGAAGATTCCATTCCCGTGGAGACGAGTGGCGTAAAAAATGTCCAAGCTGGGGGGACCCTGCGTGCGAAGCATGGGGAAGGACCACAGTTTAACGTCTTGTGTTAAGGACGAGGTGCTTATCAGTTTAACATCCTATAGCTTGGACGGGGAGGGTTTTCTCCACAGCCCTAGGGCTTACATGCCCAATGCCCTCTACCCCTTGTGGAAGGGAAGGCATCGGCAAGGCCGTGGTGAAGGGGGGCCGTAGGGCAAACCACCGGGGGGTCCACGTTAGCGTGGCTATGCGAAGAAGCAATAGCCGTTAGCGTGCCTATACGGAGAAGCATAAGGCAGAGCAACGCAACGGGAAACACGGCCCACGGGACCTTGAGGTTACTTCGTATGAGCCTGCAAGGCCGTACGAGAAAACAACGCATGGCGCGCATGCCCGGCAGGGGAGACATCAGGTGCCGGTGCAGGGGGCAGCCAAGGGGCGTCAAGGTGAGAGGTCCTGGGCTTTGCACGCAAAAGGGAAGGTTTGCACGCAAAACACTGGGACGACGCGCAATTAGACAAATGGAATTGCGCGCGAAGAGGGAATTACGCGCAGTGTTTTGCGCACAAGGAAGGGTATTGCACGCACGGGACACGAATTGCGCGCAAGGCTAGAAACCGGGGGAAGGGGAAAATTCACTGAAGCCGGTGGAGTTGCGCGAAAAGGGAAAACTCCGGGGCAAGGTGGTGCGAAATGAGGGATTACCTGGATGTCATATTTCACGCGGGGGGAGCTGAATTGCATGCACGGGAGTCGCTTCGGATTCCTCAACCCCCAAACCGTTCGGGGTCACCTTATATTTATAGGCGACCTCCGGTGCGGAATCCAGGCGGCGCGTGAAATTTTCCGCGCCGGGAACCGCTTGTGCGCAATATCAGGCTGCGGCGAACCGGGGTGTGCAATTATTGCGCGCCACACCGGCACAATTCTGCAAATCCCGAGAGTACATTGCGCGCAGAACATTTTTTCGTGCGGATCCTCCTTTATTTCACGCACCACTTCCCGGGCCTCCGGATCGGGCCTATGACTCCGAATATAACTTCGCTTCGTCATTTCGAAACTTCCTCCGGGAGTTACGGTCTTTTTCAGCATCAACAATATTCTTATTAGTTTTAGTGGATAATGAATCTATTCCTCTTGATTACATTCATATAGAAATTATGATTTTGAAAATTTATCAATTTTCATATTGTAATTTTATTTACAATTATATATATGTGTATTTGTTTCTATTTACATATAAATAATCATTTTTACTAATAAATATTTAATCATATCTACATAATAATCCATATTTAAATATATAAACCACATTAAAATATATATTTATTGTTCATTTTATGTAAAAGAAAAAATAAATCATTTTATTTACCTTATAAAAATGCATTAATATATATATATATAGTTATATTCATATATGGGTAATTCATATATATAAATATCTTTCTCCCAAAAAACAAATGTATATCTTATTTATATACAAATATTTGTAAATAAATACATATATATAAATAGTTGTGTGTGTATGTGACAAATATAAATGTATACATGTGTGTGTGAATATGTGTGTTTGTGTATCTGTATCAATAGTGTAAATACATCATGAATAAATGTATTTTTTTTAATATATAATTATCATTAAATATAGTATATAAACATACTTACAATAAAAACTTATAAGTAGAATATATATAAAATATTTAAAAATATAAAAAAATTTAAATATCTATAAATATATATGTAAATATATAGATATATAATTATATATGTAATGTATAATATTTATATCTAAATAATATATATATATAAATGATTTAAAAAATTAATTAAATATGATTATATAAATTATATGGTAATAAAATTTATTAATTTTATTTAAAACATTCCATATTTTTAAATTAAAAATATATATATTGTTTATACATACATATGTGATTGTATTCATAAGTATAAATATATTTCTATATTTATATTCCAATATAATTAAATGAATGTAAAATATAATATATTTAAACAAAAATAGTCATATTTATATATCACACACACGCACAAAAACATATGTTTATGAATGTATTTAAAAACAATTATATAAATATATTAATAAAAAAGATTTACATAAATTGATATAAATAAATAGAAATATCAAAAAATATAGAATAATTAAATCTTTGAAGAGTAGTAAAGGGGAGGTCACAAGAACGATTCCAGGGGTATGTGGGGGTGAATAGGTATGTCTTTAGTGGAAAGACACTGACAAACGATCCTTACAAATGATGAGAAGAGAGAGTGTGTGGGAGCAGGGTTCAAGAGATGACAAAGAAGAGTGAGCTATTCAAACAATAATAATAGTATTTCTAAAGATTATCAGTGCTAAAAATGAGATGATAAATGTGGAATTTATCATCATTTTTGGTTTTTTGATTATAGATGTTTCCTTTTTTAGCACTAAAAATCAATCACTTGTGTTTTTTAATCATTATTTGTAAACCTGCATTACACCTAGAATACAACAAGGATTTGATTCCACTTTTCCAAACCAACTTCTCTAGCCATGATCTTATAGGACTAATAAATAATTCGTTTCAGAGTTATATCCAAAAATAATTGGTAAGAGGAGTAGTATTCTATCCAAGACTATATGTCAGCCTCCATTACTTTTAGAAACTGATGTAGAATTGATTTTTCACCCAACAATCCACCAGTCAAAGCCAAGATCCTAAATCTATACATCCCCTCTAATGATAATTTACTATATCCAAATTATAGTACACTTGAATCACTATTTGTTTCTCTCTTCACCAGTATATGATGTCTATCCCTTGTTATCAAGAATACAATTAAGAAATGGAACCACTATGGATCCACATGAAACGACTGAGACACAATCATCATTGAAAACTAATTTTGGGGACATCACACTTACGATACACAATGACTCTAATACCACCCATTGGGGGGTGATTCCTCCCTAATCTATACCTTCGATCCCTAACACATAATCCCTTTCGAGGTTCCATCCTAAAACCAACTGATGATAGAAGGCGTATCCCATCAAAACCTATGTGTTATCTATCACACCTCATGTAATGATATGGTGATGGTTTAACAACTAAACAAATACTCCCCCTTTATCCCAGTAATGAAGAGGATACCATCCAAAAAAATCTGTGTGGTCAGAAGAGATATGATGATTCATGGAGTTTGAATATCATTAATGATTGGAATTGAATCAGTATAGATATTGTGATGATATTGGTTTGATGAAATCAAAGGTCGGATGAAATATAGAGAATGAAAAAAATAGTAAATAATATTATGAAAACTAAAGAACACATAGTAAATAAATTTTTTGGTCAATTTTAGTATTATTATTTGGAAGGAAACCCACCACAAATGTTTATTATTATACAAAAAATAAATATCCATACAACAAAGAAGTAGTAAACATAGATAAACACTAGTAGAATAACTAAACTGTCTGAGAATAGGGGACTTGTCACTCCTAGGACCAACTGTTAACACCATTTAGAGGATGAGAATTTATTACATCGATATGGATAGACTGGGACAAGGAAACCACACAAAAAAATTAAAGAGAAAAAGAAAATATAAAAATAGATCCAAAGTATAAAATAAAAAATCCCATGAGGCCTGAACTAGGGAATGATCCTAGATCTAATAAAGTAGAAATGAAACTACTAGGGTCATACAATTTTGATGCAGATGTGGACCAGATAGAGCTTACACGTACTGATCTCTCCACTAAAGACAATGACTAAAATACGGGGTTGCATAGTCCTGGAAGAGAATCCACAGAATCCTCCCTCTATCAAAATATCATATTTTTGAACAAAATTTGATGGAATCACTCCCTCTTAAAGATGAAAACAATAAGATATAACCTAGAAAATGAAGTAAAAGAGCACAATAATGGAGACCAATAGGTGAAGAGGATGATGGTGTTCGTAGTAGATGATGAATACATGTGTTAGTTGAAGGATCATGGAAGAATAGGGAAGATTAAGCCAATAAAGAAACTCACATAAAACATATGACATGACTAAAGAATCAAATGGAAGCCAGGTAGGGATGATTATCATATAGAAAAACAATAATCACAAAACCCACATTTCTAAGACACACTATCAAGGCAAATTGAAGGTCAAAAGCACACCTTGGGAGAGCCTTGGAGAAATATAGAATACAAGGCTATTCCACCAATCCCAATGACCTTAAAGACATGGAGGAACATAATGAAATTCCTCAGGATGCCCATAAAATAGAAGCTATAAATAAAATAATAATTGTACTATAATAATAATAATAATAATATGAAACAATTTTGATTGAAAATATTAAAACATAATATTTATTTTTTAAAAATTAATAAAGATCACCCAATTAAAATTAAACTGAAAAAATTATTTCAGGGCTTAATCTATCCTACCAGTAGGTCCATATAGTTTTTTATTATCATAAAATAAATATAAGACTACAGTATCAGCCTAAAATGAATATGTTTTTCATGTGTCATAATAGCACATGGCCTATCCATACACACACTCATAATAATATCATACTGCTAAAATAGAACATGCTCAGAAATAAAAAACTTACTAAGAAAAATTACTAAAAACAAATGCTTACCACCTATACATGAGTCTCCACTGAAGCCAATAAAACTCCCAAACATGCATATACTAGAAAAAAATATAACCTTTATCGGAGTAAAATATAGTGAACTTGAAAATATACCAAAGCTCAAAATAATTTGACAAAACCAAGAAACTAAAGGAGAAAGATATCCACCAAATCCTGAACAACTTAAACCAACCCAATAGACCTCCCCCAACAGTGAACCTAGAAAACATAACATGGCGAGTTATAGGAACAAAAAAAAGATTAAACCTTGGCGATACATCTATTTCTAGATAAAGGGATGATAAACTAAGATATCGAACATCTACAGTGTCAAAACGTGAGTATTCAATATTATTTAAGGACACACTATCATTATTTCTAAATTAAGGATAATATAATTTAATATGGATGGTTTTACCACACTCAGAACTCCATAAATTCTTAATTAATTTCTTATCCTTCCATTATCTTTCACCATTTATATTTTAAACCCTAGGGATCAATACTTTTTCGATATTTTTAAGCCTATTACCCTCTTTCTACAATGAATGTGTTTCAAGATAATGAGACTGTAGAGACCCAAATCTTGACGTACATAGAAAATAAATTACTTTTTCGGAATACTTAATACATAATAAGAACCAACACTCAAGGACTGTAATAGTTTGGTGTCTTTGGAAACTCAGAACATAATCTTCTAATCATGGTAAAAGATCTTCAACATCTACCATAAAAATCTTCCCCTTTTGTTTTCATACCTAAAACCTTTCTTTAAATCCTGGGGAAAATAAAACATATAAAGGGTGATCTCAAATTCTTAGTAATGGTAAGAATGGATAAAATAAAACAAATCATTTACATTTGAACATAAAAAAATGAACATGATGTTTAAAAATCAAAATCATGAACAATGACATAAAACATGGTAGTATGTAAGGCATAGATCATAAATAAACATTAATCATGACAAAATAGCATGGGAATAAAACATTTAATATTGGCAAACCATTAAGAATATGATAGGATTTCCTTAGTAGCCAACACATTGCTGTCAAGACCATCTTAGTTGACAAAGTCCCTTCCTGAATTGAGTTCACTCCTTGTTCAAGTCTTGTAACACTGAACCAGATTAACATACCATTCTATCCATGTCTATCTCATGAGATATAAATTTTTACCCAATTAATTGGAGGGAGATATAGGTCCCACCCATCTCATAATGAAATCATTCTTTCGTGTGCCACAAAATAAACATGCATCATTCATAATAACCTAGCGAATAAAATGGGTTTCATAAACATCATTCCATCATAACATAATCCATATAAACAAAATGGATATCATTTCATCATAAGAAAAATAAAACCATGTAAATAATAGAGACATTATACTTGAAACATAAACATACTAAAAAATGTCTTCTTAGATGGAATATAGTTTGGTAAAACACTTGAAATGAATTTTTGATGAAAATATCCTTTCTTATTCAAAATCATTTTCTTTTCACAAAATTCCATTAAATTTTAAATGAAAAATATTTTGTTGAAAATTTTCATCAAATATTGTATATTAAGCTTCATGAAAATAAGGCGTAAAAAATCGTAAAAATCCATTAATGCCGAATAAGTTAAAGAAAACATTTCCTCGTATTTTTAACAAAAAAGTCAAAACGTACCACGTATGGTAAACAAAAGAATGATTCGTTCCATAACACAAAGTAAAAGTCAAGATGGGTAAAAAAGACTTTAAAAATACATGGATGAATATTAAAAAACTGTATGAAAACATTTTTATGGACATGGATGTAAAATATAACCCCAATAAATACATACGAATAAGAAATCTTGGATAAAAATGAGATTGAAAAATTATTGCTTACCTTGGGTCTGATATGCATCATACATATCAGAACCTCCTGTATAATGATTAAATAATCTCATTTACTTATTACAGAATCATATTCATTGTAATGATATCATATATGGTTCATTTATGACTATATATTACCCGTTCTTTTGTAAATTCCATGTTAAAGCAGCGTTTTGGGTAAAATCGTTTTATTTATCGTACGTGTTTGGACTTGTTGTTCTTGATATTATTATTACCTATATAATGATTTACTTCATTCTAGAATTTAAATCATGATTTATATATCATATATATTTAGTATATATATATATAACAGATAGATGGATGAAATGAAATACACCATTCATGGAGATGGTAAGCCGTACTTACGCATGAATGTTGTTTTCCTTTCCTTATTGACTTGAGTGGAAGTAGATGAAATATATATATACATAAATAAAGTAGCTACATTATTTCATATATTTCATTATTATTCATTATATATACTTTATAATAATTCTTTAATGGTTAACATAGAGAATGAATCTCATCGAATAGTGGAGATGGTAATCCATACGTACACACTAGTGATGATAATGATCCCATAATTGTTGAATGGAATTGGAGTGGATGATATAATATCTTAGAATCAGTAATATGTTATAATAACCATATATAGTTATTCTTTACACCATTATACCCATCCATGTAATGTGGTGGTGGAAAAACGGATTACACCACGGCGTGGAGACGGTATTCCGTACGCACGCACGAGCGGTGATTTCATTTTCCATAGGATGGATAGAAGGTAAAATTGGGTTGTTTCATATTTATAATAACATATCAGTATATTAGTGATACTGATGTTATTACTTTTTCATGAAACAACAAATGAAGAAGAAGTATAAGAAGAAAGAAACTTGAAAGAATCGGTAGGAGAGATTACCTCTTCCTTGACGTGTCGCTTTTATACATCCTCTTAGGGCATTAGAGATGGTATTTTGAGAAGAAAAGAACCTCTATGATATAACTAGATATGTTGATAAGAGAAATTCGAAGGGGTTGGCCGAGAATGAAGGCTCAAAATTGTGTAATTAGAAGAGGAAGAAGGTGCCCTTTTATAAGGGAGGAGAGGGGCACCTTAAAAAAACATAAAATATTATTTTATAATAAAGTCATATTATTGTTATAATAACTCCAAATTGATTTATTTAGAAGCTAAAGAGGTTATGGGTCGAAATCCTCTCAACAAATAGGTTTTATACAAGTTTAGGTTACTATTTTAACCTTATCATTTAGATTTAACTCTAAGTTAAATAATTTAACATTTTCCATGCCTTCTTGTTTTCTTACACTATATGGTAAATAAATATACTATAACAAGACAAAAGAAACCCAAGTGGTTAATTATTAATATATATAACCTTATCTAAGTCATTTATCCGAACCTTAGATTTTTTGGAATATAATAACAATTAATAATATAATATTGTTTTTGAAAACTATTTTATGTCAATTGTAAAACTATTTAGGAATTGATTTTTGTGAAACTCATAACAGAATGATTAGTTCGTAAATAGTTATTTAAATCTATAATAACATTCCATATTGACCTATAAAATTACTTTCAGTCATAAAAATACTCAAATTACATTTATTTGGATATTTATAACATCAATTACGTTAATATTTCATTAATAAGGTAATTACTGTTTCATCATTGTATTATAAATAAATAAAATTATTTAATGTCTAAAAATTATTAATAAAATACCATTATGTAGGAAATATATTTATATTTATAATGAATATTTATAGTCTAATTTTTCTTATGTATATCCCTATATTAAAAATGTTTTTGTTATTAAACGTTGATTGTAACACTTTTAACTATTCTTTAAATAAAATAATAATAACTGTCATAGTCTAATCCAAGTGGACCTAAATTGTAATATTTTATTCTTAAGGTTGTTTTCGGTCGAATTACACTTATCCAATAGAATTAAGACATGTGTTATTCCAACAATAATATCATTTTTACCCTTAATTACCCTATTTACTTTTAACCGTGGAAAATAAAAGTAAAAGTTACTATTCACCAAAAATTATTTTTATCTTATTGAACCGCCTTTTACTCATTGATATTAACCGCGTCTCTTGGATTTTAAAAATTCCACTCACAGAAGTGGTAAAATTATGTTTTATGTAAATTTTCAAATTCTCCTAGTTGGTGGGTAAAAGACAGTGAAAAGTTCAATAAAATTTTTATATATCTAAAATTAGTATAAAATGGCTCCAATGAGTTACATTGAACTTATATTGGTATAATGTATCAATTTTGACATAAAATAAATTTAAATAAAATAAATAATTATTTAAATAAAAATTTGGGTTTTAAATAGTAACCTACTGTTTTCACTATTCATCAAAAATTGAAAGTTTTTAGAAAAATACCAAAATTTCACCCTAGGCTAATTTCGATATTCTGAATCCAAAAATGAAGTCCATTTTTAATGATAAAATTTATAATATTTCAAAAAGTGGGTATTACTATTCATAACGGCTAGTTTATATAATATTTTAATAACATATCGTTGTTTAGTGAAACTCGATATTGCGTACAGCAGATGCTATCGTGGAAGGTCGTGATTGCGTGTAAAGAAAGACAAGTCAGTGTTTCCTGTAGTGAAAGAATAATTAGTTCTTTTTTATAATATAGTCTGACCATATTTTATTTATACAATGAATATATATATATATAAACACTAAATATTGCGTAGAATAACTTCTATCAAAAGAACTTGAAATTTTATCTAAAACGATCCAAGAATTGTGTTGCGTATACTGCATGCTAATATGGTGTTGCGTATAGTGTAAGATAATCTTGGTGTAGTGTATACAACACAAGACATAAAATAAATTAAAAATTATACTTCTCATAAAATATCGGGGTGTTACATTCTAACACCCTTAAAATGAAATTCTCCCTCGAAATTCATTGGGGTTATTAATGGTTTACTACTAGAAAGTTTCTTTAATAGAAACCCACATCTTAAAAAGGAATACCAAAACAAAACTTTAATAACTAATTTATGAAACGTAACAGTTACCCAAATTAACTAATCACTAGGTTTCTATATAGGAGAACATATGTGAAAATATGGATATGGTAGAGAAATCTAACCATCATGTTTTGATGGGGGGTGGTAGTGAAAATGGCTATAAAAAATCCCAAGATCACAAAGCCATAAATTTGTGATGATCTTAGGTACCATCAGATTCATCAGAAATAAGGGAACTAGGACAACATTTTTGGTTTTAAGATCATTTCCCTAAAGTTAAATAATTTTAATTAGAAGAAATACTTACTTTATTTAGGTATAATCTCACCATTGTTCGTGCCTTGAACAATTTCCACTTCATCTCTTAAAGAAATGAAGTTGAATTTTTCTTGCACAAAGTTTTAGAAGATCATGCGATAGAATGATAGGTCATTCCATCTGTTTCTATCGCAAAAAATTTAGCACAATTTATTAAATATAAATAAGTCCATCTGTTCTAAGATTAATCATATATAGTTTCTAAAATGGACTTATACTTCATCTATCATTGTTCTTAATAAAATAAAACTAGTTTCTACTAACCAGGGACTTCCTTTAGGCCAGTGGTATGTGATAAAAGCCTACCACACTTTAGTTGTGGGTTCGATTTCCACAACCTTATCCGACGCGACGGGTTTTCGCACGTCCTGCATGTTGTCCCTTTTTCTAAAACAACATTATAATAACATTCCTGTAATAATATCGAAAAAAGTTCTAGCCTTATACAATACTATCTTGTGTCTAACTTAAATCATTCCAATCTTTAGGCTTATCCAAAATACTTTTGTCCAAGATCATAGTATAAAGACAAAAATTACTAGAAATGTTATCTACCGAGCATGTGAATACCATCATTTATCCCCTATATATCATATGATATATCTTGTTGGTCACATACCAAACATGTGAATCCCTTAATCATGCATTCTCTTGAACCATAGTGAAAACATGAATACTATAAAAAGGTGACTCTTTCCATATACCAAAATCCAAAAAATTCTATATACTCAAACCATGATATCACTTTTTCTTTATATTAGTCATGAGCTCATTAATACTATCAAACATTTCATTATCTCCTTATACATTCTTTATGCGCATATTAAGTGCTTTCAAAAAATATCTGAATAACCATTCATGGTCACCGGTACCATTCAATATATACTTTCAAAAACATATGGACAAAAAATAGTGTAACAATCCTTAGATGTCTCTTTATTCCATGGTACCATGATATTACTTATACAACATTACTCTTGATAAACATGTAATCATTCCACTACCTTCTTAAACCATTGACCGACATTGAACAATTCAGTCATCTCACATATCATTTGTAGTCTCTTCATCATCATCAACATCAATACTACCCATATGACCATACTGATTCTCTTCATGAGACATTACGTTAGGTCCTCGGTTTTTATAATGCCCTTACATTCCACATTTAAAACATTTAACCGCTAATGATGTCTTAGAAATACCATTATCCTTGTCCATGGTGTTAACTGAACCTTTTAATTTACAATTATTGGATTTGTGTCCTTCTTTTCCACAAACAAAGAATTTTCCATTTCCTTTGAAACATTATCCCTGATGCCTCTTCCCACATGATTTACAAGAGCGAAATTGAACTTTCTTTCCTCTATGATCGTCATGAAACTCCATCTTTCTCTTATTATCTGAGTCAGGAAACTTACCAAAGTTGAGATTATTGATCATGTTATGATATTTATGATTAGGAATAATAACAATGTTTGGACTTCCAAATCCCATTTTATTTGGTTTCTCATGAAGAATATCATTCCATTGTCCATCATATCCTCCATTATCGTGAATCTTCCAATTTCCAGCCATTTTCAAAAACCCAAAGAAAAATAGTGTGAGTGGAAGAAATCATAATCAAGGGGGAGTACCTTCAATATCTATCATCTTATGTTTAATTCTAATATCATCACCATAATTGTAGGACTACAACCTATACTTATAATTAACCGTAGAGACATCCCTATACATACCTTAGAAATACCTAGGGGGATTTCACTAATGTTTTTTCATCCTAGTTTCCAAAGGTTGACTAAACCTTTCCTCTGATACCAACTACAGAGACCTAAATATTGACGTATATAGACATTACATTACTTTTTGCGTAATACTTAATACATAATAAGAACCAACACTCAAGGACTGTAATTGTTTAGTGTTTTTGGAAACGCGGAACATAATCTTCTAATCGTGGTGAAAGATCTTCATCCTCTACCATAATGATCTTCCCCTTTTATTTTCGTACCTAAATCCTTTCATTAAATCCTAGGGAAAAGAAAACATATAAAGTGTGAACTAAAATTCTTAGTAAGAGTAAGCATGGATAAAATAAAACAAATCATATACATTTTAACTTAAAAACATGAACATAATTTTTAATCATCAAAAACATGAGAAATGAAATAAAAAACGGTAGTACGTAAGGTATAGGTCATAAAAAAACATTAATCAGGATAAAATAGAATGCGAATAAAACATTTAATTGCGGAAATACATTAAGCACAATATATGATTTCCATAGTAGCCATGGCATTGCTGCTAAGACCATCTTAGTGGGCAATGTCCTTTTCTGAATCGAGTTCACTTGTTGTTCCAGTCCTGTAACACTGAACCGGATTAACTTACCATTCCAGCCATGTATATATCATGAGATATAAATCATTACCCAATTCATTGGTGTGAGATATAGGTCCCTCCCATCTCATAATGAAATCATTCTTTCTTTAGCCATAAAATAAACACAAATCATTCATAATAACCCAACTAATAAAATGGGTTTCATAAACATCATCCCATCATAACATAATCCATATAAACGAAATAGATATCATTTCATCATAAGAAAAATCAATCCATGTAAATAATAGAGAAATTATACATGAATCATAAACATACTAAATAATTTCATCTTAGATGGATAATAGTTTTGGCAAAACACTTGAAATGAATTCTTGAGGAAAATATTGTTTCTTATTCAAATCTTTTTCTTTTCACAAAATAGCATGAAATTTTAAAAGAAAAATATTTTGTAGAAAATTTTCATGAACTATTTTTTATTAAGACTCATGAAAAAAAGGTTTAATGAAACCATAAAAATCCATTCATGCTGTATAAGTTAAAGAACAAATTCTCCACATACTTTTAACGGAAAAGTCAAAAAGTACAACGTATGGTAAACAAAAGCAAGATTCCTTACATAACACAAAGTAAATGTCATGATGGGTTAAATGAATTTAAACATACATGGAAGAATATTAAAAAACTTTATCAAAACATTTTTATGGACATGGAATAAATATATAACCCCAGTAAATACTTACGAATAAACAATCTTGGATAAAAATGAGATTGGAAAATTATCCCTTACCATAGGTCTGATATGATTTGTACTTATCCGAAACTCCTGTATAATGATTTAAATATTAGAATTTACTTATTACAGAATCATATTAATTGTTTTGATATCATATATGGTTCACTTATTACTTTATATTACCCATTCTTTTGTAAATTCAATGTTAATGCAGCATTTTGGGTAAAATCATTTTATTTATCGTACGTGTTTGGACATGTAGTTCATGATATTATAATTAATTATATAATGATTTACATACTTAAATAATGTAAATAATGATTTATATATCATAAATATTCAGTACATATATATATATAATAGATTGATTTATGAAATTAAATACACTGTTCATAGAGACGGTAGGCCGTACGTACGCATGGACGCTATTTTCCTTTCCTTATTGAAATGAATGGGAGTAGGTAGATGGAATATATATATATATATATATATTTATACGTAAATAAATTATCTTCATTATGTCATATATTTAATTATTATTCATTATATATACTTTATAATCATTCTTTAATGGTTAACATGATGAATGAATCTCATCGCATCGTGGAGACGGTAATCTGTACGTATGCACGAGCGATGATATCATTCCATTAATTGTTGAATGGAATTGGAGTGGATGATATAATATATAAAAATAAATACGATGTTATAATAACCCTATATAGTTATTCTTTACACCATTACACCCATCCAAGTAAGGTGGTGGTGGAAAAACAGATTACTCCATAGCGTGGAGACGGTATTCTGTATGTACGCACGTGCGTGATTTCGTTTTCCATAGGATGGATAGAAGGTGAAATTGGGTTGTTTTATATTTATAATTACATATCAGTATATGATTGATACTGATTTTATTACCTTATTATGTAACAACAAATGAAGAATAAGTATAAGAATAAAGAAACTTGAAAGAATCAGTAGAAGAGATTTCCTCTTCCTTGACGTGTCTCTTGTATACATCCTCTTAGTGCACTAGAGTTGGTATTTTGAGAATACCAGAACCTCTAGGATATAACTAGACATGATGAGAAGAGAAATGGGCAGGGGATGGCCGAGATCGTGGGCTCAAAATTAGGTAATGAAAAGAGGGAGGAGGTTCCCTTTTATAAGGGAGGAGAGGGGCACCTAAGGAAAAACCTAAAATATTATTTTATAATAATGTCATTTTCGGTTTATAATAGCTCAAAATTGATTTATTTAGAAGATAAAGTGGGTATGGGTCGAAATCCTCTCAACCAATAGGTTTTAGAAAATTTTAGTTTACTATTATAACATTACCATTTTGATTTAACTCTAAGTTAAATAATTTAACTTTTACCGTGTCTTCCTATTTTCTAACACTATATGGTTTATAAACATACTATACCAAGCCGAATGAACCCCACATGGTTCATTATAAATATATATAACCTTATCTTGGTCATTTGGCCAATCCTTATATTTTTAGAAAAATATTTACAATTAATAATATAATATTTGTTTTAAAAACTATTTTATGTTCGTTTTGAAACTATTTGGTAATTGATTTTTCTGAAAATCATGACATCATGATTAGTTCGAAAAAAATTAATTAAATCAATAATAACATGTCATATTAACCTATAAAATTAGTCTAATTCATCAAAAGTCTGAAATTACATTTATTTGGGTATTTATAACATCAATTATGTTAATATTTCATTAATGAGGTAATTACTACATCATCATTGTGTCAAAAATAAATTAACTTATTAAATGTCTAAAAATTATAATAAAATACCATTAAGTATGAAATATTTTTAAATTTCCAATTAATATTTATAGTCGAATTTATTTTATGTATGACTCTATATTAAAAATGTTTTAGTTATTAAACATTGATTTTAACTCATTCAACTCTTCTTTAAATAAAATACTAATCAGTGTTATAATCTAATCCAAGTGGACCTAAATGGTAATATTTTATTCCTAATGTTGTTTTTGGTCAAATTACACATATCAAATAGAATTAGGACATGTCTTAGGGCAAAAATAATATCATTTTTACCCTTAATTACCCTATTTACTTTTAAACGTGGTAAATAAAAGTAAAAAGTTACTATTAAAAAAATATTTTTATCTTATTGAAACAGATTTTACTCCTTGATATTATCTGTGTCTCTCTGATTTTCGAAATTCCACTCACAAATGCAGTAGAATTATGTTTTATGTAAATTTTAAAATTCTCCTAGGAGGTGGGTAAAAGACGGTGAAAAGTTTAATAAAATAATAATATCATGGTCATAATCTTTTACTATAACATATATATCTTCTAAATCCAAAAGAATTTTATTAAAATATTCAATATTAACATGAACCGATGAACCAGGATTTATCTAAAAAGTATAATGTCTCATTTTCATATACACATGAACAAGAAATATTTTCTTCATATATATACAAGTTTTATTTTTTACCATATTTTCTTACAAGTGGTTTCATGGGAAACTACATAAAGGAATTTATCTCTTAACATAAAGAGAAATGTATAGTGATCCTTTTACAAAACACAACAGTGGGTATCTATATATGTAATAGGTTAATTGTTTTTAAAAAATGGTACCTATGGGGTTTTTGGACCATTTAAGGAATATACCACCCATTTTGGACTAGTAGTGCATGCATATTAAATCTCCAAATATTGAAATAACACTCATAGTTGAATGTTTTGACATCAATATTATAATATTACATCAATTGGTCCAACTACGTGATCTAATAACTGTTTTGGGGGGTCAAAACAGATCTGCAGATATAGGGAGTTTGAATCTCATAGTGGAGAATAATAGAATATGTTTATTATGTGTTGTGAGAGGTTCAAAGACTCCAAAAAAAAAGTGATATAGAAAAATATAGAATTAGAATAGTAAAAAAATTGAAGAAAAGAAAATAAGGTGAATGATTACCATGGTTTGGACTAGTTTAGTCCTACTCCACAACACGATCACCTATAAAAAAGATTATAATAATGAAAAAAATAAACATGAATACAATAGAAAATAATTTTAATATATGTCAACCCAAGAAGACTTGGAAAAATATCTAAGAAAAGGGGGATCATCACTCTAGGAACAAGCTGTATACATGGGGTTGGTGATGGTAATGTATTCCCTCAATCTGGATGGAGTCACACTAGCCAACCCCATACAAAAACTTTAAAGGGAGAATTGCAATACAATAAATATCCAAATCAAAATATAATTAATCCAATATAGCTAGAAAAAAATAAATATCCCTTAACTCTTAAAAGAGAAATGAAACTATCAGATTGTAAAATCTTAAAGATGATGTTGTCCCATTGTAGATAACATGTACTGAGATAACTATTGGAGATAAAGATCAGAATAGGGGTTGTTAATTAATGGAAGATGAGAAACAGAACTCATCCCTCTCTTGAACATGCATTTATATAAATGTAAAGCAAAGGAAACAATACCTCTAGAGGATTAAAACACCCACATACACTCGAGAAAATGAAGAAATAGTGAAAAATAAAGCTGAGAAGGAGATAAAGAAATTGATGGAAGGTACAAAATACAAGGATGACGCATGTTTGGGTTAGGGGACATGGAATAATCACAAAGATAAGGTTTTTGAAACAGATCATATAAAACCCATGAATCACAGTAAGTAAAAAATGGAATCCAAGAGGCAAAGTGGATTTTAGATAAAAATATTCACAAATAACCGCATTCCAGAGCCAAAATATAAACGATTATAAAAGGATATAAGCACACCCACGGAGATACAAGGAGCAAGCTAGCATACGAGGGCACACCCCCAATATCAATGAAAAGAAAAACATGGGGGCTTGAAATTAAAACTAAGAAGAATTATAATAAAATAAAACCCAATAAAAAAAATAAAATTTCATGAAAACAATAATAATAAACTGAAAACAATTCATGAAAAAGATAAAAAAAATTAATTCAAAAACACAGTTTAGTAAACTCATTTTGAATAAAACCATTTGAAACCATATAAACTATCATCTTATGTTGTAAATACGATGAAATACATATATAACACTAATAGAAAACCAATATATCCCAATGAAAAAGAAATTCAGACACAAAAGTCTTCATCCAATATGAATTTACACTATCCTGGTGAACAAGACCAGAACCAGTAACATCTGGGTCCAACAAAATAATAATTTCCGCAAAATATGAATCACCTAAATAAATTAATTTCTTCTTATAATCAACATCCCCTCAACAAAATGAAATCATCAATTCATCACTTTTATATTTAATTTTAATTCTTTCCTTACCAATAACACCCTCTTAGGAAAAATGATTCGTTGTAAGACTTAAAACACATGACCCAACCTGCATCGGCTTCCAAGCATTCTTCATCCTAGAAAATGGTGTTTGAACCATGCGTGATGATTTAGTATCCCACAAATATGATGAATATTTATTCAAAACTAATTTATTTATAGCACTAAAAACATTTAAAATATCCCTATAAATATTTTCAATCATCATTTCTCATATATTCACCATCAACCCTTTTTAAATCTTCGAGAATTCCCATGAAAATATGAAATCTCAAACCATTGAATTTGATATGACTGTTGGAGAGATTCTTGATCTAGACTATTCTATTCAAGAATAATAGATCAAAATATATATCAATCATTCACTTGAAGAACCGTTTTCCTCTCATCACACTACTACAAAATACTCCTTTAATAGTGCTGAAATGGCCATTATCAGTGTTATAGTATCACCAATTATAGGAGAGAGATTAAAATCCCTAGGATTTTATCGGTGCATTTAGAAGCATTGATAAATGATATGATTTATTAGCTATTTTATTTCAAGCTGATAAAGGTCGCCTTTAACGATTATTATAGAAGCATTGATAAAGGGTACCTTTATCAGCATTAAAAAAATGGTAATAAAGAGGAATATTGTAGTGTGCTGTAACAGTACACCACAACACCATAAACACCACATGATATCAAAAAAAATCAAGTAACAAAAATAATTATAAATGAAATTAAATATACATCAATAATATAAGAACACCCCATATATTATATAAATTTCAAACATTAGTTAATACAATTAAATAAGTCAAAATTATTACATTCATTCGAAAAAATCAATGTTCATTTGTCTTTCAATCCAGAACCTGACAAGTTCTATTTCTATGAAAACCACTGCTAATTAGTAAAATTAACACACCTATATGAGAAAAAATTATAATTTTAGTAATAATATAATGAATTAAATTAACAGAAATTATTAATTTTAAACTAAACAATGAGTCATGTCGTGAACACTTCGTATCAAAGTGAATTGTGGTTGATTCGTGTACATAACACCAGTTCTTGTTCATCATCAATAATTATACTTATGAAAATTACAAAAATTATTATAAGATACAATTGATATGGAAATAAATTAATTAATAGTATATAGAATCATAAGAAAATAATCTAGGCTTATTTGCTCAATTTTAGTGATCTGATGCACATTTTAAACTAAAACGACACTTATATATTAAAAAGACACACATGGAGTCATATCAATGACAACGTGCATCAGATTGCGGTCTAACTGATTTTTATTAGTAAAAAATAATTTATGGATTGTTTTATTAAAGTATAAAAACAATCCAAATGTGTTTGATCGGTTTTGAGTACATCACATTTATTTTTTACAAAAATATCTATTTAAACTAGAAACATCCACATTGACTCATACATATAACATCGTGTATCTATGTTATGTGAGAAAGATTCCTACATATCAAAAATTATTTATGAATCATTTTCCTAAATTATAAATATAATTTGAGTGCATTCTTTTGGTTTTCATTGACTGATACTTTTTGAAATAAAATATCAATTTTAAACTGATAACATACATCTTGAGTCATATCGGGCACATCATGTATCAAATTGAGGTTCAGATGATTCCTACAAATAAATAATGACATAGGGATCATTTTACTAAATTATCAAAACAACATGTATGCATTTTATAGATTATGAGTAGGTCAGTATTTCATTTCAAAAAAATTGATGTCAATTTTAAATAAAAAGACACACATGGAGGAATAATAGTCACCGAATTCATTAGATTATGGTTTGGCTAATTCAAAAAAAATCCCAAATGGATTATGGACCATTTTTATAATGTATAATGACAATATTAATCAATTTTCATAGTTTTAATTACATCACTTGTTTTTTTACTAAAATTTCATTTTAAAGTGGAAACCTGCACTTTGACTCATACTAGTCATATCGTGTGTCAGTTTGACTTGAGAACAGTCCCTACATGTCATAAATTATTTATGAATTATTTTCAAAATTATCAGGACAATACCATCATATGTTCTGGTTTCAAGTGTGTGACAATTTTTGAGCTCAAAATGTCTACTTTAAAATGATAATGGATACATTGATACATATTGAGCATCACATGAATCCAATTGGGGTTTTGTTTATTCTTACATGTAAAAAATTATTTATGTATTGTTTTAAATTGTCTAAAAACAATGTGAATGAATATTATTAGTTTTATATAGGTTAGATTTTTTATTGAAATTCATGTCAATTTAAAGTAAAAATATGCACATGGGTTCATATTGTTCGTACCGTGCATCCAATTGAGGTGTCACTGATTCCTAAAAATCTCAAATGACTTATTGATAATTTTGAAAAATTATCAAAACAATCCAACTACCTTTTAATAGTTTTGAGGATTTCACTTTTCCATTTTACTAAAATTGATGTCAATTGTAATAAAAAAGTTCACTTGGGGTCATACTGGTCCCACTGTTGATCATTATGAGGTTAATATGATTCTTATACATCCCAAATTACGTATGTATTATTTTAATAATGTATCAAAACAATCCAATTTTTTTCATAGTTGTGAGTTCGTCACTTTTATTTTTTACTAAAATTACATTTTGAACAAGAAACACACACATTGACTAATACCGATCACATCGTGTATAAATTTTATGTGAGATCAATACATACATATCAAAAATGATTTAGAAATCATTTTATTAAATTATAAATACAATATGATTAGGTTTTATCAGTTTTTTGTGAGTGACACTTTTCAACTAAAATGTCGATTTTGAACTGTTGATAGAAGCATTGATTCATACCGGGCACATCGTGTATCGGACTGAGGTGTGAATGATTCATACACATTAAAAATGACATATGGATATTTTCCCTAAATTATCACAAAAATATTTGAGTTCATTTTCTCTTTTTTGAGTAGCTCAATTGTCATTTTTACTAAAATTGATGTCAATTTTAAATAAAGACACGCACTAGGAGATATATTGACCACACCATGAATCCGATTGTGGTGTGGCTAATTTATACATATCTATAATTACATATGCATAATTTTACTAATGTAAAAAAATAATTTTAATTTTTTTCTTGGTTTTGAGTGACTCTACTCTCTTTTCACATAAATGTCATTTTAAACCAGAAACACACATTTTAACTTATACTGGTCACATCGTGTATCTATTTGGTCCGACGCTAATTCTGACACATCTTAAATTATTTATTAATAATTTTACTAAATTAACAAGAATATATGACCTCATTATCTTAATTTTCAGTGAGTGACACCTTTTGAACTAAAATTTCGATTTTAACCTCAAAATGAACACTTTGAGTCATACCGAGCACATCATGTATCAGATTAAGGTGAGGCTAATTAAAATATGTCAAAAATGACATATGGAAATTTCTCCTAAATTATAAAATAAATCTTAATCTGTTTTATTGGTTTTGAGTAGTTTAATTTCCTATTTTACTAAATAATCATTATAAATTATAAGCGCATAATTTGGCTCATACCGGTCACATCATGTGTCGGTTTGATGTGTGACTAATTCCTACATGTAAAAAATTATTTAATAATAATTTTACTAAATTATCATGAAAATCCAAATGTTTTTTATTTTTAGTGAGTGACACTTTTTGAAAAAAAAATGGTTCTTGAACTAGTGAGACTTCCTCATGGATAAGATCTATTATGGGGCTATAGTCTTTTGATGAAACTATCGAATGCCCTATATTTGAAAAATTAAATCAATGAGAAATACTTCATAATGGAAAATGCAACCGGGGACCCTCAGTTGGAAGTGGTGGGTTGAATAAGTCTCTTAGCCTCTACATACTGTAACATAGACATAAGCTCAAAAATCACTATCAGAGCCATCTGATAAGATGGATTTCAAATCATGTGATCTCTATACAAAATCTCTAAAGAAAACCCAAAATCAATCATAGTTGTAAAAATAGATAGGTCATCAAAAAAACATCTGTAAATAATTAAACTATGGGATGAAAAATATCGTATATTTTGTCCCTACTTCCCATCATCAAGTTTGTAAGATGAGACATAATACCACCTAGTTTCCAAAAGTTATTTTATGCATGACCTACCATTAATCCCTATTTACATATATGAACATAATTATTTCCCTTAAAACATATAAAAGACAATCATCAATGGTAACAGTCAACCTGAGCATCGTATAGAATTAATCAATACATCCCAATAATCAGGTTTTAAAAATTCATTTAAACACTTTGAATTATGTGAGAAAGTATAGATATTGAATACCTAGAATTTGATCAATCCTTCAATTAATTCAACCAT
Organism: Viscum album; assembly: GCA_963277665.1. Lineage (NCBI taxonomy): Eukaryota > Viridiplantae > Streptophyta > Magnoliopsida > Santalales > Viscaceae > Viscum > Viscum album. The sequence continues at coordinate 212,858,137 of OY728119.1, read as the reverse complement.
TAAATCATTTAAGACTTGTATCTGAGTATTGGAACTATTTGAGAATTGATTTGAGCTTCAATTCATTGAGTAGGAGCACCGATAGAGTGTGGATTCTATGGAAAACTTCTGATATCACAACAAGTTTGTGACTTGTCAAGGGGTTTTAAATAAATCATGGAAATTTTATCTATGCTTCAAAAAAATTGACGATAAAATAAATCTATATCGATGCAAATTAATTAAGCATTGATAAAGAATATTTATTTATAATTATAAAAATAAATTCTTTGTTGTATATTTATATAAATATATAAATATATATAATTAGGATAGAGAGATAATAAATATATAATTTATTTAAATATATTTATTACAATTTTATAATATAATAAATATATAAATTATTTAAATATATTTATTACAATTTTATAATTATATATATATATATATATTTATAATTATTCAAATACATTTTAAAAAATAACACTTATATAATTATATATATATATGTATAACAAATATAAATAAATATAAATAAATTTAACATATATGTTATTAAAATTAATTTATTATAAATTTTTAAATTTTTTAATATATATATATATATAATTGTATAAATAATTCATTAAAAAATAATATTTCTTTATTTTTAATTATAAATATAGAAATTTTTAAATATAGTAAATATACATTTATAAATATATTTATTTATAAATATTTTTTTACATATATTTTTTTAACATTATTAAAGAATATTTAATATTAAGTACATGCATGTTAAAAATGACTCAAATTGAATAATTAAAAATGAGTACACATTAAGAATATTAAAAATGGATATGTTTTATTAATTAAATGTAAATTATGATACAATATTTATATATATTGAATTAAAGATGAATAAACATTGAAAATATTACAATATGGTAAATAAATATATATTAAATAAATATTATGAATTCAATAAATTCCCTAAAAACATATTAAAAATGAATTAATACATATATATAATAATAAAATAAATAAAAAAATATTATTTACCACACATAAATACATTATATATTAAATTTATCATAATATAATGTTATTTTAAAATGAATTCTAAAATCTGACTAAATTATGTAAATATTGGAGGTATGTGTTTCTCTCTATGATTTCCTTAATTAGACAAGCATTTGTTTGTGTGCATTATATTAAAAAATGCATTGATTATGTATATGTGAAATCAGTATGACACACATTTTTTCTATATAAAATTTTAAAAATCAAACGACATTCAATTATGTTCATTACTCGATGGAATTAGTCAGTTTTTTAATCCATTTTATTTTTTAATTATAAGCCATTATTTACTAAATAAATTAAAATTTAATGTAAAGAAAATGTTTATTGTATTAATTAAATCATATTTAAATACATTCATATATATATATATATAATATATATAATATTTATTAAAATTATAAAATAAAATTTTATTCCTAATTTTTTTAATATTTTTCTCAATTTCCTTATTTTTAATTTCTATATGTTTATGTATAATCATACGTATATCTCTATATTTAATATCTAGTATTTTTAGTATTTATAATTTATATATTGAATAATTAATTTATTCATAGTTATCAATAATTATTTAATTAATAAATTTTTTAATTTATTTTAATAAATTATTTTTTTTATTCATTTATTTTTTTTATTTTATTCAGAATGTTCTCAGTGTTAAAAATGAGCTGATAATGGGAACCTTTATCAGTATTTTTTTGTATCATTGATAAGGCTAGTGATGTTAATGTGCTATATTGAAGTAGTATCATCTAGATACACGACCTTACAACTTTTATCATAAAGGATTTCGATACAAGGAACTATTATGGATCCACATACTCCAACTAAACCATAATTATCATTATTAAACTGGTTTAGGGCCACCCACATCATACTTGGGCTATATCACATCTCGGATACCACTTGGGAGGATTCATCCACTCTAGTACAAATATTCTAAGTCCAACACATAATACCATTTGGGATACCATCCTAAAACCATTTGGTGATAGAAAGAGTTTCCCATCCAAGTTTATATGCTAACCATCATTATTTGTTGAAAGAAATGTCATATGGATCCTAAACCCATACACCCTGAGTTTTCCAAAGATGACACATGTTTGGAGGAAGGATTTCAGTAGTGATTCTCAGAATGTTCTGGCCTCTAAAATTGATAGTTAGTAGTCAATAGGAAGGAAGTTTAGATTGATAGTTTCATGAAATAAAACAGAATAGGATATTAACCACACTATAAAAGGGATTCATTAGCCCAAGACAAGCTGATTAACAAAGCCCCATTAAAATCTCTCTATCTTTATTAGTTTTAGAAAAATAATTGTGAAAATACCCCTCTATCAGTCATAAAAAAATTCACTAATAATGGGGGCCTTTATGAGTGAATTATTCAAAACATTGATAAGGGTAACCTTTATTAGTGATTTCTCTAGAGTTAATAAATGGGGCCTTTATAAATATATTTCCGGTGTTGATAAAATCTATATTAGCTTGTACACAACTAAAATCATGTAGCAACCCCCTAAAAACCATATTTGAATACATAAATAGGAAAAAACTATACAAAAAAGTGAATTGAAATACAAAGATCACATCGCACAATCATTTCAATTAAAATCATATATACAAAATATTTACATTTATTTCAAATTTAAAATTACTAAGAAAAGTACAACCCATATAAAAAATCAAAACTAATAATAATTTCTCCAATGTTCAACCTCTATACAAGATATTTTCCTTATAATAAAAACAATTTTCATTTTTAATTTCATTAAATTAAAAAATAAAAAAAATTGTAATTGTAATGATATATAATTAACATATGATAATTTATATTGTTAATTATTATATCAATTAACGATATTATATGTTAATCTATTTTCCAATTGATGCTTGGTAAAATCCTAAATATCAAAAATGAATTATGGATCGTTTGAAAATAAGAAAAATACATTTTGTACCATTTTTTCTATGTGATAGATGTTTTAAACTAAAATGAGATTTTTATATTGAAAAACGATATTGCACATCACACAGGCCACATTGTTTGATGATTGAAATTCAATCAATTTCTACACATCCTAAATGAGTTATGGATCATTTTACAAATTTTTTAAATCAATATGATATTTTTTATTGAATTTTGATTTGTGATTGGAATTTATAACTAAAATGACACTTTTATAATCAAAACACACACTTTGATTCATACTGATCACATTGTTTATTACATTGATGTTCGATCAATTCCAACTTGTCCAAAGTAATTTATAGGTCATTGTGCTAATATTTGAAAACAATCCAATAAATTTTACAAATTTTTGGATAGTGATGCATGTTTCCAACTAAAATGATGATTTCATATTTTAAACATGTACTTAGTGTCATATCAGCCATATCATATGTTAAATTGAGATGAGGATGAATTGTATATGTCCAAAATGAATTATTGATCTTTTTCCAAAAAATTTCAAAAATAATCTAACCTATTTTTCCATATTTTTCCTATGTGATGCAGGTTTTAAACTAAAATGGTGCTTTTATACTAAAAAAATTACTTTGATTCATATCAGAGAAATAATGTCTAAAATTGATGTTTTTTTAATTCCTACATGAAAAATAATAATTAGGGAGGGTTTTTATAATGTTTGAGAACAATATGATTTTGTTTCGTGTTTTTTGGATAATGATGCGCATTTTAAACCAAAATTGCACTTTTATATTAAAAACAATGTTTTCGATTCATACCAACCACATCAAGTGTCATATTGACCTGTAGTTAATCACTAAACCTCACAAATGAATGAATTATATTTCTAATTGTGTTTAAGAACAATCTTGGATCCTTTTCTGAGTTTTTTATATACGATTCAAGTTTTAAACTAAACATACACTTTATATTTAAAATATGAACTTTTAGTTTACTAACCACATCATGTTTCAAATTGACTCGGGATAAATTCCTAAACATCTTAAGGGAAGTATGAATTTTCATATTATTGAATAAAAACAAGATAAGAACATTTTCTTGGGTTTGTATATGTGATGTGGGTTTTAAATTAAATTGACACTTTTAAATTGAAATCATGAACTGTTAGTCATAACAACCACATAATGTGTCAGATTAATGTGTGATCGATTCATACACATCAAAACTAAATCATTGATCACTTTCATAAGCTTTGAGAAAAATATGATCTCGTTCTCTCAGCTTTGGCTATGTGACATGGTTTTAAAAGTAAAATGGAACATCTTAATTGAAAACATTCACTTCGAGTCAAACATACTACATCGTTTCTCAGATTAATATATGATCAATTATTTTAAGTCACAAATGAGTTAAATATTATTTTCCAAATGTTTGATAGAAATCCAATCTTGTTTCCTATGTTTTTTCTATGTTGCATATGATAAACTAAAATTACTCATTCATATTAAAAACACATATTTTGAGTTATACCGAGAATATCGTGTGTCATATTGATGTGTGGTTTATTCCTACATGCCAAAAATGAGGTATGGATATTTGTCATAAAATTTAAAAATAAAAGGAGTTTTTTTCTTAGTTTTGGCTATGTGATGTGTTTTTTAAATGAAATTGGAAGTTGTATATTGAAAACACAAAATTTGAGTAATATGAACCACATTGTGTACTTATTTATCATTTGGTTGATTCTTACACATCAAAAATGAATTATAGATCATTTTTGTAATGTTTATGAATAATCTGAGATTTTTTTATTAGTTTTGAAAATGTGGTGTTCATTTTAAACTGAAATGATGATTTTATATTGAAAAAATGTACTTTGAGTCATACTGACCACATCATGTGCCAAATTGATTTGTGGTAGATTCCTATATATCACATATGAATTATGGATCATTTTCATTATGTGTCAAAAAAATATGGATTTGATTGCTCAGATTTCGGTATGTGGTGTGTGTTTTGAACTGAAATATCAATTTTAAACTAAAAACACACATGTTTCAAGGCATATCAGTCACAAAATATATCAAATTATGGATTATGTAATTCCTAAACATTAAAATGGATTATTGATCACTTTACTAAGTTAACAAATAAATTGAATTCATTTTCTTTATTTTTTGTATGTCATGTGTGTCTTAAACTAAAATTTCAATTCTAAAAAAACATCCATTTTTCGTCATATCGGGAACACGATGTATCATATTGAGGTGGAGTTGATTCCTACACATCAAATATTACTTATTGATCATTTTATTAATGTATCAAAATAATATGAAAGAATTTTCACAATGTTGAGTATGTGTTGGATGTTATAAACTAAAATTTCAATTTAAAAAAACATCCATTTTACGTCATATCAGGAACACGATGTATCATATTGAGGTGGAGTTGATTCCTACACATCAAATATTACTTATTGATCATTTTATTAATGTATCAATACAATATGAAAGAATTTTCACAATGTTGAGTATGTGTTGGATGTTATAAACTAAAATGTCAATTTTAAACTAAAAACATACACCTTTAGAAATATAGGGTACACTATATATTAGATTTAGGTGTAGTAAATTCTTAGACATCTAAAATTACTTATTGATTATTTTCATAAAGAATCCAAAAAATATGAATGTGTTTGATTAGTTTTGAATATTTTATGTGTGTTTTTAACTTGTGTATCAATTTTAAATTATCTACATATACATTGAGTCATAGCAGGAAATTTGTTTATCAGATTGAGGGGTACTTGATTCTTACAAGGCACAAAATTTATTATTATTATATAATGTCGGTCATCATGAATTGGATCACATATTTTGTGATAATAAACTCCCTCAATGGATGTGTACCAATTTAGGAGAACCTGCTTTTGAGAACAAAAACCCCTAAACTGTCACCCCATTTCATGCATTTTTAAAAAACATTATCTCTATGAAAATTAACTAAATAATTAGTAAGAATTCTCATTTTCATGATATATCTATATATTCTTGGCCCATTTCCCGATCACCATTATCTCAATTGCAGCGTCAAAGTTCAATCTCTTACGAGCACGAGTACTTTCAAACATGTTACTATCACAACCTGAATCTATACTACATAGCCCTATATTATAATTCTCCTTGTGAAATAGGTCAAAAATAATATAAATACATTAAAATACTAATTATTCATATCCTAATTGTATCTCTAGGGTCATATACCACACTAGATTGCAAACATAATAGGTAATAACCTAAAATTGATGTTGGAAACCATTCTTACACCATGTAATCCAACCACTCATCACTAAAAAAATTACATCTTATTTGGAGTATGTAGATTGTTATAGATATTTATTGTACTGATAAATATTGAAAAATAATCAATTAACATATTTCTTTTATGAAATCGCAATTACTATTGGAAATTACATGTTAGGGGATACTGTCCATTGATAGTATTTTATATCTGTTATAATGATTCAAACATTATATCCATAATCATTAACATTATTTCGATTTTATTATTGTTGAAACATTGGAAAAAATATGTAAATTATTTTGATATATGTTTTGGTAGTTAATGCTTACAACATGTACCTTAAATTTACTTCATATGATGAAATACATAGTCTTATTAGGTTCTTTCAATGACTGTATACCATGATTTATCATATATTTTTAGATCACTATATCATAACAAAATTCTCATTAAAACGCAAAATGAAACATATAATTCAAATTTTATCGGTAAATTGTTGATTTCAGTGCATTGAAAAATCATAATAGACATCATGTGTGGCTGTTTTATTGAGATCCATTTGTTGTATAAAAAATATAATCATTTAGAGTATCTGATTAACTTTGATCAGAATAAAATACTTCAAAAAAAACAATTAATGAAAAATTAAAAATATATTTTATATGATTAGATTTTAGAGTTTTACCCTTATATTTTAGGCATAAAGAAGAATTTATCCCCTATAATTTTCATCTCAAACACATCAATTGGTGCATATTTTTTCTATTCAATTTTTTATAATTTTAAAGAGTGGTGTTGCACAGAAATGATGAGTCCAAATTGTGATTTATAAAGATTTCCCTTTATATAGTGGTAATATATATGCATGTATAAATTTTTATAATTACTAACTGTAATGAACATAACATATAGTTTTTTGGATAGAAAGGTTATGAAAAAATACCTCATCTATGTATTCACATTAGAGACTCATAACCATTCAAACACGATAATTTAATTTATACACTCTACAACAATATTGTCTGTAATGAAATCTCCAATTATTTATTCTTGATATATAATTTAGAAAATATTTCCATCTTTGAATATCATGTTACCAAGAAATTGTAATGTTTATATATGTGTCAGTGGAGCTGATGGGGAGAAGGTACTCATGGAAATTCATATTGATCACCTTATTGGTTCACTATATTTTATTTATCAAACCTTTTCACTTCTCATATTATCTATCAATAGTCCCATACCCCATTTTATATATTTTTTCAATATCTTTTAAATGCTTTTATAATGTCCCGACTAGGGATCCACTATATCGGTGCCCTGATCCAGTTCTCTACATAGGTAAAATCATGCCTCCCCATATTTCATAGGATGTTGACTAGAATTGAGGGTCTAAAGGAGGTATAGTGGGGATACTATACCCTATCGATCTTTAATAAATAAAACTGATTCACAGAAAAATTAAGGTAGTAGAAGATAATAATAACAATAAATAAATAATAATTGAATAAAAGATCATGCATGTATATGATATAATGTAAAAGAAATAGAAATATAATAGGAAAACATTGAAGCATATATATAATAAAATACATATAAAACGATAAAACAAAATCTTCCAAGGCTAATTCCTTAAGCATCCTGATTATCAGATCATTCATGTTCTTCAAATCTTTAAATGAAAAAGTGACATCACATAGCATAATCCTTGAACATGAACCAAAATCCATGATTTCTGTTCAAGTACCTACCTGTGTATCGAACGAGGTGTGAGATACACTCAGTAGGTATCCACTAATGGTGTCTACACTAATATCATGTGTGAATATAAAATAATAAGTGTGTATGTGTATCAAAATGAAGTAGTAAATATAAAATAAAATCTTTTTGGGATTGGGCTCCTTAAAGACACATGGATGACCATACATTCTTTGGCCTAATCCAAAATTTCTCTAAAAACATTACATCATGTATTTATATACATACATAAGATAATAATATGAAAATATATCCATGCAAGGTTGTGGAACTAAGGTTTAATACCCATTAATCAACTTGAGAGGATCAAATATTTTATAACAGAAATCATACCCAGGGTTTCATACTCATGATCACAATACATGGGATTCCATTCCCAGGGTTCCATACTGATAATAACTATACAAGGGAATCCATGCCAAGGGTGCTATACCCATACTCACTATATAAGGGATGCCATTACAAAGGTGTCATACCCATAATCACAATATAAGATATTCCAGAACTAGGGTTCCATATAAGTAATAAAAATATAAGATACACCATGCCCAATGTTCCATTCCCAGAATCAAAATACAAGGGATTTCATGCCCAGGGTTCCATTCCAATAATCACAATATAAGGGAAACCTAGCCCATGGATAAGTAGTTATGATAAAAATAAATAATAAATAGTAAATGTTGATAATACTTCCATTACAAAAGTCATGTACACATATTGGTTCATTCTTTTATTAAATAATTAAGAAGGCTATAGAAATTTCCATAACGAATGTCATTTTTGGTTTATTAAAATATATATCATAAGATTAAACATACATGATCTAGAAAAAAATAAATTAGCAATTGAAATCATACATGTCATTTGGACACTTACATATATCAGTCACCCAAACATGAAATCAATAGAAAACAACAAAAATGAGTTGAATCGAGAAGACCAGTAGAAGTTAGAGTTTGGTTGTGAAAAAGGTGATATACTAACACGTTGATAACATTTTGAATACTATAGGAATTAGTGTGTTATGGGGGTTACTTATCATGTATGTGTAAGGTAGGTGGTGTACATCAAGGGTGGTATCATAAGGATAAATACATTGATAATGGAGAATAGGTGATATAGAGAAAAGATATACATTTTTAAATAAAGTATATACATCAAAATAAATCAATTTACATGAAGTAATAAAAAATGTAATAATAAAATATTCAAAAATGGAACTACCATAAATTAGAATGAATAATTTCTCCAAATATTTTTTAGGCATTCGGCATTTAAAAAAATGATTTAAATTTGGAAATAATACAATATACACTTCTTATGAAATTAATCCACAATATTTTTCAAAATAATATTTATCCTATTTAAATATAAACACTATATAAATTGTAAAAATTACAAATTAAAATTATTTTTAATAAGATATAGTTATGCAACCCAGACAAATTTTCCATAAAAAATCATTAAAGCAATTAATATGAATCAATGTTTAGTTCAAATTCAAAGGATACATTCAATGAAAAATTCATAAAATCTGACTCCTTGAAAAAACATATTGATTAGTTGTTTTCATTTTAAATTTAGCACAAAATAATTAAAATAATGATAATTTACCTCTCATGAAAATTCAATAGATCAATTGATAATTTTGAGCTAACAACATGTTACAAATAGTAACTAGACCATTTCAAAATCAAGAAAGTATTTCCACTTGCAGAAAATTTTCTAGAAACATAAATTAATGATAGGATTTTAAAAATTATTATTATATAGATCAAAAATGTAAAAAATAATTGATTTAAACTCAACATATCCTATTTTACTAACAATAGTTAATAAACGTGGGGGTGAGGGTGAGGGTGAAGTAAAAGTGGCTTTAGGCTAGGACGAATGTATGTAGAATTAATGAGGAAGATCAAGATTAAATAACTCGTGCATGTTGTTAAATTCATTATTAAAAATTAAATCACAGAAATAAGAAATAAAATCATTGAAATGGTGGATCATATGTAACATACCATGGGTTTTGTAAGTTTGATTCATCTAATTAGAATGATGGAGTGGGGTGGTGATGTTTGAGTTCTACAAGAGCTTGAATATAGCTTGTGATGGTGAGTGATTAGCCACGAAAAGTAGATAATTTTAATTGATTATATTTTAATATTCATGTGTTTCAATGTCCATAATCACCAATTTTAGTTCATTTTATAAATTGAACTTCATTTATCATCACATTTTCAATTCATGTTTAAAGTGAAAATTTATGTCCAATCAATCTTATTTTTGCTGAAAAAATTGTATTAATTATATGAAATAGATATTTGGGGATATATTTTATCAATATTTTTTGGAAAATTTTATGTTTTCTGTTAAATTCATTAATCATAAGGAAATATAGATATTTTTTTACAATGAATGTAGAAATTTCAGGATAAATCCTAATACGCCTTAGCCACATCAAGTAAATATAGAGCCCATATATTAATCTGAATGAAGATAAAATTTTTACCATATAAAGTGAATATAATGGGGATGATTACATTAAACTGTGAGTAGAGATAATTATGATGTTTTCATGGAGATCCATGGATCCCAAGTTGAATTTAATTTGTGCGCTAGATTTGAAGGCCCAAAAAACATTCCCACTGCTTATAGTATGACATCTGGATGGATGATCCAATTGGTACAAAATTTTAAAATATATTATAGATAACTTGTAAGGAGATACTTCTATTATAATTGCATCATATATTTTTCCATCTACGATGACTTATTTTCACTCAAAGAGGGTGGATGATTTTGGTCATATTTTTGTGGTGAGCTTTAAAATGACATATTTACATTATTCTCACCCACCTTTTGACACTAATAATTAATGGGGAGGGAGTTTTTGTTTGGGTTAGAACTGGGGATCCTAATATTTCAATATGAATATTTAGTGGTGAAGTTAATTGATGTTAATTTTTTTCAGTTATAATTTCAGGCATTCATTTTTGAAATCGCATCTTCAATTTTTTTCATGTATATTTTTCATTCAAGTTAATTTATTAATAAATTTTATTCTTCCTATTATAATTGAACTATTTTATTCATTTTTATTAATAAGATTATACAATGGAATCAAGGTTTTATTTTATTCACACCAACAATTTTGAAATTTGTCTAATAATGGTGGAGTATTCGTTATCTCATTGATTTCATTTCATCAATCCTGCTTCTTTAAGTTGATTTACAACTTCCATTGATAGAATAACATCAATTAAGGGATAAACTTTTATTGGTTAATCCTAGAGAGTTGAATGGGGTTGTATTTAATGTTATTACATGTGATTAATTATAAATTAATTAATTTAAGACTTACATTCGATGAGTTATTTTCTTCATCGACTTTGCTAACTTTATGGATGAAACATTTTGAGTTCTAGTACGATCCAATTCCTTGGATTGATCCAAAAAGTGATCCGGTAAGTTCCATTGTTATTATACTTTCAATTATGTATGGATAAAATTGGTGAATTATGTTTTATAATTATCTCATTTTTTTGATTCGTCTTGAATTAGTGATCACAAACTTTCTGAGAAATAAATACATCCCATCAACCCAAAGCGACAAACAATTATTGGTACATCATAATTAGTTATTTTTGATGAATTAATTGTGTTTTTTGTTTTTTCATTAAATGAAATCATTAATTAATCAATTATAATAAACACCCTTATTGGACACTTTATAGCACATCCTTCATCAATTCACAGTGTCTATAGGTTTCTTCTTTGGTTCATGTGGATTCGATAATCCAATTTGTACTAAATGAAACCACATACACTATATAACTTTGGTAAATTTTGGCACAACCAAATTTTCAACTGTTTCTAGGGATGAAAGTAAGTATCTTATATTAGTAATTATTTTCTCATCCTATTTCACTTTTCTCACCTAAAATTCTATCTTCTCACCCACACATATGTGTTCTCAACCCCACCCAAATTTCCCTCTTATGGAAGGCCATTTGGAACAAAACTAAACATGCAGAACATGTCCCTATATTGACTACCCCACACTAATTGTGGCACATAATCACCATCCTAGCACATATTAGTGGGATAATCAACAAATTAATGAACCATAATTTTTTAACACCCATACTCCACAAAACATTCCAACATAAAAATGACTTCCAATCCTAATAATAAAATTATATATATCCTAATTTTCAATTCAATCCATATAATTATCCTCTAGGAGTAGAAAATTTATCTCAACCCATTCTCCAAACTGTTATACAGACATTGCATGTTAAACTATGTAAAAAAATGGAGAGAATCACTTTTGAGGTTTTGCAATGAGGGTAGTACTAAAATGTATTGAAATGGTTGTAGAACACATTCACACTAAGGTTTTATCTTCCTCATCATTGATAGAAGACCCTTGTAACACAAATTCTTATTATGAACAACTCCATGATATGAATATTTCTATGAGTATGGAAAATAATGAAAAACCTAAAGTAATGATTCCCAAAAAAATTAAAGGCTTTAAAATTAGTCCAAAATATTGAAGAAACCCCTTTATAATTTATGATATTATAGCTGGATAGTGAGTTCATTTGGATTGGGAGTGTTGAAAGTCAACCCGAGAAATATGAGGAGACTGTTAGTGAGGGTGTAGATCAAGAGAAAATTAATTTTTTTGTATTTATAATAAGGTAACATCACATAATGGATTGATTTTACTGAACCATTCACCATTAATAAATTATTACAAACACTAAAAACTAAACCATTGTGATATATCAAAAAATAGAGACCATACCCAATCCTGAAACTGATTTTTCCAATTCTGTGGTTGAAACTTAAATTCAAAAGGAACCAATTCCATTAATAAATTTATAAAATTAATGTATGTTTGATTAAAATTACCCACCTGTTTCTGAATGTGTTATCTAACCCAAGATATAATTCATGGTCCATAAATACTCTCCCAAATCTACCATAATAGGGGATAATCAAGAACATTTTGTCAGCATTTCATCCATAATAGAAACAAATAAAGTAAAAATGATCATTTATGTGTTAAACAAGACAACAAAATAACCAGATCAACCATTTTTTATATTCATTGTATTTTTTCCTTCAATTTTTTAAAAAATGATTGTACACGAAAAAACATCAAAATATAAAATAAATATCAATCTAGTAGATGTGGGAACAAATGTGGTCTTTAAAATTTTGGAATTTGTTATTGGATAAGTTATAGGGTACAAGTCAAGCTAAAAATAATAAATTATGTAATATTTGAGAGTTAACCTAGATTCATAATTATTTTTAATTTATTTATTGTTTTTTTGTGTTATTTTTATAAAGGGAACCATCTTGAGGTTTCCATTGTGATATAATTTCTCTTATGTAGGAGATTTGGTAGGTGAATAATTATAGTATTTTCAAATGAAACACATGCCACCAATAATTCCAACATACAATCAAGAATCCTTGAGGTTTCAACTTGTGAAATGAATACAATGCGAACAATTACGTATTTATGGATCATAAACTTCAAACTAGATGATTGTTTTCCCATACATTAATTCATAATAACATCCTCTAACTATTTATTCCCAATTCATAACTCTCTCTTGTCTTATATTTAAACACTAATGGTAGAGTCATTTTAATTTGGGTGGAGTGAAAATGTGAGATTCTGAAATGAAATTGGGATTTTATGAAAAAAATATTAACAAAATATTCAATTCATTATCCTTGAAAGAATTAATGTACATTGTGAAATGTGAAAGCTGAATGTCAAACAATTTTGATTTTATTGATTATTATTTTAATTAATGTTTATGTACATGAGAATAGTTTTTGGAAAGTACAGTTTTCTAATGGTATTTTTCAATTTTCATATTTTCATCCTTTTGACCAATATTCCATAATGGACATCCATTAAATTTTGGGTGTATGTTTGAGTTCATGGGTCTTATTCATCAAAACATAGGGTTTTGGGTCACTTATAGTCTAATTTGACAGTCTAAAAAATTAAAATAATAATCATATAGAGAAATTTTTTTTCCAAATTTCTGGATTTAGGAACTTTGGGATCATTAATCTATTGTTTTATTTCCCATAGTGAGAATTTACATCATTATTTTAGAGCATGAAATTGAAAATATGTGTGGTCTTCAGCACTTGGGGATCGTGACACCATAGTTTTCTTAATGAGAGATAGTTTTTCCATCACTATTGTGGCTAAAAACAAAAAAAAGACAGAAAAAATATAAAATTGGATACTTATATTGTGGTTTAGTTTGAATCCCACATAGCACTTCCATTTTCCCCTTGAACAAGAAAATGGTATCTATGTCTTTTTGGATACACAACACGTCATCATGCTTAATTTAAATTAGATGAAATGTGGTGAAAAACATCAAAAAAGGAATGAGATTGGATTTAGGATATTCTTGTGAATGAATCTTGGGTGAAATTATTTTGGTATGTTTCATGATTTTATTTCATGATGTATTTTTAAGAGCATTGTATGATAAAATATTTTTCAAAAAGGGAATTCAATTTCATTTTTTGAGATGTGTTTTTCTCAGGACTATAAAAAATCATTATGAGGGTGTGATTATCCATTGAAGGTGTCTAATATTAATGTATTATATTTTAATATTCATGTGTTTCAATTTGAATAAACACAAACATTAGTGCATTTTGTAAATTGAACTTCATTTCTCATCACATGTGCGAATTCATGTTTAAAGAGAAAATTTGGGACCAATCATTCATATTTCCATGGAAAAAATTATAAAAATTATTTTAATTTTATATTTTGGGAAATGTTTTATAAATTTCTCCGGAAAGTTTTATCTTTTAGGAAAAGTTGATGAATCATTAGGGAATATGGATATTTTTTCCATTGAACATTGAAATTTTTAGACAAAGAATAATGGTTCATTGACCCATCAAGTAAAAGTAGAGACCACAAATCAATAAAAATGAAGATAAAATTATAAATTTAAAAATATATAGCTATGGGGATCACTTTATCAACAATTTATAGAGATAACTCTGAAGTTTTCATGGAGAACATGGATCCCATTTTCACATTTAATTTCTGGGCCAGATTTGACAGCCAATAAAACTGGACCACTATTTAATGTATAACGCCCAGATGGATGATTCAACTGGAATGAAATTATGAAATATATTAGATGAAATATAAAATATTATATTTCTCTTATAAAGTCATAAAATATTATTCCATATAAAATTAATTATCTTTATTCCAAGAGGGAGGTGAATCTGGTCCTATTTTTGTTGTCAAATTTGAAACATCCATTTTCTTTTATTTTTACCCTCCTTTTGACTTTTCTAATTAATGGGGAGAAAATTTTTTGTTGGAGGGTAGACCTGAGGATCATAATATGACTATATAATGGGATATTGGTGAATGGATTTTATGTGAATTTTTTTCTTTCAATTGTAATTTCATGCTTTCATTTGGTAAGTGCATCATCAATTTCTGCAATTTAATTCTTACATTAAAGTTCATTTTTAAATAAAAATGGTTTTTCTTATTATTAAAAATATTATATTTTTTATTTTTTATCAACACTTTGATACCATTGAATAATGTTTTGAATTTATTCACATAAAATAATGTGAAATTCCTCACACAATGGAGGAGTGTTCGTTATTTCATTAATTTCACTTATTCAATAATTTTTATTTATGTCGACATACTGATTCCATTGATGGAATATAATCAATGAAGGGATAAAGTTTTATGGGTTAATAATCTGATGATTCATAGGGTTGTATTGATTGTTACATCATGAGATTTAATATAAATTCATTATTTTAATTTTCCATTTGATGAGTTATTCTCTTCTTCCTCTTCGCCAACTTTAACAATGATGCATTATAATTGCAGGTAGGATCAATTCCATTGAGTGATCATAAAGGTGATCCACTAAGTGAATTGGTTATTATACAAGGAATTTTGTAGTCGAAAAATTATAAAATGAAAATGTGGAATTATCTGGTTTTGTGGATTAATCTTTAAATAGTGTTCTAAAATGTTCTAAGAAACAAATACATCTAATTCACCCCAAGAGACAACCTAGGATAAATTAATCATAATTAATCATTTTAGATAAAGTAATTTTGAGTTTTTTATTTTAATTAAAAAATTATTTAATCAAGTATAATCAATACCATAGTTGGCCACTTCATAGACAATCCAACGTCAAATCAAACTATCAACATGTTTCTTCTTCGGTCCATGTGGATTCGTTAACCCAGGCTATAATACAAGAGACCACATACACCATATAACCTGGCTAAATTTGGGCACAAATATGTACCTCTATTTGGGTTATATTTAGAAGATAATAACTCAATTTTCAATGATTTTCAAAAACCAATGATAAAGACCCATATTTATCAGTACAAAAATAAAAAGTGATGATAAAACCAATCTTTATTCGCACTTTCCAAAAAACACAGATAAAAATAGATTTTTTCTAGACATTATATTTTAGTTCTAAAACCCTATTTTTATCAGTGATCCTCAGAAAGTGGTGATAAAAATAATATTAAAATGAATATATCATAAAATAGGTAAAAATTAATTAACATTATTAATGATGAGATATTCTTAAATTAATTAATGTTATAAATTAGTAAAATATTATTTTGAAAAGTGAATAGGCTTCAAAAATATTAAAAAAATGAATGAGTTTAATTTAATATATAAATTATTAAAAAAATCAATAGATATTAAAATTAAACGAATACATATTAAATTTTTGGAATAAAACAATATTGAAAACTCTAAATGTTAATGAGTAAATATATATAAATAAATATAAAAATTACATATTTCAAAAAAAATATTAAAATAATAAATAATAAATGTTAATAAATTATAAATAAAATATAAAAATAAGTTGCATTATTTGTGAATAAATAATATTAAATAATATGAAACGAATGAATATTAAAATTATTTAATTTAATAATAACATAAATTGTATATTTCATTAAATATAACAAAAATTAACAAGTGTTATTAATTATATAGTTATTGAATAACTGAAAAACAAGTATATGTTAAAATAAAAATGAAAACATATTAATTATATAAAGTAAAATTATATTAATAACATTAAATGATAATTAATGAAAAATTATAAATAAATATTAAAGGTGGATAAAATTAAAAAAATATTAAACAATGAATTATAGAAAATGAATAAATTACAAAAAAATTTCAAAACAATTGAGATTCTTAATGAAAAAATGATATTTGAATTGACCAAATTAAAAAAATATTTATAAGTAATATATAACATATATTGATTAAAAGTTTAATAAACGATTAAATGTTACCTAGAAGAAACATAATATGTATGAAATATATTATGTTAATAAATATAATTATAAAATTAATATTAAAAATTGTTTAAATTACAGAAATATTATGTGTGTGGGAATTCTATATAAAAATGCATTAATTTTGTATATGTATGTGTGAAATTTGTTTAACACACATTTGATATGTTTAACTGAAAAAATGACATTTAATAAAATGTCCACTACTCATTAACATTAGTCAATATTTTTAATTAATAATAATTTTAAATTATTAATTTTTTTATAAATATATGACATATTAAATGTAAATATACATATTTTTATTATATAAATCATATTTAAGGAAATATTTTATAATGATATATTAATATGGATATATTGTTATATTAAAAATATAAAATATATTAATGAATAATTATGCACAATACCTCATATCACACATTACCGAGTAGTAGCTTTTATCAGTACTATATATAAACTGATGATAAAAGTTAATCATTATCAGTGGTAACTAAAAGGACTGATAAATGTAACTTTTATAATCACTAAACAAAGCATTGATAAAAGTGTACCCTTTATCAGAACATTTTTAGCACTAATAAATGTGCATCTTTATCAGCTATTTTATTAGTGCCGATAAAAACGTGTAATAAAAAATATTATTAATATATAAAATATTATAATATTTATTTTCAGAAATTAATGTTTACTGATATACATTAAATGAAATATGAATATATATAACTAACATAAATATGATATACTGATATATATATATATATATTAAAAATTTAAACAATATAAATATAAATAATGTATTGTTAATATGTGATATTTGAATTGAGGTATTTATATCAATGTCTATGTGCATATATGTGTATGTGTTATGTTGTGTGTTTGTGTGTGTGTTTGGTGTATTTGTATATATAGATCTTGTACGTGTATAGATTTATGTATGTGAACTTGTATTTGGGCACATGTATGTGGAATGTACATATATGTGTACAGAACGTGTCTACATGTGTATTAATAACATGTAATATTTTAACATTTGATGTATATATTTTCCATTTTTTATATAATATTTCAAGAATTTATTCATTTTATAAATATTTATAATTTACTAAGAATTATTTTTAATATGTTGTTAATTTATACGATTATTATTAATTCAATTTTATTTATTATGTTGTAATATTTAAAAAATGTTTGAAATTTAAATAATCAAGTTATTCAAATGAATGTTTTAGTACATCGTTAATTTATGTACATGTTTAAATTCATGTAGTTAATCTTATATAAATTCATTTTTAAACATAAATTTATCTATTAAATTTTACATTTTTATTTTCAATATTTTTTCATTTAATATTAAAAAATAATTTTTATGTTTTATTTGCACATATATTTATTTACTATATATGCAATACTTTTAATATGTTTTTAATTTATATGAATAATAATTATGAATTTTTGTTTATTAAGTTTTCACATTTTAATATGTTTGAAATTTATATAATCAATCTATTTTAATTATTTTTAATAATTATCTAATAAAAATCATTATTTTTGTAATTGTTTAATTTTATGTTATAAATTTTAATATTAATTTATTCCTTTTTTGTTATTTATTTCTGTTTTATTTTTTTTGGAATTTAGTCATATTTATTGAATATGTTTTTATATTTTGAATATTAATTCATCTTAATTCTAATATAATTTCATTTTTTGTTATGTAATAACTTGTTTAATTTGTAAAACTTATCCATTTTTTAATATTTCTGAAGTCTTTCCATTTTTTATTATTCAATTTCACTCATTTTTAATATTATTTATTTTAAGTTTATATATTAATTAATAATGTTAAAAACCAATTTATGACAATATATTTGTAAATAAATATTTATAAATTTATATATTTTTATTTATATATAAATATATTTATAAATTTACATTTAATATATATATATTATAATATATTTATAATTACAAACAAATATATATAATTTTATTACAATTATTTATATAATTATAAACAAATAATTCTATAGTTAACTAATTATAAAAATATAATAAATACATTTATTATATTTAAATTTATATATATTTATATATTATAAATATATACATTTATTTATATAAATACATTTATTTATTTATATACATATTTTTTGGAAAGGTAGGGACAACACCCCTTTATGAAAATAAATAAAACAAAGAAAGAGAAATATGGGGTGATACATGGAAATACCACCCCCATCAAGAAAATCCATGTCTATGCTTTTCTCTAATCTTTGTTCCAGTCATTCCCTCTTCATCATATATTACAATCCAAATACCCTCTACACACCCACGACATCGACTTCTGGGGTGTCATCCTCTCATCTAGGTATTCGCTAATTATAAGAGGACTTCAATGTCCCTCATCGCCAAGCATGTCCCTTGATAACTGATTGAGACTTCGTCTTCTTATTTGCATCATCAATTAAGTTATCTTCATTGAATTTGTTTGTGGGGTTGTGAATTCCACTTTCATGGATATCATTGGAAGGATCGAAAACTTCGTAAATGTTGTGAGTAGGAACCTGTAAACTGATTGATGTTTCATGTGTGACCTACACATTTTGACTAACATAGTCACATGTGACATCTAGCCAGTATGGTCCAACCTGCTTTCATTTATTTTTTTTCTGATAGAGGTTCCATCTAAATAGGTTGAACTAAATGGGATAAATCCAAACCACAAGAAGGAATAGTAGTGGAAGCCTGATCAGGCTCAGAAAATATATAATTCATAAAAGGAACAAATTGGAATCCCTCTTCATCTAATAACATGGCTGAAGATTTTTGAATTCCATTCATACTAGTGGTCATAAGAGACACCATCAATTTAATATAAAATCTAAGAATAATAATGAATGTGGGGAAATAGAATAAACATAATTAGCATAATGTAAACCAACTCTATCTATGGAGAACCTTTCATCAAAATATGTCCCTTTTGGAGTAATTACAAAAACATTGTTCCCACCAATAACATGAGAGAACATCCTAAATTTTAATGGTATTTTAACATCTATTTTTTTCTCTTTTTGGCCCCTGAAGTGACCATTTTATCCTACATCAACTACTGATCAGCCAGTTATTGTTCCATGTGTTTATCAATGAAATTATTCTCGATTTCCTCCTCACTGAAGCCTTAAAAATCCACACCATGAATTTCATAAATTGGATATCATATAACCCCTTTTCAGAGGATACCCAATCAATTAGTCTTTAAATAAGATACCCTCCTTGAAGGTTTCATTAAATCCATCAGTCAGTTACACACTAAGACTAGTATAATATGTACCAAAAACATTTCCACATTATTCCAAATGTACATTCATACACACATTTCCATCCATGATCTTATCAGAATTAGAGAATGATACAACATGCCACTTCTCATTAGTTGAAGAAATAATTTTCATTAGCCCAGTTTACTGAGTAAAAACTACATCGACTAGTCCTAATCCCCTACAACGTATGTATCACCCTGTGAAATAGAGCATTCATTCTTCCTATTCCACCAGATAGAAGATTCATTCCCCTTTTTCGGCCAAAAAGAAAAACCCATGGCCCTTGTACAAGAATCCACTGAGTGACAATGATCATGCATTTAGAACAAATACATGGAAACATTTCATAAGTGATTTTCAAAATCAATTCATCTGATCTAGTTGAAAGTATTACCTTGTTAGTCAGAGTTTGATTTTGGTACACCTACATAAGAACTCTTGCAATGAAGTCATACCTAAATCCTTATGGTTCATTATTATGTTTTTTGGAACTGAAATTGAATATAAATTCTTGACTTCCACAAGATCCAATTCATCCGAAATTTCTTAACCCAAACCTAATAAAATTATTTTTTTACTTCAAGCAGATTGAAGTTAAAATTCCAATCATATATGCTGAGTGAGTGAGGTTTTAAAGTATCCCATTACAAATCCCCATGTCCACCACTTCATTTCCCCATTTGTAAAATGATTTTCAAAGTATCTTCTTCCTATTAGAATACATTTCTAATCTAAAAAAACCCTAGATTGATGAAAGCCCCCAAATTAAGTCTTTGGTTTTCCAAATTTGGTCATCCTTCAAATGAAATAGTCTAAAAATAATCAAATGATTACATGATTCAATACAATTTTAAATAACCTTATTTCCTGCAAAGTCCATTGAAACATTGCCCTTTTTAAAAAATACACCATCCATAGAACTATAATTTCCGGAAAAGAGGATATTTGAAATTTTACCTCCCTTAACAAGTTGAAATCATGGTGTGGATTCTTAATCTCAATAATCCTCAACCCTTTTAATGAGTGAACATCCTATAGTGAGGATTTCCTTTGTTTCAAATGCATTAATCCTCATAAAATCCACATGTGAACACTATTAACCCAAATCATCATTATTCTGCCAGGGAGAGGAGATCCTGAGCACTGAAACCACTTTTTCTATCATAAACATATTTGTATTTATAAATAATATATATATATATATATTAAAGTATTTATATAATTAAAAATTAAATAATTAAATAATTATAAAATTATATTAAATGTTTTTAAATAATAATTATATTTATTATATTTATAATTATATAAATTTATATATTAATAAATTTATATTTATATTAATATTAATATGTATAATTATATAAATATATTTATAATTATATTGAAATATTTATAAAAATATTAATAATTATATACAAATATTTATAAATATATCTTTCTTAATTATAATATTAAAAATATATCTATAATTTTATTTATAAATACATATATAATTTATTTTAATATATTTTTAATTTTATAAATAATTATTTGTTTTTAATTGTGTTTATATATATATATAATTATTTGGATATACTTGGAATTATATACATTTAAAATATTAATTACATTTATTATATTATTAAAATTAATTATATATGTCTTTATCATCATTGAATATAATTTGCTTATAAAATATATAATTATGAGTAGTAAAATTATAGCACCAATATAGGTCGGATTTATCAGCACTTTTTATCACCTGATATTGGAGTTTAATCAGGGATTATCAACTTAATACTGATAGAGATACTATTTTTAACACGTTTTTAAAAGTGCTGATAAAACCCATCGTGATATTTTTAAATATAACCATAATAGATTTATACATCCTCATATCATTCAAGCTCTCACAAACATGATCTTTTTCATCATCATCACACATCCTTCTTAGATGAATCGATACTTTGAAAAATAAAGGAATGTTTGTTTCTTCTCTCCCCTAGAACATCTTTGTGTTTTTTTATTTCCCCAAAGGGTTTGGATGGAATGTAAATGCGATATTATTTTTTCATGATCTGCCTCAATGATTCTCCACTCAATCTACCTAACAGGGATCCATTTTTGCTTCACCCTCTCCCTCAACCTCACAATAATTTCACTGATTAATCATAATTTCTTACTCTTATTTCATGGAGCTCCTAGTTGTGCATAGAAAAAGATATGACAACTTATCTTTAATGGTGGTGAATATGAAATATAAGTTAGAAAAGTTTTATGGGGAACAGATGGTAATCTGTTCGTAGTTCCAAGTTTCCTTCTTGTTCCCATGTATTAACATGACACAATTATGTACATTTTCTTCCATTATCAGAAAAATGAACATAAATAATTTTAATATCTGCTGATTTGTTTATAAATTTTATAGAAATTATGGAATGACATTAATTTATTCTGTATGATTTCTTCCATTTGTTCATATTTATATCACTTGATTGAAAAATATTTCATTATACACTTGATAATATACACATATATCTAGATATATAAATATATATATACATATATAGATCATTCGATATCATTACAAAATGATGTGTGAATTTGTGCAATGGGATGAGTGTTATATATATTTAAAAATTCATACTTGTGTATGGTCAAATAGTTGTTCAAGAATTGAAATTGTATATCCTAACCTTTTTTATAAATTTTGTTCTTAAAAATGGTATTATACAAATGGTATTTTTAAAATATGGTATTCTTTTCAAATTTTAATGCACCAATTTGGTTGTTCTTATATTATTTCATGTTTTTAAAAGGTTATTTAATTTTTTTAAATCATTGTCTTGATGATACTGCTGGTTTTTTATACCCCATGATTTATTTAAAATTTATACATTGATTTAAGTGATTTCATTTTTAAATGTGTCAATTGGTGTTTAATGAATTGAATTTCTTGGGATGGGGTTTTGAAAGGACCTGGGGATAAAATTTGAACAGTATAAAATGGTAATAGATCATGGGAACCCCAACGTGAGGCTACAGATTCATTTGATTTAATGTAATAATTTTCTTCAAATGATGTGTTATCAAGACCATGTGAGAATTCCACGTCAATGTTTTCGTCATCTAAAAAAATCAACTTCAACATCAAGAAATCATGTCACTGAAACACCTCATAGACCACCGGGTACCATGTGAAGAAATGAATTAACATCAAATCCTCACTCTTATTGATTCTAATTGCTGTCTACTTTTTAGGGATCTTATCTATCTGTTTAATCATCTAATATTTCATTGAATTAATCCAATTTGAGATATGATTTTGAAAATTTCTCACTCTTATTGTTTGGAGATCCTGAATGAACGTGGATATATATTAAAGGACTATTTGTGCACTATAAAAAAACTTAACACTTTTAATATAAGGTGGTGATTTCAAAGGATAAGTAGGCGGTGTTTTTAATGTGAACATATGGTAATTATATCCAACTACTAGGTATGATTATTTCTCCCATGGGTTAAAATCAAAAAATTATACCCATTCAATTCCATTAAAAAGTAGAAGAATACCAAGAGGCTTTATATTTCGATTAATATGAACATCCAAGATGAATTTTTTTGAAACCCAAATAGGTAACTGTAGGTTCTGGGCACAACGGAAGCGCGTTGGTGGGTTTTCCCAACTTTAATTTTAGCATTAAACAACTTTCAATCTGAGATCCGTCTCGATATAAAATGCAGGATCTTTGGAATAGAATGAAGAATGAAAAAGAAAAGAAGAGTCCCTTAACCATAGAGAAGGACCATCATATGTTGGTTATAATAAATTTAATTAATTCACAAGAATTACCTTGGTGGAATTCTTTCTTCATTGATGTCTCTGGTCACGATCTTGTGATCCTTCGTTGCATCGTAGATTCCAAGTGTAAGATTCCTCTAGCGGTGATCCACACATGTGCCACGTATCTCCGGATGTCACCGAAGGTATCTCTGGGTGCTAGCGTGGAAGAACCTTTGTTTGTGATGTCCGCCTTCGATCACCTTGGTCTCTCGGTCTTGAGAACGTTCTTGGAGAAAGGAGTTCTTTCGGCCTTTAATGAATTATCCAGAATTGTTGTGCACAACGATTGATTGGAAAAGTGTTGGGGTTGTGAGGATATTTATAATCGAGTTTGAGGTTATAGAGTTATGACAATAAATAAACATGTTATGGGTTTTATTTATATCATTAACTCTTATTTAAAACCCCCATGTCGAATTATTGATTCCTTGACATGCGCCCACGCTAATTATAATTAATATCACAATAATGATATTATTTCCCAAAAATCCCGACTAGAAAAACTACACGCCGTGTAATAATTAATACACAGCGTGTACTTGTTTTCCTTAAAACTACACGACATGTATATTTAATATACACGGCGTGTAGTTTTATTTTCCACTTTCCTTTATTTCTTCCACCATATTTATTAGCTCTTGAGTAATGGCTATTTATTTCTTAAATAAATGTAACAGCATTACTCGCTAATAAATGTATTATTTTTCCCACAATATATTCTCTCGAATAACTAGTGTCAAAATAAATGCAATCATGCGTCCTTAAATAATTATTAAACAACATTCGGTAATAATCTTTTTTTAACTTGTTAAATTAATATTTAACTGAAATACATGGACACACTTAGTGTGTGACCCTCTAGGCCTCTTTCTTAATGGCATTAGGTGGATCCTTCCTAAGGTCCAAGGTTAGCATCTAGCAACATGCCAAGGAACCCATAGAGAAAGAAGTTAACACCACAATGGCGTGTCACCTCCTACAAACGTTTACTGTGTAATATAGTCTCATTGTCTCGATATCTCGAATCAATCAGGTTTCATGCTAGTGCCATCAACACATGGGCTCAATAATTCTTTCTTTGACATTCCAGAATTGAACTCGCCCATAATTTACCATGGACATTGATTTATTTAGGCTATATAAATTCCATTAAAGGGCCT
Organism: Viscum album; assembly: GCA_963277665.1. Lineage (NCBI taxonomy): Eukaryota > Viridiplantae > Streptophyta > Magnoliopsida > Santalales > Viscaceae > Viscum > Viscum album. The sequence goes on along the minus strand of OY728119.1, from coordinate 212,832,397 downwards.
AAGATATCTAATTCCTTTATGGAATTTAAGGGACAAATCCTTTCTCGCATTATTTATTAATGCAGTATTACTCGTGACAAACCCAACGTATCCTACCTCGCTATGAATAGTGTGTCATCACAGTTTTTGTCAATACATCTAAGTGAGAGAGTTGTAATACCCATTAATAATAATCATAATTTCTAAGGACCAATATACATGTCCACAGATAGGAACATCCAATGACACTATGAAATTGGATTTCCTACTGGCGGGTCTCGTTCTCATAATATCCTCCTGGATATTACCAAGGGTCCACACCATGAGAAGGTGCCCCAAAGTTTTATGAGTCCTCAACCCTAATGGCCTGTATTATTTGTGTCCCTCAAATAACATCATCCATCCATAGAACATATATTCAATAATAGTGTTATGGCACTTCTGGGTTCTCATCATAGCAAGGATCCACTATGACCCATTAATGCAACAGCTGTACTTAGGAAATTATCACATGCATTGTAATATAGAAGAACAATAAAGATCTGATAAGGAATTTATTAATTCTTAAAGTACAAAGTAGTTGGTTCTAGGCCACCAACTCCAACAGACTCCCACTTGGACTAGAGCCAACTGCTAACAACCATTAACCCGCTAGCTCTCACATGATATTTATGCTTCTGCTGAGATAGGCCATTAGTCATGGGGTCTTCAACGTTCTCTTCTATGGACACTATACTCACTACAACTTCTCCCCTTTGATAGAAATCCCTCAATAGGTGATACTTTCAGATAATGTGCTTTGTCCATTGTTGTGACCTTGGTTCTTTTGCAAGAGCCACCGCCGCAGTATTATCACAATACAATGTAATGTGATCTTTATTACTAGGCACCACATCAAGCTCCTAGAAAATGTTTCGAATCCAGAAGGCTTCCTTGTCTGCATCAGAAGCTGCTATATATTCAGACTCCACTGTAGAATCGGCTACAACTGGATGCTTCGAACTCTTCCACTCACAGCTCCTCCATTGAGACAGAGAACATATCTAAATTGTGACTTTAGATCATTCTGATATTTTTGAAAACCAGCATCAGCATACCCTCTGATGACATGCTCCTCGTCTCCTCCATACACCAGGAACATATCCATAGATCTTCTCAGATACTTAAGGATAGTCTTAACAGCAGTCCAATGGTGTTCCCCTGGATCTGATTGATATCTTCCTACCATGCTCCGTGAATAGGCCACATCAAGCCTCGTACATAACATGGCATACATTATGGACCCTATAGCTAAAGCGTGTGGGATCAAACTCATTCTCTCTTTCTCTTGTTGTGTCTGAGGACACATTTTCTAAGAAAGATGTAGGCCATGTGACACTGGAACCAATCCCCTCTTGGATTGTTCCATACTAAATCTCTTTAGTATCTGGTCAATATTTGTACTCCGACTTAGTCCATGCAGCCTCTTGGATCTATCACGAATGATCTTGATCCCTAGAATGTAGGCTGTTTCACCCAAGCCCTTCATGGAGAAAGACTTGTTCAACCAATCCTTAACTGACTTTAAGACTGGTACATCGTTTCCAATATGCAATATGTCATCAACATATACTTATAGGATACTTATAGCATTCCCATTAATCTATTTATAAGCACATGGATCACATTCGTTTTTAAAGAACCCCAATTCCGTTATGGTTTTATCAAATCGAATGTTACATGACCTGGATGCTTGATTTAATCCATAAATGGATTTTGGTAACTTGAAAACCCGTTTGGCTTCATGTGGTGTCACAAACCCTTCTGGTTGTGTCATATATACATCTCCTTGAAGGTTCCCGTTATGGAATGTTGTTTTGACATCCATATGCCAAATCTCATAGTCATGTTAAGCTACTATGGAAAGTATGATTTTTGTTGATTTAAACATGGATATTGGCAAGAAGGTTTTATCATAGTCAATTCCTTGATGTTGTCTGAACCCTTTAGCCTCTAGCCTTGATTTATAGGTGCTAACATGACCTTCCATGTACAACATCCTCTTGAATACCCATTTTCATCCAACAGTATTTACATCAACTGGCTCCCCAACCAGAACCCAGACGTGGTTCTGATACATGGAATCCATCTCAAAATTCATATCTTCTAGCCATATTAATGATTCTGAGCTTTCTAATACTTCCTTGTAGGAGAGAGGTTCATCATTGTCCAATAATTATGATTCCCCATCCTCGGTGACTAGGAAACCAAATATCTATGGTTCCCTTACCTCTCTTGAGCTCCTAGGCAGTACTTGTGTTTCTGGAACCTCTTCCACAGGGACCTGTGGAAATTGTTCCTATACCAACTCTTGTTTATCTTGAGCATCAACATCTTCGATGTTAATCAATCTCCCACTATACTTCTTGAGGATGTGGTCCCTCTCAAGAAAGATGGCTTGTCTGGTGACAGTCACTTTTTTGTCTGAAGTGTTATATAGGTAATATCACTTCGTTTCCTTGGGATATCATACAAATATACACCTTGTGCCCTGGGCTGCTAGTTTGTTTCCTGGGAAGGCCTTAACAAACGCCTCTCATCCCTATACATGTGTGTGTGAAAAAGTGGGTTTCCTTCCATTCCATAACTCATATGGAATTCCATTTTCCGCCTTTATTGGTACTTAGTTTAATGTGTATGCTACAGTTTGTAATGCATATCCCCAAAAGGATAATGGAAGATCCACATGACTCATCATCGACCTCACCATGTATAACAAGGTGTGGTTCCTCCTTTCCCTAACACCGTTCCACTATGTTGTATAAGGAGGAGTGAGTTGAGATTGGATCCCAAACTCCTGTAGAAGATCAATGAACTCTTGGTTAATAAATCCTCCACCTCGATCCGATCAAAGCTTCTTTATCATCATACCAAATTGATTCTATACTTCATTATTAAATTCTATAAATATCTCTAAGGCCTCTGACTTATACCTCATTAAGTATACATATCCATATCTACTCAAATCATCAGTAAAAGTAATGACGTAAGAATATACACCTCTAGCTTCTACTGGAAATGGTCCACACACATCTGTGTGTACCAATCCTAGAATCTCTATGTCCCATTCACCTTGTCCAACAAAGGCATCTTGGTCATTTTTCCTTGTAAACAAGCATGACATCTATCAAGTGGTTTTATCTCAGCAGAGTCTAAATATACTTCTTTGTAGATCTTTGTCAAGTGCTTCTTGTTCACATGACCAAGACGGTGATGCCACAATTTGGTGATGTATGAGTCATGTGAGTTTGTTTCGTTATCGATTAACAACACTTGGTTTTCATAATTTAATAAATACAAAGAATTATTTAAATCTTTTATACCATAGCATAAATTGTTCTTATAAAAGAGACAAACCTTATTTCTAGACTTGAAAATAAATCCATCACTATCCTAACAAGATACATAAATTATTTTCTTGGTAACACTAGGCACATAATAACAGTTATGTAAAACTAAAATCATTCCAGTTAGCAATGAGAGGTGGTAATATCCAATAGCCAACGCATCCATCCTTGCACCATTGGCAGCTCGAAGATCCACCTATCCTCTAGAAATCTTCTTAAATCTACTTGGTTCCAGCATTTGAATACAGATGTGATACCCACAAGCTGTATCTAATACCAAATCTGTAGAAATGGAAATATTACACTCGATAACGAATGCACCATTAACATCCCCATCCATCTAGGTGCAGTTCCTCTTCTAGTGGCCCTACTTCCCACATGAAAAAAACACCACCTCCCGTTCCTTTCCCTGCCTCTAGATCTTCCCCTTCTTGGAGGGACGATGCTAGGGGGCTTAAGACCGTCTATAATTCTTTGGCACCATTGCATTGTCCTTCATTTTCTTGTTCACCATAAGGACTGCAGGTTTTTCACAACCCATGTCCTTGTCTACCTGGAAAATCAAGGTCAGAAGCACCGATAGAATCTTCTCATTGCCACTCATGGTATAATTTACAATGAAGCTAGAGAAGGTCTTGGGCAGTGATGATAGGAGGATATCTATATAAAACTCATCCGGGAATTTAATCCCTATGATGTACAGGTGTTCAATGTAGCCAATAAGCATGACTACATGAGGCCCAGCTGGCGCAGACTCTCTAGACATAGTTGTAAACAAAGCATTGGATATCTTAGATCTCTAATATCTCACCTTCTCTTGGTAGAGATCTTTAAGGTGAGACATCATTCTATACGTGTCCATGTTTTCATGTTTCTTTAAGAGCTCATTGGACATGGCCGATAGCATGAAACACTGGACATATTTTCCATTATCCATGTGTTTCATATAGAGAGATAATTCCTCATCACTGGACTCTTTCCCAGGCGCAATTGTAATTGGCTCTTCCAGCACATACAATTTCTTTTCGTGGCGAAGGATGGCACGTAAATGCCTCTTCCACTCATGGAAATATGTGCAGGTGAGAAGGTATTCCTTCTCGAGTATGATTCACAACGATATGTTTGAATTAATTTCATTGACATTTATAAAAATTAAGATGAGAAAAATTTTAGTACTTTATTACAAAAATGAGACAAATAAATAAATTAATACTTATTAGTCTCCCACTATTTTATCGAAATCCAATATCCCTCACCATTGGCTTCGGAATATTCTGTTTCATGAATATTATAGTGTAAAAGATCAATATTTCCCTTCACATTACCCCAACTAGGGCTGGTAAACCAACTTGAAGGGTTTCAGTTTGGAATTACAAATGCCAACTGCATTAACTCGCAGCTCCTTGATCGGCTGAGTGGACTCCCCAATCCTAAAATCCTTTTATTTTGGATTTCCTCAACCTTTGCCTCTTGGTCACACCAAGTCTTGCTGTGGGAGTCAACCCATGATGTGGAGAAAGTTATGTCAACCCAAAATCTAGAATTATAATTCCCCGATAATTGAAATCACCCCAACTAGGGTTGTTCAAGCACATTGAACTATGGTTCAATTCTAACCAAGATTATGGAAGGCTATACCGACTTAATATTTCATTGAGGGATTTTATCCTTATATGAAAATTTTAAATTTAATATATTTTATTACATGCTTTTTAATATTAAGTGGGATTTACTTAAGTGATTAACCATGTGAAAGATAATATTCACATATAACCCGGTTTTATTTTAGTTGCTTCTTGCATTCTTGTTTAATTCATTAATCGTGTAAATCGTGACAACACACCCACAATAAATAAACCATGCAACTGACAGAAATAAAATAAATGGTATGATCATGAGATTTTTCAATTGGTTAGTTTAACTAGTGGTTGATAAACTAACCCAAGACCTAGGGGAGAAACAACTTGAACCTTTTGGGTTCGTGTTTATAGCTTTCCACATGTCCACCATTGTATCTCCTTGGATTGGTTTCACGTTGGCTCTTGACTTGATCCGCCTCCAATAGCTTGGGAGCTCCAACCATTACATATGCATTTATCTCACACGCAGTTGAGGGGTAAAAAGGGGTTTTTACATAAAATAATCCTTGGGCACGTAGGCCCTACATATTAATGAGGAGATGGCTTACAGGACAACAAATTTTAATTTAAATAAATAAATTAAAAGAAACCATTCACATACAAAGGTCTCAGTCTAGCTCATGATCATCCATACATGTAACGATATTTACACATAAATAAAACTAGAATTCAATTCATTAATCATTCTTGTTTAAGATAAATCACACTCAAATCAATAAATTATCTTTAATTAATCAATCTTTTTATCTTAAACACTTTTCTGAACATCCTTGAGATTCTCATCCATCATAATTTTAAACAAATAAATTCATTTAAAATTATCCATGTAGGTAACATGTACCTTGGAGGAAACCCGGTGAATTCCCATCTATTACGCATATGTTAAATTAAACACATATATATAAAACACCTATCACGTGTTGTGCCAAAGATTTAATCATGCACTATGGTACACGTATCAAGGGTTTGTAGAATATAATAAAAAATTTTAATAAATCATCGTAATTTGGGTGAGTACACAGCATGTATTTCCGACTACACGGTGTGTACTATTCTTCACCATCCATCCGAATTACACGCCCTTAGACATGGTGTGTTAATGTACTTCAACAATTGTCGGATTACACGGCGTGTACAATGGGACACATGCAGTGTAGTTTCCGGGTTACACGGTTTCCAACCGGGCAGGCCGTGTACGGGGTACATGGTCAAACCCTAACCGGAAGGGACTACACACCGTGTTTTGTTGGACCACACAACGTGTAATACGGAAACTAGGTGCCACCTATTCTTGGTCAACACACAGTTTCATTAATGACTTAGATATGATCAATACACGGCCTGATTTGGCAGACCAGTCCCATGCATGAACCTAGACTACACGACGTGTACTTCCAAATACATGCCATGTATTCTGGTGTTGTCCGGCCAGAAACATTTGGATCCTCCGGATGAGTTCCTCAATTTTATTTTAATCAAAATTAAGAGAAAATTTTGTTTTTATGAGGTGAACTAGAAATGAGGGAGGAGGAACAAATATCAAGAATCATATTTCCAGAACGATTAAACTTGAATTGAAACAACTAAATTTTTAAATGCGTAAAACATCAATGAAAAACTAAATAATTATAATCAATGATATGACCCCTTTGATACCACTTGTAGGTTCCAGGCATAGCAGAAGCACGTTGGTGGGTTTTCCCAACTTTAATTTTAGTGTAAAACAACATTCAATCCGAGATCTGTCACGATATAAAACGCCTAATCTTCGGAATAGAAAGAAGAATGAAAAAGAAAAGAAGAGTCCTGGAACCATAGAGATGGGATCATCATATGTTGGTTATAATTAATTTAATTAATTCACAAGAATTACCTTGCTGGAGTTCTATTTTTGTTGATGTCTCCGGTAACGATCCAATGATCCATCGTCGTGTCGTAGAATATAAGGGTAGGATTCCTCATGTGGTTATCCACACGTGTTCCACGTATCTCCAGACATCACCGAAGGTATCTCTAGGTGCTAGCGCGGAAGAACCTTCACTTGTGATGTCCTCATTTGATCGCCTTGGTCTCTCGTTCTTGAGAGCGTTATTGGAGGAAGGATTTCTTTCTCCCTAGAAAGAATTCTCCAGAATTGTTGTGCACAACAATTGATTGGAAAATTGTTGGGGTTGTGAGGATATTTATAATCAGGTTTGAGGTCATAGAGTTATGACAATAAATAAATGTGTTATACGTTTTATTTATTTCATTAACTATTATTTAAATCCCCCATGTAGAATTATTAATTCCTTCACATGCGCCCACGCTGATTATAATTAATATCACAATAATGATATTATTTCCTCAAAATCCTGACTAGAAAAACTACAGGCCATGTCATAATTAATACACGGCGTGTACCTTTTTTTCTATAAAACTACACGGCATGTATATTTAATATACATGGCGTGTACCTTTATTTTCCACTTTCCATTATTTCCTCAACCTTATTTATTAGAACTTGAGTAATGGCTATTTATTTATTAAATAAATGTAACTGCACTACTCGCTAATAAATGTATTATTTCATCCATAATATATTCTCTCGAATAAATATTGTCAAAATAAATGCGATCAGTCATCCATAAATAATTATTAAACCACAGTCAAGAATAATCATTATTTAACTTGTAAAATTAATATTTAATTGAGATACACGGAAACACTTAGTGTGTGACCCTCCAGGCCTCTTTCTCGGTGGCATTAGGAGGAGCTTTCATAAAGTCCAAGGTTAGCATCTAGCGACACGCCAAGGCACCCATAGAGAATGAAGTTAACGCCACAATAACGTTTCACCTCCTACGAATGTTTTCTTTGTAATATAATCCCTCTATCTCGATATCTCGAATCAAGCGGGTTGCATGCTCATTCCATCAACCCATGTGCTCGATTATTCTTTCTTTGACTTTCCAGAATTGAACTCTCCCATACTTTACCATGGACATAGATTTATTTAGGCTATATAAATTCCATCAAAGGGCCTGAGATATCTACTTCCACTATGGAACGGAAGGGACAAATCCTTTCTCGCATTACCTATTAATGCGGTATTACTTGTGATTCACCCAACGTATCCTACCTCGGTGCGAACAATGTGTCATAACAGTTTTCGTCAATACATCTAAATGTGCGAGTTGTAATAACCATTAATAATAATCTTAAAGTCTAAGGACCAATACACACATCCATAGATATGAAAATCCAATGACACTATGAAATGTGGATTTCCAACTGGTGGGTCTCGTTCTCATAATATCCTCCTCGATATTACCTAGGGTTCACACCATGAGAAGGTGACTCAATGTTTTATGAGTCCTCGCCCCTAATGTCATGTATTATTTGTGTCCCTCAAATAAAATCATCAAGCCATAGAACATATATTCAAGAACAGTGTTATGGCACTTCTGGGTTCTCATCATAGCAGGGATCCGCTATGACCCATTAATGCAATAGCTGACCATATGACATTATCACATGCATTGACCCGCAGAAGAACAATAAAGATGTTATAAGGCATTTATTAATGAATAAAGTTCAATGTAGTTGTTTCTAGACCACCAACTCCAATATTAACTTCATGTTACTTTAAAAATAAATTATTATATGGACGATGCAAAAATTTATTATACACAATAGATAGTGTCTGATCTTTATTATATAGTTTAGTTCACCTACATTTTCATTTTTAGTGCCCTAGTTCTGTAATTTTTCACTCATAATATTTTCCCACCATCTAACACCATTGTTTATTTCTATTAATATCATTTCAATATCAATTCTAATTAGAATGTGGTACTTTTTTAACTGTGTTATTATTCATTTCCTTGGATTGAACTCATGAATTTTCCTAGAGTTGATTCATTATGTTGTTTACCACAAGGATGAGTTTTTTATTTCAGGTTATCGTATTTAGTTAGGATTATAATATAATCTTTATTGTGAAATGGGGATTTCTGCCAATCGCATTGGGACTATTCTTCAACATGGGTTGAAGTTGATTGTTCCTTCCGAACCCAATAAAAACATACATATCTATTACATGATGATTCATCCAGGGAATGTGATTTTTTTATATTTGAAGAATTCATTAAAACCCAATTGTATTATTCATCAGTTTTTATAGTTACTTAAGAACTCTGGCATGATGATTTTGGTTCATTGGATTTAAATTGGAGAGTTTCTTTAAACATTTGGTTCTCAAGACCATGTGATTAGGGTATATCGACATTTCCAGCATCTTAAAACGAATAAATTGTGTCTCCTAAGAACACTATCATAGAAACATCTTCTAACCCATCACGTGCCATGTGAATAAATGAATAATATTCAAGTCCCTCAACATGTTGTAATCTTTCCTAACATATTTTCTGAAATCGTCTTTGACCACTATGTTTTCTAATAGATGAATATTTAATTAGATACTTTTTAACTTTATATATATCACACATTTATTTGATTCAATGATTTCTACTACAACAAAACAATCTAATACACATAATTTGGATCTTATTATCTTATAATAATGGATTCATGACACTTAAATGGTGCTTTAACAATGGCCTTTTGGGGGTTCTAATCTCATACTTTTTGTGCATATGTATATTTAGTTAAATATTAATAATATAGAATCTACTAGGATTCATATGAATAAAAAATGGATGGATTCCAATAAAATGAAAATAGTTTGTATAAGTATAAAGTAAATGAGTTCATCATGTTTTCAAAAGATAATTCATATGACACATCTCAAATAATTTCACCACATATACAATGTTTTTTTAATGAATAATTAGTCTAAATGAGTTGGAATAACACTTGAACTATCATGAAATTGATCGATTAGTAAATGTTTTACTAAAAATGGGAAATGTTAATGTAGCTTGTGACAAGGATAAAAATATGTTTTATGGATCATATGATATAATTACAAGTGTAAACATTGAAGAGGACTGTATCGATTATAGAGTTATAAGTGTGATTGTAGATAATGATTGTATTAAATAAATGACAATGAAATTTGAAAATTAAATTCATGATTTCACAAAATTGGTTGAGAAGTGACAAAGTTTTTAAAGGATGTCAATATATATTATTTTTAATAAATATACAACATTTGTAGACATACTGAATCTATATAATATAAAATTAGAGAAATATGGGCTGAAACACATTTTACTAAACTATTTTATCTCTTAAATGGTATGTTTTCAAAAGATAATAATATTTTTTACTTAATTTATGATACTAACATATGATATATTCAATGTGTATGATATTTAAAATAATACATGCCTATTCCACATAACTATATACTATTACATAAGGATCATGGATCACTAAAAAATTTCTAAAAGTGTGCCATTTATCAATACAAGAAATATGAATCTGGTCATATGAAATTTTTATTTTACTTTCCAATCATTCCATGATTTTGGAACCAATATTGAAGTGAAGAAACTAACAGGCACAAAAAATGTCCAACATTTACAAGAATTAAATATGGAAAACATCATTAACCAAAAAACTCTCCTCGATGGAAGAAAATTAATAACAAATATCCCAAATTTGGAAACAAGCTGATAAACCTTCATATTGTGCTATATATAGATACAGTGAATCCTTTTATATATCTAAGAAGTAATCATTGTACATGGATTAGCATGTTGGTAAATTATAACTTTCCAATGAGATTATGCATTGAATGAAAATAAATTTTGTTATCTCTTCTTATATCAGGACCCAAATAACCGGGTAATGATATTGATGTTTATTAGGGTCCATTGATCAATGATGTGAAATTACAATGGGATTTAGGTGTTATGTTTTATGATGATTATAGAAATTAATAATTTGAATTTTGAAACATGTTTTCTTAGATAATATATGAATTTCAGGCATTGGGAAAAAATTTAGGATATATCACTAAAGGAACTCAGGGTTGTATCACTTATGAACATGTTACATAGTCAATTGTTTTCAAATATTTATTGAAGAATTTATTTCTAGGGAATCAAATATTTCTATCCCTATGACATAAATATCTATTTTGGATGAAATAATTCAATGGGAGTTCAGAAGAAGGTACAACACTGTCTTCACTAAAAGGTGATCAACTATTTTATAAATTAAAATATATGGTAATTACTTTTGGTTAAGATTTTTTGAAATAACCTAAAAAAACTAGTAGGTAAAAGATATTAGTTTGTTTTTGAATAACCATACTATAATTTATTTTATTTTATGAATTTTCATCATGTTATACATATGGAAAAAATAAATGTTGTAGATTAATTCCCACATTGATAAATGCAGAAAAAACAAAGGATGGAATGAAGACTAGGTTGGACATAATTGACATGGGGATATGGGAAGACTTGGCCTTGGTGAAGAGTTAAAAATGTATATTTCTTCCTCCATATACATAAACTCTATCAAGAAAAGAGAGATATATTTTTTTCAACTTCATGAACGAAATATTTTTTCTAGGAGGGTATTCATCAAATATAAATAATATCATTTTAATGACTGATTTACACTTAAAGAGTTTAAAATCACATGAGTGTCATGCTTAGATTCAAGATTTATTGTTTACATCTTTATGATGAATTTTTACCATGAATACCTTTCATACGTTGAAAAATATATTCTTATTTTTAAAATAAATCTGAAGTAAATTTTTAGACCTAGTGAAATTTACAGCAATATAAAACAAAATTGATATAATATTATGTGAACTAGAGATATTCTTACTGCTAGTATTCTTGGATATGATGGTTTACTTGATGATCACATGGAAATAGATATTCAACTAAGTGGTCATGTACATTATATATATATTTACCTGATTGAATGGTATATGATTATTATTAAAGGTTATTGGGAAAAATAAAAGTCAGTGAGAAGGTTCTTTTGTGATGAGATATGTCTGTGTTGTGGTCATTGAATTCTATATCAACTAACTATCTGGTCTGGTAATCATTGGTATATCGAAATATAATCCCCAATGAGGCTTGTGGGAAAATTAATTTCTAGAATATATGTTATCATAAATTCTAGAATATATTAGAAGTTTAATAATCATTACATTTTTCATAATAGTTTATATGTTTCAACATATTTTGAAACACACAAATTAATTATTAGGTACATGAATTCCAAAAGGGATGAAATATGAGTATCCAATACACATATTCTATAGTTTATAGGATGTTTTCAAGATAATATTTTAATAGTTTCAAATAAAAATATTGATTCTATTTAAGAATGATTAGATGGTTAGCCATGAGACCAAGTGTACATCAATTATCTCTTAATGGTTTCGTAATTAATTCCTACACATTCTATAAAAAATGTACATGATGAATGCAGTACCCTAGAAAATATTATAGTCACACTTGTGGACGAAGTGATGAAAATATTTTGTACAAATAATGGAAATTAAATTTATGTGAAATGGTCATAAATTTCAGTCATCAAAACATATGGGAGTTGGATTATACAATATTCAAAGTGATATTTTTTCTATGTGAGTGGGTTGATAACATGAGTGTACATAAAATAGATTAATTGAGTTTCATGAAAGTTTATTACAATAATTAATGGTACAGAGATGAACCATTTATAATGGAATCATAGGCAGTGCAAGTATTTTATAATCCAGATCCTACAAACTGAAAGTGGTCAATTGTGCTTTCATCGACCAAACCCACTAAAGGGTTATATTTTATCTTAACTGATATTGGCCTTTTCATTAGGATGCCACAATAATTTCACCATTATCCCAACATTTAACGGTTCATTAATGTCAGACAACACCATAATAAGAGGATTTGGATACTTGATAGAGGGGTTAAATCACTACAACCGTTTGAAAAAAGATAGTTCAATAATCATCTTTTTTAATATAAATTGAGTTAGAACATATTATAATATGTTCACTAATGCAATTATGTAATCTAAATTAAATGTTCTACCAATTTTTAATGTAATTACTTTTGCACATGTTGATGCTCTTAATCCTTAGAAACAATAGTTTTCTTAACCTGTTGATTCTACCGAAGAAGAGGAAAAAATATCCTACACATATTAGTGGTAAAATTCCATAGAAACAACATATTGATAATGTTGATGTAGAGAAAATGGTAAATTATGAATTACATTTGTCCCAAAAAAAGAGCACCATATAATGATGGTGTTTGAAAAAATTGATAGGACATGAAACAAAGCTGTCAAATTAGAGGTTGGATGGAATGAACCCCAACATCATGTTAACCCTAATAAAACCATGATCATTATATATAGACGGATCACTACTCAAATGTGTCTGATGATTGATTTAGATTCATGGAAAAGTTTTGTGACCATTCTTAATTCACTTGTTTTGGAATATATTAAGGTAATATTATGATATAATTCTAAATTTTACTGAAAACAAAATAATTAAACATTGATATACTAGTCATTATGAAATGCATAGTGATTTAATATTAGAGGAATGCCAAATTAAATTCATAATAATTCTCTCTAGAAAAGATAATAGAGATTTTTAGATTGTTCTTTTGAAGTATCATATTAATGATTTTGAAGGGAAAATAAACTTTCACCAACAAAAAATATTTGCACACATGATAGACCAAAAATATGGAATGAATTTCTTGTTCTTTATGAGATGATAACTTTTCAATTACATTTCTATTGGTAATAAATTCCATTAAAATATGACTATTAATAACTTTGATTAGGAATTTATAATTTATCAAACTAGAACTATGTCATGAAAATAAGAAACATGTAGCAAAACCAACGTACCCCTACACTAGGGAAAGGATGGGGTATACTTCACTTGAAAAAATTGGTACATTTTTAAAATATTTAAAAGTAATTTTATGTGACATGAAACAGAGATTTAATTATGTTATTTTATTTGTATATAGATTAATGAATCGAAATCCAAATCCACTTTCATCCCATAGTATGCACTATAACACCCCGAGATTTTATGAAAAGTATTCTTTTTAATTTCATTAATGTCTTGTGTTGTACGCTACACCAAAAGGAGCTTGCACAACACGCATCGTTGACTTGACTTGTATTACACGCAATCGTGACCTTCCTCGATAGCGTGTGTAGTACGCAATAACGAGTTTCACTAAACAACAACATGCTATTAAAATATTATTAAAACTAGCCGTTTTGAATAGTAATAACCACTTTTTTGAAATTTTTTAAATTTTATTTTTCAAAATGGACTTCATTTTTGGATTCAGAATATCGAAATTAGCTTAGGGTGAAATTTTGGTAATTTTTGGATAACTTTCATATTTTGATGAATAGTGAAAATTACTAAATTTTAATTAAAAACAACTTATTCAATCAAAATAACTAATAGTGATAAATTACTAATTTGAGTGGTTTTAAAGTATATTTAGAATATATTTTTACAATTTAATAAAATGTTGGTCATTGGATGTAATTTCACATTTAAACCAGACATAAACAAGTGTCAATCTTTTGATAGTTATTATCTCTTAAGAACACGCTATTTGTTTTGACGACGGGAATTAATTTTTAAATTAATTAATGCAACTTATTTGTTATGAATTTGGTAAAATAGACATCATTTTTGAGTTTATAATATCAAATATATCTTAGGCCTAATTTCTGGTATTTTTTTGGAAACTTTCATTTTTTTGATGAATAGTGAAACCAGTAAGTGGTAGTTAAAAAAAAGAATTTTTCATAAAACATAATTTTATCGCTTCTGTGAGTGGAATTTCATAAATCCGAGAGACACGGTTGATGTCAGTAAGTAAAATGTGGTTCAATGAGATAAAAATAATTTTTTGTGAATAGTAACCTTTTTACTTTTATTTACCACGGTTAAAAGTAAATTGGGTAATTAAGGGTAAAAATGATATTATTATTACCCTAACAATGTCCTAATTCTATTGGACAAGTGTAATTCGACCAAAAACAACCTTAGAAATAAAATATGACCATTTAGGCCCACATGGATTAGATTAGGATATTTATTATTAATTTATTTAAAGAAGGGTTAAAATAGTTAAAATCAAAGTATAATAAGTATATCATTTTTAATATAGAGATATACATAAGATAAATTCTACTATAAATATTCATTAGAAAGATAAACAGATTTCCTACATAATGATATTTTATTTGTAATTTTTAGACGTTATATAATTTAATTTATTTATGACAAAAATATGATGCAGTAATTATCTTATTAATGAAATATTGACATAATTGATGTTATAAATACCCAAATAAATATAATTTGAGACTTTTTATGCATTCCACTAATTTTATAGGTCAATATGACATGTTAGTATTGATTTAAATAACTTTTTTAGAACTAATAATTCTATTATGATTTTCAAAAAAATCAATTTCTAAATAGTGTCAAAATTGACATAAAATAGTTTTCAAAAGAAATATTATATTATTAATTGTTATTTATTCCTAAAAATCTAAGGTTAGGAAAAATGACATATCTAAGGTTATATATATTAATAATTAAGAACTTGGGGTTCGTTTGGCTTGTTATAGTAAGTTTATTAACCTTATAGTGTAAGAACACAAAAAGACACGGTAAAAGTACAATTATCTAACTTAAAGATAAATATAAATGATAAGGCTAAAATAGGAACCTAAACATGTCTAAATTCTATTTGATGACAGTATGTCGACCCATCCCCACCTTAGTTTCAAAATAAATCAATATGGAGCTATTTAAACCCGAATTTGGCATTATAATAAAATAATATTTTTAGTTTCCCAAAGGTGCCTCTCTCCTCCCTTGTAAAAGGGCACCTCCTCCCCCTCTTCCTCACACCACTTTGAGCATTCAAGCTCGGCCAACCCCTACCAAATTCTCTTTTCCACTTCCATAGATACATCCTAGAGGTCCTGGTCTTCCTCAAAGACCAATTTTAGTGCCCTAAAAGGATATCTCAAAGAGCCGCATCAATGAAGAGGAAATGTCCGTTATCGATTCTTTCAAATTTATTTCTTCTTCCACTTATTCTTCTTAGGTTGTTTCATTTTGAAGTAATAAAATCAGTATCACACGTATACTGATATGTTATTATAAGTATGAAACAACCCTATTTCACCATCTATCCATCCTACGGAAAACGAAATCACCACACGTCTGTACATACAGAATACCGTCTCCACGCCATGGTGTAATCTATTTTCCACCACCACCATACATGGATGGGTATAATGGTGAAAATAAATAACTATATATGATTATTGTAAAGTGGTATTAATTCTGAAATAATATTCATACACTCTAATACAATTCCACGATCATGAGAATGATATCATCGCTCGTGCGTACGTACGGACTACCGTCTCCACGACGTGATGAGATTCATTCTCCACGTTAACCATTCATGAATGATTATAAAGTATATATAATAAGTAATCATGAAATATATGACATAATAATGATACTGGATTTATGTGTATATATATTTATGTCATCTACTTAATTCCATTGAACTCAATAAGGAAACGAAAACAGCGTTCATGCGTACGTACGACCTACCGTCTCCATGAAGGGTGTATTTCTTTCCATTTAATGATCTATTATATATATGTATATTCTGAATATATATTATATAAATCATGTTTTATATTCTGGAATTAAGTAATCATGAACTAAGTAATCATATGAATAATTACAAGCCAAAACACGGATGACAAATGAAACGATTTTACCCAAAACGCTCTTTAACATGAAATTTACAAAAGAACGGGTAAAATAAAGTCATAAGTGAACCATATATGATATCATAACAATGAGTATTATTCTGGAATAAGTCAATGACATTATATAAATCATTATACCAGAGGTTCGGACACTTATGAAGCAAATCAGACCTATGGTAAGGGAAATATCACAATCTCATTTTTTTATCCGAGATTGTTTATACTTTGAAATTTACTGAGGTGTATTTTATCATCCACATCCATTTTACTCAATATGTAATATTATTTCCATCCACCTAAAATTGTTTAAATCCAATTTTACCCTTCGGTGAGTTTTTAGTAAAATATATGAAAGGAATATTTTGTCGTTTTTTGTACGAGGCACTTTTTGACTTTTCCGAAAAAAGTATGAGAAGAATGTTTTTTTAAATTATATGGAATAAATGGATTTTTAAAACATTATTTCTAAGAAGATTCCTTTACAAGTTTTCAAGTTTATTTTTAATCAACTTCTTTTAGTTTAAAATATTATAACATGTTAAGAAAGGAAATTTTTTTTGAATGGATATTTTCCTCAAGAATGCAGTTCAAGTGTTTTATCAAAATTATTTTCCATCTAAGATAATATAGGGTTCTGTTTCTATCCCTATTATTACATGGATTTGATTATGTTGTGATGGAATTATTTTTATGAATTTCTTTATCTTATATGAATTGTTTTATGATGTCATGATGTTTAAGAATCCCATTTTTATTACATGGGTTATGCAGTGATGTATGATTTATGATTTTGTGGCACACATAAGAATGGTATCATTATGAGATGGGTTGGACCTATATCGCCCTCCAATGCATTGGGTAAAGATTTTATATCTCATGAGATAGACATGGCTAGAACGACAGGTTAAACCGGTTCAGTGAAACAGGACTGAAACGAGGAGTGAACTCGGTTCAGATATGGTATTTGTCCACTAAGATAGTCTTGGCAATGAATCGTGACTAATAAGAAATGATTATCTATGATTATGAGTGTATGCCATAAAGTTTCGTGTTTTATGTTATGATTATTGGGATTACATTTCACTACTCTGGTTTATCCCATGTTATGATATTATGATCTCTTTTGCAGGATAAGATTTCCAAAATGTTATATTCTTTTGAATATGATGTGGTTGATATTTCTTTTATTTACCCTTACTGAGCATTTTATCTCACCCTTTTATGTTTTCTTTTCCCCATGATATAAAGAAATGTTTTAGGTAAAAAAGGAAGATCTTTATGGGAGGTTTTGAAGATCATTCACTATGATTAGAAGATTATATCCTGAGTTTCCAAAGACACTAAACTATTACGGTCCTTGTGTGTGTGTTTTTGTTATGTACTAAGTATTCCGCAAAATAAATGTAATGTACATGTACGTTAAGCTTAGGGTCTCTACAGTTGGTATCAAAGGAATGGTTTTGTCAACCATTGGAAACTAGGATGTGAGAACTTTAGTGAGATCCCTAGAGATATTTCTAAGGTATGTTTAGGGATGTCCCTAAGGTTAAGTATAAGTATAGGTTATAGTACTAGAATTACGGTAACCCAAGATGTTAGATATTGAAGGTACTCCCCCTTTATTATGTTGTTTTACCTAGCGTGATTTTTTCCTCTCGCACTATTCTTTTTGGGTTTTAGATGATGGCTGGAACCTGAAGGAACCGTGTTGATCAATGTAATGGACAATGCAATGATTGTCCTCCTGAAAAAACAAATGTCATTAGAGATGGAGTGAAAAATCCTATTGCTATACTTACACAAGCTATGAATCATTCTGGACTTCCAAATGAGCATATAAGGGAACAATATTCTATTGAGTCCTTTATGAGGCAACGTCCACCTTCTTTCAGTGGGTCTTCTGATACAATTGTTGTTGAACAATGGATTAGTACCACTGAAAAGATATTTTCCGTTCTTCAATGTTCTGAACATGATAAATTCATCTTAGCAGTATATCGTTTGGAAGGTGAAGTTGATCAATGGTGGAATCTTATCAAGAATACGAGGCCAAGAGATGAAATTGAGTCCATGGAATGGGATGAGTTCAAGAACTTATTTTTCAATAAGTACTTCCCTCGTATTCTTCGAACAAAGATGGAGAAGGAGTTTCTTGAACTAAAGCAAAAGGATGATGAATCTCTTGGTGTATACGAAGTGAATTTTACAAGGCTTGCAAGGTGTGCATCTGTCTTTATCATCCAAACTGAAAGTAAAGTTGATCGATTCTTCAGTGGCTTAAAACCAAATCTTCGAAGGGCATTAGCTATAAGAGACTTCAGTAGCTATGAAGAAATTGTGTGATGTGCTATTAAGGTAGAAATGGAAGTTGATGTTACATATTCATCTCATGGTTTTGACAAGAAACGAAATATGGAGTTCAAGAAGAAATCTCACAATAATGGTGAAAAGAATATGAATGTTTCCTTATGCTCAATGTGTGGAAAGAATCATGGTGAAGATTGTCTTAAAGGGACTAGAAAATGTTTTAAGTGTGGAAAATAAGGTCATCGAGCAGATGAGTGTCGAAGTAATGGAAAAATGGTTTCTAATGATGTGAATAAATAGAAGACTGCAGAGAATGCACCACCAACACTTCAATGCTTCAAGTGCAAGGAAATGGGGAATTATGCTAATAAATGCCCTAATCTAAGGGTTAGTTATGATCGACATGAGAAACCGCTTAAGGAAAAGGAAAAAGGGAAGTCACATGTGATCACTATTGGCGATGTTGAATATGACAACGATGTGGTGGAATGATTAAGTGTTTATGTAATGGGATTCCAAAATAATGTTGTATATAGTATCATGGAATATTAGAATATTTATGTATTGGTCTATTGTGGTATTTAGTAATTTTATAGTATCCGTAACCATGGAAAGTGATTGAGATATTTTTGGAAATAAGATGATGTGCACATAATGAAGGGAAAATGAGAAAATGAAATGTTTAACAGTATTCATGAGCTCATGATTGATATAAGGACTAAGTGATATCATGGTTTGATTATAAAGAATTTTGAGGATTTTGGTTTGTGGAAAGTGTTAACTTTTAACTGCATTCTTGTTTTCACTATGGTTCAATGGGTATTCATTCTTCAAGAGAATACATGATTAAGGTATTCACATATTTGTAATTTGACCAACAAGATATATCTTGTGATATAAAGGGATAAATTATGGCATTCACGTGACTGTTATGTGACATTTCAAGTAATCATTTTCTTTATACTATGAGCTTGGACCGAAGTATTTTAGATAAGCCTAAAGATTGGAATGCATTATGTTGGACATAAGTTAGGATATAACTTTTCTCAATATTATTGATGTGATGTTATAGTAATATAGCTTTAGAAAAAGGACAACCTTTAGGACATGCGACATCCCATCGCATCGGACAAGGCTGTGGGAATCGAACCCACAACCGAAGTGTGACTGGCCTTTTTCGCCTACCACTGGCCTACAAGAAGTCCCTGTTTAGTAGAAACTAGTTTTATTATATTAAGCATTATGATATAATAAGTATAAGTCCATTTTAGGAACCATATATGATTAATCTCACTATAGATGGACTTATGTATTTTTTTGATAACTTTTGTAACCTTTTGTTTGAGACAGATGGAATGACCCATCATTCTATCACATGATCTGCTAAAAAATCATGAATGAAAAATTTAATTTTATTTCCTTTATATATGATGTGGAAATTTTCCAAAGAACGACTAACAGTGAGACTACACAAAAATCACGAAAGTATTTCTTCTAATTCCAATTTCATCAACTTTAGGGGAAATGATCTTGAAAACCAAAAATGTTGTCCTACTGCTCTTATATCTGATGAATCAGATGTTACCTAAGATCGTCACAAATTTATGGATTTATTATTTCTGGATTTTCCATAGCCATGTTCTCTACCACTCTCCATTAGAACATGATGATTAGATTTCTCTTCCATATCCATATTTTCACCTATGTGGAAACCTAGTGATTAGTTTATTTGGGTAACCATTACATTTCATACTTTTGTTTTTAAAGATTGGTTTTGGTATTCTTTTTTACGATGTGGGTTTCTATTAAGGAATCTTTCGAGTAGTAAACCATTTATAACCCCGACAAATTTCGAGGGTGAAATTCATTTTAAGGGGAGTAGAATGTAACACCCCGAGATTTTATGAAAAGTATTATTTTTAATTTCATTAATGTCTTATGTTGTACGCTACACCAAAAGTAGCTTGCACAACACACATCCTTGACTTTCCTTGTATTACATGCAATTGCGACCTTCCTCGATAGGATGTGTAGTACGCAATAACGAGTTTCACAAAACAACAATATGTTATTAAAATATTATTAAAACTAGCCGTTATGAATAGTAATAACCACTTTTTGAAATTTTGTAAATTTTATTTTTCAAAATGGATTTCATTTTTGGATTTGGAATATCGAAATTAGCTTAGGGTGACATTTTGGTAATTTTTGGATAACATTCATATTTTGATGAATAGTGAAAATTACTAAATTAATTAAAAACAACTATTTCAATCGAAATAATTAATAGTGATAAATTATTAATTTGAGTGGTTTTAAAGTATATTTAGAATATATTTTTACAATTTAATACAATATTGGTCATTGGATGTAATTTCACATTTAAACCAGACATAAACAAGTGTCAATCTTTTGATAATTATTATCTCTTAAAAACATGCTATTTGTTTTGACGACGGGAATGAATTTTTAAATTTATTAATGCAACTGATATTTTTTTAATTTGTTAAAATATACATCATTTTTGGGTTCATAATATCAAATATAGCTTAGGCCTAATTTCTAGTATTTTTTTGGAAACTTTCATTTTTTTGATGAATAGTGAAACCACTATGTGGTAGTAAAAAAATGAATTTCTAATAAAACATAAATTTACCACTTCTGTGAGTGGAATTTCAAAAATCCGAGAGACACGGTTTATGTCAGTAAAGAAAATGTGGTTCAATGAGATGAAAATATTTTTTGGTGAATAGTAACTTTTTACTTTTATTTACCATGGTTAAAATTAAATAGGGTAATTAAAGGGAAAATTGTTATTATTATTACCCTAACACATGTCCTAATTCTATTGGACAAGTGTAATTCGACCAAAAACAAACTTAGGAATAAAGTATGACCATTTAGGCCCACTTGGATTAGATTAGGACATTTATTATTAATTTATTTAAAGAAGGGTTAAAATAATTAAAATCAAAGATTAATAAGTATATAATTTTTAATATAGGGTTATAAATAAGATAAATTCGACTATAAATATTAATTAGAAATCTAAAAAGATTTCCTACATAATTATATTTTATTTGTAATTTTTAGACGTTATATAATCTAATTATTTATGACACAAATATGATGAAGTAATTATCTTATTAATGAAATATTGACATAATTGATGTTATAAATACCCAAATAAATATAATTTGAGACTTTTTATTAATTAAACTAATTTTCTAGGTTAATATGACATTTTATTATTGATTTAAGTAACGTTTTTAGATCTAATCATTCTGTTATGATTTTCAAAAAAATCAATTTCTAAATAGTATCAAAATTGACATAAAATAGTTTTTAAAACAAATATTATATTATTAATTGATATTTATTCTTAAAAATCTAAGGTTCGGCCAAATGACTTAGATAAGGTTATATATATTAATAATAAACAACTTGGGGTTTTTGTGGCTTGTTATAGTACGTTTATTAACCTTATAGCGTAAGAACACAAAAATACACGGTAAAAGTAAAATTATCTAACTTAATGTAAAATATAAATGATAAGGATAAAATAGGAACCTAAAATTGTCAAAATTCTATTGGATGAGAGTATTTCGACCCATCCCCACCTTAGCTTCGAAATAAATCAATTTGGAGCTATTTAAAACCGAATTTGTCTTTATAATAAAATAATATTTTTAGTTTTCCAAAGGTACCCCTCTCCTCCCTTATAAAAGGGAACCTCCTCCCCCTCGTCCTCACACCACATTGAGCCTTCAAGATCGGACAAACCCTGCCAAATTTTCTTCTACACTTACATAGATACATCCTAGAGGTTCTGGTCTTCCTCAAAGACCAATTTTAGTGCCCTGAAATGAGATCTCAAAGAGGCGCTTCAAAGAAGATGTAATGTCCATTACCGATTCATTCAACTTTATTTCTCTTCCACTTCTTCTTCGTAGGTTGTTTCATTTTGAAGTAATAACATCAGTATCACTCATATACTGATATGTTATTATAAGTATGAAACAACCCTATTTCACGATCTATCCATCCTACGGAAAACGAAATCACCGCACGTGCGTACGTACAGAATACCGTCTCCACGCCGTGGTGTAATCTATTTTCCACCACCACCTTACATGGATGGGTATAATGGTGAAAATAAAAAACTATATATGATTATTGTAAAGTGGTATTAATTCTTAAATAGTATTCATACACTCCAATACAATTCAACGATCATGAGAACGATATCATCGCTCATGCGTACGTACGGACTACCGTCTCCACGACGTGATAAGATTCATTCTCCACATTTACCATTCATGAATGATTATAAGGTATATATAATAAGTAATCATGAAATATATGACATAATAATGATACTGGATTTATGTGTATATATATGTATGTCACCTACTTAATTCCATTCAACTCAATAAGGAAACGAAAATAGCGTTCATGCGTACGTACGACCTACCGTCTCCATGAATGGTGTATTTCATTCCATTTACTGATCTATTATATATATGTATATTCTGAATATATATTATATAAATTTTGTTTTATATTCTGGAATTAAGTAATCATGTTCTAAGTAATCATATTAATAATTAAAAGTCAAAACACGGACGACAAATGAAACGATTTTACCCAAAACGCTCTTTAACATGAAATTTACAAACGAAAGGGTAAAATAAAGTCATAAGTGAACCATATATGATATCATAACAATGGTTATGATTCTGGAATAATTCAATGACATTATTTAAATTATTATATAGGAGGTTCAGACACTTACGAAGAAAATCGGACCTAAGGTAAAGGAAATATTGCAATCTCATTTTTTTTATCCGAGATTGTTTATACTTTGAAATTTACTGGGGTGTATTTTATCATCCACATCCATGTTTCCTCAATATGTAATATTATTTCCATCCAACTACAATTGTTTAAATCCAATTTTACCCTTCGGTGAGTTTTTAGTAAAAGATATGAAAGGAATCATTTATCGTTTTTTTGTATGAGGAACTTTTTGACTCTTCCGAAAAAAGTATGAGAAGAATGTTTTTTTAACTTATACGGAATAAATGGATTTTTAAAACATTATTTCCAAGAATCTTCCTTTACAAGTTTTCAAGTTTATTTTTAATCAAATTCTTTTAGTTTAAAATTTTATGACATATTAAGAACGGAAATTTTTTTTGAAAGGATATTTTCCTCAAGAATGGAGTTCAAGTGTCGTATCAAAATTATTTTCCATCTAAGTAAATATAGGGTTCTGTTTCTATCCATATTGTTACCTTGATTTTATTATGTTGTGATGGAAATATTTTTATGAATTTATTTATCTTATATGAATTGTTTTATGATGTCATGATGTTTAAGAATACCATTTTTTTACATGGGTTATGCAATGAAGTATGATTTATGGTTTTGTGGCACACATAAGAATGGTATCATTATGAGATGGGTGGGACCTATATCTCCCTACAATGCATTGGGTAATGATTTTATATCTCATGAGATATACATGGCAGGAACGGCAGGTTAAACCAGTTCAATGAAACAGGACTGAAATGAGGAGTGAACTCGATTCAGAAATGGACATTGTCCACTAAGATAGTCTTGGAAATGAGTCTTGACTAATAAGAAATGATTATCTATGATTATGTGTGTATGCCACAAATTTTCATGTTTTATGTTATGATTATTGGGATTACATTTCACTACTATGATTTATCTCATGTTATGATATTGTGATCTCTTTTGCAGGTTAAGATTTCCAAAATGTTATGTTCTTATGAATATGATGTGATTGATATTTCTTTTTTTTTACCCTTACTTAGCATTTGAGCTCACCCTTTAATGTTTTCTTTTCCCCAGGATATAAAGAAAGGTTATAGGTAAAAAAATGAATATCTTTATGGGAGGTGTTGAAGATCTTTCACCACGATTATAAGATTATATTCTGAGTTTCCAAAGACACTAAACTATTACGGTCCTTATGTGTGTGTTTTTGTTATGTACTAAGTATTCCGAAAAAGTATTGTAATGTCCATGTACGTTAAGATTAGGTTCTCTACATGCACTATGAAAAGAAGCACATGAATACAAATACGGGAAACTCATATATAAAATCACACAAAAAGTGTGCGAAGCATGTCTAAATATAATTTTTTTTAAATTTGTATTACATAACCATGTTTACTAATTTTCACAAATTTTATACCTAACATAGACATAAGAATCATCACCAGTTGTACCCAATGAACAGCTACTAATACTGGCCTTCAAGCATCTAGAACAATATGGATGCTTTAGAAGGTATAGTTTTGGGGGTTTAACCCAAGATATATTTTGATAAAAGAAATTAATAGGGGGATAAAAAAATAAAATGGATGAAATTAATACATTATTATATTCTATTTATGAAAAACATTGTTTTCTGTCCGAGTTGTTATAAAATTTTATAAGAAGGAATAAAAAAGAAGAAACAACTAAAAAATAATATGAGAAGATCCACCCAACCCCCACCCCTACTAGCTTTGAGGTGAACCATTCCCCTCAAATTGATTTCTTAGATGAGGTAATCATTATTATTATAATTGATTCTATGAAATGTGAATTATTCAGACACTGATACATTTCTTGCACTAATATTCTATAGGGTGATAATGATTGTGATTTTTATATACCAACACCCACCCATAACCTTATTTTTTTGGGGTAATGTATATAATATCCAAGGAGATATTCTACATAAGAAATAACTTCCAATAGGATGTGCGAGAGTAGGGATTCACATTGATAACAAGTCAAGCACCGAGTTACTTACTCCAATTGATGATGTTGATATTCATATGGTCTAACTTTCTATTCTAACATTCAAGGAATGGTCATTTGATCTTGTAAAAAATATTTTTCAATGGAGAGTTATTCCTTTTCTATTTATTTTTTTATTAAAAAAAATTAAAAATTAATTAAAAATTGCTAAACCGATGAATCTTATTACATGCGGACAAAAGAAGGGGGTAAAATAGAAGTCCAAATAATTATTATCTAAAGGATCAAACAAATAATTGGAAATATATAAATAAAGTACCTTTAACCCACTTATTCCACTACTACATTTATTAACCATAACGTCATATGTAGATACAACATTAAAATGGGGTGATAAGATCACAATTTATTATGAAAAATATATGTATAAAGAGGCCATTAGAGACTATATTGTTCTTGAGAATATAAATGTATTGATTAAGTATGAATTCCTAAGAGTATTATTTAAAAATTAATAAATGAGCTTTATTTTCATGAGTTTAATGTCCCATAGCTGATATACTATGTTAATTATGATTAAACAATATTTATAATTTTTACAGCAATATATATATATATATATATAAACTATATAATGGGAAACCCTATTAATTGATATTTGGAATTATTATCCCTCACATCACTTCTACATAAGTATTATCATTTTAAATAAATTAATATTAAGTAATAATAGAAAAACTAGTCAGAATATTTGAATGTAAACGTACATATGACAAATAATTATTAATACCCACGATGTAGGAGTAAAATTTATATTTAAATCATATCAAATATATTTTCAATACTTTCATTAAATTTTAATTTTTAATTTTTAGGAATAATTAGTTACTCATTATAATCAATTTTTATGCTCAAAATATTTATTTTCTGAATTCAATGTGTAGATGCCCAATAAATTAAATAAAAGTGATGAATTTTGTAAATTTATAATAAACTATATGAAATATTTTACAAATAAACTTCAAATTATACATTCTATATTAATTTTAAATTTAAATTATGTTTTGATAGTATGATGTTTAGATGTATTCAAAATCATCACATTAGGATAGTCCATTGGAAAAAAATCCAAGCAACAGCTGAAAATAGATAATTATTATTGTATATATCATAATGTTATACTATAAATACATATATATATATATAAATTTTTATTTTAATCAATGTTTTTATCATTCCTAAAACAGACAAATAGAGAAGATATTGGTTATCATGTTCACACATTTATGAAAGATGTTGTATTCCAAAAACAAACTAGCTTTCTCGAAGAGGTATTTACAATGATAATTAAAATTTCATTTAAATATTTATCAATCCTCTATTAATTTATATATTTCTAGCACTATCAGGACAACCGAAATACCTCATTAAAAGTGGAAATAAATATGATTATAAATTTATGGGTTGAATTCATTTTGAGAAAATCTAAATCAATATCATGAATTGATGACATCATATTACTTTTTTGTTAGTTTTTTTATCATTTTATGTAAAATTTTAGTTAACTTTATTATCATTTTATCTTGTAAATATTTTGTTAATTTTAAGAGAGATCATGAATAAATTAATTTCCCTCTAAAGATTATGCAGTCATGATGATGCAATTCAATTTCTATTCTTTAACACATTCACCATTTTGTGTTATCAAACAATAATATTTTTAGATAAACCCAAATTTTAAATTCATTTAAGAGTAAAAAGATATGGTGTGATATGAAGGAATCAACTAAAACTCAATATGATACACGATATTCTATGTATGACTTGAAGTGTCTATTTTTTGTTTATAATACATTTTAGATCAAAAGACAGATCACATACTCAAAACAAAGAAAATACATTGAAATTATTTTCATACTTTATAAAAATGATATATAAGTCATTTGTAATTTATATGAATCAACCAAACCTAAATCTGATACATGGTGTGTTCTGTTTGACTAAGAGTGTGTGTTTTTCATTTAAAATTTACATTTTGATTCAAAAAACACATCACATGCTCAAAACTAAGAAAAAATTTAAGATTTTTTTGATACTTTAGGAAAATGATCCATAAATAATTTTTGACATATTTGAATCATCCACACCTCAAATAGATACACAATGTGTTTGGTTGGACTCGAAGCATATATTACCAATTTAAAATTAACAATTTAATTCTAAATTAGTGTCACACACTAAAATCTGAGAAACTATAATTGGATTATCTTGATACATTATGAAAATGAATCACAAGTTATTTGTAACCTGTGTCTGAAGTAGTCACACATAGAATTGACACACTATGTGGTAGGTATGTCTCAAAGTATGTTATTTCATTTTAATTATTCATTGCAATAAAAAATGAACAAAATCAAAACTTCCAAAAGGCATTTGGACTATTTTGATGCTTTAGGAAAATAATCTATAAGTGATTTTTAATGTGTAATAATAAAATAAATGTTAATATGACACATGGTGTGACCAATATTACTCAAGGTGTGTTTTTATTTAAAATTGACACTTTAGTTCAAAACACATGTTATATTCCAAAAACTGATCAAACACAGTCACATTATTTTGATAATTTTGGAAAATTAACGATAAATAATTTATTAAGTATAGGAATTATCCACACCTAAATTTGAAATATAGTGTGCCCGATATGACTCAAAAAATTTATTATAAGTTTAAAATGAAAATTTCTGGTCAAAACTTATTCCACTCACATAAAATTGATAAAACTATGATCTGATTATCTTGATTGTTTAGGAAAATGATATATAATTCATATATGTTGTCTAGGAATCAACCAGACATCAATCAAACACATGATGTGACTGCTATGACTCAAAGTGGCTATTTTCAATTTTAATTCACATTTTAATATAAAAAGGCATATACACAAGAATGATAAAATATATTAATATGGTTTTGATACTTAAATAGTATTATTGATAAGTCATATATGATATGTAGGAATAAATCACACATGAATCTAATACAGGATATGATTAGTAAGATTGAATGTGTGTTTTAATTTTAAATTGACATTTTAGTTCAAAACACAATTCACATAATAAAAACTAATAAAACACATTTTTATTATTTTGATAACTTAGTAAAATGATCCTTGATTCATTTTTGATGTGGATAAAATAGGTGAACCTCAATCTAATACAGGGTGTGCTCAGTATGACTCCAAGGTTATGTTATCATTTTAAAGTTGAAATTTTAGTTTAAAACATGTGACACATATTAAAATCCATGAAAATTCTCTTTGATTTTCCGGATAATTTATAAAATACTTCATAAATCATTTTTTAAAACAAAGAATATATTTCACATCAAACTAATACATGATGTGATCGGTACGACTCAAAGTGTGTGGTTTCAGTTTAAATTTTCATTTTAATAAAAAATTCATGTGACATACTCAAAAGAATAAAACATATTCATATTGGATTCATAATTTAGGATAATGAACCTTGATTCATTTTTTATTTTTAAGAATTAATTGATCATCAATATGAGGCCTGATATGAGAGGTATGACTGAAATTATGTTATTATTTAAAATTGGTATTTTAGTTCAAAACATACATCAAATATTGAAAATGGGGAAAATGTATTTGGGTATTTTTAATACTTTAGGGAAATGAATCTTAAATTATTTTTTTGACATGTGAAAATCAGTTGCGCCTGAAGTGGATATGTAGTGATACCGATATGACTGAATGTGTATGTTATTAGTTTAAAATTGAAATTTTGGTTCAAAATGTGTGTCATACATTGAAAATAAATAAATAATTCTTGGATTATCTTGATACATTATGAAATAAATTCACAAGTCATTTATTTTGTCTAAGAATTATCCTTACCTCGAACCAATACATGATGTAATAGGTATGACTCAAAGTGTGTGTTTTTTGATTAAATTGAAATTTTAGTAAAAATGAAATTTGACAAAATAAAAATAAAGAAAACCCATTTGGATTATATTTAACCTTTATGAAAATGATAAATTGGTCTTTTTTATGGGTATTAATTAACTGCATGTCGATCCAATGCACGATGTGACTGGTATGACTCAAAGTGTGTCTTTTTATTCTGAATTGACATTTTTTGTTCAAAACACATGTCACATACTAAAAAAATAAAAATGAATTCAAATTAGTTAGATAAATTATTACAATTATCTCTAAGTTATTTGTGACATGTTTAAATAATCACCACCTAAGTCATACACACGATGTACTCATTCTATCTCAATGTCACTTTTATTAGATAAAATGTATATTTTAGTTTAAAATGTACCTCACTTACTAACAACAGTTCAAAACACTCAGATTGTCTAGATTCATTATGATAATGATTTCTATGTAATATTTGACATGTTTCAGTTACTCTCACATCAAACTAAACCATCATGTGATAGGTATGATTCAACATGTATTTTTAATTTTAAAATGATAATTTAGTAAAAACACATGTGAGAGGCGCAAAACCATGAAAAATCATTTGGATTATTTTTATACATTAACAATATTATCCATAATACATTTGTGACATGTGTGATTAAATAACACATCAATTAATTACAGTGTATGACTGGTATGACTCCAAGTGTTTATTTTTATTTAAAATCAACATTTTTGTTAAAAACAAATGTCACATACTCAAAAACAAGAAACCACATTCAAATTGTTTTTATATATTAAGTAAATGATCCATATGTTCTTTTAGACATGTATGAATTAACCAATCCTTAATTAGATACACATTGTGTCTAGTATGGATCAAACTATGTGTTTTGAGTATAAGAATAACATTTTGGTTCAAAACACACATGACATACTCAAAAACGTGAAAACACATTCATATTGTTCTGATAGGTTATATCAAAAATTCATAAGTCATATATGACATGGAGGAATAAACAACACCTAAATTTGATAAATGGTGTTACCATTATGAATCAAATTGTTTCATTTTGGTTTAAAATTGATATTTTATGAATTCATTGTTTCATATTTACATTTAATTTATTTCATTAAAGTATTACGAACATAATAATTTTTTTCCTATATAAGTGGATTCTATTGATTGAGTTGGGGAGGTTTATTACGAAATAGATACCATGAACATGAATTTTTGAGAGGGGTTTGAGTGCCAAAGATAATTTAACCACTGACATTTTGGAGTTCTTGTGACAAATTATTCTTGTTAATGTAATTGTACAAAAAATTTAATTTTTCTGTAATATATATTTTTTCTTGTATTTATGATGCAATTTTAATTTCAATTCAATTATGAGTTTTCTTTATTTTCTATTATATTGTGTTATAATTTTAATAGATCATTGCAGTAGTATTTCATTTGTCAGAACTATTTTTGTGTTGATAAAATGGGCCCCATTTTAATAAAATTGAAAATAAATCCATTTTCTAGTGCTAACATTATCATGATTTTTAGTAATGATATAAAAAACATTAAAAATGAATAATTTAAAAAATATATTAAGCAAATAAATATTTAATATGTATAAAATATAAAAAAAATTAAATCATAACACTAAACATTATTAATCAATAATAATATTAAATGAATACATGTTAAAAATGAGTGAAATATAATTAAAAGATGAATAGATTGAAAATGAATTTTTTAAAAATCAATAACAAATTTATTATACAAATTTTTAAAAAATAAAATAAAATATATTTTTAAATTTAGAAAGAATATATACTAATTAATTAAATTAAAACTTTATTAAAAAAATTAAATTTTAATAAATTAATATTAAATATATATTAATTGTGAATAAAATTAAAAAACATTTAAACATATAAACATTAAAAATTAATAAATTAAAAAAATTGTAACAAAATATTTATTAATAGTAATGAAAAAATTTAATATATATATATAATTATTTTAAATTGTAGGGAGGAGATTGGGTTGGAGGTTGTGTATGTGGCTCAATGTGGGAATCAGATAAATGGGAGCAGAGTGCCGATAATGACTGTGAGTGGTGTTTGTCTCCGTTATCTCTTGGGCCTATACTTCTCTTTCTCGAATTCTAAATGGAGGTGTAGTATAGAATTATTTGTAAATTGAGGTGCATCATTACTTGCAGGGGCTCCACACAGGTTACATTAAGATTACAAAAAGTTGGGAAGGGGAACAACAAAGATAAAAAAACATGTGAACACACACAAGTAGGAATCTGTGGAAACTCAACCCTAAGTCCTCCCCAACACTCCAGAAGGCCTTTTTTTACTAGGTTAGGCCTTGGGGAATAGGTTTACATTATTACATATGTTCAGATTTAATTTATAGGGGTAAGAGTTTATCACGCTGTCTTTTGAAACCATTTTTAAATAAAATAATATTTTTTGTGATCCATAAATTTTATTATTTAATATTAATATATAAATTATTTTCAAATCTTACTTGTAGAAGAAAGATTGGTATTAATATAAATTAAAAATAATTGCAATAAATTTTATTTTAAATCAAAGCCAACATGTTTCAATTTTTTCAATGGAACTGGTACCAAAGGAAAAGGGTAGTGAGGTAAACGAGTCATCCACATGCAACACATCACATAATTTCAATAATCATGATTTAATCATGTCAATTAATTGAAATCTCATTTTATGACAAACCTTAACACACAAAAAAATGATTCTCCGATAGAGGCCTCCAATATTCAAAACAACCTTAATTTTAACAACAGATAGAAGTGTGAGACACAAAAAATAGCCACAAATTTCACTACTATAGATTACGCATTAAACATTATCTTTTATCAATGATTTAAAAATAGTGATAAAAGAGTTAATTTTTTCAGTCCTAAAAGAAATTTATGATAATGGTGATCTCTTTTACTGTTAAAAAAGATGATGATAAATGGACAATATTTTTCATATTTTTTATTTATGATTAATAAAGTATTGTTCTTTATCAAGGTTAAATATTTTTTGACATTGATAATAATTTTATAATATTAATAGTTTAATACACATTTAATAACTTTTTAGTGATAGAGAAACATATTTAATTTTCTTATTTATTAAGATAATTTTAAAAAAGTAGTTGAACATTAAGCGATCACAATTATTTATCCGGGTGTTCATTTAGGATCCATGAGAGGTCAAATCAAAACTTCCAAAGAGACCTGTGATGTTTAGTATCATCTTTACCTGGTATCCAATTTTTTCATCTTAAAAAGGTCCCAATAGGCCTCTAGTACTTATTTTTTAGATGAGACACCCTAATATTTGAACAATTGATGAAATTTGTGTTCTTGTTTAAGAGGTTATTCATTTATTTTTTCTATATGGACTAAATTTGTTCTTCAACATTTCATTAATATGAATATTATGGTGTTACAATTTTGCCATTTTTTATACTAAATATGTTATTTATAAAAATATATACATATTTTATTTATTTATATATAAAAATTTAATTTTATAAATAAATATTTAAATATATTTCATATAAAATGTATTTTTAATGTATAAATATTGTATAAAGTAACATATACTATCCAATTTATTTAAAAAAATTATCCATTTTATTTACCTTAAAAAAATTATGAATGTATATTTATAACTATATTAATTTATATATCATGTTTATATATATTAATGTATATATATACATGTTGAAACAAATACAAATTGACGTATATATCAATACATATAAACATAAAAAGATGTTTATATCAAAATTTTTTTTTGAAAATTGTATATATAAATATCCATGTACGCACGCACATATTCAAATAGGAACACACTCACACACACACTTTATATATATATATATATACACACACAGACACAAATGATACAAATAAAATGCCTTTAACAATGCAATAATTTGGATTTATGAGCGCAAAAGAAACATAGAAAATGATAGCACGCATAAAATCATTAGGCTTTTATCATGTAAAGAAAAGCTCTGATAAAGGTGACGCTTTATCAGTGCTTGTATTTAGAATTGATATAGGTATCCTTTATGTGCACTAAAAATAGTACTGATAATGGGGGTCCTTTATCATTGCTAGTTTAACATTGATAAAGGATCCCTTTATGTATGATTTTATTGTCACTAATAAGTAATCCCTTTATCTGTGCTATTACTAGTTCCAATAAATAGGCATACCATTGTAGTGTTAAATTAAAATTACAACACAATATAGTATAAAAATATGGAGTAAATAGAAATTACAAGAAGATAAAATTTACAATTTAATAGAAAATACATTACAACCGAAATACAATAAAAACACTATATTATTGACAATTCAAAACTTTTTTTTTTAAAATTCCCAGAGTAATTTCAATTTTTCACAGATATTCAAAAACAACAATGTTCCATTGTCTTTCCCCCCAACCTTCAATCATGCTATTTGTTCCATAATAAACCACCACACTTCCAGAAAAATAAAGCTCATATATAGGAAAACAATTATTATGTTAGTAATAATATAAAGAAATTAATTAAACACAATATGTCCATTTTAAATTAAAAATATATACTTTGATTTGTATAAGTAAAATCGTGTATCATATTGAGTTATAGTTTATTAATATATGTCACACTATTTAGTTTTCTTCTAAAAATTAGGTTCTAGTGAATTTTATCACATATGTGTTGATAAAAACATACTACATATGTGATTCACATGAAGAGCACTTGATTTTTGAGAACAAGCCTTCAAACGTCCCTCCATTTATTATTCTCATTCAATAATTATATATATAAAAAATAAA
This sequence comes from Viscum album, assembly GCA_963277665.1. NCBI lineage: Eukaryota > Viridiplantae > Streptophyta > Magnoliopsida > Santalales > Viscaceae > Viscum > Viscum album. The sequence goes on along the minus strand of OY728119.1, from coordinate 212,797,700 downwards.
TAAATAAGTTTCATATAAAAATGATAAGGAAATTATTTAAAAAATAGTATATAAAATGATGAGAAATTAAACTGATCTCATTCTGAATATTTTTTCATACATGATGCACATTTTAGAAAAACATGACACTAATTTATTGAAAACACGTATATTGAGTCATAATGACAACGTCTTTTGTCAGATTTAAGTTTGGTGAATTTCAATATGTCACAAAGGAATTATGGAATATTTACCTAAATTTTGAAAACAATTAAAAATAATTTCCTCAATTTATGTCTAGTGAAATGTGTTTTAAACTAAAACGACACCTTCATATCGAATACACACAAATTGAGACATATTAGTCACATCATGTGTCAGATTGTTTAATGGATAATTCATATATATCACAAATGAATTATAGACATTTTTCCTATATTTTGAAAACAATATGAGCTCATTTTTCTGTTTATGGATATTTGACGTGTGTTTAAAAATAAAATCAAACTTTTTTATTGAAAATTTTCATTTTAAGTTATATCTACTATTTCATATGAAAAATTGATGTGTGGACAATTGATAGTTTTAAAAAATGAATTATGGATAATTTTACATTTGTTTGAAAAGAAACCGAGCATGGTTTATCAATTCATGTGATGTGACAGACCTTTTAATTTAAAATGACACTTGAGGTTTAAAACATGCACTTCGAGAAATACTGACCACATCGAGTGTTGGATTGAATTATGGTGGATTTCTATACATGAAAAATGATTTATTGATCATTTTCCAAAAGGTTGAAAATAATAATGTCTTGTTTTCACAATTTTGGATATTTTATGCACGTTTTAAACAAAAATGTCACTTTTGTATTTAAAACATGCACTTAAAGTTATATCTACCACATCAGGTGACATACTAATGTTTGGTCCATCGATACACATCAAAAATTCATTATAGATAATTTTTATTATGTTTTTAAAAAACGTGATTTATTTTACTTGGTTTGGGCTAAATGATATGGTTTTATATAAATTGAAACATCTATATTGAAAATAAAGACCTTGAGTCTTAGTAACCTCGACGGCAGTCGGATTTCAATAAATTTAATTCTTTCATGTGAAAAATGAATTTTGTGTATTTTTTTCAAAATTTTGAGAACAATCAGATCTTTTTTTCTTAGTTGTGCCGATGTAACAAACATTTTAAACTAAAATGACACATTTACATTGAAAATATTTAAATAGAGTAAAACCAACCACATAGAGTATTAGATTGAAATGTGGTTGATTCCTACATGTAAAAAATGAATTATTGATCATTTTCATAAAGATTGAAAACAATTTGAGAGTGTCTACATAGTTTTGGTGATGTGACACACGTTTTAAACTAAAATGACATAATTATAATGAAAGGACATACATCAATTCATTAAAACCGCATTGTGTATCATATTGGAGTGTGGTAAATTCATACATACAAAAAGTGAATTATGGATTATTTTTGTAATGATTGAAAATAATATGATCTCATTTTATTAGTTTTTGTGTAAAATAAAATAAAAATTTATATATAAAACAATTACATAGAGTCTTATTGACAGTATAAAATGTTAAACTAATGTGTGGTTAATTTCTACACATCAAAAATGAATTATATATCATTGGACTAAATTTAAAAAACTATCTGAGGTAGTTTTGTTAGTTTTTCCTATGTGATACATGTTTCAAACTAAAATGATAATTTTATGTTGAAAAATAAAACATTGAGTCATACCAACTACAATTTGGTTTAGTTTAATGTTAAATCAATTCCTACACATAAAAAATGACTTCTGGGTCACTGTATTAAGGAACTGAAAAAATATTTTTTTTAGTTTTGAGAATATGAAACATGTTTTGAAAAAATGTGTACATTTAAAAAAAGTATCATATAAAATTGTTAAGGATATTAACTAAAATAATTAGATAAAATGATGATAAGATTAATAAAATAATTAGTAGGAAGACACCTCTACATGATTTATGTATACATTTTGACACCATTTATTCTACTCAGTCATTTATAAATAATTTTATTTCCACCATTATACATTTAATTTATAAACAAATAAAAAATAATATATAATACTTATGATACTAATGTTTAACATCCCAAATATATATTTAATGTTATATCCCTTACAATATCAAGAATGTATTATGTAATCACCTAAATTTGATGTTGAATTTTTTGAGATCACGTACTCTTCCTACTCATCTCTAAACAAATTAATTTATTATTTTTAGTATGTAGATTGTTATAAATATTAACAATACTGGGAACATATAGACAAAAAGAATACTAAGAACATATTTTTATTAAAATTTTAATTTTCATCAAAAATTACATATAAGTTGATTGTAGTGTCTTTGATGTTATATGATAAAATTAAATAAAAATCAAATGTAATATTCACAATCATTTTTATTATCTTACTTTAGATAATCCACAAACATTGACCAAATTAAGTAAATTGTTTTTGAATATATTTTATAGCTAAATATTTCTAATAATACCTTAGTATGTTTCCATTTAAAGAAATGTAAATTATTATTATTTTCAGTAAGATACCTCATTCAAGGTTTTTTTCGAATATTTATAGATCCCCCTATCAGAAAAAAATTATTATTAAAAAATGAAGCATATAATTTAAATTTTATCTATAAAATATTGATTTAAATACATTAAAAATTCACAATACACCTTATTTTTTCTCATTTTAATGGAAACTCATGAATTGGATTCAAAAACAATATCCGGTTTATACAAATTTTTTATGATCTACATCTGGTGATTCTTAAAAAAATAGAATTAAATAATAATTGTAAAAAAGAAAATATATTTTATATAATTAGATTGTATTGTTTTAACTTCATATAGTAGGAATAAAGAAGATTCAATTGTCTGATATTTTCCTCTCAAAAACCTAAAATAGTAAATATTTCTTATAATAAACTTGTTTCAGTTCCAAAAAATATTATTTCATATAGAATATACACATATTAATAAATCCAAATTGTGCTTCAGTGGGTCTTCCCATTATGTAGTAGTAATATAAATTCGAATATAATATATGAATAGATATTAAACTTAACAAAAATAATAGATCATTTTTTGAACATATATATTATGAAAATGTAACTGATGTATTTATTCACAACTAAGAATACTAGCCATTTAGAATTGAAAATATCATTTATACTCTGGAGATCAACCATGTATGTAATTATATTTCAAAATATTTATTCATCATGTAGAATTTAGTATATATCTATATATTTTAATGTTGTGTCTTCATGAAATTTAAATATTAATATATGATGTTGTGGAATCGGTGGGGAAAAGGTACATTTGGGGGATACTTTTGGTTCATTGTTAGTTAACTAGATTTTCATGATCTGACCTTCCATTTCCCCATTATTTTATCCATCTGTAATACCATCCATCACTTTAGAACTTTTTACATCAACTTTAATATGTATTTTCATTTGAATATAATTATTAAGGACACACCACATATATATATATATATATATTAGATTATAAGAACATGCAATAAAAGTTACTATTGTATCATTATCTATTATAATATCTGGATCATTAAATAGAAGAGGAATCATAATGCATGGGTCTTGAGATACTTCAATACCCACTATACTGTTCTCTTTTGGGATTTTTTTGTATCATGTATCCCTATATATTATACACTAAAACCCTCACAAAATTATAGTCATTGGGTGTTGATGGTTGTAAATAAAATACAACTTCACGCTAAATAATTTTAGTAATATGAAGTTATCATAAGATCTTGTCTTCACATTTAGGAGAAAGAGTAATGAAAGACATGATTACAATGGGCCAGGTGTGTGGTTTAGGGGAATTACTAGTATTAAAGCTAGTGGGTTTGTTTGGATATTCATGTGATGATCTTTGGTCCACTGATAGTTCTCTTTGATCTTTTCACATATATTGGTCCGCACAAACTAACTGGAAAATAATATCTTAAAAATAATGTATTCCCTCTTTCAATCCTTTCATTATATGTTATGTATCTTCTTGTAGCATTTTCTTGCCGAAATATGTTCAATATGACACTCCAAAACCTACACCTAAAATGATTAGATATTGTTCTGTCCACTTCAAAGCTACTAAAAGTAGTTTTTCTTCATGTATGGACACTTTTGATTATTGTGTATAATCCATTTAAAAAATAAGAACATAAATATATTTTTTTATGTAATATAGTTATAAATCATAATGAGTTATTATTATTCCATAATTAAACATTATTCTCATACTAGTTGTGTATTCTCATCAACCAATTTATCATCTTTATTTTAATGGGCCACATTCTATAACACATGATGTGAGATGGAAGTGTCATATGATTTAGATTCATCAATATGAATATAAAAATGAAAATATTTTGTTTCACCTCACATAAAACTAATATTATATATTTAATATACATATCATTTTATTCTTTAATGAATATTACCCAATAATTTCTTTGCAATAAGGGTACATTTGTTTTGAGGCATGATGTTTATTTTTAGCAAACCATTACTCTTTCATAAATTAATAATTTTGAAAAAAATTTTATAAAATTAGTAATATCAAATAATAGGTTATTAAATATAATAAACCTAAAAATATTTCTCATTAAATTTAAGGATGAATGTATTCCTTCTATCATTCTTTATAATTTTTATATATGTAAATGGTGGATGGGGTTTTAATTTTCCCTTAGCATCCCTGATATGAATATTGATAGGATGTATTTGGAAGCCTAAATAGGATATTCAAATATCCATTAAGATATATTTCATACAGAAATCATCCAAATAAAATAAAATCTATAAGAGATAATGAAAATTAATTCAATGATTCATTTTATAATTTTTCGGTAAAATGGAAAAATTATATTGTATCATTACATTAATATATTATGAAAGGGTTCCCTTCATTATAGACTAGACGTGGTTCCAGGAATCTATATCAATTGGCACATTCTTTCTCATTATTACCATTACATAACTAATGAGTATTGACTTGTTGGTGTCAATAGGTTGTCCATGTTGATTCCATACAACCTCTAATATTATACACTAGTTTCATGCCTTGATAATTTTAGTCAACACAGTGATGCTACGCCATTATTATTTTTTCTTCATTATTTTATTGATCCTCCAATATTTATGAACATTCAACATCAACTGACTATTCTTCCTCGACATTGGTAACATCATAATGTGCTTAAGTCATGGTCTATATGATTATTCAAACATTTAATTTAGATTACATTAATATAGTATATAACACATAATTTTAGGACAAAATATCTATAATATATATAAAAAATTAACCCACTCATTGAAATCTATTTTTACTTTATAGAATGAAGGTATTTGGATCCATGATCAAGAATCCAAATCCCCTATTTATGGTTACATCAAACATAATACATTTTTTTTAAATTGTGATTTCCATGAAATGATTTTGATCAACCAATAAAAGGGTCATTCTCAATTGAATTTTCATCTCACCCAACTATTTTTTTGTACTGCTAGGAAGATAATTGAAAATAAATTATTCAATAGATTTGAGACATAAAATACATTCATTTCTTGTGATTCCATTAGAAAATGATTATCCTTATACCTTTACACATTAATATTCACGATCACAAAGAATATTTAATCACATTTTACTATACTCCTATTTTCAATAAATTTTTAATATAAATATAGAACTTTAAATATAGTATAATCCAACTTGTATATGTTTTTGATGATGATTAAATATAACATATTCTCATAAATTGGAATTATATTCTCAGAACCATATATGTTCATCACTCCCTTCGTAAGTGTAGATCCATTATTTTACATCATAATATTTACATTGTGTTCTTTTTTATAGAACTTATAACCATTGATTATATAACCAGTGTAAGATATGACATTTTAATTTAGTCTCCCAAGTAGTCCTCAAATTCATTCATCATTTGAAATATTATTTTTAGATACCTTCTTATAAATATTCCCACAAAACCATCCTACAAACTGTTGATTATGTGTATTTGATATCTATCCTCTAACCCTTGATATGTTAAAATGTTTAATAATGTTTTGTGGGATTCAATTTATGGATAAACATATTAATTTTATGTATTATTTAAAGGTAATCCTGATCTTACTCTATTATGGTAATTATAACAACACCACTTCCATAAATCCCTTCACCCGTAATCCATCCAATGTGATGAATCTTTAGGACATTGATGGTATCTATATCTGATAGGTAATCAAAACAAATTTCAATAGATTATTCAAAAATATTTTATTTTTCAATAAAAATTTATGGTTAATTTTAATTATGGATGTACGCTTTCCAAATATTCATATACCATTCAATGGTGTATATGAATCTGTAATTGATAGGACCACACAGTTTAACCTCTCTAACCAAATAAACCATTATGTGGACCATTATATCAATAAATTATTAGGTTAAGAACATATATAATTTTAATAATATGAATAAAACATCATAATTCATGATTTTAATCTTTATCGGATCTATAACTATATTACATATGTCTATAAAAAATGAGTCTATTTAATGTATATCATATATTTTTTTTATCAAAATGAAATATAAAGAAAAATACATTGAATATTTTATCAAAACATGATGGTCATGTTATTTTAGTCTATATAATGTAAAATTAGTAATTGACATTACATTCTTAAAATTTTTTGAATAACACTATGGATCATTTATGTCATTAAGTAAAATAAATTTTTTTATTTTTCTTATCATAATAGAGTGTAAACAGCTGGTGGAAAAGAAAGAATACCTTTTACCCTCAACAGGTTCTAACACTTCTCTTATCCCCATGTTGATCAGGTCCAACATACAGTTGATGCCATCTTTTTTATTTGGGAACATGTAGAAATGTTCCCATAACACTATAAAATAATTATTTTATAAATTCATGTCATCTTGAAAATTATTAATGTAAAAACAATTATAGTATGACAATTCAATGAAAACTGATATGTTTTTTCAACTTGGTTTAGTATGGTTTTTAGAAAATAGGTTACCAAAAATAGTTTTTGTATCATTAATTTTAAAAATAGTTGAAAACCCGTTAGTGGAGATGATTTTGTACATTGTCTAGTATTCCCATTGAATCATGTCATCCAGGATTGGTATTTATATATTCAAGGTATTACTTTCTGACGTCCTAAAAACTTAGTCTTTGATGAATGTTTCAACCGAACTAATTGAGTTAATTCCTCACAAATGGGTCACCCCAACATTCCTTTAATGTTATAACCTAAAATATTTCCATAATCTGGAAAATATGTTATCTTATCATACAACATTACCCTCAATTTAGATTCATTTATTATATAACAATAATATGTTGTAACAAATTAATCCAACATAAATTTAAGATCCTTGATCAATGGATGCAAATAGACATTAATATATTTATTGGGTTTTTTGGTCTAGATATAAGTAGATCCGACATAATTCATTTTATGATTCATATATAACCATAGCGATATGTTATATTTTAAAAAAAATAATCCAAAAGAATTTATTCCATATATATTTAATGATAGATGGATGTTTAACAGTTCATTAAAAAATTCATGATACTCATAATCAATTTTCTTCCACTGTCTGATGGATGACATAATTTCCCATATTTAATTATTGTATCTATTTTCTATGTCAATTGTATCATGGTTTCCTAACATCCATACAATCATATAAACCATGTAATGATATGAAATTAGAATATAACATTCAAAGTACTTGGTTCCTCTTTCTTATATCAATTCATGATGTAGCTAGTGAATTTTATGAGTGATTCATGGTCGTTGCGAAATAACGTGAAACCATTTTTACATGAATCTATTTTTCAATGATCATTCCCAGTGAACTTATAATTCCACAAACATTATATATTTAATAATAAATATCATTTTCTTGTAGTATAATATCATTCAGGTGACTAAGTAGTTCTTTAAAGTCGGTGTCACTCCATCCACATCCAACTATCAAATTATATAACTTCAATACTAAGGACAATGTTGTGAATTTAGTACAATCAGTATACAATAGTCTCTTAGAACATCAATTTAACATCAAAATCAACTTTTCAAAATCATGAAGGTCATCTTAAATTTCTATGTTCACTTCTTCTCTATGATCCCATTCATCATTTAAATTAGTATTCATAGAAAATGATCCATAAACCATCGTATTATCCAAATCGATGCGTACATTCAATTCTTCACCATTTTTAGACAAAAATTATAGATATGATCTCTTCCTTGACATCTAAATTTTTTTACAAATCTTTTAGACTAATTTTTATTGAATAAAAACCATGTAAACCTATAAAAACTGTTTTGGTAATATTCGTTTTCATGATCTATTTCAAACATAATGAACTATTTAACTCAATATTCATAATATTTTATCATATGATTTGAGTGAATCCATTTTTCATCCATATCCATATTCTTAGGTTCAAAAAAAAATAATTTTGTACAAAAAATAAATAAATACACATAATACATTCATAATAAAAGTATAAAGTTATTGATAATTCTAATAAGGGAAACCCAATATTTGAATGTTACTGGTGATGATTCCTAACAAGTAACCATTTTACTAAATGGTAACATGAAAAGAAACTACTTGAGGTAGAGATGTTACGTATGGTTAGGTTCACGATTTGATGTTGCGTGGGACAAAAATGGGGTATTTCTATGATTTTTTTGTACCCTTTCTAGGTGGGATTCCAATAAGAGGGAGGAGCTGATGTTAATTCATTTATTCCCTTGGTACGTCGTGGGCCAACAGGTGTTTTATTAATAGTTTGAGTTGAAAATAAAAGGAGTAAAAAAGTTTGGGAGATCGTCACTTGTCAACAGTGATTTCTATGAAATGGTTTTGTAGATGATTTTTTAGATTGGTTTTGAAAATGAATATGGAGAGGAATGGATTTCAAAAAATTGATTCTTAAAGGGTTTATTTGATTAAATTGGCAGATGGTCATTTTTTTGTTGAAAAACATTTTATTAAATATTGTTAGCGACAAATATAAGAATATTATTTTTAAAATGTAAACACATGGGTTCGATTAAGCTTATATATGATTTGAGATACTTATTAAATATGTCTCTTATAGTGGTTGAGAATGTGTTTTATTTTTGGTATTCTAGATATGATCATGTAGATATATAAAAATTAGGGTATCTGATTTTTTATATTAAAAATATCACTATTTTTAAAATCAACTACAAAAACATTTTTGATTTTTTAATATAAATAATAAATATATAATATTAAAAAATTATAAAATCTACATTCAAATAATACATAAAAAATTTTAACTTTGAAAAAAAATAAAAAAACAGTCATTCATTTAACGAAAATCATAGTAGCTCTCATTAATGTATTGGAACAACTAACTAGTAAATGAAAATTACAACATTCATTAAGTGATGATAAATAGATTATAATTATAAAATTTCAATCTAATTCTTGATTATGAAATATCTGAATAATTAAAATAATTTTAAATAAAATAGAAATTAAATCAATAGTATTTTTAATTATCACACATTTATACAATTCCTTAGCAAGAGTAATCGATACACACATCATATCAAATCTATAAATCAATTTACTTATAATATTTCTATCCTAATCATCATAGGACATCATAGTTATAAAAACCATAAATCATATAAAAATAATTTCATTAAAAATAAATATTAAATGGAAAAACCATGAATTCATTACCTAACATCTTATAGTAAAATCATGAAACCAATCACCCACTGGCCTAAATAACAAAATAATCCATTCAACAAAAATTTGATCCATTGATGTCGGTGAGGCAGTCCTGAAGGGAGACGGGGAAGGATTTCTTTTTCAGTTGGTCAAGGTAGTGGAAGATAGAGAATGGGCGGTCGTTGGAGGGTTGCTTTGTTGTAGTGGGTGGTTGGCCCAGATAAAAGAAAATGATGGTGGAGAGGTGGTCAACAAAATGAATGAAATAAAGTACGCAAAAATATAATGTGGTTTGGATTAGGTATGCATGATAGAGGTGATAAACGAAACTACTATATGAGAGAGGAGGATAAATAATAACATACGATGGATTTGAATGATTTGATTCATTCAAGAGAAGTTTGAGTAGGAGCATTAATAAATTTTAACTTCCATGACATCTTGAATGAAATGGGAGAAATCAATTTGGTAAGGGTTTTATTTAAGATACTAAGAGGTGTTTTATAAATTCTTACAAACACTGATAAAGAGGAATTTTACTAGTGCTAAAATAATAAGAAACAATAAAATACCTCTTTATCAGTTCTAAATAAGCACTGATAAAATACATATTTATTGGTGCTAAAAATCCCAAAAATACTCATACAATTAAATTTAATTATATAATTAATATACATAAAAAATTACATGTATATAATTATAAATAAATAAATAAAATAAAATGTATATAATTATGAATATATTTATATAATTATGTATATTAAATAAATATATATAAATAAAAATATAGTACATTTATTATTAATTTATATATAATTATTATATTTTTATAATTATTTAAAAATATAACTATTTATTTATATATATATATATACTTTAGATATATATTTATTTATAATTATAAATATATAATTTTTTAAATATAGTAAATTTATATTAATAATTATATTTATTTATAAATATTTATTTACAAATATATATTTAACTTTATTAATGAATATATAATCTTAAATTCATGACTGTTAAAAATGACTGAAACTGAATAATTAAAAATGAGTAGATAATAGAAATATTAAAAAATAGATTAGTTTTATTAGTTATAAAAATTATTAAAGAAATAAAATTTCGATATATTTTGAAATGAAGATGAATAAATATTTAAAATATTAAAACATTGTAAATAACAATGTAAAAAATAATTATTGGAAAATGATTATATCCCAAAAAAATATAGTAAATAAATAAATTATAAAAAATGAATTAATACCACTAACAGAAATAATTTTTGTACCAAATAAATAAAATTTACCAATTAAAAACATAATCTATTAAAAATATTATGTTACTCGATGAGGTTATAAAATGATTTTTTAAATTTGAATAAATTATATAAAAATTAGGTTTTTGAATTTATATAAGACTTCAATAATTACATAAATATTTCTGTTTGAGAGATAAATGTATATATATATATATATATGATTATATATGTAAAATGGACCCAAGAAATTATATAATATGTAATGTTTATTAATGAAATAAATTCTAATAATAATGAATTATTTTTTAAAAATAATAACTATTATTAATTATATTGATTATTTTAAAAAACTAAAAATTAAAATTTATATCTGTTTAAATGATTTTATTTATAAACAATTATGGAAGAGGTCTATAGATCCATTCCAATTTTAAAGAAAACAAAAAACCCAGCAAAAGAGATATGGGGTTAAACAAAGTAGGGATCTCCCTCGTTAATGGAAAGAAAAAAAATATAAAGGAAAACCAACACTAAAAGCTGAGAGTAGAAGTGATAACATCACCTACCTTGACATTAGAGGCCACCTCCACCATGTGGATGTCATCCACGACTCCACCTCTTAACTCTTTTCCAAGGTTCTTTCTGACCTTCCAATGATTATGTGGAAAAACCCTTAGTTTCACCTTTATCCATGATCCACAACCCACTTTTCCGTGAAATTTTGTTAAGATCCATCATTGGGTTAGACTGAATTTTATATTTGATGTAAATAGACAAATACTTAAACACATAAATATAATTCATTAATATTAATAATCCAAGCACCAATTTTCTGAATAAAAAATCCACTAGTGATTTTAATAGTTCTACCACATCATCACTAAGACATTTTGGTGATATATCTCGGTCAAGCTCCTTCAGAAAGAGTTTTATTTTTGAGTTAAACACTATTTATTCTAAAATTTCTTAAATGGTGGCATTACAAAAAATCACCAAAAATAGATTTCATTGTATTTGATGAATAATGTGGATATTTTATCTCTTTCCATTATCTTAAAACTTAAATATACAATTAAGAGGTGAAGATAATAGGACCTATTTCCTCCCACTTTTCAAAGGTGTCATCTTCTCTAGCATCAACCAAATGTTGAAATGAATTGGTGGTAATTGTTCAATTGTGAGATGCATTTTATAAACTGGTCACCAATTGAGTAGTGGTAGAAGCAACTTGTTTATCAACTAACTTAGGGGTCATTTTTGGAGTTGTATAAGAACTATCTAGTGATATCAAAGTATTACTTTTGATATGAATATTTTCTAAAGAACCATAACCATTAGGGTGAGACTCAAGGGAAGAGATAAAATTATAAAATGATCTCCCTAGAATATACAATATTGATCACCTCTATTTTACACTTTAAATATCCCTTGGATTTATCAAAGTTAGGTGAAGCATCTACCTTATGCTACCACTTATAAAGTTTGTAGTGTAGAAAATTCCTCTCTTGAATTAGCCAACTTTCAGCAGTATCTTATATATATTGTTCGACATATAACTGGTTGTCTGTATCCCCTATGTACTCATCGTATTAAACATCGACATTGTCATCCTATGCACAAGACTTCCCCTGGTTCTTAGAGACCTAACTTGCGCCAGATGAGAAGCCATATCCTAAGAAGAGCTCTCAGGAGGTTGTATTCTGAGGTCTTTTATAGTAGGTTCCTTGGTTCGAATATCCACACCTATATGACGACCAAGTCTACATAATTTAACTAATGTGTCAATGTTCACACCCATTCATTGCTTCAATGTCATTGGATATGTACCATTTCCATGTGATCTGAACTCCTACACCCCTAGGGCTGAGGTCCCGAGGGAGTTATATTTTTCATCACTTTACCTCGAAACAAAATCTTGGACGAACCATCTCTCCTCCTTTATTCATTTTCCATGTTCCCACACATGCAACATTTAATAAAATATGTTCTGAAATTGGTTTCTTTCATATTTACTACTAATTTACATTCCTCATAATGGTGTGGAATCTTTTTATATTCCACTCAAAGATTGATCTCATTTTAATGCATTTATATAATTACCTAATCTTTGTTAATTGTGTTGTTGTCAATCTCCACCAAAACCCTATAATAGTGCCAAAATATCACAATTTCAATCTATTTTAAAGAAATATTGGGACACTAATAGACTTTGTTATGTCATGGATAAGTTTTGGGTACTAGAGAATTCAGATGAGGCAATAAATCCTAATCCAAACCTGCACAAATGTGTTCTTGCCATTAGCTAGATTAAAGTCAAGCAACCACTCATAGACCCCAAATAGACCTGGTTTCATGTTTAGAGATTCAAGGATCGAAGCCATTTGTTTGAGACTCTCATAATAAAAAAGTCAATGATAGAGTCAACACCCTAGTGAAATACAATTTCAATTAGAAAAACCCAAAATGGAAGGGATTATATTTAATAGGTCATCCAAACACCATGAATGTTCCACTTTGGGAGGTATGAGCCTTCTAACTATTGAGTTATTCCACATTTATAGTCTTATATAGACTGAACAAGAACTAAATTCCTCATAGACCGTCATACCCTTTTTTAGAGTCTACTTGATGATTTAATCTCTATAATATGTGAAATGTCAAGAGCCACACATAGTCTATTTTCCTCGATTCATATCCAAATCCCCTTCTTTAAGAGCATCGGCTTTTCAATGTCTATCAATCTGACTCCATCGAGTGGAGAATTTCTCAAGATCGAAAATTTATTCATGAGGAATACCTGTTGTGCAATGTAGGGTTCAATCACTATTATAGTGGTCTTCATGGGAGATATTTTTGAAAGTGTCGAACCCAATATTAATCATATATAAAAATGAAAATGAATGAATTTTAATTATCTAAATTACAAGAATATTAAAAACAGAAAATATCAATGAACAAAAATGTATGAATAAACATTATAAAATTGATTAAATTATAAAAATATTGAACAATGAAAAAATTGAAATGAATAAATTGCAAAAAAAATAAAAATATTAATGAACAATTAAGTATAAAAATGTTAAAAATGAATAAATTACAAAAATATTCAATGAAAAATATTTGGAATCAATAAATTGAAAAAAACATCAATGACACACTAACACTGTCAATGACTAAATTATATTTAATAAAGGCATATTAAAAATGAGTGGAATTTGAATATATATATAAATATATATATTTGTGTCTGTGTTTAAATAATTAATATATTATTTATAATCATTATAAATGTATAAATTTTCCAAATAACTAATATACAAATTAAATAATTAATACACAATTTATTACTATATATATTGAATTTATTCTATTTTAATAAATATATTGATTTTGATTAATTATAAATAGCATATTAATTAATTAATTATATAAATATATAATATATACTATTTATTACTATATATATTATATTTCTTAAATTTTATTATAAAAAATTTAAGGGTTTTCCTAGTCTAGACCGTGAATAGGCATGAATATACTCAAGATGGTGGGAACTATGGATTTCAATTCAATGCCCTAATAAATTTATTAACATAAATATAGTACAACTACAAAGACGAGATATAGGATTACAAAGGGAAATGTGGTACACCACACCACCAATAAAATAAAATGTATACAACTTCCACCATTTGTTATTATGGCCACCCCTTCCTCATGATCCACCTCGTCTTTACATGATTCTACCATGCTTCCACTGCTTCTGAGCTTTCCATGTGATGGATTTTTCATCTGTTCCGAATTTTTCATCTTTTATATCATGAGGATTTATTCCTTCACATGAATCTTTTACTTCACAATGTGCATTAGCAATGTGATAGGAATTCTAGTGATGAATTGGAGAATCTGTTTATTAAAAATGGGTAGTCCACTATGGTGAATGAAGGTGTGGCCAGAAACACATTCTCTCTCTATAAGAAGAACCTCCTTGTGCCATCTGATAAAAAGGGAGTGTCTCTCACATGGTGGTATATCTGGCTGTGGACACAAAGATGATATAAATTGGTGGTCATTCTATTATTTCTAGACTGATTCTACTCGGGGGCTCTAAACCGATACAAATTAGGGAAATGATTGAGAAAATTTCAGCAATCATGGGTTTTACAAAATGGAAATGTATTTTACTAGGTATTTTGTTTTTTATATCTTATAGAATTATGATGATTTGAATATAAGAGCATAGGGATTATGTTCAATCTCTCTGAAGCCTGGTCTTATTCACATATAAAAACGGGATAAAACATTCAACCTAATGGATGTAAGTAGATACACTATTCAACTCTGTGTAATATTCTATGGTTTTAAATGGGTCCGTTGGAACACCAAAATTCTTTCTAACATAGATATTTTGATTGTGGTTCCAATCAAATTGGATAAGGCAGCCAAATTATCTTGATTTGGTCACTTCAATCCTTTTTTGGTTGAAGTTGGTTTGTCTTTTACTCTAGTTGATCATGTCTTTGTCTCCACTAAAAATGATGAGTTTTATTTGATTATTGATTATGAAAGAACTCCAAAAAATTGTCCATAATTCGCAGTTATTGGGAATTATGCTCCCATATACATAAGATCAGTTGTTTGAATATATTTTTTTCTTACTTGTTGTGATGAAAGGAACTCATTCCACATAAGAAGAATGAATCAGGTTCGGTCTGCTCTGCCTCAACATGGTGATGATGGGAATATTGGTGTAAATGCATAGGTGTTAAATTATATAGTTGAAGATCAGTTTACTGATGGATAACATGATAATTATAAACATGTTGCTATTAAGGAATGTGTTGTTTTATCTATTCTTGTTAGTGGTTGTAGAGGTCACTCTCTAAATAACCAACAAGATGATACATCACTTACAAGATTTCTAGAATCAATAGCCCCATTTACTATAGGAATGATGGATCCAAACCATTTGACATTGGTAGGGTAGTTGATGCAACAACATATGGTAGTAGAGTTGTTGAGGCTTTTCAGAATTTTATTTTCATCCTACAGTAGGCTTCCATGAACCTGTTCCCTGATAGTATGAATATGTTATAGTCTGATATTGTTTATGAGGATGTAATAGTAGAGGATGGTAGAAATTTTAGGGATCCTATTGATTAAAATGATTTGGAAGTCATTGAGAATATTCCCTTAGATGAGAAGGATGCAAGATATGCTATTACACGCCATGTGGCTGATGGGTAGGCTATGCATGAGCAATTATTTCATTCATGATGTTATAATGGGAAGTGTTTTTATGACCAGTCAGTTAATGGTGATGAGATAGGTCTGATTGAAATGAAAAATGGATGTGGAATGAGATAGTTGGATGATAACGGCTTCAAAATGGTATCCTACTGGAAGACATGCCTGGCACTAGTGCATGGTTTTAATTAGGGGAGGTTAGAGGAAACATCATATGTTCTTTAGTTACACTATGATTATTCAAGGTCATTGGAACCTAATACATGTAGCGGTGTTATTAATTATCTTGTGGATAATATCTCATAATATCCTATTGTCTCAAACATGAATCCAATAGTAATTATACTAGTGGATGAGCTTGATTAAAAAGTTACATAGCCACTAGTAGAGTCTGATACTCTAAATGTCAGGTATGTGGTGGTGATAAACCATTTTCTAATGAAAAATGACATGATGGAGGTCTAGGATGATGAATCATATGGGACATAGGAGAAAACCAAGACATGGAGAAGGGGACACCATCCAAACAATCATGGAAGACTAAGTTGTCATACTAACTCAGATTCTATGAAGGATGATGGAATTCCATAAGAGATGGATCATGATGCTTATGATTATTAAACTGGTGGTCAATAATGTGGTCATGGTTGAGGACATAGATTCCAACTCACTTTGGAGCAGGAATAAATCAAGGAATATTTTTTCATTCTATTTATCCTAAGAGACTCATTATCAGAGTTGGAAATTCCTGATGATGATAACCCTATACAAGATTATGAGACTAATCATGTTCTTGGTTTTTTGTTTTCCCTTATGAATGAGGGTATGCCTTTGTTTTAACATGTCAATATTTCCTTAATCTTACTATCAATTTTAAATTTCAAATAAATGTTTTAGGATAAGGGTTGTCTTCCACCTAATCATTTTCAATAAAATATCAAAAAAGTTAAGAAATTTTTTTTAGAGCATAATGTTTCCCCATTTCCTGTTGTGTCTGGTCCCTTAACTACCTTAAACTATAAGTTGGTTGGGGCCTCACCCTATATTGGTGGTGTAATATTAATTTCTAGATATATTTATTGGTAACATATTTATTAAAAGTGTTCTGGGTAGGCATATGCTTGAATGATGGTTTTTCTCTTCATATGCATGACAAGCCAAAAGCCGTCACTTTCCACAAAGGTGATTTATTTTTCAAAGGAGGCACTTGATCCCAATGATCAATAAGAAGATAGTACATCATAGTAATTCCTTTATCTGTATCAAAATATCGTTCCTATTGAAATTACTTATCGACTTCATCCTATATTGCAGCTTCACAATAAGATTGACTCCCAACCAATTCCACATTTTCCAAAATAACAATAAGGCCACTGCCATTATCCTTAGAAATGAAATTCAGCAACTCCCTTTCATCCCCTTCATCAACAATTTCATAGGATTACTTTTTTTTAATGATGGAATCATACCATCTTTCTTATAAAAAACCTGAATAGAGTTTCTTATCCCATTATGTGGATATTTATGACCAGTGAAAGCGGTAAAAAAGAGGTGGGCTACCTCAGCATAGAAGTGGAAGGGGCAACCACACCTTCTCCCCTGGGGTAATTTATAGAAACTCTAATCCCATCCCAAGATTCATTTATATTGTAGAAACCTCTATCAACATGACCTTATATGGACCACTAATTGAAAACAATATCCCCCTATAATTAATCTTATCACGCCCCATAATTTTTCATTCAGAATAAAACTTATAGAATTTTTAATTTAAAATTCTCATATCATGGTCATCTGTATTTGTAGTCAATTAGAATTTATTGTCCATGGTGGAAGAGAGATCTACCTGAAGTGCATAGTGGGAAAATCTTGAAAGTTCTATTTCTCTATCAATCTTGACGGGGAATTCTATAGACTACTCTACATCAAAGAGGTTTCTTGGATTCCACAGAATCCAAATTAGTCTATATATCCACATGTATAGTTGGAAAAACGTTATCCTTGCCTATAGGGGTTTTAAACATTGATCTCATTATTGTATATGTAGGAAACTAGACTTGAATAAGGTAAAGATAAATCCACATGCCCTCATCATGATTTATTATGACAGAAATAGAAAATAAAATAAGTATCTCCCAAGATAAACACACTTATAATCCATTATTACACAAATAACTGAGAGGTGAGAGGCCGGGTCACCCAACACCCCTAGTTTTGAGTCTTTGTAATGAATCGCACAAGAGACAATTGAGTAATTTCATAATTTAATGCATTTATCGACAACATCTTTTTTGGAATCAACATGCATGATTTCCCCTTAACTATAGATTTGGCTGACCTTGCGTCCTTGAAATAGAAGAATTATCATTGATACCCATTATTTATAGATTTTGTTTCTACATCAGATCTGTTCAAGTCCACATTTGTCTCCTTCAAGCGAGCATCATCACCACATTAACCAGTGATATCAACTCTGGTAGGAAGATCTTTCACCAAAGAAAGAGTAGTCGAGAAAGCATTCGAGAAGCCCTAATCACTATATGGAGCTCCATGTCTATCGAGAGCGCAGATCAGAACCCCTAGTTTTTCAAATGGGCATGAATATGTGTTTAAATAAAAATGGATATATATTTTAATTATACAGATTATAACTATATTGAAAATATATAAGGTTTATAAATATATTGAAAAATTTATTAATGAAATTTCTATTAATAATATTGAATAAATTTAATATATAAATACAATAATAAATAATAAATAAATTATTTAATTTGAATATTATGTATTTAATAGTTTTATTCATTTTAATTAATTATAAACAGTTTATTAATTATTTAATTATATATTTATAATTAATATACTACTCATTAAAATATATATGTAATAAATTTAGTAAATTTAATTGTAAATAGTATATATAAGTTATATATATATTATTTAATTAATATATAATAAATGAAAAAATATTAAAAAAATGTATTAATGAAATATATATGAATAAAATGAAATAAATTTAATATATTTATATATATATAATTAAATAAATAATTTACTATTTATAATAAAATTTGATAATTTTAACTTATATATTTTTTATAATAAATGGTACATTAATTATATATAATTAAATAATATATATACTAACTTTGTTTTTCTTTTAGTAAGAAAATTGGACAACTCTATTAAAAACATTAAATGTAAAAAAATATTAAAAAAATTATTATTGAAATATTTATTAAAAAAATGAATAAATATAATATATATATATATTTACAGTGATAAATAGTAAATTATTTATTTAATTTGTATATAATATATTTAATAAATTTATATATTTTTATTAATTATAAACATTGTATTATTTAATTATTTATATATCTAATTAATATACTACTTAATATAATATATATTTTAAATTTAATAAATTTAATTACTAAAGGTATATTAATTATTTAATGAAATATATTTAAATAAATAATTTAGTAAATATAATATATAAATATATTGAAATAAATATTTTATTAATTTTTTAATCAATAAATTAATAAATTACAACAAATATTATTACTTATATCAATGAAATATTAATTAATATAAAATGAATAAATTTATTATATATATATAATAAAATAATTAATATACTATTTATTACTATATATATTTTAAATATAATATATTAATAGTAAAGAATTGAATATTAAATATATAAAATTAAGTAATTATTATAATAACTCCTGTGACCTTTAACTAAAAAAGGTCAAACTCCCATGATAATGAAGGGACCTCGTATAAGCTAGTGCCTCGGTGGGTATCAACATTAACTTCCACTAGATATGGTAGAAAAATAAAGGGAGGATGGTTCCCATGTAGGTGCTCTTTGGGGTGGGCAGGTGGGCTAACATGTATATGTCGGCGCTACATGTGGGGCCCTAGTGGTGTGAAAGTGTAATGGACGATAAACCCCATACAAGACTCAGACTAACAGTGGCCACATGATTGGATGTAAAGAGGATCCAAGCAATATGGTATTCATGACGTGGAATGCATTTTTCCTAGGATAACCCTTTATCATTTCTTACATTAAATCTCATAAAGGGTGTAATTTTATTTAGTGCTTAAAAAATAACTGATAAAGGATTCTCATTATGAGTTATTTTTTTTAGTTATGATAAATAGAAATGTTTATTAGTGTTTTTTTAGTACTGATAAAGACTACCATTTATCAGTGCTTATTTTAGCACCGATAAAGGTGGAATTTACCTAAAAATTTATTTATCATTGATAAATGGTCCCACTTCTTATTATGTGTATTGTAGTAGTGATATATATCTATATATATGCGCGCACACACAAATTTTGCAACAAATATTTATTAAAATATACATACACATATATATATGAATATATAATTATAACATTATATAATGTATATAAATATATTTATATTAGTATATCTAAATAAATATATGTATAAAATGATATAAATATATATTAAAAATATACATACATACATACATACATACATACATACATACATACATACATACATACGGACATACATACATACAGACAGACACACACACACACACACAGACATACATAAATGTATAAATATATCATTATTTGACTAGAAAGTCATTTGGACAAGTGTTCAATCCTTTTCTTGAAAAAGTGGTGAAATAAGGTTCAAATCTCAGCTCTATTGAATGAATTGGGAATTTACAGGTGTGAGGTACTCCATTATGGTAGGTTGCGGGCCACTAGAATGTGTGGTGGTGGTGTATGGACTGGCCTTATTTACCCATTTACCAACCAAAATTATAGAAATTTTTTTAAAACCATTATTAGTGCTAAAACAATTATAATAAAATCCCTATTTATATTTTATTTTTCAATGATGATAATGGGTTCCTTTATCAACACTTTTTTACTTCCCATTAATATAATCAACTTTACAATTGCTTCGGCACATCAACACTTTTTAATCACCATTAAAAGTGATTTCTAGTGCTCTTAAAGGCTAATATGTTGTTGTGGTGGTTACCTTCAAAAAAAAAATTACCTTTCTAACTCCTAATTTTTTTAAATAACTCACATAACTTTAAAACCACACTGCAAATGAGAATATTTCTTTTGGTAAGATCTTTTTTGTGCCTCAAAAAATAAATGAAGATTTTATTTAAATATCGAAAAACCCACACCATAAAAAGTGTCATAGAAAAATGATAAATTCTTGTCTGATCCATCTAGAAGGTTTTTTATTATAATCATATGACTGTATGTAGTGAAAAACAACCCAACCACAAAAATATGTTCCCTCAAGAATCTTTAGTTAAATAAAGTGTATAAATAGTGTACTTAGAAATCACCTACGACAATAGGCTTATTCGTTCATGGTGATGGGGAATACCTGATGATTTTTACAAATAATTTAATAAAATAACTATTACTTAAAGGGTGGAATGCTGAATAATAGATTTTAATCATATCACGAGGACAACCTATTTCTAATTGGGTGCTAGTTCCTTCGACTCAGATGATAAAAAGAAGTATCAAAGGAAGAGATAAAGGAGAGTCTTGCCCAAAATTTCATTTCATCAATATTAGGGATCAAATCCCTTTATATAACTATTAATTATGTGATTAATTAAATTAAAATGAATCATCCATATTAACATATCCAAATACATTTATTCCCATTATTCACTATATCCTATTCAATGAGCGGTCAATCCAATTAATCCATTACTAACATATTGTAATTGATAATAACCCCAGTTAGAAAAAATTAATATATATCATATATATATTATTTTAATTACTTAAATATACACTTTATACATATATAATCATATTATATATGTATATATATATTTAGTGTAAATATAAAATTCTCCAACAAACAATAAAATCCCATAAGGACTTTGTCCATAACATCACAACTCTTTATGAATCCATCCAAACTCTTTTTAATACATGTTTTCATCAAAATATCTTCAATTTAAAAAAACACATTTCCTGGAATATTATCCTTATCCAAGGGCCTATTTATGTGACCCTATAGGGCTTAGTAGTGTCGACAACAACTACCAAATATCTATTTCACATATGTACGAATGGAAAAACCTCTATTAAAACATCAGTGTTACTCATGATACAAAGGTGTCTGGTTTGACCTCTTTCAAACATATTCATATATCTATATGAACATGCCCATAATTATATGTATCATATACCCCATATTTATCTTATATAATCCATTTTTACATTATATCAAGAGACCACTAGACATGGAACATTTCAATCTAGTACAAGCCTATCATCATTTTCTTGATTCTTCAAAAATGAATGAACAAGTGCTTGAATACATCATATTTCATTCATCTCTATAATAATCACATCACATGTCACTTATCTATGTATCTGAACAAATAATATGTGAAACAACCAACTATGACTATGAATTTCCTTAGTATAATTCAATCATGGGCCATATGTCTTTTCATATCAAGCATATCGATAAATATAATCTTCGTTGCACTCCAACTAATGACATTATTAGTAACATACCCAACCACCACTATATTAGTTATAATCATATGTTGAATTTTTTAAGTAGGGTATCAAATTATGAATGTTCTCATGAAAGGTATCTCACCAACTCCAGGAAATATTGTTGATAATAAGCATACACCCCTATGTATATCTATAGTTGTATGACATTCTATGAGATGTACTTTTGCACATCAGTCCAACTAATAACTCTCTATGTATTACCTCAAGAATATATTATTAAATATCCAATGTAAAACCCATTTTAATGTATATAATAATATATTCATGTTAACCATTATATATCATCATAAACATTTATTATTCACGAGGATCATTAGTTAGGGACAACACAAAGTTTGTATATTGAGGGGATATTTATCATTATACCATTCATGTAATATATATTTAAGAACACCTGAATGAATAATAAATATATATTTCCTTTATTATAATGACATGTTACATTTAAAACAATAATAAAAAATATCTTATAGAGATATAACATGACCCTTATGAGGATTCGGTAGTAAGGGATTCATTTTTTGAACATTACATCCATATGTAATTTCCAACACATCACTATGTGACCATCTGATAAAATACTCCCAAAATCCACCTAGTGAGTGATACTCGTGAAGCAAGAAATTTTTAATTATGGTGATTTATAGGAATCATATTCCTTATGTTTAAATCTTTGAACTTATTGCCAAACTCTATAACTCTATAACAAAAAAATTATAATATTTTGTTTTGTTTTCTACATTGAACAATTTATATGTATATCAACATCATCTTTAGAAATATTTCCATTAAAATTTTCCATTGACAAATTTTTGTAAAAAAGGTTACTATTTACACTTTCACTTTAACAACACATCCTTAACATTTTTTAGGGAAATGATATATCCATTTTGTTATGGTAACTAATATAACCCTTTATATTTATTTTTGATATCTCACCCTAAACTATTTTAGAATAATGTAATATTAAATTAATTGTGGTAAAAACATGTATCCATGTACATTTATATTTACCAGTATTTTGTAAAAAATTTAGGGAATCTAGTGAATTTTACTTTTTATCATAGCTAGAAAATTGTAATATTTACCTTATCATAGTAACTAAATGTAACTATTTACGTTATTATTTCTACTGAATTATCTTAACTCTTTAGGTTATTAAGGAAACAATTACTCAAAATGTGATTGGATAAATATTTTATATTTTAAATCTATACTTATCTATGTTAATAAACACCCCCATTATCCTTTTAGAAATCTTATTTTCATTAGAATATATTTATAAGATTTCATAAAAACCACATTGTGTTTTAGAAAATAACATTTATTTCCTTTTAGTATAGATATAAAAAAATAATTTATTATTCTCAAATCATAAATGGAATTATAAATTTTTGAAACCATTCCTTTTGAAAATATTATTTTATTTAAATATATCATCATTTGAGGGTGGAAAAAAATTCCCTCATATTTTAACAAATATATAGATAACAACTTTTATAATAAATAAATACTTTTAATAAAATATTCTTCTCAAAACATGTTATAAAAATCCATTTAATAATAATCCACATGTATACATTTAATCATATCATTACAACCCTTCTGATATCAAACATCATCTATTATAGTATAAGATAAGTGAGATTAAGATACACATATTTTACTTAGATTCATCGAATCATGTAAATTTCCATTACATTAAAATTTATGATTTAGTAAATATTTACTTCCTTTCATGAATATAAACTAAAATATCTATCAATTATTCCTTTTATTTTGAACTCATTTATATTTACAAAACATTAAACAATATGTATTCAGTATCACATACCCTTCAAAAATCAATGAAATAATTTCTATAACATCCTTAAATGAAATGGATATTCCATTTAGTTTCACAAACTCCATCAGCTATATCTTTGACAATCTGATCACAATAAATTATTAACAATCCTTTCATGATAGCCCTTGGTGGTAATGAAATTGATTTTATTATTTAAGAAACATTATTGAATGTTTCCACTAAACCATCTTCTTATGGTTTGAACTATTACCCACTTTTACTATCTATATAGTAATATAATCCAAAAATATTATTCTTATTTCATCCATTCTCGACACTTTGAGAATATCATGTATAATATTTCATTGAATTTAATAATATTGTCAGAACATTTCCATAAATGAAAATTGGATAAATTCCCAAACCAAAACAATAAACATTAATATATTATTTATAGATTTTTATACAATGAATCTAATCTTAAACTATGTGTAAAAAATCATCTCATTTAATTTAAAAAATTATCTTTTACAAGCTCTTCATCGGGGATAAATGAGATATTCTACACATATTATGATGAATTAATCAAATATTAATCCATCCAAGTCATCAAGGTAGAAACTTTATTTCTCCATTACTTGAAAAAAATAAATATTCATCTAATTTCCACTTTATGTACTTCTTAATATTAAAAAGATGTATTAAAATTTACAGTTGATATCATATATCTATTTGAACAATAAAATTGATTTCAATAACAAATAAACCTTTAAGGAGACTTTTAGTCTCACGAATTAATTAATATGTTAATTCATGTCGAATATAATTTGAAATACACAACCATATTGATAACATGATACTAAAATCATTGATGTACCCAATAATATTTGATACATGAGTGGACAATAAGATTTCATTGGTCATTTTGCATCTAATGTCTTTGAATAATTAATATAATCATTCCATGATTCCATAAGAATATATATTCACATGTTTATTGATTTTAATAGATGTTTACTCAGAAAGAAACTGTTATAATACATAGAATATTTCTTAATATTATTTCTTAAGCTATCGGTTTATGGAGTAACATACATTAAACATCTCATTTTCAAGGATTAATTACAATATTTTTGATTGATGTTGTTGATGACGATATATATCTATAAAAAGTATTTTTATCATATTAATACAATTTCTTATATATTTTATTTAAGTTATTTTAATGAAATTTCTCCCAAAAAATTGATTACCCCATACATCATATCCATTTAGAAAACGAAGATCCATATTTTACTAAGAAAATGACCATATTGTGTTGTGAAACTCACAACAATGTTAATTACAACGGGAATCCTAAAAATCACAACAATTGTGATTATTTGATAAATTCATTGATACACCGTTATCAAAATCCATAGTATAGATTAAATAAATTCTATTCCAATGGTATCCCAACCCTTGGGCTTTCCTAACTAAGTATAACTGACTGAAAACCTAAAAAAACAAGATAGTACAAGATAATCTAGGGGAACCCCACTTTGTCATGATACTACCCATTGAATAATCTTGGGTCACTCATTACATTCTTTACTTACAAAATAAAACACAACGGAACATTAATAAGGCATGAAACTATCCATATGTATGATCAAGATCTTGAATGTTGTTTTTCAGGAAGGAATCTCACACGTAGTATTTAAGAGTATTTATTTTTAAGGACTCACTAATTTAATATACATTATGTGCATATTAAATTCAAAACTGGCACATCCTATATAATAATTATATTCTCATGTTCTACTCAATTTTTTGGAATTTGTGTTTCTAATAGTTTATTTTTGAATACTTAATCCAACTGCTAAATTAATTCATTAACACCACATTAATGTGTAACTATTTAAACATCCCAAAAGTCTATGTAAATCCAAAAAATATATAATTTAATTATATTCCTACATTTCTGAATGTATCATATCCATAAGGTACATGAACACTTCATGTAAAGACATAGTGTTATACGAGATTTAAAAACACCATGTGAGTAAGCCCGGAGCCAAAGATAGCCAACCTCATTCACTTTCCTATCCAAGGAAATTATCCAGGAAAGTAGGTCTTCTAACCCAAAGTCCATATACCTAGGGATACTTTATGTAAAACCAAAATAATTTTTTTAAAAATAAAATATTTTATGATATAAGAAAATAAAAAATAAAAAATTAGTTTTTTAATTAATAATACTTATATTTCTAATTTGTGGCATTCAAATTAATTTTAAATTAATATTCTGAAAACAAATACTATTTTAATGTATTATTTTGTGTCAAAGAATATTTTAAAATGAATATATGTATTTTTATTAAAAAATTTCATTTTTTTCAATATATTATTTAATTAAATATTTTAAGAATAATATATATTGAATATTATAATTATTTTGATAAAAACTAAATTATGTTATGAATGTGTTCACTATTAATACTCTATGATAAGGACTTTCAAATAAATTTAATATCGATAGCATGAAACACTGAGTCCCAATAGAACACCACATTTTTATAACCTATCCAATATACATAATTGTACCGCTTTTGTGGTTTGAATTTCAAAAAAATGACATACAGAGTTGTGTTCAATAATATATTTAGAGTTTGATATAATCAACTTAATTTTTGGGGAATAATAACTTGAACCTTATGAAAAATAATACTAAACTAGCCATTATTAACAGTAATGCCTACTTATTAATATTTACCTCACCCATGTTTGTATAAATAAAATATATACTCTTTATAAATGAGAGTGAATATTAAAAAATTAAAAAATTATTTGTTGGTATTTTTGTGTGAAATAAATATTTAATTATGATTTTATAATTAATAAATTGATTTAAAATATAATTATTTTTCATAAAATATATTCATAAATCAATATTTTTTTCTTATTATTTTAGTATAATTTTATGATACATTAGTTAATTTTTGAAAGTATTATAAATTTAGATTTGAATTTAAAATATGTATTTGTCAAATAAATAATGATTTTATTTTAATATTAAATTTAAATTATTTTGAAAATTATTTTTATAAAATGGAGATAATTTTATAATTCTACAGTTCAAAAATTGGGTAGTGTAAAATATTTGGGTTTTTGTAAAATAAATTAATTTTTGTTGAATAGTAAAATACAGTAATTTACGATATAAATACATTATAAGATAAATATGTTATTCCTTGCATCATGGATGATGTAAACAAACTTGGTTCAAAATAATATTCCATTATTAATATTTTTTTGATCATGAATCAATCAACATTTCTTGTATTGAGAAAAATACTAAAATAATGAATTGGATATTCAAAAATCAATCCTCTCTTCTTCTATAAAAACCACCGACCACTCCCTATTCCCTTAAATCATATAATCCATGATGCTTTTCAACATTATAACCAAATAATATCCCCTAGTACCCCACCTATAATATCCATTTTTCTTTCCAAAAGGCCAAAAAACCTTCTATTATTTAGGTTCTCAATGAGTATGTTTCAAGAGGTAAACCCTCTCCCTTTTTCGTTTAATTTCCTTTTCAATTTGGTTTATATTCTTATCTTCTCATCACCTCCTCTACTAGAATGATCATGATATCTCATGTATCATCTATATAATTTAATGAAATCTTGTTAATTTAAGATGTATTATCAAATCTTCATATTCTCTCTCTTTTATTTAAAAATACGAAATCATAGTCCACAATGTACTAATTTATAACCTTCATGTATGAAAAACCTCCGTTCTTAATTTTCTCCATAAATTATAGTCAGGACACCATTTTATAGTTTAAATAGATTCTAAAATATTTATTATATCATATTTAATGATTCTTTCATCACCATTTTTACATGATACTAAATAATGTAAATACACTAGTTCGTTTTAATTGAAAAACTGTTATAAAAATCTAAATGATTATCACTAAATGACATGTCAAATGATTCATAGCCATAACATGTATCCAAATGATATATATAACAATTTAAACATATTTATGTTCATTAATAATATATTAATTCAGTCATGGAGAATTATATCTATTCAATAAGAACATCCATATGCATAATCAAGCGAATCAATACTGAATGTCTTCGAAACAAACACTCCGGGAACAACGAAATTCACTATTTTAAATTATAAAAATTACATATATGAACTTAATAAAACTATAATAAATTATATAAATGTATTATAAGTTCGGAATTAAATTATTAATGGGTTTAATTTCATATTCTGTGATCATAAGGCCAAGTTCTGAATGCATTTAGTCATAAGGTAAGGTTTTCCTCATCTCATTCCCATTTTCTGAGGTACTATTTATTCACTAATATTTATTGTGTATGGTTTATGTTTACTACACATTGATGTATCATATAATTAATCACTTTATTTTCATGGTATTTAGTTTATAATTTCAAGATTATTAATTTCTGGATAAATAACACAATTGATTACCAAGTGGTATGAAATTCTACATGAACATCCATTTTTATTTCAGGTTACTCTTTCTCTACCATTACACAAATTTAATAATTATTGTTTTATCCTTTTTATAAATTCTATATATATTTTCCAGACTCAGATATCCATATAATATCATTCTTATTTTATGTGTATATTGATGTTTTTAAATTGTTTCATTTTCAATTATTTCCGATAAACAATCCGGATTCAATGGAACTTATCGATTTCCTAGACATTTTCAAGTGCACTACATAATTTTTTTAGGAAATTATTATTTTAATAAAATCATATATTCTATAAAAAAAATATATTGGTTCATTTATAGTTTTATGAAAACAAACATTCCCTTCCTCTTTAAAATCCATTCCTTAAATAGCACTAAAATATTTTATTTCTAAAGATTTTTAGAAAATCTTTTTACATGATTTACCATCAGTGTGACATAATTTATACCTAAAAACAATTTCAATTTCCTCCAAATTTTTCATAGATATAAATTTTTACAAACTAATTTCTGGACAAATACAAATAATTTTCCAAAATAACTCTTCCTTCCAAAGTAAAAAAATATTTTTCTCGTCTCACATTAACTTTTATGAGATACATGGCTTGTTCACCAATTATTCCTTGAATGTAGTTTATGTACTGGACTTTGATAAATAATATCAATATTATCTTTATTATCATGATATTATATGGGAATATGATTTGAATTTCTCAATGTGGTATGGGACACTTTGAAATGTTTAAGGACTATTTTATCAGGAATTCTAAAATGTCTCATTTAAAATTATCCTCTAATATCTCAACATTCATTTTTGAATCATGTAATTATTTTACGATAATCTATTATGATATCATCTACAATATTCTATTGAATGGTTTTTGATTTGTTAGACTATGACTATGCTATCTTGATTTCTATTCACCATATTACTTTTATTGGTTAGTAATTATGTTTATATATTGAGGAATGTTATTTACATTGGACAAGTATATGATGTTTACATATATACCCATTCATATTAGTAATGAATTAGACATATAATGTTGTTGGTGGGGTCCTTTATATCCCCTTTATGCATTGGTTGGTCTCATGAGACAAAAAATATATGGAATTGGTCGAGGCCTTGACCATTTTCAAATATGGGTTTGGCCTATGACTTAATAATTTTCAGATGTCTTGGCTAGGGACTTGATGGTATGTTTCGGAATTCATAGCATATTAATTCCATCATTATTAAATTTGTAATTGATAAATTTTGTGATTATTAAACTAGTAGAATATCAATGTTAAAGTTTCATGTGATTATTTTTATGTCATTATTAATTTAGTTTTTTCCATACTATTTTATACTCAATATATGTTTTAGTGGCAGGAGTTATTCAATTGGAATTATTTTTTATAATATCTTCTATTTTATCATTAAACCTTACTAACAATCTAATCTCACCCATTTATTATGATTCCTTTCCCAAGGTTATGAATAAGAAAATTTTTAATAAGCTTCTTAGTATGTAGATTTTTTCATATTGAATCATGTTTTATTTTCTTTTTCAAAGGATGTATGGGTATCATTACTACAACATGGTGTTGAAATCCTACTAAAATTATTATTTATTTGGTATTTGATTCCGTGTAGTCATTCCAATGTATTATAATAATGAATTGTCTCTAGGATTCTGGGGTCACAACGTTGTAGTTGGTATCAAAGGGAGGTTTAGAAGAAACTATAGAAAATATATATAGAAAACATAGTTTAGGGAATATTTACCTAAGATATACATTAAGGGTAGGAATGTAAGAACGTCATATTAATCTAGTATGGTATAGATTATTTAGATCTTCCTAAAAATATATCCTCGTCTGGATACATCAAATGGAAGTGGTTCAGGAACAAATGTACATAGGGGTTAAAACTCTGAAAAAGGTGTTTTGAGCTTGACTCAGGGTAACCTGGTACATGAAAACTGGCCTTACTATGCACCTGGTTTGACACTCCTAAGGATATTATTAGGACAATTCACATTCTTCATAAATACCATTATGAAGGATTTATGCCCTTAATGTAAATAATGTATATGGTTTTATGATTTATGATGTATAAATTTATTTTATGTTCTATACCATGATTATAGATATCAAATTTTAATAATTTTATGATAGAATATAGTATATGGAACTATTTAGAAATGTCTCCTTGAAGAAGGAATGATAACTCCACTAATTTACATGATGAAAAGTGTAAGAAGGGTCGTATCTTTCATGGTCTTAATCCGAAATTTCAAAGTTAAATAGTCTCCAAGGTATCCTCATAATATAATGAAATAATTTAATGTGTTAACAAGATATGTAAAAAATTATATGATTCCTATGGATTTGTAGGGAAGAAAGAGATGAGAAGGATGGAATAGGGAAAGGTGGATAAAGTGAAGAAGGGAATGAAGGGTTTTACCACATTTTATAAATTTGGAAGGAATCACCTTGAAAAATTATTGAAGTGAATGAGAGTTTGTTATAAGTGTGGAGAAAAGGGGCTCCATGTTTGTGATTAAAATAGTAAGAAAAACGTTTCTAATGTAAAATGATTCAACTATGATGAAACAAGACACTATCTAAATCAATTTCCCAGGTGTTAAAGATATATAACCAAAATAGTGATATTGGATAGTGGTGAAGTTATTCTATTTACATAGATGAAGAGGAATAATTAATATGTATATTCAGGAATTATTTTATTTGAATATTTTATCTGAAATGAACTGGTTATAAATATTATGGAATATATAAGTATTGTGATATAGTAAATTTTCAACAAGGATTTGAGACTATATGTTGAATGGTACAAAGCGAAGATATTCAGTGGAAATTTAATTTTTCTTTGAATACATGAGATTGTGGAAAAGAAGTGCCTTAATATATTTTTTATGTTGTGATAATGATGAAGAAATGATTTATTTTATTAATTAATAACTACCTTGGAATTGATTATTGGATTTTCAGCTAGTGGTCTATGCTATCATCGATGGTGTTTAAAACACTTTTTTATTTAAGGAATATATCCAATAACATGCATCTTACATAATAAATATAGAAGAATTCATGCTTCTAATAAGGTTTTATGTTGATTCTAATTATTACCATATTTCCAGAGGATACATGAAGAAGTTATTTACATTTTTTGAATGTGAAAATTTTGAGCCGCTTCATGTTGATTAGGGGATATTTATTAGTTTATATTAAAACCTCATTGATGTTCTTTATAAAGTGTCGGATCATTATATTTTGGTAGGGTAAAACATTTATGAATGGTTTAATTTGATCATCATATGAGGTTTTAGAGGTTAATGTACCACTTCCCCACATGATTCAACCTATGCTAAGTGATGAAGTATAGAAAGTTCAAGGAAAAATCAAAGGACAAGATTTTATTTAGGAAATAGAAATATATATTCCTACACTTATAAAATAGAAAAATCCCTCAAATCTAGAAAATGAATCCTAAATGTTTTCTTTTTATCATAATCATTGATAATATCAATGAAATTGTATTATAACAATAGTTTATGGTTGTGTGGTAATCAATATTCATCTGAATATGTTATCTATCAAATTCGATCAGAAAATGATGTCTATATAACTCTTTCATGTTCATATCTTTACTTTTCACTAATGTTATCCAATTCATATGTGTAGTTTTTTAGTAAACTATGCATTATAATTTCCCCTTATTAAGAGAATATTTTATTAACCCTGTTTCTAATGTGGGTTTCCAATAATAGAATTTTCACGTATATACCATTAACTCTCACAGTGAAATTTAGAATTTATTGGTCTCAATTCTGTTTAGGGGGAGATAATGTAACACCCATTAATTGTTTTTAAAATTTTAAATACATTAAGAAATTAAAAAATTGAAATTATGTGTTTTAATTAATAATACTTATATTTCAAATTTATATCTTTCAAAATAATTTTAAATTAATTTTACAAAAACAAATAATATTTTAAAATATTATTTTTTTGTAGAGGAATATTATAATATGAATATATTTATTTTTTACAAAATTTTTTAATCAATAGATTATATAATTAAATATTTTAAGTATAATATATATTGACTATTATAATTATTTTGATAAATACTATTTTATGTTATGAATTTTTTCACTATTAATACTACACCCCAAGTATTTACAAAAAAATTTAATATAGATATCATGAACACTGAGTCCCTAAGTAATAAGACATTGATATAAGACATCGAATAAACATTATTTTACCATTTCTATGGGTTGAATTTCAAAAAACTGACATACACAGTTGCATTCAGTAAGATATCGATACTCTGATAGAATCAACTAAATTTTTTGTGAATAGTAACTTGACCATTATGAATAGTAATAGTAAATTGACCTATATAAATATTAATGTTCCATTATGAATAGTAACCAAACCGATGTAAGCAGAAATAAAATTTTGACACCTTATAAGTGAGTATGAATATTTTAAAAATTAATAAGTAGGTGTTGGTATTTTTGTGAGAAATAAATATTAATTTAAAATATTATAATTAATAAATTAATTTAAAAGAGAATTAATTTTCATAAAATTTATTCATATTTTAACATTTTTTCCTCTTATTTTATGATAACGTTATGAGACCTCATTTAATTTTTAAAAGTATTATAAAATAAGTTTGAAATTGAAAATATGTATTTTTCATGTAAATAATGATTTTATTTAAAATATAAATTTCTATTATATAGAAAATTATTTTGATAAATTAGAGGTTATTTTTTAATTCTGCACATCAAAATAGTTTTACGGTGAGTTTTTTGGATTTTTCTAAATTACATGAATTTTTTGTTAATAGAAAAATATGATAATTTAGAGTAATGATATATTATAAGATAAGTACACAATTCCTTGCATCATGGCTGATATAAGAACACATTTTTATAACTCACAAGAACTTATTAATAATTTTTGTCACAAGAATCAAACACTATTTCTTTCCTTGAGAAAAATAATAAAATAATGATTAAGATATTCAAAAATCACTCCTCTCCTCCACTATAAAAACCACCCCACACTCCCCCATCTCTTCACTCCTATAACCCTTTAAGCTTCTAAACGTTTTTCCCAAATACTCTTCCCAAGTTTCCCAAACTCAAGGATCAATTTCACATTCCAAAAGAACAAAACCCTTTATTATACATAGGTTCTAATGGAGGATATTTCTAGAGTTAAACCCTCTCCCTTTTTATTTTAATTTCATTTTCAATTTGTTTTATATTCTTATATTTTCCCAACCAACTTTGTACAAATGATCATGATAAAACCATTATAATATATACTATAATTATATCATGTTAATATATGATACATATTTAAACCCATTATTGTATCTCTTTTATTTTAAAAAATGAAATCACCATTCAGGAGGTGCCAATTCACAACCTTCGTGGGCGACAATCCGTCGTTCTTCATTTTCTCCTTCAAGTCTGGTCATGAAACCATTTTTACAGTTGAAATAGATTCTAAAATATTTATTTTATCTTATTTAAGGATTCTAAAATAATAATTTTTTCATGATACTGAATAATATAACTAAACTAGTTTATTGTAATCGAAAAACCACCGTAAAAATCTAAACGATTATCACAAAATGACTTATATAATGATTCATCTTCAACCCAATTAAAAAAAATGGTATATATAACCATTTACAGTTATTTATTTTCATTTAAAATATATAAATATAATATTTTAATATTATATCCATTACACATGAAATTCCTTAGAGACAATCATGCAAACTGATCGTGAATATTATGAAACAAACACTCTGAGAATGAAGAAATAAAATTTTATAACTTATAAAAATGCCATAAATTAACATAATAAAATTATTATAAATTAAATAAATTTATAATAGGATCTTAATTAAATTATTAATTAGTCTAATTTAATATTCTAGATCTTGATTTCAAGTGAAGAACACATTCAGACCTAAGGTAAGGCTTTCCTCGTCTCATTCCCATTATTGGGAGATACTCTTTATTCAACACTATTTCTTGTGTATGGAGAGTGCATAATGAACATTGATATATCATATCCATAATATCATTATTTTCATGTAATAAAATGAATAATTTTATGATTATTAATTTTGGGGAATTTAAAACAATAGATTAAAAAGTGGTAAGGAATTCAACCCGAACCCCCCATTTTTCCTTTGGTTTACTCTTTCTCTACCATTACTAAAATTAAATGTTTCTTATTTTTGTATCCATATTATAAATTCAGTTTATATGTTACAAAATCATATAACCTGGTCATATCATCCTTATTTTATGTTGATATTCTTGTTTTAAAATGGTTTCCTTCTCAATTGTTTTTGATAAACATGCATGATTCAAGGGAGCCACTCGAATTCATACCCATTTAAACTAAACTATGTCATATATTTTAATCCATAAATATTTTTAAAAAAATCATAAATTTTATCATGAAAAAAATTTATTAGTTCATATATGGTTTTATGAAACCAAAAATTCCCTTCCGCTTTAAATTATCTTCATTAAACTATACTAAAATGTTTTATTTATAAAGATTCTTAAAAACAATTTTTACATGATTTAACATTAGTGGGACATAATTTATGCCTCAAATATATTTCAAATTTCCTCACCTTTTATTCTGGGGTATAAATTTTTAAAATCTGATTTCTATAAAAATACAATTGATTTCTGAAAAGAACTCTTCTTTTCGGAAATTAAAATGGATTTTTATCGTATCACTTTATCTTTTATGAGATACATGCCTTGTTCACATTTATTCCATGAATGTGGTGTATGTAATTACCTTTTATATATCATATCTAGATTCTATTTATTCTCACGATATTATATGGGATTATTATTTCAATGTTTCAAAGAGGTGTGAGACACTTTGGAATGTTTAAGAGTTATTTCCTATGGAATCTTGTAATGTCTCTTTTAAATGTATATTAATCTTTATCAACATATCTTGTCGAATATTTAACTTTATTGAGGTTTACATCGTATTATATCTTCTAAAATATGTTATTTAATGGTTTTGACTAGTTTTATTATGGATGTGGTTGATTTATTTCCATTCACCGTATCACTCTAAATGGTTAGTAATTATGCTTATGAATTGAGGAAAGTTATTTACATTGCATATGTTTATGATGTTTATGATTATGACCATTCAGATGAGGAATGAATTGGACTTATAAAGTGATGGGTGGGGACATATAATCCCTTATATGCATCGGTAGGTCTCATGAGACAAATGATATATGGACTTGGATGAGGCCTTTAACATTTTCAGATATGGTTTTGGCAAAGGCCTTAATCATTTTCAGATGTCTTGGATGAGGCCTTGATGGTATTTTTCAGAAATGTCTGGAATATAAATTCCCTCAGTATGAAATTTCTAATAGATAAATAATGTGATTATTATACTAGTATAATATCATTGGTGATGTTTTATATGATTATTTTTATGACATTATTTATTCAGTTATTATTCCTTCTATGTTATGATGAAGATTATGTAATAGTGGCATGAGTTTTAAATGTTTCATTATCATTTATGATATCTTCTACTATATCAGTTACCCTTATTGAGCATCCAAGATTTCTCCATTCTTATGTTTCCTTTCCCCAGGTTATGAATAAGAAAACATTTAATAAGATTTCATGGAAATAGTTTATTTCATATTGTATCATGTATTATTTTCTTTTTCCAATGTATTATGGGTAACATGAATGTAATTTAGTAATCCAATAATTATAAACTAATCAGATATTCAGGATTTGATTCCTTGTAATCATGCCAAAGTATAGAAATAATACATTGACTCTATGTTTCTCGGGTTGGGCATTATACTTTACACAAACGATAATTCATTTCATGAAAACTTTATCACCTAATATGCACAAACGATGCCCAATAACTACTATTAAAATAATAACAAAAAAACTGACTTAAAGGCATCTGAAAACTAACTTTTATGATATCAATCCTAGAATGGTATGAAAGTCTCCATCAAGGAAGAAATTCATCATATAAATTTTTGTATATATTTATTCATAAAATAAACAATTTATAACTATGAATATAACCAGCTGTAATCATTAAATAAATAAACAGTTAAAATATTTAAAGAAGATACAAGTAGTTATGAATAATTTAAAAAATAACATCTAATTATAATTCCTATTATAATTTCACCATTATCATTCTGTGAATTCTATAAATTTTGAATATAAACTCTTTATATTCTTTCCAATGTGAAAACATTCATATTTTTCATAATATTGTATTTCCTTTTAAATATATTATATAATATGAATTATGAGCTATTTCAAAATATATTTCAATTATAATTTTTTTTAACATAATCTAAACAACATATACATAATTATTTTTAATCCATAATTATACAAGTTATTAAAAAACTTTTTTATGTGTCTTAAATAATGTGTAAATAAATCCCATTTAATTTGGAAAATTTTAAGTTAATTAATTATTTACGTAACATGAATATTAAGGACATTAAACAAAAATAATAATTTATTTACTTTACAAAATATGAGATATTTATGAAAAATTCATAGATACATTATAATTGTAAAAATTATATATATAATAAATAATATAAATATTTTATATTATTTCAATTATGAACCCTTTCAAATTTTATATTAAATGGAATTAATATGATATTTCATGAATTATATATATTTTATAAATTGATTTCATTTATATAAATATTTTAATATTATTTAAATATCATATATGTTATAATTTATATATTCTTTTTAATAGTTTCATGATTTATAAATGAAAATTTTATTTATAAATCAAAAAGAATGATATTTAATTTGACAACTGGTACTTAAAAAATTATCATTTGAGCATAATCATTTTAATGATAATTAATTTTTAAAACAATTTTATAACTTTATATAAATATCTCAACATATCATTTAAATTATTTATAAATAATTTATAAATAATATAATTGATGAAATAAATTAATTAACTTAATTTGAATGATTCTTTAATTATTTTTACATAAAACTATAATATAAATCAACATTTCATATTTATTTCTTGGTTTGAAAAATCTCATTTTATTATTAAAATGTATTTTTTGAAAATTAATAAATGTGTTGATTAATAAAACAAGTATTCATTCTAATACCAATGATTTTTTGTTATCATAATTTTAGAATATTTAGTGAAACACCACTCATACACTGGTTGATCAATCTTCATGACTCTGTGCATAAATAAACTGTATAAATAATGTTCTTGGAAAATAAAAACAATAGTAGTCTCTCTTCTTGGTGAAGGAAAATGCTCGATGAACATCACTAATCATTTAAAAAAATAAAATTGCCTATTTGGGGTGTACACAGAAAAATTGATTTGTGAATGTATCACAAGGATGCCTCGAATGTTGATGGGATGATATCGCCTTCTGCTGAGACGATGCACAACCATATGGGAGAAAGAGAAAAATTGGAGGTTTAATCACAATTTCTTGTCACTGATAGGAGGGATCAAATCCCTTTTATATACCCATTAATGATTCGTTTCATTAAATGAATACACATCTATCATATTAATGTATCTATATAAATTAATAACCATAAATTATTCAATCCTATTCAACGAGTGCTCAAGAAAATTAATCCATTCATCAAGGATTGTAACTGATAATAAACCCATTCAGGGAAAATAAATATATATCAATCATATATTTATTATTTAAATTATTTAAATATACACTATATATATATATATTAGTTTATATATAAAATTACCAACATCATACTGCAGCGACATTAGAGACTTCCCCCACAAATACAGGAATGGAAACACTGATGGGAACTGAAATATGGCTTGAAAATTTTATCTATACTATTATTTCAAAGAGGGAATATATGAGAAATAGAAAACCGCCTTGTGTAAGTAAAATACATCACAAAAAAATATTCATGTACAGATTCCACCAAAATTGTTATATATTCAAATGAAAATAAATATTACATATATTATTATAAAAAAACATTTAGAGGAGATTTTATCCTAATCATCATACAATAACCTCTCATAACAGAGAGGTCACCATTTTTTGTGTCACATGAAAAAAAATTATCACTACCAATCCAGTGAAATATAGATAAATTATGGATAATTCCATGTTCCCTTTAATTAAAGATAGTGAAAACATGATCAATATTCCAACCAATCAATTCATCATAATTAAAATCACAAACAAAAAAATAGTTCCCACTTATAGAATTTTGTTTACTAAAATAATTTAAATTTGAATCTGGTAGCCACCAATCCTCTAATATTTTAACTGATAAACCCTCATAAATTAACCAACAAACCCCTTATTTAAAAATGTCTAATGATCCCTTCAAATTCATCCATAAATATCATGAGAATTATCCATGATATACATACATCAAACCAGTTATTGTAAATACTTTTTCCTTTATAAAAAATGCTAATATAGAAAAAGGTGATGAATGAAACTTCTCTATTTATTTGGATAATAGTTATTCATTAAAAATCCCTATATACAAAAACCCAAAACCACACAACAGCTTTGGACATCACAAATTCCCACATGAAACCCAATTTTTTATTATTATTACTATCAATTTACATTCTATTATTATGTGAAAGTAGAGTGTATTTGATCAAACTATACATAAAGTAATTCCATAATTGGTATAACATA
Source organism: Viscum album (assembly GCA_963277665.1). Classification (NCBI taxonomy): domain Eukaryota; kingdom Viridiplantae; phylum Streptophyta; class Magnoliopsida; order Santalales; family Viscaceae; genus Viscum; species Viscum album. The sequence continues at coordinate 212,757,667 of OY728119.1, read as the reverse complement.
AATTATTATATATACATCAATAGATTTAATAAAAATTTCCTTACTATTAATAGACAACTTCTTCCCCCTCCTACCCCCAACAAATTTCAAAACACTCCCAATAATAGAATGTAAAACAAAATTCTTAGATTGTTAAATAATAGTTTGAAATCAAAGATATTTATTATTCTTTCCAACTAATTTAATATGGATAACTGGATATAAATCAATCCTTCTATCTTGAGTCAAACTTTTACTTAAAGAAACCTCTCCTTTTTTATGTTTATGTTCTACCGTGAATCCTTATAATATAAATCAATGTGATTGATAATAGCCTTGAATTCGTATAATGTATCCCTTGAGAAGATATGTAAATCATATATAATGTAAATATGAGTGGCTAATGGATCATTATTTCTAGACTTAACCCCATATATGTCCCATCTATAAATATTCATTTGAACATATATTTATGAAAATATTTCCACATTAAAAATCAAATATGAAAAGATAATATGGCCATATCCCAACACTTATGATATAAATATATTTTTGATTAAATTACTATTAACCATGATTATATAAAGAAACTAAATAAATAAATATTCATCATGTCATGAATCAACACCATTGTGTCTTTTTTAGTTTCCAATTGAACATTAATTAGATGGAAAACATCATGTGTAACGATCGAAATATAAATAATTATGTTGGAACAACAACATGAAAGAAGTCTTTTCAACTGATATGATCATAAGAAAAACACACTGAAGTCTATTAGCAAAGAAAATTTAAAATATTTTATAAAAATCACTATAATGGATGAAATACCTAAAAATCATAAAAAATGTAAGTCTAAAAACCTTTGGAATAGAGGAAATCACCGTTTCATTATATCAACTATTAGCTTTGGATCTTCCCACAAAAAAGTCATACGTTGCACTACATCCACACACACCAAACATGCACCCGATAGGAAAAACTAATATTGAAACCTCCAATTTTCATGAAATATATAGATAGAAATTGTATATTGATTTTTGAATTATAGGGACATAAAAGTCATCAAAATGAGTAATCATTTTACCATTAGGACTAAAAACACCTGTTTAATGTTTACTAACACTTTAATGTGAATTCAACATCCAATCACATAATAAAAAACCTTGGATTCATGTAAAATCATATGTGTACTATCTTTGAATTATATTTATGTGGATGAAACTTCTATCATAAATGTTTTGTACTCAGACCGATGGAATAAATCATTTTTAAAAAATTGAAAATATTTTAAATTTTGTTCCAAGAGGTTCAAAATAAAGAAAATGACCTTTTATTTCCATTAAATCAAAAAAACATATATTGATTTATGAAATACAGGTACCGGTGGTTCTTTAATGTGAATATTTATTTACCTAGGATGGTCAGAAAAACAATTCTGTGTTTTAAAAGACTAAAATTAGCCTGGAAAAGTCAATAAAAAAACAAAACCTCAGATTGATGAAAAATAATAGGAAAACATTATTTTAATTATTTATGATTTTTATATGATGAATCCATGTCTATATGTGTGTGGTATGCTCAGGTTGACTGAAAAGAAGTTCCTGAATGATTAACTATCATTAAAAATGAGAGTTAGGGGTTCAAAACCAAGAAATTGATCACTAATTATCATGAAATCCTAAGAAAAACCCATATTTTGAATTTTACGATTTCTAGATATATAAAACATCAATATGAATTGTTTTTTCCTAATATAATCAAAAACCCTTTATGAAATGGTCAAAAAATAGAAAATGAACTCATATTGTTGTGAAACCATAAGAAAATTTTCATTGAATTATTTGTGAAATGAATAAGTAGAAAACTAGTTAGTTCGACATGTGGTATGATCATAATGAAGGAATAATTACTTCTTAAAAAATGGTATTTAAAAATTCACATTAGGTGGCCAAAACAAAGAAAAATCTTACAGATTGAAGTCACATCAATCCATATTATAATTTTTCCAAGATGAATAAAAATGCATTTTTAGAATATTGATACACTAAATCATTCATATAATGTACGAAACCATTGATAAACACATTAGATTGACATAACATTATAGTGAATTTTCTTTTGAATTATTTATGACATTTATGAGTAGACAACCCATCAATTAGACGTGTGACATTCTTAGGATGACTCGATAAGCTGGCCTTAAAAATATAAATTTTTTTGAGGAGTTAAAAAAATGTAATTTCCCATTTATTATAATTAATTAATATGAAAACATTCATATATTTATATTTTAAATGTAGGGATGGATAACACATTAATATGAGATATCATTTACCACAGGTGAATAAATTTGTAATGAACCAATGTTTTTTCAATTGAATTCCATTATTATAATTATATCTTATTGTATAACCACAAAATATTACAAATATAACACAATACAAACTGTATAAATGAATACTTAGTGAAATAAAATGCATCTCAATATGTAAAAGATCATTTACTGATGAAATAGCAACTTGATCTTTAGAATTGTAATTTGACCCTTTTGAATATTAAACAGACTAATGTAATAGTAACCTCATCAAAGACAGTATAAATAAAATTCATCCATATTAAATTTTTCTATATGATATAATTATATAATAGTAAAAGTATATAAATATTTTAATAATATTAGTTAAGTGTTTGTATTTTTTTAAGTCCTGTATATTTAATTAACATTTTATGATAAATTTAATCAACTAAAATAAAAATTATTCTCATCAAATAATATGTTGAGGTCTTATGATTATAAGATAATATTATGAGACCATAATTAATTTTTCAATGTCTTTGAAAAAGTAATTTTAATCATAAAATAATTAATTTTCAAGTAAATTATTGTTTTAATTAAAAATTAAATTTCTAATATTTATAAAATTATTATCATAAAATGGTGTTAATTTTTTGGATTGTAGATGCATAAAAAAGTTAAGAGTGAATTTTTTTATTTTTCTAAATTACATGAATTTTTTTGTGAATAGTAAAATATTGTAATTTACGGTATATATACATTAGAAGTTAAATAGACTATTTATTAAGTCATTGATGATGTAATAACCATTTTTTTAACTCACTTGATATAATTCATATATTTATTTTAAATAAAATACACAATTTCTTGTGTTGAGAAAAATAATAAACTAATAAATTAAATATTTAGAAAACTTCCCTCTCCCCCACTATAAATATCACACATCACCACCTCTTATCCTCACACATCTCAGGTTTTTTTCCTTGTCCAAATTCTCTTCATATCAATACTCAATCCCCTATCCCATGTCCAGGATCTCTTCGTCTCATAAAAATAACAAAAACTATTCCTTAAGAAGGTTCTCAAGATGTAAAATCCTCTTCTATTTTCATTAAATTTCTTTTCAAGTTCCTTTGTATTCTTTTCTATCCCTACTTATCCACATAAAAATGGTGTGATAACTCTATTACCTTAAATAAAAAATAATGTTGTTATAATAATTGAATAATACATAATCTCTCTTTTCCCCTCCTTTTATACTAGAGAGGGAAACACCATCTAAGATGTGTTAATTTGTAACATTCAAGGACGTTGGGTTCTTCATTTCTATTATCATCTTCAATTATGATAATTAAACCATTTTTATGGTTGAAATATATTATTATGTATGTAATATATTCTATTTAATTTTCTTTACTCATTTATTACATATTGTATTAATTTATAAAACAAAATGAGTTCATTGTTAAAAAAAACCCTCAAATTAACCAAAACAATTATCATTAATGTTCTATATAATTATTCATCCTCACTCAAAATTACAAAAAGAATTTTATTAATATTTAACCATATGTATATTCTTTAATAACATATTACTTCAATTTTAGATGACCATCATAATCTTACATGATTATCTATACATGTATATAAGTAAACTGATCATGAAAACCAAGGAAACAAATCCTCCCCAAAAATGAAATTGAACCTCTTTACCCATCAAAAGGGATTTGAATGAACTTAATAAGTTCATGGTAATTCAATTAAATTTATCAAAGTCTCTATAATTATTAATTAAAGAATATAATATGATAATCTAGGTCATTAAGATCATGTGAAGAACACCTTCAGACTTAAGGTAAGGGATTCTACCTGAACCTCCATTCTTCCTTCTGGTTTCCCTATCTTTTTTTACCCAAAGGAAGTTACCATAACTATTTATTTAAATATTCTAAATGATGTTTCTATGTTCCAAAATTATGTATTAATATTTAATCTTTAATATATTATGGGAATATACAAATTTTTAAGTGCTTCCCTTCTCAATTTTTCCTGATAATAAAACTCATTATAAGGGAACTTCTTGAAATCTTACCCAATTTCACATCCACTTTGATATTTGTTTTAATTCACCATTGTTTTTATGAAATAAGTATTTGTATTATGAAAAAAGTCTTGGTTCACATATATTTTTGTATAAAGATCATTCCCTTTATATTTTATATTCTCTTAAGTATTATCCATAAAACTGCACTAAAATATTTTAATGATACAATTAAATAAATAATATTTTTACATGTTATCAATTATCATTTACATCACTTACCATGATATATTTCTATTTTCCCATTAGAATTTCAATGTATTTTTTAATTTCTTTCTTTCATGGACACTTGTATCATACTCACATTTATTATACTTTATGATAAGATTATGATACGAATTTATTTATTTGGGTACCCATATATTTATGTATGATTCTATATGTGGAAAAAAAATATTCATGAACATGTTAAGGTGGGTGTACCCAGATAATAATCTAATACATTTGGTAATTTTTAGGCTCATGAGATGTTATTTGCAATGGTCTTGGCAGTTATCCTTGGCACATTCTCCATGTTCAATGATATTGGTCATTTTACTTGACTAATGATACTATATGTGAAATGTTCCTTGCCTCATTCTAAATAATTATTTTATATTTATTTCACATTTTTATGATTCCATGATTATATTATCCCATGTTCTAAATGTTATTATTCGTTATGTCTAATCATGTACCATGCCTCTTTATATCAATATGTTATGCCTTATAACCCATGTACTAAGATTTATTCATATGTTTATTTAGTTAATGAGGCATTAGCTCATCTCTTTTATCATGGAATCCATATCTTATCCCATGATGATGTAAGGGATCAATGTATTTTAGGAGATCATTATAAACATTAAAACAAAAAATATTTTATTTATTCCCGTGTTTTTATTTATATGTACATAGTCTTCCAAGACACAATACTTTAAGATCCTTGGGATGATATTTTTTGTTTAAATACATTTAAGATCATGTAATGATATGTGTAAAAGGATAGGGTTTTTAGAGTTGGTATCAGAGCATGGTCTATTTATTTTTTACATTTTGAATAGATCAATTTAGTAATAACCTTATGGATAGGAGTAATTATAAGAAAACATACATAAATTTTGTTAAGTATAGAGTAAGGGGTTTATTAAGAAATGGAATCCTTGACCGGATACTACAAGTAGACGTGGTTCTATCACAAATGTACCAAGGAATGGGAATTCTAACAAGGTGTTCCGGTCTTGACTCTGGGTAACCTGGTAGACGACAACATGACTAATTACACACCTAGTTTCACACTCTCAAGGGATATTTTTTGTTAAATTCGTAATCTCATTATGAACTATTATTAAGGGGAAAAAATATCCAATAAGAATATATGTTAAGAAATAGATCAAGGATTACATATATTTAATCCTAGGAAATCAAAAGATAGGATATACTCTTCCATTACAATTTTATCCTTTTATGTTCAATGATTCGTTTTATTCTTATTATCTAAGTATTAAAGAAACCTAATTTCACTTTCTTTTCATTGTTAATGGTGGGAAATAGAGGAACATATGAATACAATCATTGTGATAGGTAATATGAAGAATTTCATAATGATATGCCAAATATAATGGGAACGAGTACTCAAAACTTCATGATAGTATTTGATCAGATGGATCAAATTAGGAATAATAACATGAATCATGTGGAACTCCTTCCTCCTCTAATGAAATATTTTTTTGTCATTTACATTATGTAGAAAATGGCTCCACGTTTTAGTGGATCATCTTACCCCTTCCTCGATGAACAATGGATTAACTCCATTGAAAATATATTCTCGATCCTGTAGTGCTAAGTGGATGTGAATGTAATGATAGAGGTCTATATTTTTAATGGGGATGCATATCAGTGGTGTATACTCATCAAGAACACAATTTCCCTGTATAATATTGATTCCATGGATTGGGAGTAATTTAATAAAATGGTTTTCAAAAATTATTTTTCTGAACTATCCATCTCAAGATGTAAAGAGAGTTCCTTGAAATTAATTTGATCGAAGATGAGTATATAAGGTGTATGAAGAAAACATTATAGGGCTTTCAAGATAATATTTTGGGTTTCTCATGAACATCTAAATCAAGGTGGATCACATATTCAGTGGACTAAATCCATGACTTCAAATAGAATTGTTGATTAGTGAATTAAACATTCATGAGGAGGTTGAAATGGAGACCACATTCTCTCAATGGTCTCATGTTAACAGGAAAAAAATAGAAAAATGGAGTCTAGTATGGGTGGTTTGGAAAATAAATATCTTGATTGGAGAAATACCAAACATACTATGTGTCAAAAACTATGGTAAAAATAATCCAGGTAACTGACAAAAGGGAACTAGGAATTGATTTAAATATTGAATAATGGGTTAGATCGATAAGAAATGGGGTAGGGATATGAAGAATTTCACTAATGTGGAATGAAAAATGAAGGATCAAATAAACACTCGTCCTGTAGTGCATTGTTACCACTACAAGTAACATGGTCATTATCCGATACATTTCTCTAAGAAAAGGGTTGTTAAAGGGAATCAACAACTACCTCCAAGGTAACAAGGAATGGATTATAATATCACTACTTCTGAGGAGGAGATAAACAATGATGTAGTGATAGTTATACTAGTTATTGATTTAAGAATAAAGAAATTTCTATTTTATTCTAGATCTACGCATTCAATAATATCATTAAATCTTAGTATAACTATTCAATCACCGCCTAAATTTGTTTATGTTGAGTCATTTGTGAGAACATAAAATGGGGAATGTATTTCATACAAATTATATACCTTCTCCTTGGTTAATATTTTTGGACTAAAAACACTGTAAAATCTCACCATTCTTCCTTTGTTAATGTTTAATGGTATTCTGGGCATGTATTGGCCATCATTATATATATTCCAACATCAATTTCTGGTAAATGGAGATCAATATTCACTTCTCAGAGCATCCTCCATTCTAGTAAAAGTGAAAGGACGAATCCGAATCTCCTTTAAAATCATTGTCTTAACTATATATATTTCTTCCATATGTGCAAGAATATATTTATCATATGATTGATAAAAACGAGAGAATCATACTTGGAGTCACGGAAAACATAAGGGACTACACTAATGTATTACCTGAAGTGTCTCCTATTCTTCTACCAGGCTGAGAGGTTGGTTTATCAATGGATCTTATTCCCAGGACACTACATATATCAAATACACCTTTTATAATTTACATTATTGAGCAAGAAGAGTAGAATAATCATTTACATGAGAATTGGAGAAGGGTTTTATATCCCTGAGTGCTTCACCATTGGGTGAAATAGTACTATTTTTTTAAGAATAAGGATCGAGGAATGTGCCTTTCCATTGATTATTGTGAGATAAATAAAATCATGATAAAGAAAAATTATCCCATGCACAAGATAGATGACTTGTTCGATCATCTATGTGGGCCCAGTTAGTTCTCTAAGGAAGATATACTGTCGGAATATCACCAATTAATGGTGGGGAAGAAATATATTCCCAAGAATGCCTTTTGAATGATGTATGGCCACTATAAGTTCATAGTAATTCCCTTTCCACTCACTAATTCTCAAGTAATTTTCATGGATTTAATGAAGAGAGTCTTGGAGATTACCTTGATAAATTTATGGCAGTCTTTATCGATGATATTCTGATATACTTCAAGGGAAACTAGGAACACGAATAGCATTTGAATACTGTGCTGACTACTTCTCGAAGGTAGAAATTTTACAAAAAGTGCAGTAAATGTGAGTTTTGGATGGAGGACGTTTCATTATTGGGGAATGTTATCACCAATAAGGGGAAATATGTGAACCCTTCCAAGACAAATTCAAACAAATAGTTGCCAAGGCCAACATCTTTAATGAATATATGTAGCTTTCATAGTCTAGATGGGTTTTATATATGATTTATGAAGAACATATCATGACTATCAAAACCAATAAAAAACTTGACACAGAAGGGTGTAAGGTTTTTCTCGACTCAAGAATGTGAGTAAATCATTAAGGATATCAAGAATAGGCTTATCAATGTGCCTGTACTCACACTCCTGACAATTCGAGAACTATTTTTATTGTAAAGAGATTATTCAATGAAGGGAATAGGAAGTGTACTGATTCCAAATGATAAATTTATAGACTAATCGTCAAGGTAGTTGAAAATTCAGGAGAAAAACTATTCCACACATGATCTGGAGTTGGTAGCTATGATATTTGCATTGAAAATCCGGAAGCATTATTTTATGGGGAGAAGTGTGAGATATATACTGACCACAAGCATCTCAAGTATATATTCCCACTATATGGTCTTAATATTCATCATTAATGATGGTTAGAGATCCTTATGGATTATGACTGACCTATCAACTCACATCCCGATAAGGAAAATAAGGTAGCAGATGCTCTGAGTATAAGCATCATGCATCGTTATCAATAATGAGAATTATGAATGATATAATATTCATATATTTTCAGTGGATAGAAATTGAAATAACTTTGTTTTTTATCATCATTAATCGTTTTTGTAAAGATTTCTAAACCATACATCCTGGAGAAAATAAATGATTCTCAAAGACAAGTTGTATAAATTATGAAATGGTTGGAAGCACTTAGAAACTAGAAAACTACTATGTTAAAGATTGATGATGGAGTTGTAATATTTAGATCGTGATTATATGTACCATCCAATCCAGACATAAATAATGACTTTCTAAATGATGCACATAACTCAACATTCTCTATTCTTCTAAGGAGAAAAAAGATGTATTGGGATCTCTTGGTGAACTATTGGTGGGATAATATAAGGAAAGATATTTCTTAATATACATCAAATTTCCTGGTATGTCAATAATTGAAGGCTGAAATATAAAAGTATGAGTGGATGATGCAACCACTACCCATACCAAAAGGAAGTGGTAGAACATTACCATGGATGTTTTCACTAGGCATCCAAGGACATCAAGAAGAAACAATTCTATATGGCTAATTATGGATCATCTTATAAAGAAAACTCACATTATCACAATTCAGGATGACTTATCAATTTATCAACTTTAACGGATATATATCAAAGAGGTGGTATGGTTTTGTGGAGTAATAATATCGATTATATCCCATCAAGATCTGAGTTTCACCTCAAACTTCAAGAAAATTATTCAACACACTCTAAGAACTAATCTGAATTTTAGTACGACCTATCAAAATCATAATGGTGGACAATATGAATGAACTATTCAGACTCTAGAATAAATGATGAGAGTTTGTTCTATTAATTTCAAAGGAAGTTGGGACCACCATCTGACACATTTTAAATTACCCTATAATAACTATTTCCACCGCAGCATCTGAATTGATCAATATGAATCCCTTTATGGGAAAATGTGCAGAACACTGATGTACTGGGATAAATTTGGTGCGCACAAACTGTTGGGACACCAAATGGATGAAAAAATAGTGGAGAAGGTGAAGACCATTCAACGATACATCACAGAATTCTAAATTTGACAGATGATCTCTAAATAAAATCATCGATAAGACCTTGGGATTAACGTTGGAGACATGGTATTGCTCCATATATCTCTATAGAATAAGGTCATTAGATTTTGGAAATAAGGAAATATAGGTCCCAGGTACATCGGCCCCTTCGAGATTCTTGATCGTGTCAAAGTTGGGGAATATTAAAATAAACTTTCACTTACCATGTAAAAAGTAGATGATATATTCCATGTATCCCTTTTAAGGAAGTACATACCATATCCTTCACATGTATTGTCGTTAGAGGTGGTGCATTTGGAGAATGATCTATCTTACGAGGAGTGGCTAGTGAATATCTTAGATCATAAAACGAAATTTTAAGGGTGATGTTTCATAAGGGGGAACAATATAATGAACCAAAGTTTCATTAGTATAATTCCATTACTATAATTATTATTTTAGTATAGTAAAATAATATCACATATATAGCTCAATAAAAATCTTTTAAATGAAGAATGAGTAAAGTAAAAGGTATCTCTAGAAGTTAAGGAATGTTTACCGATGAAATAGTAACTTGACCTTGGGATTAGTAATGTGAAACTTTTGAATAGTAAAATTGACAATTCAATAGTAATTTCACCAAAGAAAGTATAAATAAAATTTATCCATCTTATAAGTGCTAATATGATATAATTTTATCATAGTAAAATTAATTAAATATATTAAATATTATTAATTAGGTGTTGGTATTTCTGTAAGTAATGTATATCTAATTAAACTTTTATGATTACTTTAATAAAATAATGAAAATTTATTTTCATAATATGTATTCATAAAATAATATCTTGATATCTTATGATTAAAAGTGAATTTTATGAGACTGAAATTAATTTTTTCAAATTGATAAAAAATCAATTTTAAATTTAAATTTATTAATTTTCAAGTAAAATATGGTTTTAATTAAAACTTAATTTGATATGTTCAGAAAATTATTTTCATAAAATGTAGTTCGTTATTGTATTATATAGATCAATGAAATGGTCAGGGTGAATTTTAAGGATTTTTCGAAAATACTTAAATTTTTGGTGAATAGTGAAATACATTAATTTTCGGAATATATACATTCTAAGTTAAATTCCCAATTTATTATGTCATGTATAGTTCAATAACCATTGGTTATAATCAACATGATATTATAACTATATTTAGTCTCAATAATCATCACTTTTTCTTGTCATGAGAAAACTAATTAACTAATTATTTAAATATTGAGAAAACTCCCCTCTCCACCATTATAAATACCACCCCGCAACACCTATTTTCCTCATAGAACTCAAGCCTTATGCCTTGTCAAAACTCTTAATATATATATTATTTAACTTATATTCCATCTGTAATAGATATTTTTCTCATATAAGTACCAAAATCTATCCCATATAGAGGTTCTCAAGAAGAAGGAATCAAGAGGTAACCCCCTCTTTCATTTTCATTCAATTTCATCACAAATTACCCTTCTATTATTTTATATCCTCACCTATACCCATCAAAATGGTGTGATAAATACATTAACTTTTATATGATGGAATTTTATTATGGTAATTGAATAATTCATCATCATATATCCTTCCCCCTCCTTTGATACAAGAAATGGAAACTATATCCCAGAAGTGTAAATTTATCACATTCAAAGATGATGGGTCTCCAATTTCAATCATCATCATCAATTATGATCATGAAATAATTTTTATGGTTGAACCATATTATTATATATTTAATATATCCAATTTAATTTTATTTATTCATTTTTTACAAATTGTGTTAATTTATTAAACAAAATGAGTTCATTATGATAAAAACTACCAATTAATCCAAACTGTTATCAATAAAGTTTTATATAACAATTAATCCTCAATACAAATAAAATAAATAAATTTTAAAATAATTAAACCTTATGGATGTTATATAATAACATTTAACTTCAAATATTGAAAAACATACACATCTTACATGATTATACATACATGTATATAGGTAAACAGATCATAAAAACTAAGGAAACAAACACTCCCAAACAACGAAATTGAACCTATTAACCAATCGAAAAGGACATGAATGAACAAAATAAGGTTATAATAAATAAATTTAATTTATAATAGGTTATATATATATATATAATAATGAATCTGACTTTATTATACAAGAAAATAAGATCAAGTTAATAACACCTTCGAACATAAGGTAAGAGATTCTACCCAATCCATCATTTCTTCTTTAGGTTGCACAATCTTTATTCATAACCAAATGAAGTATTAATTTATTATATCTTATAAATTCAGTGTATATGTTAAAAAATTTTATATCATGATCAATTCATAATTATCTTTGATGATATGCATATTTTTTAGTGGGTCCCTTCCAAATTCTTCATGATAAACAAGCCTGTTTTAAGGGAACTTCGTGATTTCTTACCCACTTACAAGTGAACTATATCATCAGTTTTAAGAGACATTTGTTTTTATAAAATATTTATTTTTGTTATAAAATCATTCTTGGTTCAATTATGTTTTTATATAAAATATTATTTCCTTTTATATTTTAAATTCTCTTAATTATTTTCCATAAAACTGCACTAAAATGTTTTTATGATAAAATTTCTTAAATAATATTCTTACATGTCATCACTTATGTTTGAAATCACTTAAAATTATATATTAATATTTTCTCTTATTAATGTAAAGGTATGTTTTAATTCATTTCTATCATGTAAACATGTAAGATACACCCATTTATTATGTTTTATGTCATTATTATGATACTCATTTCTTTCCATGGGTACCCTTGTGTTTATGTATGAAAGATTATATATGATTATAAATGTGGAAAACATATTCATGAAAATTTTCAAATAGGTGTGATATATATCACTCAAATGCATTGGGTAATGTTTTGTTTCAAGAGATTTTATGTGCAACTGTCTTGGCAGTTTTCCTTGACTTGTGCTCCATGTGAAAAGGTCTTAATGGTTAGTATTGACTCGTGATACACTTTGTGAAACGATCATTCACTGGTGTTAATTTATTGTTTTATGTTTCTTCCACATTACTATGATTCCATTATTATATGATGGCATGTTCTATATTTTTTATTTCTTATTTTTAATCATGTACCATGCCTGTTTATATCATTAATATATACCTTCTAACCCATGAGCTAAGAAGTTTTCTTATGTTTATTCCCTTTCTGGGATTTTAGCTCATCCCTTTGTTCATGTTATCCCTATGATATCCTATTCTGATATAAGGTATCAATGGAAATTAGGAGCTCTTTGTGAAGATTAAATATAGAAATGTTTGGTTTAGTACCATGTTTTTTGTATTATGTACATAGTCTCCCAAGACACTTATCTCTACAATACTTGTCATGTAATTTAATGTATAAATATGTTTAAAATCATGAAAGGATTTGTGTAAATAGATAGGGTCACAATAGAACAAAATTTTATTTTATTTTTTAGAAAATAAAACATTCATGTAACTATCAAAATCATATCATGTTACCTCATATTTATCCAAAATAAAAATAATATTTCCTTTGAATTGCCTTTGACATGTACAAGTTTACGACACATCAATTTTACAAGTAGTGTGTTCAGAATAACTAAATTATATATTCTTAATGAATTAACCTTCTTTAAAAACACATTATAAGGGTTTAAAAGTGATAAAATGACACCTGATTGTAATTAATTCATAAGAAAACAATAATATATTGATTATTGAAATGTTGGTATTGATGAAACTTCAATATAAGGGTTTTCATTCAAGGGATTATAAAGAATTCCTTTTAGTGTTTTTAAACACTGAAACATTTGTGTGTATTAGTAAAAACAATATAAAACTACCTCATATAAATTTTGAATCATATTTAATGTTTATTCGAATTATTTTCAATGTGTAAAAGTATGATAAATATTAATTTGATGTATGGTGTGCTCGTACTGACTAAATAAGTAGTTTTTAAATAAATGAAACTCTTTAAAAACATATGAAAAAGGTTAAAACAAAGAAAACAAAATTTTCTTACAATAAAATCATAAAAAAATAAACATGTATTGTTTTTAATAATGTTCGAACTAACGATCCATTAATCCAAGTTATTATTTTCTCGGGATGACTAAAAATACTATTTTAATGTATCAAAACTGAAAAATGTGTGTCCAATGGTTAGACCCATAGTATACATCCTAAAATAGATGTTAAATCATAGGAAAAATATCTCTCAATTATTTCTGGTGTGTATTAGAAAGCATTACATCAATTCGATATACGGTGTGCTAAGACTAATTTTATAGGTAGAACTAAAATAATTAACTATCTTTAAAAACATGTATTTGTGTGTAAAAAATAATAAAATGACCATTGATTTCCCTAAAATCAGATGAAAAAAACCATATATCTATTTTTTTAAATTTTTTTACTAAATGTGCATTGATACGAGTTTTTGTATTTCTAGAGCGACCAAAAATTACCTTTTTGTGTTTTAAGACCATAAAACATATGTGTAATTCCCAAAACCAATTAAAATGAACTCATATTCATGTAAAATCATATAACTACTATCTTTGATTTATTTTTTGTATGTTTGAGTAGATGATATATTAATACAATTTGTGGTGTGCTCGAACTAACTGAATGAGTGGTTCTTAAGGATTTAAAAATATTTTAAAACATGTGCCATGGGGTGAAAACCATAAAAAACCTCTGATTGTCATAAAATAATATAAAATAATAGTATATTTATTTTTAAAATTTATGGATTGACGGCATGTCAATCCGAGTGGTCATTTTCCTAGAATGAATAAAATCACATTTTTCATGTTTTAAAACACTTAGTCATATGTGTAATGATAAAAAACATAAAAAACAACATCATATCAATATGAAATCATACAATATATATTTTAATTATTTTTTACATGTACAAGTTGATTTCACATCAATAAGATGTGTGGTGTTCTTATGCTGACAAAATAATTAGTTTTAAAAGAATTAATTGTCGTTAAAAAATTAGGGCAGAGGTTTAAAACCATGAAAATGACCAAGAATTGAAATAAAATAATTTGATAAATATCGTATGTATATATTTTGAAATATAGAGAAGGAAGGTTCATTAATCTGAGTTTTTTCCCAACATGATTGTAAGCACCTTTTAGTGTTTTAAAACACTAAAATAATCCATGTTACTTTAAAAACCATAGAAAATGAATTCAGGTTAGGGTGAAATTATTGTAAAATATGAATTCGTTTTGAGATTTATAAGCAGGTGACATATCTATCCATGTTATTATTTTCTTCAGATGATCAAAAACATATTTTTTAAAAACACTATAATTTTTTTTGAAATGGTAAAAACCATATATAATGACATTGGATTGACATGAAATCATTGGAAATTTAAATTTGAATTATTATTTACATGTATGAGCAGATGATCCATTAATATGACATGATTGAAGCTCGAAAGGACTAAATAAGAAGTTTATAACGAATTAGAAGTCTTAAAAAATATGTGATGCGGGGTTAAAATAAATATAATGTCCTCTAATAATCATGAAATAATAGAAAAACTACATTATATTTATATTTGAAATATATGTACCGAAGACACATCAATCCACGTAATTATTTTATTGAGATGACTGAAAGGGTAATTTTAGTGTTTTCTAACATTAAAACATTAATTTAATGGTTAAAAACCTTAGAAGAACTCCTTTAATTAATGTGAAATCATAAAAGAACCAGTATTTGAACAATTGTTTTACTTGTATGAGTAGACTACATGTCAATATATTTTGTCGTATTCTGAAAATGACTAAAAAAGCAGTTCTTAAAAAATTACCAATCTTTATAAACATTCACCATATGGTAAAAATTATAGAAGTATCTTTTTATTTACATTAAATCATAGGAAAACAATTGTATGTAGATTTTTGAAATTTAGGAATTGATAGAACATCAATTCATGTTTTCATTTTACATGGGACCATTGAAAAAAAATTATATTTTTTAAGACAATAAAACATGGATGTAATGATCAGAACCACAGAAAATGGAATGACATTGAGTTAAAATCATAGGAATCTATTGTTGAATTATTTTTTTATGTGTAAGAGTAGTTGTCACATCAATTAGACAAAAGGTCTTCTCAGAATGACTGAATAATCAGTTCATGATGAAGTAATAGTCTTTTAAAACATTTTCTAAATTGTCAAAACCAAGAAACAATCTATGATTATGATGAAATTATATGAAAATATAAAGATATTTATTTTATAAATATAGGAACTGACGGTTCACCATTAAAAATTTTCCTTTTCCAAGATGAAAAAAAATAGTTTTATTGCTCTAAATTGTGCTTGTAATAGTAAAAACCATATAAAAATACCTCCGATTGGAATGAAATTATAGTAAAAATATCATTGAATTATTTTTAATATAGAAAAGTAAATTACATGATAATATTACATGTGGTGTTCCAGGTATTATTAAATAAGATGTTTCAAAAAAATATTTTAGAAACCAGTAATTTGTTTAACAGATAATGATTTTTTTGGGGTGGCTAAAGGAAATTTTTTGTAGTGGTCCATGTTGGTCCATGGTTTTATGTGTTTTTATATTTTAATTTTAACCACCAGTACCAATAATATATATAAAAAATATTACAAAATAAAAATATATAACCAATATCAATTACATAATCATTTTTTTCAAAAAGATATAAATATATATAAAGATATAAATACATTTATACAAAAAAATTATATATCTATATATATGTTAATATTTATAATTTTATTCATATATAAAATATGTATATTTTTTTACAAAATCCTAAGCCAACCATACAAGTCATATGATTCCTAGTGTAGCCCTCCCGCAAATGTAGTAGGAACATAGAACCTAGGTCTCAAATGTGATCCTATATAGAAATGGATAAAATAATGGAAAACCACCATCCATTCAAAAAATGACATGTTAAATAGTTTACAAGAATCATTACAAATATTTTTTCCAACAAACACATTCCACACATGACCACATATAGAGAACCATAGTGTGGGTTTTAATAAGTGAGGCTCAAGCATGTGACCTAAACACAAATCGCGAGAAACCTAACCACAAGACAGACCCCTGTGGGATTTATGTTATATTTGAAAATATTTTTATATGTTTTTAAATATATTTATATATTTATATATTTATAATTATATAAATAAATATATTTATAAATATATGTCTATTATATTTATATAATTATAAGTATATAATTATAAATATATTTATAAATAAATATTTATAATTATTTTTACATAATAATAAATATATCAGAATTGGTTAGCATCAGAGCCCCTTTATTAAAATAAAAATAAAAATAAGGGTCAGATGAGATAATACAAGACATACCCACATTATAGAGAAATCATAAACAAGAACAAAAAAGCGTCAAAGTCCAATGTTCTTTAAGTAATCAACTTGATAAATAAGACTCATGTTATGGTAGGTTTTATAAATTCGCTGACCACATGGTCATCGCCGTCATCTCCAAGTGCTACAAAAAATTTTCCTTTATCTAGTGCTAGGGTTCATCAGTGCTAGATTAAATCACTTATAATGTTTCCCATTATCAGTTCTAGCAAATGAACTGTTAAATGGGTGCCATTATCAGTGCTAAAAAATTACTGATAAAGGGTTGTCTTTATCTGTGAAAAAAAAGAGCTGATAAAAGGGGGCGTCTATCATTGATAATAAAAAAAATATTGATAAAGGTGGTTATTTAATAGTTCTAGTACAAAATAATTTTTAAATGGTGGCCTTTATCAATCCTAGTAAAAGGAAAATATAAGGGGGTTTATTTATTAGTGCCATAAAAAATGCACTGATAAAGGGGGGGGGGGGTCTTTATCAACTCTTGTTAAAAAGCATTGATAAGGGGGGGTTTATCAACACTTTTATTGCAGTGTTGATAATGTCCCCCCTTCATCGTAGTTTTTTACTAGCACTGATAAAGGACATATTTCATCAAAAAAATATATATTTCATTAAAAATAATATAATTATATATAAATATATTTATTTTGAAATAAACATATTAATTTTGATATAAATATACTTTTTTAAAAATATTATTTAAATATGGGTAAAATTACATTTACACTTATATATAAGATATTTAATAAATATACCTTATAAGATAAATAAAAGTAATATTAATTAATAATATGTTAATTATTATTGAGTAATAGTAATTTAATAACAATTGGATGACAAAAATATTAAAATAAATGAATGAACCGTCTATGATAAGTTGAAAACATGACTTGAACTTTGAACAACCATAAATTCTGATTCCGGTGTACGTTTGGGCTATGCCACAAATCAAATTGAACACTTCAAAGATATCTACACCATGTTTATTATGGGAGACCTTATTCATTATTTTTTCGTGGTCAAAAAAGACCCATAATACCTCCAACAATGAGTGTTTTATTGGGATACTCTCAATTTTTAATATTCTATAGTATTTCAACTTCATCTAAGAAAAACCTGTTGTCCATTTTCAATGGTGAATGAATTTACTCATTGGACCTATATTTATATTGGTATTTAGGTATTTAATATTTATTGTTTTTCATGTTTTATTTTTATTTATAAATAAATACATTCATAATTTCATATATTTACATATAATAAATAAACATTTATAAATACATAATTACATAAAAATGTATTTTTACATATATAAACCATATAAATTTAAATATTTATTATTTATTTCCTTTAAAATAAATAATTATCTATTTTATTTACCTTATAAAAATGTATTAATATGTGTATATATATATAATTAATGTTTCTATGTAAACATGTGTTTGTCAATAAAAAAAATATTTTTGTGTATATTATTATATATTTGAATGAATGAATACATATATATATATATGAAAATATTTTTGTTTGTTTGTGATAAATATAAATCTGTTTGTGTGTGCCTACAAATATTTTGTGTATACATCATATATAATTGTATTTTTATATAAATATATCATTATCATAAAAAATATTATATAAATGAATTTATAGTAAAACTATATAAATATAAATATATACATATATATGTATATTGTTTATATATACATAACCATATGTATTGAAAAACAGGTATATATTAATATTTAGAGTCTTATATATATATATATATATATATATACGGTTCATGGGGTAAAATTACATTCAAACACACACAACCACACAAACAGGCCGAAAACGTAGGAAATACCTCCCCATCCCCCAAGTGGATGGCCCACCCATTAATCCTTATTTATATATAATACCTGGAATATAGGCACACTGGCTAATAAAATCATAACAACCCAACCATATGGTGGATAAACCCAGTGTGCCCAGCTATGACATAGCCCTCTATCCCATCATTGCCAATGGTCCACCGCCCTCCATGTGCGTCACAAATAGCCTCATGTCCTTTTCTATCCTGTTGGACCTCCCCACCAAATAGACGATGTAACCTACCATCACCCATCCTCTATAGCACCACCGTAAACCAGAATTCATGGCATGGGCCCTCCATCCCATCATCATTCAGTATATAGGGTCGTCCAACACAATGCTGATGCATCACCAATCCACTCCTCTTCATCTTGATGATGAAGATCTCCACTCAACCAGCAAGACCGCACGTAGTGTCCCATTGTCCATTCTCTGCAGCATTTTCCTAAACCATAAACTGTGAACTGACAGTCAATCATGTCTTTTGTCACCTTCCACTACTGATGCCTGAGTCAACCACCACCTTTGATCCATTGACTGTGTTGACCCAAACCACACTGTGAAAAAATCCTCATGCCATGCAAATATTGGGTCAAATATCTATCTACATGTGGGAGTCAAACCTGACTCCATAAACATTAATTTTATAAATTTATTTAAAAATAATTATATATATAATAATAAAATAATATGTACTTAAATACACATAAATAAATAGAAATTATACTATATTAAATAATAAAACAATACTTGGGGATTTATAAATGTTAAATAAAAAGCCTCATAAAGGGGTATTTAAGAACACTAAATAAAACCACAGATAAAGACACCATCTATGAGTGTTTTTTTCAAGGATTGATTAAGGTCATATTTTTACCTCTCTCTGATAGAGAGTTATTTTTTATCACAGATAAATATTATTACTAGCAATATTAAAGATGTGTTATATGTTTTTAATGTTTTATTAGGTTACTAAGTACTTGATTTGGGGGAAATTAGTAAATATTGAATTAATAGTCACCATAATAAGAGACACATAATGTTTCACTGAAATCAGAAAACATTAAAATTTTATAATTTTTGTTTTATTTGTAGGATTTTCCAAAGATCCAACTGTGTTAATGGCATCTGAAATTAAGAAATTATTGTTAGAATTATATTTATAATATATTAAGAATTAATATGCCTCCATAGATTATTTACATCAATAATAAATAGGAATATATCTCTATACTACATCACTGTAACATTTAAGTAGAATCTGAGCAATGACAGGTGAAACAGATCCTTCAGAATCTATACCTAAATTATGGATAACCGTACTCAATCTTAGAGGATTACTACTTCTTATAAAATTGTCCTTGTATTTTCCCCAACATAGAGGATCCAAAGAAGATAAGAAAACATAAACATATTTTCATGAGAGGCCCAATATATGAATATACTAGGGATTCACATGAGGATCCATTAATAATATCCTTGGAGTACATTAAAACATTTTATTTACCAGGATAATGGACAAATATGGAATGTATAATATTTTAATGTGGATGGAATATGACTAAAATCCCATAGTCCAAAGCATCTTTTTTAGTTTTTTCAACACTTTAATGGGTTTCTAGACATCCAAAATGTGTTTCAACATTACTATTGGCCAATTAAAAAAATTATAATCTTAGTCACTATTGTAATTGGAGAGGCCAACATTTTTTATGGTGATATTGAACGAAGATGTCCAATTTTTGGAAATAATCATTTTTACCATAATCCATTTTGTTAATTTTAATTTTAAAAACCATATCATGAATTTAATCTGGTGTCATCATATTTTATCTATATAAATTTAGTATTGATGGAATATATTGAAAAATTAAAATACTATTAAGGTGAAAAAAATCGTTATGATATCATTATCATGATCCTTTTGATCGTGTAGACACCTCACAAATTCATTTTTTTATTTTTTTTTATTTTCAAATTTTAATGATATATAGAGAGGGAAAGAGGTTATAAGAGGGATTGAAAAATTAAGGAGATATAGGATGAGATTGTTTAAAAAATATAGAGCGTTTTTTTAAGAAAACTATGATATTATTTTAACAAATATAAGTGTCATTCTTATAAAAAGGGATCACTAAACTCTTTTCAAAGAATAGGGAATACAATATGTAGAATCATACAGATTAATGAGAATAGGCAAGCATGTTTATTGTAGCTCATTCGAATATATGAAGATGAAAATGGTGTGCGATGATGGATATATGATTTTCAAAAATAGTGGGGGATGATATCCCTAATGGAGAGCTGTGTATCGAAATACCTATAATTTTTGGAGGTCAAGTGGTGGGTTATGGTTATGATGATTAGAGGTACAAAAAAATGTTATGTCTATATGTGTGTGAAAAATTTCTTCAGGTGAGAAAAAATTTCCACGAGGTGTTGAGAGAAAAATCATTTAGTTGTGTTGTAAAATTATTTTGGGTGATGTGTAAAATTTCTTCTAGTGTAAAATTCTTTTGGGTGAATCATAAGGTGTATTTATTTTGTTTTTGTTGTAATTTTAGGATCAACCCCAAAAACTAGTATTATGGAGTATCACGGTTCGGATATGAACATATTGAGATATAGATATTAAGTCACATCAAAATATTTATCATATATCTATAAATATGAAACCAGTAATGGTTGTATTGAATCATTTCAATGATATCATATATGATCGAATATAGATGGAGATACAACTAATGTGGAGTTTATATGAATGATAAGATCATTTTGGATTTGTTGATACTCGATCCAACAATCATGCTGATGCAAATGATGGGGATGATAGTGTAATATTTAAATCTTTAATCAATGTTGGTATTTTTGGGAGATTTAATGTTGAAATTTGAATGATATATAAAAAAAAGAAGGATGACTGAGTTATAAAAATAATTTTGATGTGGGATCAGAGATTTTGAAAAAAATAGGGAGTTTTTGAAAAAAAATATGATCTATCTTTTAGAAACCCATGTTTCACACATATAAAAAGGGAACACCAGATTGCCTTCAAGGAAGAGGGTAAACAAGATATATCTTACTAGGGATAACCAGGAAGAGGTTGTATTTTTTTCATTTTCTTTTGAGAAGAAATGATAAAGATGATGACATGCGATGATGGTGAGTGTATTTTCGACAACAGTGTGAGAAGATATCTATGATTCGTAGCCATGTATCAAAAGCTCTCTTGGTTATAGAGATCAAGAAATGTCTCCGAGTTGTGATGATCAATGGTAAAACAAAATTTAATTTCCATATGTGTGTAAAAAATTCCTTTGGGTGAGTGAAAAATTCTTCCATTATAGAGATAAAACTATTTTGAGTGCATTGTAAAATTCCTTTGGGTGGAAAAATATTTTTGGTGAATTTTCTGGTATTTTGAGATAATTTTTTCTTTGATTTTGTGCCCACCCAAATAGTCCACTATTCATGTCCAAATCATTCAACACTACATATTCCCCCTTTGCTTCCTCATATAGATACACACATGTATATTGATTCCCATCTCTCCCTCTACACATATATCACATCCCATTCGATGATGCACTTTTCTTCTTCCTCAATGATGTAAGGGAGAGTTTTCCTACTAGCCTTGAGACCACCACCATCCTGATGAATCTATGGGCGGTGAGATCCATAGTGTTTTCCATGTCTATGGCCATGGTATCCACCAGTCTAAATACCTCCTCTTTTGTAGTGATCCTTATTGAATTCTCATTCCACCTAATCTTCTTTCTATTTGAGTTCAATCTCTCAAATGAGGAAATATGTTTTTCATAATGCATTGGGATTTACTTTTTTGAGATGACTTTAATGAAGGGATTCTTCAACAATGTGAATTAATTTAGGACCTATTATTCTTGGGCATAATGAAATCTGGGTCACTTGAATCTAGTCATCCACATGATGCACCCCCCTATTTAGGACATTCCAAATTACTGGCCTCCCCTTTAATGATAATCCATCCAATACATAACATTATTACACATATGACATTTGTTTCTCTCATCGGAAGGACATACCTCATGGCCAATTTTTTAAGAATAACTTTTACATAAGAAACTGTCATGGATTCACATTCTCCAAATAATCCACTGTTATGAGTGTCAACTATTTTTGGGTAACCCACACCACATATGGGAAACACCATGGCTCTTATACCACTTTTTAAAACCCATCCTATCTAGAAAAGACCTTCCAAGACTAGTATATAATCCCTTACAGGGATTAATCTAAACAAACTTCTTGATAAGAGGAGTAGATAATCCAAGAATATATGTTAGAAGCTATTCCTGATAAAAACCTCTATGTAATTGATATTTCACCCATGAATCTTCTTGTAAAACCAAAGCCTACATATTTGGGTCTCCCCTTGAATGATAAATTACTTGAACCAAATCATCTTTACCTTATATCATAGTTTATTATCTCCTCACTAGGGCACACCACCTGTCCATTATCAGATATAATTTTGAAAAATGTCACCACGATGGATCCATATGTTCTAACTGATCCACCATTAACATTGAAAAACTAGTTTGGGGATATACCAACCACATCACACATGGCCTACACTATGGATATGATACCACTTATTATGTGAGATTCCTCACTAGAACAAACCTTAAAGGCCCCACATGTGATACCTTCAATGTCACAATGAAATTTATTAATTATTTATCTAAATTAGTCTTATGACACTGGGGGTTTTCAAGAGTTCAGTATGAAATTTTAATATTTTATAAAGGAATCAGTATTATTAATGGTGTGCGCATGATTTACCAAACCATGGCATGATTGTACATGAAGGGTTTTCATATTATAGTTCCTTTTACATGGTTATCCCAACCATGAATCCTACTTTTGATAACTATTTTGGTTCTGTGTGATTGTATTATAGTGACAACATTATTGGTGAACATGTTTGTAAATTATGTGAAACACCAAAAAAATCCTTTATAATTTTTCCCTTATGAAATTTTTTGGGGTTTAATTATCTCTTTAACAATATCCACTACTCCAATGGATGGACCTCCCCCCCCATGGATGCACGCACCTCCCTCCATTGGTCCTCCTCTCCTCTTTCTTTTTAAACATGTTTTCTTCTAAAATCATTATCAATCCTTCAAGATATGGTCCTATCTCCACCTTTCCATTTTTTATATTATTATTTACCCTCTCCATATCACCCTTATCATTATTTAAAACCCTACGTAAAGGGGATTTACCATATATTTGGGATTTTTATATTGTAAGTTTGTGTTATGGGTCTCTCGGGTCACCTGATTCTGCATTTGGTCATCTATAGATGAAAGAGAGATTTATTTGACCATTTCAATTCACCTATCATCATTTTTGGGTAGGTGTATATAATGACCCATACATTAAATACATTTATAATACATTAAAATTTATCAATGTTCATTAAAAACTATGATAAATCCATGACAGGACCATATAGTTATAATGTCTTTAGAAGCTGGAAAACATAAACAACTGGTTCATAAAACTTCTTCATTGTCTCCCACTTATTTCATTAAAAATATATCCCTTTTGAAATATCATTCTTAATAACATTCTCCATGACCTGGGGAAACGAAACATATTGTATAGTGAGATCCTATGCTCAGTAAGGGTAAACAAGAGAAATATCAATCATATCATAATCATAATACATAAGAACATAACAATTGAAAATCTTATACAACCAATAAAAAGCCATGATATCATGTCATGGGATATATCATAAAAGATCGACGTAATCCCAAAAGTAATAACATAAGTCCATAGATTTTGTGGTATACACATAAACATAGAAAATAATTTCAAATTAGTCATGGCTCATTTCCATGACAATCATAGCAGACACAGTCCATTACTGAACCGAGTTCACTCTTCGTTCCAAACCTGTATTACTTAACATGATTTACATGTGATTCTAGACATGTATATCACATGAGATATAAATCATATCCTAATTAATTATAAGGAATACAGGTTCCACCCATCCCTAAATTAAATAATTCTTATTTGTTCAATAAAAACATAAATCATTCATCATAGAATAACCCACGAAACAAAAATTGGTTTCTTAAACATCATTCCATCATAATCCATATAAAATAAATGGATTACAAAAAAACATTTCTTCATTATAAAAATTATAATAATAGGGATATAAACATAAACCAATCTAAAAAAATCATATTATATGAAACATAATTTTGATAAAACACTTGAAATTAATTCGGGAGGAAAATTTCTTTTCTTCATCAAAAACATTTTCATTTCTCAATATGCAATGAAATTTTGAAAGAAAATAATTTATTTGAATTGTTTTAAAATAATATAAAGTAAGATACATTAAAATAAGGTATTAGGTACGAAAAAAATTCATGTCGTATATGTTTAAAAACACATTTTTCTCATACTTTTTTCAGAAAACATAAAAAGTTCCTCATTCTGAAAATGACAAAAGAATATTTTCATAACATTTAATAAAAATTAAACAATGTTTAAAATTGACTTTAAGAAATTTATTAATAATAGAAATAATATTACTCATTTAGGTAACATGTATGTGAATGATTAATATACCCTAATAAATACTTATGTATAATAAATCAGGATTAATAAAGAGATTGCGAAATTATCCCTTACCTTGGGTCTGATTTCTTTTGAACGTATCAGATCCTCCTGTATAATGATTGAAATAAGTTAATTAAATTAATCCAGGGCATATTAATTTTTATTATATCACATATGATCATATTATCATCTGTTTATTTGTTACCTTATTACTCATCTATCGGGTATTAACTTCATTATTTTTTTATGCATGTTGTGTTAGGTATGTTTTTGTTCCTCTTATTATGTTATATTTATATCATTTAAATAATGGTATATTTATAATATATAACATATTTATAAATTAAATTAATTTATATAATATTTATTTAATGAATATCTTATATAATGAATCACATCTTATCATGGAGACGGTAAACTGTATCTATGCATGAGCGATGATATCATTATCATAATTGTTGAATGGTATTGAATTTTATGGTGTGTAATATTTTTTGAGTCAATATATTTTTATAATAATCAAATATATTTATTAATTCCATCATTATACCCGTCCAAATATGTTGGTGGTGAAAAAGTAGATTATACCACAGTGTGGAGATGGTAAGCAGTATATATGCATGCTTGGTGATTTTTTTGTAAGATTGATAGAAGATAGAATATGGTTGTTTCATAATAAACATTACACATTAGTATATAATTGATATCAAAATTACTAATTTATAATGAAGAAATTCATGAAGAGGACGTATAAGAAGAAAGACGTTTGAAAGAATCAGTAGAGAAGATTACCTATTCTTTATGGTGCTTCCTTTAAATATCCACTTAGAGCATTAGAATTCTTATTTAAAGAAGACCAAAACCTATAAAATGTTACTATGGATGTTTATAATGGAAATGGATAGGGGATTTATGAGCTTGAAGCATCATTGTAATGTGAAGAGGTGAGGAAGTATGTGCCCTTTTATAATTGAGGTGGGGGGCACATTTGGAATCCTCACAAATATTATATTATAATGAAATTAAAACACATCCAAAACCTCAAAAATGTCTCAATTTAGAATAATAGATGATATAGGTTAGTAATATCATCACCCAATAAATTTTATAAAATTTTTATTTCAATTTAAACATTATCATTTTAATTAACAATTTGTTATTCTATTTAATTTTATATAAGAAAGAAAATATTTCAATATTAAAAGCATGAAATATCTATTTATTTGATGTCTATTAGACCACAAATAAGTACCTAAAAATTTTTTATACCATATAATTATTATTATATACATTTTAAAAATATTTAAATATTTAAAATAATGTAATAAAACTTCATTTTGATAAATAATCAACAGTATCATTTTTGAATTTATTCAATTCATTGATTTTTAAAAATATTAATATAACAATATAAATTCAAACCAACTATGTTATTGTATTCATCTGAGTTTAAGGTCATCTATAAAATTCATTATACATGTTAATTAGCCCAATTTTTTTTACTTTAATATTTTTTATAAAATTTATTTTTTATCTATATTAATATAATAATCACAATATGAATGTGTATTAATATAATAATCATTGCACAAATGTCTTGTAATTATTTAATATGAAAATAAGTGTAATAATCCCTTCTATAAGACATCAAATTGTTAATAACTCAACCATTGTATTATTATTGTTGAGATATACTTGACCAATAAGATTTCATCAAGTGTTTTGGTCTTCTAACGGGAATTATTATTTTAATAAAAACTATATTATTAATTTTCTATCAATTAAAAAAATTGTATCAATAATGTATAAGAAATTAAGGTGATTATTGATTTCCTAAAAATTAAAAATAAATTACCATGATAAATATAATCATATTAGATTTAAAATAATTATTTATAGTCAAATTAATCTATTTTATTACCTATATTAAAAATGATTTAGTTATTAAAATTTGAGTGAGGCATATTAACAGTTTCTTTAAATAAAAAAAATTATATGTCCTAATCTCATTCAAGTTGATTAAAATGGATACCATTTCATCCCAATAATGATTTAGGTCTAAATACAATCACAAAATGCTATTAGTACAAGTGTTAAGTTAATTTTATAATATTATTTTTACCCTTACTTACCTAATTTACCCTTTACTGGATTAATAAAAATTATAGAAGTTACTATTCATAATTCCCAAAAATAAAATAAATATATTTACATAATTTGAACCTATTGATTATAAATATGAAATCCATTTTTAAAAATTAAAAATACAGAAGTCTCAGAAATTAATTTAAAATTATTCCCATTTTTGGAAAGTGAGAATGCATTTTTAAAGTTAACACATTACAAAAGTTTTTAATGTTTTTACATCTGAATTAAATGTGAAATTAAATCTGATGATATAAATTATATTTAATGATAAAAAATAATATATTTATACATTAAAAACATTCTATATTATAATTTAACCATATAATTTATTTTCATTAAAAAGGTTGTTTTCATTTAAAATTTAGTGCATTATTACTAGAAATCTAAATTTTAAAGTTATTATTAAAAAAATAAAAATACATAATGTACATTTTTATATACCTCTTCCAATGATCAGGTTTAATTTGTAATATG
Source organism: Viscum album (assembly GCA_963277665.1). Lineage (NCBI taxonomy): Eukaryota > Viridiplantae > Streptophyta > Magnoliopsida > Santalales > Viscaceae > Viscum > Viscum album. The sequence goes on along the minus strand of OY728119.1, from coordinate 212,729,187 downwards.
AATGGTATTAATGTGTAGAAATAAAAATTTAAAATTAGTTCACCATTAAAAGTAGTAAGATTACCCTTTTGAAAAATATAGGTTTATATACATCAAATATTGTTTATTCATACACTATGGAAACAATATATATTGTATTAATGTGAAATAATATTTTATTATGTATATAACATATATATTTCATTAATTTCCTTTACTAATAGTTTTTTACTCATTTTACTAATAAATAATAAAAAAATATAGTTTATTTATATTTTTCATAAATAATTTTTTGAGAAAGTCATAACCATGCATTTTCATAAGATAGTTATATTTATTTATGCTAACCTAATGTCCATGTTAAAATGGTATTTTTATACTAATTTCATCTCAAGATTCATTCAAACTCACAATTACAAGGAATTAAAGCTACTAAATAATTAAAATTATTTAAAGAAAATAATTCATCAAAACATCATAGTGTTATAATATATTCATGGGACCCACTTGTATTAAATGATATTAATTTATTATGTTTTTTATATAAATATTTAAAATCCTATTATAATTTTTTATACACTCTAAAAAAATTTAGACTTCTTTTTATTTATTTTAACAGGCCTAGGATACATGTTAAGTGCTTGTGATATTTCTTGTGTGGATCATTAATTTTACTTCAACATTATTAAAATATTTTCCCATGGAATTGAATGGTTGTGGGGGACATTAATAGTTTTTAATGGCCTGATAAATGGTTATATGAATTTCATATACACCTGTTATATTCTAAGTGTTAGATTAAATTCCCATTTGGGTTTTCCAAAGTTATTTTAATATTTTTTTAAAAAAAAATTGAAGATGGTTTACTTTTTTAAATGGGTGGAATTTATTTTCAAGTATTTTTTATTTATATTGTGGGTTTGAACCTATTTTAAAATGACTTTGTGTTTGTGGGTATTGGGGTCTTTTGAAATTTACATTAAGAAGAAAATGTGAATTTATGTAAAAAAGGTTTCATGGAACCATTTTGTTTTTTTAAAGCTGGTAAATTTATTTTTATAATGGATTTTTTTATAGATTTGGTTTTCTAAATAGTACTCAAACATTCGTGTGTTACTTTTTATTTTAAAGGATTTTTGGAAAGTGGGTTTCAAAATGTTTTTCCAAATTATATTTTTGGAAAAGGATTAAAAGTGGCATTTCCCTGTGGTTTTGAAATATATTTTTTAATGTAGTATTCAAAATGAGATTTTAAAGGACTTCAAGAATTGGGTGTGTGGAGTGGCCTTTTGAGAAATGGGATTTAAAGACTCGTGACACATTGATATTTTCATATATATATTTGGTTGTCTAATCTAGTGTTTTTAATTTTTCTTTATGAATAAACTCTAGATGTTTAATGTTTTAATTGTTTATTGGGTATTTTAAAGTGTCAAATTGAAATGTTCTAAAAAGAAAGATTTTTTGGAATGTTGAAATTAGGAATTATTCATATATTTATTTCTACATTCTGTTAAAAAAAATCTATTTGTTTACATTTTTCTATTATAATATAATATGGACATTCAATCTAACCTTCGGCCTCAATACCACACAACACTTAGCCAGGCCCATGGGGCCTAGATGGCCATGAAACCATCAAGGGAATGCCTTATTGAAGGAGGGTAGCCTACACCAGGGGGTCAAGTAAATGAATGTCCCAATGTAGTGAAATATGTTGATTATTATAACAGGTCATCAATCTGGAATCCAATGTATGTGGTGGTGAAAACTATGAATCGATGGGAGGATAGTATAACTAACATGGGTTAGTGAAAAATAGAATGCGGGAGTCCATAGGATCCCATTAGACTTCATTACAATGGGAGTCTATTGGATTTCATTATAAAGGATCTACCTTTACTTTCCTATTCTGATGTGGGAAAATATTATGTGCATAAAATTCATGGATTAAAAAAATGGACTTTCCCCTCTATATTATTTCCCATGGCACAGAAATCCCTTATATTATGCTCCTCCACCATTGCAACCTTCTTCCTCGACCTGTTCTAGATGACATCCTCAGTAACCTCTATTTACAACACCTCGTTCTTGGGGTGAAGCCTCTTCCACTACCAAAGTGCCCAGATTCCATGGATCTTCTCTTGCACACTCGACGACATCCATGATCAATTATACGGATCATTTTGTCATTGATAAGGATGGATAAGGAAGATGTGTATCTTCTATCCTATAGCTTCACTTCAACCACTAAACCACCATGTAGAGAATTAATTCTCTCCTCTACTAATTTCACCAAAGTCACTATTGTATAATTTTTCCCTTGCTAAATTATATGCCACTTTAGGAGAAAATTGTGACTTCTGAACCACTGTTGGGGATTTGTTTCCAATGGAGACTTGTGATCCATAATTTAAATAAACAGTGAATTTGGAGACACTGTTAGATATTTTTCCCAATCTTGACTTGTGATGCACAGTTGGAAATAATGGTGACATACCTGCCACCTTTAGAACCAAAAGTGGCTCATGGTCTACTATTGAAACCATTAGTGAATCACGATCCACCATTGTAAATTTCTCCAAATGATGCCTCATGAGCCACTGTTAGAACCAACGGTGCCTTATGAGCCACAGTTGAGAGGTTTCCACTATACTCCACAGAACATGTCTCTACCACATTAAAAAACCATGCCACTATAATGGAAGCCACCATATGAGTTTGGTTAGATCCCATTTTTTCGACCACTAGAGCACCATCTCGTGTCAATACTACTAAGAATGAGATAAAATTATATGACATAATTCATCGCTATTTAAATTAATAATCCCATCTAGAAAATGTGAAGGCTTTATGGGGATTTATACAAGTCACGGGAACTCACCAATTTCATGCCGCCAATATCTTACTACAGTTCACCACCACGAATGAGTGCTCAATCTTTAAACCACTATGAAGATTTGATGAGGTCTGATAGACACTTCCATGTACTACATGAACTTCATGAACTATAAAAAGATATAATATCATACATCCCATGGTTCCCCACTTTATTTATCTATGTATCCTTATTACGTTCACTAGATGTGTACAGAAATGGATCCCTGATACCATATGTCCCAAGTAAATAAGTAAATAATTAATATTCTTATTTGTATCTATAAAGATACACAAAAATTAACTCAGGTATCTTTTAAAATGATTGGAATAAATTTTTATTGGTCGTTCATGAAGAAAAACCACAACTATAAATAGAGGGGACTTCCATCAAGATAAGGGGGAGTCGATATTTGAACAAAGAAATTCTAATTGCTTTTGTAAAGACTCTGTTTTTAATGATACATTTTATTTCTACTTTCAAAAATTTGTCTACCTCATCTTCCTCTATTATTAACATTTTAATGGAAGCGTAGACCTATTCTGTGGTTGGGTAAATGGGAGGTGACCCATTTTAATTTGGTGGTCTTATTATTAATAAAATTATTTGGTCACTTTTGATTTAATAAATGTTTTTCTATTTATGAATTTATTATTTTAATGAGATGTGCGTCTATTTAGTTTCAAAACTATACATTATTAAATTTCCAGGATTATATACATTAATTCCCCCACTTATGGTATTATTTCACACCAATTTGGTGATCCAGTGTTAGAGAGAGAAGTTATTAGTGGTTACTAAACAAATAGGGGAGACACAGTGGGCTAATTTGACCACTTCTGTTACTTAATTCTTGATTTGTAATTTCCTTGGTAATCTTGTGGATATCCACTTTTCCCATCAAAAATTGGAATGAGAACAGTCCAACCAAGGTCATTAGGAGGATGAGCCTCACTATCAATAAATTTTCAATAAATGGTGGAAAACGATAAATTATTATTAATCCATTCATTAAATGAATTAATAAAAACAAAATATTTAATTTTAAAAATATCCATAACAGAATTACAAGTGGGGATCCAAACCTAAACCCAATCACTTTTCTCTGAACTAATATTTACTAACCAATTCCCTTAATACACAGTCCTTCAATTTATTTTTCGTTAATTTAATGTTGTTGTAACATATTCATCCAAAACACCATTCATGGGAGATTGTCTAAGACAAACCTACAACTACACCATTAGGTGGAAACAAATAACTTTTTCCACACCCCACTAGTGGGTGCCCAAAAAACCTTGCACCATTTATATAGAGTAGGTGTTTTAATAAAACCCAAAACATGGATCACTAGGACCTCCAATGAGAAAATCAATGATCTTAACCCTATGATAGAGATGATATTTTTTATAAGGCTTACGGATATTAAACTAGATAATAATTTTTAATATATAAATCTAGAATACACTAGTGACACATCAAGTGCTTGCTTTGAGCCAGTAGCCATGGCCATTAATAGACAGTAGAACCTAAGGTAAATTTGGGACCCACCATTTTCCAATCAAAATAATCAATTGACCTTGCTAATATAACAAATTTATTTTAAATTAAAATTCAATATGAATCTTGTGTTACCCAATTTTCATGCCCTTATAGGAGAAGAGCCTAACTAAAACATCTTGGAGTTCAGAAATGCCTTCTCAAAGTTCAATCTAAGAGGAATAATAGAAGAACAATTTAGTGGAGGGAATTCCCCTTTTCATTGTAAGGAGAATCTAATGACTGGTTGTAAATCCTAAAACCAAGATAGATCCATGACTGGGACGATTTTTCACGACTCGAGCCTAACCAAGATTGAGCCGCAGCTACCCCTAGCCCACCTCCATAGGCCAGGGGCTGGTGACAAGCGCCGAAGACTAAACAACTCGGGGAGGCCTTTTCCTGAGTACCTGTACACATGCATGCAACCCATTTAATGCAGAAGTGCAGAGTAAAAACAAATAGAAAGGTAAAGAAAGGGCCAACTGCTATAAATAGACCACAAAAGGTTCATGGACCTCTAAACATCACAAAGTAAGTGCTGAAGGTAAACTGAAAAGAAAAAGGAAAAAACACACGCCCAACAAGAAAAGTTCCACAACCCGCCAACAGGTAAACAAAAGTACAACAGCAGGGAGGGTCCATCACCTGGAACCCTACTATGACCCTCGTACGTGGTCCAAGCTCCCGAACTCCTAAGCTCCTCTGACATCACGATCAACCTGTCTGTCATCTGCTAGGGCAGACCGTGTTCAGGTAAAGCCCAAGCAGGGGTGACTATAAAAATACTAAGTAGGATGCCCCGAATGCTCGAGGGAGAAACAAATGAGGTTCTAAAGAGGTGAGCAATAGATCGAATAGGGAAAAGTAAAGGAGTACAACTGAGAGTGCAGTAACGAGTACAACTCAACCCAACAAGAAGAGGAAAGTAGACTCCTCCAAACACAAGGAGCTAGAAGCGGTGAGAGGAATAACTTCTCGTCGAGTCATTGCTACCCATAGTAGGAGAGTAGACTCATCCAACCACGATATGCTATACACGTAAAGCACGTGGCATACCCCGTTCCTCTTCGCCTCTCCTAGAGGAAGAGTAACCAAAACCCAAAGAGTGGGTACTGGAATACGGTATATACATATTCATATGCTCAATCAAGAAGCCCGAACAACAACGTAAGTGGATCTCCATCCCATATCTCATCCCAAGAGAGTGAGTAGCCAACCATCTCAGAAGTAAACACCATAGATGCCCATCATCCTACATGTTTTCACTAAAATGGAAGTCATGGGGCTCAAATCACCATACCTTGATACTATCCTCTTTGGGCGGCACTGACTCGCCCCCATGGTTTTGGGTCACATCACAAGGACATGTCTTGGTGGGGTAAGAGCCTCTCGTACTTTAGAGTTCAGTGGAAAGTCAAACCACACCTCGTCACTATCACATAGTTGAGAGGTCTTCTCAAATTCAATGTTGTCACATCACTGACCCGTACAACCAAGGGTCCAGCTCCAGTTTTAATAGAGACAAGAAACAGAGTAGTCTAGTAGAAAGGATTGAGTCTGAATGAATTCATTGGGTAACCCACTACCCAGCCCCACTGGAGGGTGAACCCTACGAGGTCAATGGGTAACCCACTTCCCAATCTCTTCTGGAGGGAAAACCCTAAGATATTGTCAGGTAACCCACTGCCCAGTCTCTACTGGAGGGTAAACCCAAAGAGTTCGTCGGGTAACCCACTGCCCAATCTCTGTTGGAGGGTAAACCCTAAGAGTTCGTCGGGTAACCCACTGCCCATTCACTGTTGGAGGGTAAACCCTAAGAGGTCGTCAGGTAACCCACTGCCCAGTCTCTTCTTTAGGATAAACCATTATAAGCTAATGAGAAACCCATTGCCCAGCCCCAATGGAGGGTAAAACCGAAGATGTCGATGAGCAACCTACTACCCAGTCCCGCTAGAGTGTAAACCCGACACTTCTCTGGCCATCCCTACTGGAAACAACCTCCTGGGTAGAGGATCGATGCCTGAGTAATTTGTTGGTCACAATGATACCCAAAAACCTTACAGGGAACATGAAGGGATGTGAGGATCGTGTCAAGGTGATACATGCTCCAAACCGCTAAGTCTACCATCGAATCCTACTGGGACACCTTGATCTAGAAAGTGGTAATGCCCCCACACTGTACGAACATAAATAGCCATGAAAGATGTTGTAGTCCAGTGAATGGGACATGATACTAAAACTCATCATAGCTGAGAAAATAGGGAAAACCAAACAACCATGACTGTCAAAACCATCTAGAACAGGACCCTCTACGTTGCAAGAGGTCAATGGTACATAAAGTTGATCATGACGCACATATGAGGCCACCATGACCTGTGGCCCCAACTCATCACCAAACCTATCAAAAATTTCATTGGGTAAAAACCACAACATGCACCTCCAAGAATTTCTGTATACTCCAAGAGTATACCACATTTCCATCCCAAATTCTATCATGCACACGACACCCAATGTAAATGCGATGGGAGAAAACACAATTTCTCCAACATAATTCCTCCATGACCCTACACGGCCAAACACATCTCTTAAAAAATAAACTTCACTCACATGGGAGTGAACGCAATCACAAGCCCAGGGTTCGCTTCCAAACATAACAAGAAGAACCACCACCGGAGGACCTTCCATGCTTCCACATTAAATGAGATCTTGAATGAGTCTCTGCACATCCAAACGGATCGTACTGTTGTAACCGTCACAGAAAAACACATGAGATCGAATATTTAATCGCCTCCAATAAACATCCGATTTAAAACTCATTCAACACTGCTTTACGCCCAAACGACATCCCATGGTCCCGAGACTCGGTCTCGCGGTCGGGCTCATCACACCATTGCGATCGCCTCGGAAAGGCATGTCAAATTGACTGCTTACTTGCGTGGAATTAGTATCCAGTGAAAAAGATTCATGTTTCTATATCGCGCACAAGCAGTGGTACGTGGGACCCACATACTAGTCCTGAAGTGCTATTAACATATCGCACCATTGTGATCCTCTCGAAGAGGTACAGAAGATTGGTTAATCACTTGTCTGAAACAGACACCCGATGAAAATTATACAATTCATTATCAATTCCACAAAGGGCCCTTGTGGGGCCCACACCAGCATGCTGAATTAAAGTGGGCGGATCATGCCAATGCAATTCCTTCGGAAAAACACCTCGAATCTACTGCTCACACACCCCGAATGGTCGTTCAATGAAAAAGTTGTGAAACACTTCGTATAACTCGAAAGACGGGTCGTGGGGCCCACAACTCAACATTAGTTTCAACGCCCTAAACCACCTTCGAAACATCCGGCTCGATGCCAGGGTCTCCACCCTACTGATGGCACTCAAAACTGACTCCGGATGTGTCTTCGCCGCCCAAAAAAATCTCAGGGAAAAGAACTAAACCACTTAACAGGTGTGTCCCGCCACTGAGCCCTTCATCTCATGTATTAAAAATCCCCTTGACCATCTCAACACATACGTCTCGGTCTATGGATCGGATCGCCGTAGATGGTACAGGAATCCGTCACCCGGTTTAGTGGTTATGCCAGTTTAAACGTCATCAGACTCAAGTGGGGGCGGACCAGACCAATCCGGCCACTCCAGACACCCTGGACCGGCCCAAGCCGGTCGGCCCGCAGCTCAGCCGGCTGAGATGCCACAAACCGCGGCCCACCATTTGGGACTAGCCCAGAGGCCAGTCTTCCTTCCACATGGGGACCCGCAAAGGGTGGGTCCGCTGTCCGCCAGCTGGGGTCACTGACCCCGGCCTTCGGCGTAGTCGCGCCCCGTTGGCGCCCTACCGCCGTGCTCGGCCGCCTGACCCTGGACGCCCCCACCATGAGGAGCCCGCTCGCCCGCCTGACCCTGTCTGCCCCCACCCTGAAGACCCACCGCATTGCACGCCCTGGACCGCCGGCCCGCCGTGCGAAGCCGCTGGACTACCGCTACCACAGGCCACCGCCGCCCTGATGGACGGAACCTTGCCAGAAAACACCCAAAAACCCTTGGATCTTTGTCTGACAACTGAGGTCTCCCCATAACATGGATTTCTAATACAGAAAGTGTGGTGGAAATCTCAGGATATAAACTATGAAAATAAAGGCTTTTCTCGAAGATCAAACAACATTTCGACACTATAATTGAATTTGAAAGAGGGGATCCAAAATTAAAACGCAAAATGAAATCTCCTACCTGTAGGGGCATAGCCGGATGCTTCACGGTCGATCCGAACCTCACCATTGTCACCCCCATCATGATCGGAGGAAGAGGAGGACGAGCATGAGAGGGAAGGGTCTAGGGATAAGGTGCATTTCGTCAGGGGGTGGAATGAGGATGGGGGAGAGGGAGATGGAAGTTTAAGTAATTAATAACTTTTTAATTAAAAACTCAACCACTGAAAATGCCCACTTCAAAAACCACCGATGCGGTCAAGATTAATCCTCCCCTAGATTAAACACCATATCCCAAACACAACGGCGGTCTCAAAATTTTGACAGGAGGCCCTGTTCAAATATTATAAAACTCAACACCCGATGACGCTAAATTACGAGAACTCCCATGGGGCCATTTTCCACAAAAGGGTCACGCCTGCGAAAATTACACCCCACATATGGTAAATGACACACTCCAGACACAATAGTGCCCTCGGTTTTAACATCCGAGCAACCGTTTAAGATTTATTTCATTTATTTGGTCTTCCCAGTGTGAACACACTGAAAACATAATTCCAACCACACCGGGGCTCGGAATCGCCCACCGTCTGAAGGCGCTGTTCTGGTATAACATCATGAATACTCCAATGTCTTTTAGAGAAGAAACCAGGTTATTAAATCATTAAATCCTTCAATATTTGCATCCCCAAAAATGAAAACTAGAGAATAACTCAATGTACTAAGCTCGAACATGGCTCTTCCATAACCAGAAGAAGTTTTGTATAGTTCTACATCACTACACACAATGGATTTGATCCGCTCATGTGAGGTATTCCCTTGCGGATGATGTGAATAGGAGCAGCCACACATCGTCTTAGTTAAGTCACGTGGGAGGAGTCGTGCACCTACTCCAGAATTTTGGGTAGTTAGGGAAAGGAAGTAGACAACCTCGACATCCCTTCGCACAGTCTCAAATGGCTCGAAGGACCTCAGCGATAGCTCACCTACCCGGTCACACCTCTATGTCGCACGCTGCAGCAGGAATCATCGTCTAGACCTGGGACAAAGCCTGATGATTCCCTCCTTCAGAATATCTGTATGGTGAAACACCTAAGGATATCTGCTCGCGCCAGACATCAGAGTCAATTCCCCATGACCAAGACCCTCTTACATGCTTGAAAAGTAAAGGAGTCGATACCATTGACTAAAGAAAAGCTTCCACATAATCTACTCTACTAAAACAGGGTTACATCGATGCCCCGCGTCACCCTGGTAACAACTCAAACAAGGATCAGGGGGAAAATCATTTCCCATACAGATTAAAAATTCTACTACAAAAAGTAGAAGAGTTGTAGAGAGTACCTATTATCACCTCATGCTCTGTCGGATCATAAACATCCAAAGGTTTGGGTTGTCCATGGTCCCAATTGTTAGCTCCCAGATACTGACGTGGACTACCTAGTGTTGATGGGAAGACCAGTTAATGTTTCCCCCCACTACCATCTCCCCCGCTCTTCCGCTAGCACAACCTATCCTGGCGCTACTCCAATCACGACGCTGCCTCTGTCGTGGTGGTGCACCTGCTACCTGCCGGATGTTCCCTGCATAGCTGATCAGGTAGCCCCATGCCAAGTGACCTCACCCATAAAAATCATAGCACTGGTGCTCTTCGGGCTGCACTGGTGCCCTCAGGCGCCACTGTGGTGTACGACCATGCCCCTAAGACCGGTTATCAGAAAGCCACCTTCATCGAGGTTCTATCTGCTGATGCACGCTAGCTAGGACATACATCTCGGCTCTATCATGCCTGCTTCCACCACCAATTGTAGAGAATGACAGGAAGATCTCTGTCACCAGCGCCTGATCTATCACCTCGGCATATGTGGAAATTTACAAGGGTACTATGATGGCACAAATCCCTCTGCAGAGACCCTGCTCGAACTTCTACGCTCTGAAGTTTCTATGATGGTCCAGGTTTGGGTAAAAGCGTGCATGATCTGCGAAACTAGTCGCATAATCAGTCATCGTCATCTCTCCTTGACAAAACTCTAGGAGATCCTAGATCCAAATGGAGTATAAGCAGGAGGGGTAAAACCTCTCACAAAATAGCTGTTGAATGTTATCCCATGAAAGTGACGACTTGTCGAGTAACTGAGTCACCAAAATCCACCAATATCCAGCTACTCCTTGGAAAATACCAGGGCCAAGGCCACCATCAGATATGATGTGGTCCGCACAAGCCTGAAAAGGTGAACCACTGTCCCAAGCCAAATATCTACTTCCTGAGGGTCTGGCTCACCACTAAACCTCCGAGGTCTCTGACGCTGGAACTCACGGAGCGCGCTCAACCTGTGCTCAAGCTCAGTCTGCTCTACTGGAGCTGCCTACTGCTCACCATGTGGGGGTGCTACTACCGACCCACCCGGAGATAGGGACATGCTTGATTGGTCCTGGACTGAGGCCTTGTATCTCACAGAGTTGTCGTCATGAACCAAAGCTGGTATCCTATCTTGCTGTCTTCGTGGATACATCCTGAATATTATCAATGAGTATTGCAATCAGATGGGAATATAGGTATATAACGGTAACAACCATGGGGACCTGACTCAATAAGGATAGTAAAAGACTCAATCCTATGTGATGCACAAACCAATTTTCCATGCAACAGGTGTCTCAGCATGATGAGTTGAAAAGTGGGTTATCATGGTCTTGGTGAATTGATATGTAGGTTGTCGCACCATCACAGGACTCCCTGGCCTGAGAGCCACTTTCAAGACACGTTGACATGGTTGCCCTAGATCCCAGAAAATTCCTTTTTAGGGACGTCTGAACAACGTCCCAAGGAACAAACAACCTCTGATACAACTTTTTCATGACCCGAACCTACCCAGGCTCGAGCAGCAACTATCCCAAGCTCGCCTCCATAGGCCAAGTACTGGAGATGAGTGCTGAAGACAAAACAACTCAGGGAGCCCTTTTCCTGAGTACCTGTACAAACACACACATCCCACTCAATGCAGAAGTGCAGAGTAAAAATAAATGAAAGGTAATGTAAAGGTCCAACTACTTTAAACAGACCACAAAATGTGCATCGACCACTAAACAGTACAAAGTAAGTGTTGAAGGTAAACTGAATATGAAAAGGAAAAAATATGTGCCCAACAAGAAAGGTGCCAAAACTAGGCAACATGTAAACAAAATTAGAAAAACTGGGATGGTCCCTCACCTAGAACCTGACTACGACCACCGTACATGGTCCAAGATCCAAAACTCCTAAGCTCCTCTGACATCATGATCGACATGTCTTCCATCTATAAGGTCACACCAAGTGCAGGAAAAGCCCAAGCAGTGGTGAGTAAAAAATACTCAGTAGGATGACCCGAAGGCTCGAGGGAGAAACAAAGGAGGTACTGAAGATGTGAGAAGTAGACAGAATAGGTAAAATTAAAGGAGTACAACCGAGAGTGTAGTAAAGAATACAGCTTAACCCAATAAGAGGAAGGAAGTAGACTCATCCAAACACAAGGAGCTAGAAGCGGTGAGAAGATGAACTTCTCATCGATTCTTTGCTACCCATAGCAGAAGAGTAGACTAATCCAACCACGAGAAGAAAGACACAGAAAGAACGTGTCGTACCCCGCACATCTTCGCCTCTCCTGGAAGGAGAGTAATCAAAACCCAATGAGTTGGTACTAGAACAAGGTATATACATAACCATATGCTCAATAAAGAATCCCCAACAAGATCGTAAGGGGATCTCCATCCCATATATCTTCCCAATAAAGTGGGTAGCCAATAGTCCTAGAAGTAAACACCGTCGATGCCCAGCATCCTGCACGTCTTCCCTGAACTGCAAGTCAAGGGGATCAAATCACCGCATAATGATATTATCCACTTTGGGTGGCACTGACTCGGCCTCAAGGTTTTAAGTCGCATCACAAGGATGTGTCTTAGTGGGGAAAGCACCACTCTTACATGAGAGTTTTGGGGAAAGTCAAACCACACCTCGTCACTGTCACATAGTCGAGGGGTTTTCTCAAAGTCAAAGTTGTCACATCATTGACCAGTACAACCATGGGTCCCACTCTGGAAGTCATGGAGAAAAGCGACAGTCTAGCCTAGTATAAAGGACTGAGTATGAATGAAGTTGTCGAGTAACCCACTACCTAGCCCCGTTGGAGGGTAAACCCTGAGAGGTAGTCATGTAACCCACTGCCCAGTCTTTGCTGGAGGGTAAACTCTAAGAGGTTATCGGGAAACCCAATGCCTAGTCCCTCCTGAAAGGCGGACCCTAAGAGGTCGTCAGGTAACCCACTTCCCAGTCTCTGCTAGAGGGTAAACCCTAAGAGGTCATCGGGTAACCCACTACCCAGTCTCTACTGGTAGGTAAAACCTAGGAGGTCATCAGGTAACCCACTACCCAGTCTCTGTTGGAGGGTAAACCCTAATAAGTCAATGAGCAACACACTGTCCAACCCCACTGGAGGGTAAACCCGAAGAAGTCGATGAGCAACCCACTACCCAGCCACTCTAGAGGGTAAACCAGAAACAGTTCTAGCCATCCCTACTAGAAACAACCACCTGGGTAGAGGATCGGTGGCCACATAATGTGTTGGTAACCCCGATATCCAAAAACCTACCGGGGAACACGAAGGGACGTGAGGATTGATTCGGGTTGATACATGATCCAAACCGCTGAGTCTACTGTCAAAGGGGGCTGGGAAACCTAATTCCTGAAAGTGGTAATGACCCTACAGTGTACGAATTTACGTAGCCATGAACGATGTCGCAGTTCAGTGAATGGGACATGATACTAAAACTCCTCATAGCAAAGGAGACCAGAGAAACCAAACAACCTTGCCGGTCAAAACCATCGAGAATAGGACCCTCTATGTCGTGAGAGATCAAAGGTACGTAAAGCATAACACTGTGTGCATATGGTTCCCACACGATGTGTGGCCCCAAATCATCTCCATACCAAGAACAAAAATCCTTTTGTACAAACAACAACATGCACCTCAAAGAATTTTAGTATACTCCAAGAGTATACCACATTTCAAGCCCAAAGGCTATCGTTCCCACGGAACCAAACATAAACACGAAGGTAGAAAATGAAATTTCACCAACTTGCATCCTACACGGACCTATAACAGTCAATAACGTATCTTTAAACATCAACTTCACTCACACGGGAGTGAAAGTGATCACATGCCAAGGGTTCTCTTCCAAACACAGCAAGAAGAACCGCCACTGGAGCACCTTCCATGGTTCCACATTTAATGAGATCTCAAATGATACTCTGCACATCCAAATGGATCGTACCACTATAACCATCACAGAAAAACACTGGATATCGACTATTTAAACACCTCCAACAGACATCCAGCATAAATGTCATTCAAAACTACTTTACGCCCGAATGGAGTCCCTTGGTCCTGATCCTCGGCCCCAAAAATAGTTTGGTGCATCGCACCATTTAAATCTCCTCAGAAAGACACGTAAAATTGACTGATTACATGCATGGAATGGATATCCGGGGAAAAAGATTCATATTTCCAAACCACGCACGAGCGGTGCTATGTGGGACACACATCTCAGTCCCAAAGTGCTATGAACGAATTGCAGCATTGCGATCCTCTCGAAAAGGTACAAAAGAATGACTAATCACTTGTCCGAAATGGACACCCAGTGAAAAAGAAACAATTCATCATCAACGCCCAAAACGGCCCCCATGGGGCCTACACCAGTGGGCTGAATTAATGCAAGTGGATTGAGCCAATGAAATTCTTATAGAAAAACACCCTGAATCAAATACTCACACGCCTCGAATAGATTCCCAATGAAAAGGTTGTGAAACTCTACGTATAACTCGGAAGACGAGCCGTGGGTCCCACACCTCAACACCGGTTTCAATCCTTGAAACCACACTGGAAAACACTGCCTCGATGCCAGGGTCTCAATGCTGCTAACGACACTCAAAACAGACTCTAGATGTGTCCTCGTCGCCCAGAACAAAAATCATGGGAAATATCACTAAACCACTAAACGGGTGTGTCCCACCGCTGAGCCCTACGTCTCAGGAATTAAAAATCTTGGAGACCATCTCAACACATTCATCTTGATTGAAGGATCGTTTCTTCGTAGAAGGCATGAGAATCTGACACCCAGTTTAGGAGTTAGGCCAGTTTAGACGTCATCAAACTCAAGTGGGGGTGGACCGGATCGGTCCGGCCGGATCACACCCCCTGGACATGCCCAAGAAGGCCGGCCCACGGCTCATCCTATTGAGCTGCTGTGGCTCGCGGTTCTCCCTCGCGGACTTTGGTCCACCATTCTGGACCAGCCCGGAGGCCGGTCTTCATACCACGCGGGGACCTGCAATGGGCGGGTTTGCTGTCCGACGGCCGAGGTCGCTGGCCCTGTTCTTCTGTGTCGTCGTGCCCCACTGGTGCCCTACCACCATGCTCAGCTGTCTGACCCCGGCTGCCTTCTCAATAAGGAGCCCACACTCCCAGCCGACGCCCCTGACAGCCTGCAGCCGCCTGCTCCGCTGGACCTCGGCCGCCTCCACTGAAGACCTGCCGCGCCGCATTCCCTGGACCACTGGCTCGCCACGTGAAGTTGTCGGACCACCACTACCCTGGGCCGCTACTACCCAGTTGGCCAGAACCTCTCCAAAAAACAAACAAAACCCACTGATCTTTTTCGAATGAATGACGTCGCCTCAAAACTCGGATTTCGAATCTGGAAATTGCAGAATAAATCTCAGGATATAAAATACGCAAATATGGGATTCGATTGAAGATCAAACAACATTTTGACGCTATAATTGAACATGAAAGAAGAGTTTGGGAATTAAAACGCAAAACGAAATATCTTCCCTATAGTGGCATAACCCGACGATTCACGGTCGATCCTAAACTCACAGTTGTCACCCTCATCATAATTGGAGGAAGAGGAGGAGGAGGTTAAGAGAGAAGGGTTGAGGGAGAAGGTGGGTTTCTTCAGGGGGTGGAATGATGATGGGGGAGAGGGAGAGGAGAGTTTAAGTAATTAATCACTTTTTAATTTAAAAGTCGACCCCTAAAAACACCTGCGTCCAAAACCCCTGACGTGGTCAAGATTACACCTCCCCTAGAGTCAACACCACCTCCTAAGCACAATGGGGGTCTCAAAATTTTAATCTGAGGCCCCATTCAAAAGTTAAAAAAACTCAACGCCCGATGCCACTAAATTATAAAAACACCACTAGGGCCATTTTCCACATAAGGGGCACGCCCGTGAAAATTAGACCCCTACTATGGTAAATGACATGCTTCGGACTCATCGGTGCCCTTAGTTTTCCCATACGAGAAACCTTTTAAGAGTTATTTCACTTACTTGGAGTTCCCAATGTGAACACACTGAAAATTAAATTCTGAAAACACCGGGGATCAAAATCGCACGCCTTTGGAATGCGCTTCTCTAGAATAACATCAATAATATTCCAAAGTATTTTATGGAAAAAACGAGGTTCTTAAATGATATCTGAATGCTCTTTAGGCAAATTTTCTTCCCAACATTCCAAAGCACTAAAATAAATAAGTAGATCAATTATATTAGGATAGATACTATCAAGACCCTCTATGAATATTCAGAAATATTCAAAAACTTGTGTTCAAGCTATCCTCACCAAGCTACAGAAGATCATCACTTCCTAGTCTTCATCAACCAAGGTCTTTTAGAAAATGAGAGAAACCTATTATATTCATCATCCATAAGATCATTGATTGATAAATCAGTTATATAATCTAGGAACTTAATTGATATGATTGATTAAAACTCAAAATAATTTGGATCAAGTGTTATAAGAACAATAGGCATCTATGAGGTAAAATCTTATAACTAATCACATTTTCTTGAAACCGTAAATGAAGAATTAAACATCCTTATAAGGTCAATGAAAAGAAAGTTAATAAACAACCTACCCCACCTCATTTATGTGGTTTATGTTCAAAACATCGTCAATTTAGTAATTATTGTGATGAGGTATATGTTATGGAGAAATGTTCTTCTATATTCTAACCAAGACAAATAAAAAACCCAACATTGGTAGGAATGGAAATCCTATCATGGTTATGGGGAAAAAAAGATAGACTAGACCGCCTTTACAACAACAAATCCAGTATCGAACCCCTTTCCAATAGTCATACAAGCAGCAATACCAACAAAAAGACTACCAAAAACATATTTTTCAAAAAAAATCATATTTACTACTCTCATCTAGTTCACCACTAGTGGAACAAATACATGGAATATAGTTGTAGGATATGAAAATTTTAGTACTGGATTTATCAAATATATTTGATAATCTCATGGACATGCTGTCCAAAAACCTTGGAAAACTCCATGTTCATACAATTTTTAACCAAAATGAATGTGTGGTTATGATAATCTCAAGGATTGTAAAGGAGATCGAAGCACCGTAACATAAGAAATCCCACGAAAACCCAGAATAAGGTGAACTTGGAAATTCTACAAATCCTACATAGACTCTAGAAACAAAATTATTCCACCTAGACTAGAGGACAAGACGGAAGAGGAAGAACCCAACACAATATTAAGGAAGGAGAGACTAGAAATTAATTTGAATAAATAGAGATGGTAGTAAAAATACATCAACCTCCCATTCCCTACCATATTTACAAAATCCAAGAAGATTGATGGAGCGAATCTTCTAAAAGATATCCATGATAAATTTCATAAATCTAATATTAATATAACCTTCATGGAATCAATAATGAAAATTCACAAATATACCACAATCCTCGATGATATTTACACCAAATGGTAGAGGTTGGGTGGGAATGAAATTATCAACCTTGGGTGAGGTTTTTCAGCCCTGATCACACCACCATTATCCAAACAAATTCATGCCCCAAGGAAATTATCAATATCTATTGTCATTGGTTATTTATAATTTGTTGATGCATTGTGTGTCCTATGTGCTTCCATTTATGTCATTTCTAAATCTATCTTTTCATCCTTGGAAACATGTAATCTAAATCCAACCAGATTGGTTTTCAAACTCACAAACAGATCCACTATCTTACCAACTATATTTTTAAGGGATATTATAGTGGGTGTGGAAGGACTAATTTTTTAAGAATATTTCTATATACATTCAATAGAGAAATGTTAATAAATGGGTAATTAACTCTTCATTTTGGGATGTGAATTCAAAAATATGGACAAGAAAATCATTAATTTACATGAGGGAACCCTACTAATAGAACTATGAGTAAGTAAGTTGTACTTCAATGTTGTAGAATCTAAGAGGAAAACTTATGAAATTCATCCACTCTTATAATTGGTCATTAACAAGGCATTGAACAGATGGAAGACGGATGTATTCTTAGATTATTTTTAGCTATAGGAGATAATGTTCTAAATATAAACACCATGGAATAGTTTATTGACCAAAAATATGGATGTTCTTCTAAAGAATAAATAATATCTCACAATTTCTATAATATTCTAGAGGTTCTTGATATGATACCCTTCACTAAGTAAACTCAATCGTTTTAAGAAGAAAATATAAATTCAATTACACCTATGTAATAAACCTTATCTTGGAACTAAAACCTCTCTATGCTAACTTAAAATATGTTTTTCTTTTGGATGAAGAAATATTTTCAATGATATTTGATAACGACCTATCCCAAGGCCAAGAGAAAATTTATAGTGCCCTTTTGAATCTAAATATTCAATACATAGGATAGAGACTTAGTGAAATCCCTATAATTAACCCCAAGGTCTACTCCAATATAAATATAATGTATGGAGACTCTATAACTATTTTGAAACCCTAGAGGAGACTAAACCCAATCATAAAATATGTTGTTAAAAATGAGACTGAAAAATTGTTGGCAACCTAAATAATATACCCAATTTTTTAGTCATAATATGGTAACCCTATTCATGTTGTTCCCAGAAAGACTAGTCAAAAAAATTTGAAAAATGAAAACATTGAATTAACACCTATGAGATTCTCAAACGATAAGAGGGTATACATTGAATATATAAAACCGAATCAAGTCACCCAAAAAGATCACTTTTCCATCGCATTCATAGAATATATTCTAGAAAGGTTGGCATGAAGGATACATTATTGATTCTTCGATAGATTCTATGGTCATTTTCAGGTACCCAATTCCCAAAAAGGCCAAGAGAAAACAATATTCACCTCTCCTTTTGGGACCCATTCTTATAAGAGGATTCCTTTTAGATTGTATAATTCACTACGTACATTTCAGCGGTGTATGGTATGTATTGTATACGATCACATGGAGGAATTCCTGAAGATATTCTTGGATGAATTTATTGTGTTTTGAAACTCATTTGATTACTTGTTGAGGAACATAAAAAAGGATTTAAAAACCTATATAGAGAAAAATATTGTCTGGAACATCGATAAGCATCACATTAGGGTTGAAAAAGCTATAGGGTTGGGTCATATAATTCTTAAAAAACACATTAAAGTGAATAAGTATATATTTTAAGTAATTAATTATCATCCATATCCCACATAAGTTAAATATATTTGACCATTTTTTGTGCATGATGTTTTTTATAGAATATTCATCCTTATCTTTAGTAATTATCCTCTTCCCCTTTAGGGATGATTTTAAAAGAATATGAATTCTTTTAATGATAATTTAAAAATTCATTTAATGATTGGAAGGGAATGTTGGCTACCCCATAATTATGAAACTAAAAAACAAGGAGAACCAATTTGAGTTATTGTGTGGTGCATCAAACAGAGAAATTGGAGGAGTCCTCTTAGAATTATTTGAAGGGATACCATAAGTAGTTACATAAGACTAGATAATATTAGTTGAAAAATAGCTCAATCATACAACTACTAAAAAAGAATTCAGTGGTATTTTATTTTCATTGGACAAATTTATATCATCATTACAAGGTACTAAAGGAATTTTTTTCTGGACATGCATCACTTAGGTACTTGATAAATAAGGATGATGCTTAAACAATACTGATGAGATGGATACTGCTCTTGAATGAATTCAAAATAGAGATCAATGATAAGAAGGGATATAAAACTCATATAATAGATCAACTCAGATGAATCCCAAACACTCTAGAAATTTACATTCCAGAATTATGCCCACTCAATGATCCCAGAATTGGAGAGAAACTCAACATTTTGGAAAATTAAGTAATGTGATATAATAATTTATTGAATTATTTGTACAATTTTTCGTTACCTTCTCACCTTAATGTCCATTGAATGAATAAATATAATGCTGAATATTGATATACACATGGGAACTTCCTTTCCTAGGAAAATATATAAGGATAAATTTATAAACATGTTCTTATTGAAAAGTTATATATAATATGTGTTTTAGGTTTGTCATAAATTTCCTTATCATGGCCACTTTGGACATAAAATAATAACCAAAAAATTTCTATGATCTATAATTTATTGGCAAAAATTATTTAAATATTCCCATGAAGGTGGAAAATAATTAGTTATGTGTTTGTATTCGGGAAATATTTAAAAACTAATGAAGATTCCAAAAACACATATCATTTGCTGTGAAATCATTAATGTATGGGGAATTTATTTTATGGTAACCAATCCCATGACTTTTGAAAATTCGTAAGTGTTTCTTGATTTGGATTATTTATCTAAATGAGAGGAATTTATTTCCACAAAAACTGATGATTCAAATGTTATTTGTGAGTTTTTTGAGAATAAAATCATATTTATGTTTTAATACCAATGGCCATCATCAGAGACCGAGGGACTCATTTTTTCAAAAATAACATGAAGGTTATGCTTAAAATGTAAAAGGATCACCAAAAAACATATAAACCTTATCATACTCAAACAAATAGTGAATATGAAGAGTCCAATAGATAGATCCATGTTATTTTAGATAAAATGGGTAAACCTAACTAGAAGAAATTGGAGCCAAATACTTGAAGACACTTTATGGGAATACCATAATGCATGAAAACATCAATAGGTATGAGCCCTTGTTGAATGCTTTGTGGGAGAAGTTGTCATCAGTACGTTGAACTATACCACCAAGCCTATTGGGTTGAAATATAAGTAAATTTATATTTTTTGAGTTCTATGAGGAAAGAAATCATAAACTATAAGAACTGGAGGAAATAAAAAAATATAGGATTTCAAAAACTGAAGAATTTACAAGGAGAGAACCAAAGTGGAACATGAAAAACTGGCTCAACAAAAGATCTTTACTCCAACATCCCATGTCATACTCTATAATTCTAGACTAAATTTAGTGTCAGGTAAGGTTCGTTATAGATTATAAATACCTTTAATAGTTACTAATTTTTATCCCTTTGTTACCATTCTAATTAAGAGATATGAGGAAGGAAAAACATTCACTATCAATGGGAATATTCAGAAAACGTTTCATGTGAATGTACCTATAGAACCGGTGGAGGAGTATTGAATTATCTAGCCCATATATAAATTTTAACCCTGATTTTCGATTAGTCCAATGAAATTATCCAAGGGAACTTCTGGGAGGTAAATTGAATTTTTATATTTTTTTAGGATTAAGGATTTGTTCATGTCTTCCCTTCTTACCATATTAAGAGTTTCTTTCTAGGGATACGAGGAAGGAAGTCAATAGAAAACCCCATGAACTAAGAATGAACTGAAAATGTAGAGGAAAGAAGAAAGATTTAAATATAGAGTTTATTCTTTTAGTATTTATGTCCACAACTTCTATTATGTTTCTAAAAAACCATTATAAAATTGGAAGTTCTAGAATCTATGTTAAAATATAAAGCATATGCCCACAGTTGAATTTATTCTTTAATAGACATTTCTAGGGAAAATGAGTTTCATAGAAATCCTTTCATGTCATTATTTATATTTTAATGTTAATTAAATTTAATGAGTATAATGTATCATTGGATGATTAAATGGAATCATGATTATTAAAATGAAGATTCATCATATTAGGTAACTACTTGGTTTATGTAAATGAAATTTCCCTACCATTTTTCATGCTTTGAATTTATGAAATTTATATAAATTTATTTTTTATTATCACTCATTACATTAATAATTCTAAAATATCAAATTCACTATTCCAAAGTGGATTTCTATACCATATACTTTCTATTTTATCTTGAACATATTTCTTGAGTGATATCGGGATATTACACCTTTTAGAACATTAATTTGGACTTTTGAAATCTATGACTTTGCAAAAACATTTTTAAAACGACTAAACAATCTATTTAAAAATACTAACCCTTAAAAACCATATTTATATTAGTCCTTTTTTATGATCCTAAAAACCATGAATGACATTGTTAGTAATGATCCATGTTTCAAGAAATGTTTATCCATTACTACCCACCCTATTAGTATATGCATTATATTTTAACATTGAAATGTGGGGGTAAAGTGATTCATTGAGAAATTGATGATTTACATTTTAAGAATGAAGTGCCGGGGTTCTACTGTGGGTATAAAAAAGTTAATTTTATTCATACATTATACTTTAACCTTTTTATCTTCTATAGAAAAAAACAAAAAATTCAGAAAGGTTTGTGAATTAGAAGAATAAACAATCACCATCTTGGGATTGATGATAATTATCATATGTGGTACCGTGGTGTATGTGACGTTTATTATAAATAGAAAATCTGAGAAAGAAAAAAAGATGAAAAAAATATATAAAAACTAAAAAAAGATTAAATGTTGTGAAAATCATTAGAGTTGTAATCATTCATTATTTTTTATTTTGATAATGAACATTACATTGGTATATGGGAATGTTTGTGTAGTTATAATTTGAAGGGGTGGATTTCATTACACTTTTACTTTTCATGTCATGATATATACTTTAAGAATAAAAACCCTCATCTTTGAGCCTTTAATTTTGAAAACATCAATTCCTACCAAACTTATACCTTAGATACATTTGAACCTTGATTTAAAATACCTCATGATTTCATGTTTCTGTTGTCTTTACAAAGTTTATAAAGTAGTTAATTTTAACAAATTTGATATGAATCGTCTTCTCATGATATGATAATTAATATACTTAAATTTTAGGATGAGGGTTGAGTTAAAATAATAATAATTGAGGTAAATCATGATTTTTAATGTTTAATAAAAATTAATTGATGAACATAAACTAATGAGAAGAAAAGTTCCAAAAATTTCTAAAAGGGATAAATTTAAATTATTGAATTTATTATTTCATTGCAAATTTAGGCATTTAATTTATATTTAATGTGGTTTTTCTAAATTTTGATTTATCATTGATAAATGTTTTATTTCCTTGCTTTGATATTTGAATATTGGTATAATTGAAGCCCACTGATTCTTAATGTTGAGATTTAACACATGATGATAATCATTATTTATGTGTGGGTGTATTCAACACATAGATATTTTGATGAATATTTGGTTGGCCAATTTACTATTTTCAAATTCTTGTTAAGGAAGAAACTCATAGTTTTTATTGTTTTAATTAACTAAAGGGTAGTTTGTTGTTCGAGATTGAAATGGTCTCAAATAGAGAATTTGGTAAGAAGATGAAATTCATAATTATTCCTACATTCATTATTTCTACACTCTTTTGAAAATTTATAATTTTATTTATTTATTTTCGGAATAAAAAATGTTCCATTCAAGATAGCCCTCAACATCATGACCACATGCCACTTAGCTTTGTCTATGGGGCTCAACTAGCCACGTAGCTTCTGAGGTACGACCTGTTTAATAGAAGGTATCATGTACTGGGGTTTTAGGCCCTTATAGGGCCAATGATTGCGAAATATGAAAAAAATAATATCTTGTCCAAACATGAGATCCCCAAATTTTGGTGGTGAAACACACAGAGAAATATGAGGTGAGAATCATTAGCATGGTTTTATGCACTACAGAGGGGCGATGGTCCTCCAGATCCCTTACGGATTCAATGTAGTGGGAATCCCTTATCTTTCCTTATAAAACTTTTCCCTCCACTTTAAAATTATTATGTGGGATAATAATTGTTTATATATTGTTCATGTTTTTAGAAAATCATTCATACCCGACTCAAATGTTTCTCATGGCTCAGACACCCCACGTTTCTGCACTACTTCACCGCTATAACCTTCTTTAGCTCGCTGGTACTGTCATTATCAAGGACCAACATTTCTAACACTCTAATGCTCAAGGTCTATAAATCCTCCACTATTGGAGCGCCCTGATGAAATAGAAAATACAATGAACCCTCATCTACCGATATGATCAATTACAAGGATCATCTACCGACTTATAAGTCTCCATGTGGGGAGAAGTATTTGTTGGCTCTTTACTACATATCAATCCCCACACCACTAGGTTGATCCCCACTTCTCGACTCCCCTGAGATCAAAAAATCCTCTATTGAATATTTTTTCCAATGGTGACTAATAAGAGGTTGTTTGATATTTTCCACAAAGGTTGACTCATGATCCACCGTTGAAACTAATGGAAAATTCTCATCCACCAATGTAGGTTTTTACCAACAATGACTCATGATCCATCATTCGAACCAATAGTGAATTGAAATCCATCATTGGATTTTCTTCCAATTGATGAATCATGTGCCACCTTTGAGTGGTCTCCACTACTACCTGAACCTCCTATCATCACCCCCTACAAACCACTAGACCACCACCACGGAAGCCTCCATAGGAGGTTGGTTCGAGCCCATAATTTCCACCACAATAGTGTCATAT
Source organism: Viscum album (assembly GCA_963277665.1). Classification (NCBI taxonomy): domain Eukaryota; kingdom Viridiplantae; phylum Streptophyta; class Magnoliopsida; order Santalales; family Viscaceae; genus Viscum; species Viscum album. The sequence continues at coordinate 212,704,817 of OY728119.1, read as the reverse complement.
GCCTCCAATACTATTTAGTAGGGAATTATCTTCTTTGATGCACTTTAGACTTTTATAAATTGCTCAAATCAACTAGACACTATGAAGGATGGATGGGGTTTGATAAAGTCTGTGGCTGCTCTCTATTTTCATGCCACTAAGATACCACTACCAATCACAACTACGAATAAGTGCCCAAGATTTACACCACTATGAAGGATATATGAGGTTTCATTGTCACGACCACTTCCTCCATACACCCTTTTCACTCTACAAATCCATATTATCATACAACCCATGGTTCCCAACTAGATTTATCAATGTCTCTTTATTCAATGAATGGGATATGCAAACAAAAAGGATCCTTGAATCCATCTATCCTCACCATAGAAGGGGAAAACCAGATGAACATGGTTATATTTATAAATATTTCCAATCATATCTTCTGTATATTTTAAAATTATTGGAATTTATTTTCATCATGGGATCACAAAGGAAAACCCACTCTATAAATGGATAGGCCTTCCATTGAGATAAGGGGGAGTCAAAACACAAAATAAAAAAAAACATACTGCTTCTATAGAGACTCTGTTTTATTACATTATTTTATTTCATCATTTATTTTGTCTTATAACTCTTTTGCCTCTATTTTTTACTTTTTAATAGAGGGGTAAACCATTTATATGATTGGTTGAATTGGAGGTGACCAATTATAATGATAGAGTATTAGTTTTATAAAAATTATTTTGTCTCCTTTTATTTATTAAATGGATTTAAATTTATGATTTCAAACATTCATTGAGATATTATTGTGTTTTAGTTCAAAAAATAACATTATTAAATTGTTTTGATAAAATAATTTAACTCTCCCATTTTTTATTAGATTGCACTAATTGGTTGATCCAGTGTTAGGGAATGAAGTTCTTAGTGATTAAAAAACACATGGAGAAGACATAATGGGATAATATGAGAACTTAGGGTACACAATTCTTGATTTTTAATTTCTTGGGTGATCTTGGGGATATCCACTATGCCTTTCACAATTGGAAGGGGAATAGTCCATCCTAGGAAATTAAAAGGACTGCTCTCAATATCAATCAACTATTAATCATGTTTGTAAATGTATAAATTATTATTAATCCCTTAATTAAATGAAATAATCAAAAATAATTTTTAATTTCAAAAGGGGAAAGATATTATTACAAGCAGATATCCAAACATAAACCCATTCACTTTTCTCTAAAACGATGATTACAAACAAAGGCCATTGCTTCATAGTCGTCAAATTTATTATTATTCAATTTACATTTTCATTCATGACATATTCATCCTAAAAAACACTCTGGGGAGAGGACATAGGTCACAACTATTACTAAACCCTTATAGAAAATAAATAGATTTTTCCACAACCCACAATTGGGTGGTGTGAGCTCATTTGGCACTTTTATATATTTAATAAATATGTATGAGACCCTCTTTAATCCCCAATTATTTTATTTTCCTATTAAAAATTGTTATATAATTGGGAAAACATAATTTCAACATCCATATTATGATTCTTATGCATGTATATTTTTGGTGTTTCTTCTTATGAGGGTGAAGGAGGTGGGGTGTGGGTGTCAGTTATTTCCAAATGTGTTATGTTGGATGCATGTGATTCCTGATTGATCACCTCCCTTAATGACTTTTAATAAGATACCTAGGATGTAGTAGATGAAATGAGTTATGTAACCCCTAGTAGAGACAGTGGGTTGAATTGGAAATGTTTCTTGGATACTCTAAGACGGTTATACTGAAAGCGGTAGTAGGCTATTATACTAGCTATCTCTTGATTCCCATGGAAAAATATTTTTTTGTGATGGGTTTTCAGGGTAGTTCAATGGGACTACCTAATATGTGTTAGGTTAATTTGATCCATCCTTGGTTCATATTCTCCATATTAGTTCTAGTTTTACTAGGTCCTATGGATAATTTTTTTTATTCGTTCCATTAATTTATTTGTTTCCTTTAGGTTGGTTTCCATTGTATGGTTTATGAATCACCTTGTGTATATTTTGGATTACATTAAAATGAGTTTTTTTATAATGTTTTGAAAAAAAAATTTGAAAGAGGAAATCGGTTTTATTATTTAATTAATAGTTTTAAATAAATGAGTTGTCATTAAAATTATTTATGAAATTATTTTCATCAGATATTGGGAAAGGTGATAAACATGTTTTTTGATTTTTTAAATTGTTTAAAGGTTTAATAGAATATGATTAACTATCATTGGTATTAATTTATAATATGATATATTTTTGAAAATTTCCACGTGGATAAGATTTATATATAATATATAAACCTACTTTGTACTTTATTTTTCAAATTATAAATTTTATAAAATAGTTTTACTAAGGGTTTTCCGAAGTTTTGTGAGCCGTGGAGGCCCGTGGAATTATTTTATGATCACCCCTTCTATATCTCAGTTTTAGGTTTTTTTATCTTGAGTGTGGCCATCATGAAGCATGGAAAAGTGTTTTGTTACCTTTTAATCCAACTTATTAGGTATCTACCGACAATCATGGTCGATACCATAAGAAAATATGGACAAAAAATACTAACTCAAGGTGTAATGTATTGACTGATTATCCAATAAATAGAAAAAAATGATAAGGGAAAATAATATGAAATGATTTGAGAATATTGAGTTTGAAAATGTGGAATATAAACAACAACCAGAAAAGAAATGTTTCAGTGATACTACTCGGTTAGGGTTAACTAAAAGTTTCATAAATTTGTATTGATAATAATTATGAAAATTATTTTACTATTGGGATTAAATTGAATGAAAACTAATTTTTATTTGATTTTTAAGTATCCAATTTTAATGTTTAATGTGTAATTGGAGGGATAAATAATAAAAGATACCGATTCAAAAATCAGAAGTCAAAAACACAAATATTACATAGAACCAAATACCATCATGATCTCATTGTCCACCGAATTCCCATTTCCTAAAACTATCATCACGAACAAACCATTGACATCACCATCATCACCACCATCATGTTCACCATCCAACCACATGAGATATCATCCCACCACATATTCCATAAAAAAACCTACATCGTCATCCCCTCACCCTTATTTATATCACACTAGAAATGAAATAACCAAAACTAGAAACAGAATATTCCTAAAAAAGCAACCAAAATCGCAAAAAACAACAAAATATATTCACTAATGGAACATACACAACATCCAAAAACACATCACTTAAGATACCACCATTTTTGGAATCACCCAAACACCACTGGGGATGAATGTTAGAACCAAAGATGAAAGGGATAGAACCAACATAGAAGATATTCCTTGAACCCCTTATACCTCTATAAAATGACATCCCAAAGCTTCTTATAAACCTCCAATCCAAACTGATTATGAGAGGATTTTTGTAGTTATGATTTTAGGTCATATTTGAAGACATTTAGGCCTAAAAAATGAGACATGACCGCACTGGGAAGCCAAACCAAACCATGAATATTTAATGATGAATCCACGATTCACTAAACATAACAAACATACAATGAAGACCACTACATATCAAATGAAACCCATCATTGGATGTTCCTCTTGGAAAACAGTTGACCAAAAAAACCATTGACCACAAATCGACCATGAAAACTCCACAATGGACCAACTAGGAGGTAAACAAAAGATCTGAAAGCTTAATTTGTGGTTGCATTGGGGAAGTCCTCAATAAAAAAGATCATCCTTGACTGGGTCACCAACCACGACTGACGAAGCCACCACCATGAGTAATTCACACCTAAATGAATAAAAAATAATAACATTACTATGAAGAAATCACCAATAGTGGAAAAGATCATTTGGAAGGAGTAAAGGGGGTATATAATGCTAGAGAGGTGGCATGTCAGCCTCCCCCAGCTGAAGAACTACTGAGGGAATCCTAGTGAAGATCATCAAGGGAGATAATCTGCTATGATTACCATTAAGATTAAATTTTATTACCATTTCATAGTTTGATAATCGGAAATTTTGTAGTTAAAAATCATTCCCTTTTTCCAGTGGTTTGATTTTCAAAAACAAATTAAGATCAGTATCCAATAAAATGCAATAGAGTCACCAAATTGTCCTAGATTAACCTATTGCAACTCCATTAGTTTTCACCACTTATGTTTTTCTTACTCAAATACGATACCAAAGGAGAATATGGAATTACTTTCATTAAAGGGATTATAAATATCAATTCTTAATTAATAGAAATGAAGAAAAAGTTTTGATTACAATCAAACCATTATCTTATTACACCCCCAACATTAGAAGATCAACCACTTATGACCATTTTCATGGTGTGTGGGTTGTATAGAAACACATCTCCCACCATGGATATGATAATAAAATGGAGAAAAATGAATAATTACACTAAAATATATGTAAAATGGAAGGAAATACCCTATTTGGATTCGAGGGAGATCGTACAACTGAGTGGAATCACATACTCCATGATGATCTGACCATGAATTCATAGGGATGCCTCATTATTTATTAAAAAAATAGAGTACAAGGCATGTAATAAAAATTATATTCTGTATAATTGGGTCGACTATCTTCATAATCATTTTCTCCACTAATAGGTGAATAGCCATTCAACCTATTAAATTTGAAGTGTCACTGGTTATCTAGTGAAATCACAATCCATGTAGCATCATTTCACATGGTATGTAGATTCTTAATATTCCAACGAACAATTCTGGAAGGGAATACATGGAGTGTGAAGTAAGATCACAGAATAAGTGATTCTTGGTCAGTTACATGGGAATGTGCTCGATCTGGCCGAATGGTGTTCCTCAATATAGTACACGAAATGTGTTTAAAAACTATACACGATGTATGTCTATATTTTAACTCTAATTGTCCCCAATTATATACTTTGACTAGAAAAACCTGAAAAATCACGATTTACACTAAAATAAACAATTTTATCCCTAAATGAAAATGTATTTGATGAAAAATAATATTTTAATAATCTATAAAAAATAATTAATTAGTATGCACAAATCAGAAACATCATTACTCCTTCAGACCACTCATTGAGAATTGATTATTGGAGGTATGTTTTCTTTTATTGTTGGTTCTATTTTTATCACATTAAATATATAGTTATTAATTTATTTCTATGGATGGAGGGTAGATATATTAGTTATATAACAATAGTTAACTAGAGGAAACAATAGTTCTCTTTGTAGGGGATGGAAACAGGGGGGCGAAGGGATTTTTTTCCTTCTTGAACTATTTTAATATTATTTTTCTTTATGAATTCTTATTCATTTTACATGGTTCTAAAATATATGGATGATCCATTTTTAATTTATTTTAGTTTCATGATTCTAATTTAAATCAAATATTTGCGTAAAACCATTCCCATGCATGTTCATGTGATTCTAAGGCACTAGGGGCTAGCTGTGAGGATCCGGAACGTCCTTTGGGTTAGTGGCGGGTCAGTTTGGGAATTTTTCTAAAATATAGCCTACTGTGATTCATTAAAAATGATACTAATTCATGTTTTAATATTTCTTAATGGAGAAAAAATATTGGGAACAAATTTTTAATTTGGGGTGTAATGATAATTTTGGTCAAGAATTAGTTATTGGGAATCAGGATGAAGGTGTAAGGATAGTTTACAAAGTTATTGCCTACCCTATGCCTTTAGTTTTTAATGGAAGTGGGACTTGATCCTTTAGATTGAATTTTTTTAAGACAAACCAGTATATTTTCATATCCTCAATTTTTCATTAGATTCTATGATGAAAACTGAATGTGGGTCATTGGTGTGAGGTTGGTTTGAACTGCTCAAAAATCCATAGAATCAACCATGCAACCAATATTTCAAACATTATTGGAATTGTTTATGGATATACCATGTCCCATAAAACCATGTGGTCGATTCATGCATGTTATTTCATCAAATGTTATTATTATTTAGACCGCTATTATGAGATCCCTAATGGTGAAGGATGATTCAATGTTGTTATTACTATATTTTGTTGATGTTGGTTTTGGTTTGATGGATTTGTAATGTGCCTAATTTTTTGGTGTGATTGTTGAGTTAAATGGTGTTTTCTAAAAAGATGTTTTGATGGTAAATAGTTATTTTGTGTGTGAAAAAAATCCATGTTTCTTGATTTTTTAGATTTTTTTTATAGAAAATGTTTGCACATTTTTTTTGAAATTGGATGATTTTTTAATTCACAAAATTTCATTTTTTTAAAAACAATTTTGTGTTTAATTGTAAAGGAAATTGAAAAACATCAGTTGATTTTGAAAAGGTGATTGTTTAAATTTAATTAAAATTAGATGATGATGATTTTTTAAATGATTTAGAGAAGGATATTTGAAAATAACATTTGATTATAAAAATTAGGTGAAAATGATATTTAAATTCCTTATGTAATTTATTTCAATTAATAGCACTTGTGTTTTAGAAAAACGTTTTTTATTTTCTTTAGGAATTTAGTGGTTTTTAAAAGATTTTTTTAGGTATTTATTTACCATATTTAGTTGTGTTTTTTATCTTCTTCCCTTTTTGGGGAATGAGAAGGGTTGATTTAATTCAGTAAACAAGAACTAGTTGAGTCTATGTTTCATTTCTATATGAGTATTACCCTTATAAAGGCCAATGTTAAGATGGAGTAGTAAGTGTTGTCCATTTCTCCTGGTGTCATGGCATGTTGGATACCAGTTTTCCTTGGATTCCTAGGAATGGTGATATTTTTCAAGTCAATTGGGTTTACTAGAGGAAGATCATTATTCGTGGGATGATTATTTGATTTGAAAAACCAATCCTGGTGATTTTAGATCCTTGGATGATTGGGATGGATTTTTTTATGTTGAAAATATGGTTTCTCATTCTTGATTTGTATTTGATAAATGATCAATGAGTTTACTAATGAAATTTTGTGGATGCATTAGGATTTTGGGTTCAGATTTATGACCAAAATATCATAAACAATCCCACTAGGGTTTCCTGGCTTGCAGTAAGCCAACTGTGACCACCCTAATCCCACATACAATAGACCAGGGGTTAGGAAAAAATTCCAAGTTGTCATATCCCACATATGTTATGAATTATCCTAATGTACATATACATATGAACACATATCAAATACAATATAATTCAGAGAATGTAAGAAAAATGAAAACCATAAATTCACGTATTGAATCAATCCCACATAAGAGTATGATAAAGTATTGGAAAGTGATAATGGGATACAAAGAAGCCTATCCAAAATCAGAATTGTTTCCAGCCTACTCAGAAGGGGGGAAATAGTATCAAATGAAACATTGATATATGCCTTAGTCTTCTTATCTTATAACTATGCTCAGACTACTCCCTTTCCTCCAAGGACATGATTAAAATTTCACTCATCTGCATAAGATATGACTTGTTCTGGTGAATCCCAAGTAAGGGTGATTATAAAAATACCCAGTATAAAATTCTGAAATTGCTAAGTATAATTCGTTAAGATTATTCATCTTAACATAATATATATTAACAAGATAAGATGCATAAATATCTATATATACTCATGATAGACAAATAGACTCAATTATTCTCAATCAATACTTCAATTAATAGTATAGTATTCTGCACTTCTAGGTAGATAATATTCCATGATAATCCACTCATTAATACATACTATAACTTATGATGCTCATCTGAGAGGTTATGATCATTAGACCCCCTAATAAGTATTTTATGGATGTCTAAATATATCATCACCTAGGTAGGGGATCACACCTATGGACATTGGGGGATACCACAAACTATATTGGGTCTTCTATCTTGATAAGGGATTGAGTCCACATGCATGGTAGTCATGTGGATACCAAGAACCCCACCTATGAATGATAGAGGATCCTAACCCTGGTCCCATAGTAGGATGTACTGAACTATATCCAATACTCAACCCATATAGGGGATCAAAATGTGATTCTAAGGACATCATGTCCCATTGTATCCTCATGGGGATGTGAAAAGGTTTCATTCTCAACTAAAAATGATCTATTTTGAATAAATGGAGGTATTGGAACACCATCATAGGAGTACATGATGGGTACGTCTGGTATAGGTCACCTATTTCCTGTCCCTGGTTTGCATGTGTCTCCATATCTAACTTGTAATGTAAACCTACGTAGTTATATCATATCTTATAGGTTATAAGATGCATAGAGGTCATCTAAAAACCTCTCAATGTTGTTTTTTAGTGCCTGTGAACACATAGTTGTGCATGTGTACAATGGTCATTACCATGTAATTGGATGTCCATGAGTATTAGGTTGTTCCCATGTGCTCTTCTTGTGATGGTGTACCTGGACGCATCTATTCCAATGTACAGTCGGACGACACACCAGGTCACCAACATTTGGTCATAAGGTGTGTGACACATGTCAAATGTTGTTTGATATTTAATATCCAAAAAACACTAATTTTATAATGTGGGGGTCCTAAATGAGCTATATCTCCGTATTACACACCGTGTACCAGGAGACTTGCATAAATACACAAATACCTTCATGTTTCATTTTTATCTACATTCACCACCATCAATTGGGAAGAAAGACCCACAGTCTGATCCCAATACTCATATGATCATCCTTAGTTGTTGTCACACCTCTATCACACCATTTATCAGGAACCAAACCTATTGAATTGATCTGCTTCATAGTAAAATTGTCCAAAATTGGCCAAATACCAAATATCCATTGAATCACGGGTTATATATGTTGTATGCGATGAACGTGTTATGAAATGGGGAAGAAAATAAAAAAGCATATACATGAAAAAAAATATCAACATGTTTTCATTTCAGACTCGATCCATTATTGTAGAATAGATGAAAATAATTAATAACAAACAATAAAAACATAAATCATCCATAAAATAATTCTACGATCAATGAAAAAATCAATTCTTATTTGTGGAATTGATCTATGTTTGACAAGGGATAAAACAATGGAATGAAAACACATGAATCAAAAAACCTTCCATGAGTTAGAATTAAAAACCGATGAATAACAATATTGTTTCATTGTCATTGGTGAAATCCCTGAACTCCATTGTTGTAAATGAACCTTGTGGTATTGATCCAATCATTCGATCTATAGGCATAATCCAATTATCTCTTCTAGGTTCTCCCATAAATTCTCATGTTTATATGGATAATCCTATGAATTGACTATAATGGGGTTTAAATGGGAGTGGTATAGTTCACAACACTAACATATAACAAAATAAATAAATTCACTTAATTAATTTATTATTATTATTATTTGTGACCATGATGAAAATTTACCAATACATCAGACACCGACAAAGGTTATGTCACACAACTGTTAAAACCCATGTTTTAAACTAAATGTCAGACTCATATTTCTAATACAGGCCTCTATTCTTGTTTTATTCCACATTTCTATAAAACTACATGGGTGTGATAATAATATATTTAATATTTTTTAATTTTAAATTATGGGCTCACCAGACCTCAGAATCCCACACCATCTTAGTAACTACCTCCAATAATATTAATTGATATATTTAAATGTTTATATGGAAAAAAAAGAATTCCTTTAATTATCCCCAAATTTTGTGACGTTTTCCATAAATGTGAAAAAACTACTCAAAATATGTGGGTACAAACCTCGCATATGGGTCTCCCTCTCCAACGGTCTCTCTTGAAGACTCTTATACTTCCAGTAGACATTCACTAATGGAATATCTCACCCATGAATAATATTCAACTCCCAATCCTTCATCTCCACTGAGTACTCTACAATTGTATCCCCATCATCAATTTCCAACTCTCCCTAGTCAATAAAATGAGATCGGTTATGCATATACCACCTCTTCTACGACATGTGGAAGATAATGTGCATCGGATTAAGCTGTGGTGGTAAAGACAGCTGTTTTGAAACTTTTTCAACCTTATGAGATATTTGAAAAACTTCAGTGAATCTCAGAGATAACATTCCTCCCTGGACATATCTCTATAATCCACATTGAGGTGAGACAGCTAAGAACACATGTTCTACCTATTCTAACACCATAGGCCTCCATCATTGGTCTATATAGGAGTTATAATGGCTCTATAACATCCACATTTTTTATTATATTGCCCAAAACATATTTTTTGTAGCTCTCACATACTCTAGGACCGTGATTGTTGACTCTCATAGGTCCATCCAACACAATATTGACCTATAGGGTCTCCCATAAAATGTCTCAATGATTCCATAATGATAGTGGAATTGTAGTTTTTTATGTAAAATTCACCAAGGGAATGTGACATTTTCAAATATGGAAAAATTATAATATTCATGACTATAAAATTTCCTCTAGAACCTAAATGATCTGATCAGTCTAGATATCTATTAGGGGTGAAAAATAATTCTCAAACATATCTATGTGACAATGGTCTCCAGTGGTACTATATATAATCACGAATATAAGTGAGAATCATGGTCTGAAATGATCATATAGGGAAATCCGTGGAGATTTAAAATCACCTTCACAGAAAGAATTTACAAGATCTCTACTTAACTCCTCTATAATATAGCTTGGAAATGGGAAAATTGGTGAGTTGGACTATAGTCACCTAGATGGCATAATTTCTATTGGACATACATGGTAACCCCCAAATTCAAGTCCATAGATATCTCATCCTCCTACTACACTGGAACCTCAAGGGGTTGATATAAAACTGCTTGAACATGGTGTTCATCCATCATCTACTGACAAGTGAAGCATTGTGAGATAAACTCGATTACACCTTTATTTATTTCAGGATACTAGAAATGACTCCAAAGGTCCAATTACATATTTTCCACACTTGGATGTGCATCCATGTAGGATGTAGTAATGTAAATAATAACCTCATATTGTTACATCACAGGTATCATCGTACATCCAATAAAAAGGATAATGTTCCCCCTCCTTTAGAAAATCCATCATAAGCATGTCCAATGTAGATCAGAGTAATTAAGGTTTCACAGTCAAAATCTATTTATCGAGCCTCCCTAACATTCTATATACGTCTTGCTATAACTACCATCTATTATATATATGAAACAACATCCTAATCCAAAAAGGACCATATTAATGAGGCTAAATTATTTGACACCTTGATCAATGACTAAGAGAATAATCTTATGCTGAGAGAATATACTACATTGTTACTCTTCCCAGGAGTATAGAATATCTCGAATTCATAGTTCTAGAGGAAATAGAGGAATAAAATCTATCTCAATTTCAGATCTATATAATGTAATATTTACTTGAGACTCATTTGTTAAAAATTGATGATATATCATTCACCCATAATGTAGTGTTTCTATATTATCAAGGAAAAAACTATCATTGCCAACACAAGATCCTAGGTTGCATAGTTCTGCTAATACAGTCTCAACATTCAAAACCCATATGCATTCAAAAACATCATATTCATCAAAACACAAACCAATTGATGTCCCTAGGGAATCGCAAATCACTACTTACATGACACCCTCATCTGGAAATATAAAGATGGGGGGTGCTCATCAACCTTTGTTGTAGCTCCTTAAAATCATGTTGGTACCACTCCATCTAATTTAAAGGCTACCCCTTATGGTTCAATAAAGTCAAAGGTGATTATATATTGGAGAGATCATGCATGAGTATCCTATTGTACAATTACAACCCAAGGAAGATACACACCTATTTCATGCTCTTAGGTGGCTCCCAAGATAACACTACCTCAACCTTCATCTGGTACACTATTGAAACATTATTTGAGATGACAAATCCCAGATATCGCGCCTCCTGGATCTAAAAATAAAACTTCATGAGATTCCTATATATATGGTTCTCTTAAAGTATGTCTAGGACCATCCAAATATGTCTCATTTTCTCCTCCATGGATACTGAGTACACTAATATTTCATCAATTAAGACTACTACAAGCATGACTAAGAAAGGAAGAAAAATATAGTGCATGAGTCCTATGAACACTTATAGGGAATTTGTCATTTTTAAATACATAACTAAGTACTCATATTGACCATAGAGACATCTAAAAGTATTATTCAGCATATCCTCCTACTAAACTATTATCTAGTGACGACCTGGTTGGAAGTAAGTCTATGAAAACAATCACACCCACTGAACTGATCAAAGAGGTCACTGATCATCAGATGTGGATACTTACTCTTCACAGTCACTAGGTTCAGGTGATGATAATACAAAAAAAACATCAATCTCCTTTCTACCTTCGTGTTGAACAACATAAGTATTACTATGGATAAACAATATGACTCAAAAGACCTCCCCTTTCAAGTCCTTCAACTACATCCTCAGCTCACAAAACTCCATGGGATACATCTGATATGTCATCATAGTTATCAAGGCTATCTTGGGTTTAAGTCAATGTAGAAGTCTATATATTTGTAGGGAGGTAATCATGGTACATCCTCAAGAAATATTTCATCATACTCTACAACCAAAAAATGAAACTAAAAGCCTATAAAATCCACTAATACAAGGGTAATAGTGTCCAAATTGTGACTAATTAGATGTATCCTCGTCGATATAAGAATATTTTCTCTACTAGGGTTTACTTATCACCATTGAAGGAAATCATTGATCCTTCTCCATGGAAACATTGCATCCTCCACATTAAACAGTAAATCTACGATTTAATTGTGGATATACAGTCCTTAATTAATATTATATCACAATTCTTTTTTATTTCTTCAATGATATCCCATAAGAATATCTCAAATATAAGCACAAGGTCACACTATCGGTAGGAGTGTGTGATCACTAAGTCACCTCTAGTTGAAGCCTCTAAGAACAAGGTTCATGTAAAGTGATCAAATTGAATATCTATGTAACTCACCAATGAAGTATCAAGATTTTATTGGATCACACATGTGTCCATCAGTACATAAACTAAAGTATATTAGACTTTAATCATAACTATAACCATTCGTGGAGCCTCAGGGTCATAATAATCAACTGTATACATCAATCCATATCCTTGATCACTGGCTCCCTAAGCCTAACAAAGATCCCCTAGGGGTGGTGGTGGTAATAACTAAAACTAGTTTCACCCTTATTCTATAGTACTAAATCCACTTCCATGTTTTCCACAATGCATACCTCCTTGATCCTACCTTTTTCTCTACCTGTGTGGTTCCTCGACTATCTCCGGGTTAACTATATAATGGGTAAGATAATCCCATGAAATATGTCCCCAAACATAACATGATAAATACAACATGTCCCTAGGATAATTTAATCCATCCTAAGATCCATGAACAACCAATAATCTATCTTGGGGTCATATCTTGAAGATTCTGACATGCTCAGATCACATTCACTACTATCAATTCTCAGTTGCTGACATCTCAGATTCTATGTTCCCACTACTAGTACCCACTTTTGAAATATAATCAGCCAGGAAGACAAACACCACTAAATCTGACTCAATAACCCCAATATAAGTGGGAATGTAAATATATATCACTAAATCCATTTTGTCTCAACATAATCCCAACTACAATCTATATTCCTAGAAGAACAGACCCCACACCATATACATGGATTTTTGTCAGAGATCATTACACCTCACATAATACTACTACATAGTCATAATTCTTTATTGTAAATGAAAAATCTTCAAAATTTTCACTAAAGACCATGTGGCTATATTAAATTCCTCCCCAAAGATGTGTTAAAATTATTATCCAGAGACAACAGCCTCATTATGTGGATGTATTTCCAAAATCCACCATTACCCATTATATACTTGAAGAAAAAATAATTAATGGGAAAATATCTTATCTATAGGAGTCCTCGTGATGTAGGAAACATCAGTGAACACCTCTATCTATCACTCAACTACATGGAGGCCTAGACCACCCAAAAACCAATGGGGTCACAACCTCTGAAAATAAAAAAGAGCACTCAACCTAGACATATCCTTGGCATGTACTGTGGGTGATAACGTCTTCTCTATGGATGATGGAATAACTCGAAAACCACATAGAGGTACCACCTCTTATATAGTTCCATGTACTAAATAATGATCACCCAATGATCATCATTGTGATCACATAGGGAAATCCTGTCTGGATGTATTCACAGAAGAATACTGAAATAAAAATTATATACTATAATAAATGAGTATATCTTGGGAGATGACTCCAGAAGTGAATGGAAAACACAACTCGTTGTAATATGATAAATGTACTAATTTTTTACCTATAACCAGTGTATACATATATTGAGTCAACCATCATGTTATCAATGCCTGGGTGAATGGATTCATCAGCTGCCACACCAACACTAGACCCCCTGGTCCGAAATTTTAACATGAAATTTTTTAACACTAATTAAATTAATCCCATAATAATCTCAGATTTAGAAAAAAAAAATATGCTTCGTTCCAATGGTATAATTTCCATTCCATACCACTCTTCCATGACCCAACCCGCTAGGTCTTACATAGTCTATGGTATGCCTAGTGTAACCACCCCATGGCTACCTCTAAAAGGATAGTGGAGCACAACCAGTGTCGAGTATAAATATACAACATAATGGAGGCATTATCCTAATGTACCTGTATACACGCACACATCTCCAAACCAAAAAACTACTTAGAATGTAAAAGACAACTAATAACACAAATTCATGCCAAATGTCTATCCCACATTAGAGTATGACACAGTACTAGATTGATATAAAGAGTGAAATAAAAGCCCAACAAAAAATAGAAAATATTCCAACCTAATTAGAAGGAGGGGATTAATATCTCATGAAAAATCGATATATATATAACAACCCATACTATATATACATGGTAATTAATTCAGAATTGAAGCATACTTATTACAACATATAACAAAACCATGATAGGACCGTATAGGTATAGTGTCTTTAGAAACTGGGAAACATAAACAACTGGTTCATAAATAATCTACATTGTATCCCATTTATTTCATCATATCTAGAGTCCCATTTGGAATATACTACTTAATACCCTTCTTCCAGACCTGGGGAAAATAAAACATATAAAAGGGTGAGCTCAAATGCTCAGTAAGGGTAAACAAAATTAATATAAATCATATCATATTCATAAGAACATAACATTTTGAAAATCATAACCTGCAAAAGAGATCATGACATCATAACATGGGGTAAATCATAGTAGGGAAATGTAATCCCAATAATAATAACATAAAACATGAAACATTGTGTCATACACACATAGACATAAAAAATCATTTCATATTAGTCAAGTCTCTTTAACAAGACCATCATAGTGGACAAAGTCCACTATTGAACCGAGTTCACTCCTCGTTCCAGTCCTGAATCATTAAACAAGATTAACTTTCCATTACAACCATGTCTATCTTGTGAGATAAAAATATATAACCAATGCATTGGAAAGATATACAGGTACCACCCATCTCATAATGAAACCATTCTTATGTGTGCCACAAAATCATAAATCATAGCATAACCCATGTAATAAAAATGAGATTCTTAAACATCATCCCATCATAAAATAATCCATATAAGATAAAATGACATCCTAAAACTAATTCCACCATAACATAATCAAATAAATATAAAAAATGGGGATATAAAATGAACACTATATTATCTTAGATGAAAAATAATTTTGATAAAACACTTGAACTCCCTTCTTGAGGAAGATTGCCTTTCAACTTCAAATTTTTTTTCCTTTCTTAACATGTCATACAATTTTCCACTAAAAGAAGTTGACTAAAAATAAACATGAAAACATGTAAAGGAATATTCATGGAAATAATGTTCTATGAAATAATAAAAATCCATTGATTCCGTATAAGTTAAAAAATGTTTATTAAAATACTTTGGCAGGAAAATCCAAAAAGTACCTCGTACTAAAAATGACAAAAGATTCCTTTCATATCTTTTACTCACCAAAGGGTAAAATTGGATTTAAATGAATGTACTAGGATACAAATAATATTACATATTGAGGAAAAATGGATGTGGATGATAAATATTCCCCAGTAAATTCTGAAGTATAAACAATCTCGGATAAAAATGAGATTGCGAGATATTCCCTTACCTTAGGTTTGATATGCTTCTTATGTATCCGAACCTCCTGTATAATGATTTAAATAATGTTATTGAATTATTAAAAAATCATATTCATTGTTATTATATCTTATATGGTTCACTTATGACTTTATATTACCCGTTCTTTTCTAAATTCCATGTTAAAGCAGTGTTTTGGGTAAAATCGTTTTATTTATCGTATGTGTTTTGACTTGTTGTTCTTGATATTATTATTACTTTTATAATGATTTAATTACATCCAGAATGTAAATCATGATTTATATATCATATATATTCAGTATATATATATATATTTAATAAATAGATAAATGATATGAAATACACCGTTCATGGAGACGGTAGGCTGTACGTACGCATGAATGTTGTTTTCTTTTCCTTATTGACCTAAATGGAAGTTAGTAGATGACATACATACATACATATATAAATATATATATATCCAGTAGATTTATCATTTCATATATTTTATTATTATTTATTATATATACTTTATAATCATTCTTGAGTGGTTAACATGGAGAATTAATCTCATCGCATCGTGGAGACGGTAATCCGTAATACGCACGAGCGATGATATTGTTCCCATAATTATTGAATTGAATTGAAGTGGATGATATACTATCTCATAATCAGTATGATGTTAAAATAACTATATATGGTTATTCATTACAGAATTATATCCATCCATGTTCGGTGGTGGTGGAAAAATAGATTACACCACGACGTGGAGATGGTATTCCGTACGTACGCACGTGCGGTGATTTCGTTTTTCGTAGGATGGATAGAAGATGAAATAGGTTTTTTTCATATTTATAATAATATATAACTATATTACTGATACTTATGTTTTTAATTTGTTATTAAACAAATAAAGAAGAAGAATTTGAATAAGAAAGAAACTTGAAAGAATCGGTAGAAGATATGCCTCTTCTTCGACGCACCTCTTTTAAGCTATTTCTTAGGGCACTAGAGTTGGTCTTTTGAGAATAAAAAAACCTCTATGATATAACGAGAGATGTTGAGAGGAATAATTTTTATGGTTTGGCCGAGCTTCAAGGCTCAAAAGGGTGTGAAGAGAAGAGGGTAGGGGTGCCCTTTTTATAAGGGAGGAGAGGGGCACCATAGGCAAAACTTAAAATACTATTTTATAATAAAGTTATATTTGGTTTATAATAGCTCCAAATTGATTTATTTCTAAGATAAGGTAGGGATGGGTATAAATCCTTTCAACCAAAAGGTTTTAGACAAGTTTAGGTTACTATTTTAACCTTCTCATTTAGATTTAACTCTAAGTTAAATAATTTAACTTTTACAGTGTCTTTTTTTTACACTATATGGTTAATAACCTTACAATAACAAGACAAAAGAACCCCAAGTGGATAATTATTAATATATATAATCTTTTCTAAGTAATTTGGCCTAACCTTAAATTTTTAGGAATAAAATAACAATTAATAATATAATATTTGTTTTAAAAACTATTTTATGTCAATTTTGACACTATTTGGTAATTGATATTTGTGAAACTCATAAAAGAATAACTAATTCACACAAAGATAATTGAATCAATAATAACATGTCATATTAACCAATAAAATTAGTTTAATTCATAAAAAGTGTGAAATTACAGTTATTTGGGTATTTATAGCATCAATTATTTTAATATTTCATTAATAAGGTAATTAATACATCATCATTGTGTCATAAATAAATTAAATTATTTAATGTATAAAAATTATAAATAAAATACCATTATGTAGGAAATATTTTTAGATTTCTAATTAATATTTATAGTAGAATTTATCTTTTGTATAACCCAATATTAAAAATGTTTTAGTTATTAATTTTTGATTTTAACTCTTTTAACTCTTCTTTAAATAAAATAATAATAAATTTCCTAATCTAATACAAGTGGACCTAATGGGTAATATTTTATTCCTAAGGTTGTTTTTGGTTGAATTAAACTTCTCCAATAGAATTAGTACATGTTTTAGGGTAATTGTAATATCATTTTTACCCTTAATTACCCTATTTACTTTTAACCGTGGTAAATAAAAGTAAAACGTTACTATTCACCAAAAATTATTTTTATCTCACTGAACCACATTTTACTACTTGATATTAACCATGTCTCTTGTATTTTTGAAATTCTAGTCACAAAATTGGTAAAATTATGTTTTATGTAAATTTTCAAATTATCCTAGGAGGTAGGTAAAAGACGGTGAACAATTTAATAAAATTTTTATATATCTAAAATTATTATAAAATGACTCAAATGAATAAAATTGAACCTATATAGGTATTATGTATCAATTTTAAACTAAAATAAATTTAAATAAAATAAATAATTATTTAAATAAAAAGTCGGTTTTTAAATAGCAACCCAGTATTTTCACTATTCATCAAAAATTGAAAGTTTTATGAAAAATACCAAATATCCACCCTAGTATAATTTCAATATTCCAAATCCAAAAATAAAGTCCATTTTAATAAATAAATTTCAAAAATTGGGTATTGCTCTTCATGATGGATAGATCATTATAATATTATAATATTATCACGTTTAGTGAAACTCGGTATTGAGTACAACACACGCTATCGTGGAAGGTTGCTCTGGTATGCAACACAAGCCTAGAATAGTGTTTGCGTATATTGTATGCTAACACAATGTTTCATGTATCATAATCTAATATTGGTGTAGCGTACAACACAAGACATCAAAATAATTAAAAATAATATTTGTCATAAAATATTGGGCTGTTACATTCTACCCCCCTTAAAATGAATTTCACCCTCGAAATTCGTCAGGGTTATAAATGGTTTACTACTTGAAAGTTTCATTCATAAAAACCCACATCGTAAAAAGGAATACTATAACATCATTTTAAAAATGGAAATTTATAAATGTAATGGTTACCCAGATTAAATCATCAATGGGATTCCACCTAGAAGAACATAGGTGGAAATATGGATATGGAAGAAAAATCTAACCATCAAGTTCTGATTTTGAGTGGTAGAGGACATGGATACGAAAAATCCAACAATCAAAAAGCCATAAATTTTTGATTATATAAGGTACCATATAATTAATTGTATATAAGGGCACTAGGAAAACATTTTTGGTTTTCAAGATCATTTCTCTAAAGTTGAAGAATTCAAATTAGAAGAAATACTTACTTTATTTCGGTATAATCTCACCATTTTTCATGCCTTGGACAATTTCCACTTCATCTCTTAAAGAAATGAAGTTGAATTTTACATTCTTGAAGTGTTAGTAGATCATGTGATAGTATGATGTGTCATTCCATATGCCTCAAACAAAATGTTAGGAAAAGCTATAAAATGTACATAAGTACATCTATGGTGAGGTTAATCATATATGATTCCAAAAATGGACTTGTACTTCACCTATCATACTGCTTAATAAAACTAGATTCTACTAACCAGGGACTTCCTGTAGGCCAGTGGTAGGCAATAAAGTCATGTAGCACTTCAGTTGTGGGTTCGATTCCTGCAACCTTCTCCGATGTGACGGGTTGTCGCTCGTCCTATAGGTTTTCCCTTTTCTTAAACTACACTATTATAAAATTCCATCAATAATATCGAAAAAAAGTTCCATCCTTGAACAATACAATCTTATGTTCAGCATAATGTATTCCATTCATTAGGCTTATCCAAAATACTTCTTTCCAAACTCATAGTATAAAGAGAATGATTACTAAAAACTTCATATAAAAAGCTTGTGAAACCATCATTTATCCCTCATATATCATAAGATATATCTTGTTGGTCAAATTACAAACATGTGAATGCCTTAATCATGTATTCTCTTGAAAAATGAATACCCATTAAACCTTAGTAAAAACATGAATGTTGTCAAAAGGTAACTCTTTCCACATACCAAAATCCCAAAAATCTTTATACTCAAACCATGATATCACATTGTCTTTATACCAGTCCTGAGCTCATTAATACTATCAAACTGATCATTATCTCTTTATCCTTTCATTATGCACATATCATCTACCTTCCAAAAATATTTGAATAAACTTTCATGGTTACCGGTACCATTTATCATATACTTTCAAAAAATCAAGGATAGAAAACAGTGCAATAATCCTTATATTTTTCTTTATTCAATAGTAATATACATTATTCATGATAAACATACAATCATTCTAATACCTTATTAAACCACAGACTGAGCCTCATCAATTATTTCATCCCATATATCATTTGTAGTCACTTCATCATCATCAACTTAAATACTACCCATATGAACATGCTGATTCTCTTCATGAAATTTTCCATTAGAGCATTGGTTTGCATATTGCCCGTACATTCCACATTTAAAACATTTAACTGTTGTTGCTGTCTTAACAATACCATTATCCTGGTCCATGGATTTAATTGAACCTTTTCCTTTACAATTACTGGCTTTGTGTCCTTCTTTTCAACATCCAAATCATCTTCAAGTTCCTTTGAAAAATTCTCCATGATGCCTCTTCCCACATGATTTACATGAGGGAAATTGAACTTTCTTTCCTCTAAGATCATCATGAAACTTAATATTTCTCTTATTAGCTAAGTAGGGAAACATACCAAGGTTGAGATTATTGATAATATTATGATATTTCTTGTTAGGCATAATAACGATATGTGGACTTCCAAATACAATTTCATTTGATTGCTCATGAGGAATATCATTCCATTGTCCATCATATCCTCTATTATCGTGAATCTTCCTATTTCCATCAATTTTCTAAAACCCAAAAAGAATAGTGGGAGAGGAATAAATCATAATCAAGGGGGAGTACCTTCAATATCTAACATCTTAGGTTTAATTTTGATATAATTTCTATAATTTTAGGACTACAACCTATACTTATACTTAACCTTAGGGACATCCATAGACATACCTTATAAATATCTCTAGGGATCTCACTAAAGTTCTCACAACCTAGTTTCAGAAGGTTAACTAAACCATTCCTTTGATACCAACTATAACGACCCATACATTACATACATGGTTATTACTTCATAATTTAATCATACTTATTACAAAATATAACAATACCATGATAGGACTATATAAGTATAGTGTCTTTAGAAACTGGGAAACATGAACAACTGGTTCATAAATCATCTACATTATCACCTGTTTATTTCATAATATCTAGAGTCCCTTTTTGAATATCTTACTTAATACCCTTCTTCCTGACCTAGGGAAATTAAAATATACAAAAGGGTGGGCTTAAATTCTCAGTAAGGGTAAACAAAATAAATATCAATCATATCATGTTCATAAGAACATAACATTTTGAAAATCATAACCTGCCAAAGAGATCATAACATCATAACATGGGATAAATAATAGTAGTGAAATGAAATCCCAATAATCATAAATTAAAACATGAAACATTGTGGAATACACAAATAATCATATAAAATCATTTCATATTAGTCAAGGCTCATTTCCAAGACCATCAAAGTGGAAAAAGTCCATTACTGAACCGAGTTCAATCCTATTTCTAGTCCTGTATCACTGAACTGAATTAACATGTCATTCCATCCATGTATATCTCATGAGATTTAAATATTTACCCTATGAATTTGAGGGATATATAGGTCCCACCCATCTTATAATGAAACCATTCTTATTTGTTCCACAAAATCATAAATCATAGCATAACCCATGTAATAAAAATGAGATTCTTAAAAATCATGCCATCATAACATAATACATATAGGAGAAAAAGACATCATAAAATTAATTCCATCATAACATAATCAAATCAATGTAAAAAAAGGGATATAAATAGAACCCTATATTTCCTTATATGGAATATAATTTTGATAAAACACTTGAAGTCCCTTCTTGACGAAAATATCCTTTCTATTTCAAAAACATTTTTCCTTTCTTAACATGTCATTCAATTTTAAACTAAAAGAAGCTGATTAAAAATAAAATTGGAAATTGTAAAGGAATATTCATTGAAATAATTTTATTTGAAATCATAAAAATCCATTCATGTCGTATACGTTAAAGAAATATTCTTCTCATACTTTGGCCCGAAAAGTCAAAAAGTACTTCGTACTAAAATTGGAAAAAGATTATTTTCATATATTTTACTCACAAAATCGTAAAATTGGATTTAAAATATTGTAAGAGGATAGAAATAATATTAAATGTTGAGGAATCATGGATGAAGATGATAAATATTCCCCAGTAAATTCTGAAGTATAAACAATCTCGGATAAAAATGAGATTATGAGATTTTCCCTTACCTTAGGTCGGATATGATTCATAAGTATCTGAACCTCCTTTATAATGATTTAAATAATGTCATAGACTTATTAAATAATCATATTAATTGTCATGATATCATATATTGTTCAATTATGACTTTATATTACTCGTTCTTTTGTAAATTCCATGTTAAAGCAGTGTTTGGGTAAAATCGTTTTATTTATCGTACGTGTTTGGAATTGTTGTTCTTGATATTATTATTACTTTTATCATGATTTAATTACATCCATAATGTAAATAATTATTTATATATCAAATATATTTATTTTATATATATATATAGAAAAATGAAATGAAATACATTGTTCATGGAGACAGTAGGTCGTACGTACACATGAACACAATTTTATTTTCCATAATGACTTGAATGGAAGTAATTAGGTGACACACACATATATATATATATATCCAGTTGCTTTATCATGTCATATATTTTATTATTATTCATTATATATACTTTATAATCATTATTGTGTGGTTAACATGGAGAATGAATCTCATCGCGTTGGGGAGATGGTAATTCGTACATACGTACGAGTGATGTTATCATTCCCATAATTATTGAATTGAATTGGATTGGATGATATAATATCTAAGAATATGTATGATGTTATAATAACTATATATATTTATTCTTTATAAAATTATACCCATCCATGTATGGTGGTGGTGGAAAAACAGTTTACAGCACGACGTGGAGACAGTATTCCGTACGCACACACGCGCAGTGATTTTGTTTTTTGTATGATGGAAAGAAAGTGAAATAGGATTTATTAATGTTTATAATAAAATATAAGTATATTAGTGATACTTATGTTATTAATTTTTGATGAAACAAATAAAGAAGATGTTGTTGAAGAAGAAAGAAACTAGAATGAATCGGTAGAATAGATTACCTCTTCTTCAACACAACTCTTTTAAGCTTCTTCTTAGGGCACTAGAGTTGGTCTTTTGAGAATACCAGAACCTCTATGATATAACTAGAGAGGTTTAGAAGAGTAATTTTCAGGGTCTGGACAAGCTTCAAGGCTCAAAAGGGTGTGAAGAGAAGAGAGAAGGGGTGCCTTTTTTATAAGGGAGGAGAGGGGCACCTTAGGAAAAACATAAAATATTATATTATAATAACGTCATATTCGTTTGATAATAGCTCCAAATTGATTTATTTAAAAGATAAGTTGGGGATGGGTATAAAACCTCTCAACCAATATGTTTTAGAAAAGGTTTGGTTACTATTTTAACCTTATCATTTAGATTTAACTCTAAGTTAAACAATTTAACTTTTACAGCGTCTTTTTGTTTTCTTGCACTATATGGTTAATAAACATACTATAACAAGCCAAAAGAACCCCAAGTGGTTCATTATTAATATATAAATCCTTATCTATGTCATTTGCCAGAACCATATATTTTTAGGAATAAAATAACAATTAATAATATTATATTGTTTTTAAAAACTATTTTATGTCAATTTTGACACTATTTGGTAATTGATATTTGTGAAACTCATAAGAGCATGATTAATTCGAAAAAAGATAATTTAATCAATAATTACTTTCCATATTAACTTATAAAATTAGTGGAATTCAAAAAATATCTCAAATTACATTTATTGGGGTATTTATAACATAAATTATGTTAATATTTCATTAATAAGGTAATTACTGCATCGTTATTGTGTCATAAATACATTACATTATTTAATGTCTAAAAATTATAAATAAAATACCATTATGTAGGAAATATTTTTAGATTTATAATTAATATTTATAGTCTAATTTATCTTACGTATAACCCAGTATTAAAAAAATATTTAGTTATTAAACATTGATTTTAACTCTTTTAACTCTTCCTTAAATAAAATAATAATAAATGTCTTAATCTAATCCAAGTCGACCTAAAGGGTAATATTTAATTACTAAGGTTGTTTTTGGTCGAATTACACTTATCCAATAGAATTATTACATGTGTTAGGGCAATAGTAATATCATTTTTACCCTTAATTACCCTATTCCCATTAAACTGTGGTAAATAAAAGAAAAAAAGTTACTATTCAGGAAAAATTATTTTTATCTTATTGAAAAAAATTTTACTCATTGATATTAACCGTGTCTCTTGGATTTTATAAATTCAACTCAGAGAAGCGGTAAAATTATGTTTTATGTAAATTTTCAAATTCTCCGAGGAGGTAGGTAAAAGATGGTGAATAATTCAATAAAATTTTATATATCTAAATTTTTTATAAAATGAATCAAATGAATTACATTGAACTTATATAGGTATTATATATAAATTTTAACCTAAAATAAATTTAAATAAAATAAATATTTTTTAAATAAAATGTCGGTTTTTAAATAGTAACCCAGTGTTTTCACTATTCATCAAAAATTAAATGTTTTCAGAAAAATACCAAAAATCCACCCTAGGCTAATTTCGATATTACAAATCCAAAAAAGAAGTCCATTTTGAAAAATAAAATTTCAAAAAGTGATATTACTATTCATAACGGCTAGATCATAATAAGATTATAATAATATCTTGTTTAGTGAAACTCGGTATTGCGTACAACACACACTATTGAGGAAGGTTTCTCTGGCGTGCAAAAAAAATCCTAGAATAGTGTTTGTGTATACTGTATGCTAACATGGTTTTGCATGTAGCACAATCAAATCTTGGTGTAGCATAAAACAAAAGACATCAAAGTTATTCAAAATAATATTTCTCATAAAATCTAGGGCTGTTACAATAGACCTTTGCCTTTCTAACTCAAAACTATGGTTTTTATACTCTTGATCCTTCAAGAAATCCATCAAAAGGTCAATAGTCTTTATTAGACATGAAATTTTTAGGAAAACCCCATTCATGGGTGAGTATACCAATTCTCAGTAGGACACCCTAAAATGACTAAGAATAAGTCATCAAGATTATTCATCCCATTACAAGATACGTCAATAGGATTAGAGACATAAACATCGAGATATACTCATAATAGAAAACCATCCTCAAGTGGTCTCAACCAAAGCTTTCATCCATAGGATATTGTCTGAGGCTTTTAGGTAATTCTCATTTTGGTAGAGTCCACTTTAGGATCCATAGTATCATTGGTGATGCTCATATGGGAGGTTGGTACCATTAGTCCCCACCTAAAAATCACTACATCTATGAAGATATCATCCTAAATATAGTGTTTCATGCATAGGGACACTATGGGACACCATAAAACTACTATATCTACCTTATTGATAGGGTATAAACTCTTTATAAATTGTGTTCATGATGATAAAACAAATCTCATATAGGAATGATATCAGATCCATACCCTAGTCCATAAATGGATACACTAAACTCTATCCAAAACTCACCCATAGAGGTGATCACATTCATGTTCCAAGGAAATAATTCCACATTTTATCCTCATGGGAAGGGACAAATGTATCACAATAAATTTAAATGGACATATAATGAAGAAGCCAAGGATTATGAACACCCTCATAGGTAGTGCACAATGTGCACTGAGGGTACACCGTCTATCAATCTGGACACTGGTATACTTTTGTCTCACCATATCACACGGTATAAAATTTTTATATAAACAAAATTTCCCATAGCATACACAACATGTGTATTTCATACAAAACCCAACCTTTTTCATCTATTTTTGACTGTGTACACCTAGTTGTTCCCGTGTACAGTGTTTCATCCCATTTACTTGGTCGTGTTCGAGAATCGGGTCATGCCCATATACATTACCAATTCTTATATACCTGGTCATGTCAATTCACAATTACTCTTGTACTACACATTGAGATACCATTATTGTCTCACATGACATATGACACATTTCACAAAATGTGTTATATTTTACTTCTACTAAAATCCTAACACCAGAGCCATGGGGTTCCACACAGAGTTTTTATCTAGATTACTTGTCATGTACTATGATATTTGTTGAAACCCATGGATTTCATCACTCATTGAATATCTCTATTGGTTTTGTTATTGACCCTTCTATGAAATGGAAATCTGGGGTAAATATACGCGCTCTATAACCGCTCATCAGAAACTGGGTATCAATCAACTCAAAAAACCCTTCATAAAGTTGTAATGTCACTTTACCATTCCACCATCACATATTAAACTGGAAAAAAATTCATTAGTCCAATCCAGTTTTAATATTGATCTTCCTCCATTATCATTTAATGATGATCACACCCTTGATCATGAACAACACTTTTTGTATTAGTCATCTTAACTGAAGAACAGTCAAGCAATGATCAAATACCTGATATTTGTTGAACCGTTTGGAAAAGAAATTTTGCTTGATGAACAAGAAATAAAATATGGGAGAAAACAATAAACCATAAATAATTAGTATTGAACCTTGTACCATGTTCATTTGATCCTTAATATGTTTTTTAGAATAGATAAATGAAGAGTAATAAGAAACACCCAACAAACAGATCAACTTAAAATAAATCATTTCTCGATGCATGAATCAATTTTTATTTATGGAATTGATAAACCTCACAAATAATATAAAATAATAACATTAATATACATAAATCACAAATCCTACTTCAATGTAATATCGGTCAGTGAAGAAGAATGATCGTTTGTCGTAGTTGGTAAATAAATCCATGAATTCTGTTGGTGTAGATGATCACTATGGTATAGATCTGATCCTATGATCATTGTTGTCTGCTAATTTTGTCCATCAAAATATCCTCTCAAATCCCATTATTATATGTATAACCCTATTAATTTTCTATAATACGGTTTTAAAAAATAGTTTTAGGTCTTTGTGCCATCACATAACAAAATATATAAAATTAATTTATATAATTTATTATTTTTACTCATGAAATCACATTACCAATCTTTCTGCCACTAAAAATGGTTATGTCACACATAGGAAAAAAACAACACTCTAAAACCAATTACATCACCATATTTATGAAAAAAATACTTTGTTATAGAGTTATTTAACTTTTAGGAAATTTATGTTTGATAAATATTAAAATATTTAATATTTTAAATATATCAATTCTAGGATCACTAAGATTCAGAATCTCACACTGTCTTAGTTGATATCTTTCAAAATGTAACTATATATAGTTTGAAGCTTTACATGTACAAAACTAAGGAATTTAATTTCTATTTGGTTTCATTATTTTGTGGATTCAATGTTTTTTTAGTTGGGGAACAAGAGGTAGGAATTTTTCGGGATTGAACATGGATGATATTTAGGGTTGATGGATGGGTAATTTTAATAGAGGTTGACATTGGTAATTTTATCACTTAGTAGTGGAATTTTTATGTGGTTCATCATGAGATGGAGTTACTGTATTGATTTACTAGTTTTCCCATTGATAAAGATGATATAATTTGAGGTCCCATGTGGGTATTCATTGTTTCATGCACGTGAGTGATTTATCGTGAGCCTTTTGGTTGGAAGGATGGTTATTATTGGTGGTGATCCTTGGATATGTATTTTAAGTTCCTTTCAGATGTGTACCCTTGTGAGTTGGAACCACTCTTAGGATCTTGGTTGTTCCTTGTCTTTGGTTTCCTTTGATTATTTCTTGCAACATGCTTCCTTTTTAAAAATGGGTTCATGTGGAATCATTTGATATCTATTATGGTTTTAAGGGAATCAGTTTTATCTTGGTTATGCACCCATTATATGAATGTTCCTTTTTTTCTTCACCACATAGATTAATTACAAATGGTGGGGAGTCCTCCATTCAGTCTCTCCCCATTAAAGTTCCTGTTGGATTCTTGTGGGAGATTCATCTATCATGTTTTTGACATTATTTTATGGTTTTAGTGATTCAAGAGAATTTAGTCATTTTTAAGTGTATATCTTCTAGGATTTTAGGTGGTTGATTCATTTACCATGACTACATACTTTTTGGGTGGATAAAGGGTAATGGTGTAAATATTTGAGTGACTCACAATGTAACTATGAAATTATTTAATTAATTAGTTTCATTATTTTTAGGCTATTGCGGGTCCTCAAGTGTTTTGGTCTGGAATATTAAAATTTATAAGGTAATAATTTTTTTCATGATTTACCAAACCATATAATGACTATGTATGACAGATCTGGACATGAAAAAGTAATTTTCTCCAGTTCGGGCATAGTGGATGCATATTATGGTGGAAAATATAGTAAAATTTATTTTAATAATCGAGTTTCCTAAAATCATGAGCAATGATCATTCAAATCCTATTTATAATTAATTTTTTATCATCAAAAGAAATGAATACATGGGCTTAGGATATTCCTTCTACATGAAGGTTGATAATCATAAAATACTATTTCATATTTCCTTTGTTACACTGTGAGGATCAATGGATAGAATCCCTCTTGTAGTGATCCACAGATGATCCTTTTATCTTTAGGTAATGTCAATAAATCTTCAGGTGCTATCATAGAGAATCAATTACCATGAATATGTTTTGTGTTGACCATTCATCCTTCATCCTTGAAGGAATATCCCTTCTGTTTATCTTCTTGAGAGGGATAGAGTAGGAGGATCCATGTGAGAATTAGTTTTGCACAAATATTCTCTATTGTTATTTCACCAATAAATTTTTGTACACCCAACACAATAGACATAACCGTCTTTTTATAGATATAGGGTTTGGGATAAAATAATTATTTAATTTCATTTTGGCCCTCATAATAATATAATAACCTTTAATAAACTCCATACTACATATAATATTATTATTATTTCATGGATCGTGAAAACTATCATAATAAAAAATATTATTTAACCATTTTGTTATTTAATAATTTTCAACAGACACCGTCTTAGTCTTTTCAAACTCCTCTAACTTTTAACGAACTCTAGGTTAAATATTTAAGTTAAATATTTCATTAATTAATAGATATTTGTGATTAATAAAACATGAATAAAATTATCCCTCTATCATGAAAATAATATTTATATGATTATTTAAATTCAAATATTATTTAAACGAGATCATCGGTAACACATAGTGTGTTACCCTCTATGATTCTTTCTCATTGTCTTTAGGTGGGATTTCTTATAATACATGATTACTATCCATTAATCGGTCAAGGAAACAAGATAAAATACTTAATGTTGTAATGAATATAACCACATATTAATTATCACTATTTAATATAATCCCTTTATCAAAATATCTCATCAATAAGGTTTCACATATTTGTCACTAACCTATTTTCTCGATATATATTTCATTGAATTTATGAAATAAGAACAACTTTACAACATAGACATGGAATTTAATGCAGCAGTTCTATTCCAATAAAAGGGTAGAGATATTTACTTCTATAAAATTTGAAGTTACCAATCCCCTCCTCACCTTATCTATTAATTACATGTAAACTGTGATACACCCAATGTATTGTACCTTACCATGAATATATATCTTCATGGGTTTTGTTATCAAATCCAAGTATGTGAGTCATGAAATGTTTTAGTGATAATATTAAAGTATAAAGACCATTACATAGGCTCATAGATTTGAATATCTGATGACACCATAACATGAGTTATTCCTGTTGGTGGGTCTATTCTCATAATATTCTGTCATAGAGATTATTAAGTGAAAACTTCATTAGAATAAGCCCCATACTCTTATGATTACCAGGACATTAAATTCTATGTACTATGTGTCTCATCATAGCTCATTATCCAATCATAGAACATTATTTAAAAAATTAATCAAAACACATATAGGTTTACATCATAGAAGAGAACTTATATGACCTTATCAATGCAATTTATACTCTATGACATTATTATATTAGATTAATGTATAGAAATTAACATTATATAAAAATAATTTTCATTAATATTAAATACATTTCATATAAATGCAATAATGTAAAAAATATTAGTCCTAAAAAAACAACAACAAACTCCCGCATGGACTTGGTCAAACTGCATATGATTTTCGATCAACTAGACCTGACATTAAAATTATGTTTTGACTAAGTCAAGTATTGAGTTAAGGTTTCTTCTATGCTATGTAGAATGGAAATACTACTACCTGAAAACTGACCTTTATGAGAAAAATATCTCAAGATATGATGATTCTAATGTATGTTCTTTTTCGATTGATTTGACCTTATATATATTGTCAGATCCAACACTACAATATTATTAAAATATAGTGTGATACGGTCTTCACTGATAGTTATTAGATTAATTTATTGGAAGAAGTAATGAATCAATACAACTTCTTTAGCATCCTCAAAAACCAATATATACTCAGAATCTACTATATGAACTACAACCAAATCCAACTTTAAGCTCTTCCAGATCAAATCACAACTATATAAAGTGAATATTTATCCCAATCATGACATCATGTCATCTTATTCAGTTTAAAAACAAGAACCTGCATATACTTCGAGTACTAGTTCCTCATCACCATCATAAACTATGAATATATCCTTAGTATTCCTCTAGTATGTAAGGATAGTCTTTCCCTCCAACCAATAGCGGTCTTCTAGATCATATTGATATATTCCAACTTCACATGATACATAGTGGACATCTTGATTGGTTCATATTATATCATAAATGAATGGACCAATTATTGAACGATATGGAGTCCTTTCCATTCAATTTCATTCTTTATGTGTCTGAGGACACATTTCCTAGAATGATGAATGTCATGTGATGATGGAAGCAATAACATCTTGTATTGTTCCATACTTAATATCATAAATATTTTTTTAATGAATATACGTCAACTTAGGACATGAAACCTCTTGGATATATCATGATATATCTTGATCCCATTTATATATGCTTTATTTCCCAATTACTTCACAGAGAATCATTTATTTAACTATATATTGTCATAATATAATAATGTTATTTCATTTACTATGAGTAATATGTCATTTTAATACACTATTAAGTAAAATACTAGACTCTCACTAAACTGTTTATGGACACAATGATCACTCTTATTATTTATGAAACTAATCTCCATTATATATTCATTAGAATGAATTTTCCATGACCAAGACTCTTAGTTTAATCCATAACTGGATTTTTTTTAATTTCCATATCTTTATGGAATCATTAAGAGTCATAAACCCTTCAGGTTGTGTAATAAAGACATGTCCTTTAAGGTTCCCACAATGGAAGGTGGTTTTGAAATCAATTTTGAAAATCACAAAGTCATGGTAACCCATAATGGAAAGTTTAATTATGATGGATTTTAACATTACAACAGCTGAAAATGTTTCATCATATTCAATTATTTAATACTATTTAAACAATTTTTTTACCATTCGGGCCTTATAGGTATTAATTTTTCCTTCCATATTTAGTTTCTTCTTGAAAATTTTTTTTCAACCAATTAGATTTACGTCCACTGGAGGACATAACAAAACCCAAGAAAGGTTTTATCACATGGAATCCATTTCAGAATTCATGAATTCTTTTTCACTAGTAAGAGTCTATACCAATTATTTCATTCTTTTATGATAAATGATAATTATTACAAAATACTAATGAGTAACTATCCCTGGTGACTTAAAAACTATAACATTCTGGTTCTATAACCTCTCTTTTACTTCTATGTAGTACTTGTGTCTCTCAATCAATTTCTCCTTCCTTGGGTATTTGGGAAATTTTTCTATGTACCAACTCAAGTGTACCATGAGACGAAACATCATTGATGCCTATTTCACTACCACAATATGTTTTACATATGTTCTCCCTCTCAATGAATATGGTCTGTCTCTCAACTATTACCATTTTTATGAGGGTTTGTAGAGGTAATATCCCTGTTTTCTTTGGGGTATCCTGAAAAGGTACACTATTTTCATTTGGGGTGAAAATTTGTTACTTGAAGTGGCCTTAATAAATGCCTTACAACCCCATTGATGTATGTATGACAACCTAGGTTTCTTTCATTTCCATAAATGTTATGGAATAACATATTCCACATTATTTGGAACATGGTTTGGAACATCTCTAGTAGTTTCTAACACATATCACTAAAAGAGTAATTTAATACGAGCATGACTCATCATTGATTTAATCATTACAAAAAAGGAGAGGTTCGTATTTCCAACAACACCATTCCAATGAGGTGTATATATAGTTTGATGACGTTGGATCCCAAAATCCTATAGGTATTAAATGAAGTTTTGAATAAGATATTATGAAAAACAATACGAGGGGTGTTTCTATTTCCTACACTTTTGTCGGGGCGTGCACATCCATCTATTTTAGGATGCGCGGATGTTGCTCTGCATTCCTCCATTTCGAATGTAGGAATTAGTTGGTCCTTATTTAGGGATGTTTGCTCGTTGATCGAAATGAGATTATGGGATGAACATTCCTCCTTCCATGGATTATCACTCAGAACACTTTACTTAGTCCATGTCTCCGGTATAGATTTGAGTCGTGGTTTGTTAATCTCATTCCAGTAGAAATAACTTTCTCTACACCGGTTAATTAAACTAATTACTTCAATAAATTCCATGTGGTATTGAAATGGTAGAAACATTTGTTTAGAGTAGATGACAACATCAGGATTGTCGGGGCATCACTGGATGCGTGGACATTGGGGAACGTTAATTCTTCCTCAAAAGAGGGCATATCGAGGGCACAAAACCCGAGGAATCCCATGTTGGTCGCAAGGTATCTTATGCATGAGGAATGTCACATATGTTTTCCTCATATTCTCATGTTTAACACGGGGTATTCTATGAGCATAACATCTAGCTGAGACGGTAATGTCAAAGGTGTTTCTTCCGTGGCTTTCCTCAGGCATCTCAAGATTAACATAAGATAGGCCGCATGTTTAACATCATGTAGAGATGGTTACACAAAAGGTGTGTCTTATGAGGTTTTCCTTAGGCATATAATGTTTAATACGAGGTAGGATACGAGTTTAACATGTTGAGGAGACTAAATGAGGTTGCTCAGAATGTCCCATAGAGATAGATCTGATTGGTACATCCATAGGAGGGATCACCTGGAAGGTTTACTATATGGGTGGATCAGAACGCCCAATGAGGATATATCTGAGGTGGTGTGTCCCATAGAGGGAAGATATCACACTGTGATGGATGATCTGGAAACTAATGAGGGTGGATAAGAAAGAGTTCACCCCAAAATGGGGAACACCAGATGGATAGGTCAGAATGCCAAATGAGAGTATACCCAAAGTGGTGTGTGCCATAAAGGGAAGATTCCATACCATGAAGAATGATATGGACACCATTGATTGCGGATCCGGGATAGTGCACCTGAGAATAGGGAACACCAAGGTTTACCATTGACTAGGATATAACCTTGTAATGGTTTCCTATGTACCCTCTGTAGATGACAGGGATCAAAACCCATGTAGTTCTAAAGGGAGATTAATCAATCTTTACACAAAGGACAACAACCCGAATGCATGATGGGGAATATACAAGATTAGCGGCCCATCAAAAGATGGAAACTCTTGGTTGGATGATTATGGATTGTGTGGGTATTATGCATCATTAGTTTCCTGGGTACTTCTAGGAGTATTGAGGAGGTGGATGACATGATCCCAGTGGTATGTGGTGTCCTGAGTAAAAATTAGGGTGGATGATGGAGAGTTTAATGATATGGAGGGGGAATGATATGGAACTTATGTGAGGACAATTTTGATGTTGGGATTGAGCTTTAAAAAGACTTCATACGTATACCCATGGGAGAGAATTAAAGTACGCATAGTTTAGTCAGATGATGGGACACCTAAGGAGGTGGCCCATGAGAATGGGCACATGGATGTGATCTAGAGTAAATATAACCTCCAGGTTGGGGAATGATATTCTTGGAACTCATGGGATCGATGGATAGATCAAGATGAGACATGAGTGATGGGCTTGAACCTCATGGAGGATTCCTACGTACCCTTTTGAGTAGATAGGGAATCAATGTCTACATAGTTCATCTAACAACTGGTTTTCATTGATTGAGGACATTAATAGCTTACCGTCGATTGGGGGACTTAAACGGATTACCGCTGAATGGGGTTGACAACAGATTACAACTAAATCGGGTTGAAAACGGATTACCGCTGAATGGGGTTGACAACGGCTTACCGCTAAATGAGGAATAACCTCAGGGAGGCTTCTTATGTACCCTATCTAGTAGACAAGGATCAAATGCAACATTGTTTGAATAGGTACAATTTAGCATGATGTGGGAAGGAATGGTGGGATACATTTGAACATCCTGTAGGATGAGGGTGGACTAACGTGAAGTGGTCGGGACCAATGGGTGTTGGTATTGAATCTTAGGGTGGCTTCCTAAATACCATGCCTATGATACAAGGATCCATTTCCATGTAGTTTATAATGGTTTAGTGAACCGACTTTAACGGGTTCGGGACCATCAGGCATTGGGCTTGAACCACAGGTAGGCTTCCTACATAACTTTCCATGGGAAGGATCAAAGTTCACGTAGTTCACGACGATGTTATGAGCATACGTGAAGTGGTCGGGACCAATGGAAGTTGGGATTGAACGTTAAGGAGGCTTCCTACATACCTTACCTTGGCATGGATCAATGTCCATGTAGTTCGGGAGAGTGTTGGGGCTTACATGCTATGGATTCCCAAGTAGGATTCCATAGTCAATGATTACTACTGTAATCCGACATGAGTCATGATCTGTGGGAGAAACAAGAGGCATCAAGGAACTGGATATCACAACTCAAAGGTGCATCCATTAAGGGTGGTGAATTGGGCTTACGCAAGGAAGTTTCCTGGGTACCGCTATGGAGCGACAATGGTTAATGGGGCTTACGCAAGAAATCTTTTCGGGTGCTTCTATGGAGCGACAATAGAGAATGGGGCTTAAGCAAGGAAGGTTCCTAGGTGAGGCTATGGAGTGGAAATTTTTAATGTGATTTATGCAATGAAGTTTCCTGGGTGCCGCTATGTAGTGGAAACAGTGGATAGGGCTTACGCATGGAAGCTCTATTGTTGCAGCCTTGGAGCGGGAATAGTGAATAGGGCTTATGCATGCATGCATCCAAGGTTCCTCTAAGGAGAGGAAATGCTGAATGGGGCTTATTCATGGATGCATCCCTTGTGCCGCTATGGAACGAAAATGGTTAATGGGGTTATGCATGGAAGCTGTCGAGGTGCGACAATGGAGCAGCAATGCTGAATGGGGTTTATGTATGGATGTGGCCTAGGTTCTAGTAAGGAGTGGAAATTGTGCATAGGGCTTACGTATGGAAGATGCTTGGGTTCCACAATGGAGAGGAAATAGTGAATGGTCCTTACACATAGATGCAGCCCGTATTCCACTATAGAGTGGCAATGGGGGCTAGGGCTTATGTATGGAAGCTGCCCAGGTGTCATCATCACGTCTAGTCATGAGGGCATCTCAACTCACAGGTGGGTCGATGAATATAATTGAGGTCTACACCTATGCGCTAGTGCACAAGTGGGATAAAGCCAAGGGAATTGGTATCAGTACGAACTAAGGGATATGAAGACTGAGAATCACATTCCTGACATTCGGAGCACAATGAGGGTGGTGTGGTGATGGAGTATAACTATTGACTATGTTCGAAACACAACATCCATATCACGTTAGTTCAAAATGGGATAAAACAAATGATGGTCGACTATTGACCATGTTCGAAACACAGGACTTGACTCGAAGTGTCATCCAAAGTATTCTGGGGCATTGGCCCAGAATGGTAGGTGAGCCGATGTGGCATGGGACCATGCCATTAGGGGTCCCTTCAAACATGGATGTGGATGAAGATACGAGTTAAGGATATGCAAAGCGTGAGGTGGGGTGAAGGAATGTTTGAACGGATTCTAATGCTCTTGAAAATATAAAAATGTAATCATGGCATGAGGAATCTTATGTTTGTCACATAATCCATCTCATATTTGGAAGGAGAGGCATCCTATTATTGAGTATAGGGAATGCTAGAATTTATAGTCATGTAGATAGGATTGTTATCATCTTATGATTGGCGTACAAGGCATCTCTCTTTTAGAGAAAAAGTAATCCTATATTTGGAACATAAGGTGTACTACACTTTATTGTCATGTAGATAAGAATTTTATGAATAAGGATCCAAGAAATGGTTAGTGTTGGGACTTATGCAAGAGTGTCATTTTCTGGATCAACCTGATATAGAAGTCAGGTGATGGGTTTTGGATGAGTTTCTAGAGGAATGGATTGACTCAAGGTACTCAGGGAACTGATCATGAGAATCTCAACTCATGACATGGGAAAAGAATGAAGCGGAATATGTCGACTCAAGGTGTTCAATGTTGTGCGAAGGAGTATCTCAAATCATGGTATTCCATAGGTGGAAGGCGGCTATGAATAAGGGTGAAATGGAAAATGCCGATGTCCATGCCCAAAATGTTTTGCGTAAGATGCGCCATGCATAGGATAGGCTATGCCTAGGAAGGAGTTATTGCAATAAATAGGGAATACCTACGTGCAATAGGGCAGGTGTGCACATAATATTGGAGATTTCCGTGCAATATTGGAGTTGTGCGTGCAATGGGGAAGGATTTCCGTGCAATAGTGGGGGATTTGTGCACAATATAGATGGTGTGCGCGCAATTGGACTGGTGAACCACTGTTGTGCGCCAAATTTGGAATAGTGGCACTATTTAATGCAATAATAATGTTTTGTACACAAAAATGGGAGTTTAGGCACATTTTCTCGCAAAACATGATGTTTTTCACGTAATAAAGTCGTTTTACATTCCAGCGAGGAAAATGCGGACTGACGCACATTAGAGCGTCAGCCAACCTCCAGGGGAATTTCAGGAAGAATGGGGTGCACATGTATTTATAGGAGAACCCTTGGGATGTGGTGTGAAAAACATTAAAGACGTGAAAGTGGTTTACCTTGCGACCTGTGGTTGGTGCGTGAGCAAAGGGGCGTTTGACATCGCATTTGGTGCGTAATAGGCTTACGCGGGGGGGGGGTAAAATTTCTTTTTATTGTGCACATGATTCCATTTTTTCATGAAAGATTCTCTTTTTGTGTGAAATATTCCTTTTTTCATTCTAGATACCTCTTTTGAGCGCAATATTCCCTTTTTGCGCAAAAACCAATACTTTTCCCCACAACCGTCGTGGATTTCCATTTCCAGCATCCTAAATTCGAACGACCATAACATCTGATCTGTAACCCCATTTGGGATCCATGACTAGTCAAATCGAAGCTTTCGAAATGCGCTACTCTCTGAGATCATCTTCACAATATTTGGTGAGATACATGTATGCATTTTCCGGTGCCAAAAGTTTCTTAATCTTCTTAATAACTATTTCTCCACTTCATTCTAATATTTATTGAATTTATCAAAATAATCTGACTTATACCTCAATATTTATACATATCTATATCTACTAAAATAATTAGTAATAGTTTTGAAGTATTAGTCCCCACCCATAAACTCAATAGGAAATGGTCTACCCAAATCTCTATGAACTAATTCAAAAAGCTCATTATCCCTTTCATCTTTTCAACTAAATGGCTCTTTGGTCATTTTACCATACAAACATGTGCGATATAGACCAAGAGGTTTTAGTTCAACCAACTCAAAATATCCAACTTGCTATAATTTATTCAAGAAACTTTCATTTACACGACCTTGCCAATGATGCTATATTTGGGTGTGGTAAGACTCAATGAAGTGGTTTCATTATCGAATTACATTACTTACATTGAAAAAAATGGCATTTCCCAATTACTGTTTTGGAATTTAGAGACAGTTTAAACTACCACTAATTGATGTGAGGTGCATTCTAAAAGCACCATGTATTTACGTGTTGGGAATAATTTCAAAGAGATTTTTATGTGGTGGTTTTTTAATTCAAAGTGTTTCATATGGCGATGATTTTTTTTGTTTTTATGTTTTTACGTAATTAGTTAATTTATTATTATCTATCTATGTAATTAATTAATTTAATATTAACATTTATTACTATCATTTATTAATTTTATAAGATATTATTATTATTATTATTTATTATTATTTAATCATATTTGTTATTTATTTATTCTTATTTGTTATTTATTTATTTATTTTGTAGTCCTTATTATTATGAGTTATTTTTTTATCCAACCATGCATGCAAATTTCATGAATGTGATGCATAAATATGGCATATATATGTGATTGGACAAATTTGTACCCCTTACCTCTTGGAAAAACTACAAGGACCTTACCACTCCAACATGTTCTTTATCTGGTGAGTGAATAGAATGTGATATACTTATACATTTACAAATATAGATAAAAAAGTGATATTAAATAATATTAAATAATTAATATATAATGAATATATATTAAAGATATCGTAAATAAATAATAAATTTATAAATAATAAATATTAGATAAATAATAAATAGATTATAAATAATAAAGGTGTCATAAATAAATAATAAATAATATTAAGTAAGTAATAAAAAATTAAATAAACAATACATAATAATAATAAATATAAACGAAAAAATACTAAATAAATAATAGAAAAATATTAAATACTAATTGTTTATGAATAATTAATAATTTATATTTAATATATATTAAATTTTAAATATTAAATAAATAATAAATCCTTAATAAGTAAATAATAACGGAATATTAAAGAAATAAAAAATAAATAAATATGAAATAAATAATCAAAAAATACAGAAAATAAATTATTAAAAAATGGAAAATAAATAATAATAAATAATAAATAAATAAATAATTAATTAATATATATTAAATAAATAATAAATATGAATAAATTAATAATAAATATATATTAAATAAATAATATATTGATTAACAAATAGCCACTAAATAATAACTATAACAAATAATAAATAATAATAATTGATATCAAAATTTAAATAATAATAAATGATAATAAATGATAATAAATGATAATATATATTAATAAATAATTAAGAGATGATCAATAAATAAATAATAGATTATATATAGTAGATAAAAGGTAATTAATATTTAATAATTGATAAATGAAAAAGGGAAAAAAATAATAAATATTTAATTAATTTAAAATACATAGTTAATGAATAATAATTAAATATTAAATAAAAATAAATAATTAGTAAATAATAAAAATAAATTAATAATAAATAATGATAAATGATTATAATTATTTAATCATTAATAATAATTAATAATGAAATATAAAGCAAATTCTAAATAAATAATGACTAATAACTACTAAATAATATTAAATAATAATTAAATAATAAATGATAATTGATAATTGATAAATAAATAAATAATAAATAAACAATAATTAAATAATATGTAAATAATGGCTTTATAACAAATAAAAATAATAATAAATAAATAAATAAATAATAAATTATGAATAAATTAATATTTAATTTATTATAAATGTATAAACAATTAGTGAATAATAAACAAATAATGAATGATAATGAAAAATAATAAATTAAAAATTAAAAATAAATTAATGTCAAATAAAAAAGCTTTAAATAAATAATAAATCAATATATACTGAACAATAAATAAGCAGGAAATATAAAATATATAAATAATAAATGATAAGTAACAAATAGATAAATATATAATAAATAAATAAATATTTCATTAATGAGAAATTAATAATAATGATTAAATAAATTTTATGTAATAAAATAATAATAAAAATAAATAAGTAATAATAAAGAAGTATTAATTAACAAGTAAAAACAATTATAAATAATAAATAATATGTCATAACATATAATAAATAGTATATAAATATTTAATGATAAGTTAACAATTAATTAATAATTAATAATAAATCAATATATACTAAAAAGGTTAAGGAGACAGGGGATCATACTCCTAAAACAATTATTAAAAAAGATAATGATGATAGGAGAAAGAGGATTTATTGTGTTAGACAATGAAGGAATGCCCTCATCCATGATGTGAATCTACAAATCCATAACTGGATCATTCCCATTAACATGATCAGAGTCAATAGCATCATGGGAAGTTTCCCACTCTGACTATGAGTTTCTTTGAATGAAGAGCACAAAGTACTTATCAATTATCTTTTTCTACTCCATGGTGTGCCCATTGGATGTCATGGTATACACATTCTGACTAAACCAACATGCACTAGCCCCATCATCACTACTACATCCTCAACCACAATTTTTTGGATATTGACCCCACTACCAAGTGTTTGTTTTTTGTGAGGCCCCTCCCGACTCTTCCCTCCCAGACACCTCCTCATCCCTCAGAAGGAGGAATCCATTGCCTCATTGATTCCATCAGACAAGGACCGTTGAGTACCCACATTCAACGAAGATCCCTGCACATGAGTCTGATCATGAGTAGTATCATCTGAGTGAGAGGGAAGATCCCCATTATTGAATTTATGGAAAAGAATTTTCTCTTCCATAATCTTTTGTTCAGAAGAGTCCTGAATGAAAGAATCAACCATTAAGTCATCAAAATGATTAACATCTATATCCAATCGTTTCTTAGGATATGAAGAGTCATCTACATAGAATCTATTAACCTATAAGGATTTGGGTGGGGTCGTATTAGATGCAATGAAGATTTTTTTATATAAAGGTATACTCCTCCCTATGGATGTATTCAACTTCCTAACTCCTTCAGGAGGAGAAATCCCTTCATTAGATATTGGGGCCTTCTTCGAAATGTCTTCCCGTGTTTTATTCTTCACATTATCATCTTGACCCAAAACCAAATCCTCTATGTTACTATTTCTAAGAAATTTGTTACTCATCACCTCCAAAATCACTGCATTCCCACCATTATAGAGGTGGAAGAATTATCCTTCTCAGACAACATGATAACGCTTGTATAATTCGTTATAACCACCTACCTGCATTCAGCTTTAGAGTGGAAAATGAAATTAAAATTGTAGAAAATTGGGGGAAATTTATCATATCAAAATGTAAGATGAAAATTTTAATCAACAGTGGAATGTGCCATATTGTTTATCATGGTTGTAGTGAGATCAATTAAATCTAAAAACACACGGAAAACTAAATTGTGCTTCTTTTGTAGTATGATCCAATCTTATTAGAGTCTATATTTATGACACAATGTAAAAATATATTTTAGGATGCCACTAGACCCCGTTCAATCCATAAAATTGAGCCCAAACAAGGGTCTTTTTTCCACGAGGTGCAAGAAGAGTAAATCCTAGAAGAATGTTTTACAAATACACCATATCTATTTTGATGAAAATCACTCTGAGCCTCATTCCTTAAACATAAAATAATCTAATGGGAAAATGATATTGATTAAACTCCTCCCAATTGGTATA
The DNA here is from genome assembly GCA_963277665.1 of Viscum album. Taxonomy (NCBI): domain Eukaryota; kingdom Viridiplantae; phylum Streptophyta; class Magnoliopsida; order Santalales; family Viscaceae; genus Viscum; species Viscum album. The sequence goes on along the minus strand of OY728119.1, from coordinate 212,663,028 downwards.
CACATCCAATCATGAAACCCCCATCCAGAAGAGATACATTAAACCATATCAATGGTATTCAATATACATTGCCCTGATGGATGTACCAACCTCATGATCAAAGATTATTCACCATCCTTAAATTGATAGAGAATAAGATCCTGATTCACACGGATCAGGGTCGAATTACCCCATTTAAAGATTGAGTCCCCATCATTCGTAGAAGAAAATCAAGTGTTATCACTTAGATCTGGAACAAACCAAGTTGTCCCAGATTTCTAATAAAGATAATTCAAAATCCCAGCATCTTATAATAAGGCCTTATATGAGTCAAATGAAAAAAGATAAGGACATCCTCTACCATTGAATCACAATCCATAGTAGTGTAGGAAGAAAAAACCTAATTGATATTGGTGAGATGAATGAATGATCTCCTGCAAAATGAGTCCATCTATCTCTTATAAACTAAAATAATTTTATTATAGTGTCGTTATTTACAATTAAATATATGATAAATAATTAATAAATTAATAATAAAAAAATAAATAAATGATAAATAATAAATAATAAATTCAGAAATAATAAATGAATAAGTTATAATTAAAAAATATAAATTAAAAAATAAGAAATGGATATATATATATATATATATATATATATATCTCTAAATAAATATCTATATAGTGAAATTTACATAAATATATATAAGCACACATTTATTTTATGTAACTATTTATAAACACACACACACACACACATATGTATATATATAACTATATATGAATATATATATACAAACATAAGTAAATTTAAATATCTCCATATATATAGCCATATAATTTCTAAATATATATATGAATTAATATATAAAATTATATACATATATATATATAAATATAGTCAAATATTAATAAATGAATATAAATATCCATGCTTGGATAAAATTATTTATAATTTTAAATAGATGATGATAAATATATATAAATTATAAAAATATATATATAAATTTATAGAAGTACATATATATATAATAGATAATAAATCACTAAAAGAGGGGAAACCATAATAACTGGAACAACGTAAAATCAATAGGAATGTAAATCAATGGAATAAAATTATAATTGACCTAAAATGAAAATAAAGACACTCTTAAACAAAGATAAATTCACTTAAAATGTTAAAAAATCATGATATCTTAACTAAAAACTCCATTTTCTAGGAATTAAGGGACATTTATGGCCTCTAAAGACATGATCCGGGTTCTCCCTTATCATTATCTAATAGATATCTTTGTATTCCTCAAGTTGATATGGGATAGAGCCCAAAAGACACATAGATCATAATTTATGGTTGATTGAAGTTCAACTTCAATTTGAAACTTTTATTGAAACTATAATAAATTTTATACATTTAATAATTACAAAATTTAACAGTAATTTGGTTTTATTTTATTTCATATCCTTCGATTTTACTAGTTTTGGAGCTAAAATGGACTCCTGAATCAAAAATCATGGTCAATTGAAATTGAATTCTGATTTTCAACTTATACAATAATTGATTTATGTTTTGGTAAACTATTAACTGATAATTACAAATAATTAGTAATTAATACATAATAATAAATGAAAATTTAAATAAAGAATAAATGACTATTATAAATAAATAACACTTTTTATAAAAAATCATAATTTAATATATATTTTCTAATTTATTTCTCATTAAATTAGCTGTTGTTTTATAAATGGCTACTAAAAATAAATCTACTTTTTTTAAAAACTAAAAAATCTAAATAAGATTTGGTTTTAAAAAATTACCAATAAAATTAATAACACATTTAACAGAATTTTTAAGAACCACAACATAAATAATTTTTTTTTGAATATTTAGCAATAGTTTGGAAAACTGTTCATAAAAACCAACTATGAAACCCCTTTAATATTGTAGTTTTAGTGTCTATAATCCAAAACATAAATTAAATTTTTTAAATGATCCTTACCCTAGAAAATATGGTCTTTATAAAATAAGCAACATTCATTTCAAAATTTAAAAATAAAGCAATCCATATAATGTCTAGGTATATAGATAATGTTTTTTAATGGAAATAAAATAATAAAAACCATTAAAAGAAATATAATTTTGGTCATCAACGCGATGTGGAACCCCTAGAAACCTATAGCAACATGTTTAGCTCCATTTTCATCTCAATGATCTACCCCCCTCAATAAATATTTCTGAATCTACATGGTTCTTGTATTTGAACACATATGTGAGAACCAAAAGATTAATTAAATACCTAATTTATAGAAACATAAAAACTACACTTGATCACACACTTGAGGCTTCCCATTGTTTCTTTGTCTAGATGTATTTTTATTCCAATTTCCCTTCTTGCTATTTGAGAAATATAAAGAATCGTGTTCCCATTCTATCCCCTTGATGTTCCTCTTCATAGAAGGGGATGAATAAGCTTTCGATATAATTCTCTTCATCTATCCTTTGTGTTTGTTGGCTAAGAGGATAGAAGGCAATTCACACTTCATATCCTTATCTACATGGATAATAAGAGTGAGATGATCTAGAAGATACTCCTCAATATGGTTCATAATAAAATTCAAAAATAAATTAGAGAACCTCTCAAGTAGTGATGCCACAATGATATTAGTGCCTAGTTATTATAGAAGTTTAGACCTTAGAACCTATATTCACTGAATATATCCAATGAACTTGTCTATGTGATTCCCAACTGGGGAACCCTTTCGAAGATTTCCCTGAAAGAGAACATTAGAGATCTCAAAATATTTTCGTATTGGTATTTGATTGTAAAGACCATATAAGTGGTCAGGAATTCTATAAACATGCATTTTTTGGGGGAGTTCTTGAGTTCACTAGACACAAATGAAAGTACAAAACATTGAGTGTACACCACAACTACAAAAAAAATTTCATAGAAAAGTAACTAGTCATCACTCACCTCTTTAGTAGGTGGATCAATAATTGAGGAGTATATCATATAATATTTCTATTGATGGTGTAGCACAACCCAAAGCCATCTAAACTAATGCTGGATGTTATTGAAATTTTTAAAGCATTCTTTCTCCAAAATATATCATAGCGATAGTGTGGATGACATTATTTCCATTTTATTATTCAATTAAATGAGTATATTATTTGTATTTTTTCAATATTAAAATTTATTTAAGAAGTAATCAATTAATTAATTTTATTAAATATCCCACTATATTATCAATTCCCAATATACATCACCATTAGACTCAGAATGTCTAGTTTTTTTATGATTATGATGTAGAGGATCCATATACCCCTTTTCATGACCCAAACGAGGGTTAGTCAAGCTAAATGAAGGTATTTAGGTTGTTAGAAATTTTCAAACTATGGCCCTGTAACTCCTTGATCTGTTGATTGGACTCCTCAATCCTAAAATATTGGCTTGTATTTCCTCATTACCTTACCCCATGTAAAGTCAAATATAGAGAGGAATACTTATCTTAGTGTATGGTTGTTAATTCATCCCATAACCTTTATAAGAAATCCATGTTAAAAACAAGTTTCCTAATAAGGGTTAGTCAAACACTAAGTTATAAGTCATCCATTCTTAGTGAAGTAGTGGAAGGATAATTCTTACACAATAATTAATTCAGGGATTTTAATTTATTGTGTACAAATATTATCATGTTTAATCCTTTACATGTCTTGTGAATATTAAGTGGATGTTACATAATTAATTAACCATGTTAGATAAAACATTTTCACATAATTCATTTATTTAATTTCTATATTTTCATATTAATTCACTCATTTATATGAAAATGACCTTGTATCCCCAAAATAAATAATTACAGTAAAAAAAATAAAAAATTAATTAAATAACCCATTCATGAGACTTAACTAATAGTTGAAGAAATTTGAGGACATTAAAACAACCTTTTAAATAGGGGAAATAATTCATGTTTTTAGTCTTCTAATGACTTACATCATTCCACATGTCTATCTATGTAACACATGGGTTGACCTTAATAAGGTTTTTTCTTGAACGATCTCCACACACCTTATAAAACTCTATTAATTAAAAATATAGTAACTCTTGGGAAGGTGAAGGGAAAATGATTGGTTAAAGTGTAATTACATAAATATACTTAGACACATAAGTCCTACATAATAATGGATGGAAGGATCTTTCCTAGGATATCTAATTTACTTTAATTATAAATAACTTCAAACAAATGAAAACAATTTAATTAAATAATTTCTAACACATAAACTGATCTTTATCAAGCTCTTGAACGATCTTAAATGCAAAATATATGAAAAAATAAATTAATAACATTCATTTATTATATTTTATTTATTAGTAATATGAACATTCATTCATTAATTAATTTTTTTACTTTCATTTCATCTTAAGGATCTTCTAAATTCCTGAAAGCCCTCATAAATGAATTAACGTAAAATTAATGGAGGAACCGTTATTTTAATATTTTTTACAATTAATTATTTTACCATTTAAAATTCTTCAAAACCCTTATTAAATATTTTAACACTTAAGGTTCCAATAAAAGAATTAAAATTTTAATGCTATATTTTTCAATTTAACATAATTTAATTCTTCTAGTAATTGGGGCACTACTTATCATGTATTATCTAGTGACATGCAGTGTAACTATATTATTGTTTATTTGGGTCAAAGACCATGAGTAATGATCGATTTCTTCCAAGACCATAACTTTTCTAGTTTTGGTGGAAGGAGGTGTCCATGGGAGGTTCTGGGAGTTTCTGATAGAGGCAATAGTAATAGGAGTATTACAGTAGGAAATTCATGTCGTGTAAATCTCACATGATGTGTAAAGGTGGTTTTTGGATTGTGAAAGATGGTAAATTGTGTGTTACATGATATGTAATGAATTTTGGATTTAATGGCCATGTTGATGCATTTTTGTCTAGATTTTTAATTTTTATAAATCCCAAGGATTACCTGATTTGAAATATTACGTGACAGAAAATGACAGGGATCTAGTTTTTAATTCCCTTTTCTCAGAAAAATCTTATTCGTTCAGTTGAACCCCCCTCCCCATCCCATTTTTTGGCATGCCCTGGGTGATTTTTGTGAATCTTCTATCAATCTTACTCTCTCTTCAATCCGTTTGTTCCAGTTGATCCGCATTGGTAATCCATTGTATGTTCCTCTCCCTTCAACGTTGGTTTTTGGGGGTAATTCTTTTGGGGATTCCCAATAATGATGTTTCTTTGGTAATTAAGCATTATATGGATTTTTTACATACCTTTGATCCAGAGAAGCTTTTTCCTTGGTTTTTGTGAGCGGTTGTGGCTTGTAGGCATTTCTTCTTCACCCAGTGGTGTGTCATGAGATTATAAAGATTCATTGAGTTACGGGATCCTCATTATTAGTCATTTACATGCTATGTGTGGGATATACATGTTTTTATTACATTCTTGTTTATATTAAGGTTCATAATAATCATATAATTAATTGGAATGTCTTAAATTGATGGGTATGGGGAGTTATCACATGCTTTACTACTTTGATATATGTTTTTCATATTTTTAGGCATACCTATTCCCAATTCTGAAAATAACAGCAATTAGAAGGCTTGAATGAGTGATAGTTGTTATGTTTGGGGGTCCCTTGTTTTTTTGTTTGATATCAACCTGAATAATAAGACAAGGAACATTTATTTGGATAATAATTTATTTCTCCTAGATTCTACATTGTGTTATTATTCCCATTATAATATAAAAAATTATTTTTATATAACCCATGAATAAATATGTATTCTGAAATGTGTGTTGTGATGTGTTATTATGCTTGTTGTGTTCCTCTTCATGGCTTGGAATTTTTTACAATGATAGATATGATCAGTTGAGTTTTAAGGTGTGTGGGGAAGTGATGTGGCTGTTTGTTGGCATGGATGTGATGTGGGATGTTGTGTGTTGTAGTGTAGAGGTTGTGGTATAAAGGTTGTGGCATAGTGGTTATAGTGTAGAGGTTGTGGTGTAGCAGTTATGGTGCAGAGGTTGTAGCATAGTGGTTTTGGAATAAAGGTTTGGGTGCATAGTTTGTGGTGTAGTGGTTACAACATAGTGGGTTGTTGTGGTGAGATGGATTGGGTGATATGAAGCGACGATTATGGTGGATGTGTAGTTTCATGGAAGTGGTTATGTGTCTTGGGATGGTTTTATGGTCTGGTTATTCTAGTTTCTCTAGTAGTAATATAGTAAATTATGATGCTGAATGAAATGAATAAATGAATGAGTTGGTAATTGAATTTTGTGGGATGGGAGTTGATGTGTTGTAATTTTATTAATGAATAAATGGTGTGAAACTTTTGATGTAAGAGTGGAAAATGATGTTGTGTGTCATGTGTGGTAGTTTCATATTGTTGAATATAGTGTTGGTAGCATTTGTGATAGTTGATGTATAGAACATCGTGGTGATGTGATGGGTGTTAGTGCTATTTATGTGATGCCTTACATTGGGTCTTGTGGTCTATCTATATATCATGTATGTTTATGTTATTTTATATGCACCCTACCCAAGTTAGATTACCTTACCAATTCTCAGGGATGTTGAGTTCTGGATGTTTTCCCCAACATCTAGGATGATATTGGATTAGATGACGAGCTACACCTTTCCCCCTCTTTTCCTGAAGTATTTATGTGTAGTCCAGGTGTCCATGGGAGATATGTGATGTGTTAGCCTATGTGACTTCGAGTGAGAAGTGATTTGTTGCCTCAGGAGTCTTCGGGCAAGATATTATGTGTTCCCTGAGGTGTCTTCAGGCGAGATGTAATATGTTTTCCTAGGTTTATAAAATTGATACAAGATGTGGTGTGATGTTATATATAGTGGGGGAATGTATGGTTTTAGGAGGGAACAAAGTTGATGTCCTTCATGTTCATGATACTCATCTTCTCGGGTTTAGGTTGTGATATGTTAGCTCAGGTTTCTATAGGTGGGAATGTCTTGTGGTGCGACTTGTGGCCTAGGGGTATGTGAGAAGGAAGTGATGTGATGTGATATATATGTACGGGATAAAGGCATAGAACGTTCGATGATGGGGAATCACTGAATGAAATTAGTTGGGAATAGGTATCAGGGTGCATTTATTTATTATGATCTCAATGCTATATTAGTATATTGGGTGTGTGACTTGGTGAGTGATCCACTGATATTCTAGGTTTTGTTAGATGACCTGCATAGGTTCTTGTTGGTTCTACTGTATTCCCATTGGTTCATTATCATGCTCTTTTCACATGTGAACTTAATTCCTTATTTCTTTCCCAACTAAGTATATCTATTATGATCACCATATGTATATAATTTTTTTTTTGGTTTCTGTGATGAATTTGGGGACATAGATGGACATTAATTACTGGATTGTTGTTGTTTTTTTTTCACCCATAGACTTTTCTTTTTGAATTTACTTTGTAGAATTTTATATTTATTAGTATTACATTATCCTTTAATTGTGGGAATTTTTTGGTTTACCTTTGAAATGCTTGTTGGAGTTTTTTGTGATTTTTTTCCATTCTCCTAATCTTGTTTCTTTTATCGAGGGTAATGCCTCCCATTCTCTGAGATTTTAATACCATTTGGGATATTTTCCAACTTATTGGCTACTAGAGGAGAGACTCGTGGGGTCATTATCTCTCACCCTTCATTTGGTGAGATGGTGTCAAGAAAGAGTTCTAGAAAGATGATGGTTGATAGATATGATGGATTTTGGAGTTACACACTGTGGGGATTGCATGGGTTGGTATAACTGCAGTGCATTTTTCCCTTGGTGCATGACATAATCTAGAGAGACTGGCTTGGAGATAGGATTTTAGGGCTATACATGAGCCAATGCATGAACTATGAGCTTATTTTACAGCTAAGTGAGGTGGACCCCTTTGCAGGGTAGTGTACCTGAAGAGGTACTTGCATCATTATGACTTGTGTTCATGTTTTAATTTTGTTTTTTGGAAAAATAAAATGAATAAATTCAATGATATTTGATAAAATTCAGCGATAATAGGCCTAGGATGTTCCCCTTGTTTTCAACAAGGGGTCATGTTCTTTGTTCATGAGGTTCTCTAGATGTTGAAGTTTAGTAGTCTGATATGGCTGATGGTCATAGGGTTGACTTGATATAGGAGAATGAGGCATGGTAATAGGAATTATGTACCTTTTAGAGATAAGTTTTAGGCAAGTACGAGGGAAGAGTCTCAGGTCTAGAGACCGAACACTAGATAGAGGGGCTTGAGATCTTTGTTAGTATGATCTGAGAGTGAGGTATGTTTTGGTTTCTACTAATATTTAATTAGATATTCGGATCTATGATTCAGTGGTGAAAGTTGTTTCTTGGTGACACCAAGGAGGGAAATGTATTGGATCCTGACATTCAATGGTATTTTTAGGTATATTTTCTCTCTTTGGAGATGAGGGAGACTAAGAGCTAAGAGCTACTATCGCTTGAGCATATAAGTCTAAGGATATGTAATCTTAGGATAAGGTTCATGGACCTCCAGCAATTTTCTACAAATGTCTTCCCATACGAGGAGTCAAGTCCCTTGCATTTGGAGGAGGCATTGCATCTAGTGATCACATATGCAGTCACCCCTTTTTTACTTACATATCAAGAGGTTAAAAAGGGATATGGTTACTGAACATATTCTTTCATTGGAATATGATCCACAATATGGTGGCTAGTAGGGTATTTCAAGGATATGGTATTTTGGTAGTGGGTCGCGGGTGTTCTGGAAGATAGGGTTCCATTTAAGGGGAACTGACTGTGGTAGTTCCTTTCCAAATCCATAGGGACATATGGTTCTATAGAACATTTCAAGGGTTTTATTTTTGTGTTACATATCTATGGGATATATGGGAACCACTAGGCTCGGTTGTTGACTGCTCTGGGTGGAATGTTTCAAATGGGTTTCCACTTCCCTTTACAATAGCATTGGTTTCCTTAGAGACCATTCTAGTAGTACAAACCATAGGGTGTTGTTCATCATCCAAGATCATGAAGAGTTTGTAGATGGTAGCCTTTTGAAAGTCCACGTCCACAAGGACCTAAACTAGAATAAGTTAGTGGAAGCCATAATCATATAGGTAGAGGATCTGGGTGCAGTTAGAAGCATCGGTTAGAGGCATCATCACCAGTAGATCAATGAGTTATTCAAGGTAAAATAAATTTATTATCTACCATTGTATGTGATTTATATTATTTAGGAGCATCTCACTGCTTTGTTTCACCCGATATGGTGATTATGTTTGGAATAGAGGTGGAGAGGCTTCCAATTTATTTGGTTTTATCTATTTTGGTTGGAGGCCATGATTTTGTGACAAGTGTGTATTGAAAATTTATATTGTTGATGGAAAAATATCAGCCACTGGTAGAATTATTCTTTTTACTAATACACCCATACGATGTTAACCATGATATTTATTGTATGTGTTCTATGAGTGAAATGTTAAAATGATTTTAGAGAAGAGTCGAGTTTTGTAATGTGGAGTGCTATTTAGTGGTGTTCATTGGAGAGGAAGGTTGTTGGTATGTTGGTAGCCAAGTGGATAAATTGTTTCACAGTTGGCAGTGATATCAGTAGAATCTCAAGTTAAAGATTATCCGAGTGTTTTGGGGAATATATTAGAAGTCTTACCATATGAGGTTATGAAACTACCTCCTTGTAGTGATTTCTAGTTTGAGATAGAGTTTTAGTCAGGTGCCTTTCTAATTTTGATGGATCCTTATCGAATACTACCCACAAAGTTGTCTGAACTGAGACTTTAGGTTGATTCTCTAATGTAGAGGGGTTTCCTCTAACCGAGTGCGAGGTTCTCTAGTTTTTTTTCCTCCATGAAGGATGATTGTATTTTGGGATTGTGTATATACTTTTAGAGGATGAATCACAAAACATTCAAGAATAGTTACACTATTTTGGGGATTAATGTTATGTTCAACAAATTTGGAGGATCTAGATAGTTTTCTAAGATTGATCTATGATCTAGCTATCACCAGTTGAGGGTGAAATATGAGGATACTCTAAAAATTTCTTTCAAATGTCGATATGGGAAGTTTGAATTTTTATTAATGTCATTTTGTGGTAAAAATACATGAGATTTATTGATCGGACTTATGAAGTACATGTTCCATGAGTTCTTAGGCCGGGTTTTTATTGTATTCATAGATGGTATCTTGGTCTACCCAATGTCAGAGGTGGATCATGTTGATCACCCCATGGTTTTTTTGATGTTATGTCAAAATAAAATATTTATGGGAATTTTTCTAATTGTGAGTTATGGATGTGATATATATGTATTCGTGGACATGTAGTGTCTGATAGGCTATGGATATGGACTCATCAAAGGTTAAAGAAGTAATTTATTAGGTAAAACCCAAGAATGTTGAAATGTTTCAATATTTCCTTGGTCTCATGGGAAATTATCGGATGTTTTTAACATATTTATCTTGATTTTCAGTCCTTTTGATGATGATGAACTATAATTTATGGGGTTTTAGATGGATATATTAGTGGCACATTGTATTTGGTTACCTACAGAAGAATTTGGTTAGTTCTACAATACAATGTTTCTTGGGGATTGTGTGTTGTTTGTAAATTTCTATGATTCATCCTATCTGGTCTAGGTATATGTGTTGATGTAGTAGGTGGATGATTAAAAATGGGTAAACATAGATATAGAGGTGATGTGCGATCATTTTGTCCATGGTGATTCTCATGATGTATGATCATAGGATGGTCAGAACGTGAATTTGGTCTAGGAGAGGATGTCTGTCCCCTATGAAATGTGTGAGGAAATTATCCCTGTGTTTCACAGATCACCTTCAATGATAAAACATATTATGAGAATTTTGTGTTGTGGAATGGGGAGATATACTTTGTGGTTGGGGATCAAACTGTTAGTAGCGTAATTTATGGAAGTATGTTTAGTTTTTCAGTAGATGATAGTGTAATTCCATATTTCGTGATGTTTTTTTCCTCAAATGTTCCCGAGTGGAATGGGAGGAAATAAAAATTCATTTCATCATAGGGTTAACATAAGCTCAGGGAGGTTGTGATGTGGTTTGGGTGTTCATGTACCACCTGATGAAATCAACTCACTTTCAGGAAATCCATGGGTTGAGATTCATTGATATGTTGGTGAGGCTATATGTGGATGATGTGGTTTGGATTCATAGAGAACTGAGGACCATATTCTCTAATAAAGATTTTTATTTTGCCTCAAGATTCATGAGGGGATTGTAGCATGCTTTTGGATCCCATCTATTCCATATATCTACTTTCCACCCCTAGGGACATGGGAAGATAGAGTAGACCATCTAGATGCTATAGGATATTTTATGGGCATGAATCATGGATGTTTTTTCAACTTTGGTGTGAAAACGTCCTTTGGATGAGTTTTAATAAAACAAAATCCATCACTCATCCCTTTATATGGATCTGTTTCAAGAAATTTATTGGTATCCTTGTTGTTTTATTTTTTATTGGATGGATGTTAGGGCATCAACCGTTGTTGGTATTGATGTGTTATGGAGAAAAATTGGTAAGATTCAGTCGGTTCAGGAGTGGATGGCTATGGAAAAAGTCCATAAAAGGCTTTTGTTGACAATGGGTGGATTTCCCTTTATTTCAAGGTTGGAGACCATGTGTTCTTGAAATTCTCTCCTCGGAATGGGATGCAGAGGTATAGGAAGGGTTGTAAGCTTTCTATTAGGTTGGTTGAGCCCATTGAGGTGCAGGGGAATGTTGGGGAGGTGGCATATTGGTTGGAATTACCACCACAATTATAGAGGATCTACAACATCTTCCACATCTCCCAGCTTCATTGATATCATTATGATGACTACGACATTATTGACTAGGAAGTGTTGGATATCAAGGATGACACAATGTTTATGGAGTGGCCAGGAGAGATCAAGGATCATCAAAAGAAGGCGTTTTGTATTTAGACCATTCCCTTTATATGTGTATTATAGAGGCTTTGAGGCATGTATTAGAGTACTTTGGAGAGAAATATGAATATTTTATCCCAATACCTAGAGTTTTTTTAGTTTTTTTTATTCTGTTTTCCTTATGATATGATGTTTGGATCTTGCTATGTTATGTGATGTGTTATTTCCCTTTATGTGTGATGTAAAATAAAACCCCCGATATATGGAAATGGGATGACATGATTCCTAATAGATATGAATAAATTGTTAATCAATTAAAAACAAGAAGGTGTGTCTGGCCACCCATAGTGGATAGTATCTTTATATAGAGTATGGAAGTCCATGTTTTGTATGTTCAGGGGAGTGTGGTTCGTTGGTTGTGATGGTTGTTGGTTTGGGATGTGTGGAGGTTGGATGGTGGTGCAGGTGGTCATGTGGTTTTTGGTAGCTTGTAAAGTTATTTTATGTTCATGTGATGTGGTTGTGTAGTGATATGGGGTTTTGAGATGTATTCTATCTGGTGGGTTTGAAATGTATGGTTGGTGGTAGCATTGAGAAGTATTGAGATCCTTCATAGGTATCTTCTAGGGTTGTTGTTCGACCCCCCTTTTTCCTTGGATTGTTTTTTTATTATTGGGTTCAAGAACCATTTGTGATGTATCTAATTTAATGTTCCATATCCACTTTTTTTGTTACTATCCTAGTATTTTTTTTGTTATGAGGTGTTTGGTGGAGGATCTGGGAGTTTCTGGTGGAGAAAGAAGCTGTAGGAGTGCTGGAAATGTATATTCATGCTACATAAATCATACACGATGTGTAAATGTGTTTCATGGATTCTGAAGGATGGTTAATGGGATGTTACGTGACATGTAAATAATTCATGATTTTATGGATGTGGTGACATGTTTTTCATTGAGAGTGAATTTTCAGAAAACCTATGGTTTACATGTCATGTAAAGTTTACATGATGTGAAAGGGATGATATCCTAGATTTAAATCCCTTTTGTGGGTAGAATTTTATTCCTTCAGATGGACCCACCTTTCTCTCCCTTAGTGGATAGCCTTAGATTTTTTTAGGATCCTATATCCATCTTCACTTAGATTCAATCCGTTGGTTCCGGTTGATCCCTATTGGTAATTTGTGGTCCATTCTTCTCCATTTATTGGTGGGTTTTTTCTGTTCTTATCTTGGGGATTCGCTGTTGAAATTTGGATTTTGTATGTAATGATTTTTGGGATGTGTTTTAACACCCTTTGACATTGTGTTAGTTGATCCATGGTTTTTTTAGATTGGTTGTTTTTTCTGGTCTTTCATATTTTCCATGTGATATGCAGTGATGTAAAAAAGCATCTTTGAGCTAGGGTATCCTCATTCTCACTCTTTTATGTTATATGTGTGAGATCTTCATGATTTTTCGTACCTTTTGGATGATATTAATGGTCAAAAAATCATATAATTAATTGAAACATAAATACATAATGGTATTTGGATTTATCAAAATTTTTAATGTTTTGATATATACTTTTGATATTATTATGCATGCTCAATGACAATTCTGAATATAATGGTTTTTGGGAGCCATTCCTACATTGTAGTTGCTATGTTGTAATGACCTTTGTTGTGTAGTTGTTTTATCACACCCTGAATAAAATTCTAAGGAATGTATATCTATTTAACAATGAGTTACCTTTGTTTCTAGTTTTTCTGATAGTACTCATGTTTATATAATGAATTAATGTCATAAATACCCAAAATAATTATGGATCTTGGAATGTGTGTTGTGAGTTTTTTTGTTCTTATTTTATTTCCATGTGTGGTTTGATTTGTTTATTGATGATAGATGTGATCAACTAGGTTATGTGGTTTGTTGTGAAATGATGTGGTGGTTAGTCGTCATGGATGTGATGCGGGAAATTGTGCGTTATGGTACATAGGTTATGGAATAGTGGTTTTGGAATATATTTTGTGGTGTAGAGGTTGTGGAGCAAAGGTTTTGGAATATAGGTTGGGGCATAGTGGTTGTGGTCGAGAGATTATGGTGCAGAGGTTGTGGTGGAGTGCCTTGTTGTGGTGAGATGTCATGGGAGATCTGATGCGATAATGGTGGGGGATGTGTAGTGTTTTGGTTGGGGTTATGTGTGATGGTCCAGTTGTGTGGTGTGTTTGTGTTAGTTTTGTAGGTAGTGGAGGAATAAATTACGGTGCTGAATGAAATGAATAAAATCAATGAGTTGGTAATTGAATATATTGTGATGGAAGTTGATGTTTGCTGAATTCATCAATGAATAAATTTATTTTAACTTTTAAGATGAAAGTTAAAAATGTTGTGTGTCTATTTTGGTAGTTTTGTGGTGTTACATACAGTTGGAGGAATCATTCTGGATAGTAAATGTATAGTTATTAGTGTTGGTGTGGTGTGGGATAGTGTTGTTGATGTGAACCACTAGGTTGATTATTGTGTGTTATCTCTACACCATGTATCTTTATGATATTTTATATAAACCACACTAAAGATGGTTAACGTTTACAATTCTTATAGGCCAGGAGTTTCGGGTTTTTTCCGAAACATCTTGGTTGGTAGTGATATGGATGGATTGCTACCCCCTATCTTCATATCTTTCTTTAGTAGTGATATTTTTCCTATGTGTCTAAAGTCAAGATGTTATGTGTTGGTCCTAGTGACTTTGGTAGAGATGTGATCTGTTGGCCCGAGTGTATTCAGGTGAGATTTGATGTGTTGGCCCAGGTGTCATTTAGCGAGATGTAACATGTTTGGATGCTCTAAAAAGGTGATATGTGATGTAGTGTGATGTGATATATCGTTCGGGGGATGGGTAATTCATGGTTGGAGGATATAATGAGGTTTATGTAAATAATTTTCAAGACCCATACTTTTCTGCTTCTAGTTGGGATGTGTTGGGCCATGTTTCTATGGGTGGGATTATGATGTGGTTTGATGTGTGGACCTGGTTCATGTGGGAAGGATGTGATGTAATATGATATGTGTGGAAGGGATGGGATACTAATAAATTGGTGTTGGTTTGTGATAATATAAAATCAGTGGGGAAGAGTTAGTAGGGGTGCCTTGATTTGTTATGATTTTGATTCTATATTATTATATTCAATGTGTGATTTGGTGAGAGAACCATGGTGAGGTTTAGTTTTGTTAGATTACATGTATAGGTTCTTGTTGGTTGTACCTTCTTCCACTAGTACATTACCATGCGCTTTTTACATGTGAACTTGAGGCCTTTGTTATGCCCCTACTGAGTAAACATGTTTTGATCACACAACATATATAAACTATTTTCATGTTTCTAGGAGGAATTTGGGGAAAAATTTGGATATTACTAGGGGTTGAGAGTTTTTGCTTAGTTTTTTTCATAGTCTTATATTTTTAGTATTTACTTTGGAGATTTTTTATGTATTAGTATTATTTGATTCCTGTATTGTGGTATGGTTTTTTGTGTACCATTTTATTGACTATTGGAGTTTTTTTGGGATTGTTTTTCCCATATCTCATTGATGTTTCATTAATAGAGGTAAATTCCATCCATAATGTGAGATTTTAATAGACTCATTGTTATTTTCCAACTCGGGGCCTATGGGATTCAGGACTCAGCGGTTCTTATCTCTCTCCCACTATTCCGGTACCTTTGGTTGGAGGGGGCCATGACACGTTTGGATACACCATGTTGACTTGGATGGAATACATGTCATTTACATGATATCTACATTCTATATATCTTCTCTTGTATTCTTGAGATACTCACCCAGGTCTTCGATTTCTATCTTAACTGATTACTTGTCGTGTATAGACCAGTAACACGATATATAATCTCAATAATATATGCATGTAGAACTTTCCAAAATATTCTTCATTTTCATGGGAAATAAACTAAATGACCTGTGTAATCTTGCTACATTCAATTTATATTTTAGTCTATTTTTCTAGATAACTCATTGTGTATCTCGAACATAAAAATTGATGAACTAAATTTCACATACACCACATACATGTCATGTATATCCTAAATTCTCTAGGATTTCACTATCATGTAATTTGTTGGGGTATTATTACAAGAATAATTGAAAAATTTCCACCACTAACCTATATAGACTATACGGTGTGTATGCTGATACACGCCATGTATTTTGACAACCTTTTCTAGGTTTTCCTGTCAACACATAGTTTAGATCGTGTTTATGAAATCTGTGGTAAGTTGTGTATCCCACATCATGATGAGGTGTATCCTACTACGGAACACAATGTGTACTTTGGAGTATGCACCATGTAACCCCATCTTACAAACCAAATATTGGAAGTTCCTAATAGCATATCTTGTATTTCATTTTCTATTCTTATAGCTTTAGGGAAGTGAAACACGGAACGATCATGACTAATATATTGATAAAATTTTAACTCAAATTCAATTAAAGAATGAATAATAAGAAATGAAATTTCAACAAAAATTTCATATGGATAAAAAATCAAATAAATATCTATAAATTTAAACATAACCTATCTATGACACCACTTGTTGGTTTCGAATGCAGTGGAAGCGTTTGGTGGAGTGAGATATAATAAAATAAAATTTATTATTTGAGATTCCTAAAACCATGAGCGAGGATCGTTCACATCAAATTTTTAATTAATTTATTTAATATCATATGAAATGAATAATTATGATTATGATATTTCTTCTATGTGAATATTGATCATCAGGAAATACACTTTTGTATTTCCTTCATTATGTTGTGAGGATCCAATGTTAGAATCCATCTAGTGGTGATTTTCACATTCTCTTTTTCTCTCCATGAAATTTCAATCCATATCTGGGTTCTAGAAAGGTGAATTAATTATAATTAATTGTAAGGGTTGATCACTTTCACTTTGTTCTTGAAGGAATATATCATTCATTTCACATTCTTAAGAGAGGGAGAGAGAGAGAACGGGGAGTTTAATGATAATTTTTTGTATAAAAAAATTATCTATTTTGATAGCATCGATCGATTTTTAATCCCCCAAACAATAGACATAACCATCTATTTATATAGATTGGGTTTATGATAAAATTACTATTTAATTTCATGTTAGCCCTTAAATAATATAATAAAATTTCATTAAACCCATGACACATGATATTATTATTATTGTTATTATTCTGGTGCATTCCAACTTTTGAAACAACAAATATTATTTAACTATATTGTTATTTAATATTTGTCACCATAAATGGTCTTGGTCCATTGAAACTCCTCTATAACTTATTTAATACTTGAATAAATATTTATTATAAATAATTCATCTATCAATAAATATTTTCGATCTATAAAATGTGATCAAAATTATCTCTCATTCTTGAGAATAATATTTTTTCAACTAATCGAATTCAAATTGAATTTAATATAGATCATATATAACACTTAGTGTATAAGACTAAAGTATTATTTTTCATTATCATTAGGTGTTCTTGTATATAGTCTAACAATACTATCTATAAATTGGTCAAGTAACCAAATATAAAGAACATGATGTCATAATGATGAAAACCACATACAAATTCTCACTCTATAATATGATACCTTTTTGAAATATCTCATAAAGCAGGTTGAACATATGTGCCACCAACATTTTTGATCGATATTTTGTTCTCTTTATATCATAAATAAAAACATAATTTAACCTTGGTAATGGAATTTAATGTGATGGTTCTATTCTATTCAACGGGTTTAGATACCATCTTCCATAAATTGAAAGGGAAAAATCATTCCACAACATATCCATTAAGGACATGTGATTCATGACATTCCAAATAGACTATCCTCTTCGTGAACATATGTCATCAATGTTTTCATTAGATAACATAAGTGAGAGATTTATGACATGAATTAATAATAATCTTAAACTATATGTACCATTACGCATGCTCGTAGATCAGAATATCTGATGAAACAAAAACATAAATAATTCCTACTGGTTGGTCTATTCACATAATCTCCCATCCTTGAGATTACCAAGTACAAACTTCATGAGATGATGCCTCATCCTCTTATGAGTTATCATACCTGATAGTTTACGTACTATGTATCCCAACATTATATGTTATCTAACTGGAGAAAATTATTTAAGAATGTCTTCTTACCAATTAATGGTTATGATTTTATCATGTTATTTCTATGAACATATCAATTTAATGTATACTCTAGGACATTACTATTTTAAATTCATGAATAAAAATGAACAATATGTAAGAAGAAGTTTCATTGATATGAAATACATCTAATATACATGTAATTAAAGTAAAAACAAATCATCAATGGACATTGACTCAGTCATTTCACACGGTTAGCTCAACCATGAAACCTACATAGGATAATTGTTTAGGAAACTTGTGTTTATTTAGTAGAGACGCCATAGTAAGATCATTTCTTGGTAAAATATGTGCATAAATCATGTGTGACACCCAGAGAATTATTATTTTTTCATTATTTTCAACTTTCCCCTTAATTTATTTTAGGTATTTTATTCCCTCATCCAACCTTCTCTCTAACTTGGCATTACAGGCCCACCCATATGTCCACACACACCTCCCTCTACTGGGACTCCTTCTCTATCGCTCTCTTATACAAGGGTCCTTAAGAATCAAGGTCAATCCTTTAATATATAGTCTATGATCCTCCTTTTCTTCTCTTTCATTGTGATTTCCATCTCCATGTCACCCCTCTCATTCAGTTGAAACCTATGTCAACAACTTTTACAATATTTTTTGGGATTTTTTTTCATTTTCAGGTTATGAAATGGGTCTCTTGGGTAGCCTTATAGTGAATTTGGGAATCCATAAAAGAATAAGAAGTGTTTCAGATCATTTTGGTTCATCCACATTTATTTTTGAGGTTGATATCACAATGGGACCCCCTTATATTACATATTATACATTTATTATGATATTTTCAATACCTGTTTATAAATTTAAAAATCATATGATATGTTAGGTTATAGTTAATTTTTTTATAGCATGGTGTGGGCCTTATCTGTATGTCAAGTGCATGTGAGAATTCTCACGTGGCTCTTCAAAAACATTTCAAGTAATTTAAAATTATTTCCCATGGATTATAATGATTGTGGGGAGCCTTAAAGTTTATTTATTTTTAAAATGGTTTAAATACATGGAATAGACCTTAGTTTCATGAAAAATGTGGGATTAACAGATTTTTTGTCTTTTATTAAGGTATTTAAATAACATAGAAATATTTTTGAATTATATCTCCTTTTTTAAAAGGTATTGATTTATTTTGACGACTTTTTTATATAAATTTTGGAGTTTACCCGATTTTGAAATTATTTTGAGACCATGGTTCTTAGAGTTTATTGAAATTTCTTCTAAAAATAGATTTTTTTTTTCATAAAAAGGGTTTTTCACACCATTGGATTTCATTAAAGGTGGATCATTTTTTTAAAATTGTATTTTTCTAAAAGAGTTGGATTTCCGATTAGATTTCAAAGTGTGGTGTGTTAATTTGGATTTCAAAGAATTTTAAGAAAGTTGATTTAAAAATGTGATGTTGGGAAAATACTTCAAGTTTACATTCATCATGTTTTGGATTATTTCATTTAAATTTGTATTTGAAATGTGATTTAAAATGTCTTTAAGAATTTTGAATGTGGCTTGGCTTTCAGAGATGTCTGTTTTAAAGGACTAATTGACAGTTTTATGGATTTCATAAAAAAGGTTGTGACCCTATCTGATCCCTTGTTGTTTACCTTTCCTATTAGGGATTGTGATCCCACGAAAGATTCTTTATATTCACATTCATCTTATAAATCATAGGCATGCATATTTTTTAGGATTCATCTTGTGAGGGTGAAGACGGTGGGGTGTGAGTGATTATTGAGTGTTTTATATTTGATTCATGTGATTCATAATTTCCGACATCATTAATTGAATTTAAATGGTATTACTAGGATATAGTAAATGACCTAGGTGGGTGAAAATATTAGTGGAGATTAGGGATTGACTAAGGAGTGTTTCTGGGAAGCATTGGGATAGTTAGACCACAAGGGGAAGTCAGATTTTATGCTAGAAATCCTATAATTCTAGAAGATGAAGGAATTACGGGGAAATTTATTTCCAGTTAATTCAATGGGACTAATAATGATATTATAGGTTTAGTAGTGACATACTTGGTTCCATGTTAATAGTTTAGGTCTTTTATTATAATATCCTAATAATGGTGGCCATAATTCTAGATATAATTTATTCACCTTAGGGGATTTCATTTTATGATTTTATTTTATTATCTTAGTTTGATTGATTATATTGGAACCATTACTTGATTGTTTTTACTTCATGTTGTGTTCCTTGGTATAGTTTATGGGTAAAAGTGTGTGTCATTTAGATTACGTTAAAATGTGATTTTTTTATAATTTTTTAAAATTATGATTTATAAAAGATAAATGTTTTGGGTATTTTATAATGAGTTTTAAATACATTTGATTTCCTTGGAATTATTTATGAAATTGATATCTTCGTGAGAAGTTGGGAAATGGGAAATATATTTTTTGGTTTATTTTCTTCAATTTAATTTCTTAATTGAAAATTATTAATAATCCTTATTGTTATTTTATAAAAGGATAATTGTTTTAAAATGTGTGTGGATTGGTTTAATAAATGATGTAAAAACCAACTTTATACCATATATGTAAAACTTTAATTTTATAAAAGTTTTTACTAAATATATTCTATAATTTTAGTTGGTTGTACTGGCATATTATGTGACTTTATGATCACACCTATTTTTTCTAAGTTTCATGTTCTTTGTTTCCTTTTGGACCAATCATTTGGATTTAATTATTTGTTCTATGGCTTTTTTATTGGTCATATATTTATTTCATTGAACAATAAAGACATATCGCTTTTTATACATGGAGGGTTATTATATTACTATATGAATAATGTAACAGCCCAAGATTTTATAAAAAAATATTCTTTTTAATTTTATTAATGTCTTGTGTTGTACGCTACACCAAAAGGAGCTTGCACAACACACATCCTTGACTTGTCTTGCATTACACGCAATCGCGACCTTCCTCGATAGCGTGTGTAGTACGCAATATCGAGTTTCACTAAACAACGATATGCTATAAAAATATTATTAAAACTAGCCGTTATGAATAGTAATAACCACTTTTTGAAATCCAGTAAATCTTATTTTTCAAAATGAACTTTATTTTTGGATTCGGAGTATCGAATTTAGCCTAAGGTGAAATTTTGGTACTTTTCGGATAACTTTCATATTCTGATGAATAGTGAAAATTACTAAATTATAATTAAAAACAACTTTTTTAATCGAAATAATTAATAGTGATAAATCATTAATTTGAGTGGTTTTAAAGTATATTTAGAATATATTTTTACAATTTAATACAATGTTGGTCATTGGATGTAATTTCACATTTAAACTAGACATAAACAAGTGTCAATCTTTTGATAGATATTGTTTCTTAAAAACACGCTATTTGTTTTAACAGCGGGATTTAATTATAAAATTAATTAATGCAACTTTTATGTTATGAATTTGGTAAAATAGACTTCATTTTTGAATTCGGAATATGAAATATAGATTGGGATGAAATTTTGGCATTGTTCTGAAAAACATCAATTTTTGATGAATAGTGAAACCACTAAGTGGTAGGTTAAAAACTGAATTTTGCATAAAACTTAATTTTACCGCTTCTGTGAATGGAATTTCGAAAATCCGAGAGACACGGTTAATATCAAGGACTAAAATGTGGTTCAATGAGATGAAAATAATTTTTGGTGAATAGTAACTTTTTACTTTTTTTTACCACGGTTAATAGTAAATAGGGTAACTAAGGGTAAATATGATATTAATATTACCCTAACACATGTCCTAATTCTATTGGACAAGTGTAATTCGACCAAAAACAAACTTAGGAATAAAATATGACCATTTAGGCCCACTTGGATTAGATTAGGACATTTATTATTAATTTATTTAAAGAAGGGTTAAAATAGTTAAAATCAAAGTTTAATAAGTAAATCATTTTTAATATGGGGTTATACATAAGATAAATTCGATTGTAAATATTCATTAGAAAGCTACAAAGATTTCCTACATGATGGTATTTTATTTGTAATTTTTAGACATCAAATAATTTAATTTATTTATGACACAAAGATGATGCAGTAATTATCTTATTAATGAAATATTCACATAATTGATAATATAAATACCAAAATAAATGTAATTTAAGACTTTTTATGAATTCCACTAATTTTCTAGGTTACTATGATATATTAATGTTTATTTAATCAACTTGGTTTGAACATTTAATTCTGTTATGACTTTCACAAAAATCATGTATCAAATAGTGTCAAAATTGACACAAAATAGTTTTTAAATCAAATATTATATTATTAATTGTTATTTTATTCCTAAAAATCTACGGTTCAGCCAAATGACTTAGATAAGGATATATATATTAATAATAAACAATTTGGGGTTCGTTTGGCATGTTATAGTAAGTGTATTAACCATATAGTGAAAGAAAACAAAAAGACATGGTAAAAGTTAAATTATTTAACTTAGAGTTAAATCTAATTGAT
This sequence comes from Viscum album, assembly GCA_963277665.1. Taxonomy (NCBI): domain Eukaryota; kingdom Viridiplantae; phylum Streptophyta; class Magnoliopsida; order Santalales; family Viscaceae; genus Viscum; species Viscum album. Next base: position 212,640,445 of record OY728119.1, on the reverse strand, counting down.
AAGGTTAAAATAATAACCTAAACTTGTCTAAATTCTATTGGTTGATAGGATTTTGACCCATACTTACTTTATCTTCGAAATAAGACCCTTTGAAACCATTATAAACCGATTTTGACTTTAATATAAAATAATATTTTGAGATATTCCTAAGGTGCCCCTCTCCTCCCCTATAAAAAGACACCTCTTCCCCCTCCTCCTCACACCAATTTGAGCACTCAAGATCGGCCAACCCCTGCCAAAATCTCTTCTCCACTTCCCTAGAAACATCATAGAGGTCTTGGTCTTCCTCAAAGACCAATTCTAGTGCCCTAAGAAGAGGTCTCAAAGAGGCACTTCAAAGAAGAGGTAATTACCGTTACCAATTCTTTCATCTTTATTTCTTCTTCCACTTCTTCTTCTTAGGTTGTTTCATTATGAAGTAATAACATCAGTATCACTCATATAATGATATGTTATTATAAGTATGAAACAACCCTATTTCACCATCTATCCATCCTACGGAAAAAGAAATCACCGCGCGTGCGTACGTACGGAATACCGTCTCCACGCCGTGGTGTAATCTATTTTCCACCACCACCTTACATGGATGGGTATAATGGTGTAAAGAATAACTATACATAGTTATTACAACATCATATTGATTCTGATATATTGTATAATCCACTCCAATTCAATTCAATATTTATAGAAATGATATCATCGCTCGTGCGTACGTACGGACTACCGTCTCCACGACGCGATGAGATTCATTCTCCATGTTAACCATTTAAGAATGATTATAAAGTATATATAAGAAATAATAATGAAATATATGACATTATAAAGCTACTGGATTTATGTATATATATATATATATATGTATGTCATCTACTTACTTCCATTTCAAGACAATAAGGAAAGGAAAACAGCGTTCATGTGTACGTACGGACTACCGTCTCCATGAAGGGTGTTTTTCATTTTATTTATCTACCTATTATATATATATATATACTGAATATATATGATATATAAATCATATTTTATATTCTGGAAGTAAGTAAATCATGATATAAGTAATAATGATGTCAAGAACAACAAGTCAAAACACCTACGATAAATGAAACGATTTTACCCAAAACGCTTCTTTAACATGGAATTTACAAAAGAACGGGTAATATAATGTCATAAGTGAACCATATATGATATCATAACAATGAATATGATTCTGTAATAAGTCAATAACATTATTTAAACCATTATACAGGAGCTTCGGACACGAACAAAGCAAATCGGACCTAAGGTAAGGGAAATATCACAATCTCATTTTTATCCGAGATTGTTTATTCGTAAGTATTTACTGGGGTGTATTTTATCATCCACATCCATGTTCCCTCAATATGAAATATTGTTTCCATCCACTTGCAATAGTTTAAATCCAATTTTACCCTTAGGTGAGTTTTTAGAAAAGAATATGAAAGGAATCTTTTGTCGTTTTTCCGTACGAGGTACTTTTTGACTTTTCCGACAAAAGTACGAAGAATGTTTTTTTTAACTTATACGGCACGAACGGATTTATACTATTTTATAAAGCCTTATTTTCATGAAGCTTACTCTAAAATATTTCATGACTATTTTCAATAAAATCTCTTTATTTTAAAAATTTCATGATGTTTTGGGAAAAGAAATTGATTTTGAAGAAGAAAGGATATTTTCCTCAAGAATTAATTTCAAGTGTTTTATCAGAATTATTTTCCATCTAAGATAATAAAGGGTTCTGTTTCTATCCATATTTTTACATTGATTTGACTATGTTGTGATGGAATTATGTTTATGAATTCCTTTATCTTATATGAATGGTTTTATGATGTCATGTTGTTTAAGAATCCCATTTTTATTACATGGGTTATGCTATGATGTATGGTTTATGATTTTGTGGCACACATAAGAATGGTATCATTATGAGATGGGTGGGACCTATATCTCCCTCCAATGCATTGGGTAAAGATTTCATATCTCATGAGATAGACATGGCTGGAATGGTAGGTTATACCGGTTCAGTGAAACAGGACTGAAACGAGGATTACTCGATTCAGAAAGGGACTTTGTCCACTAAGATAGTCTTGGCAATGAGTCTTGACTAACAAGAAATGATTCTCTATGATTATGTGTGTATGCCACAATGAGTAATGTTTTAAGTAAGGGTTTCATTTTCACTACTATGATTTATCCCATGTTATGAAATTATGCTCTCTTTTGCAGGTTAAGATTTCCAAAAATGTTATGTTCTTATGAAAATTATGTGATTGATATTTCTTTTGTTTACCCTTATTGAGCATTTGAGCTCACCCTTTTATGTTTTCATTTCCCCAGGATATAAAGAAAGGTTTTAGGTAAAAAAAAAAGAAGATCTTTGTGGGAGATTTTGAAGATCTTTCACCAGGATTAGAAGATTACGTTCCGAGTTTCCAAAGACACTAAACTATTACGATCCTTGTGTGTGTATTTTTGTTATGTACTAAGTATTCCGCAAATGTAATGTAATGTCCATGTACGATAAGCTTCGGGTCTCTACAGTTGGTATCAGAGGAAAGGTTTAGTCAACCTTTGGAAACTAGGATGCGAAAACGTTAGTGAGATACCTAGAGATATTTCTAAGGTATGTCTAGGGATGTCCCTAAGGATAAGTATACGTATAAGATACAGTCCTAGAACTACGGTAACGATCATAGAATTTAACCTAAGAAGTTAGATATTGAGGATACTTCCCCTTTACTAGATTGGTTTCTCTAGCATGATTTTTGCCTCTCACACTATTCTTTATGGGTTTTAGACGATGGCTAGAACCCGAAGGAACCGTGTTGATCAATGCAATGGACAATGCAATGATTGCCCTCCTGAACAAACAAATGTTATGGGAGATGGAGTGCAAAATCTTATTGCTATACTTACACAAGCTATGAATCATTCTGGACTTCCAAATGAGCAGAGAAGGGAACAATATTCTATTGAGTCCTTCATGAGGAAACGTCCACCTTCTTTCAGTGGGTCTACTGATCCATTAGTTGCTGAACAATGGATTAGTACTACTGAAAAGATATTTTCAGTTCTTCAATGTTCTGAACATGATAAAGTCATCTTAGCAGTATATCGTTTGGAAGGTGAAGCTGATCAATGGTGGAATCTTATCAAGAATACGAGGCCAAGAGATGAAATTGAGTCCATGGAATGGGACGAGTTCAAGAACTTGTTTTTCAGTAAGTACTTCCCTCGTATTCTTCGAACAAAGATGGAGAAAGAGTTTCTTGAACTGAAGCAAAGGGATGATGAATATGTTGGTACCTATGAAGCAAATTTTACAAGACTTGCAAGGTATGCTTCTGGAATTATCATCCAACCTGAAAGTAAAGTTGATCGATTTTTCAGTGGCTTAAAACCAAGTCTTCGAAGGGCATTAGCTATAAGAGACTTCAGTAGCTATGAAGAAATTATGCGTTGTGCTATCAAGGTAGAAATGGAAGTTGGTGTTACATATCCATCTCATGGTTTTGACAAGAAACGAAAGATGGAGTTCAAGGAGAAATCCCAGAATAATGGTAAAAAGAAGATGAATGTTTCCTTATGCACAAAGTGTGGAAAGAAGCATGGTGGAGATTGTCTTAAAGGGACTAGAAAATGTTTTAAGTGTGGAAAAGAAGGTCATCGAGCAGCTGAGTGTCGAAGTAATGGAAAAAGGTTTTCTAATGATGTGAATAAATCAAACACTGTAGAGAACGCACTACCAACACTTCAATGCTTCAAGTGCAAAGAAATGGGGCATTATGCTAATAATTGCCCTAATCCAAGGGTTAGTGATGATCAACATGAGCAACCACTTAAGGCAAAGGACAAAGGGAAGTCACATGCGATCACTATTGGCGATGTTGAATATGACAATGATGTGGTGGAATGATTAAGTGTTTATGTAATGGGATTCCAAAATAATGTTTTATCATGGAGTATTGGAATATTTATGTATTGGTCTAATGTGGTATTCAAAGTGATTGAGATATTATGCGCATAATGAAGGGAAAATGAGAAAAATAATTGTTTAACAGTATTCATGAGCTCATGATTGATATAAGGACTAAGTGATATCATGGTTTGAGTATATAGAATTTTGAGGATTTTGGTATGTGGAAAGTGTTAACTTTTAACTGCACTCATGTTTTCACTAAGGTATTCAAGAGAATACACGATTAAGGACTTTGAATGTTTGGAATGTGACCAACAAGACAAATCTTATGATATGTGGGGATCAACGACAGTATTAAATCTCTGGTAATCGATGTCACTATATTATGAGAGTGGACTGCAGTATTATGTATAAGCCTAAAGATTAGACTGGATTATGTTGGACATAAGTTAGTATTGTTTAAGGATAGAAGATTTTCGATATTAATGATGGGATGTTATAGTAACGTAGTTTTAGAAAAAGGGACAACCTACAGGACGGGCGACAACCCATCGCTTCGGACAAGGCTGTAGGAATCGAACCCACAACCGAAGTGCGACTGGCCTTTATCGCCTACCACTAGCCTACAGGAAGTCCATGTTTAGTAGAAACTAGTTTTATTATATTAAGCAGTATGATATATGAAGTATAAGTCCATATGTGATTAATCTCACTATAGATCGACTTATGTATATAATTTTGCTAACCTTTTGTTTGAAACAGATGGAATGACCCGTCATTCTATCACATGATCTGCTAACACTTCACAAATAACAAATTCAACTTCATTTATTTAAGATATGAAGTGGAAATTGTTAAAGGCACGAACAACAGTGAGATTGTACCAAAATAAAGTAAGTATTTATTATAATTCAAATTCTTTAACTTTAGGGAAATGATCTTGAAAACCAAAAATGTTGTCCTAGTTCTCTTATACCTGATGAATCAGATGGTACCTTATATCATCACAAATATATGGATTTGTGATTACTGGCTTTTCCATAGCCATGTTCTCTACCACTCTCCATCAGAACATGATGCTTAGATTTCTCTTCCATATCCATATTTTCACCTATGTGGAAACCCAGTGATTAGTTTATTTGGGTAATCGTTACATTTCATACTTTAGTTTTTAAAGCCAAGTTTTGGTATTCCCTTTTACTATGTGGGTTTCTATTAAAGAAACTTTCAAATAGTAAACCATTTATAACCCCGACGAATTTCGAGGGCGAAATTCATTTTAAGGGGGGTAGAATGTAACAGCCCAAGATTTTATAAAAAAATATTCTTTTTAATTTTATTAATGTCTTGTGTTGTACGCTACACCAAAAGGAGCTTGCACAACACACATCCTTGACTTGTCTTGCATTACACGCAATCGCGACCTTCCTCGATAGCGTGTGTAGTACGCAATATCGAGTTTCACTAAACAACGATATGCTATAAAAATATTATTAAAACTAGCCGTTATGAATAGTAATAACCACTTTTTGAAATCCAGTAAATCTTATTTTTCAAAATGAACTTTATTTTTGGATTCGGAGTATCGAATTTAGCCTAAGGTGAAATTTTGGTACTTTTCGGATAACTTTCATATTCTGATGAATAGTGAAAATTACTAAATTATAATTAAAAACAACTTTTTTAATCGAAATAATTAATAGTGATAAATCATTAATTTGAGTGGTTTTAAAGTATATTTAGAATATATTTTTACAATTTAATACAATGTTGGTCATTGGACGTAATTTCACATTTAAACTAGACATAAACAAGTGTCAATCTTTTGATAGATATTGTTTCTTAAAAACACGCTATTTGTTTTAACAGCGGGATTTAATTATAAAATTAATTAATGCAACTTTTATGTTATGAATTTGGTAAAATAGACTTCATTTTTGAATTCGGAATATGAAATATAGCTTGGGATGAAATTTTGGCATTGTTCTGAAAAACATCAATTTTTGATGAATAGTGAAACCACTAAGTGGTAGGTTAAAAACCGAATTTTGCATAAAACTTAATTTTACCGCTTCTGTGAATGAAATTTCGAAAATCCGAGAGACACGGTTAATATCAAGGACTAAAATGTGGTTCAATGAGATGAAAATAATTTTTGGTGAATAGTAACTTTTTACTTTTTTTTACCACGGTTAATAGTAAATAGGGTAACTAAGGGTAAATATGATATTAATATTACCCTAACACATGTCCTAATTCTATTGGACAAGTGTAATTCGACCAAAAACAAACTTAGGAATAAAATATGACCATTTAGGCCCACTTGGATTAGATTAGGACATTTATTATTAATTTATTTAAAGAAGGGTTAAAATAGTTAAAATCAAAGTTTAATAAGTAAATCATTTTTAATATGGGGTTATACAGACGATAAATTCGATTTTAAATATTCATTAGAAAGCTAAAACGATTTCCTACATGATGGTATTTTATTTGTAATTTTTAGACATCAAATAATTTAATTTAGTTATGACACAAAGATGATGCAGTAATTATCTTATTAATGAAATATTCACATAATTGATAATATAAATACCAAAATAAATGTAATTTAAGACTTTTTATGAATTCCACTAATTTTCTAGGTTACTATGATATATTAATGTTGATTTAATCAACTTGGTTCGAACATTTAATTCTGTTATGACTTTCACAAAAATCATGTATCAAATAGTGTCAAAATTGACACAAAATAGTTTTTAAATCAAATATTATATTATTAATTGTTATTTTATTCCTAAAAATCTAAGGTTCGGCCAAATGACTTAGATAAGGATATATATATTAATAATAAACAATTTGGGGTTCGTTTGGCATGTTATAGTAAGTGTATTAACCATATAGTGAAAGAAAACAAAAAGACATGGTAAAAGTTAAATTATTTAACTTAGAGTTAAATCTAATTGATAAGGTTAAAATAATATCCTAAACTTGTCTAAATTCTATTGGTTGATAGGATTGCGACCCATCCTTACTTTAGCTTCGAAATAAGACCCTTTGAAACCATTATAAACCGATTTTGACTTTAATATAAAATAATAGTTTGAGATATTCCTAAGGTGCCCCTCTCCTCCCCTATAAAAGGACACCTCCCCCCCCTCCTCCTCACACCAATTTGAGCACTCAAGCTCGGCCAAACCCTGCCAAAATCTCTTCTCCACTTCCCTAGCAACATCCTAGAGGTTCTGGTCTTCCTCAAAGACCAATTCTAGTGCCCTAAGAAGAGGTCTCAAAGAGGCACTTCAAAGAAGAGGTAATTACCGTTACCAATTCTTTCATCATTATTTCTTCTTCCACTTCTTCTTCTTAGGTTGTTTCATTATGAAGTAATAACATCAGTATCACTCATATACTGATATGTTATTATAAGTATGAAACAACCCTATTTCACCATCTATCCATCCTACGGAAAAAGAAATCACCGCGCGTGCGTACGTACGGAATACCGTCTCCACGCCGTGGTGTAATCTATTTTCCACCACCACCTTACATGGATGGGTATAATGGTGTAAAGAATAACTATACATAGTTATTACAACATCATATTGATTCTGATATATTGTATAATCCACTCCAATTCAATTCAATATTTATAGAAATGATATCATCGCTCGTGCGTACGTACGGACTACCGTCTCCACGACGCGATGAGATTCATTCTCCATGTTAACCATTTAAGAATGATTATAAAGTATATATAAGAAATAATAATGAAATATATGACATTATAAAGCTACTGGATTTATGTATATATATATATATGTATTTCATCTACTTACTTCCATTTCAAGACAATAAGGAAAGGAAAACAGCGTTCATGTGTACGTACGGACTACCGTCTCCATGAACGGTGTTTTTCATTTTATTTATCTACCTATTATATATATATATATACTGAATATATATGATATATAAATCATATTTTATATTCTGGAAGTAAGTAAATCAAGATATAAGTAATAATGATGTCAAGAACAACAAGTCAAAACACCTACGATAAATGAAACGATTTTACCCAAAACGCTTCTTTAACATGGAATTTACAAAAGAACGGGTAATATAATGTCATAAGTGAACCATATATGATATCATAACAATGAATATGATTCTGTAATAAGTCAATAACATTATTTAAACCATTATACAGGAGCTTCGGACACGAACAAAGCAAATCAGACCTAAGGTAAGGGAAATATCACAATCTCATTTTTATCCGAGATTGTTTATTCGTAAGTATTTACTGGGGTGTATTTTATCATCCACATCCATGTTCCATCAATATGAAATATTGTTTCCATCCACTTGCAATAGTTTAAATCCAATTTTACCCTTAGGTGAGTTTTTAGAAAAGAATATGAAAGGAATCTTTTGTCGTTTTTCCGTACGAGGTACTTTTTGACTTTTCCGACAAAAGTACGAAGAATGTTTTTTTTAACTTATACGGCACGAACGGATTTATACTATTTTATAAAGCCTTATTTTCATGAAGCTTCCTCTAAAAGATTTCATGACTATTTTCAATAAAATCTCTTTCTTTTAAAAATTTCATGATGTTTTGGGAAAAGAAATTGATTTTGAAGAAGAAAGGATATTTTCCTCAAGAATTAATTTCAAGTGTTTTATCAGAGTTATTTTCCATCTAAGATAATAAAGGGTTCTGTTTCTATCCATATTTTTACATTGATTTGAATATGTTGTGATGGAATTATGTTTATGAATTCCTTTATCTTATATGAATGGTTTTATGATGTCATGTTGTTTAAGAATCCCATTTTTATTACATGGGTTATGCTATGATGTATGGTTTATGATTTTGTGGCACACATAAGAATGGTATCATTATGAGATGGGTGGGACCTATATCTCCCTCCAATGCATTGGGTAAAGATTTCATATCTCATGAGATAGACATGGCTGGAATGGTAGGTTATACCGGTTCAGTGAAACAGGACTGAAACGAGGATTACTCGATTCAGAAAGGGACTTTGTCCACTAAGATAGTCTTGGCAATGAGTCTTGACTAACAAGAAATGATTCTCTATGATTATGTGTGTATGCCACAATGAGTAATGTTTTAAGTAAGGGTTTCATTTTCACTACTATGATTTATCCCATGTTATGAAATTATGCTCTCTTTTGCAGGTTAAGATTTCCAAAAATGTTATGTTCTTATGAAAATTATGTGATTGATATTTCTTTTGTTTACCCTTACTGAGCATTTGAGCTCACCCTTTTATGTTTTCTTTTCCCCAGGATATAAAGAAAGGTTTTAGGTAAAAAAAAAAGAAGATATTTGTGGGAGATTTTGAAGATCTTTCACCAGGATTAGAAGATTACGTTCCGAGTTTCCAAAGACACTAAACTATTACGATCCTTGTGTGTGTATTTTTGTTATGTACTAAGTATTCCGCAAATGTAATGTAATGTCCATGTACGATAAGCTTCGGGTCTCTATAAATAAGATGGAATTAGAGGAGGACACAATTTTCTTTGTAGGTGAGGGAATCTATGGGAGAAAAAGGATTGGTTTCTTTCCATCTAGTACTTCATTATTATATTTCTGTTTATTTTTTTATTATTCATTTCAGTGTGGATGTTCGATATAAAAATGTTTCATTTAAAATTTTTATTAGTTACATGTTATTGATTTAACTATGATTTTTAGGTGAAATAACTATGAAGTGTGTTCATGTTATAACTTACACTTATCTCCCCCACATGGGGATCAAGAACACCCTTTAGGCTAGTGGCATGTTGGTTCAGAAATCTATCAGATGGAAGCTATGGGAAAGTTCATTAAAAGACACAAGATGCATTATTGGTGTCATCCAAAAACCAATTGTGTATGTGTTCATTATCTTATTATGGAATATTTGTTTTCTTTTTTACCTCATGGAAATCGATGAGGGAATAGTTTTTAACCCAATAATACCCCCCCCCCTTAATCCCACTAGTAAAGGAGATACCATCTATAAAACTCAATTAGAATGAAACTGGTTGGAACCATATCAACCATCATCCTTTGTAGAAAATATGATGTTAAAATTTTGTTAATATAATAGAAACATGACATCTCCACCAAAAGAAGAAATAAAAAAATATTCTTTATCATATCTAAATATACACTTCCCTACCAAACAAGAATAGAGCCAGTAACATCTACCTCCCCTAAAATAGTGATTTCCACAAAATCCGGAGCACCTATATAAATTAATTGTTCCATATACTCAATATCCCCTGATTAGTCTAAAAGTATATTCATGTCAACTAGATATTTAATTTTAATTCATTCCTCACTAAAATCAATCTCAAAAGAAATATAATTAGGTGAAAAAACTGAAACACCTAACCTGGTTCTTCTACTTCCAATCATTCTCTATCATACTCGATGGTTTTTAATTAATACATGATGATTGTCTGTGAAAAAAATATGATGATAACCTCTTCAGAAGTGTATTATTTAGACCACCAAACACTTTTTAATTAGTTCTATAAATTGGCTGATACATTATTCATCAGGAATTTTTTTCAATCCAATTTAAATATTCCACAATTCGCATAAAATTTGAAATATCAAACCACCATCTTTCATAACACCATTGGGGACATTATTTATCCTAATCCTTACCTTAAACATTAATCCATCCGATAGATATCATTATTTCACTTGTACATCTATTTTGATCTCATAATCATGGAACACTGCCTACCCATTTTTATTAGGAATAATTTCAACATAGAGAACCACCAAGGATCCACATGTTCTAACTAATCCACTATTATCATTGGGAAATTGGTTTGGGGAATCCTACATCACATTTGGGCTATACTATGGCCCTGATACCACTTGTGAGGAACCTCCCTCTCTAGCTCAAAACTTCAAAGACCAACACATTTTCATTTTCAGGTTACCATCATAAAACCAATTAACGATGGGAGGATTTTCACATCTAATATCATATATCAACCATTATTCCTTGTTGAAACTGATGTGGGTTAGGCTTGAACCCAACACCCCTTGAACATATTATAATTAATGATCATTTTGTAGATGAATTTAAGGAGTGATTCAAATAATCTCTATGACATTGTTCTTAATAGGATGTATCCCATGAGAAGGCGGTCATGATAGATAGTTTCCATTGATTGGGTTCGAGCCTATTGGTGTATCATGAGGAATAACTTGGAGAAATGGGAGGAGAGTACTGAAAACAGTGCGGATGATGAGAGATATAGGTGAAAAATGGTTCAATTGAGGTGGAAATGATCCTTTACCACCATTTATATTTAGGATATTATAATTAATTCTTCTTTATAATGATATTTAATGATTAGTTATTTCCCAAGTCATCATATTTGTTGTGATTGAATTCTGATCCACCATTAGCATTGCGGATGAGGGAATACAAGATTGTGTAGAATAGTGATGAATGCCTAGTTTTATTATTTGTCATCGTGTTCATCTCTATCATATCTTTATGCTCTAGTTCTATTTCACTACTATAAATATAGGTTTCATCGGGGATAGAAATATCCTTAATCAGTGCAAAAAAAAGATGATGTTATATGTTCATTTAAAAGATGTCGAATATTGTCAATGCTTAAAATAGAATTGATAAATTGGCCCTTATTTAGTGATACAATATGATAACTAGGTTCCTTTATCATTTATTTTTTAGTGGTGATAATGTGACCTTTTGGCAACAAAATTCTTATCTAGATAAATGGTAGGATATAGATGTATCCTGCTCAAATCACTTCACACCACATAAAATAAAAATTTCAATTTCAATTAAACATTCATAAAAATTTAAACAACAAAACACATTATTAAAAAAAATATTGGTCTCACTATTAGATTGATAAATACAATTTCCGCAGACATTAAAAAATTTAAAAACACTAATTCTTTGTTGAAATTGTCCCTAGTCCCCCTCTCAAAAGATCCTGATCATGATACTAGTTGACGAAAAACCACCCCAAAATACGAAAAATTGTGCTCTTGTATAAAAAAATTATTATTTTAGTAACACTATAAATAGATAAATTAAAAATTAATATGAATTAAAATATTGGTAAAATAAAACTTTTAAGCTAAAAACATACAAATTAAGGAATAACAAGAACACAACATGTAGTGTTAATGTGTGATTAATTTCTATATGTATTAAATGATTTATGAATAATTTTCCTAAATTATCAAGAAAAAAGTGTATTTTATTGGATATAATTATGTGACATGTGTTATGAACTAAAATGTGAATTTTAAACTAAAAACATACACTTTGAGTCATACCAAGAACATTATATGTCATATTAATATGAGGTTAATTCATATACATTATAAATATGGATTAGTTTACTAATGTATCAATACAATTCGAGTAGATTTTCACAGGTTTAACTATGTGACTTGTTTTTTGAACTAAAATGTCAATTTTAAATAAAAACCTACTCTTTTAGTTATACTGATCACAACATGTGACTGATCGATGTGTGGTAGACTACTATAAGTCAAAAATTATATAAGGAACAGTTTCTTGTTGTATTAGTAAAATTAGAGAATGTTTCATAGGTTTTCAATGAGTGGAACATGTTTTTAACTAAAATTTAATTTTTATACTGAAACCATGAAGTTTGTTTCTTATCGGTCACACCGTGAATCAGATTGATAGGTAACTTTATATTATTCATTACAAATGACTTATGGACCATTTTACTAAATTTTCATGATTATACAAATGTGTTTGATTATTTTGAGTGAATGACTCATGTTTTTATCTAAAATGTAAATTTTAACTAAAAACCAATATTTTGAATCACACTAGTCTGACTGTGTATTGGGTTGACATTGAGCTAATTCCTACTCATCATAAATGATTTTTGGATCATTTATCCAATGTATCAAAATATATTTTATTAGTTTTGAGTATGTCAGGCACCATTTGAACAAAAAATATCATTTTTATATAAAAACTCATACATTGAGTTATACTGGTCACACCATGTGTAGGATTAATGTTTGGTTAATACCTACACATCAAAAATAACACAATGATAATTTTTATAATGTATCGACATATTCCATGTGTTTTATATGTTTTTTCAGTTAGTGGAAAATTATTGTAACTAAAATATCATTTTTAAATTTAAAACACGAACTATGAGTCATACTGATCACATCATATGGAATATTAATTTATTGTTGATTCCTACATGTTAAAAATGACATATTGATTTTTTCTAAAAAGTATCAAGATAATCTGAGCTTGTTTCCAATGTTTTTAGTGACTGAGACATTATTCTAACTAAAATTTCAATTTTTAACTAAAAACACATATTTCAAGCATACCAATAAAACTATGTATTGAATTGAGGTAAGAATAATTCTTATTCATTGAAAATGACTTATGGATTTTTTTTATAAACTATCAAAATAATCATAACATGTTTTCTCAGTTTTTAGTATTTCGTAAGTCTTTTAAAATAAAATGTAATTATAAACTAGAAATGAAATATTTGAGTCTTACTAATCACACCTTGTTTCAGATTGATGTCTGGTAAATTCGTACATGTAAAAAATGACTTAGGAATCACTTTCCTAAAGTATCGACACATTTAAACTTTTATGGATCAATTATTAGTGAGTGATGCATTTTTTTCTAAAATTCAATTTTTTGAGCTAAAATGTAATTTATAAATTGAAAAAAAATACTTTCCATCACATCGATCAAAAACATTTGTAATATTGACATGAAACTAATCCGTACATGATAAAAATGACTTATGGATTTTTTACTAAAGTATTAAGACAATTGAAGAATGTTTGATTGTACTATAGTGACTGACATGTGTTTTTAACTAAAATGTAAATTTTAAACTATTACCACTCATTTTGAGTTATAATGGTCACATTAGGTATTTGATTTAATTTTAACTAACTCCTACGCATCATAAATTACATATGGATCATTAATCTAATGTATTAAAATGATATTAATGTTTTTTATCAGTTTTGAGAATGCCACACATCTTTTTTACTTAAATGACATTTTTAATTTGAAAACAAACATTATGGGTCATACTAGTAATGTTGTGTGTCATATTGAAGTGTAGTTGAATCCTACATTTCAAAAATTACTTATTTATTATTTTAAATAGGTACCATGAAAATATGATATTTTTTCTTTGTTTTCTGTGAGTAACACATGTTTTTAACTAAATTTTCAATTTTAATCTAAAAACACATATTTTGATTCATATCATTTACAATATGATTTTAATTGAGGTAAAACTTATTACTACAGATCAAAGATGAATTATGGATCATTTCTCTAAAGTACTAAATCAATTTGAATGTCTTTTATTAGTCTTGAGAATTCCATGTATTTTTTTAACTTAAATGACATTTCTAAACTAAAACCCCTAATTTTAACTCATATCGATCACACCATGTATTGAATTTAGGTGATGATGATTAATACATGAAAAAATGACTTATAGATCATTTTATTAAGTATCAAAACAATATAAATTTGATTTCATGATTTTGAATAAGACACCCATTTTTTGAACTAAAATGTAAAATTTTAAATAAAAATTACCCAATTTGATTCATATCAGTCACACCATGTGTACCATTAATTTGTGGTTAATTAAGAAATTTCAAAATGAATGAAGGATGGTTTTGTTAAATTATCATGATATTGTGCGTCTTTTTCTAGGTTTTTAGTGAATGAATCACTTTTTGATGAAAATATCATTTTTAAATTGAAAACACAGAGTTTGAGTCATACCAATCACATTGTGTGTCTGATTTTCATTATATGATTCCAACATATCAAAAATGGTTTATGGATATTTTTTATAATGTATCAAGACAATACTATCCTTTTTATTGGATTTTAGTGAGTGACACATGTTTTTAACAAAAATTTAAATTTAAAACCGAATCCACACATTTCATGTCATACTGGTCAAGCCATGTATTGGACTGAAGTACGCCTAATTAACAAAAATAAAAATGAATTATCCTTAAATTAATTACATTATAAAAGAACCATAAATGCATTTTCTTAGTTTTGAATACCCCATGTGTTTTTAACTATTATTTCATTTTAAACTAAAAAGGGGTAATTTTAGTCATATTAGACCTACCATACATCATGTTGTTGTGAAGCTAATTAATGCACATAAAAAATGCCTTAAGGATAATTTTACCTATGTATAATGATAATTCAATTTTTTTCTTCATGTTCAGTGAGTGACAAATATTTTTAACAAAAATTTCATTTTGAAATTGAAAACACTCATTTCAAGTCATAGTAGTCAGAAAATGTATCACATTGAGGCACAAAAATTATTAAAAAAATGACTTATAGGTCATTTCCATAATGTATCAAAACAATATAAATTCATTCTCTTAGTTAATATTTTTCCTTGTTCTTTTTTATGTAAAATGTCATTTGTAAACAAAAACCATACATTTTTCATAATACTGGTCATATTGTGTATTGAATTTAGGTGTGATTGATTCCTACATGTCAAATATCACTTATCGATCATTTTCAAAAATTGTTAAAATGATAAGAATGTGTTTGATCATTTTTTTATTATTTCATTCATCTTTTGAGCTAAAATGATAATTTTGAATAAAAACCATAGATTGGGTCATATCGGTGACACCGAGTGTCAGGTTAATATGATCTTGATTCCTACACATCAAAAATGGACTAAGGATACTTAAATAAAAGTATCAAGACCATCTGACTATTTTAATAGGTTTTAATTGAGTGATACTTGTTTTTAACTAAATTTATTTCTTTTAATTGAAAACATGAAATTTCATTCATACCTATCGCATAATGTTTCTGGATGAAATTTTGTTAATTATTACACATCAGAAATGTATTAAAAATAATTCTAAAAACATTATCTAGCTAGTATGATCATGTATTCTTGGTTTTTATAAAGTGATACACAATTTTTATCAAAATATCATTTTGAAGCAGAAACCACACACTTTGAGTCATTTGTAAATTGAAGACATAAACGACCGAACATATATAGATCAAATAAATAAAAAACTCCCTGAAGGGTAAAAATAGTAATTTTTTAAATCACGAGGTCTTCATATATTATAACACTATGTATTCATCCCATTCATTTTTTTGAAAAAAAAAACTATTACTTCTGTTGAATATTATGATAGTTGATGGTCCTAGTAATACTTGTAAAATATCAATAAATATTGTATTAATAAATATTGTATATTAAATTGTAATTATCATTGGAAATACTTCTTCAAGGATGTTTTTTTCTTAAGGAAATATGATATCTTTAATAAATTTTCAAATGTAATAACAAAAAATATTTTTCATTTGTTTATTTTAACACTGTAGTAAAACTAATAAAAATAAATATATAATTTTTATATATTAGTTTAGAGTGAAATATTATTATATATAACCTAATAATTATACACTTATATAATTCCAAAGTCTTATTGTGCTCATGGATAGTCCTCATTCCATGATTTTTATTATATTTAAACACCACCTTATCATAGAATAATTTTCAATAAATCATAATATAAAATTTAGATGTTGAATTTTATTTGAAAAATGATTCATTTAGTGTTTTTGAAAATGATAAATGTCACTATGTAGGGTTAAATGTTTGGATATTTATGCATTTAATAGAAAAAATAAATATTTTACGTTACCAAATTGATTACAATGGGACACCAATGCTGCCAAAATAAAAAAAATCAATACGTAATGAAAGGAAAAAAATATATTTCATATGATTAAATTATTGAGGTTTACCCATCCAATATTGGTATAAAAAACATTGTATCATTTTTATGTTTTCGTTTTATATTTTGGGTATTTTTTCCATTATTATGAAATATTCCTATTCTTATAATGATCGTTTTTGTGTAGAATGAGAGGAATAATGAGTTCAAAATTCTTTTTAGGGTTTTTCTTTCAAATAGTACTGATATATATGCTAAAAAAATATTAATAGTATTTAGCCGTAATTAACATCGTATATCATCTATCAGACAAAAAAATAATGAAAACACACCTCATCTGTACATTTATTAATTAGACTCATTGCCAAATATTCTTGAGTATCTCATCTACATTATGAAGACGAAGAAAGTCTATAATTTCTTATTTGTAAATTCTTTCATTAAATTCAATTATGGTTGCCTCAAAATCCATGAACGTTGTATCCGCAAAGAACATATAATATTCATAAATATGGAAGTTGATCTAGTGGGAAAATGTATTTTATGAAGGTATTTTTGATTGATTAGTTGATCCTTTATGTTATTATTTTTCAACCTTCTATTCCACCTTCCTTTTCAAAATCTATAATAACGTTCAACAATCCTGGACTAATTTCATTAATTTTCAATGGTTTTAATAAATAAAAAATTAAAAAGTAATACATCCTTGTTGGAATGTATATTTTCAAGATAAAATTGTCATTCTACAAAAGTTACAATAACATGTTCGACCGTGTCAACATACAACTTATCGAGGGTAACATATGACTTGATGATCGGCTCATGAGCTATATAAATCATAAATCTCACTTTATCATTTGGAATTTGTTTCTAGTGTTGAATATATACTAGATATTTTCCATTATATACCTCATAACAAGGCTATGGGAAGGTTCTAGTAACTATAAATAACAATTACTTTTACTTAGTATGATATCAACATTGGAAACGTATCAATGTCTGTCAGATTTTCATTTTATAGAAATAAATATGATAAAATTAGTTACCTCTTATAAGAAAGAAATTTTAGGGGAATGGTTTGCCTAAATTATGAGTAAGGGTATTCATATAGTGGTTATTGTTGTGTTGTTTATTCCTTGATCCCCTCCCATAACATTCTATAATAACTTATACGTCCAATTTAGTATTTCTTCTAGAGAAACTATTCCTGTCTACACCTCATCCATTTTATTATCTTAATCTCACCGTTTATTTCTTTTCTCAAAATATGTTCAGAGTGAAACTCCAAAAAACACACCTCTGTTATACCCATATTATTTTGGCTGCTTTAAGGCCAACATAAGCAGATGTTCACTAGGTACAACTGAAGATGGATCATGTGTCTAAATCGGATAAAATATATAATAAATAAGTAATCATTAATATTTAATACTAATTTTAGGCATAATTGTTTTTTGTTATTTCATAGTTACATATGTTCCCATAATTTTTATGTGATTTCATCTAATGTTTTTGTTGTTTATTAAGACTATCCTCAATACATGGAATGCTAAAGGGGATGAAACTGACTTTCGATGTGGATTAATTAATATACATATAAAAACAGAACATAATTTTGTTGTTTTTTCATTCCACATAAAATAATTAATATTTTTTTATAATACATAACATTTATTCAAGTGATGTGTATCCCATAAATTATTTATGGTAGGGTTATGTCAGTTTTTCTACACATTGCTTATTTTTAGAACTCAGATATTGTTCAATAAATTATCAATTCTTAATAAAAATGATAAATACAATATGTTTTTAGTTAATTTATTACCTATCACAATGTACTAGAAAGTTTTCCTCCTCATTAGGACTAATAAACACACTCCATGTTTTGTAGTTTATCATTCTTGTATGCATCTTTGATGGGTTTGGGATTACTTTCCCTTCAGTATCCATAAGATGATTATTTATAATAATTATATGGAAACCGCTTTGAGCATTTCCAACAATAATTAATTCAAATTTCATTTGATTGGAATCTAGTATCAATGAAATCATAAGGGGATAATGATGTGTAAAAAAAGGTCATTTTAATTTTAGTAATATAATGAAATTATATCATTATGTTACCATAGTATATTATCAAACCATTTCCTTAACCATGGTCACAACATTGTCACTCTTATATACATCAATATATATATTCATTTGGGTGTTGATTCCAATGAAACTAAGGAAAATAGAGTTTTTGGGGTTAATAGGATGGTAACATGCATTCTACTTATCGATAAATTTGATACCTCATCTACTCAACTTAATAATTTATGTTAACTGCATCATGGTATAATGATGCTATTTTTTTAGGAAAAAGTTTTTTCACCTTCTACTATTTCCTGAAATTCAACATCATCCTTATGTTATTCCTATAGATTAGTATCAATTTCAAGTGGAGAAACTTGTTTTTCTTATGCATTAGGACCATAAAAATATTGAGAAACCTATTGTTCCTCTGCATTGGGATCATCAACATGTTAATAAACACATTATTCCTTAGGATTATATGCATTGACTTGTGCCAAATCCAATATCTATATATGTTGTTGACATTTTAATTTAGAATACATAAATATAGTAGTTAACAAAAATAATTTGAACCATATATAAAGTATACAAATCCCCTCATTGTGGTATCCTATGAAATAAAATACCATGATTAAATTATAACCAAAATGAAATTATTGTCACATCACAATGAATGGGCCATCCTCAGTTGAATTAGAATATGAAACCTCAATGGTTTTAGATGATAATAGAAAAATATATCACTTTCATTTTATAGGATCTAGAATATAAAATAGATGTATCATAATGAAATTTCTCATTTCACCTAGATATGTCACACAAGAAGGTTTTCCATAGGGTAAGGTGAAAAAAATGAAACAAGTATCATTTTTAACTGGAGAACAAATAGAATAAAATAAATAAGAATACGATAATTCCACGAGACATACAATTTTAATCCCAAACAACAAAACCATAAAGAGAAAATAGGATATTCCAAAAGTTGATAACTCCATGTCATTTTTTGTCACCCCCAAATATCCCCACTATAAATATGTCAACAACCAAGAGATGTATGTGAGGTAAATTATGCCATTAGCTTTACCTGTATAAAAACACAACATTTACAGACACCTAATGGTAAAATTAGGGTTTCAGAACAAATACTAGGGGATTTCACAAATGTATCTATACAATGTTTAATATCAGGAAATCATTATCTCTAGATTATAAAAATCTTGATTATAAACCATCATTCATAAGATAAAACTTTTTTGTCACCCATCATTTGTTTTTTTTCTGAAAATAATTTCATATTCTCACAATCAAGGTATAAGACAAGTACATGTGAGTAAGCATGAGATAATAAGAAAAAAACATTCATGGATAAACCATAAGGAAAAAAGTGAGTAAAAACCATACAATAAACTATTATGGGTGAAATCAAGAATATATGAAAAGGTACACCATTTGGGATAAAGAAAATGGGAATACATACTCAAACAATTAACGAAAATAATGAACCATTCATCACATGAATTCAACCGATATGGAGTCCTATCATAGTCTATTTATATCAAATGTCTAGTTCTATAACATAGTAAAAGTAACAAGTCCATTTCTAGATGCACCCAAGGTTCCCAATGTTCTACGCATGAAAAACCCCATATGAAAACCATGCTCGCATTTTATAACTTATTAAAAAAGAATTATTTCTTCCATGCTTAAAACACCAGTTTATAATCAAAACCACATTTATGTTATATCACCAAACCTATAGTGTGTACCAAAACATTTTTAATGAAAAAACCCCTTTAATAACATATATATCATGAATAAAAACACCTTGATATCAAATAAAAATTTTATAACTCAACCAAATGATTTTTATAAGTAACTAAAGTAATTAAATAATTAGAACCTTTTTAGAGAGACACTTTCCTCAATGATGCAGAGGAATCGCCAAGTATAAATATACTATATTTTCTATCAATTTTCAAACAAAAAGTGGTTCAAGGTAATTCAAATATATTCTTGGGAATCTATGTTTTGAGAAAAATAGGTGGAAGAAGGACCTGATTCAAGAGGCATTAGATATTTATAGATGGACTGATAGAGAGATGACCAAAACACAGCCCCTTAGACCATGTTGTAGATCCTCCAGACCATATCACAAAGCCCCTATCCACATTAGAATCACCTCTAGTCAACTGATCCCTGAAAACCATGGCATACACCTTACATAAATCCTTCTATCATAGGGTATGGTTATGGTGTCACTGAATACATGACACCACATAACTAGGACACCAGTGAATTGGGATATGTTTTATCCAATATCCACTTTATAGGGATAGCAGATATAGATGAATCAACAAAATCCCAACTATTGGACACCATGCCACATCCTCCAACATCACACTGTAGTGGCCGACTGACCAATGTCATAACCTACCTCGATGGAACTACTATGAAAAAATAGGACGTGGCATAAAAATTATCCCTCTCAGACACTAAACCGTATTCCTCTCTTCTATGCCATGATTATCAAACACATGACATTGCTGATTCCATCCATGGTGCAGCCCCCAATAAAATTCCATGAGAACATCAAATTACCTACAAAATTCTTGAAACATGATGGGGTTATTTTTAAACCTTAAAATAGAGTGTACCAAAACCTATAGGTCATCAAAATTATCCCAACCATGAAATATTTATGTCCCTATTGAAGAAGGGAATGTATAATGGAAAAAATGCACTCATAGATATAGTTTTCAAATATGTTTTCACACTTCTCTTTAACCTAATATACTATTGATTTCATACATCTACACTCTCATTTTATTTTAAGTAATTTTTTAGTTATCTCCAAATTTTTCATTAACTTATAAAATTCCCTATTTTTCTTCTTCTTTCCAAAAACAAGAAAAGAAAATTATAAATTAAAACATTGCATGCAAACTCATTCATTGAAAATATTGGGAGCTATTATACTACATTCATATGGGAAAAAATATTTATAATTATTTCATACAACATCCCTCAAAGTTAATTTTTTATATTGATGGGGATCCTACCCAAGTTTAATAAATACGTTTATGTATACCCATGGATTCAAATCCAGATTTAATACCTTTTAACACTAAAATTGAAAAAAATGTAAGTATAGAGAAATAAAAGTGAGAAATGGTAGATACAGGACTCATTTTTTGACCTTGTTAGTGAATAAAATCAAGAAGACCAACCTGAAATAATGTTGGTTTCTTAAAAAACTACTCAATATTTGTCTTTATCATATGAATAAACTCAATAAAACAATGTGTAATATTTTTATGACCTATGAGTTTATTTACTCATATATTTATTTATTCATCAACTCCATCAGTTCAATGTGTTAGTACTAGGACTATATTTTGTTGATGGAGAGAAAAAAAGTATTTTTTTTATTTCTTAATATGAAAAATAATTTTCATTATTTTAAAATACATCACATATTTAAATTGGATATATAAAATTTCTTACAATACTATAAAATAACCTTGTTTTTATTCATTAAGAATTTGTTCTTTATAATGATTGTTGTTAACTACTACTACATTAAGTTTTTATGTTTTAGTATCATTAAAAATTGAGTCTAAATGTTATGTGACGTTATTTATAATGTCTTATATTTTAAATTTTTTAGAATTTTAAAAGAGGGAAACTTCATTAAAAATGTTTCAACGTCATATGATTTCTACAAAGTAACAATGTTTTTTTCAAAATTATAGGAAATTGAAAAATGAATAAATTTTCTATAAAGTAATAAAATTTTTTAAAAAATAGAATGTAAAACACATACATGGTATCATTGTTTATATATTTTATGTTTTTGTAGAAGATAGATTCTTATTTACATATACATAATTCAAGCTTATGAAAAGAGAATTGATGTTGACATAGATGATGGAATGAGGTTTATGAAAAATAAAATAAATATTATGTAGAAAACAAAAATGATGTTTAGGTATGACAGAATCATGTTTATATAGAAAGAAAAATTGTTTGCATCTAAACCAAAATAACTCATAAAACAATAATTCAAAAAGAATGTCTATCTAAATTCATTCATTCTTAAAGTGTTCATAGCCTCATTGACTCTATGATTCAGAAATAGGAAGAATACAACCAATCACTACATGAAATAAAACATACACACATAGTTATAGAATGAAAGGAAAAATAGAATCACACATGAGAATTAAATGGTGTAGAAAAATATCAGATACCCATGAGAGAATAGTATAATGTATTTAATAAATTAATGTATATGTTATTAATAAAATCTCTACCATCTCACTCAGGGGAAGTCCACGTACAATGATTTCTGATTGTATGTAATAATACTATGGTGAATTATACTTCTGAAGCTGGTCCATCTTTATATTTATATAGGTTTTATCCAAGTACTGTAGTTTTTGTGCCCTCTAAGATTCACAGTTACCTGACCATCGACTAAGGAAAGATCAACTACACTGTTACTATAAAACCTCATGTTTAAAACAAAGTTTTATATTTTTTCAATGTTCCAAAATTGCAATAAAATACATAAATTTCTAAATGTAGAAATATAAGTAGTAAGAATTTTATTTATACCAAGACCAGAATACATATTTAACACACACGAACTTACCCATTAATTCCACTACTATCGATAATAAAACAATAGTAATTCCTCCAAGAAACACAACAATATCGACATGGTAGTTTACATCTTTTGGATATGATATAAGACCAAAGGTTGTATAATGAACAATAGAAAGAATTATAATAATAATAGGAACATATAAAACTATTCCTGAAATAAGTGGTGTGAGAGTTAGAGTATTTTTTTCTTGTGTTTTTGAATGCCCTTAGATATTGATATTTATAATGCTTTTATCCTACTGTTCCAAAAACTGTCCATTAGAACATTTAAATTAAAATTGAAAAATTACATATGATAACCACTGACATATAAATAAAATAAATAAATAAATATAAATATATAGAAACAAAATTTATTTGATTAATATTTTGAAAGAAACAATGATTAAATTTATTCAATAAATTATTGTAAGTGTAAATAATGTTTTAAGAATTAAAATAAATACATTGTGGAATTTATGTAAATATTTCTAATATTGAATTTGTTTATTAGAATTAAGATATTAATATGATAATTATATATATATATATGAGTATTATTTTTAATTTTTAAAATTAATGGAGTATATTATAATATTTTAAAATTAAAAAAATACACATTATTATAAAAAATAAATTTTTTCAAATAATAAATAACATTTTGAAAAGATATATATTTAATAATAATGATAGAAAAGGAAATCCGGGTTTAGGTGTTCATAGACTTGAGGTCTATGTGATGTGATGAAGATCATTGCAACCAGGCTTCAAGAGAAGGGTGATGTGTTTGTAGGTGTTTCAGACGATGAAGCTATGACACGAGGTCGTGAGTGGGAATTGAGGTAGATCAAACTCTGGTTCGTCTGAGGGCATAGTCGTTCGAGGAGTCACATACCAGTGGAAAAAACTATATTTATCATGGTAGGGGTTTCGATTTACATGAGGTAGGATGAATCTTGTTTCTAATAACCAAATATGCATCATTAATGACTGAATGTTAAAAAAATCTGGTCAAAAGTGACATATGTGGACATTCTATTTTTTCCATCTGGAAATCTACATGCTCTAATTCTGAGAACTACATTTGGGATTATTTTATACCTGAAATATTATCTTGTATACTTTGTTAATGTCGTCACCTTATCTATTGGATTTATCTGAAAATTTTATACCTATAATAGTATATTTTTATTGAATGAGTGTTGGTCATATTTATTGATTTTCTCTCATATGATCTGTTGAATTATCTTTTTTTTTCATTCCAATATAAAAAATCCCAATTAAAATGACATTTTATTTTTTTAGGGAATATAAAATAAGTTGCGTTTTCGGATATCTCTAATCTGTGAACCCAGTTGTGCTTAATCATATTCTCTATTTTAAATAATTTATATTTTTTAGCTCTCTATGTGTGTATAAATGGAGTGGGGAAGGAAGTGAGATTTCCGTGATTCCTCTGTGTGTGGTGTTGTTTTGGTTCGGAGAGTTTAATAACACAATTAACAAATAGGAGTAAAGGAATTATGAATTTTGTTAACGGTTTCATTTATTTAAATTATGTTTTATTTTTTCAGTGCTAAGGGAATATTTTTCTAGATAAATTAAATTTTTTAAGATTTACGCATACAAACATGACTTTAGTTTTCAAATTATATAATGTAAGGGAATATAATAGGTTTTCAAATATTTACTTTTATGAAGGAATTTTATTTTCCAAATTGATTTTCAGGGTATTTTTGTTCTTTAAAATCTATTTAATTTCACGTAAGGGATTATTTATGATTTTTTTTTTCTTTAGTCCCACATAATTTTATATTAGGACCTTCGTTTATGTATATCAAAGTTATAATTTCTATTTTTCTTATTTTTCTGAAGGAATATTATTTTTAAAATAAATTCCATGTAATTTCTATTTTTATTTTTTAAGAGATTTCTTAAATTAAATCTTTCAAGATTATGTTTCATTTATCCAAGATACATTTAAATCAAGTTTGGTTTAAGGGATATAATAGTATTTTTGTTTTATGACAAATAATTATTTGTTTAAGTAAGGAATATTATTTATACTCAACATTGATTATTGTTTTCTTTAAATATAAATATACATGTTTGGAGCTCTGAAATGTTTTGATAAGTTTTAGTAAACTATTCTGAAATTTTTAAAATAGATTAATTATTTTTAAATTATGATTTTTTTAATTAAAATTTATTTTGGTAGGGTCATATCTTATAAAATCATTTGAAGAATATATATATATATATGTGTATATATATATATACTTTCATGATTTTCAAGAATATATTTTTTTATATAAATTATTATCCAACTGTTAAATCACATATGATTTTATAAATTAATAATACCATAATTTTATCATGTGTGTGACATATGAAAGATAATATTTTTTCATTACATCGATGATTTTGTTGTCATTTAGACGTTAACATATAAGTATATCCATGAAGAATTAATTAAACTTTACAAAAAACAATTTTTATGGAAATAAAGATGAAATTATATGTGTGTGGATGTTGACTAATCTTCCATTTGATTATGAAAATTCATGTATTATGGGATTTTATCTTTCAAAGTCGAATATTTAATTATAAATATATGAGGCTGTACTATATCCCCAATATTTAAATAATACATAGCCTAAATTCAACCAAGCTATCAAGTTAAATGATCTAAAATCAGGCCACTAACCAACTTGAACATGCAAAGTGTAATGATATTCTCGAAAACCCAAGATCCATGGTTTTCTGATCATGTTGTGAGTATAAATCTGTAGGTTACCACCAACACGGTCCTATACATACCAATATATCCATTATGTACACATTTCATATGCCTAGTTGAATGAATAAATAAACCGAGGAAACATAAATAAATAACCACTATTAATTATCAGGTTCTAAAATTACACTCAAGATTGAATTTACTTGATTTTAGTCCATTATAATTTTTATATGAGAAGATTCCTCTCATCCAAAACCTAGGGGTAGAAGTTCCCAACCTGAGAAAATATATCATTCAAACAATTAGGGGTGTATTTACACCCTATCGAAGAATAAAGTCATATAAAAACATGGGTGTGTATCTTCACCCAGATTGGGGAGAAATTCAACTTTAATATTAGGGGAATGTCCACTCCTTTATATGGAATTACTTCAACAAGAAATTTTGGGGCATATCTCCACCCTTTCAGGGAAGTAAGTAATTCTGAAATTCAGGGTTGTATCCAAATCATGTCAGGGAATCGATTCACATAGTTGTAGAGAGAAATTATAAATCCAATGAGAATATCCAAGGTACAACGTATATCTTAATACATCATTATGGGCAGTGAGTCCCAACAAAATCCTATCTTATAACACATATCAAGGGGGTCATCCCTCTACCTGAAGCAGTATCACAATCTGGGGACTAACTCTCATGTGCACAACGCATTATCATTATATAACCTTATAAGACTTACACCATTGATTCATGTTCTTATTTGATACCCAAAATCATTTATACTCATTTCTAATGGAACCCTTTTTATGGTAAAAATCATTATGTTGCACCATTATGGGTCCCATACTTTGCATCATACCATGGATGCCCTCCTGGTATCCTAGATCATAATCCCAATCTCCTTGGGAATGCCTATCTTTTAGTGGTCATAACACCCCTCAATTTTATCACATTAATGACAAAACCACACAGTATTAATAAGTAAATACTCAATTTCAATCTTATAATGAGATTACACAAGGCTCATCTCACTTTCCAAGCCATCACAAGTAGTCCCCCTTCCCCACTCAAATCCCCCATCATATAGCTAGTGTATAATGACCCTCACATTTCACACATTTACATTACATTAAATTTTAGAAATACATAATACATTAAAAAAACACGCAAATACCGTGTTAGTTTATTGACTTTGGAAATAAGGAAACATAAATAATGGTACATAATTGGGCTATATTATCTCCCTCTAGTTTTTTATTGACAATAACCCTTCTTTGAAACATCAAACATAATACATATCCTTATATCCTGGGTGAATGGAAACATAAAAAACATGGTGAGAATAGATGGCTAGTAAGGGTAAAAAGGGAGATATGAAAACATAATCCTCAGAATAAGGGTATGCGAACATGATCTAGAAAATATAAAATCATACCATACATATAAAATATCATAAATTGTAATCATGGAATAAATATTGGAAGTTTATAAGACATGAGGCATAAGTAAATAAAGAACGTGTGATATGAAATCATATCATAGGAATAAAACATTGAACTGTGGAAAACACATAACCATATAATAAATATTTCTGTAGTATTCAATTCATCACTTCAATGTCCAACTTGGAAGTATGTATTAACATTCCATACAATATTGGTAGTCGTGGTACACTCGCATGGCCATCATAGTTTTTAAGATTCACTCCTATGACTATCTTTGTCCATATCATGAGATGTAAATATTTATCCAATGCATTGGAGGGAGATATATTTCCCACCTATCTCATAATGAAACCGTACATACATGTTCCACAAGAACATAAATCATGTATCATATCATAACCTGTGGAATGATATGGGTTTCATAATTATCATGCAATCACAACATAACCCACATAAAATAAATGGGTTTCATAAATATAACATTTCATCATGGTGAAAAAACTTTATAGAAAGAATAATAATGGAAACATTGAATCATATACCCAGTAAAATAAAAGAAGCATCAAACAATGTTATCTTATATAAAAATTAATTTTGAAATAACTTTTGAAAACAATTCTAGAGGAAAATATCCTTTCTGGTTTGAAAACATATTCTTTACTTGAAAAGTTGTGAAATTTTAAAAGAAATTTATTTCTTCGAAAATAAACTTCTAATATATTAAATAAATATTCTTGGAAATAATGTGTCGTGAAATCATTAAAATCCATTCAATCTGTATAAGTTAAAAAACATTCTTCTACTACATTTGTTGGAAAAGTCAAAAAAATACCTCATTAGGAAAATGAAAAAAATATTCCTTTCAATTTGTTTAATAAAAACTGATACAGGGGTAAAAATTACTTTAAAAAATTTATAATAATGTTCAAAATATTATAGAAAACAATTTTAAGAAACATTGAGATGGATAATAAATATTTCCTAGTAAATACTTACATATAAACAATCCCAAATAATATTAAGATTGTGAAATTAACCCTCACCTTAAGTATGATTCACCTTGTATATATATAAAACTCTTTTATAATGGATTGAATTATTTTGTTAAATTATTCCAAAAACATATTCATAGTACATCATATATGATCATATTATCACTTGTTTTTCATAATAATATTTCATTATTACTCTTATTTCGGGTGTTAACTTCTTCCTTTTATAATACATGTTTTGTTTTATAAGTCCCATTTTATAAGGATATGACATGGTTCTGTAATTTAATGAATAATATCATGTTAATAAATATCCTATATAATAATTATATATAATTATTTTAACATTCATTAATGATGATCATGAATAATGAATCGCATCTTGTCGTGGAGATGGTAGGTTTTATGTACGCACAAGCGATAATATCATTCTGTTAATTGTGAAATGGTATTTAAGTGGATAGAATGTATGTATTTTTATATAATAAATAAAATTTTATAATCATAATATATAATTATTTTTTCCATCACTATACTCATTTATGTAAATTGGTAGTGAAAACAGATTACACCATAGTGTGGAAATGGTAGGTCGTACGTACGCAACATTGGTGATTTCATTTTTCTTGTAGAATTGATAAAAGGTGTAATATGGTTTTTATATAATAATAATTGTATATAATAATATATTATATAATTTAGTTATTAGTTTCTATTTTAATCAACAGATGAAGATGATGTAGAAGAAGAAACACTCTTGAGAGGGTCTGTAAATGAGATTACCCCTTCTTTGGTGAGGCACCTCTAGATCTTCTCTTAGGGAAACTATAGTCGGTATTTTGAGAATAATATCACATAAAAATTGTATAAAGATGTTGGGAGGAGAAATTATAAGGTTTTACTAGAGGAATAAGGCTTATGGTAGTGTGAGGAGTGAGGGAGGAGGTTTCTTTTTATAAGAGAGGGCATGGGTACTCCTGGAAACTATCAAAATAGTAAATTAATATAAATTAATTTTCTATTCTAAATGGTCAAAAACTAATTTATTTTAAATAAAATATTACTATGGGTCTATGAAAAACCACCCAATAAACACTATATAAGTTTTTTATATTTTATCCATTATCTTTTTCTAACCCTTATTTTACCCTCTTAGTGTTTACCATTATATCAAATAATTTACTCTTTTTGTGTTTATATAATCTCAATAATATGGAAAAACTTAAATGAATGAGTCATTTATGAATTTTTTATATGTATCCAAAATATTTGGTTGAATTTTGTATTTTTATGTATTTAAAAACATTTAATATAATTATATTTATTTTAAAATATCATTAGTGTCAATTTTGAAAGTATGCATTAGTTCACTTATTTAGAAACTCATAACAGAACTATAAGTTCAAAAAAAACCCAATAAATTATCACTAACATGTTATATTAATAAAAAAAATCTTGAATGATATTAATTATTTCCAATTATATGTATTTTTATATTTTTAATATCATCTATTTGATTCTGCCATTAATGAATCAATTACTACATCATTATTGTGTCACCATATAATTTAATTATTTCTTTCCTAAAAAATATCAATTAATTACCATGATGTAATTAAATATTTTGTCTTTTTTAATAATAACAATATTTGAACATATGACCTATATAACACCATATTAAAAAATATTTACTTGATTAAACCAGTGGTTTGACAAAAATTTTGTTCTCATTGAATATGATATTATAAATGAATTAAGGTCATCGAATTGGCTAAAAAAGGTCATAAAATGTACCAAAGTATTATTTCTGTCATAAAATTCTCATCCAATTTAATTAGGAAATGTGTTAGGGTAATTTTATAATATTTATAATGTCATTGTTACCTTTAATTTCCTGATTTACCCTTAACAGTGGTAATAAATATTGTTATTAAAGTTACTATTCATAACATCCAAAAATTAAAGTGCCATATTTAGAAAATTTGGAAAATATAATTACAAATATTTAATCAATTTTCCAAAATTAACAACACACAATTGATAGATATTAAATAAAAATTATTCTCATTGGTGGAATGAGGAAATAGGTTTTTAAAGTAAAATTGTTCAAAGGTTCACCAATTCGTTTATATCTAGTTTGAATATTATATTAATTATAATGAAATAAATTGGATTAATTGATAAAAATGATATAATTCTACTTTAAAATAAATAATATGTATAAATTAAAAATATAAATTATTTCAAATAAAACATCGTTTTAAATAAAAAATGCAATATCGTTTTCTCTATTCATCAAAAAATTAAACTTCTAAGAAAAATAGTAAAAATAAACCAGTTGTTAGTTTTCATATTAAAAATTTAAAAATTATATTTATTTTATCAATTTAAATTTCTAATATTTTTAAAAATTAAATTGATTTCTTTTTATAGAAAGACATGTAATGTAGTTTATTTGAGAGAATAGTTTTATAAAACATATAAAGACATTTCCCAGAATTATATTTATTATTACCAAAATCTTTTATTTATATAAAATGATTATAAATAATATTTCAAAAGTAGTAATTACTATTCATAATAATGATCTTAATAGATAATTCATAATCATATTATTTTAATATTTAAAACAATAAAATGTTGTTTCATGGAAACTCAATGTTGTGTGTAATGTACTCCAAGTCAGTGTTGCATGTAAAAAAAGACAAGTTAATGCCATGTAAATGTAATGTTTGATTAAGTAAAATATAATATATTAAGGTAGGTTAATTTATTTTAAAAAATTTCACAAAAAACTCTGGGTGTTACATTCTACCCCACTTAAAATTAATTTGGCCCAAAAAATTCATCAATTTGATACCAAACAAATAAGGATAATTCCACCTCATCATATCCTCAAGTTCCCATGAAGCTTCCTATTACTGGTGATTTCTCCACAATGGTGAAATTTCTCTATACAATCCATAATTTCAACTGTTTTCTCTTCATAGGAGAGAACCTGCTCTAATGGCATGACCAATGATTTTAGTACATGTTAAAGATTTGGTAAGTACCTCCTCATGAGTGATACATGGAACACATCATAGACTTGATAGATATTTTGAGGAAGTTACAAGTGATAGTCTACTATCATGATATGAATAATAATATCAAAGGGACTGATATATCTAGGGTTTATTTTTCTTTTCTTCCTAAATCTAATAACCAACTTCCATAGAGAAATTTATAGAAACACTTTCTCACAAACTTCGTATTCTAGATCACACCAGCGGTTATTAAAATACTTTTCTTCCAACATTATACTATTTTGATATTCTACTGAATGGTTCTAACCTTCTCATCCTTCTATTCAACATTGTTAGGCCCTAATAGATTTATTTCTCCAACTCTATCCTATCACGTTGGAGCCCTATATTTTTTCCCATAGAGATATTCATAAGGAGAAATCTGAATTCTTGGGTGAAAGATATTGTTGTAAGAAAACTAAACTATGGAAAGGTATTGATCCTAGCCACTTTTAAAATCTTATGAACAAGATCTCAACATATCCTCTAGGATTTTAATAATTCTTCCATACTAAACATCTATATGATGATGATATGTACTGTTGAAACTCAATACTATATTGAGTTCTTGTTGAATAATTCTACATGATTACAAGGTAAAATTTCAGTCACGATCAAATAAAATAGAATTTTGCACTCCTCGAAACCTTACCACTTCCATAATTTATGTCCTGGAATGTTAATCAAGAGAGGAGTCTTCTCTAATAGAGATGAAGCATTCTAACAAAGTAATGAAATCGACTACAACCCATATATAATTAAACCATTTTGATGATTTTGGGAGTCCAACAAACTAATCCATAGTTTGGTTCTCCTATTTCTATTATAGTATAGGTAATAGATGCAACATGTCCTTGTATTTTTGTCTTCCATCCTTAACATTTTGTCATACTAAGAACTGATATACAAACTCTCCAATATCTCTCTTCATTCCATCCATCTAGAAGTATTCTTTCATGTCCCTATACATCATCATACTTCTTGGATGAATAGATAATGAAGAGCTATGAGATTCCTCAAATAGGTCCTTATTCAAAAATTATATGACAGAAATACATGCATGGTTCTTGAACCTTCTCATTCGATCATGATCAAGGTTAATCTCAAGAAAATATCTGACCTTATATTGTAGATCTGAATATTCGTTCCACACTTCGTTAATCATCAAAAGCATTGATGGTTGAACATTCAGTTGAGAATGGTAATGTTTCCCCCTTAATTTAGGATTTCGAGGTCCATCCTTTTTAAATCTTGAAATATTAGATCTTTTTTATCCTCATCATATAAAAACTATCATGATCCCTTTGACTCAAATCATTATCCACATTTTTTTCTTTCCTATAGTGGTAATGTTTTTAGTAGTAATAATCCTTTATAAGCTCTAACTATCATCTATAGTTCATGTTGAAAACCTTCTTTGGGAATATATATTTCAGACTTTTATAATCGATACAAATATCACAGTTTTCCCCATAAATAAAATGCCTCTATATCTGTAATGAAAACATTTCCACAGCTAACTCCAAAATACGAGTCAGGTAATTTTTCTCATTAATCTTAAACTATCGTGAGGTAAAATAAATAACCTTATTGTTATATATAATAAAACATCCCAATCCATTCTTTTATGAATCAGTATAGATTTCAAACCATTCCCCACTACAGGTTAATGTAATAACATGTGAGATGATTAAAATTCTATTTAGTTCCTTGAAAATTTCCACACATTCATCCATTCATAGGAATTTGGAACCCTATTGAGTTAACTTGGTTAAGGGATTAGATAGTCATGTGAAATTCTACACAAACCATCAATAATATCTAGCTATACCAAGAAAACTACGAATATTAGTCACAATGGTTTTTCAAGGCCATCATTCAATAGCCTCCATCATTGAAGGATCTACTACTGTACATTATCTTGAGATTATATAACCAAAAAAAGAAAAAAATTCTCCCAAAATTAACACATTGTAATTTTTTCATATATTATATCATTCCTTAGGGTCTTCAATATAAATCTCAAGTGGTCTTCATTCTATTACTTACTATTTTAATAGATAATAATATCAACTATAAAGACTACCAAAAACTAATTGACGTAATATATAAAGACTTTATTCATCAAATCCATGAAGATTGCAGAGGCATTAGTTAGACCTTATGTCATCACAATATACTCGAAGTGTCGATACCTTGTGCAGAATGTTTTTTTGGGTATATCCTCCTTCTTTACCATTAATTTATGATATCTATAATGAAGATAAATCAGGTAAAGGTATCCAGCACTGCGTAGTTTATTAAAAAATTCATCAATACTGGGAAGAGGATACTTGGCCTTGGTTCTGATCTTGTTCAAATCCCAATAATCAATCGAGAGTCACATTGATCCATATTTATTATTCATAAAAATAACCATTCAACCTGAAGGTGACACACTTGGTCGAATTAATCTCTTATCAAGGTTTTCATGGAGTTTTTTCTTTAATTCCTAAAACTAAATTGGCCTCATTCTATAAAGAGTCATTGAAATTAGTGTAGAAAATGGTATGATCACTATAGATAACCCAACCTCACATTTTGGTGGAATAATCAGAAACTATTCTAGAAATACATCTAAAAATCATGAACAATATTTGTATCATCAATTTAAACTATCTCCCTATCCATTTTAGAAAAACAACCCTTCGAAATGGGAATTAATACCCATACACATGATGTAATCTCCATAGGAAGTTCATACTTATTGTCACATTTATAGACAATCATAGGATAGATTGAAACATCAAACATAACTCCCCTTATTTTACAATTGATGTGAGATTTATAGAGAGAAATAAAATATACTCATAAGTTGACTTCAAATTCAACCAGAGGAAGAATGACAAGATTTGAAGGAAACACATTTCCACAAACATCAACCATAGAGGATTCATAGACTTGAGATGAAATCATCATACCATATTGGATTTTCACTACTAACTCTACATCTAATCGTTTGTGTGTAATGGAAACACCAATTTAAAATTCATTATATTTGAAAGAGTGGGTACATCTAGAATAAAATAAGACATTAGTAGTTCTAGAGTGGATGGTAAGTATACCTTTCAACACATCGTTTTCGCATCCCTCATCAAAAATAGTGATCACATTAGATTTACCCAGGTCCCTCGGCTTTAGAGGTTGCTGCCATTGATCATCACCCCCATCCCTTGGGTTTAAGAACTGGTTAGCATAATTCTCATTCTTCTTACAATTGTACAATGAAGAAGTTGAGGTTCATTCTATGTATCTTTCTCTCTATTCAAACAATTAGATGACTTTTTCCAATCACATTGGAAATCAAAATCCTTTATATGATCCTATATTACCTTAAAATATTTATTACATCTCTTAATAGAATTTCCTCCATGATTCTTCCCACACATAGAGCATAGAGATAATGATCCTTTTTTTCTTTTCATGGTTTGTATATTTCCTTTTATACATGTCAACACCATGAGATTAGTTTATCACTCTATCCTCTATTTATACCTCGATTTCACAACATAAAATATATTCGTCAATACAAAAGTCTCTTATGGAAAAGTCCATTCTGAGACTTGTATTTATGCCACTGAAGAACCTATCAATTTTACATTTGGGTTGGATGATAATTACTGAAGTGTACCTCACACAAGTCTCATGAAAATTACATTGCAGGTACCAAAAGATTCATCATCTCTTTGATTCATAAAAAGAAACATTATCTCAGTCTTGGTAATAATAATATAAGAAAAGTACTTATTGAAAAATAAGTTCCTAAACTCTTCTGAATCTATGGATTCAATTTCCTATTACTGACTCGTTTTTTTAATTAAAGTATACCACTTGTTTGCTTCACCTTATAACAGATAAACATCGATAAAAAATTTATTATGCTCCTAACACTGGATAATTTAGAATATAATTTCATTAGTAATGATCCATTGTTCAGAAACAAGTGAATTAGAAGTCCCACCAAAAGAAGGTTGTCTTTTCCTAATGAAAAAATTAACACAATGTTATTCCCTCATTTGATTATTTGGAATTACACCATGATTCATAGCTTCAGAAAGGAGTGTGAGTATAGAAATAATATTTCTCTTTCCACCTCCCATATAATTTGGTTGCTGGAGACGAAATCTAAAGAATTTTCCATCATAATTATAATTAACAAGTTTTATTAAGGTTTCATCCATTGACTAAAACCAAAATCATAGAGTAAGAAACTATTATCAAAATAATGAACCACAAAATCATGAAAAGTCACTAATAGGATGTCTAAATTATTAGATATTCCTAATATAAGACACCTCATGTTATTCCAATGTTATTATTATCCAACTTATATTTAAGTCCTTCATACTGGTTTATGAAGAGTTTGTGAATTCTAAAAGCATGACCCTCGAGAGTGTCAAAAATTTTGTGCAAAATGGCCCATTGTTGTGTAACATGTTTCAATAAATTTTGGAATGACTCTAAATATAAGAGTTTTTAACCCTAGGTAATTCTATGTCATGACGCAACCCTACTGCTCTCGAGCCGCAACTACCCCAAGCCAGCCTCCATAGGACAAGGGCTGGAGACAAGCACTGAAGGAGTAACAATATCGATGAGGTCTTTTCCTAAGTACCTATACAAAAACACACACATAGCCACCTCAATGCAGAAGTGTAGAGTAAAAATGAAAACCAAAGGATATACAACTATAACCCAACCAAAGTCATGAATCAACTTCTAAATACAAAAAGTAACGTTCTGAAATGTACTGACAAGATAACTGAACAGGGAAAAGGGTAAAACATGCATCCAACCCAAAAGGTGCCACAACCTGGAAATAGGTAAACAAAATTAATCCACGGGTGAGTCTCACACTTGAATGTCCTACTACGACCATTGAATGCTTCCCAAGATCCTGTGTCTTCCACGCTTCTCCGTAGTCTCAATAAACCTATCTGTCATCTGTAAGGGCACACCAAGTGAGGTCAAAGCCCAAGCATGGGTGAGTATAAAGACACTAAGTGGGATTCCCCAAAATCTCGTGGGAGAAACAAAGTAGGTACTAAAATGGTGGAAAGTAGACAAAACAAATAACAGTGAAAGAGTCCCATAAATAGAGTGTAGATCAACCCAATAAAAGGAAGGATGTAGACTTGTTAAACCAAGAGGATCTAGACACAGAAAGCATGTGGTGTACCCCACATGTCTTCGACTCTCCTAGAAGTAGATTAACTGATCCCAAGGGGTGGGAACAAAAGTAGGGTGTATATATATATGATCAACAAGAATGAAAAATGATTTTTTGGGGAATATATGTCTCAAAGATCAGCCTAGTAAAAATCACCAACAGTCCTAAGGATATCCATCACTAATTCCCAAACGTCCTACATGTAAAAACTATCTCATCGCTGAATCGTGCAACCAATATTCCTTCTCCAGTAATCACATAGAAAAGTCCCTAACTAGCCTCATAGAAATGGATGAGTCAGAAAGAAGTCATCAGGTAACCCACTGCCTAGACCAATAGGAGTTTAATCCCCAAAAGTTCATCGGGTGATCCACTACCCAGCCCTGCTGGAGGGTAAACCCTAAAACGTTGTTGGGTAACCCACCTCCTAGCCCCAATGTAGGGTAAACCCTAAACTCAACGGGTAACCCGCTGGCCTGCCCCGATGGATGGTAAACCCTATGGTTAATGGGTAACCCACTGTTCAGCCCCGTTGGAGGGTAAACCCTAAGGTCAATGGGTAACCCACTTCATAGCCTCGCAGGAGGGTAAACTATGATATGCTGATGGTTAACCCACTGTCCAGCCCCGCTGGAGGATAAACCCGGAACTGGTCATATAACTCCACACTGCATGTGCCATTACTGGGTGTCGCTACCATAGCGACCATGCATTAGGTTTGAGTGCATCAAAGGAACCTACGACCAATGCCCTTTCATGTTTCCAAATTTAATGAGATCTTGAAAAAGGATCTGCATGCCTAAATAGGTTACACCATTGTAATCCTCATGGAAGAACATGTGAGATATACTACTTACTCGCTAGAAACAGACTCCCGATGAAAAATTTATTCAATATTGCTTTATGCCCATACAGAACCTCATGGGATTCACACCTCAGTCCCGAAAGAGGTCGGGTTCATTACGCCATCACGATGCTCCTGGAATAACACGACAAAATGACTACTCATTCGCCCCAAACAGACATCTAATGAAAAGGTCGCAAAATGATGCTCACAACTTCAATGACGGGATGTGGGGCCCATGCCCCAACTATGGCTCCAATGACTAAAACCACCCTGGAAATCATCGTCTTGATTCCAGGGTCACAATTCCGCTGACAACGCCTTAAAAGGATTCAAGATGTGTTCGCGCCATCCAAAAGAACAATCCCGATGAGGAGTTAAACATTACTTAATAGGCGCATCACACCACAGAGCCACACGTCTCGAGAATTAAAAAAAATTCACAAGACCATCTCAAAAACTCAGTCTCAAGATGATGATGGTGTTTTCACAGACGGAAAACAAAATGGACACCCATTGTGAATGTTACGGGCGTTCGAAGACAGGGGGCCATCGCCCTTAGGGCTGGACCGGCCCAGTCCAGCCAGTCCACCCAGCCTAGGACAGCCCGCACGGCCCGGCCACTGACCCGCGGTCCACTTGGCCGACCGGACCTCATGGTTGGTCAATGTCCCGTGCGGAGACCCGCCTTCATCAGGTCTCGGTCTCGGGCCCGGGGTCGCGCGCTGCGACCCCCGTCGCACACCATACCGGCGACCTCCACCATAGACACCTGTTGCGCCGCCTGGGAGGCACGCCATGCTACCTGTGATCCTGCCAATATTTCCTATGAGCCGCACCATGCCACCGTCTGGGACCCCCTGAAGCGCACTATTCCATCCAGCTAAAACTCATGGAACCACCGGAAAAAAAACGAATTTGGCCGGAAAACATCTCAAGGCCACCCCAGGTGCCCCGGGACTCAGATTTTCAATCCGATAAGAGCGTTTGAATGCTCGTATCGAATCCTACGCCACTATGGGATTATCATAATAGGAAAATAGCATTTAGATGCAATGATTTTTATTTTTAGAGGTTTTAGGAGTTAAAAAATTAAAATACATGAGCCTACCTAACAGGGTGTAGCCCGTCGCTTCGCCGATGATCCGCTAGAGCCACTGTGCCTTTTCAGAGAGGTGAAGGACAGGAGCGTGAATATTGTTGAGATGGATTCCTCTAGGGAATGTTAAGGGTGATAGAGAGGGGGATATGTGTTTAAGTAGAGAAACACTTAAACACCCACCAGTAGGCCATGTACCCAATCTTTTGACGGGGTCGGGGTTAAGCTGACTCTAGGGTCAAAACCATGTTCTGAGCACAACGACGCTCTCAAAATTTTAATCCGACCCTACATTCAGAAGTTGTAAAGTTCACACCTGAGGCTGCTAAATGAAGAAAATTCTCCTGGTGGATTTTTCCACAGAATGGCCATGCCCATGAAAGTTACACCGCTCCTATGGTAAACGACACACTCCGGACTCAACGGTTCCCTCAATTTTCCCATACGAGAAACCGTTTATGAGTTACTTTGTTCATTTGGAATTTCTAGTGTGAACTCACTTAAAATTTAATTCCGGCCACACCAGGGCTCATAATCACATGTCGTATGAATTACCCACTCAAGAATAACATCCAGAAAAAAATTCAAAGTCATACAGGCTCAGAACCCGGGTTCTTACATCATTACCTTCATAAAGTTTTTTGTCCCTGAAAAAAACAAAACTACAAAAATAACTAAGGATACTGATCCTGCATCTATCTCTCCCATTCCCAGGTGCTCTCATGCACCCTCCCGTACGGCCACAACATGTGAACCAAAGGAATGGTTCGTCCACACAGTGTCTGTTCCTGCCGATCCTCAATCACCGCTAGGTGCTTTGAAAAGGTGGCTCCATACTTGATGACCAGCTCCCCCATATCGATAACGTGTGTGAGGACGTGCACATAGTTCCTCAAATACGACACATGGAAGATTTCATGCACCCTCTCCAGCTGTGGGGGTAGTGTAAGATGGTAGGAAACCCCACCGACCCTACACACGATCTTAGAGGGCCCAATGAACCTCGGGGATAGCTTGCATCCCCGGCCGAACCTATGTGTTCAACACCACAGATATACTCTCACAAAGACATGGTCCCCCTACTCGAACTCCAAAGGCCTGTGATGATAGTCAGTGTAGGACTTTTGTCTTCTTTGTTCCATCCTCATCCGTTCATGAATGACCTGTACCTTCTCCAGCATCACTCACACCAACTCTAGGCCCATGAGGGAGGTCTCCCCAACCTCCGAACAGCACAACGTCACCTGCAGGGTTTCCCATATAAGGCCTCAAAAGTTTCCATAGCGATATTAGAGTGTTAACTATTGTTGTACATGAACACCACGAAAGGTAGGTGATCCTCCCAGCTCAAGCCAAAGTCTAACATGCACGCACTGAGCATATCCTACAACACCTGGATAGTTTGCTCTATCTGCTCGTCAGTCTGGGGGTGAAAAGCTATACTCATCTGCAGCTGAGTCCTGAATGAATCCTGTAGGCCTTTCCACAATCGCGACGTAAACCGCACGTCACGATCGGAGACGATTGTTGACGGTACTCCAATAATGAAGATGATCTACCGAACGTACAACTACCCTAGACAGTCCACCGAGCTCTACTCCCTAATGGAAAGGAAGTGTGATGACTTCTTGAGTCGGTCCACTATCACCCATATTGAGTCATGTCCCTTTACTCTGTGTGGAAGCCATGTGACGGATTCTATAGATACGCCATCCCACTTCCACTCTGGGATGTCATGGGGCTGTAATAACCCTGCTAAAAAATGATGCTCTGCCTTCACCTACTAACAGGTAAGACAGCGAGAAAGGAACTCAGCCACACTTTGCTTCATGTTGGACCACCAAAACAGCTGCTGAAGGTCTCTGTACATTTTCCCCACACCGGGATGTACAACCAAGGGAGAAGTGTGGAAATCCCGCATCACCTCCTCCCGCATCTCTACTGGCACTACAGCTCACCCCTGGAACAGGATCTCATGATTCCCTCCTTCAAAATACCCATCGAGTTCATCGCATGTGGATTTCTTATCACGTAGCACCTCGCTGTCGACATCCCCCATCTGCAACTCTATCACATGCTCAGAGAGTGAAGGAGTCAACACCATCAATTGCAGAAAAGTCATACCCTCCAGCTACCCCATGGTCAGCTGTAGGGAAGCCAGCTCCTCTAAAGCTTCCCGGACTAAACATGCCTAGGAATTCCTGCTAACGGCATCTGCAACTACTTTACCCTTCCCTGGAGTGTAGAACATCTTGAAATCAGGGTCCTGCAGAAACTCCAGCCTGTGCCTTTTCCTCATATTCAAATCCCTATGAGTGAAGATGTATTTGAGGCTCTAGTTGTCTGATTAGACCACAAAACGCTCACCCAAAAGGTAGTGTCTCTATAGCCTCAATGCGAAGACCACCGACGCCAGCTTCAAATCATGAGTCACATAATTCTGCTCATGGGACCTCAACTACCTCGACCCATATGCTATCATTGCCCGCTACTGCATTAGCACGCACCCGAGCACATCTCCTAAAGCGTCACAGTACACCATGAACTCAACGCCCTCCTCGGGCAGCCTCAACACTGGTGCACTAGTCAGCCTCTCTCTCAACTCCTCGAAGGCCTTCTGGCATTGATCAGTCCAGGTGAACGGGCATCCCTTCCATGTCAGTGTTGTCAAAGGGGCAGTAATCCTGGAGGAATATCCCACAAATCTCATGTAGTACCCTACTAAACTAAGGAAGATAAGATCTGCAGACACATTCTTGGGTGGCTCCCAAGAAATAACTGCCTCTAACATTGTGGGATCTACGGCCAATCCCTACTCCGTAATGACATGACATAGAAAGTGATCCTCATGAACCCAGAACTGACACTTCAAGAGCATCCCAGACAACTGATGCTCTCAGATTAAGTCCAGGACCATCCTCAAATGCTGAGTGTAGTCCTCCTCCATCAAAGAGTATATGAGTATGTCATCAATAAAGACAACCAAAAACTGGTCCAAGTACGGCTGGATGATCAGGTTTTTCAAAGCCATGAAAACAGAGAGGGCATTCATCACACCGAAGAGCATCACTAGAAACTCATAATGCCAATAACAACAATGGAAAGAAAACGTTGGAATATTGTCCTCACGAACCTGAAACTGGTGGTAGCTGGATCAAAGATTAATCTTGGAGTACCACTTCACACCTATCAACTGTTTGAAGAGGTCGTTGATCCTCGACAAACAGTACTTGTTCTTTATCACAACCTTATTTAGG
The DNA here is from genome assembly GCA_963277665.1 of Viscum album. Lineage (NCBI taxonomy): Eukaryota > Viridiplantae > Streptophyta > Magnoliopsida > Santalales > Viscaceae > Viscum > Viscum album. Next base: position 212,598,323 of record OY728119.1, on the reverse strand, counting down.
CAACGATAATTCACACAAAACCATATGCTCCCATCTACCTTCTTTACAAACAAAACCAGATCTGCCCAAGGGGACACACTGGGCTAGATGAATCCCTTCTGAAAAAGTTCTTCCAACTGATGTCATAGCTTATGAAGCTCTGCGGGTTCCATATGATATGTTGCAACTAATATCAGGGAAGTCCATAGCTCCAAGTCAATGAAAAACTCCATCTCTCACCTCAGAGGTAGTCTTGGGACATCCTCGAGAAAGACATCCATGTAGTCCTCTAAAATGGTAGGGATTCAGGAGCCTATAGCCTGTACTACCCTGAGATCCATGCTCTCCAACCAGTGAGAAAAAGGATGTGGTCTCCTACTCAGAGTACCTGTCTTCTCTTCCACGAGGTCTCATTCACCTAGGATGGAGAACCTCATCTCATTAGATTGGACGCATCTGACTAGTCTGCGCCGACAGTCAATCCAGTCATGAACCGTGGAAATCCAATCCATTCCCAAGATGACGTAATAAGGTTCCATCGTGATGAAGAGTAGGTCACACATGAAACTCTATCCTCCGAATTATATTTTTCATTTTCTGCAGATAATGGTCACCAATGAGGCACTTCCTGTAAGAACCTCGAGGATAAGCGTGGCTGTCAGCACCTCTACTAGAAGCTCCAACTCCGGTACCAAAAGTAGCAATATAAAAGTGTGGATGGAACCTATTCTTACTTGTACAAAATCAATCTTAGATTAAACACAAAGCATTCCTTGGACCATCTCTTGCGCTGGGGGTTTATGAACACCCATAGCATGATGGTCCCCACAGCCCCTACCACCAGCTCCCTGATCCTAGCGTGGGCCACCCGATGGTGGTAGTAGAAGGACCTTAAATGTAATCCCCCACCTCTAGGTCCTGCCACTCTACCTGCGCAGCCTCCCCGAGGGCCACCCAGTCCTCTTCTGGGGGATCCTTGGTCACAGTGATGACTTTGCTGCTGCGGTGCATCCAATTCCTTCCACGACTGCTCTGTACACCTGATCGGGCAGTCCCATTCTAGGTTACCCCGTTTGTCATAGTCATTGCACCAAATTCCTCTTGACTACCCTGGTGCTCTACCGCCCGACTATGGTGTATGACCCTGCCCTTGAGTCTGTTCATAGAAGGGTCTCCTCGAGTGAGGCTATTCCCTCTGCCGCCTGCCCGCTACCGAAGACACTGCTCTGAAGCGGCCACAACTAGGCCCTATCAGCTAGCACGCCTCAGCCAAGAGTCTCTCTATCATGAGCGCCTGGTCTAGCACCCTGACATATGTAGGGATGTACAGGGGTACTACAATAGCATAGATCTCCCTGTGAAAACCCTTCTCAAACTTCTGCACCTGGATGTAACTATAGTGGACCATATCTTACGAGTAGCATATATGATCGGTAAACCTGGATGAGTAATGCACCATGGTCAACCCCCACTACTTCAGCTCCAGAATCTCCTAAATCCGAATGGATAATAAACAAGAGGGGATTACTCCTCACAGAAGAGATGCTAGAAGCTGTCCCACATGAGATATGACTTGTTGTGGGTCAGTGTAACCAACCCCCACCAATGCCCTGTCATCCCGAGAAAAATTCTAGCATCTAGGGCTTCCATCTCATCTGTTGGTGTCCATAACAGCCTGAAAAGTCGGTCCACGGACTCTATCATGCCTTCAGTTTCCTGGGGATCCGGGTCCCCGCGAAACTTCTATGTCCGCTGATACTGGATGTCATAGAGCGCACTCAGCCTGTGCTCATCCTCGGCCTATACTGCCGGTACTAACACCCGCTCTCCAGGTGGAGGGGACACTACTGATGCACTGGGAAGAAGGGGGTCATGTGAGGGTCCCTGCACTGACGCCTCATCACTCTCTAGGTCATCATCACGAACTGGAGCGGGTAACCTGGCTGACTGCTGTCGTGGGGGCATCCTGAAAAATATCATGGATTACCGTGATCAGATGAGCATATATATATATATATCAGTAATAACAAAGGGGAGATGACTCAAAAAGTATAGTCAAAGTCTCAATCCTACGGGATGCATGTTCCAAAGATCCCTTCTACAAGTGTCTCAGTATACCGAGTCGACATGCTGGTTATCAGGGTCCGGGTGAATGGATATGTCAGCTGCCCATACCATCACTGGACTTCCTGGCCTGAGAGTTGCTCTCGAGACACATCAACACTATTTACATAAATCCCATGCAATTTCTTTTTAGGGATGTCCGAACAACGCCCCAAGGAATGAACCACCTATGATACCACTTTGTCATGACCCAACGCTACAGGTCTTGAGCAGCAACTACTCCATAGGCTAGGGGCTGGTGAAAAGCATCGAAGGAGTATCAATCTCGAGGGGGGGGGGGGGGCTTTGCCTAAGTACCTATATATACACACATAGCCCAATCAATGCAGAAGTTTAGAAAGAAAAAAAACAAAAGGACAGACAACTATAACCAAACCACTGTCATGCATAAACTTCTAAATAGAACAAGTAAAGTTATGAAAAGTACTGACAAGATAAATGAATTGGAAAAAGGGAAAAACATACACCCAACATGAAATGTGCCACAACCCGTCAATAGGTAAAAATAGTAATCAGCTAGTGAGTCTCACACCTGAAAGTCTTACTATGACCACCGAACTTAACCCAAGATCCTGTGTCCTCTATGGTTCTCTGAAGTCTCGATCAACCTACCTATCATCTGCAAGGGCACACCAAGTGAGGTCAAAACTCAAGCAGGGGTGAGTATAAAGATACTCATTAGGATGCCCCAAAATCTAGAGGGAGAAACAAATGAGGTACTGAAATGATGGGTAGTAGACAAAACCAAAAAGAGTGAATGAGTACCGTAAATAGACTGCATCTCAACCCAACAAAAGAATGGAAGTAAACTTGTCAAACCAAGAAGATCTAGAAACAAAAAGCATGTGGTGTACCCCGCGTATCTTCAACCCACCTAGAAGGAGAGTAACTGAACCCAAGTGGTGGAAACAAAAGTATGGTGTATGTATATATATATGCTCATCAAGAAACATGAACAAGTGTCTAGGGGATCTCTACCTCCAAGATCAGCCTAGGAAAAGTCGCCAACTGTCCTAAGGATATACATCACCAATTCCCAAACATACCACACATCAAATATGTCTCATCGGTGAATCACGCAACCAATATTACTGATTTGGTGATCACTGATAAAAGTCCCTGACTAGCCTCATAGAAAGGGATGAGTCTGAAAGAAGCCATCGGGTAACCCACTACACAACCCAACTGGTGGGTAAACCCAATAAGGTCGTAAGTTGAACCACTACCTAACCCTTCTAGAGGGTAAACCCTAAACATTCGTCGGGTAACACACTAACCAGCCCCACAAGAGGGTAAACCCTAAAGTCAATGGGTAACCCACTGCCCAGCCCCACTAGAGGGTAAACCCTGAGGTCAACTCGTAACCCACTACCCAACCCTACTAGATGCTAAACCCTAAGGTCAATGTGTAACCCACTTCCCAACATCGAAGTAGGGTAAACCCTAATATGTCAGTGGTTATCTAACTTCCCAGCCCCACTGGAGGGGAAACAAAGAACTGGTCTGATAACACCGCCCTGCCCATGCCATCACTGGGTGTCGCTACCATCATGACTATGTCTTGGGTCGGAGTGCGTCAAAGGAACCTTCGACCGATGCCCTTTCATGTTTCCACATTTAATGAGATCACGAAAGAGGCTCCACACACCCAAAAAGGTTACACCGTTGTAATCCTAATGGAAAAACATGCGAGATAGACTATTTACTCACTGTAAACAAACTCCCAAAAAAATTGTTATTCAACACAGCATTATACCCGTACGACATATAATGGGGCCCACACCTCGGCCCCCAAAGTGGACAAGGGAACTACACCATCACGATGCTCCAGGAAAAACATGCTGAAACAACTAATCATTCGCCCTAAATGGACGTCTGATGAAAAAGTCGCAAAATGCTGCTCACAGCATAAAAGATGCCATGTGGGGCCCATGCCTCAACTCTGGAATCAATGCCTGAATCTACCCTGGACAAATTTGTCTCGATTACAAGGTCGCAATGTCAGGGATGTTGCCTTAAACGGACTCTGGATGTGTTCGCTCCATCCAAAAGAAGAATCTCGGTGAGGCGTTAAGCATTACTTAACGGGCACATCGCGCCACCAAGCCCCCCATATCAGGAACTAAAAAAATCCCCAAGACCATCTCAAAATATCCATCTCGAGCCAAGGATGGTGCTTCCAATAACGACACTCAAAACAGACACTTGTAGTGAATGTTACGGGTGTTCGAAGAGAGTGGCTAGCCCCCTTAGGGCTAGACAAGCCCGGTCCAGCCGGTCCACCCAGACTAGGTCGGACCGCACCTCCCAGCCCAGCCTGCAGCGCCGACACGCGGCCCTTCCACGCAGCCCAGCCGCTGATCTGTGGTCCTCCCATCCGACCGGCCTTCGTGGATGATCGCTATCCCGTACGGAGACCCACCTTCATTGGTTCTAGGTCTCCCTCTTGGGGTCACGCACCGCGACCCCCGTCGCGCCCCACACTGGTGACCTCCGCCGCAAAAGCTCGCCGCGCCACCTGGGAGCCACATCGTGCCACCTGAGAGCCTACCGCTGCCACTTGGGATCCATGTCGTGCCTCCATCCAGGATCGCCTGAATCCCTCTGTGCCTTCCTCCAGAAACTCCTGGAACCACCAGACAAAAAATAATTTTTCCAGAAAACTTCTATTGGCCACCTGGGCGCCCCGAGACTCAGATTTTCGATCTGAGAAGAGAATCGGAAAGTTCAGATCAAATCCTTCACAACTATGGTCTTCTCCTATAGGAAAACAGAATTTTGATTCAATGAATTTCATTTGAAGAGGTTGAAGTAATTAAAAAAGAAAATACACCAGCCTACCTCACAGGGCGTAGCCCATCGTTTCACTGACGATTCACCGAAGCCGCTATGACTTGCTAGAGAGGTGGAGGAGAGGGGATTAAATATTTTTGATTGGGATTCCTCCAGGGAATTATATTTGTGAAAGAAAGTATGGGAGGTGTTTAAGTATAGAAACACTTAAAAACCCATTGGTAGGCCCCATACCGGAACTTTCGGTGGTGTTGGTGTTAAGTCGCCTCTAGGGTAAAAACCACATTCTGAGCGCAAGAGCTGTCACAAAATTTTAATCCAAGCATCCGTTCAGAAGTTGTTATGTTCACGCCCAAGGCCGCTAAATTAGGAAAATTTCCCTGGTGGCATTTTCCACAGAAGGGCCACGCCCGTGAAAGTTACACTCCTTCTTCGGTAAATGGCATGCTACAGACTCAATGGTGTCCTCAGTTTTTCCATAAAAGAAACTTTTTATGAGCTATTCTGTTTATTTGGTGTGTCTAGTGTGAATACACTTAAAAGTTAATTATGGCCACACCGGGGATCAAAATCACACACCGTATGAATTCCCCGCATGGGGATAATATAAAGAAAAAAATTCAATTCATACAGGCTCAGAACCCGGGTTCTTACAAGCTATTTCGGTGCCACATCCACATGTATTATCTAAATTGGAATGTATTTCTAGGAAGCCCGTTACTATATCATTTACCAAAATTCCATAACATTTTAAAATATAATTTATTATCCTTAGAATTATCATTAGAAATGTCCTTAGGGTTCTCGCTAAGGTTTTCTCATCCATGTTTCCAAATTATAACTGAAAATTTTCTCTAATACCAACTATAGCAACCCTAGATTTTCAAACATTTACATTACATTACTTTTATGAAATACATAATACATTACACGGAAAATTCCCAATATTCATATTAGTTTAGTGCCTTATGAATCATGGAAACATAAATACTGGTACATAATTGGACAAAATTATCTCCCATTATGTTCTTCTTAACTATCAATCATATTATACACATAAAACATAATACATATCTTCATAACCCGAGTGCAATGAAACATAAAAAATTGGGTGATCATATACGCTTAGTAAGGGTAAAAAATAGAGATATTTAAATAAAATATTGAGCATAAGGGTATGAAAACATGATCATGAAAATAGAATATCATACCATAAATTTATAAACTTGAATCATGGAATAGGGATTTCTAGTTCATAATACATGAACCTTAAGGAAATAAATAACATGATACATAAAATCATATTATCGGAATAAAACATAGAACTTTGGAAGACACATAATCATATAATTATGATTTCCATATTATTCATGGAATCTATGTCAAGGATTTCTTGGTAGAATGGGTTCACTTCCCAAACTATCTTTGTAGTCCTGGTTCACTCATATAGTCCTCTTAGTAGTCAAGGTTCACTGCCAAGACCATATTAGTCTATTTCATGACATGTAAATATTTACCCAATGTATTAGATGGAGATATAAGTCCCAGCCATCTCATAATTAAATAGTACGTACATTTTACATGATAACATTAGTCATGTATAATATAAAAACCATGGAATAATATGGGTTTGATAAACATCATGAAATAATGAAATTACCCATAGAAAAGAATTGAGTCTCATTAATATCATTCTGTCATAAAGATAACCATTAATAGAATGAATAAGAATGGAAAAACTGAATCATATCCATAATAAAACATAATTAACATCAATTAAGGTTATCATAGAATGAAAATAATTTTTAAAGAACCCTTTAAGACATTTCATAAGGAAAATATAATTTCTTCTTTGATAAACATTTATTTACTTGAAATGAAATGCGATTTTAAAAGAAAAAAATTTCTTATAAAATATCCATGTATGATTTTAATGTATGAATCATGTAAATAAGTCACCATGAATGTGTAAAAATCCATTCTTGTCGTATATGTTAAGATACATTCTCCTCGTCCTTTTTCTGGAAAATTCAAAACATACCTGATTAAGAAATTGAAAAAATTTTCCTTTCAAACTGTTTAATTACAAATATCCTACATGGAAAAAAATTAAATTAAACAATTGTAGAAGAATAGTAAAAAAATTATTGAAACCAATTTCAATAAACATGTACATAGATGATAAACGTCCTAGTAAATACATACGTTTAAACAATCATGGATAATTTTGAGATTCTGAAATTTTCCCTTACCTTTGGGTATGATTTACCTCTTATGTATCTAAAACTAAAATATAATGTATTAAATAATTTTATTAACTTATTAAATAAAGATATTCATATTATATCATATATTATCATATTATTACCTATTTTTTCATAATTTTTCATTATTACTCTTCTTTTGGGTGTTAACTGCATACATTTCTTATGGGTGTTTTATCATATAAGTATCAATTTATGAAAATAGGATATAGTTATGTCATTTATAGAATAATATGAAGGTAATATATATCATATATACTCATTATATATATTTTTATAATCAAACGTGATTGATGATAAAGAATAATGAATCAAATCGCATCGTGGAGACGGTTGGTCATACGTATGGAAAAACAATGATATCATTATATTAATTGTTAAATGGTATGGAATTGAATGGTGTGTATATATTTTTATAGAATAATTATCATATTATAATCATGGTATATAATTATAATTTTCATAATTATACTCATCCAATTAAAGTGCTGATGAAAAACTGATGACACCACAGCGTGGAGACAATAGTGTGTACGTATGCACACGTGGTGATTTGTTTTTTTTTTGTATAATATACAAAAGGTAGAAAATGGTTGTTCCCTAATCATAATAAATTCTCATAATATAGTTGATATTTGATTGATTAATTTATTATGGAATAAACATATCAATGCCAGAACCACTAAAACTTGTATAAGTATTTATAATGGATATATGAGTTGGTTTTCTCTGATCTAGAAGGCTTAAGATGGTGTCAGGAAGTGGGGGAGCATGTTCCTTTTTATAAGAAACGAGAAGGCACTATTGGAAAATCTAAAAATAATAAATTAATATAAATTAATATTCTGTTAAAAATAGTTTCAAACTGATTTATTTATATTATATGATGGGTATGGGTTTAAAATCCATAAAAAAAATTCATTACTTTTTAATGTTGTTTAACCTTATGTTTTAGTTTTAAACCTTATTTTATCCCATTAATTTTTACTCTGATATCATGTAATTTATTCTTTGTGGGTTAAAATAATTATAATAATTTAAAAACTTACCAATTAAAGGGTAATTTATTAAATTTTAATAATTACTCTAATTAGTTTTATAAATTTGGTAATTTTTATTGAATTTAATAACATTTAATAAAATATTATTTATTTTAAAATATCAATTTTGTCAATTCTGTCACTATTTTTAGTTGACTTTTTAAAAATATCATAATAGTAATATATGTTTTACTAGAGTCTATTAAATTATCACTAAACTTTAATAGTAATCAGTAAAATTATTGGATGACATTAATTATATAAAAATGTATTTATTTTCATATTTTTAATATCATTTATTTAATTATTCCATTTATGAAGTAATTATTGCATCAATATTGTGTCACCAAAAATTAAATTATTTATTTCCTAAAAATAAAAAATAAATAATAATGATTTTTGTAAATATTTTATCTTTCAAAATAATATTCATGTTCTAACAAATCATTTATAAAATGGAATATTCTAAATACTTTACTTTATAAAACCAATGGCCTGAAAAAATTTGTATTCACTTTGAATATAGTATTATAAATGGATTAATCCATTTTTATATATTCAAAAATAAAAGGAACCTATTTAAATAATTGGAACCATATGATTCCAAAAATTTAATCCATTTTTACATATTCAAAAAACAAAATTGTTGTAAATTATGTAAAATTTAATCTCATTGATGGAACAAGAAAATGTGTTTTTAAAGTAAAAACGTTCAAAAGTTCACCATGCTTTTCATATCAAATTTAAATGTGAAATTTATTTCAATGAAATAAATTATATTTATTAATAAAAAATTGAACTAATAATTTAAAACTAATCAAATATTTAACTTAACATAATAAACTATATTGACAAAAAAATAGTTTCCTTTAAAAAATGATTTATCGTTTCACTATTCATAAAAAATGAAGCTTTAGAGAAAAATAAAAAATTCATGCTATGTTAATATTGACTTTAAAATTTCAAAAATTATTTATCTTATCAAATTAAATTTTTAATAGTGACAAAAATTAATTTTATTTCTTATCTTAGAAGGAAAAAAACCATCTCATTTGAGAAAATAGTATTTTAAAACATATAAAGACTTTAACAAAAACTATTATTTTCTTTACCAAATTTTTTTATTTAAATAATATCCATATAATTAATATTTCAAAATCAATAATTGATATTCATATTACTATGTTTAATTTATAGGTCATATTCATTTAATTTAAATAAATAAAATAATAAAATAATTTTTTGGGAAAACTTAGTGTTGTATGTAATGTACTCCAAATCAGTGTTGCATGTAGAACATGACAAGTTGGTGTCATGTTAAAGGAATATTTGATTTAGTTAAATTCAAGACATCAGTGAAGATTAATTTATTCATAAAAAATCACAAAAACCCTAGGTGTTACAAAGGGTATGTTCAACTAGTTCTCTTATACTAGGGAGGGAGGGATACTCACCCCACAATCATTTTACCTAGCCCTAATGTTTTAAGACATCTCATAGATCTATCTTGGCTTACATGGATAAATCAACCTATTCCCACCAACTTCTCTACAAGTAGGTGTCCAATGATCTAAAATGGGGTCCACCACATTTAATTCACTTTATTTAAAGGATACCTTATAGTGTCTATGCTTCACGTGGAATACATTTATAATTAAGATCTTAAATTTCAGCTACTGAGATAATCAAACTAGTGTAGAAGGGTCTATTGTGGCCCTTGTAAATTTTTCCATTCCATGAATTCTTTATGAAGAAAAATTCATTTTAAACAAAGGGATGATCATTATCAGTGGAGAGACCATATGTCACTTTCCATATCAAATGCATAAACCATAAGGGATATGATCATGGTAACACCATCCTCAAGATCAATGTTTTTACCTTTAATAACAACCCATCAATCACCATCTAGGGTTATCCAATTCCAATCCACACATTTATAAACATCTCTTCAAAATATCTCAAGAGAAAACACACATTTCAATTAATTATAATCATTTATAATTAATTTCATGATTTGTAATTTAATTAAATTAAAATCAATTTGGAATAACTTCTTAAAACACTTCAGACAACCTTATTGCACTAAAATAATGACCAACCTATCGTGAAATGTTTTTTAAATACACTTAGAACCATTCTGGGAAAAGGCCCTAATAAATGACATCAATTTAATAGGAGAATTAATTTAATATTTATGGAAATAATAAATAAATTGACATGGAAACGTACATCCCACCAAATAATGTGAAGTAATGTTTTACCATTATCTCCAGAAATCCTCTAGCTAAGCAATGAAAAATACCCATGAATATGGATGATTTCAAAAATGATGTATATAAAAACTTCTATAACCATAATCATTGTTAAATAAATTGTTATGAGAATAATGAATAAAAGAAGAAGATATAGGGACATGCTTAACCTAAATCACTAGGTAATCACACAATAAATCACCCCAAGTTGAGGTGGATTTAAGGAGAAGGAAAGATGGAATCATTCCATGGGATTTCTATACTAGAGGGATATAATAAACAATTGGGTTTTAAAATTATTTGTGGTTATGGGTTATCCCCCATTTTATGAAAACTAGGGTGCACCATAGCTTACACTATGACATTACCTATGCCATGGAACACCTACCTACTACCCCAAGGATACCCGAACACACATTGGAAAATTTATAGGCCATCAACCCCTCAATGTTTTGCAAAGGAAACACTGATGGACCCATGCTTCAAGACATCTGAAATAGAGACCACAATACAAAACCCTGGGTGTTTCTCTCACAATTTACCACAAGGGAAACATATGGACCCCTTGAACAAAAAATCCAATAAAATATCCATGCCTTGAGTGATATATTGTGGTGGGATTCACCAAATACCACCACAGTCACCTTATATAACAGTTTAGAGAATTTTACATTGCTAGTATCTAACATACATACCCCTTCTATTCCACATTTATCATAGGTACCATACTCTCGATGTTAAGGATTTCACCTCCCACTATAGGGCCCCGCAGAACACTGTACTCATCGTAGTGGTGCACATACAGTGAAATTTCACGTTTTTCAATTGAATTACCTATGAAGTCCACTTGAGAACATGAATTAATTATAAATACTCTAATAATTTCTAATAATAACTCAATATATTTAAACAATCAGAACCAAGATCAACATTTCGGTCCTCAAAAACACCACATCTTTAGAAAATAAAAAATTCAAATATCCATTGAATTTATCAACCTGTATGAACACAGGTCTTTGAAAACTACACACCATAGAAATTATCATCCTTTAGATTCCTTCATAGTATATCAACCATTAATTATGACCTATCTCACTCATCAATTTGTATCCAACTAATCACATATTAACCTAGAGAAGTAACCATGTTTCTACTATGCAAATCTAAACATGAGGCATGTTGTTTTTCAATAAAATGTGCTTCTACTAACAACCACCAGATTACTAAGATGGTGTTTTCCAATGATTGTATATCCCAATTCAGAAAGTATTCATTGATTATTTCATCTCCTACATTATGGTAATTCCAACATTAAGTCTCTTCTTATAAAGACTGATCCCAAGAAATGGGGCTCCCCATCATCAAAATATACTATTTATATGATTTCTCAGCGGTGAAAAACCCTTCTCGATGTAGTTTAAAAACCCCCAAACCAAATTATATATTTAAATCATGGTTATTAATCCTAAATATAACACGTCCTGAAAATGATCAGCCATAACCATCGATATGACATTATATTACTCAGTCATGATGCCCCTACTCTGGAAGGCATCACAAGATCATCCCAACACCTACATTGAAGTATGAGGCTAATTCATTTTGTAAGTACATTGTTATCTATCATAAACCAACCAAAATACCACCATTATCTCAACAAAAGTAATAATTAATCTGATCCAACACAACCATGTATCACATCTAAAACATTCCTGAGGCCGATGCTAATGCACAAACAATAACATTCATCACATCTAAACCTCAAATATTGTATTCATCAATAAACCTAATAATACCATATCCATAACCAAAAATATCATCTAGGAGCCACCAAAACTATCTAATGAAAGGTATCATCATACCCACAACCATTATAATGAATGGGTAATACATCGATGACTCATGCTCCATCAATTTCTACATGTAATTACTAGGAGTTGTTGTCTCACTCACACCAAAGCACCAACCTAAAAAAAATTACTACCCATTCCAAGATCACTAGAAAAATAAAACCCAATTTATTATAAAATTTCATTCATAATAAGGGTAACACCCTCGAATAAACCATTGTGTTCTCTTCACCATATGACTTTCTTTATACTACTCTTCAAGTATATCCTCAATATGCTCCTTCATAACACGTTACTTATAAAAAATTTCAAGGAACACACTCAGGTCAACCACATAAGAACAACATAATCCACTTATAATGTCTGTTTTCATTGAATATGAGCATTTTCCATTTCATCATTCTCTAGGACACAATTTCCAAAATAATTTCATTGAAACCATAAGTCCGTGGATGGTTCACGAACACTCGATAATTCAATTCAATGGTATTTCATGTAAGAAACATGAACCACCTCGGTCTCATATTAACGTAACATGTGTATTCTCTTGTACAGTCTAGTCATAGAATATGACTCATGATCCCATGATTCAAACATCATTATACATAGTCTCATGAACCCAAACCACTAATCAAAGTCACCATACAGGTTGGTCTCCTCTAACTAGAAGAATCATCAATGCAGTCTTCATAATTTAGGCATTTCATTAGGCCATGGTCTACCTCATGATCACCCACCAACCCCAGAATCATCCCAAAATAATAATTGTATACCCATGATCTATCCATTAAAGCTTTATCTATCCATGTTTATAATATTTATTTTTATTATAAACCACACTCGAGATCAATAGAGCTAATAATTCTATTGAACTTTCTACCTAGAACAAAATGTTGATACCAAAAGTACAACTTGTTATTTTATTCAAAAATCCAAAAGTATCTTCATGCCTGTACCATATATCTTATATCACTTCATCTCCTCCAATTTTATAACTCTAATAATCACTCAATTATTCATATTTCGAATGTAATCACAATCCAAGGCTAACCCCTCTCCATATTTACCCTTATATACCCCAAAGGAACTATGATATCCTACCCATTCTATAAACCATGTCTCTAAATGATCATAATTTATGGTAAATCACCTCTACAGGCAGCTCAAAATTACTTGGAAACACACATGAAAAAACTGAATCCAACGTTCTCATATCCATATACATCTTTGGAATCACATGCTATGTCAAAAACTACCAAGGAGATAATCCTCACTTGGCATCTTCATATAATAATAACCCATTGAAAACCATTATCCCATTAATGATCACACACTCACACACCCACAAACATAGAGTCATAAAAAAATTCCTATATGTTCTATGTCACATAACATTAAACATATTGTATGATTTAGTAGAATGACACCAAAAATCTATATCAGAAAACACCATATAAATTATTATTGTCACATTAAATAACCAATCTAATACAATAATTTCCCACAAGGGTTTCATCATGAAATAATCCAATTCTTTTATAAATCCACTTGGATCACTATACATACCTTATAAGAGGTACTACATAGTCATTTTCCATGAGCTTCCTTCTATAGAATCCACATGATCAGGCATCTAAAATATATATTTTGGTCCAGCTGAGTGAAGTGTAACAAAAATATTATATCCTGAAATAATGTATAATTTATTTTTGATACATTAATGGTTTGAACCCCCATTATCAATGATATTAATCACACAAGAGTAATGATATGTCATGTGAATCCTACAAAAAAATTATTCCTGTAAATGGACTCTTTCCACTGATCCAAAAGAAAAGGCTATAATAAATCCAAATTCCAAGAAAACACAAGAACATCACACAAGGTTAAATCATTCAATCAATAAATTATAAACAAACAAACAATCACATACCCCTGGTAACATCGAATTCTCATCGAAAATGGTGTTTGTGATGCACCAATCTGAGGTCTATCATAATCCCTATAAAATTTCTATATTAATTTTCTACTAGTTCACTAAAAATTATAGAAAACAAAACCTATGGTGCAATATGATATCAATAATATAAACTCTGATACCACTTTTTAATATAATCCCCCGATCTATGAACACTGAGCAGTTCGTGGAGAAGATACGTTACTAATAAACCATAGGAACACCTCCCCAAATGCTAGAGGATACTATCTAAAAACATGGGCCTAGATAGATAACATAGGGTAAATATACCCCCATATAATAGTTCACCATAGCATCATAAAAATAAAATATCATATAAAAATAATCTTTACAGTATGAATAAGAAACAAATCACAACCTTTCTATCAATGTAAATATAGAATTAGAAATTCATACCGACTCGTGGTCATGTTAGTTGACCTAGACTGATAAATAATTGATTGAATTACATAAACAAGATAAGTTATAAATAAATACAGTATGCTCTATTATATTCTAAAACCAAACCTAATCCATCTCTAGACTCCAACCAAGCTATCCATCTATATAATCCAAACCTATTCCACTGCCCAACATAAATATATGAATAGTGAAAATATTTATTAGTACCCAGATTACATGGACAATCGATCAGGGTGTGATTATAACTTAGTAGGGATCCACCAACATGATCTCATATATAACCAAAAATTATAGGGAGTACACATGTGATATCTAAACAAAATGAATAAATAAACCATATAAGTTAAAATAAATAACCACAATTAATCCCCAAGTTCAAATGTCACATCAAGGATCAACTATACATGAGTTATCTAGGAAATCACATCATCCAGAAACTCAAGGTATTATCAACACCATTCTAGTGAAATAATCAATTTAGAAACAAATGGGGTTCATGCATACCTTAATGGGGAAGCAATCCATACTGAAAATCATAGGAATATCCACTCTCTATTGGGGTAGTAATTCCTCCAGAAACTCAGGGTTGTATCAACACCCTATCAGGGAAGAAAGTCACATAGAAAGAAGTAAAAAATAATGGATCCAAAGAGATATTATATAGAATCACATGTATCTTAATAAATCTTCGTGCGAATTGTGTCCCCTTAGAATATTAATTTATAACACATCTCATTGAGGTAAACCTTCTACCCAAACTAGGATCAAATTCTGAGTTCGGTCTCTCAAGTGAATGTCTTTTCATCGTCATAGAGACATATACAACTCACATCATTAATTGAGGTTCTATGATTATAATTAAAATAAATATTACAAACCTTCTCTTTATTACACACAAAAACATGATTTATTACATAAAAATTCACATTGGATAGCTATATGGATCGAATGTTCTAGTTTCCTTAACGACTTATTTTACATGACCACATCATTTTATTGTACTTATAATTGCATGGGATAACCTTAGGACATGCATAAGAAAATGGTGATCTATAAATCCTAGTAAGGGATTAATAAAGTTATAAAATAGATAATAAAATACATGTTTTGAAATGGAAATATCAATTTATAAAAAGAGAAACATGAACATAAAGTGAATATATAGCATGATTATCATAACATGGAAATGTGGCAAGAACATTTAACATGATATTAGCATGATCCAGGGCTCGTTGCCCAAGGAGAATGAGTTAAACTTTATTGAACTTGAATTAGCATGAGTAAACAATCATTAAACTTGTTTTATCATGATTAAACACTAATTTCACTATACGTATCATGATACTAATCATTACACAATTCACTAGAGCACTATTAGGGAACACCTTACCTAATCATTTAATTTTAGGGATAAGTTTGTCACATGGGTCACATAACATGGATTTGTTAAAAATAATAATATTTTACAATATAAAATAATGTTAAATAAATACATGAATCTATATAGTCAACAAGTAATTTTTCATAGTGGTGAATACCTTAGATAGAGAAATGTTCATGGAATTCACTACACAATCACTTTTTCCTGCAAAATCACGGTGCAATTTCGACAAAATATAGTCGTGACATAAGAATTCATAAAAATAGTTGATGAGAGATAAATGGGTGTCTAATATTATGTTCATTAAATAGAAAAAAATGGGTTCATATATATACATTTCCCAAAATATTTAATGGAATTTATATCTATAATACAAAATAATTTCTTCACTATGAATGAGAAGAGATAAATTCCTTACCGAATTTCGGCATGGTAATGGGTGAAAATGGGAGGAATTGATGAGAGATACAGAGGTATATAATCATTAAAACATTAGGATGTAAATATGGGGAGGTTAAAAATCATACCCCAATAATATTAGTTTAAAACAAAAGGGTATAACAATATAATGCAATTTAGACAAAAATGAGAAAGGAAGAAATCTCTTACTAGGATGTGTGATCCACAAGGATTCAGAGAGGATTAAGAGAGGCTTATTGAGAGCATTTGGTGCCTTGGTAGGATTATAGAGATAGGATGAAAGAGTATGGACGTTATACAAGGGATTTTAGTGAAGAGAACTGAGATATTGGGTGGGTTTATAAAGAAAAAGGGATGGGAGTTTTTTAATATTTCACATACTTTGGTTTTGGAATCTATATAATTAAATATTTAAAACCATAATCCAAACATGGTTTTTCACATGGTTTTCAATAAATTATAGTGCAAACCTTATTTAATAATTCCAATGTCCTAACTTCTTAAAATATTAGGCTTTCTTATGTGGACGTGAGTCGCACTCTCAAATAAATCATTTTAAAATTTTATAAGGTTTTATAAGTCTTGGAGGACCCAATAAGTCTTAGTAAAATAAATAAAACAAACCTAACACAACATTATATTATGTTGAAAATATATATTTTCAGAAAATACGTTTTATATTATTTTATTACATCCCCATTGGGTCATTATTATGTCATAGAACACATTATATATTTAAATGGTATTTAATATTTATGCAAAAATTAAAATGTCTCAGAAAATTATTAAAAGGTCATCATCAGATAATTTTGATGTCTTTATTCCAAAAAATAATTTTCATTTAGTATAAATAATTTTCAAAATATTTGAATTTTAAATTTTAAAATAAAAAATTACATTAATTGAAAATTCATGGGTTTTGACAAAAACTGTTTTCAAAAAATAATAAAAATTACAATTGTATTCATAAGATATTATATGATCATTTATATTTAATAAAAACTTATTTAGTAATAATACTTTATATTAATATTATTTAATTAAAAAATCCTTGAATTCATCAAAATAAATTTCCTAATTGAATATTAACTAAAAATTATATTTATACTTTAAAACCCATTTATAAAGTAACAATGAAGGTATATTGTTTATTAAAAACATAAAGCACATAATCATAGTTCTAGGGTCTTGTTACATAACCCCTTATAAAACCTGAATAATAACTAAGGGTAAGGTCTGAAATGGTGACTGACTCTTAGGGTGGCGTGGATAACATCACTCGATTAGTAAT
The DNA here is from genome assembly GCA_963277665.1 of Viscum album. NCBI lineage: Eukaryota > Viridiplantae > Streptophyta > Magnoliopsida > Santalales > Viscaceae > Viscum > Viscum album. Next base: position 212,580,546 of record OY728119.1, on the reverse strand, counting down.
CTCTATTAAATTCCAATTCTCCCATAGGTGGTTCTATTCAAACGTAAAGTGTTGAATATCAGCTTGAGATTTTTCAAGTGCATTGTGCAGTGTGACCACCTACTTTTTGAGCTCAAAAAAGGCTTTGTATGGAGAAATTCTATAGGATGCGTTCATCGCTTCCTTTGTCTAAGTAAATTGGTCTCATTAATGTCGTATATTTATACTAATCATGTGATCATTATTCAATGTCTATTTTAGTAATGGTAACAATTATTAATAGTGTTTTAAAATAAAAAAAATAAAAAAACCATATAATTTCATATGTTTAATATAATCATCATACAGTATAATACATTTAATCTAATCAAAAGGAATTTTCATTTGTAAAAGTTTGGGTTGTTACCATATCCCCCCCTAAAGAAATTTCACCATTGAAATTTCATTTTCCTACACTAAAATAGATGGGGTTAACTATGATTCATCACTTCCTATGATTCCCATGTTTCCCCGCAAACTTTTTGTTTCACCCAAACACCTTAACGAGGGGAATTGTCTTATTTTGTATATCATTTTCTCTACATTCTATGAACATCATTGTATTCTATTCTTTACTGAGTTCATTTCTCAATGGTACCACCTCTGAATTGAGTACATGAAATGATTCTGGTACGTACTTCCTCATTAGTGATACAAGGAATTTATCACGTACTTGAGATAGGTTTAGTGGGAGTGCTAGTCGATATTCCACTGTTCAGATGTGATAAAGGATCTCAAAAGAGATGATGTACCTCAGACAAAGCCTAACCTTCTCGCCAAATATCATAACTCTCATCTATGATGATATGTGGAGGAATACCATGTCTCTAACATCAAACTCATGGTCTCATCAAGTATTATAAGCACATATCATTTGTCGACTCTGAGAAGCTTTAATGTTCTCCTGGATTGTCTTATCCTTCTCTAAAATTTCATTGACCATTTCTGGACCAATGATTTTTCACTTCCCTACTTCATCCTAACATTCCAGTGTTCTTCCCCTTTTCCCATAATGGGATTCATAAGGATTAATTTGGATGCGTGACTGTAAAATTTTATTGTAAGACAAATCAACTAGAGGAATATGTTTATCCCATATTCTTTTGAAGTCCATTGACCTTGCTCTAATCATTTCCTCAAGTGTTTGGATAGTCCGCTCATAATGGAAATCAGTTTGAGGATGACAAGTTTTAATGATGATCAGCTTAGAATTCATAGCATGTTGAAGACTGTTCTAGAACATAGAGTTGAATCTTGGATCTCGATCAGATACAATCGATAGTAGTATCCTATGCAACCTTACCACTTCTCTGGTATATATCAATTCCCTTTCATCCAATGATAAATCCTCTCAAATTTCAATGAATTGTGCGGTCATTGTAAGATGATCCACAACAACCCAGATAGAATTCCTTCCTTTATATGTCTTTAGAAGTATAGTGAAAAAGTTTATGGTTATGTTCTCTTATTTCCATATTTGTCTTGGTAATGGTTTCGTCATCCATTTAGACTTTTACCTCTCAAACTTCACTTACTGACATACTAGGAACATTGATGTATACTAATAGATATTTTACTTATTGTTAACCAACCAATAATTCTCTCGGAGATCTCAATACATCATTGTGTTTCCTAGGTGAATGGATAAATTTGAACTATTTTCATCATCCAAAAGTTCTTTCTTTAACATTTGATTTGATGGAACATATAGTATTGCACCAAATCTCACAATTTCGTCTACATTAAAATTAAACTCTGATGATTCCCCTTATATGGTTTATTCCAATTTCTACTAAATTCATATTTAATCATTTTGATAATCCTTTATCCTTTCCAAAAGAGATGGTTGAGCAATAAATTGTGTAGGGAGTGATTATGTTCCCTTATTTATGATGCCCATGTTCATATTTATCAAATCTAAGAAGATTTTATCCTTTTCGAATCTCATCAATGATAGAATTGATGGGTCCTTTCTACATAGATCATCTTCCACCTTGTTCACTTTCCCAAGGTGGTAGTGGATTGAGTATTCATAGTCTTTGATCATCTCTTACCATCTTCATTGGTGGATGTTCAAATCTTTTTGTGTGAATATATACATGGGGATTTCGTGATCCATTTATACTTCACACTTCTCCCCAAAGAGGTAATATCACCAAATTTTCAAAGTAGAGATTTCTATAGCCAACTCCAGATCATGTGTTGTATATTTTTTCTCATGAAATATAAATTTCTTTGAAGCATAGGTGATGACATTATCATATTGCATCAACAAACAGCCTAGGCCCTACTTTGAAGTATCACTAAATACGACAAACATTTCTCCACTTGTGGGTAGTGTGAGAACAGGTGTTGCCATAATCCTTCCTTAAAACTCCTTAAATCAATCTTTGAATTCATCAATAATTTTTTTTGACTCCCTTCAGAGTAATCTAAGTAAGAGGTTTTGAAAACAATGAGAAATTTCTCACAATTCGTGTATAATATCAAGCTAACCCCAGAAATCTACGGATATTCATTATCGATGTTGGCCTCGGCCATCCCTCAATTTGAGAAGTTTTAGAGGGATATATATATATCCCCTTTATTTTGATGATACGAATCATTAATGAGACCAACTTCATCCATAACTCAACCTTGATATACTTTTCAAAGAGCTTCTCTTTCCACAAGGTCTCTAGTAAATTGCTTACATACTCCTCATTATCCTCCTTGGTTTTGGAGTATATTATAATATCATCTATAATGAATACATCAAAATTTTCTAGTTAATATATAAAGACTATATTCATCAATTCCATGTAGATTTCTAGAGAGATAGTGAGTCTGAAAGGAATTTATATGAATTCATAGTACCCATATCTTGTACGAAAAGTATTTTTAAAGATATCCTCTATCTTCACCCTTAAATTTTAATATCCCGAACGATAATCCACCTAGTAGAATTACTAATCTCTATGTATCTGATCGAACATGTCATCAATTCATGGTATATGATACTTTTTTATCATGATTTTTTTAATATCATGATAATCATTGCAATGGAGCATTAACCCATCCATCTTCTTAATGAAAAATACTAGTGCATCCCATGGTGAAGCACTTGGGCATAAAAATTCTTTGTCTATATTATAATATAGTTTTTTCTTCATATATTCATGATCCAAAACATCCATTATATATGGATTATATGATATTGGACTTTCCCTAGTTATATGATCAATTGAGAATTCAACATCTCTTCTATGAGGATGACTAGTCATTTCCTCGGCAAAACACTTCACCAAATTCCCTCATAATAGGTTTGTCTTCAAGGATGGTTTCTTCCATATACTCAGTCATATGAGAAAGATACAGATGCTTATAGGGCAGTAATATCCACCCTTGATATGATGGTGCTATATAAGATGCATCCTCCTCCTTGCACTTGTATAGAAACGAGTGTCGATTATCCATATGGAGAGTGATTTCCCTCTCATAGAAATTTATGTTGGATCTATACAATGAAAGTCAATCCATTCCACGAATTGAATAAAATTACACCCAAGGGAGTATGATGAAGTTTTTTTGGTAATTTCAATTCATTAATTATGATAGGGGAGGAGTTCAATTCAAAGGATGTAATGATTTCCCCATTTTCCATTCCCAGGGACATGATTACATTAATGATTTTTTATGGCGTTGAGATCATACTACTAAACTTTTTGGATATAAAAGAATACGTAAAAACTTGAATAAAAAAGTATATTATATAGTATGGAATTAATAACTAGCGTACCTATCACTACTTTGTTGTTAGGGTTCACTTCAGCGGTAGTGATGGAGAATTCTCACACTTAATGCCTTGGAGGTTGTTGGTAACCTCTGAAAACCCTTGGCTTAGGGAAGTAGTTCGAAAAGTTCCATGGTTCCTTGAAGTTTAAGAAATGAACAACACACTGAGGGTCTAATTGATCATTCATATCCTTTTTTTCAGATGCGGTTTTTTCTTTATGGCAGTTAAAGGCCAGCTCCCTTATCTTCCACACCTAAAGCATTTCCTGGTCCCCTTCAGAAAATTTTTGTGGTGATTCTTTCCACACCATTAGAAAGTGGGGTGCTATATTTTCATAGAACCATTCGATTTATCCATGGGACTAATAGAATTAAATTCCACATTACAATTCTTATCCCCATGATACCCCTAAGATTTTTTGATCTCTATTTTGACCTTGAGGGGACATCAGATAATTTCCTTATAGATCTCAAAGTAATAGATTTATAAGGCTTTCTTTAGGCTAGGTTTTATCCCACTAAAGAAGAGTTAAACCTTGAATATGGGGGGAACTACTTATCCATAAGCATATGGTGCAAGACTTGAAAAGTTTTCCTTGTACGCTCTGATGGATTCTTCATAATTTTTCTTGAGGGAATGGAAGTCACTTTCCATCATATGTTAGAGGTTGTGAGGAAAATATTTATGGGAAAACATTTTTTTAGAAATTATTTCATTTTAATTCAATGTTCTCTTCCTTAGACTTTGAATTTTTGATTATTGTAAATTATTTATTAGCTTCACCCTCTATTTAATAAGAAGCTAGAAAAACCATCTCTTGTTCGGAAGATTGATGTATAGAAAAGATATTTTCAATGGAGTTGATCCATTATTCAGTAATTGAGGGATTATATGATCCATTAAAAGTAAGATTCCTTTATATCATGAAGTGATTTTTTGTGATTTTTTTCCTAAGGGGGTTGAACATTCCTCTCCAACCCTGATTCTATTCAAAAAATGAGTTATCCGAGAGAGTATTGTGACAATGTTCGCGATTCCCGCTCCCATCAGATTGGGCATATCATTAGAACAGTCATCGCATTGATCGTCACATTGGTTTTTAGCTCGAGTACTCCTATTAATGTCCATTTTCTAAAATAAAAGGAAAGTTAGGGATAATATATTATGGGTAATACAAAGACAAAAATGGATGAATTATATATTAGTTTTATTTCCTTAACATTTTAATTTAAAGGCTTCAATATATGTTATCCATGATCTACTTGAAAACATATATTCTTAGGGGAATTTATTTATTCCCCTAATAATGGTTCATAATAAGGTTATGAATTTACCAAAGAATATACCATGGGAGTGTTGTAACAAAGAGTTTAGTAATCCACATTGTCGTGCACCAATTCCTGTTCAAGTCTAGCTCAAATCATTATTTTCGTTTTTATCCCTAGATACATCTCTTACAGAGTCACTACTACTTGTTCATATACAGACAGGGATTTATTTACATGATAAACTAATAACACTACACTCAAAAAAATTTAGGTATGTTTTTATTACACTTAGTCTTATCCCTGAGTCTTTCACTAGGGATTTCCGAAAAATAACTAAACCTCCCTATGATACCAACTATAACAACCATGCTCTTTATTACACACATAATCTAGATTTATTACATAAAATTTTAATTAATAAAACTCTAAGGATCTATATCTATTATGTATAAGTAAATTAGGAACATTACATAACAACATATAAAATAAATAAACATATTTATTGAACACTTCATTTACATGACCACAAAATTATTCATACTTAGCACCCAATGAGATAACCTGAGGATATGCAAAAGAAAATGGATAGATATAAAGCCCAGTAAGAGAGTAAACAAGGCATAAAATGAATTATAAATTACATGTTATGAAATAATAATATCAATGGACCATTATAGAAACAGTAACATGAACATAACGTCATGATATAGAATGATTCTCATAACATGGAAATATGGAACAACATTTAACATGATATTAGCATGGGCCAATGTGCATGCCACATGGAGATTGAGTAAACCATAATTGCACATAAATTACAATGATTAAACCCTCCTTTCACATGAATTGGAATGATTAAACCCTAATTTCACTTGACGTATCATGATACTAATCTTTACCTAATGCATTGGAGTGTTATCAGGGCACACCCTTCTTAATCATTTCATTTCATGCATAAGTGTGACACATGGATCATATAACATGGTATAATTAAACATCATAATTTATTCAATGAAAAATTAATGTGTAATTAATACATGAAACTCTATAATAAATAATTAAATACACATAAAGGTGAATACCCTAGATAGAGAAATGGTAATGGTATTCACTACATAATGACTTTGTCTTGGAAAATCATGGTGCAATTTCGGCATCATAATGGTGTGACATAAGAATTTATAAAAATAGTTGATGAGATATGAATGATTTTCTCATCTTATTAACATGAAATATACATTTATGGGGTAATATATATTCATTTCCCAACAGATTGCATTGAATTTAGAGTCATAATATAAAAGAGTTTCTATAATTTAAATGAGAAGAGTGAAATTCCTTAGGGAATTTCGACATGGTAACGTGTGTACATGGGAGAAATTAATGAGAGAAAATAGTTCAACCATCAATAAAACATAATTAGGGAAATATTTGGGAGGTTTTAAATCATACACCAACATTTTTAATTTAAAAAAATGTAAAGAAATATAATGAAATTTGGAAAAAAATGATAAAGGAAGAAATCCCTTACTTGGAAGTGTAACCCCAATGGATTGGGAGTGGTATGAATGAGGCTTCTTGGGAGCTTATAGTGCCTTAGGAGAATTATAAAGATATGAGGGAATATTAGGGACGTGGTAAGAGGGTTTTTAGTGAAGATAAGTGGGATCATTGGCGGGTTTATAGAGGAAAAGTGAGGGGAATTCTTTAATATTTCACAAACATGGGTTTTTGAATCTATATAATTAATTTTTTAAAACCACAAAACATCCCATGGTTTTTTCCCTGGTATTTTACAAAGGGTATTGGAAAATATTATTTTATATGGTAAATGTCGAAACTTCTTAAAATATTAGGCTTTCTTATGTGGAGGTGAGTCACACTCTCAATGAAATCATTTTAAAATGTTAAAATGTTCTTCAAGTCTTGGAGGATCCTTCAAGGCATTGTAAAATAAATAAAACTAAACTAAAATCACATTATTTCGACGTTAAAACATGTATTCTCTAAAAATACATTTTATAGTATATTATTCAATCACGTTTGGTCCATTATGATGCCATGAAACACGTTATATATTTAAAAAGTATTTAATTTTTACCCAAAAAATCGACTATCTTTGAAAATTATGAAAAATTCACTGTTCGATAATTTTGACATCCTGAATCCAAAAATAATATTCATTTTATCTAAATAAATTTATAAACATGTGAATTTTTAAATTTAAAATAGAAACCGATATTTATTGAAAATTCATGTGTTTTGACAAAAAAAAGTTTTCAAGAAACAATAAAAATTACCATTGATTTCATAAGAAATTATACAATGATTTGTATTTAATAAATTTTAATTAGTATTAATATTTTTAAAAAATATAATTTATTTAAAAAATTAATTTATTCCTAAAAATAGCTTTCGTAATAAAATATTAACTAAAATTAATATTTGGTCTTTAAAAACCATTTACAAAGTTACAATTAATGTATATTATTTATATAAAATATAAATCATATAATCATAGTGATAAGGTATTATTACATAACAGCTTATAAAAACTCATAATAACTAAGGGTAAGGTGTGTGATTGTGATAGACTCTTGGGGTGGCTCAGATAACATTGCTCGGGTTGTAATCTCTATTAACTTCCACTTCTCCCATAGGAAGATCCATTATATCTTAACATGTTGAAGATGTTCTTTTTATTGGTCATGAGGGAAGACCAATGATGCTACATCCTTTACAAGCTCCAAAAAATGGGCGTCATACGAAGAAAGTATACTAGATAACACCATCTCTTCCTTTTTCTCAGTAAATCGGATGTGTTAAATCACTATATTAATACTAATCACGTGATCACTATTCGACGACTATATTTACAATAATAAAAATTATTAATGGTATTTTCAAATATAATAACATAAGTGAAAAGAATTTCATATGTTTTTTATAACCAACCTACATAATAATATATTTAATGAAATCAAGGGGATTTTTCATTAGTAATATTTTGGGTCATTATAATCATCTAGACTCATTATTGTACACTCCCTATTAGGGGTTAAAACCTCATTAGGAATGCTCCTATGACCCCAAGGTCATGTCATAACAAGGATTCCCCTCCATGGGTCCTATTTATCAATCTAAATATCCTAGTATAATCTCATCACTCAGAGGGAATAACGTCCCTCAACATAATTTTAATTATCTCATAGGCTCATATGTAAATCATCATTAACATTGGTCTCAAGAGATGGAACAAGGCCTAACTCTATTTCCATGTCTTGTCATGTTGTCATTTCACTCAACTCGTTTATAATCAACCTATGGTACATCTACCTAGTTCTTATATACTATTGATGGATGAACATTCACTCCAAATCTATATCATCTAGCCCTTCTGGCTATAAGGATTCTTATAACTCTATCATGTCCCACATATGAAAATCAACATTGGATAACACCCTCCTTTACAAAAAGGTGTATAAGGAATATACACTAGGACCACTACATTAAATTCACTTCATTTAATATACACTCATCTAGGTTCAATTAGAACATGAAATAAATTTATAATCAAGGTCCTAACCATCAACAACTGACACCATAAATCCATTGTAAATGGGTCAAGCATTGCCTCTAGAACTTTGTTCAGTATATATATTTTATTTTAATGAACAATTAATTTTAGATAAAAGGATTATTTCCCTTAATGTTGAGACCGTGTATAAAATTAAATATCATATTCATAAACCTGAAGGGATATTTTTAAATTATCACCTACCCCATGAAAGGAGTTGTTCTCTTTAATCACATCCTGGAAATTACTACCTAGGATCATCCAAGTGCATTTCACACTCACATGAAAAACCCCACCATCTATATATAAGCACAACACCCATTTCAGTTAATTATATTTATTTATAGTTAATTTAACCACATATAATTTAATTCAATTAAAATCATTTATACATAATTTCCTAAAACTTTTTATTCAACCTCATCTCATAAAAACAAGGATCAACCTCTAATAAAAGGTCTATGTCATACTCTTAACACCATTCCCTAAAAAAGCCATAACACACAATATTGATTCAATAAGAAAATTAATTAAATTAGGGTAGAAATGGTAAATAAATTCACTTGGTGATATATATCATACCAAAAATATGAAATAGAATGTGATCATCCTCTGTGACATCCTCTTTATAAGCAACATAAAATCCTCATTTATCATAATGATTTCTACCCTGATCCAATAGAAATAATCTATAAATATTTTCAGAAACCACACCAAAAACAGTGACTATTAGGAGAAAGAGGAGTGGAAGGATTCAGAGGGATAGAATCACAAAAAATAAAAGTATAATCAACCAAGAAATCATATTATGTTGAGGGGACTTGAAGGATAAGGAAATTAGGAAACTTTTCTTGGATTGGCTATACATGAGAGAAAAGAAAGGGTATAGGGGATTTAAAATTGATGGGGGTCACCCATTTTAAGAAAACTGGCGCACACTATGGATTGCACAATGGAAGGACCTATTCCATGGTTCACATCTCAATAGACATTGAGCAGCCCTTTATATTATTAGAAAAATGGATAGGCCCTTACCCCCATTGTTGTTTTTCATAGGAAGCAACCAAGCCCCGATTTTCAAATCCAACAAAAATAGAAACCACTGTTCCCAACCCTGGTTATTTTTACCTATATTTCACATAGTGAAAACATGTATACTCCATTTCTAAAATGACCACCAAAACACCCATTACCAATGAGCTAAGGCATGATTGGATTTTCCATGTGCCACAACGGTCACCCAAAATTCTTGGTAAAGTCATTTCTCCCGAAATATTTTCAACATTATCACCGCTAAACTAACACAATATCTTAGGAAACAAAAAATCTATATTTGGAGTTTCACATTCATCCTTGGGTTCTAACATAGCATAGTCCCCCCTTGGCAGTTCAACTGTAGTTTAATGTCTCTGCATGTTCTTTCAAATTCACTCTATAGTCCACTTGATCCCTTGAAATGGACTACATATCTCTAAACATGTCCAACTACACCTCCTAAGGATGTTAAAAATATCAAATCACTGATATAAATTCTGGTCCTTAAAACCAACTCCACTTCAAAAAAAACAAATTCCAATAAAATAATCTCACCTTGTATAAATCTGATTCTTTACACTAATTATAATATATATATTGGATTTAAAGATATAAGATGATTAAACAGGTAATATATTAATGAATAAATATTGAATAGTCTCTCTAGGTTTTATCAATAATATGGAATTGATATTGAATAGTTTTTTTATCCTCTTTTGTGAATTGAAACTATTGGTTTTTTGGTTTTTTCTTTTTTTTCATGGGTTTAAATTATTTCATGTAGATGTAAAAACTGAATTTTAAAATGTGGTACATTATTATGAAGTGTATATCAATCGACCACCTATACTTGAACATGAGAAATTTCAAAATCATGTTTCTTAACTATAAAAATAATTATATTTTCCTAATAAAACTCTAAGATACTGGTATGATATAATTTATTTGTTTTTATTGAATAATGATTTCAATGAAAGAGTGTTTGGTCAAAATTATTATTTAATAAAATTCAATAAGTTATTTGGATACTTTTCTTGGCTCCTCAGGTGTTTTTTTATGTAATTACTTTTCTAATTTGATGAAATTTGAATTTTAGATGAGTATAATTGAAAAATTAATAATTTTTCCTTAAATGATGTTTTTTCAATAAAATGATTGAATATTATTTTTGAAACTACGACCATTCTATGATGTAAATGGAATATGGTTTTTGATTGTTTTCAATCCTAATTGGATGTTCATAATTTCTTCTAGGAAATGGGTTATACAGTTTAAGTGGGAAATATAATTGAAGGTGGAATCGTTTCTTAATTTTCTCTAGGTTTTTTTGGTCCAAAAATTGGAATATGGAGAAAATTGTTTTTGGAAAAGTGAGTTCTGTGCAAGATTGACAGGTGTTTGGAAACTTTCTCAGAAGACTTATGTTGGGATTAGTGAATCAAAATATGGAAAAGGAAAAAAATTTATGTGAGTCTTTAATTTTCACAAAAGATGAGGTTTCACCGAAAAATATTACACGCACAATGTGATTTCAAAAGGGTTTTTGCGCGCTCAAGGAGAATCTTGCACGAACTGAAAAAGATGCATTGGAGAATCTCACATTGGGTCATCAAGGTTTATAAACAGGTGAATACCCCAATGGAAGACTTAATAAGTTTCCAACAAAAATCTGGTTTCTCTAATGCATGAAATATTTGCACGCAAAATAATTATAGAGATTTAATATTTTGTGTAAGGTGTTCCTTTAGTTTGAAAATACCACATGAACTCTTATATGTCGTTTTGTGAAAGATAAGGGTTGCTCAGAAACTAGGGGTAGCATGAAAGTTTCCTTTCACAAAAATTCCCAAATCTTATGTGAAAGTTAAGGTATTTCATATATGTGTGGTGTTATGCTTACGACAGGCTATGGAATATCTAGTTTGTATGATCAGTTCCATCAAGTGCATTAATTTCAGACATTGATGCTAGAAGTTCTCGTGCTGGACTGATACAAAGAATTCAATGAAAATCTATTGAGGATACCCTCATGTCAATAAACTGAGTAAGACTTATCACATGGTAGGGAGAAAGGGGAGTAAATAGAAGTGTTCTGGGGGATGCAGTGTGTTATCCCTAGATTATTTTAACGGAAGTGTTCTTTGAATAGAGTAACTGTTTCCAAACACTTGAACTCCAAAATTAATAAATATTATTGGATTTTTGTATGACTGAATCACTATCAGAATATAATCTATAGAGGTAGAACTTTTTGTTGAACCATGTAAAAGTATTGTGTTGTCCCATTTCATGTGATTGTTTTATTGTTTTCTCATTTCCATCATACAAGCTTAACACTTTCCTACCAACATGGGAAAAAGATAATATACATAACAATCATGAAACCATAATTCACCCCTCCCCTCTCAAGGCATCTTGTGGATCGTAAAGTGTTTTCATAGGTAGGTTTCTTGTGTTATAAATGATCTTTCCCGTCATGGAGAATTCAGCCCACGGCAAGGGAGTCCCCCTCTTCGATGGAATTAATTTTCAGATATGGAAGAACATAATGAGATATCATTTAAGATCTCTTGGAATTTAAGTATTATGTTATTATATTCATAGAATATATGTTACTGATCCAACAGGGATGGCTATGACTAAGGCAGATAAGAAAATACATGATGTAGATGCTAAGGCACGGAATTATTTCACTCCAACTCTTTCAGATCAGATTTATCTAAAGGTGATGAGTTATACCTAAGAATATTTTATGTGGGATAAACTTAAAAATAAAAATTAATGTATTATTAAATTGAAGTAGGTGAAACATAAATTACTGAAAAACCTGTTTGTCTATTTTAAGATGCACCCTAATGAGAATTCAGACTCCTTCAATCGAATTACTGAAGTTGTATGAGCGATTTGAGGACTAGGCGAAGAAATCAAAGACAGTAACATGGTAAATAAAATCTTGATAAGACTTCCAACCCTTTACAATGAAAAGGTTTCAACTCTTGAAGAAATAAATATCTCCATTCTCTATTTGGATGATCTGATGAGTAGCCCGGTGGAATATGAAATGGGAGTCAAATCGGAAGACGCAACAACTCATGTGAGTAAGAAGATGGAATTAAATGCTATATAAATACGAACAAAAATCAGGAGATAGTATCAGTGTGGTAAATGAAGAAAATTAAATTATTTCTCTCATTTCCAATAAATTCAATAAGAAAAAAAGGAAAATTTGAAGGCAAGATACCTCTAGAATGTTTTCGTTGCTGTAAATTTGGGTACATAGCCTCTCAGTGGTCAAGGAAATTTGATGATGAAGAGAGAGATGTTAAAAACATTGGGAAGCCTCATAAAAGATTCTTTAAAAAGGAAAACATCAAATTTGAAAAGAAACTACATAAAAAGTGTTTTGTGGGTGAAGAAAGTGATGTGGATAATGATTTCAAGGAGGAAGTGGAACCATAATTAAAATTTGGAAAACATATTTCCAGGATGGCCACTGTTGAAAAATTAGAACCATCTAAAGATAACGGTGGAGATAATAAGATGAAAACTAATTCTAATCCTGACCTCAAACGTAAGGAATATTTTGTAATCTTAATATTAAATGTAAGATTTCCAATAAGTGTACTTCAATTGTTAATGAATCATCTATATATGTTGATCATCTTGAATTTGAAATTGAACAACCGAGAGAATTTTTTAAAATATAGTCTTAAATCCGATGAAGAACTGATAATATAGTGGATCTGAAGATAATAATTGAAGAGGAGGAATAGTTCATCAATGAACTCACCTCCATACTAGAAGAAGAGTTCAAGACTATTGAGGGTCATGAAGAGGAAGTTATTAATCTTAATAGTAAACATGAGAATGAAACAATTTCAAAATAATCGAGGAAGAAAATAAAATTTTGAAGGTTCTCAGATGTTGATCTGTTAGAGAGAGAAAAACAAGGATCTAATAGAGTTGAAAATATTTGTACTAATCAATGAGCCACTTACCTGGGAAACAGTGGAATAATTTTTTAGGCTGAATCTTCAAATGCTACAAATAAAGGTGACCAAATTAAAGGCAATCTAAAAGTGGGTCATGTGTAAAAGTTACCTAATGTTCTAAAAAAGAAACCCCCAATTAAATCTGAAACAAGAATATAAGACTATACATGAGCCTCAATGAATAATATAAAGTCGAAATATTATCCCATAGAATAAGGAATGAGGATAAATAGAAGTGAGAATACATTTCCTCTCATGAAGTGTCAGTTTTTTGGATATTTAGGCCATACCATGTCTTATTTTGAAGAGGCAAGGATCTATTTTAATGGATAAGAGATTAGAGTTCAAAAAAAGAGAACAAATTAATATCCAAATTCCATTAAAATAATCAATTTCTATGGGTATTGTTTTTGTTTTTATAACTTTGGTCATAAAGCTATTTATTATTGGTAGAGGGGTGAAACCGACACCTTATATCAAAGTCAGTTAAAAAGCAATGTTCATCAACAAAGACTATGTTTCTCTTTCAAACAATTTTTCCCATTTGGAGTATGATCTTGAATATGAAGAAACCATGTACATGGAAGGAAGAGTTTCAAGCCTATGAGTGTTTTACACTCAAAACATTAACTCATGGAAACAAAAGGGGAAAATTTAAAATTCCAATCTTGTAGAAGTATCCCACAAGGATACAATGAATAACAGCACCTCGATTCTTGATAGAGGTTGTTAATCCCACCTGACTGGTAATTCAAAACTATTAACTAATGCCAAGAAAACGGTCATTGGAATAGTGATGTTCAGTAATGATGGTTCTTTGAAGATAAAACTATATAGAAGTACTGAGCTAGCTAATGGAGAGATGATTAATACTGAATTCCTTTATGTGGATGCTCTTTATCATAATCTTCTGAGTGTGATTCAGCTCTATGACCCAGGTCTTATTATGACATTTAATCAAAATGGATATGTTATAAGAGTAAAGTTAAATAATTCTCTCATGAATGGTTGTATAACATATGGAAACTTATATGAGGCCGACAACAATGAGAACATACACTACCTAACATTGATGAGGAAAAAAATCCATGCCATTAATGAGTGTGGCACATCAATCATTATGAATTTTAAAAGATATCAAAAATAATGATATTCATGGATACCCTTAATTTGATGTGTGAATATTAAATACATAGGATTTTGGTATGCGAGGGATTCTAGTTTGCAGATTCTACTAGCCAAAGAAGAAAATATCATCTACTCTCCTTGGTCTGATTCATACAAACGTATGTGGGCCGATAAATATTTCTATAACACATAGAGAAAGGTACTTTGTTCTTTTCATAGATGATTATAGTAGAATGGGATGTGTGATAGTTATACGCAGGAGGTGTTAAGAGCAAGATTTCATGAAAACCAATTGAAGAATTTATGAGAATGATACTAGACAAAAGATCAAAGTCCTTCAGTCTAACAATGGAAGGGAATATATTTCCATTGAATGTGATTATTCCCTTGAGAATCAAGGGATACAACCTGAGGTCTATGCTATGAGAACTATACTAAAAAATGGAGTTATTGATCATAAGAATAAATAGGTAAACAACATTTCCAGAATTATGTTGATCAAGAGTCATATTGCTTGACATTATTAGAAAGAGGTAGTTCAAGATACAGTGTATTTCCAATGCTGAACATGGATATATATGGGTGAGACAAAAACACCATTTGAATTTTGGCATGCAAGGAATCCCAATTTGAAATATTTTCATGTTTTTGGAAGAAAATGTTTCATTCTAAACAAATAATTAAATCAGGGGAATTATAGAGGTAATGCAGATAATGGAATATTTCTTAGATACTCAATGAACAACAAAGCCAAAATATATTTAAATAAGTGAATTGGAATAATTATGGAAATAAATGATGTTAATATCACTGAAGATAAAAACATTAATGCTTCAAGGAATTATTAAACTCATGTGATAGAAAATGAGGAAGAATGTGAACCTGGATCAAATGCTATTACAGAGGTAGAGGAAAGCGTACCAAAATCTCAGGAGACACATCATGATGTTGACTCAGAAGAAGATTAGGAGGAGGAAGCCATAGCTATAGATAATTTGATCGAACCCCAAAGGAGAAATCGAGGAGAAGATACTGATCAGTCCAACATTATTGGGGATCAAAATGCACCTACAAATACAGTGAGAAGGAAGAGTAATGAAAAATCTACAGTCCTTTCTATTGTGTAACCGTCCATATTTAAAGAAGGTCTAAAAGATGATTCCTGGGAAAAATCCATGAATGAAGATTTTAATCAGAGTGATAAGAACCACACATGGTAACTAGACAAGAGACTTGAAGGTTTCAATGTTATTGGTAAAAAGTAGATTTCCAAGAAAACATTAAATGTTCATGGAATCATTATTAGATTCAAGCCACAATTGGTATGTAAAGAATATTCATAGATTTATGGTTTCTAAGATGAAGAGAAATTTTCTCCAGTGGAAATACTAGAGTCAATCAGGCATTTTATTTCCATGGAAATCCATAGAGGATATAAATTATATCAAATGGATGTCAATATAGCATTCATAAATGGTGTTCTTGTAGAAAAAGTATACATTGAACAACCATTGACATTTAGTCTTTGTAATGATGAAATGAAGGTTTTAAAGCTAATGAAGGCCCTCTATGGTTTAAATCAAGCACTATGGTTGTGGTATTAGAAGCTGGATTCTTATCAAAATAATATAGAATTAAAAATAGGAGGATTAGATCACAATATCTATGTGAATAATTCTCAAGAAATATAAATTCATGGTTCTAGTTTATGTGAAATATATTATCTTTGGCAGTAGCAGGCATGGATCAGTTGAAGAAATTTCTAATCACATTAAGTGTGAATTTGAAATTTCTATTACTGGAAAAATCACACACAACTTAGGGATGCAAGTGATTCAAGAAGATGTATTATACTTTCATTTCTCAAGAAACATATTTAAAAGAGTTGTTGAATAAATTTAATATAAATTATTCCAAAACAATGGAGACTCTGATTGTGTTTAGAAGAAAAATTAGAATTCATGAGGATGGGACGTGTGTGGATCCCCTGATGTACAGATGAATCATTGGAATCATACTATACTTAACTGAAATGTGGCCTGATATTGTATTTGAAACATGTTTAGTGGCCCTCTATCAATGTAATACAAAGTAATAACAAATGAGAGTTGTTTAACAAAACATTTGGTACATTCAGGGTACTTACAATTATGGATTATTCATTTCTATACGGAAAGATAAAGAATTATCATCTTTATCAAATGTTGACTAGGCTGGAGATATGGTGGATAAAAATTCCATGTGATGTGGAGCATTATTTATTGTAATTAAATGCATGTGTTAGTTGATAAAGAAACATGAAAGTACATCTCCCGGTACTTTGTAAGCAGAATATATCTCTGCTACCAAGGCGTGTACTCAGTTATATAGGATAAAGCAGCAACTGACATGGATATGAGATCAGGAGAAGCAACTAATCTGGATTTATTGTGATAACTAGGGCAAATTTGATCTTATGAAGAATCATGTATAGAATTATCATATGAAACATATTGAAATATGATATCACTTCATCAAGTAAAAAGTTGAACAAGGCATGATCAGAATGGAACACGTGGGAACTGATGAGCAAGTGGATGACATTATGAAGAAACTGCTGTCAGCGGCTGTGTTTGAGAAACATCAGTTAACCCTCAGTGTTCAGCCAGCTCCAAGTGTATGAGGAGGCCATTATTTTCCCTTATCCCTGATTATGTTAAATTTTTTAATATGTTTGTGGATTTGATGTCGTTTTATGGGGGAGATACTTTCCAGGGGGGGTGTGTGTTTTGAGCTGCACAATGAAAATACTAGTCTTTGAATTTATTTCCAGTGGGGGAAAAGGAATAAATTCAGGAAATGTATATGCATTAGTGACAGGAAGATAATTCAGTGTTAGGAGGATAAGAAATAAATTTAGGAATAAATTAATGACATGTAATTCTTTTGTAACACAATAAGATAATAGATTGTACATCTTTAAGAATCCCCAAAAATGTATTTAAAATTTCCAAAACATGGGAACCCAATTCTAGATTCACATATTGTTTTCTATAGTGATCATTACTCACATATACTTGGATTGTTTTCTTAGTTGATTTTTTAATTTATGTGTTGATAGTGTCCTGTTCACTGTTGAATTTATCTGGAGATTTCCAAAAAACCCAAAGGTAGAAATTGTTAGAACAAAGAGCATTTTATGCTAGAAATGGAGGTTGGTTTCTATTTTTTTTCAATCATCATTGGAAGATCATAAATTTTCCAGGAAAGGGATCATAAAGTTCAATAGAGTAATAGTATTGAATGTGGGATCATTTCAGACTGTTTTCCATGTTTTTGGATCCAAAAATTTAAATATGGAGAAAACTGTTTTTGTCAAAGGTATTTTCACACAAGATTGAAGTGTGTTTGGAAACTTGAGCATAAGGCTTAATTTGGGATTAGAGCATAAAAATATTGAAAATGAAAAAATTGTGCACAGGTCATAAATGTCCATGAAAAATGAATTTGCATAGAAATATTTTGCGCACCAAATGCGACGTCAAAAAGGGTATTCCACACTTATGAATAATCTTGCACACAACGACAAAGATGCATCGGAAACTTGGGTGTATGGTCATAAAGGCCTATAAATAGGTGTATACCCCCATGAAGGACTTAATAATTTTCTAATGAAAATCTGTCTCATTGGATGCACAAAATATTGGTATTCAAAATAATTACAGAGAGTTAATATTCTGTGCAAGGTGATCCTTTAGTCTGAAAAGATCAAGTGAACTCTTCAGTGTAGTTGTGAAAACGTTATAGATTGTGCATATATTAGGGGTCACTCGGAAGTCATATTTCATGACAATTCCAAAATCTTGCGTGCAAATTGAGGTATTTCATGCAAGTGTGGTGTTATGCTTCTAAAGAGCTATTAAATATCCTATTTGTGCGATCATTTCCTTCAAGTGAATCAATTCAAGACATTGATGCTACCAGTGCCTTGTACTGGAATAATACAAATACTTAAATGCAAATATATTGAAGAGACCCTCTATTAAATAAACCGAGTGAAACTTATCCTATGGTCATGAGAAAGGGGGAGTCAATGAAAGTCTTTTGAGGGATACAGTGAGCGATCCTTGAATTTTTGTAATGGAAGTGTTCCTAGAACAGAGTGACTGTGTCCGATCTCTTGTACTCCACAAATACTAAATATTAGTGTATTTTGGTATGAGTGACACACTATCAGCCTATGCTCCTTGGACATAGCCCTTTGAATTGAACCAAGTAAAAGTGTTGTATGGTCTCTTTCTGTGTGATTGTTTTATTTTTGTTCAAATCCATAATATAGATTTAACACGTTCCTACTAATGTGATAACAAGATCAGTTACTTTAAAAGAAAAATTTGACAGCCTGATTCACCCCACCCCTCTCAAGGAATCCTGGTGTCCTTCAATTTTTTAATATATCTAAATATTATAATGATATAATTAAAAAGTACTAATATTTATTCATGTTAAACAATTAATACTCTAATGAATACTAATTCTCAATTGGATTTGGATGAATTTGGAAAACATGTAAATAATAAAATATTTATTGTAATGACAGGAAGCATACTTTATTTGATAACAACTAGACATGGTACTCTTTTTAGTGTTTTTATGTGTCCTGGGTTTCAGTATGATCATAAATAAAATCATCAAAAGGCTATTAAAATATTAATTATATATATTAAATTAATTATAAAGAGTGGTTTGTTTTATTCAAATTATTTTTTTTTTGATTTTATATCATATTCTAGTTATAATTTTGGAGGCAGTTGGAATAATAAAAAAGAACATCATGTATGTGTCATTAACTTAGGAAAAGTTTTATTTCCTAAATATCTGAAAAAAAATTATCAGTTTCTTTATCAAAAACAGTGGCTGATTATATATTAGCTGCTAATTTTTTATACTTAAAGTATATGAATAAAAAAACATTATCTGATTTTAATATTTATTTGGATAAGATTAAAATATAATTTTATAATAATTTTACAATTTCACCATAAAATAATCCTTTTTGTCATTCACAGAAAAAAATATTGATGTTAGATTTATTTTTTTAAAAGATCATGTTATTAAAGGAGGAATTATACATGAATTTATTTCAATAGATAATCAATTTTTTGATATATTAAACAAAACACACTAATTTTTGGGGTTTGAGAAAATAAAAATTAAACTTGGTATGATGTAGATTTATTTTGTTATGTTATAATTTTAAAATATCATAAATAATTTTTTATTTGTAAATTTTTTTTATATAAATCGATTTGAGACTTTTTTTCGGGAACACATTTCATGTAATGAACTTCACTATTTTATATTCCAAAAAAATTAAAATTAGGTACATTTTTAACACTTATGTTTATGTTGATTAATTTTTTAAAATAATATATGGTTTATTATTTTTTCACAATTTTATATGTTTTGATGTAATTTTTTTTACTGATAGTATGAGTTTGATGTTTTTTGGTATCTTTACTATATTCAAAATTTATCTATGTATCTATTATGGTGGATATTAAATATTTTTATATTCAAAACTATGATTTTCATAAATATCATCCTATTATATATTTATTTAATTCAAAATTCCTATGATTTTTCTTAAGAGAAAAGTGTTTTGAATGAATTATGTATATTTTTTAACTATATGAAACTTTTCAAAAAGGAGGATATATTTTTTTAATTTATATAAAATCATTTTTGTTTGTGTAATTTCAAAAAGGCGGTATTGTTAGTCATATGACTAGGTTGGGTTTATGGGGAGATAGTTAGTATGGATTTTTATTTGATGTCTGGTTTCTATTTTTAATATTACAAATTCCTCACATTGTTTACAATTAACTCACATATTTAAATTGGATATTAAAATTTTAGAGAGTATTATAAAATCTAATGTTTTTATTCATTAATAATTTATTAATTAAAATTTTTAAGGCTTGATTATATTTTAACAGGTGTTTATGTTTTATTTTGGTTAAAAGTTGTTTTTCAAAGTCATAAGAAACCTTTTTTAAAGTCTAACTTTTTGAAGTTTTAATGATTTTTGACAAAGGAAAAATACATACAAAATGTTTCAAAGTTATTCAATTTTTATAAAATAGTATGAATTCTTTCAAAGTCGTAAAAAAATTTGAACATCATACTGAATTCTCAAAGGAATATTTTTTTGTAAAGCCTTATAAAATTAAAAAATTAAAAAATTAAAAAAGAGATACACAAATTCATTTTTTTATTTATGTTCATACAGAAGATAGATTCTTGTTTACATGGACATAATTCATGGTTATGAAATTGGAAAATATGTTTATACAGAATCTAGAATAATTTTTACAGAAACTAAAATATTGATTATAAAACAAACTAAAATAATGTTTATGAAATCTAGTATCATATTTAGATGATATCTAAAATAAATTTTACAAATGCCATAATCATGTTTATGCTAACGGAATTGATTTATACACAATAATAAAAAATGATCATTATGAATTATAATTCATACTTATGGGATTTTTTTCTTATTTAAAATCATCGTTATATAGATATAAAAATTATTCTTTTGCTGTTTAGATTTTTCAAAATCATTCTAATAATAATCTATATTTTATTATTTTTATTATTTTAAATATTTATATGTTTATATGGTTTATTCTAATTGTTTTATTAATTTTTAAAATGAATATAAAAGATAAATATTATATAATGATTATATTTGAATTTTTTGATAAAGGGTTAATGTGGTATATTTCTATATATAGGTAAATAATTTTATTTTTTACTACTATTATTTATAACATTGATTGGTTGCTATAAGATATCAAGATATTATCATGAGATCAAGAATGTCTTGGAGTTAATTTTGGGAGCTTAGTCAATGATATTTTTTATATCAACTATTTGATAAAAAATTACATTTCTAATCATAATGAACATGTCATGAAATTCATACGAGAGATAAAACTGTGTGGAAATGTTTCTACTACAACTTACATTCCTACCATGATTAAAAAGGATATTCAATGTTTGATACATTACTACTAAAGTTATCAAGGATATATCATGATGAATCATATTCAACATAGTGTTCTTTATTTTGTATTCTAGTTTTCATCACTATATATTTTTATTGTAAGTTTATTTGTAAATGGTTAATTGATGATTTTTCCAAATAAAATAATATTTGTGTTGTTGGTTTTCCCTCTTAAATAAAAGGTATGATCTTTAGGATGAAACTCCTGAACAAAAGATATGTATTTTTTCATGGTTGTTCTTTGGTCCACTTAAAGGAATGTTGTATAGGTTATTATTCTACATGAGAAAAGGGTATGTGTTTGTAAATGGATATAACTTTCTTGAAAAAGTAATATTTCTAGTAAGCACCATTACTCTCACCTAGAAGAGAGGAGTGAAGAGTCGATGCAGGATTATATGTCTCAAAATATTATAATAATATGGTTGTCATTGTCTTCATTTTTCCACTACATATCAATATTTTCATATTATTAATTTATAAGTTTTGTTTTAAGTAGTTATAAAAATTTCATATACCGATACTTTAATATTTAACATTTTTTATAATATTTTAAATTATAAAAAAGGTCAATTCACCCTCCCTATATAATTGTTTGGGATATCACACTATGTAAACAAAATGGACATCCAAGGGAGGATACACAAAAATATCCATAGTATTTTAGTTATATTTTTGTTAATATAAAACCAAAGGGAGTGAATGGTGATCAAATGAGGCAAAAGAACTTTCTTTTTTCATTAAAAAGAAAGATCAATGTGTGGTTCTTTTATTCCCACTCATAATTAATTAGTGACTATAATGAGTTAAAGAAACTTTTTATTGAAATTTTTTTCACTTATTTTATGTTTTCTCTAATTTCAAAAGATATTTTTTGGAATTACATAAAATCAAGGTGAAACTATGGATCTATATTAATTGGGAGTGATTTTAAAGATTTTATTTTAGTTATCTCCAACACCATATTAGTGAAAAATTGTTAATTAAACATTTTTATGATATTATTTGACTTAATTATGATAGAATGTTATATTTTCCTTCTAAGGATACATTTTAACACCCTATGACTTTTAAATAATAATATTTTTGATAGAATATTCGGTACACAATACTAAGTTTAAAAGAACCACAATATAATATTAAAATATTAGTACATAAACACGACTGTTATAACCTAACCATTAAATTGGAAGGTATAAAAAGTTTTAACTTAATTATAAAATATTCATCAAATTATTATCTAAATTTATTAATAATTTTTTAATAATAAATATATTTTATTCTAAAAAAATATGCTTACTTCAAAAATGATTTTTATAGCATTTTGTGGAAACATTTTATAATTAATTTATATAAATTTTAGAAATATTATGCTATAATATGAAAATATTTTTTTAAATTTTTATATAAAATTTTAATTAGGATAATATTTTGTTATATTTCAAAAAATCTTGTTTTTTAGTGAATATTGAAAAATATCTTTTTTTTTGTAAAACTGACATTTCCTTTCAATAAATTAATACATTTAATTGTCTCTAATTATTTTAATTTTATTTATAAGTAACATATGTATTATATATTTATATTTTATCTAATTCGTTACATCTTAATCATATTTATATCAGATTTTTTAATATGTTTATTCTTAGTCATAAACACAAATTTCGTGAAATCATTTGTAAAGTGCATGATCTTTATTCATTTTAATTTTTTAAAATAAACCCTAAAGAGGTATTATTTAAAACAAATTATAGATTATAATTATAAATTTATTAATTTAATTTCATATAATGTATATTACTACTCATAGAGTTGATATAAATTAAAATTTTCCAGGAAAAAAAATGCATTTTTCGATAAACAACTTTTTCGTTACATTTTTTAGTTTTATTTTAAATTAAATTATATAAAATTGGTTAAGTTAATTGTTTAAAATTAAGTAAATATTTTGAATTGGAAAACTTTATATTATATAATAAGTTTAACTTATTTTTTTCACCATTAATAGTAAAAACCTAGTAATTGTGGTAAAAATTTGAAATGGGAAAGGTGAGTAACCTTAGAGGTAAATGGTATATCATGTTTAAAAAATGTTTATTTTTATTGGTGGTTAATTTAAATTTCCTTATAACTCCTCCAATCCTTTTTTCAATTTTTTTGGTACTTCTCTTGAATGTGACTTACCACTATTAAATATTTTTGGGTACTTACAAACAAGCCACTCTTCCTTAATTATAAAAGGCCACTACCTAACCCCACTTATTCACACATATAAAGCCATTATTCTTAGGAAAAAAATTAACAAAATATCTCTTAAAAAAATCCTCAGACACATTATATTGTTTTTGTTCATCCCAAAAGACCATCCTTAGAGTCCTTAATAAGGTATAAAAAGGAGGTACCTCTAAGGGAAGGTAATCATCATTACTGAGATCCTTCTTCTTACTTATTCATTTTCCACAATAAATCATGTCATAACAATTCCATTATAAAAAAAACATTATATAAAACATGATTATATTTTATTTTGTTTATGGAATAATATTTATCCATAAACTCCTCCATAAAATGGGAAATGAAACAGTCATCCATGAGTATGGTTGACTACCGCCTTCCAAGCCGGTGTAATTTTTTTCCATCATCACCTCTCATGGATGTTCATGATAAGGGATTTTAAGTTAATATATTATATTAAATAAATATTAACTATTCTGTAAAATTTTCATATCATATACTTTATTACCTTACCATTTATGGAAGAAAATTAATATGTATTTTCTCTGTATGGTGGAATACCACTTCTCAAAGCGATGTGAGAATTGTTTTTCCTAAATCACATGGATGGTATATATGAGAATATTTAGATAATTGATATGATATTTTTTATATTATTTTAATTATATAAATATAAAATAAAACATACCTTTTTCTATCGTGATATTTGAAAAATGGAAATGTTACACATGCATACGTATAACCTATCACCTCCATGCTTATAACGGATTTTATTTTCATTAACCATAATTAATGGTTATTTTTAAAAGTATAATTTATGTATAAAAACTATAATTATTTCATGATTATTATTCTATATATTATGTAATAATGAAACCATTGACCATGGTCAACACACTGATGTCACTTTGAAATTGAAAACCAAGAATCCAAAAAACACCCGATCTGGACACAATTGAATAAATAATTAAATGCATAATTAAATTAATTTAAGTAAATATTTAATGTATAAGGTATTAAATATATAAAAGATTCTTTACAAACCAAATAATTGATATAAGTTTATTATACATTTGATAAAATACAAACATGACAAAGTATGGACTTTAGGTAAGGGTTTCAACTCAAAATATCCTTCTTTGATACTCAAGTTATTTTATATATGTAATTTCTTTTAAATTGTGAATATATTTCGATTTAAATATTATATCATGAATCGTTCATAATATCTGTTATTTTATGATCCAATTTATTTACTTAATTAATGTTATTTATGATTCAAGAGTCACTAAAGCAGTAAGGGTTTATTGTTAAATATGATTTTAAGTGGTTTTGTTTATTCTTGAGTTCACATTGTAGGAAATAATTTTATATTTTCCTAATAAAACCATTTAATGTTATTCTCCTTTGTTTATTTATTCAATTTTCAAGTATATGTACCATTGGTTTCTCATTTGTACTTAAAATGATTGAGAAATATTTTTTATGAAAAATGACTTCATTTCTCTATTCGGTTAAAAATAATTTTTCTTCCATATCAATTTTTTCTAAAATTATTTTCAAGAATATTTTTGGACATTCTAAAAATGATTTATTAAATAAATATTCATCCATTTCTAAGAATTTATAAAAAATATTCAATGGTATATTCTTATCATTTCCCAAATAAGGTACTCTATAACCCTTTTAAACAGTGTGAAATGAATGTTTTTTTATCTTATAGGACATGTAAAAAATTACCTTATATCATGACCACTCAATTATTTGAAAGGATAAATTATCGATAGAAATATTCCATGTGGTCTTTTAAATACATTTTATTTAATGAAAATAACCATTGATGTTATTTATTTCATACAAATTTGGTATATATGTCTCTCATATAGACCCCTATATTATTCTATATTACTATGATAGTGAAATATATTCCTGATGTTTATCTCTCAAATTCCTTAATTATGAAATTTTCTTTTATTATGACATAATAAATGAATATTTAACACATTCCATTTTCATGAGTAATTTGTTTATTTATTCCGTATAGTTGATTTCCATTTTATGGTACACATAATCATAAACATGTAATTATTATTGTTCCCAAATAGTGATCCAATGAATTGGGCATAAATTTAGTCTCTTGATGTTCCATTAATTTCATTATGGAGTAAACCAAATCTGTTATGTGAAATTTTCCACCATGTGATATTATCATGGAAGTTATCCTTCACTAATTGTTTTTCATGTTAAATATTATGATCAGATTTCCTATGATGCCATGATATTATGATTCCATGATCATTATGTAATTACCCCATGTTATTACTACTATGCCTTATACTTTATGTTATCATGTTACACCTTTTACTCTCATGTTATATTTCAGTGTCATGGTTATTTTCTTCTAGGGATTTTTTAGCTCACCACATTTTCTCTATGTTTTTCCCAAGTTATCTCATGTACTTTTGGATCTTGAATGTATTTAGGAGCTTATTGCGGAGAAAAGAAATAAGGATTATTTTGGTCTTAATTTTGTGCACTACAATCCCAGTCTCCCAAATACACTAGGCCTCATGACCTTATGGTGGTAATTAATTGATATTTATTGTAAAAATAATAATTTAATAATTTCTGTAAAATTCATGGGTCACTACAGTTGGTATTGGAGGAATGGTTTATTTATCCTTTATAAAGAATGATGAGAAACCCATAGTGAGAACCATATGGATAATTCAAAGGGTAAGTATAAGTATATGAAAATTTCATGAAATTTTTTTGATGGATAGAGAAACTGATTTCTATGAAATTACATCTCTATCTAGATAATACAGGTGGATATGGATCTGGACTAGTTGTACGTAGTGTTAATAACTCTGAAAACGTTTCATTGATTTGGACTCGGTCGTTACCGAGTTCATGAAAATGGTTCTTCTTACGCACCTAGTTTGAAAAACTCTGGGGATATGTTTTGTAAATTCACAAAAATATTTACAAACCATTATGAAGAACTTAAAAAAAGTGTTATACTAGATAAACTAATAGAAAATATTGTTAGGTATAACATATATTAAAATCTAGATACACATGATTTAGGATATAATTATTATTTATAATTTATTCCTTCTAGTATTATAATATTCCTTCTTGTATGTTAATAAATTATATTTTTATTTCTTTTATTACTTTTATATAATGGAAAAAAATTGGATAAATCATGCCAATAACCAATGTGATGAGAAATGTAATGATTTATATAATTAGAATATGAGCCTAATTGGATTGGTTGGAAAACATCATGTCATTATTCTATATGAGATATCTCAATTTACGATTAAAAATATGAACATATTTTAATTTAGAAACACATAAAATAAGAGAATGATGGTGTCTCATAGAATATAAAGTGTTAAAGATGTTAAACAAAATAATATTCTATTTCCTAAATTTCAATAATGTGGGAAGTTACACCATTGAAATTAACTTAAAGGAAATTTAAGAAGATTTATGTGTGGGAAAGGAGACAAAAAAATTAGATAATTTATGAATAAAAATAAAGAATGTTTTTAAAAAGATGTGGGGAAATAAAGATCAACAGAAGGCACCTTTAATAGTTCAATGTCATAGATGTGGCTAAATAGGTTATTATCTGGGTCAACGACATAATATAATGATTAATTTATAAAGAACTATGTTATTATAATCATTGAATTGGAATGATTTATCTGTTTAGGTTAGGTAATTTGAGAATCATGTTGTTGGATTTCTTTAATTAATGATGTTTTTTATAAGAATAATGAAACCTCTATGTATCATTCTGTATTAGTTTTTATTTATGAATTTTAAAGAATAATATTAATAGTACTAATGACCTAGAATGTTTATTTAATGATAATGTGATATTTCTTATAAAAACACATGATTGAGGAAAATATAATATTTGATATGTACTTGATGTTGATATGGTTTTATTCAATTATGATTATTTTAACTTTTGGGAAAAATAACCAATGCAACAGACTTTAGTGGTTAAAAAATGTTATGATTATTAATGTTATTTTATGTATTTTCAACATATTTTTTAGCATTATTGGATATATATAAATATAGTTTTAGAAAAAGGACAACTTTCATATCACATGAAAGCCAATCACATTTTTCAAGGTCGTGGGACTTAAATGAACAATTGAAGGATGATAAGGGTAAAGCACCTATCATTGTCCTACATGATGTACTTGTTAGTGTGACTTTATTTTTCCTTAAATTATTTTTTGGATAAATATTAAGTTGATTTTGGGAAACATTTTAGAGGATTAAATCATTTTTAATTTTTATGATCTTGATGTGATTAATTGTATTTTGGAAAAAAAAAATATTGGGTTGTGATATATATAACCTTTATACATAACAACATGAATTATTTTAAAATAATACTAATATAATTTTGGATATTTACATTTATGATTATGAGATACACATTGAGCTTAAACCTTATTTCATGTTGTGGTTGTTTAGGTTATTTGGGATAAGGGGTTATTCATTTAACGAATGATCTATGTTAAACCATTAGTTTTATAATTTCATTTTGGATATAAGTATATTTGTATTCATTTCAGTTGTAATATTACATTGCGCTAACGATTTTGTTTTCAATAAAGATAGTAGGAATATATTGTTTCTATTTTATAGTTTTTATGATTCATTAATATTTAACTTTATCGATTTAGAAATAAAAAATCATATTGTATGTTCATTACATAGAGTAATTGGTGATGTAGAAAGTGATTGAAGCACCAACAAAGGGTGAACTATTAATTAAGAAATATACTTATATCATGTAATTATATTTGATGGATATATCTTTCTTAATATCAAA
This sequence comes from Viscum album, assembly GCA_963277665.1. NCBI lineage: Eukaryota > Viridiplantae > Streptophyta > Magnoliopsida > Santalales > Viscaceae > Viscum > Viscum album. Next base: position 212,551,594 of record OY728119.1, on the reverse strand, counting down.
ATAATATCTCAAATATAATAAAAAGTCGTTGAAAATAAAAAATCTATCCTTTAACCTTCGTACTCGATGAATCATTGGTCTTTTAACTCATTATAGATTTTATGTTTTTATGGTCGTTCACTTTTTTGATCATTTAATTTTCTCTGATCAATGATCTATAACACTCTCCAAAATTATGTATGGTTTTATTCCCTATTCATATTTCAACTTCCCACCAATTTTCTCATATATAGAAACCTGTTTATGTGTTATTATAGATGACCTTAGTATTCACTTTCCCTCTTTTAAGATAATGTTTTAAAAACCATTATTATGATGTGATTTTTCCATAAATGAATTTTTAAATGTCAAACCATTCATTACTAAAAAAAATCAGATAATGAGGATGAAATATATTTAAGGGGGCAGAATGTAATAACCTAATATTTTAAAATAACACTATGATTATAGCTTATTCAACACACATCACTAAGATTAAATGTAGTGTGATATGATATTAAAATATTATTATATAAATGTGAACGATTTAACATTTCTATTAAATTGGAGAGTCTGAATAATAGTAAATAATTTTTTAATGTACATTAAATTTTTATATAAATAAATTAATAAATTATTAATAACAACTCATATTTTAATAAATATATTTTATTTCACAAAATATGTGTTTCATTCAAAAATGATTTTTTTCACCTTTTCTGAGATGATATAATATTTAATTTTTCATAATTTTAGAAATTTTATTTTATAAAATTTATATAGTTTTTGAAATAAAAATATCAAAATTAAATTGGGAGAAATTTTGGTATTTTTCAAAAAATATTGATTTTTCATTGAATAATGAAATATACCAATATTTTTAAACTTTTTTTCTCTTTTTAGTAAATTTTGTAATATAAAACTATAAAAATTATTTTAATTTGATTTCAAAGTAAAATTATTATTATTAAGTTTTATTTAGAAAATATTTTCATTTGAATCTTCTTTATACTAGCTTTTAGTATATGTTTATTATTTGGCTTAAAAACTAATTTTTCTGAAAACTATTTTTATGTACATGATATTTCTCTATATTGATTAATAAAAATAAACCCTGATAAGAAATTATTTAAATTAAATTTATTTATTATAAATATATATTTATGAATTTAAAATCATAAAATTAATATTACTAGTCATATATTTAATTTAAAAGCATATTTTCCTTGAAAAGATTTATTTTCTAGAAAATTCCTTTTTCGTCACACTTATGGGACTCATATTAAATTAAATTCCCCCAATTATAAGAATATATATTTATATAAGGGATTCCATATTTTGAATCGGAAAATTTTATATTCCATAATAATTTCATCTTAATTTTTTATCATCTTGATAGAAAATACAGTAAAAAACATAGTACCATGCTAAAACAAAAAAATAGTAAAAATGAGAAATCTTAGAGGTAAAGGAGATAAAATTTTAAAACATGTTTATTTTTGTTATTTTAAGTTATTATTGGACTTAAAATTACTCCAACAGTTTATTTTTTTTAATTTTGTAGGTACTTGGATTTCAAGCGACTTTCCATTATTGAATAGTTTTGGGCGTTTACGAAAATACCACACCACATTTATAAAATGTTATCCACTACTATCACTTATTTACACCTAAAAAATAATTTTAACTAATGAACTTATAAAAATATCTCCCCAAAATCCTTATGCACAGTTGATACCTTCTTCACTTCCCAAAAAACCAACCTTAGAGTCATTAATAAGATATCCAAATGATGTATCCATAAGAGAAGGTAATCGTCTTCACTAAGCTCCTTGTTTTTACTTATTATTTTTCAACCATCCATTATTTCCAAACAATTAAAATATAAAAACAAAATTATATCCTATATACAGATATTTAATTATATTTGTCTAATAATATTAATTCATATTATCAACTTTCAAATGGGAAATGGAAAACATCATTCGTGTGTACCGTGAACTACTGCCTTGCGAACCGATATAATTGATTTTCCATAATCACCTATCAAAGATATTAATGAATATGGATTTAAATTTTATATATTATATTCATGAAATTTTGATAATTTTTTAAAATTAAACTATCATATACTTTCTTACCTTTCCAACTATGAAAAAAATGATAATGTCGTTCATTTGTACGATGGACTACCGCCTCCTGAATCGATGTGATTCATTTTTTGTTACCACATCACATGGATTGTTAATTTGAGTTTATTTTAAAAAATTAAAAGATATTTAAGATACTATTATCATTATAGGAATATTAAAATAACACATACCATATTTACATCATGATCATTGAAAAATGGGAACATTACACATGCGTACATAGGACCTACCATCTCCATGATGGTAACATGGTTCATTTTTATTACAAATAATTCATGTTTATTATTAAAATTTTAATTTAGGTATTAAAATTATAATTATTTAATTATTTATATTATGGAATAATGATCCTTTTGACCATGGTCAACAAACTGATGATGTTTTGTAATTATGAACCAAGCATCCTCAAAATACCCAACGTGGACATAACTGAATATGTAATTAACATAAATAAATTAAATGTTTTATGTATAATATATTAATCATGGGAATTGTTATTTATAAAAAATAATTTATATTATTTTATCATATTGGATATAAAATGCATACATGACAAATTATAGACTTGAGGTAAGGGTATCATCTCAAGACATCATGATTTGAGAGAGATGTCATTTTATGAACATAATTTCTTCTAAATAGTGTATATAATTCCCTTAACATATTATATCATGAATAATTAATCATTCATGATATCTAAAGCTCTAATTAAATTAAATAATTCATTGTTGTTATGATTCAAAAGTTACCAAAGTGGTAAAAAGTTCTGTTTCAATCTCATTTTAATCAGGATTATTTATTCATGAATTTCCTTTGTTAGAAATTATTTGATAATTATATATTAAAACCATTTCTTTTTATTATCCTATTTTTATTCATTAAATATTCAGGTAATATTACTATTAATCATTCATCGTACTTATAATTATTTATAAATTGTTTTTAATAAAGGATGAATTCATTTCTCTCTTCGGTTGAAAATACTTTTTATTCCATATCTATATTATGTAATGTATTTTCATGAATATTTCATTACATTATCCAAATGAATTTTCAAATAATTTTTCATCCATATTTTATTTTTTTTCTTACATATTTCAAAATAAATATTCATGTCATTTTCCTAATGAGGTACTCTTTAACCATTTCATAACACTGTGGAAGGAATGTTTTCTAACTTATACTACATTTATAGTGTTACCTTCTATCATGAAAAATAAACTATTTGACATTCCTTTATAAGTATACATGTTTTTTTAAAGAAAATATTTTATTTAATATTTTTTAACATTTTATAATTTGAAGAAGTGATTTTAAAGTGAAAATGTGTTTTTTCTCAAGAAACATTCCATGTAATATTATAAAGGCATTTTCATCGATGATGATAAATTTTAATGTTAGGGATTACTTATTAATTATTTTAATATGAATCCAACATATATACCAATATTTTCTCAATTACTTTATTGGGGTAATACATGAATTATTTTAATATATCAACTGGCATTAATATAAAATTTCCATTGATTATGACTGGAGACAAGATTATACAACCCATTTTATTTTCATGGGAAGTTCTATTTTTTATCACATATGATTGATTTATTTTTTTATAGAACACATAATCATGAACATGTCTTGATGATTTGAACCATATAGTACGCTAATGCATTGGGTAAATATTTAGTCACTTGAAGTGTCGTGTATGGGATTAAGGAGTAAACCTAATCCATTGTGGGATTTTAACACCTTGTGATATTTCCTATATAGTTAGCCTTGACTCATGTTAATATCATATTATATGTCCCCCCCCCATTTCCTATGATACCATGATCTTATGACACTATATTCTTTATGTTGTGATCTGATTTTATAAATCTTCATCCTTCTCTTTTATTATATCATGTTATTTCTTTAACTCACACTTTATGTTTCTCTAGAATGTTTATTCTCTTGAGGGGAATTTTTAGCTCACACTCTTTTTTCTGGGTATTCCCCAGGTTATACCTTGTATTTTATGAGATTAAAAGGATTTAAGATCTCATTATAGGGAAAAAGTAAATAATTTTTATTTTAGTCTCACTTTGATGTACTATGAACCTAGTCTTCCAAATACACTAGGAATCACAATTTTTGGGTTTTAGTTAATGAATGTTTATATTAAAAATAAAGTAATAATATGTCTACAATTAATGGGTCACTATAAACATAGTTAATAAAACCCGAGTTGTTAGAAATATTATTACTAACATGGATGAGAATACTCGATAATTTGAAACAAGAGTCCAAATTCATGTTAAATGTTCTCAGATTGTTTCCACTACTAATATTAAATATAGAATGATTATGAGTAAATATAGTGATATTACTACCATGGTCAGATCTATGAATTTTCTTATCATTTATCCAACCTAACCTAAACATGAAAAATGTTTTCAACTACAATATTATAAAGGAATTTTTGAATCAAATGAAAATTTTAGCAATCATTTCGAAAAAAGAAAGAATCTTTGGAAAATATCAATTCTATTTTTTAGGAAAGTGTTTCCAATAAGACCAATAAAGAAATATTCAATCTAACTAAAGTATTAACCAAGGATAGAATAATCAATATAATGACACATTCACATATACAAATCAATAGGAAATATACTTCCAACGTCAATCAACACATTCCAAACCAAGGTAATTACATGATAAATATAATTCTCAAACTATAATTTCTTTATAACCAAACAAAAATGATAAAAAACATAAAAACAACCTTAAATAAACTATGTAGTTATGATAGATTATTTTGAACACTTTTAAGAATCAAATGGGATAATTTCCCATCGGTATTGGTAGTATAGGGAATGAAATTAGTGTAGGGATTAATTCGAAACATGGAAAAAAAATCAGACGGTAAGTAGAATGTGATTTTTATAAAACATATAAGTGCACTAAGTTTAAAAACCATAAAACTGAGAAATATAAATCTAATTTTGAAGCTAGACATGTAAAATAGTGTTCCAAACCTTATTCATCTAATTTAGACGCTGCTGAATAAATTACATATATTAATAAAACTATTGAAGCATAAGATTATATTTTCAAAGAGAAATAAATGGAAAAAGAGTATTATTTTCCAGAAAAACCATAAAAATATTATAGAATAATGGTATGAACTTATGGTTCTCAAAATATTACTAATGATTCTTAAGTAATTTCAAAATTACATTTACCTTACCCCAAAGGAAACATACCCATTATGATGTGTGTTGAGAGTGAATTGGATAAATAAATTTTAGATACTTTCATAAAGGTTAAGGTTAATATTAATCAATCTGATACAATGAGATAGATCCCTAATTATAATAATTTCTTAAGTAAATACACTCTCCAAAAAGATAATTCAAGGCAGCAGAAAAATTAAGCCCTAGTAACAATGCTTTATCGATGTTTCAACATGGTCTCTCTCTTTGATGAAATGATCCATGTACTTTTTTCCATTCATTAAAAAATAAGGGATAGTGAAATTAAAGATGTTATATATGATTTGGGAGCTTCAATAAATTTTAACGCTTCACTCTACTTTATAAGTCACTGGGATGAAACATGTTGGGATTTTAATCCAATTAACCAACTAAAATACTTAAAAACCTTTTATTATTATTGATTATGTTTTGATGTAGTTAAGTGACATGATTTTTTCATTATAATTTTCTATTTTCTAAATGGATAATGATAGATTTAGTTTTGATGAACCATCAATTCTTAGAACAAATTTTCTAAAAGATTCTATGGAAATAATACAAGTTCACAAGAGAACATTTTCAAAAGAAGTTTGAAGAGAATTTATCCATTTTAAAAATTTCATTTTATGAAGTATCCAATGGAAGATCATTCAACTCACCAAGTGAACATGATTAAATTTTTTTCTAATAATTTATTTTCTAATTTCATATGTAACAAGTAACTAAATCACTTTGAAGCTTTTTTTACTACTGATACTATTTTAAACAAGAATGGAATGGTTTCACGTCAAAATAATTTGAATTATGATATTTTTTTATGAAATTATGCAAAAAATTAAGATTTCCCCTTCTATTTCACTGAAACTACTCAAAATATAAAGTTTGATGACCTTTTTTCTTCTTTATTCAAGAATTTGATAAATTTGAATTTGAATAAAGTGTTGAGTGTGTTAAAATTTCCTAAATTGATACTAGAAATCAACAAAATTTAATTTTATGAGTAATTATAAATTTCGTATATAAATGATACATTTGAAAATCATACTGAATATTTTTTACTACTATTAAGAATTCAAATTCTATTTTTAAAACATTTTAGGAGATGATGTTAATATTTTCATGTAAAATGAACCAAACCTCTCCCAGTGAAAATGAAAAAAACAAACATTAGTTGAAACCCTTACATAATAACCTCCAATATTAATTCTTTGATTAGAACAATAAATATACTAAGGTTATTTTTAGAGATTTTTCAACATAACATAAAAAATTTACTTTTAAGAGTCTTTAGGGAAAACAAGAAAGCCCGAATGATGTTTTGAACATCATTAAAATCCATTTCATTTTATTGCTGTATATTCTAGCGATGATAATGGTCACCTTTATCAGTATGTTTTATTTAAATTGATAAAGGTTCCCTTTGTTTTTTCTAGTTTTCGCACTGATAAAGACCAATTTTATCAGTCGTATAGTTAGTGTTTAAAAAGGGTCTTTATTAGAGCTTCAACTGGTTCTTGTAAAGGCCAAATCTATCTATTATAGGTTGATACTAGCTATATAAATATCACTCTAAAAAAATTAATAAAAACATAAAAACAATTTATATTTTAGTAAAAAAATTACATTAAATATATAATTGATTTAAATTTAAATTGCATCATTATTTCAAAAATAATATTACAATTAATAATTTTATTATAATATTGTTACATTGATGTAACATTTAGTAATAAAAAATAATTAAAATTAAAAAAATGAAACACTCCTATTAGACCTTCTCCAATGATCAACCCTACAACCTTAAAAAATAAGTGCGTGGCTATGATAAAAAATTTCTTTATTTTACTAATAATAAATAATAAATAAAAATAAAAATATAATTAAAATGGTATATAATCCTTAATAAATTTAAATTGGAATGACATTTTCTTTCTTAATACATGTTATACATAAAGAATTTATTATTTTTCTAATGTATCATGATAACCTGAGCATGTTTTATTGGTTTTGACTATATGATGCCTATTGTGAGCTTAAATGTTAATTGTATTCTAAAAACATTCCCTTGCAGTCATATAGGCCACAATATCGTTCAATTGACATCTGATTTATTCTTATATGTCACAAATGAATTGCGAATTATCATTAAAAATTTTATAGACAATATTAGTATGTTTTCTTTGTTTTTAGTACATGACACATTTTTTCAACTAATATTTCACTTTTAAATAAAATCAAGCACTCTCAATTATATCAACCACATAGTGTGTTAGATTAATATACGTTTAATTAATTTATTTCAAAATGAATTTTACAAATATTTTTATTAATGTATACATTTAATTTGAGTGTGTTTTCTCTGTTTGGCATATATAGTGCACATTCTGAACATAAGGTTTATTTTTAAATAAAAACATGCACATTCATTATATATGTGGGATTAAATTTATGTTTATTCATAAAATTCACAAATAAATCATGGATAATTTTGCTAAATTATCAAGAAAATATGAGCTCATTTTCTCTATTCTGAGTATGTGTCATGCGTTTTGAATTAAAATGTAACTTTTAAACTAAAATATTCTCTTTCAGTCAATCTGTCCACGATGTGTGAAAACTTTATGTGGGGTTAATTTATACATGTCACATATGAATTATGGATAATTGTCATAAATTATAAATAAAATTTTAGTTTTTTTTTATTTTTTACTATAATGAACGTGTTATGAGATAAAATTTTACTTTTTATACTGAATACACAATCTTTTAGCCGTAACAGCCACACCGTATATTGAATTAATTTTAATTTGATTCCTCAAAATCAAAAATTAATTAATTAAAACTTTTCAAAATTATGAAGGCAATACAATTATGTTTTCTAGTTTTTAGTATTTAGTGAGCCTTTTGAAATTAAATTTCAATTTTAAATGAAAATATATAAATTCATTTGGAACAGTCACAACGTGTGTTAAATTTAGATGAGATAAATTAATATATGTGAAAAATCATTAATAGATTATTTTATTACTGTATCAATCCTATTCGAGTGTTTTTTGTTACTTTTGAGTTTGTGGCAATAATTTGGGACTGAAAATATAACTTTTAAATTAATAAACATACTTTGAGTCATAACAATTTCACTAAGTGTCAGATGAACATCCAGTTAATTCCTTCAAATCCAAAATTAATTAAAAATAATCTCCATATAGTATCAAGAAAATAAATGATTGTTTAATTTGTTTTGAGTATGTGACACACATTTTGAACTAAAATATCATTTTTAAATGAGAATAAACACTTTAAGTAACACTAGCTTCAGTATGTGTTAGAATGAAATGAGGTTATTTTCTAGACAACATTAATGAATCATGGATTTATTTCCAAAGTTATCAATACAATTGAAGTGTTTTTTCTCAAAATTTAGTTTGTGATGTCTGGTTTAGTCTGAAAAGTAACTTAAAAACTAAAAGAATGAACTTTTGGTCAATCTAGCCACACTATGAACCTAATTGACATGAGGTTAATTCCTACATATGAAAAATGAATCATAGATATTTTTCCTAAAATATAATCAAAGAAAAATTTCTCAGGTTTGACTATATGATACAAGTCACAATCTAAAATGTATCTTTTATATTAAAAACGCACACATGGATTCATGACTTCCACACTGTGTCTCATAATAATGTGGATTTAATTCATAAAAATCAAAAATTAATCATGGATAATCTGCATAAATTGTAAATACAAACTGAGCATGTTTTATCAGTTTTGATTACGTGACATTTTTCTTGGTTTAAAATGTCACTTTTTAACTTAAAACACACACTTTTAGTCAATCCTTCAAACTGTGAGTAGGATTGACATGATAATAATTATTATTTATAAAATATAAACCAAGTATTAATTTTATGATGTGTCACATCAATTTGAGTGAAAACTATAATTTTTAAATTTGTTGACATGCGTTTTGAATTAAATACCACTTTTAAATAAAAATAAGTAATTTCGGACATACTGTCCACATTGTGTGTAACGTTAACTCGAGTTTAATTCTTCTACATCCCATATGTGATATCATTTCTTCCGAAAATATTTATATAATTAGGGTAGGTTTGATTGGTTTGAGTATTTGAACCACCTTTTAAAAAAACAATAACTTTTAAATGAAAACAACCACTATAAATCACACCAACAACATTGTATAATAAATTTACCTGAGATTAATTCCATCACATCTAAAATGAATCACATATAATTTTCATAAAGTATCAATAAAATATATGTATGTTTTCTTGGTTATTATTAGGCATGTAATTATAACCTGAAATACTGAAAGCCTGACTAGCCTAACCCAAACTCTCGAGCAACCAAACCTGATGAATCCTAATTCAGACCAGGCTAGGCTCCTTCCTGGGGTTTTTCAAACATGGTTTTTAGTAGGAACATATTCTTTTGTGCTCATCTATTACATTTAATTATTAAATATGGTTTTCCATTTATAAATATTATATATATATTATTTGAGAATGCATTCAAATTATTAATACCACTACTAATTTTTTACAAGTATATAGATGGATTTTTCAATAGGAAAATATTATTGAATGATAATTACAATTATATGTAGAAAATAGATGAAATTACACATATTATACTTTAAAATTGTCTTAAAATAAAATTAAGGATGAATATTTATTTTTTCAAGTCTACAATAGTTTTCAAAGGGGTTTTTATCCTGGAAGAAAATGTTGGGTCTCATGTTAAATTATATAATTATTTTTTAAATTAATTTTAAAAATTAAGTAGACTCTTTTCACATGTATATATTATTAAATCACCTTTATTTTTTATTCATTTAAGAAAATATAATTTTTTTAGAAAACATTTGTCTTATAATTATTATATACCTATTATTATCACCATGAAATAATAATTTGGTAAATATTTTGAGTTATTGTTTATTATATTTGGAATAGAAATTATATTTGATCTAAGGTGTAAAGAAACCAGCCTAAAAAAATTAAACTTTTTTCTGATGAATCTGAATTTTATAGTATATTTATTTTTTTGAACAATTATATAATAAATATAATGTTATTATATATGTTGATATTAGTAGATGACCCACATAACCTATACATTCTTCTTGTGGAGGTTGCAATATATAGGAAACTATTAAAAATATATGAATTTATGATTCATCCAGTGTAGAGAAATCTAAACTACAATGATATTTAGATTCCTTGTAAGTTAATAATGAAGATTATTTTGATATTTTATATAGGTGGAAATATTATGAATCAATATGGCCTATGGAAACACAAATTACTCATGAATTTTTTAGTGTCCCCATTTCCTATGTTGTATCCAGGTTTAATTTTATTGTATTTGGATGAGTTATCATTTATTATTATACATGAATTACACCAAACATGGTTGAAGCTCTTAGAGTCACATGGGATCCTTTTCAGGCACAATGTCAGCAATAAGAATGTAGCAATGTTGATAATGATCTCAACATATTGATATTCCCTATCGAAGAAAAAAATAGATGAATGATTATTTTATATGTTTACTATATTGTCATTTTAAAATGAAATAGACATGTAATGTATTTTTTAAATTATATTTCCCTATTTTTTATTTTTTCCAACATAAAAATAAATAGTGTAGTTTCCTAATCTTTAATTGTTATGTAATTTTTTTATCCCAAATAATATATTTGTATGTTAAACAACATTTAATGTTATTTAGTATAATAATATATATTTTTGTGTTTGTGTGAAAAATATTTAAAATTATATATTTATATATATCACACACACATATATATCAATGATTCAACATTATATATATATATATATCAAGGATATATATATATATATATGATAATATATATCAATTATATATATATATATATATCAATGATTTAAGATTGTATATATAATTATATATAAAAAATATAACATTATAAATATATGTCAATGAATTATATAAATATATATATATCAATGATTTATATAATTATATATATATATGATAATAAATACCAATGATTTATAATGATATATATAATTATATATGAATGATATATATATATGAATGATTTATCATAATATATATATATATATTAAATCATCATATATATTATTTTAAAAGGAATAAAAGTTTAAATGGGTCGGCCCATGGCCCAACCTGAAATGCCCGGCCTAGTATGATGGTTAAGTTAGCCTGAGGCCGAGCATGGGAAGAATTATGGGGTTGTTCGGGACTAAATCAGCCCAGCTCGAATGGGGTTCTTTTGTCTGGTTTTTGGGAGGGATGGTCTGGCATGATTTGGGTGGGGTAAAACTATAATTACATCTATATTTTTTAGTACGTGGCATGAATATTGAACTAAAACATTACTTTAAAACTAAAAACATACATTTTTAGTCAATTCAGCCGCACCACGTATTATATTTATGTGAGGATGATTATTTCCCACTAGAAATAAATTAGGGATAATTTTTATAATGTATTAAAGCAATAGTAGGTCATTTTCATAGTTTTGAGTATGCCATGTGTATTTTAGAATAAAATAAAACTTTTATATTAGAAACATGTTATTTTGTCATGTTGGGAACATCATGTATTAGATTTATCTAACCCAAAAAATAAATATGCATATTTTTTGAAAAATATCATGTGAATTAGAACGTGTTTTCTTTGTTTTGAGAATGTGAAAAACATTTTGGACTAAAATGAAACTGTTATACTGAAAACATAAACTTTCAATCAATCTAGACACACCATGTGTTTGGTTTACATGAGGATAATTCCAACATATCATAAATGATCTACAAATCATTTTACTAAAGTATCAATAAAATCTAAACATGTTTTCTTAGATCTGAGTATGTGATGTGTGTTTAGTCATAAAATGTCACTTTCAAACTGAAAGAACACAATTTCATTCAATTCAGCCACACCACATGTTAAATTAAAATATATTAAAATCCCACGAGACACACAAAAAACATGAATAATTATCGCAATATATAAATACAATGTAAGAAAAGTTTCTAGGTTTTGAGTATGTGATGCGCATTTCAAACTAAAATTTCTCATTTAAATGAAATCATGAACTTTTAGTCATACCAACCACGCCATATGTTGGATTGAATCGACGTTGATTCTTACACATCATGAATAACTTCTTTATCATTTTCCTAATGTATTAGGACAATAATACCATTCCTTCTCAACATTAAGTATGTTTCATGAATTTTGGCTTAAATGTTTCTTTAAAACTACAAACACACACTCCTAGACATTCCCACCAATCCATGTGTCATATTGATGTAAGTGGAATTCCTATATACCATACATGAATCACATATGGTTCTAAAAAGTTATAAATATAATTAGTGATTTTTTATTGGGGTAGAGTATATAAAATAGGTTTTAGATGAAAATGATGCTTTTATACTGAAAATACGCACATTTAGTAAAAAATAAATCAATGACAAAATGAAATTCTATATATTATATAATATTCCTGCTATGAATAAAACTTTTCTGTTGAAAATTCTCTCTCTAATGGTTTAACATAAAATGATAGAAATTTAACTTAAAAATCAGTTGATAAACTAACTCTTCATGATCTTTATGAAATAAAATAAAAATGAACATGATTAGAAATAACCTATTCACGAATCTTAAAACAATTATGACACCCTGTAAATATCCAAATCAATATAAAGAAATCTAATTATTCTTTTTAATATACCAACTAGTTACATTTCTATTATTTCTATGAAAATATATATAAACAAATTATTAGTAAATATTTTAAATTAGATTGTAATTACACTAAAAAAATAACTCTTTAGTGTTTCTAGTTTGTTGATGGAATATAAAATATTTTATAAATTTAAAAATTTACCAACCACAATTTTTGTCAATACATTGTTTTTTACTGTAAAAACAAAAAAATAGTAATTTATTTTGAAATATGTTTTGATAGTAAAATCACATTATATATACCCTAATATTTATCAACTATAGAAATATATAAGATTATATTGCATGTTAGTTGTCATCATACAATAATTTTGAAGATAAATAAACAAATAAATATCATAAAAATTATCATTAAAACATAGTATAAAATAAAAAATTTGATGTTAACTTATAAAATGTTGAATTTATTGTATCCAAAATTCATAAGGGGTATCATTAATGGTCTATTTGTTTAATATCCATGATTTGGATCCAAAATACTAATTTTTAAATAATCTAAATTTATTATAATGAGAATCCAATGCATCCTAAAAAAGTAATTAGTAAAAAACAGTGAATATAAATTTTATATAATTATATTATAGAGTGTTCCACCTTAATTGTATTTATTAATAATAACATATCATATATTATTTTCTTGTCAATTTAGTGGCCACTGGGTATGATTTTTTGTAATTTATTCCTCTTCTATTGAAAATTACTATGTATAAGTGGCATGAAAACTAATGTGAATTTTTTTTTCTTCTTTCAGTTTTCCCTTTGCATAGGATTAATATATATGCCAATTAAAAGAATGAATTTTATTTTAACTTTAAATGACATATTAGAAAAATTATTGGAATATAGATTATGAAATTTTACCTCATGAATACATTCACAATTGAGGCTCCTAGTCATTCATGCTTAAAAATTTTGTTTACATTTGTAACGAAAATCTTGATTGTAATGGCCTCTCAATACATTTGTTCTCCAAATTCAATAGAGGCCACATTTTTTAGACTTTAACATTGTATCCTCTTAAGATTTTAATGATAATAAATGTGTTAATTGAATTGGTTGGGTAATGCTACTCTCAGAATCCCCTTCTGATTTATTAGTTGATCCACTATATTTTCATAAACTAAACATATATTTCCACTATTTTTATCTATCTATAAAAACATACGACATTTTAGTCCATTTATGATTATTTTTTATATAGCTTTCATATAAAATAAAAGAAAAAGGACATTCTTCATTATCATCATTTATAATTATAACATTAAAAACCATTCTAAAAAAGTTCCAATAGAAATTTCAACAATGTGATCATCCCGATTATCAAGGGAAATATATAGAAAGACAATTGACTCATGATCTATTTGAATCTCTAATATCATGTGATCTTTTGGAAGTTGTTTTTAGTGTAGAATGTCTCCTTGGATAATGTATATTATTCCCCTTGAAATAAAGAAATTGGTGGGTGTTGATGTATATAAATCACAATAAATTTCACCCTATTTAATTCTTGTACATGAATTCTAGAAATATATGTTTTATTCACATATAAAGTTAACTATTATGAAAAATTAGTAGGGTAGATCTTTGAGGGAATTACTAGCCTATAATGTGGGGGTTGTCTATTTATATAGTGGATGTTGTTGTGTTTTTTCTTCACATTTACCCCATAAAATTTTTTTATCAATAAAACTAGATAACAAACCGACAATTTCTATTAGTGAATCTATGTTTTCCTTAATTTCTTACATTTTATCACTTTCATCCCCCAATGTCTTGTCTTTCTCAAAATATGGTCGACATGACACCCCAAAATATGTACTTCTAATACAACTATATTATTTGTGTTCCATAAATTCCAATAAAATTAAATTTCAATATGTATATTGAATGAATATTATTGTCTCTAAACTATATAATAAAATATCAAAAAAATATTTTTCATTATTCTGTAATAATATTTTAAATGAGAAGAAATATATATTCTATCATAATTACACATGATTCTCATACTTTCAATGATATTTCTTTTACCATTTATCTACTATTATTTATTTAAGACACCTTCCATAAAATATAATGTGGGATGTAATTGGATTGAGATTATGATTCACCAATTCATATAAACAAAGGAATAAAATTATGTTGTTTTTTTATATCACAAAAAAATAGACTTAACAAACCATCCATTTATTTCAATTGAGGTGTTAATCATCGCTTCTTTACGATATAGGTGTGGTGTGTTTGATGCATATTTGTTATTTTTATCACTCCTATTATATTTCAGTAATTAATAATTCTGAATAAAGTCATTAATAGGCATAATTTCATCTAGAATATTATCGACTACAGTGTTCCAGAAATGATTCCACGTCACAATGACCAATAAAAAGAACCCATGTTTCGTGGATTATAAATTTTTATATATAATTACTTGGTGACTTCTACATTCCCATCAATATCCATAAGATTATTCTACATAATAAGTGTTTGAAAGTCACTATGATTCTTTCTTGTGATTGTTAATACAAATTTATTTCTTCAATAATCTAATATAAATGTACTCTAAAAGGGATAATCATGGTCAAATCAATAATTTATTTATTTGTTTTTAGTAAATTAGTGAAATAATATAAAAATGTTACCCTAATTAATTCAAAAATTATTATCTTCAATTCCATCAAAAAAATTTCTATTTATCTACATCAATAGACACATGAAATTGAGTAGTGACTAAAATTTAACTACTAAAAATGGAATTGTTGGGGTTAAAAAGTTAGTCTCATGCATTACATCAAACCTCTAATATTAAACCAGTGATTATTTCCTTAATAAGTTTTATTAAGACTTCAATACTATAATGCTCCTATTTTTTTAACAATATGATGTTCACCTTCTAACATTTTTCTAGTTTAAAAATTATCAATATGTAGTTCCTTGTGATTGGTAGCCTCCACATATTTAGAATCTATTATCTATAGATGTAATTAAAAATTAAATATATATAATCTAAATGTAGCATTAAAAATATAATATTATGAATAAAAAAATTGAATATTAAAAAAGGGTTATCCTCATTGCATTTTACATTTTTTCACTTCATATTTCTTAGTCGACACTAGACTGTTGACTAATTTCTATTTTTAGGATCTAGGACATAAAATACTTGTAGTACCTATGATTCCATTATGAAAAATTCATCGATATATCCTTTATTACTAAATTTCACTTTCATGAATACAAATTCATAAATTTTAACTTCAATCCTATTATCAACACATATACATCAAAAAAATCAATACTTGGAATGTTTTATAATTTAACTCCCATAGTTTTTTGATGATGTCAAAGTATGGAATATTCGATAAAAATGTATTTTATATCCTTGTTACTTGATACATACATTTCTCTCACTATATGTGCAACTCTTCAATTTTTCATTTTAATATATTCATCATATTATTTTCTATAGAACATATAACTATTAATTATATATCCGTTATAATATAATATATTCACACTTGTTCCTCTATCTAGACATTAAATTTATTATTAAATTGAATTCATATTCTCAAATAACTCCTTAAAAATATTTTCTCAATTCCATCTTATAAACTATTTAATATTTCTATTTAATATATAAATTTCCTCCCATGAGGGATTAAAATGCATGAGAATTACTTTTTTAGTTTCAAAATATTGAACAACCAATATAGTGTAATTAAAAATATAATGTTTTCCCAAATCCTTATTTATAATAGTTATTCTGAAAACACCTCTTTTGATAATTCTTTGACCCATAATGTTCCCTTTGTGATGATATTTTAGGTGACTAATGATATCTAAAATAAATAGGTAGTCAATACACAATTCAATGGTTTTCTCAATAATATATCACTATGAAAAAAATATTCTTGATGGCTTTGATTTTTGACATACACATTCAAAATATTCAAATACACAATGGGGTTTATTCATCTATAATGTAAAGGTATACATAGAATGATCTCAATCAATAAGTTAACCATCAATTGAACCATTATATTAAAAAATAATATTGGGAAGAACATATCGAGTTCACTTAATATGACATCAATTTCCTTTTACATAGTTGTTCACTTCATTAGGTTTATAACATTACTATATATAGATTTTAAAAGGAAGAAATGCTAGGTTAATGTGTCCTAGAAATGGTTAGTAATAATGAAATTTAAATACATGGGTATTATATGTTGTATCTATACATGAAATTCATGTGATTTTAGTCCCTTTTACTTCAAATCAACAATCAATACAGTATTCTTGATATTTTATAAATACCTCTCTAGAGAAATTAAAAGATTAATGAATTTAAAAAAATTAATTCTATATTTCTTTTAAAGAGTCTATGTGTATATTTGAAGAAAAATATATCCCTCACACTTCACAAGCACAAAATCATCCCTTATTTTCAACGTAATCATGTCTAACTTAGCCATACTTATGTTATTTTTTCAGCTTTATTTACTAACCGGATAAGGATATTATCACATAAATGTTTTCTATATGAATTAAATCAATAAAATTTATGGCATAAAAAATTTCCATTATGGTAATTCAAACAATACTGATCACTTTTTATAGCCTATTTTTGTAAGCTTTTTTTAAAATGGTTTACCAAAAATGGTGATAATTTTTTTACTTTATCAAACTTTTCATCACCTGTTAATAGATATGGTGTTATATATTCTTTTATATTCCCAAAAAATGATGTCACCCATGGTTGGAATTATAATTAACCAGCTCATTCTTCCACCATAGCTGACACCCAGACTGACCAATCACTGGGTCCAAAGGGAATTCTCAATCCCCAGAGGATAAAATTTAGTGATTAGGCATCACATAACATTGCCTTGGGAATAATTCCTACCTCAAACAATAAATGAAAAACAATAATATCATGGCCAAATAAACATTCAATTCATCTCATAAACAATATAGTATAGAGTAGACAACATCCAATATAACAAATTTTCTAAAGGAAAGAATAATACAATAATAACCAAAATATTAAAAAAAACATGAACCATACCAAGTGGTAATATCCATGAAACCCTAGGTTTCTCAACACAGCCCACTTGTCATTGATAGTACATGATAATAAATCCACCCGAAAACATGTATATAGTATGGATTTATATTCACAAAGACATCACTGTGTATAGAAGGTGTTAGAGAACATGCCCAACATGATCTCTCCAATGATTATATATAATACCTTTCATTTAGAATTTCTTAAATACTAGGTTGAAATACAATAAAAAAATATGGGCTTCAATTTAAAGTGATTGAGGGATGTAAAATCATATAGCTTCAATCACACTTAAGTAAGCGATTCATTTATATAAAAATATTTTAAAAATCCAATAAAAATGTGAGCAGTCAGTTTTCTAAAAAATCAAATTGAAAACCAATCTTCAAAAACATTTCATAAACACTATAAATACTATATTCCAAAACATTTTAAAATTAAATGAATCAAACACATTTGTTAGAGCGTGATACAATCTAGAAACCAAAATCCAATAGATAATATTCATGTAAATGTATAAAGGCTTCCACAAGAAAAAAAATAAAAGGGGAAACACAAACAATCATTGGAATGGAAGAACATTTTAGAGAACCACCTATAAATGAATAACTATCATGGTATGCACTATAGTTTCTGGCTAGAGTGATACTAGACCTATTTATCATATTCACTCATCTCTTATATGAATCCTAACAATACACCACATCTATTAGTTCCCGTGGGAACTATTGGGGACCAACTAATACCAATAACTAAGAGGGAGAAACTCAATTAAATAAATATATAATTTTAGACAATATACTATAAAAATATGCGTATGAAATATCCATTAGCTACCCAAAGATACCATGACTAATATGAAAGTGGAGGTGAAAAAATAAACAGAGGAAGGTGAACAGAAAAGGATCACCTATAACACTCTCTCAACTATGACGACCTCAGATAGAATAACCCCAATCCACATCATTTGAACATCATAATATAATAAACAATCCTCAATAGGTGTAACATTTATAATGGAAAAAATTTAATCACAAGTTTTGAACAACCCATTTAAATTTTATAATTGGGACTTTAAATAAAACTAGACTTGGAATGATAAATCTCTCTCCACGTTTCATAAATATAACCTTTGAAAAAAATCATTAAATTCATTTATATTTAAAAATATCATTATAAAAACCCCATATTTAAAACATTATTTCCACCATCTAAAACCCAACAATAGTGTTAGATCCCAACACACACCATTAAAACCATTTTAAAGTTCCTTTTTGGTATTTTAACAATGGTCTTGGCATGATTAAACATTTATTTCAAAAAAATTGAAATTCACAAAATCTACCTTTTATGCCAAGATAAATTTTTATTGAAATAGTTTAGAAACACCATATAATATAAGATATAGTTTCACATTCAAGTAAACCTTGAATTCAAATGTAAAGAGATTCCACAGAAATACCTACCATAAATCAATAATAATAGAGTCAAAATGTGTCGCCTCTCATGGTCAAATGCCCAATCGAGACAATTATCTCCATTTACAATACATAAACAGTTAAAATCCAAATATTAGATAATTTTAAACAATAATTTAACTTTAGAATGTGATTTTGGTTCTTGGGAAGATAAAAATCAAAGGAAATAAGAGAGTGGAGAGGATAGGATATTAGAGGTGGAATACAGGAGGGTTTACTATGAAGATAAGCTCAAAAATCAAGAAGAAGGGGACAAAAATATAGAGGATAGGAAAAAGAATCTATCTCTATATCCCAAGTAGGGTTAGTGCGTCAAAGAGGAGACAGTGGGGAGTTAAAACCATAGGGGGTAAAATGGAAATTCTCTCAAATTTAAAAAAAATGGGAGGACTGTACGGTTTGGCAACATAATTTGTTAAACTATCTACCAACCATGAAGGATGTAGTAGCTAACACGCCACACCTCACACATTTAACCTAGAGACCATATATGGTTTTAAGAACCATATTGAAACAATGAAAATATGCACTTTCTAGCCTATATATCGTTACACAGTTTCAATATGGTTACTCATAAATTTGTTCGAAAACCATTAAACACCAATAAATGTTCAAAAATTATATAATTTGATCACAAGAATTACCAAAAATAAAAATAAAAAATATATATATATAAAATAACACTAAATATCCATCAATGGTAACTCATAGATATTAAAATTCTCCCCACCACTCAACTTTATATCCCTATAAAGTCTTAGTTCAAAATAGAAGGAAACAACATACTAACTCTCCACATAATCCCTCAACCTAAACTAGCACCCGAAATACTTAAAACAATGGAACCTAATCCCTTGAGAAAATCTAACATCTCCAATAATGCTAAAACACAGCCACCTAACTATAATCCTATGAAAATATAGACCTATTTTAGTACTTCTAACTATTTAGAATTTATATAAACAGTGATACAATGTGACAACACTCCTATAAGGATAAAACTGACACTAAAAGAAACATTATCCCTATAACCCAAGTAAAAAAACCATTACCAACCACAAGTTACCATTTAAAAAAACAAATTTAATCCAAAAGAGAAAATAAACCCATAGAAACAACCAAAGACTCATGGAAACGATTGCATTAAATAATTACAGGATCCACTAAATTACCTCCATAAAAAAACAAGAAAAACAACCCAAAAAACATTAATTCGAAGAAAAAGAGGTCTAACTACATATCGAATAATAAGGATGGATGGGTAACATTAGAATTTACACATATAATATCCACTATTGTGAACCCATATAGATAAAAACCAAATATCGGGTGGTGCATGATCTAAACATGTGCCTCCCAAGTCCAAGTCACCCATAGAAGAACCCAAGATATTGCATATATCCCATAATCTATACTCTGGTATCACCATATTATTAATCCCCAAGAAATAAAAATCCCCCAACCACACAAGATAAATATTGCACAGAGAAAACATCCCATAAAATGAAAATAGAAACACTCACAAGAACCATCCAATAAGAACTAACTCAAATGCACTGATCAGATTCAAACCCGAAAAAAGAAAAATATAATGTCATCGATAATACAAAAAAAAAACAAGATATCAAAACTATTATGATTAAATAGATTAAAAACGTAAAATATGGACTAACATCCACTTCTATGGTAGGTTCTAGAATTGTTTATGGAAATACTGTTTAGAGTTCCCCAGATCTCCACATAAAATGCAAACAAATGATATTATCTCTCCAAGAGTCACAACAATTCCCCAAGAATATAGGAACTCATGCACATATAGTTCGGATTGTACATATTTCTATTTATACCATACGTGTTAACATTATTTGAACTCAATGGGATCAAATAATTTCCCATCCTGATTTTTATAGGCTAACCCACTTCCACCTACATGGACTCCTCCATCATCTTCTAAAAATAAATTAGTCCAAAACTATGAATTGTTGATTCAATGTATAGACTAATACTTCCACAAATGGAATGGTCCCTCTTATATTCATTTGTGACCATCTTTGAAAATATAACCACCAACAAACATCTTCTTGAAAAACTCCTTATACAAATAGTCACTTGACCAATAATGACCCCCAACTATCAATACCCTCAACATGGAATTTCATGCAAGCCTTCAATATCTATTTCACTTCATGGGTATTGATATAATTTATGTCTCCCAAAATTGCTTTTTTCCACTACTATACTTTATTCGTGAATTTATCCCCATAAAAGAGGGGAAATTTCATTTAAATAGGTTAAGGATGGGATTTAGGAGAACTGAATGTTTAATTATACCATGTTGGAACAAAGGACATCCACGGTTATAAGTAGAGACTATATTTTGATTATTTTCAATCAATATTGATTTGATTAGGGATATTTCATGTTATGTGATCCTAGCAAATAGGCTTACTACATTGTTAAGGGTGGTGTCACTTCCTTGTATTTTCCAAATTTTTGGGCTCAAAACCAGGAAGATGGAGCATGCTTTAGGAAAGCTTGTTTTCTAGAAATGAAACTTCTCATATATGGTAAAGGCATTAGTTTTTCAAATACTATGTCTCATGAAGGTCAATCTTCATGAATATATGGATCATCGTGAATGAGCATAGAGAATGTGTTAAGTAAAGATGCTGATTCTTTGTGACTATGACAAAGCATCACGAGTGTGTGATGAGTTGATAGTTAATCATCATGACTACAAGAAATTTCACTATATCTTCATGAATGAAAGAGATTTGAGAACCTAAATTTATAGATTCTCAGAAAATTCGTTTTTGGCATGGGATCAACTCAAAGGGCCGAACCCATAAATAGTCAGCTACCCATACATCCTTAACATGATTTTTGGAGGAAAGGTTGTATCAATATGAATTTGTAAAGGCTGAGAGATTCATGAAATATGTATTAATTGTGATATTGATGATTGAAAAAAATCTTAGTCTTGACTAATGCATAGGTATCTCAAAAATATTATTTTTGTGATGAATTTTTATTCTCTGATTACTTAATATTTAATGAAGGTGGTTTTCTTTATGAACATTGTGACCGACGTGAATGATCATCACGAAAGACAGTGTAAAACATCTTGATAAATTAAAAATTTATTTCAAGTGAATCAACTTAGATATACAGTGCAATAAGAGTCTCATTCTAGTCAGATAAAAATACTAAAAATTTCAATATACTAAAAAGACCTTCAAGTCTTTAAACAGAGTAAAAATAATCCCAAGGTATGGAGCTTGGGGTACTTGATGTACGTTTTATGAAGTAGGTAGTGTTCTACCACTATAATTTTGTAAATAAAATGTTCCTAGCATAGAGTGATTGTGTATGAACTTATGAATTCCACAAACAGTGAAGATCAATTGATTTATGAATGACTAAAAAACTAACGGGGTATGCTACTTGGACTATCCCTTAGTGGTGAACCATGTAAAACCGATGTGTTGTCTCTCTTCATGTGAATGTTCAATTGTTGAATTATATCATTAGATAGGATTAAAACATTACTAAAATGTGGTAACAATATTTTTTTCTTTAAAATAAAAATTTGACTCCCTAATTCACTCCCCCAGGGTGTTCTAGGGACCTATAAGTGGTATCAGAGTGTATAGGTTGTTGTAGTTATATTTTTTCTCTAGTGTTTTCATAGAGAATTTAAGGAATATATGTGGATTCCCCTTCTTTGATAGATGAAACATCCAAATTTGGAAGAATATGATGATATCTCATCAGAGATCCCTTAGGATGCATGTTATTTTTTTCCCAGCTGAGGGGATTCAAGTCACTCATATGACTAGATTCCCTATGAATAAAACTGATAGAAAAATTATTCTTGTAGATTCCAAATAACAAAATCCCCATACTACATCTCTATCTGATCAAATTTATTTGAACATTATGAGATTCACCTCATCCATTTTTTTTTGGGAAAACTGAAAAATATATATGAAGGCAATAAAAATGTGAATGTCGCCAAACCCCAAGTTAACACAACAGGTTCAATGATTTAAAAATTAATCCTAATGAAAATATATATACATTTTTTAAACTAATTTAGGATGTTTTTAGATAAAGTATAGGAATAGGATAAGATATTAAATATATTGACAATGCGAGTAATTCAAGAGAACGCTTCCTCCACTGTACAATCCAAAAGTGATAGCCCTTGTGGAAGGGGATAAATCTAAACTTTCACTTTTAGATTTGTAAGTAGTCTTGTGGATTAAAAAGTGAGAGTAAAAATAGAAGATACAACAACTCGGGTGAGTAAGGAAATTAAATTCAAATCCATGTCAAAACATTAGGTTTTCATAGATAGTGTTGACGAAGATAATGAGGAAGTTGAACTAATGTCTCTTTTTATCGAGAAATTCAATTTAAAAAGGGTTATTTGAATGGAATATTCCTTTATCTTTTTTTCTTTTTGGTGGAATTGGATACATTTCCTCCTGGTGATCAAGTAAGTTTTATGATGAAGATAGTGAGGTATGGGTCTTCAAGAGACCTCAAAAAAGGTTTCTCTAAAGGGAGACATCCAATTATGAAATAAATTATGGAAAAAGAGTTTCATATATAAATAAGAACATGGTGATGATTAATTTTTGTAGGATGATTAAATTGAGTTTAAATTTGGAACCTTAGCATCCTTGATGGCTATAGTTAAAAATACATATCCTTAAAAAGATAGAGATAATATAGAGATTGGTGCTGGTCAAGGTGAAACATGAGGATTCGATTAATATTCCTAAAATTCAATGTAATAGAAACATAAAGAATATAGTAATTATAGAAGAGTCTTCAGAGTATGTTGATCGTCTTGATGTATAAATTGATTCACTGAAATCAGGGGAAGAATAACATGAAACAACTCTTGAAAGCTTGGAAGAAGTTGAATAATTTCATCTCAAGACTGGATAGTAGTCAAAATTCATCAATTAACTCATATACATATAAGAGGAGATGTATAATACAATTTTGGGACTTCAATAAGAAGTTGTTACTATTAGGAGAGAACTGGAAACTAAATCAGAATCAAGGGAAACAAATATAAAATTATAGTTTGGAATAATCACATATGAAGAGTGATTAGAAAGAGATAAATGTGATTTTAAAGGAGTATAGAATGCCTTTAATGATCAGAGATTTCCAAGTATGAGAAAATTTGTAATTTACTCGAATGTATAAACGTCAAAGTTTGTAAACTAGAGAAGATAAAATAAAGGGAAGTAGAAAGATGAACATATCACAAATGTTCACGATGTTCAAATAAAGAAAGATTCAAATCAAACAAATAAGATAGTTGAGAACTATACTCAAGTATCAGGAGAAGATCCCCAATAAAATACTTTTAAAAAATAATGGTACACAAGGAGTAATAGAAGTGAGATGGTTTTTCTTCTCATGAAATGTCAATTTTGTGGATTTTTGGTCCATACTATGTCATAATATGAGGTGGTAAGGAGATACCTTAATGGGGAAGCACTAGGAAGTAAACATAGGGGAATGATACAATATCCTTCACCATATAGAATAAATACTATATATGGGTATTTTTAATTGTTTATACTATGGTAATATATCTATTTATTTTAGGGAGAGGAAATGTGGGAACATTACCTACATAACTCATAGAAATGTTAACACCTACCAATAAGGAGGAGTTGTGATTGCTAATAGTATTATCCTATGGAATAAATAAATGATTATGATGAACTAATTAACATGTAAAAGATATTGGAAAATCTATCTTTATACTCCACTCAATCAAGTATCTCATGGAAGGAAAAGAAGAAAATCAAGAAATCTGATCTTACAAAAATAGCTCTCAAAGAGTAAGAGAATATAAGAACCTGGATTCTCAACAGTGGTTTATAATCCAATATGATAGGAAATTCAAATTTATTAAATTATTTTTTCAAAATTTTTAATTCAATAGTGATGTTTGGAAATGACATATCATTAATGATCAAAGTTAGTTCATGTAACGAACTAGAAAATTATGTGCTTAGGAAAACTCATGTTCTCTATGTGGATGGTTTATATCACTATATCCTAAGTGTGAGTTCACTCTGTAACTTACAAATAATTGTAAAATTTAATCAAAATGGATTAACTATAAAATTAAATATTGGCAATTCTTTCATAAATGGTTACATAAGATATGGAAATCTATACGAGGTTTAAAATAAAGAGAACATTTGTTACTTAAATGTTGAAGAAAAAAAATCTGGCATTAGAGGTTGGGTCGCATTTATCAAAAGAGCATGGAAAATATATGTAAGATATTTATATTAATATATATTACCAATTTTATTTGTTAAAGATAAATTATGTGTGACAATTTCTTTCTAGGAAAGATGGTCAAGAGTTTATAGCATCTGAACATCAAAAGCGTAACAAATATTCTTGATCTCGTCCACACATATGTATGTGGTCCAATAAATTTTTTTGGAACATATGGATAGTGGTGATTTATTATTTTCATTGAACATTATAGTATAATGTCTTGTGTAATGATTATACATAGGAAATAGAAAGTTTTGGAATGCATGAAAAGTTATCATCAAATAGCTGAGAATAATACTAGCCACATAATCATACTTATAAGATATCAAAATGGAGAATAATACATATCTATTTAATTTTAAAATTACCTAAAAATATAGAATAAATCTTGTGGTGGATGCAGTTATAACCCCATGTAAAATGGAGTAGTTGAATGTTGAAGTTGACATGTGAACAATACGGTCATAAATATCCTGATTGGGAGTCAAATCTCCCATCATTAATATAAATCGGTTGTTAAAGTTGCATTGTATAGTAAAAATTAAATAGGTATTTCTATGGTAAAAACAAAGACACATTATGAGTTATGGTGTGGAAGAGAACCCTCTCTAAAGTATTTTTGTTTTTTGGAAGCAAATGTTTCATCCAAAAAAATAAGGAAAAATTGGTAATTATGGTGATGCAGTAGATGATGGGATATTCCATAGATATTTAATGATGAGTAAATCATACAAATGTTACAATAACCGTATTGAATGATTTGTGGGAAAAAGCGATGATATGATCATTGAATACAATACCATACATACTTTGAGGAGTTCATATGTTGATATGATAGAAGATGAATAGTAAATAAGAAAATAGATAGATTCAAAGGCTGAAATTGAATAACTCCTATAGAACAATTTGGGATCAAAAAATGACGATGATTCATAAGAATAATTATAAGATGAATCCATTACTGATGAACCCTAGTCTAAATCTCATAAGATAAATAGAAGAGTTGAAATTGATCAATCCAATAACATTGGGTATTGGACCACACCCACACATATAAGGAAAATGAGGAATGAAGCCCATTCTGCCTTTAAATAAATTTTGGATCAATCCTCTTTTTAAAAATGAGTGAATGTTTAATCATGGGATAATTCCACAAATGAAGAACTAGATCTGATTTACCAAAACAATACATGGGAATACATAAAAAGACCTGAAAATAAAAATGTTCTTGGAACAAAGTAGATATTTAAAAATAAATGTGATGCGCATATAAATGTGATTTGAAACATGGAATCCTTAGAGTGTAAAGGATATATACGTATTTATGGCATGGATGTTGAAGAAACATTTGATCTAGTAGAAAAGATGGGGTCTATAAGGATTTTTCATGCCATGGAAATTTAGATAGATTATAAATTTTATCATATGGATGTCAAAAAAGTGCTCTTAAAAATATTTCATGATGAATGAGTGTAAATTGGGCAACCGGTGGTATTTGTGATTGTAAATGGTGAGACTCTGGTTTAATGATTAAAGAAGTATCTCTATTGTATGGAGCCGGCACTATGAGCGTGGTATTCTAAAATTGATGCTTATTTGGAAAATCATTAATTTAAAATATTTGGTTTTGACCATAATATTCATGCAAAGAATTCTCAAAAAGGCCAATTTAGGGTTTTTTTGTATGTGGATGATATCTTTTTTTTGAAGCAAGCAAGGATCAGTGGACGAATTTTCTAATCAAAATAAATCAAAATGTGAATAGTATATCTCTGGTGGAATAAAATAATTCTTAGGGTTGAAGGTGAATCAAAATTAGGATTACACCTTAATTTGTAAGGAAATATTTTCAGGAGATATTCTAAATAAATTCAACATATATGACTCTAGACTAATGTTGAACAGAAGTGTTAAAAATCTAGTTAAATTGAACAGATATTTCAAGTGCATCAACTATAGACTAGAGTTAAATCTTGGTCTTGGGATATCCGGAGAAAAATACTTAAATGTCAATCTTCTATAGATTCCTTCAAGTCATTAAATGGAGTAAAACATATCCCAAGGCAGTGGTCTAGGGGGAGTTGATATAAGTTTTCTGAGGGAGGTAGTGTGTTGTCCCTAAACTCTTGTAAATGCAGTGTGTATAGAATAGAGTGACTATGTATAAACTTCTATATTCCACAACTAATGAATATAGTGGATTTAGGTATGCCAGACACACTATTAGTGTATTATCCATTACCATGCCTTAGCAGTGAAATAAATAAATCTAGTGTGTTAGCTCTCTGCATGTTAATTTTTGATTATTCCCTGATTCTATTTGACAGGATGAACATGTTTCTACAAACAATAGAACAAGATCTACCAAATTAATGGAAATTTTAACACCCTGATTCACCCCTCTCATCTCAGGGTGTTCCAGAACCCTACACACAACTCGATTTGTTGTATGGGAAGAGTCTAAAATCTAAAATATCTTTCCAAAGAGTGAGAGGATTTGATTATTGAAACATTCTTGATACAAGTCCTTTTAATTTCTCTCTTGACCATTCCATAAGTGAATTTATAAATAATATAATACATAACTTAATCAATTATTGTCTCACAATATAGAATAAAAAGCCCCTTTATAAACCTAGGGACTAATAAAATCAAGAAAACTATCAAAATAGGGCATCAAAAAAACCATCAGCACTGAATATAAATTTTAAATCCCCCTCATTACATAGTCAAACATTTGAAAAATAAGCTGACTCTTTTGAAAAACAACCCATCCTTGGTAAAATAAATTACTCCATTTTAAACTATATGAAACCACTTAATCATTTTATTACAACATTTAAAATTGTTTCTCAATTAAAAAGGTCTACATTAAATTATTAAATAAATAATTCCACTTTAATTTAAAAAAATTCCTCATACACCATAAGAAAATCACACATTTTTATTAAACATTGTATAATAAATAAAAATTTACTTTTATAAAACCCAAAGATAATTTTAGAATCATCTATTTTTAAATTTCCCTTTTTCACACACACAAAACCATTTTCACAATAATCACATAAGAAAGGAGCTTAAAAATATCAATAAAAACCCATCCTACCATTTCACCATATCACAGGACTATCCTGGAAACTTATACCGTTGCTAAATCACCAAATACAGTCAATGAATTATGAGGCCTAAATAACAAAACATAATTTGATTCAGAACATTGGCTTACCAGGCCACAATGTTTGATGGGCCTTGTTTCAATCAAGCAATTGGTCCTACAATATTCTGAAATCAAGTGATTGGTCCCTACATTGTTTTTAGACCATCCAATCCAATGTCATTTTGCAGATTATTCATTGTTCCCATCCTTAAATTACATGTAAAAACCCTCATGGAAACTCACAAGATTCTATTAAGGATTAAGACACTGAAAATATGAAATCATAAAAAGAAGTTGAAAATCCATATGTTTCCTACCCTTAGTTACTCAAGGCTCTAGGCAAGAAAAATTTCACAAAACTCTCCCCATACAAACTTCGTATATTATTATGGTCATATTCTCTTTATACTAAATTTCCCAAATTAAAAGATTGCACTCTAGAACCTAATACTTAATTAGAACATGGTCTCTAAAACCATTTTTATCAATTATACATAGGCCGAAACTTGAACAGACACTTTCCACAGTCTTTCACTGGGCCCAAAGGTAGTTCCCAATCCCTATGGTCTAGAAACTAGTGTATATGCATCATAAAATACTACCTTAGAACTAATTTCTCCATCAAAAAATAAATAAATAAAACAAGCATGCTATGAATGAATAAATATCCAAACCATCACATAAATAATAAGGTACAAAGTACATATAAATTTATATAAGATAATCACTAAAGTAAATATATATTAAATAAAAAGAAAAATAGAAAACATAACCCAAATTTTTTTGAGAGGCCATCTCCATGATACCCATGATTACCCACTAAACCACACTCACCATCGACAACCCAAGATATGAAATCCAATCTGATGATGAAACATTGATCCTTTAAACAACAAAAATATCTATACACATAAGCATGAATTTTTATGCATGGTGTGAATAAACAAGCACAATAGGATCTCACAATGGATTCTATTTAATTCCTTGCATTAATCAGTTCATAAATGCTAGTTGAAATATGATATAAAAATATAGTTTTTAACCTAAAGGGGTTTAGTGATTTCAAATAATGTACTAATTATCACAATTAATAAATAAATTCCTTTATATAAAATTGTTTTCAAAATCAATAGAAAATGAAAAACATTCGTTTTATCAAAAACCAATTTTCAATGTATTTTAAAAAATATTTCAAATTCATATTTGAAAACCATTTAAAAATAAGTGATCAAAACACAAATATTAGATCACGATACATATTAGGAACCATGTTTAACACCCCAAGCTTCCGTGATACGCTTCTCTTTCAATAATGCAATTGCTTGTATTGTACGCAAGTTCGAGATTCTAACACACCATGACCAATAAAAATAGCTATAATGAATAGTAATACCCACTTTTTGAAATTATATAAATTTTATATTTCAAAATGGACTTTATTTTTGGATTTGGAATATCGAAATTAGCCTATGTTGATTTTTTGGTATTTTTCTGAGAACATCCAATTTTCAATGAATAGTAAAAATACTTAAAAACTACTTTTAAAAAAAATAATTTATAGTGATAAATTATACCATTGAGTGGTTTTAAAGTATTATTTTATTATATTTTAACCATTTTATCCAATTTTGGTTTTTAGAATTAATTTCACTTTGAAATTGGACATAAGCAATTGTCAATCTTTTGATTGATATTGTTTCTCAAAAACACGATATTTGTTTTGAAAATGGGATTTAATTATAAAATTAATTAATGAAACTTATATGTTTGGAATTTTGTAAAATATACAACATTTTTGAATTAGAAATTTCAATTATGTCTTAGGGTGAATTTTTGGTAATGTTCTGAGAAACTTCAATTTTTGATGAATAGTGAAACCACTAAGTGGTAGATAAAAAACTAAATTTTTCGTTTAAATGAAATTTTACCAACTCTGTGATTTGAATTCCAAAAATCCAACATACATCATTTTCATTATAATGTAAAATTTGGTTCAATGGGATTAAAATAATTTTCGGTGAATAGTTACTTTTATGTTTTATTAATCGCGATTAAAGGTAATTAGTGTAATTTAAGGTAAATATAATGTTATAATAATATGAAATTACCTTTAAACATGTCCTATCCTTATTGGATGAGTCATGGTTGACAAAGAAAATCCATGGGTCAACTTGGGGACCCCATGAACCCACTTGGGTAAGAAAATTACATTAATAACTTTTTATTTAAAGTAAAAATAAAATTGTCACAACCATATGTTGTTTTACTATAAAAATTATTACATGGGGTTATATAAGTTAAATTTTATACTATAAATATTCTTTTGAAATAAAAAAGATTTCATACATCATGGTAATTTTTTTATATATTTTAGACATTAAATAAATTAAATTTTTTATGACACCATAATGATTCAGTGATTACCTCATTAATGAACAATTTAAATAAAATAAAAAGATAAGGTAAAATCTAAAACTAAAACTTGTCTAAAACCTATTGGATGGGTGGATTTCAAACCATTGTCACCTTATCCTTGAAATATATTATTGTGGGACCTTTATAATCCTAAAATCATTTCATAATAAAGTAACATTTCAATCTTTCCAAAAGAGCCCCTCCTCTCCTCTTATAAAAGGCCCCCACCTCCACCACCTTATTCACACCTTCAAAGCCATTTGGCTCTGCCAACCTCGGCTCAAATACTCTCTAAACTTCCCTCTCTTACTCCTAGAAGCGTCACTTTGGGCAGAAGTCTTCCCATGGAAGCCCTTGGATCAAATCAAAAAGAGTTACCTGATATTAAGGTAATGTCTTCTCTTATTTCTTTTGTTTCATTTTGCTTCTCCAACCCCTTAAACTCTTTTTATACCTTTATTTTGTAATAAAAACATTATCTTTAATATACTAGGATGTTGTTATGAGAAGGATTTTATGTACACTTACACACACCTTCGTCTAATGGTTAAAGAACATATTGTTTCTGTGGGTGGCGAATTACTGCCTCACAAAATGATAATTATTCAATCTTCATTTAACACCTTTCATGGTGTCCATTATAATAACAATATTTTTATATATGATATATATTTTGATTATTTATTCCTTATGCTTTCGTATTTTTAATTTATGTCATACCTTTATGACTTCCATTATGGGTAAACAAGATAATTTCATTTTAGGAAGTGCGGACTACCGCCCCCTCAAAGTGATTTGAATTGTTAATGCCATATGTGGAAAATATAAAGGATGGAGTTAATGATATTATATATTATATTACACTGGAATTATAATATACCTTTATATAATTATGATTTCATTCCATTAAATATGAAATAGAAATGAAAGTAGCATTCATGCGTACGTACGGCTTACCATCTCCATGAACAGTGCATTTCATTTCTTACCTCTAAATGTTATGTAATATTATAAATGCATGTATATACTGGATATATATTATATATATGATTTCGTCATAATGAATATAATTCTGGATATAATGGATATTTTTCCACATGAATAACTTGTAGTTACAAGAAGGTTATTTTTGACTCAAGTACCAAAGATCGACAAAACGACCGTTATTAACATAAATAATTACATAATGATCATAACATGGTAATAAGTGATATAAAATGAATAATGAACCTGAAAAGGGTTCTTAAGAAAGTAGAAATTAACTCTGGTTTATTATTCAAGAGATTAAAGAACGGTCGAGTCAAGTCAGACATGAGGTAAGGGACTTTATCTCAATCTTCTTTCATTGAGGCATATTTTGTTTTAATACAAGACTTTCTTTTATAAGGTGTATAAACCAAATTTACTTTTACTTTTACTCAAAATGAATATTTTTATATGAAGCGTTTTACTAGATTACAAAAGGGAATGTTTTTTTGTCATACATCTGCGGCGACAATGACTTCTACACCGTCGTGACCATTATTTGAGTTTCGGCTTCCTCTACAAGCCATAAATTTTTAAAATGAAAAATAAATACCATGTTTTCATTAGCTTTTATTTTGGTATTGAAAATGGTTTTGATAATGTTTTTATTATATAAATGTGTTTTATAGATATCTTGTGATTGAAATGTGGAAATGTTATGTTTCCTTTATGCATGTTTTATATGATACGATTATGTTATGGTTTATGATATGTTTAAACATTTTCATATAAGGAATGCATTTTACTTAATAAGTGACGGGTGGAGCCTGATATAGATCATCGATGCATCGGTAGGTCTCATGAGATAAACTAGTGTCTTGGCATGAGTATTTTACAAAATCTTATTTGTATTCTTGGCACGAGGCATTGGCTACGTGGTTATGATAGTCTGGAATTATGCATTCCATCATTATGAAAGTTGATATTGATATTGGATGTGATTATTCGACTAGTGGAATATCCATGTGACTATGTAAATTGAATTATTTCATTTTAGTTTTTACATATTATGCTGAAGTTAAAGTTTAAAATTATTTTGTTTTAGTTATACATTGTCTTAAATGTTTATGTTTATTTATGAAAGTTTCTGCTGTATTGTTATCCTTACTGGGTATCTGAGCTCACCCCTTTCTATGTTTTATTTTCCCAGGATGTAAATAAATATTTTATAACTAACCTATAGGGATAGTCTGAAGGGGATAGTAGTGTGAACTATGGAGACTATGTTATTTTGATTTTTCACTTTATGATGTAATGTAACATTTATGAATGTATCTATTGTTTTCAAGGCTACTAAACTAATCGGTCTTTCAAGACTTGATCTTTTGTGATCATTCCAATGTTATGCAATAATGCACAAAGTCTGGGTAGATGGGGTTGGGGTGTTATAGTTGGTATCAGAGGCAGTTTATTACTAACCTTGGAAGATAGATTTAGATAAACTATGATTAGATCACGTGTCCCTAAGATACACTTTGAGTATTAGTATAGAAGAACTTCCTAGAATTTTGGTATTATAGAGATTTTGTGGGTTTTCCGAGCAATACATCCCTATTTGGATACAAGAAGGTAGAGGCGGCTCTGGAACAGATGTACCTAGGGGAAAAACCCAAAAACACGGCTTTTAGCTAGACTCGAACGGGAACTGGTGCACGACAACAGGCCTTGCTACACTCTTGGTTAAGACACTCCTAGGGGATATGCATAGGATAATTCTAATTTTCTTTAAAAACCATTATGAAGGGTTTATGGGTATATAATTCCTCAAAGAAAACATTTTTATGATTATGGATTATATCCATAAATAGTTCAATTAATGTTAAGTGTTTTGCAAGTTTGTTATTATGTATTTTGATTCATAAAATGATATAGTTTATGACATTGTTCTGAAATGGCACCTAGTTGAAGGAATGGAAACCGTATCAATGCACACACTCCATCTTGGGATTTCCCTCCTACTTAAGATAATTATAATGGAGCTAGTGACAAAACTGGTGCTGATCAGCTTATCACCATACTTAGAAAACTCACTCAAGTTATGAATAATAACCTTACTCGTATGAAGCACCCTGATCCGCATCATGGAGGATCAATGTTAGGTCGCTTCATGAGGAAACAACCACCAATATTCCATGGGAGTACAAATCCATTAGTAGCTTAGCAATGGATTAATTCCCTAGAGAAAATATTTTAGGCTTTAGGGAGTAGTGAAAGGGAAAATGTTGTCATGGAAGATTACCGCCTCACTGGAGATGCTGATCAATGGTGGTCATTGATTCAAAACACAAAGGAAGTTGATGAAGTATCAAATATGGAATAGAGGGAGTTCAAAGATATTTTCTTAGAAAAATACATTCCTCGTGACCATCAAGAAGATATGGAATGTAAATTTATGAGTCTGAGTCAAAAGGAGGATGATAATATCACAAAGTATGAGCCCAACATTACAAGGATAGTGAGGTATGATGTAGATTATATATGTAACCTAATAAGTAAGAATGATTGTTTCTTTAATGGGTTAAAACTGTTCTCTGTCGAGCATTTGTTTCACAATCTTTCTCAACATACGAAGATATAGTATCGTGTGCTATCAAGACAGAAAAGTAATTCTCTATGTCTTATGACCACAAAGTAAGCAAGAGAAGAAGAGAACGGTGGGACAAGAGATAGATAAAGGGAAAAAGTGAAAGAAAGATTTTCCATTATTAGATAATTATAGGAAGAATCACCCCGGTGCTTGCCTAAAACGAATGGGAGTTTGTTATAAATGTGGATAAAAAGGTCACCAGGCTTGTGATTGCAAGGGAAAGAAAGAGGCTATCAATGTTGAATGGAAAATTGTAGGGAAATGGGGAATTATGAAAATGAATGTCCTGAGTGTCAGGGAAACATACCTCAGAAAAGGCCAAGGGATCAAGGCCAGGCTTATGCTACTACTACAGATGAAGTTGAATAATTTTTGTATTTGTGTTATTGGACTCAAGAACTATATTATGGTTATAAGAATAATGTGAAATATATATATATAAGGGTTGTACTACAGAAATTTTTTTCTTCATTAAGTTTTTAATATGATAAAGGTAATAATATTTTTAGTATGTGACAATAAGAGAAACTTTAAATTATTTAGGGAATCTAATGTTACAATTGATTTTAGAATTTAGAGACTTTTAGGGAAAGTTGGGATAGAGGTATTTTGGATAACTATAAATGTTGGAATGGATTAAGTTGAACATTGGATAGTATTGTTTAAGTTGAAAACATTTATGAAGATTATTTTTGGAATATTATATTACTATAGTTTTAGGAAAAGGACAACCTGCATGTTGGGGGATAACCCGTCGCATCGGACAAAGCTGTAGGAATCGAACCCACCACCATAGTGCGACATGCCTTTATTACCTACCACTAGACTACAGGAAGTCCCTGGTTATTAAAAAATATTTTTTTTCATGGTCTGTGTTAATATTTGGAATCTTGTACAATTAGGATAAATATAATATTTTTGAGTTCTATTATCTTTTTGAGTGAAAGATAGGTTTGTGGTAAAAAATTATTAAATAATGAAAGTCTACATGACAAGTATGTATATTTCCTTATGTTCTTAGTAAATCTACTAAATAAATTCCTCAACTTTACGAAAGGTAACTTAAAACAAAAATGTTGTCGGTTAACTTTTAATATAGGGGAATCAATGGTCGTTTAACCAATCAAAAGTTTGTGATTTTCTTGTAGATAACTTTCCCATAATCCGGTTTTATAAAACTCTCCATTAGACCTTGATGGTTTTCTTCTCCTCCATATCCATGTTTTCATAGAATCCTAGTATGGTCTATCTCGGGTGACCTTTGTACTTATCTTTCTTTCTTCTAAATTTATATTTTTATTAAACCTATTTCCGATATGGGTTTTACACAAAGGTATTTTCTACTTTGAACATTTTATTCAAGAAGAACAATTAAAAATTGTGAGGATGCAATTTATTAAAGGAGGGTAGAATTTAAAACCTCATTCTTCCGTGATACACTTCTATTTCAATAATGCAATAGCTTCCATTATACGCAAGTTCGAGATTCTAACACACCACAACCAATCTAAATAGCTGTTATGAATAGAAATACCAACTTTTTGAAATTATATATATTTTTTATTTCAAAATGGACTTCATTTTTGGATTTGTAATATCGAAATTAGACTATGTTGAATTTTTGGTATTTTTCTGAGAACTTCCAATTTTCTATGAATTGTAAAAATACATAAAAACTACTTTTTCAATAAAAATAATTTATATTGATAAATTATACAATTGGGTGGTTTTAAAGTATAATTAGAATATATTTTAACTGTTTTATCCAATGATGGCCATTAGAATTAATTTCTCTTGGAAATTTGACATAAACAATTGTCAATATTTTTATTGATATTGTTTCTTAAAAATACACTATTTGTTTTGACAATTGGAATTAATTATAAAATTAATTAATGAAAATTTTATGTTTGTAATTTTTTAAAATAGGCATCATTTTTTAATTCGTAATATCAATTATAGCTTAGGGTAAATTTTTGGTATTGTTCTGTGAAACTTCAATTTTTTATGAATAGTGAAACCACTAAGTGGTAGTTAAAAAACTAATTTTTCATTTAAATGAAAATTTACCACCTCTGTGATTTTAATTTTGAAAATCTGACACACATCATTTTCATTAAGATGTCAAATGTGGATCAATGGGATTAAAATAATTGTTGGTGAATAGTAACATTTATCTTTTATTAACCGCGATTAAAGCTAATTAGTGTAATTTAAGGTAAATATAATGTTATAATAATATGAAATTGCATTTACACTTGTCCTACCCTTATTGGATGATTCATGGCCTACCAAGACAATCCATGGGTCAAATTGGGGAACCCATGGAACCACTTGGGTAAGAAAATGACATTAATAACGTTTTATTTAAAGTAAAAATAAAATTGTCACAATCATGTGTTATTTTAGTAAAACAGTTATTAAATGGGGTTATATAAGATAAAATTTCTACTATAATAATTCATTGGGAATATAAAAAGATTTCCTACAGAATGGTAATTTTTTTATAATTTTTAGACCTTAAATAAATTAAATTTTTTATGACAGTATGATGATGCAGCGATTACCTCATTAATGAAAAATTTAAATAAAATAAAAATATAAGGTATAATATAAAACTAAAACTTATATAAAACCTATTTTATGGGTTTATTTAGAACCCTTATCACCTTATCCTAGAAATATATCATTTTGGGACCTTTATAATCGGAAAAACATTTCATAATAAAGTAACATTTCAATCCTTCCAAAAATTCCCTCCTCTCCTCTTACAAAACGCCCCCAACTCCACCACCTTATTCACACCTTGAAATCTATTTGACTCGGCCATACTCTACCCAAATACTCTCTCCAATTCCCTCTCTTACTTCTAGAATCATCACATTTGGCAGATGTATTCCCAAGGAAGCCTTTGGCTCAAATCAAAAAGAGTTAACCGATTTTAAGATAATGTCTTCTCTTATGTTATTTTATTTTATTTTTCTTCTCCAACCCCTTAAACTATTTTTATTCCTTTATTTTGTAACAACACCATTATCTTTAATATAATAGGATGTTATTATGAGATGTATTTTTTGTACACTTACACACACCTTCATCTAATGGTTAAAGAACATATTGTTTCTGTTGGAGGTGAATTACTGCCTCACGTAATGATGATTGTTCAATATTTTTTTAACACATTTCATGGTGGCCATTATGATGACACTATATTTATATATGATATATATTATGCTTATATATTCCTTATGCATCTTTATTTTTCATTTATGTCATACCTTTATGACTTCCATTATGGGTAAACGCGATAATTTCATTTTAGGAAGTGCCGAATATCACCCCCTCAAAGTGATTTGAATCGTTAATGCCATATGTGGGATGTATAATGGATGGAGTTAATGATATTATATATGATATTATATTAAAATTATAATATACCTTTATATCATTATGATTTCATTCCATTAAATATGAAATAGAAATGAATGTAGCGTTAATGCGTACGTACGGCTTACCGTCTCCATGAACGGTGCATTTCATTTCGTACCTCTAAATGTTATGTAATATTATAAATACATGTATATAATGGATATATATGATATATATGATGTCTACATCATGAATATAATTCTGGATATAATGGATATTTTACCACATGAACAACTTATAATTATATGAATTTTATTTTTGACTCAAGTACCAAAGATCGAAAAAATGATCGTTATTAACATAAATAATTACATAATGTTCATAACATGGTAATAAGTGATATAACAAAAATAATGAACCAGAAAAATGTTCTTAAGCAAGTATAAATTAACTCAATTTTATTATTCAAAAGATTAAAGATTGATCGAGTCAAGTCAGACATGATGTAAGGGACTTCTTCTCAATCTTCTTTCATTGAGGCATATTTTGTTTTGATACAAGACTTTGTTTTATACGGTATATAAACCCCTTTGAATTTTACTTTTATTCAAAAGAAATCTTTTTATAAGAATCTTTTTACTAAAAGTCAAAAGGGAATTTTTTTGTCATACGTATGCGGCGACAATGACTTCTCTGCCGTTGTGACCATTAATTGAGTTTCGGCTTCCTCTATAATCCATAACTTTTTTCAAATGAAAAATAACTACCAAGTTTTAATTTTATTTTATTTTGGAATTGAAAATGGTTTTAATAATGTTTTTATATTATCAATGTGTTTTATTGATATCTTGTGATTGAAATGTGGAAATGTTATGTTTCCTTTATTCATGTTTTATGTGATACGATTATGTTAGGGTTTATAATATGTTTAAACATTTTCATATAAGGAATGCATTGGACTTAATATGTGACGGGTGGAACCTTCTATAGCTCCTTGATGCATTGGTAAGTCTCATGAGAAAAACTAGTGTCTTGGCACAAGGCCTTGACGAAATCTTATTTCTAGTCTTGGCACGAGGCCTTGGCTACGTGGTTATGATAGTCTGGTATTATGCATTACATCATTATTAAAGTGGTTATTGATATTTCATTTGATTATTCGACTAGTAGAATATATATGTGACTATGTAAATGACATTATTTCATTTTAATTTTTCCATATTATGGTGAAGTTCAAGTTTAAAAGGCTTTTGTATTTGTTATTCATTGCCTCAAATATTTATATTTATTCATGAATGTTTCCACTGTATTGTTATCCTTACTGAGCATCTGAGCTCACCCCTTTCTATGTTTTATTTTCCCAGGATGTGAAGAAATATTTTATGAATGACCTATAAGGATAGTCTTATGGGGATAGAAGTGTGGACTATGGAGACTATGTTATTGTGATTTTTCACTTTATGATGTAATGTAACATTTATGAATATATCTAGTGTTTCCAAGGCTACTAAACAAATCGGTCTTTCGAGACTTGATCTTTTCTTATCATTCCAATGTTACACAATAATGCACCAACTCTAGGTAACTGGGGTCGGGGTGTTACACCATGAGTCATGAGATAATAATTAAGTAAAGAGATAACTTGTGAAAGAAATAATGCAAGAAAAGTGTAACTACAAACAATAATGGGAGAGGAAGTCACCTCTATAGAACAACCTATTATGGAACAAGTGTCATGGTTTTCACTCTAAGCAATAACCAGAATGATATTAGACTTTGTACTTAGATTCACTAAGCCCATATGGATCTCTTAATAAGATTTTCCATTTGTAACTTCCATTGGGAAGTGTTGAGGACAAACCAATAACAACTCATGGGAGGGAGCAACTCTCCTAGGGAAATAGTCAATTGTGCACACTAGACAAGTGAAACACATATTCAGAAATTTCATTCGAATCCAAAGGTTACCAAGAAAAATATTAAATTACTGGTGACAAAAATAACAAAAAAATATCAATAAACATAGTAGACCAATATATCTCTTCTTCGGCTCTAATTACCTTTCATAGATCTACCAAAATTCAAATAATTCATTTACCACAATATAATAAATTACTCACAGTAGTTAGAACAAGTATAAAGTTGGAAAATAGAATCCCAAAAAATGAGAACCCCATTTAAAAGTGCCAGTTAATATGTCGGAATTGTTGATGGAAATAGGCAATAAGGGATGAATTTTATTTTATTTAAATTATCAATTTTATTAAAATTAATTTCAAAATTTGGTAGTTTTAAAATATAAAACAAGTGTATATTAAATTATTAATAATAGTGTATGTGTGAATGGTGTAGGGAAAAAATTAAAGAGAAGAATGGATGGAATTTTTATTATTATTTGGTTCAAATTGGACAGACTCTACAATTCACACCCCAACCATTAGCGTATGTAATCCACTAATATTTTATAGAGACTTTTAAAAGGGAATAACCTAAACACTAATTTTCATAATGGGAAGAATCCAATCCCCGAACTTTTACAAGAGAGAATCCCCAAACCTAACTAGCCTTTTATAGGAGTAGAAGAAACATAGTCTTTCTTAAAATGATCATCCTCAAACTATGTGTACTTATTTTGGTTATGTAATGATATCCTAGAAGGTTCTCTTTGATAAGGTAGCAGAACCAATGATTTTTGTCCAGGTAATAGAACCAAAAATATATGTTTTAAGGTAGTATAAACCTATGTGTGAATGATTTATATTAAAACCTCTACCGTGATAGAAAATATAGAAATAAAGAAATATAAATAAAAAGTATTAGAAATATTTCTTTGATAAAATATATACTTAATTACAATTGAAATGGTCAAAAGTGTACTCCAAGTATTCCAGCAAAGGTACATTTCATCTTTTAATAGTGAATGTAGTCAAAGATTAATTATCAATCCCTGGGCGTACTTTAATAGATGAAACAGTTTTGAACAAGATAACTTTCACAATTATAACATCCACATTATCACTATCATCCAATTATTTCTAGGATCCATTTAAATGTAAATAACTTAACAAAACCATATAACCCCTTATGTTGTTTAATTAAAGATAATTATAATAATAACACATAATTAACAAGGATAGAGAGAATGAAAGAAAAATTTTTTTGATTAAATATAAAAATATTTGAATAATTCAAACTCATTTGAAAAAACTTTTTTAAATATTCCAAAATAATTACATAATAATAGGAAAAATATATCTCATAAATCTCACACAGATTCAAACTATAATATTCAAAATTTGAATTTCAAATTTCTTCCCATATTTA
Organism: Viscum album; assembly: GCA_963277665.1. NCBI lineage: Eukaryota > Viridiplantae > Streptophyta > Magnoliopsida > Santalales > Viscaceae > Viscum > Viscum album. The sequence goes on along the minus strand of OY728119.1, from coordinate 212,509,687 downwards.
ACATGGGATAATATCAAACTATAATGATATTTCATTAAAAACATTGAGATATATTTTAATTATTTTCTAAGAACAAATTATGATTTTTGAAATATTAAAATTAAACAAATCAACCTAAAAATATATACTCAATATATTTAATACATTAACTAAAAGTCCTTGTGTTAAAGAAGAAAAATATTAATCATTATATAAATTTGTTTAAAAAATGTAAAAATACATCACATAGGTTCTATACCATTTATAATATTTTCTTAATATAATTAAAAAATTTATTTTTTGTATGAATAAAATCAATATATCATGAAAATCAGGAAATATATTAAACTATAAATTATTGGTTTTCAAAACTACATAATGGTAAGTTTGCATACGTGCGTAAGGGTAAAACATATTTTTCATAAGATGATTAAAGATAAACAAATTTTTTGAAAAGGTCATCTTTATGTTATAAGTATTTTTTAAGGGTAATAAGAAAACCTTTAAGATATTATTTGGGTTAAAATCATTTTACATATATTCTATAAAGGTATGTTGAATAGATATGTAAGGTAAACTCACATTTTGTATCTGTAAGGTAATGTAAATTCACTAACTAATGGTATCTAATGATTTATAAATAATTCATAAGGGTAAGTAGATAGTTATGTAAGGGTAGTACCAAATTTCTGTGTGATGCATAAGGGTACAAGAAACCACACGTAATGGTGGGGAAAATTTTAAATAACCTACATAAGTGTAGAACAATGATTTGTTTAAGGGTATAATAGAGTTTATATGGATTGTGTAAGGGTAATAGAAAATTTTCAAAGAATGCATAATGGTAAATAATATTTTATACATGTTACATAAGGGTAACAGAAAATGTTTTAAAATTAACTTTTCTCAAAAAATAATTTCAAATGAATAATAATTATAATAATAACAAGAAATGATTAATATTTAATAAATAAATAAATAAATAATTCAACATATTATTATAAATGAATAAATAAATAATAAATTTAAAATTAACCAAAAAATTAAACTAGGAGTTATTGTAGTTATCAAAACATAAAATAATTACATGTTAAGGATCCACAAAAACAATATCCAAATTTATTATAATTACAATAAAAATCAATTTCAAAATTTATCCAATTTTCTATAATTGATCAAAAATTTTGAAAACATGAAAACATTGTTTTCACCCCCCCCCCCCCACTTTTGAAATAATTACAAACAAATTATCAAATTAACGGACACATTTTTTCCAAAAAAATATTAAATCATAAAAAATATAGATAAATTTAATAGAGATATAAGGAAATAGATATGTCTTTTTAAATTAATACTTCATAAAAATATTAAAAATTTTGAGGAAATCAAATAATTTGATATTCTAATAATTTTAAAAGATGTGAAATTAATTAAAAAATAGATAGCACATGTTAGAAATTCAAAAAATATAAAACATAGAATACATGCTCATAGACTAAAAAGAAATAAAATTTTACAAAAATTCCAACATAAAATATGATAAAAACAATATGAAGATGGATCTTGGATATAAAATAATAAAAATGTACTGGGGAATCTATACCGATTTTTGTCTAATGTGATTTAAAAATTGCTTTTACGCACCCAATCATTGTAAATTATTGGAATATTGGAAAACATCTAAGATGAATCAAAATGAAAATTTGTGTTACTAAATGGCAGTTTAAACATTGCACCACAATTATCAGGATAGATTCCATGCAAAGCACATTTATAGAAAATACCTAAAGAATAGTCATTATTCCTTTTAATATAACACTTTATAAAATACATAGGACAATCATATTTAGTTTTTGTAACAAAAATAGGTTATTTTATAATAATATCATCATTTCATAACATTATCTAATTCATTGTAATTTAATATCATCAAAAAAAATTTAATTACAATATGAATCAGAATTTAATAATGTTTCATTTTCGTACTTTTTCATACTATATTTTTCACTAACTTGAGACAAATAATCTAACAACAGTTTAAATTTCATTATTTCCACCTCATTATTTTTATTAATAAGATCACTAATCCTATATTTCTCAAATTTAATATTTAATATTTCAGTATCATAAATTATTAGCCTTTCAAACTTGATGGATAACATTTTGTTTTCTTTAAAAAAATTAATATATTATGACTCAAGAAATAAATATAAATCCACCAATTTAAAAAGTTGTTATTGATTATTTTCATGTATCTCATATAATATATTATTCTTAAAATTTTAATATTCGGAGTCTCTGACCTTAGTATAGTCAACCATATTACATACATTACCAAAATACTCCATTTGTTTTGAATATTTTTCTCACACCCCTGATTGAATATTTTCTTCCTAAAAGTTTATTTTTTCCATTCAGCCAACATTGAAATATATCTTCCCTTAGTATTGTTTAGGATTAGTATAAGGGTAATTTCATAATGAAACAATCATAGAAATAAATATAAAGTTAAAACTATCCTTTTACAGTCAAAATTTAATACTAATTGATAATTTGAGATAGTAGATGGAAATTGAAAATATGGTGTCAATTACCATTCCTTAAAATTATGAATGTTATTAAAAATAATTCATCATTTAAGTGGATTAAAAATTATAAAAAATTATTTCTTAAAATATTAATAATTGTGGACATGTGAAGAGTATATGTATAAAATTAAAGAGATGAACAGAAGGAATTTTTATAGTAGTTCTATCCAATGTGGGCATAATCTACTCTTACCACCACAACCATTGGGGAATAACACCCATTATGATATGAGAGAAATTTTTTCCAAGGAACTGCCTAAACCTAGAATTTTTCATTGAGATGAATCCCAACCTAGTACTTTTTGCATGGGATCATCCCCAAACATAACTAGACTTCTATTAGAGTTGAAAAAACTTAGGATTTTATAAAAGGAGAATCCCTAATCTATGTATACTTTTTTTTGTTCTAGTAATAATAACAAGGGAAATACTTTTTGATAAGTTAGTAGAATTTCTACTTTTCAGTTAGGTAGAATAACCAAAGATATTCTTTTTAAGGTAGTATAAACCTAAGTGTAAAATATATTTGTGTTGACCTCTTCCCAGATCGAAAAGATAGAAATAAATAAATATAGTTGGAATGATGTAGAAGGATTATTATTTATGTAATGGTTAATGTAATCCCTTTGAAATGATCCAACATTGTAATATGATCATTACAGAAAAGGTATTGTCCATCTCTTCAAGGTTAATGACATTAATGACTATTTATCCCTCTTTGAGAGTAATTCAACAGATGAAATAGTTTACTTCGAGATCATTTCACACTAGTAACTTCAACACTATCACAATCATCCCTTTCTTTCTTCCATCCCTTTATGTAGAAATAACATAACACTCTCAAGTAACTCATTAGAAAATTCAAATCCAATATAATAAAAATAATAATCCAGAATTTTCAAAGAGATAGAGAAAGAGAGAAATATAATATTAGTTAAGTTGAAAACTATATAAAAAATTCAAACTCATTTGAAATAACTCAATTTAAGAGGTAAAAATATTTTTAATAAATGTTCAAATATATCTCATAAATATCACACAAATTTAAATTGTATGATTCAAAATTATAATTTGAAACTTATTTCCATATTTAATGTGTGATGATATAAAATTATAAATATATTTCGCTAAAACATTGAAATAGACATGAATATGTTTTTTAGAATACAACATGATTTTATAAATATTAAAATCAAACAAATAAATCTAAAAAAATTAATTTAAAATAATTCAAACAATTGATTCAATTTCATATGTAAAAGAAGAACAATATCAATATTCATATAAATGTATTTAAAACAGTTTAAAAATAATTTTTAGAGGCTCTAGACCATTTATTATATTTTATTAAAATAATTACAACACATCTTATTTCCATAAAACAGATCAATATATCATACAAATAATCATATTAGAGTAAACTAAAAATTCTAGGTTTTCAAAACTATGTAAGGATTATTTTTCATGCATGCATAAGGGTAAAATATATTTTCCATAGGTTGTATAAATGTAATCAAAATTTAGATAATGGTAAGCCTCAAATTATAATGTTTATGTAAGGGTAATAAGAAAACAATTAATCTTATGTAAGGGTAGAAATCATTTTACATGCATTTCTTAAATATAAGTTGAATAGTTTTTTAATGGTAACTCACATTCGGTATACGATGTGTAAGGGTAAGGAAATTCCTTGTGTAAATGTAACTATGGATTTATAAAGAATTACTAAAGGTATGTAGGGAGTTTCTTAAGGGTAGCACCTAATATAAATGTGTTTCATAAGGGTGCAATCATCCATGTGAAAAATTAAGAAAAAATTTAAACACCATACATAAGGGTAGAACAAATATTTGTGTAAGGGTATAACAAAGTATATATTCTTTATTTATGGGAAATATAAAAGAATTAAAACGTGTTTAAGGGTAAATAATTATTAACACATGTAATGTAATGGTAAATAAAAATATTATAAAATTAATTTTTGAAAAAAAAATATTTACAAATAATAATAATAATTATTATTATAAATAATTAAATATTACTAAAGAATTAAAGATCAATTTATCAACAAAAATTCAATAAAATAAATTATTTAATTAAATAATAATTAACAGAAAAATGAAATTATGAGATGTTGTAATTATCAAAATATTAAATAATTAAAGTGTTAATGAGACACACTAAAACTAACTGCACCTTTAAAAAAATTATACTTAGAATTCCAAGTCTCTCTTCACAATTCATAAACATCACCTTTGAAAACACCCTTTCAAATCATTTTGATGTCAACAAATCGTTCTAGAAATAAATTCATGTCCCCATCCCCTAACGTTCTACCCCTCATGTTACAACAATGTCAGAAGGGAGATAGTGACCCCATAGTCCCACCTCTAGTTGGCCCCGGGTTGGTGACTGGCACTGAGGGTATAGTAAACACACAAATGGGAGGCATTACCCTCTATTAGAAAACATGATAAAAGAGAGATATAAGACAGAAACCAAACAACTCCAACTCAAACTGGAATATAAAATAAATCCCAATTACACATATGTAATTTCATTAAAAACTACAACATATAGAAGGGAAAACTTAATGTACCAAAAGAAATTAAAAACAAAAGCAACAAGAAGCCTAAATAGCACCTACAACCCCAAGCTAGTAGTTGCCAACCCGATCTCCAACCAGCTCCAAGTGACCTAAAAATAGTTTTTATGTATATAGGGTGAGTATAACAGTATACTCAGATGGATCCTCCCGATAGCCTCTTGTTAAAAAGTAAAGAACTCATGCTAAAGAATAGTGAAAAACATGTGAAATTAACTCTTCACCTAAGTAGGTGTACTATGATCTCAGCCTCACCATGGATGATCTCACCATGTATCAATTACAAGAGTATATAATATAATAAATTTAATCAAGGTTACCCCTCTACTGCTTCCTCACTGGGTTTTCTCTTTACACCAACGTCACACGTCCTAAGAAATCTCTCTCTAAATAGGCTTTCTCGCAGACACTTGGGAGAAGAACCACAACATGCACCTTTTGAAGCACAACCACCACATCCATGTAACCAATATAACTAAGTAGTTTATGGGATCCACCACAACTCTCATAACATGTTTCATACGTCTGGTATTAAACCTCAAGCCATTATAGCCCATAAATCAAGTAAGGGTCCTCAAACCATCATAGCCTATACACGTTACACCTATAGTAGTCTATAGGAAACTATATCCAAAATACATGTGTGTGAATAACCACAAGCCATTACAACCCTCTACAAAAATATATGGTGAAAAAAACCATCGTACCTACCAGCACAATTAATTAAAAAGGGAAGAAAGTGTGTACAAAAGGGGTAGTCATCCATTCATCCTCCCATAGGAATGTTGGGGAAAACACCCATGCCCCCTAGGGATCAGAATCCAGGTGGTGTTAGTTTCCCTAACTGGCAGGGTGGAGTAGCGTATAGTCTCACAAAACGTACATAAAATACTACATCTCATAACCACACTATGGGAATAAACTAATCATAGACTCAACTAATTCTAACAACTCTCAGACACCCAACTTCCATTTCTAGGACTACATATTCTAAAAGAACAGAACCATTTAAATCACATTATTATATTAATACATTCCATTTATATATGTTTCACAATTACATTAATTAAATATTTAAACATTAATTGTCCATTATCAATACCACATTGAATTCAATTAGCATCACACCCAAATTTCCATATTCCTTTAAAATGAAACCTCAGCATTTCATCTCATCAATATCCAACCCAATTGGATAATGTAATTTATTCAATCATTTATTAGCACCATTATTACTTTCCACTAGTGAAAACAAATGTCTAATACATCAGCGTATTTCACATCAGTTCTATATAACTAATTTACAAAGCTGAAAAAATTGGTTTATCATGTCGTTTATAAAATAACCGATGTAAAAAATACTTAGATTAGATTTATCACATGGGTTTTTTATAACCAAAGTGACAGATGGAATCTGGGTTCTCTACCAGGTCGGTTATAAAATAACCGATGTGATAAAGGATTTCATATGTTGCTTATTAAATAATAGATGTTATAAACATAAAAAATATTTTATCATGTCGGTTATTAAATATCCAACATGATAAATATTTTAAATTATTTATCACGCCCAGTATTCTGTCATTCTGTTTTCATTGATCGGGCGACCTGTGACTCATCTCTCATTCAAAAAAATACCTTGAAAAGATTATTTGAAGTCTTTCCCTCCAACAACGTTTTTCCAAAATCATTCATCATATTTATTATCTCTACATCTATTAGGTTGACTAGTAACACTCATGTAAGCCTCACATGCCTTGGGTTCAGTTTTTATTTTTCATGATGCCCTAAACTTATGTTTTTAGATGTTATTTTTATATCATTGTTCTTTCTTTCATGGTAAGTGTCATAGTGTTCTCTTATATCATTCTAAATTATTTTCTAGAAAAATAAACCATGGGGGTGATATCATGCATGTTCTATGATTTATTTTGCTACCATGTGTGATCTATCATGTGTGTGTGTGTATACATTCATGTGTGGGGGGGGGGGGGTGTCCAGGGGTGGGGGTGTCCTATGGTGGGGGTTGTCCAAGGGGTGGGTGTGCTGTCTAAGGGGGTGGTGGTGTCTAGGGGGTGGGTCTAGTATCCATGGGGGTGAGGGGGAGGGGGGATTTCCAAGGGGGGTAGGGGGTTTCTAGGGGTGGGGTGTCCAAGGGGTGAGGGGGATGTGCAAGGGGGTAGGGGTGTCCAGGGGGTGGGGTGTCCAGGAGAGGGGTGGTTGTCCAGGGGGTTGGGAGGGTTTTCCATGGGGGTGTGGGGTGTCCATGGGTAGGGGTTTCCAAGGGTGGGGGCTATCCAATGGGTGGGGCTGTCCAGGGGTGGGGGCTATCCAAGGGGGTGGGGGTGTCCCGGGGTGAGGGGTTTTTCTATGGGGTAATGGCGTGTCCACGGTGGTGGGGTGGTGTCCAGGCGGGGGAGGGGATTTTCCAAGGATATTGGGGTGTCCAGGGGGTTGGGGCGCTGTCCATGGGGGAGAGGGGGATGTCTAAGGGGGTAGGGGTTTTAAGGGGTTGTGGGTGTCTATGGTGTGGGGCTGTCGAGGGGGTTATGGGTGTCCATGGGGGTGGCGGTGTCCAGGGGCGGCGGGGGTGTCAGGGGGTGGGGGGGCTGTGTAAGGGGTAGGGGTGTCTTGGTGGTGGGGGTGTCTAGTGGTGGGGGATGTCTAGTAAGTGGGGTGTCTAGGGGGTGGGGGGTCATCTAAGGGGGTGGGGTGTATAGGGGTGTCCAAGGGGGAGGGGGTGGTGTCCATGTGGTAAGGGGGTTGACCAATGGGTGGGGGTCCAGGGGTGGGGGTGATGTCCAGAGGGGAGATGGGGTTTTCCAAAGAGTGGGGGTTTCCAAGGGTGGGGGTGTCCAGGGGGAGGGGTGTCTAGGGGTTGGGGGTGTCCAGTGGTGGGTGTGTCTAGGGTTTGGGGGAATGGGGGGTTATCCCATGGGTGGGGGGAGGGGGGGTTCCAATGGGTGGTGGTGTCCATGGGGTTTCCAAAAGTTGGGGTGGCATTCAGGGGGGTGAGGGGACTTTCCAAGGGGGTTGGGGTGTCCAGGGGGTGGGAGGGTGGTATCCAGGGGTGTGGGGGGTTTCCAAAGGGGTAGGGGTTTCTAGGGGTGGGGTGTCTGGAGGGGGGGGGGGGGAGGGGGGATATCTATTCTATTAGGGGGTGTCCATGGGGGAGGGGGTGTCTAGGGGGTGCAAGAGTCCAAGGGGTTGGGGGCTGTCCAAGGGGTGGGGGTGTCTGGGGAGTGGTTTTTGTCCAAGGGGTGGGGTGTCCATGGCGTTTCCAAGGGGTGGTGGTGGGGTCCAGGGGTTGTGGTTCTATCCAAGGGGGTAGGGGGTGTCCAGGGGTGGGGCGGTATCTATGGGTGAGGGGGATGTCCATGGGGTTGGGGTGTCCATGGGTGGGGGATGTCAAGGGTGTTGGAGGAATGTCCAAGAGGGTAGGGGTGTCCAGTTGGTGGGGTGTCTAGGGGTGGGGGATTTCCAAGCAATTGGGGGGCTCTCTATGGGGGTGGGGGTGTCCAGGGGTGGGGGTGTCTAGGGGGGCTATCCTGGGGGTGGGGGTTTCTAGGGGTGGGGTGTCTTGGGGTGGGGGTTTTCCAATGGGATTGGGGTGTCCAGGGGTGTCCAAGGGGGTTGGGGTGTCTAGGTGGTGAGGTGCTACCTAAGGGTTGTAGGGTGTCTAGGGGGTGGGGTATCCATGGGTTTGGGGTTGTCCAGGGGGTTGGGTGTTGCTCATGGGGGTGGGGTGTCCAGGGGGTGGTGGGTTTCCAGGGGTGCGGGATATCTAAGGGGGTATGGGTTTGGATAGCCCCCTCACCCCCTAGACACCACCCCCACCCCATGGACACCCCCAGACCCTTATTCAGGTTGTCTATACCAACGGTTTCTGTAGAACCATTGGTAGAAGGATTTTGCAGCGGCCATCATGCCAAATGTGTGTGCAACCATTAAGATATTCTATCACAACGGTTTCAGAGGCTATCCCAATGGTTTCAAATCATTTGGATAGGTGTAATTTTTATTAGTGAATGTATACATATTTTAATATTTATACTTTATATTTATTGTATGTGGAAGGGTTAATTTGGTATCTAGTTTCAGAAGGATGTATTCATTATGTAACTTAAGAAGAAAGAAACCAAGATGAATTTATCATGTTATATCATTATCCATATGATAGAGATGTAATCCTAAACTAATTTACATATAAATTTAAAACTGTTATATATAACTATATATTCCTCTTAAAATAATTTTCATGATTATATTTTTCAAATAAGCATATATTTTTTTCTTTAAAAATTGTTTTACTTTAAAATTATGATTTGTTTCATATAAATATATATTTTATTATCTTGAAAAGATGTATGTTTTTTATATTTGTTATACATAATAATGTGTCAATGTTATATTACAGAACATCGAATGAGTAATGAATATGAGGATGGTGTTGATTCCTTTTTTGAATTTGTTAAATGAAATGTTCCAAGTAGTGAATTTTGTTTCTATCCATGACTAAAATGTTTTAATATGAATAAGTTGAAAATTAGAGTGATCATAGATCCTCTGATTTGTCATTTTTTTAATCATAGTTATAACCCTTGGATTTGGTATGGTGTAAATGCACTGAATGTCCGATCTACGGATGATGATGATTTAAAAGACGGTAACTCTAATAGAATTGAAGAAATTATTCATGATATTGCATCAGAACAAATTGATATATAACTAATAGTTGAGAATCTATATGATAATGATGAAAAATAATTGTATCTGGGTTGTATAGATTTTATGATTTTTTTAGGTGTTATGATTGATTATGCTGAAGGCGAAACATGGATGGAATGACAGAATTTTTATAGAACAGCTGCAATTGTTGAAAGGAATTCTTCCAAAAGACAATGATCCTACAGATTCAAAATATAAGTCCAAGAAACTATTTTTCCTGATGGGATTGGGATACAAGAAAATAAATGCCTACTTGAATTACTGTAGGATATATATAAAGGACTATGAATTTCTGTCAGAGTGTCCTAAAAGTGGGACATCACAGTATAAGTTGAAAGAAAAATCACAGGCTGATGTAGAGATTATAAATATCCCTACAAAGTTGTTTTTGTATCTTCATATAATTCATCATTTGAAATGTTTATTTTCTAATTCACATGATAAAAATGGTTAACATGGCATGATAATGAGCAGATATGTGATGGAACAATACATCATATAGCTAATTGTCCACAATGGAAGAAAATTGATGAGATGTATCCTACACTTGGAAATGAAATTAAAAATATCAGACTTTTTTGTGCACATATAGAATAAATCCATACAAAACACTCAGTAGCACACATATTTTATGTCCTATTATGTAGGTAATTTACAACCTCTCTCCTGAAGTTTGTATGAAGTGAAAATATGTCATGTTGAGTATAATGATCTCTGTTTCAAAGAAACCCAGAAATGATATTGATGTTTTCTTGTCACCATTGATTGTTGATTTGAATCTTTTATGTGAGAATGGTATTAGGGTGTATAATTCTTATAAAATGAAATATTTTCAACTGCATGCAGTGCTTATGTTCACTATAAATGACTTCCCAAGGTATGGAAATTTTTCTGGATACAATGTTATGGGGAATAAAGCATGTCAAATTTGGAAACAACAAACTTCATATAGTCAATTTTATCATGGGTGGAAAATAGTATACATGGGTCATTTAATGTTTTTTTCCTATGGATCACTCTTAAAGAAGTCAAAAAGGCATTCAATGGATCACAATAATTTGACATTTCTCCAAAATATTTAACCCAGGATGTGTATTTTGAGAGGATGCAAAACATTGTTGTGACATTGGGAAAGGCACATAAATCTCGTAATGATGGACATATTTAGAAGAAAATGTCAATATTTTTTGAGATACCATATTAGAGATATCATTAATTGAACATAATATTTATGTCATGCACATAGAGAATAATATATTTGATGGTTTTATGGGAACATATTTAGATAATAAAGGAAATACTAAATATGGGTTAAATAAAAGATTATATTTAATATAAATGGGGATACATTTGTAGTTAGCTCCCACTCCTAATGTAATACTAACATTTCTTCCCTCAGATTGTCACACATTATTGAAGAGGGAGAAAATTAGATTTTTTCAGTGACTTCATGATATCAAAGTTCCTAAATGTTATTATTAACATGTAAAACAATTACTCTTTGAAGGATTTGAAGTTGATAGTTATGAAATCTCCTGATTGTCACGTCGTGATGCAACAACTTCTACCAGTTTCATTTCGTGCAATATAGGTCATCCGTGTTTGAAAGACTATAATGAATTTCTGTTATTTTTTCCATTCATTTTTTAATAATGTGATTTATATGAATTCTTTGAATTTTATTAAAAAGTATAACATTTCTATACCTTTTCAATTGGAACTGTATTTTCCTCCATCTTTTTTGACATAATGGTGCAATTAATGGTTTATTTGGTTTGATAAATAATGTTTTTTGGACCTGTATATCTTCATTGGATGTATACTTTTGAAAGGTATATCAAAATAATGAAGGGGTATTTTAAGAATCCATATCGACCTGAAGCCTCCATTATTGAAATGTATATTTATGAGGAGGTTGTAGAGTTTTTTATGAGCTTCATGGATGTGGTGGAGACCATATTTTTTCCTCTACCTTTCCATGAATGTGTTAATAATGAAGGAAAGGGGATTTTTGGTTTGAAAGTGAAATCGTTGTCTGCTAAACATATGAAGAAGGTAGAATTATACATCTTGAATAACATAGTTGATTCTCAATTGTATATCACATTTCCTATTAATGATTTGAAAAAATATCAACCAAATAACAAAGAAATGTAGATTTTGAATGAGCAAAAAACAATCATGGTTTAAAAATACCATACATGGTATTTCAGATGTATCAAAGACATTAAGATGGTTACTGGGTTGTCTAAGTTTAAATTTGATAACACTGTCCAGTTATGACATTAAATGATATAACTTTCATAGGAAATCTCATAACAATAGATGTGCAGTTCAGAATAGTGGTGTGTTGGTGTTTGCATAGGCAATGCATTTTTTGACTTCTGAAGACAAAAAACCAATTACTGCATCAAGTTAATATCAAGAAGTCACTGAAGAAATTTGGGAGGTTGATTACTTTAAAATTTATGTCTCTATTTTTAACTCCAAATTGTTTTTTTGTTACACTAGTGTCAGAAACAATGAATTTGGAATGAAATATATTAATCTGAATAGATTAGAAGACACATCAGATTATTTTATAATGGAAAAACATGAAAAATTGATTTTCTATGTAGTTGATCAATCAAATATGCAGTGGTATATTGTTTTATATGCGTAAATTAATATTTTCTTGATGATAAACTTGATAAAGTTAATGATTTATGTGAGATCCTAACTTCCATGGAATGATTAGCTGAAAATAATTATAATCATGTTGAAGACATGGTTTGTGTCATAAGGAATGATCATGAATATGGAATTTGAGAAAACAATCCCTTTGTATATTCCTAATATTACATGGTAACATATTTTTATTTCTTATTTGCATTCATTATTTTCATAAAATGTTAGTAATTTTTTTATTTTAAATTTTGTTAGTTTAGTTTATCATGTTTACTATTAAATAATTTATATATCTATTGATTGTGTTGAATGAAAATTACTTTACCATGTTTACGATGTTCACCATTTTCATAGTGTTTACCATGTTTTCCATAGTTTACCATAGTTTACCTTGAAATAACATATCTTTTTATTGATTATGGTGAGTAACAATTACAATACCATGTTTTCCATGTTTACCATCTTTACCATTGTTTAACATGCATACCATATTTACCATGTTTATTATTACATAACTTAGTTCAGTTTTCCGTTTTATGTTTACATTAGTAGTCTAATATTTGAATTATTATATTTGTGAACTAATTTTTTTTTCATTTGATGGATAATGATAGATCAATTAGTTGATCAACCACAGGATTCTGGAGATGAGAATCATGATCATACCTCTAGGGTGGAACATTAACATGATTTTCTTGATGTTCCCCAATCTTCCTCATTTGCTCTAGAAATGAAAAAGAAGAGATCAAGAGTTGGTAAACATGGATGCATAGGTTTACCAAAAGTATCACTTTCCTGTAGCCAGGATCAGAGGATACTCATTGACATTAATGAGAATGAAATTCCAAGAGGTCCGAATGCAAAATATTTTAAGAGTTTTTTATCAACTCAAGGTAAAATAAAAGTAATAATTTTGTATGATGATTGGAGATGTGTGGAAAAAGAGATAATATCTCAATTGTGGGAGACGATTTTGGTAAGATATTTTTCTCTTTTTTGACTAATATTTAAATGTTTTTAGTATAATATTATTTTCTTATTCTTTATCAGATGAAATTTGATATTCCTAACATTGGAGGAGTCAAGAGGAAATGTTTATCGATGGATTCTAAGAGAAGGGGGGATTTCAAATCAACCCTCACTTATGATTTCATTTTTCATACTATCAATCATGAAAATACATGTCATATATATTCTTTCCTAGATGAAGAAACATGGGTAAAAATTGAATGTAAAATAAAATATTCATTATTGATAAGGTAAATGTAATGTTTAATAATCATTCTTATATAAAGGATCTTATTATTGTTTTTTTAATTATTTATTACTCTTAAGATACATCAAAAAAGGACATATCATGATGAGATCCAATATAAATTTTTTTACCCTCATAGTTTATCTTGGGGAGGGTATACATTATTGGAATAGAAAATGAATGTTAAAATATTAAAAAAACTAAGAGTTGATTATTTTATTATCTAGATATGTTTCCCCTCCATCCCCTCTATCTAGACATGAAAAATTGAAGATAGCTCAAATGGGAAAAAAGGGAAATATCTTTTAGAAGAATCGAGAAGCATAGTTGAGAGGATTTTATGGTATTTATTTTATTTATTTAAGTTATTTATATTATTTATATATTTTTATTCATTCCATAAATGTTAAATTAATTAATACAGGATTCTCTTGAGGAGAAAATGTCACAGGGGGTATTTATAGTGGATGGGAGGCAAGATATTTTATCTGTAGCATTGTGAAAGCCTAAAAACCCTGGTCATGTTTGAGGATATCTGACCGGTGTATCAATAAGAAAAGTGTTTCAACCTTATTCAACTTCTTCCCTTGAGGGTGTTTATAAAAAATAAAATAAAATCCTTGTAATATGAAGTTCAAAATATTAATGTTATGATGGAGGAAAACATTATAGCATCATTAAACTCTATGATTTTAGACATGCAAATACAATTTTTGATTGCATCTCTCACTCCACCTCCCCCTACAGACCCCATTATTTATCCTCTACCTCCGTCAGTAGCTCCCAATCCCCCATATCAGCTTGAGGACCTCTTTTTTTTATACAGCTCCTCTATCACAACTTCCTACTTATTGTGTGTTGGATGTTGATTATCCTCACCATCATAGAGTTTCATATGGGATTTTATATTATATTGAAGATACAGTTAATGATCATCATTTAGAGTTTGATAATAATAGGGTCACTATACATGATATTATAGATTTATAAGCTCGAGTACGATTAACTATAAATGAGGTGATGACAGTTGGACATTGTATCTGCCACTTATTAGTTTTTTCATCCAGACTACTACGACGCATCACCATGGAGGTATGTATGTTTTATCTTTTATTTTATTTTTTATTAAACATGTTCTAACAATTGAAAAATAATATATTTTTTAATTTATTTTTATTTTAATACTTCAAAGGTCATGAAATACTATATAGACAACAATAAAGATAAATGAATATGATATAAGATACAGATTCTAGTAGTCTTGAAAGATTGTCAAGATATTCAAATTTGATGGCAGATCATTATGAGATTCCAAGGGAAGATCATGTTTTTTGACATGAAATAAATGTGGGTATTGTGACAAATGATATCATGGACCTTGTTACTGAAGATAAGTTGGGCATCAACATGGTGTAGATTTTTTTCCATGTAAGTCTTAACTCCTTTCCCTGCATTATATTAATTAAAAATTTATATTTATGTCTCTTTTGTATTAGGTATATTCATAACATGTGTGAGAAGTATGAGAGGATATATGTATACGGATTCATGGACTTTCATTTTATTTCCCGTAAAGCACATGCATTGGATGAGGAACAAAAAATACTATATATTGCTAAATGAATTGAATAAAATATAATCATGTTCTGTTGGATGGTGCCTTTTTGTGAGAGGTATGAATCATATATCATGAACAGTTCTCATTATATTTTAACATAAAAAACCACTAACCTTAAATTTTCTTTCATATCAGTGATCATGGGATTTTGGGAGTTTTTTCCAAGGAATAAAATAATTTATTTGATATGCTCTGTCCATGGCCATGTGTGGTGAAGTTTTAAGAATATTTTGGAAAAGTAAGATTCAATTTATTAATAGTTATTTATATTATTATGAATTTTAAATTTATCACATCCATATTATTTTCTAACATGGAATGGGTCTACTTTCGAAAAAACACCAAGAAAACTAGTTCCAAGATATAATATGTAAATTTAATGGTAAATATACATTAATAATTTTTACATTTCGATGTATTACATAAAAAATGATATTTTCAATTGAAACTCATTTAAAAAGAATTTTCCTGAACAATAAGGTGTCATCGAATGCGGATATTTTATGTCAATATTTATGTATGAAATAATTACAACTGGAACACGTGTGAAGTTCGACCTGGTAAGATTTCATTATAAACATTGGCATAATATTTTATTTGATTTAGTCATTATAGAAGTTACTACTATCATTTTAATTTTTATCTATTTGATGACCCTTCAACCTTAATGTTCTCAAGAGGTCAAACACTTACAAGTGGAATGGTGAAATTATTTTACATGTTTTATTGGATTTTTGTCTGTTTATGGTGTTAAATGTAATTCTGAATATTTTAATTATAATTATATATTAGGTATTTTTTTGGTTGGATTTAGGGCTTTTTAGTTGATACTGTATGTTTTGAATGCTATATATGTGAATGTTTAATCTTGCTCTGGTTCTTCTTCTTTTTGTCTAGTTATGATATTTTTCTGGTATGGATTCTAGTCTAGTTTTAGTATGCTTTCTGTCTGGTTTCATCGTGTTTCAAAAATTTTAAGAGAATAGTAATGGTTTCATGGGGGTGGGGGATACTAGGGGGTGGGGGCTGTCCAAGGGGTAGGGGTTTTCCAAGGGGTGGGTGTGTCCAATGGTAGGGGATGTCCATGGGGTGGGGTGGTGTCTATGCGGTGGGAGGGTGCCCAAGGGTGTCGGGGGTGGGAGGGTGTCAAGGGGGTGGGGGCTATCCAATTGGGTGGGGTGGTGTTTAGAGTGTGAGGGATGTCTAGCGGGGTTGTCCAAGGGGTAGGGGTGTTCAGGGGGTGGGGGTGTCCATGGGGGTGGGGGATGTCCATGGGAGTGGGGTGGTGTCTAGTGGGTGGGAGGGTGTCCAAGGGGGTATGGGTGGGAGGGTGTCTAGGGGGTGGGGGGCTATCTAACGCGGTGGGGTGGTTTCCAGGGGTGGCGGGTGTCCCGGGCGGTGGGGGGATATCTAGGGGGTGGGGGTGTTCAGGGGGTGGTGTCTAGCGGGTGGGGGTTGTCCAAGGTGGTGGGGGTGTCTAGGGGTGGGAGGGTGTCCAGTGTGGTGGGATGGTGTCAAGTGGGTGTAAGGGTGTCAAAGGGGTTGTCCATTGGGGTGGGGTGGTGTCTAGGGGGTGGGGTTGTCTAGGGGGGTTAGAGGGAGGTCCAAGGGGTGGGGGTTGTCCAGGGGTGGGGTGTGTCCAGGGTGGTAGGGGGTGTCCAGGGGGGTGGGGTTTTTCTAGGGGTGGGTGTTTCCAGGTGGTGGGGTGTCCAGGGGTGGGAGGGTGTCCAGGGCTGCTGGCTGCCCAGACGGTGGAGGGGTTGTCCAGGGGGTGGGGGTGTCCGAGTGGGTGTGGGTGTCCATGGGAAGGGGGTGTCCAGGGGTGGTAGGTTGTCTAGGGGTGGGGTGTGCAGGGGTGAGACTGTGTCCAGGGGGTTGGGGATGCCCAGGTGGTGGAGATCCTATCCAATGGATGGGGGGTGTCCATGGGGGTGGGGGTGTCCAGGGGGTGGGGGTGTCCAGGGGGAGGGGGTGTCCAGAGGTGGGAGGGTGTCCAGGGGGTGGGGGTTGTCCAAGGGGTGGAGGGGATGTCCAGGTGGTGTAGGGGATGCCCATGGGGTGGAAGATATGTCTAAGGGTTTTTTGTCCGGGGTGTGGGATGGTGTCCAGGGGTGGGGGTGTCCCGGGGGTGGAAGGGTGTCCAGGGGTGGGGGTTATCCAGGGGGTGGTGGCTGTCCAGGGGTTGATGGGCTGTCTAGGGGGTGGTGGTGTCCAAGGGGGTGGGTGGGTTTCCAGGGGTGGGGGTGTCTAAAGGGATGGGGTGGTATCCAAAGGGTGGTAGGGGTCTAGGTGGTGGGGGTTGTCCAGGGGGTGGGAGGGTGTCCAGGGGTTCGGGCTGTCCAGGGGTGGTGGGGGGTTGTCCAAGGGGGTGGGGGTTTCTATTGGTGGGAGGGTGTCCATGTGTGGGGTTTTTCCATGGGGTGGTGGGGTTTTCCAATGGGGTGGGGTGTCTAGGTGTGGGAGCGTGTCCATGGGTGGGTCTGTCTAGGGGGTGGTGGTTTCCAGGGGTGGGGGTGTCCAGGGGTTGGAGGGTGTCCAGGGGATGGGGTGTCTAGCGGTGGGAGGGTGTCCAAGGGGGTGGGGGCTATCGAGGGGGGTGGGGCTGTCTGGTAGGGTAAGTCTAGGGGGTGGGGTGTCCATGGGGTGGACGAGTTTCTAGGTTTTGGGGGCTATCCAGTGGAGTGGGGTGGTGTCCAGTGGGTGGGAGGATGTACAAGGGGTGGGGCTGTCCAGTGGGGTGGGAGGGTGTCCAAGGGGGTAGAGTGTCTAGGGGGTGGGGGTTGTCCAAGGGGGTAGGGGGTTTCAATGGGGTGGGGGTTGTCCAGGGGGGTTGTCCAGGGGTGTGGGGTGAGGGGTTTTCCAAGGGTGGGAGGGTGTCATGGGGTTTGGGGGTTATCCCGTTGGGTGGGGGCTATCCATGGGGGTAGGGGTAGTCCTAGGGGTTTTAGGTTTTTTAGTTGACATTGTATGTTTTGAATGTTATTTATATGAATTTTAAATTTTTCTTCAGTTCTTTTGGTTTTGGTCTATTCTGAAGTTTTTCTGGTATGTTTTCTTATTTGGTTTTGGTCTAGTTTTGGCCTATTTTCTTCTTGTTTTAAGTCTTCTTTGTCAGAACATAATAATGGTCGAACGGTTTTATTCAAAAAAATTTGAAAGTTGGTTATTTTATAAAAGATTTAATAAATGAATGGGAATGGTATTTTACATCATTTATTTAATAAATGACATATTATATATTTTTTGACATTTGTTAAATAATAAATGACGTCAAAAAATGCTTCACAGACTGGTTTATAAAGTCAGTTATGAAAATAATCGACGTGATAAACTTATGTTTCATGTCGGTTTTTTAATAACCGATTAACAAAAACTCTTCAGAGGAACAATTTATTACAATTTTTATGTAATAACTGATGTAATAAACTATATACCACATCGATTATTTAAAAAATGATATAATAAATCACAACTCTGAAGTGTGTTCCACGTCAGTTTTTTAGGAACGGACGTGAAAAATTCTTCTGAATTTTGTTTCTTATGTTGGTTTAAAAATAACTGACGTAAAAAAATTATTTATAACATCTCCTATAATAATTTCTACCAAAAAATGATGTAAAAAAATAAGAAAAGTAACCGAGGTAGAAAACATTTTCTACCCTAGTGTTCCCATATTCCCAAGCATTCTAGAAAAACATTCTAAGCTACTAAACACTAGGGGGATCAACATTGTGAGTAAGTGAACTACCCGTCGAGTATTTTCCACTTATAGTAAGAGCATAGAACCATCCTTCTTCAAGAATGCTATCATAGAAACCATGTGGCATACCCTGTGAGTCATCAACACTTTTTGGAAGAACAGTAAGATGGAACAGCTGCCTTGAGTAGTCCGTAAAGTAATGTAGATAAACAAACAACATGATTTGGAAAGCATCCAAACATTCAAATCCCACATGTTTCATCATCTATGGTGTCCTCCCTGACACCCAAATGCATAAACCAATTTATCTCGCCACTCTAGGCATCAACTGCCGCCACAAAAAATTGGCCTCTCTGACCCCACATATCACAACATCCATCCAGGCTCACATCACATCACATGAAGTAGGAAAACAAACATCATATCAACTGGGATCTTGGCACTTAGACAAGGCATTCAACCTTCTGACATAATGATCACTCAAGTCTCTAAATCACAAGGCTCTTGGCCTTACAAGTAAGAGGGTAACTCATAACCCTATAGGGAATTATCTTCTTATCATAAGGATGGTTATTTAAACCACTTATAATTAACCGATTTATTATTTTCAGCTTCCAACTATGGGAAACTGAAATATTAAGTTACACAAATAATTAAAGATGCTTACTGCATCAGTTTTATTAAGATCAAATTACAAAAATAACAACCAAATTCATTTACATGACTCTTTACCTTTGAAAAAAAAATTATAACTAATCCCACCTTATGTTCTTTACCAATTTCCATCCAGAACAAAAATCTAAATATAGGAAGCATAGATATCACACAATGTAGAAGAACAAGAGGTAATAACATACGATTGATATCAAGTTATTTATCTTGTTCAAATATTAGTTATGTCAATTCTATTGTGATCTAATAGGATAAAACATGATAACACTAAAATTTCTTGTAAAATAATAGAGATGAAAAGAATCCCCTACCTCAAAATATTCTTGAAATTATTTACATGAGAGCGATCCATGAAACTGATCATGATCACCTGCCCCGGGACAACTGTATCCACTCGAGGACGTCGCAGCATGACTGCACCCACTGAAACCCAAGAAAACTCCCTTATATGCATAGAGACCACATGACATTACATGGAAATGAGAAATAGGTGGATAAGGTTAAAAGAAAATAAAATAATAGGTGTATAACGTACCTTATATCGATGACCGATTGACACTTTTTTCATTCACCAAAACAGGGGGTGCACATGCAGCAGGGAGAAACAATAAGGGGAAAAGATCCATGGATTATGGTTCAATCACATTGCACTTATGAGAAGAATCAAATGTTAAAGAATCTATCACTAGGGAATAAGAAGGTAGAACAAGGGGGAGACATCTTGTCTCTATTAAAGATTCCTGGAGTAGCGGTTTAGGATACGCTAGATTTTTTATTAAAAGAGGATAACATTAAACCATGTGGTTTGACCAAGTAAAGGCATCTCGAGCCTTAGGAAAAACATTAATATATGAGTTATGGGCTTTGAATTGGAATTAAACCCCTTAAAACAAATAATTGATTTTTTTTAATATCAATGAAACGTTAAAGGGGAGAAAGTGTAGGAAGTTGGAATCGATGCTGGAAACTATGAAAACCTACTGATCCAGGAATCATTGTATACATACTGATTCGGGAAACACTATACACCTACCGATGCTGGAAACACTGTACTACTACCGATCCTAGAATCATTGTACACCTATTGATCATGGAAACATTGTTAACATAATGTCTCATCGATGGGACTCTTCACATACGTCTCACCGATGGAACCCTTCAAAACGGTCTAACCAATGCACAGTTTACATCAGCCTCACTAATGTCACTGTTCATAAAGTTCTCAGTGATGGAACTATTCACATCAGTCTCACCGATGTATGATTCACATCGGTCTCACTGATTGCACCATTCTCATATGTCTCGCCAATTGAATTGTTCAGATCAGTCTCACTGATGTATTGTTCGCATCGGTCTCACCCATGGCACAACTCACATAGGTCTCACCGACGGAACTATTCACATTAGTCTCACAGATGACACTATTCATGTTGGTCTCACCGATGCATTGTTCGCATCGGTCTCACTAATTGAACTGTTCACATCGGTCTCACTAATGTCCTATTCACATCAGTATCACTGATTTCATTGTCCACATCAGTCTCTCTGGTCACACTATTCATAGAACTGGAAATTTGGGGAACTATTGGGGATAAGTCACCTTGACCTCCAAGAACACCTCTGACACCGAATTTCAGTAAAGTAATGGACTGGAGAGGTCTGATCCATTATATTAGATACCTCTCAAAAAATCTCTTCCCTGAGAATCCATAACCAACCTAATAGGAAATATAAAATTGTTCTAAATAACCACACATTGAGATATCTATCAAAAGAGAGAAATCCACAAAAAGAATCAAAATAAAGGCATCTCATAAACATGAAAGGTCTATAGCCACAAATAAAACTTTTCCACATGAAAAAAGTTAAACATGAAAAAACTATGGGTACGGAGCATGTTTCTATGGCTCATGTTCCTAGGTACTCTCCTTCATGACAATGTGTCTCCACAACACAATAACAAATGGGATATAATGCCCGCACAATGCCTTCTATTTGTGGTATTGGATCTCTACAGGCCGCTCCTCAAAGGTCGTATCATCATCAACATGAATCCATCCCCAATCGATGACATGAGAGAAATCATGAAGATAATGATGGAGTTATGAAAAATGAAAAACATCTTGTATCCGGCTCATCTGCGGGGGGGGAGTGCTACTCAATATTCCATGACTCCAACAGGAGCCAGCACCACGAAAGGCCCAAAAAACTGAGGATACAAGTTACTAATATGACCAAACCGTCACTTACCATGTTAGGGAGTCACCATTAAAAACATTTGATCCCCAAAATTAAACTCCAAAGGACTCATCCATTGATTTTCATATGAATTTTGACGATCATGCACTACCTTCATCGCCTCATGAATCACTTAAACCATCTTTTTCATGTTCTGCACTAGTTGTATTCTGAGAATTGATGAATCTCCAACCCCATTCAATCACAATGGAGAATGGAAAGGATAACCATAAAAATCTTAAAATGGAGCCATATCGATGGTGGAGTGAAAAATATTCTTGTAAGTGAACCCCAAAAAGGGTAATTGCATCATCCACGAACCTCCAAAGTCCAGGACACAAGAGCACAACATATCTTCACGAGTCTATTTGGTCCGCTCTGTCTAATCATCTATGGATAAAAAGTAGTGTTATAGAATATGTGAGAACAAAAATAATGTTAGAGACCTCTCCACCCCCTAGAGGTTAAATGATGATCTCGATCAGAAATGATCATCCATGGGACTCTGTGGAGTCTCACCACATCCTCCAGATATTTCCCCGACAAAACCTCCAATAATCTTAACTCCTTCATCACTATTAAGTGGTTTTATTGTGCTAAATGATCCACTACCACCAAAATAGCTTCATGTCCTCCCTGAGATCAACGTGTATCTATAACAAAGTCCATTGAGATGTCCTCCCACTTCCACTAAGGAATATATAACAGTTGTAGCAAACCACCGGGGACACTACGCATGACCTTCACCTTTTGGAAGACCTAACATCAAGACAAAAACTCTAAAAATTCACGCATCATCCCAGGCCACCAAAACCAATTCCTCATGGCTTGGTACATCATAGTCACGCAAGGGTGCACCACTAAAGGTAAACTATGGAATTATATGAGAACCATATCATGCATCGCCAAAGGAATAAAAATCATTCCCCGATACAACACCCGATGTAGACCAACCATCCGGGGCCTCGCCACAAACAACTCAGTCTGTCCAGACCTCGACCTCTAGATCCCTCAACTGGGACCCTTCAACCTACTACACTAGATATGACTACATGATCATATGAAAAATACAACTTCTTCCCCCAACGTCTCCCATATCAAGATATAATTCTCAAAGGTCTTCCATCACTCTCCATGAATCACCAGATTCACGCACTAGATCTCTAAAAAATTCAAATTTCAAGGTGTATACAATATGTCAATGTAGTATTTCTGTAAGAACACTATCTACCAACGTTATCACATGTTCAAGTCTCGCTGGGAGAAAACATACCCAGGATCTTATGATTGGTGAAAACCACAATGACCGTGCCAATGAGGTAATGTTTATGAAACATCATTGAAAAAGCCACTTCCACCAACTCAAGATCATAGGATTAATAGTTAAGTTCCTGGGGAAACAACTTACGAGACCCATAAGAAATAATTTATCTCTTCTGCCTCAGAACACATCCTAACGCCAGATGAAAACCATCGCATAAAACATAAAACAACCCTCCCTATATTGGAAGGCAATGAACAGGAGCACATACAAACGTCTCCTTTAGATACTCAAAATCTACCTGACACTGATCAGTACACACAAAAACCTGATCCTTCTTGGTAAATGTTGTCAATGGAGTTGTGGCTAAATAGAAATAATCTATGAACCTTCTATAGTATCCTACGGTAATAATGAATCTTCCCAACCATAACACTGTCTTGGGGGAATCCCAAGACACAATTGCTTATATATTCGATGGATCCGTAGCTAATCCCGACCAGGACACCACAATACCTAGGAAACAAACATATCGAGCCCAAAACTCACAAATTTAAAACTTCCCAAATATCTATTGTTGATATATAACTCCCAAAATGCCGTGAAAATTCTCAACATGCTCCTACTTAGATGTGGAGTACACAAGTATTTCATCGTTAAAAACCACCACAATCTTATCTAAGAACTCTTAGAACACAACGTTCATCAATTACATGAACACGGTTGGAGAATTCATCACAGTCAACAACAATACAATAAACTCGTAATTCCGATGACAATAATGTAAAGCAGTCTTCCGGATATCCTCATCCTTCACACGCATCTAATGATATCATGAACAAAATTAGATCATTAAAAACCAATTTCACTCTTCAGTTGATCAAATAAGACTTAAATCAATGGAAGAAGATACCAATTATTTATTGTCACTTTGTTTATGTGACAATAATAGATACACAACCACAAACTGCAATTAGGATTCTTAATTAACAAAACAAGTGAACCCCATGGTGACACACTCATCATAACAAAACCACATTGTAACAGACCATTAGGCTGTATACACAACTCACATACCTCAGAAGGGTCCATCCTATATGGAGAAATACAGATAAGAGATGTTCTGGGTTGTATCTCAATCCCAAAATCAATCTCTCAACAAGGGGGTAATTCTTCAACCTCTTCTAGAAAGACATCAGGGAACTCTTCTATGTCCCTGGGAAACAAAAACTGTCAAACCATTGAATAACTCAGCATCAAATCATACATCAAGGATGATAAGGATGGAACACGCCTCTATCCCATATGATTGTCTCGCTCGCTAATAAACACCACTTGCTCTTTGTCTACATCAATTAATACCACCTACCTCCTGAATAAATCCATGATATCCATCACTGGATATAATGAGTCCCTGACAAGGATGACATCATTTGGTTGTATCCATAAACATTGGAATTCTCCCAATGAGCATTTCTTCCCCATCACTAGATCACAGTCTCTACATAATTCAAACAAGTCGGCTCAACCTCCAACTAGCGTAGTCAATGCCAATGACACTTGAATCCTCTCTACCACAAGTCCCAAATCATGGAAAATGACAAGTGATATGAAAGATTGCGTCACTCCTCAGTCAAAAAAGTCATACACCCAAGTATAAAACAAGAAAAGGGTACCTCGAATGACGTTTGGATCACCTGGCACTGCCAATGATAAAGCGTGAAGATGACCAAGGCCTCATCCACAGCCCCTCTAACCCCGATGAAGACAACCATCATGGCCATGCTCTGCTCTCTAAGGATGGGCATCATTATATGGTTTCTCTCCTCCTACCCCATCTTCTCTCTACTGATCCAAAACTACTGCAACATGCTACTGCTACCTTAGATGGAACTTTCTAAATGGTATTACTTGAAGCAGAAGACTTGGTGAACGATGACTGCTCAGAAAATTTGGGCACTCTCATTACTGATGACATCATCTTCAACAATAAAAAAAATTCATGATCCCCTCGAATAGGCTTGATAAATGACACCCACAGAGAATCAACATTGTGAGGGTTGGGACCTACCTCTGGCCAAACAGAAACTCTTTTTCACTGAAAACTAGGAACCTCATACCACATCTCTGCTTCGTGAGGAATCATGACAACTCCACTATCATAACGATCTGATTTGGGCCAATGTCCTCTCAAAAACCTCTCCCCTCACCAACACCATAAGATATGTCTTCAGTATAAATAGGTTTACCTGGAGCTGGATCATTAGATCAAATCCTCCTCGAAATGCTTCACCTTGGCCTCCTGATCAGGAAACAGGTCTGAAGAATATCGAATAAGGTTCTTTAAATGGATTACAAACTCTTTCACACTAGATCTCCCATGTCGAAGGAGAAGAAGATCTTAGAAAATGGATTCCTTCATGGTCGAAGAAGAAAACTCGACTCAGAATTTGTCTCAAAACTCCTCCCATGATATCGTCAATTCCTCATGATCCCCAAGGAACAAGAACAACTATTGCCTCACTGCTCCACGTAGAATTATCACAACCAAATGCATTCATTGCTTCATACAAGCATTGATCCAGTTGAAGTCTAACTCAAGCTCCCCCAACCCGAATTCTATGACAACATCTAAAAAGGACCCCCCGTACTTCTATAGACACTGGTGTTGAATATCATGGATTGTTTGCCTCAATATGTCGTTAACATCAACCTCTGTCTTTTGGAGATCTACTGGCAGAGCCTACAGGACATCTTCTCCACAAACCTAATGAGGACGTCATCCCGGAGCCATACCTAAAAAATAAAAAATAGTTAGAGCTCTTAAACCTAGAATATAGAAGACTCAATATTAATTAATTAATTGTATTATTTTACTTATATTAGGATAAAATATCCCATTGTCTACCCATTCAAACATAGGCATAAAAGACTAATGATGCATGATCCATTCCTAGCTCTCTACCCTACAATTAGTATCATCTCATTTAGTATCCACTGTAAACATAAAGATATGTGCATCATATCATAGGGGGACATCAAAAACTATGTCTCAACCGGACACCAGTTTTTAAATCACTTGAAAAACATAACTGACATTGATTCACTATCAAACCATGCAACCTCACACGCGGATAATACCAAAATCCATCCTATCAGTCAACCAGACCTTTGATACCACTCTGTCATGACCCCCTCCCCACAATGTGTACCCCTCTTGGTCCAGATATGTGAGAACGGAGATAGTGACCCCCCGAGTCCCGCCTCTAGTAGGCCCTAGGATAGAGACTACACTGAGGGTATAAGAAGCACAGAAATGGGAGGTATTACCCTCTGAGTGAACACATGCGAAAGAGGGAGATAAGACAGACACCAACCAACTCCAACTCAAACTACAATATAAAATAACTCCCAAGTAAACATATGTAATGTCAACATAAAAAACTAAAACCTAATGGGAAAATTGTAATTAACAAAGGAAAGTAAAAACAATAGCAATCACGAAGCCTGAATAGCTCCTGCAACCCCAAGAAAGAATTAACTATCCTGATCTAGAATCTTATCTAAGTGTCCTAAAAACAGTTTATATGTACATAGGGTGAGTATAATAGTATACTCAGTAGGATCCTCCCAGATGTGTCTTGTGAAATAGTAAGGAAAGCATGCTGAAGCACAGTGAACAACAAGTGAAACTAACACATCACTTAAACAGGTATAATATGTTCTCATCCTGACCATGTCTACTCTCACCATGTATCATATACAAGAGTATATAATTCAATAAAGAAAATCATGGGTACCCCGCTACTACTTTACCAATGGTTTTTTCCTTTTCCCCAATGTCGCACATCCTAAGTCATATCTCTCCATATATTCTTGCCCATAGATACCTAGTCAAAGCACTACAACATGCACCTTGTGCAAAAAAACCAACATGTCCACATAACCAATGTTACCAGGTAGTTTTTTTGGATCCACCACAACTCTCATAACATGTATCATACATCCTGTATTAAACCTCAAGTTTGGAGATCCCATACACCAAGTAAGGATCCTGAATCCATCACACCCTATAAACGTTACACCTATAGTAGTATATAGGAAAATATATATAGAATATATGTTTGTGAATAACCACAAGACATTACAGCCCTCTACACACATATATGGGTAAAATTAACAATTGTGCCTACAAGAAAAATTACCTACCAAGAAAAGAGAGCATTTCCAAAGGGGGTAGTCAACCATTCATCCTCCCACTGGAATGTTGGGGAAAACACCCCCATGGCTCAGAATCATAGGGGTGTCAGTTTCCCTAACGGATGGGGTGTAGTATTGTATAAAAACACCAAAATTACATGAAATAATATATCTCAAAACCAAACTATGGGCATAAACTATTCGTAGATTCAAATAAAACTAATGTTTCTCAGACATCCTTCTGCCACTGCTAAGACAAGGTATCATATAAGCACACAACCAATTAAATAGATTTATTATACTACTTTATTCCCTTTTTATAAGTTTCACATTATGTTATTTAAATATTTAAACATTAATTAACCATTATCAAAACACATTACATTCCATTAGCACTACACAAAAATTCCATTGTTCCTTTAAATTATAACAGCATCATTGCATCCCAGCAAGCTCGCACCCCATGGGATAATATCATTTATTCAACATTTTATTAACACTGTTATTACTTTCACATATTCTGAGGCATTCTAAAAAATGTTCTAAGCTAATAAACACAATGGGGCTCAACACGGTGAGTATGTGAACTAACCATCGATTATTTTACACCTATAGCAACAGCATAGACCAATCCTACCTCGAGAAGTTAAACATGGAAAGCACGTGGCATACCCCACACATCATCTCCCCTTTTTGGAAGAAGGTTAAGAAGGATCGGCGGACTTGAGTAGTGGGCAATTTAATGTAGATAAAAAATCAAAAAGATTTAGCAAGCATACAAACATTCATGTCCAACTGATTTCATCATCTCTATTGTCCTCCCCGACACCCACATGCATAAAAAATGCATCTCTCCACTCTAGGCATCAACTGATGCCACAACCAATGGGCCTCCCTACCCCCACTTATCACAATAGTCATCCAGGCTCACATCGCAACACAAGAAGCAGGAAAAAAAATCATATAAACTGGAATCTTAGCCCTTAAATGGGGCATCCAACCTTCAAACATAATGATCACTCATGGCTATAAAGTACAATCCACTTTCCCTTACAAGAAACAGGGTAACTCAGAACCCTACAAGGAATTATCATTTTATCAGACATTCAGTTATTGAATCCTTATATAATTAAAAAATATATTATTTGTAGGTTCCAAATATAGGAAACCTACACAGTAACATATCAAAAATAATTAACTATTCTTATTGCATCAGTTTGATTAAAATAAAATTACAACAACAACAACCAGATTCATTTACATGCCTCTTTATCTTTGAAAAAAATATTAATTAATCCCACTTTTCGTTCTTTACCAATTTACATCAAGAACTAAAATCTATACAAAAAAAGAATATATATCACACAACCTAGCAAAACAAGAGGCAATAATATATGTTTGATATCAATTTAATTATCCGGTTTAAATATTTATTATTTTGTTTCCATTGAGAATATGTGGGTTAAAACATGATAACTCTACAGTTTCATGTAAAATAATAGTAAATCAACGAATCCCCTACCTCAAAATATTCTTGATGTTATTTGCACAAGAATGGTCCATGCAACAGATCATGATCGACTCCCCCATGACAACTGCATCCACCTGAGGACTCTGTGGAATGACTGCACTGATCGAACCCCAAGAAAAATACATTATAAGAATGGAGATCACATTTCATATCATGGAAAGGAGAAATGTAATTATAAGGTTCGAATAAAATAAAAAACCGAGGTACTTCATACCTTCTATCGATGACAGATCGACACATGCTGCTTTTACCAAAATCGGGGGTGCGCATGCAGGAGAAAGAACGTTCAAAGGGGAAAAGATCCAAGGATTAAGGTTTTATAACACCACTCCTTTGAGTAGATGAAAATTTTCGATCATCTCACACTAGGGAACAATAAGTTTTAACAATGGATCAATATATCTCATCCCTTTAGAGGATTCATGAAGCATCGGTTTCAGATATTCTAGTTTTTCCATTAAAAGTGGATCACATCAAACCACACAATTAAACCCATTAAAGGCATCCTAAAACATAAGAAAAAATTAATATATTAGTTATGGGATTTAAAACATCCTCAAATCCATTAAAATAAATCCCTGAATGCAATTAACGTCAAAGAAAACGTTAATGGAGAGAAGCTTTAGGAAGTTGTAAATGATGCTAGAAACATTGTACACCTACCAATCCTGGAACCAATGTACACCTACCGATTTTGGAAAAACTATACAAATACTTATGCTAGAAACATTGTACACCAACTGATGCTGGAAATATTGTACACCTTCCTATCCTGGAAAAACATTACACCTACCGATCTTGGAAACATCGTACACCAAACGATTCTGGAAATACTGTACACCTACCAATCCTTAAAACACTATACACCTACCAATCCTGGAAACACTATTGATAGAATTTCTCACTGATGGAACTGTTCAAATCTATCTCATCGATGCAATACTCACATCGGTCTCATTGTTGGCACCATTTACATAGGCCTCACCGATGGAACCATTCAAATAGGTCACACCGATGCATGGTTCACATTGGTCTCACTGATGGCACTGTTCACATATGTCACATTGATGGAAATGTTCACATCGGTCTCACTAATATATTATTCCATCGGTCTCACCAATGGCAACATTCACATGGGTCTCAATGATGGAAATCTTCACATCGGTCTCACTGATGTATGGTTCACATCAGTCTCCCCAATGGTACTATTCACATAGGTATCATCGATTGAACTATTCACATCAATCTCACCGATGAAACTATTCACATCTATCTCACCGATGTACTGTTCACATCCGTCATGAGGCTGATGCACTATTCACATTAGTCTCAATGATGGAATTGATCACATCGATGACAATATTCACAGAATTGGAAATTTGTAAAGGTTTTGTGGATAAGTCATCTTGACCTCTGAGAAAACCTCAGACACCAGATTTCAGCAATAGAATCGACCGCAGAGGTCCTGGACATTACAAAAATCTCTCATTAAATCATAGATTCCATCATTTGAAATCCAAAAAAAGGGTCAAAGATGAACACACACTGTTGAAATTATTTCAAAGAGATTAATTGGTTTTTTCACAAAGGGTTCTACATGATTAAATATTTATTTGAATGAAACTATTGAAATTTACTAAATAAACCTTTTCTGAAAATCCAAAAGTTCCTAGAAGCAATTTAGAAACCTCAAAAAATATCACATATAGTTTTACATTCAATAAAAATAGAATTAATGAGATTCAATCATGCCAATAATTCTAAAGGAAAGTGATTGCATTGAAACACCTACTCATGTAAATTGGAATCGAGTTGCGATGCCTCATCTCCCATAGAGAACACCAAATCAAGGTAAAAATCACCCTCTACAGTCCCAAAAAACAATTACCATATTAGTTGAGCGTAAAACCTATGTCAAACATACATAGTGATGAGGGCTCATATGGAGATGACAAATCGAAGGGAACAAGAGTGGGAAGAGAAGCAGATGAAGTGGGGAAGAAGGTTAGAGGGTTGACCTTGGAGATGCACTCAAAAATCATATAAAATACACTATAAATCTGAAGTTGGTGAAGAAGAAGATCAACCAAGATCCCAAGGAGGGTTATCCACATGATAGAGAATAAGATGAGGGAGTTAGGAGTTATAATCAAACGGGTTAAAATAGGATATGCCCAAATTTTTAAAAACTAGGAAAACTGTGTGGTTTGGTCGCATAGTTTTCAAAACCATACATTAACCAAGTGAGAGACATAATATAACAATAAATTCCCGACACAGTTTACCTAGAAACCCCAAATAGATTGAGAAACCATATATAGACCAAAAAATATTCATTTTCAAATATGTATCTCATATGTGTTGTTGCAACACGATTACTCTTTACCGTGCAAGCTAATCGTGCAACTCCCAAAAAAGTTTAAAATTTTAAAACATCAATCCCAAAATAAAAAAATAAAAAATAATATAAAATAACACAAAATAGACATAAATAGTAACATGGGGGTGTTATAGATATTTATGTCATCGGGGTAAAAATATACAATGTCCATAAAACAATATCTTCAAGGAATATTTCAACCTAGTTGAGTGTGTACTTTCTTCATAAATGGGACACCATAACTTTGCTTCAATGTTATATCCTAAAAAAATTTCATAATTAAGAAATACATTTATCTTCTCATACACCAAGTTCATTTTTATTAGAATCATACAACACAACATCTGAATTCCTTATTAATTTTAGATATTTTATTAATGGATCCAAATAAACATAAATAATATTAAACAGTTCTTTCTCCTAATATAAAAAAAGAAAACATGGTGTATTTGTTCTCTATGAATAACCATAGGGGAAAATTATAATTTACCCACCAAATTGGGGATGTATTGTAAGTATAACTTTTTACACCAAGAAAAAAGACAGCGTTTATTATTAACCATATATAGATAATTAATATTTTGGATTATTGTTATTTATATTAGCATTTAATTATTAGAATAGTGTTAATTTAGTATTTTAGTTTTGTAATTATAATATATTGATATACATATAATATGTAATATTTATTATTCCTAACAATCAATATATTTTAATTTTATTTTACATAATACATATATTAATTTTATTAATTTCTATTTATAATTGTTTTTTATATTATATTGGAAGATGGATTCCTATTGAGAATTGTGCAGAAAAAGACAGAAAAGTTAATATGGGATACTCTAACGAAGTTATATGAGGTAAAGTCACTCCACAACAAAATTTTACTGAAGTGAAGATTGTTCAATCTTCAGATGGTGAAGTAATCATCGGTGACTGACCACATCAAAAACCTCAATTCCCTGTTCTCTCAACTCATTATGCTGGGCTATAAAATTATTGATACTGAACGTGCATTGATTCTACTCTATATTTTTTCATATTCATTTCACTAATTCATCATCATCCTCTCCAGAAATATCCTGATTGATATGATGGCCTTCAATGATGTTGTAGTTGTGGATCCTAATGAATAATTTCGGGGTAAGAACAAGGACGATAGCTAGAAAACTTCGCACCAATAAGAGGCTATGTCAATAGAGAGAGGAAAGATGATAGAGGGTGGTTCTGGTGGGAGACGAAATCCTAGAAAATAAAAGAGTAAGAAGAATAATGTGACATGTTTTTAATTGTTTCAATAAGGGTCACATCAAGAAGGATTTTTGGAATAAGAATAGTTGTGAAAATAGCTCTTAGGGGAATGTGTTGAGTAATTATGGAAAATTATATATACTAATCAATGAAGTGGCGACGACTGTTGAAGAAGACAACATCATGATGATACATGGATTAATGACTCAATAGAATCATGGCACATGATGTCATAATGGTAATTGGTTGAAAAGTATGAATACATCATAGAAGGACATTTGGACATGGGAGACGATCACGCCCTGAAGATCGTTGGAGTTGGTACTATCAAGTTGAAGATGCATGATGGTATTATTTGAACCAGAAAAAGAGTACATCATGTGAAGGGACTGATGAGGAAGATATTGTCTTTGAGAAAATTTTATGACATTGGGTGCAAGAATTGCACCATGAATGGGGTGATGAAAATTTTGAAGGGTGCACTTTTGGTAATGATGGTGGAAAAGATCTCAAAGAAGATGTACATGCTAATGGGTGAAACATACAAGGAGGAAGATATGGTTGTTTCATCAACTACCTATGTGTGAGAATTGACACCATTATGGAATCAGAAGCATGGATATATGTTATAAAGTGGCCGGAAGATAATTTTGGATCAGAAGTTGCTGTCTGGGCGGACAAAGGTATGGGTACAATTTTGTGAGCATTTTTTTAAGCAAGTAACACAGGTTAATGATCGGACCGTCAACAACATGGAGCAATGAGATCTTAGATTTTATCCATCCTGATGTTTGGCAAGAACCAGTTATATCCCAGGGAGGTGCAAGGTACTTTGCATCATTAATTGATGATTATTCCGGGAGATTTAGGGTATACAAAATCAAGAGGAAGGTGGATGTTTTTGAAGTCCTCAAAACATTCAATGCGTAGAAGGATATTGACTATGGCATGAAGATAAATTGTATGAGGACTGAAAATGGTGTAGAATATACAAGCAAGTAGTTTGATAATTTTTTTCAACATGAAGGAAGAAAGAGATAGTTCATTGTGGCGTACACTCCTCAGCAGAATGGAGTGGAAGAGTGGATGTAAATAACCCTGTTTGATATAATAAGGAAGATGTTGAAGACTACAGGAATTGAGAAAAAATTTAGGAAAAAAGTAGTGAATACTGCCTGTTATGTGATCTACCGATCTCCATCATTGGAAATAGAGCTAAAGAAACCGATGGGGATGTGGACTCGTAAACCCACTGAAATTGTTCAGTTAGAAACATTTAGAAGTTTAGCGTATTCAATTTTTAATGACACGTAAAGATTAAAGTTGTGTTTGAGATCCAATAAATGTATATTCATAGTAAATGATGATGGTGTGAAGGGGTATTGGTTGTGGGACCCCACTTCGCATAAATTTATCATCAACGGAGTTTTAATTTTTGCAGAATACAAGGTAAAAATGACATTTGATCAAAACATAGAGGAGGAGAATATAGAAAATACAATAGTCTAAATAAAGGAGAAATCCAAAGAAGAACCAGTTTCCTATGAGGCATTACTAGAGCATGATGATCATGTACTGGTTGAGTCTGGGCCATGACGGTCAACAAAGGTGAAAAGATAACTAGTATGGCACTCAGTCTATGTCACTGAGAGAAATATTGTGTACTTATTATTGACGTAGTATGTAGAGTCGTCATCTTTTGTTGAGGTGACCCATAGTCTAGATGCATCCTCGTGGATGGTGGTGGTGCAGGAGGAACATGAAGCCCTACAACAAAACAAGACTTGGGATCTTGTTTCATCACCTTGTGGAAGAAAAGATATCAAAAAAAAATGGGTCTTTAAGATTAAAGGGGATGGAATGAACAAGGTGGAAGTATATCGTGCATGAATGCTTGTCAAATGATTTTCTTAGAAGGAAGGTTTTGATTTCAATGAAATAATTTTTCTCATGTTGTTATGCTAATGACAGTTTTGTGAGTTATGGTTATATGTGCGGTATACAGCTTACATCTACAGCAGTTGGATATGGAAAATGATTTTCTCCATGGTGATCTTGATGAATATATATATATACGATCCACCTGGAATGTTTTTTAAATGATGTAAAATATAACATGGTTTGTAGGTTGAACAAATCTCTATATAGTCTCAAATATGAACTAAGGTGTTGGTACAAGATATTTGATTCCTCTATCATGAGCCTTGGATATGAAAGAATTCATTTAGATACTTGTGCATATTTCAAGGGTTTGGATGGTAATGATTTCATCATTCTTATGTAGTATGGGGAGGACATGTTGGCTGCATTCCCCAACAATGATCAGATCTAGGAGAAGAAGTCACAGTTTTCTAGGGAGTTTGATATGAAGGACTTGGGACCAACAAACAATATTCTTGGGATGTAGATTTACCATGACAGAAATAATCGGAAGATTTTTCTATCACAGAAGGGTTAGTTATAGAGAGTATTTAAATGATTCAATATGAATGACTATAAACCAATCTCTATCCCACTTCCCATTAATTTCATGTTATCCTCATGATGACTCATGGTATTGAAGTAGAGAGGATGGAAACATTTCAAGTACCGTATGAATCAGTAGTGGGTAGTCTGATGTTCATTATGGTGTGTACTAGACCAGGCATTGCACATGAAGAGTGATCAGTTAGTTGATACATGGAGACTCTAGGATGGGAACATTGGAGCATGGTGAAGTGGATCCTGAGATAAATCATGGATACCTCAAATGTTTCATTGTGTTATTGAGGATGGGAATACACTATCAGAGGATTTGTTGATTCAGATTTTGATGGTGATTCAGAACAGAGGAAATACACTAATAGTTATGTGTCTACTCTTACAGGAAGAGTTGTGGTGTAGATTTTGAAGTTATAGTCAGTTGTGGATTTATCCACAATGAAGGCAGAGTATATGGAATCTGTACATGAATTCAAAGAGGAAATGTGGATGAGAAGGATTTTGGAGGATCTCGAGCACATACAAGAAAATATTCCCATGTTTTTTTGATAGTTAGTGCACCTTTCAAAATGCAATGAATCCATATTTTCATTCCAGGATGAAGCACATCAGGGTAAAATGACACATTGTCTGAGATGTGGTGGAGGAAGGAAGTGTGGACATAAAGAATATTCACACTAAAAGAATTGTGGAAGATTTCCTAGAAAATGATATTTACTCTGATATGTTCAGATGGTGTTGATCCTCGAGCGGCATTGTAGATACATGAGCAGCATGTTTGGAAGATAGAAATGATGTGGAGATCTTATTGGTTCACAATCCAATCTCCATGTGGGAGATGTGTCGGCAGTTCTTTTCTCAAGATGATGTCGTATCCCCTTAATTGTCAAATGGTGGCAGGCTGTGTGGTAGATGGTGGCTGGCCAACCCCACCTAATCCTCCAGAGGGAGAGGCAATGAGAGGGGTGGAAGAAACATATAAAAGGAAGGAGCTTCCTCCAATCTCTCATCAACATCATCGAGTTCTCATCACCATTAGTTCACTTATTTATAATATTTTTGATGTATTTTCCCCACAATATTCAAGAGATATATTTACGAGGGGTTTCTCCTTAGAATAGTGAGGGAGTGTGTACCCATTTTTACCCCATAGTGATCCTTCTATTTTATCATGGTTTTTTACCCCTTCAATTTGGATGTTTTTCCACGTTACATCGGGTGTCCATTTTTTTCCACAATTTCACTTTATTTTATCTCATGATTATCATTCCACTGGTGGGCCAATAATTTACAGTCCCAATAGACCTGCTGATAAGAGGACTAGGACCCATAGAGCCAGGCACAAGTTGCTACCACTCAGCCACTTTTTCACAGGAAAATGAACAAATATATAATATTATTTTATAAATTGAAAAAAACTAAAAAATTAAATATATTAATTATATAAATTAAAAACATTCTATAAATTTAAATTTCATATAATCATTTAAAATATTTTAATTAAAAAAATAAATACTAATTTTTAAAGATTTAGAGACAAAAATATTAAAATAAATATTAATAAATATTAATAAATATTAATTATATAAATTACAATCATATTAAAATTATTAAAACCTAATAAATAAAATTGTATAAATATATATTAGAAATGATGAAATTCTGAAAATAATAAAAATTAATAAATAATAAAATTAATAAATCATATGAAAAATAATGAATATTTAAAAACTCTATTCGCATTCATTGGTCTATTAAAACTGTAGGGGGAGTGGAGGTTCGTGATTTCCATGATAATTCTTCCCTTGAAAATGATATTAGGTACCTAGATATGGATTTCCTCATTTCTACATCCCCAGCTGTATTAGCTTCTATGTATCCTTCCAAAACCGGTTTATCACTTCTAAAAAATGAACAGTTAATAGATGTACCTTGGAGATACCTCAAAATCCATTTGACTATTTTCCAATGATCCTTTCTTAGATCTGATAGAAACCTGCTCACAACGCCAACATCGTGAGAAATATCTTCTCTGCTTCACACCATGGAATACATAAGACTGCCACCTACTGACTGATACAGAAATTTTTCCATATCTACTTTTTCCCTTTAAGTTGACGGGCTCTAACATTTTGTGAGCCTGAAATGTCTCACAAGTGGAGTGATAGAAGGTTTCTCCATGCACATGTTGAATAATTCCAGAACATTCTCAATGTACTGCTCTTATGGGACACAAATCTTGTGATTCCTACTGTCATGAGTAGTCGTTATTCCAAGAATCTGAGTAGCATTTCCCAAGTCCTTAATTTCAAAATACATGTTCAACTATTTCTTCAATCATTCTATATTGGTAATATATCTGCCAATAATCTACATATAATCAACATAAAGCAATAAGATAATGAAATCACACTCAGAAAATTGTTTGATAGAAACACAGAGATCAGTTGTCATCTTACTATACTCATTTTTCCCTATGAATGAGTCAAATGGCATGTACTGTTGCCTCAGTGCCTATTTCATAACATATAAACTTTTCATAAGCTTGCATACCAGGTTTCCTTTTTTCCTGTCACATGAAATCCACATTGCTGCTCCATGTATATCTCTTCATCAAGATTACCATGTAAGAATGTTGTATTTACACCAAGTTGTTGAACATGTCGGTTCAAACTATCCTCCAATCCAAGAACAACTCTAGTAGAAGACATTTTACCAAAAGAGTAAAACTTTCATCAATGTTAATACCTTTATTTGTACTGAATCCCTTGATAGCCATTCTGGCTCTACAGCGCGGTTGTGAGATGCCATATTCTACTTTAATTCTGTATAACCACTTGTTATTGAGTGCCTTCTTTCCAGGTAGTAACTCTCCAAGTCAAATTTGTTATTCTTGTGTAAGGATCTTGTCTTCTCTTGCATGGGATTATTCCATTCCATATTCTACTTACTCCTGATCACATCATCATAACATTCTAGATCTCCCCCATCAGTGAGCATCACATAATCATTATTGAGTATCTATAACTCGGTTGTCATTCTTTGGTGGATCTCTTCAACTGTGCTTCAGGGGGAATCTATTCTGGAATATCATATGATGAAGGCATATCAGTAGATTTAGAAATATTACCCGATGGTGATGTATCATTATTGTCACGTATCACTCTCACTATAGCTGGAACTGATGGTGGTGAGACTGGTTCCAGACTGACTGGAATTTCCCAAGGATTTGACTTCTCTGCACTTTCTGGCATCTCAAAATCATCAATCATCTTATCCTCAAGAAAAACTAAATATCTAATTCTGATGATACTCTTGCAGAAAGGATCCCAAAGTTGGTATCCAAACTCTTCATGATTATATCCTAAAAAGATACATTACTTTCCTTTTCCATCCAGCTTTTCCTACTTGTCATTTAGGATGTGAACAAATGATCTGTAGCCAAATACTCTCAAGTGTTTATATGAATCATCTTTACCTATCCAGACACTTCTTATAATTTCATAGTTCAGTGTAACTAATAGATAAATGTTGATAAGATCAAATGTGGTCGTCATTACCTCCCCCCAAAAGGTTTTTGGCAGCATTGCATTCGATAGAATACATCTTACTCTCTCGCAAATTTTTCTATGAATCCTCTTAGCAAGACCGTTATGCGGAGGAATATTCGGTACTGATATTTCTATCATGATGTTGAAACTCATATAGTACTTATCAAATGGAAAACATGCATCTCCTCCATTTTCTGCTCGCACAAACATTAACCTCCTGCCTATTTCTCTTTCCACCATCACATGAAAATATTTGAAAACATCCAGCACTTGATATTTAGTTTTCACAGAAAATTCCCAGACATTTCATGAATGATCATATATGAAGGTAAAAAAATAAATAGAACCCCCATCATCATTGTGATCATTATGTAGACATCTGTGTGAATCAAATCTAAAATAATTTCTTTTCTGGGAGGTATATAAATACGGAATGATACTATGTGTTGTATTCCCATGATGAAATCAACACAAGTATTAAAATATGTACCTTTTATTCTAGTAAAGAGATATTTCCTAGAAATCATTTTGATTCCTCTCTCGCTCATGTGACCCAGCTTCTTGTTCCAAACATCTACAAGAACATCTACTGCATTTAATTCTCTTCCACATGGTCTTAAACATGTAAGATAAATAGAGGTATCTTTATTTCCTTTAGAAATTACCATGTTACCTTTTGGTAATCTTCTATATCCCATCCCCAAAGGAACTAAAATATCCATTGTCATCGATCATTCATGTGGATATCAGATTGAGGCAAATATCAAGAGCATGACTCAAATCCTCCAACAATAACATGTATCCAATATTATTTTCCAGAAAACTATTACCAATACAAGTAATTTGGGATGCGTTGTCATTTACCATTTTCACATATCTGAAACTCCTTGAAAGGTAAGAAGAGAAGAAATATATTCTAGAAGTGACATGGTATTAGGTTTCAGAATCGATTACCCATGTTGTGTCTTGGCTTGCAAGACTAACATGATTGTATTCATGAACAATAACGATTTCGTCGTTGACAACTGCAACATCGTTATTTTAGGTCTTACTTTTCTGATTCCACTGCTATGAATTTATCTTTATACACTCTAAAATTATTTTTTTGGGATTTCCATAGTGGTGGACCTTCATGTCATATCTTGATTGAGAATTTAATTTCTTCTTCCTTTGAAGACATTGGTCACAGGGTTCTCTTCCTCTGCTTCTTACCTTCCATTTCTTCTTCCCTTTTATTTCAGTGACAATAGCCTCTAATTCAGGTGTATTTCCCTCATCTTTCCTTTTGGACTCTTCCTTTAGCATTATGAAATTATTCATCTTCGCGGTGATAGTTCCATATGGAGTAGAATTGATGACCGACACAACTAATGTGTCCCACATCTTTGGTAAAGAACTCTTTATCAATAGTGCCTATAACTCATCATCAATCATTATTTTCAAAAAAATCATCTCATAAATAGTAGCTTGGAACACTCTCATGTTCTCTGATATGTTAGTACTATCTTTTCTTTTCATGTTGATAATATGAAGTATTAGGTTTTATTTGTTTTGCCTGGTTGTCCTCGCATATATCTTTTCCAATTTTTTTCAAATAACAGAGGCATCGTGTTCCCATGAATTTTTTGGGAGGATACTCTTATCAATCCAATTTATTATTTTGGAAGCACACTTCAAGTTGACTATGAGGCTCTCTGCATCCACTAGTAGGGTATTGGCTGATGTCTTCTCATTCGGTTTACCAATTTTTGAAGTTTCCTTCTCTTGCGCTGCAACAGGCATACCGGTGTTTACTATAGGCTTCCACAAATCGTTAATACTAAAAAGGTCCTCCATTTTTGGATTCCAGATGACATAATCCTTCCTAGTGGGAGAAGGTTCAAGAAGAGAATCAAGAACAAGAAAAAATAAATTCACCTTAGAGGAGGAGAAGTAGGGAACCTTCTGCGCTACGTTGGGAGGGGAAGGCGTGACGTCCATAGGTGGACGTGCATGGGAGGAGCCGCCAACCATTGAAAAATGGAAGAGTAGGGTTCGTGGGGAGTAGGGTCGAGTGGAGAGGAGGAGAAGTGGGGTTTGCGGGGAGGAGGATCAACCAAAGGGGTTCATGGGGGAGGATTAGGATAAGGGTTAGTGGCGGAGGTCCGACAACGTGAAGATCGGGGGCAGAGGATGTAATCATATAACTTGTATTTTTTCAATTTAGGATTTCTAATTTCAAAAATATAATTGTACAGATGTGTTCTGAATGCTCAAAATAGCTAGAATCGACTCCTGGATTGCTGAAGACAGGCTCTCATTGGCCGAGTTTTACCCAAAACAGTTTCAATGGTCTAGATTTACCATTGATGTGGCACTAACTTGGCTTTTGGAACAGTGGCTGGAAATGTGGCTGGAATTTTTCCGGCGGTGTGAACAGTGACGTCTTCTCCGGCCTTGGGTACTATAGCGCCATCTGTTTGACAAAACATTGACTGAGTTTATCTCCTTCATTTCAGCTCTATTTTTGACGCCACTTGCACTGTTGGAATCATCTCGTCGTTCTCTTAACAAATATAGAATTGAAAACTTTTTTCTAGAAACATAAATTTTCTAGTCATCGGAAAATTTTGATGTCGCATAGTTGTTTCATACTTGAACCCTCTAATACCACTTTATTGGGGGCATTAGAGGTTCCTGGCAATCAAAAACACACAAACTAAAGAAGAAAAATGGATCAATGCAAAGAATTTACGTGGTTCGGCATGGTTTCCTATGTCCACAGGAGAAGGGGACAGATGTATATTTCCACTCTCAGGATGAAATCTCGGAGGATTTACAATATTACAATTAAAGGGATTATAACCCATTTTATAGATGGATAAAAACGATCATAGTCAAGGGTTGGTTTTTGGGTTGTTCATCAACCATTGAAAAACATATGTTGCCGACTCCTGTCCATGATTGCTTCCTCAATGGGGTGATGTGTGTCAACTGTACATGTGAGTTGGTTTCTGACAACTATTATTCAGTTGATTTATCCCTTTTATTGGGAGTGGCCCCCAAAAAAACATTAATCTCTTCTGAGTTATTTTGGTTTGTGAGATTGACAATCATGATAAATTTCTCACTAATCGGTGATAGTGTCCATCTAATCCAAGGAAACTACAGGTTTTTGTCATAGATGATAGTCTTCACTACTTAAGAATGGGGTAAGGAAAGCGCATTGTTTTATCAGTGCTAAAAAACCACTGATAAGGGGGGGGCTTATCAGCACAAAGAAAATCATTGAAAAAGGTGTGCCCTTTATCAGCACTTTTCTTAGCACTGATAATGTTTTTAATAATTCTTTATATAAAATTATTATATTTATCTTCTAAAATAATGTTTATTTATCTAAATTAAAAAAACACATGTTTAATTTTAATATATATTAATTAATAATTCAAATATATATATATATATGATGTTTTAAAAAAAGTACTTCTAATATTATAACTAAATATATATATTTAAATATATATAAGATTGTAATAAATTTCATTGAATAATAAATATATTTATTAGATTTATTAGATTTATTAGATTTATTATTTTAAATATATTTACTATATTTATTTTATGTATAACTAATGTATGTAAATAATTTTAAAATATATATATTTATCTTATAATTACTATACAAATATTTGTTTCTAATGAATATGGTCAACAAATATTTTAATCATGAAATCATATATGTTATGTATTATCATGAATACTCATTTATACATTACACACTTCTTATTATTCATGTTGTCCATTAATGGCTTGTTTTTTATTATGTATATTTTACTTGGCATATGATTAATTCATGTTACCCATATATAATATTATGTTCTAAAAATACTAATAAAATTACATTAAATATATTTAAATAATAAATACATTTATTTTATTTATAATTCTTAAAATTTAATTATATAACAAAAGTATTTAAATATATTTATTAGTAATTATAATTATAACTATATATATACTTAAATAATTATAAAATAAAAATAAATACATATATTTTAATACTATATATATATATACTTATATAGAAATGTTTATAAAAATATTTATAAAAATATTTATTTATTGTAACAATTATAACTGTATATACATGTCAATAATTTTCAAATTAGAATAAATATATTTACTAGTTATATTTATATACAAATATTTACAAGTAAATACGAGTAGTTATAAGTAAAATTCTAAATACATGAAGGTAAATTTAAATAATTAAAAAATTACAATTAATATAATTATTATATATATTTATAAAATTATAAATATATTTGTTATAATTTTATAATTATAGAAATATATATAATTAAAACAATTAAAAAATATTTATTTATTATAATTTTGAATTAAAAAAATATATAAATAATTATTAGTTCTAAATATAAATAAATATATGTTAATTTAAATAATTATTAATTTTTTAGAAATATATTTATTATTTTCATATATAATTTTCTATATAATTAAATAAAAATATTTATAAATATATATAAATATAGCTAAATAAATAAATAAAATTTATAATTATAGTAAAAAATATATACAAATATATTTAAAAAATTATTAAACTAAAATAAATATATTATTAAAATTATAAATATTAGAAATATAAATTTGTTATAATTTTATAATTAATTAAATATATATATATATATATATTAATTTCTAATTATAATTAAATATATATATATATATATGTATGTTTATATATATATATATTCAAATAGGTAATTATAAAATTAGAAGAACTATAGTAATATATATATTTATAATCTTATAAATAAACCTAATAAATATATTTATTATATATATTTTTTACGATTATAAATATAATAAGTATATTTCATATAATTTAAAATTTATTTAATTTATAATTTTAAAACTATAAATATATTTATT
The DNA here is from genome assembly GCA_963277665.1 of Viscum album. Lineage (NCBI taxonomy): Eukaryota > Viridiplantae > Streptophyta > Magnoliopsida > Santalales > Viscaceae > Viscum > Viscum album. Next base: position 212,466,047 of record OY728119.1, on the reverse strand, counting down.
TATTTATAGTTAAAATTATAAATATATATATATATTTATTTATCATATATATAATTTTATAAATATATATAATAATATAAATAAATTATTATCATTATACTTTTATTAGCATGTTTAACACTAATAAAGATATGCATTTATCATCACTTTCTATTTTAGCATTGATAACGCATACCTTTATTCGCGCTTTTCATCTCATGTTGATAAAAGTTTCACCATGTTTTATAAAAAAACCCCAACATTCTCCTTCCTTGCACCCCTCATGTTCTCAAAGAAGCTTATCGATGCCGCTGTCGCCGCCACCGCCGCCTCCTCCTCTCCAGCCGACTCCTCTATCACAAACCCACCATCCTCGCGCGCGTCTCCTTCACCGTGCACCTCTCCCCTACCGTGCAACCCTCCTCCGCCATGCGACCACCCTCTGTGATGCTCCTCTCCTCCACCACACGCCTCTCCTCCACCGCTAACTCCTCCGCCTCTGTGATTCCCTCCACTACAAACCCAACTTCCCCAAGCACCTCTCCTTCACCGGAGGACTCCTCCACCATTGGCCTCTCCTCTTCCTCGAACGCACCTCTGTTGTGCACTGAAAGACACCTCCACAGTGTGTTTTCTCCTCTTTGTCATTTTTCTTCTCGTGTAATTATATTTTTATGCTAATGGTGATGTTTTGAATTGTATAGGCTAAAGGCCCCACTAAAAATTATGGTCATTGGTGCTCTTTGTTTGTCAAATAAATTAATTGCATGTTTTTTTCCTTATTTCCATTGTTACTGCACTCTGATCCAATGATGTTATGTGATAGCGTAAGCATTTTTTTAGAATTGTATATATTTTACAATTGGGAGTTTTATATTTGGTAATCCGGGTAGAACTAATGTGATTTTTATTTTTTATTTATATTAGCTTTTAAAATAGTATTTTTCAAAATTTCATAATGAAACTTATTATTTGGATTAAATCTTGGTGTTTTAATAAATTCCATGGAATGGGTTACCCAAATATGCAATGGTTTTACAGAAATTGAAATAAATTAGTAGCACTGAAATTATAAATTTCTTGTTTTGTTTCATCCATAAATAAAAAGTTTATGTTCCTTATGTTTTGTAATGGATTTTAAAATATTGGAATTTTATACACTTATAGATATGAAATTAGTTTTGGAATGTAGAATTTTCAGTGAATTTGGAAGCATATGTGCAGGCCTTTGGCATACTAGTGCATTATTGATTTTAAAATATGAAACATTTGATGGATATTGTATTGTAATTGATTAAAAGGTATTTAGTTTGTGATTACTATGTCTCTATGTGTGACCTTATCTTTTGGAGAGAGTGACGAGAGTTATGATTGTCTGGTTCACATGTGTAGTGAACCATTTTGGATCTCAAAAGGATTACTAAGTATTGTTGGGTGTGATTATATGAAATTAGGAACTTATGGTTTGTGTATAGTAAATGTTTATTCATTTTCAATGTGTATATGGAAAGGGATTATATGTTAACATTGCATTGTTTTTTGTGTTGTTGATTGGGATAATATTGTGGTTAGTCGTTCTTACAGATTTTAGAAAAGATTCATATTCATAAGATTCTTTCAAATGATTTTTTGTAGATTGGAAAATAGTTTGATTATATGTTTTGGTTCTATGATAAAAGGGCTTTAGTTTGTATTTATGTTTTCAGTATGAATACTAGGTATTATGTGAATAGTGGAAATAGGGTCCCTGCTATTCATTTGAGGCATGAACTATGTTTTTTGGGGATCTTCTGGTAAAGGAACATAGTTTTTTATTTGGAAAATGGTTGGATAGTCAACTGGGTGGGTGCATGATCACTTTTAATAAGGTTATAACTTAGGGTACAGGGAATTTAGGTGTTAATTTCAATGGCCAAAACTCTACTATAATAAGTAAGAACTCCATTACTATAACTATTTCACAACATACATTCCATATAGTATTAAATAGGGACATCCATATTCCATTGTTCAATTTGAGGAAATGTTTATATAATTTTTTTTGATTGAACCCTCAGGAGCCTATGTAATTTTTTTATATAAATGTCTAAGGTGGGGATACCATTTTTGAGTTTTTTTGCACACTTTTATATTATAGATATGTCAAATGGTTTCACTTGTTATTAATCATTGGATGAAATTGGAACAATATGTTGTCCAATTGTGTTAACCCACATTGATTAATACTTGTAAGATATAAAATTTTTATTAGATTAAACATTCAATGTTTTTTATATTATATATAATATAAATATTATGAAGTCATATTATTATTCTATAAACGAAATAATTGAATTCCACTTAAAACTAAATGAATTATATGTCAACAAAACCAATATATCCTTCAATTAAGAGGATGATTTAGTGGTGATGTAATGGATGGGTTGGCTAAGTGGTAATGATTTAGATGAAATTAAAATAATGATTGTTACAATATAACTTTATGTATAATTTATATTAAGCTAATTGGTTTTCCTAAACTGTCAAAGGTGTAAATAATTTTTATATAAAACAAATTTTGTTTAAATGGTTCACTTTAAAAATTTTACATTGGTGGATTTTAATACTCATTAAAATTAATTATTTAAACATAAACATGATTTTGAAAACACTACCCACTCTTTTGAATTGTTATTCCATAAATATAATTTTTTTAATTTTTAATGAATTGGAATGTGTGGGGATTATTTTCAATTCATTGGGTATGTAGGGGGATTTGTCACCAAGAGATAATTATATAAAAATACACCTTTTTGGGTAGGCATGTGGATTCATTGGACATGATAAGTGGAGTGTTTTGAGTGATCTCAATCGATTAGTTGGTTTCATGCATATAGATTTTATTAGGTGTATTTATAAATAAATGAACCAATATTACATCATGTGAGAGATATATACATTGTTCCTAGGGTGTAAAGCCAATTATTTTGGGGTGAGCCAATGATCATTGTGATAATTCAGTGTATGTAGTAAACTGGAAAATTAGTGCTTCATAGTTGTCAGTGTAGTCACTAACTATGGAACATATCTATTGGGACTCTAGTGTTGTGTTGCAGGATAGTTGATATAACTTGACAATGGAAGCATGGATAAGGGATATCCAATGGTGGGGATAAAAATATCTAATTTTTATGGAAATTATTATTATTACACCAACCTTTGTGATGGAATCATACAACTTTGATTGATTTGAGATAAATCGAGGTGTTTTCTTTGTATCTTTTATAATGTGACTCTCTTGGGATCTATGTATTTTTTAAAATGTCTAAGTGGCTCTTTTGAAATGATTCAAGTGTTTTGAAATCTTTCTTAGAGGTTTTTCACTCTTTTTAAATGATTTAGATTGTTGGGTCATGAAGATTCCTTGAATGTTTTATGAAAAAGGAATTGTGGTTTTTTGAAAGTGTGTTTGGAACTCATTGTTTTATTTTAAAAATGGTTAGTTATTTTAAAGAGGAATTTGTGTAAATGGTTGGTTTTTTTATGGGATTTCAAGTGTAAATTTATAAATAGTTTTCAATGCATATTTGAAATGTATTTTTCCATACTAATATAATTTTATATTTTCAAAGAATTAGGAAAAACATTACATATTATCAATATTTTGGTTATTTATTTAGTTAAATACCAATATCACCAAATCAAATAGGATGGATATGAATAAAGAATGGATGGAAGCTAATCGTTTGAAAAAAGAGTATGGAGATGAAGTAAAAGAGTTCATTATGTTTTCAAAAGATCATGCATATCACCCTGCTCTAATCCATTGTTAGTTTTCACATTGTTGTTATTCAAGAAAAGTTAGTCCATGGGAGTTGAAGAACACTTAATCTATCATGGAATAGATCGAAGTTATACATGTTGGAATAAACATGTGGAAAAAGAGAATGTAGCTAGTGGATGGGATAATAGTGCATTTTATGGATCATATAATATGATTACAAGTGTGAAAAATAATTAAAACCGAATAAATGATGTGATTACAGATGTGAATGACGATGAAGATCATATTATGGAAATAACAACGACAGTTGAAGATGAACTTGTTAATCTCCCAAAATTGTTTGAGTTTTTAATGAGTTTTTCAAAGATTCATTTGTATGGTGGTTTCATTAAATATACAGCATTTTCATCCGTACTGAGGCTGTATAATTTGAAAGGAGGCAACGGATGGAGTGACACCAGTTTTACATAATTACATTCTCTCTTGAATGACCTGTTCCCATAAGATAAGGACTTCCCATGCTGAAAATACGATTCCAAACAAATGCTAAATTCAATGGGTATGACCTCTGAATGAATAAACGTCGAACCTAATGATGGTATACTATCTTTCAAGGAACAAAAATTATTTTTAGAATATCGAAAGTGTAGTGATTCTCAATAGATGAAAGAGGTATCTGGACCGATGAAATTTGTATGGTACTTTATAATAATTCCAAGATTTAGGCGCCTTAATGGAAGTGAGGAGACTATAGGGAAATTTATGTTTCACACAAATAGAAGAAATAATTATGGGAAACTACATCACCCGATAGAGTCTCCTCAGTGGAATAGAATCAATCATGAGTTTCCTGATATTGGAAATGAGTTGAGAAAACATCGTCTTGCATTATCTACAAATGGAGTGAATCCTTTTGGTTTTCAATGAATCACTCACACTATAAGGCCAATTACATTGGTAAATTATAAATTTCCATGATGGTTATGCATGAAATTAAAACACATCATGCCATCTATTCTTATATGAGGACCGAAACAACTCGGAAATGATATTGATGTCTACCTGTCTCCATTGATCGAGGATTTGAAATTATTGTGGGTTTCCGGTGTTACATTTTATCATGATTACACAAATGAATATTTCACGTTGATATTAGTGTTGTATTGGATGATAAATGACTTTAAAACTTTTTTATATTTGTTAGGATATACCATTAAAGGAAATCACAACTGTCTTGTTTGAAAAAAAGGTACATAGTAAATTAGGTTAAAACATTCAATGATAACCATATTTCTAGAACATCACAGATTTCTACCCCAATGACATAAGTACCGATTTTGGATGACATCATTCGATGGAAGTTCAAAAGAATGTGCAACGCCGTCTCTACTAATAGGTGATCAACTGTTTGAGAAAGTAGAAGATGTGAACACTACTTTTGTAAAAGATTTTCTAAAAACCATAGAAAAACCAGTTTGGAGAAGAGATCAATTCTTTTGAATTACCATACTTCAATTGTCTGTACATCAAAAAATTTCTCGATGTTATGCATGTTGAAAAAAATGTTTGTGGTAGAGTCATTTTCATGTTGAAAAATGAACCTGAAAAAAACAAAGGATGGAATTAAGGCTATGCTGGACGTGGTTTTCATGGGAATACGAGAATATTTTGCACCAGTGAATGTTAAAAAATGATATTTTCCTCCTCTAGCTTCTTACACTCTTTCCAAGTAGGATAGATATTATTTTTTAACTCCTTGAATGGCGTAAATGTTCAATATGGGTATTCATCAAATATCTCAAACATCTGGTCAATAATCTATTTAATTTTAAAAGTTCTAAAATCACATGACTGCCATGTTTTGATTAAAGATCTAATGCCTATAGCTTTACATTGAAATTTTTTCAAGAATATTCATCATACATTAAAAACACTCTGCTTATTATTCAAATCTCAATGCTGAAAAGTTATAGACTAGGCGAAATTGCTGAGTATGGAAAAAGAATTTGTAGAAATATTATGTGAATTTGAAATATTATTACAACCAAAACTGGTTGATATGGTAGTTCATTTTATAGTTTACATGGTGAGAGAGATTTTACTATTTGGTCATGTACATAATATATGGATGTACCCCATTGAACGGTATATGAATATTTTGAAAGGGAAGGTCAAAAATCGAAGTCATCTATAGGGTTGTACTATGGAGTGTTATATTATTGTAGAATACATTTAATTCGATAATGAATACATGTTCAGTATTGAATGATTTGGTCTACTAAAATCTTGTCACACTGAGAGGCATGCAAGTGAAGGAATTTCTAGATGAAAGGTTGTCACAATCAATGTTAATTATCGGAATCAGGACCACCTTTTGATTTTGCATAGTTTATCGTTTTCTCTATATGTTGAAACCCACAATGAAATTATTAGGAATTTGAATCCATCAAAGGATGATAAATTGATATCAAATAGAGATAATCAATATTTTATAGGATGGTTTATGACCATATTTTAGAGGATTCAGATGAAAATATGGATACAAATTCATAACGACTTTGATGGCTAGTCGGAGGACCAAGTGTGTATGTATTATCTTACAAAGGTCATGAAACTAATGGTTATACATTCTATACAAATGGGTATGATGAAGACAATACCATGTGAAATAGTGGAGTTATAATTGTGGCTGAAGCGATTCATGTTTTTGGTGCTGTGCATAGAAACACAATTTACATGAATATGTCATACTTTGGCATCATCCAACAAATATGGGAGTTTGATTATATAACATTTCAAGTGCCGATTTTTCAATTCAAGTTGATTGATAAAACAAGTTCCATCAAAATAGTTGAATTTAGATTCATGAAAGTTGATTTCACTAGGGAAGGGTATGAAGAAAAACTAATTATAATTGAATCAGATGTGTACATGTATATTAATTTACAGATCCCACAAATCGAAAGTGTTCAATTGTTCTATTGTCGAACAAAACCACTGAAGGGTCAGTTGAAAATTTAATTAAGGATGACCCTTTCATTTGATTGCAACAATCATTTGGCAATGGACCCAATGTAGACGATGTGTTTTATGTCATAGGATACCACAATGAATGGATTTGGATAATTGATAGAGGGCTCAAATCCCGTCATCCTTTAAAAAAGAAAAAGAGTGAACCATAATCAGGTTAAATTTCATCGTAATATATATCGTGTTATATCATGTTATTACCTATTTGTTGATACATTTATGTAATCTAAATTAAATGTAAAACCAGTTCTATAGATATTGACTTCTACACATGCTGGTTCTCCCAATCCCAGGGAATAATAGGTCTCTCAACCTGCTACTGCTCACAGTGCAGACGAGCGGCCGTCTACATGTGTTGGGGATCCCATTCCCATGAAACAGTATTTCTATCAACATGTTGCTACTCATAGTGTAGAGGTAAAATAACCATATGCACATTCCAATTCCACAGCTCCATAGGAACATATTTAAGATGTTGATTCTGAGGAAACGGTAGGAGAAGAAGGACAAACATCGCAGAAATAAAAGGAGCACCATAGTTTGAAGGTGTTAGAAAAGATCCATATAGTGAAAACCAAAGGCATAAAATATGAGATTCGATGGAATGCACAATGTCAGCATGCTAACCTTATGAAAGCCGTGTTCAGCAGTTATAGTGGAATCATCACTTGACAATGCATGTTGATTGATTTAAATTCGTGGAACCATGTTGTAACCAGGATTAAGGTGCTGATTTGGGAGGTGATTATGGTAACATTATGATAGTATTTTTTCTATTTTACTAGAAAATAATATAATAAAACATTGATTTACTATTCATTATCCATTTCAGAGTGAATTTATAGTACATGAATCCCATAAGAAGCATGTATTAATGATTTTTGGGAGGATTCACAGATGATTTCACGCAATCTTAATAAGACATCATCATAAAGATGCTGATGGGAAAATAAACCCACACCCACTTCTTATCTATGCTCACCTGATAACCCAAGAAACGTGGGATGCATTTACTGGACATCGTAAAGATGTGTATTTCCATGAAAATGTGGCTAGTAATTTTTTTTGATGATACATATATTCATCACATCAATTGACATATTTTTATTTATGAAAAAATAACTAAGTGATAAAAATTAGAAACAAGCAGTAAATCTAGCGTACCCCTACCGTGAACCAAAGATGGGATACGCTTCACTTGAAAAAAAATTGTACATATTTTAAATCTACCATAATAATTTTATGTGACATGAAACAACACCATCATAATATTCCATTGTTTAAATGAAAATTGATGACTCAAAATCCTAATCCACATCCATCTCATGCCATTTTCTATGGAAAAGGGAACATGTAAATAAATACAGGATACTAAAAGATGAGAACAAACAAAAGGTGTGGGAATCATGTGTAATTGTTATATTATAAAAATTTAGTTTTCTTTACATCTATATTACATAACAATGATCACTTAGTTTCCTATATTTCCTATCTGAGATAGTTATAGGAATCAATGACATTTTCTCTGGATGAACACAAACTATTAGTGGCCTTGAAGTGGTCAAAACAGTATGGTTGCATTAGAGGTGCAGGTTTTGGGGTGACACCCCAAACATATTTTAAGAAAAAACAAGGGGATGATCAGAGTGAATTAATAAAAAATATGAGAGAAAAAATATCTACCCATAAAGGAAAATTCCAATGGTATAGGGAGATGATTGAAATTTTAATGAGGGATAGACAAAGAGAAGAAGTAACTCAATAACATCCATCGTGTTAAGATCCAACCCCACCCCCACTAGGCATGGATCGATCCATTCCCCTCAAAGAGATGCCTTAGAATACGTAATAAATTTATTAAAAAATGTTTCTGTGAAATGTGAATCAAACAGACACTAATACCCTTCTTGTATTGCAATTTTATATGGTGATAATCATTGTGATTTATACCTAGTAACACCTACCCATTTTCATGTGTCAAGGGCTACATTTTTCAATATTCAAAAGGATATTCTACAAAAACGACCACTTCCAACATATCATGTGCAAGTTTCAATCAACGTAGCCCATAAGCCGCACACACAGCTACTAATTCCAATTCGATATGATGGTATTAATATGGATAAAAAATTTGATGGAACATTCATCGTATTTCCATAAAATCTGGTAAAAACCCATGTCAATAAGGAGGTATTCATTTCCAATATACTTATCAAGATAAAACATTAACAATTAGTGCAAAAGTTCTGAACCGATGAATGTTATTATAAACGAACAAATAGAAGGGGATGAAATATAAGGCCATCCCAAAACCATCTAAAGGATCGACCAACTAATCAAAAAGATCCACCAAAAGCATAGTTACCCCAACTATTCTATATCCACATTTACTATCATTCAAGGATCACATGGATACAATGATAAAAGATGGTGGAAACCACATAGTTAAATTTGAAGAAAATATATACAGAGAGAAAGATCAAGACATCATTGGTCTTGAGAGTGCAACTAAAATCCTCGACTATGACTCGCTAGGAAGCTTAGTTTTCAATGTATACATGAGGTATGTTCTCATGATTTGATTTTCCAAAAGATGATATACTGTGTTAATTATGACTAAATACATTTTATATTTTTGTAAGCCGCATATATGAAGAAAAAAACAGAAGGCATATTCCCACGAGGAAATGTTTAGAAACATTAGTCCTCATGTCAGCTCAATTGTAGAATAAAAAACTAGAACATGAAAAAGGATGAAATAGTTGTTGGTCTGATCAAATAAATTAAATCAAAATTTTCAATGACTTTAAAACAAATGATGCAGTGGTAAGGCTCTACAATTTAATCATATAAAATTTATTTTCATTTCATTCATTATTATTACTTTTTTTCTTTTAGTTATCATTGGATGTTCATTATAGTAAATTTGGATACCCCATTGATTTATTTAATGGATTAATTACATGTATATCCATCAAAATTTCCCCACATGATTTTGTTTGTAAATTTATAATACACTACATCTAATATTTTCTAACTCAAAATCAAGTTATATAATTTATATTATCTTTTAATGATGATGTTGTTATGATAAGGTGGTGTATCACTATCATCTGAAAGAAGGAATGAGACCAGGGGATAATGAAAAAGGAAGAACATAATTACTATGTATGGATAAGTATCATGGTAAATATAATATGATTTCACTATCAAAACACATATCAAAACAAATTACTTATTATCCAAAACATTTTTGCAGCGTATGAAACAAACCAATCGAATATATTACCATTATTATGTTTGAAAATTTATGAGAGAGATCTTATTCCATAAACAAACCATCATCCTTGAAGAGGTATTTTTTAAGATAATTATGATTTCCATAAAAATATTTATTAATCCCTTGTGTATTTATATTTTTCAAGTACTACTATGACTATAAAAAAGACTCATATTCACAAGAAGATATAGATGAACTTAGAAAAGAAATGGTAGTATACCTTATGAACAAATGTACACAAATAGCTTAAAGATCCGCCTTTTATATGCAGGGTATGAATTTTTAATGTTAATATCACCTTTTATCATTTTTTTCTCTTTTTATCAATATATGATCATTGATATCTCCATTTTATAAACTATTTGGACATATATGATCACCCTTTATTATGTTTTATATCCTTAGTTTATTAATAATGGTTTTAGAAATGATGTCTAAGAAGTCTTGTACGACTCAAAGTGCATCTTTATTTAAAATTGACATTAAATTAATTAAAAACTACAAGTGAAATACTAAAAACCAAGAAAACACATTCTGATTATTTTTATATATTAGTAAAATGATCTACTTGTCATTTTTTGACGTATAGGTGTCATACAAACATAAATAAAACGTATTTGGTGGCTGATACAACTCAATATGTCTCTTATTATTTAAAATTGAAATTAATTTATGCAAAAACAAAAAGTGGTGTCCTAAAAATCCATCAACACATTTTGACGGTTTTGATATTTTTGAAAAAATATCCATGAGTCATTTTTTATGTGTAGGAGTAAAATTTACCTCAATGTAATGCATAGTGTGGCTATTATAACTTAGACATTCCCTTTTTATTTAAAACTGACATTAATTTAAGTAAAAACAACACGTCACATACTGAAAACTGATCAAACACATTCAGATTGTTTTATTATTATATTAGAATGATATATTAGAAATATTTGTTGTGTATGGATCTACCACAACTCTATATGATTCATGGTATGTCTGGTATAACTCAAAGTGTCTCCTTTTATTTAAAAATGAAACTGATTTAAGTAAAATAAGTAAATGATGTATTTAAAACAAGGTAAATTGATTCAAGTTGTTTTTTTATTTTATAAAAACAATATATGAGTCATTTGTGATGTGTAGGATTCACCCAAACATCCATATGATATATGGTGTGGCTGTTACAACTCAAAGTGTCTCTTTTTATTTAAAATTGACATTTATGTAAGTAAAAACAACAAGTGACATACTAAAAACAGAGAAAACAAAATTGGACTATTTTTATATTTTAGAAAAATGATCTATTTGTCATGTATGGTGTTTAGGTGTTATCCACACATAAATTCCATTCCCATTGTGGATGCTACAACTCAAAGTGTCTCCTTTTATTCGAAATTGAAATAAATTGAAGTAAAAACAATAAATACCGTTTTGAAAATAGATAAAATTCACTTCAATTGTTTTAATATTTTAGTTAATTGATAATTGGGGAATTATTTATGTTTTTGAGTCAAACATGCCTCAATAAAACATATATTTTGGTCAGTACAACTCAATGTGTCTTTTTTATTTAGAATTGAAATTAATTTAAGTAAAAACAATAAGTGACATACTGAAAACTAAGAAAACGCATAGGTATTGTGTTGATATTTTATTAAAATGATATATTAGTCATTTTATGACGTTTAAAGGGAATTATAACTCACTATGATGCATTTTGTGGTCGGTTAAACTCAATGTGTCCCCTTTTATCTAAAATTGTCATTAATTTAAGTAAAAACAACCTGTGACGTACATAAAACTAAGAAAGCACATTCATATTGTTTTGATATTATCATGAAATTATCCATGAGTAATATTTGATTTTTAGGAGTTAACCACACCTCAATCATATTCATAGTGTTCCCATTATAACTCAAAGTGTCTCTTTTTATTTAAAATTGACATTAATTTAACTAAAACCAACAAGTGACATACTGTAAACTAAGAAAACACATTCAAATTGTTTTAATATTTTAGGAAAATTATATATTAGTTATTGTTTACCATTATACTTCAACTGTACCTTAATTAGATTCATTGTGTGTCCGGTAAAACTCTAAGTGTCTCCTTTTATTTCAAATTGATGTTAATTTAACTAAAAATAGAAAGTGACATTCTGAAAACAGAGAAAACACATTTTGATCATTTCTATATTGTATGAAAATGAACCATGTGTCATTTATGAGGTGTAGGATTCAAACTATCACTAATACAATGCACAGTGTGGGTGTTACAACTCAAAATGTCTCTTTTTATATGTAATTGACATTAATTTAAGTAAAGACAACAAATGAAATACTGGAAACCGAGAAAAAACCTTCGAATTGTTTTTATATTTTATGAAATTTATATATTAGTAATTTTGGATATGTAAGGATCATCCTCACCTCAAAATGACACATGGTGCAGCCGTTACAACTCAAAGTGTCTCCTTTTATTTAAAATTGAAATTAAATTAGGTAAAAACAAAAAGTGACATAATTAAAACCAAGAAAACACATTCTATTGTTTTGATATTTTAGGAGAACAATCCATGAGTCATTTTTTATGTGTAAGAGTCAACCACACCTCAATCTGGTGCATGGTTTGGCTGTTACAACTCATTGTGTCTCATTTTATTTAAAATTGACATTAATTTAATTAAAAACAATTGATATAATAAAAACAGAGAAAACACATTATTGTTGTTTTTATATTTTTTAGAAATGATTTATTAGTAATTTTTTATGTTTAGGTATCATCCACACCTCAATACGATGCACGGTGTATCATGTGCAACTCAAAGTATCTCCTTTTATTTAAAATTGACATTAATTTAAGTAAAAATAAAAAGTGACCTACTAAAAACTAAGAAAAAATCGTCAAATTGTTTTGATAGTTTATAAAAATGATCCATGGGTCATTTTTAATATGTTGGAGTCATCCGTGCCTCAATCTGATGCATGGTGTGAACTGTGTGACTAAAAGTGTCTTTTATCAATTTAAAATTAACATTTTAATTCAAAAGGTGTCACTCATTGAGAACTAAACAAATGTGTTCATATTTTATTGATAAATTAGGTCAGTGATTCATAATTCATTTGTTATTTTTATTAAGATGTCTCACATGAAACTGGCATATGATGTGACTGGTATGACTTATAATGCATGTTTTCAGTTTGAAATGACATTTTTGAAAAACATAACTCACATAATGAAGACCAGGAAAACACATTCTGATTATTTTGATACATTAAGAAAACAATCCATCTATAATTTTGGATAGGGAGGAATCAACCTCGCCCCAATAAGAAGAATTGTGTTGCTGGTATAACTCCAAATGTGACTTTATTTAAAATTGAAATTAATTTTAGTTATATAACAAGTGACATACTAAAAACCAAGATAACACATTCTGATTGTTTTGATATTTTTGAAAAAATGATCCATAACTCATTTATAACATATAGGAATAAACCCCTCCTCAATGAGATTCATTGTGTGACTAGTATAACTCCAAATGTGTTATTTTTATTAAATATTGATATTTTAATAATGTGTTCTTAAATATTACTGTTTCATTTACTTCATTATAGTATTACTAACAAAATAATTTTTTCTTATATAGGTGGAGTATTTTTCTCAGGCTGAGATGCTTTTTTCGACAACTGATACCATGAGAAATGGTTTTTGAGATGGGATCATGGGTGTCAAAATATGAAATATTTGTCTTTTAGAATTTTTTTTGGACAATTGTAAATGTAATTATATAAAACCTTTTGTTGGAAATGAAAATAATAGTTTTTATTGTTGTATATTCTATAGGTGGATTGTTTTTTATTCTTGATATTAATTAAATATATATTGTAGGATTGTTTTTATTCTTCTATTTCAATTATAATTTTCATAAATTACTGGTTGGGTGTGTTGTTCTATAAACATCATATTGTAGGTGGGTATCCCTTTATCAATGCTAAAAATATGCTCATAAAGTTATCATTTATCAATGCAAGAAATTTATTGATAAATGGGGTTCTTTATTAGAACTTTTTTACACACGTATAAAGGACACCCTTTATAAATTCTTTTTTGGTTTTGATAAAGTAGACCCCCACCCCCCTTATTACATCCGTGATTAACAGCAATTTTTAGCACTATTAATGGTGTTTTTACCAATTGTTAAAGGCTATATTTGTAGTTGTTGTTGGTCATCCTTCAATTTCATATGTTTTTGAATGATCCACATCTATCACTTTGTTGGCGATAAAATGTCCCATACATATTACATTCTCCATCAAAAACACAAATTTGATGTACTTCTCAAAATTTGTTTTCTTCTGATAAAGTCTTCAGTACATAATTCTAATGCACCTCATGTTCATCATTTATTTTAGAGTAGATAAGAATATCATCTAAAAAAACTGGAAAACAAATATGAAGTAAATTTATGTTATTCACTTATTCATAATTTTGTATCTACTACCCTTAATGATTCTTAAGTAAAAGTGTATAATTGTTGTGAAATGTCCATGTTTTAATATCAATATAAATTTTTATCATTATTTGAATAAATCATGATTCAATTTTGTTTAATATTTTAATCCTAACTCACACCCTACTAGTTAAAATTGTATGACTTGTGTTTTTTATGGTTCATTTTTATAATTACTACAAATCATTCTATTGGATCTTTGGTTAATTCGACTATTTTAATGGCCTTGTGGATTACCCAAGAAGACCTATCAAATCTGTGGAGAAGACTGGACCAACAATGATGAATTAATTTCTTGGATAAATCCAAAAATCCCAAAGTTGATTAAATCCATATTATATTCGATAATATCAAAAAGAATTTTGGATAAAAAAATCCCAACATAGCTAATAAGAGGCCTAGTCTATGCATGAAATTAAATCCCACAATTCTGTCAGGGATTTAAAAATATACTATAATTCTTAACCCATATCCCAATATAGATGTCCAATGGAGCTTTAATTTAGTTGGGAGAAATTTAATATATAGTTTCCCAAAATTGTATAAAAATCGTTTTGACTTGAGGGTGTCTTCTTAGCCTAAAACCCATTCATATTGCGGCCTTTGAAGAATTATGGATAAAACAGGACAACAACACATGGTTTAGGAAAATATACGTAACATTAGATAAAAATATATAATGTCCAAAAATTTGGAGGGTGAACATTAAACATCAATATATACAAATTTTATGAAAATTAACTCTTAATATTTTTCTTCATTCATGGTAAAATGGTCAATCTAACATGAAGGGAATTTTTTGGAAGTCAAATAGTATTCCACCATAGGCTATAAATAAACCCCCATTATCTCCTTATAAAGCGTTCTCACATTAGAAATTATGATGATACATTTTCACAACCAAAACCTTGAAAAGGAATTGGAGTACCTCAAAAACCCTAGTTTCTACATGAGATAAATTTACTCTTAAAAACATTTTCATGTAGTTCAATTACTTTAAATTATAATCATCTAAGTTCGATTGTAATTTCTATTAAAATATTAATGCATTTCAAATCATCATCTTCAGTATTATCATCCAACATATATTGTGTAATATTCATGGTCATAGAATAGTTCAAATCCAATTTTAAACCCCTAATTTTTCTCTCTTTATCATTCAGTCAAACGCGTACATTTACCTCCATTTATTTATGTGTGTTCGCTGTATAATTATTTTCTCATCTCATCTATTAAATTTTCCATTTTAATAATCATCAATAAAAATTCCAACCATATTATTAACCACTCAAATGGAAGATTAAATCTCCCATTTAGGTGTGTCACAATTAGTGCATTCTAAGATATTGAGATCTTTCTATCATCTAGAAATCTTTGAATTATGAGTGTGTATGATAAATATAGATATGTTATGGATTCATGATATATTTTTCATGACATGTAGATTTAAAGTATTATTGGAACCAAAATTTCACATTGGCTCAAGAAATATTGATCCTTCCATCAATGAGATTTGGTAATGATTAGAACCCTAGTTAAAGAATGGATTAAATCCAACAAAATTGGGAATTCCAATTAAAATATCGCCATGGAGTGGATTTTAATTTAACGAAATGTTTTACAAATATCAAGGATATCATAAGTGTATATCCCCAATGATTAACTCACCCCAATAAATATTATATTAATAAATCAAACTAAATCCATTATTCATTTTCATTAATCTATGTAAACAAACCTCCCATTAAAATCACAAATAAAAAATAACTCACTACAAAATATAATATCATCACCAAGGATTCAACCCATGTGATGTTATACACATTATATCAGAGCAATAGAATTTTAGACAGTCAATAGGCAACAATATTCCATGATTCAAATGGCGCCATTTTCATGGATGGTTTGATAAGTTGTTGGTCCTTTTTTATTTTTATAAAAAACATCACCCCCCCCCCCCCGAAATAAACTAATAAAACACATAGAAAACCCCTCCTTCCATATCCTTTATAAATTTTAACTAAATTACCTATAGCCTCCCAAAAAACAGATCCATTTTATTAACATAAAATTAATCAAAATGTTTTCCGACTTTGGATAAACATTAGGGATAATCAAAACCTTCAATACTCACTCATCTTCGATCCAATTTTTCTATATATGGCCAATCATAGGTAAAACCCCTCAAAGAAATCATTTCCCCTGATAGGAATTATCAACCCCTTAGTATTCAATATAAAAACATCAAGGATGATTTCATACTCAAATCATGTTTGATTCATCTTTTTCTTCATTAACATGGGCTAGCCAGTGTTCATCCTCATCTTCCACTAAAAAATTTCCAAGTAGTGTGCTCCATATTGAAGCTTCAAGAGGTTTATGAAGAAAAAATAAAACATAGAGCATTTCCTTTCTCCCTAGATGACTCAACCAAGTCATATATCTACCACCTCCATTATTTTTCTATAAACTCATAGGCTTATATAAAGAATATATTTTTAGAAAAATACTTTCATTCTTCTTGAATTTCATATATCCAAATTAAAATAAGTGGTATTCATAAATTATCCAATTAATCAATCCATGATTTATATAAGTGGATCAAAAGGATTGTGGAAACATTCCCTGTCCACAAAATCCCTGAACAAATCTTGATCCAATAATTTAATGAGGGGTTATTTGATATGAAAAGGACTCACATCGATGTAGCAGTTTGTGGTTCTATTGTTGATAACACTCCTATATATTCAAGGGATCTCATAAGTAATATGGATGAAAACATACAAAAATTCCATACTCATGCACATGCTCAAATCAAATGAGTAAAATAGAATCAATCCATATAACCCAATAATATTACCTGGTGGATGAGTGAGCTTACTAGTCTGGTGTCGAAACAAGATACGTTCACAAAATCCCCAACCTCATCTTCTCCACTATATTTTTTCCATAAACCTTTAAAAAAATTACAATTTTTATATCATGAGGTCACCCAACTAACACATGTAAACAATGACAAGATGATCTATCAGATTATTCTGGTCCAATGAAGCTCAAAACAATATCTGCTTAGAGGAACACCAACCCTCAACAATGAATTTATTTTAATAGAAACTCCATCTGACCCCACTCTAATCAACTTATCTTCTAAAGATAACTAAGGATTGAGGTATGGTAATCTTGTCCCTCATCACCCTCATTTACCACCTTAAAATCAGAACTAATTCCTACATATTCATGGTGGGAGTAAAATCCAACAACCTTATCCTTTTGTTCCTCAACATAAATGGATTGATCCTCCTCCACCTAGATTCCACCATCAAATTTTTCCTTCCCAATTTCAAAAACAATACATTCAATTTACTAAGAACCCAAATAAAGTAAATAAAATTGTAGGAAATTCCTTTTCTGATTATAAAAAAAAGGAAAGTGATGTGGAATATATTTATTACTCCACCCATCCTTCCCGAAACAACAATGAAAACAAAACTAGTCAACATGCATCCCAGTTAAGTCCATAAAAACAATACAATTTTTACCAAATACTATCTCAACCATTTCAAAAACCATAGTGTAATATCATTATAATTTCATGTCAATCTAGAAATGAGATCAATATTCCCCATAATGAATCCTCAAATTCCCAATTAGATGTTGATATAGAAGAATAAAAGAACAAAAATACAGAAATAGAACTTTATGCAACTCCCTCACCACATTCCATTTCTTTAAGGAACCCATTTAATTTTTCCATTATCCCTCTATAAGCCTAAAAATCCCTTTGAGATTTATTTTGAAATTCTTGACATGTTTAGATGAGTTTAATTCAACATTCCCCTATTAGATTCCATCAAATAAATCTCTCAGTACGCAAATTTTCTTATGGAATTGTATACCCAAAAGCTATAGATTAGGACCATTGAAAATGTTTCAACACAAAAATCCACTCCCATGAAGTAAAAATATGAAAGGAAAATTATGGTTCCATACCAAAAAGGGAGTTCCAAATTTGATAATGCACTCATAGACCTAGGTTCCTTGATAATGTTAATGCCCAAATCCATAGTCTCTTCCCTTTTTCTAGGTTCCTTTCACCCAATGAGTATTTTTATCCAATAATCTAATAGAATCACTAATACTTTTGAGGGAATAATCGAGGATATACTTTTCGGGGTCAGTGACCTTATCTTCTCAGCTAAATTCAATGTCATTTACATTAAAGGTGAGATATATTCTTTTTTAATCGCCCTTAATTATAGGGTGAACATGCATAGTGATATCTAGAATCAAGATTGATGTCCATGATTGAATCTTATCCATGTAATTTGGTAACTAAATGATTAGGTTCAATATTTTTTCAATCCTTGTGATTCCCATTAAAGGATCACCATTTATTCTATATCCATTTTAATAACGAAATTTATAAGAGAAGATTGAACCATTTTCCATCATGTTCTTCTTATTATAATTAGATAGAGTAGTTTGTTAAATTTGCACCATGATTAACCAAGTCATATATGGAGAAGTTGATGTTGAACTTTCATTTTTAAACTCTATAGATCTAAAGGATATCGAAAAGTCAATAGAATCCCATTTCACCTCTAATATATAATGCTCCACCGTGCTCATTAAAGTGTAAAGTGACTCAAAACAGACAAATAACCCTTCTTCTATTCCTAAGTTGTTTTTCCCATAAATTAAGGATGAAAATGATCTAAAACCTCTTCTTACACACATAAAGTATGCATTCTTTTTCCATTATCATTCTTACCCTTTCATTATCATTGTTTCACTTACTACAACTTTGGAATAAAAACTTGTTTAGGTGTTATAGAAAAACAAAATGGCCCTAGGGTGGACCCTAGATGACATGCCATGAATCAACCATTACATTGTATGCATCACATCCATTTTTAAGAACCATCAAAACAAATCAAACAACCTCAAAGAAGACTTAATCCACTCAAAAATTAGGTAGTTAAGGAAGATATTACCAATGTATGAAAAATTGGTATTATCTACCATGTTTTTTATAGTGAATGGGTTAGTGTGATTCAAGTTGTTTTTAAGATGTGTGGGATAACTGTTTTCACAAATGAATATGGAGAAGTGGTCACAAATCAAGTGAAAAAAATGGCGTGTGTGCATTGATTATCAGAAATTGAATATTGAAAGATTAAAATATCACTATCCAATTTATTTCCTTGATAAAATTATTTTAATATTAGCTATTAATTTTCAATAATGATTTCTTGATGGATACACTAGTTACTTCCAAATCCCAATCACACCTCAGGATCATGAAAATACCACATTCCCTCTACCCTTTGAAAAATATTCATATAAGAGAATTTATTTTGGGATCATAAATTCTCATGGAACATTATAGAGGTGTATGATTAGTATCCTTTATAAATTCATTGAGTATTTCATGATGGTCTTCAGAAGTGAATTTACCATTTTTTGTGATTCATGTGAATCCTTCTGACATTCACTGTCTCTAGTCTTAAAAATGCATGTAAAATGTATCCATGTGTTGAATTATGGAAAATTTAACTTCATCATTACTAATGAGATTATTATTGGACACATAATTTCTCAAGATGTAATTCATGTCGATCCTAAAAAATTAAGGTGATACAATCACTTCCCAAACCCACATCATCCTTATATATATGATCATTCTTTTGTTATACATGTTTCTATAGGATATTCATCCATAACATCAACAAGATTTCTGTTCCACTAACTAATATAATCCATAATGAAGTTACATTCCACATTGTTGAAGATTTCAAGAGATCCTTCATTAAACTCAAATATTTTATTACATATTTTCCAATAATTCAACCCCTATATTTTTTATTTCCTTTATAATTGATGTGTGATTATTATGATAGGTCCATTGGATTTGTTCATTCTCAAAGAATATAAAAAATTACTCATGTAATATATTTTTACTCAAAAATATTGGGGGAAACTCAATATCATTACAATTTCACTAAAAAAAGATCTTTTAGATATGGTTTCAACCTTGTAAAATTATTCCTCTATCTCTATGGTTCAAAAATCATCATCATTGTAGACTATCCACCTTTGATGTTCATTCTCAAGAAAATTGATTCCATACTAAGTTTAATAATATGAATCCTATTGCAATAATATTTTTACCTTGAGATAAAATATATATATATATATAAAATAAAAACCTACAGATTATCACTTGATTAAAATTTTTAATTCACCTCATTCAAAAATCATTGAAACTAAATTTCCCACTAAACACCTATCATCTCTCACTCCAAAGTTACCATTGTATTCCTCATATATAAATTACTTTTTAATTGGTGTTTTTCATTAAAAAATATTAAAATAACCACAAAATAAGTTTAAAATTGATTCAAAATACTATTTTTGGAAAGATAATAAACTTTCATGAACTAGGTATGACATGGTGATTATGATCTATATTGATGAGTATAAACATTCTTCCATCTTATAATTCTACCACTAAATGCCTGATTATTGACAATTTAGACAAAAAATGACCTCTTCAAATGTACTTGACACTGTATTATTCTAGACATCACTCTTCAAGGACTCACATGAGTTCTTTCAATCATGTCCCACTTTCCAAGAGTATGGCACAATTTCAAAAAGAAATGAAATTTCCCAAAATCTCCAAATATTATAAGAGATAATTAATGTTTTAGAAATCGATTTCATGTGACCATTTCCCCATTATAATATATTATCTAACATCTATCTTGTATATGACTTTGTTTCAATGTTGGTAGAGCCCGAAAACACAAGAAATGATGATGCACAAACTATTAGTGAGTTACTCAAAACCCACATCTTCAATCGATTTGGAACCCTCATGTGCATTGGTAAGTGACTTGGGATCCCATTTCTAAAATGAAACCATATAATATCTTTTTAAAAGTAATGGGGTTGTACATAAAACATTAACTAAATATCACATTGAAATAAATGGAATAGATGAACTTTCTAAAAGAGAAGTGAAAGTAGTTCTTGAGTTAATTATTAAGCACCCAATAAATGACTTGCATGAAAGATGTAGTGAACAACTTTTGGATTATCTATCTACCCATAAAAACATATTCATATTTCTCAATTTAGGATGGTTTTTGGTAAATTGTGTCATTTACCAGTTGAAATCCAAGTTAATTGATTTTTGTCTATGAAGACCTGTAACTTTGATTATGAAAATTTTGGGGAATAGAGATTATTTTTGTTGATTCAATTAAAGGATACTATCATTTGTTATTATGGGAATTCAAATTTATATAAATAAAAATATTAGCCACTCCATGAAACTAACATCTTATGAACGGTATTTCATGATGTTGAAAATGTAGCGCTCTTCAATTCTCGATTTTGACTTCACCCCAGTAAACTTAATTCTCATTTGGAAGGTCCATTATTAGTACTAATGTTTACCCATTATGTGAAATGAAATTACATGACCCTAATTCTAAAAGTAAATTAATAGTTAATGTATATCAATTAAAACATCACCATGAGAGGACACATACCCCATTAATCACATCAACTTCCATCGGATCCCGAACTACTGTAGTAGACCCACATCTAGAAAGAGATAGGGACCCACCAAATCCAAAGAAAGGGGAAACTCTTTCCCTTTAATGTCATATCCCTTTATTCTTTTTACTCCGATATATTTATCTCCCCTTATATATCTCTCTTTATTTATCTTTCTTCTTATTCCTATTTCATTCTCACATTATCTCTCATTTTTACATCTTTCTTTATCAATAATTTTTTCACTATTTTTCTTTTCTGTGGGTGTGTACTAAAAAAATAAATACAATAAAAAAATTAAACAATAAGAGTAAAAATTAATCACCATTAAATTTAAAAAAATTCCATCAATTATAGGGATTCCATAGACTTTTTTATCTTAAAAATATTATATCTTCATTATAAATATTGATAAACAGTTTTGTATCCAAACTAACAAGTTTCTAATGCCTAATTTACAATTGTAAAATAATTATTCCCATTAAATTAGGAAAAATTATTATTTCATTCTAAGGTAACCTATGACTATCATTTAATTTTTTGTTTTTTCACCCCTGATTGTGAGTCTTATGTTTTTGTACATTTGAGTGGAATTTCCTACCTTTTTGTGAATTAGTTTGATAGAGACATTTTCAGAAACACATGATAATAAAATAAAGAAATAAACTCCCATTACACTTACATTTATCCTCATTTTAAAACCCCCATAAAACATGTAAAACCCTTTTATATAGCCACATTACATGAAAATAATCTTTTCCCACACAACACCTACATGGATTTTCATTGCCTGATTTTTTGAAATTTATGTACGGGGGAATGGTTTTTTTTGGTATCCTTTCCTGGATTTGTATTGTGTCATCATATTATTGAGGGAAAGAATCCATATAATTTTTGGGGAGAGTTTTTAATTCAATGAGGTTTGTTAATGAATATATTTTTAATGTCATTTGGTACAAAAGTTATTAAAAAGTGTTCATAAAATTGAAAAAAAAAGTCAATAGAGACAAAACAAAAACAAAAAATTGGAATAAAGAATGTGTTATGTCTTAGGAGGTTCAAAAATAACTCTAACTCAACCATTTATCTTGATATAGATATTACCATTACTGTAATCAGGATATCAAAAATGTTTTGTGAAATGATTGTGATATTCGTTCCACATTCAACTTCTGAAAAATGAAAAAAATAACACTTGAATCATAATTGTTTGTTTCATTGGGACAAGGTTTTTTGTACATATTTCATATTTTCATACACATAAATTTATTTATATCTTTTATTTCTTCATTCAGGCATCCATTCCATTGTAAATATATTTTTGAAAAACCTTCCAACTTCCATTTTAAAAATTATCCATTATTGTTTACACGTTAGTCTTTTCACTCTCTTTTCATTTATTTTGGAAATTATATTACTACCTTCTCATAGCCACTAAAAACCCATTAAAAATTTCCCCATCATAATTGTGCACTTTATAATATCTAATATAAGATGATATCTCTTACATACTACATGATTTTTACTCTTTGTTGGTGAATGATTGAACCTCCTTGAATAAATTTACATTGTCATGGGAGGTATAATTTTTCAGTGCCCACATTTTCCGATTCAAATTTTGAAAATGAAAAAGGAATTTTATTGAAACATGATTGTAGTAATAAATTATGGTGTAATTATTTATGAATGAACTATTCTAGTACCCCCTAGTTGGTGAAAACAAACTTTTAGTATTTTTTGTGATTGAAAATTGTTTTGTTATTTTTTTGTGTTTGTTGTACATGAGAACATGCACAAGACTAATCATGGGGAAATAAACGTTATTCACTTGTTCATAATTTTTTGATCTACACTATATAATGATTTTCGAGGAAAATTTAATGTAACAACTTGGTACCATTCATTTAGGTCTGTATTTACCTTTTTTTGGTTTCCCTTTTTCATTTTTAGATTAATTCCATGAAATATTTTAGTGGATACCAATAATGGTGAAGTCATGAATTTTGTAGAATTTTCCAACTCAGACCTATAGTTTTTTCTACTCACTCGGCACTTATATGTCATGTAACTGAAGTATATATTTTATAATTACTTCTGGGTAGAATCAGTGAACTGGATAAATGTTGTGAATTGTTTATATGGTGTGTAATATGTACACACTATTTAATGGGAAACACCTAGTTTTTATTAAAAAGTCAACATATTTTTCGAATATATGAGCCTCGAGAGTTACATGAGCATTGATGGTATTACATGACATAAAATTAGAGTGAGTTATGGTTTTAAGTAGTTATATCTTTTTATTTTTAAATCCTTTAACCTAAAGGTATCCACTCTCAACCCAAATCCTACCAAAGCTAATATTGGGTGGCTCCTTTACACCTGAATTGATTCATTCAGTGGTTAATCATCATTTAGGTTTTATTGATCCTCTATATGTTTGTAATCCTATTAATTATTATTTGGTTTTGGTATCATCTATGTTAATTTGATGAATTAAGTGTTATCATTGATAAATTACATTGTTTAGTTCAATGATTAGAAGATATAACTTGTTTTAAATGATTTCTTTGAAAGGAAAATGTTTTCAAATGGGGGGTTTTCTTTCAAAATGGTTTTTCTTGATTAAAATGGGTTTTTAAACTTTGAGGATGATAAGAATATCTCTGAAAACATTTAATTAAATTATGATCATGTTTTTGGAATTGAATTTGGAAAAATTCATATTTTTAACCTTTGGTGAATTGGGATAGAGACACGGGTATCCGTAATTTGTGTTTCACCACTAGGAGGTGACTTTTTGGGATATCGATGGGTAGGACCCTATATCGTTTGGATCCTATGTATGTCTGTTTAGGATTTTGAGTGTCTTTTATGCATTTTCTCATAGGATAGATCCCAAATAATATGTTATTTTATATTTTTCATTTATGTTTATTTATTTCATGATTTTTTTATCATGGATTTTTTCCGACAAATTTTTATATGTGGGGTTGTATCACATAGCTTTGAATGATAAGTTGATTTTTGGATATGTGTTTACCTATATACTATTGATGTGTGTCTATGATTTATTATTTGTATCACTTCTATTTATCATATTTCGGGTTTTCTAATATGAATGGATATTATGAAAACTAAATGTAAAATTATTTTCAATTCGATTTATTTTATTAACGTTATTTGGAAAACAATTTGGTTTTAAAAGCAAGAATTTTTTCATTCTTGATATTAGACCTTGTATATAAACTATAGTGGTATCCTACTGGGAATTTGATCACACACTAATTGTGACTTTGTGAATTTTTAGATGTTTTATTACAGGATCCATGTAAATGGAATAACATTTTGTATCATTTTGGTTTCTTTTGTTATAGTTTATTTCTGTTCCAGTTGGTCTGGAGGTGAATGTTGGTCACATGGGGATATGAATTACATACTGGTTTGGCCTATTTGGAATATATTGTATGTATTTTGTGGTATACTTTTATATTTTAAACATACTTTGGTTTTGTGTCTTGTTTGATTATATTCCGGACTGGTTTCTATTATCCTGTTTTGCACATATCAAGTAACAGGCTGGTTTGTGTGGCTAGTCTAGTAGACCCGGGTGGGTTCATTACAATTTTGTATTAGTAGGATAAATAGACTAAATCATTTTAGCCCTAACTAATTTTGGTTTCATGACATGGGTATATCATAGTTAGGACAATATGAATTTAGATTTTAGATGTGGAAAAGGGGCCTACCAAGCTCACTTCTATGACTGTAATTGAGTTACCATTGTTATTCAGAAATTTTTATCAAGTTTGAAACTTGGAGTTTGAGTTTATTTAAATGAACATCATGGGAATTTTATTTCAATTTACATATTCATTTTTAATTATGTTTTTATTATTTCATTAGATTCAAAAAAAATTAAAGTTTTGTTATCAATTTCATAAGTTGTTCCTATAATTTTTTAATTTTATTGCTAAAGATTGGTTTGTGTATTTTGTTTGATAATACCTCTGAAAAGTGATCTTCCAAACTCAAGAGAGGAAGCAATGAGATATGTTTTTTAGGTGAATCCTCCAGTGGACCCTACAATAGTAGAAGTCGTCATCTATGCTATTTAGACTCTAGGTGAAGTGGGTGTCTGGAATACTAGATGCATAGTAGATCATGTCTCAAAATTTTCTAAGCAGCTTCCAACCATCATTCATAGTGAAAAAGGGCCCTTGAAATATAAGGAGTGGTTTGCGAATATAGATAAGATCATCAACTTATTGTAGTTTCCTAAAGAATCTAATTTGCGTTTTTATAGGTATATGCTTGAGGGGCTGCGAAGTGGGACTCTATTATACAAGTTTCATTACACAAGGACCTCACCTGGTCTTCCTTAAAGAAAATATTTAACCTAAATTTTTATCCTAAAACATTTCATATGGTGAATACCGAAGATTTTATAACCTTAAAATGTGGGCATAACTATTCTGGAGTACTTTGCCCATTTTGTTGAGTTAGTCTTTAATGATTACCTGAAGGCTCTAAGGCTTGAGTTAAGAATAAGGCCTAATAATTGGTTTATTTTTATACTCTTGTTCCTTCTGACCATTTTTTAGGTAGTTACAATGCATATTTATCTCAGGTATACATATCTAGTAAGACATGTTTTGGTAGAGTTTCAGTTGGTACGACGATTAGCTAGGGTTTACCTTCTGGCCAGAAAAGGAAGTGTATGGGTGGTTAGTTTTCCTCATGACCAGTCTCAGATTTGATGATAGGAAAGTAGTAGGTTGTTTTATACTAGTGTGGAATGTGAGGCCATACCAAGCCTAATTACATGGAGTCTCATAATACTTCTCATCTTTTTGGATGACTTGGCCTTGTACATCACTTTTTGAAAATATATCGGTAACATCCCATGTAAATAAATAATATGACAATTTCATTTTTACGAATATATTTGAATTAGGTATTAATTTTACATTAGATAAGATTCTATGTTCAATGTCTTACCTGACAGACAACAATGGGTTTCTACAAAATCTCATGTTTCACACGATGTTGGGTCATACAGATAAAATTATAATATAAAATTATTATTTTTTATGGTAGTTAACACTGAGTCATTGTATTAGAATAAATGAACAGAACTAACCATATTATGAGTAAACCTGTTTGTTAAATTATTTCACATTTATGCAATAAAATTTAGAGGCTTAAAATGAGAATGATTCAAATTTTAAGATTAAATACTCTAATATTTTTTAAATGTAGTTTTTCTGATTTTTGATGGAGAAAACTTTTGAAATCTAGTTTTTTTCACATTTATATATTCCATTTGACAAAATAATCTTCTTATTTATAAGAAGAACATAAAAATTTACTTTGGGTAAATTTTTGGTATTTTTTTGATAAAGTTTTTTTTATGAATACTGAAAAATACATCATTTTAAGTCAAAATTGTCTTATCATCTAATTTATTTATATGGTTAGATTATCTTTTTAATTGTTTTTAAAAGTCTAATAAGATTATTTGTTTACCATTTAATCAAATTTTTTCATTGTATGTAATTTCAATTTTTAATTATATATAAACACTTGTCAATCTTTTGATAGTTATACTTTTTTAAAAACATGCTTTTGGTATTGAAAAAGGGAATTAATGTTAAATCATTTTCTGAATCTTTTTGTGTTTTGAATTTAAAAAAATAGATTCCATATTTATAATCATGAGGTCCAAATTATGTAAGTAGGTAACTTTTATTTTTAGATATTATGAATAATAACTTTAGTAAATAATTTATTTACCATGGTTAAAGGGTAAATCTGGGAAATAAGGGTAAAAATTAATATTATAATAATATTAAATTATCATAAAACTTGTCCTGGACCTATTGGATGAGATATTTCTAACCTTAAGAATTCTTGGGTCGATTTTAGGACCTCATGGAGCCACTTGTTTTTGAAAATGACATTTAATTACTTTAAATTTAATGTTAATGAAAATATATCCTAAACATGTATCTTTTAGTAAAAAAATTTATATGGAGTTATAAAGGTGATCACTTCAACTATAAATATTAATTAGATATATAAAAATATTTTATACATCATGGTATTTTATTTATAATTTTTAGACATAAGATAAATAAATATATTTATGACACAATGTTGATGTAGTTTTTACCTTATTAATGAAAGTTTTAAATAAATTAGATTATAAAAATTAAAGTAAATATATTTTGAAATTTTTTATTCCATACAAGATCTTTATCAATGATTATGAATTGTTAAATTTTTTTTAATTAATTTTTTTATAATTAATCAAGTTGTTATGGATTTCTAAAAAATTATGATATGAATAGTATAAAAATTGACATAAATGAGTTTTGAAATCAATTAATAATTTATTAAATGATATAATAGTCCTAAAAATATATGATTCGGTCAGATGATATAAATGATGTTACCAATGTAATTAATTATCCATGTTTTGGAATCTCATAATTTTATAGTAACTATGGTTACCATATATTATTAATATACTTGAAGACATGGTATAAGTTAAAAATCATTACTAAGGGTTACAAATAAAAGATAAGGTTTAATTTATGACCTAAACTTTTATAAAACCCATTTTAAGAGAAAATTTAGACCCATACTCATCTTATTTCTAACTATGTCACTTAGGTGTTATTATAATTAGGAAATAAATTAATAATAAAATAATACTTTAAAACATCCCCAAAGTGCTCATCCTCCCTCTTATAAATGGACACCACCTCCAACCCTTACTCACAGCTATCAAGCCCCCTTGTCTCATCCAAAATCTGCCCAAATATGCTCCAAAAATCCCACTCTGCCTCATAGTTGTCTTAAATTGGGAATAAGTAAATTAAATAAGGTTTTTTAGCTTAAATCAAAAGGAGTTACCTGATTTGAGGTAATGTATTTTCTCATGATTATTTCTTATATTTCACTTCTCCAACTCCCTAAAATATATTTATTCAATTATTTTATCACGGCCTGTCCTGGGGACCCGTGCCGTGACTACCGCAAGCCCGCCTTCCATAGGTCAGGGGTTGGTGATGAGCACCAAGGTGTAAATCCCGAAAAAAGGGGAAGGAATTGCCTTTATAAAGTAAACAAACACCACAGAGTAAGCAAGAAGAAGTAAACACTAAGTAAAACTGCGTACAATAGTAAGTGAGGAAAAGTAAGTGGGCCAGAATACAAACCGAAACTGAAAGTAAAGTACACCTGGAAGGAAAGTACAGCAACTAAAAAGTAAAGCAGCAACACCGAGCCGTCCACTAGAAATCCCACCTTAAGGGTGGGTACAGATAGCCTCCTCATCTCCTTGGGTCCAGCCATCCGCTCCGTGTACGTCCTGCCGAGTGGTTCACCTCCACGTACCGACTTGTTCCACAAGCCTCAACCACGATCAGTTCTTTTTGTCGTCTGCATCCAACACAACGTAGTGAGGGCATAGCCCATGCAGGGGTGAGTATACGCTACTCATTAGGGACACCGAGACCCCTGAAGGTCTCCCGGAATCCAAAAAGGATAATCCACAAAGGAAAGATAAAATCACGAAGTTACAACCAAGACTACTTAGTTATATGCCCATTCATATACCTAAGTCATCAATTCTAGTTCGGCTCCAACATCAGAGCCCAAGATCGATCACGTCCACACAGGATAGTACAATAAAATACAAAAAGGAAAGCACAACTCAATCCACATAGGAAAGCACAACCCAATCCACATAGGAAAGCACAACCCAATCCACATAGAAAAGCAAGTCAATCATATCGAAGATAATGATTGAAAGTCAAGACTCATCTCATACTGGTATAATCCTTCATAAGGTGATAGAGATGATCAGATGTGGCCACTGATTCTTCTATGCTGGGACCCACGTAGGATACTAGACCAGCTATGCTATCGGACCCATGTAGGATACAAGACTAGCTACTCTGCCAGACCCACGTAGGATACAAGTACATAGTCAAACACTGTCGGACCCATGTAGGATACAAGAACAGTTGTGCTGCCAGATCCACGTAGGATACAAGAACAGTAGTCATCGTCATCGAACCCATGGAGGATTTCAGTACGGTCATCATCGTTGCCAAACCCATGGAGTATTTCAGTGCAGTCGTCGTTGCTGCCGAACCCACATAGGATTTCAATGCAGTTTTCATCATCGTCGTAGTGGCAGCTGGCTCTAGGGTTCCTTCACACAGTATGCTCATTTATGGGAGGGTACTCTCCATGAGCCAAGGGATTGATACATCAACTGAAACATAGTCTGGATTTGATGTATCCCAAACTTCCGTCTCGTCGATAGGAACTCAACACGAAAGATGATGCGTCAATCGGATGTCCGGTTTGAGAGTTATTGGCTTTTTCGTTCCAGGGGCCCGGTTGGTTTTTAATTCAAAACAAACCTGACCGTACTCCAACTACGTCCAAACCTCGGGAGGAGTAATCCAAAAAAAACCGTCTCATTATGAGGAATCCAACAAAGTCGACGGCACGTCAATCGGACGTCCGGAACTCAAGTTATAAGTGTTTCTGCTCCGAGGGCCCGGTTGGTTTTGTGTTCGAACCAACCCAACCATAAACAAAGTTCTCCAAAACCTTGAGTGTAATATAACTAAACGACCGTCTCGATCCAAGGATCGCATCGCAACTGACGGTGTGTCGATCGGAGGTCTGTAGCCCATCTTACGGGCATTTAAACGAACCTGTCCGGTTTTAGGGGGTTTTGGGCCCAGACCGACCCGGCCCGATACCCCCTATGTCGGCCCGAACCAGGTCGACCGGATCCGGGTCCAGGTCTGGCACACTAGGGTGCGGCCCGGCCTGGCTGGCGTGGCCCGGCCCAGCACGGTCGGCCCGTCCCGGCCCGGCGCGGGCAACCCAGCCCGGTGCGGCTGGTCCAGCCGGCGTGGCCGATCCCGGCCGGCACGGGTGCCGCGCACCACGTGAGCGTGGAAGGGGCGGAATCGCCACCCCCTTCAATGAAACAGCGGACCCGCGGGGGGTGGGGGGGTCCGCCCAGCTGCGCTGACCGAGGGTCAAACCCCCGGTCTTTCCGGATCTGGCCGCCCGTAACGGTGGGCCAATGCACCACACAGGACCGGTTGGTCCCAACCTCCAGAGCACCGGCGGTTCCGGCTACCCTCCCTTGCTCGACTGCGGCCAAAGGTCACAGCCTTGGTTCGACCAGCGCCGCGCGATGGTGTCGCACCCCTCCGCTGCGGCCCCGCTCTGGCTGCGGCCTCCTCAAGGTTCTATGGCGCGGTGCGACGACACCGCTCCCCTTTGACATGGCCCGACTCCGGCTGCGGCTTCTTCTAGCCTCAACGGTGCGGCGCGACAGTGCGGTGCTTCTTCGTCGTGTTCCTCTTTGTTTCTGTGCGGTGTCGTTGCACCGCTCTGCCATTGTTTGTGCCGCAACAAGTACAACATCAAAGGGGGAGGAGGGTCGTCCGTGTTCGTGCGGTCCAAACTCCTCCCATTATAATGATAATAGGCGTACCAAAAATAAAATAACTTTGACAAGAAATCACAAATTTAATCCATTATATTTGAACTCAAACCCCTACATCAAAGAGTTGTCAAATGATGGTCGTCGCGGAAAAACGGCGTCACGGAAGATGACATCGCCGATGATGGCATCCCGAAAGATGGCATCTCGGAAGATGGCATCGTGGAACGAGGCTCCGTATACGTCATCGGTGCATGCCCGATGAAGGATGTGGAGTTCTCCTCTCTTTAACGCGGAATGAAGATCGAGAAGTGTGTTGGTGTTCTTCGTGTTCTTCTCCAAGGAAGAAGAATATGTTCTTCAGAGCGCAAGAGTCCTCTTCCTTATTCCACACAACGAATCCACCCCCAATAAAATAAGACCTTGTCTTATTTTATTCACACACACGCCATGCCAACTTTAATTCAAAAATAAATTGAATTTAAGAATTAATTAACGTGTGTTGTCTAATTTAATGAGGCATTTTATTGGCCCGTAAATTAAAGAGAAAGACATACAAAATAATTGCTAGAGGGGGAAATAAATGCAGTGTTGGGGAAAAATTGAAGTAGGTGGGGGGTCGTGTGGGCCCCACCCCAACTTCCTTGCATCTTCCTTTACCACAACACTTAACCATCGGTAAACAAATAAAAATGAATTTTAAAAAAATTATATTTTTATTCCTCACATTTTGAACATCTCCTCCTGAGCAAAGGTAACTCTAAGAAAAGTCTTCCTAAGAAATTTTTAACGTTGCGGTTCCATCAGTGCCCTCAGATTTTGATTCCGTGCACTGGTTCAAAAGTTAGGAAAAAATGTTCGTTCGTTCACTGAATGTACCTGAGCTAAACTTCAGAAATTGATTCCGGGCACACCTGGCCACGGAATTAGGTGCCGTCAGAAACTGCATACTCGTAAAAACCGAAAGAAAAATAAGAAAAAAATTTCCTTGAAATTTATGGGTCTTTACATTACTCCCACCTCGGGTATTTACGTCCCTGTAAAGATACAACACAAACTAGGGGAACAAATGAGGGTACTGAGAACGCATCTGAGCCTCCCGCTCACAAGTGCTCACCTGGAGGTTCTCGTGCAGCCATCTGATGCACACTAGAGGAATCGACGGCCCACATAGGACTTGCTCCTGTCGATCCTTGATCTCCACCAAGACCTCCGCAAAATTCTCCCCATCGTCAATGTCCAGCTCCCCATGGTCGATGATATGCATCGGGTCATGCATGTACCTCCTCAACTGAGATACGTGGAAGACGTCATGCACCCAGTGCAACTAAGGTGGTAGAGCCAGGCAATAAGCCACCTCTCTTATCCTACTGAGAACCTTGAATGGTCCGATGAAGCGTGGAGATAACTTGTCGCCCCGGCCAAATCTCTGTAATCCACATCGAGGTGAGACACCTAAGAAAACATGGTCGCCAACCTCGAACTCTTGTGGTCTCCGCCTCATGTCATCATAAGACTTCTATTGGCTCTCAGTTGTCCTCATCCACTCCTAGATGACCTGGACCTTCTTTGTCGAGGCCTGGACCATCTCCAGTACCACAAGTGCTGACTCCCCAGCGTCTGTCCAGCACAGCGGTGATCTGCAAGGTCGGCCGTACAAATCCTCGTATGGTTTCACCCTGATGTTGGAGTGGTATCTGTTTTTGTATGAAAACTCCACCAGCGGTAGGTGGTCCTCCCAGCTATAACCAATGTCTAGGACACATGCATGGAGCATGTCCTCGAGAGTCTGAATAGTCCTCTCTGTCTGACCATCTGTCTGAGGGTGAACGGCGGTCCTCAGACGTAGCTGTATCCCGAATGCCTCCTGCAACCCCTTCCAAAGCTGGTAAGTAAAGTGAGAATCTCTATCAGAGAAGATAGATGATGGAACACCATTAAGCCGCATGATCTCCTAAACGTAGAGGTGTCCCATGCTCTACACTGAGTCCTTCTCTCTGATGGGTAAGAAGTGGGCCGACTTGGTGAGTCGGTCGACAATCACCCAAATGGAGTCGTGACCTCTGGAAGTGCGTGGAAGTCCAGTCACAAAATCCATAGATATCCCGTCACACTTCCACTCCAGGACCTCCAAGGCCTATACCAAGCCTACTGGACCTAGGTGCTCCGCCTTCACCTGTTGGGTGGTGAGGCACCGAGAAACGAACTCTGCCACAACCTTCTTCATACCCGGCCACCAGTGCTGCCATCTGACATCCTGGTACATCTTCACCACTCCTAGATGTACCGCTAGAGGGGAAGTGTGAAACTCCCTCAGCACCTCCTATTTTAAAGCATCTGGTACCATGGTATGCCCTCTGAAAAGGAAGACGTGCTCTCCTCCCACATAGAATCCATCAGGTGCCTGTCCTGAGGATATTTGTGCATGCCGCGTCTCACAGTCAACATCCCCACGCTGTGCCTCTTTGGCCCACTGTAGTAGTGGAGGAGTGACTGTCAGTGACTGAAGAAAGACTGCTCCATCTCTATCCATGAAGGATATCTGCAAAGTGGCTAGCTCCTCTATCGCCTCCCCATGTAGCTAAATGCTCGTCCTCCTGCTAAGAGCATCGGCTACTATGTTCCCCTTTTCAGGAGTATAGACTATCTCAAAGTCATAGTCCTAGAGGAACTTGAGCCATCATCGTTGTCTCAGGTTCAGGTCCTTCTACGAGAAGATGTACCTGAGACTATGGTGGTACGAATAGACTATAACGCATTCACCCATCAGATAGTGTTGCCACATATTCAGCGCGAAGACCATTGCTTCTAACTCTAGGTCATGGGTAGCTTAGCTCTTCTCATGATGCCTCAACTATCGTGATCTATAGGTGATCACTGCCCGTTCCTACATTAGGAAACACCCGAGTCCAGTCCCTGATGCATCGCAGTAGACTACGATCCCTACTCCCTCTTGCAGTAGCCTCAAGAGAGGTGCGATGTTCAATCTCTATCTCAGCTCCTAGAAGCTCTAATGACATCTATCTGACCACATGAAGGGATTCCACTTCTTCGTCAAAGATTAAAGTGGTGCCGCAACTCTGGTGAAATTTGGAAAAAACCTCTAGTAGTACCCAACTAGACCCAAGAAACTCCGCACCTTTGTCATGCTCCTGGGTGACTCCCAAGCTAGCATCGCCTCGATCTTCACAGGATCCACTGCAACTCCAGCCTCAGAGATGACATGTCCCATGAAGTGGACCTCACGTATCCAGAACTAACACTTAGAGAGCTTACCATAAATCTGATTCTCTCGGAGTGTGTCCAGTACAACCCGCACGTGGTAGGCGTGCTCCTCCTCAGAAGTCATGTATATCAAAATGTCGTCAATGAAAACCACGACAAATTGATCGAGGTAAGGCTGAGATATCCTGTTAATGGGAGTCATGAACACGGCTGGAGCATTGGTTATGCTGAAAGGCATAACCAAGAACTCATAGTGGCCATACCGACATCTGAAAGTCATCTTCTGCATGTCCTCATCCCGAAATTTGAGCTGATGACAGCCGGACCTAGGGTCTATCATCGAGAACCACCATGCTTCCTTGAGCTGATCGAAGAGGGTATCAATCCTATGTAGCGGATACTTGTTCCTCATGGTCACCTAGTTTAGGTGACGATAGTCAACACATAGTCGCAAGCTCCCGTCCTCCTTCTTGGCGAACAATATCAGGGAAGCCCAGGGTGAAACACTCGGTCAGATAAATCCCTTGCCATGCAAGTCCTCCAGTTGTACCCATAGCTCTCGAAGCTCATAAGGAGCCATCCGGTATGATGGAGTGGATATTGGGACTGTTCTCGGGTACAGGTCAATATAAAAGTCTACCTCCTTGTGAGGAGGTAGTCCTGGAATGTCGTCAAGAAAAAATTTCTCATACTGATCCACCACTACAGGAAAACTCGGACTCCGCACGTCAACTGCACCTAGGATGAGGCTAGCCAAATGATGAGTGACCGACTGTCCTCTCCTCTGCATGAGTCCATCCTGTGCTGCTAAGGCTCCCTTCTCGATGATGAATGTGAAACTTCTCCCATCGATGCGAACACATTGCACCATGTGCCTAATACAGTCGATCTGAGCATGGGCTGTAGATAACCAATCCATGCCCAAGATGACATCGTAAGTCCTCGACGCTGCTACAAGAAGATCCCAGTCGAAGATCTTGCCTCCTAGAGTAAGCTCACACTGCCATCACTAGTGTGTAATCATCGACCCTACTCTCGTAGGAGTCTCTAGCTGTAAGGATCGATCCAACGGCTCCGTCGGAATCTTCGAGCTCCGAACAAGGGCAGCCGCAATGAAAGAATGACTCGCTGATGTGTCTATAAGAGCTGAAGCAAGGGTGATGTAGACACAGGTTGTACCTCAAATCATCTCTGGCGCACCGTGGTGATAGGCCTCCGCTTCCTGAAGCTGAGCCTTTCTTTGACCGCCAGCTCCCTATGGTCGGGTTGGACCTCCTAGTGGTGGTGGTGGAAAAGCCTCAAAGCGTCACCCCCCACCTACTGCTCGGCCAGCTCCTTTGGCTCGTCCTCCTGCTCTCTGCAGACCACCACAGTCGACCCTCTGCCTCTACCTGGGTGGTCCCTCAACCGTCTGCTTCTCCTCTGCACGGCAGGTTGGGCAGTCACGAGCCATGTGGCCCTGCCCGCTGCATGCGTAGCACTGTCTGCTCCTCAGAAGGTTAGCTCTGCGTCGTGTGCCCCGTACCTCTGTGCTAGTATCCTGAGGTTGTACACCTGCTGGTCTGGTCCTCCTGGACCCCTATGATGTCTGTTGACTGCCATCTGTAGAAGAATCTTCTATGTATCACCTTGCAGTTGGTCTCACGACTGGTGTAGGCTCAGCAGGAAAGCTATCTATGAGAAGGTCTCACTACAGTACTCCTACCGACGTCAGAATGTTGAGAGAGACCATCGATGCACTGATCTCATGCCTCAGTCCCTGCTCGAAGGTCCAAGCCCGAAAGAATAAGTCTCATACCATGTCTGTCGAATAGCATGAGAGGTCATTAAATCTCTTCGTGTACTGGGCTACCGTTATGCTGCCCTACCGCGGCTGTAGTAGCTCTTGAATGCACACCGCACGGAGGGTGGATGGGATGAACTCTGAGTGGAAGAGACTCTCAAAGTCTGTCCAGAGGAGAGATGCCTCATTGTGCACCTAGAGCATCAGGCTCCACCATCTTCCTGCTTCCGCGTGCAGGAGGTTCGCTGCAAGGATCACCATGAGGTCATCTGGTGTCCCCACTAACCTAAAAACTCAAACTACAGCCTCCAACCAATCCTCGGCTACCTGAGGGTCTGTCTCCCCATGGAACATGGGTGGTCTTTGATGTTGGAACTCATGTAGTGCACTAAGGTGACGTGCACTCTCAGAGGCTGGGGCTGGTGGCATCAGTGGCTCGGCGGGTATAGGTACTGCTGGTGCCTCTGCTGAAAAAGGGCCCTGCACTGAGGCCTCGTCGCTCCGTGGGCTGTCGTCTGGCACAATGCTTGGAACCCTAGATGGATACCGTCATGGGTCCATACTAAAAAGAAACAGGTGCGCCACGGTCAGTAGAGTATACCTGGGG
This sequence comes from Viscum album, assembly GCA_963277665.1. Taxonomy (NCBI): domain Eukaryota; kingdom Viridiplantae; phylum Streptophyta; class Magnoliopsida; order Santalales; family Viscaceae; genus Viscum; species Viscum album. Next base: position 212,428,823 of record OY728119.1, on the reverse strand, counting down.
AGCTGAAACAAAGTAATCACAAAGAAAACTTTTGAAACACACAGGCAATCAATGTTTTCATGGACTGAGTCGGAAATCAGATGTCATGGTCCTGGTGTATGGATACGTCGGCCGCCACACAAACACTAGACTCCCAGGACTGATAACCACAATCAATACCCTTAACACTATTGCTTCACATAGAATAAAGTTCAGAGTCCTGAGTTCTACGGTAGAACCAAACACCTCTGATACCAATTTGTCACAACTCGTCCTTGGGACCCGTGCCATGACTACCCCACGCCTGCCTTCCATAGGCCAGGGGCTGGCGACTAGAACCAAGGTGTAAATCCCAACAAAAGGGGAAGGCATTTCCTTTCTAAAGTAAACAAACACCACAGAGTAAGAAAGCATAATTAAAAACTGAGTAAAACTGGGTACAATAGTACGTGCGGAAAAGTAACTGGGCTAGAATACAACCCCAAACTGAAAGTAAGGTACAACTGGAAAGAAAGTACAACAACTGAAATGTAAAGCAGCAACGCCGAGCCTTCCACTGGAAATCCCACCTGAAGGGTGGGTACGGATAGCCTCCTTAGCTCCTTGGGTCCAGCAGTCCACTCCGTGTACATCCCGCCCAGTGGTTCACCTCCAAGTACCGACTTGCTTCACAAACCTCAACCACGATTAGCGTTGTCCATCGTCTACATCCAACACAATGTAGTGCGGGCATAGCCCGTGCAGGGGTGAGTATATGCTACTCAGTAGGGACCCTAATAACACAAAAGGACTCCCCAAATCAACAAAGGATAATCCACAAAGGAAAGATAAAATCACAAAGTAACAACCAACACTACTTAGGTATATGCCCATACATATACCTAAGTCATCAATTCCAGTTTGGCTCCAACATACGAGGCCAAGATCGATCAAGTCCACACAAGATAGTACAACCCAATCCACAAAGGAAAGAACAACCCAATCCACATAGGAAAGCACAACCCAATCCACATAAGAAAGCACAACCCAATCCACATAGGAAAGCAAGTCAATCATATCGAAGATAATGATTGAAAGTCAAGACTCATCTCACACATGTATACTCCTTCAGAAGGTGATAGAGGTGATCAGATGTAGCCACTGATTCATCTAAGCTGGGAACCACGTAGGATACCAGACAAGCTAAGTTGTCGGACCCACGTAGGATACAAGAGCAGCTACTCTGCCGGACCCACGTAGGATACAAGTACAGAGTCAAATACTGCTGGACCCACGTATGATACAAGAACAGTAGTACTGCCAGACCCACGTAGGATACAAGAATATTAGTCATCTTCGTCGAACCCACGGAGGATTTCAGTACGGTCGTCATCACTTCCGAACCCATGGAGGATTTCAGTGCAGTCGTCATCGCGGCCAAACCCACAGAGGATTGATGCAGTCGTCATCATCGTCGTAGTCGCAGCCATCTCTACGGTTCCCGCACACATCATGCTCGTTTCTGGGAGGGTCCGCTCCACAAGCCAAGGGGTTGATACATCAACTAACACATAGTCCAGAGTTGATATATCACAATGTTCCATCTCGTCGATAGGAACTCAACACGACAGATGGCACGTCAATCAGATGCCCGGTCTGAGAGTTATTGGCTTTTTCGTTCCAGGGTCCCGGTTGGTTTTTAAGTCAAAACCAACCCGACCACACTCCAACTGCGTCCAAAACTTGAGCGGAGTAATTCAAAAGAACCTTCTCATTAAGAGGAATCCAAAAAAGTCGACAACACATCAATCGAACTTCCAGAGCTCATGTTATAAGTGTTTCTGCTCCGAGGGCCCGATTGGTTTCGTGTTTGACCCAACCCGGTCGTACCCAAAATTCTCCAAAACCTTGAGTGTAATATACCGAAAGGACCGTCTTAATACAAGGATTGAATCTCAACTGACAGTGCATCGATCGATGGTCTGTATCCCATGTTATGTGTATTTAAACAAACCGATCTGGTTTTAGGGGGTTTTGGGCCCGGACCGACCAGGCCCGAGACCCCCTGGGTCACCCCGAACCGGGTCGACCCAACCCGGGTCCGGGTCCAGCCCACGAGAGTGTGGCATGGCCTGGCGCGGGTGGCCCGGCACGGTGCGGGTGGCCCGGCCTGGTGCGGCCAATCCAGGCCGGCACGGGCGCTGCGCGTCGTGCGAGCGCGGAAGGGGGTGAACCGCCACCACCTTTGACGAAACGGCGGACCCGTGGGGGGTCCGCCCAGCTACGCTGACCGGGGGTCAAACCCCCTGTCTTTCCGGATCTGGCCGGCCGTAACGGCTGACCAGCACACCACAAGGGACCGGTTGGTCCCACCCTACAGAGCACTGGCGGCTCCGGCCACCCTCCCTTGTGCAGACGTAGCCATAGGTCGCGGCATTGGTTCGACCAGCGCGGTGCGACGGCGCCGCGCCCCGCCGCCGTGACCCCGCTCCGGCCGCGGCCTCCTCAAGGTTCTCTAGCATGGCATGACGACGACGCACCCCTTCACTATGGCCCGACTCCGGCTGCAGCTTCTATCGGCCTCAACGGCACGGCGCGACGGTGTCGCGCTTCTTTGACGCGTTCCTCTTTGTTTCCGCACGGTGTCGTTGCACTGCACTACCTTTGTTCGTGCCTCAATAAGTACTACATCAAAGGGGGAGGAGGGTCGGGCGTGTTTATGCGGCCCGACCTCCTCCCGTTATAATGATAATAGGCAGCCCAAAAATAAAATAACATCGACATGCAAGAAAAAATTTAATACATTAAATTTGAACTCAAACCCCTACATCAAGTAGTTGTCGAGCGATGGTCGTCGCAGAAAAACGGCATCGCGGAGCAAGGCGTTGCGGAATGAGGCTTCGTATATGTCGTCGGTGCATGCCCGATGAAGGATGCGGTGTTCCACTCTCTTTGATGCGGAAAGAAGATCGAGAAGTGTGTCGGTGTTCTTTGTGTTCTTCTCTGAGGAAGAAGAAGATGTTCTTCAGAGCGCAAGAGTCCTCTTACATGTTCCACACAACGAATCCTCCCCCAATAAAATAAGACCTTATCTTATTTTTTTCACACACGACATGACAAATTTAATTCGAAAAATCATATTGAATTTATGAGTTAATTAACGTGTGTTGTCCAATTTATTGAGGCGTTTTCTTGGCATGTAAATTAAAGTGGAAGAGTTACGAAATAATTGCTAGAGGGGGAAATAAATGTGGTGTTGGGGAAAATTGAAGGAGGTGGGGGCTCGTCTGGACCCCACCCCAACTTTCTTGTATCATCCTTTTCCACAATGCTTAACCATCTGTAATGAAATAAAAATAAATTGTAAAACATTTTTATTTTTATTCATCACAATTTTCACATCTCCTCCTGAGCAAATGCAACTCAAGGAAAAGTCTTCCTAAACACTTTCGGGCACTACGGTTCCATCGGTGCCCTCGAATTTCGATTCCAAGCACCGGTTAAAAAATTAAGAAAACCTGCTCATTCGTTCACTGAACGTACATAACCTAAACTTCATAAATTGATTCTGGGCACACTGGGCCTCGGAATCAGGTGCCGTCAGGAACTGTGTACTTGTAAAATCCCAAAGAAAAATAAGAAAAGAATTTCCAATGAAATGTACAGGTATTTACATAATTTATAAAAAAACCAATATATTCATTATAATAGGTTGTTTTATGATAATTATTTATAACTGCACTTACACACACATCAGTCTAATGGGTATAGAACATACTGCTTTTGTGGATGACGAACTACTGCCTCACGAAATGATGATTGTTTAATATTCTCCTACCACCTCTTATGGTGGACATTATTATGAAAATGTAATTATATATATATATTTGATATTTATTTTATCTCTATTCTTATGTAATTCTCTTTTAGAACATACCTTTATGCTTTTAATGTTGTATAAATTAGATAATTTCATTTGAGGAAGTGCGGACTACCGCTCCCTCAAAGTGATATGACTCGTTCATGTTGTAAAAGGAACATACAAAGGATGGAATTAATGAAATTATATAAAATATAGAACATATATATTATAGTATAATTTAGTATACCTATGTATCATTTAGTTTTAATTCCTTTAAATATGAAAAATAAATAAAGGTATCATTCACGCGTATGTATAGCTTACCATCTCCATGAACAGTGCATTTCATTTATTATATACAAATAATATAGACTATTCTAAATAAATATATAATGGATATATATGAAATATATATATATATATATCATGAATATAATTCTATATATAATGTACTTTTGACCACATGGACAATTTATAATTATAACAAGTTCATTTTGTACTCATGTTCTGAACATCGACAAAATGTCTGATATAAACTCAAATAATTAAATAATTGTTATAGCAAGGTAATAAGTTATTTAAAAGGAATAATAAACATAAAAATGGTTCTTAATCATGTATAAATTAACTTAAGATTATTATTCAGGAAATCGAGCAACGAACGAGTCAATTCAGACACGAGGTAAGGGACTTTATCTCAATCTCCGTTCATTGGGGCATGTTTTATAATATACATGTCTTTATTTTACACTCTCTATAATATACCCCTTGGATTTTTAATTTCATTAAAAGTGAATATTTTTTCTATGAATCATTTTACAATATGAAAAAATGAATTTTTTTAACATTTTTTTGGACAATAACCTCTCCCCCGCTATAATCGTTATTTGGCTTCCTCTATGATAATTAATTTTTTAAAAAGGAAATAAAATATTTTATTCACTTTTTGGGTGTTTTCATATTCAAATAAGTTTTTTAAATTGATTGAGTATGTCAATATCATTAAATGACATCTTCTGATTTCAAAATGTTAATATTTTCAATAATTAATGTGTTCTGATTATGTAATGGTACATGGACATTTGATGGGTGGTTATGTGATAAACCAAATGATTGGTGGTTCCGTGATAAAACAAGGATGGGTGTTTACGTTATAACCTTCAATGCACTGGATATGGAAGTTTTCCATACGGCTATTCCATTTGTAATAATGATTTGTGGAATTCAACTGTATGTTTATTCCATTTTAGTATGATTATGCCCCATGTTTACCTTTTATATGTTATGTGCAATTTTTATGGGTTTTATGGTAATAATTTGGGAACAAAAGCATAAGAAATGATCGTTTTATATAGTGATGAGTATTTAATATTTCATACAGGTGTAAATTATTACTTATGATAAAGTATGAATCGTATACATTTTGTTTGAAAAAAACTAATAGTTTTCCTTCTTTGTGTGTCCCTTACTAAGATTTTTTATGCTCATCCCAATTTTCTGAAATTTGATTCACCTGAAATAAAGTAGAATAGGGTCAAGGATGGGATGAATGAAAAGTCATGTTGTCTAAAACATGGGACTAAACATGTTTCATTTCTTTTAAAAGTTTTTATTTTTTGAAAAAATTGGATACCGAGTAGAAGTGTATACATGTAATATTAAAGTTGTTATGTATATATTACGACCTAATTCTCTATAGATCTAAACCGGAAAAGATCCTCAATGTAAATTATTAACACAATTCAAGATTATGTAATGTTTAAGTCGATGTACATATAGTTGGTATCTGAGGTAACATTAGATTATTTAGGAGTTAGAATTTTGTTAATAGAATATACATAATTTTTGCATTATGGTGAAGTTGAAATTATATAGAATTTGAAGATTAAAATGTTTCTTCATCTAATATATGTTTATTCAGAATGGTTTTCCATTGAGGAAATAGTACAACAATGTTGGGAAGGAATACAGGGGAGAATAACCTTCCAAATCAGCATCTGGAGATGGTTGGAATCAGAACTGAAAAATTTGTTTCTGTAATGGCACAATTGACTCAAGCTATAAATGATGGTGGTATACATACATGAGATCAACCTGATACACCCCATACAAACATGTCTATAATGGATAATTTCAAGAGGAAACATCCCCCATCATTCATATGATCATCTGACCATGTTCATGTTGAATGGTGGATCAAGCACTGGAAAATATATTTGATATCATGGGTTATAAGAACAATCAAAAGGTTAGTCTTGATGTTTATTGTTTAAAAGGAGAAGAAAAAAATGGTGTTTGATGGTTAAAATTATCAGGTATAGTGAGGAGATTGATGATCTTGGTTGGGAAAAATTCAAAGGTATGATTCTTCAGAAATATTTTCCTTAGTCATTTTAACTTAGTATGGAATTTTTTTTGGAATTGAGGTAGGAAGATGAATCAGTGGCTAATTATGAAGAAAATTTCACTCGACATGAAATGTATGCTCCAAATTTCAACCATGATTTTGAAATGAAAATAAATTTATTTTACGCATGACTAAATCTATGATATCAAAGAGAATTATCCTCTCTTGATTTCAAAAACTATGAGAAATTTTTCAAATGTGCCGAGAAGGATGATATAGATTTTTTCTGATGATTAGGTGTTCTGAGAGATAGATCAAAAGAAGAGGTCCAGTTGGCAAGAATTGGGAAATAATTCCTCAAATAATCCTTGAGGTAAATAATTAAATTTCCATATTATGAGAGGTGTGGTAAAAAGAATCCTAGATAATGGTTATCAAAGTATGGAATGTGCTTATGGTGTGGTAAGACTGGTCATATATCTCATAACTATAAGAAAGAATATCAAGTAATAAATGAAAATCCAATGGTAATATGTTTTAGTTTCAATGAGTTTGGAAATTATGTGAATTTGTGTCCAAAGATGATTACCCCGGGTGGAAACCAGACAGATCAATAGCAGAATGATGGGGAAAAATATTTTGCAACTATTACGGTTGAGGTGGGACCATCAATTTAAGTGTTATTAGGTAATTTTTTATCTTCAGATTTTTCCAAAGTATTGTTTAATTCGGGGTCTACACATTCTTTCATTTCGGATAAATTTTCGGGTAAATTTGGAATTACACCTCATGATATGAATCCAGAACTTATGGTAACAAGACCTGGTCGAAACATTGAGGCAAAAAGAAATTACAATAATCTCCCTATCCTTATTTGTGGAAAACATTTACTTGTAAACCTAGTTGTTTTCCTCTAGTAGAGTTTGATGTTATTTTGGAAATGGATTGGATTTCAGTTTACCATGCTAAGATTCTCTATAAAGATAAATAATTTTCTTTTCAGAAAGAGTTTCAGTTTGTGATAAAGAATAAACGCTTATCTATGATAACATTTCAAGAAGCTCAGAAAGTAGTGAAAGATTGAAATGGATGTTACCTCTCACATATTGCCAAAAACAAAGGAACTATTAAAAGTAATGATGTGACTATAGTAAATGAGTATCACAGTGTTTTTACTGATTATTTTCCCGGTATTATACCTTATCTGGATTTTGAATTTACTATTGACTTAGATCCTAAAGAAAATTCAATTTCAAAACACCCTTATCGAATGGATAAAATTGTACTTTTATAGTTAAAGATATAATAGCATGACTTATTATATAAATGTTTCATCCGACCTTGCGCATCATCGTGGGGTGATTCAATCTTGTTTGTTAAAAATAAATTTTGTTCAATGATACATTTCATTAATTATATATCATTGAATAATATCACTATTAAGAATAAGTATCCTTTTCCTCATATCGATGATTTGTTTGATTATATCAAATGAGCTCAGTATTTTTCCAAGATTGACTTGAGGTCGGGCTACCATTAGTTGAATGTAAAGGAAGTAGATATTTCAAAGTCTTTGTTTCGTATTAGATATGGCCTATATGAATTTGTGGTTATGATTTTGGGTTGATTAATTCACATGTTGTATTCATGTATCCTATGAGTAATTTTTTTCGTGAGTTCTTGAATATGTTTATGGTTGTGTTTACTAATTCAATTTTGGTACATTCCTAAAGTAAATTGGAAATTGAATGTCATTTTTGGTTTTTCTTGCAAACCTTAATAAAAATGTAATTGTATTGGGAATTATGAATGTGTGAGTTTTGGTTACAAACAATTTCATTCCTTTGTCAGGTTATTCCTAAAAATGGCATAACTCTTGATCCCGCTAAAACAAATTTGGTTGAATAATGGACAAGACCCAAAAATATAACCGAGATATATAGTTTTATTGGTTTGGAAGGCTATTACTGAAGGTTTGTTGTAAATTTTCCATGGTTATCTAGCCCAATGACTATGTTATCTAGAAAATGTGTTAAGTTTATATGGAAAAAAGAATGTGATTATTGTTTTATAGAATTGAAAATAAGATTGTTGAATGATCCATTTTTGGAATTACCTTCCAGTGATAGTGAATTTTTCATCTACAATGATTCTTCATTGAAATGACTTGAATGTGTCATAATGAATAATGATTATGTAATTTTTTATGCATCACATCAGTAGAAACCTCATGAGTTAAATTAACCTACACATGATTTGTAATTAGAATTTTTTTTTAAAAAAAAATTGGAGGCATCATTTGTATAGAGCAAAATGTGAAATATATACTAACCACAAAAGATTGAAGTATATATTCACTCAGAAATAATTGAACACTAGACAAAGGAGATGGATGTAATTAATCACGGATTATAAGTACATGATTCATTACCATCAAGGAAAATAAAATAAAGTGGTTTATTCTTTGAGTAGAAAATGAAATGATACATAAACCATGATAAATTTTGAAAACGATCCTTCGATTAATGATTTCATCAACATTGGCATAGATATTTTTAGTGCACGAAATTCCTCTATTTGGTTTCGTATATTAGTAAAATAATCTCTATCAGATAGAATTGAGCAAGTGTAGAAGGAAGATAGTGAGTTACAGAAAAAGGTAGAATTAGTTCAAAAAGGTAATTGTTATGAATTTTTCATTGATAATGATTGTATTTTAATATTTGGTAAGAGTTTATGGGTGCCTTGTGATTCGAAGTTGAAGTAATAGTAGTTATGCGAAGCTCATAGTTCTCCATTTTCAGTTCATGCTTGAAGTACTGTGATGTTTTGAGATATTTAGGAGTATTACTAGTTGGAAGGAATGAAAAGTGATAGTACTGACTTTTCTATGAAGTGTTTAGAATATCAGTAGGTTAATGAATAATGGAAGTTACTGAAAGGGATTTTTCAGCATTTATCGGTGCCAAATTTGTAATGGGAAAATATATCTATGGACATCATTATGGGATTACTAAATACATATCAAGGTAATAATGTAATCTTGGTTATTTTTGATCAATTGATTATATATTCTCATTTCCTTCATAATCAAGATACTTTGTCTCTACATGAACATTCTCAGTTGTATATTAAAGATATAGTCAGGTTATATGGAGTTCCCATCTCCATTGTATCTGATTGTGATCTCAGGTTCACTTATAAATTTTTGAAGGTCCTTTAAAAGTCTTTTGGGTACTGAATTAAATTTCAGTATATCTTTTCATCCTCAATCAGATGGGAAGTTAGAACGAAAAATTCAGAAATTGGAAGATATGCTACGTGATTCTTCAATATATTTCTAGCGAAGTTGGGAACAATATCTTTCTTTGGTTGATTTTTCTTATAATAAAATTTTTCATTCTAGTATACAAATGGAGCCATTTGAGGTATTATATGGGAAGTGGTGTTGAACTCTATCTTTTTGTAATGATGTAGGTGAATGGAAAATAATGAGACCAGAACTTGTAGAAGATATGCCAGAGAAAGTTCAGTTGATACTGAAACACATGTGGACATCTTAGATCAAGAAAAAAAGTTATGTGGATAACTGGAGGAAGGTTATTTCTTTTGAGGTAAGAGATCATGTATTTCTCAATGATTAACCATTTAAAAGTGTGATGTGTTTTGGTAATAAGGGGATGTTGTGTCCATAGTTCGTTAGACCTTATAAAATTATGGAGAATGTTGGATCAGTTTCTTACAGAGTGGATTTACCTCCAAGTTTATCTGAGGTACACAATGTTTTTCATGTTTCAATGTTGAGAAAGTTTGTGCCAGATCCATCTCTTATTTTGAGCCAAGAAGTAGTTCAGTTGGAAGAGAATATTTATTAGGAGGAACATCTAGTCTATATTCTTGACCACAGAGAGCAAGTGTTGCATAATAAGGTGACTTATCATGTCATGGTTTTTTGGAAAACCCATATAATTAAAGAGGAAACATTGGAATCTGAAAATGCTCTGAGGTATAAATACCACAACCTATATTATAAGTGAATAAAATTGGGTAGATGTAATTTCCAAAAGGTGGGAAGGATGCAACATACCATGTAAATAAAGAATATTAAATTTTCATATTTATTAATATTTTGGAATTAAATATTAATTTCACTTTAGAAGGGATTCTATGTTTGATGGCATACCTAACATGAAACAATGGGTTTCCCCGAAATGTTATGTAGCACACGATGCTGAGTCATACTGAAAAAATAATAATATAATATTATTATGTTAAATATTAATTAACGCTTAGCCGTTGTATTCACTAGAATGAAAAAACTATCCATATTATGACTAAACATGTTAGCTAAATGTTTTTACATCTATCCAATAAAATATAGAGGCTTAAAATGAGAATGAATCCAATTTTAGGCATAAACACTCTAATAATTTTTTTAAAGGAAGTTTTACAACCTATTTATGGAGAACCCTTTTTAAATCCTGTTTTTTCACTTTTATATATTCCATTTGAAAAAATAAACTTCTTCTTTATATGAGTAACATAATAATCTACATTGGGTAATTTTTTTCTTGTTTTATGATAAAGTTCATTTTTTATGAATATTGAAAAATAATGCATTTTATGTCAAAACTGTCTTTTCGTCTGATTTATTTATATGGATCAAGTATACTTTTTAATTGTTTTTAAAGTGTAATTAGATTATAATTTTACCATTTAATACAATTATTTTCATTGGAAGTAATCTAACATTTTAATTAGACATAAACACATGTCAATCTGTTGATAGTTATAATTTTTTTAAAACACACTTTTTGGTTTTGACAATGGAAATTAATTTCAATTTAATTTCTATAAATTCTATGTTTTGAGTTTATAAAAATGGATTCCATATTTGAAATCATGAGTTCCAAATTGTGTAAATAGGTATCTTTTGTTTTTATATATTATGAATATTACATTCAATAAATATTTTATTTATCATGGTTGAAGGGTAAGTCTGGTAAATAAGGGTAAACTAATAATATTATAATAAAATTAAATTATCCTAACACAATTCCTAACCCTATGAAACCACTTGTATGTGAAAATGAAATTTAATTGAATTTAATTTAATGTTAAGGAAAACATAACATAAACATGTATCTTTTAGTAAAAAAATATTTATATGGGGTTATATACACAATCTATTCGACTATAAATAGTCATTATAAATCTAAAATGAATTCATATATCATGGTATTTTATTTAGAATTTTTTTAAATAAGATAAGTAAATATTTTTATGGAATAATCATGATATAGTGTTTACCATATTAGTGAATGTTTTAAATAAACGAGATTATAATAATTAAAATAAATCAATTTTGTAACTTTTTATGCCATAAAAAAATTTTATGGATGATTATGAATTGTTGAATTTTAATTAATTATGTTTTTTAGAATCAATCGAGTTGTTTTGGATTTATAAAAATCCATTATATGAATAGTATAAAAATTGACATAAATGTGTTTTTAAATCAATTAATATTTTATTGAAGGATATAATAGTCCTAAAAATCTATGATTTGGTCAAATGACATATAGGACGTGAAAAATGTTATTAATGATCCATTTTTGGGTCACATGGTACTTTATGGTATCTATGGAAACTATATGTAATGAATATACAAGAAGACATCGTAAATGTAAAATAAGTTTACTAAATGTTAAATCTATACATGGAATATGTAAAGGATGGAATTGATGAAATTATGTAAGATATATAACATATATATTATATATTAATTATAATATACTAATATATCATTTAGTTTTCTTTTTTTTAAATATGAAAATTAAATGAAGGTAGCGTTCATGCGTACGTACAACTTACCGTCTCTATGAACGGTGCATTTCATTTCTTATATCCAAAATATATCAACTATTCTAAATAAATATATAATAGATATATAACATATATATATATATCTAAATCATGAATATAATTCTATAGATAATGTATTTTTTACCACATGCACAATTTATAAGTATATCAATTTTATTTATGAAAAAAGTTCCGAACATCGACAAAATGTATGATATGAACTCAAATTATTAACTAATGGTTATAGCAAGGTAATAAGTGATATAAAAGGAATAAAATTGAACAAAGTTATTAATCAAGTATAAATTATCTATGTTTTTTATTCGTGAAATTATAGAATGAACGAGTCAACTCGGACAGGAGGTAAGGGACTTCGTCTCAATCTCCTTTCATTGGGGCATGTTTTAATAATATACACCTCTTTATTTTACATGGTGTATAACAAACCCTTTTGAAATTTAATTTCATTAAAGGGAATATTTTTCCTTTAGTATTTTTACTAAACGACAAAAGGAATGTTTTTAAAGTTTGTGGCGACAATAAACTCTCTACCGCCGTAATCATTATTTGGATTCCTTTATAACCCTTAAAATTTTTAAAAAGAAAAGAAATACCTTATTCCCTTTTGGTATTTTTAGTATTGAAAATTGTTTTTGAAATGTATTGAGTATTTAAATATCTTGAAATGATATCTTGTGATTGAAATTTTTTGATATTTTCAATATTTTATGTGTTATGATTATGTAATGGTTCTTGGACATTTGACGGGTGGTCACATGATAAACCAAATGACGGGTGGTTCCTTGATAAACTAAAGATGAGTGTTGAAATTATAACCTCCAATGCATTGGGTAGGTAAGTTGGTCGTATGGATATTACATTTTTATGAATTATTTGTGGAAGTAGACCATATGGTTATTCCATTTTTCTATGATTATGTCCCATGTTTACCTTTTATATGTTATGTGTACTTTATAGGGGTTTTATGGTAATATTTTCGTTATAAAAGGGTTTGTAATGAAATTTTATTTAGTGAAGAGTATTTACTAATTCGTAAAGGTGAAAGTTTAACTTATGGTAAATTTTTCATGGTTTACATGTTGTTTTAAAAAAACTAATAGTTTTCCTTCTTTGTGTATCCATTACTGAGATTTTTATGATCATCCTGTGTTTTTGAAATGTCTTTCACAAGACATAAAGTGGAATAGGGTTAAGGATGGGATCAATGAAAAGTCATTCTATTTAAAACATTCAACTAAACAACTTTCTTTTCATTTAATACTTTTTATTTTTGGAAAAAATGGATACTGAGTAAAAGTTTATATATGTAATATTCAAGTTGTAATGTATAGGTTATGACCTAATTATATACACCTCTAAACTACAAAAGATCCTCAATGTGAATTATTAACTTAATTTAAGATTATGTAATGTTTAAGGCTGAGTACTTACAATATCTCAGAGAAGTAGGGCATGATCCACTTTCACTAAGGTTTTCTAGGTTTATAAATATACTTCCAAGGGTGGTTGGTTTAATCATTAGGCCATGGGAGATGTTCTTGTGGCTAATAATAGAAACATTTATGTAGCACAGTATGCACCAGATTAATTTAATGAAATTCCAATGACTATTAGAGGTATGGTTTTTACCTCATCTTCAATAGTGATTACTTTTATTGATACTAGTTTTACTCACTCTTTTATATCATCAAGGTAATTTGACCTATTTATATTTCATTAGGAAATTATTACATTCTTGTTGGATCCTTCCATGAATTTGGGAAGGAGGTATGAACAAGGTTTTTGATGCCTCATGTGTCGGGTAAAGATAGATGACTTTGAGGTGGATTGGGAGTTTTGGGGCTTTATATTGACATATTAAACTTGATTATCAGTATAGATTGGATGATCAGTGTTCATGACTGGATTCATTGTTATCATTATAGAGATCAGTTCATATCTACAGATGGGGTCACTTATGTTATTCAGGATTAGTGGGACTATGAATCAGGAATGTTATGGAATGTTTTTACTCATTCTAAGGTAATATTGTGTCAATTTTTAGAGATGTTTCTTGATGTAGTTGACCATTTCTTCAGTGGTCGACTTCATGCCATTGTATGCGAGTTCCATGAGGTCTTTCAAGAAGATTTTAATTGTTTTCCTCCATATAGAGAGGTTGAGTTTACCATTTACCTTCTTCTTAGTATGATTCTCAAATATATACCATCATAACACATAGAACCTATTGAGTTGGTGTAACATAAGGTCCATCTTGATGACCTGGATGATAAAGGATTTATTTTCACTAGAATTTCATTGTGATATTTACCTATCCTCTTTGCTAAAAAGGCATATGAGAGCCTCATAATTTTTATTGATTATCAAAAGTTGAATTGGGTGACCATTAATGACAAATATCCATTTCCAAGGATTGATGGTCTCTTTGATCAGCTAAAAGGGTCTCATTGTTTTTCTAAGATTCACCTGTAGTCAGGGTATCTTTAATTGAGAATCTTAGAATAGGATATACCTAGGACCTCATTTAGATGTTGGGATGAGAATTTTGAGTTTTTGATTATTCCATTATATCTCACTAATTATACAATGGTGTTTATGAATTTTATGAACTAGATATTTCATCAGTTCTTAGAATCTTTTTGTGTGTTCATAAAAGATATTTTGGTTTACTCCAAGTCTGAGGAGGAACATGTAGACCATTTAAATATAATTCTTCAAACTTTGAAAGAACATCAGCTATATGGTAAGCTTTCCAAGTGTTTATTTTTGATTTGATAGGGGTTGTTTTTGTGGCATGTGATATCTAAAAGTGGTGTCTTATTAGATCCTGAAAATGTATAAGAAATTTTGACATTAGAACATTCCAAAAATGTGTCTGAGATTCATAGTTTCATAAGTTTGGATGGTTACTATAAATGGTTTGTTTAGGACTTCTCCAAGATGTATTATTCCATGAAATTCTTAACCTATTATGGTTTAATGTTTTAATGTAAGGATAATTTTCATAGATCTTTTAAGGAGATGATGGTGAGGTTCATTTTATCACCAATTTGATTCTTCTAGAACTAGGGTTTGGTTATGATGTTTTCTATGATGCTTCCAGTATGTGTTTGGGATGTGTCTTGATAATGGGGAAAGAAGTTTTGGTGTATGGTTATTCCCATTTATGACCTCATGATAAGAACTACCCTAACCATGATCTTGAATTAGCAGCTGCTATGCATACACTCAAAATGTGGCATCACTATCTCTTTAAGGACTAGTTTACAATATATTTTGATCATACGAGCCTGAAATATATTTTTACTCATAGAGATCTTAATTTTCAATAAATAATATGGTTATATTATCTTTCTAATTTTGGTTTTGATATTTTCTATACCACTGGGAAAGGAAATGTAGTTGTTGATGTGTTGAGAAAAAAATTACCGACACAAGCCATTATGAAATCAGTTGTGGAGTAGTATCTTATGAATTTTTTTACTGAGATGATCTTGGAAGTGGAAGAGGATTGTGGAAAATTGTTCTTAGATTCGATGAAATTTGACTCATATTTAAAGAGTGAGTTCGAATCCATAAGGTGGAAGTCATCGAGTACCAATGCTTTAGTAAAAGCCTTTATGATGGGGATACCATGGGTGAGTGGTCTCAGTCTCCCAATGGATCTTTGTTCTTCTATATTAGGTTGGTTGTTTTTTTCCATGAAACAAGAGTTTTTGGATAGTGGAAACTATTATTATTGGTCCATTCACCTTGAGGATACCATGATATATAACTAGTTGCTGTGTCTTTATTTGCTTTAAGGGATGATATGATTGATATTTAATTTTATTGATCAATGGAAAAAATCATACTTTAGTATAAATAGTAAACTAACTGATTAGTATCTAAGTTACCATTAAATTTATGGGGTAAAGATTTATTTAATTCATTTCACATTCCTAATATAATTTCATCTATGAAGGAAAAATTATCCTCTTATAATATTTTGAAAGGAAAAATGACCTAATATTTTATATTTTAAAGTGTGAGGATGTTTATCCTGTTATAGAGTTCCTAATCCTAATGAAATAAAATTGGTCAAGTAGAAATTAATGTTTTTTGTTCATTATGACGAAAATAAAAATGTATATAATTGTAAGGATTTTTAATCTAATATCATTTTTGAATCTGGAGATTTATATTTTTGAAAAATAAATTTTATAATGATAATTTATAGGGGGATATTACTCATACCCTAATCTATTGGACATAATCAAGTTCAAATAAAATTGTAGAGAATAACAGTGACTATCGAGTTGAACCTAAGTGGAGTACAAGACCTAGTAATGATAAATAACTACATCTTGGTTTTATTTCATCAGATTCCATAGGTTTCATTGTTGTGGGAGATCAAAATAATCATATTCTAAATAAACATAATATATTATTAGTAATAAAGGATGATACAAATACATATAAAGTGGCTAGGTATTCTAGATATGTTTCCTTCTAGAATGAATTGATTAATGATAAAATGGATTCCATTTTAGATAATAACACTTGGGTTGTTGTGGACTTACCAAAAGGGTCAAAACCTATTTTTTTGTAAATTTTTATTTATAAATAAGTATTTTATCAATAGTATCATTCTAAATTTTAATGAATGATTTGTTACAAAAGTTTTTGGAAAAAAATGAAGGGATTGATTATTTTTATACTTATTCTCATTTAGATTTAATTTCTACAATAATAATATTGTTTGCATTAGATTCAATTAATAATTTATATTTCAATAAAATGTATTCAAAAACTACATTTTGAATGGAAATTTATATGACTAAATTTACATTGAACAACCAAAAGGGTTTGTTTTAGATGGTAAATAAAATATGTTCAATAAACTAATAAAATTTCTTTATGTCCTTAAGAATAGTTTGGAGTAATATCATGAAAATTTTGATTCTATTATCTTACCAGATGTTTTTATTCATAAACATGAAGATAAGTGTATTTATTCTAAATTAAAAAAAGAATATGGAGTTATTTCATGTCCATATTTAGATGCAATGTTAATTTTTTAACCAATATGATTATTGTAAAGGATAAAATTAATTATTTTTCCTATATATTTAAAATAATGGATCCTGGAATAGTTGATACTATTCTAGGTATTAGATTTGGTAAATATAGTGGGATTTGTTATTTATGGGATACTCATTTAATTAAAAAAATGATATATAAATATAATAATCTTCGTTTCAAATATTTTAGTACTTTATTTGAATCTAGTGTTAAACTATTTATAAATATGGTCAGAGTCATAGTGAAACTTGAATATGCTAGTGTTATTTGTTCCTTAATGCATACAATGCATTTCTCAAGATCTGATATTAATTTTTCAATATGTAAAATTATTGGATATACTTTTATTCCTCATGTAGGTCATTAGAAATATATAATGAGAATCTTGGGACACTTAATGGATATCAATGATTTAATTTTATAATACAATGATTATACAGCTGTATTATAATAATATACTGGAATGAGTTGGATTACTAGTATTGGAGATAATTAATACACATCAAGATAGTTATTTACTCGTGGAGGTTGTTCTATTCTATGGTAGGTAAAGAAACAAACATATATTTCCCATTTGACTATGGAGTTGAAGTTTATTTCCTCAATGGCGTGTAAGAAAGTTTCTAAGTGGATTAGGGATCTATTAATAGATATTAATTTGTGGATTAATAAAATGTATCATAATTATATTAATTGTGATATAAAACCAACACTATCATGAAAATATAGTTCCATATATAATGGTAAGTCTAGACATATATGTTTGAGACACAATTATTCAAGACATTGTTACAAGATGGAAACCTATCAATTTTTTATAATAGATCATATAAAAACCATAATGATTCATTTTAAAAATCTCTATTGTAGGATATTATTTGTGTTAGAAATATATAAATGGAACTAAAACTTACGGAATAATAATTTTTTAATTGTAACAAGATAATATTATTAGGAAGACCCTCATTTGTGTGTTTAATATATAAAAATAAATTACAATTAGGAATATAGATATTGATATTTTATCCAAATATATTTTATGTCAATATCACCCTCAATGATTTTGGATTGAGTGATATCTCTTAACGAACAATTTATAACCTTTTGTTAAGTATGTTTAGGGTTTAATTTCATAGAGAGTTCTTGATATATTCAAAGAACATGTCCATAAAAGTGCTATGAGGTTATGATTCTATAGTAAATAATAATTTTTTATACGTGTGACATATCCAATGGTGTTATAAAATTTATAATTTAATGCTTATGAAACATGAAATTTTACATAACATTGACATATTTTATATTAGGAACAAAATGGGCTAAGATACCCTAGGGGTGAATCTGTGTATGGATAATCTTTAAAAAATTCCTCCTACCCCATTGGATCATTACGTATTTATTATAAGGATCACGTTTTTTATCTTTAAAACATATATTGATCTTATCCTTAACAAATTTATTTGATTATGATTCATAAAATTTCATAAAATTAAGAAAGCATAGGGACACACAGCCTTTTATATGGCTCAACACTGCGGGCACATCTAAAGATCATGCATCCAAAATTGTGTTGGTGCACCAAAATCAATAGGCTCACTTTCTATTGGTTTCAGCTAGGTCAATCTTTCTAATTCTCCCTTCCATTACAAAGTTTGGTTTAGATGAACTATCTCCCTAGGATCAATTACCTCATGAATCCATCTTATTCTCACTACATTATAAGGAAAAACAATTATCATGGAAGTCAAAGAAAAATATCTTTTATTGTTGAGAGTTTCACCAAATGTATGACTAGTGACTCTAAAATTCATGTGGTCTTTCACATTATTGATGTGAACATCAACTTCTAATGAGAGATCATGGAAAATCCTCCTCATATTGGTAATATCATTAAGAGATTCCAAGTCTTACTATCATGGCCTTAGATGTAGTAGAGAATAAAATCTTTCTGCAATTATTTTCAAATGGGGTGGTTCCCCTATATTCTTTTTCTTATGAATTATAAAATTAAAATTATAATTCTCATAGGTTAATTATGGTAAGTATCTCATGGAATAAGGCCCAATAATTTCACCCATTCATGAGACCCTATAATGTAACTCCTTGTGTAATATCATGGAATGTAACCCCTTTTGTAAGATCCTGGAACGAGACCCCTTCACAAGACTCTAGAATGAGACCCCAACATGACACACCCTTCAGATCACATAGTTAACATGAATCCACTATAAGACTACATCCCGAGACATCTCATTGAATATATTTCATGGGACCTTATTCAATTCATGCAGACCCCAAGACCATGTTCTGTTCATATGAACTGTGAGACTCCAGTGCAAGACCTTTTTATGATACATATATCATTTGATATCAATTGGTCTTTCTATTCACGCAAACACCATTTTTATACCTCTCTTAGTAAGACACCAAATTGAATCCTCTTTTAAATACGTTTTTATGATTATGTAGATTGCATAATTCCAGACCAATACTTCATTCTTATCATGAGAAACACTTATTCAGGGTCAATCACATATACTCCTTTGATTCGTATTAAACCCCTTATTCGGACTTTGCTTTATATAAATGTTTTATGAAAAACATTATCATCACTTAAGGATGGGTTAGTGGGTATTTATATAAATAATTATACCTCCTTAAATCTGAAAATCATTGAAAAATTATCCATTCCATTTCCTCAGAAATCGGCATTACCAACATCACAAGATTTCTTTTCATGATAACTTGTTGCATGTGAAGTTCTTCTCCAACTCAGCTGTATTTTCTTTCAGTTTGTCACGTTATTTTATAGTGTGATCAATTGAAAATCATGTGTGATTCATGTGATCTCATCATGATATAGAATTGAAATCATAGTGTCACTAAAATTGTCTTTAATCACTTTACGAGATCCCTTCATAAGATATAATGGAAATCATGTGGCCTCATGATTTTAAATGATCACATGATATCTATATCATTTTTAGCTTATTTTTTTCATGCGCTTTTCATGATCTATCCATGATATTATCTAACAATAATATGGTTCCTTTCAGTATTTTTCAAGATATGTGGACAACCATACTGTGTCTTCAATTGAACTGATTGATCTCATCATAAGATCCAATTATACTCACACAGGTCACGTGATAGGATCAAATGATATCATTTAATTATCTTGATCTTAAGTATCATATGACCATCTTTCCCAAGTAAACTCTATTTCATCCATCAGGACTTATTCACTTTGCATGAACACTATATTTGAGCAGTTCCGACATTCGTGCTCTGTGTCATAGATTATGACATTCACGCACTGTGTGATTATTTTTGAAATTCATGCTCTGTGAGATTAGGTTAGATATTTTTACTCAAAACAATAATTTCTTAATTTCACACTCTATGAGATCATTTTAGATATTCCTGCTATGTGATATTATTTCAAACATTCACGCTCTTTTGGATCAGTTCAGACTTTCACGATCACTCTTTACACATCCTTTGACAACCATCATTATTCAAAAACCTAAAACATTTTCAATAAAAACAACAAACCAAAATAATGATCAATAGGTATTTTTTCCTCAATTCTCCCCCTTTGGGTTTGTTGGTAAACACTTATAGACATCAAGAACAAAACTTGTTGACAAGTCATACAAATGAAAACTATTTTCCCTTCCTCAACCCCATATGGTGATCAAGGACTTATTGAACACATACTTTAAGACTACATTATTTAATTTCATCATGATAAAAAATGTTTTAATGTAAATTTCATAATTAAATTGTATTATTCTGAACCCTGCTACTGGAAACATTGATACCAAATGTCAGAACAAGATTATCCTTCAAGATCACTTTTTAAACCACATGTGTCAATTTATTGCATCATGAACAGAAAGGTCACTCATTTACGTGATTCTTTTTTGTTGATAGAACAATTTTAGCATCATCATATTTAAAACACCACCTATTAAATTTCTCCCCTTGTCATCTTCTCCCCCGGTCTTGATCATGAATTTTTATCTCTCTTTTTCAATGAACCCAAAGTTCACTCTATTGAGGTCTTAGTGATAGGGGGTTCCACATCCATACTATTCAAATGTGGGGAGTTGAATGAACTCTAAGTGCAATTTATTTTCATTCAAATGACTCTTTGGTGAAGGCCTTCATCAAGATTTCTTCAACCTATTGGTCAATAGGAACATACTCCATCTTTTATAACCATGCTCTACTTTCTTCTCGATGAAGTTATATTTGATTTCAATGTGATTTTTTCTTAAAAGATTTATTGGATTTTTTTATAATATTTATAGAACATGAATTATCATAGTGGATACAAATAATTGAATTCCCAACAATCTCCCCCTTTCAAATAGAATTCAATAGGAGATTCATTCATTTATGAATTTACTCCTTCTTAGTCAATGATCTTGGTGCATCAGATTTGGTGATGAACTTCTTCTTAGACCCTGAGACACTATAGTTTGAAATATGTAGACCACCATGCTATGTCAACTATTTTCAATTTCACCTTTGACTCAATTTATCAACTTCATATTGAAACATTTATTATTTTATAACATTTCAAGATTATAGTCACTTTCTTCTTTATAGTTTAACACAACTGAAAGATTGTCAGCAAGTGAAATTAATGATTAGAATTGATTCATTGAAAAATAATCTACGAATATTGATTTAGAACTCATTTTAGGAAACAATAATTTAAGAAAATAAAATCCAATGTTTCTTGTGTCACTCACTTAATTCCATGGATTCAAGATTCATAACTTTGCTCAATTATTCAAAGGACACTCTTATCATATGAGGCTATATAACCTAGAGTGATTAACACCATATCTCCCCAAAACTAATATATTTGGAATGATATAGATCATTAATAATGATTATTGATTTGAATAAAGATATTGATTTACTCTTTAGAATGAGGAGACCACTTTTAGGATACTCTGTTGATTTTATCTCACATATCCTTAGTATCATAAAAACATTCAACTGATACCCCATTAATAGAAAATATAGATAAACATGAAATCCATGAGTATTGTTTATTCCCATTCAATATATCTTCTATTTGTGAAAAAATACTACTTGACTGGAGACCTAATACTAATGGTTTGATATTCAATGTTACTTAGAACTAATGGATCATTCAGGTATAGTTTTTATAATTATTGAACTTCACAATAGAATCTTCATCATATGATCTTCCACTTCTCAAGCATGTATCTTCCAGGTATGTGTTTGAAAAAAAAGTGTTTTTGTGTAACACCACTTGTTGAATCAGATACCATATGTGAATTTCATGTGATCAGATTATTTTTGTTGCATATATCTCTATTCAACTTATACACCCAATCCCTTTTAACACACACACACCCAATTGATTTTATATCCCCTTTAGTCCTACACAAATAATGGAATATATGATAAAAATTTAACATATAAGGAGAGGGGTGACTCTTTAATTATATACAATAGGATTTTGATCAATCCTAATATTTCAACCATTTGATACTTTCTTACAATACACTATACAATTTCTATGCTTGTTCTAACATCCCAACAAACTGTAATTGTTCTGAATAATAAACAATATGTTAAATACCTTCATAAGCAGTCTTCTTCTAATATGTATATTATTTAGGATTTAATTTTTTCAAAATTTAGGGTTTATACTCATTATTAAAAAATTATATATTTTATACTCCATATATACATCATTCATCGTGATTTATTCTTTGTGCAGGAATCCTTCAAAGGGTTTTCTACTATCTCTTGATCCCCAATTAGAGGGCTCTTTCTCATACCTTCAATTCTCTTATTGTGGAATGAAAAATTAATTTATTTAAGAATAATTTGTTTATTTGTCTTTAATTATTTATTCAATTCACCCCATCCTTTCTTATTGGTGGTAATTCGTTCACTGAACTTACATTCTTCTTACATAAAAATGGAAAACTCCTCCCTTTTTTATAAGTACATTCATATTCATTCCAAGAGATATATTATGATTTTAAAAGATTATGTTATTTTTAAACCATTCATTGATCTCCTCGAGTTTCTTCATATGTTTTAAATATATATTTCAACTTATCATGTGGTCTTCCGTTATAGGATTTTTCCTTATACACCACCAGAGATGGGGATATCCTTTTAGGTTCTACTACATTCCCTACATTTTTACATTTGTAGTGTATTTATAAATTCTTATGGCTAGAATATAGATAACATATCCCATTAAAACATACCTTCCTTAATCATTTCATGGTTTATATTTTGATACACCCAGAGTTATTATTTTGATAATGATCCTTATGTATTCTTGACACACAATCATGGTGTTTCCCAGTCTTCCACAATAGTATAATTTCATGGATATGTCCTTCTAAAAGACTCTTTTATCAGATTTCTTAAGAATCATCTAGTTATTCTCAAATTTAAAAATATTTCTATCATTATAGCATGAAATATATTACAAATCCACAAAGCTAAAATTTGAAATATTACCATGCATCCCATATAAATATGATATTATTTAATTACTTCCTATAAAATCTTGTTACATATCATTCCAACACATTCAACAATTATAATATTTGTAGAACTGGTCACAGATCTCTTACTCTCATGAATGTGAGACGTTTCATCATATCCAATCCCATATTTACCAAAACCACATGGTCTTTGGGATGAAAAAATAATTTAATATTTTCCCTCTGAATTAACATATTTTTTTTCATTTCATTATTTTATATCGAATGAAAATAAAATAATATATAGTAATCATATTTCAATTTGGGAGTGAATTTGGAGTTATATTTCTCGACATCATACTTGGACGATTCTAGCTCTTATCACAATTGTTGAATCTTATTGTCCCTAGATTAAAGAAGAGTATTTAGTTATCTCATGATAGTATTCCCACTAGTCATCTCATCTTCCAATTATGAGAGGTTTTTAGCAATATATTAATTTATGGATTTAAAATTCTGATTTTTTTTATGATTTTAGATTCATTCCATTGTCGTGAAAATTTAGTTGGTGCAGTTATTCTTCATGAAAATCATTCTTCTATCTTAGATCAATGTATAATTCAACAAGTCTTTTATTTAAACTATTTATCTTGTTGACATCAATTTCCTAAAATTGTATCTAGATGTATTTATAATTGTTATCTTCTTTAAAAAAAACAACCAATTCCCTTGTTATGTGGATGAATTACACTTTTTTAATTATTGAAATTTCATACTCATTAGCAGTTTCAATATCTCTTATAATATTGGGTTCTTCACTCATTCCTATAAAATTATTGAAAGAGTAAACATTTTCACAAATTGATTCATCAAAACCATTCTTCAGTTCATTGTTGGTTTCCTTCAACAGAAACAACCTCTTTACATAAACACTTCCAAATTTAGGAATAACAACAAAATTATTCTTCTTATTTGTAGTTATGTCCTTTTACATGGCTCAACGAGATAAGAAAAAACTGAAAAATAAATTTCGATAGAAAAATATAGTAATCAGTTAAAAAACTACAAAAAATTAATCTATCATATGATATCAATTTTTAGGTAAAAAAGGCTCTTAGATACCTTGAGTGGGGGGGGGGGGGGGTTAATCAGGTTATGGATACTCTTTACAAAATTCTTCCAACCCCACTTGATCGTGACCTAATTATTTTAAGGGTCACTTATTTTGATCTTTAGTTATTATATTGAACTTATCCTTTCTAAATTTATCCAATTCTTATGAACAAAATGTATATCATTAAATAAATCATAGGGACACATATGTTTTTACTTTTTTACCACTATAGGCTACTCCATGGAAAATGCATCCAACAATGTGTTGGTTCTCCAAAATCACTAATATTGCTACTTATTGGTCTCAACTAGGTCACTCCAGCCTAGGATCACTACCTATAAAAATTTTCAAGAAGATTCACTATCTCTACAGGATCACTTACCTCACACATCCATATTATTCTCATTTCTTCATAAGTAAAAACAATTACCACATTGGACAAAGAACAATATCTTCTATTTTTGAGAGTTTCAATGAAAGTATGAAAATTTCCTCAAAACATCACATGATCCTTCACATCCTTGATTTGAAAATCACCTCAAGAATCACCTTTCCATGATAGATCATGGAAACTCTTCCTCACTTTATAATACCTTCAAAATATTCTAAGTATTCCTCTCACTACCATGGATGTAGCAGTGAATAAAATCCTTCATCATGTATTGTCTAATGGTGAAGATCCTATGTCTTATTATTGTTCATAATTTAGATATCAAAATGATATTTTTTAGGGGGATATTCTTGAATTTATCTCTTTGTTCAATACCTTATCATTATATCCTTGCACAAGATGGTGATATGAAACCCATTTCACAAGATTCTAGAGTGTAACCCTTGTTTGAGATCCAAGCACGAAACCCCTCCATGAGGCTCAAGAACGGGACCCCTTTGTCAGACCCCTTTGTGAGACCCCTCTATTAGACCAACTTTAGATCATATATATCACATGACTCCAATATGTTAATCACCAGGTATGATACTCCTTCATGATTCCTTGTTTAGTTCATGAAAATCGGAATACCTTGTTCAGTTCATGAGGATCGTGAGAATCTAGCATGAGACCATGTTTAGGTTACATGGATCTTTTGATATCAATGGTTATTCCTATTTACAAAAACACCATGTGGATACATCTCTTCTCATGATACCATCATGTGACCTCTTCATAATATCTTCTTCTGATTATGCGGATTTCATGATTTCAGCATAATAATTTATTCGTTTCACGCAAAGCACTCACGCGATGTCAATCACATATATTCATTCACATAATATGAAACCCATTCCTCAAAACATTACACCAATAAATATTCTATGTAAAACACTATTAAATCCTATGGATGAGTTAGTGGGTATTTCTAGTAAAAATTTTACCACCTTAACTATGCAAATCTTGGATTTCCATCCATTCCACTAAATTTAAAATCGACATTACCCACTTCTTGTGACTGCTTTTCATGATCGCCTACTTCATGTTTCGTGTGATTTTCCCGATCACTTCATTATCTTTGAGTGTGTCACATGATCCCATCACATGTTCAATTAAAAATCATGCATTCTTCATGAGATCTCATCATGATATCAAATGAAAATTATGTGGTGCCAAAAACATTATCTTCAAGTGCTTTGAAAAATCCAATAGCAATATACAAAAAAAAAATCAAGTTGTCTCTTGATTTAGAATGACCACAATATCTATCAATAATTTAAATCTTCTTGGTCATCATGAAATTCACATAATCTCATCAAGATATCCTCTGACAATGATCAATTTTTTTCACGTGCTTCGCATAATTTATTGACAATCATATGGTGTCCTCAATCACTCCTTGTGATCTCATCATGATATCATATAATACTCACATGGATCGTGTGATGTGAACATTTGATCTCCTTTAGATATCATGATCATAAAAGTGATATGTAAACATTATCAAGAAAAAATCTATGTGATCCATTAGAACTTTTTTGATTATTATGATCACACTACAATTTTTCTCTATGTGATATGTTCTATCATTCATGATCCACCGGATCGCTTCTAAGATTCTCTCTTGACCTGATCTGTAATGAAATTCGTACTCTATGAGATCAGCTCAGAAATTTATGCTATATAAGATCATTTCAAACATTCATGCTCTATGAGATCAGTTAATACAATCACACTCTGGAATATCAATTCATACATTAACATTCTATGAGATCAGATCATATATTAACACTCCACCAGATCAGTTCAAACATCCAAGATCACTATTCATTCCTCATTTTACATCAAAAATTCTTGATAAACATCAATCCTTATCAGTAAACACCATCAACCAAAAAGAAACATCAGGAGTGATTTTTTCCAACATTAAAAATATATAAATCTTTAAATTGAAGTATAATTTAATTATGTATAACAATTTTATATAAAATTATAGGATGAAAACCTTGTGGATAATATTAAATAATATATAGGATGTTATATTTATTAATTATGATATTTATTATTTATTTACTATTATACATGTTTGAGTTTGAAGTGGTAAGAGTTAGAGAAGGATATTCATTAGAGAGTGTAACTATCCATTAAAAATAGTTATGGAATGATATTTATTAAAAATTATAACTCTCCATTAAAAATAGTTAGTGATGAATCTTCATTTAAGAGTGTGACTCTGCATTAAAGAGATGTATAGAAGGCTCTTTATTAAATATTTTTTCTCTTCATTAAAGAGTAATGACTCCTTTTGGATATTAAATTAAAAATTGTAACTCTATTTATAGAGACCCAAATCTAGACGTACATGGACATTACATTACTTTTTCGGAATACTTAGTACATAACAAAAACACACACACAAGGATCGTAATAGTTTAGTGTCTTTGGAAACTCAGAATATAATCTTCTAATCGTGGTGAAAGATCATCAACATCTCCAATAAATATCTATCTTTTTTTTACCTAAAACCTTTCTTTATATCCTGGGGAAAAGAAAACATAAAAGGGTGATCTCAAATTCTCAGTAAGGGTAAACAAAAGAAATATCAATCACATCATATTCATAAGAACATAACATTTTGGAAATCTTAACCTGCAAAAGAGAGCATAATTTCATAACATGGGATAAATCATGGCAGTGAAATGTAATCACAATAATCATAACATAAAACATTAAACTTTGTGGCATACACACATAATCATATAGAATCATTTCTTGTTAGTAAAGACTCATTTCCAAGACAATCTTAGTGTACAAAGTCCCTTTCTGAACCGAGTAACCCCCGTTTCAGTCCTGTTTCACTGAACCGGTATAACCTACCATTCCATCCATGTCTATCTCATGAGATATAAAATCTTTACCCAATGCATTGGAGGGAGATATAGGTCCCACCCATCTCATAATGATACCATTCTTATATGTGCCACAAAATCATAAATCATACATCATTGCATAACCCATGTAATAAAAATGGGAATCTTAAACATCATGACATCATAAAACAATTCATATAAGATAAAGAAATTCATAAAAATAATTCCATCACAACATATTCAAATAAATGTAATAATTGGGATAAAAACAGAACCCTTTATTATCTTATATGGAAGATAATTTTGATAAAATACTTGAACTCCATTCTTGAGGAAAATATCCTTTCCACTTCAAAAACATTTATCCTTTCATAACATGTCATTAAATTTTAAAATAAAAGAAGTTGATTAAAAATAAACTTGAAAACTTGTAAAGGAAGATTCTTGGAAATAATGTTTTAAAAATCCATTCATGCTGTATAGGTTAAAAAAACATTCTTCTCATACTTTTGTCGGAAAAGTCAAAAAGTACCTCGTACGAAAAACGACAAAAGATTCCTTTCATATATTTTACTAAAAACTCACCGAAGGGTAAATTTGGATTTAAACAATTTTAGGTGTATGGAAATAACATTACATATTGAGGAAACATGGATTTGGATGATAAAATACACCCCAGTAAATACCAAAGTATAAACAATCTCGGATAAAAATGAGATTGTGATATTTTCCCTTACCTTAAGTCTGATTTGCTTCGTAAGTGTCCGAACCTCCTGTATAATGATTTAAATAATTTCATTAACTTATTACAGAATCATATTCATTGTTATGATATCATATATGGTTCACTTATGACTTTATATTACCTGTTCTTTTGTAAATTCCATGTTAAAGAAGCGTTTTGGGTAAAATCAATTCATTTATCGTAGGTGTTTGGACTTGTTGTTCTTGACATTATTATTACTTATATCATGATTTACTTACTTCCAGAATATAAAACATGATTTATATATCATATATATTCAGTATATATATATATAATAGATAGATAAATGAAATGAAACACAACGTTCATGGAGACGGTAGTCCGTACGTACGAATGAACGCTGTTTTCCATTCCTTATTGTCTTGAATGGAAGTAAGTAGATGAAATACATATATAAATATATACAGTAGCTTTATAATGTCATATATTTCATTATTATTTCTTATATATACTTTATAATCATTCTTAAATGGTTAACATGGAGAATGAATCTCATCGCGTCGTGGAGACGGTAGTCCGTATGTACGCACGAGCGATGATATCATTTCCATAATTATTGAATTGAATTGGAGTGTATGATACAATATATCAGAATCAATATGATGTTCTAATAATTATGTATAGTTATTCTTTACACCATTATACCCATCCATGTAAGGTGGTGGTGGAAAATAGATTACACCACGGCATGGAGACGGTATTCCGTACGTACGCACGCGCGGTGATTTCTTTTTCCGTAGGATGGATAGATGGTGAAATAGGGTTGTTTCATACTTATAATAACATATAATTATATGAGTGATACTGATGTTATTACTTCATAATGAAACAACCTAAGAAGAAGAAGTGGAAGAAGAAATAAAGATGAAAGAATCGGTAACGGACATTACTTCTTCTTTGAAGTGCTTCTTTGAGACCTCCTTTTAGGGCACTAAAATGGGTATTTGAAAAAGACCAGAACCTCTAGGATGTTTCTAGGGAAGTGGATAAGAGAATTTGGCAGGGGTTGTCCGAGCCTGAAGGCTCAAAGTTGTGTGAGGAAGAGAGGGAGGAGGTGCCCTTTTATAAGGGAGGAGAGGGGCACCTTTGTAATAACTAAAAATATTATTTTATTATAAAGTCATGTTCGGTTTTAAATAGCTCCAAATTGATTTATTTCGAGGCTAAGGTGGGGATGGGTCGAAATCCTCTCATCAAATAGAATTTTGACAAGTTTAGGTTCCTATTATAACCTTATCATTTAGATTTAACATTAAGTTAAATAATTTTACTTTTACCGTGTCTTCTTGTGTTCTTACACTATAAGGTTAATAAACATACAATAAGAAGCCAAAAGAACCCCAAATTGTTTATTATTAATATATATAACCTTATCTAAGTCATTTGTCCGAACCTTATATTTTTAGGAATAAAATAACAATTAATAATATAATATTTGTTTTAAAAACTATTTCATGTCAATTTTGACACTATTTAGTAATTGATTTTTGTGAAAATCATAACAGAATGATAAGTTCGATAAAAGTTAATTAAATCAATAATAACATGTCATATTAACCTAGAAAATTAGTTTAATTCATAAAAGGTCTCACATTATATTTATTTGGGTATTTATAACATCAATTATGTCAATATTTCAATAATAAGATAATTACTGCATCATTGTTGTGTCATAAATAAATTAAATTATTTAATGTCTAAAAATTACAAATAAAATACCATTATGTAGTAAATCTTTTTATCTTTCTAATTAATATTTAAAATCGAATTTATCTTATGTATAACCCTATATTAAAAATGTTTTAGTAAATAAACTTTGATTTTAACTCTTTTAACTCTTCTTTGAATTAAATAATAATAAATGTCCTAATCTAATCCAAGTGGGCCTAAATGGTCATATTTTATTCCTAAGCTTGTTTTTGGTCGAATTACACTTATACAATATAATTTGTACATGTTTTATGGTAATAATAATATCATTTTTACCCTTAATTACTCTATTTAATTTTAACCGTGGTAAATAAAAGTAAAAAGTTACTATTCACCAAAAATTATTTTCATCTCATTGAACCAAATTTTACTTACTGACATCAACCGTATCTCTCGGATTTTTGAAATTCCACTCACAGAAGCGGTAAAATTAAGTTTTATGAAAAAATCAGTTTTTTTAACTACCACTTAGTGGTTTCACTATTCATCAAAAATTGAAAGTTTTCAGAAAAATACCAAAAATTAGGCCTAAGATATATTTGATATTATGAACTCAAAAATGATTTCTATTTTACCAAATTCAAAACATATCTGTTGCATTAACTAATTTAAAAATTAATTCCCGTCGTCAAAACAAATAGCGTGTTTTTAAGAGATAATAACTATTAAAAGATTGAAACCTGTTTATAACGGGTTTAAATGTGAAATTACATCCAATGACTATCATTGTATTAAATTGTAAAAATATATTCTAAATATACTTTAAAACCACTAAAATTAACTATTAATTATTTCGATTGAAAAAGTTGCTTTTTAATTAAAATTTAGTAATTTCCACTATTCATCAAAATATGAAAGTTATCCGAAAATTACCAAAATTTCACCCTAAGCTAATTTCGATATTCCGAATCCAAAAATGAAATACATTTTGAAAAATAAAATTTACAAAATTTCAAAAATTGGTTATTACTATTCATAACGGTTAGTTTTAATAATATTTTAATAGCATATCGTTGTTTAGTGAAACTCGGTATTGCGTACTACACATACTATCAAAGAAGGTCGCGATTGCGTGTAATGAAAGGCAAGTCAAGGATGCATGTTGTGCAAGCTCATTTTGGTGTAGCGTACAACAAAAGACATTAATGAAATTAAAAAAAAATATTTTTCATAAAATCTTGGGGTGTTACATTCTACCCCCCTTAAAATGAATTTCGCCCTCGAAATTCGTCGGGGTTATAAATGGTTTACTATTCGAAAGTTTCTTTAATCGAAACCCACATCGTAAAAAGGAATACCAAATCAAATCTTTAAAAACAAAAGTATGAAACGTAATGGTTACCCAAATAAACTAATCACTGGGTTTCCACATAGGTGAAAATATGGATATGGAAGAGAAATTTAACCATCATGTTCTGATGGAGAGTGGTAGAGAACATGGCTATGGAAAAGCTAGAAATCACAAAGCCATAAATTTGTGACGATCTAAGGTACCATCTGATTCATCAGATATAAGAGCACTAAGACAAAATTTTTGGTTTTCAAGATCATTTCCCTAAAGTTGATGAAATTGGAATTAGAAGAAATACTTTCGTGATTTTGGTATAGTCTCACCGTTTGTTGTTCTTTGGACAATTTCCACTTCATCTCTTAAAGAAATGAAGTTGAATTTGTCATTCGTGATGTGTTGGCAGATCATGTGATAGAATGATGGGTCATTCCATCTCTTTCAAACAACAGGTTAGCAAAAGTTATAAGTCCATCTTATGGTTAATCGTATATGGTTCCAAAAATGAACTTATACTTCATATATCATACCGCTTAATAAAATAAAACTAGTTTCTAATAACTAGGGACTTCTTGTAGGCCAGTGGTAGGCGATAAAGGCCAGTCGCACTTTGGTTGTGGATTCGATTCCCACAGCCTTGTCCAACGCGATGGGTTGTCGCCCGTCCTGCAGGTTTTCATTTTTCTAAAACTACATTACTATAACATCACATAAATAATATCAAAAAAAGTTCTATCCTTAAACAATACTAACTTATGGTTAACATAATCCATTCCAATCTTTAGGCTTATCTAAAATACTTCGGTCCAAGATCATAGTATAAAGAAAATTATTACATGAAATGTCGTCAACCAAGCATGTGAATACCATCATTTATCCCCCATATATCTTGTTGGTCACATTCCAATCATGTGAATACCTTAATGATGTATTCTCTTGAAAAATGAATACCCATTAAACCTTAGTGAAAACATGAATGCTGTCAAAAGTTAACTCATTCCACATACCAAAATCCAAAAATTCTATATACTCAAACCATGATATAACCTTTTCCTTATATCAGTCATGAGCTCATGAATACTATCAAACATTTAATTTTCTCCTTATTCCTTCATTATGCGCATATCATCTACATTCCAAAAATATCTGAATAACCTTTCATGGATACTGGTAACATTAATCATACACTTTCAAAACTCAAGGAAAGACAACAGTGTAACAATCCATAGATGTCTCTTTATTCCATAGTAGCATGAGATTACTTATACAACATTACACATGATAAACATGTAATCATTCCACTACATTCTTAAACCATTGACCGAGCTTCAACAATTCTTTCATCTCACATATCATTTGTAGTCTCTTCATCATCATCCACATAAATACTACCCATACGACCATACTGATTCTCTTCATGAGACTTTCCCTTAGGGCATTGGTTTGCATAATGCCCGTACATTCCACATTTAAAACATTTAACCATTGCTGATGTCGTAGCAATACCATTATCCTCATCCCTGGTGTTAACTGAACCTTTTCCTTTGCACTTACTGGCTTTGTGTCCTTCTTTTCCACACCCAAAGCATCTTCCAGTTCCTTTGAAACATTCTCCTTGATGCCTCTTCCCACATGATTTACATAGGGGAAATTGAAATTTCTTTCCTCTATGATAATCATGAAACTCCATCTTTCTCTTATTAGCCGAGTCAGGAAACTTACCAAATTTTACTTTATTGATCATATTATGAGATTGCTGATTCGGCATAATAATGATGTTTGGACTTCTAAATCCCATTTCATTTGGTTGCTCATGAAGAATATCATTCCATTGTCCATCATATCCTCCATTATCATGAATCATCTTGTTTCCAGCCATTTTCTAAAACCCAAAAAGAATAGGGTGAGAGGCAAAAATCATAATAAAGGGGGAGTAACTTCAATATCTAACATCTTTGGTTTAATCTAATATCGTTACCATAGTTCTAGGACTATATCCTATACGTATACTTATCCTTAGGGACATCCCTAGAAATACCTTAGAAATGTCTATAGGGATCTCACTAACGTTTTCGCATCTTAGTTTCCAAAGGTTGACTAAACCTTTCCTCTGATACCAACTGTAGAGACCCGAAGCTAGATGTACATGGACATTACATTAATTTTGCGGAATACTTAGTACATAACAAAAACACACACACAAGGATCGTAATAGTTTAGTGTCTTTGGAAACTCGGAATATAATCTTCTAATCGTGGTGAAAGATCTTCAACATCTCCCATAAAGATCTTCCTTTTTTTACCTAAAAACTTTCTTTATATCCTGGGGAAAAGAAAACATAAAAGGGTGATCTCAAATGCTCAGTAAGGGTAAACAAAATAAATATCAATCACATCATATTCATAAGAACATAACATTTTGGAAATCTTAACCTGCAAAAGAGAGCATAATTTCATAACATGGGATAAATCATGGCAGTGAAATGTAATCACAATAATCATAACATAAAAAATGAAACTTTGTGGCATACACACATAATCATAGAGAATCATTTCTTGTTAGTCAAGACTCATTGCCAAGACTATCTTAGTGGACAAAGTCCCTTTCTGAACCGAGTAACCCCCATTTCAGTCCTGTTTCACTGAACCGGTATAACCTACCATTCTAGCCATGTCTATCTCATGAGATATAAAATCTTTACCCAATGCATTGGATGGAGATATAGGTCCCACCATCTCATAATGATACCATTCTTATGTGTGCCACAAAATCATAAATCATACATCATTGGATAACCCATGTAATAAAAATGGGAATCTTAAACATCATTACATCATAAAACAATTCATATAAGATAAAGAAATTCATAAAAATAATTCCATCACAACATAATCAAATCAATGTAATAATAGGGATAAAAACAGAACCCTTTATTATCTTATATGGAAGATAATTTTGATAAAACACTTGAACTCCATTCTTGAGGAAAATATCCTTTCCACTTCAAAAACATTTATCCTTTCATAACATGTCATACAATTTTAAAATAAAAGAAGTTGATTAAAATTAAACTTGAAAACTTGTAAAGGAAGATTCTTGGAAATAATGTTTTAAAAATCCATTCATGCCGTATAGGTTAAAAAACATTCTTCTCATACTTTTGTCGGAAAAGTCAAAAAGTACCTCGTACGAAAAATGAAAAAAGATTCCTTTCATATATTTTACTAAAAACTCACCGAAGGGTAAATTTGGATTTAAACAATTTTAGGTGGATGGAAATAACATTACATATTTAGGAAACATGGATTTGGATGATAAAATACACCCCAGTAAATACCAAAGTATAATCAATCTCAGATAAAAATGAGATTGTGATATTTTCCCTTACCTTAAGTCTGATTTACTTCGTAAGTGTCCGAACCTCCTGTATAATGATTTAAATAATGTCATTAACTTATTACAGAATCATATTCATTGTTATGATATCATATATGGTTCACTTATGAATTTATATTACCTGTTCTTTTGTAAATTCCATGTTAAAGAAGCATTTTGGGTAAAATCATTTAAATTATCGTAGGTGTTTGGACTTGTTGTTCTTGACATTATTATTACTTATATCATGATTTACTTACTTCCAGAATATAAAACATGATTTATATATCATATATATTTAGTATATATATATATATATATAATAGATAGATAAATGAAATGAAACACACCGTTCATGGAGACGGTAGTCCGTACGTACGCATGAACGATGTTTTCCTTTCCTTATTGTCTTGAATGGAAGTAAGTAGATGACATACATATATACAAAAATACAGTAGCTTTATAATGTCATATATTTCATTATTATTGCTTATATATACTTTATAATCATTCTTAAAAGGTTAACCTGGAGAATGAATCTCATCGCGTCGTGGAGACGGTAGTCCGTACGTACGCACGAGTGATGATATCATTTCCATAATTATTGAATTGAATTGGAGTGGATGATACAATATATCAGAATCAATATTATGTTCTAATAACTATTTATAGTTATTCTTTACACCATTATACCCATCCATGTAAGGTGGTGGTGGAAAATAGATTACACCACGGCGTGGAGACGGTATTCCGTACGTACGCACGTGCGGTGATTTCTTTTTCCGTAGGATGGATAGATGGTGAAATAAGGTTGTTTCATACTTATAATAACATATCATTATATGAATGATACTGATGTTATTACTTCATAATGACACAACCTAAGAAGACGAAGTGGAAGAAGAAATAAAGATGAAAGAATCGGTAACGGACATTACCTCTTCTTTGAAGTGCTTCTTTGAGACCTCCTTTTAGGGCACTAAAATGGGTCTTTGAAGAAGACCAGAACCTCTAGGATGTTTCTAGGGAAGTGGAGAAGATAATTTGGCAGGTGTTGGCCGAGCCTGAAGGCACAAAGTTGTGTGAGGAAGAGAGGGAGGAGGTTCCCTTTTATAAGGGAGGAGAGGGGCACCTTTGGAATAACTAAAAATTTTATTTTATTATAAAGTAAAGTTCGGTTTTAAATAGCTCCAAATTGATTTATTTCGAGGCTAATGTGGGGTTGGGTCGAAATACTCTCATCCAATAGAATTTAGACAAGTTTAGGTTCCTATTATAACCTTATCATTTAGATTTAACATTAAGTTAAATAATTTTACCTTTACCATATCTTCTTGTGTTCTTACACTATAAGGTTAATAAACTTACTATAAGAAGCCAAACGAATCCCAAATTGTTTATTATTAACATATATAACCTTATCTAAGTCATTTGTCTGAACCTTATATTTTTAGAAATAA
This sequence comes from Viscum album, assembly GCA_963277665.1. NCBI lineage: Eukaryota > Viridiplantae > Streptophyta > Magnoliopsida > Santalales > Viscaceae > Viscum > Viscum album. The sequence goes on along the minus strand of OY728119.1, from coordinate 212,392,196 downwards.
AATAACAATTAATAATATAATATTTGTTTTAAAAACTATTTCATGTCAATTTTGACACTATTTAGTAATTGATTTTTGTGAAAATCATAACAGAATGATAAGTTCTAAAACAGTTAAGTAAATCAATAATAACATGTCATATTAACCTAGAAAAGTAGTTTAATTCATAAAAAATCTCAAATTATATTTATTAGGGTATTTATAACATCAATTTTGTCAATATTTCAATAATAAGATAATTACTACATCATTGTTGTGTCATAAATAAATTAAATTATTTAATGTCTAAAAATTACAAATAAAATACCATTATGTAGGAAATCGTATTAGCTTTCTAATGAATATTTAACATAGAATTTAGCTTATGTATAACCCTATATTAAAAATGTTTTAGTAAATAAAATTTGATTTTAACTCTTTTAACTCTTCTTTGAATTAAATAATAATAAATGTCCTAATCTAATCCAAGTGGGCCTAAATGGTCATTTTTTATTCCTAAGCTTGTTTTTGGTCGAATTAGACTTATCCAATAGAATGTCGACATGTTTTAGGGTAATAATAATATCATTTTTACCCTTAGTTACCCTATTTACTTTTAACCGTGGTAAATAAAACTAAAAAGTTACTATTCACCAAAAATTATTTTCATCTCATTGAACCACATTTTACTTATTGACATCAACCGTGTCTCCCGGATTTTTGAAATTCCACTCACAGAAGCGGTAAAATTAAGTTTTATGAAAAATTCTGTTTTTTAACTACCACTTAGTGGTTTCACTATTCATCAAAAATTGAAAGTTTTCAGAAAAATACCAAAACTTAGGCCTAAGCTATATTTGATATTATGAACTCAAAAATGATTTCTATTTTACCAAATTCAAAACATATCAGTTTCATTAACTAATTTAAAAATTAATTCCCGTCGTCAAAACAAATAGCGTGTTTTTAAGAGATAATAACTATCAAAAGATTGAAACCTGTTTATAACGGGTTTAAATGTGAAATTACATCCAATGACTATCATTGTATTAAATTGTAAAAATATATTCTAAATATACTTTAAAACCACTAAAATTAACTATTAATTATTTCGATTGAAAAAGTTGTTTTTACTTAAAATTTAGTAATTTCCACTATTCATCAAAATATGAAAGTTATCCGAAAATTACCAAAATTTCACCCTAAGCTAATTTCGATATTCCGAATCCAAAAATGAAATCCATTTTGAAAAATAAAATTTACAAAATTTCAAAAAGTGGTTATTACTATTCATAACGGCTAGTTTTAATAATATTTTAAAAGCATATCGTTGTTTAGTGAAACTCGGTATTGCGTACTACACATGCTATCAAGGAAGGTCGCGATTGCGTGTAATGAAAGGCAAGTCAAGGATGCGTGTTGTGCAAGCTCCTTTTGGTGTAGCATACAACACAAGACATTAATGAAATTAAAAAAAATATTTTTCATAAAATCTCGGGGTGTTACACTCTTCAATAAACTGGTGTGGTTCCTTATATAAAAATATTTTTTCAAATAGATTATGAATCTCCATTTCTTATGTCATAGTAGTGGAATATTACGACTTCCTCCCATGGAGTTTCACTATGGTGATCAGGGTAATCCTCATGAAATCTTGATTTCCCACTAGCGATGTGGTGTGGGGAAAACTAATTGTTGGTAATTAAAATTATTTGACCACTGGTGCAGTAATAATTATGAGATAAAAACTGTGAAAAAATATGGAAATAAATGAAAACCATATGTAACATTGGAAACCCCCCCCCAAAATGGGTCAAAAACTATGGTAACTTAGAAGGATCACTGTGAGAAAATGTGGTTATAAACACTCTATCAATATTATAAGGAGAATACTCTTAAAACATATCTTGTGAATAAATGGAAGAATAAATCACATAAAAACACCCAACAATTATAATAAGAATAATGGAAACTTGTTTATTGTTAATGAGAAAATGAGAGGAAGCCTCTACCTTATATATTATAGACTCACCCCAATTGAATTCCCCCATTAGATGTTTTGTGGGGTTTTCAACAACCAACATTTTTCACCCCCTGATCACATTGAGAAATCAAGGGGGAAGCCACCATCCAGAACAACAACTGATGAAGCATCTCCCACTTGGAGATTTTATTGAAAACCGAACACTTATTCACACATCCTTTATTTCTACCAACCATCTTTCTCATGTCATTGTGAGGCCACTTAAGGATATTCACTATCTGAACTTATCAAATTCAAACTCCTTCAACAAGAAATCTCTTAATTTTTCTTCATTCTGAATTTACTACATATCAAAACATATTTCCTATACCAAATCTCAGGAAAAGTGATATTTTACCCTAATGTACTTTGTCTTGGAATGAAAAAATATGAATTCCAGACAATGTGTATTTTTCTATGAATATAAAAAAAATAATGGAATATACTCATGTCTGTGCCGAATCTCCCCCAATAACATTCTTATTAAAATCACCTCTTTTCAAGTCTGTGTAGATTCCATGTTTCCATCCATGGTCAAGGATAAATCCACAACTAATTGTAAATTTGAAATGCAGCTGACAAATCCTCCTAAAAGAGAAAATATATAACCGATAGTGGATTTCCTCCCATTATAATCTCTTAAAAAATATGAATCAATGTATCCCTTGATAGTAAAATTTGATCCTCTATAACATAATGTAATATCTATGATTTCCATGTTGTATCCATGTATCATCTTCACTATTTTCTAATTATACCATCCTAGATTCACCATGTACCGACTAACTACTCCCACTGCATGTGAAATTTTTGGTCTAGTACAAACCATTGAAAAACTCAGACTCCAAACTGGTGATTCCTATTGTACTTGAGACATCACCATCCTCTCTACATCACTCATATAACTCATTATAGAGGATAACATGAATTTAATGGCAATATGGGTAGATATTGACTTAAATATTCAAATGTTGATGTATTTCAAGACATTCCTCAAGTAATTATTATGTGATAGCTAAATATTCCTATTATTTATGTCTTAATAAATATGCATCACATGAATCTTTTTTGTTATTCTTAATTAATTCATATCTAACTCCCTAAGAAAGTGTGTCTTCGTGTATTATATAAGATCATTATTGGGGCCTATAACTTACATGTTATCCATATATAATAGAATAATGATAAAATCATTACCATCGGAACCCATGAAATATGTAAAAGACCTAATTGACGTATATTGTATCTATGGATCATGATATAATAATAAAATATCATGTAACAACACCTCATTGCCTACTTGAGACCACACATAGATTTTTGAAACCTAGAAACTACGTTTTGTTTTCCTTTTTCTCTAAAGGATTCTAGTTAGATAATATAGATTCCATTTTCAAGATTATTATAGTGAAATGTTTTCTTCAAATATGGATTCTCTAGATGAAAATTGTATGTAGAACACATCACCTGAACTACCCGAATAGTCATCATTCTAAAAACATGATAAAATATTTCATTGAAGTCAAAACCCATTTGAGCATATTTTTTTACCACCATTCATGCATGATATCATTCCACATGGTCCTTTCCAACCAACTTGATCTTAATGACCCTAATTTAATGGATTCCTTCATTCCATGAGGTAATGAAACTAGATCCCAAGTCTTGTTCTTCTATAGAGATTCTGGTTTCTCATGAATCACCACCATTCATGGGGATACATCTGGACTCTTTTTCACCCCCACACAAAAATATTTCTCTCCATGTTCTGTCAATAAAGAGTATTGAATATTTATCCCAAATGAATAATCTGATATCCATACCAATTCTCTTTCTCCTAAGTTGTTCTTTAGGGTCTATACTCAACTGTTACATGATCATTATACTCTATTAATGTCTCATAGTTTAACATCCAGACATTTCTCAAAGGCACAACCCCTTTTTGCATATTTAATTCCATTTTAGGGCCCTTTTAATGTTTCTAAGTGGAGTCTTGGGGGTCATGTGGGTGTTTGGGGCTTGTTCAGATCCTAGAGCCCTAAATATTTGAGAAGCAGGCGGGTACACATGTTTAGGAAAACCCATGTTGCCCAACCCGCATTGTTTCTCTAACTGTGTAGTGTGTGATAATAAAAGTAGGGATCTACTAAGTTTTTTTGAAACCGTGAAAGGTTATATACAATCCCATGAAACGTGTCTCAGAAAAGTAACAGTGGATTTTTTCAAGGGTTGTGCATCGGTAGTAAAACTGTGTGCCCATCCCATGTGGGGTTATTTTTTGATAGTGGTAGGTAAAATGGTTCTCACACAGCTTATCCAACCATGTAGACAAACCATTATATCCTATCTAGATGTGTTAATTTACACTTTTTACCTTAATGAATTTAAAACCTAAACCCACCTTCTACCTTCTCTTGTCTAGCAAATGAAATCTATTCCCCTATCTCATGGGTTTATCCCATTCTTATTCTAGGGATCACAATTTATCCTTAATCCATCATCTAAATATTTCATCATTAAAATAATTGGAAATCTTGAGGTAATCTCTACACTCTTCTTCCTTCCATTATTCATTAATGTTCTCCTCTATTATGCTATTTAGGTGTGGGATAATTTTCCCCATTTTTGTGGAATTTAATAATTCTTCCAATAACTCTGATTTTATATTTATTCAAATGTCAACAAAATGAGGAATGTTCTACAAACCTAAGGTTGGTGGTCTAGATAATTTTCCCATATTTTGTTTTTTCATATATCTTGCACCATTATTCAATGAACCTATCCTTCTTAGAATTTCCCCAAAATGTTAACTAAATTAATCTAAATGGTTTTTCATGCTTAAAATGTTCCGAAATAGTGGTGAATAACTTCCTTGTTGATTTCTTTGACATGTGAAACCTCTATGGGTGCACATGTTCCTTGATAACCTATATTCCACTATTATAATTTTCTTAAACACTAAATGAGGTGTGTATCCCTTTGTATAAAATCATTGAACTGATAAATTTAATCGGGTAGAGTGGTAGGCCATGAGTTAAGCCCCAACACTTTATGTCATAAATTGTTTCTTTAATTAAAGGCTTTGTCCCAATAGATAATTATGTGAAAAAAATTTCCCTTCTAAATCAAATGATCTTTGTAGCCAAATCATGCCTTCACCTAAGGGATGAGGGCGATACAAGGGGTTGTGAATTTAGGGCCCCTTGGACTGGCTCATCATGCCTCATAGTTTGTTTTTTCTTCAAAATTGTATTTATGCTATGGTGAAACTAGATATTGCTTTCCTATTATCACCGTTCATTTTTCATATTCCCTCTAAATGAGTGAGACTGATTCCCTAAGGGAGAACCTATGGATGGGATTGTTGATGGAATGGTTGTACCATTATATGAGAAAGACTTAGACCCCTTCATGAGATAAAAGGGATAGACTGGAAGGTTAATTCTTTTTGACTTCACACCAAGCCTGGAGTGACACTTGGGATATCATTCATGGGTCACGTATGATATAATCCCCCGATATTGGACAAATATAGATCCCCTAGATAAATACATGGAATTCCCCTGGGATCTCCATGATGGGCTTAGGGTTCCTCTTAATAATTTATTAAGTTGTTAATTAAAATCAAATTAAGAATGTGGAATTGAAATACCTAGGATGTTCCCACCATTCCAAATCACATGCTTGGGTATGGTTCATCCCTTTACACATTACATATAGAAACTCTTACCTTAATTCACACTTGTGTCGGTTACCTCAGTTTATAGACATTTGACTTAGGATGAAGCAGGTAGATTTGGATGAGGGTCCCAAGAGGAACCTCGTCCAATGTATATTATTTATTCATTTCCTTGAATTTTTTTATTTGAACAATGCTCATTTAATATTGCATGAAATGTTTTGATCTAGATACCATTTGGTGGTAGCCTGCTGAGTATATATCACAATCTTCTTAGGCTACCCCTGGTACAAAGAAGAATTCATGGATGCACATATAGATAAAGGGAAGTGGCTAGATTTAGATGTTTTATTATCATTCTTATGATGGTGTACGAGAGTAGAGGACTGAGGCTATTCTCATGATTTTAATGGTAGATTACTTTTAGATATTTTTATTTTTGATAGCATGTGGTATATGTCTTTTTTAAGGTATCCCTTTTCCTTTTTTATAGATACATGAGGTAATGATTATCATAATTTTGTACCTATTATTTATTATTCAGCTTCCTCGTGTTGTTTATTTTTATTTCATGATTTATTGTTAATATTTTATTTTTGTCCTTTGTTTTTACTGCTTTGTGTACGGCGAGTTACTAGTCCAGTTGTTTTAAATTCTTCATTCATTATTTATTTTATATTGTTTATCATTTTGATCCACCCTAATCTAGGAGGGAATATTCTTCCCATGAACACACCCTCATGCCTCACTTCTATTCGGAATCCTCTGGCATACATGGAGGAACGTTTGAGGCCATTAGACCACCGTCTCATATCACCACAAAGTGGATTTCGGGTGGGATGCTACAAAGTGTTATCATAGCTTTTTTCCTTTAATCATACTATTTGGGTGTTATATAGGATACTAGTATATTGGAATTTGGTAATAAACCTATGCCTTAGAGTAGCTAACCCACGTATAGGGGAAAACCAAATTACCTAGGATAGGTTATTGTTGTTATTTGTTTCACTTGGTACTATTTCAAAGATCTCACAATTGGGTGATGGACTTTTTTTGTTCCATTTTTATTATTGATGTTATTATTATGGGACCTTTTACCCCGGTCCAATGATATAATTCATATAACCTAATGCATCATACTAGGAACTTTAGGATATAATTATCGTGCATTATTCCATGCCATATCTACTTTTCTACATGCATTGCATGTGTTGGTTGTGCTTGTTGAGGTGATTGGATTGTTATGTATACAATGTGATAGGTTTTTTATATGTATGGAATAATTGGCCTAATTAATGTGCCAATATCAATCTATACTTTGTTTTTCCTCATATATTAATGATAACACTTTAATTAACCAATTATGACACTTTTGTTTATTTGATTGAAGAACTTCATGGGAAATTTAAGAGAAAAGTAATTATATAAATTAGAAATGGTAGTTCACTCAATAATATCTATATTCATAGCCTATTACATCCTAATACTAGGCATAAATTTCAGGTTGCAGTTACTTGACATTCCAATTTCTTTTTATAAGGAGTATGGGCCCTTATTAAATTGGAATTTTTGACACAATTAATTGGAATGGGATATCAACATCTAAATAAATAAGAATAAATTAGAAAAACATAAATGTTTAAATTTAAAATTTTAATGCTATATGAATATTTCAAATGAACATTATAGGGTGTTTTCCTCTATACCTTACATTTGACACTTTATATACGGGAACCATTGATGAGTTATATGAGTCCTCAACTCGGACATGACCTCAGTAGTGGGTAGTAGGTGATGTCTCTTGATTCATCTATCGAAACGTTTCTCGTATTACCTAGTCTTCACTCCAGAAGAAATCTGAGGGTTGTGTCATGTTATAGAAATTCCACATTCATGTTCCTTCATTTAATATTTTCTGTAACTATTATAAAGATTATCCTAATGACTGAACTTGTAAATTGAATATAAATTTCACCACATTTTTCTTGTGTCATGTGCCAAGTGAGTGGAAATGAGCACACACTGAAAGTGGTGGGACCTAATGCACTAGGGATTCCTCCTATAGTTCCACCTAAGGAACCTCCTACAGATCTTCCACTAGAATCGATGGTCAGTTATGTGATAACTTCTTCTGTTTTATGCTATCAGTATGGGGTACTCCTCAACCGTCCCCTACCATGGATGGACTGACTCATGAGTTTCATTAGCAACATCCTCCCACCTTCTTGGGGGATGGGGGACCTCTGGATACTGAGTAATATCTAGAGGTCATGTTTTATATCTTCGACCATAAAAATATTTCCTCCATATCATAGGGTTAATCTCGATTTCTACATGTGATGTGACTCCACCAAGTGATAATGGGATGTCCCCACTCAGGATGGTCTCTATCAGGGTATGGTTTGGGTAGACTTCCAGACATCCTTTTTCAACTACTTATTTCTGCACACCTTGGTAACAGACTATTATCAGGAATTCATGCACCTTTATTAAGGTGACATGTAATTGATAGAATATTCATCATACTTAATTACATCTTTTTTCATCGTCCTTGTCCATTGATTATCTCATGACTTTGAGGTGATTTGAGGATGGTCTTGTATAATCCATCCGATTATAGGTAATCATTTTCAAGCTAACCACTATTTCTAAGATTGTGAACCAGATCCTCATGACTATAAAAACCCTGATAGGTTCCAATGATGTGAGTCGGGGTAGTTCAGATTATATAAAGGGATGTGCTTTATCCAGAAGTAGAAAATGCCATTTTGAGGGTGCATATAGAGGAATTACCATTTACGCTGCATTCCCTAGCATCTATATGGTGTGTCAATAGTTTGGTAGGCTAGGCCAAAAAATCTCTAGTGAATGAGGAACTCGGTCAATTTCTTGTATTATAGTAGGATAAGTGACATCCGACATTTCTTTTGATCATTTCTTATAGTGCCCAGTGAAAGGGTATCTATTTAATACCTAATTATTGGAATATGATCATTGACTCCACATCACGTTGTGAGTTGTTCCTATACCATCTTATTAGCCTAATGTATTGGTTGAGGCTATGTTAGTTATGCCTCATATTTTATTCACCAATATAGTGAAACTACCTAGGATACTCAGGAATCCTATTTGGGTCATTGTTTAGTCCATGTATATGTAGTGAATACAATAGTTGATGAGTATATTATAGGCCCATCTATGGTTATAGGTACTATTATGGATGCTTGTACTATAGAATATGTCTGACTCAATATATGTGAATCACAATCCTTTATATCTTCTATGGTTTTGGATAGTTTGGGCCTATCCATAAAATACTTCTATGCTGTTATGTCTATTGATACACATCTAGGGATTCTATTTGAGGGAATACACTAGTGTCATGGATTCTGCATTGAGATAGGATGGTACCGTTTCCTATGGAACTTCATCATCCTTGAGATGATCACCTTTGGCATTATTCTTGGGATGGAATTGTTGGTTCCATTTCATGCTCATGTGTATTACTATCGTGGGAGTGTATACCTAACATCTCCCAAGGGTATCATGTATATCGATAGAGGAAAATGGGATATCCAAACTAGTTGAGTTGGGCATGAGTGTAAGTGGTTGGTTAGAGTAGCAGCCCAGATGGCTAGACTCTTTATGATCAAATAGGGAATGTAGCGTGTGGAATTCCCTCCTATTGTTGATTATTTAAAGGATGTATTCATTGAAGATATTTATAGCTTACCTCTTTAGAGAAAGTTTACGTGGACCATCAAGCTTATTCCAATTGTGGCACCACTTTCCATTATTCCTTGTAAGAAAGAACCTACAGATCTCCAAGAACTTAAGAAGTAGTTGGAAGATCTAGATGATAAGTGTTTTATCCAACCCATCACATCACCATGGGGTTCACCTATCCTTTTTTCCAAGACTGAATATGGTAACCTAGTATTGTGTGTGGATTACCACCGACTCAACCAGCTTAAGGTGAAGAACTAGTATCTAAATTCATGTAACGATGACCTCTTTGACCACATATGAGGAGTGAATATTTTCTCCAAGAACAAATTGATTTCATACTACAATCAGGTGTGTGTTAGATCATTATAAATTCTAGATACAATTTATTTGAAAAGGTGAGGTTTTTATGAGTATCTGTTCAGACCATTCGTTATTACAAACGTGACGACATTCTTTATTTCTCTGATGATTTGTGTTTTTCACCCATACATGGATTAAATATTTGTGGTCTTCATAGATTAAATAATAGTATATTTTAATACCAGACACAACCATGCCAACCATCTTGATATCATTCTAAACACACTAAGGGAGAACCAAATACATGAAAAGCTATTAAAATTCCACCTTGTGATCGATATGTTTCACTTATTGGGTCATATAATTTCAGAGGTAGACATATCAATTAATCCATATAAGGTGAGAGCTTTGGTTTCTTAGGATCCTCCCAATAATGTTTTTTACAGACATAGTTCCTTGGGGTGAGATTTCTATTAGATTAGATTCCATCAATATTTCTCCTACATAGATGTGCCTCTTATGGTCTTGAAAAATATGGGTGTGAAGTTCTTCAAGTTTGATTCTAGTGAAGCATCTTTTCATGAGTTGAAGGGAATATTGTCTTCAGTGTCGATCCAAATTATGCCTGAACTGAAAAGAATTTATAAATTTTATGGTGATCATTCATGGATTGGTCTAGGAGTAGTTTTGATGTAGATTGATCGCGTTGTATCATAAGATTGTTTCCATATGAGCCCATATTAGTAGAATTACCCTACTAATGACCTCAAGCTATCAACCATGGTTTATGCCTTACACTTTTGGAGGAATTATTTATTATGTGACCTATTTTTTCTACACAGATCAAAAGAGTCTCAAATATATCTCCACACAATGGAACTTGAATATGAGGTAGTGTAGGTGGTTATAATACCGAAATTCATTTTAATTTGATCTTTCTTATACACCATGAAATGGAAATATCATAGGTAACTCCCTTAGCAAGAATACCAAGACAGAAGACATCTAGGAGGCCAAAAATTAGTGGATGATGATGGTTTTGTTTTTTGAGAGGTACCTGGAGGTTCAAGAACAGAACAAGAAATCAATTTCAGCTACTCTAGTAGTGAAATTATCTCTTCTTGAGAAGTTTCATATAAGGTAGTTATCAGATTCAAAGGGGCTTGTCCTAAGGTAAATTGCATCGGTGAGAACGCACCTCATGGTTGGGTTATTGACAAGAGTGATACCTTAATCAACTGTGGAAATGTATGGGTTCCTTCTGATACATGGGAAGAGATGATAAGGGAATATAATTCCTCTATTTATCAAGTTCACCTTGGTCTTATAAAGATGTAACATGACATATGTCATCAGTAAAAGTATCTAGGTATGAAGTGGCAGATTGTAGGTTTTATCACTCATTGCTCCACCTATCATTATGTGAAGGCAGAGCATCGGAAACCTTCTTGAATTCTACATTCCCTATCCATTCTTGAGTGGAAATGGAATAAAATCACTGTTTATTTAAACATATTAATGTTGAGGTACCCTTGAGGCAGTGATGTGGTATGGATGATCACTTATAGGTTTACCAAAGGGCACACACTTTATACCGATATGGGAGTCATTATCATTTGTCAGGCTTGTGAGGATTTACATCCATGATATCATGCACCTTAATGGTTTTCCCCATTCTATCCCATCAGACTGAGATTCCCACTTCACCAAAAAGTTTTACAAGGGTTGCAGAAGGCACTGGGTTCACAGGTTCTCTTGAGTACACCATATCAATATTAGACTGATGGGCAGTACAAGAGGATGATATGGGTGCTAGAGAATATTATTCAGGCACAAGTTCTTGATTTTTTATTTTCATAGGGAAAGAACATACCTATCATTTAGTTTTCCTACAAAACAAATTTGGTAATGATTCATATGGCTCCATATGAGGCACTTTATGATAGGTCATTTAGTTCACCTACAAGTAGGTTATGTTGGATTTTGTTCACTAGAACTGGATTCTATATACTTTATGATAAAAATGTATTCATTGTTTTCAATATTTATAAACTACATATCCCATAATAATTTTTCATATTATTGACATAGAATGTGATAATGTCCGAAGAGTAGATGTCGCACTAAAAGGTCATAGAAGTTCCCCTCATGATGAGAACTGAGAAGTGCTATGACACTATTCTTGAATATATATTCTATAGCCAGATGAGATCAATTGAGGGATAAGAATCATATAGTCTATCAGGTGTGAAAACACATAGGACATTGAGGTCCCTTCTCATACTGTATTCACATGGTAATATCCTATAGGATATTATGAGAATGGGACCCGCCATTAAGAAGTCATTATTTATTTGTTTCCATGGATGTTCCTATCTAAAAAGGTGTGTATTGATGAAAACCTAGATGATAGATGTTCACGGTGATATAGGATATGTCGGCTACATCATGAGTAATATTTCATTAATAAATAATGAAAGAAAGGATATTTCTCTTAATTTCATTAATGAAAGTTGATATATCAGTCCCATTAATGGAAATTATATAGATTATATAAATCCATGGTAATGGTTTTCTATAGGAATGTTCAGATTTTGGGAATTCAAAAAAAGAGACATAGAGCACATGGGTTGATGTCACTGGCATACAACCTTCTTGATTTCAAATATCATGATAAAAGTATTATATTACACAATAATAGTTTTTGTGAGGTGACATGTTTTTTGTGGCATTAACTTCTTTCTCTATGGGTGCCTTGGCATGTTACTAAATGCCAACCATGGAGTTTAGGCAGCTTCGCCTATTGACACTTAGTAATTTTCTTCTAGGATCACATACGAAGCGTATACAGAATCTCAGTTAAATATTACATATTATTATTTCTTATTAAACATGTCGAATAAATATTATTCACATATGTGGTTTAATAATTATTCATGTATTCTTGATTGCATATAAATATCCATTTTCTGTTTAATAAATATAATATTTATTCATTTATTGGTGAATATTTGTTGATGCTCCTTTCCGTCACAGATTCTATACAGCTAAAAAAGGGGTATAACTTAACCTAAAGTGATTTATCCATTGAAGAAACATAAAAAATTGATAAAGTCATGAACAAAGACTTGCTTCAACATGGACCGCGCAACTTCCAAGATGGTCGTGAAGGGTACCAGCGTGCCACATATTGGGCACGCAGGTGCCCTGTGCGCCCTATTTGATTTTCACCAAGGGTCTTCAGCAGCCTATAAATTCCCCTTGTGGGCCCCCCATTTTGGAGGAGGAAAAATAAAGAAACTTTGATTTCAGCTCTCGGTTCCCTAGTCTCTTCTTTAAGTCTTCCGAACACTTCTAAGTTAATTTCTTACCTATAATGGAATATCTAAATAGGGGGAACAAGGCCTAAGGGTTGAAATTCATGAACACCTATGTGATTAATTGTCCATCCCATATGGAAAATGGCCACACTTGCGTGACGCCTTATCCCTTCAACAGAACCTACACGCCACTCATTTAAATGTCTTTAGGAATATTACAAATGGCTTGAGCTAGGTCTCTCCCAAGTATTACCCTAAGGGTTCACCGTCATGCAACTACCCATGTGTGCACAAGTATACTTGTGCGAACAGGACTTGCATGCCCACATAGGACTTGCGCACCTCTCTCTTTTTGGGTTCTCCTCTTGCCTATTCACTTTCTTTCTTCAAATCCACATATCCTATTCAAGATTTAACCTTCAGAACCATCTTTAAATCAATTTATAGCTTGGTTCCTTTGTTGGTTTCCTTATCTGAAAGGAATTCTATGGAACATATCTCAAAAACCATGGATTTACATATATTCATGTCACTAAGGAAGTGATTTCATTCATTCAACCTCATCCATTAAGATGAAGAGTTCCCTAACCTAGGCCTCCTTTTCAGGAATAATCCCCAGTCATAATTTCTCTAATTTGGGAATCTTCTTTAGGAGTAATCCCCACTTATAAATTCCATTAACTTTAGCCTCCTTCTCAGGAATAAGTCCTAAGTCTCAAGTCTTCTTAATATATGGGCATCCTCCTTAGGAGTAATCCCCAAATCCCCTAACTTGGGCCTCCTATTCCAGAATAATCCCCATTCTTAATTTGTCTAATTTTGGAATCTTCTTTAGGAGCAAGCCCCACTCATAAATTCCATTAACGTAGGCTTCCTTCATAAGAATAAGTCCTAAGTCTCAATTCTACTTAATATATGGGAATCCTCCTTAGTAGTAAGCCCTATGTCCCCTACCCTGGGCTTCCTATTCAAGGGTAAGCCCTAGGCTTCAATGTTCCCATAATTTTGGGCATCCTCTTCAGGAGTAATCTCCAAGATCGCAAATATGGGAATCCTCTATAAGAGTAAGCCCCAAATTCCAATTTCCCTTAACATGGGTATCCTCCTTAGGAGTATGCTCCAATAATAATTCCCCATAAACTAGGCTTCCTTATTAGGAATAAACCCCATTTCACAAGTCCCTTTAACCTGGACCTCCTTCTCAAGAATAAGCCCGAGTCGTAAACTCTCTTAACCAATCATAACTTCTTTTGATTTGGGCTTCCTTCTTAGGAATAAAACCCAATCACAAGTCCCCACCTAATTTGGGCCTCCTTATCAGGAGTAAGCCCCAAGTTAGAGTATCCAAATCTCCATAAAACACATATACCTTTATCGACCAGGTTCCTGACTTCTTCTCTAAAATAAGTCTCGATCTTTATCTCCATGGGCAATCATACATAAGCCCCATATCATTCCTTGTGACCATATCTTTTATGGAACAAATTGTCAGGTTTACTAATACCTCTTGTTTCTCACACCGAGCATGACTCATGTGAGATTAGAGTGTAAAAGTAACCACGACACATCTCTTTGGGCCGTTAATCATATGTAATCCCCACAATTCTTAATCGAACTACGTGGAATTTGATCTCTACCTTAAAAGTGGAGTACGTAGGAAGCCTTTAGGAGGTTCAAACTCATCACCCATTAATTCTCATCCGTCCCTTATGATGTTAAACTATATCTTAATTCCTGAACTACGTGGGTTCTGATTCCTTTTCTAATAAGGATACGTAGGTAGCCCATCTGCGAGTACGATCCCAACTCAGAAATACTACATGTCCTTCTGAATGCCAATAAACTTCAATTACCCCACTGAGTGGATTTAAAACTAGTATGGTTATCATAAATACCAAGAGATCTTTATATAATGTCTTGAATGATACCATTGACTAAGAATATCTAAAAAATACAGATGATTCTTTATCAATGAAGAACCTCAAATACATATAAAAGATTCTCTAAATCTCATACATATTAATTATTGATTGTCACATCTTAATGAAAGTTCGTTTTCATACTTGGTAGTGTAATAAGGATTCACGGACATAACTTAAATCTGAAAATAGAGTCCCAGAGTAGACAATAATTCCCCCCAAAATGGTGTGATGAGTCCAACCTCTCATCCTCTCGACCAATGAAAATTCCTAAGCCTCATTGGTCCACAACTAATGAGCACCTACCTTTGGAAAGTAGGTCCAAAAGGATATAAAATCATTAGATGTTTCCAGTTCTACGAACAAACCCGTTAGAAACCAATTAGATTTTTTTAACCTTATGCAAACAAGGTCATCCCCATTTCCGGAGGAAACAAAAAATGGTGAACCTAGCGTGAATCCTTAACCGGGTTAAAATGATGTTTTATTTATTAGTTAGGCCCCTATTTAAACTCAATGAGAGGGACAATAAAATAATCAATAACATATGTGCCTATCCAAAATATGTAGTGGCTGAATTCATCATGATTATGTCTGTTATATCAAACAGGCTCTCTTATCCAAGATCATCTGCATTACAGAAATGGCTTCTCTAAAGCTCACACCTATGAATGCCTTTGCTATGAATACCTCTACTGCTACTCCTACTAGATCGTCGTCCACTCTGAGGATGCCATCACCAACTCAGAGTCTTTAATGCTGGGTATCAAATGCACTGGTTAAGGAATACCATCGACATGGTACCATTCCGACTTTGGAGGCTGCTCGACAAGCCCTCCAAGTAAATAATTCACCATAGTCATCCAGATGGCGACGAACTGCAATCAAGAAGCAGGTGGTGCCAACCACCGTTTCCAACCATTTCAGGTTGTTATCCCCAAGATGCAATCACCCGTCCCTCCCATATTTTGGGGAGGTGAATGGGAAGTTTACTCAAGGTCTTAATTGAAGGAAACAGGAGTCATTCCCGAGGGCTCCCACCGACAATCACCACCAGACTAGTGCGGAAGTGCGCCCTCAACTTAATGAGGGTGTCATCTCCAGGCGTTCGGCTCTGGTTCCTCTAACCCGAGCAGGCAAGATGAACTACCAGAGGTGATGACCAGTCAATAGTGATCAGGTTCTTATCTCTGCCATTTTTGAAGAAGTCCACCTACCTAACTTGGTGGAAAGCAACGGGTGGGTACACACACCTATCCGTTTTAATTCCGTTTTCGAGCAGAATCGTCTGGTAGCAACACGCCACTCCCGCCAGGTAATTTCAACGGAGTACTATAGATAGGAACATACAACTGTTAATAAATAATTATCTAGTCAGCAGGCTCGTTTGAATACATACGATGAAGCCCGCCAACCCAATGTGTTGAAAACTGGTAAATGTGCCCATACACCTACTTACACTCATCAATCCTGCAATCATCCTCGTCTTCCAGAATTGAAGGAGGTTTATCAACCACGTTCAGTGAAGTGCAATCAGCAGGCACATACACCTGTTAGTATTGATCAAGCCTACCAATTGTCTCGTTTGGTAGCACCCGGAGAAGTCAATTGGAAAGCCCCAATGACAAACAGGAGGCAGACTCAACTCTCTGCCCCCACACATGAGTACTGTCAGAACTCACTGACAGGAAAAGGAGGATAGGTGCAGGAACACACACCTACTCCAAGCATGGAATGGACATATATTCCCGTTCCAGCAGCTGAATTCACCAAACATATTATAACAATGGTGAAGGAGCAGAAGAAAATCCCTACTCATATTCTGGATGCCTGCCTGGATATTATAACAGCTTCAGCAGCATCACAGGGAAAGAAATGCAAATCTATCCCAACCAGTGGAGTGACACATTAACATTTCACTCCATAACAAACACACACCACTGTTCCAGTCCAAGAGGGTTATGGGGGCATACTCCCACATATCATACGAACAACCAAGTCAAGCACATACACCTGATTTGAGTGGAGATAATCAGCCTAACCTGACTATTTCTCTTGAGCAGGAACATTCACTTGCCCATAATAACTACTTTCATCAACAAGTGGTTCCTAAAGTGAGCAAGAAGGTCTCTAAGAAGAAGACCCATTCAGAACAGTCGAGAAATCAAGAGCCAATCTGTAATAAGGCCTTGCTCGATGCTGGAGTTCTTGATGCACTTAGACAGTTATCTGTTGCAACTCATGATTTTACACTCTCAGTTCCCAATAGTGGGAACATTAATTCTGAAATTCTGCATTAGACACTTCCTCATGAAGGTTTGCTTCATGACATTTTGGTTGATCTCGAAGTATCATCTTTATATGAGAGCCACGATAACCCTCTCTATGGCCAGAAGACTAAGGAGAAAGAGTTTTCATCTTTTGATGTAACCCACCATGGTGGTCCTCCTCATGATGATGAATTTAGCTTCGAAAGACCTCTCTGCCGTAGTAATTCACATTTCCTGGAAAATGCTCCAATGGACAATGTAGTGACGAGAAAGCCCTCTTAGCTTGAGGCACTTACAAATGTGAATCTAGTCACGTCCGATGCTTTACCATTAGCAGGTGAAATACTTTCTTAATTATAAGATAGCCCACGTTTTAAGTCATTCTTCGAACCACCCATGGGTCATTCATCTTCTAGTTTGATAAGTGAATTCTCTATCGATCTTGTTCAATCTGATGAACCAACAAGGAAGCACTAGCTCTGGTCTAATCAGGTAGAATAATCATCATTTCATGATAAAGAGGAAGTGCTAAATATGAGAAAAAACTGGAAAAAGGTGAAGTGACAGTCATGTTTTGGCCTTTGGGTGACTCTCAATATGACATTCCAGATATGTTGATGGAAGATTGTATTCAAAATATTCATCTCAATATGTGGAAAACTCTTTGTCAACTGAAAAAGAAAATATTATGTTATGATTAATATGAAAATCATGTCAAGATAATAGAAGGGTTACAACGACAAATTGACATGGCATCTCTCTCAGTTTCTTGATATCCGAAGGCTTAAAATCATCAGAGAGCCCTTCAGTGTTCATGCCTTGGCACACTAAGAAGATTGCGCCAGTTAATTGCTAATTCCCCATCTCGTATTCATATCAGGGGATGGGGTGTTCATGGAGCACTACATTTCACTATACCCTCCAGCCAACAAAGCCTGCCAAAATCATCTCATGCAATGTTATTTCCCATGGCTAGCCATAGCCAATTGGATTTGTTTGTAATCAAAGGATCGCTTATGAACATACCTCAACTATTTCTTCTCAAAATCATGCATACAAAGAACAAGTTGTCCAATTAATCTTATATTAGGAAAATGCGAATATCGAACAGAATTCTCGTTTTGAGCGTGCACATCATCAAGTGACAGAAGTGTCAAAAATAATCCAACATTCATTTCAACCGGGTGATTTGAGTGGATGTAGGTTGATGCATCTAGTCAATTTCTGTACTAAAGTCTACAAAATCAAGAGAGATTTTAAGAAAGTATCAGATGTAACAGGTCAAGAGCCACCCCAGCTTGCCGGACTGGGGACTCTTTTAGCCCAACCCTCTGAATCAACAAATAGGATTTTAGGAGTTGTGTGGGAACAACAGGAACAGCCCTAGTCCATAGGACTGGGGACTTTTTCAAATCCTCAATATCTTCCTCAGAGAAAGTCATTCTTCTATTGATTAGGGAAGAATCCAAAAGTGGAACGAAGATTCAAATTATCTGGATACTCCCTCCAAATTATGGTTCATCAAGAAGTTCCTGAGGGGTCAAATTAACAAAAGGAAATGTCTCATTAATGACATGGAAGAAGAAAATATCACAAAAATTCTGATAGAAGGGTTGCAATGTATTATGCATCAATTAATGTCATCAATTCCATTTTTGCTGATCCCCCAGATGAGGCTCACTCAGGGTAATCATATAAGGAAGAAGAGGCTATGCACACAGAAGTCAATGAAGAAGGTGTGCATACAAGAAATCAAAGGATTACATAGAATCTGGGTATTCCTTCAAATAATCAACTTCCCCCTCTCCGAAAGGCGTCCAACAAGGGGAAAGTAAACAATCGGTATACATTACACCCTTCCTCTAGAGAAGGCCAACAACTCTCATTAGAGCAATGATTCGCACAATAAGAGGATGAAATGAAGAAATTAAGGAGGTTGAATGCATAACTACTTCAATGTAGTCTTCATCCTAAGCATGATGGACTCAGTCAACAAAGGAATTTTGTTGCATCTACTGAGATGGATCAAGAGTATCCTCCTTTACCAGTACACCCTCATAGGTCTAGTCCTATGGGTCATGCACAACAACAATCGATGGTGCTACCATTAGTTTGAGTACCAACCATCACACTTGTCTAAGCTTCAGTGTTTTCACCTTCTCAAGTCTAAGCTCAACCGGATGTTTCTCAAAAGTTAATAACTACTATTGAGTCATTAACAGCTCGGTTGGAAGTTATAGAGGGAAATCGTGCACAAATTCATCCAGAGAAGAGACCTTACCCTGAATGGGTTGATGCAATTCCTCTCCCATCAAATTTTGAAAGTACCACATTCCCAATCTTTAATGGTCTAGGAGACCCAGAGCAACACTTAACACATTTTGTTTCTTGTTGCAATCCTATGATGGGAACCCCTCTACAACAAAAGGAAGTTAAGATCAGGTGTTTTGTACTGTCATTACAAGGGCCTGCTTTTTTCTGGTACACAATCTTGCAATCCTTGTCAATTATCAGGTGGGAGGATCTCCGTCAACGATTGCTTCATCAATTCACCTCAACTATACCAAAGACAATAGCTTTTTATCTTAAAAATTGTATGAAAAGGGAGAATGAAAGGGTTTCTAATTTCATTGCTCGCTAGAAGGGATTAACATATTCCCTGATCTTAGAACTCCCTCAAGAAGTGTTTTTTCCAATCTATGTGGCAAATCTGTGTGATAAATTACGCACACCATTGATCCTTATGAAATACACAGGAGGGTTTTGAGACCTTATTTCAATTTCTCAAAAGATTGAAGATTCTGTTTCGATGACTAAGGATAAAGCTCATGTAATTCCATCAGCTCTAGGAAGGAGAATGGGTAAAGCAGAAACTGCTATAGTTACGCTTAAACAATAACCTTTACCTTCTTCTACTTCAAAACCTTCATCTTATTGAAGGGATCCACCTCCTGCGCATCAACAACAAAGGCCGTTCCATCAAGATGATCAAAGAGATCAAAGACGGAAAAAGATTGTGGATTTGAAGAGAAAGGATTATTATTTTAGAAATGAACAAGTTCCTAGTTACTTCATTTCAGCTCTAGAAAATAATTTGGTTCAGTTTCCAAGTCCCAAAAGGCCAAATAAGGAAGGAGATGAAGATCATCCCAACTATTTCCCATTACACCAGATGTTGGGGAATCCCATTCAATAGTGTTTTGTCTTCAAAGTCCTCCTATAAAAGATGGTAGACTCGGGACAAATCAAACTGAAAGGTTCTTCAGATTAGGTAGCATGTGTTACTGCTACAAATCTAGAGAAAGAAGGCTATTGGCAAGAAGTCAAAAAAAAATGCGCATAAATATGATGATTTGATGGTCAAAAAACAATCAACCGAACTCATGCCATTTTGTGAACTCAATTTATGAAACCAATTATGTCTTCTACTACGAATGCCATAGAAAAACCCTCTTCATGTGTGGGGAAATCCTTGAAGAAATGACATAATTCAAAGAAAGAGGAACAATTAGAAGAAGAGGAGATCATGTCCAATCCCACTTTGTCTTTGAGTCTGGCAGAATTTATGCCTTCTACTTCAAAGCTATGGCCACTTACCCACCAAACGGAACAACCTAAACTGGCTAATTAGGCTGTGTCATCCTCAGAAGAAGAATTGATCTTTGGTTCTGTTAACCTGATTCACTTAACAGATCCTTATGTCATCCAAAGTTTCGATATTGATGAGCGTGAGTTCCATTTATAAAACAGAGGAATTAGAGGGAGTTCTAGAGGTCTGGTATACATAGGAAGACCTGGATATCCCAGAATCCATTATTCTGATCATACCCCTGCTAAAACTATATATGCAGCAAAAACTCGTGGTAGAGCCCTTCAAAGGGCTCAACAAGAACAAGTAAATTCTTCCACCAATAGCAGATTCAGTCCTGGTTCAATTATTCTATAGGATAGGTGAGGTTTCCACCTTCTTCCTCTCAGCAAAAAAATAGACCTAATAAGTATAACTCTCCAAAGAAAGGAGTATTTCTAACTCCTACCCTGATTCAAGATGCATCTACTGCCAAAGCACCAACTTCTAAGGCACCTGCAAAACCACATGTTTATATTGGCAAACACAGACCTATGGATCAAAAATAATGATGTATTGAAACATTTGGCCCAAGTAATGGCCAAGTTATCAATTCTGTATGCCTTGAACCTATCAAACAATCTTTGGGAGACACTCATTGAGGCTTTGTCAAGTCCTCAGGAGTTCGAAACTGAAATTGTTGTGGTTGAAGTATACCATGTTGACAATGGTCCTACAGAATGCCATGCAGTGATATCCTTCACAGATGAAGATGAATATGATGTTGTGCATGGACATATTAGACCTTTGTATTTATCTGGAAAGTTCAATGGTATAGACATCCGAAGAGCTTCCATTGATAATGGTTCAGGAGTCACCCTTATCCACATACGTACACTTCGTCGATTAGGCCTCACCGAATCTGATTTATCTCATTATACTCTGATGTTTCAAAGATATGATAAAAATGAACAAGAACCACTAGGTGAGATTACACTCAGAACTCAGTTTGGAGACCTTATATATAATTCATATTTCATGGTTGTTGATCACGATATGGCCTTCAATGTTTTTCTTGGAAGACCTTAGCTACATCAACATGTGGCTATCCCTTCATCATACCATCAATGCCTCAAATATTGATTGGATGGTCAAACTGGGATATTGAATGGTGATAAGGCCCCATTCAAAACATGTGAATCTCAATATATTGAGGCAGAATTCTATCACATGGAAGGGAAGGAGAAGTCCATGACAAAGGAGGTCACAAAAGTAAATGCTCAGTATGGTTTGGGTAAGATTCCAGTAAACCCATTCACACATGTGAGTATAGATTATTTGTTGCCGATCAGTCAAATTAACAAGATAGCCCCAAATCCATGTTCTATTATGGAATCTACCATAATTTCAATTATGGAAATCAAGCCAGACAGCAAGGGAGAAAGTGGTGATTCAACAAGAAATGATGAAAGCTCAAATGGAGATGTCTTCATTTCATCTGTTGAAATCCAGCAAGTCTATACATCACCATCCAGGCCAGAAGAAGTTATAGTAATGTCAGAGGTGAACGATGATGTTGATTCTCAATCCATCATCTCGTCTTTATTACCCATGGAAGATCCTTCATCATCAATATGGTCAGAAATGGAAGCCACCACTTCTAGATGTTCAAAATTTAACATCTCTCCTAATTATTGAAATTTTGCTTCATCATCTACTATGAAAGTAAAAACAGAAGACGTAACACATGTTGAAGAATAAGAGGGCGATCTCAGGGATTCTCCTCCAACATTTGAAGAGTTTATCTCCACCACTGTGGATGAACGTAGATAAATAAATCTAGGTACAAAAGAAGATCCACAGCCCACTTTAATTAGTGCGGCCATGACTCATGAAGAGAAAGAAATATATATTTTATTTTTAAAGAAAAATTGAGATATATTTGCTTGGAACTATACAGAAACTCCAGGTCTTGATCCTGATGTTTCTACTCATCGTTTGGGTTTTCCAGAAGAACATCTGGGATTCAAGCAAGCCGCAAGAAGAACACACCCATCTTATGCTTCCAAAATTGAAGCTGAAGTGGATAAGAATATCAAAGCTAAATTCTTCAGGGAAGTTCAATATCCCAAATGGTTTTCTAATATTGTCCCTATGAAAAAGAATAATGGAAAAAATTAGATTTTGCATTGATTTCATAGATCTTAATTGGCATTTTCCTAAGGATGATTTTCCATTTCCAATTATAGAACTCTTGATTAATGCAACACCTGTCTATGAAGCACATTCCTTCGTGAATGGATATTCTGGATATAATAATATCTGAATGGCTCTAAAAGATGAATAATCTACAGCTTTTAGAGCCCATCAGGGTGTGTTTTTCTATCGGGTAATTCCATTTGGCCTGAAGAATTTAGGCGCAACATATCAGCATGCCATGCCCCATGTCCTTAAACCCTTTTAGGGAAATTTGTTGAATTTTATGTGGAAAAATTGGTGGTTAAATACAAGAAACGTTCTAATCCCTTGTCTGATTTGGAATTCATATTCCACAAACTTCAGTAACATAATTTGAAAATGAACCCCTTAAAATGTGATTTTGGGGTAACCTCATAAAAATTCCTCATATTTGTTGTATGCTATCATGGTATCGAAGTCGATCCTAAGAAGACAAAGTCAATAATTGGTATGTCACCTCCTCTAAATTTGAATGAATTGAGAGGACATCAAGGACACTTGGCCTATATTCAGAGTTTCATCACCAATTTGGCAGGAAAAAGTTTACCCATCACCAAATTGATGAAGAAGGGAGTCACTTACCAGTGGACTGAATAATGTCAAGAAGCATTCAATATTCTAAAGAAGTATCACTTGAGACTACCGGTATGGATGCCACCTATTTAAGGAAGACCAATTATTCATTACATGATAGCCTTAGAGTGATCATTGGGAGCCTTCCTTTCCCAAAAGAATGATTCTAGGAATTAAAACAACCTTTACTATCTCAGTCGGACTATTCTTGAAGCAGTAACCCGATATTCGAGTATTGAAAAGTGCTACCTAGCATTAATACTTGCATTTTGGAATTTGAGACACTACTTGCAACATAATGAGATCCATTCGGTATCTCGCAATAACCCTCTTAAATTCATCCTTATTCATCCAATGATTACAGGACGTCTAGCAAGTTGGGCAGTTATTTTGCAGCAATTTGATATCCAATATGTGTCACAAAAGTTAATAAAGGGTCAAGCTCTAGCTGATTTCCTTTCTGAACATCCTTCAGTAGAAGATACATCTTTGTATACTGAACTTCTTGATGAGGAATTCTTCTCTATTCAATATAGTCTTCAAACATGGGAAATGTACTTTGATGGTTCTTCCAGAAGTCCAACAGGGAAGAAATTGGAAGATTTTAAATTCAACAAAGTTGGGTTAGGAATTGTGCTCATTTCTCCAGAAAAGGCAATGGTTCCCAATTCCTTCTCATTGTTGGGAGGTGGTACAAAAAATAAAGCTGAATACCAAGCTCTCATCACAGGATTCGAGTTAGTGCTTCAGGAACAAGTGAATCACTTAAAACTGAAGGGTGATTCAGACCTGGTAATCAAACAAGTCAATGGGGATTAGGAAATTAGAAAATAAGAGTTAATACCTTTGTATGATTACGTCAAAGAGTTAATGGCGGAGTTTTCTTCATAACTGGCATTTTCTCATGTCCCGCGATCACAAAATACCCAAGCTAATGCACTAGATAATATAGCCACAGCTCTGGTAGATCCAAATCGGGACGAGACAATCATCAGTATTGCCCACCGTCGTACAATTTCACCATATGTTCAAACCAGAAGAGAGGAAATCAATGAAATTAGTCCCATTTATGAACCATATCGTCATACTACAGGATGGATGACACCTATTAGGGAATACCTTCAAAATGGAACACTTCCACTTGATAGATATAGGAATGAACAAATCCGGTGAGGTTTGGCCAATTTCCCTATTTATGATAGCCCAGATCACCTACAAAAAATTCCCTACTAAAGTGGATTTGATGGAATTATCTTCAGATGCATCGATGGTGAAGAGACAATGGCTGTCATGAAAGAAGTCCATGCAGGAGTCTGTGGCGCCCATCAGTACGGACATAGACTATCTGATCAAATTATAAGTCTTGGATACTTTCAGCCTTCAATGATACAAGATTTTGTTGATTTCACTAAGAAGTTTCATTATTTCCATGTACAATACAACTTCATTCATCAACCCCCAGAGTCTCTTCATACAGCTAAATACTCATAGTCATTTTCCACATGGGGAATGGATTTAGTATGACCTTATCCTTCAGCTACATCCAAGCAGTTTACGTACATTCTTACTGCTATTGACTTCTTTTTCAAATGGGTAGAGGCAATACCATTCAAAGAAGTTAGTTCTAAAATCATTGTTAGATTCATCAAGTCTAACATCATTACCAAATTTGGTGTCCCTCATACCATATTGATGGAAAATGGCACCAACTTCTGTTCATCCGAGGTAAGGAAGTTGTATCAAGAATACAACATCAAATCCAACCATTCCTCTCGGTATCATACAGTGGAAAATTGCCAAATAGAATACTTCAACAAGACTCTTTAAAACATACTACAAAAGATGGTGGATAAAGATACGAAGTCATGTCCTAATAAACTTTTTCATGCCTTATCAGCTTATCGAACCACCACCTGTATTAGAATGTGGTCAACTCCATATTCATTGGTATATGGAACTTAATCATTCTTGAACATTGAGGTTAAATTACCCTCACTCAGGGTAGCCATTTGTGAACATTCGTCTATAGATGAACAATCTCAAAAGCTATTGGATGAATTGGAACGATTAGATGAGAAAATATTGTGCACATTGCACCACTTGGAAGTCTATCAGAATCGAGTAGCACGAGCTTTCAAAAAAATGTCCGTCTTTGTTCATTCATTCAGGGAGAATTGGTATTGGTTCTCAGAACATCAATCATACCAGGAATTAAACCTTGGAAGTTGGAACCAAAATTAGAAGGAACTTACTCAATATATATGGTCTAGTCCAATGGAGCTTATTCATTAATCTCAATGGATTGATAACTTCTCACGACTCCAACAAATGCATGATTCTTGAAGAAGTATTTTGCGTAGAACAAATACTCATATGTCCAACATGATGTTAAACTGTGACATCCTTGCTACGTGACTCTAAACTATACAGAAGTACCCTATGTCCAGTAAGACGTTAAACTACATAACTGATGGTCCATGCATATAACCTTAAAATATTCGCACCATCGTCCAACATGACGTTAAACTGTGTCATCAACCAACATGACGTTAAACTATGAAAAATTCCCTAATACGTCCAACATGACATTAAACTGTGTCGTCTTTTTTCCTTACTTCATGACATTAACTGCACAGTCCCCCTTTTGTCCAACATGACGTTAAACTGTATTTTCCCCATCGTCATAAATACATAATGCTAAACTGTATAGCACCTTTACGTCCAACATGACATTAAACTGTGAAAAAGTCCCTAATACATCCAACATGATGTTGAACAGTGTCCCTTTTTTCCTACATGACGTTAAACTAAACAATATCCCTTAATACGTCCTACATGACGTTAAACTTTATTTTTTCCCTGCTACATGACATTAAATTGTACGTCATTAAGGTTGTTACTACCTCTTATTTCTCACACTAAGTATGACTCACATGAGATTAGATTAAACTTCAACCATAACACCCTCTTTGGGTCGCTAATCATGTGTAATTCCTGACACCATCTTTGGGTTGTCCTCATGTACAACTTGATCACTAATTAGTTTTTAATCGAACTATGCGGACTTTGATCCGTGCTTTCTAGGTTTGGTACATAGGCAACCAATCGTGATTCAAGCCCAAAATCAATCTCTTCACATCGGTTCACCTTCGTCTCATACTTTTTTGATTCATGAAACCGCCCCCAGAACCAATATTTTTTACATTGGTTCACCATCATCCTTGTTATATGATGTTAAATTGTTCACACTTTTGTCATGTATGAAAATAAACTACATCATTCATTAAAACCCTCACCTAAGAGGGAATCATTATTTACATTCATCTCCAATCATGTCATATTCTATTGATTACATGCATACATGGTAATGCCCAATCCTTTTATCTTGGGTGAAACCATCATTGCACTAAAGTCCCCTTTCACCCTTCACTAATACAAACCAAATCTGTACAGAGGGTATTTCAAGAACTGTGTGTGGCATGATTCCCATCCTTATGGAAAATGAAGGAACATTCAAGCATCCCTCGAATCGAGCCCCATGTCTTTGGGACTAACAACAAATTCCACCTAACCCCAAATTCCACTTTCAGTCCCTTAGCTAAAAAGTGCCTTGTGAAAACATGAATGTGGTATGAAAACTCATGTCTTCATTCACATCAGGTTTATAAAACACACAACTTGTGTTCCACATTGTGGTCCGATCTCTATGACCCTAAACTAAGATCTCCTACACTCTCGTCCCACATGACGTTAAACTGTATTTCAATAACTACATTTGGCTTCATTCTCATTCTAATGAGATATTTAGGGAAGTCCAACACCTTAGTTCAGGACCCAGCCACAACATGATTATGGTTAGCATTGGTCTGTGTATCTCTACATGCATTCAAAAATGACAATTTTTCATGTGTCATAATCCTATCCATAGATACTTTTAGATCTCTATAACCCTTTTCTTGACTTTGTTCCACAAAATTTCTGATGTTCGATGTTCTTTTTCTTGACTATGCAGCACATGCCCTTAGGCGGCCTTGTATAGAATATCTACATAACCGAGTTGTCAGCCAAAAGATACTATTATTTGACTATTTAGTCAATTCCCTTAGGCGGCCTTGCATAATTCAACCCCCTAATAGGTTTGTCAAATAGTGGTAACTTCATTCTTTGGAGGAAAACCACTTTTGTCATTATTTTTCATAATGACAATATGTAGGGATCCATAAAAAAATAGCCATCCTTAACATATTTGTCCCATACTCTTTTTCATGATCTGAAAGTATTCAAGTCTATGGTTTATATTTCCCTTCCCTACATTTGGGTTAGACCTTCATAGGAGTAACATTCATCCAATTCATAGACAATCATGATTGGAAATATCTTCTCCATATTCATGTACCTCTCTCCATGCATCACACTCTATGCTTTGAAAAATTTGAATCTCCGTAAACATCCACTAGCTTTTAAGTAGTAGAAAAGTAAATTTCTAAGAGTTCTTTTTCCTAACTATGCAGTATGTGTCCTTAGGTGGACTTGCATAAGTAGTCTACATAACGGACCTATCAGCCAAAAGATGCTATTATTGGACTATGCAGCCAATGCCCTTAGGTTTCCCTACATAATTCAACCCCCTAATGGGTTTTTTAAATAGTGGTAACATTATTCTTTTGAAATACTTACTGTACTGCCTCTTAGTCCCTTTTTAACATCATTCCTTATATTCATAATTTCTTATGTCATAGTTTACATATTTTTCCCCCATACATGAATTTGGTAATACATTTTCAGATAAATTATCAAGGAATTGAGTCAATATTAATCCATTCAATCAAAGTTATTTCGATCTTCAATTTTATCCTTTTGTAGAGACCCGAAGCTCAACGTACATAGACATTACATTACTTTTTCGGAATACTTAGTACATAACAAAAACACACACACAAGGACCGTAATAGTTTAGTGTCTTTGGAAACTCGGAATATAATCTTCTAATCGTGGTGAAAGATCTTAAACATCTCCCATAAAGATCTTCTTTTTTTAAACCTAAATCCTTTCTTTATGTCCTAGGGAAAAGAAAACATAAAAGGGTGAGCTCAAATTCTCAGTAAGGGTAAACAAAAGAAATAGCAATCACGTCATATTCATAAGAACATATCTTTTGGAAATCATCACCTGCAAAAGAGATCATAATTTCATAACATGGGATAAATCATAGTAGTGAAATGTAATCCCAATAATCATAACATAAAACATGAAACTTTGTGTCATACACACATAATCATAGAGAATCATTTCTTATTAGTCAAGACTCATTTCCAAAACTATCTTAGTGGGCAAAGTCCCTTTCTGAACCAAGTTCACTCCTCGTTTCAGTCCTGTTTCACTGAACTGGTATAACCTACCATTACAGCCATGTCTATCTCATGAGATATAAAATCTTTACCCTATGCATTGGAGGGAGATATAGGTCCCACCCATCTCATAATGATACCGTTCTTATGTGTGCCACAAAATCATAAATCATACATTATTGAATAACACATGTAATAAAAATGGGAATCTTAAACATCATGACATCATAAAACAATTCATATAAGATAAAGGAATTCATAAAAATATTTCCATCACAACATAATCAAGTAAATGTAATAATAGGGATAGAAACAGAGCCCTATATTATCTTAGATGGAAAATTTTTTTGATAAAACACTTGAACTCCATTCTTGAGGAAATTATCCTTTCTACTTCAAAAACATTTTACTTTCTTAAGATGTCATACTATTTTAAACTAAAAGAAGTTGATTAAAAATAAACTTGAAAACTTGTAAAGAATGCTTCTTGGAAATAATTTTCTAAAAATCCATTCAATCCTTATAAGTTAAAAATAACATTCTTCTCATACTTTTTTCAGAAAAGTCAAAAAGTACCTCGTACGAAAAACGACAAAAGATTTCTTTCATATCTTTTACAAAAAACTAACCGAAGGGTAAAATTGGATTTAAACAATTGTAGGTGGATGGAAATAATATTACATATTGAGGAAACATGGATGTGGATGATAAAATACACCCTAGTAAAATCCGAAGTATAAACAATCTCGGATAAAAATGAGATTGTGATATTTCCCTTACCTTAGGTCTAATTTGCTTCGTAAGTGTCTGAACCTCCTGTATAATGATATAAATATTGTTATTGAATTATTCCAGAATCATAATTATTTTTATTATATCATATATGGTCATATTCTTAGCTTCTTATTATTAATATTTCATTACTACTTGTTATTTGGGTGTTTCTTACTTTTTGTTCTTATGCGTGTTTTGTCGAATAAATTCTTATTCTTCTCTTTAGGTTATAGATACCTCATTTCCAGAATCGTATTAGTGTAATATATATAATTTTCATTCATTCAATTCATTTATATAATAATTATGCAATGAAGATCATGTAGAACGAGTCGCATCACATCGTGGAGACGGTATTCCGTACGTACGCACGAGTGATGATATCATTCCTATGACCGTGGAATTGTATTGGAGTGTATGTATACTATTTCAAAATCAATATCACTTTATAATAGTCATATATATTCATTATTTACACCATTATACCTATCCACGTATGGTGGTGGTGGAAAATAGATTACACCACGGCGTGGAGACGGTATTCCGTACGTACGCACGCGCGGTGATTTATTTTTCCGTAGGATGGATAGATGGTTAAATAGGGTTGTTTCATAATAATAATAACATATAAGTATATTATTGATACTGATGTTATTACTTCATAATGAAAAAACTAAAGAAGAATAAGTGGAATAAGAAATAAAGATGAAAGAATCGGTAACGAAAATTACCTCTTCTTTGAAGCGCCTCTTTGAGACCTCCTCTTAGGGCACTAAAATTGGTCTTTGAGGAAGACCAGAACCTCTAGGATGTTTCTAGGGAAGTGGAGAAGAGAATTTGGCAGAGGTTGGCCGAGATTGAAGGCTCAAAGTGGTGTGAGGAAGAGAGGGAGGAGGTGCCCTTTTATAAGGGAGGAGAGGGGCACCTTTGGAATAACTAAAACTATTATTTTATTATAAAGTCAAATTCGGTTTTAAATAGCTCCAGATTAATTTATTTCGAGGATAAGGTGGGGATGGGTCGAAAACCTTTCATCCAATAGAATTTAGACAAGTTGAGGTTCATATTTTAACCTTATCATGTAGATTTAACATTAAGTTAAATAATTTTACTTTTACAGTGTCTTCTTGTGTTCTTATACTGTAAGGTTAATAAACATACAATAAGCAGACAAACGAACCCCAAGTTGTTTATTATTAATATATATAACCTTATCTAAGTCATTTGGCCAAAACTTAGATTTTTAGGTATAAAATAACAATTACAAATATAATATTTGTTTTAAAAACTATTTTATGTCAATTTTGACACTATTTAGTAATTGATTTTTGTGAAAATCATAACAGAATGATTAGTTCTAAAAAAGTTAATTAAATCAATACTAACATGTCATATTAATCTAGAAAATTAATTTAATTCATAAAAAGTGTGAAATTGCATTTATTTTGGTGTTTATAACATCAATTGTGTCAATATTTCATTAATAAGATAATTACTGCATCATAATTGTGTCATAAATAAATTAAATTATTTAATGACTATAAATTACAAATAAATTACCATTATGTAGGAACACTTTTTATCTTTCTATGGACTATTTATAGTCTAATTTAGCTTATGTATAACCCTATATTAAAAATTATTTACTTATTAAACATTGATTTTAACTATTTTAACCCTTCTTTAAATAAATTAATAATAAATGTCCTAATCTAATCCAAGTTGGCCTAAATGGTCATATTTTATTTCTAAGGTTGTTTTTGGTCGAGTTATACTTATCCAATAGAATTAGGACATGTGTTAGGGTAATAATAATATCATTTTTACCCATAATTACCCTATTTACTTTTAACCGTGGTAAAAAAAAGTAAAAAGTTACTATTCACCAAAATTTATTTTCAGCTCATTGGACCACATTTTACTTACTGACATCAACCGTGTCTCTCGGAGTTTTGAAATTACACTCACAAAAGCGGTAAAATTAAGTTTTATGAAAAATTCATTTTTCTTAACTACCACTTAGTGGTTTCGCTGTTCATCAAAAAAATGAAAGTTTCCAGAAAAATACCAAAAATTAGGCCTAAGGTATCTTTGATATTATGAACTCAAAAATGATGTGTATTTTACCAAATTCAAAACATATCAGTTGCATTAATTAATTTAAAAATTAATTCCCGTTGTCAAAACAAATAGCGTGTTCTTAAGAGATAATAACTATCAAAAGATTGACACTTGTTTATTTTTGGTTTAAATGTGAAATTACATCCAATTTACAACATTGTATTAAATTGTAAAAATATATTATAAATATACTTTAAAAACACTAAAATTAATAATTTATCACTATTAATTATTTCAATTAAAAAGGTTTTTTTAATTAAAATTTAGTAATTTTCACTATTCATCAGAAAATGAAAGTTATCCGAAAAGTACCAAAATTTCACCCTAAGCTAATTTCGATATTACGAATCCAAAAATTAATTCCATTTTGAAAAATAAAATTTACAAAATTTCAAAAAGTGGTTTTTACTATTCATAACGGCTAGTTTTAATAATATTTTTATAGCATATTGTTGTTTAGTGAAACTCGTTATTTCATACTACACACACTATCGAGGAAGGTCGCGATTGCGTGTAATGCAAGGAAAGTCAAGGATGTGTGTTGTGCAATATCCTTTTGGTGTAGCGTACAACACAAGACATTAATGAAATTAAAAATAATATTTTTCATAAAATCTCGGGCTGTTACATTCTACCCCCCTTAAAATGAATTTCGCCCTCGAAATTCGTCGGGGATATAAATGGTTTACTATTCGAAAGTTTCATTAATAGAAACCCACATCGTAAAAAGGAATACCAAAAACAATCTTTAAAAACTAAAGTATGAAACGTAACGGTTACTCAAATAAACTAATCACTGGGTTTCCACATAGGTGAAAATATGGATTTGGAAGAGAAATCTAACCATCATGTTCTGATGGAGAGTGGTAGAGAACATGTCTATGCAAAAGCTAGCAATCACAAAGCCATAAATTTGTGATGATCTAAGGTACCATCTGATTTATCAGATATAAGAGCACTAGGGAAACATTTTTGGATTTCAAGATCATTTCCCTAAAGTTGATGAAATTGGAATTAGAAGAAATACTTTCATGATTTTGGAATAGTCTCACCGTTTGTCGTTATTTGGACAATTTCCACTTCATCTCTTAAAGAAATGAAGTTGAATTTGTCATTCGTGATGTGTTAGCAGATCATTTGATAGAATGATGGGTCATTCAATCTATCTCAAAGAAAAGGTTAGAAAAGTTATCAAAAAATACATAAGTCCATCTATAGTGAGATTAATCATATATGGTTCCGAAAATGGACTTATACTTCATATATCATACTGCTGAATATAATAAAACTAGTTTCTACTAAACAGGGACTTCCTGTAGGCCAGTGGTAGGTGATAAAGGCCAGTCGCACTTCGGTTGTGGGTTCGATTCCCACAGCCTTGTCCAACACGATGGGTTGTTGCCCGTCCTGCAGGTTTTCCTTTTTCTAAAGCTATATTACTATAACATCCCATCAAAAATATCAAAAATGTTTTATCCTTAAACAATACTAACTTATGTCTAACATAAACCATTCCAATCTTTAGGATTATCTAAAATACTTCGGTCCAAGCTCATAGAATAAAGAAAATTATCACATGAATGCCATCATTTATCCCCCATATAATATATATCTTATTGGTCAAATTACAAATATGTGAATACCTTAATCATGTATTCTCTTGAAGAATGAATATCCCTTTAACCTTAATGCAGTTAAAAGTTAAAACATTCCACATACTAAAATACTCAAAATTCTATATCCTCAAACCATGATATCACTTAGTCCTTATATCAATCATGAGCTCATGAATACTATCAAACATCTCATTATCTTCTTATCCCTTCATTATGTGCATACCATCTTTTACCAAAAATGTCTCAATCACTTTTCATGGTTACCGATACCATAAAATTATTGAAAACCACAATAGACCAAAATATAAATATTCCAATATTTCACGATACTATATACAACATTATTTTGGAATCCCATTACATAAACACTTAATCATTCCACCACATTGTTCTCATATTCAACATCACCAATAGTGATCGCATGTGACTACCCTTTGTCCTTTGACTTAAGTGCTTGATCATGTCGATCATCACTAACCCTTGGATTAGGGCATTTATTAGCATAATGCCCCATTTCCTTGCACTTGAAGCATTGAAGTGCAGTAGGATCATTCTGTGTATCTCTTCTTTTGTTTGCATCATTAAGCATCTTCTTCCCATCATTGCAGCATTCAAATGGCCTATGACCTTCCTTTCCACATTTTAAACATTTACTTGTCCCTTTAAGACAATCTCCACCATGCTTCTTTCCACACTTTGAGCATAAGGAAACATTCATCTTATTTTCACCATTATTCTGACATTTCTCCTTGAACTCCATCTTTCGTTTCTTGTCAAAACTATGATATGGATAAGTAACACCAACTTCCATTTCTACCTTGATAGCACAACGCACAATTTCTTCATATCTACTGAAGTCTCTTATAGCTAATGCCCTTCGAAGATTTGGTTTTAAGCCACTGAAGAATCGATCAACTTTACTTTTAGGTTGGGTGATAAATCCAGATGCATACCTTGCAAGCCTTGTAAAATTCGCTTCGTATATACCAACAGATTCATCATCCTCATTCTTTAGTTCAAGAAACTCCTTCTCCATCTTTGTTCGAAGAATACGAGGGAAGTACTTATTGAAAAATATGTTCTTGAACTCATCCCATTCCAAGGACTCAATTTCATCTCTTTGCCTCGTATTCTTTCTAAGATTCCACCATTGATCAGCTTCACCTTCCAAACGATATACTGCTAAGATGACTTTATCATGTTCATAACATTGAAGAACTGAAAATATCTTTTCAGTAGTATTGATCCATTGTTCAGCAAGAAGTGGATCACAAGACCCACTGAAAGAAGGTGGACATTGCCTCATGAAGGACTCAATAGAATATTGTTCCCTTCTCTGCTCATTTGGAAGTCCAGAATGATTCATAGATTGTGTAAGTATATCAATAAGATTTTTCACTCCATCTCCCATAACATTTGTTTGTTCAGGAGGACAATCATTGCATTGATCAACACGGTTCCTTCGGGTTCCAACCATCGTCTAAAACCCAAAAATAATAGTGTGAGAGGCAAAAATCATGCTAGGGAAAACAACATAATAAAGGGGGAGTATCTTCAATATCTAACATCTTAGGTTAAATTCTATGATCGTTACCGTAGTTCTAGGACTGTATCCTATACGTATACTTATCCTTAGGGACATCCCTAGACATACCTTAGAAATATCTCTAGGTATCTCACTAACGTTTTCGCATCCTAGTTTCCAAAGGTTGACTAAAGCTTTCCTCTGATACCAACTATAGAGACCCGAATCTTAACGAACATAGACATTACATTACTTTTGCAGAGTTCTTAGTACATATCAAAAACACACACACAAGGACCGTAATAGTTTATTGTCTTTGGAAACTCGGAATATAATCTTCTAATCGTGGTGAAAGATCTTCAACATCTCCCATAAAGATCTTTTTTTTAACCTAAATCCTTTATTTATGTCCAGGGGAAAAGAAAACATAAATGGGTGAGCTCAAACGCTTAGTAAGGGTAAACAAAATAAATAGCAATCACGTCATATTCATAAGAACATATCTTTTGGAAATATTAACCTGCAAAAGAGATCATAATTTCATAACATGGGATAAATCATAGTAGTGAAATGTAATCCCAATAATCTTACCTTAAAACATGAAACTTTGTCTCATACACACATAATCATAGAGAATCATTTCTTATTAGTCAAGACTCATTGCCAAGACTATCTTAGTGGACAAAGTCCCTTTCTGAAACGAGTTCACTCCTCGTTTCAGTCCTGTTTCACTAAACCGGTATAACCTACCATTCCAGCCATGTCTATCTCATGAGATATAAAATCTTTACCCAATTCATTGGAGGGATATATAGGTCCCACCCATCTCATAATGATACCGTTATTATGTGTGCCACAAAATCATAAATCATACATCATTTCATAACCCATGTAATAAAAATGGGAATCTTAAACATCATGACATCATAAAACAATTTATATAAGATAAAGGAATTCATAAAAATATTTCCATCACAATATAATCAAGTAAATGTAATAATAGGGATAGATATAGAGCCCTATATTATCTTAGATGTAAAATAATTTTGATAAAACACTTGAACTCCATTTTTGAGGAAAATATCCTTTCTACTTCAAAAACATTTTCATTTCTTAACATGTCATACAATTTTAAACTAAAAGCAGTTGATTAAAAATAAACTTGAAAACTTGTAAAGAAATATTCTTGGAAATAATTTTTTAAAAATCCATTCATGCCTTATAAGTTAAAAAAACATTCTTCTCATACTTTTGTCAGAAAAGTCAAAAAGTACCTCGTACGAAAAACGACATAAGATTCCTTTCATATCTTTTACTAAAAACTCACCGAAGGGTAAAATTGGATTTAAACAATTGTAGGTGGATGGAAATAATATTACATATTGAGGAAACATGTATGTGAATGATAAAATACACCCCAGTAAAATCCGAAGTATAAACAATCTCGGATAAAAATGAGATTGTGATATTTCCCTTACCTTAGGTCCGATTTGATTCGTAAGTGTCCGAACCTCCTGTATAATGATTTAAATAATGTTATTGACTTTTTCCAGAATCATACTTATTGTTATGATATCATATATGGTCATATTCTTAGCTTCTTATTAGTAATATTTCATTACTACTTGTTATTTGGGTGTTTATTACTTTTTGTTCTTATGCGTGTTTTGTCGAATAAATTCTTATTCTTCTCTTTAGGTTATAGATACCTCATTTACAAAACGGTATTAGTGTAATATATATCATTTTCATTAATTCAATTCATTTATATAATCATTATTCAATGAAGATCATGTAGAACGAGTCGCATCACATCGTGGAGACGGTATTCCGTACGTACGCACGAGTGATGATATCGTTCCTATGATCGTGGAATTGTATTGGAGTGTATGTATACTATTTAAGAATCCAAATCACTTTATAATAGTCATATATAGTCATTATTTACACCATTATACCCATCCAAGTACGGTGGTGGTGGAAAATAGATTACACCACGACGTGGAGAGGGTATTCCATACGTATGCACGCGCGGTGATTTCTTTTTCCGCAGGATGGATTGATGGTGAAATAGGGTTGTTTCATACTTATAATAACATATCAGTATATGATTGATACTGATGTTATTACTTCATAATGAAACAACTAAAGAAGAATAAGTGTAAGAAGAAATAAAGATGAATGAATCGGTAACGGAAATTACCTCTTCTTTGAAGCGCCTCTTTGAGACCTCCTCTTAGGGCACTAAAATTGGACTTTGAGGAATACCAGAACCTCTAGGATGTTTCTAGGGAAGTGGAGAAGAGAATTTTTCAGAGGTTGGCCGAGCAAGAATGCTCAAAGTGGTGTGAGGAATAGAGGGAGGAGGTGCCCTTTTATAAGGGAGGAGAGGGGCAGCTTTGGAATAACTAAAACTATTATTTTATTATAAAGTCAAATTCGGTTTTATATAGCTCCAAATTTATTTATTTCGAGGATAAGGTGGGGATTGGTCTAAATCCTCTCATCCAATAGAATTTAGTCAAGTTTATGTTCCTATTTTAACCTTATCATGTAGATTTAACATTAAGTTAAATAATTTTACTTTTACTGTGTCTTCTTGTGTTCTTATACTATAAGGTTAATAAACATACTATAAGCAGCCCAACGAACCCCAAGTTGTTTATTATTAATATATATAACCGTATCTAAGTCATTTGGCCTAAAATTATATTTTTAGAAATAAAATAACAATTACTAAGTAATATTTGTTTTAAAAACTATTTTATGTCAATTTTGACACTATTTAGTAATTAATTTTTTTGAAACTCATAACAGAATGATTAGTTCGAAAAAAGTTAATTAAATCAATACTAAAATGTCATATTAATCTAGAAAATTAGTTTAATTCCTAAAAAGTGTTAAATTACATTTATTTTGGTGTTTATAACATCAATTATGTCAATATTTCATTAATAAGATAATTACTGCATCATCTTTGTGTCATATATAAATTAAATTATTTAATGTCTAAAAATTACAATTAAAATAAAATTATTTAGTTAATCTTCTTATCTTTCTAATGACTACTTATAGTCTAATTTATCTTATGTATAACCCTATATTAAAAATGATTTACTTATTAAACATTGATTTTAACTATTTTAACCCTTCTTTAAATAAATTAATAATAAATGTCCAAATCTAATCCAAGTGGGCCTAAATGGTCATATTTTATTCCTAAGGTTTTTTTTTGGTCGTGTTACACTTATCCAATAGAATTAGGACATGTGTTAGGGTAATAATAATATCATTTTTACCCTTAATTACCCTATTTACTTTTAACCGTGGTAAAAAAAAGTAAAAAGTTACTATTCACCAAAAATTATTTTCATCTCATTGAACCACATTTTACTTACTAATATCAACCATGTCTCTCGGAGTTTTGAAATTCCACTCAAAAAAGCAATAAAATTCAATTTTATGAAAAATTCATTTTTCTTAACTACCACTTAGTGGTTTCACTGTTCATCAAAAAATAAAAGTTTCTAGAAAAATACCAAAAATTAGGCCTAAGCTATATTTGATATTATGAAATCAAAAATGATTTCTATTTTACCAAATTCAAAACATATCAGTTTCATTAAGTAATTTTAAAATTAATTCCCGTCGTCAAAACAAATAGCATGTTCTTAAGAGATAATAACTATCAAAAGGTTGACACTTGTTTATGTCTGGTTTAAATGTGAAATTACATCCATTGAACAACATTGTATTAAATTGTAAAAATATATTCTAAATATACTTTAAAACCACTCAAATTAATAATTTATCACTATTAATTATTTCTATTAAAAAGGTTGTTTTTAATTA
Organism: Viscum album; assembly: GCA_963277665.1. Classification (NCBI taxonomy): domain Eukaryota; kingdom Viridiplantae; phylum Streptophyta; class Magnoliopsida; order Santalales; family Viscaceae; genus Viscum; species Viscum album. The sequence goes on along the minus strand of OY728119.1, from coordinate 212,353,362 downwards.
AAATTTAGTAATTTTCACTATTCATCAAAAAATGAATGTTATCCGAAAAGTACCAAAATTTCACCCTAATCAAATTTCGATATTACGAATCCAAAAATGAATTCCATTTTGAAAAATAAAATTTACAAAATTTCAAAAAAGTGGTTATTACTATTAATAACGGCTAGTTTTAATAATATTTTAATAGCATATTGTTGTTTAGTGAAACTCGTTATTGCGTACTACACACGCTATCGAGGAAGGTTGCGATTGCGTGTAATGAAAGGCAAGTCAAGGATGCGTGTTGTGCAAGATCCTTTTGGTGTAGTGTACAACACAAGACATTAATGAAATTAAAAAGAATATTTTTCATAAAATCTCGGGCTGTTACATTCTACCCTATTAAAATGAATTTCGCCCTCGAAATTTTTCGGGGTTATAAATGGTTTACTATTTGAAGGTTTCTTTAATAGAAACCCACATTGTAAAAAGGAATACCAAAACCAATCTTTAAAAACAAAAGTATGAAATGTAACGGTTACCCAAATAAACTAATCACTGGGTTTCCACATAGGTGAAAATATGGATTTGGAAGAGAAATCTAACCATCATGTTCTGATGGAGAGTGGTAGAGAACATGGCTATGGAAAAGCTAGCAATCACAAAGCCATAAATTTGTGACGATCTAAGGTACCATCTGATTCATCAGATATAAGAGCACTAGGACAACATTTTTGGTTTTCAAGATCATTTCCCTAAAGTTGATGAAATTGGAATTAGAAGAAATACTTTCATGATTTTGGTATAGTCTCACCATTTGTCGTTCTTTGGACAATTTCCACTTCATCTCTTAATGAAATTAAGTTGAATTTGTCATTCATGATGTGTTAGCAGATCATGTGATAGAATGATGGCTCATTCAATTTGTCTCAAACAAAAGGTTAGAAAAGTTATCAAAAAATACATAAGTCCATCTATAGTGAGATTAATCATATATGGTTCCTAAAACGGACTTATACTTCATATATCATACTGTTTAATATAATAAAACTAGTTTCTTCTAAACAGGGACTTCCTGTAGGCCAGTGGTAGGCGATAAAGGCCAGTCGCACTTCAGTTGTGGGTTCGATTCCCACAGCCTTGTCCGACGCGATGGGCTATCGCCCGTCCTGCAAGTTGTCCTTTTTCTAAATCTATATTACTATAACATCCCACCAACAATATCAAAAAAGTTTTATCCTTAAACAATACTATCTTATGTCAAACATAATCCATTCCAATCATTAGGCTTATCTAAAATACTTCGGTCCAAGCTCATAGTATAAAGAAAATGATCACGTGAATGCCATCATTTATCCCCCATATAATATATATCTTGTTGGTCAAAATACAAATATGTGATTACCTTAATCATGTATTCTCTTGAAGAATGAATATCCATTGAACCTTAGTGAAAACATGAATGCAGTTAAAAGTTAACACTTTCCACACACTAAAATCCTCAAAATTATATATCCTCAAACCTTGATATCACTTAGTCCTTATATCAATCATGAGCTCATGAATACTATCAAACATCTCATTATTTTTTTTATCCCTTCATTATGTGCATATCATCTGTTTACCAAAAATGTCTCAATCACTTTTTATGGTTACCGGTACCATAAAATTATTGAAAACCACAATAGACCAAAACATAAATATTCCAATATTCCACGATACTATATAAAACATTATTTTGGAATCCCAATACATAAACACTTAATCATTCCTCCACATCGTTGTCATATTCAACATCACCAATATTGATTGCATGTGACTTCCCTTTGTCCTTTTACTTAAGTGGTTGCTCATGTCGATCATCACTAACCCTTGGATTAGGGCATTTATTAGCATAATGCCCCATTTCCTTTCACTTGAATCATTGAAGAGCAGTAGGTTCATTCTGTGTATCCCTTCCTTTGTTTGCATCATTAAGAATCTTCTTCCCATCATTGGGGAATTCAAATGCCCTATGACCTTCCTTTCCACATTTGAAACATTTACTTGTCCCTTTAAGACAATCTCCACCATGCTTCTTTCCACACTTTGAGCATAAGGAAACATTCATCTTCTTTTCACCATTATTCTGAGATTTCTCCTTGAACTCCATCTTTCGTTTCTTGTCAAAACTATGAGACGGAAAAGTAACACCAACTTCCATTTCTAACTTGATATCACAACTCACAATTTCTTCATAGCTACTGAAGACTCTTATAGCTAATTCCCTTCGAAGATTTGGTTTTAAACCACTGAAGAATCGATCAACTTTACTTTCAGGTTGGATGATAAATCCAGATGCATACCTTGAAAGCCATGTAAAATTCGCTTCGTATATACCAACAGATTCATCATCCTTTTTCTTTAGTTCAAGAAACTCATTCTCCATCTTTGTTCGAAGAATAAGAGGGAAGTACTTATTGAAAAATAAGTTCTTGAACTCATCCCATTCCATGGACTCAATTTCATATATTTGCCTCATATTCTTGATAAGATTCCACCATTGATCAGCTTCACCTTCCAAACGATATACTGCTAAGATGACTTTATCATGTTCAGAACATTGAAGAACTGAAAATATCTTTTCAGTAGTATTGATCCAATGTTCAGCAACAGGTGGATCAAAAGACCCACTAAAAGAAGGTGGGCATTGCCTCATGAAAGACTAAATAGAATATTGTTCCCTTCTCTGCTCATTTGGAAGTCCAGAATGATTCATAGATTGTGTAAGTATATCAATAATATTTTTCACTCCATCTCCCATAACATTTGTTTGTTCAGGAGGAGAATCATTTCATTTTCCATTGCATTGATCAACACGGTTCCTTCGGGATCCAGCCATCATCTAAAACCCAAAAAGAATAGTGTGAGAGGAAAAAATCATGCTAGGGAAAAAAAATAATAAAGGGGGAGTATCATCAATATCTAACATCTTAGGATAAATTCTATGATCGTTACCGTAGTTCTAGGACTATATCTTATACGTATACTTATCCTTAGGGAAATCCCTAGACATACCTTAGAAATATCTCTAGGGATCTCACTAACGTTTTCGCATCCTAGTTTAAATGGTTGACTAAACCTTTCCTCTGATACCAACTGTAGAGACCCGAAGCTTAACGTACATAGACATTACATTACTTTTTCGAAATACGTAGTACATAACAAAATCACACACACAAGGACCGTAATAGTTTAGTGTCTTTGGAAACTCAGAATATAATCTTCTAATCATGGTAAATGATCTTCAACATCTCCCATAAAGATCTTCTTTTTTTTAAACCTAAATCCTTTCTTTATGTCCTGGGGAAAAGAAAACATAAAAGGGTGAGCTCAAATGCTCAGTAAGGGTAAACAAAAGAAATATCAATCATGTCATATTCATAAGAACATATCTTTTGGAAATCTTAACCTACAAAAGAGATCATAATTTCATAACATGGGATAAATCATAGTAGTGAAATGTAATCCTAATAATCATAACTAAAAACATGAACATTTTTGGCATACACACATAATCATAGAGAATCATTTATTATTAGTCAAGACTCATTGCCAAAACTATCTTAGTGGACAATGTCCCTTTCTGAACCGAGTTCACTCCTCGTTTCAGTCCTGTTTCACTGAACCGGTATAACCTACCATTCCAGCCATGTCTATCTCATGAGATATAAAATATTTACCCAATGCATTGGAGGGAGATATAGGTCCCACCCATCTCATAATGATACCATTATTATGTGTCCAAAAAAATCATAAATCATACATTATTGCATAACCCATGTAATAAAAATGGGAATCTTAAACATCATGACATCATAAAAGAATTCATATAAGATAAAAGAATTCATAAAAATATATCCATCACAAAATAATCAAGTAAATGTAATAATAGGGATAGAAACAGATCCCTATATTATCTTAGATGGAAAATAATTTTGATAAAACACTTGAACTCCATTCTTGAGGAAAATATCCTTTCTACTTCAAAAACATTTTCCTTTCTTAACATGTCATACAATTTTAAACTAAAATAAGTTGATTAAAAATAAAATTGAAAACTTGAAAAGAAAGCTTCTTGGAAATAATTTTTTTAAAATCCATTCATGCCTTATAAGTTAAAAAAACATTCATCTCGTACTTTTGTCGGAAAAGTCAAAAAGTACCTCGTACGAAAAACAACAAAAGATTCCTTTCATATCATTTACTAAAAAATCAACGAAGGGTAAAATTGGATTTAAACAATTGTAGGTGGATGGAAATAACATTACATATTGAGGAAATATGGATGTGGATGATAAAATACACCCCAGTAAAATCTGAATTATAAACAATCTCGGATAAAAATGAGATTGTGATATTTCACTTACCTTAGGTCAGATTTGCTTCGTAAGTGTCCGACCCTCATGTATAATGATTTAAATATTTTTATTGACTTATTCCAGAATCATACTTATTGTTATGATATCATATATGGTCTTATTCTTAGATTCTTATTAGTAATATTTCATTACTACTTGTTATTTGGGTGTTTATTACTTTTTGTTTTTATCCGTGTTTTGTCGAATAAATTATTATTCTTCTCTTTAGATTATAGATACATCATTTACAGAATGGTATTAGTGTAATATATATCATTTTAATTCATTAAATTCATTTATATAATCATTATGCAATGAAGATCATGTAGAACGAGTCGAATCACATCGTGGAGACGGTATTCTGTACGTACGCACGAGTGATGATATCGTTCCTATGATCGTGGAATTGTATTGGAGTGTATGTATACTATTTAAGAATCAATATCACTTTATAATAGTCATATATAGTCATTATGTACACCATTATACCCATCCAAGTAAGGTGGTGCTGGAAAATATATTACACCATGGCGTGGAGATGGTATTCCGTACATATGCACGCACGGTGATATATTTTTCCGTAGGATGGATAGATGGTGAAATAGGGTTTTTTCATACTTATAATAACATATAAGTATATTATTGATACTGATGATATTACTTCATAATGAAACAACTAAAGAAGAAGAAGTGGAAGAAGAAATAAAGATGAAAGAATCGTTAACGGAAATTACCTCTTCTTTGAAGCGCCTCTTTGAGACCTTCTCTTAGGGCACTAAAATTGGTCTTTGAGGAAGACCAGAACCTCTAGGATGTTTCTAGGGAAGTTTAGAAGAGAATTTGGCAGAGTTTGACCAAGCTTGAAGGCTCAATGTGGTGTGAGGAAGAGAGGGAGGAGGTGCCCTTTTATAAGGGAGGAGAGGGGCACCTTTGGAATAACTAAAACTATTATTTTATTATAAAGTCAAATTCGGTTTTAAATAGCTCCAAATTGATTTATTTCGAGGCTAAGGTGGGTATTGGTCTAAATCCTCTCATATAAAAGAATTTATACAAGTTTAGGTTCATATTGTAACCTTATCATTTAGATTTAACATTAAGTTAAATAATTTTACTTTTACCGTGTCTTCTTGTGTTCTTATACTATAAGGTTAATAAACTTACTATAAGCAGACAAACGAACCCCAAGTTGTTTATTATTTATATATATAACCTTATCTAAGTCATTTGGCTGAACCTTCGATTTTTATGAATAAAATAACAATTATTAATATAATATTTGTTTTAAAAACTATTTTATGTCAATTTTGACACTATTTAGTAATTAATTTTTGTGAAAATCATAACAGAATGATTAGTTAGAAAACAGGTAATTAAATCAATACTAACATGTCATACTAATCTAGAAAATTAGTGGAATTCATAAAAGGTGTCAAATTACATTTATTTTGGTGTTTATAACATCAATTATGTCAATATTTCACTAATAAGATAATTACTACATCATCTTTGTGTCATAAATAAATTAAATTATTTAATGTCTAAAAATTACAAATAAAATACCATTATGTATGGAATCGTTTTAGCTTTATAAGGACTATTTATAGTCTAATTTATCTTATGTATAACCCTATATTAAAAATGATTTACTTATTAAACATTGATTTTAACTAGTTTATCCCTTCTTTAAATAAATTAATAATAAATGTCCTAATCTAATCCAAGTGGGCCTAAATGGTCATATTTTATTCCTAAGGTTGTTTTTGGTCGTGTTACACTTATCCAATAGAATTAGGACATGTGTTAGGGTAATAATAATATCATTTTTACCCTTAATTACCCTATTTACTTTTAACCGTGGTAAAAAAAAGTAAAAAGTTACTATTCACCAAAATTTATTTTCATCTCATTGAGCCACATTTTACTTACTGACATCAACCATGTCTCTCGGATTTTTCAAATTCCACTCACAGAAGCGGTAAAATTATGTTTTATTAAAAAATAATTTTTCATAACTACCACTTAGTGGTTTCACTGTTCATCAAAAAATGAAAGTTTTTAGAAAAATACCAAAAATTAGGCCTAAGGTATCTTTGATATTATGAACTCAAAAATGATGTCTATTTTACCAAATTAAAAACATATCAGTTGCATTAATTAATTTAAAAATTAATTCTCGTTGTCAAAACAAATAGCGTGTTCTTAAGAGATAATAACTATCAATAGATTGACACTTGTTTATGTCTGGTTTAAATGTGAAATTAAATCCAATGAACAACATTGTATTAAATTGTAAAAATATATTCTAAATTTAATTTAAAACCACTCAAATTAATAATTTATCACTATTAATTATTTCGATTAAAAAGGTTGTTTTTAATTAAAATTTAGTAATTTTCACTATTCATCAGAAAATGAAAGTTATCCGAAAAGTACCAAAATTTCACCCTAAACTAATTTCGATATTACGAATCCAAAAATGAATTCCATTTTGAAAAATAAAATTTATAAAATTTCAAAAAGTGGTTATTACTATTCATAACGGATAGTTTTGATAATATTTTAAAAGCATATTGTTGTTTAGTGAAACTCGTTATTGCGTACTACACACGCTATCGAGGAAGGTCGTGATTGCGTGTAATGCAAGGAAAGTCAAGGATGCGTGTTGTGCAAGATCCTTTTGGTGTAGCGTACAACACAAGACATTAATGAAATTAAAAAAAAAATTCATAAAATCTTGGGCTGTTACACTTTTTATGTCCGATGTGCATGACTTTAAACTGCCCACAAAAGACAAGGGAACTCTGAAAAAAATTCAATTTCCCAGATCACTAAACATATACTTTTTATGAATTAGGTTATATTGAGAAATAAAAAGATTCAATGATTTTAGGGTTATTTTTATAATCCTATAAAAAAATCAAACTATGCTTACTAAGCCCATTGGTTTAGGTAAAAATTTAAAGCAGGTATCAAAAGAAGGAATGCACAAATGATTGAAGATGAAATTGTTTTTCATTGATGCACAAGAGTTAGAAGGACATCCATATATTTTAGTCTCTTATCTTTTTTAAGAATTACAAGTGGCTTTCAATATAACTCTTCATTTGATTTACGTAATCCCGAGCTTCATCAGCAGCCACCCGGAATTCATTCATTCAACTGGATATAATAAGAGATGCAATGATATCAGCTATTCTTGGAACAATTTTAAAAGAATGTTCTTGAGTGCGGTTTGAGAAAACTTTAGGCTGATCAAATAGTGACTCTGCTTCTGTCCAAGAGTCTCGGAAGATGGATACATGGATTTGAGAATGGAGCATTGGAAGTAAAGAGCCATTTGGAGAGAATACTTTTTTTAGATATTGTATCTAAAGTCATGATAGTATTTTCTCCATCAAATGGAAGTGGAAAACATATCATCCCATGGTTTTCCATTTTAATATATGCAAGGTAATGGAATGAAGGAAAAATTTAATGTTCACACCATTTTTGATGCTCTTAATGCACAACATAGCCAAAATAGAGTAGTAATAGTGTGCCTGCATCTCGGGCATATAATACATTGTCTCTCTAATTTTGACGTCTTACAGATGACCATGCCCATATAGAGAGAAGTATATTCTCTATGGAAAATTACGATGATACTTCTTCAAGTACGTGGCCAAATCTAGAAGAGTGTTGTCGTAGATATCAAAATAGTCCTGGCCAATGATGTTCATTAGGTCATCAATCTGCTTGGTAGCCAGCACATCATCCATTCCAATTATTCTAGGAGACATTTAATCTACACAAAGGTCGAATAATTAACTCTTAAGTTATTTTATGTTTCATACAATTTGTGAAGAAAACTGAAAAAATGGCTAAGGCATTAAGGTGCGCAAGTCCAAATTTGGTAGGCAAGAATAGTTGTGTCACACAAGTTTTTGGCGCGCGGTATCACCATGCATGTCCAAATACCAATACAGAAACGTGACACAAAGAACCAGCGAAAAACAAGACACTTTCATGATGAAGTAAACATGCTTGGAGAGAGCTCAAAAGTTTTAAATCTAATTGCTTTGCGTGAGAATGACCGCATATATATTCTCAAGGCAGCTACCCTGTGCACCAAAGCCTGCGGGGCTCACACTTGCGCGACGCCATCTACGAGCCCAAAACTTGTGTGCCGCCCTTCCTTGGTTTTCTTCATTACCTTAGAGGCACATCTTCATTCCTTTCGGATCCAACTCTAAGGGGGGACTTTTGTTGACGCTTCTTTCCGTCACAGAGTCTAAAGAACTGAAAAAGGAAAATAACTTAACAAAAAGTTATTTATCCTTTGAAGAAACATAAAAAATTTGCAAAGGCATGAACGAAGACTTGCTTCAGCATGGGCCACGAAAGTTCCAAGACTGTCGCACAAGGTACCTATGCGCCACATATTAGGGGCGCAGGTGACATGTTCACCCTATTTGATTTTTTCTCACGGTCTTTAGTATCCTATAAATACCCCTTGTGGGCCCCCCATTTCGGAGGAGGAAAAATCCAGAAACTCAAATTTCAGCTCTCGATGACCTAGTCTCTTCTTAAATTCTTCCGAATACTTCTTAGGTAATATTATACCTAGAATGGAAGATCTAAAGAGGGGGAATAAGGATTAAGTGTTGAAATTCATCAACACCTACGCGCCTAAGTGGCCAGCCCTAAAGGAAAATTACTACACTTGCACGCCACCTTATCCCTTCAACAGAACCTGCACGCCACTCATTTAAAGGACTTTAGGGATAATAAAAAGGGATTGAGCTAGGTCTCGCCCAAGTATTTCCTTAAGGGTTGACCGTTTTGAAAGTACCCATGTGTCGCGCAAGTATAATTGTGCGACCAGGACTAGTGCGCCCACACAGGACTTGCACGCCTCTCTCTTTTTGGGTGACCCTCTTACCTATTCACTTATTTTATTCAAATCCACCTCTCCACTTCAATATTTAACCTTCAGAACCATCTTAAAAAACATTTATATCATGGTTCCTATGTTGGTTTCTTTATCTGAAAGGAATTTTGTGGAACATCTCTCAAAACCTACTGATTCACATATATTCATGTCTCTAAGGTAATATATTTCATTCATTCAACCTCATCCATTAAGATGATATGTTCCCTAACCTTGGCCTCCTATTCAAGAATAAGCAACAGTCATAATTTCTCTAATTTGGGCATCTTCATAAGGAGTAATCCACACTCATATATTCCATTAAATTGGGCCTCCATCTTAGGAATAAGTACAAAGTCTCAAGTCTCCTTAATATATGGGCATCCTCTTTATGAGTAAGCCCCATGTCCCCTATCCTGGGCCTCATTTTCTGTAATAAGCTCCAGTCATAATTTCCCTAATATGGGAATCTTCCTTATGAGTAAGCCCCACTCATAAATTCCATTAACTTAGGCCTCCTTCTCAGGAATAAGTCCTAAGTCTCAAGTTTATTTAATATATGGGCATCCTCTTTAGGAGTAAGCCCCAAGTCCCCTATCGTGGGCTTCATTTTTAGGGGTATGTACCAGTCTTCAAAGTTCCTTTAATTTTGGGCATCCTCTTTAAGAGTAAGCACCGCGTTCCAAAATATGGGCATCCTCCTTTGGAGTAAGCCACAAATTCCAATTTCCCTTAACCTGGGCATCCTTCTTAGAAGTAATATGTAGTCATAATTCCCCATAAACTGGTCCTCCTTCATAGTAATAAGCCCTAGTTCCCAAGTTCCTTTAACCTAGGCCTCCTTATCATGAATAATCCCTAGTCGTAATTTCTCTTAACCAGTCCTAACTTCTTTTGATTTGGTCTTCCTTCTTAGGAATAAAACGCAATCACAAGTCCCCTCATAATTTGGTTCTCCTTCTGAGGAGTAAGGCCCAAGTTAGAGTATCCAAATCTCCATAAAGCACATATACCTTTATAGACCCTTATCCTGGACTTCTTCTCTGAAAGAAGTCCCGATCTTTATCTCCTTGGGAAATCATATATAAACCTCATATCATTCCTTGTGAGGATATATTTCATGGCACAAATTGTCAGGTTTACTGATACCTCTTATTTCTCACACCGTGTATGACTCACGTGAGCAAAGAGTTTAAAAGTAACCATGACACATCTCTTTTTCCCGTTAATCATACGTAAACCCCACAATTATTAACAGAACTATGTGGACTTTGATATCTACCTTAAAAGTGTAGTACGTAGGAAGCCTTTCTAAGGTTCACGACCATCACAAATTAATTCTCATATGTCCCATATGACGTTAAACTATATCTTAATTCTCGAACTACGTGGGTTTTGATTCCTTTTCTAACAAGGATACGTAGGTATCCCATCTGTGGGTATGATCCTAACTCTGAAATAATCCATGTCCTTCTAAATGAAAATAAACTTCAAGTGCCCCACTGTGTGGCTTTAAAACCAGTATGGTTATCATAATGTCCTAGATATCATTATATAATGTTTGGAAGGATACCATTGACTAAGAATATCTAACAAATAATGATGATTCTCTATCAATTAAGAACCACAAATACATATAAAAGATTCTCTAAATATCATACATATTAGTTATTGATTGTCACATCTTAAGGAATGAACATTTTTATAATTGGTAGTGTAATAAGGATTCATGAACATAACTTAAATCAATAAAGAGAGTCTTGGAGTAGACTATAATTCCCCCCAAAAAAGGTGTGATGAGTCTGACCTCCCATCCTCTCGACCAATGCAAATTATTAAGCCTCATTGGTCCACAACTAATGAGTACCTAACTTTGGAAAGTAGGTCCAAATGGATATAGAATCATTCGATGTTTCTAGTTCTATGAACAAACCCGTTAGAAACCGATTGGAATGTTTGAACCTTAATCAAACAAGGACGTCCTGATTTCCAGAGGAAACAATATTGCAGTGATATTTATTTAGTAAACAAATACTCATTATTCAAGGTCCGAAGAATACTATGAAGGAATGGAAGACTGAGTTTGTAGGTCTGAAGAGAGATAATAAATATTGAATTTTATTTGATTAAATAATACTTAATTATAATTTTCAATTTAAGCACATGTTGAGAAATAATGATATTATTATTATTATTTGACATGGGGTGTCGCTAATATTAAATAAATAATTAAGGGAACTTTTGAAATTAATATATTTTAACCCTTTCCAAATATATAAATATAGTTATGATATATTATAAAAAAATCCAATTGGTTTTTCTTGGTTTTGCTCAAAAAAATTGGAAATACATCTCAAGAATAGAGAGCGTCCTTCTAAAACAACCCTCCAAAAAATGGAGAGATATCCTCCTCTACCATATCAAGGTGAAATCATTGGAAGAGGTTCTCGATGCAATCAAATGAGGGCTATGGAAGCATAAGTATATTTTGTGATAGAACCTATCGATTCATTTGGTGATTTCTTAAGTTTTTTAGAGCATGTGTGGATCACAACTATAATAAATCTACATTTGGTCTTTACAATGCAGTGATAGAGGACTGAAAATCTGCCACCAGATTCATCAACAAAAAAACAATTCCAACAAAGGTACTTCTTTAATTAATCAAATTAATTATAAGTAATATGTGATGATCCTCCCTCTAGTTCTGGGGTAATTTTCTATTGTCTGATTCATTGATTTAATTTTTTTGATCATGTAGTTCAACATTGTGTTAAATATCATATTATGCATCGATCCTAGAAAATAAAAGTTTTGGAACCACCCATAACATGATTATATTTCACCAAGAACCTAAAAGTGGTATCATAGGGTTCAAGAAATTAATTATAATTATTTAAATATCATTGGTGATTTTCACATTTTGATTTCATTTTTAAATTTATGTTTAATCACTCTTTTAATCCGAATCGGGATATTTGTTTCTTCCACCTTAATTTATCATAGATCTAATTGAGTTGTTTAATTTTATGATTAAAATAAAATCAAGGCACTCAACTGAAGGTTCCAATGTTTCTGTCTAAACAAAAGCAGACTACATGTGGTGTAATCAGGGTTACACACCGTGTAGTAACATTCAACACATTAGAATTGTTTCGAAAATCAATTCATGATTATGAATTGATTATTGAAATAATAACATAGTTAATGCACCATGTTGTTAACATAATTTAATGGTGCATCTTCAGATGGACTATATTTTGTGTAGCACATGTACATAGTGTGTATTCCATTTGAGTCATATACGTGTCGTTTATTCCATACATGGCCTACCTAACTAGTGATCATGTAACTCAAAGTTCAAATAGAATGTGGCCCATTAGACACATTGTGTACTCCAAATTTTTTGAGGCAAAGATTACACATTAAGTCCCTAGGAATGTGTTTTCGATAGATGGTGAAAGTTTTACACACTATGTAGATTAGATATACATGTAGTGTACATATACCAAATTACACATATTCAAAATTTCTATATTTTATTATATAAACCTTGAGACATTTACTTTCTTGTGGTCCTAATGATAGGACACACCATGTGGTATGTATTAATATACATAAATATTTAAATTTTTACTTAAAAGCTATGTAATATTCAGATCTGCATGTCATGTATGATTTTTATTACAAGTTCTTACTCTACATTAATTTAGTCATAACTCATGATCAAAAAATCATGTAATTCATGTAATCATCCATGAATTACATGTGTGAAAGTACATGATATGTCTTGTATTCCAAATTTCACAAGATAAAAATAGTATATGATTTTAATACATGCTGCAAAGAATTATATGGTAATTCACCCTATTTCCCCAAGGCATAATTATGTAAAAATATGGTTTTAAATGAATTTATTTACATTTTTTACAATTATAATGTATTAGAATCTCAAGGAAATTTTTTTTAGAATTAAGAGAAAATGATTGATTAACTAATGATAATAATTAATCTATTCGAACGTGATTTATCTAAAATATGAACGATTAAGAATTGAATGATAGTTTTATTAAAATTTTAATTTTTTCCATGCTTTTGGATGATCATGAGATAGAAAATAACGTTTTTATGTGATTGGTTTCATTTAATTTATTATTAAATTAAATTGTTAGCCCACATGCCTTCTCTCCTTTCATTATGTAAGGCATGAGTTAGCATGGTTTCTTTTTTGTAAATTGTTTTTCCTATCACCTAAATGTGAGAAAAAGGAATATGTAATGGATGGGTATCACAAGATAGTGGATGCGGTTCATATTTAGAGTCGAGCCGAAAAAAATCTGAGAAGATACATAGGTTGAATGTTGAAAGCTACAACACAAACCATAATTGTTTCAAGGTGTTTTCCCCTAGGGTCAGCAGTTAGTTTATCAACTACTAGATAAACTAACCACTAGTAATATCTCATTATAATAAACCTTTATTATTTTATTTCTATCAGTTTCATCATTATTTAATTATTGATGTGTTTTCATGATCACATAATTATGTGAGTTTACAATCATATAAGATAAAAATAAAATAAATCAGCATATCTGTAAATTTTATCCAAAACATGGATAATCACATAAGTAATCTCACTTAATATTAACGATCATGTGATAAAGATAATAAATATAAATTTGTGCATAAAAGGTTAAAATCCCTTAATAAATTATTAATTCATTATATCCTTCTATTACTTAATTTAAAATCAAACCATATTTCAATGTGCTTGAATAGCCAAAGTTGGGGTGCTTTCAATTGTCGGGGAATTCTAATATAACGTTTTGGGTTGACATAGCTTGGTTTAGATCAAGGGTTGACATCCAAATAAAAACACGGTGTAATTGAGATGAAAATATTGAGGAAATCTAAATTAATGATTTTGGTATTGGGGAGTCCACTCAGTAGATCAATGAACTATGAGTTAATGTAATTGGAATATGGAATTCCTACCTAAAACCATTTGAGTTTCTTGCCCAACAAAATTTTGGGTAATGTGAAGGGGAATATGGATAATTACCACTAGAATGTACCATCAAAATGATATTCATTACTTAATGTTGAGGGCTATTGCATTTCAATAAAATAGTTGGAGACTATTAAATATTATATAAATTTATTTTTCCCATAACGTACTAAAATTATGCATATCTAGTTTTTTAGAAACAACATTAAAATGGATTAAAACATATCATTATCATCTGTACATGATAAGGACAACCATATCACTATCTTAAATTTACAAGAGTGGAAAAGGGGATTACGTTTCATCCTTCTCCCTGAAAGGAAATTGTATGTGTTATAAGAACCTTTACCAATTGTTCCTATCTATGATTCAGGTGATGAAGACCTATATCTCCATGAGAAACATCTGAATGATTATATATTTATTTATTTATTCATGCTATCATCCATGTCTAATGATATTTCGAAGCAACATAAGGACATGGATACCTATAACATGATGTTTCACCTTCTAGATCACTATCAAGAGAAGGCATGACAAGAGAGGTAAGAGATCTCAATTTTTTTTACAACTAATCTTAGAGATTCTATGCCAGATGGGACTCATATATTAATAATTATTTTCTACAATGAATACCTAAACATCTTAGCAATTAAATTACCATATTTGTTACATATAGATATCATACTTTCATCACTGACCAAGACCTTCTCCATATTTATTATGAATTATAATATGAGTAATATTGAGAAGAGTCTTTCGAAACTTCTAAACTTGATTTTCGAAGTCGATAATGAAATGGGCAGTCATAAACCCATGATCCTTATGATGAATAAGAAGATAATGATCAAGGAAAATGTTCCCATGACTTATAAATATTTTAAATCTAATGGGAACCATCCTTCCCTGAAGAATAAGATCAAGATATAGGTCATGTAAAAGGAAGAACTATGTTTGTCATGTGGAAAGCCAAGCCATTGGGAGAGGAACTGCACCTAGAAGCAAGGGGAATTTAAAGGTGTGTTTTTTATCAGGTGAAATGTTTTCATTTATACACATTGGTTATTTTACAAAACTTATGGCTCTCACATCTATATCCAAATAGAAGAACCAACTATATGCCAGAAGATTTCTAGAGGAGAGGTGGATCCACGAACTGCCGATGGTGTGAGGTTGGCTACTCTGGCCATTGATGACTACCACATTTCATTGCCAAGCGAAATGATTTTGGGTTTATGATATTGTAATTATGTGCCTATATTTACAATGAACATAAATGTTTTTGTCATTTTTTGATATATATATAGATTTATTTACAAATTTCGAAATAAAAGGTGTTTTTATATAAGGACAATATATGTTATGGTATGGCGCATTTAAATAACAATCTTCATGTATTAAATTATGAAATCCAAGTGTTGGTAGTCAATAGAGAATCATGTTCAAAAGAATCATATAACACCCAATTGTGTCATCACTATCATGTTCATTTAAATGAGATGCATTTGACAGAGCTCAATCAATATGGGTATTTAGACACTTCTAATAAAAAACAACATGATATATGTCATGGTTGTTTATAAAGAAATTGATAAACCACCATTCATTGGAAAGACTGAAATGGCCATAAACCTTCTAGGATTGGTACACACTGATGTGGGTGGACCATTTAAAATAAAATATAGAGGTTCATAATCTTACTTCTTAACTTTTACTAATGACATGAGTAGATATGGATATATCTACTTGATAAGGATTAAGTCTGAGTCCTTTGAGAAATTCAATGAATTCAGGAATGATGTAGAGAATCCTCTTGGTAAGAAGATAAATAAGGATCAATTGGATCTAGGTGGTAAATATCTTAACCAATAGTTCATTGAATTTCTATGGGAGTTTGGGATTCAATGTCAACTCACTCCACATTATACACCATAGTTGAATGGTGTTAGTTAATGGAGGAACCGTACCTTATAGGGGATGATAAGGTGGATGATGATTCATGATGATATTTTATTATCTTTTGGGGGATATGCATTAAAAATTGTTTCATGCACATTAAACTAAGTAACAAATAATTTAGAAAATAGACCTCCATTCAAGTTATAGATTGGAAAGAAACTTATTTTGTTCCATACACATGCGTAGGGTTATGAGGCATTTGGTAAGGCCTTCTCGAGAAACAAACTAGTACCTCAGGACATCACGTGTATCTCTATAGGGTATTCCAAGGAAATAAAAGTATATTACCTATACAAGCCCTCATATAAGAAAGTTACTATTGTATGAAAAGACACCTTTCTTGAGAGGAAGCACATCCTCAAAAAGGATAGTGGTAGAAATATTGACTTTTATAAAGTTGATGCTCAAGACACACAAGATTTGGTACAATAATAGATTCCATAGGTTCTGATGGAAGAAGTAGTTCTGAAAACTCATGTACTACATAGGACTGTAAGAGAGGTAAGATAACTACAGAGATATGGTTTTCTAGTCACCGATTATGGTGATTCATTATTGGTCAACAATGATGAACCTCTCTCTAATAAATAGGTAGTAGAGAACTCATAACCTACAGGATAGAGAAAATCCATTAATTATGAAATATATTCCATGTATCAGAACATTGTTTGGATTCTAGTGGATGGACAAGTTGATTCAAAGCCTATTGGTTGTAATGGGTATTCAAGAAGAAACTGGACATGGAAGGTAAATTCAATACCTAAAAACTAAGGTTGGTGAATAAAGGGTTTAAAAAATGTCAAGCAATTAAGTTCAATGAAACATTTTCATTAGTTTCCAAGATTAAATCCATTAGAATTATACATTCTATAACATCTTACTATTACTATAAGTGTTGGAAAATGGATGTCAAAATAGAATTCTTTAACGGGAACCTTTGGGAAGATGTCTATATGACTCAACCATAAGGGTTTGTGACTCTAGGTGATGCTAAAATAATTTTTCAATTTGTAGAGATCCATTTATGTAATTAAGAAAGCATCAATGTCATGGAACATTCGATTTGAAAAATCCATTAAATAATTCTGTTTTGTAAAGAACGAATGTGAACCATGTGTTTATATGATTTTTAGGGGGAATGTGATATTTATACTAGTAGTATATGTTGATGAAATATTACTTACTAGAAATGAAATATCAGTCATACAGCTAGTTAATCCCTGGTTAAACACGTGTTTCTCCATAAAGGAATTAGGCAAATCAACCTCTATTCAAGGGATCATTATCATTAATGATAGATCCAAGAGGCTTCTTGAACTATGTCAAATTATATTTTTAGACTAGATACTAAAGAAATTTATTATGGAAAATTATAAGATGTTATTGTTTCTAGGGTCATATGGTTTACATATTTTCCTAAAAATGTGTCCTTGGACACAGAAGTAGAAAGATATAATTAGTATGATCTGATACACATAGTTTATAGGATCAATAATGTATTCCATATTATGTACTAGACTTGATATTTCCTATACACTAATAATGGCAGGAATATATTAAGAAGATATATAAGAACAACATTGGAATGTGGTTAAGGTTATCCATAAGTATATTAGATAAACTAAGGATATTTTCCCTGTGTATGGAGGAGATGAGGAGATGATCGCCAAAGGTTATACTAATTCTAGTTTTTCAAACATATCATAATGATCTGAAGTTGTAATTAGAATATTTTTTCTCTCTCAACATAAGAGTTTTAGCTAGAAGAGTTCAAAGCAGTCAGTTTTTTTCTGATTCTATAGTGGAGTCTAAGAATATAGCGATTTCAGATCTTGCCAAGGAATCTATTTGGATTCTAAACATTGTAAATGTTCTTGAGGTGGTGCCTATCAGTAATGATTTTATCACATCATATGGTGATAATACAACAGTGGTATCTCTTGGAAATGATCTATCTTCACCCCAATGGACAATGCATATACTCTAGAAGTATCATATCATGAGGGATTTCTATGAGAAGGGTGAAGTTTCAGTTATCAGAGTACCCATGAAAGAGAACGTAGTAGACCCCATTACTAAAGTCCAATCTCTGGATAAGCATGAGTATCATGTGAGATCTAGTGGACTGAAAGTTGTTAGTTGTTTTATCTAGTGAATTTGGGAGTCTTTGGGAGATGGTTCTCTAGAACCAACTTCTATTTAATTTATGACAAACATGTATTAATTCCTTTGATTGTTAATAAACTACTTATCACACCATGATTGTTCTTCTACAAGAAATAGTATGTGATAATGTCTTAAGAGTAGTAATCACACTAAAATCTCATAGTAGTTCCCCGCTATGATGATATCCAGGAAGTACTACGATACAATTCATGAATATATTTTCTATATTAGGATGATATAATTTGAGGGACACAAATGATACAGGCTAGTATGGGTGGAGACTCATAGGACTTTGAGGCACCTTCTCAGGGGGGTTTTCCTTTGGTGATATCCAGTAGGATATTATAAGAACGTGACCCTCCAGTAGTAAATACACATTTATATGAGTAATTGGATGTTCCTAAGGATGTGTGTATTGATACCTAGACTTTAATATTATTATTAATGAGTATTATGAGTCATTCACTTCGATGTATTGAAAAAAACAGTTCTGAAATATGTTCGTGGTGATGTAGGATATGTAGGGTGAATCACGAGTAATATTGCATTAATGAATAATGCGAGAAAGGTTTTTTCACTTATCTTTAATAACAGAATTTTATATATCATACCCTTTGATGGAAATTATAAAGCCTAAATAAATCCATGTTCATGGTGATCTATAGGCACGTTCAAATTTTGAGAAGTCAATGAAATAGACATCGAGCAGACGGGTTGATGGCACTAATATACAACCTACTTGATTTTAGATATCAAGATAAGTGGATTATTTTTCTTAATAAGCATTTGTATGAGGTGGCATGTTGTTATGGAATTAAAATTTTTCCCAATCGGTTCCTTGGAATGTTTTTATATATTAAACTTGGACATTAGGCAGCTTCACCAAATGCCCCTGAGAAAGATTCCTGGAGGGTCATGCTCTTAGTGCATCTAGAATCTTAATTAAATAATAAATATTATTATTAATTATTTAAAAGGTAGAGTAGATTTTATTCTCATACAGGGTTTAATAATGAATCAGTTATGGTTAACCACATATAAATATTAATTTTTCATTTAGTAAATATAATATATATTTATATATTGTTATATAATGAATTTATATTTATTTATTAAATAACGAGTGATTATTCAAGGTCTGATAAATATTATGAATGAATAGAATACTGAGTTTTTTCGTCCCATGAGAGAGAATAAATATTATAAATTATATTATTAAATAATATTTAATTATAATTCACAAGTTAAGCGCTTGTCGAGAAATGATGATATTATTATTATTATTTGACATGTGGTTTTTCTATGATTAAATAAATAATTAAGGAAACATGTACAATTATTTTATTTTCACCCTAGAAATATATATAAACCTTGTTATGTTATTTTCTCAAAAAGAAAATTCATTTTTCTTGGTTGTGCAGAACAGATGTGGAGAAACCTATCATGCCTATAGAGCTTCCTTCTCTAAGAATGATCCCAATAATAGAGAGAAATCCACCTCCGCCAAATCACGGAAAATTCTTTGGAAGTGGTTCTCTAAGTGATAAAAAGAGGAAAT
Organism: Viscum album; assembly: GCA_963277665.1. Taxonomy (NCBI): domain Eukaryota; kingdom Viridiplantae; phylum Streptophyta; class Magnoliopsida; order Santalales; family Viscaceae; genus Viscum; species Viscum album. The sequence goes on along the minus strand of OY728119.1, from coordinate 212,333,380 downwards.
TGAATGAATAAGTATCTATCATGCTATAACTCATAGATTCTTTCTGTGATGTCTGATGATTCGTGGAACACATGTGGATCACTGCTAGAGGAATTCTACACTTGGTTTCTATAAGAAAACAGTAAAGGACTGTTGTTTTTTCATTGGATTCATCACTGAAGAAATAATTCCAAAAAAACGAATTAATTAATTAATCAAATTAATTATAAATAATATGTGATGAACCTTCCTCTGGGTCTAGTGTAATATATATTGTTTTATTCTTTGATTTCATCCTATTGATCATGATGTTCTACATTGTTTCAAATCTTGAATTAGTTATTAATCATGGAAAGTTGTAGATTTGGGAACCACCATTCATATGCTTCCACTATGCCTGGAACCTAATGGTTAGAATTAGGTGAGGTAGTTTTACTAGGTCCTCATCTCAACCATGAGACTTCATAGAAGGTACAACTAATTCAGAAATGTATGGATATAGTTCCCTCCATAAAGAATTCTTACACAAATCATCACTGCGGACCTCTAGAGTTTGATGTGGTACATGATGTCATTTTATGTGTATCACCTAGATTGTGCCATATATGAATTCATAGATTGGTAAATTAATCACTTAGGTTTTTTAGGTCGTAAGAATACAATGTAACACAAGATGGGGTGAATTGTGTCTTTTAAAAACTCTCAATGGATTCTTGTTTGTAAATCATTTACCGATTTATATAGATATGGAAAATTCTCATATATAATGAATATGAGATGGGGAGAAACAAAATAAATGAAAATATAAATTTTATCGTTGTTCGGGAAATAACTATCCCTTAGTCCACTCAACCAACACTCTCTCTACAAGCTTGGTAAATTTCACTAGTAAGTTCCTCTTATCACTAGACCATCAAACCCAAAACTGAGTATGGGTAGTTGACACCTTTATAAAAAAAGATAAATAGAGCCTTCTATTTCTTTAATACGGAACCGGTTATCCACATATTATTATAGGAATCTAACACTTCACCACAATGGATTACGAACATTGGATACTCAAATAAATCAAAAGAGTTTGATTTGTTGATATTTTGGGTTGATATTCATAGTTAGAGCATTACTAGTAACTGACAGTAGATGGATCATCTTCGTTATAAATGAAATCCTTCAAGAAATAATAATTTTGAAGAAATCCTGGTTGCAAATTATCTTCAATTTTAATATCAACTAATAGTAGTAGTAATCTTACTGCATCACAAGGTTGAAAAATATGTATGTCTCCAAAGTGAATCCTCCTCTACAAATAACAGAGTTGATCATTTGTTGCAGAACCATAGTAAAATATATAAACATGAATATAGTTGTATATGAAAATGAATTAATCTTGTATCACTTGTATCACATATATCACACACACCGCCTTTATTTCAAAAATACATTGAGCATGTAAATAAATTTCTTTCAGATGAAAAGATCCCAGAAAACCTCCTGAGTGAATGCAGAAATTCAAAATCATATTTACAAGGGGAGTAGAAACTTCCCTTAAGGATATGAGTGATTTTCTATATTGAATATGTTTATTTGAATTGATTATAAAAATATTCGATCCAGTAGTAGAGAATCTTTCAATAAGCCTGTAATTCTGTCAAGACTATTGCATGAAACTCATATAAAATCTTGAATTTAAAACTCCACTATTGAGTAGAAAAATTTAGAGTTGAACAATGTAGCATAGGATTCCTTATCATATATTAGGCTTCCTAATCATGTATGGTTCCTTATCCATACTTTCATCTTTGTGTAACATAGGGATCAAAGTATTGAAGGGATGATGATCCATATGTTCATCATTTTTAGGATAATAATTCCAAATGAAGCATTGATTAACCATATGATCAAGCTCACAGATGTAGGGTATGAACAATGATTTAAGATTCTAATGTTGGGTTGATATTCTATACTTTCATTGATTCTTGAATATAGGGTTGCCTATAAATATGGTTAATATCCGGCATAGGGTTGCTGCTTCATATGAAAACTGTTCAGCATAGCATAGGGATGATGACATATGTTCATTTAACACATGTAGGGTTAGAACAGTTTTTTTATAACACATTCCTTACATTTTTATTTCATCAAATATATAAATAAAATCATGATATATATTCCTCGAACATACTTAACACAACTTTATTAGAGAACAACAAGGGTATTTACGAGCATCAAAATCATTATATAATATAGAGTATTGTTGAGACAGCCCATGTCAATAGGTTTGTTGAACCTTTTGAGATAGTGGAGAGAGTCATATTAGTTGATTTTATGTGGAAGAAACCTTAGAGGTATTGTTCCATTCATGATGACTTCCACATATCATAGCTTCGATGGTATCATCCAAACCCATCTCATTTGTTTGACCCTGAGGACATTGAGCGGGAGGTAGATGTGTCCTTTGAGGTGCATATAATATGTTAACGTGAGCCTCAATATAGTTATTATGGACTCTTAAAGTGCATCCACGAGACATAGGTTTGAATCTAGGTGGAGGAATATTTCAGGGGGTATGTAGCAATTCTATAATAGGTATTTTAGTAGGTACTATAGCAGTTACTATAGCAGTACTCTTCAATACTGTAGTATCCAAAACTATTCACCTTTGGGCCGCTAGTTTGGGCATGGAGTCATTAAGGCTTTCGGGCCACCCCAGTCTATTGGATCCATTTAAGTATTTTGGGCCACCTCACGGTCTTCGGGGAACCTCATTAATATCTTGAAGTGAATATGCAGCCAGACGAATCAAAGGATCTAGATCTATATTAGGAATCATAGTTTAAATATTGACCCGATCAAAGCTATCTGAAACTAGAAGAATGAGAATGTATGGAAATTTCCATCAAAACTAGAACTATTCACCTCTCCACGGGTATTTCATACTGAACAAGTGATGTGAAGGTAGGATGCTGGCTTCATGATCTAGATGTTGGGGAGGGGAATTTCCAAGTCTCCTTTCTGGGTTTAATTCCCCTAAAACCTTCATCTCATGTAATCTTCTAAGCCTACATGATTATTAAGGGTCCCCCATCTTTCCTTAAAGGAATATTATCAATAATAAAAAAATAAAAAGTCCTTTGGTCCATTCTGGCTGAGGAGCATCTAATAAGTATCATTGATCGGAGCACGAAGGCTCTCTAAGGTAGGTCAATTCCACTAGTCCATATACTATGGCAGAACTGCCATGTATAGGATGAGACCTAGGTGTCAGAATCTGGTTTACATGCCTAGTGGTTGAAACTTTCCACATAAAATATTTCACGACCCTTAAAAGGGAATCTCATGGATGAGTTTTCTTAAGTAGTGGAGGTTGTAACATCCTGACTTTCTCAAAGGTTCAAAACTTTATTTGGATTTAATTACTTGGTATGGACATTTTAAAGTTTCCAAGTTGAGTCATAGATGTTGTGAGGGTTTTTAGGATCATTGGAAGCCCGTATCCCCAATTATTTGATAATAAAATGGTGTTTCACGGTTAGAATAAATTTTTCCTCCAAGCCCACATAGTTTCTCTAACCATGTGGTGTGAGAAAGTGGGGATCTGGGCTCTACACAGTTTCTGTAAAACTATTCAAGGTGTATTCCACACCCATGAATCATTTCTCAAACAATTTGCAACGTTTTTTTTTCATGGGTTGTGCACAGTTAGTCAAACCATGTGCCCGGCCCATGAAAGGTCCTCTTTGGGAAGTGGTATGGTGCATAGTTGGTGCACAGTTTGGCTAACAATGTGGCCAAACCGTGTTCCCCTCTTTGGATGGGTGAATATTAAATTTTTTACTTAATGAATTTTAAAACTTAACCCACCTTTCTCCCTTCTCTTTTCTAGTTTATAAATCTTCTCCCCCTCACCCATGGGTTTCTCCCTTGCAAAATATAGGGATTACTATTTCTCCTCCTTTCGTCATCCAAATCTTTCACTGTCAAAAGCATCATAAATCTTGAGGTATGTTCTACACTCCACTTCCTTTCATTCTTCGTTTATTTCATCCTTTGTAATTATATTTGTGTGTGAGGTAATTTTCCCCATTTTCAAGTCATTTAATGATTATTTCAATAACTATTGTTCTTTATTGACCCAAAGGTTGGTGTGGGATGAGGCGAGAACTGTGATCCTAAGGTAGTTTATCTTTTTTCATTTCCCTTGTTTATTTGTCTTCTATATCTTTTTTCATTGTTCCACACACCATACCTTCCCAAAAACACCCCAAAATGTTAAATAAATAAATATTATTGTTTTCTCATTCTTAAAATGTACCTAGATAGTGAAACATTACGTCCTTGGTTTATTTCATTGGCATGGGCCACCCTTATTGGTGTGTCAGTTCCCTAATAACCTATATTCCAATGTTCCAAATTTAATAAACACTAAATGAGGTTTGATGCACTTATTATAAAATCATTTAAATAATAAATTGAATCATTTATAGTGGTAGGCCATGATTTGGTCCCCTACACCTTATTTCATATATGTTTTTCTTAATTAAATGCCTTAGACAACATGATAATTTTGTGAAAAATGTTTTCTCCGCTAAATCACATGATCATGATAGTCAAATAATGCCTTTAACTTAGTGTCAAGGGAGATACAAGGGGTTCAAAATTAAAGACCCTTTGGATGGGATCAGCGTGCCTTATAGTTAGTTTTGTCTTGGAAACTATAAATACACTAGGTCAACAGTAGCTATGCCTACGATGTGTGCATTTTTCTATTTTACCTCCACACGAGTGACACCAGTTCCCTAGGGGATAACCCGTGGATGGGCTCGGTGGCGCGATAGGTTTACCTTTCCATGAGAGAGACTCGGACCCCTACCTGTGATGATAGGGATGGAATCAAATGCTAGTTCTTGTTATCCTCACTTCATTCTTGGACTGACACTTGGGATCTTATTTATGGGTCTCCTTGGAAGGACTCTCATAGAATCAGACATATATAAAGCCCCTATAGTTATACTGGTAATTCCATTGGGATTGTAGTGGATATGCTCATGTTGCCTATTGATAATTTATGAAGGTTTTAATTATATTAAAAGTAAGAACATGGAATTAAAATACCTATGATGCACCTGCCAAGCCAAATTACATGCTTGGGGATGGTTCAACGCTTGAAACATTACTTATAGTAGGTTTTACCATATTTCACACTTCATTGGACCACCACCAATAGTGTTTATATCAATCAATTTCATACAATATAAAATTAAGAGTGTGCCAATAAAAAATAAATTCAAGGTATAGATAAAGGGATGTAGCTAGCTTCCAATATTTTATTGTCATTCCTAGGATGGAGTATAGGAGCATAGGACCAATCCTATGATCATGATGTTAGTATTAGTTAAATTTTCGGATTTTTTTTATTTTTGATAGCATGTTGTATCTTCAATCTCCCATGTATCCATTTTTCTTCTTTTTTATAACTAAATGATATCATGATCATTTTCATTTTGTAATTATTATTTACTTTTTAGCTTTTTCTAGTTGTTTATTTGTATTGCATGATATATTTTTAATATTATATTGTTTTATGTTGTTTTTAATTCTTCTACAAGGGTGGGTTACTGGACCTATTGTTTTAGGGTCCGCTTCTAATAGTTATTTTATAATTTTTTTATCGCTATCCTCCACTCTAGTCTAAGAGGGAATTGTCTTCCCATAGACCCACTCTAATCCCTCGCTACTAGTCAAAAGTCTCTGGCGTATCAAAAGGTATGCTTGATGTCTTGTGGACACCATCTCGGGGCACCATGAAGTGGCTTCCAGGTCAGGACACTACACATAGGAAACTGGTTCTTCTTTGGAATTTTACTGCATCTCGACCGTCGTGGTTTTTGTATTATTTTTCTCCAAGTTTCTATTAATCGTCATTTTCACCTTGTCTTTTGTAAAAATGAAATATTTTTTCATGATAGGTTTGTGTTCAATGGGTTCCAATAAATGATTCACCTTCACACCATCAACATATCCAAATAATATACATTTCATGGATCCCAAATCGAACTTTGATCTTTATTGGTCATTAAACAGTGCATATACATGACTTCCAAAAGTATATAGTAGTGAATAGTCAATGGGTTTACAAGTCCACATATTCATTGTTATTTTGGATCAATTGTCATTGAATTAAATCGGTTGATCACATAACAGGTGGTATTTAGTGCTTCTACCGAGAATGTTTCGGCAATTAACTACTACAAAACATGGTTTTATCAGTGCTAAAAAAGAATTTTCTAGAAAAAAATTGTGCTGATAATTGAGGCGCTATTAAATGGGTCCCTTTTATCAATGCTAAAAAAAAGTGCTGATAAATTCCCCTTTTAATATTGCTACAAGAAATCATTGATAAAAAGGGATCTTTTATCAGCACTAATAAAAGTGTCTTTTATCATTGAGTTTTTTAGCACCGATAAAAATAAAAAAAAGTGAAATTTTTTTCGGTAAGTCAAAGTGTGGACCACCCCCCTTAAATCATCACTTGACCTCCTTTTAACAACACTCATTCAGACTCTTCACCCCCCCCCCCCCCCGTAACAGCGCTTGGTATCCGCTCACCCCTTTAACAACACTATGCACCTGCTTCACTTGCCCGCATGCGCGCCTACCTTTATTGGGTTTCAATCCTGAGACCTCTCCCTCATACTCCAGCACCATTTCCACTCCACCATATTGTTATGTTCTTTATTTTATGATATATATATATATCCATATATATATATATTTAACTACATATATGAAATATGTTTGGTGTGTGTGTGTACGTAGAGAAATATGTGTGTTTGTGCATCTATAAATTTAATTATACATATTTATATTTATTTACATATATTATATATCAATATGTATATACATATATTTTAATATGTAGATAAATATATATGTTTTTTAATACATGTTCACGGATATATTTATATATATCTATATATATTATATATACTTTAATTGTATATGTATATAAATATTAATAATTTTTTTAAAACAAAATGGATGTTATTTTTTATTTAGATAGGGTTTATATGATGATAATTATATTTTATATGTAAATATATTTCATTCTTTATTTTATAAAATTAAATTTTTATGTTTGAATATATAAAAAATTTATTTATTGTTATTGATTTGATTGTAAATAACAGTACAATGTGAAATACGATAAAATATCATAACCATAATAACAATATGAATGTACTCCCTGAAAATAAAAGTATCCCCCATTGAGAAAGGTCAAAAAGATCCCCTTAAACGAGGATGAAAACCCATTGAATGTAAAAAAATCGGGGCATCCCAACTAAAAACTCAGTTTTAGAGGTCTTTTAAGCCTTTTTTGGGATCAAAAAATGTGATAGAGGTTTTTTTTTGTCACTAGGGCATAGAGATCACCTTAGGTTTTGATTTTATATGTGGTAGAGCCTAGATGGACACACAAATCAGAAGTTAGGGTCCTTTGATGTTCAAATTATGTTTTCAACTTAATCTCAATATTTTTATTAATTGTTTTTAATTTTTTTTATTCAAATTATTATTAAATTACTATTACTCAATAATAATAAAAAAATTATTAATTAAAAAATATTTTTAGTTATTTTATAATTAATTTTCCCTAATTATCTTATATATTTAGTGTATTTGTCTATCTATCCTAATATAAAACATAATTAAAAAAATATATTATATTTATATCAATATAAATAAATTTATTTATTAATATAATATTTTTAATGATTTTTTTGAAATATAAAATTTATCAATTCTAGAAAAAACATTAATAAAAGGGAATCCCTTAAACAGTTCTAAAAAAGTGCTGATATAGGGGCACTTTTAATGACGCTTTTTCTAGCTATGTTAAAGTACACTTTATCAGCGTTTTTTAACCCTATTAAAGGGTAGATCTGTGAAAAACTACTTTGGTGGTAGTGATTCTTGTAGACCAATTGTTCTATTAAATGGGGTTCTGTTCTTCCACTTTGTGACTTCATTCAGCTGAGGAGTGTACACCATCATGAATTATCTCTTAAAACATTCTTCCTGATAAAAAGTATCAAACTCCACATATATTTTCAAACATTTTTAGTCCTCAAACACATGATATTATTTTTAGATTCAAAACCCCTACACACTTTGAATTTTTTGAAGATTTCAAATCATCTGTTTTTTTCGTGATTGGATACACATCATTTTCAGTGTGAGTCTTCCATCTGATATTTTCAAATTGTCCTAATGATAATATGTTCTTCTTTAGGCCCTTTATATAGCACATTTCTAGGATGGGTCAAACAAGATTATCATGTATCTTATGTTTGATGGTACCGACTGCAACGATATTCAAGGTGTGATCATTATTCATGTTCACAAGTCCGTTCAAGATAGTTTCATTGTGATCAAGTCATTATCGTCGGGATGGAGTGTGTCATGTTTCTCTTGAGTTGATTATACAAGCAGTGTTGAGAATCTATCTACTTAAATTACAATATTTGTCTTTCCATCACTATATAAAATGTCGTCACTTCTTGGATTAGCTGCCACATTTTCGTTTATGTCAATATTTTGGCTCCCATAAGAACCACATTTTCAACATCATAACCTGTGGTCTTTCACCAATTGTAGTCAATTGTATTCCTCTGCACCACTGCTTGCATTTTCTGGACAGCAGAAAATTATTCTAATTGGTTTTTTTGATTACAAATATCATTTTAATCTAGACACGCTTTCAGTCCAGAACCTCTATTACTTCACACTGATGTATTTAATAGTCTCAAAAATGTTTTTTAACATCTATAGTCAAATATAATACACAAATTTATATGAATTATTAATATTAAAAAATTTGGCCAGTAATTATCTTGTAAACCATTATAAAGGAACATTTATGTATATTTATGGGAGGTATAAAATGCATTTTATGGTTGACTATGGGAGCAGAATTGCATCCCAAACAAGCTAGGTTTAGTGTACATTGAAGGGAAACATTTCGTACGGTGGCTCCACAGGGGGTATAGATACATTACCCAATCTTTAAAGACCTTTTTCAAATAAAATAAATGATTCGAAGATCCATCAATATTAATTTTTCATATCAATATATAATTTATTTTCAAATCCAACCAGTGCAACAAAGATAGGTATTTAATTTTTCTGTGGAAAAATAATTACAGTGAAATGCGAACTATTTTTATTGTAAAGCCGACATGTTTCAATTTTTTGAACAGAACCAGCACCAAAAGAAAACAATGATGATGTAAAAGAATCCTCCACACATGACACATGGTATAATTTCAATGATCTTGGTTATTAAAATAATCGATAATGATTTCAAGAAATATAAAATTTGAAAAATTACACTACTATTTTAATTTAAGTAAAAAATATTCAAGATGTCTATGTAAATTACTTAAAATTAATGATATTTATTATTGACATGATGTGGTCGATATGAATAAGATTTATAAAAAATATTAGACACAATATTTCTATATCCACGAATTAATACAAAAATGTATGTTTTCTATATTGGTTTTTAAATATTTTAAATAAATATATCCTTTCATACATCTATTTTTCAAATATCTTAAATCAGTTATCAAATGTTTCATTGTAAAAGCATAAAAAAGATATTATTTCCTTAAATAATAATAATTGTAATTGAAAATGTTCACTAAAGTGGTTATTTTATTAAATGTCATGGAAAAATGTCATCCATATTTAAAAATAATGTTTACCACATAAGTTATTTTTAATAACTAATGATGTATAAAAACTATAATTTTTTATTTATTATTTTAATAACCTGAACGGAGAGATAAATTTTAAAAAATAGTTTTTACGTCACTATTTAAATGACTTGAACTAATTTTTTTCTAATTATTTTTTTAAACAATCCATAAATATATTAATGATTCCAATCCTTATGTACAAAGGACATGGTCATCAACGAAAAATCATCAATCCAAAACTAAACATGATAATCTCCTCTAAGTTTAATAACATGATGTGAAATCATATTTCCACTGCCACATATACAGATTTAGTCATCCTAAAATTTTACCAGCACTAAAAGAAAAGCACCAACAAACTTTTTTCATTTAGAAGTGTTTTTTAAGAGCTGATAAATATTTTTAATAAGAAATGTGATTAATATATATAAAATTTTCATATTTATATTAAAAAATTAATGTTTGTTTATATACACTAATTACAAAATTCATATATATAATTAATATAAATATGATCTATTTATACATATATATATATATATATTAATAATTAAAATAATTATATAAATATAAATGATATAGTGATAATATGTGATATTTGAACTTAAGTATTTATATCAATGTTTATGCACATATACAAGGAACGACGCGAACCGACGATCAATTCTCATGAATATGAAAATGAATATTTGTATGTTTGAACAGATTTTTCATAGTGATTTTAGTGATATATTATTGCCAGGAGATGAGTCGTCAAGAAAAATAAATTCCTCTAATCTACAAGAAATTGTGCCAATTTATTGAGAATTATTCGCAATTATTGTGGATTATTTCTAGTGACTCTAAATTATTTCCAATTAATCTGAATTATTAAAAATTAATTCTAATTATTAATAATTATTACTAATTAATCATAATTATTACTAATTAATCCTAATTATTACTAATTATTCATAATTATTTCCAATTATTAATAATTATTACTAATTATTACTAATTATTAAAAATTATTACTAATTATTACTAATTATTCCTAATTACGACTAATTATTCATAATTATTACTAATTATTCATAATTATTAATAATTATTCCTCATTTTTCCTAATTATTCCAAATTATTACAAAAAATTCCTATTATTCTTAATTATTCTTAATTATCCAAAATTATAACTAATTATCACAAATTATTCCTAATTATTCCTAATTATTAGTAATTATTCCTAATTATTTCAAATTAAACGTAAATATTTCTAATTATTTCTAATTATTCTTAATTATTCCTAATTATTCCTAAGTATTCATAATTATTCCGAATCATTCCTAATTATTACTAATTATTAAAAATTATTCCTTATTATTCATAATTATTTTTAATTATTACTAATTAATCCTAATTATTAGTTATTTTTACGAATTAGATCTAATCATTACTAATTGTTACTAATTATTCCTAAACCTTACTAATTATTACCAATTAATCCTAATTATTACTAATGAATCCGAATTATTAATAATTAATCATAATTATTACTAATTTTGCGAAATTATTACTAATTGTTCATAACTATTAATAATTATTCTCAGTTATCACTAATTATTCCTAATTATTCATAATTATTACTAAATATTCCTAGTTATTACTAATTAATCCTAATTGTTTCTAATTAATCCTAATTATTACTAATTAATAGAATTTATTTCAAATTTTTAGTAATTATTCCAACTAATTACTAATTATTACTAACTATTCATAATTAATCCAAATTATTACTAAATATTCCTAATTATTCCTAATTATTTCTAATTAATCCTAATTATTCCTAATTATTTCTAATTAATCGTAATTAATTCTAATTATTCTTAAGTATTTCTAATTATTCCTCATTAAACATATTTATTACTAATTTTTACAAATTAAACCTAATTAGTGGTAATTATTATTAATTATTATAAATTATTCCAAATTATTCCAAATTATTACTAATTATTACTAATTATTCATAATATTTATTATTATTCCCAACCGTTAGAAATTATTCATAATTGATACTAATTATTACTAATTATTACTAATTATTCCTAAGAAATACTAATTATTACTAATTATTAATAATTATTCCTAATTAATCCTAGTTTTTACTAATTATTACTATTTATTCCTAATTATACCTAATTATTCCCAAATATTCATAATTATTCCTAATTATTCCTAATTATTCCTAATTAATCTTAACTATTACTACTTATAACAAGTTATTCCTAATTATTCATAATTATTACTAATTATTACTAATTATTACTAATTATTCCTAAATATTACTAATCATTCCTAATTATTAATTAATTATTACTAATTAAACGTAAATATAAATAATTATTACTAATTAATCCTAATTATATTTAATTATTAATAATTAAATATAATTATTCCTAACTAATCTTATTTATTACTAATTATTCATAAATGTTAGTAATTTTTTCATAATTGTTACCTATTATTCCTAATTGTTACTAATTATTCCATATTTTTACTAATTATTACTAATTAGTACCAATTAATCTAAACTAATCTAGATTATTACTACTTAACACTAATTGTTACTATTTATTCCGAATTTTTACTAATTGTTCCCAATTGTTAATAATTGTTTCTCCTTATTACTAATTGTTACTAAATATTACTCACTGTTACTAATTATTACTAATTATTACTACTTATTACTAATTGTTTCCAATTATTACAATTTATTCAAATTTATTCCTATTTATTTCTAATTATTATTATTTATTACTTATTATTGCTCGTTATTACTAATTAATACTAATTATTGCAAATTTTTACCAATTATTCTGAATTATCCGGTATTATTACTTGTTATTACTAATTAATAGTAATTATTCCAAATTATTCTTAATTACTACTAATTATTACTAATTATAACTAGTTATTACTAATTATTTCTAATTATTCCTAATTATTCAAAATCAATCCAAATAATTACTTGTTATTACTAAATATTACTAATTATTTCTAATTAATCCCAATTAATCCTATGTATTACTATGTATTATTAATTATTACTAATTATTTCTATTTATTCTTAACTGTTCTTAATTATTAATATTTATTCCTAATTTTTCCTAATTATTTTTATTTATTCCTAGTAATTCTTATTTATTCTTATTTATTCATAATTATTCCTAATTATTACTAATTATTTTTAATTATTACTAATTATTACAAATTATTCCAAATTATTCTGAATTATTCCTAATTATTCGTAATTATTAATAAATATTCCTAATTATTCCTAATTATTCTTTATTATTACTATTTACTCCTACTTATTACTAATTATTCCTAATTATTACTAATTATTCCTAATTATTACTAATTATTTCTAATTATTCCTAATTATTCCAAATTACTCCTAATTATTACTATGTAATCATAATTATTACTAATTAACCCTTATTATTACCAATTATTCATAATTATTACTATTTACTACTAATTATAAATACCTACTTCTAATTATTACTATTTACCTCTAATTATTACTATTTATTATTATTTATAAATATTTGTTATTATTTAAAAATTTTTATTTCAATTTACTACTTCTTAACGCTAATTTTTAGTAATTATCACTAATTATTACTAATTTAAATAATAATTAAAAAAATTCTAATTAATACTATTGGATACTAATTAATAATAATTAATATATTTATTTATTAATACTAATTAATATTAGACATACATATTTGTAAAAAAAATGCAAAATAAAACGATCTCATTCTAATTTAATTTAATTGCTTCTAATTAAAAATAATTAAAACTAATATCAAATAAAATGAATTGATTAGAAAACAAAAGAAATAGATAAATACCTTAAAACATATTCTTTCAAAGCATTTACACTGCAGATATTGCTCCGATTTAGAAATTTTAACTTAGAAAAATTTTGAGAGGGAGAATATAAGTAGAGAGGGAGAGAGAAGTAGGAGTAGAATGAGATGAAAAATGAATGTGGGTATATATAGGTTAGATTATTTGCAACAATTTAATTTTTGACGGGACCCATCGCTAATACTAACCCCCTATTAAATAGGGGTAGTGGTTAAAAGGCTATTTACGACGGGACCCATCACAAATACCAACCTACCGGCATACTATTTTCAACAGGTGAAAAATCCCATCCCAAAATACCATTCCCGCAATTTGGCATGCATCCTGCGCCAAACGTTTTGTGACGGGTACCGTCCACCCATCGCAAAAAGTCCCTCCCGACATACTTTTTCTATGAGACCATCCCCCACCGCAGACACCTCGTTGCATAAAAACATTTTTTCTGTATTGGATGAATCATCTTCCTCATCATGATGTTGAATGCCTCTAATGAAATCAGTTTTTAATACGTCGTCTTGATTTAAGACATCATTCTTCATACCAGAATCACTTAGTTCCTTGACACCCTTCATGCATGAGGATTATCCATCAAAAGATCCATGTATGTTACCGAATACCTCATGAGAAACATCCTTACTATTAAATCTACATAAAATTTCAAGCAAGGTTAATGGAGTTTTGATGGGGTCAGAGTCTAGTAAGACAGAGGCACCCTCCACGATCACCACATTCGGCTTGCCCGCAGATGAATCTGTTTGGTCGACAATAATAATCATAGAGACATTCTGCCCAGGCAAGTCAGATTGAGCACATGTCTCTATCACACCATCATCTTCCCTTTCCCTACATAGTGGGTTAACATCACCCAAAGGCATAGTTTTCGCTAAGTAAGAACAAGGGGCCTGAACCACCATTGAGGTAGAATCATGTGGACTGGATCTCCTATATGTTACCAATTGGAATCCCTTATCATCAATAGTTGTCTTCCTACCTCTGGAAGATTGACATTACCAAGTAGAAGGCTGGCTAGAAGAACCAGTAATTGTAGGAAGAAATTCTAGCTTCATGTTTCCATTTCAATAACTAACCATGACCAAATGCTTCTCTGAATCCTGTTGTTTATTAGCCTTACATTAGATAACAATTTCATCACATGTTTTTCCATCTCCTTTGGAAATATTCCCTCCTGCACAAGGTCGACTTATTAGGGCATCCTTAATTGAAGTCTCCACATATTCCATATTGGCGCAGGACTTACCAATGATGGTATGTCTCATCCCTTCACCGTCAAAACAATCCAAATCCGGTCAAATTCACATTCTATTTCCCAAACCGATCGCAGCATCAGAATTAGAAACCATCCATGCAGTGTGAAACTACCAACCTCCATCTTGGGACCCTTGCACCACATTAGAAGGATCAGACTTGCAAGGATCGGCCTCTGTTGCACAAATTACCTGATCGTGGTGAGCCACGACCCACTACTGCCCATCAATTTAACCATTGTCATGAAAACATTTCTTGAAAACATTTTGGGGATGCCCTTTCTTAGATAAGAACCTACAGACTATATCCCTCCATCAACTCTCTTTCAAATGTCGAATGGAATTGCAAACCATACCGAATGTAGGGAGTTTCTCATATCCACTTTGCAAGAAAATATTATAATAAAGTGTAGAAAGCATAACTTGGTTGGTAAGGGTATAATTTTGGTCATCTTCAATGATAATCGAATTTAATTATCCAAACCTTGAATCATATGTATCTTTGACCACCTTAATGGGGATGCCCATTGCATATGCGATGCCAAATAGGATGCCCGGGTGCTAAAGTATCCAATTTAGTCTCAATATCATAATCCATACATGAACACATGTATTTTTGAGATTGAAGGGATTGAAACAATAATTCCACTCTAGAGTGGAGAACATACTTTTTTAAAGGGTGACTAAACTGAAGCCTCATACATGCCTCTTCAGTTCATCCGAAGGGAAGAAAATGTGAAAGAAACCTATTGCTATCGAGATGCAGTTCGAATCTAAGAATACTTAGACCATCGATAATTTCCTTCTCAAGTCATCAACTCTCATGGGAATCTCATCCACGTGAAAAATAGAATGAGTAATGATTTAATATTGATATATCTCAAGCTGATCCATGATGGAATTGTGAATAGCATTGACATGAGCAATCGTTCCCTTTTGGATAATCTGTTCAGGGGAAGAATCGATCACCGATGAGAAGTGTATTTTCGTACCTTGTCACTTTGACCTGGATATTTCTTCTTCCCAGGGACTGTTGGGGAATCCAATTGAATATCTGCCACATATAATCCTCTTCCACAAAAAAATTGTGATCACAAGTAATAGAGAAGAACCATTTATTCAATAGAAACCTTGTTTCCACCATCACACACAGAGAGTGATCTCCTTCCACACATCACCCCACTTCAATATATTTAAAAATCTATATGTTCTTCTACGTGTATGCACTATGTTGTGTGTGTATGTATATATATTGTATGTTTACAGATATTTTAATGTGTATGTATATATACACATTTATGTGGTATGTACATATATATATAACATGTGTACATGTTTATGTATGACATGTATTTATTTCACATTTGATGTATATATTATTTTCATTTTTGATATAATATTTTGGGAATTTATTCATTTTTATACATATTTATTTTTTACTAAGTATTATTTTTAATATATTTTTAATTTATATGATTCATATTTACTCGATTTTATTTATTAAGTTGTAATATTTCCAAAATGTATGCAATTTATAAAATTAATTTTTTTGAATGCATTTTTAATATTTTCTTCAATTCTGTATGTGTTCACTATTCATGTAGTTAATCTTATGTGAATTCATTATTCAAAATAAATTTTTCTATTAAATTATATGTATTCTTTTTTAATATTTCTTTCATTTAATATTATTTATTCATTTTTGTATTTATATTTTTTTATATTTTTTTTGAATTTAATAATTTTTTAATATTTATTTACACACACACACACATATATATATAGATGGAAAAGTAGTAACTCATATATTAAGAGATAGAAGATCAGGTAAAACAAGAGAAGAAAGCCAAATGGGGAACAAATCCAACCAAATATGTGGGTCATTCAAAATTCCATGAACATATAAATGATGAGCCTCAATATTACCCTCCCTTTTGGTAATGGAGAAGGAGAAAGTCAAAAGTAGGGCTAAAGTGACTGGATCTTCAAGATCAGAAGGCCAAAAAGCTTAATGATATCCTCTGGTGTAGAGATAACATGGATGATAGTGAGGAAATATGATTCCAATGTGTAATACCACCCTTGCTCCAAAGTGAATTCCTTTCCATGAACAATTGATTGAGCTTCAGAGACCACAAGTAAGAGAGACACCATGAAAAAAGTGTGAAGTGTCACAATGATCAACCCATGAGAGTTCCTGGTGATGGCACTAAAACCTATGATGCCTTTTTCTAAATGTGGTGCGTCCACATTGATTTTCCTTATGCCACCAATGAGGGGTTTCCTGGTATATGGATCATGCTTGAATAAAGGTTCATAAAAAATATTCTCATTGTGGATTAGCACTGATAACTAGTGGGATGTGTTCCTGACCAAAAAGGTGCATGGCTTGGTTGCCTAGTTAAAGAGAATGTCTTTTATCCTCACCCAAATGATCCATGGCACTGTACAATGGGAAGCCAGGTCCTTGGCAGAGAGGTTGAAAGACCACTTTTCAAGAAGAGACATGAGATCATGAGCCATATCTTGGAGGTTGTCAGCATGAGGGTTGAAGGTGCGCCTAATGATCCTTACTTCAGGGTAGTGGGAAATGGTTTGAAAAATAGATTCAGGTGTGGGAACGCAAATAGGACATGTTGGGTTGTCCAACATGTGGTGAGATGCAAGGAACCATAGAGAAAGAAGTATCCCATTATAGACTTGCCTCCATAAATAGAGAGATTCAAGGGGATATGTAGGTGCCAGATAGATTTCCAAAGAGCCTCCACCTCCAGAGATAGAGCATTTGAATCAAGGACATACCCGTTTAATAGTATAAGTACCAATATTGTCCCCACTCCAACATAAACATTCAGGACAATAATCTCTAGAGTCCAAGATACAAGGAATAATTTTCCTATATCTCTCATTAAACTAGGTGGAATTATTTTTAGGGCCCCATCCACTTAATTACTCATTAAAAAGGGAGATAACAGTTTCATCTTCATGACCTTCATGGGTGGGGAAGTTACTCTAAGCCCATTTCCATCAACTAGCCATGAGTCTGTCCAAATATTAACAAATGACCCATTTCCAAAATATAAATAAATATATATTTTTAAATAATTTTAAAATTATAATTAATATATTTAAATAAAAAATATATTTATGATATTTGATAAATATAATATGAAGATAGTGCTCGGAGAGAGAGAGCATTGACGATCATCCTGACAACTCTTTTTCTATCCCTAATTAGGCTACACTGAATCAGAAAATTGATTATGTTATTGGTATCAATGATATATTTTATCAATGCAATTGGTTGTGAAATATTAGTAGTGTTGTTTTGTGCTCAAATGAAGGAGTGAACTATAATTTTTTGGATTTAGATGTATAAGGGGTTTGCAAGATGAATGTTTCTCTCTCTAAGAAGAATATATTATAAGAGAATAATGATAATCTTGTTGTGCCTAATCTGAATTTTATGGAGCATACCTCAGCCACGAACCTCCCCGACGCTCGCTTTTTCACTAATCACCACATGGTTTTGAAGCCCCCAAATGATTATGTGGAATGGAACACTGGCCTCTGTTGAAGCGAACACTATGTTTTATTGGGACATAAATGAGGGTCAAGAACACTTGATAATCGCATGAATGTTTTTATATGGAGGTATTTTCATGAAGTATAATTATTTGAAGGAGCATATTTAAAATTTATGGGGAATCATAGGTCGGCACATCATTTCTCTCAGTATGGTTTTTTTCTCAAATCTTTTGTCCTTATTTGGAAATTAAATTGAAGGCCTGGAGCTTTGGGTTCATTTCTCTTAAGCTGGGCACCTTGTGTTTCCAAGATTGAGATCCTTGGTTTGATCTAACTCAAGTGAGGAAGTCAGAAACCAAATCTTAGATTATGGTTATAGGTCTAAACTGGTTCTTTTGGCATACCAATATTTTGTGGGATGTCACGTCTGCTATTGGAACTCTGATAAAGCTTGATAAGGATACTAAAACTACAAGATTTAGTGACTTGTATTAAATCCTTATTGAGTATTATATTTTTTCTCATATGATTGAAATTGTTTACATAGATGCTGATGAATTCATGTTTGAATAGGATACAGAGTATAATCATGTACCTACTTTTTTCCATACCCACTACTGTATTGGACATGTTATGGAGGAATTTCATAGGGGGCGGATATGCTCCAACTACTGAAAGTATGGTCATATTGGTGAGAATTATATGTTCAAATTGAACTTGGTGAATGATGGGGATAGAAATTAGGGGAATAATATAATGAAAAATTCCAATGAGGCGTGGTACAGTTTCAAGGATTCAACAGGTAAGGGAATGGAGGAAAACTGCTTGTAGGTCCATATGTAGTCAAAGTTAGATAGAGCCAAATTTGACTATGAAAACAAGGAAGACATGAATAATTCTGTTAAATTAGAGTCACTCGAAGATGATCTGGTCATGGACCTATTTGATATGCAGAAAGAAACTTTCATGTCATCAGGTGCCCAAAAAGGGAAGAAGCACATGGATTCAAGTATCTTAGTGATACCGTAGAGTATAATTGCTCAACCTTCCTAAAGGAAAAGTTGGTATCATCTACTGGGATGAGATCTTCGAATGGTGATAAATAAATAAATAATGTGTTGGTTTTGATATGAATTTAGTAGAGCCTCAGTCAATTATTAATACAAGACCTCTAGTGAACATAGAAGTGTATATGAGGTAGCTTCCACCCCCTATTTTCATTAATTGATTCCACAATTTCCATCCTGTGTTGGAGATGCTCACAATTTTAGTACCCCTCTTTCAACTATTGCCACTCAGAATCTAACCAATATATCATCTCAGGGGGTATCTGGTGAACAAGATGCATGTACGAATATAGCAACAAAGGTTTCTACTAATGTCAAAATGAAGGCAAAATAATATCCCAATCAGCTTGAAATTTTGAATAGATTCAATGGTAGAAAATTCTTCCTTGATGAGTTAGAAAATTCTTGTAACGCCCCGACCCCAGCTACCCAGAGTCGGTGCATTAATTACATAACATTGGCATGATCACAAGAAAGATCAAATCCCGAAGGACCGATTGGTTTAGTAGCCTTGGAAACACTAGATATAATCATAAAGTTTTACATTACATTTCAAAGTGAAAAACTACTACAACAACAAAGTCTTGATATCCACACTATTAACCCCTCATAATATCCCTGCACGTCATTCATAATTTACTTCTTCACTACCTGGGAAAAATAAAACATAGAAAAGGGGTGAGCTCAAATGCCCAGTAAGGATAACAATATAGCGGAACATTCAAAAATAAGCATAAACATTTAAGGCAATGAATTACTAAAACAAAAGCCTTTTAAAATTGAACTCCAACATAGTATGGCAAAAGTAAAATGAAATGATGCCATTTACTTGTTCACATGGATATTCTACTAATCGAATATTCACATGCAATATCAATAACCACTTTCATAATGTTGGAATGCATAATGTCAAACGTTAATTTTATTGTCTAGGCCTCATCCCAAGACCTAGGGGTTACTTCTAACCGGAACCCAACCCGGAGTGCCTCTAATAACCGGACACCAACCCGGAGTGCCTCTAATAACCGGACACCAACCCGGAGTGCCTCTAATAACCGGACACCAACCCGGAGTACCTCTAATAACCGGAGACCAAACCGGAGGGCTTACTTTTACCAGTCCCTAACCTGGAGGGCTTACTTTAACCAGTCCCCAACCTGGAGGGCTTACTTTTACCGGTCCCCAACCCGGAACATACTTTTTTTAGCACATTCATCTGAAGAAAAGTTTGAAATATAACATAAACATTCGGATTATAACTACCATACGAAATGTCAATAGTTTCACCATAAACTATGAATGGTATAAAATAGCACATCCACAGTCAAACATATCACAAAACCTTCAATACAATATAGAAGTTTTGTATTATAATAAATCAACTTCAAATAATCTTAAAATCCATCAAAGGATGTTGACATAGATGAAATCAAAATTCTTTTAAAAGAAGTATCTCCTTTTATTTTTAAATCGTTTAAGATCCATATAAAATAAAACATTTTCTTTGAAAATATTCTTATAAGCTTGTAAGGAAAGCTTCGACGATTTTATAACGGCGGAAAATAACCGCACCCGCCGTATAAGTTAAAAAAACATTCTTACCTCAATTCTGTCGAAAAGGTTAAAAAGGACCTTGTTTTGAAAACGACGGAAAGATTCCTTTATAAACCTCTTATAAAAACTCAAACAAGGGTATAAATGACTTTAACCCATATTCTTGTAAATAGTAAAAATGTTTTGAAGTACATTTCGAAGAAACATGGATGTGGACGATAAAGAGATCCCAGTAGATTATTACGTATAATACAACCTCGGATAATGAAGAGATTGTGAAATAACTCTTACCTTGAACTTTTCCTTGGTTGGGGTAGGTTAACCTCCTGTATAATGGTGAAGTAATTGTTATTAAATTTTACAAGAATCATATACGTTAATATGATATCATATATGATCTTTTAACATTGCTTTATTAATAATATCTTAGTATTATCGTCGTTTCGGGTGATAATCGATTCGTTCTTCTTAAATGTTTGGTTACGTAAGACATGTTTGTAATGGATAGATTATATCTTATTCATAATAAGAATGATATTAACATTATTTTTAACCCTAAAATGAGAATAATACTTGAATGGATATGATGGAGAATGAATCTTATCGTGTTCGTGGAGACGGTAGTCCGTACGTACGCACGAACGCTACTTCCATTTAATTTTTATTTTAAAAGAATAAAATCCAAATGATACATAGGTATATTACTATTCCAGTATAATATTTTATATATGTTACTTAAGTTCATTAACACCATCCTTTATACGTTCCATGTGTGGTATGAACGAGTCATATCATTTTAAGGGGGCGGTAGTCCGCACTTCCTCAAATGAAATTATCGTATGTATATACAACATGAAACGAATAATGGAATGAAATAAAATGGAATTACAGAAGCTTATATATAAAATATATATCATTAATATCATATTTAATTACAGTTCCATCATAATGGCCACCATGAGAGGTGGTAAGATGTATTTGAACAATCATCGTTTCGTGAGGCGTTAGTTTGCCATCCACAGAAACATTATGTTCATCATCCATTAGATGGATTTGTGTGTATGTGTAGTTTGAATCCTTCTTATAACAACATCCAAGTATATTGAGGATACTGGTGTTGTTACAAAAGAAAGGAAATAAAAAGAGTTTCGGGGTTGAAGAAGCAAAATAAATGAAAATAATTTAAGAGAAATCGTTACCTTTAATTTAGGTAACTCACTTTGGTTGGAACCAAAGGACTTCTTGAAATGCTTTCTGCCTAAGGGGAAGCTTCAAGGAGGAGGAGAGGGATGTGGGGAGCTTAGTTGGGCAGAGTTTGGACGAGCCAAGTGGCTTGAGAGGTGTGAGAAAATGAGAAGGAGGAGTGCCCTTTTATAAGAGGGGTGAGGGGCACCTTTGGAAAAGCTAGAAATATTAATTTATAATAAATTCATATTCGGTTTCTAATGGCTCCAAAGCTTATTATTCAAAGGTTAAGGTGGGGATAGGTCGAAAACCACTCAACCAATAGAATTTAGACAGGTTTGGGTACTTATATTAACCTTATCTTTAAGTATTAACTCTAAGTTAATTAGTTTCACCTTTACAATGTCTCTTTGTATTTTTATATAATATGGTTAATAAACTTACTATATACATCCAAGCGACACCCAAGTGGTCCATTAATGATTAACCTATCATAATATAAGTCTCTTGGCCGAACCTTAGATTTTTAGGAATTTAATATCAATTAATAATATAATATTTGTTTTAAGAACTTTTTTATGTCAATTTTGACACTATTCATTAGTTGATTTTTGTGAAACTCATAACAGATTGATTACTTCGAACAAAGTCAATTAAATCAATACTAATATATCATATTATCCTAGAAAATTAGTTTAATTCATTAAAAGTTTCATATTATATTTATTTGGGTATTTATAATATCAATTATTTTAATTTTTCACTATTATAGTAATTACTGCATCATCATTGTGTCATATATAAAATAAATTGTTTAATGTCTAAAAATTATAAATAAATTATCATTATGTAGGAAATCCTTTTAGCTTTCTAATGAATATTTATAATCGAAAATCCAACATGTATAACCCTATGTAAAAATTGTTCTTCTAAAAGATGTAAGCTTATGCCATTTTTATTTTTATTTTAACTTTATTAATATAATGTGTCATTATCACTTACAAGTGGATCCATGGGGTCCCAAAATTGACCCAAAGATTCCCATGGTCGACCATGTATCAACCAATAGGGTTAAGATACGTTTTAGGGTAATTTAGTATTATTATAATATTATTTTGTAACCCTTATTTACCGGATTTACCCTTAACCATGGTAAATAAAATATTTACCGCAGTAATTATTCAAAATGTCTAAAAATAAAAGTTACCTATTTACACAATTTGAACATCCTGATTCCAAATATGGAATCCATTTTCCTAAATTCAAAACACAGAAGTGGCAGAAATTAATTTAAAATTAATTCCCGCTGTCAAAACAAAAAGCGTGTTTTTAAGAGGTAATAACTATCAAAAGATTGACACTTGTTTATGTTCGGTTTAATTGTAAAATTATGTCCAATGACCAACATTATATTAAGTGGTAAAAATATATTCTAAATATACTTTAAAAACTACTAAAATTCATAATTTATCACTATTAATTATTTTGATTAAAAAAGTTGTTTTTAATTAAAATTTAGTAATTTTCACTATTCATCAAAATATGAAAGTTATCCGAAAAGTACCAAAATTTAACCCTAGGCTAATTTCGATATTCCGAATCCAAAAATGAAGTCCATTTTGAAATATAAAATATATATGATTTCAAAAAGTAGGTATTACTATTCACAACAGCTAGTTTAATTAGTTGTGGTGTGTGTTAGTACTCGAGGTTGCGTACAACACACGCTATCGCATTATTCGAAGGAAAGCGTACCGTGGAAGCTTGGGATGTTTCATTTTAATTTTTTTTTTGATGTCCCCATTTAGTCAAAAAGTTTAAAATATTGTATTTAAAAAGGGTTCACTATTAAAAGTTGATAAAAGTGCAATAATGAAAATGAATTTGTTCTTACATTATGTCTAAGAAACTCATAATATGGATTCTAAAATTATAAGGATTATATAAAGTTTAAAATTTAGTTAACACTATTCATAACCTCTTTTGAACAGTTTGTTTGGTAAGTCATGGTGCGATTGAACTTGGTGTTGCGTGTAGTGAAAGTTATTGAATTATTTTGAAGAAATAACACACTATAAAATCTTGGGGTGTTACATTCTCCCCTCCTTCAATAAATTGCGTCCTCGCAATTTGAAATTGTTCTTCGAAAATAAAAGGTTGAAAGTAGAAAATATATTTGTGGGAAAACCCACATTGGAAATTGGGTTACTAAAATTTAGTCTTAATATGAGGAAAAGAGAAATAAAAGGGTCACCACCAAATTATGATCTCGATTAGGAGAACATTGGTGGAAATTGGAGACATATAATCGGAGGAAAAACGTAAATATTTATAGGTAGTGATTGAGGTCATCAATCACAAACTAGTATAAAATTGAGGTCCTTAAATTCATCAATCTATGATGAATTGAAATACCATCGGTTCAACAAAACATAGGGTATTAGGATAACACATTTTTGACGTTTCAAAGTATCCTAGTTGAAATCCCACATCGAAAAATGAATTAATGAGGCCTCTATTTAAAATAAAGAGTCGAAAGTATGAAGATTACCGAAAATAACACATACTAGGGTTCCATGTAGGAAAATATGGATATGGAAGAAAAATCTAACCATCAATTATCTGATGGAGAGTGGTAGAGAACATGGCTATAAAAAGGCCAACAATCCCAAAGCCAAATATTAGTGATGATTTAAGGTACCATCTAGGAAAACATTTTTGTTCAAAGTTGCTTTTCTTAATATTGAGGAATTTATTTATGAGATTGGCTAAGATCATAAGGAGATATACTTACTTTATAATTAGAGTTTTATCCATTAATAAATTTCTACCACAAACTCATCTTTCACTCTAAAAGGTAATAGAATGTAAAAAAAATTCTATTTACACTATTCGTATAGGGTTCCAAAATAAACGAATTTATAATTCATCTACAAGATCTTTTAATAAAAACTACATTATTTAATCCAGGACATCTCGTGGGCCAGTGGTAGGTGATACACCCTTGTCGCCCTTCGGTTGCGGGTTCAAGTCATGCAGCCTTGCCGGACGCGACGGGTTGTCGCCCGAACTCCGGGTTTTCCTTTTATGGTAATCCAAAATAATCCAAACTAGAACTATCCAAAATAATTCTGTCCAAACTCATAGTCCAACATTTATAAGGAAGGTAAACATAATATAGATCCTTTTTACCCCGTAATAGCATATTAATACCTTCATCATGTATTCTTTTAATACACTGAAACATCCTGAATTACCATATTCCTTATTGATTACATTCATGCTCCCTTATTCCATATAGAATGCTGGATATACTTCATTAATCCAAAAATGTTTTAAACCCCAAATCATTAATCAGTTCCAGGGTAGTCAAGAATATCCAATATAATTTATCCAAAACAATCACATATTATTCCAAAATCACTACCTCAGTATCAGAACTATATTATGATTTATCATTCTCTCAACCATATATTTTCCAAAAATTTATTCTTCTATTGAGCCACTTTTCTTTGTTCCAAAAAATCTCAAGTCCTTAATGAAATAGTACTGCAGTACAATCCTTACATACTCCATAATTATTATAACAAGTACATTGTTGATACAACACTCAATTGACATAATCAACATAAGAACACTAATCATTCCTCTTCATCTGTGGTAGTATCATAACTTGATTATTATCCAATAACATCATTTGCGGCATAGTCTGATGACTGGGACATAGGTTCGCGTAGTGTCCAAACTCCTTGAAAATGAAGCATTGTACATTTGAAACCATTTTCTTACCCTTGCAGTCACGTACTTTGTGCCCTTTTCCTCCACACTTATAACAAACTCCCATTCCTTTCAGGCAAGTTCCAGGGTGTTTCTTTCCACAGTTACCACATATGGGAAAATTATTCTTTTCCCTCTTCCCTTTATCCATCTTTCTCTCTTCCATCCTTTTCTTCTCTTTCTTCCCTTCAAAGCCATAGGACTCAGTAAACTCTTTACTTATCTTATCAACACATAATATTATTTCTTCATATGATGATCATACATGGGAGACTATTTCTCTTATAAATTCTAGCTTAAGACCATGAAATATATGATCCTTCCTTCTCTTTGGATCATGTGCATTGCTGGAGTTCTCATTCCTTCTACTGGGTGCCATTTCCAAACAATGGCATAAACTAGATCAGTTTATGAATCAAAATACATAATCCCATACTTATAAAACACTTAACATAAATTGAACTATTTATGGATATAATCCATAATCATAAGAATGTTTTCTTTGAGGAAGTATATACTCATAAACCCTTCATAATGATTTGTAAAGAAAATGAGAGTTATCCTAAGCATATCTCCCGGGAGTGTCGTAACCAAGAGTGCAGCAAGGCCCGTTGTCGTGCACCAGTTCCCGTTCGAGTCTAGCTCAAAGCGGTGTTTTCGGGTTTTACCCCTAGGTACATCAGTGCCAGAGCCACCTCTACCTGCTCGTATCCAGACAGGGATGTATTGCTCGGAAAACTCACAAAATCTCTACAATACCAAAATTCTAGGAAGTTCTTCTATACTAATCCTCAAATTTCATCTTAGGTCTACGTGCTCTAATCAGAGTTTATCTAAATCTAGCTTCCAAGGTTTGTACTAAACTTCCTCTGATACCAACTGTAACGCCCCGACCCCAGCTACCCAGAGTCGGTGCATTAATTACATAACATTGGCATGATCACAAGAAAGATCAAATCCCGAAGGACCGATTGGTTTAGTAGCCTTGGAAACACTAGATATAATCATAAAGTTTTACATTACATTTCAAAGTGAAAAACTACTACAACAACAAAGTCTTGATATCCACACTATTAACCCCTCATAATATCCCTGCAAGTCATTCATAATTTACTTCTTCACTACCTGGGAAAAATAAAACATAGAAAAGGGGTGAGCTCAAATGCCCAGTAAGGATAACAATATAGCGGAACATTCAAAAATAAGCATAAACATTTAAGGCAATGAATTACTAAAACAAAAGCCTTTTAAAATTGAACTCCAACATAGTATGGCAAAAGTAAAATGAAATGATGCCATTTACTTGTTCACATGGATATTCTACTAATCGAATATTCACATGCAATATCAATAACCACTTTCATAATGTTGGAATGCATAATGTCAAACGTTAATTTTATTGTCTAGGCCTCATCCCAAGACCTAGGGGTTACTTCTAACCGGAACCCAACCCGGAGTGCCTCTAATAACCGGACACCAACCCGGAGTGCCTCTAATAACCGGACACCAACCCGGAGTGCCTCTAATAACCGGACACCAACCCGGAGTACCTCTAATAACCGGAGACCAAACCGGAGGGCTTACTTTTACCAGTCCCTAACCTGGAGGGCTTACTTTAACCAGTCCCCAACCTGGAGGGCTTACTTTTACCGGTCCCCAACCCGGAACATACTTTTTTTAGCACATTCATCTGAAGAAAAGTTTTAAATATAACATAAACATTCGGATTAAAACTACCATACGAAATGTCAATAGTTTCACCATAAACTATGAATGGTATAAAATAGCACATCCACAGTCAAACATATCACAAAACCTTCAATACAATATAGAAGTTTTGTATTATAATAAATCAACTTCAAATAATCTTAAAATCCATCAAAGGATGTTGACATAGATGAAATAAAAATTCTTTTAAAAGAAGTATCTCCTTTTATTTTTAAATCGTTTAAGATCCATATAAAATAAAACATTTTCTTTGAAAATATTCTTATAAGCTTGTAAGGAAAGCTTCGACGATTTTATAACGGCGGAAAATAACCGCACCCGCCGTATAAGTTAAAAAAAACATTCTTACCTCAATTCTGTCGAAACGGTTAAAAAGGACCTTGTTTTGAAAATGACGGAAAGATTCCTTTATAAACCTCTTATAAAAAGTCAAACAAGGGTATAAATGACTTTAACCCATATTCTTGTAAATAGTAAAAATGTTTTGAAATACATTTCGAAGAAACATGGATGTGGACGATAAAGAGATCCCAGTAGATTATTACGTATAATACAACCTCGGATAATGAAGAGATTGTGAAATAACCCTTACCTTGAACTTTTCATTGGTTGGGGTAGGTTAACCTCCTGTATAATGGTGAAGTAATTGTTATTTAATTGTTCAAGAATCATATACATTAATATGATATCATATATGATCTTTTAACATTGCTTTATTAATAATATCTTAGTATTATCGTCGTTTCGGGTGATAATCGATTCGTTCTTCTTAAATGTTTGGTTACGTAAGACATGTTTGTAATGGATAGATTATATCTTATTCATAATCAGAATGATATTAACATTATTTTTAACCCTAAAATGAGAATAATACTTGAATGGATATGATGGAGAATGAATCTTATCGTGTTCGTGGAGACGGTAGTCCGTACGTACGCACGAACGCTACTTCCATTTAATTTTTATTTTAAAAGAATCAAATCCAAATGATACATAGGTATATTACTATTCCAGTATAATATTTTATATATGTTACATAAGTTCATTAACACCATCCTTTATACGTTCCATGTGTGGTATGAACGAGTCATATCATTTTAAGGGGGCGGTAGTCCGCACTTCCTCAAATGAAATTATCGTATGTATATACAACATGAAACGAATAATGGAATGAAATAAAATGGAATTACAGAAGCTTATATATAAAATATATATCATTAATATCATATTTAATTACAGTTCCATCATAATGGCCACCATGAGAGGTGGTAAGATGTATTTGAACAATCATCGTTTCGTGAGGCGTTAGTTTGCCATCCACAGAAACATTATGTTCATCATCCATTAGATGGATTTGTGTGTATGTGTAGTTTGAATCCTTCTTATAACAACATCCAAGTATATTGAGGATACTGGTGTTGTTACAAAAGAAAGGAAATAAAAAGAGTTTGGGGGTTGAAGAAGCAAAATAAATGAAAATAATTTAAGAGAAATCGTTACCTTTAATTTAGGTAACTCACATTGGTTGGAACCAAAGGACTTCTTGAAATGCTTTCTGCCTAAGGGGAAGCTTCAAGGAGGAAGAGAGGGATGTGGGGAGCTTAGTTGGGCAGAGTTTGGACGAGCCAAGTGGCTTGAGAGGTGTGAGAAAATGAGAAGGAGGAGTGCCCTTTTATAAGAGGGGTGAGGGGCACCGTTGGAAAAGCTAGAAATATTAATTTATAATAAATTCATATTCGGTTTCTAATGGCTCCAAAGCTTATTATTCAAAGGTTAAGGTGGGGATAGGTCGAAAACCACTCAACCAATAGAATTTAGACAGGTTTGGGTACTTATATTAACCTTATCTTTAAGTATTAACTCTGAGTTAATTAGTTTCACTTTTACAATGTCTCTTTGTATTTTTATATAATATGGTTAATAAACTTACTATATACATCCAAGAGACCCCCAAGTGGTCCATTAATGAATAACCTATCATAATATAAGTCTCTTGGCCGAACCTTAGATTTTTAGGAATTTAATATCAATTAATAATATAATATTTGTTTTAAGAACTCTTTTATGTCAATTTTGACACTATTCATTAGTTGATTTTTGTGAAACTCATAACAGATTGATTACTTCGAACAAAGTCAATTAAATCAATCCTAATATATCATATTATCCTAGAAAATTAGTTTAATTCATTAAAAGTTTCATATTATATTTATTTGGGTATTTATAATATCAATTATTTTAATTTTTCACTATTATAGTAATTACTGCATCATCATTGTGTCATATATAAAATAAATTGTTTAATGTCTAAAAATTATAAATAAATTATCATTATGTAGGAAACCATTTTATCTTTCTAATGAATATTTATAATCGAAAATCCAACATGTATAACCCTATGTAAAAATTGTTCTTCTAAAAGATGTAAGCTTATGCCATTTTTATTTTTATTTTAACTTTATTAATATAATGTGTCATTATCACTTACAAGTGGATCCATGGGGTCCCAAAATTGACCCAAAGATTCAAATGGTCGACCATGTATCAACCAATAGGGTTAAGACACGTTTTAGGGTAATTTAGTATTATTATAATATTATTTTTTAACCCTTATTTACCGGATTTACCCTTAACCATGGTAAATAAAATATTTACCGCAGTAATTATTCAAAATGTCTAAAAATAAAAGTTACCTATTTACACAATTTGAACATCCTGATTCCAAATATGGAATCCATTTTCCTAAATTCAAAACACAGAAGTGGCAGAAATTAATTTAAAATTAATTCCCGCTGTCAAAACAGAAAGCGTGTTTTTAAGAGGTAATAACTATCAAAAGATTGACACTTGTTTATGTTCGGTTTAATTGTAAAATTATGTCCAATGACCAACATTATATTAAGTGGTAAAAATATATTCTAAATATACTTTAAAAACTACTAAAATTCATAGTTTATCACTATTAATTATTTTGATTAAAAAAGTTGTTTTTAATTAAAATTTAGTAATTTTCACTATTCATCAAAATATGAAAGTTATCCGAAAAGTACCAAAATTTAACCCTAGGCTAATTTCGATATTCTGAATCCAAAAATGAAGTCCATTTTGAAATATAAAATATATATGATTTCAAAAAGTAGGTATTACTATTCACAACGGCTAGTTTAATTAGTTGTGGTGTGTGTTAGAACTCGAGGTTGCGTACAACACACGCTATCGCATTATTCGAAGGAAAGCGTACCGTGGAAGCTTGGGATGTTTCATTTTAATTTTTTTTTTTGATGTCCCCATTTAGTCAAAAAGTTTAAAATATTGTATTTAAAAAGGGTTCACTATTAAAAGTTGATAAAAGTGCAATAATGAAAATGAATTTGTTCTTACATTATGTCTAAGAAACTCATAATATGGATTCTAAAATTATAAGGATTATATAAAGTTTAAAATTTAGTTAACACTATTCATAACCTCTTTTGAACAGTTTGTTTGGTAAGTCATGGTGTGATTGAACTTGGTGTTGCGTGTAGTGAAAGTTATTGAATTGTTTTGAAGAAATAACACACTATAAAATCTTGGGGTGTTACAATTCTCATGTCTGAGAAGGACATTTCCCATTCATTGAGTATGCACGATAGGGAACACTTCAGATTTGTAGATGTCATCATAGGTCTTAGATTTGATTGGGTTACATGATCAACGACCACTCTTGGAGCTCACCCCATCAGTGGAAAAAATGTCTCTCAAGCTAATAATGATAAAACTTTGAAAAGGCCCAAATCCTGGAGGTGGGGACACCATCCACGTGGTCGGGGTGGGGGAGATATCTGTCTTCAAGACGATCTCTCCTGATCATTATTTTCATGATTCTGATGGTGGCTATTCTACATTTATTTATAGATCTCATGTACTCGGTTTACATTTTCTAATAAATATTTATGGTGACGGTTGGGTCTCCATGTAAGAACCCAGATCTTCCTTTCACGTGTGTTTTTATTTTCTAGATGTTTTGAGGAAAAAAGAGGTGTTTTTGGAAAATTCAAGAGTACACTCTGTGTACTTCTATGTACATGTCGTGTACTCTATTTCCACGAGTCACCATGTACTGGCTGGGTAACGGTTGAGTACAATGCCATGGGTGGCGACCTGGAGACCGCCTAAAGTGGAGGCTGGAAGAGGGAAGTACATGTTGTGTACATTTAAAATAGACTCCGGGTACATTATTTTTTCATTAAAGAGAACGGTGTCGCGTCTAATGTATAGAATGCACTTCTTCGTCATCCGTCTCATCCAGGAGCATTCGTACGGTTGCGGATCTTCTCCAAAACCTAGAATCACCATCTGTTCTCTAAATCGAACTCTTTCGGTTGCATTGGAATCACATCAGTGAGTTCACTCTTCTTCTAGAACTACACCTTCTAGATTCTACTCGTTAACGAGTTATCCTTGGTTGAGAGTCTTATGATTTTTTTAGATCGATGGTGTTCTAGAAAGATTCAAGGCCTGAGGTTCACGTATATTGATCTCACGTCTACAAGGTAGGTGGTTTTTACCTTTCCATAGTTAGTCTTTCTGTTAAATGTGAAAAAGTTCTTAATACCCTTATTTGGGTTATTGTTAGTTTATGGTTTTAGACCTTTTATTTTACTACTTTTCCATGATTGATTGGATATAGTTTAATTGTTTTATAATAGGGTTATCTTTTTCAAGCTAGGGATGTTTTCCCCATCTTTTCTATTTTTTGACCATTGGTCTAGCCATTCCTATAAGGTTTCTTCTTTCTTTCCCTTCCAAGTATGGTTATGGTGGAGTGATTATTATCTTAAATGCTATAATATGTCATTGATTGTTTATCAAATTAGTTATTGAGGTTTAAATTGGATTCTTATTATTCCTTGTGCATGATTTCTTTATATGGGGATGTGGTAACCTGGTGTAGTAAGACCATAGGGAAAATTGGAATTGAGGGATTTCCCAGAGTGTCTATTATAATTATTACTCTTCAAGACCATATGGGGGATTGATGTTTAGTTCTCCCTTAGTGTGTCTATCGTTACATTATGAGTCCATAGTAGGAATTGACATATAGGTGTAATTGACAGTGAGTGCTTCCTCAAAGGGTATTTGATCACACATCAATATAATGGGATTTTAGGGTGAGTGATTCCTCATATAGTCATTTTTATATCTTCTTTTTTAATGTGAACCATAGGATTTTGGCTGTGAGAAGTACCCATAGGGTTTCTTATATTATTTATTGGTTGATTAAATACATAAAAGTAAATGTTTGTAAAGAAAACTGTAGTATTATTCACTAGTAGAAAAATGGTCTTTAACGTCATTTTTTTATTATTTTTGACATCAGGTTTTAGCTGACGTCGAAGTCACCAATGTAAAAAATATGACTTTTTTACGTAGGTTTTTGTAAACCGACGCAAAAAATGAATTATATTTGTTTTTTGGAATCGGTTTTGTAAAAAACGGATTCCAAAAAAACTAATTGATGTCATTTTTGGCATCAGGTTTCATAAAAACCGACTCCAAAAATTAAAACAAAATATTTTTGGCATCCGTTATTTAATAGAACTGATGCCATAAATGAAACAAAAATATTTTTGCAATCATTTTTTAAAAATACCAACGCCAATAAGTAATTATTTTTTCCATGTTTTAGATCATTTCATAGGCTTTGATTTCATAGGTTGTGGACTTAAAATGAAGTTACTGATTAAAAGTTAGGGCCATTAGAAGTTAAACCTATCAATGATTCGATTGATACAACTCGTTTCAAAGAAAACATGATAACATAAATTAAAATCATATACACCAAATGAAATAAAATAATCATAATACATCAAACATTTTTCAATGGTTTTAGGGGCTTCCATCGAAATGATATGTTTTTTATCATCATATAACTTATATTTTGAAATGAGAATGAATCATCATTATAAGAAAGAAAATCGAGTTGTTTAGAAATGAAGGATAATAATATTAAAGAATAAAATGAATAGAATATGTACCGTGTTCAAATTGATGATTTAGGTTTCATTGAAAACATGATTGAATCGAAGATGTTGAAAATTCTGAACAAAGGAGAAACTGGATATATATATATATATATAGTAAACGAAAATATTTTCAATTGTGTTGTTTGAAAATGTAGGCAGGAATTTAAAAAGTTAAACGCGCATTTTGAAAAAATTGAAATTATGATCCCACGTTACTCTTTAGTGTCGGTTTTGTTTGAAATCGATGCAAAAGAGGATTTACATTGGTATTTCAGCATCGGTTTTTTAGAAAATCGATGCCAAAAATTCAAATCATTATCCGTTTTGGCGTCAGTTTTTAAAGAAATTGAAGAGAAAAGGTTTAAAAATACATTTTTTGCGTCGTTTTATTTAAAAACTGACGCCAAATAGTTAAAAAAATATATATTTGGCGTCGCTTTTTTAAGAAACCGACAATAATTTTTTTTTTAAATGTTTCGCGTCGATTTTTAAAAAAAACTGATGCGAAAAACTAAAAAAATATTTTTTGGCATCAGTATTTATGAAAACCCACGCCAAAAAATTAAAAAAACAATTTACAGTGTTTTAGATAATTTTTTAATCTTTGATTTGACTAGTCGTGGAGCTAAAACGGAGTTACAGACTAAAAGTTATGGCCTTTTAAAGTTGAACCTCTTTAAGGCTTCTCTTAGAGAAGGTCAGCTTCCGACATCTATAAAGTTTAATCTATAACTCCGTTTTTGCTCCATGACCAGTCAAATATAAGATTATTGAATTATATAAAGCATTGTATATTTTATTTTAAGCTTTATGGTGTCATTTTTCATAAAAACGGATGCCAAAATATATATTTTTTAGTTTTTTACATCGGTTTTTAGAAAAAAACCAACGCCAAAAATTATTTACGTCGGTTTATAAAAAAAATGTATAATTTTTAAGTTTTATAGAGTCGATTTTTATAAAAAACGATGGTTAAATATATATTTTTTGGATTCTTGCGTTGGTTTTTTATGAACCGATTCCAAAACAATTTTTTCCATTTTTGCATCGGTTTTTAAAAAAACCGACGCCAAAAGATCACCTCAAAAATTATTTAGGTCGGTTTATAAGAAACCGACGTCAAACTGGCGACGTTAAAAATCATTTTTCTACTAGTGAATTACTTTTAGTACATCATTTTTTACTGCTTCTTTTTTATATTTCACTCCATATATATTCATTGAAAATTAGGCACAGATCGTTGCGGGGTTGCCTACTGGGATTAGTCTCACACCCTTTTTGGGTAATGCTTTTGGGACCAAATAGATTATATTTCTACATGTATAGATATGGGAAAGAGCCCTTCTACGTTAGGTACTTGACTGCTGAGGAACATGAGTGCATGGGACCAAGCTGTGGCATGCGATTCTGTAAGAGTTTTTTTGTATCCTTTTGTACTTTGGTTTAGTATTGTATTCCAGAATTGTGAGTTGTTTGGCAGCTTTCCTAGACAGATGTAACATGCATCATATATATATAAATATATATATATATATATATATCTGTGTGTGTGTTCTCTAGTTGTTTATAAATTCCTCTATTTATCTATTTCATGTTTTAATGCTTCCTATATTTTTATCTATTTTACTTCTGGTATGTTACTCTGCCAATGAGGGCATAGTTTCCCGACTATCAAACTCATGGACATCGTATCTAGTCGGCATCCACTGAAATTAGGGAAAATGTGCTTGACTCCATGTGAGAAACAGGGTACAGGGTGCCTCTGGGTGGC
Source organism: Viscum album (assembly GCA_963277665.1). Taxonomy (NCBI): domain Eukaryota; kingdom Viridiplantae; phylum Streptophyta; class Magnoliopsida; order Santalales; family Viscaceae; genus Viscum; species Viscum album. The sequence continues at coordinate 212,297,845 of OY728119.1, read as the reverse complement.
TTCTGGAACTGGGTTGTTTCAAAGTGGTATCATAAGGATTCATTTATTCATGACTTACTATTTGGATACTATATCTTGTGATTGAAACAAAATAGGATGTTGGTAATAATTTGTGCCCATGAGTAGCTAACCCACATATAGGGAAAATCAAATATACCTCATTACTGCAAATGTTTTGTGAATTTTCAATTTTATTCTTGATTTTATTTCACCATTGGGTGATTCACAAGTTTTTTGTGGTTATTTTTGATATAATTGAGGTTATATTTATGTTGAAGCACTATGAGATGAGGGAATTACATCTCATAAATCATATAGGAACTTGTTAGGAATCACATGTCATGTATTATTGCCTTTCCATTTATGGTGAATTAGCAATTAAATATTGTTGTGATAGATATTGTACTAGATATGCATGCAGTTTTGATATATGCCTTGATAAAATACCTTCTTTTTGATATGGTATTAAATTGTGTAAGGTTTTTTTGAATGAACTTTAAACCTTGGTTCTTGTTGTGTCATGGGCCCTCATGGATCAGAATTTGGTGGATCATTGCCTATTATTCCTTGTATGTAACATGTAAAATATTCCACACATTGATTCGTTGGGAGTATGAGCCCTCACAGATTGGAATTTGGCACTTCAATGTTCGTTTCAGTGCTTTTCTAGGTTCTAGAGTAGTTTCTGAGTCTTACTATCTGAAAAAACCCAGAATACACGGCTTGTGATGATAAATACATGACATGTGTCCTTATGTTTGGGAAGGAACTGTTTTTCTTATGTATAGGTCGTGCACTATATGTACACACCATGTAGTCTCTAACCGTGTCACTAGCTGTGTGTGCAGAGACACGAGGTTGGGAAATCCTTGGGGGAACATGCTGTGTACCGGTCTTACATGCCGTGTTGTGAAAACCATGTGTCCACCAATGTGAATAACAACACTGATGGATAATACTTAAGTCATACATGCCATTTCAAGATTTAACACTCCGTGTATTGTAACCCATGTACCCGACTGTGTAACGAAGAACACAGTGATGTGGAATCCTTCTAGTACACGCTGTGTCTGGCATAAACATGTTGTGTAGAGTCAGTCGTGAGTCCACCCTTGTGACTAACAACACAGGCAGTTGAAACCTAAGCAGTCCACGTCATGTCCATCCGGAACACACAGTGTAGAGTGAGCAGTGTAGAGTGAGCCATGTAACCAGCCATGTGACTAACAATATGGGTCAGTGATGTTCTTCTAGTACACGTTTTGTCTTTCATTAACATGATGTGTAGTCCTGTTATAGGTGAACCATGTGTCTTATCCGTGTGTGGGAACTCATGTAGGGGAAGAGGAATAATGTACATCTTGGGTGTTAGGACAACACATCGAGTGCTTGGGGTGTTAAATGACTAGCTTTTGCAGAAGTACATGCCCATGTGAAGGTTTATTGGATCATGCCATTGTTGACGATCCTTTCATCACAGAATCTAAAGATTGGAAAAGGGGAATATTTGAGTGCAAAATGATTCAACCATTGAAGAAATTATCAAAAATTGACAAAGGAATGAACAAGGGATCAAAAGAAACTATGATGCGCAAGTTATATCGTTGTCGCGCAAGTTTACTTGCGCGACACCTTATGGTCACGCAAGTGACTTGCGCGACCTAAGTGATAACCGCCCGGGGTCTTCTCCTGCCTATAAATAGACCCTGTGGGCCCCCCGTTCGAGAGGATCTTTTTCCAGAAACTCGGATTGAAGCTCCCGATGCCCAAGTCTCTTCTCAAAGCTTCCGGAACAATTATAAGGTAATTTCTTACCTAGAACAGAAGATCTAAAGAGAGGGAGGAAGGACTAAGTGTTGAAACTCATCAACACTTGTGTGCCTGAGTGGCCAGCCTTTAAGGGAAGTGGTCACACTTGCACGCCGCCTTACTCCTTCAATAGAACTTGTGCGTCCCTTTTCTGGAAGAACCTCAAGAGGATTCTAAAGGCTTTAATAAAGAGTCGCTCAAGTGTTTCAATGCTGGTTGACCATCACGCAAGTACACCAGGTGTCGCGCAGGTATACCTGCGCGACCAATACTTGTGCTCCCACGCAGTACTTGCGCGTCTTCCAAGACTTGCGTGCCCCTTCCTTTTTTGGGTGCCCGTCTTGCCCATTTTACCCCTCTTAAGCCATTACACCTTTTCTATTTAAGATTCAGTCTTCAAGACACTCTTCAAAGCCATTTATGGCATGATTTCTTGATTTGACTTCCTTATCTGAAAGGAATTCTGTGGAATATCTCTCAAAACCCAGTGATGTAAATATCTTTATGTCACTAAATATGGAGAGTTCATTCATTCAACCTCATCCTTTAAGATGAGAGAATCCTTAATCTGGGTCTCCTTTTCAGGAATAATCCCCAGTCATAAGTCCTCTAATTTTGGGCATCCTTCTTAGGAGTAAGCCCGAGATCCCCTAATTTGGGCATCCTCCTCAGGAGTAAGCCCCAAACCTTAATCCTTAACATGGGCCTCCTTTTCAGGAATAAGTCCTAATCATAATCCCTTAACCTGGGTCTCCTTTTCAGGAATAAGTCCCAGTCATAATTTTGGGCTTCCTTTTCAGGAGTAAGCCCCAAGTCCCCTAACCTGGGCCTCCTTTTCAGGAATAAGTCCCAGTCACAAATTTTGGGCTTCCTTTTCAGGAGTAAGCCCCAAGTCCCTTAATTTCACTTTAACCAGTCCTAATTTACGTTTGATCTGGGATTCCTTCCCAGGAGAAAAACCCAGTTATCAATCCTCTCCTAATTTGGGTTTCCTTTTCAGGAATAAGTCCCAAGTTAGAGTATTCAAATCTCCATGAAATACATATACCTTTTGTGGACCCTGTTCCTGGATTTTCTCCCTAAAGTAAATCCTAACCTTCATTTATCTGGGCAGTCATACATACATAATCCCCAAACCATTTCTTATGATTACATCTTTCATGGCCCAATTGTCTATTTTATTACCAATACCTCTAGTTTCTCACACCGATCATGACTCACGTGATCTTAGAGGGTAAAAGTAATTATGACATCCTGCATTGAGCCATCAATCATAAACATCATACTCCCTTATTAGAACTATGTGGGTTCGGATTCCTTTTCCAAAACAAAGGATACGTAGGTAGCCCATCTACGGGTTCAATCCCAACTCTAAAATAATTCATGTCCTTCTGAATGAAAATAAACATCAAGTGCCCCACTGAGTGGCTTTAAAACCAGCCTGGTCATCATAATGACCAAGAGAATTTTATATAATTTTTTTTGAAGGATACCATTGACCAAGAATCTCTAAATAGATATAGATGATTCTCTATTGATGAAGAACCTCAAATACATATAAAAGATTCTCTAAATTTCTTACATATTTAATCATTGATTGTCAAAACTGAAGGAAAGCTCATTTTATACTTGGTAATGTAATAAGGATTCACGAACATAACTTAAATCTATAAAGAGATTCCCGGAATAGACAATAATTCCCCTCAAAAAGGTGTGATGAGTCCGACCTCCCATCCTCTCGACCAATGCGAATTCCAATTTCTCATCAATCCACAAGCTAATGAGCGCCTACCTTTGGAAAGTAGGTCTAAATGGATGTGGAATCATTGGATTTTTCCGGTTCTACGAACAAACCTGTTAGAAACCGATCATAACGTTTGAATCTCTTATCTAGGAGGTCATCCCCAAATTCTGAGGGAAACAAAAAATGGTGAACCCGACGTGAATCCTTAACCACAGTTAAAATGATATTTTACCTATTAGTTAAGACCCTATTTAAAACTCAATAAGAGGGATAACAAAAAAACAATCATTGACATGTGTGCTCATCCAAAGGATGAAGTAGCTGAATTTATCTTGATTACGTCTGTTATATCAAATAGGTACTCTTTTCCAAGATCTTATGTATTTCCATAATGGATGCCCTCAAAATCACACCTGTGAATACTGCTGCTGCAAATACCACTGCTGTTATTCCTACTGGATCGTCATCCGCTCTGAGGATGACATCACCTACTCAGCATCTTCAACGCTGGGTATCAAATGCGCTGGTTAAGTAGTACCGTCAACACGGTACCATCCAAACTCTGGAGGCTGCCCGACAGGCCCTCTAAGTGATCAACTCACACAGGTCGTCCGGACAACGACGACCAGTGATCAGGAGGCAGGCAGTGCTGACTACCGTCTCCAACCGTTTCAGGTCGTTATCCCTGGAACGCAATTTCCATTCGCTCCCTTACTCTGAGGAAGTGAATGAGCAGGTCCCTCAGGGCCTTAATTCAAAAAGACAGGAGTCCTTCCCGAGGGCTCCCATCAACAATCGCCGCCAGACTCGTGCGGCAGTGCGCCCTCAACATGATGAGGGTACCGACTCCAGGCATTCGGCTCAGGTTCCTCGAACCCGAGCAGGCAAGACGAACCACCAGAGATGGAATCCGGTTAACAATGGGCAGGTTTTCATCCCTGCCATCTCCGGAGAATTCCACCAATCTAACTTGGTGGAGAACAACGAGCAGGCACACACACCTGTCCGTTTTAATTCCGCTGTCCAGCAGACTCGTCTGGCAGTATCAAGCCAATCCCGCTAGGCAATTCCGGCGGAGTACTATAGGCAGGAACATACACCTGCTTATACATCATCAGTTAGTCAGCAGGCTCTCCTGACTACATATGATGGATCTCATCAACCACGTTTGGCGAAGTGTAATCAGCAGGCACATACACCTACTAGTACTAATCAAGCCTACCAACAGTCTCGCTTGGTAGCGCACGGAGAAGTCATTCGGAAAGCAACGACGACAAACAAGAGGCAGACTCAACTCTCTACCTCCACACTTGAGTACTATCAGGATTCACTGATAGGAAAAGGAGGATAGGAGCAGGCACATACACCTACTCCAAGCCCGTAATGGACGTATATCCCCATTCCGGCAGCTGAAGTCACCAAGCATATTTTGTCAATGGTGAAAGAGCAGAAGCAAATTCCTGCTCATATTCTGGATGCTTGCCAGGATATCATAATAGCTTCAGCATCATCTCAGGGAAAGACACATAAATCTATCCCTAGCAGTGGAGTGACACATCAACGATTCACTCCAGAACAGACACACACATCTGTTCCAGTCCAAGAGGGTTATGGGGCATACTCCCCTATATCATATGGACAACCAAGTCAGTCACATACACCTAATTTGAGTGGAGATCGTCAACCTAACATGACCATCTTTCTTGATCAAGAACATAAACCTGCATAGAGAAACCAATTTCGTCAACAAGGGGTTTACAAAGCGAGTAAGAAGGCATCTAAGAAAAAGATGTGCCCAGCACAGTCAGGAGATCAAAGGCTAATCTGTAACAAGGCCTTGCACGATGCTGGAGTTCTTGAAGCCCTCAGACATTTATCTGTTGGAATTCAAGATTCTACTCCCTCAGTTCCCAATAACGGGAACATTAATTCTGAAGGTCTTCAACATACACTTCCCCATGAAGGCTTGCTTCGTGAAAATTCGGTCAATCTTGAAGTTTCGTCTTCATATGAGAGCCACAAGAAACCTCTGTGTGGTCAGAAGACCAAGGAGCAAGAGATCTCATCTTTTCTTGTAACCCATTATGGTGGTCCTCCCCATGATGATGAATTCGCTGTGAAAGTCCTCTCCACAGTAGTGATTCACATTGCCTGGAAAATACTCCAGTGGACAATGTAGTTCCAAGAAAGCCCTCTTATCTTGAGGAACTTGAAAATGTGAAACCAGTCATGTCTGATGCTTTATCGCTAGCAAGTGAAATACTTTCTCAATCAGAAGATAGCCCAGGGTATACCTCATTCTCCGAACCACCCCTAAGTCATGCATCTTCTAGTTTGATCAATGATCTCTCTACCAATCTTGTTGAATCCGATGAGGAAACAAGGAAACACCAACTCTGGTAAAAACAGGTAGAAGAATCTTCATTTAATGATGAAGAGGAAATGTTGAACATGAGGAAAAAACTGGCAAAAAATGAGGTACCGGTCATGTTTTGGCCTTTGGCTGACTCCCAGTATGACATTCCAAAAATGTTGATGGAAGATGAAGTTCATGATATTCGTCTCAACATATGGAAAACTCTTTGTCAGTTGAAGAAGAAGGTATTATCTTATAATGAATATGAAAATCATCTTAAGATAATAGAAGGGCTACAATGTCAGATTGATTTGGCATCTCTATCAGTCTCTCGGTATCGAAAGGCTGAAAAGCAGCAGAGAACCCTTCAACATTCATGCCTTGGAGCACTAAGAAAATTGCGTTAGTTAATTTCCAATTCCCCATGTGGTGTTCATATCAGAGGATGGGGTGTTCACAGAGCACTACATTTCACAGTGCTTTCCAGTCAGCAAAGCCCGCCGAAAATGGTCTCATTTAATGTTATTGCCCATGGTCGGCCACAGTCAATGGGCTTTTTTCGTAATCAGAAGCTTGCTCAAGAACATGCTTCAAATAGTTCCTCTCAAAATCAAGCATATAGAGAAAAAGTTGTTGAATTTCTCCTACATCAAGCAGGCGAGAATATTGCACAAGCCTCTCGTATGGAGCAAACACATCATCAAATGACAGAAGTTTCGAAAATCATCCAATGGTCTATTAAACCAGGTGATAAAAGTGGATACAGGTTAATGCATCTAGCTAATTTCTGAACTAAGATTCGCAAGATCAAGAGAGATTTTAAGAAGGTCTCAGACATAGCATGTCAAGAGCCACCCCAGCTTGCCAGACTGGGGACTCCTTTAACCCAACCCTCAGAGTCAACAAATGGTATTCGGGGAGTTGAGCGGAAGTAGCAGGAACATCCCCAGTTCACGAGACTGGAGACTCTTTCAAATCATCAATCCCTTTCTCAGAGAATATCGGTCTTTTCTCAATTGGGGAAGAAGCCCCAAGAGGAACGAAGAGACAAATTATAAGGAGATTCCCTCCAAGTTATAGCTTGTCAAGAAGTTCCTAAAGGATTAAATCAACAAAAGGCAATGTCTCATCAAGGACATGAAAAAAGACAATATCACAGAAATGTTGATAGAAGGGATGTGATGCATTATGAATCAATCAATGTCATTAATGCCGTTGTTGCTAATACACCAGGGGAGACTCACTCAGGGGACTCAGTTGAAGAGCGTCCTGCTCAAGAAAATGTACTCACCGATACAAATGAAGAAGGTGTGCGTACACGAAGTCAAAGGATTACTCAGAGCCTAGGTAATACACTTCCTTCTCTCCTAAAAGTATCCAAAAAAGGGAGGGGAAAGAATCAGGTTACATATCCTTCCTCTGGAGAAGGTCAATCGCTCTCATTAGAGAAATGGTTTGCACAACAGGAGGAAGAAATGAAAGAATTAAGAAGTTTGAATGCAGAACTACTTCAGAGCAGTCTTTTTCTTAAGAATGCTGAAGTCCGACAGCCGAAGGAATTTGTTGCAGCTACTGAGATGGATCAGGAATATCCTCCTTTATCAGTACACCCTCAGAGGTCTAATCCTACGGGTCAAACGCAACAACGGTGGGCAGTGCTACCATCAGTTGCAGCACCAATCACCACATCTGTCCAAGCACCATTCATTGCACCTACCCAAGACCAAATTCAACCTGATGTTTCTCAAAATTTAATAACTACTATTGAGTCATTAATAGCTCGGTTAGAAACTATGGAAGGGAAGCAGGCGCAAGTTCAACCAGAAAAGAAAGTTTACCCTGAATGGGTAGATTCAATTTCTCCCCCATCCAGTTTTGGAAACCCTGTTTTCCCTACTTTCAATGGATCAGGCGACCCTGAACAACATTTGACACATTACGTGTCTTGTTTTGATCCTATGATGGGAACTCCAGAGTAGCAAGAAGCAGTGAAACTCAGATGCTTCGTGCAAACCTTGCATGGACCAGCTTTTGTCTGGTATACAAGCTTGCAATCCCGGTCAATCAACGGATGGGAGGATCATTGCCAAAAATTCCTTCTTCAGTTTAGTTCAACTTTTCCAAAAACAATAGTTTTCGATCTTACAAACTGCAAGACAAGGGAGAATGAAAGAGTCTCTGATTTCATTGCTCGTTAGAAGGGATTAACATATTCCCTGAGTTTAGAACTCCCTCAGGAAGAGCTATTGCCAATCTGTGTGGCAAATTTGCGTGATGAATTACGCACGCCATTGATCGCTGTGAAATACACAAGAGGGCTTCGAGACCTTACTTCAATCGCTCAGTAGATTGAAGATTACCTTATACAGGCTAAGGCTAAATCTCATGTAATTCCATCAACTCCAGGAAGGATAATGGGTAAAGCAGAAACTCCTACAGTTATGCTTAAACAAGAACCTGTACCTATCTCTACTTCAAAACCATCATCTTCTCAAAGGGCTCCACCTCCTGAACGCCAACAACAAAGGCAGTTTCATCCAATTAATCAACGAGATCAACGACGAAAACAATTTGAGGATTTGAAGAGTAAAACATACTCTTTACAAAATGAGCACGTTCTTGGTTACTTCATTTCAGCTCTGGAAAAATAATTTGGTTCAATTACCAGTGCCCAAGAGACCAAACAAGGAAGGAGATGAAGACGGTCCCAATTATTTTCCCTTTCATCAAATGTTGGGGCATCCCATCCAGGGGTGTTTTTCCTTCAAAGACCTCCTGAAAAAGATGGTCGACTTGGGACAAGTCAAGTTGAAAGGTTATTCAACTCAGGTAGCATGTGTTACTGCTACAGTTCCAGAGGAGGAAGGTGAATGGCAAGAAGTCAAAAGCAGAAATGCACAGAAGTATGATGATTGGATGGTCAAAAAGACAATCAATCAGACTCATGCCATTTTGCGAACACAATTAAAGAAACCAATTGTGTCTTATTCCATGAATATTGTGGTAAAACCCTCTTCGTCAAAGGGAAAGTCCTCAAAGAAACAGTTTGATTCAAATAAGGAAAAAGAATCAGAAGAAGAGGAGTATGTGTCAAAGCCTAAATTGTCTTTAACTCTAGCAGACTTTATGCCATCTACTTCAAAGACACGGGCACCGCCCCATCAAACGGAACAACCTAAATAGGATAGTCAGGCAGAGTCTTTATTAGACGAAGAGTTAATCTTCGGTTTTGTTAATATGATTCAATTAACAGATCCATATTCCAGTCATAATTTCAATTTTGATGAGCCTGAATTCCCTGTATCAAATAAGGGAATCTGAGGAAGTTCCTGAGGTTCAGGATACAGGGGAAGATGTGGATCTTTCCGAAGCCACTACTCCAATTCTACCCCTGCTAGCACTGTGTATACAGCAGAAACTCGTGGTAGAGCCCTTCAGCGAGCTCAAAAAGAACAAGCTGATTCTTCTGCTAATAGCCAACTTAGTCTTGGCGCAGTTATTTTAGAAGATAGATTGAAGGTTCCATCTTCTTTATCTCAGCATGTAAATGGATCTAATCGGTTTAATATTCCAAAACCAAGGATGTTTCCAACTTCTATCCCAATACAAGATGCATCAGCTTCCAAAGCATCTGCTTCCAAGGTACCTGCTAAAACGCATATTCCTATTGGGAAACACAGACCTCTTGATCAAAAGTATGATATATTGAAACACTTGGCCCAAGTACCATCCAAGTTATCAATTTTGGATGCTTTGAATCTGTCAAAATATCTTTGGGAAGCACTCATCGAAGCTTTGTCAAGTCCTCAGGAATTTGAAGCTGAAATTGCTGCAGCTGAAGTCTATCCCATAGAGAATAATCCTGCAGAATGCCATGCAGTGATATCTTTTACTGATAAAGATGAAGATGATGTTGTGCATGGGCAAATAAAACCTCTGTACTTATCTGGAAAAGTTAATGGTGTAGATATCCGAAGAGTTTTCATTGACAATGGTTCAGGAGTCAACCTCAAGCCCATTCGTACACTTTGTCGATTGGGCCTCACGGAATCTGATTTATCTCCTTCTACCATGATGTTATAAGGATATGGTAAAAATGAACAAGAACCACTGGGCGAAGTTACCCTCAGAACTCAGTTTGGAGATCTTGTATCCAATTCGAATTTCATGATTGTTGATCAAGACTCAGCATTCAACGTCTCGCTTGGAAGACCCTGTCTACATCAGCATGCGGCTATCCCTTCATGATATCATCAATGTCTCAAATACTATTTCAATGGTCATTTTGGAACATTGTATGGTGATAAGGCCCCGTTCAAGACATGTGAGTCTCAATACATTGAGGCAGAATTTTATCACATGAAGGGAAGAGAGAAATCTACAATAAAGGAAATTACCAAAGTTAATGCTCCATATGGTTTGGAGAAGATTCCAATAAATCCATTTACACATGTGAGTATAGATTATGTGTTACCTATCAGTAAAATTAACAAAATAGGCCCAAATAAAAATACACTTATGGAAAGATCCATAATGTCAATTACGGCAATCGAGCCAGACAACATGAGAGAAATTGGTAACCTACCAAACAATGATGAAAACACAAGTAGTGACGTTTTCATTTCATCTGCTGAAATACCACACGTCTATACTTCGCCAATCAGGCCAGAAGAAGTTATAGCATCATTTGAGGTGAATAATGATGTCAATTCTCATTCCATAATCTCCTCTTTATTTCCCAAAGAAGGCCCTTTACCATTAATAGGGTCGGAAATGGAAGCTTCTTCTTCAAAATGTGCAAATTTTGACATCTCTTCTGATCATGAAAATTTCGTTTTTTCATCTACTATGCAAGTAGAAACGGAAGAAATAGCACATGATGAAGAGGAAGAGTAAGATATTAGAGATTCTCCTCTAGCATTTGAAGAGGGTATCTCTACCACTATGGATGAACTCAGAGAAATAAATTTGGGTACAGAAAAAGATCCACGCCCCACTTTAATTAGTGCGGCCATGACCCGTGAAGTGAAAGAGATGTATATTTCTTTTCTAAAGAAAAATAAAGATATTATTTCTTGGAACTATACGGAAATGCCTGGGATTGATCCTGATGTTGCTACTCATCATTTGGGTTTACCAAAAGAACATCGAGGATTTAAGCAAGCCGCGAGAAGAACACACCCAACTTATGCTTCCAAAATAGAAGCTGGAGTGGATAAGCTGATCAATGATAACTTTGTCAGAGAAGTTCTGTATCCCAAGTGGTTGGCTAATATTGTCCCTGTAAAGAATAAGAACAGACAAATTAGGGTTTTCATCGATTTCAGAGATCTTAATCGATATTGTCCTAAAGATGATTTCCCAATTCCGATTACAGAACTCTTAATTGATGTGACGGCTGGCTATGAAGTACTTTCCTTCATGGATGGATATTCCGGATATAATCAGATCCGAATGGCCCCAGAAGATGAGGAATCTACAGCCTTTAGAGCCGCTCAAGGTGTGTTTTGTTACCGGGTGATGCCCTTTGGTTTAAATAATGCAGGTGAAACATATCAACGCGTCATGCATCGTATCTTAAAACCATTATTAGGGAAGTTTGTTGAATGCTATGTGGACGATTTGGTGGTTAAATCCAAACAACGTTCTAATCACTTGGCTGATTTGGAAGTCATATTCCACAAGCTTTGACAACATAATTTGAAGATGAACCCCTTAAAATGTGCTTTTGGGGTAACCTCAGGAAAATTCATCGGCTTTTTTGTACACCATCGTGGTATTGAAGTCGATCCTGAGAAGACCAAGTCAATCCTTGGTATGTCACCTCCTCAGAATTTGAAATAATTAAGAGGACTTCAAAGACACTTAGCCTATATTCGGCGTTTCATCACCAATTTGGCAGGCAAAAGTTTACCCTTATCAAATTATTGAAAAAAAGAGTCACTTACCAGTGGACTGAAGAATGCCAAGAAGCGTTTGATGTTCTCAAGAAATACCTCTTGAGTCCACCAGTACTCATGCCACCTGTTGAAGGTAGACCACTTATCCTCAATGTGACAGCTCTAGAGAGATCATTGGGTGCCTTTATTGCTCAAAAGAATGATGCTGGGAATGAAAATAGCCTCTACTATCTCATTAGAACTATGCTTGAAGCAGAAACCCGGTATTCAAGTATTGAGAAGTGCTTCCTGGCATTAATCATTGTAGTTCAGAAACTGAGACACTACTTGCAACATCACGAGGTCCAATTGGTATCTCGCAACAATCCGATCAAATTCATCCTTAGTCGTCCAATGCTTACAGGATGTCTAGCAAGGTGGGAAGTTATTTTGCAGTAGTTCGACATTCAGTATGTATCTCAAAAGGCAATAAAGGGCCAAGCTCTGGCTGATTTCCTGGCTGAACATCCTTCAGTGGAAGACATGTCTTCAAATATTGATCTCCCTAATGAGGAAGTTTTCTCTATTCAAGAGAGTTCTCAAACATGGGAAATGTATTTTGATGGTGCTTCCAGAAGTCCAACAGGGAAGAAAATGGAAAATCCTAAATTCAAGAAAGTTGGTTTAGGAATTGTACTCATTTCTCCAGATAAGTCATTGTTACCTTATTCCTTTTTATTGTGGGAAGGTTGTACCAATAATGAAGCCGAGTACCAAGATCTTATCACAGGCATGGAGTTAGCGCTTCAAGAACAAGTGAATCACTTAAAGTTGAAAAGTGATTGAGACCTGGTAATCAAACAAGTCAATGGGGATTATGCCATCAAAAAAGAAGAATTAATCCCTTTGTATGATTAAGACAGAGAGTTAATGGCAGAATTCCCTTCAGAACCGACATTTTCTTATGTCCCAAGATCACAAAATGCTCAAGCTGATGCGCTGGCTAATATAGCCACAGCTCTAGCAGATCCAAATCGGGACGAGACAACCATCAGTATTGCCCACCGTCGTGCAATTTCACCTTATGTTCAAGCCAGAACAGAGGAAATTAATGAAATTAGTCCCATTCCTAAACCGTATGGTCATACTACAAGATGAATGTCACCTATCAGGGAATACCTTCAAAATGGAACACTTCCACCTGATAGAGCTGAGAAAGAACAAATCCGGCAACGTGTGGTCAATTTTACTCTTTATGATAGCCCAAACCACCTAGAGAAAATTCTCTACAAATGTGGTTTTGATGGAGTTCTCTTCAGATGCATTGATGGTGAAGAGACAATGGCTGTCATGAAAGAAGTGCATGTAGTAGTCTGTGGTGCCCACCAGTCTGGACATAGGTTGTCTGATCAAATTCCAAGGCTTGGATACTTTTGGCCTTCAATGATACAAGATTGTGTTAATTTCACAAAGAAGTGTCATTCATGTCAAGTACATGCCAACATCATTCATCAGCCTCTAGAGTTTCTTCATACAGCTAAATACTCGTGGCCATTTTCCACATGGGGAATGGATGGGGTGGTACCTTACCCTTCAGCTACGGCCAAGTAGTTTAAGTACATTCTTACTACTATGGATTTCTTTTCCAAATGGGAAGAGGTAGTACCTCTCAAAGAAGTCAGTTCTAAATTCATTGTTAGCTTCATCAAGTCTAACATAATTACTAGATTTGGTGTCCCTCATACCATATTGACGGACAACGGCACCAACTTCTGTTCTTCTGAGGTGAAGAAATTTTATCAAGAATACAACATTAAATCCAACCATTCATCTTGGTATCATGCGGCGGACAATGGCCAAATAGAAGCCTTTAACAAGACTCTTTCAAATATACTACAAAAGATGGTGGATAAAGATAAGAGGTCATGGCCTGATAAACTATTTCATGTGTTATGGGCTTATCGGACTACCACCCACAATGAAATGCGGTCAACTCCATATTCTTTGGTATATGGAACAGAAGTAGTCTTTCCAATTGAATTTCATGTGCCCTCACTCAGAGTAGCCATTTGAGATCAGTTATCTAGAGATGAGAAATCCCAAAAGCGATTGAATGAATTGGAACGGTTAGATGAGAAAAGATTGTGCACTTTGCACCACTTGGAAATCTATCAGAATCGAATAGCACTAGATTTTAACAAAAAAGTTCGTCTTCGTTCATTCATTCAGGGAGAATTGGTATTAGTTCTCAGAACTCCAATGATACCCGGAACGAAACCTCCCAAGCTTGAGCCAAAATGGGAAGGACCTTATTCAATACATAGGGTCTACTCCAATGGAGCTTATTCATTAATCTAGATGGATGGAGAACTCATTACTACTCTAACTAATGCCAGATTTTTGAAGAAATATTTTGTATAAACTACAAAATATTCATAATATGTCCCCGAAACAAGACACTAAACTGTGCAGCACCAGTTTGTCCTTTCTATATGACGTTAAATTATACAGCAATGGTCCAGTATGACCTTAAACTGCAACTTCGTCCCACATGACGTTAAACTGTGAAAAAGTTCCCTAAAAAGTCTTGTATGACTTTAATCTACACCATGGTCCTGTATGACATTAAACTGCACCATCCATGGTCCATGCATATGACCCTAAACTATCTTAAAGTCCCTTACGTCCGGAAAGACGTTAAACTACATAATCATCAAAAGTCATGTAAGACCATAAACTGTACTTATGTCCAGCATGACATTAAACTGAACCATCCATGGTCCATGTATATGACCTTAAACTATTCTCCCTTTTGTCCAACATGACACTAAACTGTATAAAAAAATCCCCAATGCGTCCAACATGACGTAAATGGTGTGTTATTTTGTCCTTACTGCAAGACATTAAACTGCGCAGTCCCCCTTTTTTTGTCCAACATGACATTAAACTGTATTATCCCCATCGTCCTAACTACATGACGCTAAACTGTACATAAATTCCTTGATATTTCCTACATGTCATTAAACTATATTTTGTCCCTGCTACATGACACTAAACTGTGCAGCACCAATAGTCCTAACTGCAAGACTTTAAACTGCATAGTCCCTTTATATGTCCTACATGACATTAAACTATGCATCGTTAAGGTTGTTGTTACCTCTTGTTTCTCACACCGAGTATGACTCACGTGAGCTTAGAGAAAACCTCAACCGTAACAATCTCTTTGGGCCGCTAACCATGTATAAGTCCCAACAACATTTCTTTAGGTCGTTGTCCCCAAGAACAACTTGATCATTAATTCATTATTTAATTTAACTACACGGACTTTGATCCTTGCCTTCCAGGCTGGGTACGTAGGCAACCTCCCAAGGTTCAAGCCCAAAAACAATCTCTTCACTTCGGTTCACCTTCTTCTCATACGATGTGGATTTGTGAAACCACCCTTAGAATCAATATCTTTACATTTGATTCACTTTCTTCCTTGTTATATGGCGTTAAACTATAGAACACGTTTGTCCAGTACGACAATAAACTACAATACTCATTTATTTCCTCATTTGAGAGGGAACCATTATGTACATTGATTTTTCAATCAAGTTTCTTTTCAAAAGACTACGTGCATACATGGTAATGCCTAAACTTTTTATGTCAAGTTAAACCATCATTTCACTAAAGTCCCCTTTCACCCTTCACATGTACGAACCAAATTTGTACAAAGGGTAGTTTTAGAACTACGTGGGATTGATTCCCATCCTTATGGGATACGTAGGAACATTCGAGTGTCCCTCAAATCCAGTCCCAAGTCTTTTGGGCCTAAACCCAAATTTCACTTTCAATCCCTTGGATGAAAATTCCTCATGAAAACACACACTGTGTATTCATTATTATGGTCCGAACTCTATGACCCTAAACTAAGATCTCTCGTACTTTCATCCTGCATGACATTAAACTGCATTTCAAGAACTACGTATGGCTTGATTCTCATTCTTATGAGATACGTAGTGAAGTCCAAAATTTCAATTCAGGACCCAGCCACAACATGCTTATGGTTATCATTGACCTATGTATCTCTATATACATTGGACAATACCCATCTTTATGTGTTATAATCCTAACCATAAATATTTACAAATCTTCATAACCCTTTTCATGACTTTTAGTCACAAAAATGTCAAACTTCTGAGAATTATTTTGCCTGACTATGCAGTACGTGCCCATAGGTAGCCTTGCATAAACAGTGCACATAACAGACTTGTTATCCAAAAGATACTATTTTATTTAACTATGCAGCCAATTCCCTTAGGTGGCCCTTCATAATTCAACCCCCTAACGGGTTTGTTAAATGATGGTAACTTCATTCTTGGGAAGAATGCCTCTTTTGTCCTTATTTGTCTTAAACGACAGTATGTAGGGATCCACAAATAAATGGCCATCCTTAACATATTTGTCCCATATCCTTTTTCATGATCTGAAAGTATTCAAGTCTATGGTTTATTCTTCTTCCCTACGTTTGGGTCAGACCTTCGTAGGAGTGATATCCATCCAGTTCTTAGATAATATTGTCTGGAAATATCTT
This sequence comes from Viscum album, assembly GCA_963277665.1. NCBI lineage: Eukaryota > Viridiplantae > Streptophyta > Magnoliopsida > Santalales > Viscaceae > Viscum > Viscum album. The sequence goes on along the minus strand of OY728119.1, from coordinate 212,281,481 downwards.
CTCCATATTCAAGTACCTCTTTCCATACAGCAAACTCTGTACTTTCCAAAATTTGAATCTCCATAAACTTTCACTGGCTTTTAGCACTAGGAAAGTAAATTTATGATAATTCTTTTTGCCTGACTATGCAGCACGTGCCCATAGGTGGCCTTACATAAACAGTCTACATAACAGAAATGTTAGCGAAAAGATACTATTTAATTTAACTATGCAGCCAATGCCCTTAGCTGGCCCTGCATAATTCAACCACCTAACGGGTTTGTTAAATAATGGTAGCTTCATTCTGGGAAAATACTTCTTCTAATTCCTCTTAGCTCTTTTTCATATAATTCCTCAGATTCAAATATTCTTAAGTTATAGCTTATATATTTTCCCTCATACTTGAGTATGGTCGTATGTTTTCAGATGAATTTTCAAGGAATTGTGTCAATTCTAATCCATTTCGGTCAAAGCTATTTTGACCTTAAACATTAGCCCCTTTATGTCCGGCGTGCATGACTTTAAAACTTCCCACAAAATACAAAGGAACTCTGAATAAAAGTCAAGTTCCAGCTCACTAAACATACATTTTGTATGATTTAGGTAATATTGAGCAATTAAAAAGGTTCGAAGATTGAAGGGATATTTATATTAATCCTAGTAAAAATCAAACTATGCTTACTAGGCCCATTGGCTTAGGCAAAATCTAAAGCATATGGCAAAAGAGGATGCAGGTGCAAATAAGTGAAGGTGAAAGTGTTTTTCATTGATGCACAAGAGTTAGAGGGACATCCACAGACTAGAGTCTCTTCTCTTTTTCAAGAATTACAAGAGGCTTTCAACATAACTCTTCATTTGATTTATGGCATCCTGAGATTTATCAGCAGTTACTTGAATCTCGTGCACTTGACCCGCTTCACTCTTTTCAGCTTGATGAAGTGCCTTCTTAGAATCTGTGATGGATTTCATGCCATTCATATGAGTTTCATCCAATGATTTATTAAGCTGATCAAGTTCCCCAATAACAGCATCTAACTGTTGCTGGAGTTGCACCTGCTGGATGACTTTTTCTTTGATTTTATGCTTCAGCTACTTCATCTTGGCAGCATAATCAGCTTCAGCTTGGGATAACGCAACCTCAATTTCGCCTATGTTGACTGACAGTTTTACTCTGATCAAATATTCACGACTTTTTTGCGCCTGCTCCCTCCTGAAAATGATCTATTTCACCGTGGTATGGATCTTTTCATATCCAAAACCACCAAGTCCTAGTATAACAAATTGAGATGACAATCGAGGAATTTTTGATGGTAGCTCTTCTAAAGGCACCCCAGATATGATGTCCCATATGTTGTTCCATGCTTTACATCGTGAAAAGCTTAACTCTTTAAGCATCTCTGGATCTGATTCATCATCATCGTCGGAGGGGGGGCATGTATTCTGGAATTAACGCACTTAAGGAAGTGCCATGTCCTGCTCTTTCCCCCCTGATTTGTGCTTCTTCACTTTCAATTCCCGTTGGGGCAGAGGCTGAGGCCTCACCTCCGGATTTAGTCATTACAGTTGATGGCGCTACATGATTAATTGAAAGATTTAGTTAGCTTCAAAGGATAACAAAAGAATAGATTGTCTTGCAAATAAAGTACAATCACAAATATTGTTATCCCTTACCCAAGGATGGTTCAGCAACCTGAGAAGACTTCTCCCCATCTTTCCCGGTCTCAACAGGATTTTCAAGATGGGTCTCAGGAGGGTTTATTGGGTTTAGCTCTACTTGATCTAATGTTTCTACAATGGTAGGGTTGACATCAGTGTCCACACCCTCTTCAGGCATTGACAGTTCAGCAGCTTCTACGGATGAAACTGCATATTATTTTCAGTCATGGTTAGAAGTGTAAATTTTAAAAAAAAAATTGGGCGAAGGGTAGCACTCACGCCCAAGGTCTTCTAAATCACATGACAACTTATCATGATCATAAAATTCTTCTAAAGTCATTCCTTGATTCATCATTTCATCCAATGATATTTCAGAATCCTGGTTAGTCTCACCAGGGGGAGCATTTGCTACATCTTCTTGCTGACTTATGTCCTGTAACCCCTGACCCTGGACAACATCTTCAGCAGCAGGAGGGATATTGGGAATGGATGCTAGCGCTTCTGCAGGAGCAGCCAAGTCAGCTTGGGTCTGTGATTGTTCTAAATCACCATCCATGGCCTTTGAAGGAGGATCAGTCCCTTCCCTCAAGGGGGAAATTGAAGAAGCCCCTGCAATCCTCAGAAATATGAGTAACCATGTGATTATGAGTATAAACTCAGGATTATTCGAAGGACTTTCCGCTACTAATGAAGCGTTTATCTATGGATTTCCTCCTTCGTTGACTTTTCTTCTTTTGTTTTTTTTGGAGTATCAGTAGTCTTCCTTATTGGCACTTGGATTGGTGAATGGAAGGCTATGTCCAGCGCCTCATTCATGGCCTGCTGGCCTGGAGATATCTCGCCTGGTTCGCGAGGAGAATTAGCAGCAGCCCCGATAGCAGTACCACCAAGGCTATACTATGGAGAAGGAACCCCAGTTCCTTTCTTTGCAAGCTGCGAGATGAAGAAAATAACTTTATTAAGTAACAAAGGTTCAACTGAAATCCAGTGGCAAAGAAAATAAGGAAAGAAAACTTACATCTTCAGGAGCCACGCACTCTTACCATTCCTCATCTCCAGAACCACCATCCCCCTCAGTGGCGCCATGATCAATCATTTCCTTCACCCGCCTGGTGATAGGAACAGAATCATCAGTGGCATATATGAGCATTTCCATCTCTCTGATGTATGCTCGCACTTCATTGGGGTTATCTTCGTATTGAAGATTTTTAGAAGCCATAAGATTTCCTATTCCAGGAAGTTGTAAGCCCTCACACAAATCCAGCCAGTCTGTCCCAGTACCACAGTATAAGCCCTGACATAGCTGAATAGCCTCTGGTCTTAGATATGAAGGCTATGAGGAAGGTCCTACAATTTATGATTTTAATTTCTTCCCATCTCATACAGCTACAGATAGAGAATAAGAAAGTAAGACTTATTACTTTATAAAGTAGCAGTGATTGAAATTACTACAATAAAACAACTGACCAGGAGTTGATGGAGTGGGTCTTTTAATTATGGCCGGAGGATTATATCGGGCATGAAACCGCTTTGCTGTCGGTTGTGCCTCATCATCCCCATCATGATAATTCGATGAATCAGTTTTAGAAGAGGAGTCTGTTGAACCGATTTCAGGCGGGGAAGCATCACCTTCATGAGGAAGGGTTTCTTTCTCTACAGTCCTCTTCCTCTTTCCCACATGATATACTGGGTGATTCAATATCCCTTTGGGGTATGATTCTATCTAGTGTTCGGCATAATATGTAGTCAAATTATGTGCCGCTTTTTCAACTGGTAGATCAAATACTGCCCCAGTCTTCTCTCTTGATGTCAGCAGCCATAGTTGTCGAGCAACCATCGGATGTTTCTCTAACCTGACATGTACCGGAGGGGATATAGCAATCTGTTGTAGACATTTGAATTGGCGTGCAAATCTATATGGAGAATAGGCCTCACATATGATCTCTCCATCAATTCTGGCTACTAACACACCATCCCTGCATGCTAGCATGTATTCCCTCAAATCCAAATGGGTTGTCCCATCATCAACTAACTGCCCAGATGGCGGACTTCCATAGGGAAAGAATTTGAATTCCTTAAACATGATCAGCCTCACTTTCATGTCATAACCATTAACATCTAATGGAGAAATTCCAGAGAATGCTTGCACTGACGGTCTGAAGGAGCTTCCAGGAATTTGTATTCCATTATGTACATTGTAAGTCCTGAAGTGAGTGGCGATCCATCCCTACAAAACCTGGAATGGTCCCACTATTCTTAAAGGATATTTACCCATGAAGACATGAAGTAAACTCCTGTGAATCTTTTCTAAAATGGGGGTAGCTAACCCAACCATTTTTTCCTCAGCCAACTTTGCCGCAATGACGAAGGTCCCTGGCCTAACGCCTCCCTTCGAATTCCTGACCGGCAAGAGATAAACACTGAGCCACATTGCGAAGAAACCCGCCAGACGAGTTTTCATTGGAATTCTTTGATTCACTTCATATCCCCACTTTTCAAACTCTCTTTCTCCTAGAGTTGGCCAGAATGTGCCAGGAGCTCCTCTCTTCTCAGGTTTTGGACAGGCGGTAGGATGTTTGGGCCTGGTATCCTTGGATTTCTTTTTCTTGGATCCTTTTTCATTTGGCTCCATCTCTTTCTTCTAAATAAGAAACACATTCATCCATTCATCCGGATGAATATATTTTCTAAAATGAGTTAATGAGATCTTTGAACTCTAGAGCCTGTGGAATATCATAAACAATTCTCGAGCTAAAGCAGGAGTCTTCTCTGAATCATTCCAAGTCACCTTGGGAGGAATGAATTAATCATACATATCGCCCAAAATTGTAGCCCCTGAGATCTTGTGGACATCCCACAAACTGATACCTACTTCTCCATGAGTCAGATAGAAAGAATTAGTTGTTGGGCTCCAGTGGTTGAGTATCTCTGGCACGAAGTTATCATGTCTGTAAACATATGTTTGCGCAACCCAGACAGCTTCGTATATTTCAGCTCTCTTCAGATCCTCGATAAACTTTGCGCAGGTCTGTCGCACCCAGTATGCCCACATCCAAGTTGGCTTCACACCTCCCCCAGGACGGAAGTCCCAACTTTTCTTCCAGCCTTTGGATTGATCCATCTGAGCATTTCGGAAGATCGAAGGATGACAATGTGGTTGAATCTCAGGTGTATGTTTTTTAGATCTGGTGTGCAAGGGATATGATGCATCATATAGGCCTTCTCCACTATTCCAGCATTTATAAATACTCCTCCACCTGATATATTTGCTGAGGCAAAGTTGGTATAATTCTGAAACCACGAAAATGGAAGATAATTCTTTACTTCTGGAATAATGACTTCTTGTAAATGACCATATCCATACAAAGGTAGATAAGTGCTTTGAGGAAAGTTGAAATGGTATTTCTTCAGATACTTAGCCAAATTCGGAAGAGTGCTATCTTTGACAGTATAATAATCATGGCCAATGATATTCATCATATCATCTATCTGCTTGCTATCTAGTTAATCAATTAATCCGGGTCTAAGAGGCATTAATTCTGCACAAGATTTGAATAAATTAATTCATAAATGGATTAATTTTCCACAAACATTGTGAAAGAAATAAAACAAATGGCCAAGGCATTAAGGCGCGCATGTATGGAGATGTCGCGCAAGTGTTATATGTGCCGCGTAAGTTTTTGTCGCGCATGAACCACCACACAAGTCCTATTACCTTGAGAGTTGCGCGGAAGAAAGGAAACAGTGGAAAGAAGCGACTTGCACGACGAGAGCTCGAGAAATGCGGGATCAGATGCGATCCGCGGCCAAAGGCTGTGTATTTATAGGCCAAGAAGCCTATATGTGCGCCGTACCCAGTGTGCTTAAGGCCTGCGCGACACGCACTTGCGCGCCACCCTTTACGCATTTGGAACACTTGCGCGCTATTATTCCATTGGATATATTCGATTTCCTAAGAGTCAAATCCTTTATTTCTATCCGGATCCAACTCTGAGGGGGGACTTTTGTTGATGCTCCTTTCATCACAGAATCTAAATATTGGAAAAGGGGAATATCTAAGTGAAAAATGATTCAACCTTTGAAGAAAATATCAAAAATTGACAAAGGCATGAACAAGGGATCAAAAGAAACTATGCCGCGCAAGTTATATCACTGTCGTGCAAGTTCACTTGCGCAACACCTTATGGTCGCGCAATTGACTTGCGCGACCTAAGTGATAACCACCCAGGGTCTTCTCCTGCCTATAAATAGACCATGTGGGCCCCCCAATCGAGAGGATCTTTTTCCAGAAACTCGGATTGAATCTCCCGATGCCCAAGTCTCTTCTAAAATCTTCCGGAACACCTCTAAGGTAATTTCTTACATATAACGGAAGATCTAAAGAGAGGGAGGAAGGCCTAAGTGTTGAAACTCATCAACACTTGTGCACCTAAGTGGCCAGCCTTTAAGGGAAGTGGTCACACTTGCGCGCCGCCTTACTCCTTTGATAGAACTTGCATGTCCCTTTTCTGAAAGAACCTCAACAGGATTCTAAAGGCTTTAATAAAGAGTCTCTCAAGTGTTTCAATGTTGTTTGACCATCGTGCAAGTACACCATGTGTCGCACAGGTATACATGCATGACCAATACTTGTGCGCCCACGCAGTACTTGCGCATCATCCAAGACTTGGACGCCCCTTCCATTTTTGGGTGCCCGTCTTGTCCATTTTACCCCTCTTAAACCATTAATCCTTTCTTATTTAATATTCAGTCTTAAAGACACTCTTCAAAGCCATTTATGGCATGATTTCTTGATTTGACTTCCTTATCTGAAAGGAATTCTGTGGAATATCTCTCAAAACCTAGTGATTTAAATATATTTATGTCACTAAATATGGAGAGTTCATTCATTCAACCTCATCCTTTAAGATTAGATAATCCTTAACCTGGGTATCCTTTTCAAGAATAATCTCCGGTCATAAGTCCTCTAATTTTGGGCATCCTTCTTAGGAGTAAGCCCCAGATTCCTTAATTTGGGCATCCTCCTCAGGAGTAAGCCCCAAACCTTAATCCTTAACCTGGGCCTCCTTTTCAGGAATAAGTCCTAGTCATAATCCCTTAACCTGGGTCTCCTTTTCAGGAATAAGTCCTAGTCATAAATTTGGGCTTCCTTTTCAGGAGTAAGCCCCAAGTCCCCTAACTTGGGCCTCCTTTTCAGGAATAAGTCCCAGTCATAAATTTTGGGCTTCCTTTTCAGGAGTAAGCCCCAAGTCCTTTAATTTCTCTTTAACCAGTCCTAATTTACGTTTGATCTGGGATTCCTTCCCAGGAGTAAAACACAGTTATCAATCCTCTCCTAATTTGGGTTTCCTTTTCAGTAATAAGTCCCAAGTTAGAGTATTCAAATCCCCATGAAATACATATACCTTTTGTGGACCCTGTTCCTGGATTTTCTCCCTAAAGTAAATCCTAACCTTCATTTATCTGGGCAGTCATACATACATAAGCCCCAAACCATTTCTTATGATTACATATTTCATGGCCCAATTGTCTATTTTATTACCAATACCTCTTGTTTCTCACACCGAGCATGACTCACGTGAGATTAGAGGGTAAAAGTAATTATGACATCCTACTTTGAGCCATCAATCATAAACATAATACTCCCTTATTCGAACTACGTGGGTTCTGATTCCTTTTCCAAAACAAAGGATACATAGGTAGCCCATCTACAGGTTCGATCCCAACTCTGAAATAATTCATGTCCTTCTGAATGACAATAAACATCAAGTGCCCCACTGAGTGGCTTTAAAACTAGCCTGGTCATCATAATGACCAAGAGACTTTTATATAAATGTTTTTGAGGGATACTGTTGACCAAGAATCTCTAAATAGATATAGATGATTCTCTATTTATGAATAACCTCAAATACATATAAAAGATTCTCTAAATTTCATACATATTTAATCAGTGATTGTCAAAACTAAAGGAAAGCTCATTTTATACTTGGTAATTTAATAAGGATTCACGAACATAACTTAAATCTATAAAGAGAGTCCCGGAATAGACAATAATTCCCCTCAAAAAGGTGTGATGAGTCCGACCTCCCATCCTCTCGACCAATGCAAATTCCTAAGTCTCATCAGTCCACAAGATAATGAGCGCCTACCTTTGGAAAGTAGGTCTAAATGGATGTGGAATCATTGGATGTTTCCGGTTCTACGAACAAACCTGTTAGAAACCGATCAGAACGTTTGAATCTTCCATCCAGGAGGTCATCCCCGAATTCCGAGGAAAACATCCATGTAGTCATTATACACGTCATGTTTCCATGTTTTGAAAAAATTGAATGCTTTATTTCTCCAGTTTCCTTCTTAGACATAAAAGTTTCAATACCTTTTAATCTTTATCTATGGTGTCCACTTGACCTTGTAGAGTCATGCCACTGAGATGTCCTCTAGTGGATCTCCAGTTACATTTTTGTGATCAGACACAAGATATGGATGATCATGGAATACTAGAAGATCTACTAGTTGTGTGAGTCTTGGCACCAGCCGTTATCCCAGATACAAGTGTCGATTCACAGTTATGAGAGGGATCTATGAGTTTTAGTCAGAACTTCTCTGGAGTACCGCATCGTGCCCCATCTATGGTAGAGTTGACATTGGTTTTACAGCAGGAGCATCCTCCCACTTTATTAGGGGATGGAGGACCCAAGGCTGCAGAGTCATGGCTAGAAGCCATAGTGACGATTATCGAGCATTTGGAGACTCCTAAAAAGAGGAGGGTAAAACTCTCTACTTATATGCTTCGGGATTCCGCCAAGAGATGGTGGGATATGATCTCACAGGCGAGATGCAAGAAGGTTATGGCATGGGGTGATTTTCAGCATATAGTCTTTGACTACTTCTACACAGATACATTGAGGGTTGATTGAGCCCAAGGTTTCATGAGTCTGAAATAGGGTACTCTTTCTGTTATGGATTATTCTTCTCACATCATAGAGCTATAGTGTTTCACACCCTTTTTAGGGGGATATGAGTTATTCTTGGAGAGAATGTTTGAGGATAGTCTTACGCATGATATTCGGTCTTAGGTGAACATCTTCAGAATGACTTCTAGATCTTCTATCGTTAATCAAGTGATGATCACAAAGCGCAACCTAGGGGATTTTGTAGTTTTGGGACAGTGTGGTTTAGCATCCAGAGTTTGGTTTTCCCGGGCAAATAGTAGGAAGCGTCGTAGGGAGCCTACACATGGAGATCTGAGTAGGCGGGATGCACCATCAAAGAGCCTGGAGGGATGATACCAGTACAGGAAGGTCAGTTATATGAGACCACATTACCCAAGAGACCCAGTATAGTGTTGATCATGTGGTAATATTGGTCACCTTTAGCTATTTTGTCAGTTCATATCACCAGTATCTGGTGATAGGGGTTCTTCTATGACTCCATGTTCAGGAGAAGTACCACTGGTGTCTCATCAGTCAAGGAATTGGAGTTCTTCCGGCCATTTAGGCCGAGGTAGAGATCATGGACATTGTAGAAAGTCATCAATATTTTAGAGACAATAGGGTGGATCAGCTCAGAGTGGTCAGGAAAGGTCACAGGGCTGCGGTGTAGGTTAGACTTTTATAGTGGAGCAGACCAAGTAGTAACAGGATCCCAGACCCTCTAAAATTCTACATACCATTCTAGTTTCCTCAATTTTAGCTTCTTCCCTTTTCGGTACATGGGGTTACCAAAGATTTATATCTGTTTCTATTGTGGAGAGACTTGGTCTCTGTATCTTTGACTCTGTTGATATGATGGCATTATACACTCTATTGGGGACTAGAACGGCAAGTGTTCGTCAATGCAAGGAGTGACCTCTCAAGTTTGGTGGGTGTCACTTCTTATGTGACCTTTATGTCCTAGAGATGATAGGTTTTGTTTTCATTTTTTGGAATGGGATGTCTAGTTCCCTTACATGTTTTTTTAGACTTCTATCGTCGTAAGGTGAGTTTCAGATCACCACAGAGCTGATCGTTTCTTCATAAGGGGGAATGAGATGTTCATGGGAGAATAACAAGACCCACGAATCACGGGTTAGGAGGTGTTACAGCCTAGATTGCAAGCCTATATCTGGATGAACAGGGGACTTCACAGATGAAATTTCTTTTAGGAGTGTATCATTTCAGGGAAGTCTTTCAGGAGTACTTTTACGTTTTTCCTTCAGAGCGAGAGGTGGGATTTTCTATTGACCATCCTCCAAGAGTGGAACCAGTGTCTATTCCTCCTTATAGGATGGCTACACAAGAATTACAGGAGCTCGAGAATCAATTGGATGAGTTATAGGAAAAGGGTATCACCCGACCCAGTACTTCTCATTGGGGTTCTCTTGTCCAGTTTGCGAAGTAAGCAGATGGTACCCTCAGACATTGTCTCGATTATCAAAAGTTGAACCATTTGATGGTAAAGAACTAATATCACTTACCGAGGGTTGATGATCTATTTGATCTGATTTGAGGAGCTTGGGTGTTATCAAAGATTAAAATGAGATCAAGATACCCTCGGTTACATGTTATACCATATAATATAACTCTTACATCCTTCCAGAGTAGGTATGATCTATAAGAGTTTGTGGTTATGTCATTTTGTCTCACGAATGTACCTATAATTTTTATGGAACTGATGAATCAAGTGTTCCATCCATACTTGGATTTTTTAGTGGTAGTCATCTAGGAAGATATATTTTTGTACTATCACACTTGTGATGACCATGTTACCCATCTTGAGATCATTTTGAGTAAACTTATAGGGCATCAGTTTTATTCTATGATCTCAAAAATCCACTTTTGGATGGACCAGATTCCCTTCTTAGGTTATGTTATCTTAGAGACAGGAGAATTTTATACCCAGAGAAAGTGAGAGTAGTAGTTTCCTTGGAGCATCCAAAGAATTTCTTTGAGGTGTGAATTTTTCTAGGGTTGGCTGCTTACTACAGACATTTCATACAGGACTTCTCATGCTTAGAAGCACTACTAACAGGCCTAGCCAGAAAGGGTCATAAGTACTTGAGGTCAGATTCTTGTGAGTCAGCCTTTCAAGAGATAAAAGGGAGGTTGACATCATCACTTATCTAGTATTTCTAGAGTCAGGAAAGAGCTATACAGTGTTCTGTGATTCATTAGGTATCAGTCTGGGAGCAGCGCTTATGCAGGGAGAATGGGTCGTAGCGTACGGTTCTTTGTAGTTGAGGCTGCATGAGAGGAACTACCTGATGGATGATCTCGAGTTGGCTATTGTTGTTAATTATTTACGTTGATGGATACACTACCTTCTGGGAGATCGTTTTTTGGTTTTCACTGACCAAAAAAATTCACGTATATCTTCACTCGGCGTGACCTGAATGTGAGACAATAAAGGGGAGTTGAGTACCTTAATCCCTTGACTTTGAGATTACTTATAAGCCTAGGAAAGGAAACATTGTGGCTAATGCGTTGAGAAGGAGGACTCCGATATAAGAAGTGAAGGAGGCCCTCGGTGAGTTGTAGATTAGGGATATGTTCTATGAGATGAATTTGGAGGTGCACAATAGACAGGGGAAGAAGTTTCTTTATTTTGTAGTTGTTACCTCTACTCTACATTCTCGAGTGTGAATGAAGCAGCTATCAGATTCCGAAGGACTAGTCCTATTGGAGAGTGTGTCAGGAGAGGACCCTATTCCTGGATGGACAGTAGGAAAGGATGAGATCTTCCATTTTCATGGGCACCTATGGGTGTCATTAGGCATACGCGAGGAGCTGATGCAGGATTTTCATTCCTCGGTTTGGGAAGTTCATCCTGGTGGCACCGAGATGTATCGAAATTTTCACCATCAGTATTGGCTACCAGGTATGAAGAGATATGTTGTTTGGTATGTCATGAGGTGTTCCACCTACTAGCAGGTGAAGGCAGAGCATCAATGACCCGAAGGGCTTTTACAGTAGTTACCCATTCCTGAGTTGAAAAGGAACGATGTCGCAATGGACATCGTGATAGTTTTTCTATGGTCACCTCGAGTGAATTATGCTATTTGGGTCGTCATTGAAAGACTCACTAAGGATTCACACTTCTTTCCAATCAAGTATACCTTTAGTGTTGATGATCTGGGATGTTTTTACATTCGAGAGATTGTACGTTTACATGGAGTTCCACACTCTATTGCTTCATACATGGACACACGTTTTACTTCTCTGGTCTCGTAGGGATTGAAAATGGCTTTGGTTACATAGGTACATATCAGCACAACATACCATCCCTAGAGAGATGGCCAACCAGAGCATATAATTTAAGTGCTTAAGGAAATTAGTTGAGCATGAATCCTAGATTTTGGAGGTTCTTGGGAGAAGCACATACCTCTTGTAGAGTTCTCCTACAAACATGTTTTCAAGAAACTATTCAGATGGAACCTTATGACATTTTTTATGGTAGGCCATGCTGATCACCCGTATGTGGGATAGAGGCAGGATAGGTGGCTATGTTTGGACCTCGTCTTGTCTAGGAGACCACACAGAAGATAGATTCCAATTAGAAGAGGATGGTTGCTGAATAGTAACGACAGAAGTCTTATTATGATCTTTGGAGATGACCTCTTGAGTTTGAGGTTATAGATCAGGTTTTCCTTTGTGTCACACTGAGGGTGGGACACAGAAGGATTATGAGAAAGGTTAAGCTTCCTCTAAGATATTTTGGGTCATTTGAGGTGTTGGGGAGAGTTGGGCTGGTTCCCTATCGATCGTAATTACCTTAGAGGTTCTAGGGTATGCCTGATGTCTTCCACATTTCTCATCTTCGACGTTACTTCTCAGACCCATCTCGTGATTTCCAACCTAGGGAGGTTAATCTTGAGGTGGAAACCACATTTGAGGAGGATTATATCTTGATTGTTGATCATAGTGAGAAGGTTCTACATGGCTAGTATGTTTCTATGGTATGAGTTCTATGGAAGCATGAGTGAGTACATGATGAGACTTGGGAGAGGGAGGATGATGTGAAATCACAGTGGACGGAGCTGTTGGAGGATTCTTCTTCTATCCTAGCTTACTAGGGAAATTCAGGGATGAATTTTTTTAAGGGTGGGAGTTTTTAAGAACCTGGATATTCTTTTTAGGTATTTTTTTCTTTTATAGTTGTTTTGAGGAGAAAATGGTGTTTCTAGAAAATTTTGGAGTACATTTCATGTACGTAGAAGTACACATCGTGTACTATGTTTCCGTGAGTGATCGTGTACTAGCCGGGTAATGGTCGAGTACATGGATGTGTGTGGTAACCTAGGGACCGCCTAAAGTGGAGGCCAAAAAGGCTAGTTTACACTGTGTAATTTTAAAATACACATCGTGTGCCTTCTTTTTTTCATTAAAGGGACCGAGGTTGCGTATAACAGACATAATGCACTTCTTTTTTGTCTGTCTCATCCAAGAACGTCTGTACGGTCACAAATCTTCTCTGAACCCCTTAATCGTATTCCGTTCAATGAATTGAACTCTGTAGGTTGCTTTGGAATCACATAATCGAGTTGTCACTTCTTCTCGAACATCATCTTCTCATTTCTCCTCTTTAACGGGTTATCCTAGGTTGATAATTTTAAATGTTTTCATAGATCTATGGAGTTCTAGGGTGATTCAAGGACTAAGTTTCATGTATATAGATCTCACAACCCCAAGGTAGGTGGTTTGTTCCTTTCTGTAGCTAGTCTTTGATGGAAATGTGAAAAAGTTCCAAATACACTTATTCGGGGTATTATGTGTTTATGGTTTTAGCCCTTTTATTTTCCTAATGAGCTTAGGTTGATTTTATAGTGGTTAATTGTTTGAGAATATGGTTATCTTCTCCAATCTATGGTTGTTTTTCCCATGTTTTCTGGTTTTTGACTATTGGTCTAGCCTTTCCTATTAGGTTGCTGCTTTGCTTTCCCTTCCAAGTATTGTTAGGGTGGGGTGATTATTATCTGACATGCTATGATATGTTGTAGATTGTTTATCCAAGTAATTCTTGAGTTTTACTTTGGATACTGATTGTTTCTTATGCACAATTACTTTACACGGGACTTCGTGAACATGGTGTAGTGAGACCATAGGTGAAATTTACATTGAGGGATTTCCCAGAGTGTCTTTTATAATTATTACATTGTGAGACCATAGGGGGGATTGATGTTCAGTACTCCATCGGAGTGTCTATCGTTATGTTACGAGGCTACATGAGGAATTGACATTGACTACTTCCTCAATGTGTATGTGGGTTATTGTTAAAATTCTATAGTAGGAATTAATGGTGAGTGCTTTCTCAAAGAGTATTTAATCACACATGAATATAAGGGGAATTGATGTTGAGTGTTTCCTCATAGATTCTTTGTTATATCTTCTTTTTTATAATGAAACGGAGGGGTTAGTGTGTGAGAACTACACAGAGGGTTTCTTGTATTTTTTTCTGAATAAATACTTAAATGTAAATGTTTGTAAATGAAACTACAATACTGTTTACTTTTAAGTACATCCTTCTCTACTGGTTATTTGCATTTTATATACTATATATTCACTAACAGTTACACACAAATCTCTGGGTGGTTTCCTACAGGGATTATTCCCACACCCTGTGTGGGTCATGATTTTGGACCCAAAGATATTATATTCCTATAGGTATAGATAATGGAAATCACCCTTGTACTTTAGGTACTTGACTTCTGAGGAACTGGAGAGAATGTGACCATGTTGGGCTTGTGATGTTGTGGGATTTTATTTCTTTCTTTTTGTACTTTGGTTTAGTATTGTATTATATCATTGTGACTTGTTTGGATTCTTTCCTAGACATATGTAACATGCATAAAATATATATATATATATATATATATATGTCTGTTTGCTCCAGTTGTTTATTACATCCTCTGTTTAACTATTGAATGCTTTAATACATCTGATATTGTTATCTGTTTTACTTCTGCTCTGTTTCACTTCCAATGAGGGTATAGTTTCCCCACTATCACACCCAAGGCCCTTTCATCGAGTCGGTATCCTCTGGAATTCGGATAAATGCACCTGAGTCCATGTGACCAATGGGGTACGGGGCACCTTTGAGTGGCTTTTGAAACCAGGATATTACACTCTATCTCACATTCACACCTCTTTGAGTATTATTATATTTATAAATTTATAAATTTATATATTATAAATATGTATATATATATATTAAAATATAAAAATATTTATAAAAATATTTATTCATAATTATAATGATATATATATATATACATTTAAATGATTTATAAAATTTTAATAAATATATATAAATAATAAATTTTTATATTATATTTATATTTATATATATTTATATATTAATAATTATATATAATTATATATAATAGGAATGGAATGATCCATGGATTAGAATCCATGGCCTTGAAAAAAAATTTAATAAAAAGAGAGTACTTAGACAAAGTGTAAGATAACTTGCAATGAAAAGTGGTAAAAACAATGCCTCCAAAACAGAAAATATCAGTTGTTGTGCCTAACACCCCTATCTCGGTAGCCACCTCGACCTCTTGAGTGTCTTACTTTCCTCCAATACTTTGGTGTTTTCCAAGTAGCATCATGGTCATCCATTCCTGATGGATCATCTTCATCCTCATGAGGCTTAGAATTATGACCTTTAGTTAAATTGTTTTTTGGAAGTCATGGTGGGGTCATCCCGAGTTAGTGGAATCTCATTGGACTCATTATGTGGAGAACCATCTCCCAACCTTCATTGGGTGAAATTTTTGGATTCCGCATAGTGGGAACCGTCCATATGATCTTTGGAATCCTATGTAATCATCACAGGAGGATAAGATATAGTAAAATCATAAATTAACAAGCCCTTTTTACCTTTCCTCTAACGACTCTCCCTATATAGAGCGTCAAATTCAGAATTATTTATAAATTGTAGCATTTTAATGACTTTGGATGAATCAATACCCCTACTACTACTCTCGACAGCCTATATGTATTATGTAGAAACAACATCATCTTTGGTAGAGATATGTCCGTCATCAACACCCTCTATCACTGGATAAACTATAGAAACATCCAGCACATAGTAAGGCCCACACTTAAGAGAAACAACAACATCATCCTCTTACTAATTTGGGGAAATAATTCCCCCAATAACATTCTGAAAAGAACATTCTATCTATTAATTCTTTGAGGATCATGCTCCTTTGGGATGCAGTCTTCCAACACCCGGTTTTCCTTTCGAGAGATACTAGTCTTTCATTACCAAGATTGTGCGACTATGGATTTTGAAACCTAGAACCACTATCCTGAATTTTTTTATAAAAAAACATAGATAATAAAATATGGAAGGATGATACATGGTATCCATAACCAAATGAAAACAAATCAGGATAAAATATTTTGAGATCATATCTTTTTATGTCGGCCATCCCGACCCTGAGACCCTCCCCAATTAATCGGTTATCGCCCCATCCTCCATTAAGAAATTGGTAGTGATGTGAGAAACTCATCTTTAAGTCATCCTATAATGTATCTGCAAAATCCTCCTATAGAGACCCGAAGCTTGAATTACATGTAAATTACATTACAATTGCGGAATACTTAGTACATAACAAAAATACACACACAAGGATCATAATAGTTTAGTGTCTTTGGAAACTCGGAATATAATCTTCTAATCGTGGTGAATGATCATCAACATATCCCATTAAGATCTTCCTTTTTTTTACCTAAAACCGTTCTTTATATCCTAGGGAAAAGAAAACATAAAAGGGTGAGCTCAAATGCTCAGTAAGGGTAAACAAAAGAAATATCAATCACAACATTTTCATAAGAACATAACAATTTGGAAATCCTAACCTACAAAAGAGAGCATAATTTCATAACATGGGATAAATCATAGTAGTGAAATAAAATCCCAATAATAATAACTTAAAACATGAAACTTTGTGGCATACACACATAATCATAGAGAATCATATCTTATTAGTCCAGACTCATTGCCAAGACTATCTTAGTGGACAAAGTCCATTTCTGAACCGAGTTCACTCCTCGTCTCAGTCATGTTTCACTGAACCGGTATAACCTACCGTTCCAGTCATGTCTATCTCATGAGATATAAAATCTTTACCCAATGCATTGGAGGGATAAATAGGTCCCACCCATCTCATAATGATATCATTCTTATATGTGCCACAAAATCATAAATCATACATCATAGCATAACCCATGTAATAAAAATGGGAATATTAAACATCGTGACATCATAAAACAATTCATATAAGATTCATAAAAATATAATTCCATCACAACATAATCAAATCAATGTAATAATATGGATAGAAACAGAACCCTTTATTATCTTAGATGGAAAATAATTTTGATAAAACACTTGAACTCCATTCTTGAGGAAAATATACTTTCTGCATCAAAAACACTTTTACTTTCTTAACATGTCGTAAAATTCTAAACTAAAAGAAGTTGATTAAAAATAAACTTGAAAACTTGTAAAGGAAGCTTCTTGGAAATAATTTTTTAAAAATCCATTCATTCCGTATAAGTTAAAAAAACATTCTTCTCGTACTTTTTTCGGAAAAGTCAAAAAGTGCCTCGTACGAAAAACGACAAAAGATCCATTTCATATCTTTTACTAAAAACTCACAGAAGGGTAAAATTGGATTTAAAAAATTATATGTGGATGGAAATAATATTACATATTGAGGAAACATGGATGTGGATGATAAAATACACCCCAGTAAATGCCAAAGTATAAACAATCTCGGATAAAAATGAGATTGTGATATTTCCCTTACCTTAGGTCTGATTTTATTCGTAAGTGTCCGGACCTCTTGTATAATGATTTAAATAATGTCATTGACTTATTAAATAATCATATTCATTGTTATTCTATCATATATGGTTCACTTATGACTTTATATTACCCGTTCTTTTGTAAATTCCATGTTAAAGAGCGTTTTGGGTAAAATCGTTTCATTTGTCGTCCGTGTTTTGACTTGTAATTATTCATATGATTACTTAGATCATGATTACATAATTCCAGAATATAAAACATGATTTATATATAATATATATTCAGAATATAAATATATATAATGTATCGATAAATGGAATGAAATACACCGTTCATGGAGACGGTAGGCCGTACGTACGCATGAACGCTGTTTTCGTTTCCTTATTGAATTGAGTGGAATTAAGTAGATGACATAAATATATATATATACATAAATCAAGTAGTATTATTATGTCATATATTTCATGAATACTTATTATATATACTTTATAATCAGTCATGAATGGTTAACGTGGAGAATGAATCTCATCGCATTGTGGAGACGGTAGTCCGTACGTACGCACGAGCGATGATATCGTTCTCATGATCGTTGAATTGTATTGTAGTGTATGTATACTATTTAATAATCAATATCACTTTACAATAATCATATATAGTTATTATTTATACCATTATACGCATCCAAGTAAGGTGGTGGTGGAAAATAGATTACACCACGGCGTGGAGACGGTATTCCGTACGTACGCATGCACGGTGATTTCTTTTTCCGTAGGATGGATAGATGGTGAAATAGGGTTGTTTCATACTTATAATAACATATACGTATATGAGTGATACTTATGTTATTACTTCATAATGAAACAACTAAAGAAGAAGAAGTGGAAGAAGAAATAAAGATGAAAGAATCGGTAACTGACATTACCTCTTCTTTGAAGTACTTCTTTGAGACCTCCTTTTAGGGCACTACAATAGGTCTTTGAAGAAGACCAGAACCTCTAGAATGTTTCTAGGGAAGTGGAGAGAAGAAATTGGTAGGGTTTGGCCTAGCTTGAAGGCTCAAAGTGGTGTGAGGAAGAGGGGGAGGAGGTGCCCTTTTATAAGGGAGGAGAGGGGCATCATTGGAATAACTAAAAATATTATTTTATTATAAAGTCAAGTTCGGTTTTAAATAGCTCAAAATTGAGTTATTTCGAATATAAGGTGGGGATGGGTCGAAAGCCTCTAATCCAATAGAATTTAAACAAGTTTAGGTCATTATATTAACCTTATATTTTAGTTTTAACTCTTAGTTAATTAGATTGAAATTTACCATGTCACTTTGTATTTTTATATTATATAGTTAATAAACATACCATATACATCCAAGATACCCCAAAGTTGTGTTTTATTAATATATATAACCTTATCTAAGTCCTTTGGCCGATCCTTAGGTTTTTAGGAATAAAATAACAATTAATAATTTAATATTTGTTTTAAAAACTATTTTATGTCAATTTTGACACTATTCAATAGTTGATTTTTTTAAACTCATAATTGAATTATTACTTCGACCAAAGTTAATTAAATCAATACTAACATGTAATATTAACCTATTAAATTAGTTTAGTTCATAAAAAGTCTCAAATTATATTTATTTGGGTATTTATAACATTAATTATGTCAATATTTCATTAATAAGATAATTATTGCATCATCTTTGTGTCATAAATAAATTAAATTATTTAATGTCTAAAAATTACAAATAAATTACCATTATGTATGAAATCGTCTTATATTTCTAATGAATATTTATAGTCGAATTTATCTTATGTATAACCCCATATTAAAAATGATTTACTTATTAAACATTGATTTTAACTATTTTAACACTTCTTTAAAAAATTAATAATAAATGTCCTAATCTAATCCATGTGGGCCTAAATGGTCATATTTTATTCCTATGGTTGTTTTTGGTCGAATTACACATGTCCAATAGAATTTGGACATGTGTTAGGGTAATAATAATATCATTTTTACCCTTAATTACCATATTTACTTTTAACCGTGGTAAAAAAAGTAAAAAGTTACTATTCACCAAAAAAATTATTTTCTTATCATTGACCACATTTTACTTACTGACATCAACCGTGTCTCTCGGATTTTTGAAATTCCACTCACAGAAGCGGTAAAATTAAGTTTTATGAAAAATTCATTTTTTTAACTACCACTTAGTGGTATCACTATTCATCAAAAAAATGAAAGTTTCCAGAAAAATACCAAAAATTAAATCTAAGATGTATTTGATATTATGAATTCAGAAATGATGTCTATTTTATCAAATTCAAAACATATCAGTTGCATTAATTAATTTAAAAATTAATTCCCGTCGTCAAAACAAATAGCGTGTTCTTAAGAGATAATAACTATCAAAAGATTGACACTTCTTTATGACTGGTTTAAATGTGAAATTACATCCAATGACCAACAATGTATTAAATTGTAAAAATATATTCTAAATATACTTTAAAACCACTCAAATTAATAATTTATCACTATTAATTATTTGTATTAAAAAAGTTGTTTTTAATTATAATTTAGTAATTTTCACTATTCATCAGAATATGAAAGTTATCCGAAAAGTACCAAAATTTCACCCTAAGCTAATTTCGATATTCCAAATCCAAAAATGAATTCCCTTTTGAAAAATAAAATTTACAAAAATTTCAAAAAGTGGTTATTACTATTCATAACGGTTAGTTTTAATAATGTTTTAATAGCATATCGTTGTTTAGTGAAACTCGGTATTGCGTACTACACACGCTATCGAGGAAGGTCGTGATTGCGCGTAATGTGAGGCAAGTCAAGGATGCGTGTTGAGAAATCTCCTTTTGGTGTAGCGTACAAGACATGACATTAATGAAATTATAAAGAATATTTTTTTATAAAAACTCGGGTTGTTACATTCTACCCCCCTTAAAATGAATTTCGCCCTCGAAATTCGTCGAGGTTATAAATGGTTTATTATTCGAAAGTTTCTTTAATAGAAACCCACATTGTAAAAAGTTATACCAAAACCAATATTTAAAAACAAAAGTATGAAACGTAAAGGTTACCCAATTAAACTAATCAATGGGTTTCCACATAGGTGAAAATATGGATATGGAAGAGAAATCTAACCATCATGTTCTGATGGAGAGTGGTAGAGAACATGGATATGGAAAATCCAGTAATCACAAAGCCATAAATTTGTGATGATATAAGGTACCATCTGATTCATCAGATATAAGAGCACTAGGACAACATTTTTGGTTTTCAAGATCATTTCCCTAAAGTTGATGAAATTAGAATTAGAAGAAATAATTTCGTGATTTTGGTATAGTCTCACCGTTTTTCATTCATTGGACAATTTCTACTTCATCTCTTAAAGAAATGAAGTTGAATTTGTCATTCATGATGTGTTAGCAGATCATGTGATAGAATGATGGGTCATTCCATCTATCTCAAACAAAAGGTTAGAAAAGTTATCAAATATATATATATAAGTCCATATATAGTGAGATTAATGATATATGGTTCCTAAAATGGACTTATACTTCATATATCATACTACTTAATAAAACTAGTTTCTACTAAACAGGGACTTCATGTAGGCCAGTGGTAGGCGATAAAGGCCAGTCGCACTTCTGTTGTGGGTTCGATTCCCACGGCCTTGTCCGACGCGATGGGTTGTCGCTCGTCCTTCAGGTTGTCCTTTTTCTAAAACTACATTACTATGACATCACATAAATAATATCAGAAAAAGTTTTATCCTTAAATAATACTAACTTATGGTTAACATAAACCATTATAATCTTTAGGCTTATCTAAAATACTTCGGTCCAAGCTCATAGTATAAAGAAAACGATTACTTGAAATGTCGTCAACCAAGAATGTGAATACCATCATTTATCCCCCATATATCTTGTTGGTCACATTCCAATCATGTGAATACCTTGATGATGTATTCTCTTGAAAAATGAATACCCATTAAACCTTAGTGAAAACATGAATGCTGTCAAAAGTTAACTCTTTCCACATACCAAAATCCAAAAATTCTATATACTCAGACCATGATATAACCTTTTACTTATATCAGTCATGAGCTCATGAATACTATCAAACATTTAATTTTCTCATTATCCCTTCATTATGTGCACATCATCTACATTCCAAAAATATTTCAATCACTTTTCATGGTTACTGATGCCATAAAATTATTGAAAACCACAATAGACCAAAACATAAATATTCCAATATTCCACGATACTATATACCACATTATTTTGGAATCCTATTACAAACACTTAATCATTCCACCACATCGTTGTCATATTCAACATCGCCAATGGTGATCGCATGTGACTTCCCTTTGTCCTTTGCCTTAAGTGGTTTCTCACATCAATCATCACTAACCCTTGGATTAGGGTATTTATTAGCATAATGCCCCATTTCCTTGCACTTGAAGCATTGAAGTGTTGTTGGTTCAATCTATCTATCCCTTCCTTTGTTTTCATCATTAGACATCTTCTTCCCATCATTGCGGCATTCAAATGCTCGATGACCTTCCTTTACACATTTGAAACATTTACTTGTCCCTTTAAGACAATCTCCACCATGCTTCTTTCCACACTTTGAGCATAAGGAAACATTCATCTTCTTTTCACCATTATTATGAGATTTCTCCTTGAACTCCACCTTTGGTTTCTTGTCAAAACTATGAGATGGATATGTAACACCAACTTCCATTTCTACCTTGATAGCATAACGCACAATTCCTTCATAGCTATTGAAGCCTCTTATAGCTAATGCCCTTTGAAGATTTGGTTTTAAGCCACTGAAGAATCGATCAACTTTACTTTCAGGTTGGATGATAAATCCAGATGCATACCTTGCAATCCTTGTAAAATTCGCTTAGTATATACCAATCGATTCATCATCCTTTTTCTTTAGTTCAAGAAACTCCTTCTCTATATTTGTTCGAAGAATACGAGGGAAGTACTTATTGAAAAATAAGTTCTTGAACTCGTCCCATTCCATGGACTCAATTTCATCTCTTTGCCTCGTATTCTTGATAAGATTCCACCATTGATCAGCTTCACCTTCCAAACGATATACTTCTAAGATGACTTTATCATGTTCAGAACATTGAAGAACTGAAAATATCTTTTCAGTAGTACTGATCCATTGTTCAGCAACAAGTGGATCAGAAGACCCACTGAAAGAAGGTGGACGTTGCCTCATGAAGGACTCAATAGAATATTGTTCCCTTCTCTGCTAATTTGGAATTCTCGAATGATTCATAGCTTGTGTAAGTATAGAAATAAGATTTTTCACTCCATCTCCCATAACATTTGTTTGTTCAGGAGGACAATCATTGCATTTTCCATTACATTGATCAACACGGTTCTTTCGGGTTGCAGCCATCGTCTAAAACCCAAAATGAATAGTGTGAGAGGAAAAAATCATGCTAGGGAAAACAACATAATAAATGGGGAGTATCCTCAACATCTAACATCTTAGGTTAAATTCTATGATCTTTACCGTAGTTCTAGGACTGTATCCTATACGTATACATATCCTTAGGGACATCCCTAGACATACCTTAGAAATATCTCTAGGGATCTCACTCACGTTTTCGCATCCTAGTTTCCAAAGGTTGAATAAACCTTTCCTCTAATACCAACTGTAGAGACCCGAAGATTGACGTACATGGAAATTAAATTAATTTTGCGAAATACTTAGTACATAACAAAAACACACACACAAAGATCGTAATAGTTTAGTGTCTTTGGAAACTCAGAATATAATCTTCTAATCGTGGTGAAAGATCTTCAACATATCCCATAAATATCATCCTTTTTTTACCTAAAACCTTCTTTATATCCTGGGGAAAAAAACATAAAAGGGTGAGCTCAAATTCTTAGTAAGGGTAAACAAAAGCAATATAAATCACAACATTTTCATAATAACATAACATTTTGGAAATCTTAACCTGCAAAAGAGAGCATAATTTCATAACATGGGATAAATCATAGTAGTGAAATAAAATCCCAATAATCATAAATTAAAACATGAAACTTTGTGTAATACACATATAATCATAGAGAATCATATCTTATTAGTCAAGACTCATTTCCAAGACTATCTTAGTGGAAAAATTCCATTTTTGAACCGAGTTCACTCCTCATTTCAGTCCTGTTTCACTGAACTGGTATAACCTACCATTCCAGTCATGTCTATCTCTTGAGATATAAAATCTTTACCCAATGCATTGGAGGGAGATATAGGTCCCACCCATCTCATAATGATATCATTCTTATGTGTGCCACAAAATCATAAATCATACATCATAGCATAACCCATGTAATAAAAATGGGAATCTTAAACATCGTGACATCATAAAACAATTCATATAAGATTCATAAAAATATAATTCCATCACAACATAATAAAATCAATTTAATAATAGGGATTGAAACAGAACCCTTTATTATCTTAGATGGAAAATAATTTTGATAAAAAAAACTTGAACTCCATTCCTGAGGAAAATATCCTTTCTGCTTCAAAAACACTTTTTCTTTCTTAACATGTCGTTAAATTCTAAATTAAAAGAAGTTGATTAAAAATAAACTTGAAAACTTGTAAAGGAAGCTTCTTGGAAATAATGTTTTAAAAATCCATTCATGCCGTATAAGTTAAAAAAACAATCTTCTCGTACTTTTGTCGGAAAAGTCAAAAAGTGTCTCGTACGAAAAATGACAAAAGATTCCTTTCTTATCTTTTACTAAAAACTCACCAAAGGGTAAAATTGGATTTAACCAATTATAGGTGGATGGAAATAATATTAAATATTGAGGAAACATGGATGTGGATGATAAAATACACCCCAGTAAATGCCAAAGTATAAACAATCTCGGATAAAATTGAGATTGTGATATTTCCCTTACCTTAGGTCCGATTTGCTTCGTAAGTGTCTAAAACTCCTGTATAATGATTTAAATAATGTCATTGACTTATTACAGAATAATATTCATTGTTATTATATCATATATGGTTCACTTATGACATTATATTACTCGTTCTTTTGTAAATTCCATGTTAAAGAACGTTTTGGGTAAAATCGTTTCATTTGTCGTCTGTGTTTTGACTTGTAATTATTCATATGATTACTTAGATCATGATTACATAATTCCAGAATATAAAACATGATTTATATATAATATATATTCAGAATATACATATATATAATGGATCTATAAATGTAAATAAATACACCG
Source organism: Viscum album (assembly GCA_963277665.1). NCBI lineage: Eukaryota > Viridiplantae > Streptophyta > Magnoliopsida > Santalales > Viscaceae > Viscum > Viscum album. The sequence goes on along the minus strand of OY728119.1, from coordinate 212,256,753 downwards.
TTCATGGAGATGGTAGGCCGTACGTACGCATGAACGCTGTTTTCGTTTCCTTATTGAATTGAGTGGAATTAAGTAGATGACATAAATATATATATACATAAATCCAGTAGTATTATTATGTCATATATTTCATGACTACTTATTATATATACTTTATAATCATTCATGAATGGTTAACGTGGAGAATGAATCTCATTGAGTCGTGGAGACGGTAGTCCGTACGTACGCACGAGCGATGATATCATTCTCATGATCGTTTAATTGTATTGTAGTGTATGTATACAATTTAAGAATCAATATAACTTTACAATAATCATAAATAGTTATTATTTACACCATTATACCCATCCAAGTAAGGTGGTGGTGGAAAATAGATTACACCACGGAGTGGAGACGGTATTCCGTACGTACGCACGTGCGGTGATTTCTTTTTCTGTAGGATGGATAGATGGTGAAATAGGTTTGTTTCATACTTATAATAACATATCCGTATATGAGTGATATTGATGTTATTACTTCATAATGAAACAACTAAAGAAGAAGAAGTGGAAGAAGAAATAAAGATGAAAGAATCGGTAACGGACATTACCTCTTCTTTGAAGTACTTCTTTGAGACCTCATTTTAGGGCACTAAAATAGGTCTTTGAAGAAGACCAGAACCTCTAGGATGTTTCTAGGGAAGTGGAGAGAATAAATTGGCAGGGGTTGGACGATCTTGAAGGCTCAAAGTGCTGTGAGGAAGAGGGGGAGGAGGTGCCCTTTTATAAGGGAGGAGAGGGGCACCTTTGGAACAACTAAAAATATTATTTTATTATAAAGTCAAGTTCGGTTTTAAATAGCTCCAAATTGAGTTATTTCTAAGATAAGGTGGGGATGGGTCGAAATCCTCTCATCCAATATAATTTAGACAAGTTTAGGTCATTATATTAACCTTATCTTTTAGTTTTAACTCTTAGTTAATTAGATTGACATTTACCATGTCACTTTGTATTTTTATATTATATAGTTAATAAACTTACCATATACATACAAGAGTCCCCCAAGTGGTGTTTTATTAATATATATAACCTTATCTAAGTCCTTTGGCCGAACCTTAGATTTTTAGGAATAAAATAACAATTAATAATATAATATTTGTTTTAAAAACAATTTTATGTCAATTTTGACACTATTCAGTAGTTGATTTGTTTGAGACTCATAACAGAATGATTACTTCGACCAAAGTTAAATAAATCAATCCTAACATGTCATATTAACCTATAAAATTATTTTAGTTCATAAAAAGACTCAAATTATATTTATTAGGGTATTTATAACATCAATTATGTCAATATTTCATTAATAAGATAATTACTCCATCATCGTTGTGTCAAAAATAAATTAATTTATTTAATGTCTAAAAATTAAAAATAAATTACCATTATGGAGGAAAGCATTTTAGCTTTCTAATGAATATTTATATTCGAATTTATCTTATGTATAACTCCATATTAAAAATGATTTACTTATTAAACATTGATTTTAACTATTTTAACTCTTCATTAAATAAATTAATAATAAATGTCCTAATCTAATCCAAGTGGGCCTAAATGATCATATTTTATTCCTATGGTTGTTTTGGGTCGCATTACACTTGTCCAATAGAATTAGGACATGTGTTAGGGTAATAATAATATCGTTTGTACCCTTCATTACCCTATTTACTTTTAACCGTGGTAAAAAAAAGTAAAAAGTTACTATTCACCAAAAAATTATTTTCAACTCATTGAACCACATTTTATTTACTGACATCAACCGTGTCTCTCGGATTTTAGAAATTCCACTCACAGAAGCGGTAAAATTATGTTTTATGAAAAATTCAGTTTTTTAACTACCACTTAGTGGTATCACTATTAATCAAAAAAATAAAAGTTTCCAAAAAAATACCAAAAATTAGATCTAAGATATATTTGATATTATGAATTCAGAAATGATTTCTATTTTATCAAATTCAAAACATATCAGTTGCATTAATTAATTTAAAAATTAATTCCCGTCGTCAAAACAAATAGCGTGTTCTTAAAAGATAATAACTATCAAAAGATTGACACATGTTTATGACTGGTTTAAATGTGAAATTACATCCAATGAACAACATTTTATTAAATTGTAAAAATGTATTCTAAATATACTTTAAAACCACTCAAATTAATAATTTATCACTATTAATTATTTCGATTAAAAAAGTTGTTTTTAATTATAATTTAGTAATTTTCACTATTCATCAGAATATGAAAGTTATCCGAAAAGTACCAAAATTTCACCCTAAGCTAATTTCGATATTCCGAATCCAAAAATGAATTCCATTTTGAATAATAAAATTTAAAAAATTTCAAAAAGTGGTTATTACTATTCATAACGGCTAGTTTTTATAATATTTTAATAGGATATCGTTGTTTATTGAAACTCGGTATTGCATACTACACACACTATCGAGGAAGGTCGAGATTGCGCGTAATGCGAGGCAAGTCAAGGATGCGTGTTGAGCAAACTCCTTTTGGTGTAGCATACAACACAAGACCTTAATGAAGTTAAAAAGAATATTTTTTTTATAAAATCTCGGGCTGTTACACCTCCTCCAATACAGGTCCTATGGTATGACCTACCTCATTTTCATTTTTTAAGAGTTGTGTCACCCTATTTCAAGAAGCAATAGGCTTTACCATTTTTAAATATATCTTCATTAGGCTCCTAATCCATCAGCGTGATATTGAAAGAGAATACTCCCCTTTTATGAACATGGAAAATTTAGAATAATCTTGGATAAACACCCCTAGAGTGCGTATTGGATGTCCATCTAGAGGTTCAAGATCCTCTCCTCCATTGTCATCTAACTATATTCCAGCATTAATAGCAGATGAATCTCAACTAGGCTTTGAAGCGCGAATACGCACATCAGTAAAGGAAACATTATAACTCCCTCTAAATGTCTTGTAGAATTTTTTACCCAACAAGTTACTCCATTGGATTGTATGAGGAGAAATATATGAGCCATCATTCTTTCATATACCATCATTCACTCTCGAAACATCAAAGTAAATCCTCTTCTCGACTATAGGCACAAAATTTAAATCAGCTGGTGGAATATATCTATGAGAAAATAAAAGTATAAAAATACTATTTTCCACCTGATTCCCATACTTTTTATAGTTGGATAATATCAAACCTATATGACTTTTTTGTCTGACATGTTTAATTCATAATCATTTGAAAAAATATTCTGGTATGTTTTCATACTCAATAGATTGTTAAAATCTAAAATCAACAGCAATCATGTACATTGTTTCCACAAGTGGTGTAAAAATATCAAAATCAACCAAGATTCTGAAAACATGTCCATACAAATCCATTTAAATCTCTTTAAATAATTTAATAGAAATTTAAAAGCTAAGGAAACATACTAAATAATACTTGGGTGTTAAAAAATCAATTTAATCCTTTGACCTGAATCCACGATTGTGCAACCGATTTCTTGGCCTGAAACGAATAAAACCAGGGGTCTCAAGTCTAAAATCATATAACCCATGGATTGAGATTATCTAAGTCCCAACTCCAAGAATTTAATTTAATATTTTATTAAAGGAATGAAATATGGTAGAAACCCATACCAATCGATACAATTTTCCAATCATTGAATCCCCAAACCCACAACACCTATTTGTTCGGACCGTAAAATGATTTTCCCACTGATGCAACAATAATTATGAGAAAAAAATAAAGTAAAAAATGTATAATATTAAATGACACTAGATGTAATGTGGAACACCCCCCCCCCCACCCTAAAAAAATACAAGGGAAAAAACCATAAGAAAATAGAAAGATCATAATGGGGTAAAAGTGGGTACACAATCCCTCACTTATTACTTAGAGAAAACAATATTAAAAACTCTATTGAATATGATGGGGAAACCAGCTCACAAATACATCACAAATGTTATCTTCCAGTGCTGATGAGGTGATATGAGAGATGATGAAATTAGATGAGGATCTTGAATTTTATAGGCACAACTCAATCCCTAATGCTCTCTCCCAATGGGTGATTTGGTGGAGTTTGGACACCCACCACCTACTAGACACACTTCCCCCTTTGACAATTAGGGGGCACCATCGTGGAAAAATTCTGCCACCACATCTCCCACATTGATATTTGATTGAGACACAATCACATATCCAAATATCCTTTCTTTCTGCCAAACATGCTTCTTTATTCCTTCTAAGGCCAATCGACGATCTGCACCGTTTGAACTTATAACAGTTCACAACCTTCATCAAAAAATTAGATAAATTTTATTTAGTGATAATATTCTACATGTCCACACCTCCTTAATCCACCACATCTTTTACATAGTTATACTGTACCCTAATGGTCTTCATCCTAGATTGAATAGATGGATTCCATGCAATGTGAAAGCCACTCTGACTAACACAATACAATGGAATCTACTCAAGTCTGGGCTCGATCTCCTCCAACAACCTCCTCAACCAAATCGCATCTTTTCCACCATTGTAGCTGCTATGTACTCCACCTCCATTGTGGATAAAGCCACAAATGACTGTAACTTTGAAATCCAGCTCATAGCTCATATTTCAAGCGTAAACACATAAATATTAGTGGATTTTATCCAGTCATAATCACCTGAAAAATCTGTATCAACATGTCCTCTAATTGTAAAATATGATCCTCCATAACATAATTCAGCGTTTGAGGTCTTCTTGATGTATCTCAGGTTCCTCTTCACTGTTCTCCAATGCTCCCATCACAGATTTATCATGGCTGACTAACTACTCCCACTACATGTGTATTGTATGGACTAGTACAAACCATGGAAAACATTAGACTACCCATTACGAATTCATACGGTACTCAATACATTTCCATCATCTCTCCTACATTGCTAAGACTCATCATTGAGGATAACATGAAATTCATGGGAATAGGGGTAAGGATTTGGATACAGTCTTTCATGTTGAACCATTTCAAGAATATATGTAATTAATTCTTCTCTAATAGACAAATATTCCCATTATTTCTATCTCGGAAAATATGTATCCCAAGAATAGTTTTTTCAAGACTCAAGTCCTTCATATCAAACTCCCTACCAACTGTGTCTTTGTCTCCTGGATCTGATAATTCCTAGGGCCTGCAACCATCATGTAATCCTCATACAAAAAAGAATGATAAAATAATTACCATCTGAACCATTGAAATATGCACAAGTATCTTAATTAATTATACTATATCCAAGCCTCGTGATGTCAGAATCAAATCTCTTGTATGAAAACCTCGATGCCTGCTTGAGACCGTACAATGATTTGTTCCAACTACAAGACAAGTTCTCTTTTTTCCTTCCTCTGAGAAACAATCTGGTTGTGGCATATATATCTCTTCATCAAGATCACCATGGAGAAATGATGTCTTCACATTCATCTTCTCTAGTTGTAAACTATATATGGTACAAATAACCAGAACAAACCAAACAGTTTTCATTCTAACTATAGGATAAAATGTTTCATTGAAATCAATACCTTCCTTATGAGAAAATCTTTTGACCACCAATCTTGAACAATATCTTACCACCTGGTCCTTTCCATCCAAATTGATATTAAATACACATTTATTTTTTATATACTTCTTTCCTTGAGGTAAGGAAACAAGATCCGAAGTCATATTTCTATGAAGGGCTATAGGTTCTTCCAGCATCACTTCCGTCCATGAGGATACATCTGGACACTGGGTCACCTCAAAAAATGATGGCTCTCTATCCTCCGAAAATAATAAGTACACAATATTTCTCTCATTGACATATTTTTGGTGCCACACTATTACTCTTTTTTCTTGAATTGACCTTCAAGGTCCAGAATCAACTGGTACTTTGTCATCATGCTCTGGTAATGCTTCATAGGAACTTAATTCTTCCTTGGATTTTTATATACATCAACTGTTGTAGTCTATATATTCTCCTTATCCATATCTTGATCAATTATCATTTTCAACTTGTATTCTGCAAAAAATGAAATCTATGTTGATGATAAATTTGTGTGTATTGGGGACCCACAATCGATACCCCATCACACCATCAACGTGCCCCAAGAAGGTACATTTCCTTGATCTCGAATCAATCTTTGATGTTTCTAGCTCAATAAACAATGCATATATAGGACATCAAAATTTATGTAATTGGGAATATTCAGTGGGTTTACCATTCCACATATCCATTGGAGTCTTTATATAAATATCCATTGAAAGAGATTTGTTGATCACATTACATTTTTTATTTACTGCCTCTTCCCAAAACGTTTTGGCAATTCCTACAGTGTTCAACATCACCCTTGTTCCCTCTAATGAGGTTCTGTTAATCGTCTATACTACTCCATTATACTCAGGAGTGTAGGCCACCATGAACTATCCCTTGATTCCTTCATGTTGAAAAAAAGTATCAAACTCCTTTCTTGTATATTATCCACCATTGTTAGTCCTAAGACACTTGATATTCTTTCCAAATTCAAGCTCCTTCCATACTTTGAATGTTTTGAACACTTAAAAAACGCATTCCTTCCTCTTGATTTGTAACACCCAATATCTCCTGGAATAATCATCAATGAATGAAAAGAAGTACCTTTCTCCTCCTAGGGATGTATCCGGTTCTTTCCAAATATTGGAACGGATCAATTCCATGATTTCATAACTTCTCACTGTAGATGTCTCAAACTTTAACCTCTGTGGCTTTCTCAAAACCTAGTGCTCACAAAATGGTAAGGATACTGTTGTCAGTCCAGGCAGAAACATATGATCCCCATGAATCCTCAGGCCTTGTACTGACATATGGCCAAGATTTCGATTCCATAACTTCATCATCACTTTCGTAGATGTAGTTGATGAAACAAATATCTCCACCTCCTAGTATGTTTCAACCATAAGCACATACAAGTTCTCTGAGATCTTCTCCGCCTTCATTTCCACAAGCACTCCTTTAAAATTTCTCATCACTCCATTCTTGATGTGAGTCTTTCATATGATGTCATCAAATTATCCCAATGACAATATGTTCTTCATCAGGCCCTTCACATGATGTACTCCTTGGATGGTCTTTTCTATACCATCATACATATTTAATTCGATGGTACCAACTCCAACGATCTTCAGGGTGTGATTGTTCCCCATGTACACAAGTCCTTCTGGGATAGTTTCATACTGGTCAAAGCATTCCCATCAAGACATAATGTTCCATGTTTATCCTGAGTCGATAATCTATGCATCGTCGAGACGTTTCCTACTTATAGTAGTCGTTTCCACTTCACTTACTAGTATATATCCTTTTCCAGAAGTACTCGCCACATTCCCTTAAGATCTTTTTTTCACCACTCTTCTTATTCCAAAAATACTTCTTGATGTGACCCTTCATGCCACAATTGAAACATGTGTTATTCTTCTTTATACTCTTTGATTTGTACCTACCATGATTTTTGATCCAACCGGAACCATGCTGCATCATCCTTCCTCTCTCCATTGACTGAGCCTCTGATTGGTGAGAAGTTGTATTTATGCCTTCCTTGTTCTTGCACCAAATTAATTATTCAAGAACTGTGGCTGTAAAATCATTAAAGAGAAGAATATAATTCAGTATATTTTTGGTGAGGTTGATAATGAGCTTGTCATATGAATCGAGAAAACTCTCTAGTAAAATATCTACACATTCAGTGTCCAAAGTTTTATAACCCAATGTCGTGAGTTGAGTGAACAAGGTATTGAGGTTGTTGATGTGGTCGGTCACGGATGATGACTCCACCATCCAAAGAGGATACAATTTTCACTTCAAGAAAATATTGGTGTGCAGTGACTTGGCCTCGTATACCTTCTTCAAAGTATCCCATATTTATTTTGCTGTTTTTTCTACGCAATTCTCTATAGGACCCTGTCTTCCAAATCCAATTGAATGCTGGAAATAGAATTCCCGTCCATGACATTCCATTTCTCTTCCATCACACCTGACATTTTTTCACCAATTTCCAGTAGACAATTATCCTTTAGCAATATTTCATGCATCTTCATTTTCCACAATGATAAATTATACCCCTTGAATTTCTTGATCTCAAAATTTTCGACCATCTAGACACATCGTCAGTCCAGGACCTCCTCCATTTCACAATGGTGTATTTAGTAATTTCAATAATTTTTTTCTAATGTGACAGATCACCCAGAGTTGCAATCATAGAGCATACTAAAATTAATGAAAATCATTAAAACCCGAAAATGTGAACAACACCAGGCCAGAACCTTCCATTTGATACAACTTGTTGGGACTGTAAAATGATTTTCCTACTAGTGTAGAGATAATTATGAGATTAAAAAAGTGAAAAATGTCGAAGAATAAATGACACCAGTTGTATTGTAGACCCCCCCCCCAATAGAAGGGGTAAAAATCCATAGAAAAATAGAAGTATCACTATAGGGTAAAAGTGGGTACACACTCTCTAACTTATTATAAAGAGAAAAAACTCATAAATACTCTCTTGAATATAATAAGGAAACCAGTTCACAAATACCACCCAAATGGGATATGCAAGTGCTAATGAGGTGAGATCAAAGATGCTGAAATTGGATGAGGCTCTTTCCTTTTATTGGAAACCCTCACCCCCCTGATGCTCTCTCCCACTGGGTGATTTGGTGGGATTTATCCACCCACCACATACTAGCCACACTACCCCCTTTGACAATTATGGGGTGACACAATCCTAGAAACATTCTGCAGACATTATTTTCTTAGGTCATCAATCATTCAAGAAATGCTCATTTGTGGAGTGAGTCGTCCAATAATTGAATGCTTTCAAACCTCAAGTCTCCATTCAAAAATCATCAGGTTTACCTTAATTAATGATATTCCACCATTCCATTAGATTCAATTTTGTTCAATTATCGATTCACATCGAGAGCTAAGGTATAATCTCTTAGAAACATTCCCTACCCATGAATCGTTATCCGAATTCAGAGAATCACGACATCCCAGACTAGAGTGCTTCATAGAGGAAGGTACATGATTTCTGTTTTTTATTCCCCAAATTGCTTCATCAGAGGGAAAATTCACATTACACAATCCATATCCACCTTCCACCTTCTTCGAAGGGTCACCAAAGACCTCCAATGAATCAAAATAAGCATCGAAGATCAAATTCATCGCAAAAATCTACCCTAGACTCCATATTTGTAGAGAGAGAGACTCTCATAACGCAGGCTCACCATCTCAGAACCTCAACTATCAAATGTATCTAATTATTTATATAAATAAATATATATATATATATATAATCATATAAATAAATATAATTAGATAATTATATGTAATTATAAAAAAATATTTATAATTATATAAAATTAATTTTAAATTTATTTATTTATAATTATAATTTTAAAATTGTATTAATTATATTTAAATATTAAATATATCTATTATATTGAAAATTATACATAATTAAATATTAAGAAATATTTATAATTATATAATTATATATAATTTTTTATAACTCTATTTATATATATATACAAATATTAATAAATATATTTTTTTATAACTATATTGATAATTAAATAAAGATATATTTAAATAATAAATATATTCATTATATTTATAAATATTTATATTTATATATTGATATATATATATATATATATATATATAATTACAAGAGGTCTATCATTGGTGCCTTTTGTTCTACATGAGGGGAGGAGGAAAATTCATGCTTTTAAAAGATTAAGCACTTGAGACTAAATAATAATGGTGGTCTTTAAAAGTATGGGTGTGTTCATATATAGGATGAATGAGTTCCCAAATAGCTGAGATCAATGGGGTTGGGCCTGGGCTATGAGCTTGAGCATAATCTAGGAATGGATTCGTCTTGTTTAAAGGCTATGGGGATGGTCATGCAGAACTTTTTTTACTAATGCTCTTATTGGGGAAGCGTACAAATATCTTCATAAGAGGGAGTGATATTCTGATCTTTATGTTTCAAAAAAAATTATAGCCAACCTAACCATGTGAAATGGGAAACAAGCCATTAGTTCTAGGGTTGAGGTTGTGGGAGAGGGGGTAGTTGTTCGAAGTAATCATCTGATGAAGCGGTTGTATAAGATATTTCTGATCAGAAAATTCTTTAAGGGAAACTAATTATTTCAAGAGAATGTAATGTAAAGAAGAAAATTTTTTGCTGAGGAACCTTGGCGTTCAAAGCCTAGGGATACCATTCAAATCAAGTAATTGACTAACATGCCACTATTGATGGAGTTATCCATGGATTCTCAACAAACTATCTTGACTTCGAGATGAGATAAACCCTTTTTGGTGAGATCAAAGGACACATGAAACATTATTTTTATGTGTGGATCTTCCCCAAATGGTAATTATATCATTTAATATTCCATGTTTTTCCCCTCCAAAGGAAGAAACACACATGTTTCTTCTAATGTTAAAGAGGTATCTGATACCAACTATTCAGGTTTTGATTTTTCTAGAAGTTTTACTAGGGATCATAGGATTTAAAGTGATGCAGATGAGCTTCCAATGATTGTTGGTCCTCATATTTCCGTACTGGTGATCCCAGTTCCTGGTTGTGAACTATATCATTAAAAATATTTCACCTTTCTGTATAACGATGTAAATAAGTATTCTCATTTGAAACATTATAGTCATAAAGGTTGGGCTTCCCTAGACTATATTGATGAAGCTCATCATAAATCTCAGTCAGATGCTAATTATTGAGATGATGAACATGGATTTATTGTGCCAAGTGCTCAGGAATTTAAAATTGAACGTCTAATGAGAGGAGGAATTCTTCACATTCAATCATTTCAGAGTGCTTACATTAATTAAGGAGGTGCCCTTAAAGGTAGTGAACATAGAGTAGGATTCCTAAGGTGATATGGGAATTGGGGCTGGTCATCACATGTAGGGGAATATTCATGAGGCAGTATCCAATGATATGGGTGCTGCAACCTTTGTTGAACTATCTTCAAATTATGTCCATGGGCCTTGGTAGAGAGAAAAGACATGGAAGTGAGGATGTAATCAGTGTGATAGAGGCCCCCATTGTTGGGTTAGGTGGGGTCCTTCCCTATCCCATGCTGGTGAAATTTACTTTTAATGGCTATATAGGCCGTCTGTGGCTATGGAATGTTTTGACATATCTAACCCCCTTCACCTCTTTGTATCTTTTTATTTTAATAAATGGTACATGGCCTTTGCGCCTTATCCAAGATATGTTTATATATATATATATTAATATAAGTTTTAATTTTTTAATTATATTATTTATATTATAAAAATAAGGTCGTTATCATTGCTTTATGAGAATAGATAAAGAATTTTTTTTATCTGTGCTAAAAGAGAGATGACAAAACACATCTTTATCAGTGCTAAAAAAGCACCAATAAAGATCGGTTTTATCAGCCCTTATTATTCTTATGATGTTAAAACTGCTCTTTATTATTGATTTTTTAAAAAGAACTATTAAAAACCTTTACAATATTGTAAATAGAACCTTAACTAAGTTATCCTTTCTCATTCCATTTATTAGGACCACTCTGTCATATACCATGAGGGTGTGGGTGAATCAAGGTATGACAGATTAAAACAACTACGCATTTTTTATCTTGTTTCATTGTTAAACAAAACTATATTCTTTCTCGTTCACATTATAGAATATGAACAAATATAAAAGCATTCACATGACACAAAAAATTTACTTGGTTCACCCTTACTGGGCTACATCCAAGGAGAATACTAAGGGGATGTTCCAAGGTAACAAATTCATTATAAGCACCCAACTTTTTACAAAGTTCGAAGCATAATCACTATTCCTCCTTGTTTACAACCATTCACAACTTAAAAGCTCACTTATAACAACCCTTATCTTTATTACACAGATAATCTTGATTTATTACATAAAATTTAACTGAATACAACTCTATGGTTCGAGAGGTCTAGTGTCATGGAAAATTAGGAACATTGCATGACAACTTAAGACATAAAATACAACATTTTTATTGAAAAATTATTTTACACTACCACAACATTACATCGTACTTAGAATTGCATGGGATAACCTGAGGACACACATATGAAAAGGGTGAGCTATAAAGACTAGTATGGGAGAAAAAAATGAATAACATGAAGAATTCAGTACATTTTAGGAAATAAGAATTTCAATGGATCATAAGAGAAATATGAACATAATGGCATGATATATCATGATTATCATGACATGGAAATTTGAAAACGATATTTAACAAAATATTAGCATGATCTAAGTATCATTGAACATGGATGATGAATAAACACTCATTTTACTTGAATTAGAATGAGTAAATCCTCATTTCCCTTGATGTATCATGATACTAATGTTTTCCCAATGCATTGGAATGCTATTAGGGAACACCCTTCTTAATCATTTCATTTCATGAATAACAGTGCCACCTAGATCATACAACACATATTCATTAAACATCATAATTTTTTCCTCTAATAAGATATGTGGAATACATAAATTTACGTCCTCAATCAACAGGTACATGTTCATAAAGGTGAATACCCATGATAGAGATATTGGTATGGTAGTCACTTACATGATGATTTTTCATTGGAAATTTTGGTGTAACTTCGAAAGCATAACGACGTCAAATAGAAATTATAAAATTGGTTGATTAGAGAAAAGGGGTATCTAAATATTTATACATTGAATTTATAGTAATGGGTTCATGGAACATAATATCCAAACATATGTAATGTAATTTTGATGCATAATATAAAATAATTTCTTGAATATAAATGATGAGAGAGAAATCCCTTATGGAATTTTGGCATTGTAATGGGTGTACACAAGAGGAACTAATGAGAGAGAAAGAGGTATATAATCATTCAAAAATAAGTAGGTAAGTATAGGAGTGGTTTAAAATCAAACTCCAATATTTTTAATTGAAAATAAAATGGAATAACAATATAAGGAAACTTGGACAGAAATAAGGAAGGAATGTGAGGATCCCTTACTTGGAAGTGTGATCCCAAAGGCTTTGGAGAGGCTTGAGAGAGGATTATTAGGATGTGGGGGAAACATGGGAGGATTATTTATAGATGATGGGATGGGTTGTTTGAGCTCTAAAAGGTTTTACTAAATAGGAAAGGAAGATTGAGTGTTTTTCTATAGGAAAGGAAAGGGAATTATTTATTATTTAGGTTTTGGACACAACACATTAATCTAAAAAAACCAAGAAACCACCCCATGGTTTTTTCCCATGGTTTTATCCAATGTGTAGTGGAAATAATTATTTTATAATTCCAACAGATACACTTATTAAAATATTAGGCTTTCTTATATGGAGTTGTGTCACACTCTCAAGGAAATCATTTTAAAATGATAAACTGTTTTATATGTCTTGGAGGGTCCACTATGGAATTTTAAAATTAATAAAATAAATATAAAATCACATTATTTTAAATTTAAAACATATATTCTCCAAATATCACTATTATAGTATTTTATTACTTCAATATTGGGTCATTATGATGTCAAAAAATGTGTTATATATTTAAATCGTATTTAATTTTTACCTGAAAATTCGACTGTCGTAGAAAATTCTGAAAAATTAACCATTGGATAATTTCAGCATATTTATTCCAAAAAAAATATTCATTTTATATAAATAATTTTCTTAATATGTGAAATTTTATTTTTAAAATAAAAACCGACATTTCTAAAAAAATCATGGGTTTTAAGAAAAACATCATTCAAACCTTAATAAAATTACAATTGTATACATAAAAATTATATGATCATTTATATTTAATAAAAATAATTAAGTAATAATATTTTATTAAAATAATATTTTATTAAAAAATCCGTTAATTCATAAAAATTGATTTCTTAATTGAATATTAAAAAAATATTATTTTTGATTTAAAAACCATTAACAAAGTAACAATAATAAAATAAATGTATATTATTTATAAAAAAATAAATCTCATAATAATATTGCAACAGTCTTCTTAAATAACCCCCTATAACACCCGAAAAATACCTAAAGGTAAGGTGTGCGATGGTGACTGACTCTTGGGGTGACTTATATAATATCACTCATGTGGTAATCTCTATCAATGTCCACATATCCAATAGGTGATTCTCTTAATTATTAATGTGTTGAAGCTGAGATTTGGATTGTTCAAGAACGAAGCCCAGTGATGCTACCTCCTTTTTAAGGTCTGACAAATGGTATTTGTATCGATCAATTCTACTAGATGAGGCCATCTCTTTGTTTGTTTAAGTAAATGGAATTTGTTAAAGACATATATTTATACTAATCATGTAGTCACTATCCAAGGACTATATTAGCAATGGTAACTATTCATAATGGTATATTAAAATCCAAAAACATCAAACCAATGAAATAGATATGTTTTATATAATAATTTTACATAATAAAATATTTAATTATAAGAAGAAGAATTTTCATTAATAAAATATTGGGTCATTAATATCTTCCCCCCTTAGGAAATTTCACCCGCGAAAAATTATTTTCCCACACTAAAATAGATGAGGGTAACTCCGCTTCATCACTTCCTTTGATTCCCACATTACTTTGTCAAACTTGTGGTTTCTCCAAAACACCTCGAGGGGGGTCATTGTATTGTTTCATAGAACTTTTTCCCTATGATAATATCTTCACCAACTTATCTTAATAGGAGAGGTCATTCTTCAATGGTACCACCTTTAGATTGATTAGATGTGATGGTTCAAGTATGTACTTACTCAAGAGTGATACATGGAATACATCGTGTATTTTAGATAGGTTTCGAGGGAATGCTACTCTATAGGCCACCGCTCCAATGAGATCAAGGATCTCAAAAGTGCCTATGTACCGTGGACTAAGCTTTAACTTCATCCCAAATCCCATAACTCTCTTACATGATGATATGAGAAGGAATACTAGGTCTGGAACATCAAACTATAGGTCTTTTCAAAGATTATCAGCAAACCTCTTTTGTTGACACTGAGAAGCTTTAATGTTCATCTTGATAGTCTTAACCTTATCCACCATTTCTTCGACCATTTATGGAACTAGGAGTTATTTCTCCCCAAATGCATCCCAACATACCGGTGTTATGTACCTCTTCCAATAAAGGGTTCATAAGGAGCCATTCATATCCTTTAGTGGAAAATTTTATTGTAACAGAACTCAACTAGAGGAAGATGTTGATCCCATCTTCCTTTGAAGTCCATTGTCCATGCTCTCAACATGTTGTCAAGTATTTGGATTGTACACAAATATTGTCCCTCCGTTTGATGATTATAAGCTATGCTGATGTTCAGCTAAGTATTTAGAGCATGATAGAGACTCTTCCATAACTTATACGTGAATATTTGATCTCAATAGGACAAAATCGAAAGTGGTACTCCATGAAGCCTTACCACTTCTCTGATGTATGTTTGTGTTAGTTGGTCCAATGAGAAATCCTCCCTAATTGAAATGAAGTGTTAAATATTTGTAAAATGGTCCACAAAAACCCAAATAGTATTGTTTCCTTCATATGTATTCATAACTCTGGTGAAAATGTCCATGGAAATGTTCTCCCATTTTCGTGTTAGTATGGATAATGGTTGCATCATCCCCTTAGACTTATTCCTCTCATCCTTCACCTATTTACACTCCAGTCACTTTTATGTGTACTCAGTGATCTCCTTCTTCATGTTATCCCACCAATAATTCTCTCATATATCTTGATACATCATTTTGTTTCCTGGGTGAATGGATAAATTTGAGAATTGTGCACCATACAAAAGTTAATTCATTAACATTGTATTTGATGGAATGCGTAGTCTTGTCCCAAATCTCGCAATTCATTATTTATTAAAATTAAACTCCAAGGATTTCCCTTTTCTGATAGTTTCAACTTTCTTATGAATTCCCATATCATCCTATGAGCATCCTTTGACCTTTATAAAAGATACAATTGATATGTAATTTTTAAAAGGATTTATTATGTTTTATTATTTATGATTCCCATTTCCACATTCATTAAATCTTAGAATATTGGATCCTTTTTCATTGTCATCAATGACATAATCATTTTGTCCTTTTTTCATAGATAATCTTACACATTATTCTGTTTCCCAGGCTGGTAATGGATAGATTAGTCATAGACTTTATCATCTCTAACCGTCATTGTTGGCACATGCTCAACTCTTTCTGTGCGAATATATACATGAGTATATTATTATTCGTATATATTTCACACTTAAAACAAAAGAGGTAATGCCGCTGAATATTTAATGTGAAGATTACAATAGCTACCTCCAGATCATGAGTTGGAATGTTTTCCTCATGAACATTAAATTTCCTTAATGAAGAGGCAAATATTATGTCATTTTTCATCAACACACATCCCATTCCCTTCTTTTAAGCATCACTAAATACCACAAAAAATTCTCTACTTGTGGTGTAACACCCCGAGATTTTATGAAAAGTATTCTTTTTAATTTCATTAATGTCTTGTGTTATACTCTACACCAAAAAGAGCTTTCACAACACACATCTCTGACTTGGCTTGAATTACACGCAATCGCGACCTTCCACGATAGCGTGTGTTGTACGCAACACCAAGTTTCACTAAACAACGATATGCTATTAAGATATTATTAAAACTAGCCGTTGTGAATAGTAATAACCACTTTTTGAAATTTTGTAAATTTTATTTTTCAAAATGGACTTCATTTATGGATTAGGAGTATCGAATTTAGCCTAAGGTGAAATTTTGGTAATTTTCGGATAACTTTCATATTTTGATGAATAGTGGAAATTACTAAATTTTAATTAAAAACAACTTTTTCAAACGAAATAATTAATAGTTATAAATTATTAATTTGAGTGGTTTTAAAGTATATTTAGAATATATTTTTACAATTTAATACAATGTTGGACATTGGATGTAATTTCACATTTAAAAAAGTTATAAACAAGTGTCAATCTTTTGATAGTTATTATCTCTTAAAAACACGCTATTTGTTGTGACAGCGGAAATTAATTATAAAATGCAACTTATATGTTGGGAATTTTGTAAAATAGAAATCATTTTTGAATTCGGAATATCAATTATAGCCTAGGGTGAAATTTTGGTACTTTTCTGAAAACTTTCAATTTTTGATGAATAGTGAAACCACTAAGTGGTAGGTTAAAAACTGAATTTTTCATAAAACGTAATTTTACCGCTTCTGTGAATGGAATTTAGAAAATCCGACAGACACGGTTAATATCAAGTACTAAAATGTGGTTCAATGAGATGAAAATAATTTTTGGTGAATAGTAACTTTTTACTTTTTTTTACCACGGTTAATAGTAAATAGGGTAACTAAGGGTAAATATGATATTATTATTACCCTAACACATGTCCTAATTCTACTGGACAAGTGTAATTCGACCAAAAACAAAATTAGGAATAAAATATGACCATTTAGGTCCACTTGGATTAGATTAGGACATTTATTATTAATTTATTTAAAGAAGGGTTAAAATAGTTAAAATCAAAGTTTAATAAGTAAATAATTTTTAATATGGGGTTATACATAAGATAAATTCGACTATAAATATTCATTAGAAAGCTAAAAAGATTTCCTACATGATGGTATTTTATTTATAATTTTTAGACATTAAATAATTTAATATATTTATGACACAATGATGATGCAGTAATTATCTTATTAATGAAATATGGACATAATTGATGTTATAAACACCAAAATAAATGTAATTTGAGACTTTTTATGAATTCCACTAATTTTATAGGTTACTATGATATATTAGTGTTGATTTAATCAACTTGGTTCGAACATATAATTCTGTTATGACTTTCAAAAAAATCATATATCAAATAGTTTCAAAATTGACAAAAAATAGTTTTTAAATCAAATATTATATTATTAATTGTTATTTTATTCCTAAAAATCTAAGGTTCGGCCAAATGACTTAGATAAGGATATATATATTAATAATAAACAATTTGGGGTTCGTTTGGCATGTTATAGTAAGTGTATTAACCATATAGTGTAAGAAAACAAAAAGACACGGTAAAAGTTAAATTATTTAACTTAGAGTTAAATCTAATTGATAAGGTTAAAATAATAACCTAAACATGTCTAAATCCTATTGGTTAATAGTATTTCGACCCATCCCCACTTTAGCTTCGAAATAAGACCCTTTGAACCATTATAAACCGAATTTGACTTTAATATAAAATAATATTTTGAGATATTCCTAAGGTGCCCCTCTCCTCCCTTATAAAAGGACACATCCTCCCCCTCCTCCTCACACCAATTTGAGCACTCAAGCTCGGCCAACCCCTGACAAAATCTCTTCTCCACTTCCCTAGAAACATCCTAGAGGTTCTGGTCTTCCTCAAAGACCAATTTTAGTTCCCTAGGAGGAGGTCTCCAAAAGGCGCTTCAAAGAAGAGGTAATTACCGTTACCAATTCTTTCATCTTTATTTCTTCTTCCACTTCTTCTTATTAGGTTGTTTCATTATGAAGTAATAACATTAGTATCACTAATATACAGATATGTTATTATAAGTATGAAACAACCCTATTTCACCATCTATCCATCCTACGGAAAAAGAAATCACCGCCCGTGCGTACGTACGGAATACTGTCTCCACGCCGTGGTGTAATCTATTTTCCACCACCACCTTACATGTATGGGTATAATGGTGTAAAGAATAACTATACATAGTTATTAAAACATCATATTTATTCTGATATATTTTATAATCCACTCCAATTCAATTCAATATTTATGGAAATGATATCATCGCTCGTGCGTACGTAAGGACTACCGTCTCCACGACGCGATGAGATTCATTCTCCATGTTAACCATTTAAGAATGATTATAAAAGAAATAATAATGAAATATATGACATTATAAAGCTACTGGATTTATGTATATATATATATGTATGTCATCAACTTACTTCCATTCAAGACAATAAGGAAAAGAAAACAGCGTTCATGCGTACGTACGGACTACCGTCTCCATGAACGGTGTTTTTCATTTCATTTATCTATCTATTATATATATATATATACTGAATATATATGATATATAAATCATATTTTATATTCTGGAAGTAAGTAAATTATGATATAAGTAACAATAATTTCAAGAACAACAAGTCAAAACACCTACGATAAATGAAACGATTTTACCCAAAACGCTTCTTTAACATGGAGATTACAAAAGAACGGGTAATATAATGTCATAAGTGAACCATATATGATATCATAACAATGAATATGATTCTATAATAAGTCAATGACATTATTTAAACCATTATAAAGGACATTCGGACACATACAAAGCAAATCGGACCTAAGGTAAGGGAAATATCACAATCTCATTTTTATCCGAGATTGTTTATTCGTAAGTATTTACTGGGGTGTATTTTATCATCCACATCCATGTTCCCTCAATATGTAATATTTTTTCCATCCACTTAAAATAGTTTAAATCCAATTTTACCCTTCGGTGAGTTTTTAGTAAAGAATATGAAAGGAATATTTTGTCGTTTTTTTCGTACGAGGTACTTTTTGACTTTTCTGACAAAAGTACGAAGAATGTTTTTTAACTTATACGGCATTAATGGATTCTTAAAACATTATTTCAAAGAAGCTTCCTTTAAAAGTATTCAAGTTTATTTTTAATCAACTTCTTTTAGTTTATAATTTTATGACATGTTAAGAAAAGAAAAGTGTTTTTGAAGTAGAAAGGATATTTTCCTCAAGAATGGAGTTCAAGTATTTTATCAAAATTATTTTCCATCTAAGATAATAAAAGGGTTCTGTTTTTATCCCTATTATTACATTGGTTTGATTATGTTGTGATGGAAATATTTTTATGAATTCTTTTATCTTATATGAATTTTTTTATGATGTCATGTTGTTTAAGAATCCCATTTTTATTACATGGGTTACGCTATGATGTATGGTTTATGATTATGTGGCACACATAAGAAAGGATTCATTATAAGATGGGTGGGACCTATATCTCCCTCCAATGCATTGGGTAAAGATTTTATATCTCATGAGATAGACATGGCTGGAATGGTAGGTTATACCGGTTCAGTGAAACAGGACTGAAACGAGGGTTACTCGATTCAGAAAGGGACTTTGTCCACTAAGATAGTCTTGGCAATGAGTCTTGACTAACAAGAAATGATTCTCTATGATTATGTGTGAATGCCACAAAGTATCATGTTTTAAGTTATGATTATTGTGATTACATTTCACTACTATGATTTATCCCTTGTTATGAAATTATGCTCTCTTTTGCAGGTTAAGATTTCCAAAATGTTATGTTCTTTTGAATATGATGTGATTGATATTTCTGTTGTTTACCCTTACTGATCATTTGAGCTCACCCTTTTATGTTTTCTTTTCCACAGGATATAAATAAAGGTTTTAGGTAAGAAAAAAAAGGGAGATCTTTATGGGAGATGTTGAAGATCTTTCACCACGATTAGAAGATTATATTCCGAGTTTCCAAAGACACTAAACTATTACGATCCTTGTGTGTGTATTTTTGTAATGTACTAAGTATTCCGCAAAAGTAATGTAAAGTCCATGTACGTCAAGCTTCGGGTCTCTACAGTTGGTATCAGAGGAAAGGTTTAGTCAAACTTTAGAAACTAGGATGCGAAAACGTTAGTGAGATCCCTAGAGATATTTCTAAGGTATGTCTAGGGATGTCCCTAAGGATAAGTATACGTATAGGATATGGTCCTAGAACTACGGTAACGATCTTAGAATTTAACCTAAGATGTTAGATATTAAGGGTACTCCCCCTTTACTATGTTGTTTTCCCTAGCATGATTTTTGCCTCTCACACTATTCTTTTTGGGTTTTAGACGATGGCTGGAACCCGAAGGAACCCTGTTGATCAATGCAATGGACAATGCAATGATTGCCCTCCTGAACAAACAAATGTTATGGTAGATGGAGTGCAAAATCTTATTTCTATACTTACACAAGCTATGAATCATTCTGGACTTCCAAATGAGCAGAGAAGGGAACAATATTCTATTGAGTCCTTCATGAGGCAACGTCCACCTTCTTTCAGTGGGACTTACGATCCACTTGTTGGTGAACCGTGGATCAGTACCACTGAAAAGATATTTTCAGTTCTTCAATGTTATGAACATGATAAAGTCATCTTAGCAGTATATCGTTTGGAAGGTGAAGCTGATCAATGGTGGAATCTTATCAAGAATATGAGGCCAAGAGATGAAATTGAGTCCATGGAATGGGATGAGTTCAAGAACTTGTTTTTCAGTAAGTACTTCCCTCGTATTCTTCGAACAAAGATGGAAAAGGAGTTTCTTGAGCTGAAGCAAAAGGATGATGAATCTGTTGGTATATACGAAGTGAATTTTACAAGACTTGCAAGGTATGCATCTGGCATTATCATCCAACCTGAAAGTAAAGTTGATCGATTTTTCAGTGGCTTAAAACCAAGTCTTCGAAGGGCATTAGCTATAAGAGACTTCAGTAGCTATGAAGAAATTGTGTGTTGTGCTATCAAAGTAGAAATGGAAGTTGGTGTTACTTATCCATCTCATAGTGTTGACAAGAAACGAAAGATGGAGTTCAAGGAGAAATCTCAAAATAATGGTGAAAAGAAGATGAATGTTTCCTTATGCACAAACTGTGGAAAGAAGCATGGTGGAGATTATCTTAAAGGGACTAGAAAATGTTTTAAGTGTGGAAAAGAAGGTCATCGAGCAGCTGGGTGTCGAAGTAATGGAAAAAGGGTTTCTAATGATGTGAATAAAGCAAACACTGCAGAGAACGAACCACCAACACTTCAATGCTTCAAGTGCAAGGAAATGGGGAATTATGCTAATAAATGCCCTAATCCAAGGGTTAGTGATGATCGACAAGAGCAACCGCTTAAGGCAAAGGATAAAGGGAAGTCACATGCGATCACTATTGGCGATGTTGAATATGACAACGATATGGTGGAATGATTAAGTGTTTATGTAATGGGATTCCAAAATAATGTTGTATCATGGAGTATTGGAATATTTGTGTATTGGTCTAATGTGGTATTCAAAGTGATTGAGATATTTTTGGAAATAAGATGATATGCGCATAATGAAGGGAAAATGAGAAAATGAAATGTTTAACAGTATTCATGAGCTCATGATTGATATAAGGACTAAGTGATATCATGGTTTGATTATAAAGAATTTTGAGGATTTTGGTATGTGGAAAGTGTTAACGTTTAACTGCATTCATGTTTTCACTAAGGTATTCAAGAGAATACATGATTAAGGACTTTGAATGTTTAGAATGTGACCAACAAGACATATCGTATGATATATGGGGATCAACGATGGTATTAAATCTCTGGTAATCGTTTTCACTATATTATGAGAGTGGACTGCAGTATTATGGATAAGCCTAAAGATTAGAATGCATTATGTTGGACATAAGTTAGTATTGTTTAAGGATAGAAGATTTTCGATATTATTGATGGGATGTTATAGTAATATAGCTTTAGAAAAAGGACAACCTGCAGGACGGGCGACAACCCATCGCTTCGGACAAGGCTGTGGGAATCGAACCCACAACCGAAGTGCGACTGGCCTTTATCACCTACCACTGGCCTACAGGAAGTCCCTGTTTAGTAAAAACTAGTTTTATTATATTAAGCTATATGACATATGATGTATAAGTCCATTTTAGGAACCATATATGATTAATCTCACTATAGATCGACTTATGTATATAATATTTTTTGCTAACCTTTTGTTTGAGACAGATGGAATGACCCGTCATTCTATCACATGATCTGCTAACACTTCACGAATAACAAATTCAACTTCATTTATTTAAGAGATGAAGTGGAAATTGTTAAAGGCACGAACAACAGTGAGATTGTACCAAAATAAAGTAATTATTTATTCTAATTTAAATTGTTTAACTTTAGGGAAACGATCTTGAAAACCAAAAATGTTGTCCTAGTGATCTTATATCTGATGAATCAGATGGTACCTTAGATCGTCATAAATTTATGGCTTTGTGATTGCTGGCTTTTCCATAGCCATGTTCTCTACCACTCTCCATCAGAACATGATGGTTAGATTTCTCTTCCATATCCATATTTTCACCTATGTGGAAACCCAGTGATTAGTTTATTTGGGTAACCGTTACGTTTCATACTTTTGTTTTTAAAGATTGGTTTTGGTATTCCTTTTTACGATGTGGGTTTCTATTAAAGAAACTTTTGAATAGTAAACCATTTATAACCCCGACGAATTTCGAGGGCGAAATTCATTTTAAGGGGGGTAGAATGTAACACCCCAAGATTTTATGAAAAATATTCTTTTTAATTTCATTAATGTCTTGTGTTATACGCTACACCAAAAAGATCTTTCACAACACACATCTCTGACTTGGCTTGAATTACACGCAATCGCGACCTTCCACGATAGCGTGTGTTGTACGCAACACCAAGTTTCGCTAAACAACGATATGCTATTAAGATATTATTAAAACTAGCCGTTATGAATAGTAATAACCACTTTTTGAAATTTTGTAAATTTTATTTTTCAAAATGGACTTCATTTATGGATTAGGAGTATCGAATTTAGCCTAAGGTGAAATTTTGGTAATTTTCGGATAACTTTCATATTTTGATGAATAGTGGAAATTACTAAATTTTAATTAAAAACAACTTTTTCAAACGAAATAATTAATAGTTATAAATTATTAATTTGAGTGGTTTTAAAGTATATTTAGAATATATTTTTACAATTTAATACAATGTTGGACATTGGATGTAATTTCACATTTAAACAAGTTATAAACAAGTGTCAATCTTTTTATAGTTATTATCTCTTAAAAACACGCTATTTGTTGTGACAGCGGAAATTAATTATAAAATGCAACTTATATGTTGGGAATTTTGTAAAATAGAAATCATTTTTGAATTCGGAATATCAATTATAGCCTAGGGTGAAATTTTGGTACTTTTCTGAAAACTTTCAATTTTTGATGAATAGTGAAACCACTAAGTGGTAGGTTAAAAACTGAATTTTTCATAAAACTTAATTTTACCTCTTCTGTGAATGGAATTTCGAAAATCCGACAGACACGGTTAATATCAAGGACTAAAATGTGGTTCAATGAGATGAAAATAATTTTTGGTGAATAGTAACTTTTTACTTTTTTTTACCATGGTTAATAGTAAATAGGGTAACTAAGGGTAAATATGATATTATTATTACCCTAACACATGTCCTAATTCTATTGGACAAGTGTAATTCGACCAAAAACAAACTTAGGAATAAAATATGACCATTTAGGTCCACTTGGATTAGATTAGGACATTTATTATTAATTTATTTAAAGAAGGGTTAAAATAGTTAAAATCAAAGTTTAATAAGTAAATCATTTTTAATATGGGGTTATACATAATATAAATTAGACTATAAATATTCATTAGAAATCTAAAAAGATTTCCTACATGATGGTATTTTATTTATAATTTATAGACATTAAATAATTTAATTTATTTATGACACAATGATGATGCAGTAATTATCTTATTAATGAAATATTGACATAATTGATGTTATAAACACAAAAATAAATGTAATTTGAGACTTTTTATGAATTCCACTAATTTTATAGGTTACTATGATATATTAGTGTTGATTTAATCAACTTGGTTCGACATATAATTCTGTTATGACTTTCACAAAAATCATATATCAAATAGTGTCAAAATTGACACAAAATAGTTTTTAAATAAAATATTATATTATATATTGTTATTTTATTCCTAAAAATCTACGGTTCGGCCAAATGACTTAGATAAGGATATATATATTAATAATAAACAATTTGGGGTTCCTTTGGCATGTTATAGTAAGTGTATTAACCATATAGTGTAAGAAAACAAAAAGACACGGTAAAAGTTAAATTATTTAACTTAGAGTTAAATCTAATTGATAAGGTTAAAATAATAACCTAAACTTGTCTAAATCCTATTGGTTGATAGGATTTCGACCCATCCCCACTTTAGCTTCGAAATAAGACCCTTTGAACCATTATAAACCGACTTTGACTTTAATATAAAATAATATTTTGAGATATTCCTAAGGTGCCCCTCTCCTCCCTTATAAAAGGACACCTCCTCCCCCTCCTCCTCACACCAATTTGAGCACTCAAGATCGGCCAACCCCTGCCAAAATCTCTTCTCCACTTCCCTAGAAACATCCTAGAGGTTCTGGTCTTCCTCAAAGACCAATTTTAGTTCCCTAGGAGGAGGTCTCCAAAAGGCGCTTCAAAGAAGAGGTAATTACCGTTACCAATTCTTTCATCTTTATTTCTTCTTCCACTTCTTCTTATTAGGTTGTTTCATTATGAAGTAATAACATTAGTATCACTCATATACTGATATGTTATTATAAGTATGAAACAACCCTATTTCACCATCTATCCATCCTACGGAAAAAGAAATCACCGCCCGTGCGTACGTACGGAATACCGTCTCCACGCCGTGGTGTAATCTATTTTCCACCACCACCTTACATGGATGGGTATAATGGTGTAAAGAATAACTATACATAGTTATTACAACATCATATTGATTCTGATATATTTTATAATCCAATCCAATTCAATTCAATATTTATGGAAATGATATCATCGCTCGTGCGTACGTACGGACTACCGTCTCCACGACGCGATGAGATTCATTCTCCATGTTAACCATTTAAGAATGATTATAAAAGAAATAATAATGAAATATATGACATTATAAAGCTACTGGATTTATGTATATATATATATGTATGTCATCAACTTACTTCCATTCAAGACAATAAGGAAAAGAAAACAGCGTTCATGCGTACGTACGGACTACCGTCTCCATGAACGGTGTTTTTCATTTCATTTATCTATCTATTATATATATATATATATACTGAATATATATGATATATAAATCATATTTTATATTCTGGAAGTAAGTAAATCATGATATAAGTAACAATAATGTCAAGAACAACAAGTCAAAACACCTACGATAAATGAAACGATTTTACCCAAAACGCTTCTTTAACATGGAGATTACAAAAGAACGGGTAATATAATGTCATAAGTGAACCATATATGATATCATAACAAAGAATATGATTCTGTAATAAGTCAATGACATTATTTAAACCATTATACAGGAGCTTCGGACACGTACAAAGCAAATCGGACCTAAGGTAAGGGAAATATCACAATCTCATTTTTATCCGAGATTGTTTATTCGTAAGTATTTACTGGGGTGTATTTTATCATCCACATCCATGTTCCCTCAATATGTAATATTGTTTCCATCCACTTACAATAGTTTAAATCCAATTTTACCCTTCGGTGAGTTTTTAGTAAAGAATATGAAAGGAATATTTTGTCGTTTTTTTTCGTACGAGGTACTTTTTGACTTTTCTGACAAAAGTACGAAGAATGTTTTTTTAACTTATACGGCATGAATGGATTCTTAAAACATTATTTCCAAGAAGCTTCATTTAAAAGTATTCAAGTTTGTTTTTAATAAACTTCTTATAGTTTATAATTTTATGACATGTTAAGAAAAGAAAAGTGTTTTTGAAGTAGAAAGGATATTTTCCTCAAGAATGGAGTTCAAGTATTTTATCAAAATTATTTTCCATCTAAGATAATAAAAGGGTTCTGTTTTTATCCCTATTATTACATTGGTTTGATTATGTTGTGATGGAAATATTTTTATGAATTCCTTTATCTTATATGAATTGTTTTATGATGTCATGTTGTTTAAGAATCCCATTTTTATTACATGGGTTACGCTATGATGTATGGTTTATGATTATGTGGCACACATAAGAAAGGATTCATTATAAGATGGGTGGGACCTATATCTCCCTCCAATGCATTGGGTAAAGATTTTATATCTCATGAGATAGACATGGCTGGAATGGTAGGTTATACCGGTTCAGTGAAACAGGACTGAAACGAGGGTTACTCGATTCAGAAAGGGACTTTGTCCACTAAGATAGTCTTGGCAATGAGTCTTGACTAACAAGAAATGATTCTCTATGATTATGTGTGAATGCCACAAAGTTTCATGTTTTATGTTATGATTATTGTGATTACATTTCACTACTATGATTTATCCCATGTTATGAAATTATGCTCTCTTTTGCAGGTTAAGATTTCCAAAATGTTATGTTCTTTTGAATATGATGTGATTGATATTTCTGTTGTTTACCCTTACTGAGCATTTGAGCTCACCCTTTTATGTTTTCTTTTCCACAGGATAGAAATAAAGGTTTTAGGTAAGAAAAAAAAGGGAGATCTTTATGGGAGATGTTGAAGATCTTTCACCACGATTAGAAGATTATATTCCGAGTTTCCAAAGACACTAAACTATTACGATCCTTGTGTGTGTATTTTTGTAATGTACTAAGTATTCCGCAAAAGTAATGTAAAGTCCATGTACGTCAAGCTTCGGGTCTCTACAGTTGGTATCAGAGGAAAGATTTAGTCAACCTTTGGAAACTAGGATGCGAAAACGTTAGTGAGATCCCTAGAGATATTTCTAAGGTATGTCTAGGGATGTCCCTAAGGATAAGTATACGTATAGGATATGGTCCTAGAACTACGGTAACGATCTTAGAATTTAACCTAAGATGTTAGATATTAAGGGTACTCCCCCTTTACTATGTTGTTTTCCCTAGCATGATTTTTGCCCCTCACACTATTCTTTTTGGGTTTTAGACGATGGCTGGAACCCGAAGGAACCGTGTTGATCAATGCAATGGACAATGCAATGATTTCCCTCCTGAACAAACAAATGTTATGGGATATGGAGTGCAAAATCTTATTGCTATACTTACACAAGCTATGAATCATTCTGGACTTCCAAATGAGCAGAGAAGGGAAAAATATTCTATTGAGTCCTTCATGAGGCAACGTCCACCTTCTTTCAGTGGGACTTCCGATCCACTTGTTGCTGAATAGTGGATCAGTACCACTGAAAAGATATTTTCAGTTCTTCAATGTTCTGAACATGATAAAGTCATCTTAGCAGTATATCGTTTGGAAGGTGAAGCTGATCAATGGTGGAATCTTATCAAGAATACGAGGCCAAGAGATGAAATTGAGTCCTTGGAATGGGATGAGTTCAAGAACTTGTTTTTCAGTAAGTACTTCCCTCGTATTCTTCGAACAAAGATGGAAAAGGAGTTTCTTGAGCTGAAGCAGAAGGATGATGAATCTGTTGGTATATACAAAGCGAATTTTACAAGACTTTCAAGGTATGCATCTAGCATTATCATCCAACCTGAAAGTAAAGTTGATCGATTTTTCAGTGGCTTAAAACCAAGTCTTCGAAGGGCATTAGCTATAAGAGACTTCAGTAGCTATGAGGAAATTGTGCGTTGTGCTATCAAAGTAGAAATAGAAGTTGGTGTTACTTATCCATCTCATAGTTTTGACAAGAAACGAAAGATTGAGTTCAAGGAGAAATCTCAAAATAATGGTGAAAAGAAGATGAATGTTTCCTTATGCACAAAGTGTGGAAAGAAGCATGGTGGAGATTGTCTTAAAGGGACTAGAAAATGTTTTAAGTGTGGAAAAGAAGGTCATCGAGCAGCTGAGTGTCGAAGTAATGGAAAAAGGGTTTCTAATGATGGGAATAAAGCAAACACTGCAGAGAACGCACCACCAACACTTCAATGCTTCAAGTGCAAGGAAATGGGGCATTATGCTAATAAATGCCCTAATCCAAGGGTTAGTGATGATCGACATGAGCAACCGCTTAAGTCAAAGGATAAAGGGAAGTCACATGCGATCACTATTGGCGACGTTGAATATGACAATGATGTGGTGGAATGATTAAGTGTTTATGTAATGGGATTCCAAAATAATGTTGTATCATGGAGTATTGGAATATTTGTGTATTGGTCTAATGTGGTATTCAAAGTGATTGAGATATTTTTGGAAATAAGACGATATGCGCATAATGAAGGGAAAATGAGAAAATGAAATGTTTAACAGTATTCATGAGCTCATGATTGATATAAGGACTAAGTGATATCATGGTTTGATTATAAAGAATTTTGAGGATTTTGGTATGTGGAAAGTGTTAACGTTTAACTGCATTCATGTTTTCACTAAGGTATTCAAGAGAATACATGATTAAGGAATTTGAATGTTTAGAATGTGACCATCAAGACATATCGTATGATATATGGGGATCAATGATGGTATTAAATCTCTGGTAATAATTTTCACTATATTATGAGAGTGGACTGCAGTATTATGGATAAGCCTAAAGATTAGAATGGATTATGTTGGACATAAGTTAGTATTGTTTAAGGATAGAAGATTTTCGATATTATTGATGGGATGTTATAGTAATATAGCTTTAGAAAAACGACAACCTGCAGGACGGGCGATAGCCCATCGCTTCGGACAAGGCTCTGGGAATCGAACCCACAACCGAAGTGCGACTGGCCTTTATCGCCTACCACTGGCCTACAGGAAGTCCCTGTTTAGTAAAAACTAGTTTTATTATATTAATCTATATGACATATGTTGTATAAGTCCATTTTAGGAACCATATATGATTAATCTCACTATAGATCGACTTATGTATATAATCGTTTTTGCTAACCTTTTGTTTGAGACAGATGGAATGACCCGTCATTCTATCACATGATCTGCTAACACTTCACGAATAACAAATTCAAATTCATTTATTTAAGAGATGAAGTGGAAATTGTTAAAGGCACGAACAACAGTGAGATTGTACCAAAATAAAGTAATTATTTATTCTAATTTAAATTCTTTAACTTTAGGGAAACGATCTTGAAAACCAAAAATGTTGTCCTAGTGATCTTATATCTGATAAATCAGATGGTACCTTAGATCATCATAAATTTATGGCTTTGTGATTGCTGGCTTTTCTATAGCCATGTTCTCTACCACTCTCCATCAGAACATGATGGTTAGATTTCTCTTCCATATCAATATTTTCACCTATGTGGAAACCCAGTGATTAGTTTATTTGGGTAACCGTTACGTTTCATACTTTTGTTTTTAAAGATTGGTTTTGGTATTCCTTTTTACGATGTGGGTTTTTATTAAAGAAACTTTTGAATAGTAAACCATTTATAACCCCGACGAATTTCGAGGGTGAAATTCATTTTAAGGGGGGTAGAATGTAACACCCCGAGATTTTATGAAAAATATTCTTTTTAATTTCATTAATGTCTTGTGTTATACGCTACACCAAAAAGAGCTTTCACAACACACATCTCTGAATTGTCTTGAATTACACGCAATCGCGAGCTTCCACGATAGCGTGTGTTGTACGCAACACCAAGTTTCGCTAAACAACGATATGCTATTAAGATATTATTAAAACTAGCCGTTATGAATAGTAATAACCACTTTTTGAAATTTTGTAAATTTTATTTTTCAAAATGGACTTCATTTATGGATTAGGAGTATCAAATTTAGCCTAAGGTGAAATTTTGGTAATTTTCGGATAACTTTCATATTTTGATGAATAGTGGAAATTACTAAATTTTAATTAAAAACAACTTTTTTAAAAGAAATAATTAATAGTTATAAATTATTAATTTGAGTGGTTTTAAAGTATATTTAGAATATATTTTTACAATTTAATACAATGTTGGACATTGGATGTAATTTCACATTTAAACCAGTTATAAACAAGTGTCAATCTTTTGATAGTTATTATCTCTTAAAAACACGCTATTTGTTGTGACAGCGGAAATTAATTATAAAATGCAACTTATATGTTGGGAATTTTGTAAAATAGAAATCATTTTTGAATTCGGAATATCAATTATAGCCTAGGGTGAAATTTTGGTACTTTTCTGAAAACTTTCAATTTTTGATGAATAGTGAAACCACTAAGTGGTAGGTTAAAAACTGAATTTTTCATAAAACTTAATTTTACCGCTTCTGTGAATGGAATTTCGAAAATCCGACAGACACGGTTAATATCAAGGACTAAAATGTGGTTCAATGAGATGAAAATAATTTTTGGTGAATATTAACTTTTTACTTTTTTTACCACGGTTAATAGTAAATAGGGTAACTAAGGGTAAATATGATATTATTATTACCCTAACACATGTCCTAATTCTATTTGACAAGTGTAATTCGACCAAAAACAAACTTAGGAATAAAATATGACCATTTAGGTCCACTTGGATTAGATTAGGACATTTATTATTAATTTATTTAAAGAAGGGTTAAAATAGTTAAAATCAAAGTTTAATAAGTAAATAATTTTTAATATGGGGTTATACATAAGATAAATTCGACTATAAATATTCCATAGAAATATAAAAAGATTTCCTACATGATGGTATTTTATTTATAATTTTTAGACATTAAATAATTTAATTTATTTATGACACAATGATGATGCAGTAATTATCTTATTAATGAAATATTGACATAATTGATGTTATAAACACCAAAATAAATGTAATTTGAGACTTTTTATGAATTCCACTAATTTTATAGGTTACTATGATATATTATTGTTGATTTAATAAACTTGGTTCGAACATATAATTCTGTTATGACTTTAACAAAAATCATATATCAAATAGTGTCAAAATTGACACAAAATAGTTTTTAAATCAAATATTATATTATTAATTGTTATTTTATTCCTAAAAATCTATGGTTCGGCCAAATTACTTAGATAAGGATATATATATTAATAATAAACAATTTGGGGTTCGTTTGGCATGTTATAGTAAGTGTATTAACCATATAGTGTAAGAAAACAAAAAGACACGGTAAAAGTTAAATTATTTAACTTAGAGTTAAATCTAATTGATAAGGTTAAAATAATAACCTAAACTTGTCTAAATCCTATTGGTTGATAGTATTTCGACCCATCCCCACTTTAGCTTCGAAATAAGACCCTTTTAACCATTATAAACCGATTTTGACTTTAATATAAAATAATATTTTGAGATATTCCTAAGGTGCCCCTCTCCTCCCTTATAAAAGGACACCTCCTCCCCCTCCTCCTCACACCAATTTGAGCACTCAAGCTCGGCCAACCCCTGCCAAAATCTCTTCTCCACTTCCCTAGAAACATCCTAGAGATTCTGGTCTTCCTCAAAGACCAATTTTAGTTCCCTTCAACTTCTTCTTATTAGGTTGTTTCATTATGAAGTAATAACATTAGTATCACTCATATACTGATATGTTATTATAAGTATGAAACAACCCTATTTCACCATCTATCCATCCTATGGAAAAAGAAATCACCGCCCGTGCGTACGTACGGAATACCGTCTCCACGCCGTGGTGTAATCTATTTTCCACCACCACCTTACATGGATGGGTATAATGGTGTAAAGAATAACTATACATAGTTATTAAAACATCATATTGTCTCTGATATATTTTATAATCCACTCCAATTCAATTCAATATTTATGGAAATGATATCATCGCTCGTGCGTACGTACGGACTACCGTCTCCACGACGCGATGAGATTCATTCTCCATGTTAACCATTTAAGAATGATTATAAAAGAAATAATAATGAAATATATGACATTATAAAGCTACTAGATTTATGTATATATATATATGTATGTCATCAACTTACTTCCATTCAAGACAATAAGGAAAAGAAAACAGCGTTCATGCGTACGTACGGACTACCGTCTCCATGAACAGTGTTTTTCATTTCATTTATCTATCTATTATATATATATATATAATGAATATATATGATATATAAATCATATTTTATATTCTAGAAGTAAGTAAATCATGATATAAGTAACAATAATTTCAATAACAACAAGTCAAAACACCTACGATAAATGAAACGATTTTACCCAAAACGCTTCTTTAACATGGAGATTACAAAAGAACGGGTAATATAATGTCATAAGTGAACCATATATGATATCATAACAATGAATATGATTCTGTAATAAGTCAATGACATTATTTAAACCATTATACAGGAGCTTCGGACACGTACAAAGCAAATCGGACCTAAGGTAAGGGAAATATCACAATCTCATTTTTATCCGAGATTGTTTATTCGTAAGTATTTACTGGGGTGTATTTTATCATCCACATCCATGTTCCCTCAATATGTAATATTTTTTCCATCCACTTACAATAGTTTAAATCCAATTTTACCCTTCGGTGAGTTTTTAGTAAAGAATATGAAAGGAATATTTTGTCGTTTTTTTCGTACGAGGTACTTTTTGACTTTTCTGACAAAAGTACGAAGAATGTTTTTTTTAACTTATACGGCATTAATGGATTCTTAAAACATTATTTCAAAGAAGCTTCCTTTAAAAGTATTCAAGTTTATTTTTAATCAACTTCTTTTAGTTTATAATTTTATGACATGTTAAGAAAAGAAAAGTGTTTTTGAAGTAGAAAGGATATTTTCCTCAAGAATGGAGTTCAAGTATTTTATCAAAATTATTTTCCATCTAAGATAATAAAAGGGTTCTGTTTTTATCCCTATTATTACATTGGTTTGATTATGTTGTGATGGAAATATTTTTATGAATTCTTTTATCTTATATGAATTTTTTTATGATGTCATGTTGTTTAAGAATCCCATTTTTATTACATGGGTTACGCTATGATGTATGGTTTATGATTATGTGGCACACATAAGAAAGGATTCATTATAAGATGGGTGGGACCTATATCTCCATCCAATGCATTGGGTAAAGATTTTATATCTCATGAGATAGACATGGCTGGAATGGTAGGTTATACCGGTTCAGTAAAACAGGACTGAAACGAGGGTTACTCGATTCAGAAAGGGGCTTTGTCCACTAAGATAGTCTTGGCAATGAGTCTTGACTAACAAGAAATGATTCTCTATGATTATGTGTGAATGCCACAAAGTTTCATGTTTTAAGTTATGATTATTGTGATTACATTTCACTACTATGATTTATCCCATGTTATGAAATTATGCTCTCTTTTGCAGGTTAAGATTTCCAAAATGTTATGTTCTTTTGAATATGATGTGATTGATATTTCTGTTGTTTACCCTTACTGAGCATTTGAGCTCACCCTTTTATGTTTTCTTTTCCACAGGATATAAATAAAGGTTTTAGGTAAGAAAAAAAAGGGAGATCTTTATGGGAGATGTTGAAGATCTTTCACCACGATTAGAAGATTATATTCCGAGTTTCCAAAGACACTAAACTATTACGATCCTTGTGTGTGTATTTTTGTAATGTACTAAGTATTCCGCAAAAGTAATGTAAAGTCCATGTACGTCAAGCTTCGGGTCTCTACAGTTGGTATCAGAGGAAAGGTTTAGTCAAACTTTGGAAACTAGGATGCGAAAACGTTAGTGAGATCCCTAGAGATATTTCTAAGGTATGTCTAGGGATGTCCCTAAGGATAAGTATACGTATAGGATATGGTCCTAGAACTACGGTAACGATCTTAGAATTTAACCTAAGATGTTAGATATTAAGGGTACTCCCCCTTTACTATGTTGTTTTCCCTAGCATGATTTTTGCCTCTCACGCTATTCTTTTTGGGTTTTAGACGATGGCTGGAACCCGAAGGAACCGTGTTGATCAATGCAAAGGACAATGCAATGATTGCCCTCCTGAACAAACAAATGTTATGGTAGATGGAGTGCAAAATCTTATTGCTATACTTACAAAAGCTATGAATCATTCTGGACTTCCAAATGAGCAGAGAAGGGAACAATATTCTATTGAGTCCTTCATGAGGCAACGTCCACCTTCTTTCAGTGGGACTTACGATCCACTTGTTGGTGAACCGTGGATCAGTACCACTGAAAAGATATTTTCAGTTCTTCAATGTTCTGAACATGATAAAGTCATCTTAGCAGTATATCGTTTGGAAGGTGAAGTTGATCAATGGTGGAATCTTATCAAGAATACGAGGCCAAGAGATGAAATTGAGTCCATGGAATGGGATGAGTTCAAGAACTTGTTTTTCAGTAAGTACTTCCCTCGTATTCTTCGAACAAAGATGGAAAAGGAGTTTCTTGAGCTGAAGCAGAAGGATGATGAATCTGTTGGTATATACGAAGTGAATTTTACAAGACTTGCAAGGTATGCATCTGGCATTATCATCCAACCTGAAAGTAAAGTTGATCGATTTTTTAGTGGCTTAAAACCAAGTCTTCGAAGGGCATTAGCTATAAGAGACTTCAGTAGCTATGAAGAAATTGTGTGTTGTGCTATCAAAGTAGAAATGGAAGTTGGTGTTACTTATCCATCTCATAGTGTTGACAAGAAACGAAAGATGGAGTTCAAGGAGAAATCTCAAAATAATGGTGAAAAGAAGATGAATGTTTCCTTATGCACAAAGTGTGGAAAGAAGCATGGTGGAGATTATCTTAAAGGGACTAGAAAATGTTTTAAGTGTGGAAAAGAAGGTCATCGAGCAGCTGAGTGTCGAAGTAATGGAAAAAGGGTTTCTAATGATGTGAATAAAGCAAACACTGCAGAGAATGCACCACCAACACTTCAATGCTTCAAGTGCAAGGAAATGGGGAATTATGCTAATAAATGCCCTAATCCAAGGGTTAGTGATGATCGACATGAGAAACCGCTTAAGGAAAAGGATAAAGGGAAGTCACATGCGATCACTATTGGCGATGTTGAATATGACAACGATATGGTGGAATGATTAAGTGTTTATGTAATGTGATTCCAAAATAATGTTGTATCATGGAGTATTGGAATATTTGTGTATTGGTCTAATGTGGTATTCAAAGTGATTGAGATATTTTTGGAAATAAGATGATATGCGCATAATGAAGGGAAAATGAGAAAATGAAATGTTTAACAGTATTCATGAGCTCATGATTGATATAAGGACTAAGTGATATCATGGTTTGATTATAAAGAATTTTGAGGATTTTGGTATGTGGAAAGTGTTAACGTTTAACTGCATTCATGTTTTCACTAAGGTATTCAAGAGAATACATGATTAAGGACTTTGAATGTTTAGAATGTGACCAACAAGACATATCGTATGATATATGGGGATCAACGATGGTATTAAATCTCTGGTAATCGTTTTCACTATATTATGAGAGTGGACTGCAGTATTATGGATAAGCCTAAAGATTAGAATGCATTATGTTGGACATAAGTTAGTATTGTTTAAGGATAGAAGATTTTCGATATTATTGATGGGATGTTATAGTAATATAGCTTTAGAAAAAGGACAACCTGCAGGACGGGCGACAGCCCATCGCTTCGGACAAGGCTGTGGGAATCGAACCCACAACCGAAGTGCGACTGGCCTTTATCACCTACCACTGGCCTACAGGAAGTCCCTGTTTAGTAAAAACTAGTTTTATTATATTAAGCTATATGACATATGATGTATAAGTCCATTTTAGGAACCATATATGATTAATCTCACTATAGATCGACTTATGTATGTAATCTTTTTTGCTAACCTTTTGTTTGAGACAGATGGAATGACCCGTCATTCTATCACATGATCTGCTAACACTTCACGAATAACAAATTCAACTTCATTTATTTAAGAGATGAAGTGGAAATTGTTAAAGGCACGAACAACAGTGAGATTGTACCAAAATAAAGTAATTATTTATTCTAATTTAAATTCTTTAACTTTAGGGAAACGATCTTGAAAACCAAAAATGTTGTCCTAGTGATCTTATATCTGATGAATCAGATGGTACCTTAGATCGTCATAAATTTATGGCTTTGTGATTGCTGGCTTTTCCATAGCCATGTTCTCTACCACTCTCCATCAGAACATGATGGTTAGATTTCTCTTCCATATCCATATTTTCACCTATGTGGAAACCCAGTGATTAGTTTATTTGGGTAACCGTTACGTTTCATACTTTTGTTTTTAAAGATTGGTTTTGGTATTCCTTTTTACGATGTGGGTTTCTATTAAAGAAACTTTTGAATAGTAAACCATTTATAACCCCGACGAATTTCGAGGGCGAAATTCATTTTAAGGGGGGTAGAATGTAACACCCCAAGATTTTATGAAAAATATTCTTTTTAATTTCATTAATGTCTTGTGTTATACGCTACACCAAAAAGATCTTTCACAACACACATCTCTGACTTGGCTTGAATTACACGCAATCGCGACCTTCCACGATAGCGTGTGTTGTACGCAACACCAAGTTTCGCTAAACAACGATATGCTATTAAGATATTATTAAAACTAGCCGTTATGAATAGTAATAACCACTTTTTGAAATTTTGTAAATTTTATTTTTCAAAATGGACTTCATTTATGGATTAGGAGTATCAAATTTAGCCTAAGGTGAAATTTTGGTAATTTTCGGATAACTTTCATATTTTGATGAATAGTGGAAATTACTAAATTTTAATTAAAAACAACTTTTTTAAAAGAAATAATTAATAGTTATAAATTATTAATTTGAGTGGTTTTAAAGTATATTTAGAATATATTTTTACAATTTAATACAATGTTGGACATTGGATGTAATTTCACATTTAAACCAGTTATAAACAAGTGTCAATCTTTTGATAGTTATTATCTCTTAAAAACACGCTATTTGTTGTGACAGCGGAAATTAATTATAAAATGCAACTTATATGTTGGGAATTTTGTAAAATAGAAATCATTTTTGAATTCGGAATATCAATTATAGCCTAGGGTGAAATTTTGGTACTTTTCTGAAAACTTTCAATTTTTGATGAATAGTGAAACCACTAAGTGGTAGGTTAAAAACTGAATTTTTCATAAAACTTAATTTTACCGCTTCTGTGAATGGAATTTCGAAAATCCGACACACACGGTTAATATCAAGGACTAAAATGTGGTTCAATGAGATGAAAATAATTTTTGGTGAATAGTAACTTTTTACTTTTTTTTACCACGGTTAATAGTAAATAGGGTAACTAAGGGTAAATATGATATTATTATTACCCTAACACATGTCCTAATTCTATTTGACAAGTGTAATTCGACCAAAAACAAACTTAGGAATAAAATATGACCATTTAGGTCCACTTGGATTAGATTAGGACATTTATTATTAATTTATTTAAAGAAGGGTTAAAATAGTTAAAATCAAAGTTTAATAAGTAAATAATTTTTAATATGGGGTTATACATAAGATAAATTCGACTATAAATATTCCATAGAAATATAAAACGATTTCCTACATGATGGTATTTTATTTATAATTTTTAGACATTAAATAATTTAATTTATTTATGACACAATGATGATGCAGTAATTATCTTATTAATGAAATATTGACATAATTGATGTTATAAACACCAAAATAAATGTAATTTGAGACTTTTTATGAATTCCACTAATTTTATAGGTTACTATGATATATTATTGTTGATTTAATAAACTTGGTTCGAACATATAATTCTGTTATGACTTTAACAAAAATCATATATCAAATAGTGTCAAAATTGACACAAAATAGTTTTTAAATCAAATATTATATTATTAATTATTATTTTATTCCTAAAAATCTATGGTTCGGCCAAATTACTTAGATAAGGATATATATATTAATAATAAACAATTTGGGGTTCGTTTGGCATGTTATAGTAAGTGTATTAACCATATAGTGTAAGAAAACAAAAAGACACGGTAAAAGTTAAATTATTTAACTTAGAGTTAAATCTAATTGATAAGGTTAAAATAATAACCTAAACTTGTCTAAATCCTATTGGTTGATAGTATTGCGACCCATCCCCACTTTAGCTTCGAAATAAGACCCTTTTAACCATTATAAACCGATTTTGACTTTAATATAAAATAATATTTTGAGATATTCCTAAGGTGCCCCTCTCCTCCCTTATAAAAGGACACCTCCTCCCCCTCCTCCTCACACCAATTTGAGCACTCAAGCTCGGCCAACCCCTGCCAAAATCTCTTCTCCACTTCCCTAGAAACATCCTAGAGATTCTGGTCTTCCTCAAAGACCAATTTTAGTTCCCTAGGAGGAGGTCTCCAAAAGGCGCTTCAAAGAAGAGGTAATTACCGTTACCAATTCTTTCATCTTTATTTATTCTTCAACTTCTTCTTATTAGGTTGTTTCATTATGAAGTAATAACATTAGTATCACTCATATACTGATATGTTATTATAAGTATGAAACAACCCTATTTCACCATCTATCCATCCTATGGAAAAAGAAATCACCGCCCATGCGTACGTACGGAATACCGTCTCCACGCCGTGGTGTAATCTATTTTCCACCACCACCTTACATGGATGGGTATAATGGTGTAAAGAATAACTATACATAGTTATTACAACATCATATTGTCTCTGATATATTTTATAATCCACTCCAATTCAATTCAATATTTATGGAAATGATATCATCGCTCGTGCGTACGTACGGACTACCGTCTCCACGACGCGATGAGATTCATTCTCCATGTTAACCATTTAAGAATGATTATAAAAGAAATAATAATGAAATATATGACATTATAAAGCTACTAGATTTATGTATATATATATATGTATGTCATCAACTTACTTCCATTCAAGACAATAAGGAAAAGAAAACAGCGTTCATGCGTACGTACGGACTACCGTCTCCATGAACGGTGTTTTTCATTTCATTTATCTATCTATTATATATATATATATAATGAATATATATGATATATAAATCATATTTTATATTCTAGAAGTAAGTAAATCATGATATAAGTAACAATAATTTCAATAACAACAAGTCAAAACACCTACGATAAATGAAACGATTTTACCCAAAACGCTTCTTTAACATGGAGATTACAAAAGAACGGGTAATATAATGTCATAAGTGAACCATATATGATATCATAACAATGAATATGATTCTGTAATAAGTCAATGACATTATTTAAACCATTATACAGGAGCTTCGGACACGTACAAAGCAAATCGGACCTAAGGTAAGGGAAATATCACAATCTCATTTTTATCCGAGATTGTTTATTCGTAAGTATTTACTGGGGTGCATTTTATCATCCACATCCATGTTCCCTCAATATGTAATATTTTTTCCATCCACTTACAATAGTTTAAATCCAATTTTACCCTTCGGTGAGTTTTTAGTAAAGAATATGAAAGGAATATTTTGTCGTTTTTTTCGTACGAGGTACTTTTTGACTTTTCTGACAAAAGTACGAAGAATGTTTTTTAACTTATACGGCATTAATGGATTCTTAAAACATTATTTCAAAGAAGCTTCCTTTAAAAGTATTCAAGTTTATTTTTAATCAACTTCTTTTAGTTTATAATTTTATGACATGTTAAGAAAAGAAAAGTGTTTTTGAAGTAGAAAGGATATTTTCCTCAAGAATGGAGTTCAAGTATTTTATCAAAATTATTTTCCATCTAAGATAATAAAAGGGTTCTGTTTTTATCCCTATTATTACATTGGTTTGATTATGTTGTGATGGAAATATTTTTATGAATTCTTTTATCTTATATGAATTTTTTTATGATGTCATGTTGTTTAAGAATCCCATTTTTATTACATGGGTTACGCTATGATGTATGGTTTATGATTATGTGGCACACATAAGAAAGGATTCATTATAAGATGGGTGGGACCTATATCTCCCTCCAATGCATTGGGTAAAGATTTTATATCTCATGAGATAGACATGGCTGGAATGGTAGGTTATACCGGTTCAGTGAAACAGGACTGAAACGAGGGTTACTCGATTCAGAAAGGGACTTTGTCCACTAAGATAGTCTTGGCAATGAGTCTTGACTAACAAGAAATGATTCTCTATGATTATGTGTGAATGCCACAAAGTATCATGTTTTAAGTTATGATTATTGTGATTACATTTCACTACTATGATTTATCCCTTGTTATGAAATTATGCTCTCTTTTGCAGGTTAAGATTTCCAAAATGTTATGTTCTTTTGAATATGATGTGATTGATATTTCTGTTGTTTACCCTTACTGATCATTTGAGCTCACCCTTTTATGTTTTCTTTTCCACAGGATATAAATAAAGGTTTTAGGTAAGAAAAAAAAGGGAGATCTTTATGGGAGATGTTGAAGATCTTTCACCACGATTAGAAGATTATATTCCGAGTTTCCAAAGACACTAAACTATTACGATCCTTGTGTGTGTATTTTTGTAATGTACTAAGTATTCCGCAAAAGTAATGTAAAGTCCATGTACGTCAAGCTTCGGGTCTCTACAGTTGGTATCAGAGGAAAGGTTTAGTCAAACTTTAGAAACTAGGATGCGAAAACGTTAGTGAGATCCCTAGAGATATTTCTAAGGTATGTCTAGGGATGTCCCTAAGGATAAGTATACGTATAGGATATGGTCCTAGAACTACGGTAACGATCTTAGAATTTAACCTAAGATGTTAGATATTAAGGGTACTCCCCCTTTACTATGTTGTTTTCCCTAGCATGATTTTTGCCTCTCACACTATTCTTTTTGGGTTTTAGACGATGGCTGGAACCCGAAGGAACCGTGTTGATCAATGCAATGGACAATGCAATGATTGCCCTCCTGAACAAACAAATGTTATGGTAGATGGAGTGCAAAATCTTATTTCTATACTTACACAAGCTATGAATCATTCTGGACTTCCAAATGAGCAGAGAAGGGAACAATATTCTATTGAGTCCTTCATGAGGCAACGTCCACCTTCTTTCAGTGGGACTTACGATCCACTTGTTGGTGAACCGTGGATCAGTACCACTGAAAAGATATTTTCAGTTCTTCAATGTTCTGAACATGATAAAGTCATCTTAGCAGTATATCGTTTGGAAGGTGAAGCTGATCAATGGTGGAATCTTATCAAGAATATGAGGCCAAGAGATGAAATTGAGTCCATGGAATGGGATGAGTTCAAGAACTTGTTTTTCAGTAAGTACTTCCCTCGTATTCTTCGAACAAAGATGGAAAAGGAGTTTCTTGAGCTGAAGCAAAAGGATGATGAATCTGTTGGTATATACGAAGTGAATTTTACAAGACTTGCAAGGTATGCATCTGGCATTATCATCCAACCTGAAAGTAAAGTTGATCGATTTTTCAGTGGCTTAAAACCAAGTCTTCGAAGGGCATTAGCTATAAGAGACTTCAGTAGCTATGAAGAAATTGTGTGTTGTGCTATCAAAGTAGAAATGGAAGTTGGTGTTACTTATCCATCTCATAGTGTTGACAAGAAACGAAAGATGGAGTTCAAGGAGAAATCTCAAAATAATGGTGAAAAGAAGATGAATGTTTCCTTATGCACAAAGTGTGGAAAGAAGCATGGTGGAGATTATCTTAAAGGGACTAGAAAATGTTTTAAGTGTGGAAAAGAAGGTCATCGAGCAGCTGAGTGTCGAAGTAATGGAAAAAGGGTTTCTAATGATGTGAATAAAGCAAACACTGCAGAGAACGAACCACCAACACTTCAATGCTTCAAGTGCAAGGAAATGGGGAATTATGCTAATAAATGCCCTAATCCAAGGGTTAGTGATGATCGACATGAGCAACCGCTTAAGGCAAAGGATAAAGGGAAGTCACATGCGATCACTATTGGCGATGTTGAATATGACAACGATATGGTGGAATGATTAAGTGTTTATGTAATGGGATTCCAAAATAATGTTGTATCATGGAGTATTGGAATATTTGTGTATTGGTCTAATGTGGTATTCAAAGTGATTGAGATATTTTTGGAAATAAGATGATATGCGCATAATGAAGGGAAAATGAGAAAATGAAATGTTTAACAGTATTCATGAGCTCATGATTGATATAAGGACTAAGTGATATCATGGTTTGATTATAAAGAATTTTGAGGATTTTGGTATGTGGAAAGTGTTAACGTTTAACTGCATTCATGTTTTCACTAAGGTATTCAAGAGAATACATGATTAAGGACTTTGAATGTTTAGAATGTGACCAACAAGACATATCGTATGATATATGGGGATCAACGATGGTATTAAATCTCTGGTAATCGTTTTCACTATATTATGAGAGTGGACTGCAGTATTATGGATAAGCCTAAAGATTAGAATGCATTATGTTGGACATAAGTTAGTATTGTTTAAGGATAGAAGATTTTCGATATTATTGATGGGATGTTATAGTAATATAGCTTTAGAAAAAGGACAACCTGCAGGACGGGCGACAGCCCATCGCTTCGGACAAGGCTGTGGGAATCGAACCCACAACCGAAGTGCGACTGGCCTTTATCACCTACCACTGGCCTACAGGAAGTCCCTGTTTAGTAAAAACTAGTTTTATTATATTAAGCTATATGACATATGATGTATAAGTCCATTTTAGGAACCATATATGATTAATCTCACTATAGATCGACTTATGTATATAATCTTTTTTGCTAACCTTTTGTTTGAGACAGATGGAATGACCCGTCATTCTATCACATGATCTGCTAACACTTCACGAATAACAAATTCAACTTCATTTATTTAAGAGATGAAGTGGAAATTGTTAAAGGCACGAACAACAGTGAGATTGTACCAAAAT
Source organism: Viscum album (assembly GCA_963277665.1). Taxonomy (NCBI): domain Eukaryota; kingdom Viridiplantae; phylum Streptophyta; class Magnoliopsida; order Santalales; family Viscaceae; genus Viscum; species Viscum album. The sequence goes on along the minus strand of OY728119.1, from coordinate 212,213,093 downwards.
AAAGTAATTATTTATTCTAATTTAAATTGTTTAACTTTAGGGAAACGATCTTGAAAACCAAAAATGTTGTCCTAGTGATCTTATATCTGATGAATCAGATGGTACCTTAGATCGTCATAAATTTATGGCTTTGTGATTGCTGGCTTTTCCATAGCCATGTTCTCTACCACTCTCCATCAGAACATGATGGTTAGATTTCTCTTCCATATCCATATTTTCACCTATGTGGAAACCCAGTGATTAGTTTATTTGGGTAACCGTTACGTTTCATACATTTGTTTTTAAAGATTGGTTTTGGTATTCCTTTTTACGATGTGGGTTTCTATTAAAGAAACTTTTGAATAGTAAACCATTTATAACCCCGACGAATTTCGAGGGCGAAATTCATTTTAAGGGGGGTAGAATGTAACACCCCAAGATTTTATGAAAAATATTCTTTTTAATTTCATTAATGTCTTGTGTTATACGCTACACCAAAAAGATCTTTCACAACACACATCTCTGACTTGGCTTGAATTACACGCAATCGCGACCTTCCACGATAGCGTGTGTTGTACGCAACACCAAGTTTCGCTAAACAACGATATGCTATTAAGATATTATTAAAACTAGCCGTTATGAATAGTAATAACCACTTTTTGAAATTTTGTAAATTTTATTTTTCAAAATGGACTTCATTTATGGATTAGGAGTATCGAATTTAGCCTAAGGTGAAATTTTGGTAATTTTCGGATAACTTTCATATTTTGATGAATAGTGGAAATTACTAAATTTTAATTAAAAACAACTTTTTCAAACGAAATAATTAATAGTTATAAATTATTAATTTGAGTGGTTTTAAAGTATATTTAGAATATATTTTTACAATTTAATACAATGTTGGACATTGGATGTAATTTCACATTTAAACAAGTTATAAACAAGTGTCAATCTTTTTATAGTTATTATCTCTTAAAAACACGCTATTTGTTGTGACAGCGGAAATTAATTATAAAATGCAACTTATATGTTGGGAATTTTGTAAAATAGAAATCATTTTTGAATTCGGAATATCAATTATAGCCTAGGGTGAAATTTTGGTACTTTTCTGAAAACTTTCAATTTTTGATGAATAGTGAAACCACTAAGTGGTAGGTTAAAAACTGAATTTTTCATAAAACTTAATTTTACCTCTTCTGTGAATGGAATTTCGAAAATCCGACAGACACGGTTAATATCAAGGATTAAAATGTGGTTCAATGAGATGAAAATAATTTTTGGTGAATAGTAACTTTTTACTTTTTTTTACCATGGTTAATAGTAAATAGGGTAACTAAGGGTAAATATGATATTATTATTACCCTAACACATGTCCTAATTCTATTGGACAAGTGTAATTCGACCAAAAACAAACTTAGGAATAAAATATGACCATTTAGGTCCACTTGGATTAGATTAGGACATTTATTATTAATTTATTTAAAGAAGGGTTAAAATAGTTAAAATCAAAGTTTAATAAGTAAATCATTTTTAATATGGGGTTATACATAATATAAATTAGACTATAAATATTCATTAGAAATCTAAAAAGATTTCCTACATGATGGTATTTTATTTATAATTTATAGACATTAAATAATTTAATTTATTTATGACACAATGATGATGCAGTAATTATCTTATTAATGAAATATTGACATAATTGATGTTATAAACACAAAAATAAATGTAATTTGAGACTTTTTATGAATTCCACTAATTTTATAGGTTACTATGATATATTAGTGTTGATTTAATCAACTTGGTTCGACATATAATTCTGTTATGACTTTCACAAAAATCATATATCAAATAGTGTCAAAATTGACACAAAATAGTTTTTAAATAAAATATTATATTATTAATTGTTATTTTATTCCTAAAAATCTACGGTTCGGCCAAATGACTTAGATAAGGATATATATATTAATAATAAACAATTTGGGGTTCGTTTGGCATGTTATAGTAAGTGTATTAACCATATAGTGTAAGAAAACAAAAAGACATGGTAAAAGTTAAATTATTTAACTTAGAGTTAAATCTAATTGATAAGGTTAAAATAATAACCTAAACTTGTCTAAATCCTATTGGTTGATAGGATTTCGACCCATCCCCACTTTAGCTTCGAAATAAGACCCTTTGAACCATTATAAACCGACTTTGACTTTAATATAAAATAATATTTTGAGATATTCCTAAGGTGCCCCTCTCCTCCCTTATAAAAGGACACCTCCTCCCCCTCCTCCTCACACCAATTTGAGCACTCAAGATCGGCCAACCCCTGCCAAAATCTCTTCTCCACTTCCCTAGAAACATCCTAGAGGTTCTGGTCTTCCACAAAGACCAATTTTAGTTCCCTAGGAGGAGGTCTCCAAAAGGCGCTTCAAAGAAGAGGTAATTACCGTTACCAATTCTTTCATCTTTATTTCTTCTTCCACTTCTTCTTATTAGGTTGTTTCATTATGAAGTAATAACATTAGTATCACTCATATACTGATATGTTATTATAAGTATGAAACAACCCTATTTCACCATCTAACCATCCTACGGAAAAAGAAATCACCGCCCGTGCGTACGTACGGAATACCGTCTCCACGCCGTGGTGTAATCTATTTTCCACCACCACCTTACATGGATGGGTATAATGGTGTAAAGAATAACTATACATAGTTATTACAACATCATATTGATTCTGATATATTTTATAATCCAATCCAATTCAATTCAATATTTATGGAAATGATATCATCGCTCGTGCGTACGTACGGACTACCGTCTCCACGACGCGATGAGATTCATTCTCCATGTTAACCATTTAAGAATGATTATAAAAGAAATAATAATGAAATATATGACATTATAAAGCTACTGGATTTATGTATATATATATATGTATGTCATCAACTTACTTCCATTCAAGACAATAAGGAAAAGAAAACAGCGTTCATGCGTACGTACGGACTACCGTCTCCATGAACGGTGTTTTTCATTTCATTTATCTATCTATTATATATATATATATATACTGAATATATATGATATATAAATCATATTTTATATTCTGGAAGTAAGTAAATCATGATATAAGTAACAATAATGTCAAGAACAACAAGTCAAAACACCTACGATAAATGAAACGATTTTACCCAAAACGCTTCTTTAACATGGAGATTACAAAAGAACGGGTAATATAATGTCATAAGTGAACCATATATGATATCATAACAAAGAATATGATTCTTTAATAAGTCAATGACATTATTTAAACCATTATACAGGAGCTTCGGACACGTACAAAGCAAATCGGACCTAAGGTAAGGGAAATATCACAATCTCATTTTTATCCGAGATTGTTTATTCGTAAGTATTTACTGGGGTGTATTTTATCATCCACATCCATGTTCCCTCAATATGTAATATTGTTTCCATCCACTTACAATAGTTTAAATCCAATTTTACCCTTCGGTGAGTTTTTAGTAAAGAATATGAAAGGAATATTTTGTCGTTTTTTTTCGTACGAGGTACTTTTTGACTTTTCTGACAAAAGTACGAAGAATGTTTTTTTAACTTATACGGCATGAATGGATTCTTAAAACATTATTTCCAAGAAGCTTCATTTAAAAGTATTCAAGTTTGTTTTTAATAAACTTCTTTTAGTTTATAATTTTATGACATGTTAAGAAAAGAAAAGTGTTTTTGAAGTAGAAAGGATATTTTCCTCAAGAATGGAGTTCAAGTATTTTATCAAAATTATTTTCCATCTAAGATAATAAAAGGGTTCTGTTTTTATCCCTATTATTACATTGGTTTGATTATGTTGTGATGGAAATATTTTTATGAATTCCTTTATCTTATATGAATTGTTTTATGATGTCATGTTGTTTAAGAATCCCATTTTTATTACATGGGTTACGCTATGATGTATGGTTTATGATTATGTGGCACACATAAGAAAGGATTCATTATAAGATGGGTGGGACCTATATCTCCCTCCAATGCATTGGGTAAAGATTTTATATCTCATGAGATAGACATGGCTGGAATGGTAGGTTATACCGGTTCAGTGAAACAGGACTGAAACGAGGGTTACTCGATTCAGAAAGGGACTTTGTCCACTAAGATAGTCTTGGCAATGAGTCTTGACTAACAAGAAATGATTCTCTATGATTATGTGTGAATGCCACAAAGTTTCATGTTTTAAGTTATGATTATTGTGATTACATTTCACTACTATGATTTATCCCATGTTATGAAATTATGCTCTCTTTTGCAGGTTAAGATTTCCAAAATGTTATGTTCTTTTGAATATGATGTGATTGATATTTCTGTTGTTTACCCTTACTGAGCATTTGAGCTCACCCTTTTATGTTTTCTTTTCCACAGGATAGAAATAAAGGTTTTAGGTAAGAAAAAAAAGGGAGATCTTTATGGGAGATGTTGAAGATCTTTCACCACGATTAGAAGATTATATTCCGAGTTTCCAAAGACACTAAACTATTACGATCCTTGTGTGTGTATTTTTGTAATGTACTAAGTATTCCGCAAAAGTAATGTAAAGTCCATGTACGTCAAGCTTCGGGTCTCTACAGTTGGTATCAGAGGAAAGATTTAGTCAACCTTTGGAAACTAGGATGCGAAAACGTTAGTGAGATCCCTAGAGATATTTCTAAGGTATGTCTAGGGATGTCCCTAAGGATAAGTATACGTATAGGATATGGTCCTAGAACTACGGTAACGATCTTAGAATTTAACCTAAGATGTTAGATATTAAGGGTACTCCCCCTTTACTATGTTGTTTTCCCTAGCATGATTTTTTCCCCTCACACTATTCTTTTTGGGTTTTAGACGATGGCTGGAACCCGAAGGAACCGTGTTGATCAATGCAATGGACAATGCAATGATTTCCCTCCTGAACAAACAAATGTTATGGGATATGGAGTGCAAAATCTTATTGCTATACTTACACAAGCTATGAATCATTCTGGACTTCCAAATGAGCAGAGAAGGGAAAAATATTCTATTGAGTCCTTCATGAGGCAACGTCCACCTTCTTTCAGTGGGACTTCCGATCCACTTGTTGCTGAATAGTGGATCAGTACCACTGAAAAGATATTTTCAGTTCTTCAATGTTCTGAACATGATAAAGTCATCTTAGCAGTATATCGTTTGGAAGGTGAAGCTGATCAATGGTGGAATCTTATCAAGAATACGAGGCCAAGAGATGAAATTGAGTCCATGGAATGGGATGAGTTCAAGAACTTGTTTTTCAGTAAGTACTTCCCTCGTATTCTTCGAACAAAGATGGAAAAGGAGTTTCTTGAGCTGAAGCAGAAGGATGATGAATCTGTTGGTATATACAAAGCGAATTTTACAAGACTTTCAAGGTATGCATCTAGCATTATCATCCAACCTGAAAGTAAAGTTGATCGATTTTTCAGTGGCTTAAAACCAAGTCTTCGAAGGGCATTAGCTATAAGAGACTTCAGTAGCTATGAGGAAATTGTGCGTTGTGCTATCAAAGTAGAAATGGAAGTTGGTGTTACTTATCCATCTCATAGTTTTGACAAGAAACGAAAGATTGAGTTCAAGGAGAAATCTCAAAATAATGGTGAAAAGAAGATGAATGTTTCCTTATGCACAAAGTGTGGAAAGAAGCATGGTGGAGATTGTCTTAAAGGGACTAGAAAATGTTTTAAGTGTGGAAAAGAAGGTCATCGAGCAGCTGAGTGTCGAAGTAATGGAAAAAGGGTTTCTAATGATGTGAATAAAGCAAACACTGCAGAGAACGCACCACCAACACTTCAATGCTTCAAGTGCAAGGAAATGTGGCATTATGCTAATAAATGCCCTAATACAAGGGTTAGTGATGATCGACATGAGCAACCGCTTAAGTCAAAGGATAAAGGGAAGTCACATGCGATCACTATTGGCGACGTTGAATATGACAATGATGTGGTGGAATGATTAAGTGTTTATGTAATGGGATTCCAAAATAATGTTGTATCATGGAGTATTGGAATATTTGTGTATTGGTCTAATGTGGTATTCAAAGTGATTGAGATATTTTTGGAAATAAGACGATATGCGCATAATGAAGGGAAAATGAGAAAATGAAATGTTTAACAGTATTCATGAGCTCATGATTGATATAAGGACTAAGTGATATCATGGTTTGATTATAAAGAATTTTGAGGATTTTGGTATGTGGAAAGTGTTAACGTTTAACTGCATTCATGTTTTCACTAAGGTATTCAAGAGAATACATGATTAAGGAATTTGAATGTTTAGAATGTGACCATCAAGACATATCGTATGATATATGGGGATCAATGATGGTATTAAATCTCTGGTAATAATTTTCACTATATTATGAGAGTGGACTGCAGTATTATGGATAAGCCTAAAGATTAGAATGGATTATGTTGGACATAAGTTAGTATTGTTTAAGGATAGAAGATTTTCGATATTATTGATGGGATGTTATAGTAATATAGCTTTAGAAAAAGGACAACCTGCAGGACGGGCGATAGCCCATCGCTTCGGACAAGGCTCTGGGAATCGAACCCACAACCGAAGTGCGACTGGCCTTTATCGCCTACCACTGGCCTACAGGAAGTCCCTGTTTAGTAAAAACTAGTTTTATTATATTAATCTATATGACATATGTTGTATAAGTCCATTTTAGGAACCATATATGATTAATCTCACTATAGATCGACTTATGTATATAATCGTTTTTGCTAACCTTTTGTTTGAGACAGATGGAATGACCCGTCATTCTATCACATGATCTGCTAACACTTCACGAATAACAAATTCAAATTCATTTATTTAAGAGATGAAGTGGAAATTGTTAAAGGCACGAACAACAGTGAGATTGTACCAAAATAAAGTAATTATTTATTCTAATTTAAATTCTTTAACTTTAGGGAAACGATCTTGAAAACCAAAAATGTTGTCCTAGTGATCTTATATCTGATAAATCAGATGGTACCTTAGATCATCATAAATTTATGGCTTTGTGATTGCTGGCTTTTCTATAGCCATGTTCTCTACCACTCTCCATCAGAACATGATGGTTATATTTCTCTTCCATATCCATATTTTCACCTATGTGGAAACCCAGTGATTAGTTTATTTGGGTAACCGTTACGTTTCATACTTTTGTTTTTAAAGATTGGTTTTGGTATTCCTTTTTACGATGTGGGTTTTTATTAAAGAAACTTTTGAATAGTAAACCATTTATAACCCCGACGAATTTCGAGGGTGAAGTTCATTTTAAGGGGGGTAGAATGTAACACCCCGAGATTTTATGAAAAATATTCTTTTTAATTTCATTAATGTCTTGTGTTATACGCTACACCAAAAAGAGCTTTCACAACACACATCTCTGAATTGTCTTGAATTACACGCAATCGCGAGCTTCCACGATAGCGTGTGTTGTACGCAACACCAAGTTTCGCTAAACAACGATATGCTATTAAGATATTATTAAAACTAGCCGTTATGAATAGTAATAACCACTTTTTGAAATTTTGTAAATTTTATTTTTCAAAATGGACTTCATTTATGGATTAGGAGTATCAAATTTAGCCTAAGGTGAAATTTTGGTAATTTTCGGATAACTTTCATATTTTGATGAATAGTGGAAATTACTAAATTTTAATTAAAAACAACTTTTTTAAAAGAAATAATTAATAGTTATAAATTATTAATTTGAGTGGTTTTAAAGTATATTTAGAATATATTTTTACAATTTAATACAATGTTGGACATTGGATGTAATTTCACATTTAAACCAGTTATAAACAAGTGTCAATCTTTTGATAGTTATTATCTCTTAAAAACACGCTATTTGTTGTGACAGCGGAAATTAATTATAAAATGCAACTTATATGTTGGGAATTTTGTAAAATAGAAATCATTTTTGAATTCGGAATATCAATTATAGCCTAGGGTGAAATTTTGGTACTTTTCTGAAAACTTTCAATTTTTGATGAATAGTGAAACCACTAAGTGGTAGGTTAAAAACTGAATTTTTCATAAAACTTAATTTTACCGCTTCTGTGAATGGAATTTCGAAAATCCGACAGACACGGTTAATATCAAGGACTAAAATGTGGTTCAATGAGATGAAAATAATTTTTGGTGAATAGTAACTTTTTACTTTTTTTTACCACGGTTAATAGTAAATAGGGTAACTAAGGGTAAATATGATATTATTATTACCCTAACACATGTCCTAATTCTATTTGACAAGTGTAATTCGACCAAAAACAAACTTAGGAATAAAATATGACCATTTAGGTACACTTGGATTAGATTAGGACATTTATTATTAATTTATTTAAAGAAGGGTTAAAATAGTTAAAATCAAAGTTTAATAAGTAAATAATTTTTAATATGGGGTTATACATAAGATAAATTCGACTATAAATATTCCATAGAAATATAAAAAGATTTCCTACATGATGGTATTTTATTTATAATTTGTAGACATTAAATAATTTAATTTATTTATGACACAATGATGATGCAGTAATTATCTTATTAATGAAATATTGACATAATTGATGTTATAAACACCAAAATAAATGTAATTTGAGACTTTTTATGAATTCCACTAATTTTATAGGTTACTATGATATATTATTGTTGATTTAATAAACTTGGTTCGAACATATAATTTTGTTATGACTTTAACAAAAATCATATATCAAATAGTGTCAAAATTGACACAAAATAGTTTTTAAATCAAATATTATATTATTAATTGTTATTTTATTCCTAAAAATCTATGGTTCGGCCAAATGACTTAGATAAGGATATATATATTAATAATAAACAATTTGGGGTTCGTTTGGCATGTTATAGTAAGTGTATTAACCATATAGTGTAAGAAAACAAAAAGACACGGTAAAAGTTAAATTATTTAACTTAGAGTTAAATCTAATTGATAAGGTTAAAATAATAACCTAAACTTGTCTAAATCCTATTGGTTGATAGTATTTCGACCCATCCCCACTTTAGCTTCGAAATAAGACCCTTTTAACCATTATAAACCGATTTTGACTTTAATATAAAATAATATTTTGAGATATTCCTAAGGTGCCCCTCTCCTCCCTTATAAAAGGACACCTCCTCCCCCTCCTCCTCACACCAATTTGAGCACTCAAGCTCGGCCAACCCCTGCCAAAATCTCTTCTCCACTTCCCTAGAAACATCCTAGAGATTCTGGTCTTCCTCAAAGACCAATTTTAGTTCCCTAGGAGGAGGTCTCCAAAAGGCGCTTCAAAGAAGAGGTAATTACCGTTACCAATTCTTTCATCTTTATTTATTCTTCAACTTCTTCTTATTAGGTTGTTTCATTATGAAGTATTAACATTAGTATCACTCATATACTGATATGTTATTATAAGTATGAAACAACCCTATTTCACCATCTATCCATCCTATGGAAAAAGAAATCACCGCCCGTGCGTACGTACGGAATACCGTCTCCACGCCGTGGTGTAATCTATTTTCCACCACCACCTTACATGGATGGGTATAATGGTGTAAAGAATAACTATACATAGTTATTACAACATCATATTGTCTCTGATATATTTTATAATCCACTCCAATTCAATTCAATATTTATGGAAATGATATCATCGCTCGTGCGTACGTACGGACTACCGTCTCCACGACGCGATGAGATTCATTCTCCATGTTAACCATTTAAGAATGATTATAAAAGAAATAATAATGAAATATATGACATTATAAAGCTACTAGATTTATGTATATATATATATGTATGTCATCAACTTACTTCCATTCAAGACAATAAGGAAAAGAAAACAGCGTTCATGCGTACGTACGGACTACCGTCTCCATGAACGGTGTTTTTCATTTCATTTATCTATCTATTATATATATATATATAATGAATATATATGATATATAAATCATATTTTATATTCTAGAAGTAAGTAAATCATGATATAAGTAACAATAATTTCAATAACAACAAGTCAAAACACCTACGATAAATGAAACGATTTTACCCAAAACGCTTCTTTAACATGGAGATTACAAAAGAACGGGTAATATAATGTCATAAGTGAACCATATATGATATCATAACAATGAATATGATTCTGTAATAAGTCAATGACATTATTTAAACCATTATACAGGAGCTTCGGACACGAACAAAGCAAATCGGACCTAAGGTAAGGGAAATATCACAATCTCATTTTTATCCGAGATTGTTTATTCGTAAGTATTTACTGGGGTGTATTTTATCATCCACATCCATGTTCCCTCAATATGTAATATTTTTTCCATCCACTTACAATAGTTTAAATCCAATTTTACCCTTCGGTGAGTTTTTAGTAAAGAATATGAAAGGAATATTTTGTCGTTTTTTTCGTACGAGGTACTTTTTGACTTTTCTGACAAAAGTACGAAGAATGTTTTTTTTAACTTATACGGCATTAATGGATTCTTAAAACATTATTTCAAAGAAGCTTCCTTTAAAAGTATTCAAGTTTATTTTTAATCAACTTCTTTTAGTTTATAATTTTATGACATGTTAAGAAAAGAAAAGTGTTTTTGAAGTAGAAAGTATATTTTCCTCAAGAATGGAGTTCAAGTATTTTATCAAAATTATTTTCCATCTAAGATAATAAAAGGGTTCTGTTTTTATCCCTATTATTACATTGGTTTGATTATGTTGTGATGGAAATATTTTTATGAATTCTTTTATCTTATATGAATTTTTTTATGATGTCATGTTGTTTAAGAATCCCATTTTTATTACATGGGTTACGCTATGATGTATGGTTTATGATTATGTGGCACACATAAGAAAGGATTCATTATAAGATGGGTGGGACCTATATCTCCATCCAATGCATTGGGTAAAGATTTTATATCGCATGAGATAGACATGGCTGGAATGGTAGGTTATACCGGTTCAGTAAAACAGGACTGAAACGAGGGTTACTCGATTCAGAAAGGGACTTTGTCCACTAAGATAGTCTTGGAAATGAGTCTTGACTAACAAGAAATGATTCTCTATGATTATGTGTGAATGCCACAAAGTTTCATGTTTTAAGTTATGATTATTGTGATTACATTTCACTACTATGATTTATCCCATGTTATGAAATTATGCTCTCTTTTGCAGGTTAAGATTTCCAAAATGTTTTGTTCTTTTGAATATGATGTGATTGATATTTCTGTTGTTTACCCTTACTGAGCATTTGAGCTCACCCTTTTATGTTTTCTTTTCCACAGGATATAAATAAAGGTTTTAGGTAAGAAAAAAAAGGGAGATCTTTATGGGAGATGTTGAAGATCTTTCACCACGATTAGAAGATTATATTCCGAGTTTCCAAAGACACTAAACTATTACGATCCTTGTGTGTGTATTTTTGTAATGTACTAAGTATTCCGCAAAAGTAATGTAAAGTCCATGTACGTCAAGCTTCGGGTCTCTACAGTTGGTATCAGAGGAAAGGTTTAGTCAAACTTTGGAAACTAGGATGCGAAAACGTTAGTGAGATCCCTAGAGATATTTCTAAGGTATGTCTAGGGATGTCCCTAAGGATAAGTATACGTATAGGATATGGTCCTAGAACTACGGTAACGATCTTAGAATTTAACCTAAGATGTTAGATATTAAGGGTACTCCCCCTTTACTATGTTGTTTTCCCTAGCATGATTTTTGCCTCTCACGCTATTCTTTTTGGGTTTTAGACGATGGCTGGAACCCGAAGGAACCGTGTTGATCAATGCAAAGGACAATGCAATGATTGCCCTACTGAACAAACAAATGTTATGGTAGATGGAGTGCAAAATCTTATTGCTATACTTACAAAAGCTATGAATCATTCTGGACTTCCAAATGAGCAGAGAAGGGAACAATATTCTATTGAGTCCTTCATGAGGCAACGTCCACCTTCTTTCAGTGGGACTTACGATCCACTTGTTGGTGAACCGTGGATCAGTACCACTGAAAAGATATTTTCAGTTCTTCAATGTTCTGAACATGATAAAGTCATCTTAGCAGTATATCGTTTGGAAGGTGAAGTTGATCAATGGTGGAATCTTATCAAGAATACGAGGCCAAGAGATGAAATTGAGTCCATGGAATGGGATGAGTTCAAGAACTTGTTTTTCAGTAAGTACTTCCCTCGTATTCTTCGAACAAAGATGGAAAAGGAGTTTCTTGAGCTGAAGCAGAAGGATGATGAATCTGTTGGTATATACGAAGTGAATTTTACAAGACTTGCAAGGTATGCATCTGGCATTATCATCCAACCTGAAAGTAAAGTTGATCGATTTTTCAGTGGCTTAAAACCAAGTCTTCGAAGGGCATTAGCTATAAGAGACTTCAGTAGCTATGAAGAAATTGTGTGTTGTGCTATCAAAGTAGAAATGGAAGTTGGTGTTACTTATCCATCTCATAGTGTTGACAAGAAACGAAAGATGGAGTTCAAGGAGAAATCTCAAAATAATGGTGAAAGGAAGATGAATGTTTCCTTATGCACAAAGTGTGGAAAGAAGCATGGTGGAGATTATCTTAAAGGGACTAGAAAATGTTTTAAGTGTGGAAAAGAAGGTCATCGAGCAGCTGAGTGTCGAAGTAATGGAAAAAGGGTTTCTAATGATGTGAATAAAGCAAACACTGCAGAGAATGCACCACCAACACTTCAATGCTTCAAGTGCAAGGAAATGGGGAATTATGCTAATAAATGCCCTAATCCAAGGGTTAGTGATGATCGACATGAGAAACCGCTTAAGGAAAAGGATAAAGGGAAGTCACATGCGATCACTATTGGCGATGTTGAATATGACAACGATATGGTGGAATGATTAAGTGTTTATGTAATGGGATTCCAAAATAATGTTGTATCATGGAGTATTGGAATATTTGTGTATTGGTCTAATGTGGTATTCAAAGTGATTGAGATATTTTTGGAAATAAGATGATATGCGCATAATGAAGGGAAAATGAGAAAATGAAATGTTTAACAGTATTCATGAGCTCATGATTGATATAAGGACTAAGTGATATCATGGTTTGATTATAAAGAATTTTGAGGATTTTGGTATGTGGAAAGTGTTAACGTTTAACTGCATTCATGTTTTCACTAAGGTATTCAAGAGAATACATGATTAAGGACTTTGAATGTTTAGAATGTGACCAACAAGACATATCGTATGATATATGGGGATCAACGATGGTATTAAATCTCTGGTAATCGTTTTCACTATATTATGAGAGTGGACTGCAGTATTATGGATAAGCCTAAAGATTAGAATGCATTATGTTGGACATAAGTTAGTATTGTTTAAGGATAGAAGATTTTCGATATTATTGATGGGATGTTATAGTAATATAGCTTTAGAAAAAGGACAACCTGCAGGACGGGCGACAGCCCATCGCTTCGGACAAGGCTGTGGGAATCGAACCCACAACCGAAGTGCGACTGGCCTTTATCACCTACCACTGGCCTACAGGAAGTCCCTGTTTAGTAAAAACTAGTTTTATTATATTAAGCTATATGACATATGATGTATAAGTCCATTTTAGGAACCATATATGATTAATCTCACTATAGATCGACTTATGTATATAATCTTTTTTGCTAACCTTTTGTTTGAGACAGATGGAATGACCCGTCATTCTATCACATGATCTGCTAACACTTCACGAATAACAAATTCAACTTCATTTATTTAAGAGATGAAGTGGAAATTGTTAAAGGCACGAACAACAGTGAGATTGTACCAAAATAAAGTAATTATTTATTCTAATTTAAATTGTTTAACTTTAGGGAAACGATCTTGAAAACCAAAAATGTTGTCCTAGTGATCTTATATCTGATGAATCAGATGGTACCTTAGATCGTCATAAATTTATGGCTTTGTGATTGCTGGCTTTTCCATAGCCATGTTCTCTACCACTCTCCATCAGAACATGATGGTTAGATTTCTCTTCCATATCCATATTTTCACCTATGTGGAAACCCAGTGATTAGTTTATTTGGGTAACCGTTACGTTTCATACTTTTGTTTTTAAAGATTGGTTTTGGTATTCCTTTTTACGATGTGGGTTTCTATTAAAGAAACTTTTGAATAGTAAACCATTTATAACCCCGACGAATTTCGAGGGCGAAATTCATTTTAAGGGGGGTAGAATGTAACACCCAAAGATTTTATGAAAAATATTCTTTTTAATTTCATTAATGTCTTGTGTTATACGCTACACCAAAAAGATCTTTCACAACACACATCTCTGACTTGGCTTGAATTACACGCAATCGCGACCTTCCACGATAGCGTGTGTTGTACGCAACACCAAGTTTCGCTAAACAACGATATGCTATTAAGATATTATTAAAACTAGCCGTTATGAATAGTAATAACCACTTTTTGAAATTTTGTAAATTTTATTTTTCAAAATGGACTTCATTTATGGATTAGGAGTATCAAATTTAGCCTAAGGTGAAATTTTGGTAATTTTCGGATAACTTTCATATTTTGATGAATAGTGGAAATTACTAAATTTTAATTAAAAACAACTTTTTTAAAAGAAATAATTAATAGTTATAAATTATTAATTTGAGTGGTTTTAAAGTATATTTAGAATATATTTTTACAATTTAATACAATGTTGGACATTGGATGTAATTTCACATTTAAACCAGTTATAAACAAGTGTCAATCTTTTGATAGTTATTATCTCTTAAAAACACGCTATTTGTTGTGACAGCGGAAATTAATTATAAAATGCAACTTATATGTTTGGAATTTTGTAAAATAGAAATCATTTTTGAATTCGGAATATCAATTATAGCCTAGGGTGAAATTTTGGTACTTTTCTGAAAACTTTCAATTTTTGATGAATAGTGAAACCACTAAGTGGTAGGTTAAAAACTGAATTTTTCATAAAACTTAATTTTACCGCTTCTGTGAATGGAATTTCCAAAATCCGAAAGACACGGTTAATATCAAGGACTAAAATGTGGTTCAATGAGATGAAAATAATTTTTGGTGAATAGTAACTTTTTACTTTTTTTTACCACGGTTAATAGTAAATAGGGTAACTAAGGGTAAATATGATATTATTATTACCCTAACACATGTCCTAATTCTATTTGACAAGTGTAATTCGACCAAAAACAAACTTAGGAATAAAATATGACCATTTAGGTCCACTTGGATTAGATTAGGACATTTATTATTAATTTATTTAAAGAAGGGTTAAAATAGTTAAAATCAAAGTTTAATAAGTAAATAATTTTTAATATGGGGTTATACATAAGATAAATTCGACTATAAATATTCCATAGAAATCTAAAAAGATTTCCTACATGATGGTATTTTATTTATAATTTTTAGACATTAAATAATTTAATTTATTTATGACACAATGATGATGCAGTAATTATCTTATTAATGAAATATTGACATAATTGATGTTATAAACACCAAAATAAATGTAATTTGAGACTTTTTATGAATTCCACTAATTTTATAGGTTACTATGATATATTAGTGTTTATTTAATAAACTTGGTTCGAACATATAATTCTGTTATGACTTTCACAAAAATCATATATCAAATAGTGTCAAAATTGACACAAAATAGTTTTTAAATCAAATATTATATTATTAGTTGTTATTTTATTCCTAAAAATCTATGGTTCGGCCAAATTACTTAGATAGGGATATATATATTAATAATAAACAATTTGGGGTTCTTTTGGCATGTTATAGTAAGTGTATTAACCATATATTGTAAGAAAACAAAAAGACACGGTAAAAGTTAAATTATTTAACTTAGAGTTAAATCTAATTGATAAGGTTAAAATAATAACCTAAACTTGTCTAAATCCTATTGGTTGATAGGATTTCGACCCATCCCCACTTTAGCTTCGAAATAAGACCCTTTTAACCATTATAAACCGATTTTGACTTTAATATAAAATAATATTTTGAGATATTCCTAAGGTGCCCCTCTCCTCCCTTATAAAAGGACACCTCCTCCCCATCCTCCTCACACCAATTTGAGCACTCAAGCTCGGCCAACCCCTGCCAAAATCTCTTCTCCACTTCCCTAGAAACATCCTAGAGATTCTGGTCTTCCTCAAAGACCAATTTTAGTTCCCTAGGAGGAGGTCTCCAAAAGGCGCTTCAAAGAAGAGGTAATTACCGTTACCAATTCTTTCATCTTTATTTATTCTTCCACTTCTTCTTATTAGGTTGTTTCATTATGAAGTAATAACATTAGTATCACTCATATACTGATATGTTATTATAAGTATGAAACAACCCTATTTCACCATCTATCCATCCTATGGAAAAAGAAATCACCGCCCGTGCGTACGTACGGAATACCGTCTCCACGCCGTGGTGTAATCTATTTTCCACCACCACCTTACATGGATGGGTATAATGGTGTAAATAATAACTATACATAGTTATTAAAACATCATATTGTCTCTGATATATTTTATAATCCACTCCAATTCAATTCAATATTTATGGAAATGATATCATCGCTCGTGCGTACGTACGGACTACCGTCTCCACGACGCGATGAGATTCATTCTCCATGTTAACCATTTAAGAATGATTATAAAAGAAATAATAATGAAATATATGACATTATAAAGCTACTAGATTTATGTATATATATATATGTATGTCATCAACTTACTTCCATTCAAGACAATAAGGAAAAGAAAACAGCGTTCATGCGTACGTACGGACTACCGTCTCCATGAACGGTGTTTTTCATTTCATTTATCTATCTATTATATATATATATATACTGAATATATATGATATATAAATCATATTTTATATTCTAGAAGTAAGTAAATCATGATATAAGTAACAATAATTTCAATAACAACAAGTCAAAACACCTACGATAAATGAAACGATTTTACCCAAAATGCTTCTTTAACATGGAGATTACAAAAGAACGGGTAATATAATGTCATAAGTGAACCATATATGATATCATAACAATGAATATGATTCTGTAATAAGTCAATGACATTATTTAAACCATTATACAGGAGCTTCGGACACGTACAAAGCAAATCGGACCTAAGGTAAGGGAAATATCACAATCTCATTTTTATCCGAGATTGTTTATTCGTAAGTATTTACTGGGGTGTATTTTATCATCCACATCCATGTTCCCTCAATATGTAATATTTTTTCCATCCACTTACAATAGTTTAAATCCAATTTTACCCTTCGGTGAGTTTTTAGTAAAGAATATGAAAGGAATATTTTGTCGTTTTTTTCGTACGAGGTACTTTTTGACTTTTCTGACAAAAGTACGAAGAATGTTTTTTTTAACTTATACGGCATTAATGGATTCTTAAAACATTATTTCAAAGAAGCTTCCTTTAAAAGTATTCAAGTTTATTTTTAGTCAACTTCTTTTAGTTTATAATTTTATGACATGTTAAGAAAAGAAAAGTGTTTTTGAAGTAGAAAGGATATTTTCCTCAAGAATGGAGTTCAAGTATTTTATCAAAATTATTTTCCATCTAAGATAATAAAAGGGTTCTGTTTTTATCCCTATTATTACATTGGTTTGATTATGTTGTGATGGAAATATTTTTATGAATTCTTTTATCTTATATGAATTTTTTTATGATGTCATGTTGTTTAAGAATCCCATTTTTATTACATGGGTTACGCTATGATGTATGGTTTATGATTATGTGGCACACATAAGAAAGGATTCATTATAAGATGGGTGGGACCTATATCTCCATCCAATGCATTGGGTAAAGATTTTATATCTCATGAGATAGACATGGCTGGAATGGTAGGTTATACCGGTTCAGTGAAACAGGACTGAAACGAGGGTTACTCGATTCAGAAAAGGACTTTGTCCACTAAGATAGTCTTGGCAATGAGTCTTGACTAACAAGAAATGATTCTCTATGATTATGTGTGAATGCCACAAAGTTTCATGTTTTAAGTTATGATTATTTTGATTACATTTCACTACTATGATTTATCCCATGTTATGAAATTATGCTCTCTTTTGCAGGTTAAGATTTCCAAAATGTTATGTTCTTTTGAATATGATGTGATTGATATTTCTGTTGTTTACCCTTACTGAGCTTTTGAGCTCACCCTTTTATGTTTTCTTTTCCACAGGATATAAATAAAGGTTTCAGGTAAGAAAAAAAAGGGATATCTTTATGAGAGATGTTGAAGATCTTTCACCACGATTAGAAGATTATATTCCGAGTTTCCAAAGACACTAAACTATTACGATCCTTGTGTGTGTATTTTTGTAATGTACTAAGTATTCCGCAAAAGTAATGTAAAGTCCATGTACGTCAAGCTTCGGGTCTCTACAGTTGGTATCAGAGGAAAGGTTTAGTCAAACTTTGGAAACTAGGATGCGAAAACGTTAGTGAGATCCCTAGAGATATTTCTAAGGTATGTCTAGGGATGTCCCTAAGGATAAGTATACGTATAGGATATGGTCCTAGAACTACGGTAAAGATCTTAGAATTTAACCTAAGATGTTAGATATTAAGGGTACTCCCCCTTTACTATGTTGTTTTCCCTAGCATGATTTTTGCCTCTCACACTATTCTTTTTGGGTTTTAGACGATGGCTGGAACCCGAAGGAACCGTGTTGATCAATGCAATGGACAATGCAATGATTGCCCTCCTGAACAAACAAATGTTATGGTAGATGGAGTGCAAAATCTTATTGCTATACTTACACAAGCTATGAATCATTCTGGACTTCCAAATGAGCAGAGAAGGGAACAATATTCTATTGAGTCCTTCATGAGGCAACGTCCACCTTCTTTCAGTGGGACTTACGATCCACTTGTTGGTGAACCGTGGATCAGTACCACTGAAAAGATATTTTCAGTTCTTCAATGTTCTGAACATGATAAAGTCATCTTAGCAGTATATCGTTTGGAAGGTGAAGCTGATCAATGGTGGAATCTTATCAAGAATACGAGGCCAAGAGATGAAATTGAGTCCATGGAATGGGATGAGTTCAAGAACTTGTTTTTCAGTAAGTACTTCCCTCGTATTCTTCGAACAAAGATGGAAAAGGAGTTTCTTGAGCTGAAGCAGAAGGATGATGAATCTGTTGGTATATACGAAGTGAATTTTACAAGACTTGCAAGGTATGCATCTGGCATTATCATCCAACCTGAAAGTAAAGTTGATCGATTTTTTAGTGGCTTAAAACCAAGTCTTCGAAGGGCACTAGCTATAAGAGACTTCAGTAGCTATGAAGAAATTGTGTGTTGTGCTATCAAAGTAGAAATGGAAGTTGGTGTTACTTATCCATCTCATAGTGTTGACAAGAAACGAAAGATGGAGTTCAAGGAGAAATCTCAAAATAATGGTGAAAAGAAGATGAATGTTTCCTTATGCACAAAGTGTGGAAAGAAGCATGGTGGAGATTATCTTAAAGGGACTAGAAAATGTTTTAAGTGTGGAAAAGAAGGTCATCGAGCAGCTGAGTGTCGAAGTAATGGAAAAAGGGTTTCTAATGATGTGAATAAAGCAAACACTGCAGAGAACGCACCACCAACACTTCAATGCTTCAAGTGCAAGGAAATGGGGAATTATGCTAATAAATGCCCTAATCCAAGGGTTAGTGATCATCGACATGAGCAACCGCTTAAGGCAAAGGATAAAGGGAAGTCACATGCGATCACTATTGGCGATGTTGAATATGACAAAGATATGGTGGAATGATTAAGTGTTTATGTAATGGGATTCCAAAATAATGTTGTATCATGGAGTATTGGAATATTTGTGTATTGGTCTAATGTGGTATTCAAAGTGATTGAGATATTTTTGGAAATAAGATGATATGCGCATAATGAAGGGAAAATGAGAAAATGAAATGTTTAACAGTATTCATGAGCTCATGATTGATATAAGGACTAAGTGATATCATGGTTTGATTATAAAGAATTTTGAGGATTTTGGTATGTGGAAAGTGTTAACGTTTAACTGCATTCATGTTTTCACTAAGGTATTCAAGAGAATACATGATTAAGGACTTTGAATGTTTAGAATGTGACCAACAAGACATATCGTATGATATATGGGGATCAACGATGGTATTAAATCTCTGGTAATCGTTTTCACTATATTATGAGAGTGGACTGCAGTATTATGGATAAGCCTAAAGATTAGAATGCATTATGTTGGACATAAGTTAGTATTGTTTAAGGATAGAAGATTTTCGATATTATTGATGGGATGTTATAGTAATATAGCTTTAGAAAAAGGACAACCTGCAGGACGGGCGACAGCCCATCGCTTCGGACAAGGCTGTGGGAATCGAACCCACAACTGAAGTGCGACTGGCCTTTATCACCTACCACTGGCCTACAGGAAGTCCCTGTTTAGTAAAAACTAGTTTTATTATATTAAGCTATATGACATATGATGTATAAGTCCATTTTAGGAACCATATATGATTAATCTCACTATAGATCGACTTATGTATATAATCTTTTTTGCTAACCTTTTTTTTGAGACAGATGGAATGACCCGTCATTCTATCACATGATCTGCTAACACTTCACGAATAACAAATTCAACTTCATTTATTTAAGAGATGAAGTGGAAATTGTTAAAGGCACGAACAACAGTGAGATTGTACCAAAATAAAGTAATTATTTATTCTAATTTAAATTCTTTAACTTTAGGGAAACGATCTTGAAAACCAAAAATGTTGTCCTAGTGATCTTATATCTGATGAATCAGATGGTACCTTAGATCGTCATAAATTTATGGCTTTGTGATTGCTGGCTTTTCCATAGCCATGTTCTCTACCACTCTCCATCAGAACATGATGGTTAGATTTCTCTTCCATATCCATATTTTCACCTATGTGGAAACCCAGTGATTAGTTTATTTGGGTAACCGTTACGTTTCATACTTTTGTTTTTAAATATTGGTTTTGGTATTCCTTTTTACGATGTGGGTTTCTATTAAAGAAACTTTTGAATAGTAAACCATTTATAACCCCGACGAATTTCGAGGGCGAAGTTCATTTTAAGGGGGGTAGAATGTAACACCCCAAGATTTTATGAAAAATATTCTTTTTAATTTCATTAATGTCTTGTGTTATACGCTACACCAAAAAGATCTTTCACAACACACATCTCTGACTTGGCTTGAATTACACGCAATCGCGACCTTCCACGATAGCGTGTGTTGTACGCAACACCAAGTTTCGCTAAACAATGATATGCTATTAAGATATTATTAAAACTAGCCGTTATGAATAGTAATAACCACTTTTTGAAATTTTGTAAATTTTATTTTTCAAAATGGACTTCATTTATGGATTAGGAGTATCGAATTTAGCCTAAGGTGAAATTTTGGTAATTTTCGGATAACTTTCATATTTTGATGAATAGTGGAAATTACTAAATTTTAATTAAAAACAACTTTTTCAAATGAAATAATTAATAGTTATAAATTATTAATTTGAGTGGTTTTAAAGTATATTTAGAATATATTTTTACAATTTAATACAATGTTGGACATTGGATGTAATTTCACATTTAAACAAGTTATAAACAAGTGTCAATCTTTTTATAGTTATTATCTCTTAAAAACACGCTATTTGTTGTGACAGCGGAAATTAATTATAAAATTCAACTTATATGTTGGGAATTTTGTAAAATAGAAATCATTTTTGAATTCGGAATATCAATTATAGCCTAGGGTGAAATTTTGGTACTTTTCTGAAAACTTTCAATTTTTGATGAATAGTGAAACCACTAAGTGGTAGGTTAAAAACTGAATTTTTCATAAAACTTAATTTTACCTCTTCTGTGAATGGAATTTCAAAAATCCGACAGACACGGTTAATATCAAGGACTAAAATGTGGTTCAATGAGATGAAAATAATTTATGGTGAATAGTAACTTTTTACTTTTTTTACCACAGTTAATAGTAAATTGGGTAACTAAGGGTAAATATGATATTATTATTACCCTAACACATGTCCTAATTCTATTGGACAACTGTAATTCGACCAAAACAAACTTAGGAATAAAATATGACCATTTAGGTCCACTTGGATTAGATTAGGACATTTATTATTAATTTATTTAAAGAAGGGTTAAAATAGTTAAAATCAAAGTTTAATAAGTAAATCATTTTTAATATGGGGTTATACATAATATAAATTAGACTATAAATATTCATTAGAAATCTAAAAAGATTTCCTACATGATGGTATTTTATTTATAATTTATAGACATTAAATAATTTAATTTATTTATGACACAATGATGATGCAGTAATTATCTTATTAATGAAATATTGACATAATTGATGTTATAAACACAAAAATAAATGTAATTTGAGACTTTTTATGAATTCCACTAAATTTATAGGTTACTATGATATATTAGTGTTGATTTAATCAACTTGGTTCGAACATATAATTCTCTTATGACTTTCACAAAAATCATATATCAAATAGTGTCAAAATTGACACAAAATAGTTTTTAAATAAACTATTATATTATTAATTGTTATTTTATTCCTAAAAATCTACGGTTCGGCCAAATGACTTAGATAAGGATATATATATTAATAATAAACAATTTGGGGTTCGTTTGGCATGTTATAGTAAGTGTATTAACCATATACTGTAAGAAAACAAAAAGACATGGTAAAAGTTAAATTATTTAACTTAGAGTTAAATCTAATTGATAAGGTTAAAATAATAACCTAAACTTGTCTAAATCCTATTGGTTGATAGGATTTCGACCCATCCCCACTTTAGCTTCGAAATAAGACCCTTTGAACCATTATAAACCGACTTTGACTTTAATATAAAATAATATTTTGAGATATTCCTAAGGTGCCCCTCTCCTCCCTTATAAAAGGACACATCCTCCCCCTCCTCCTCACACCAATTTGAGGACTCAAGCTCGGCCAACCCCTGACAAAATCTCTTCTCCACTTCCCTAGAAACATCCTAGAGGTTCTGGTCTTCCTCAAAGACCAATTTTAGTTCCCTAGGAGGAGGTCTCCAAAAGGCGCTTCAAAGAAGAGGTAATTACCGTTACCAATTCTTTCATCTTTATTTCTTCTTCCACTTCTTCTTATTAGGTTGTTTCATTATGAAGTAATAACATTAGTATCACTAATATACTGATATGTTATTATAAGTATGAAACAACCCTATTTCACCATCTATCCATCCTACGGAAAAAGAAATCACCGCCCGTGCGTACGTACGGAATACCGTCTCCACGCCGTGGTGTAATCTATTTTCCACCACCACCTTACATGTATGGGTATAATGGTGTAAAGAATAACTATACATAGTTATTAAAACATCATATTTATTCTGATATATTTTATAATCCACTCCAATTCAATTCAATATTTATGGAAATGATATCATCGCTCGTGCGTACGTACGGACTACCGTCTCCACGACGCGATGAGATTCATTCTCCATGTTAACCATTTAAGAATGATTATAAAAGAAATAATAATTAAATATATGACATTATAAAGCTACTGGATTTATGTATATATATATATGTATGTCATCAACTTACTTCCATTCAAGACAATAAGGAAAAGAAAACAGCGTTCATGCGTACGTACGGACTACCGTCTCCATGAACGATGTTTTTCATTTCATTTATCTATCTATTATATATATATATATACTGAATATATATGATATATAAATCATATTTTATATGCTGGAAGTAAGTAAATTATGATATAAGTAAAAATAATTTCAAGAACAACAAGTCAAAACACCTACGATAAATGAAACGATTTTACCCAAAACGCTTCTTTAACATGGAGATTACAAAAGAACGGGTAATATAATGTCATAAGTGAACCATATATGATATCATAACAATGAATATGATTCTATAATAAGTCAATGACATTATTTAAACCATTATACAGGACCTTCGGACACATACAAAGCAAATCGGACCTAAGGTAAGGGAAATATCACAATCTCATTTTTATCCGAGATTGTTTATTCGTAAGTATTTACTGGGGTGTATTTTATCATCCACATCCATGTTCCCTCAATATGTAATATTTTTTCCATCCACTTACAATAGTTTAAATCCAATTTTACCCTTCGGTGAGTTTTCAGTAAAGAATATGAAAGGAATATTTTGTCGTTTTTTTCGTACGAGGTACTTTTTGACTTTTCTGACAAAAATACGAAGAATGTTTTTTTTAACTTATACGGAATTAATGGATTCTTAAAACATTATTTCAAAGAATCTTCCTTTAAAAGTATTCAAGTTTATTTTTAATCAACTTCTTTTAGTTTATAATTTTATGACATGTTAAGAAAAGAAAAGTGTTTTTGAAGTAGAAATGATATTTTCCTCAAGAATGGAGTTCAAGTATTTTATCAAAATTATTTTCCATATAAGATAATAAAAGGGTTCTGTTTTTATCCCTATTATTACATTGGTTTGATTATGTTGTGATGGAAATATTTTTATGAATTCCTTTATCTTATATGAATTTTTTTATGATGTCATGTTGTTTAAGAATCCCATTTTTATTACATGGGTTACGCTATGATGTATGGTTTATGATTATGTGGGACACATAAGAAAGGATTCATTATAAGATGGGTGGGACCTATATCTCCCTCCAATGCATTGGGTAAAGATTTTATATCTCATGAGATAGACATGGCTGGAATGGTAGGTTATACCGGTTCAGTGAAACAGGACTGAAACGAGGGTTACTCGATTCAGAAAGGGACTTTGTCCACTAAGATAGTCTTGGCAATGAGTCTTGACTAACAAGAAATGATTCTCTATGATTATGTGTGAATGCCACAAAGTTTCATGTTTTAAGTTATGATTATTGTGATTACATTTCACTACTATGATTTATCCCATGTTATGAAATTATGCTCTCTTTTGCAGGTTAAGACTTCCAAAATGTTATGTTCTTTTGAATATGATGTGATTGATATTTCTGTTGTTTACCCTTACTGAGCATTTGAGCTCACCCTTTTATGTTTTCTTTTCCCCAGGATATAAATAAAGGTTTTAGGTAAGAAAAAAAAGGGAGATCATTATGGGAGATGTTGAAGATCTTTCACCACGATTAGAAGATTATATTCCGAGTTTCCAAAGACACTAAACTATTACGATCCTTGTGTGTGTATTTTTGTAATGTACTAAGTATTCCGCAAAAGTAATGTAAAGTACATGCACGTCAAGCTTCGGGTCACTACATGTGGGTAGTGTGAGAAAGGGCACAATGATAAGCCTCCTTTTCATCTCTATAAATCTCTCTTTGCCTTCATCACTCTAGGAAAACTTTAATCCCGTCAAAGTAATATTGGTAATAGGGGTTGACAATTGTGACAAATTTCTCAAAAATCGGTGATAATATCCAGATATCTTGAGGAATATATGGATATCCTTCACAGATATTGGGGTTGTACATCCCTCAGTTACATTTTTCTTATAGGGATCCATACATATCCCATTGCTTGTGATTATATGACCCGTGAATGAGACCTCATTCAACCAAAACTCACACTTTCTATACTTTTCATCGATCTTCATCTTTTTCAAGGCCTTTAGTACAGTTCTTAGATTCTCCTCATGCTTCTCCTTGGTTTTGGAGTATATTAGAATGTTTTCTACAAATACTGCCATAAAGTTTTTGAGTAAATCCATAATGATTCTATTCAAAATGTCCATAAAGATTGTTGAATCATTAGTGAGTCTAAAAGTCATTAATATGAATTCATAGTGACCTTATCTTGTATAAAAAGCTGTCTTGGGGATATCCTCCTTCTTCATCCTTACCTGGTAATATCCCAATCGCAGATCCACCTTAGAGAAGTATTTCTCTCAACATATCTGATTGAACAAGCCATCAATTCTAGGTAGTGGAAACTTATTCTTTATTGTGATTTTTTTGACCTCACGATAATAAATGAAAAGGTGAATTGAACCATACGTCTTCATGACGAAGAGGATTAGTGCAACCCATGGTGAAGCACTTATGCGTATAAAACCTCTATCTAGATTCTCCTATAGTTGTTTTTTTACCTCTTCAAGCTACACAACATCTATTCTATATGGAGTATTGGATTTTAGTAAATCCATGGGTATAAGATCAAACCAAAATTCAACATCCCTTATAGGATGAAGACAAAGAAATTCCTCGGTAAACACTTCAGTGAATTCCATCACAATAGGAATGTCTTCATGGATGGTTGATTCTATAGTCTCAATCATATGATCAAGAAACACATGATAATAGCGATGTAATATCCACGCTTGAGAAGATGGTGCTCAAGTAGATTCATCCTCCTCCTTGCACTTGTACAAAATAGAGGGTCGTTTCACCATATGGAGATTGATTTCCATCTCATGACACTTTATGTTGGCTCTATATAGGGAAAATTAGTCAATGCCATGAATTACATCAAATTCCACCATATGAAGCATGACTAGGTTCTCCAGGAATTTCAATCAACATATTGTAATAGGGGAGGAGTCATATTCATGGGATGCAATAATTTCCCCATTTTTCGTTCTCACTGACATCTCTATGTCCATGTTTTGTGCTGGGGTTTGGATTGTTCAACTAAACTTTCAGGATATTAAAGAATGTGTAGAACTAGAATAAAAAAGTATGTTATCAATTATTCAAAGAATAACTAGAGTACCTATCACCACTTCAATGTCGAGGTTCGATTCGGTAGTAGTGATGGAAAAAGCTCTCCCTTGCTACCTTGGAGGTTGTTGGTTACCTCTGAAAATCCATGGATTGGGGCACTGGTTTGGAAAGATCCCTGGTTCTTTGATGTTGAAACAATGCACAATGAATTGAGGGTATAACAGGGTGTTACTCTAACCTATCGCAATACCTGGTTTTTATTGTCGAAACATAATGTCCAGGTTCCCTTCTCTTCCACACCAAAAAAATTTACTCATCCCCTTCAGGCAATTTTCAGGGTGCTTCTTTCCACACCATTGGAAAGTGGTGTGATATAATTTCTAATCACCATTGGATTTATCCATAGGACCACCAGAATAGAATTCCAATTTCATATTCATGTCCCCATGATACCCCTGAGATTATCCTGTCTCCATTTCAACTTTGAGGGCATATCTAACAATTTCCTCATTTCTATCGAAGTCACGAATTTTCAGGGCTTTCTGTTGGCTAGGTTTTAGCCCACTAAAGAAACAGTCAACCTTGAATTTGAGGGTAACGAAAAATCCAGAGGTGTGTCATGCAAGACATGTGAAGTTTGACTCATACAAATTTATGGGTTATTAATCCTTTCTTCTTGGGGGAAAATAAGTCTATTTCCATCTTAAGTCGTAGGGTGCACAGAAAATATTAATCGAAAATCATTTTTCAGAAATCCTTTCATTCCAAAACCTTGATCTCTTCCTCAATCTCTGTATTCTTGATCAATGTCCACCATTGATCATCTCACCCTCAATTCGATAACAATACAAAATAAACTTATATTTTTCAAAACATTTATGTACGAAGAAGATATTTTCAACAGAGTTGATCATGTGTTCAGTGATTGAGGGATCAGATGATCCATTAAAAAATAGGAGGCTTTTTTCTCATGAATCTCTCATTTGAAACTTGTAATTTCTTAGGGAGGTTTGGGAGTTCCACTTGACCCATGTTAAAATTAAAAACTTGAGTTAACTGGGAGATTATTGTGAAAACATTTGTGGGTCCCGCTTCCATTGGTTTGGGCATCTCATTAGAACAGTCATCACATTGATCAGTGTATCAGTTATTAGCCCAAGTACTCCTATTACCGAATTTTGTCTAGAATAAAAGGAATTGTAGGGGTAACACATAAATGGGAGTCCAAATAAGAAATTTATAGCTTATAAATTACATTTATTCCATTAACTTATTAATGTATAGGCTTAACTGTGTGTTATCCAAGATATATTTCCCAACATATACTATTAGGAGCATTTTTTTATTCCATTAAAAATGGTTCATACTAATCTTATGAATTTTCCAAATCATATCCCACAAGAGTGTTGTAACCAAAAGTGAAACAAGTCCCATTTTCGTGCACGCGTTCCCAATCGAGTCTAGCTAAAAGTAGTGTTTTCGGGTTATACCGCTAGATAAATCTGTGCCAGAGCCCCTCTACTTGTTCATATCTATAGAGGGATGTATTTTCTAGATAAAACAGTTACTATATATTCATCAATATTTAGTGATGTTTTTATTATAATTATTATTATCCATATGGACTTCTTTAGGGTTTTCTAATCTTAATCTCAAAAATAACTAAACAGATCCTCTGATACCAACTATAACAACCCTGCTCTTTGTTACACATTTAAACATGATTTATTACGTACAATTTAATATAAGAACACTATGAGGATCACTATGTTTAGTGTCTTGGAAAAATTATGAACATTACATGACAACTTAAGACATAAAATACGATATCTTTATTGCAAACTTCTTTTACCTAACTACAACATTCCTTCGTACTTAACATTGCATGAGATAACCTAAGGACATCCATAAGAAAAGGGTGAACTATAAATCCCAGTAAGGGTTTAAACAAGGCATATCATTAAGAATACAATACATGTTAGTAAATATTCATATCAATGAGTATAAGAGAAACATGAACATAAAGTCATGATACAACATGATTATCATAACATGGAAATTTGGCAACAATATTTAACATGATATTGGCATGAACCAAGTCTCATTGCACATAGAGTATGAGTAAACCATAATTGAGCTTGAATTATAATGACTAAACCCTCATTTGACTTGATCTAACAAGATACTAATCTTTACTCAATGCATTGGAGTGCTATCAGGGAACCCCCCTTCTTAGTCATTTCATTTTAGGCATAAGTGTGCCACATAGATCATACAACATGGATTTATTAAACATCTTAATTTATTCCGCCAGTAGGAGATGTGGAATAAATAAATTTAATTCCTCAATAAAAATGTACATGTGAATAAAGGTGAATACCCTTTATAGATAAATGGGTATGGTATTCACTTACACGATGATTTTGAAATGGGAATGTTTTGTGTAACTTCGGTATCATAATGACGTCAAATAGAAATCGTAAAATGGGATTATGAGAGAGAAAGTTATATCACATCATTTATAATTGAAATGGATAGTATGGGGATCGTGTAATATAATATCCCAACATATGCAGTGGAATTTAGATGAATATTATAAAATAATTTCTAGAATGTAAATGAGGAGAGAGAAACCCCTTGTGGAATTTCGGCATGGTAATGGGTGTACATGGGATGAATTAATCTGATAGAAAGGCATCTCACATCATTTAAAAATAAGGAGGGATTTATAGGATAGGTGATAAATAATACCCCAATAATTTTAATTGAAATTAAAATTACATAACAATATAAGGATACATGGACACAAATAAAGAAGGAAAGTGTGGTTCCCTTACTTAGAAGTGTGACGCCAAAGGCTTGGGAGAGGCTTGAAAGAGGCTTCTTGGGATCTTGGGGAGACTTGGAAAGATTGTATAGAGACGTGGAAATGGGTTGGTTGGGTTCCAAATGGTTTGAGTGAAGAGGAATGGGAGATTGAGTGGGTTTATATAGGAAATGATAGAAAATTCTTTATTATTTAGGTTTTGGACACTACATATTAAACTAATCAATACCAGAAACCAAAAAATGGTTTTTTACCATGGTTTTTCCAATGTGGAGTGGAAAAAATTATTTTATTAGGCCAATTTCAGAATTTATTAAACTATTTGGTTTGCTTATGTAAAGGTGAGTCAAACTCTCAAATAAATAATTTTAAAATGTTAAAATGTTTTATAAGTCTTGGAGGGTTCACTAAGGCATTGTAAAATAAATAAAACAAATTAAAAATAACATTATTTTAATGGTAAAAAATATATTGGCAGAATAGACCTTTTATAGTATTTTATTACATCACTATTGGGTCATTATGATGTCATAAAACACATTATATATTTAATCGATATTTATTTTTTACCCAAAAATATGATTGTATCATAAAATTATGAAAAATTAACCACTGAATAATTTCAATGTCATTAATCCAAAAATAATATTTATTTTATGTAAATAATTTTATTAATATGTTAATTTTTTACTTTTAATATAAAACTGACATTTATAAAAAATTCACGGGTTTTGACAGTAACAACTTTCAAACCTTGATAAAAATTACTATTCTATTCATAAAAACTATAAGATAATATATATTTAATTAAAAGTAATTTAGTAATAATATTCTATTAAAATGTTTTTTAAATTAAAAATTCATTAATTCAACAAAATAGATTTCTTAATTAAATATTAACTAATGGTATTATTTCTGATTAAAAACCCATTAAAAAGTAACAATAATAAAATGAATGTATATTCTTTATAAAAAAAATAAATAACATAATCATAGTACTAGGGTCTTGTTACATAACCCCCTTATAACACCCGCATAAGACCATAGGGTAAGGTTTGTGATGGTGACCGACTCTTGGGGTGGCTCTGATAATATCTCTGGGGTGGTAATCTCTATTAAATTCCACATCTATTGTATGTGATTCCATTGAAGATTAACATTTTGAAGCATGACTTATGATTGGTCAATAGTGAAGCCCAGTGAGGCTACCTCCATTTAGAGATTTGAAAAATGGTCTTCGTATGGAGTAATTCAACTGGATGAGGCCATCTCATTGTTTTTCTGAGTAAATTGGATTTTTAAAGCCATATATTTATACTAATCATGCGGACACAATTCAATGGATATATTTTCAATGGTAACAGCTCTTAATAGAATTTTAAATTTCAAAAACATAAAACCAAGGTATTGAATATGTTTTATATAACCATATTGCATAATAATACATTTAATTAGATCTTTCCTAATTTTCATTAATAAAATATTTGGTCGTTACATC
This sequence comes from Viscum album, assembly GCA_963277665.1. Lineage (NCBI taxonomy): Eukaryota > Viridiplantae > Streptophyta > Magnoliopsida > Santalales > Viscaceae > Viscum > Viscum album. The sequence continues at coordinate 212,182,044 of OY728119.1, read as the reverse complement.
ACTGGTCTACCAACTGATGTGTTCTCACTACTTCTTCAGAAGATCCACTCACAGTTTATAGACATGTAGGTCCCTTAATTATCTCTAATTACTTTATCGTGCACTATATGGAGATGCTCTATTGGCATCCCACTTTTATCCACTGATGAATACCACTTTACAATAGATGTACTGGGAACTCCAAATCCTTCGCGCAACCCTTGCTATGTCTTGCACATAAGTTTTATCCATTGCTCGCAAAACATATTCTTACATGTAACATTAATATTATGTGAAACCACAATCTTACTTACAACTTCCTTAGCTTGCACGCATCTCCAATTCATTCAAACAACTCCCTTTTCATGAAATTCTTATGCAATATAGAGCTTGAATTCTCTCTAAGTTTTGAGTTATTTCAAATAAGGGGGGTCAGCTCATATATATAGGCATCACCGAACCCTATTCACAAAACCCTTATGTGTCACGAAATACCTTAACACATCATTAAAAAACCTAACATGTCACGAAAAACCCTCTTCGATCATGCAAAACAAAATTTGACATCACATTGTGCATGAAACCTTCTTTTGTGTAACCACATCTTTCGAACATATTTTTTTGATCCATTGCGCGCTTCATGTATTTTCCATTTTTCAACGTTCTAATCCCAAAACATGACTTTCACATTAGTTTTTAAATTACCTTCAATCTTGAACGCAACATCATTTTTCAAAAAACTTGTTTCTCTATTTTCTGAATTGAGGCACAAATTTTTTGAAAACATTAGAAAATGGTGCCCCTTGTATCTGTACTTTTTGTACCACCTCCAGATCATCCATTCCATTTTCATGATTCTTTTTCAACATACCTTGTAAACAATCTCACTAGAACATAACAGCTCATCATGGAAAATCTCTTTGTCAACAAACACAATCAACTAAAAAAAGGTTCAATATTTCCATGAGGGATTTTTTCTCAACAATATCCCGATTTGAGTTTATTGATAACTCTTCCACAAATCAATACCTCATAAAAAATTATTCCAAATTCTATCACCATTCTATTCATGAGATTCAGATAACGATAAAAAATTTACTAAAAACAAACTGTAAGACCACATGAAAAATTCTTAGTGTTATAAAAAGAGAAATATGAAACTTTCATCAATGAATCAAATCCTTCCTCACACCAATTATTAAGACCAATCATCTTATTTAATTAATAATCATTGTTTTCATGATATATATTCTTTGATCAATTACTTCTAGAATCATTATATTTAATACTCCCCCTATCAGATTCAGCTTCTCACCTATCTCACTACACCACCTATCAGCACCCCCCTATATCATTGAGAAATAAATTTTATGGATTTTATGATCCATAATTTCTCCCCCTTTTTCAACAAACCCAAAGGTAAATACTTTGTGGTATGAAAAAGAGTACATAACACATATCATCACAATAGGAAAAACACATCATACCTCATAAATATGAGGTTCCCACATCTACAATTTTTCATGTGTGGGGAGTTGACTATACTCCTAGATCCAGTAGATACCTCTCAAACAATTCTTTGGGTATGTAATTTATCAGAATGTATCCAACCTATAGTTCTATAGGAACATACTTCAACTTCACAATCCCTTGATCCACCTTCTTCTTGATAAAATGATTTTCAATTTCAAAATTCTTAGTATTTGGGTGATGGACTAGATTTTTTATATGATTTATAGCACTTGAATTATCCTAATAGATTCCAATAAGATACTTCACTTTAACTCCCATATCATTAATATGTTTCCTCATCAACAATAACTATGTGCATTCATGAGTGACCAAAATATACTCAACTTCTATGGTGCTCAATGAAATGTAATCTTGATTCTTGATTATCCAAAAAATACACAATCCACTAAGATAGAAAGAACCTCATGATGTTGATTTTCTATCATTCACTGATCTAGCCCAATCTTCATCTATATATCCCAATATATCTAGATGAGATTTTTCATTATACATAAAATCAAAATCCAACATTCCATTGATACACCGAAGTATTATTTTCACTGCAAGAATGTGGATTTCCTTGGAATTTCTTTGATATATCACTGCTTGGCATGTGGAAAAAACAATATCAGATCTTGTCACTATAAAGTATAGTAAACTTCCAATAATTTGCCTATATTCAGTGGTATTAACATCCTTTCCATCATCAGCTTTTGATAGTATTGTCTAGGTAGCAATCAGATACTTTGTCTCCTTATAATTATCCATTTCAAACCTTCTCATAACATCATTGGAATATGTTTATTGAGAAATGAATGTTCTATTCCTTCCATGTTTCACCTATAAACCAAAGAAAAATGTCAGTTAACTAATCATTCACATTCCAATCTCACTCTTCATGAAATCAAAAAACTGTTTGCACTGTGCTTTATCTGATCCACTGAAATTTATGTCATCAACATACACTAACACCATTACCCTTTTATTACTATCATTGTTCAAATATAGATTTTAATCATCTCCACCACAATAAAAATTGAGATTCTTCAAAAATTGTTCATTCCTTGAATACTATGATCATGCTACTAGATTTAAACCATATAACACCGTCTTCAGTTGAAAAAATATAGTCCCATCTTCATTAATGAGAAAACAATATGGCTGCTCAATATAAACTTATTCTTCCAGAAACCCATTAAAAAATGGGAACTTAACATCCAGCAAGAAAACTTTTAACCTTTAGTGCACCAAAATGGCCAAAAATAATCTGACTATATCCTACCTTAAAACATGTGCAAATGTCAAATCAAAACCGATACCCTCTATATGAGAGTAAACATTGTATACTAGTAGTTCTTTTTTTCTAATCACAATGACTTCTTCATTCATATTGTTGAGAAATACCCATTTAGCCCAGATTAAATTCTTATCTTTTTGCCTCAAAATAATATCCCATGTCTGATTCTTCTCAATTTGGTCCATCTCGTCATTCATTTCTTGAACCTAGTTTTCAACTCCAGCTACATCGAAAAAAAAATTAGGCTTTATCTGGGATATAAAATATGCCTACTATAATTTCTTCACTATTATTGTCTTAATAGGAATTTTCTGATCACGACTTATATTTTTTCTATCAATTTAATCTCGACTTGTTAGCATCTTTGTAGATAGAAAGTTGAAGTCTTCTTGTTCATTGTCAATATATTCTTATGAATCAGTATCTACCACTTCTTCTCCCCCTATGTTGCTCACCACCTCATCACTTTCATAAAGAAATTGTTCACTATGTTTTTTAATATTCACTTTATTTTCTACTACAGTGACATCATTTATCTCAACTACTTTTCCCAGCCTCATATTAAATCATTTATATGCTTCTCTTTTTCCTGATTAGCCAAGGAATATTCCCTCATCTACACATGACTCAAATTTTCTAGGTTTTTTGTAGAAAATATATCACTTACTTCCAAATATTCTAAGATATTTTAACATTGGATTATTTTTATACCACATCTCCTATGGAGACTTTCCTTACTTCACACACAATAGATCCCTGTTAGAAATGTTTACCGATGTGAAGACCGCTTCCTTTCAAAATTTCTCTAGTAGGTATTTTTCAATAATCATCATTTTGGAAATGTTGTTGATGATCCAATTTCTTCTCTCAACCAATACCTTTTTTTAGAGTTCTCACTAAAGAAACATTATGCCTTATCTTTGTTTCTTGAGATAGTATTCCACTTTACTTTTTGTGAATTCCATACAATTTTCTGTATGAAACATGAAAATTTTCTATCCATGCATCCTTTCAAATTCCCTCTGATACTATTTTTTGAAACTGAACACATTAGACTTATGGGAAATAAAAAATACCCATTCCGTTCTTCTATAATAATCAATGAACAGAATGTAATGTCTCTTTATGTAAATGGCTCTTAGTGACATTGTTCCACAAACATCAGCATGCACCAATTCCATCACACTTATTGTCTTCTATTCCTTTTACTTGTATATATTTATGATGATCTTACCTTGTTGACATGAATCAATGGCATGTTTATAATCACAATATTTATTAGGGAGGTCTCTAGATATATTACAATTTACCAGATCTTATAGGGATGGTTGGCATAGATGACCAAGTCAGTTATGCCACATCGTGTTTTCTTCTTCTCTGAAAAAAAAAGAAAATATCTTCTTCCCCACTTACAATGTATAGATTTCCCTTGGTTATTTTTCCATGTAGAACAACTATACCATCTCTTCCTTTGATAATTAAAATCTTATTAGTAAAACATGTAGAATTCCCTGAGTCACATATTTGACTAACACTAAGAAAGTTAAGACTGAGACCTTTTACAACTAAGACATCAGTACGTCTGATTTCTTTTTTCCCCAAACCTGGCCTTTTCTGAGCCAATTATCTCCAGGCCTTCATCATTTAAAAACGTGAAAACTCCATCTTTTTCATATTTTATGCCTATATATAGATCCTTGTTGCATGTCATATAGGGTTCTCAAACGCTGTCAAGGATCCATACACCAGAACGGTCTGATGCTTTAATTGACATTTCTACAATAAATTCATTCATAGATATCTTCTTCTTAATCGATTTTTTTGTTCATACTCAGTATTGATTAGAAATCAGGATCTTACATGGAGTATGATGGACTATTTTCATCCTGTAAAGCTGAAAATAGATTTTTCATTTTCATCTCACTTGTTGATGCGATGATTTGTGGCTTGCAACAATTTGGGTTCCCCATTACCACATTCCTCTGCATGGTTGGTGTATAATATCCATCCAAGTGCACAAATAATGTGCACCAAAAAATGTCCCTAGAAATATATTCTAGTGTATCAAGATTTCTATGGCTGCCACTACTGTTCTTGTTCCCTTCGGTATCCTTTTTCTATAGAACACACATTTCGTGAGTTTCCCATATTTCCATAGTAATAACACATGATTTAGGGTGCATTCTAGCATGTTACTTCTACACCAATGGATGCACCTTGGGTTCTTTTAATATTCTAATTCCTCTTCATGCCCAAATAAATCTTCAATTTTAAGTGGATTCTTGTTGATTGCCTTCAACTATGGTTGCTTTATGTTTTTGATCAATCCATATACCAGCCTTTTCATTTAAAATTGTCTGTTTCTTCTGTTTTGTTTGACCTCTATGCCCCACTTTTGACTTCCCATATTCTGAGTCATATTCTTTAACTGATGTCATAATGGGATTCGATATTTTTTCTTAATCCTCATCTTTTCTCCACATATAGATAACTTCCTCTCCATGTTCTTCAATACGTTTTATTTGATCCCATAAAGTGTTAATAAAACTATCGATTTCACTTCTCTATTCCCCAATTCTTAGCTTGTACTCAACATCCTTCTCTAAAATTTATGGCCTTGGAGACTTATGTTTTTCAATTCATTCACCAAATCATACTTATCTTTATTATAATATTTTATATTATTTTGGTTCCATGAATTTTTTTTTTGATTTCATAATTTTGTCTCTACAAACATCTATTTCCTCGAGAGTTTCTTCTAATTCACCATCCATATCAACTCTTCCTTCAAATTACTCCTCCAAAATGTCAGTTTGTTCCTTTTTCTAAGAATTATTTAAAACTCACACCATATCATTTTCTCCACGATCTTTACCATTATCTATCTCTTTAACCTCTTCAACCTCACATTCACATGTACTATCACATTCTTGTGAAGTAATATTATTTTTCTAAAAGAAATTTCTCTTGAACCATTTCTTTCCCTTCACACTGGATGAAGTCTTAATCATGGGAATTTGAACATCATCATCACGGTCTACTTGGAACATCTTGGTACATCTTACTGCAATATGACAAACTTTTTTAAACCTAAAGAAATAATGTTGAAGTTTTATTTGAATTTTTCTTTTCTTATTTAAGTATTTGAGGAAAATAATGACATCACCTCATCTATCTCTTATTCTTATAGAGAATATTAAATTTTGAGATTCTTCCTGGCCTTGAAACTATTTATATTTTACCTTTTCCACAACATCGTTATCATCATTTCTCATTTCATATACTACATGTGTACAATTCAACTTCTAAAGTCTCAACTCTTTTGGATCTTTGTCTTAAAATACAAAAATCATACAAATTGATCCAAGGTGGATGTTTTCTCAAGATATGATTCACTGTCTTTGTAACAGCCCGAGATTTTATGAAAAATATTCTTTTTTTTATTTCACTAATGTCTTGTGTTGTACGCTACACCAAAAGGCGCTTGCACAACACGCATCCTTGACTTTCCTTGCATTACACGCAATCGCGACCTTCCTCGATAGCGTGTGTAATACGCAATACCGAGTTTCACTAAACAACGATATGCTATTAAAATATTATTAAAACTAGCCGTTATGAATAGTAATAACCACTTTTTAAAACTCTGTAAATCTTATTTTTCAAAATGAACTTCATTTTTTGATTAGGAGTATCGAATTTAGCCTAAGGTGAAATTTTGGTACTTTTCGGATAACTTTCATATTCTGATGAATAGTGAAAATTACTAAATTTTAATTAAAAACAACTTTTTCAATCGAAATAATTAATAGTGATAAATTATTAATTTTAGTAGTTTTAAAGTATATTTAGAATATATTTTTACAATTTAATACAATGTTGGTCATTGGATGTAATTTCACATTTAAACTAGACATAAACAAATGTCAATCTTTTGATAGATATTGTTTCTTAAAAACACGCTATTTGTTTTAACAGCGGGATTTAATTATAAAATTAATTAATGAAACTTTTATGTTATGAATTTGGTAAAATAGACTTCATTTTTGAATTCGGAATATGAAATATAGCTTGGGATGAAATTTTGGCATTGTTCTGAAAAACATCAATTTTTGATGAATAGTGAAACTACTAAGTGGTAGGTTAAAAACTGAATTTTGCATAAAACATAATTTTACCGCTTCTGTGAATGGAATTTCGAAAATCCGAGAGACACGGTTAATATCAAGGACTAAAATGTGGTTCAATGAGATGAAAATAATTTTTTGGTGAATAGTAGCTATTTACTTTTTTTTACCGCGGTTAATAGTAAATAGGGTAACTAAGAGTGAATATGATATCACTATTACCCTAACACATGTCCTAATTCTATTGGACAAGTGTAATTCGACAAAAAACAAACTTAGGAATAAAATATGACCATTTAGGCCCACTTGGATTAGATTAGGACATTTATTATTAATTTATTTAAAGAAGGGTTAAAATAGTTAAAATCAAAGTTTAATAAGTAAATCATTTTTAATATGGGGTTATACATAAGATAAATTCGATTGTAAATATTCATTAGAAATCTAAGAAGATTTCCTACATGATGGTATTTTATTTATAATTTTTAGACATAAAATAATTTAATTTATTTATGACACAACGATGATGCAGTAATTATCTTATTAATGAAATATTGACATAATTGATGTTATAAACACCAAAATAAATGTAATTTGAAATTTTTTATGAATTCAACTAATTTTCTAGGTTACTATGATATATTAGTGTTGATTTCATCAACTTGGTTCGAACATATAATTCTGTTATGACTTTCACAAAAATCATATATCAAATAGTGTCAAAATTGACACAAAATAGTTTTTAAATCAAATATTATATTATTAATTGTTATTTTATTCCTAAAAATCTAAGGTTCGGCCAAATGACTTAGATAAGGATATATGTATTAATAATATACAATTTGGGGTTCGTTTGGCATGTTATAGTAAGTGTATTTACCATATAGTGAAAGAAAACAAAAAGACACGGTAAAAGTTAAATTATTTAACTTAGAGTTAAATCTAATTGATAAGGTTAAAATAATACCCTAAACTTGTCTAAATTCTATTGGTTGATAGGATTTCGACCCATCCCCACTTTAGCTTCTAAATAAGACCCTTTGGAACCATTATAAACCGATTTTGACATTAATATAAAATAATATTTTGAGGTATTCCTAAGGTGCCCCTCTCCTCCCTTATAAAAGGACACCTCCTCCCCCTCCTCCTCACACCAATTTGAGCACTCAAGCTCGGCCAACCCCTGCCAAAATCTCTTCTCCACTTCCCTAGAAACATCCTAGAGGTTCTGGTCTTCCTCAAAGACCAATTCTAGTGCCCTAAGAAGAGGTCTCAAAGAGGCACTTCAAAGAAGAGGTAATTACCGTTACCAATTCTTTCATCTTTATTTCTTCTTCCACTTCTTCTTCTTAGGTTGTTTCATTATGAAGTAATAACATCAGTATCACTCATATACTGATATGTTATTATAAGTATGAAACAACCCTATTTCACCATATATCCATCCTACGGAAAAAGAAATCACCGCGCGTGCGTACGTACGGAATACCATCTCCACGCCGTGGTGTAATCTATTTTCCACCACCACCTTACATGGATGGGTATAATGGTGTAAAGAATAACTATACATAGTTATTACAACATCATATTGATTCTGATATATTGTATAATACACTCCAATTCAATTCAATATTTATTGAAATGATATCATCGCTCGTGCGTACGTACGGACTACCGTCTCCACGACGCGATGAGATTCATTCTCCATGTTAACCATTTAAAGAATGATTATAAAGTATATATAAGAAATAATAATGAAATATATGACATTATAAAGCTACTGGATTTATGTATATATATATATATGTATGTCATCTACTTACTTCCATTTCAATACAATAAGGAAAGTAAAACAGCGTTCATGCGTACGTACGGACTACCGTCTCCATGAACGGTGTTTTTCATCTATCTATTATATATATATATATACTGAATATATATGATATATAAATCATATTTTATATTCTGGAAGTAAGTAAATCATGATATAAGTAATAATGATGTCAAGAACAACAAGTCAAAACACCTACGATAAATGAAACGATTTTACCCAAAACGCTTCTTTAACATGGAATTTACAAAAGAACGGGTAATATAATGTCATAAGTGAACCATATATGATATCATAACAATGAATATGATTCTATAATAAGTCAATGACATTATTTAAATCATTATACAGGAGGTTCGGACACATATGAAGCAAATTGGACCTAAGGTAAGGGAAATATCACAATCTCATTTTTATCCGAGATTGTTTATTCGTAAGTATTTACTGGGGTGTATTTTATCATCCACATCCATGTTCTCTCAATATTTAATATTATTTCCATCCACCTACAATTTTTTAAATCCAATTTTACCCTTCTATGAGTTTTTAGTAAAGGATATGAAATGAATCTTTTTTCGTTTTTCGTACGAGGTACTTTTTGACTTTTCCGACAAAAGTACGAAGAATGTTTTTTTTAACTTATACGGCACGAACGGATTTATACTGTTTTATAAAGCCTTATTTTCATGAAGATTACTATAAAATATTTCATGACTATTTTCAATAAAATCTCTTTCTTTTAAAATTGCATGATGTTTTGTGAAAAGAAATTGATTTTGAAGAAGAAAGGATATTTTCCTCAAGAATTCAATTCAAGTGTTTTATCAAAATTTTTTTTCCATATAAGACAATAAAGGGTTCTGTTTCTATCCATATTTTTACATTGATTTGACTATGTTGTGATGGAATTATGTTTATGAATTCCTTTATCTTATATGAATGGTTTTATGATGTCATGTTGTTTAAGAATCCCATTTTTATTACATGGGTTATGCAATGATGTATGATTTATGATTTTGTGGCACACATAAGAAAGGATTCATTAAGAGATGGGTGGGACCTATATCTCCCTCCAATGCATTGGGTAAAGATTTTATATCTCATGAGATAGACATGGCTGGAATGGTAGGTTATACCGGTTCAGTGAAACAGGACTGAAACGAGGATTACTCGATTCAGAAAGGGACTTTGTCCACTAAGATAGTCTTGGCAATGAGTCCTGACTAACAAGAAATGATTCTCTATGATTATGTGTGTATTCCACAATAAGTAATGTTTTAAGTTATGATTTCATTTCACTACTATGATTTATCCCATGTTATGAAATTATACTCTCTTTTGCAGGTTAAGATTTCCAAAAAATGTTATGTTCTTATGAAAATTATGTGATTGATATTTCTTTTGTTTACCCTTACTGAGCATTTGAGCTCACCCTTTTATGTTTTCTTTTCCCCAGGATATAAAGAAAGGTTTTAGGTATAAAAAAAGGAAGATCTTTATGGGAGATGTTGAAGATCTTTCCCCACGATTAGAAGATTTTATTCCGAGTTTCCAAAGACACTAAACTATTACGATCCTTGTGTGTGTGTTTTTGTTATGTACTAAGTATTCCGCAAAAGTAATGTAATGTCCATGTACGTCAAGATACGGGTCTCTACAGTTGGTATCAGAGGCAAAGGAGGTAGGAATGTATCCGATCCTTGGGAACTCTCACATGTGAGCGTTGGACGAAGCATGGCTCTCCGCCCAAGGGCTTCATGAGGAAATGGCTGCCACTGGGGATGGTGGTGTGTCCCACCCAGGGGGTGTAGCCGCCCATGGAGTGCCCTGATAGGTATCAATTATAGTCCACTGGAAGTAATTCCAGACCGCTACAGTTGGTATCAGAGGAAAGGTTTAGTCAACCTTTGGAAACTAGGATGCGAAAACGTTAGTAAGATCCCTAGAGATATTTCAAAGGTATGTCTAGGGATGTCCCTAAGGATAAGTATACGTATAGGATATAGTTCTAGAACTATGGTAACGATATTAGATCAAACCAAAGATGATAGATATTTAAGTTACTCCCCCATTATTACGATTTTTTCATCTAACACTATTCTGTTTGGGTTTTAGAAAATGGCTGGAAACAAGATGATTCACAATAATGGACGATATGATGGACAATGGAATGATATTCTTCTTGAGCAACCAAATGAAATGGGATTTGGATGTCCAAAAATCATTATTATGCCGAATCAGCAATCTCACAACATGATCAATAAAGTAAAATTTGGTAAGTTTCCTGACTCGACTAATAAGAGAAAGATGGAGTTCCATGATGATCATAGAGGAAAGAAAGTTCAATTTCCCCTATGTAATTCATGTGGGAAGAGGCATCAAGGAGAATGTTTCAAAGGAACTGGAAGATGCTTTGGGTGTGGAAAAGAAGGACACAAAGCAAGTAAATGCAAAGGAAAAGGTTCAGTTAACAACATGGATGAGGATAATGGTATTGCTACGACATCAACAATGGTTAAATGTTTTAAATGTGGAATGTATGGGCATTATGCAAACAAATGCCCTAAGGGAAAGACTCATGAAGAGAATCAGTATGGTCATATGGGTAGTATTTATGTGGATGATGATTAAGAGACTACAAATGATATGTGAGATGAAAGAATTGTTGAAGCTTCGGTCAATGGTTTAAGAATGTTGTGGAATGATTACATGTTTATCATGTGTAATGTTGTATAAGTAATCTCATGGTACTATGGAATAAAGAGACATCTAAGGATTGTTACACTATTGTCTTTCCTTGAGTTTTGAAAGTGTATGATGAATGGTACCAGTAACCATGAAAGGTTATTCAAATACTTTTGTAAAGTAGATGATATACGCATAATGAAAGGATAAGAAGATAATGAAATGTTTGATTGTATTCATGAGCTCATGATTGATATAAGGACTAAGTGATATCATGGTTTGAGTATATAGAATTTTGAGGATTTTGGTATGTGGAAAGTGTTAACTTTTAACTGCACTCATGTTTTCACTAAGGTATTCAAGAGAATACACGATTAAGGACTTTGAATGTTTGGAATGTGACCAACAAGACATATCTTATGATATGTGGGGATCAACGACAGTATTAAATCTCTGGTAATCGATGTCACTATATTATGAGAGTGGACTGCAGTATTATGTATAAGCCTAAAGAGTAGACTGGATTATGTTGGACATAAGTTAGTATTGTTTAAGGATAGAAGATTTTCGATATTATTGATGGGATGTTATAGTAACGTAGTTTTAGAAAAAGGGACAACCTGCAGGACGGGCGACAGCCCATCGCTTCGGACAAGGCTGTAGGAATCGAACCCACAACCAAAGTGCGACTGGCCTTTATCACCTACCACTGGCCTACAGGAAGTCCCTGTTTAGTAGAAACTAGTTTTATTATATTAAGCAGTATGATATATGAAGTATAAGTCCATTTTAGGAACCATATATGATTAATCTCACTATAGATCGACATATGTATATAAGTTTTGCTAACCTTTTGTTTGAGACAGATGGAATGACCCGTCATTCTATCACATGATCTGCTAACACTTCACGAATAACAAATTCAACTTCATTTATTTAAGAGATGAAGTGGAAATTGTTCAAGGCACGAACAACAGTGAGATTGTACCAAAATAAAGTAAGTATTTATTCTAATTCAAATTTTCAACTTTAGGGGAAATGATCTTGAAAACCAAAAATGTTGTCCTAGTGATCTTATACCTGATGAATCAGATGGTACCTTATATCATCACAAATATATGGATTTGTGATTACTGGCTTTTCCATAGCCATGTTCTCTACCACTCTCCATCAGAACATGATGGTTAGATTTCTCTTCCATATCCATATTTTCACCTATGTGGAAACCCAATGATTAGTTTATTTGGGTAACCGTTACGTTTCATACTTTTGTTTTTAAAGATTGGTTTTGACATTCCTTTTTACGATGTGGGTTTCTATTAAAGAAACTTTCGAATAGTAAACCATTTATAACCCCGACGAATTTCGAGGGCGAAATTCATTTTAAGGGGGGTAGAATGTAACAGCCCGAGATTTTATGAAAAATATTCTTTTTTTTATTTCACTAATGTCTTGTGTTGTACGCTACACCAAAAGGAGCTTGCACAACACGCATCCTTGACTTGCCTTGCATTACACACAATCGCGACCTTCCTCGATACCGTGTGTAATACGCAATACCGAGTTTCACTAAACACCGATATGCTATTAAAATATTATTAAAACTAGCCGTTATGAATAGTAATAACCACTTTTTAAAACTCTGTAAATCTTATGTTTCAAAATGAAATTCATTTTTTGATTAGGAGTATCGAATTTTGCCTAAGGTGAAATTTTGGTACTTTTCGGATAACTTTCATATTCTGATGAATAGTGAAAATTACTAAATTTTAATTAAAAACAACTTTTTCAATCGAAATAATTAATAGTGATAAATTATTAATTTTAGTAGTTTTAAAGTATATTTAGAATATATTTTTACAATTTAATACAATGTTGGTCATTGGATGTAATTTCACATTTAAACTAGACATAAACAAATGTCAATCTTTTGATAGATATTGTTTCTTAAAAACACGCTATTTGTTTTAACAGCGGGATTTAATTATAAAATTAATTAATGCAACTTTTATGTTATGAATTTGGTAAAATAGACTTCATTTTTGAATTCGGAATATGAAATATAGCTTGGGATGAAATTTTGGCATTGTTCTGAAAAACATCAATTTTTGATGAATAGTGAAACTACTAAGTGGTAGGTTAAAAACTGAATTTTGCATAAAACATAATTTTACCACTTCTGTGAATGGAATTTCGAAAATCCGAGAGACACGGTTAATATCAAGGACTAAAATGTGGTTCAATGAGATGAAAATAATTTTTTGGTGAATAGTAACTATTTACTTTTTTTTACCGCGGTTAATAGTAAATAGGGTAACTAAGGGTGAATATGATATCACTATTACCCTAACACATGTCCTAATTCTATTGGACAAGTGTAATTCGACCAAAAACAAACTTAGAAATAACATATGACCATTTAGGCCCACTTGGATTAGATTAGGACATTTATTATTAATTTATTTAAAGAAGGGTTAAAATAGTTAAAATAAAAGTTTAATAAGTAAATCATTTTTAATATGGGGTTATACATAAGATAAATTCGATTGTAAATATTCATTAGAAATCTAAGAAGATTTCCTACATGATGGTATTTTATTTATAATTTTTAGACATAAAATAATTTAATTTATTTATGACACAACGATGATGCAGTAATTATCTTATTAATGAAATATTGACATAATTGATGTTATAAACACCAAAATAAATGTAATTTGAAATTTTTTATGAATTCCACTAATTTTCTAGGTTACTATGATATATCAGTGTTGATTTCATCAACTTGGTTAGAACATATAATTCTGTTATGACTTTCACAAAAATCATATATCAAATAGTGTCAAAATTGACACAAAATAGTTTTTAAATCAAATATTATATTATTAATTGTTATTTTATTCCTAAAAATCTATGGTTCGGCCAAATGACTTAGATAAGGATATATGTATTAATAATATACAATTTGGGGTTCGTTTGGCATGTTATAGTAAGTGTATTTACCATATAGTGAAAGAAAACAAAAAGACACGGTAAAAGTTAAATTATTTAACTTAGAGTTAAATCTAATTGATAAGGTTAAAATAATACCCTAAACTTGTCTAAATTCTATTGGTTGATAGGATTTCGACCCATCCCCACTTTAGCTTCGAAATAAGACCCTTTGGAACCATTATAAACCGATTTTGACTTTAATATAAAATAATATTTTGAGGTATTCCTAAGGTGCCCCTCTCCTCCCTTATAAAAGGACACCTCCTCCCCCTCCTCCTCACACCAATTTGAGCACTCAAGCTCGGCCAACCCCTGCCAAAATCTCTTCTCCACTTCCCTAGCAACATCCTAGAGGTTCTGGTCTTCCTCAAAGACCAATTCTAGTGCCCTAAGAAGAGGTCTCAAAGAGGCACTTCAAAGAAGAGGTAATTACCGTTACCAATTCTTTCATCTTTATTTCTTCTTCCACTTCTTCTTCTTAGGTTGTTTCATTATGAAGTAATAACATCAGTATCACTCATATACGGATATGTTATTATAAGTATGAAACAACCCTATTTCACCATATATCCATCCTACGGAAAAAGAAATCACCGCGCGTGCGTACGTACGGAATACCGTCTCCACGCCGTGGTGTAATCTATTTTCCACCACCACCTTACATGGATGGGTATAATGGTGTAAAGAATAACTATACATAGTTATTACAACATCATATTGATTCTGATATATTGTATAATACACTCCAATTCAATTCAATATTTATAGAAATGATATCATCGCTCGTGCGTACGTACGGACTACCTTCTCCACGACGCGATGAGATTCATTCTCCATGTTAACCATTTAAAGAATGATTATAAAGTATATATAAGAAATAATAATGAAATATATGACATTATAAAGCTACTGGATTTATGTATATATATATATGTATGTCATCTACTTACTTCCATTTCAATATAATAAGGAAAGTAAAACAGCGTTCATGCGTACGTACGGACTACCGTCTCCATGAACGGTGTTTTTCATCTATCTATTATATATATATATATATACTGAATATATATGATATATAAATCATATTTTATATTCTGGAAGTAAGTAAATCATGATATAAGTAATAATGATGTCAAG
This sequence comes from Viscum album, assembly GCA_963277665.1. Classification (NCBI taxonomy): domain Eukaryota; kingdom Viridiplantae; phylum Streptophyta; class Magnoliopsida; order Santalales; family Viscaceae; genus Viscum; species Viscum album. Next base: position 212,166,482 of record OY728119.1, on the reverse strand, counting down.
AACAACAAGTCAAAACACCTACGATAAATGAAACGATTTTACCCAAAACGCTTCTTTAACATGGAATTTACAAAAGAACGGGTAATATAATGTCATAAGTGAACCATATATGATATCATAACAATGAATATGATTCTATAATAAGTCAATGACATTATTTTAATCATTATACAGGAGGTTCGGACACATACAAAGCAAATTGGACCTAAGGTAAGGGAAATATCACAATCTCATTTTTATCCGAGATTGTTTATTCGTAAGTATTTACTGGGGTGTATTTTATCATCCACATCCATGTTCTCTCAATATGTAATATTATTTCCATCCACCTACAATTGTTTAAATCCAATTTTACCCTTCTATGAGTTTTTAGTAAAGGATATGAAATGAATCTTTTTTCGTTTTTCGTACGAGGTACTTTTTGACTTTTCCGACAAAAGTACGAAGAATGTTTTTTTTAACTTATACGGCACGAACGGATTTATACTGTTTTATAAAGCCTTATTTTCATGAAGATTACTCTAAAAGATTTCATGACTATTTTCAATAAAATCTCTTTCTTTTAAAATTGCATGATGTTTTGTGAAAAGAAATTGATTTTGAAGAAGAAAGGATATTTTCTTCAAGAATTCAATTCAAGTGTTTTATCAAAAAAAAATTTCCATATAAGACAATAAAGGGTTCTGTTTCTATCCATATTTTTACATTGATTTGACTATGTTGTGATGGAATTATGTTTATGAATTCCTTTATCTTATATGAATGGTTTTATGATGTCATGTTGTTTAAGAATCCCATTTTTATTACATGGGTTATGCAATGATGTATGATTTATGATTTTGTGGCACACATAAGAAAGGATTCATTAAGAGATGGGTGGGACCTATATCTCCCTCCAATTCATTGGGTAATGATTTTATATCTCATGAGATAGACATGGCTGGAATGGTAGGTTATACCGGTTCAGTGAAACAGGACTGAAACGAGGATTACTCGATTCAGAAAGGGACTTTGTCCACTAAGATAGTCTTGGCAATGAGTCTTGACTAACAAGAAATGATTCTCTATGATTATGTGTGTATGCCACAATAAGTAATGTTTTAAGTTATGATTTCATTTCACTACTATGATTTATCCCATGTTATGAAATTATGCTCTCTTTTGCAGGTTAAGATTTCCAAAAAATGTTATGTTCTTATGAAAATTATGTGATTGATATTTCTTTTGTTTACCCTTACTGAGCATTTGAGCTCACCCTTTTATGTTTTCTTTTACCCAGGATATAAAGAAAGGTTTTAGGTAAAAAAAAGGAAGATCTTTATGGGAGATGTTGAAGATCATTCCCCACGATTAGAAGATTTTATTCCGAGTTTCCAAAGACACTAAACTATTACGATCCTTGTGTGTGTGTTTTTGTTATGTACTAAGTATTCCGCAAAAGTAATGTAATGTCCATGTACGTCAAGATACGGGTCTCTACAGTCTTTATATCATAAACAACTTCTAAAATAACTCACATGTATTACACTATAACATTTACCCTAACAAAGAATGCATCAATAAACTCATTCAGGTTCATTCTCAGATCTTCATACTTCTTCCACAGAAACCGCAACATTGAATCTCTAACTTTTAAATATCCTTAATATATATTCATTATCTTTTCCCACATAGCATGTGATGTTTATCATGACATCACCTTCATATATATAGTATTATATATGGCTCTCCGTAAGCATTTATTTCCTTGGATTCAACATCCAATTTCCTTCTTTCAGCTTCTAATAAAGCACCACTATTGATAGAATCTTAAATACCATGAATCACTTCTATAAAAAAATCCATTCCCAAAGATCAGAAGTAGTGTTGCATCTGATTCATCCATAACTGAAAATTATTCCCATTGAATATCGTAATACCTTTTCGATTGATAAACTCCATTAAGATAGAAACATAGATATTAACCTCTCACTCTGATACCAATTTTTATACCCAGTATGTCAAATATCATGGCGGGGATCTGGGTTTGATAGATTAAAAAACTACACATTTTTTATTTTGTTTTTTTGTTAATAAAATCTTTAATCTCTCTCCTTCCCATTTTCAAGTATGAAAAGATCGTAATTCATGCACTGGAGCCCATAATTTTACTTGGTTCACCCTTACAGGGCTTCGTACAAGGAGCACACACCGATGATGTGTTGATGTACCAAATTAACTATAAGAGCACTGTTTTTTACAATGATCAAAGCAGACTGACTATCCCTCCTGGTTTACAACCAATCACAGTGTGAAAACTCACTGCTCTCTCAACTAAAGTGTGATCACTACTTCTTCAAAAAATCCACCCACTATTTTTAGACATGTATGTACATTTATTATCTCTAATGAATGCATCATTAATAATATTTAGATGCTCTATTGACATACCACTTTCATTCACTTATGAATAACACTTTACCATAGATGCAATGGGATAGTCCAAATATTTCGTGTAACCCTTATAGGGACTTGCACCCACGTTATATGAATTGCCTACAAAACCTCCTGTTACACGCAACATCAATCTTACACAAATCTCCAATCTTACAAAAAACCTCCTTAGCTTGGATGAAACTATAATTATATCATACAGCTCCCTTGACAAAAAATTCATACATGATTCGAAGATCATATTCTCTCTATGTGTTGAGCTCCTTCAATTGAGGTGGTTCACCTCATATTTATAGGCATCACTGTACCTTGCACGCAAAACCTTGACACATTCTAGAAAACCAAGACACATCATGCAAAACCATGATGCATTACAAAAAACCCTCTTCAAGCATGAAATATAGAATTTTATGTCACATTGGGAATAAAAAATTCTTTCGCGTAACCTCATCCTTTGCCAATGTTTTGCGATCTTTCATGTTCTTCAATAATTTTCCATTTTTTGATGTTCTGGTCTCAAAAAAATCCTTGCACAGAAGTTTCCATATCAGCTTCAATCTAGTGCACAACTTCCTTTTCCAAAAACAAGTTTCTCTATTTTCTGATTTTGAGGCCCAAAAATTTAGAATACACAGAAAAAGGAATCCACCTTATATCTATTATTTTTTTACTGCCTCCAGATCATACATTCATTTTTCAAGGTTCTTAGTCATCACACATTGTCAATAATCTCTCTAGAACTTCACATCTCATCATGGAATCCTTCTTTGTCAGCAAACATAATCAACCCAAAAACGATTCAATGTTTCCTTGGGGGATTTTTTCTCAACATTGTTCAAGCTTCTTCAGATACTGAATCTCTATCATCACTCTCCCTAGGTCATTTTCCGAAAAATAAAAAATTTCTAAAGACAAGATATGTGATCACTTGAGATTCATCTCCCTTGAAAATCATTGTTTGTTTTTAATTTTCCCAAATGCCTTCCATGCCTACAAACACCCATGCATTCCACCATGAAAATGACCACAGTGTTCCCACACAAATCGATCACTATGCCCAATATAACCCACCTATTAAATATCTATAACACTAATACAATACCTACCCATCTCCATACCACATCCCATGTATGGGAAGTTCTTACCTTCTGTGTAACGTAGTTTTTCATCGCCTTTAAAAAAACTATTTACCAAGCCACCTTATACCATTTAGTGTTATTTTTGAATTCAAATGTTATTTATTTTATAAAATTGTTATTTTATGTAAATGTTGGAACATTATCAATGGGATACCAACTTTTTTTGGGCTATGTTTTTCCCTAATTTTACTGATGAGTGTGCTAGAATTGTGAGCATAATGATCTTGTTATTCTCAATCTACCTTAATAATTCTCTAACCAATATTTATTCCCCTGGTCCATTGCTCATTAACCCTCTCCCTCATCTTCTCAGTCATTTCACTTATTCATAATTATTTCTAACTCTAATACCATGTAGCTTCTAGTTACACATCGCAAAATCCCTAACCACTTATCATGTATGGTGGTGATTGGAAATGATATGTAGGTAGAGTTTCTGCAATGCACAGATGGAAATCAGCTCAAATTTCCAATTATCCCATTTTCTCTCATGTATTAAAATAAAATAATTCTACCTAATTTTCTTCCATTAACATGAATACAAACCTGAATTAATTTAACATATCAGGATTTGTTTGTGAATTTTATAGGAATTTTGAAATGATTTTAATTTAGTTTGTATGATTTTCTCTGATTTTTTATATTTAAAACATTTTATGAGGATTATTTCACAATACATTTGATACTTGTACACATACTATTAATTTATATTCTTTGTTTTTATTTTATTTTGTTCCTAATAATATTATCTTATTATATCATTGATAGGTTTTTATATTTTTTAAATATTGTTTAATATTTTTTAACATTATTATTATATTTTCTTATGGATAAAAATTTATTTTATTTTACACATGTTATTTGTCTTTAACACAAGGGTTATGTGCATGGATTATGGATACAGGATGAACTATCATGAATAAATGAACTTGACATCATTATATAACCAAAACAAGAGTGGCACCAATTTCTCACATGTTATCTGAATTTTTTTATTAAATCAAAACCCAACACATATTACATTACCACCAATATAGTACCACTTTTAAACATAAGATACCTCATTTATCTAATGCGAATGTAGCTAAAAAATTAATCCACCACAATGATTATTGTGATGCTCATCCCCTCCACTATTTTTGAACTCGAAACTACACTAATAAATGCGGATTATTTAACATAGGTTTATCTTCTTGATATTGTTATTTATTCTCTAAAAATTAATTTTAATTGAATTCATTTAATGGTTCTTGATTTAGGCTCAAATTATTTTGTAGTTCATGAAAATGACAGTTGATTTATATAGTTCTTTACCAAGCTAAAGAATATTTTTCCCCTGTTTGTAAATGAAGGAATTAAATCTAGACTATATATATATATATGGACATATTATTGCACATCATCACACATTGATGTGTGAATATGTGAAATGGGATGGGTGGTATCTATATCTATAAATCCATACCTAACTAAGGAAAAAGTGTGGTTCAAGAACTCAAATTCTATACCTTGAACATGGTTTAAATTTTTTTCTTAAAAATGGGATTCTTAAAATGGTATTTTAAAATTTTGTTTTTTATTTAAAATTAAAATACCATGATATTTTTGTTTTACTTTTATTATTTGTTTTTATAAAAGGTGATTCAATTATTTAAATCCATGTAATGATGATAGTTATGGGTTCTTATATCTCTTGGGTGGCAAAATTTTTTTTACTTTGATTTATGAAATGTAATGTTTTATCATGGAATGTGGTGTTTAAGGAATTAAATTTATTGGTATGGGTTTTTAAAATACCCCTTTGATAAAATGAGAACTTTCTGAAAGATTAAAGGAACATGAGAACCAAATCTCAAGCGTTCGAGTTTATTTGATTTAAATTTAAGAGTTTCTTTAAACAATGGTCTCAAAAGTACATATGATTGGTCCCTATCAATGATTTCATCATCTGAAAAATGGCCAAAATCAACTCATAAGTATCCTTTCTTTTTTCCCTATCTTTTCGGTGTTGTTGCGATGTGTGATGTTTTTTTCCAGCAAACAACTTGGGTGTACTCCAGAAGAGGATCAGATAATGAAGTCTTCACCAATGCTGGCATTTTGGACTTGGATTCTTGATGGGGTATGGATTCGCAATCGGTTATAAGCTCATGCAATGTTTCACGTGACTGCTTGCTGAATGGTCATACTTGGTGATGGCTTTTGTCATGGAGCAGCAGCTAGGAGGGGATGATCTTGTAGTTTGTTCTGTGTGGGTTGGTTTTGTTGCATGATTTCAAGACATTATGGTTTCTCACTCATCCCTTAAAAGGGTTTTGATAATAAAAAATTAATTTTAAGTCAGTCAAAAGCATCCATTCATTGAAACACCACCTAGAACTCCATTTACCATGTTAATAAATAAATAAATAAATATCAAATCATCCCTCTTAATGACTTCAATTGACAACATTTTTTATGCATCTTGTCTTTATATTTAACCATACTAGATATGAGAAAATTAAACCTAAATGTGATATTGGTGTTTTGAAATAGATCAAACATTAATTAAAATCACTATAATATTATAGATATCAAACATTCCTTTTCCTCAATTATTTCCACTACTACAAAACAATATGAATATTCATCATCCAACACTGATTATCATTGAACAGTTATTTCATTTTTCTTAAATGCTTCTTTAATAAAGGACCTTTATGGGTTCAATGATTATACTTTCTATGTATTTCTTTATTTTATTAAATATTAATATTAATGAATCCAATAGGATGAATATGAATATAAAATAGATGGATTCCAATCATATGAAAAAAGAGTATGAGGACTTGGTGAAATAGTTCATCTAGTTTTAAAAATATCATGCAAACAACCCTTATCAAGTCCTTTTTCGATGTTTTTGATGTTGTTACTCAAGACTAATTTTCCAAAAAAAAAGATAGAAGAACACTTAATATTTGACATGATAGATGAATGTTATAAATGTTGGACTAAACTAGAGGAAAAATTGAATATAGATAGTGAATCATCTAAGAATGTGTTTTATAGATCATATGATATCATTATAAGTGTGGAAATTGATGAACACTATATCAAGGATGTAAATAAAGATGTAAATGATGATGAAGATAGTATTGAGGAAATGACAGTGAAAATATATGGTGAAAGTAAAGATTTCCCAAAATTGTTTGATATGTTAAATGGTTTTTAAAGGAACCCATTTCATAAAAGTTATACTAGTATAAAAAATTATCATCCATTATAAAGCTATATTATATGAAATATGGAAACTGATGGAGTGAAATAATTTTTATTGAACTAATTTCTCTCTGGAATGACATGATCCCAAAATATAACGAGCTTACTTTTCGAACATATAACACTTAATGAATGCTACATTCAATGAGGATAATCTTTGAAACAATACATGTCTATCCAAATGACCGTATACTATTTCAAAACGACCAAAAACACATAAAAATGCCAAAATTGAGGTTATTATTGATATAAGAAAGATGAATCAGGTCCTAAAAATTTTTATAGTCCTTTCAAATCATCCATGTTGTAGGATCCTATATGGTAGTCAGAAGACTTTAATAAAATAGATGTAGAACATATATAAAATAAATAAATTTGGGAAAATTCATCACCAAATAAACTCTCCATATTAGAAGAGAAATGATGAAAAGTATCCTAAATTTTGAAACAATTCAAGAAGCCTTCGTCTTGTTCTATATATAGATCAAGTGAAACCTTTTAGTTTTCAAAGAAAAGTCAAAGTACATGGTTGGTAATGTTTTTAAATTTAAACATCACACTATGGTAATGCATGAAAAAAATACATTATGTTAATATCTTCTTATATTAGGACCAAAAAATAGAGTAATGATATTGAAGTATATATGGATCCATTGATCATCGATTGTAAATTATTTTTCGATTCAGGTGTTAAATTGTACGATGTATACAAAAATAAATATTTCATGTTGATAACCATATTTTACAGGATGATAAATTAATATAATGCTTATGGAATTTTTTCAGGATATATAATTAATGGAACTAAAGGCTGTCCCAATTGTAAAAAACGTATGCAATCAATTAGGTTGAAACCGATTAAAATAAGATATCAGTATTTTCATAATTATAATATTGGAATTGTTTGTATGTCAGGTTTTCTTATGTTATGAATGTTGAAAAAAATGTACATGTTAGTGTTATTGAAATGTTATTTAATTCACCCAATAAAATATATTAAATTAAGGATAAGTTAGATATGATTGACATAGGAATATAGGATGAGTTGGAAACAATGATGAGTAAAAATTAAATTTTTCTTCCTCTATATTCCTACACTCATTCTAGGTAGGAGGGATATTAGTTTTCCAACTTCATGAATGATGTAAAGGTTCCAAAGTCGTATTCATGAAATATTTAAAATATTTTATCAATGAATGACTTAATGTTAAATGGTTTAAAACCACATGACTATCATGTTTTTATGTAAGATATAATGATTTTACATTTATAATGATTTTTATAAGAATTTCCATCATAAATTAACCAAGCTATGTGTATGTTTAAAATCTGTAAATAGTAGATTTATAGACCCAATGAAATTTCCAATTATAGAAAAGAAAATTGATATTATATTATTTCAATTAGATATGTTCTTCCCATCATCATTCTTTGATATGATGGTTCACTTGATGGTTCACTTGGTAAGAGAGATTTGACAATGTGGTCATGTATATTATCGATGGATGTACCCCATTGAATGGTATATGAATATTTTGAAAGGGTATGTCATAAATCAATGTTTTCTAGAAGGGTGTATTGTATAGTGATATATTGTGGGAAAATATATTGAATTATGTACTAAATACCACTTTAATGTGGAAAGAAATGGTTTACTATAATCTCATCACATCATGAGGATTGTGAGTGAAGTAATTTATAGATTATATATTTTCACAATTTCTATTATAGAGAGGGATTAGGCCCACCTTTACATTTTGAAAAATAGTTTTTAGGTTTCAACATTTTTAGAAACCCATAAAGTAATTATTAGGAATATAGAACCTTCAAGGTTTGAAATATGGATATCAAATACACATAATCAATGATTTATAAGATGGTTTCAAGATTATATTTTTAACGAGTGAACTGAAAATATAGACTCAATTTCAAAACAACTATGATGGATATACAGAGGAAAAAGTGTTCATGTATTATATATAATGGTTTTCTAATTAATGGATATACATTCTATAAAAATTAACATGATGAATTTAGTACCATGAAAAATAGTGGAGTTACACTTCTAGATAAAGTGATTCAGGTATCTAGTACCAATGGAAAAAATCCAATTTACAATAATATGTTATACTTTGTCATCATAAAAAATATGGGATTTGGACTATATAATACTCAACATTCTAATTTTTCAAGGAAAGTGAGTTGATAAATATAGAGTAGTTGAAATAGATGAATTAGGGTTCATGGAAGTGGATATTAGTAAGGAAGGGTAAAAAGATGAAACATTTACAATGGAATCACAAGTAGTACACATATTTTATGCTCTATATCCTTCAATTCAAAAGCGATCAATTATTTTGTTATTGACTAAAACCATTGAATGGTTAGATGTTAATTCACCTGAATATTACCCATTCATTAGGATTTTTTAATAATTTAACAATGTCCACAATGTCGATAGGGTCTACTATGATAGGTGAGACCATAATTAAGGGATTTGAATACTCGATAAAGGGTTCATATCCCTAAAACCTTTTAAAAAAGAGGGTTTAATAATCAAGATATATTTTTCTCTAATAAAAATTATTTTACCTCATATTATTATTTGTTCACTTATTCACTTACGTATTATAAATTAAAATTTCAACAAAATTTTATGATAATTATTTCACTAATGTTGATGCTTCTAATCAAGAGGAACAAGAAGTTTCTCGACATTTTGGTGCTCCCAATGAAGAAGAACAATAGCTTTTTATACATGTTGATGCCACCAATCCAAAGGAACAACATATTGATGATGTTGAAGCCAAGGAAATGGTAGATAGTGAATAACTTGTATCCTAAAAAACCAGAGCAAGATATCATGACAATGTTAGAAAAAATTATTAAGGTGAGAAAAAAATGAATCAAATTTGTGTTTGGATGAAATGCATGTGACTAGCCTATTAACCCCAATACGGGAAAGTTGAGTAGTTATATTAGGCTCACAACAAAAATGAGCATGCTGATTGATGTTATTTGTGGAACAATGTTGTTCCCATGCTTAAGTCACTAATTTAGGAAGTGGTTAGGGGAACATTGTGATAATTATTTTTTATTTTAATGAAAAATAATACTGAAATATTTACTTACTCTTCATTATAATTTGAAAAGTACATTTATAGTAGATGACTCCCAAATTAAATTTTTATTAATAATCCCTAGAATTAATCATAGTGCCTTTTATAAAATTCATATGAAGTATCATATCAAAGATTTTAAAGGGAAAATAAACTTGCACCAACCATAGATATATACACACTTGATAAACCTACAAGTGTGGGATGAATTTGTTAGTTATTATGAGGAGACATCTTTTTAGGTACATTTTGAAAAATACAACTTTTCTCAAAAATATGTTTGTTAATAAAATTGATTAAAAATTATTAATTTGTGAAATAATAAATGTGTGATGAAAATAATCAAAATGAAATAAAACCAACATACCCCTATCATAAAGAATAGATTGGGTATGGTGTACTTCAAAAAATGATACGTATAAAAAAAATATAGTAATAATTTTATGTGACATGAAATAAAAATATAATTATATTACTATATTTATATGCATATTTTTTAATCAAAATCCCAATCCACTTCCATCTCACATCATCTACTATGGAAGGAGGCACGTGTAAATAAACAAGGGATTCTAATATATGAAAACACATAAAAGTGTGTCAAGCATACATAAGTTTGAAATAATAAAAATTTGTTTTGGTTTAAATAAATTTTAAATAATAATGATGACTTATTTTCCTATATTTTTAAGCTGAATTAGATATAAGAATAATTTTTAGTTGTACCTTATGAACAACTACAATTAGTGGCCTTGAAGTGGATAGAATAATTTGGTTGCTTCAGAGGTGTGGGTTTTGGGGTGTCACCCAGAACATATCTTTAGAAAAGAAATTAACAAGTGGATAAAGATAATAAAATTAATGATTTTAAAGCATGATTAGCTTCTATAGAATAAAAACCTAATTGTAAGTCAATGATTTTAGAAAATATAATGGGACGAAATCAAAAAGAAGAAATAACACAAGAACAACCTGTAATGACCCAATGTTTTAACAATGGAAATTCCCTTATTATAAATATGTCATATAATCACATGAAATCACAAAAAAATGTACTACTGAGAACTATGTGTCCTTTAAACATAATATAGTCAATTCTATGATTTGAATTTTGAAAATCAAACATACATAGTTATGATCAGTATGATTTTTGGAGTCTAATTGAACAAACTTAATTTTTTTTTGAATAGTAACTAAGCCTTATGAATAGAAACATACCCTTATGAATAGTAATACGCCCCTTATGAATATTAAATCATCTAAATGAAGTTTAAACTCACCTATTAATGTGTAAATAAAATTTAGGAATCTTATAAATGATAATATGACTAAAGTAAAATTATTTGTATTTTTGTAAGTCATAAATAATAATTACAATTAATTATTTAATTAAAATAAATTGTATTTTATTAAAAGGTGTTCATAAATTAACGGCTTTATTTCTTCGGGTATTTTGATAATTTTATAATATCGTATTTAATTTTTGAAGGGACTATAATATTAGTTATAGTTATAAAATAAGTATTTTTCATGTAAATTATGATTTTAATTAAAAATTAAATTATGCATATTTAGAAAATTATTTTGGAAAAATGGAGTTTTGTTTTGGTTTCTACACGTCAAAAAATAGTTGTCTTGAATTTTTTGGATTTTTCTAAAAAAACATGATTTTTTAGGAATAGTAAAATACAATAATTTGCAAATTAAGATAAAAACAAGATTTATAAGGTCATGGATGATGTTCTGCTAATGTAAGTCCAATTTGTTCAAAATAAAATTCTCTTATTACTATTATTTTTAATGTAATAATCACTATTTCTTTCCTTTTAATGAAATATTAAATTAATGAATATATTATTGAGAAAACCCATCTCCCCTCCACTATAAATTCCACCCTCCTTACCTCTTCTCTTCACTCGTCTCAAGGCTTGTTCCTTGAATAAACACTACTCAAATATCTCCCCAATCTCCTCCCCTATGTCTAACAACTCATACTCTCTTCAAAAGACCAATACATCTTCCCTAAAGAGGCTCTCAAAGGAGAAAAACTAAAGTGGTAAATTCCTCACTCAAATTATTTTATTTTCATTCAAGTTAGTTTCTAATATTATAACATTGTGTGCATACTATAAATAATGTGTACGTGTATTGAATTCATTTATAATGACCCTTTAATCATTCTATTTTTGGGATATAAATGTTTTTAAGTGATTCCCTTCTCAATACTTCCTGATAAGCAAACCTGTTTTGAGGGAACTTTCCAAATTCTTAACCGATTTAAAGTCCACTCTATATTCTGTTTTAAGTCCGCATTTCCTTATAAAATTAGTTTATTTTATGAAAATATTCTTTTTTCACATCTGGTTTTATATAAAGTATTATTCCATTTTCTATTTTAATGAATCTATAGTATTTTCATTAAAACTTCACAGAAATGTTTTAATAGAAAAATTTCTTAAATACTTTTCTTAAATGTTTTCACTTATATTTGAAATCACTTGAATGATACATTATTATTTTACCTTAATAATTTCCATTTATAATTTAGATCCTTTATTTCATTAACACTTTTATGATGAACCCATTTGTTATTATTTATGACATGATTGTGGTACCCAACTCTTTATAATATCTCTTCCATGGGGTTTATTTTTCGAAATTTATCAAATCAGTCAAGTTGTTTTATCTGAATTTTCCTTCTTTGAGACACATTCCATTAATTTCAAAAACCATGTTTTCAAAAATGAATTCAATTTTTTTCTAATGTTTTCAAAAAAATTTAATGATGATATTTTAATATTATTTCCAATAAAAAAATATGTTGAAAAATTTTAATGGTTTCCAAGATTCCTTTATATGTTTTCAAAACTATTTTCAAAGAAAATCATTTTTTAATTTTTTTTAAAAGAATATTTCAATGAATAAAGAATATTTTCCTCCTGAAATTTTTTTGAAAGATATTTTAAAATTATTTTCCATATAAGATAAAAATCATTGGTGTTAGTTTTGCCTTTATGAGGAAAGGCTCTAAAGGTTCCATTCATGTTATTTATCTAAATGGTTTATGTTTTGGGGACATGATTTTAATGAAACCTATTTCTATTTCATGGGTTATATGCTTATGAAGAATTCTTCTTTCCATGGGTTATTCATTGATTAAATGATTATAAAACCTGGATTTTTTCCATTGTTTAAGATAAGATTACATGATTATGACACAAAATTCATTCCATGGGTTATGATATGATTGTTTATGAATTTGTGGAACATGAATTTATTGTTTATTTATGAGATGGGTTGGACTTATATCATCCTAAATTTATTAGTTAAATATTTATAAATCATCAGATAATGGGGAGATTCAGGTCAGTGAGCTTGATCCAATATGGAAGATGGGGAAAACTGATCCACTATAGGGACATGGGGAAACCTGATCCACTATGGGGTGATGGGGAAACTTGATCCACTATGGGGATACGGGGAAACCCGATCCACTATAGGAATATGGGGAAAACTGACCCTTAGAAGGAAAGGACTGTGACTGGAGATGGTTTTGTATCTTGCTGAGAAGGTGTAGTCACTGTGATGTTCCCTATTAAGTTCTGGAAATACGCCTTGACTTATATGAAATGATATTATTATTTTATGTGTCTACCACAACTCAATGTATTATCCCTAGGTTATGATTTCATGAATTATTCTCTTTATTTCCTTATCATTCATGTCTTATGATCTTCCAATATTTATGTCCTGAATCATGTTTAAGATCTTTTATATGAAGGTATGATCTTTAAATGTCATGATCACATTCTCATACATTTATGCTCACATTTATGCTTACATATCTTCCTTGTTTACCCTTACTAAGAATTTGAGCTAACCCATTTTTATGATTCTATTCCCCATGTAATGAAGATATTTATTTTTTATGATAATTATAAGAAGGGATCTAGTCATGAAAATCCTAGTGAGAGCTAAAGTATCTCACTTATATAACAGTGTTTATGTTTCTATGTTTCCGAAACACTAAACTAGTATAGTCTTTGGGAGTCTGTTTTTTTTAATGTTTTATGTATTCCTCAAAAAATAATGTACTTTTAATGTATGAAAAGTGGGGACCTCTATAGTTGGTATCAAAACAAATGTTTAGTTAACCTTTGGAAACTAGGATAATAAAACCTTACTAAGAAATCAAAGGAAATGTCAAAGGATAAGTCTATGGATGAGGAAAAGGTTTTTAAATTGGTAAAGGATATAGTGAGTGGTTTCCAAAAAATAAATCTTTTTCTATATACTACAAGAGGATTTGGAACTAGAACATATGCACATTGGCATAACAACCCTAGAAACACTATATTGAGATGAACACGATCAAAAACTTGTGCATGACAACAAGACTTGTTGCACACCTAGTTTTACACTCCAGGGGGGTATTCTTTGAGAATTCACAATCTTTTCATGAACCATCATAAAGGGATTAAATATGAGTTGGATATGAATAACCTATGATAAACCTAAGGTGTCATAGATTAAATAATGTATCATAATTTATACATCTGATATGTGTTTTTTAGTATTATGTGGATCCTCACTATGATAACTCTTTATTACTCTATAATTTTTAGTTTTAGTAATTGGATGAAAATATAAGGAATTGTGTTAATGATTTTTTAATTATTACTGATAAAGAACCACCTTTTATCGGTACATTTTTCATAGCGTTGATAAAATCTAGTGTAACACCCCAAGCTTCCACGGTACACTTCTCTTTAAATAATACAGTAGCGTGTGTTCTACGCAACTTCGAGTTCTAACACACACCACAACCAATCAAAGTAGATGTTATGAATAGTAATACATAATTTTTAAAATTTTATATATTTTATCTTTCCAAATGGACTTTGTTTTTGGATTCGGAATATCGAAATTAGCCTATGTTGAATTTTTGGTATTTTTCTAAGAACTTCCAATTTTTTATGAATAGTAAAAAATACTTAAAAACAAAATTTTTAATCAAAATAATTTATAGTGATAAATTATAATATTGAGTGGTTTTAAAGTATAATTATAATATATTTTTACCATTATATCTATTGGTGGTCATTATAATTAATTTCACTTTGAAATTGGACATAAATAATTTTCAATCTTTCGATATATATTGTTTCTTAAAAACACGCTATTTGTTGTGACAGCGGGAATTAATTATGAAATTAATTAATGAAACTTTCATGTTTGGAATTTTGTAATATAGAAATCATTTTTGAATTCGGAATATCAATTATAGCTTAGGGTGAAATTTGGCATTGTTCTGAAAAATTACAATTTTTGATGAATAGTGAAACCACTAAGTGGTAGTTAAAAACTGATTTTTCGTTTAAATGATCATTACCACTTCTATGTTTTGATTTTAAAAAATCCTACATACATTGTTTTCATTAGGAAGTAAAATTTGGTTCAATTGGATTAAAATAATTTTTTTGGTGAATAGTAACTTTTAAGTTTAATTAATCGCGATTAAAGGTAATTAGTGAAATTTAAGGTAAAAATGATATTATAAAGATATGAAAATACCTTTAAAATTGTCCTACCCTTATTGGATGAGTCATGGACGACCAAGACAATCCATGGGTCAACTTGGGGACCCCATGGAGCCACTTTGGTAGGAAAATGACATTAAAAACTTTTTATTTAATGTTAAAATAAAAATGTCACAAACATGAGTTGTTTTACTAAAACAAATTTTAAATGGGGTTATACAAGTCATAGTTTTGACTATAAATATTCATTAGAAATAAAAAATTATTTCCTACATCAGGATATTTTTTTCATAATTTTTAGACATTAAATAAATTAAATTATTTATGACACCATGATGATGCAGCGATTACCTCATTAATTAACGATTTAAATAAAATGAAAAGATAATGTAAATTCTAAGACGTACACTTGTCAAAAACGTATTGGATGAGTATATATCGAACCCTTATCACCTTATCCTCGAAATATATAAGTGTGGGACCTTTAGAATCCGAAAAATCATTTCATAATAAAGTAACATTTCAATCTTTCCAAGAGTGCCCCTTCTCTCCTCTTATAAAAGGCCCACACCACTACCACATTACTCAAACCTTCAAAGCCTTTTGGCTCGGCCAACCTATGCCCAATTACTCTATCAACATCCCTCCCTTACTCCTAGAAGCCTCACTTTTTTCAGAAGTCTTCCCAAGGAAGCCTTTGGCTCAAATCAAAAAGAGTTACCCTATTTAAAGGTAATGTCTTCTCTAATGTTGCTTTGTTTTATTTTTCTTCTCCAACCCCTTAAACTCTTTTTATTACAATCTTTTGTAACAACACCAGTATCGAAAATATACTAGGATGTTTTTATGATAAGTATTTGGTTTAAACATACCCACACCTTAATCTAATGGTTAATTAACATACTATTTCTGTGGGTGGTGAAATACTGCCTCACGAAACGATGATTGTTCAATATTTTTTTAACACCTCTAATGGTGGCCATTTTGATGACACTATTTTTATATATGATATATATATTATTTTTATGTTTTCCTTATGCTTCTGTATTTCTCATTTGTGGCATAATTTATGATTTCCATTATGGGTAAACGCGATAATTTCATTTTAGGAAGTGCGGACTACCACCCCCTCAAAGTGATTGGAATCGTTAATGCCATATGTGGGATTTATAAAGGATGGAGTAAATGGTATTATACATTATATTATACTGGAATTATATTATACCTTTATATAATTATAACTTCATTCCATTAAATATGAAATAGAAATGAAAGTAGCGTTCATGCGTACGTACGGCTTACCGTCTCTATGAACGGTGCATTTCATTTCTTACCTCTAAATGTTATGTAATTTTATAAATGAATGTATATAATGGATATATATGATGTATATGATATATAAATCATGAATATAATTATGGATATAACGTATATATTGACACATGAACAAAGTGTAATTATAAGAATTTTATTTTTGACTCAAGTAACTAAGATCATCAAAACGACCATTATTAACAAAAATAATTACATAATGTTCATAACATGGTAATAAGTGATATAAAATGAATAATAAACTTGAAAAATGTTATTAAGAAATTATAAATTAACTCTAGTTTAATATTCAGGAGATCAAAGAATGGTCGAGTGAATTCAGACACGAGGTAAGGGAACTTCTTAACCCAATTTCTATTCTTTGGGTTAATCTCCTACTTTCAAATTATGTCATGATATTATTATGTCATATATTGTATTTTTACTTTCTTTATGTGTACATATAGTGAATACACATAATAGATCTATTTTATTTTAAAAATGATCTTTGTAAGGGACTTCGTCTCAATCTCCTTTCATTGAGGCATATTTCGTTTTATACACAACATTCTTTTATACGGTGTATAAACCCCTTTGACTTTTACTTTTATTCAAAAGGAATATTTTTATACGAAGCGTTTTTACTAAATGAAAAAAGGAATGTTTTTTCTTATGTATGTGGCAACAATGAATTCTCCGCCGCCGTGACTATTATTTGAGTTTTGGCTTCCTCTACAAGCCATAACATTTTTTAAAATGAAAAATAAATACCAAGTTTTAATTTTCTTTCATTTTGGTATTGAAAATGGTTTTGATAAAGTTTTTATTATATTAATTTATTTTATTGATATCTTGTGATTGAAGAGTGGAAATATTATGTTTCCTTTATGCATGTTTTATGTGATACAATTATGTTATGGTTTATGATATTATTAAACCTGTTTATATGAGGAATGCATTGGACTTAATAATTGACGGGTGGAGCCCGCTATAGCTCCTCGATGCATCGGTAGGTCTCATGAGACAAACTAGTGTCTTGGCACGAGGCCTTGACAAAATCTTATTTGTGGTCTTGGCACGAGGCCTTGGCTACGTGGTTATGATAGTCTGGCATTATGCATTCCATCATTATGAAAGTGGTTATTGATATTGCATGAGATTATTCGACTAGTAGAATATCAAAGTGAGTAAGTAAATGGCATTATTTAATTTTATTTTTGCAATATTATGCTAAAGTTCAAGTTTAAAAAAGCTTTTGTTTTAGTTATACATTACCTTAAATGTTAATGTTTATTTATGAAAGCTTCTGCAATATTGTTATCCTTAATGAGCTTATGAGCTCACCCCTTTCAATGTTTTAATATTTTACAGGATGTGAAGAAGTATTTTAAGAATGAACTGCAGGGATAGTTAGAAGAGGATATGAGTGTGGACTATGGAGACTTTGTTATTGTAGTTTTTCACTTTATGATGTAATGTAACATTTATGAATGTATCTAGTGTTTCCAAGGCTACTAAACTAATCGGTCTTTCGAGACTTGATCTTTTGTGATCATACCAATGTTAAACAATAATGCACCGACTCTGGGTAACTGGGGTCGGGGTGTTACAGTTGGTATCATATGTAGTTTAGTACTAACCTTGGAAGCTAGATTTAGATAAACTCTGACTAGAGCACAAAGCCCAAAGATAGACTCTGAGGATTATTATAGAAGAAATTCCTAGAATTTTGGTATTATAGAGATTTTGTGAGTTTCCCGAGCAATACATCCCTGTCTGGATACGCGCAGGTAGAGGTGGCTCTGGCATAGATGTACCTAGGGGTAAAACCCGAAAACACCGCTTTGAGCTAAACTCGAACGGGAACTGGTGCACGACAGCGGGCCTTGCTTCACTCTTGGTTACGACACTTTTGGGGGATATTCTTAGGATAATTCTCATTTTCTTTACAAACCACTATGAAGGGTTATGAGTATATACTTCCTCAAAGAAAACATTTTTATGGATTATATCCACAAATAGTTCAATTTATGTTAAGTATTTTACAAGTATGGAATTATGTATTTTGATTCATAAACTAATCTAGTTTATGCCATTATTTAGAAACGGCACCTAGTGGAAGGAATGGAAACTTTATCAATGCACGCACTCCGTGTAGGGACTGCCCTCCTGCTCAAGATAATTATTGTGGATCTGGAGATACAACTGGTGCTGATCAACTTATTACCATACTGGGACAACTCACCCAGGTTATGAATAATAACCTTACTCGTATGGAGCACCCTGATCCGAAACGTGGAGGATCAATGTTAGACCGCTTCATGAGGAAAAAACCACCAACATTTAATGGGGGTACAAATCCATTAGTAGCTTATCAATGGATAAACTCCTTAGAAAAAATATTTCATGCCTTGGGGAGTAGCGAAAGGGAGAAGGTTGTCATGGCAGTCTACTGCCTCACTGGAGATGTTGATCAATGGTGGTTGCTGATTCAAAACACAAAGGAAGATGAAGAAGTATCAAATATAGAATGGAGAGAGTTCAAAGATATTTTCTTAGAAAAATAATTTCCACATGACCATCGAGCAGATATGGAAAGGCAATTTATGAGTCTGAGGCAGAATGAGGATGAGAATGTCGCAAAGTATGAGGCTAACATTACAAGGTTAGCGAGGCATGCTACAGATTATATACATAACCCATGAAGTAAGATTGATCATTTCTTTGATGGGTTAAAACCATTTCTCCGTCGAGCATTAGTCTCACAATCCTTCTCGTCATACGAAGATATTGTCTCGTGTGCAATCATGACGGAAAAGGAATTCTCTAAGTCTTATGACTTTAAAGAAAATAAAGAAAAGAAGAGATCTTCTTATCAATCTGGAAATGGAAATAAGGGGAAGAAGGGAAGAGTTGAATATCAGTCCTATAGTAAATGTGGAAAGAAACACCCTGGTACTTTCTTGGAGGGAATGTGAGTCTGTTACAAGTGTGGTGAAAAATTCCACCATGCTCATGATTGCAAGGGAAAGAAAGTTGTTGTCAATGTGGAATTCTATAATTGTAGAGAGATGGGACATTATGCAAATGAATGTCCTAAGCGTCAGGGGAACTTACCTCAGAAGAGGTCAAGGGATCAAGGATATTCTTATGCTATCACTACTGCTGAGGTTGAAGCTATAAAATATGTAGTGGAAGGTAATTTAATGCTTTCCTCAAGTTTAGAAAATGCATTATTTGATTCTGGATAATCACATTGTTTCATATCTTCCCAATTTGCTAAGAAAATTAGATATTTCCAATTTGATTTAAAAAGAGAATTGTCAGTCAAAACTCCTAACGGAAGTATTATTGCAACAAAGTTTTGTGAATCAGTCCCCATTAGAGCACATAACTGTTCTTTATCTTCTGATCTCATTGTCATACCTATGATTAAGTTTGTTATAATCCTCGGTATGGATTGGATTTTAGTCTATGATGAAAAGATTTATTGTAAAAAGAAGGAGGTTACGATTATGGAGGATGATGATAAGGAACACCTTATTTTTATAGCAGAATCGTCACCACCTAATTCATATTTAGATCCACCCTCAGTAGCTCAACTAAATTCAATTATTTGGGAGGAAGAGAATTAAATGACTAAGGGAGAGGAAAGGAATGTTCAAATAGAGGATGTACCTATTATGAAAGAATATGACGATGTGTTTCCGGAAGATTTACATGGACATCCTCCAGAACGAGAAGTTGAGTTTTCCATTGATTTAATTCTTGGATCAAGGCCTATATCGAAGACCCCTTATAGGATGTCCACTGTGGAATTAGTTGAACTAAAGAAACAACAAGACGAATTGATTAATAAGGGATTTATTCGCCCTAGTGTTTCTCCATGGGGAGCCCCTGTCCTTTTTGTTAAGAAGAAAGATGGATATATGATGTTGTGCGTTGAATACAGGGATATCAATGCTATAACAATAAAGAAAAAGTATCCCCTACCTCGCATTGATGATTTATTTGACCAATTGCATGGAGCTCAATGATTTTCAAAGATCGACCTTCGATCTGGATACCATCAGTTGTTTGTGAATAAGGAAGACATTCCGAAGACAGCATTTCGAACAAGGTACAGGCATTACGAGTTTACAGTAATGCCTTTTGGATTGACTAATGTACCCTCTATATTCATGGATCTAATGAATAGAGTTTTCAAGGAATATCTAGATGATTTTGTAGTGGTATTTATTGATGACATCTTGGTGTACTCCAAAAGCTACCAAGATCATAAAAATCACATGCGCATTATCTTGAAGACACTTAGAAGGCATGAATTATATGAGAAGTTTAGCAAGTGTGAATTCTGGCTTCATGAGATTTATTTTCTTGGCCACATTGTCTCTAAGGATGGAATTTCTGTCGATCCTTCTAAGACCAAGGCAATCCAATAATGGCCAGCACCGACGAGTATAACTGAGGTACGCAACTTTATTGGTTTGGTAGGTTATAATCGACGTTTTGTCTAGAATTTTGCCAGATTGGCTAACCCATTAACGAAGATCACACGTAAAGGGGTTAAATTTGTCTGGACAAAAGAGTGTGAAGAATTTTATGAAGAACTAAAGATAATATTAGTCAATGCTCATATATTGACTCTACCATCAGGGAATGATGGGTTCGTTATTTATAGTTATGCATCAATGAAAGGACATGGTTGTGTCCTTATGCAGAATGATAGGGTTATTGCCTATGCATCACGGCAGCTAAAAATTCAGGAGCAGAACTATCATACTCATGATCTCGAGTTAGCTGCTGTAATCTTTGCCTTGAAGATATAGAGACATTATCTATATGGTGAAAAATGTGATATATATACCAATCACAAGAGTTTGAAATATATTTTCTCACAAAAAGAACTCAACATGAGGAAAAGTCAATGGCTTGAACTACTCAAGGATTATGATTGCATGATACACAACCACCCAGGGAAGGAAAATAAGGTTGCAGATGCTTTGAGTAGAAAAGATCATGGATTTTTGAACATGATGAGAGTAGAAAGGGATCATATTTTCATGGATCTAGTAAATATGGATTTGGGAATCACCATGGAGGGTAAAACATCAAAATAATTTCAAATGGTTGCCAAACCATCTTTACTAGAATGGATAACGTGTTCTCAGTCTAATGATGAAGAGTTGAAAAAGAAGATTAAAGATGCGAATAATGGGCGATTGAGTGACTCTATGTATGAAGATGGAATTTTGAAATTTGGGAGAAGACTTTGTGTTCTCGATATACCTGATTTAAAGAGGGAATTTTTGGATGATTCTCATAGCTCCAATTTCTCTATACACCCTGGGAGCACCAAAATATATAGAGTTTTAAAGGTAAATTTTTAGTGGGACAACATGAAGAGGTAGATTGCTGATTTTGTGTCAAGATGTATGGTTTGTCAGTAAGTGAAAGCTGGAAGGCAACTGCCTGGTGGAGTATTGCAACTTCTTCCCATACCTGAGTGGAAATGGGATAATATTACGATGGTTTTTGTTATGGGACTACCAAAGACTCCTTGAAGAAATGATGCAATATGGGTCATTGTTGATAGTCTCATGAAGTCAGCAAATTTTCTTGCTATTAGGGAAGATCTACCACTTAAACATCTAGAAAGACTGTATATTAATGAAGTTGTGAGACTTCATGGAGTACCCCTGTCGATTTTCACGGATCGTGATCCTCGTTTTACATCAAGATTCTGGAAAAGTATTCAGAAGGCCTTGGATACTGAACATCGTTTGAGCACTACTTACCACCTTCAAACAGATGGACAATCAGAAAGAACTATTCAATCCTTAGAAGGCATGTTGAGATCATGCTCACTTGACTTTCAAGGAATGTGGGATGAATATTTACATCTGGTAGAATTTTCCTATAATAATAGCTTCCATTCAATTATTCAGATGTCATCATATGAAGCGTTATATGGAAAGAGATGTCGCACACCAACCTGTTGGGATGACTTTGGTGAAAGAAAACTTGTAGGCCCAGAACTGGTGGAGGAAACGATGGAAAAGGTGACAGTAATCCAAAACCACATCAAAGAAGCTCAAAGTAGGCAGAAGAGCTATGCCGACAACCGGAGGAAGGATTTGGAATTTCAGGTAGGAGATCATGTTATCCTGAAGGTATCTTCATGGAAGGGAGTTATACGTTTCGGTAAGAAGGGTAAATTGAGTCCCATGTACATCAGACCCTTCGAAATTCTAGAACGAATTGGGGTTGTAGCTTACCGTTTGGCAATGCTGCCAAGTATCTCCAAAGTTCATGATGTATTCCACATATCACTGTTGAGAAAATACATTCCTGACCCAACGCATGTACTCACCTATGAGGAATTAGAACTGGAACCTGATCTGTCTTATTGCAAAGAGCCCGTTGGGATTCTTGATACAAGAGAACAAGAGTTGAGAAACCGGACGAATCATCTAGTAAAAGTTCTATGGAGAAACCATAAGATGGAGGAGGCAACATGGGAACCCGAGAAACTTATGATGAAGAATCACCCGAGTCTTTTTATACAGTGATATTATATGAAATTTCGAGGATGAAATTATTTGAATTAGGGGAGAATGTAACACCCCAAGCTTCCACGGTACACTTCTCTTTGAATAATACAGTAGCGTGTGTTGTACGCAACTTCGAGCTCTAACACACACCACAACCAATCAAAGTAGACGTTATGAATTGTAATACCGAATTTTTGATATTTTATAAATTTTATATTGCCAAATGGACTTCGTTTTTGGATTCGGAATATCTAAATTAGCCTATGCTGAATTTTGGGTATTTTTCTATGAACTTCCAATTTTTATGAATAGTGAAAAATACTTAAAAACAACTTTTTTAATCAAAATAATTTATAGTGATAAATTATAATATTGATTGGTTTTAAAGTATAATTAGAATATATTTTTACCATTATATCCAATGGTGGTCATTATAATTAATTTCACTTTGAAATAGGACATAAACAATTGTCAATCTTTCGATATATATTGTTTCTTAAAAACACGCTATTTGTTTTGACAGCGGGAATTAATTATGAAATTAATTAATGCAACTTATATTTTTGGAATTTTGTAAATTAGAAATCATTTTTGAATTCGGAATATCAATTATAGCTTAGGGTGAAGTTTTGGCATTGTTTTGAAAAACTTCAATTTTTTTATGAATAGTGAAACCACTAAGTGGTAGTTAAAAAACTGATTTTTCGTTTAAATGAAACATTACCACTTCTGTGTTTTGATTTTCAAAAATCCAAAATACATGGTTGTCATTAGGAAGTAAAATGTGGTTCAATGAGATTAAAATAATTTTTTGTGAATAGTAACTTTTAAGTTTAATTAATCGCGATTAAAGGTAATTAGAGAAATTTAAGGTAAAAATGATATTATAAAGATATCAAAATACCTTTACACTTGTCCAACCCCTATTGGATGAGTCATGTCCGACCAAGATAATCCATGGGTCAACTTGGGGACCCCATGGAGCCACTTTGGTAGGAAAATGACATTAAAAACGTTTTATTTAATGTTAAAATAAAAATGTCACAAACATGAGTTATTTTACTAAAACAATTTTTAAATAGGGTTATACAAGTCATATTTTTTACTATAAATTTTAATTAGAGAGATAAAAAGATTTCATACATCAAGATATTTTTTTTATAATTTTTATATATTAAATAAATTAAATTATTTATGACACCATGATGATGCAGCGATTACCTCATTAATTAACGATTTAAATGAAATGAAAAGATAATGTAAAATCTAAGACTTACACTTGTCAAAAACATATTGGATGAGTATATTTAGAACCCTTATCAACTTATACTCGAAATATATAAGAATGGGACCTTTAGAATCCGAAAAATCATTTCATAATAAAGTAACATTTTAATCATTCCAAGAGTGCCCCATCTCTCCTCTTATAAAAGGCCCCCACCACTACCACCTTACTCACACCTTCAAATCCTTTTGGCTCGTCAAACCTCTGACCAAATACACTCTCAACTTCCCTCCCTTACTCCTAGAAGCATCAATGTTTGCATAAGTCTTCCCAAGGAAGCCTTTGGCTCAAATCAAAAAGAGTTACCCGATTTTAAGGTAATGTCTTCTCTACTGTTGTTTTGTTTTATTTTGCTTCTCCAACCCCTTAAACTCTTTTTATTCATTTCTCTTGTAACAACACCAGTATCTAAAATATACTAGGATGTTGTTATGATATGTATTTGGTTTAAACTTACACACACCTTCGTCTAATGGTTAAAGAACATACTGTTTCTGTGGGTGGCGAAATACTTCCTCACGAAACGATGATTATACAATATTCTTTTAACACCTCTAATGGTGGACATTTTGATGAAACTATTTTCATATATGATATATATATTATGTTTATGTTTTCATTATGCTTCTTTATTTCTCATTTTTGGCATACTTTATGATTTCCATTTTGGGTAAATGCGATAATTTCATTTTAGGAAGTGCGGACTACCGCCCCCTCAAAGTGATTTGAATCGTTAATTCCATATGTGGAATGTATAAAGGATGGAGTAAATGGTATTATACATTTTATTATACTGGAATTATATTATACCTTTATATAATTATAACTTCATTACATTAAATACTAAATAGAAATGAAAGTAGCATTCATGCGTACGTACGGCTTACCGTCTCCATGAACGGTGCATTTCATTTCTTACCTCTAAATGTTATGTAATATTATAAATGAATGTATATACTGGATATATATGATGTATATGATATATAAATCATGAATATAATTATTTATATAATGGATATATTACCACATGAACAAATTGTAATTATAAGAAGTTTTTTTTTGACTCAAGTACCTAAGATCGTCAAAACGACCGTTATTAACATAAATAATTACATAATGTCTGTAACATGGTAATAAGTGATATAAAATTAATAATAAACTTGAAAAAGTTTCTTAATAAATTATAAATTAACCATAGTTTATTATTCAGGAGATCAAATAATGGTCGAGTGAATTCGGACACGAGGTAAGGGAACTTCTTAACCCAATTTTTATTCTTTGGGTAAATCTCCTACTTTCAAATTATGTCACGATACTATTATTTCATATCTTGTATTTGTACTTTCTTTATGTGTACTTATAGTGAATACACATAATAGATCTATTTTATTTTTAAAATGATCTTTGTAAGGGACTTTGTCTCAATCTCCTTTCATTGAGGCATATTTCTTTTTATACACAACTTTCTTTTATACGGTGTATAAACCCCTTTGACTTTTACTTTTATTATAAAGGAGTATTTTTATACGAAGCGTTTTTACTAAACAAAAAAAGGAATGTTTTTCTTACATATGCGGTGACAACGACTTCTCCACCACCGTGACTTTTATTTGAGTTTCAGCTTCCTCTACAAGCCATAAATTTTTTTAAAATTAAAAATAAATAACAAGTTATAATTTTCTTTCATTATGGTATTGAAAATGGTTTTGATAATGTTTTTATTATATCAATGTGTTGTATTAATATCTTGTGATTGAAGTGTGGAAATCTTATGTTTCCTTTATGCATGTTTTATGAGATACAATTATGTTATGGTTTATGATATGTTTAAACCTGTTCATATGAGGAATGCATTGGACTTAATAAGTGACAGGTGGAGCCCGCTATAGCTCCTCGATGCATCGGTAGGTCTCATGAGACAAACTAGTGTCTTGGAACCAGGCCTTGACAAAATCTTATTTTTGGTGTTGGCACGAGGCCTTGGCTACATGGTTATGATTGTCTGGAATTATGCATTCCATCATTATGAAAGTGGTTATTGATATTGCATGAGATTATTAGACTAGTAGAATATCCATGTGAGTAAGTAAATGGAATTATTTAATTTAATTTTTTCCATATTATGCTTAAGTTAGAGTTTAAAAAGGCTTTTGTTTTATTTATACATTGCTTTAAATGTTAATTTTTATTTATGAAATCTTCTGCAATATTGTTATCCTTACTTAGCATCTGAGCTCACCCATTTCAATGTTTTAATATTTTCCAGGATGTGATGAAGTATTTTATGAATGACCTACAGGGATAGTCAGAAGAGGATATGAGTATGGACTATGGAGACTTTGTTATTGTAGTTTTTAACTTTATGATGTAATGTAACATTTATGAATGTATATAGTGATTCCAAGGCTACTAAACTAATCGGTCTTTCGAGACATGATCTTTTGTGATCATGCCAATGTTACGCAATAATGAACCAAATCTGGGTAACTGGGGTCGGGGCATTATAGCTAGTGTTTCCCTGGTACCAATCCATGATAGTGATTTCTTGTAGTGAATTTTTATTTTCAACTTATCTTAAATCATTCATTAATTTATTTGAGTTCAAATCAACCAACTATGGTTTGAGTTGGACATTCACTTGAACATATGTACATCTAAGGAGAAAAATGATTCACCTTTAGTTGTTACAAACTGGACCTAGTAAATAAGACTCGGCTATGTAACTGACTTATGGTTCCTTTCTTGTTTGTGTTGTTGTATCCTTTGTGTTTCTTGGTGAGTTTTTTCTGTCCATAGACAAAGGCTTACGTGATGGAGTTTATCACATAATTGGTTTAATAAGACATTCTTTATAGCAAGTGGTTTTATGGGTGTGAAAAACATGTTAAAAGATTGAATTTATTTTCTACTTTTCGATACTGAAGCACATTTATCCTGGATAGTTTGTTGATTTATTTATTGTTTCATAATATTAAATTGATTTAAATCTAGTAACCATTTATATAAATCAATGTCTCCATGATGTGCCACATTGTTTACTTACCTTTTGGTAAAGTAGAAGGTGCAGTAAGAGAAGCCTTGGTGAAGAGAGTGAATTCTTTTGATGATGAGGCCAAATGACTGGACTTCAGCGTCTTTTTGGTAAATAGCACTGATCATGGTGAGGCAGTCAGACTCAATGATGATATAAACCCATCCACGTTCAACAGCGAGCCTCATACCTATAAGGATGGCCAATTCCATAGCTACTGAAGGTTACCAGAAGGCATGATGTGATTCATATTTTCCTACAATGATTTTCCCCATATTATTTCGGGCTAGGATACCAAGAGCAACAAGCCCATCTGTGGGGAGGGACGCGTCCATGTTAAGCTTAAGAATCCCTTCCATTGGGGGGTTATAATGTGGGGGACATGAGGGGGTTACACATGGCATGAAGTGTTCTTTGTGGTCCTTCTAGCCCTCAATCCTTGAAATGGCCCATTCAATCCAGAATTCTGGAGGCTTATGAACATGGTGAAAAATAGAATCGTTACGCCGAACCCAAATGATCTAGGCCAAGGTGAAAATTGAACCAACCTTAATCTATGAAAGATATGAAAACCAACGTATCAGAATATTGGGGAGGTCATAGGCAATGTCCAGAGAAGCATCTGAAATTGGGCCCCATTTATTCCAAATTTCCTTAGCTCCTATGCAGTATTTGATTGCGTGCAAAGGATTTTCTGGAATATTCAGGCAGAAAGGGCAGGACTCAGCACTGGCCATATGTCAGTAAATGAGATGGCTCATGGTAGGGACGGTTCCCATGCACACTTTCCACCAAAATTGGTTTATTTTTTTGGGGACGGCGAGTTTCCAAAGATCTGGTCTAAAACTCACCACATTCGGCTCCCTCTTAAGGAGGGAAATGAGGGGTGGAGGCATCATTCGGAATCAAATGGGCTATGTAGTGGCTGCATTCTCATCTTTTTACAGCAGAGGAGATGCACTTCAGGTCAAATTTAAGGCAATGGTTACGGGGCTGGAGTTAAGTGTGTAAAGGGATTTAAATTTGAAGGAAGTGGAAACAGACTCCTTAATTCCCTATAATGCACTCAATAAAAGTGGAAGATACCCTTGGAATGTAAAATATTATGTTCTTAAATGAAAATAGCTTTTGGGAGTCAACATAGAGATAACCCACACTTGGAAAGAGTGGAACATGGTTGCGGATTTCTTGGCGTCCCAAGCTTCTCCAACTCAAAGATTATCGTTATTCATTAACTTAGGTTCATTTCCGTCAGGTGGAAATATCTTTGTTACTAATGATGCATTGGGTCTCCACTACTTTAGACCGCCATGATGTTCTTTTGTTTTTGTTGTTTGTGTTTCTTTTTTTTTTCAAAATCAATTAAAATGTTAGTATTCCATTCCATTCTTCATCACGATCGACAGAGTGTATGCCAAGAGCCTGTTTGTACCCAGATCCCACCGTGTATTCACTTGAAATGTCATTGGTCTAGAAAAGACAGTCATGGCCTGCATCTGGGACCCAAGGGATGATTAGGATAATTCTTTGGTCTCTCTCGTTAAACCATACATTTATCTTTTCCAAACACCTCCCCGAGCCCTGGTCTAAAAGGAGGCAGTTGATAGTGGCAACTTCAAGACCAAGTTGGAAAAGGGATGTAGCTATCATACCATCCTTATCAATGAGTCATGGATCTGTCCAGATGTTGATAGATGAGTCATTCCCAATCCTCCAGCCCAGTCCTTTTTCCAGGAGATTTCGGGCCCCCGAAATGATTCTCCATAGGAAGCTAGGACAAGGGCCAAGAGAGGAAACACGAAAGTCCGTGTGGGGAAAGTATTTAGCTCGGAGTACTAAGGTACAGATAGATGATGGACAATTAATGATGCCCCATCCATGCTTTTCCAACAGTGTGTCATTAAAGAGAAGATGATTTCTGAATCCCATCCCTCCCTCCGACTTGGGTCTTCCGAGTATCACCCAGGCCATCCAATGGGGTCAATTCCTTCCATCATTTTTCCACCACCAGAAGATGGTAGCATGTGAATGGATCAGATTGACGATGGCCTCCAAGAGCATAAACAATGATATAAAATAGTTGGGTATAGACTAGATGATAGCTTTAACAAGGGTTTTTTGCCATCTTGGGATATTCTTTTTGGGGTCCATCCCTGAATTTTTTTCACAATCCTGTCCACCAGAGAAGAAAAGAATTCTTTTTGGGCATGGCTGATCACCCGATATTCATTTAAAGTTGCTCTGGAGAAAAGGAGGCAGTCATTGGTGAAGAAGAGATGCGACACTGGTGGGATTTAAGGGTAGACCGTTTCCCCATGAATAGACTTAGAGGAATTATCCCTGGAAATAAAGTTAGAGAAAACATCAGCCACCAAGATGAAGAGAAATGGGAAGAGGGGATCTCCCTAAATTAGGCCTAAGGAAGGGGTGAATCCTCTGGTGAGCTCCCCATTATCTTTGATTCTGAAGGAGATAGTCGAGATGCAGTGCATGACAATATCTGTCCATTTAGTCCAAAAACCCATTTTCAACATCACAGCTCTAAGGAACTGCCATTCCACTTTAGCATATGCTTTTTTCATATCCAGTTTCTAGGCAATGTTTACACTTTTCACGGTGGAGTGAGTTTTCATAGAGTGGATCACTTCATGGGCCACAGTTTCATTACCTGTAATCAGTCACTTTGCCATGAAGGAACTCTAATTTTCAGATATAATATCAGGAAGCTAAGGGTGTAGCCGATTGTCAAGGATTTTTGAAAAGATCTTATAAGAGACATTTTAGAGGATGATAGGTCAAAAATCCATGATCTCCAGAGGTTTCTTGATTTTGGGAATGAGTACGATGACAGTTTCGTTGATGGCAGAAATGCTTTTAATTCCCCACCCATATATTTTTTGTCATTTTGCAGAGGTCGGGATCGATGATGTGCCAGTATTTTTCAAAAAATAGGTCATGGAATCCATCCGGTCCTAGTGCCTTAGTGGGGTGAATATTTTTTAGAGCTAGGTGTATCTCGTCATTCATCACATCTTTGGTAAGTTGTTGATTGATCTCATTGGTGATCACAGGTCTGATGCATTATTCCACTTTAACAGACAAGAAATGAGTTCCTATAGAGAAGTTGTTCTGGAAATAGCATATCAAAGATTCGTGAATAACACTATTGTAAAAAACATTGCTTCCATTCAGTTGTGATAAACACATGATAGAATTTTTCCGACGCCTATCTGAAGCTTTCGGGTGGAAATAATTTATATTAGTGTTGCCCTCTTTAATATGGATGTACCGCACCTGCATATCTCAGAAGCTTTCCTAAACTTGCAGGGCCCTGTCTGGCTCCCTTTGAGTAGCACCAATCCTGGAGATATTTCAATTGGATGGGGGTTTCCTGAGTAATTTGTGCAATTTATTTTCAAGGTCATCGCAATGCCTATCATGGTGGTGGAATTTATTGTTTACCCATGATCACAGATCAGATACAACCTATTGGATATTGAGTCCAACATCATCCTGAGAACTCATCCAGCTTGATCAGACCACCTCTTCTCATTCCTGGTCTTTTGACCAGAAGATGTCAAATCTGAAGGGTCTGCTGAGTTATCTATTGCGTTCACCTTGGGTACAATCAATGATAATTGGGCAGTGGTCCGAACAACTAAGGGCCATGTGGCCAACATGAAACATGTTGAATAGAATAATCTAATCAAAAGAACCCATAAATCTATCAAGATTCTCAGTGATGTAGGTGCCTTCAGTATTGCTGTGGAACCATGTAAATTGATTACATGTGTACACCAGATCAACCAAGTTTCCCCTTAGAGACCGTGTCCTTGATGTTTGACATCGAAGTTGAGTGTCTGATGATTCTTCCACTCTTTTCCTTATGGAACATAATCTCATTGAAATCAACTACAAAGAAAATAGGGATCAATAAGTAATGTCACATCTTGCATAAATGATCTCATGACATCACGTTGTCATTATGGGATGGCTAGCCATAGAATCCCACAAAAGTCCAGGGTGGGTGAAAGTCCGAATGAATAGTTGCTGCCACATGGTGCAAGGAGAAGGAATAAATTTTGATGTTGATATTGTCCTTCCAAAGGAGACAGAGGTCCCCAAAATGGCCTTGTCTGGGCACTAGGAAGCAGCCATGGAAGCGACACACTCAGAGCAAAACCATTGGTCTCATTGTTTTCTAGTATGGTTTCGGACATGAAAACCATATCAGGGTGACTTTGAGCGCAATTGTGCTGTATCATGTGAACTTTTCATGGGTTTCCAAGCCCACAATAGTTCCTTCATAACACAATAATTGCTCAAGGTGGGGTTGGGTCTCACCCACCGCCGACTTTGGTTCCTCTAGACTTATTTCTCCACATGTCATTTTCCATCTTTTGGTGGGGTTCCTCCCTAATTGGCCTGTTTCATTTTGTCTTTTCATGACCCTGGGGTTAGGGTCTTCTGTGTGACCATCCTTTTCTCCTCATTGCACCCTTTTCCACGTTTGATGGGTAATTGGGCCTAGAATTGGGGTTCCCTTCATTCCATGGGCCTCCATCGTTATAATTCCTGTTGCAGACGAATGTGGGTTAGGGTTCGGATCTGGTGGTTCGTTGGGCATCGGCATTGTCTTTGAGCATTGTCTTGGTGGTTCTTTTTTGCTTGGTCATCGACCCTATGGATGTTTGAGTATTGTCCTTCATGGGGTTACAATGGACTCCTTCTTCTCTCTGAGTTGGATTGTCAGTATTGAGGAAATCTAATGGTCTAAGCATAAGGGCTTTTCCATGTATGGTTTCCTCCTGACTGGTATGTGACAACCTGAGACATTCATGGTCCATTAGTTTTTCCGTCTCAGGGATGAAAGCATATATATTTGTTTTGGCTCAGATCAAAGGGCCATATTGAAGGATGATGTTACCTGGTCCACTATTATGTTTTATAGTGCATATTCTTTCTAGATGGCCAAGGCGACCACAAAAAAAGTAGATTATTGGGAGTTTATTGAACTCGAATGATATCCAAGTATTGGCATCTTCAATTTTCAGGAACATTCCCCTCATTAGGGGCTCTAACACTTCAGTTTCCACCTTTATCCAAACATCGGGGCCCTATTGTATTGGTTTTGAGCAATCCCAGTCACGAAAGTGGCCTAGTCTGTCCCCAATTTCTCCCATGTTTCGTTATGTTCTTTCTTGAAAGGGGATTCCTTTAATTCGTAGCCAGAATGGGGAGCGAGTTAAATTCACTCAGTGGATATCGTCTCCACATTTGAATTCTTCCATGAGGAAGAGTTGATTATCGAAGGACCACAGTGTGCCACACAAGATTTTTTCCTTATCCCTCTCGTCAAAGAACTCAAAGATGAGGCAATTGGTCCTCGTTTCCTGAATAGCCACTCCTACATCAAGTTTTAAAATATTCTGTAGAGTATTTTTGAGAACCCCCAGATTTACTGAAATTTTTTCGACGAGAATTCCCACAACTAGTATAGATATGAATTTTTCCATGAGTGGGTCTTCGTTTCTCTGTGCCTCGATCGCCACCTTTTCTTTTTTCCTTCAGGGTCAGCCTCTTCCATTGATTTACTAAGTCAGCATCCAAAGAGAAAATCCAAAAGTTTAATTCACTAACCTCTGTAAGGACTGGTGCCCTGGAAATCCACACAGCCCTGGAACACTTAACAAAGGAACTGGGTAAAAGCAATGGAAACTCCCTGTGCGCAAGGCTGACCCAGTCCACCCTCACTTGAGACAAGGCCCGATCCAATAAGAAGGTCACTAGACAGGATACCTCTTCTTGGCCCCCTTACGTGGTCGTGCCCAAGATACATGCATCGCGCGCCCCCGTACTTCGTAGAGAAACACCCCATGACAGGACCTCCGCAGCTTCCCAACTCACCTGATGCTTGGAAAAGGCACCCCCAGAACCAAAACCATTGCGTCGACCCCTTCGCGAAATCACAATGCCTCAAAACATCACGGGAAGTGCATTGAAAATTGAACCTCTTCGCGATCCCACAACGCAAGCCGAGTCATCACGGAGCAACACCCCAAAGAAGAAAAATCACGGTAACACAATTTTACTGAGGTTTCGTGATGGTTCTTCACGGAACAGACACACCGCAGTGGGCACTTCGCGAACGCAAAATGCGATGAATCTTCATGTAAGGTGATGCGTGAATCAACCTATTATAGTGGTGACTTCGCACAAACGTGGAGCAGGAGCCACCCACAAGCCACCACCTATCTTCCCGGAACAACTCCAAAAGGCAAATAGGGGAAGGAAAGCCTAGAACTCATGTGATTGACTCAAGAAAAGGAACGCTCGGGTCAAAAATATGAAAGGGGTATCCGATTAGGGTTATGAAATCCTCAGAATTTGGTGTATGACTCAAGAGAAAGAACTCTCGGATCTGTATTACTGTATGAGCTTGGGTTTTTTGAGATCTGGAACTGCCCTCCCAATCACCGAACTGGAACTGACAAAAAATGACGGCGACGAGAAGGACTGCAAAACACCATGGGAGGCTGGTGGTGTGCCTGAAGGAGTAATCGAGCAGAGGATGAAGCCCAACTCCGTCCAGAATAGAGAAAACGGGTCTAGGAACAGGTAGATTATCACATGAGGAAAACTGAACACAGGTTCTTCACCACGGAGGGTTCGTGGAGCAACACAGCAAAGGTGAAAACGATCCACACATACTGAATCTGAAGCAAGAATGGTGACCCGCATAACTGATGCAAGGTGCATCGAGGGAGCAGAGCCCTCGTGAACCAAATGGACAAGAAAAATCAAAACCTATGAAACCCAAGGAGAGAATGCTCTCAAGCGGTATAGACATGGCTTATGTATCAATTGTCTCCATGAAATTATTGTGGAGTGGAGCATGTATCAATAGAGGATTATGAAATGTAAATCTAATGTTGATGGTCGAACAAGTGTTGTAAAACATGTTTCCCATATCTATAGATGTCCACGACACGTGGTAAATAACTTCTTCCTGTTCCTCCAACTATTCTATCACGTTCCATTCTGGCATCTCCAGTTCCTTCACTACATCCATCACAACCATCCCCTTCATGTTCCTCCCACATATCCTAGTGATGAACTTATCATGATCCACTAGATCTTGCACCTATCTCACAACTATACTCATCTTCTTCAAATCCATCATCATTATGTACTTCTCCTTTGTTGTGGTTTACTGACCACTCCTTTATTTCTAACACATGGAGCTCTCTTGGATATCTTTCGATATAAGGAGCTCTCTTGGCTCAGAATATGATATAAGGAAGAACCCCAATGACGCATTAAATAGGTATGATGGGAGGTGTCATGGTTAAAATAACTCCCATCAATACCGACAACCTACCATGAACTTCTCCCATGGTTTCCACCAACCATGGTAGGTGTATTTAGTGCACCATCCATCTACAAGGCAAAAATAAATAATATCCATCAATTTTCCCCATCTATCTACAATCTTCTGGAGTATCTGCAAAGGTAATGCTTCTCCCGAGAAACCATCATTGTCAACATATCTATAAGTTTTTCCATTTTGTTGATCGTCACAAGTTGAAATATCTATCGATCCATAACATAACATGCCCAATTATAGAGAATGTCGATGTGCTTCATCTGGGATGGGTACATGGAGTTCCTGCTCAATTCCAAATAACGTTTACAATCACAATGAACCATATACACCTTCTTGTTGAATCCAAGCTCCTGGAGAAAACACTTTAGTCACAAAATCATTTTCCCAGCATCAGAAGATGTAATTTACTCTACTTTCATTCGGGATAAAGAAATTCACTTCTTCAATCTTAACATCCATGGCACAACTCCTCCTACAAAAGTATAGATGTATCCTGATGTATAATTCTAGCTATTAGGACATCCAGCCATATCTGAATCTATATATCCCTCCAAGATAGGGTCATCTCCACAATATACAAAACATAGCTTTGAAGTACCTTCCCAATGATATAAATGTCATCAAAATAATGTAAAAGTAAAATAAAATTACCATCCTGAAATCTCTAGATGTAAACAAACAAGTATTCCTATGTCATCTACTAGCCATGACTCACCATGAATGATTTAAACTTTTTACACCACTGTATGGGAGCCTATTCCGGTCTTTAAAAGCTCTTTATCAATTTTTAGATGAGGTGTTATTTTCCAGAAACCACAAAATCTTCAGGCTCCTTCATATGAATCTCTTTAGAGAGGTAACCATAGAGAAGATTTGTCTTCATGTTCATCTGTTCAAGCTCCAAGTCCAAGCTACCCACCAATCCAAATAGGACTCAAATTAAAGCAATATTCCCTATGGGTGAAAAGATCTGATCAAAGAAAACTTTTTTATTCTAAAGGATTCCTTGACAACTAACCACGATTTTTCTTTGACCTTCCATTTTCTTCCATCCATATTCATCCTAAACTCACATTTGTTCATTAGTTCCTTCTAATATTTGGTTAACTGTACTAAATCGTATGTTTGGTTCATCATCAAAGATTCCATATGATCCTCCATTTCATGCATCCACATGATTTTTTCAATATGATAACTTCTTCTTTCCATCCTTATGGATCCCCCTCATCAGTCAGCAAAAGTTACTCAGAATCTAGATATTTTTTTAATGAATAATTCCTCATTAAGATATTTGAACCTGTAAAAAATTTATGTTTTGGAGGAACAACATCTAAAAGCTCTTGTGATGGTTCTGTAACTTATTATGGAGAGGATTGAGTCACCCCATTTCAACATCCTCCTCTACTACCTCCTAGTACAATGTTAATGAGTCTTCTTACACATCCTCCTCTTCATTGAAAAGTGGTGCTGGTACATGTGTTGGATCATGAATTGATTCCTCAACAATTTCCCTATAATACATTCTAGGATTTCTAATTTCTTTGATTTTATGGTTCTCTTAGAACATGAAATATCTCCTTCTAATCACCTTTTATCATTCAGGTCCAAAAGCATGTATTCGAACTCCTCATCTCGATAGCCAATAAAAATGCACGGAGTAGATCTCATTTCTATATTCTTCCCGAGATCCATAGATACATGTGCAAATTCCAAACATCCAAATACTCATAAATGATAGTAAGAGGGATGTTTACTAGACCATATCTTATATGGAATCTCAAACTTTAATGGGAATGATGGTGATTTTTTGATTAGGTAGCATGAAAATTGAACCGCTCCTCCCTAGAATGGATTAGGAAGCCTAGCCAAACTCATCATGCTTCTCTACATCTCCATGATGGTTCTATTAATCCTTTATGAATCTACGTTGTGTTGTGGGGTGCATGGGACCATCCTCTCATGTCATATTCCCTGACAGCTTTAGTAGGAATAACCTTCATTGTATGTGTACTCTCGTCTAGTTTCTAAATGAATAAACTTCAAATTAAATCCATTTTCACACTCCACTATGGCATGGAACATCATGAAGTGTCTTATACATGCTTTTCTATCCTCCAGAAGAATATCCACACCCTTCGAGATGCCTCATCGATAAAGGATATGAAATATTTATTACCTCCCAGGGAATCCACCTCCATGGGTCCACATACATAAGAGTTCTCCAAATCCAGAAACTCTGATCTCCTTGATGAAGAAGAATTTAATGAGACTCTATGCTTCTTCCCATATAAGAAGTATTTATAAGGATAAAGTGATTCGTTCTTGTTAATACCGATGTACTTTTTTTGTTATCTTAGATAACCCTATTTCACTTTAGTGATCGAGTCTCCTATGCCACATATTGGACCACATCTCTCCTTACACCATGTTAAAATTGGATGCACATATCTTCACGTGAGTTTTTCACAATGTACTGCATATGTGGCCTTGGGTGTTGATGATGGATACCTTTTTCATAATCTATGATCCATTGTTGAAAATGTATCCATTGCCTTGTGGATCAAAGGTTGTACCAGATAACAGGTTTAGTTGAAGGCTTGAAACATGATGAACATCCTTTAGGGTGATTTTTTATCCAACAGTAATTATGAAATCAATATCACCCATTCCATCAAAATCTACAGAACTAGTATTTTCCATCTTGACTGCGCCAAATTTACCTTATTGATAATTCATGAAATAATCACGATTATGAGAGGCATGGTACAATTTTTTAGTATCGACCACCCATTTTGTTTCTTGGCTAGATGTATTAAAGAACATATCTATTTAGTCTTTATGTAAAAGTTTTATTTCTCTGGAGACTATGTCGTGTGTGTATTAATTTATTCTGTGTCTGTTTCTACTTTGACCCTTTTATTATATAAACTTTCGACAGTTCCATTTCATGTGACCCATATTTCCATAATGGTAGCATTTGTATGATAATATCCTTCCATCTATAGAACTATTCTAGCTTTGGTGACCATTTTTGGCCCCTCGACCACCTCTGGAGGATGGTCACTCTATTGGATTTTAATTATGTAAAATTTAGTGTAAAATCTAGAAAAATGGAGCTCACTATTGTGTCTAGAATGGTTGAAATGGTGGAATAGACTCTGGGATCATCAAAATCAAACATCGACTGATTGGGATATGATCAAAATTGTATCAACGGTCAAGATCAACCTATGAAATTGTGATGATGTGGAGATGACATGCCATTGATGTGGCATGCATGACTAGCTTCTGAAAACTCACTATAAATTTCTCTAGTTCCAGAACAATACCTTCTTTTATGGAAAGGGGATATTTTAACACCCGAGATTTGACCGAACCTAGGACACCCATTTTATCTCCGTTTGTGATTTCATTTGCACTGTTGGAATAGGTTCACCACAAAATTTCATAATCTGCCTTCGAAATAAGATTATGAGAAACATGAATTTTATGGTCATCAGAAAAACTCAACTGCTCATAGTCATTGCACCAGAACTCCCTCTAATACAACTTGTTAGTATTCGTCAACCACTAACTTTATTTCTCACACATGTAGATCTCCCAACTCTCTTCGGATACAATGAGATCCCTTGGATTTGATGATGATCAATGGAAGTACCCCAAGGCCTATTTATATAATATAATGGGAGGCGTCAAGTTTGACACAACTGACATCAATCCCCGCACCTACCATGGACTTCTCCCATGGCTACCACCAACCATGGTAGGTGGATTTGGTGCACTATCCACCTACAAGGTTGTTGGAAATAATATCCATTTGATGGAGGATATCGATGTGGATCACATGTGGTGATCTCAACACAAATGGAGCAGTAGCAAATAGGTATTTATTTCTTCACATAGAATTCATATTTCAACACACATGATACTCCCTATTTATAGGGATGAAAATACACTAAAAACTAAATAATATAAAATAGGGAGAAAAAATTATGTATTTGGTTGTAGTAGGTTCTTCCCAAGAAAAAATATCCTCACACATTTATCTGTCTTTGTGGAACATTTCAAGCCTCCATCACTGTAGTGGATGGTAAGTTTCATCCATAGAAAAATAATGTTTAACTTCTAATATCCCCACATAAACTTGTTATCCTCATCACCCAAACATTTGATTCATCTCTATGTGGGTAACCAATCTGTATAATGACTTCTCCATAGTCATTAGCTAAAGAAAATTAAGAAGCACATGCAATAGAAGATAATAATATCATAGGAGATAATCGCAGAAACAAAATATCAATAGTAGAAAGAATATCTGATTTGATTACTTCGATTTTAAATTCTTCTACCTTGTACTCTTTTTTAGGGATCAAATTATTGTTCTTGAAATCCACTATTTTATGTTAGATTTCTTCCGAATGGTCCACTTTATATTGGCCTTCACAGGGACTCAAGAATACAAGGAGGAAAAATTGTTCTTCATCAGGGGAATCGACACAAGGTTTCATAAATCTGGAATCCTGAACCGGTGGGTGGTTCTCTGAATAATACGTTGACGAAGGTCTCAACTTTCGGGAAGACATCTACATCAGATAGAAACACCGCTTCTTCGATGCCTTTCGGGAAGGAATCTTCGATGGATAACAACTCAGTCTATTTGTTAGCTTCATGTGCAAACAATTGATTTGATTTGGGATAAGAGACAAATGTGGTAAATGTCTGTCATCATCTTATATGTCTAGAAATAATTCAAATGGATCATCAAAAAAACAAAAATCGATCCCTTGGAAATCCATTTCTTTGAAAAGTGTAGATTGAAATTGTTTTTTCAGAATTTCTCGCTTTTTTTAAATTGAGAAATGATGTGTTTTTTTCAAATTTCACATGAGATTTTTTTTTGGGAAATTGGAGATTGCAACAATTTTTTTTAATTCAAATGGTCTGTAAAGTTTATTTTTTGAATAGGGTGATGGTGTGGAGGATATCAAAGGGAAAAAATGATATATTTTTTTGGTGGTGGGAGAGATAGATGTGGAGGCTCACCAAATTGAGGGGAGGCCAAAAAATTTTGGTTTTCACAAATAAGAGAGAGAAATTAACTTTTGACTTATGAAAAAGTGTAGGAGATAAGGGGAAAAGTAGAACCCTCTTTTAGCAATGAACAGAAAAAACAATGTAGGGGTAAAAGAAAACTGAAATCTCATGGAAAGGACTTCTGATCTAAATAAATAAAAAAAATAACCTTATTCTTAATTCTCCACTGAAAAAATCATATTGGGAGCGCATCCCATGGATCAATATCCGCTAAACTCACCTTAATAACTTACGCTCTGATACTGCTTAATGTGGTTATGGGAGGTGGAAGAGAACACAAATGCAGATCTCACTGATCCTTTGACACACCTTTAAATCAACCCTCTGATACCACTGAATGTGGTTTTTGGTAGAATAAGTGGATTCAGATATCTGAATTTTAACTTTAATCCTCCCTTTTATACCACTGATAGAGGATATCGTAGCAGATGGATGATCTCACAGCCAGGCACTAGTGTTGATCTCAAGACGTGTATAGTAGTAGAAAATAAGTATTAATTTTTTCACTCATAATTAATATGACAACACACATGATACTCCATATTTATAGGGATACAAACTACACTACAAACCAAATGATATAATATAGGGAGAAAACACATCCACAGTTGGTTGCAGTAGGTTCCTTTCAATCCACCAAATCCTCAAACGTCAACCCATATTAGAGTAAGTCTTCATGCCTCTATCCTTGTAGTGGATGGTATGTGTGATCCATTGATGTTTAACTTCCAACACCATTA
Source organism: Viscum album (assembly GCA_963277665.1). Classification (NCBI taxonomy): domain Eukaryota; kingdom Viridiplantae; phylum Streptophyta; class Magnoliopsida; order Santalales; family Viscaceae; genus Viscum; species Viscum album. The sequence goes on along the minus strand of OY728119.1, from coordinate 212,125,591 downwards.
CCCATCACCACCCTGTTGACCAATGCACCCACCCTCCCCCGCCCCTCTATCCCCCTCCACACCCATCGCCTCCCATTCTTCCACGCTCTTTACTTCTTACTCAACACCGCATGAGAGAGATGGACTACCAGACTAGACACCGCAGCCAACCCCATGATGTTGTTGGCAGACAAGACCCCTACCCCCATCGCGATGGTAGCCATGGAAAGCACCAGCCTGAATTCCAACGATTTCATGGTCATCTTCATTACCTTACCATTCATCCTCCTCATTCACATTCCCTTTTATTTCAATATCCAAAATATGTAATTGTGATGTCCATGAACCTCGGGGATCCAATCGATATCAATAACTTTGGTGAAGGGGTTCTCTAGCGGCGCGAAGGAGGCAAGGTCATCTGATGCTCTTTTAGTGGATGTCCATTATTAGCACAGTTATTACCCCTTAATTGTCAAAGGTGGAAGGTGTGGTAGGTGGGTGTACAACCCCACCAATTGATGTGGAAAGAGAAGAGAATCATAGTTGAGGGTTTCCAATAAAAGGAATGAGCCTCATCCATTTGAATCATCTCATCTCTAACCTTCATATGGTTCTTATTACCATTAGAGTGGTATTTGTGACGTGGTTTCCCCCAATATTCAAGATATTTTTTGAGTTTTTTCTCCTTGTAGTAAGTGATCGAGTGTGTACCCACTTTTAACATATAGGGATCCTTCTATTTTCCCAAGGATTTTTACACCTTTAATTTGGGGAGTTTTTCAATGTTACATCTGGTTTCATTTATTTCCACATTTTTTCACTTTTTTTATCTTGTGATTATTAATGCACCACATGAAAATAAATTTAAGATCTTGAAAAGTGGTATCAGAGCATAGGTTTTGGCCTGAATCTTTTTTCGTTTTTAGGTATTAATAACTCTCAAAAATTAGATAATTCTATATGATTACAACTTAATTTGATCTGTCACATCAGAAAAAATTTATTGATATTGTTAAATACACCTTTTTGAAGTGAATGAGGTACTGTATTGATGGTGTGTCTAGATGGTGCTGATATTAGAGATCAAAAAATCAAATGGATTAATTTTTCGTTTTGGAAAATGAAGATAGAGGTAGGGCGCCGGAAGAAAAGTTGTCTAATAATACATGATGATAGAATGACATGTGTAACAAAAGTGTGTAGTTTTCATGGGATTCAAAATCATTAAATGGAATGAAATGTTGTGAGTACTTATAGAAATGTAGACATACTAGTCATTGAAGGAGTGATGAATATTGGAAGTTGAAAATATCTCAAAGATTCATTTATTATCGAATCAGGAGGAACATGACACATGACCTCTCGACAGGAATGGTTTGATCAGTATGAACCCATTCTGAAAGGACTGCTGTTCATGGGGAATGATCGCACTATGAAGATAATTGGAGTCGGTACCATTATATTGAAGATGCATTATGGAATAATACAGACCTTCCAAGGAGTACTCCATGTGAACGGCCTGAAGAATGACATATTGTCTTTAGGACAATTTTTTGAAATCAAATGAAATAATTTCACCAAGAATGGGGTGATGATAATTTTGAAGGGTGCTCTTTTTGTAATGAAGGTAGAGAGGATTTCAAATAACCTATATGTTTTTATGGGTGAGACGTACAAGGAGGCATAGATAGTTGTCGCATCAACTACCTCGATGGAAGAATTGACAAGGTTATGGAATCAGATGCTTGTCCATATGTCAGAACTAGGCCTGAATATTCATTCAGATCAGAAGTTTCTTCCTGGTCATACAAATGTATCTTTACCATTTTTTCAGCATTGTTTTTTGAGCAAGAAACATAGGTTAATGTTTGGTGCTTCAACAATGAGAAGTCATAAGATCATAGAGTTGATCCATTTTGATGGTTGGGAAGCACCTGTTATATCCTTTGGAGGAGAAAGTTACTTTGTATCATCAATTGATGATTATTACAAGAGAGGATGGATGTGACCAATCAATATTAAATAGGGTTATTGGAAGTCTTCTAAACATTTAAAGTACGAAAGGAGATTGAATCTAGAAAGAAAATCAAGTGTTTGAGGACATAACATAGTGGATAATATATAAGCGAGGAGTTTGATAATTTTTTTCAACAAGAAGGAATCAAGAGATAGTTCACTATGGCATACACTACTCATCATAATGGAGTGTAATGTCAGATGAACAAAACCATTTTGGATAGAACACTAGTAATGTTGAATAATGTAGGAATTGACAAAAACAATTGGTAGAATTCGTGAATACCACCTATTTTTTGATCAACCGGTCTCCTTCAATGGTCATTGATCTCAATACATCGATGGGGATATGGACTGGTAGACCTACTATGTTTTCCCAGTTACATAATTTTGGAAGTTTTTTATATGCATTATTTATTGACCAAGAAGGATTGAAGTTGGATTCGAGATCCATGAAATGTATCTTCTTGGGGAATGCTAATGGTGTGAAGAAGTATCATTTGTGGTAACCCACTACCCAAAAAATTTTCATCATAAGAGATTTCATTTTTTCATAAGAAAAGGTAAAAATGGCAACTGATCAAGACAAGGAGATAGAGAATACAAGAACTACAACAGTTGAAGTAAAGGACAAAACCAATGAAGAACTAGTTTCCTCTGAGGCATTACCATATCATGATGATCATGTACTAGTTGAGTCTGGACGATGATGATCAACTTGAGAGAAAAGAGTACCATTATGGCACTGTGACTATGTAACTAAGATAAATATTGAGTACTGCATGTTGACGGAGGATGGAGAGCCATATTATTTTGTGGAGGTGACCTAGAGTCCAGATGTGTCTTCATAGATGGTGGTAATTGATTAGGAACATGAATCCCTCCACTAGAACAAAATGTGGGAACTTATTCTATTGCCTCATAGAAGGAAAGAAATCATAAAAAATGGTTCTTTAAGATCAAATGGAATGGAACATATTTTGTGGAAAGATATCATCCAAGTCTGTTAGTCAGCAGATATGATCATAAGGAAGGTATTGATTTCAGTGAAATATTCTCTCCTATTGTTAGACTGATAACAATTCGTTTAGTTCTGGCGATGTGTGAAACATACAGTTTACATCTATATTAGCTAGATGTAAAGAAAAACTTTCTCCATGGTTATCATGTTGGAGAGATCTATATGCTCCAACTAGTAGGTTTTTCAGATGAAGGAAAAGAGAACTTGGTTTTTTAGGTTGAAAAAATCTTTGTACAGTATCAAGCTGGCACCAAGGTGTTGGAACAAGGGATTTGATTCCTATATCAAAAGCATAGGATACAAAGAAAAATCTTCTAGATCCTTTTTCATATTTTAATAGTTCATATGGTAATTATTTCATCATTATTCTTTTGTATGTGGATTACATGTTGGTTTCAAGCCCCAACAATGATTTGATCTAGGAGACAAAGGCACATTTGGATGGAGAGTTTGATATGAAAGACTTGTGACCATAAAACAAGATTATCTGGATGTAGATTTACCAACACAAAAATAATGGGAAGATTTGTCTATCACAAAATAATTACTTACAAAATGTCTTGAAATGATTCAACATGCAAGACTCTAAGCCAATATATAACCATCTTCCCATTAATTTAAAGTTATCTTTAATGATATGTCCTAGAAGTGAATCAGAGTGTATTGAAATTTTTTGAGTACCATATGCATTGGAAGTGGGTAGTTTGATGTTCGCTAGGGTTTGTACAAGACCAAACATTCCACATGTAGTGGGAGAAGTTAGTCGGTATATGCGGAATCATGGATTGGAGCATTGGAGCATGGTGAAGAGGATACTGAGACACATCAAAGAGACCTCATATGTTTCATTATGTTATAGAGTATCATATTTCACTATCAGAGGATTTGTTGATTCAGATTTTGCAGGTGATTATGACTGGAGGAAATACACTACTGGTTACGTGTTTACCCTTGCAGGAGGAGCTGTGAGATGGATTTTGATGTTCCAGTAAGTTTTGGATTTTCCATTATAGAGGCAAAGTATATAGAAGCTACAAATTCTTCCAAATACAGAATTTGGGTAATAAAGTTATTGGAGGAGCTCAGTCACAGACAAGAGCAGATTCAATTATTTGGTGGTAGTCATAGCACGTTGCACATTAAAATGAATCCTTATTTTCATTATAATATGAAGAATATTTGGGTACATTATCACATTGTATGAGATTTTTTAGAGGAAGGATTTTTGGAATTTTTTATATTAACATTAATAAAAATATGGAATATTTCTTAATAAATGTTGTTTACTCTAATATGTTTAGATAACGTAGATCCTTGAATTTCCATGAAGATATGTGAGTAGTATGTTTGGAAGATAGAAAGGTTTTTTTGAGATGCGATTTGTACTCAATCAAATCTCCATGTGGGGGATGTCTTGGAATATTTCCATTTGCAAGTTGGTGCCATGCCCTAATTGTAAAAGGGGGAAGGCGTGTATTTTTGGTGGTGGGTGGCCAACCCCACCAATTGATCATGCGAGAGAGGAGCCGAATGGGTGAGGGTTGCTAATAAAAGGCAAGAGACTCATCCCATTTGCATCATCTCATCTCTCACCTTCATCTGGTTTTTATTACCATTTGAGTAGTATTTGTGAGGTGGTTTCCCCACCATATTCAAGAGGGATTTTTCCAAGTGTTTTCTCATTGTAATAAGTGTGGGAGTGTGTACCCATTTTTACCCTATATTGATATTTCTATTTGACTATGGTTTTTCCCTTTCATTTGGGGGTTTTACCGTGTTAAATTTGGTGTAATTTATTTATTAAATTTTCACTTTATTTTATCTTCTGATTATTACTGCGCCATCATCCAATAATTTTTTGGTTTCAACAAGTGGTATCAGAGCACAGGTTATGGCTCGGTGTTGTTCACATTTTTGGTTATTAATAATTCTCGTAAATTTTAGTATGATCTATGATTTCAAATCCAGTTGATCTATAACATTAGAATAAATTTATTGAGTTTATTAAATACACCTTTATGAAACATATGAGGTTATTGACTTATGACATGTCTAGATGGAAGAAAATTTTGAGGTCAAATAATTCAGTGGGAAAATTTTTCATTGTGGAAAATGAAGATGTAACTAGTGCTATAGAAGAAAAATTATTGAGTGATAATTGAAAAAAGACAAGAAGATGTGATGAAGAATCATGGTTACAGTGGGATCCAAAATGAATACATAGATATAAATGTGGTTAGTACTTCTAAAAATGGAGATATACTAGTCAGTGAAGTAGAGATGACTGATAGAAGTAGAAAACATCTAAATGACGCATGGATTCTCGACTCAGGAGAAACATGGAACATGATGTCTTAACAGGAATGGTTTGATCAGTATGAAACCTTCCTGGAAGGACATGTGTACATGGTGAATGATTAAACTATGATGATCATTGGAGTTGGTACCATCAAACTGAAGATGCATGATGGCATAGTATGGACCATCCAAGGAGTAAGCCATGTGAAGGGCCTAAATAATAACATATTGTCTTTGGGAAAATTTGATGAAATAATATGCCAGACTCATAACGAGAATGGATTGATGAGAATTTTAAATGGCTCTCTTGTGGTAATTAAGGTGGAGAAGATCTCAATGAGCTTTTATGTTCTTATGGGTGATAAGTATAAGGAGGTGGATATAGTTGACTCATCAACTACCACAACAAAAGTGTTGATGACATTATAACATCGAATGTTTTGACATATTTCAAGAAAATCCCAAATGATTCTTGAGGATACGAAGTTACAAACTGGTCTTACAATGGTATCCTTAACATTTTGTGAGTATTGTGTTTTGATCAAGAAACACAGGTTAAAGTTCGGGACGTCAATAGCGAGAAGTCATGAGATCCTGGAGTTGATCCATTCCGACGTTTTTCAAGAACTGTTTATATCCATAGGAGGAGAAAAGTTATTTTTATCATTCAATGATGATTATTCCAGTAGATGTTGGGAGTATCTACTAAAGAGAAAAGTATATGTTTTTTATTTCTTAAATATATTAAAATTGTGAAAGGAATTTGAATCTGGAAAGAAGATAAAGTGTCTCCAGAATAACAATGGTGGAGAATATACAGGTGAGGAGTTGGATAATTTTATTCAAAAGAAAGTAATAAAGAGATAGTTCATGATGGCATACACTCCTTTACAGAATGGAGTGTCAGTGCGGATGAACAAAACCCTATTGGATAGAACACGAGAAAAGTTGAAGACTGTAGAAAATTCCAAAATGTTTTGGGTAGAAGCAGTGAATACCGCCTTTTATGTGATCAACCGATCTCCTTCAATGGAGATTGATATGAAGACATCGATAGATATATGTACTACTGAACCCGCTAAATATTCACATTTACATACTTTTGGAAGTCCTGTGTATGCATTGTTTAATGACCTGGAATGATCGAAGTTGTATTCAAGATCCTTGAAATGTATCTTCTTGGGGTATGATGATGGTGTTATGGAGTATCGTTTGTGTATACCCCACTTCCCACTAATTTACCATCTAAATAGATGTCATTATTGTAGAAGACAGGTTGAAAATGACAACCGATCAATACATGGAGAAAGAGAATACAAAAACTACAACAGTCGAATTAAAGGAAAATTCCAAGGAAGAACCTATTTCCTATGAGACATTTCCAGAGCATGATGATCAAGTACCAGTTGAGTCTAGACCACGATGGTAAACTCGAGATAAAATAGTACCAGTATTGCATTGGGACTATATCGCTAAGCGAAATATTTCGTACTAATGATTGACCGAGTATGTAGAGACATCTTCTTTTTTAGAGGTGACCTATAGTCCAGATGTTCCTCATGGATGGAGGTGAAGTAAGAGGAACTTGAATCCCTATACCAGAACAAGAACTGGGATCATGATCCATTACCTCATCTAAGGAAGGATATTAAAAACAAATGGGTCTATAAGATCAAATGTAATGTATAGGATCAGGTGTAAAGATATCATGAAATACCGGTAGTCAAAGGATATTCTCAGAAGGAAGGTATTGATATCAATGAAATATTTTCTACTGTTGTTAAACTGACAACTATTCGGTTTTTTTTGTGATGTGTGCAATATATAGTTTACATATAGAGCAGCTAGATTTTAAGACAACATTTCTCCAGGGTGATCTTGATTAAGATATATACATGCTCCAACCCAAGGTTTTTAGAATAAGCAAAAGAGAACATGGTTTTGTTGTTGAAAAAATATATGTATGGTCTCAAGAAGGTATTGTTGAGTCAATAAAGATATCTTATGACTTCTCCATTCTTTATAGTTTTATGTTTTGAAAATCACAAACACTTTCTCTTATGTTCTGAATATTCTTTTATGTTCTATATTTTTTTACGTTCCAAATTTTCCATTCTGTTAGAATTAAATATCTATCATTATGTTTTTCCATTATGTTAGACTTAAATATTTTTCATTCCGTTTTGTGATTCTGATTCCGTTGTATATATGACGCCACTCTTTAATACCGATTACGATGTATATATGATGCGAATCTTCAATGCAGATTCCAGTGTATATAGGATGCCAATATTCAATACTGATTCCGGTGTATATATGATGTCGATCTTCAATATCGATTCCGGTGTCTATATGATGCCTATATTCAATACCGATTCTGGTGTATATAAGATATCGATCTTCAATACTGACTCTGCTTTATATATGATGTTGATCTTCATGATACCAAATCCGGTGTATATGTGATACCAATTTTATGATTCAGATTTGAGAACAAATGAGATACCTATTTTTCAATCTGATTTACTTTTCCTTATGATTCTGTTTTCTTGATAATGTTATTCTTAAGAATCTGTTTTCTTGATTTCGTAAGATTTTGTTTTATTGATAATGTTATTCTTAAGAATCCATTTTCATAATTTTTTTAAGATTCTATTTTATTGATAATTTTATAGTTTCGTAATGTATCATTCCAATGATATCATATTCCAAGATTTCTTATACCTAATATTTATCTTTAACTTAACATCATCTCTGTTACTTGAAACGATGTCGTACAATCTGTTACAAACTATCCATTGTATATTTTCCACGTGTCCAGATCCATCCAAAATTTAAGGAAAATATGACCATTGGTGAGGATCCGACCATTGGGAAGAATTGCCTATAAATAATAGCTCATTTGAACGATAAAATTACATTTGTAGAGAGTGGATGAACATCATGCATGTGAAATAGCTTAAAAGTGATTTCTAGGGAGAAGGGCTATTATAACTCTCAGTGCTTTCTGTAGATATTGTGAACATCTTGTTTAGACTTCCTTTGTGCAGACTCTGATTGTGCTGATCGTGAGCTTCCAGGTTTGGAAGATAGATGTTCTGATTTCCATCTAAATTGTGGGATTCCAGGTTTGGAAGACAGAGGCTCCAATTTCATTCTAAATCGACTATTTTCGGGGATAGAAAGATAGATATCGATCTTCAGATTGAGGGCTTAACTTGGTTTGGGTAAGACATACTTTCTTAAAAGTATAGATCAAGGAACCTTTATCCAAGGTTGTTGGATACCCTTCTCTTTGGGTTAAATGAATTCTATTGTTACTTGTTTTTTTTACAAGTTGTTTTTATTCCGCTGTTGTATCTTAACTTTGTTAAAGTTAGAAAGTATAACTTTCTTATATATTGTAATTTTGTTACTCTGATAATATTATAGATTCTATATGCTTTAAGGTAGAATTTTGTTTGAGAAGAATAGAAATGTTTTCATTAATAAGTCTTGTAAATGTTTGTTTAGCCTTGGTAAACATAACGTTAAAGGTTCTAAAGGAATTTCGAAATTATACAATTCACCTCCCCCCCTCTTGTATATTGAGCATCTACATTCTTTTTTAGATCCTACAATTGGTATTAGAAGAGGTATTTGAAATAATTATATCCACATATAAGTTTTTTTCTCACGTTTTCTTTTTCTCATGTTCTTTATATTTGTTTATATACTTTTACTACTAATAAGTTATGTGGAAATAAATATCTTTTTAGTACGGCAGGCATTTATATTGGATCTATAGATAATATCAATCCCACTAGACCACCAATATTTTATGGAGATTACTAGGAGTAATGCAGAGACAGAATGAAGGCCTTTGTGATAAACATAGGTGTATACAACTACATTATGTCAACTGGAGATTATATGATTCCTAATAAGGAAGTTAGAACCTTTACTAATCCAGAAAAGGTGGAATACCAGCTGACCATTATGGTATGAAATAATTTTCTTTGTTCCATTACTAAAAATATATATAGCCAAATTGCATCTTGTGAAGTTTCAAATAGTATCTGGAAAAATCATGAAGTAACTCAGTTTGGAACTTCCAAAGCTATTGAAACTAGAAGAGCAATGCTCAGGGTAGAGTATCATGGCTTTTCCTTTCCTTATGGAGAACCTGTATGTAATGTACAACAAAGATGTATGACTATTCTCAATAGCTTACAATCCATGGGTGAGAATGTTTAGATGTTGAAGCTCTGATAGACAATATTATTGAAATCATGTCCAACCAGTGGGAATCCAAGAGGAATTTTATATATGAGAATAGGATATTTACTCATATTTCTCTTGATGAACTATTTGGAAGTCTTCATCGACATGAAACCATAATGAAGAGAGATTCTAATAATATTAATAAGAAGAATGGTAATAGAGGGGATACTTTTAACACCACATCAAATCATATGAAATCCAAGACTCATGATAGAATTACAAGGTCTAAAGCTAAGAAGGTTGTTGTTCACTCTGAATCTAATGAAAGTGAAACATTAGAAAGTAAGTTAGCAAATCTTGGTCGTAGGATGAACAATATTGTTGGACCAAAGAACATTCAATGTAGGTATAAGAAGAAAAATGGAAAAGATAAAAAAGATGTTGAAGTGACATGCGATGAATGTAGCAGAACTAGGCATATTAGACCTCATTGTCCATTACTCAAGTAAAGAGACAAGAAAGAATGGAATTCTGCAAGAAACAAGAAGAAGATCTATTGATAAAATCCTAATAATGTCTTGAAATCCAATGACACTTGGAGTGCCAGTGGTGGAGATTTTTCTGATGATATTTCAGAATATTAATATTCTGGGCAAAAGAATATTGGTCTAATAGCAAGAGCTCTATTTCAAAATCATTGTCTTATGGCTAAGGTACGAACTGCTGAATCCATAACAGATATTTCTTTAAGAGAAAATTTTTCAAATAGAGGTTTTTCTTCAGATGAAGAATATTCTTCAATAGATAATGATAATGATTTTACATCTTATGAAGAAGTTTCTATATTTCCTATGTTTCATGAGAAAAGAAATTGTAAAGTTTATAATAAACTTGATAAAGAAAATTCTATAGAATATATTTCAACAAAAGAAATTTTATATCATTCTAGATATATTCAAGAGAAAAATTTTGTTTGAGAAAATCATTCTATGAAACTTGTGGAAGTTAATTCTGAGAAGGATAAACTTTTTAAGGATCTTAAAAATCAGATTTTAGAAAATATTTTTTAGAGGATAAACATCACTCTAAATCTTTTATTCTTGAGGATAATAATTTTTTCGTGAGAATAAAATATGAAATATTTTCTTTGATGAAACTTATTGAAAAATTTACTTCTGGTAAGGAAACTATTGACAAGATGTATTCCCAGATCCGACCTTATGTTTATAATCAGGTTTTAGGTTATTGTCATGAATAACTTTTTTAGAAACAATTATTTTATTCCTTCTAGAGCCCCTTTTGTACTAAATGTCAAAATGGGGTGCATTGGAAGAAAAAATGTTCTTTAAATAGAGCTCAATCCCTTAGTTTCATAAAGCTTATTTTTCTAAAAAAATAAGGTTACCAAAGATTTTATTATCAAATAGTGCCGGATCCAAGAAATTTTGGAATCTTAAAGCCAAACTCTTTCTTTTTCAGGAAAATGAAGGAAGTACCAATAACATTTGGTACATGGATAGTGGATTTTCCCATCACATGAATGGTAAAAAAGACTATTTCAAAAAGATTTTAAAGACTAAAAGTAGAAAGTAACTTTTGGTGATAACTCTCAAGGAGAAATTGTAGGTATATGTAAAATTATCTTTCTTGGAAATGCTATTATCTCAAATGTTATTTTTCTAAAAGGCCATCGGCACAACCTCATTATCATATTTCAATTATGTGATGATGGTTACCTTGTGAATTTTAGAAATTATAAATGTTTAGTTCACAATTCCAATGATGAGTTCATTCTCTCTACCCTTCAGCATGAGAATGTGTACACATTAAACCTAGAAGTCCATAGAAGTCATGATCTACCTTTCCATAGTGAATTTAAAGATCAATCATGGATTTTGCATAAGATACTAGGACACTATAACTTAAGGAATATTGTTAAGCTTTTTAAGAAATAACTTGTTCAGGATCTACAGGAACATATGTTTGATTCATCAAAAGTCTGTGATCCTTATCAATATGGAAATAAACATAAATCTAGATTTAAATAATTAAGTGATGTTATAATTTCTATTTCCTTACAGTTGGTGCACATGGACTTATCTGGTCCAACACAAACTGGATGTATTGGAGGCAAATACTATGTCTTTTTCCAAGTTGATGAATACAGTAGATTTACATGGGTCTATTTTCTCGCAATGAAATCTAACGCTTTTACTTAGTTCAAAATCATTAAAGCTCAAGTTAAAATGAGAAAAACTTACCGTTGATAACTATTCATAGTGATCATGGTGGATAATTTGAAATTTTTATTTTGAAACTTTTTGTGGTAACAAAGTTATTACTCACAACTTTTCAGCTCCAAGAACACCTCAACAAAATGGTGTTTTTGAAAGAAGAAATCACATTCTTCAAGAGATAACTAGAACCATGTTGAGTCAATATTCTATAGATAAACATTTTTGGGATGAAGTTGTAAGTACTACTTGTTATACTATAAATGGTGTTTTAATAAGGCCATTTCTTAATAAAACACCTTATGAGTTGTGGATTGGCCGAAAACCAAAAGTTTCTTACATCAAAGTTTCTGGTTGAAAATTATTTAACTTGAATACCAAGGATAACTTACAAAAATTTTCATCCAAATCCGATAAAGGAATTTTCTTAGGTTACGCTACTAACTATAAGGCATATAGAGATTTTAATAAAAACACATGCACTTTGGAAGAAACAGTACATGTTAATTTTGATGAAAATGATCCTTTTGTTTTCAAAAAACCTGAATCTATTCCTAATATATTTTCTAAAACAGATCACCAACCTTTGATATAATATTTTTCAGATAATGTTAATGTTGAAGAAAATGTTTCTGAATCATTTCCTCTAGAATATTTTCTACCTTATGTTGATGAATAGGTTTTTCAAAATCCAAGTCAGTGGTTACTTAAGAATCATCCCAGTGATAATAACATTGGAAATGCTAATCAACCAGTAAGAACTAGAAGTTCTTTAAGAAATGAAGTTGAACATTTTTCATTTCTTTCCCAATTTTAACCAAAGAATCTTTAAAGAAGCCTTGGATTATGAATATTGGATAAAGGCTATTCAAGATTAACTCAATGAATTCATAAGGAATCAAGTTTGGACTTTGTTTGAAAAACCTAAGGAAAATTCTATTATTGGAGTAAAATGGGATTTCAGAAACAAATGCGATGAAAATAGATTCATTGTTTTAAATAAAGAACGATTGGTAGAAAAAGGTTATAACCAACAAGAAGGAATAGACTATGAAGAAACTTATTCTCCTGTATCAAGAATTGAATCTATTCTTATTCCTCTATCCTTTGGAGGATTCTTTAATTTAAAACTTTATCAATTGGATTTTAAGTGTTATTTTCTTAATGGTTATGTACAGGATAAATTCTATGTAGATCAACCCCTGGCTTTGAGGATACAAAATATCCTAATCATGTTTATAAACATACCAAAGCATTATATGGGCTTAAACAATCCCCTAGATCTCGGTATGATAGACTTTCCAGATCATTGATTCAAAATAACTATGTTAAGGGTATTTCTAATCCATCCCTTTTCATTAAAAAAATAATCAAAGTGTTTTGATTGTTCAAATTTATGTTGATGACATCATCTTCGGATCAACTCAGCATTCCTTAACTGATTCCTTTGGGAATCTTATGAAATATGAGTTTGAGATGAGTATGATTGGTGAGTTATCATTTTTTCTTGGTTTTCAAATTTCTCAAAAACAAGAGGGAACTTACAAATCTCAACATAAGTATATAAAAGATCTTCTTAAAAAATTTGGGTTTGATAACACCAAGAGTATATGTACTCCTATTGGAACCTCTAATACTCATGATATTGATGAATTAGGGAAACCTGTAGATCAGACATCTTAAACAGGGATGATAGGATGTTTATTTTACTTAACAGCTAGTCGACATAACATAGTGTTCTCAGTATGCTTATGTGGAAGATTTCAAGAAAATCCTAAAGAATCCCATTTAAAATATGTGAAAAGAATATTATGGTATTTAAAGGGAACTTTATATTTTGGACTATTTTATTACTCTGGAAATGATTTCGAACTTAATATTTTTTTGAATGCTTACATTGGTGGTTGTAAAATGGATAGAAAATGTATATCTAGAACTGGACATTTCTTAGGAGAATCCTTATTTTCTTAGTCTTTCAAGAAACAACACTCTATGACACTTTCCACTGCTGAAGCTGAATATGTTGTAACTGAGAGTTTTTGTGCTCAAGTGTTGCGGATGCAACACACACTCACATACTATGGTACGAGTTTTACTAAGACAAAAATTATGTGTGATAACATAAGTTCCATTGGCCTATGTAAAAACTCTGCACATCACTCTCGTGAAAAGAATATAGATACTAGAAATCACTTTCTTAGGGATCATATACTTAAAAAAGATATTATTCTTCAATTAATCAAACATAAGAGAAACTTGCAGATATTTTCATGAAGCCTCTACCTTCTGATAGATTTGAATACATTAAACATGATCTACGAATGTTTTCTGTAAGTTTATCACTCATATCTACTTCTTGATTAAATCATCTCCTAACATTAAGATACTCCTTATTTCAGGGGGAGTACATATGTTTTCTATTTTCTTTATCTGATGTTTTTTCCAATTTTTTTGAAATTTTTCTTATTTTGAAAATTTCAGATCTGGAAATTTCTGATTTGAAAACTCCCAAGAAAAATTCTTATAATATTGATAAATCTCTCAGAGTATTCCAAAAGATAATCTTTCTTACTCTTTATATTCATTATCTTGAGTTTTAGTTGTTTTTATTTCAAATTTTCTTAAATTCTGTTTTATCTTACTTCAAAAGATCGGAATTCATATTTTCTATACCCATTATCAACCGTCAGATTATGTTAGGTTATTGTCATCTTTTTTATTATCTTATGGAAGTTGAAAAGTTGTAGTTATCTCTGAATAAGTGGTGCCTCTTTCTCAAGTATCACACCATCCTTACTGATCGTAGTGCCGAAGATCTATTTCCATCAAAGATTTTATTCCAAAGTTCTTTATCACCCTTAACGACTCCTGAATCCTCAGTACATTAGATGAATGTTCCCAAAGAAATAAAGGATTGGTCAATATTTAGAGAAATGTTAGTCATCCCAATGTTCTCTGAAAAAGATGACTCCCATATTTCTAAGGTGATAAGATCAAATGGATGGGAAATTTTCTGTGTTTCAAAGGAGAAATATCAGGATCCAATTTATCTTGATCTCCATATTCAATTCTAAGAATCAATTTCTATCTTCCAAAAGGATGGTAAGGATCTTTTTAGGTTCAAATTCTATGATAATACATATACTATCCACTACAAGAAGGCAGAAAATGTTCTTAACATACCGTATAAAGGGGAGGCTATTCTATTCTCTCAGAAACTCCCTGAGAAATAAGGATCTTTTGAAAAAGTCAAGGCTTTGTATTTTCTTGGTCTTATGTATGTTATGAATCCAAAGATTACAAATCATACAACAAACCACAAGATTATGGCTCTCTGGATGCAATGATTTCTTATTCCAAGAAAGGGAGATAAGGATTCTCTAAATATATATGACATCATTCTATTATATTTTCTTGTCCACATAAGGAAGACCAACATGGGGAAGTACGTATTTCTCACAATTCAAGAAATAAAAGGGGGAACCATCAGATCTTTTATCCTTATGTATCCAGCAACTATTTCGAGGATAATTGTTATGTGCCTTCAAGAACTAAATGTTCCATGCCGATCAGTCTCAAAACCGTTCAAGATTTTGTTGCTTAGTGATGAAACTATAAGGAGAATGAAAGTAGTGTTTCTTCCAAAATCTAAAAACTTTGAAGAAATAGTTGTTAAGGACATGTTTTATGTGCCAGAATCTTCAAATTCTATTTCTAAGAAAAGGAATTTTGATGAATCGAGCTTGCCATTACCAGTTACTGCTGTTCCGGTTTCAGCACCTCATCTAGCAAAGAAACCAAATTCTTATTTAAATTCAATAGTTGCAAAGTGGAGAGAAATGGAAGCCACCAGAAAGGAAGGATATCATTATATTGGTTTAAATCTCACGTAGGATAAGGACTTGAAAATCACACAGGATAAAAATTTTGAGAAAGAAAATAAGGAAAAGAAGTTGAAGAAGAAATATTTGGAAAAGCAGGTTTGTCAGTCTGTTCTAAAAGCTGTAGAAAAGAAATATCAGGAGGTACCTGATACTCATGTAGCTCAAAAAAACCAGTGGCTACTCTAGAAATCCAAAAAGCTAAGAATGTCATATCATTATCAGATCTAGTTCAAGAAATGGATGATCAGATAATCCAAGATGATGATGATGATGTTTTAAGGGAAGTGGAAGATTATGTTGGAACTCCTTCAAGTTCAGTTTCAAAATCTATTTCAATAGAACATGTTGAAGAACAAGTTTAAGAAGAACTTTAGGAAGAAAAAAAAGTTCAGGAAGAGGTTGATGTTGGAGATGAAGAAGAAGTATAATTTGAACTAGAAGAAGAAGTAGAGAAATAACAAGTTTAAGAACATGGTGAATAAGAGGAAACTTTTCAAGAATAATAGTGACAGGGAGGATCTCAACATCATAATTTTGAAAAAGAATAAGATGAACTGGGAGATCAAAATGTTTTTCATGTTTCAGATGAAAAATCTCTAGCTCGAGACCCTTTTAAAGGAAAAAATGTTTTGTTTGCCTCATCTGATAAGAAAACATCTCATAATTCCTCTAAGAGAATAGAGAGGCCATCCTCATTAACTCAAAGAGGAGTTGAGAAAGGAAAAGATATTTCAGGATCTGAGTCTTCTTCATCTGTCGAAAATAATTTTGTCAAGTTATATTTAAGAAATTTGGTCAGCACCATTCCGGTTCTTGTAAACATATATCCCCAGAGTCAAATTATGCAAGAAACCCTGAATCAGAAGACAGAATCAACCAATATGCTTATGGACATGGTTGTTAAGCAAGAAGCAGACTTCAGTAATCATTTGATTGATTAAAAAGCATAGAAGGTGACTTGTCAAAAAGAATTTATCCGCACAAAAACCATCAATGAAGAGATTAGGCAGTTTAGTGGTTTCATGGATTCAACAAAGGGATATTTTAATTCATGTGAATCCGATCTCCACAAGGTCAAGGCTTCAATATCTGAGAAGGGTAGTCAACTCAATTCTGTTGCTTGATTTGTTAGCAGTGAGAAGGGAGTCAGAGCTGAATTATAGAAAAATTTTGATGCTCAAGAAGAAAAGATCTTGGATTTAGAAAAGAAGAAGTAGGATCAGGAGATCATGTTGAAGAAGCTTCAAGAAGATCAGAAGGATACCAAGAATCTCAATGCCCTGATAAAGAAGATTTTGTCTGAGCAGAAGAAGAATGGATGACTTTTCTTTACATTCTGATGTTTTGATGTAATATAAACCTTATTTCTAAATTTTTCTGAAGAAATTTCATACATATCTTTCTTTTCCTTTCTAATGTATGCTTTCCTAACCTTACAGGTACATCTTAAACCTCTCCATTCCAGTTCCCACTTTTTAAAAATCATAGTGGGGGATAATTTATTTGAAAGAAGATGTGGGAGAATTTTTTCAAAAGAAGAATTTAACGAAGATCTCTGAGAAGGAGAATAAATTAAGGGAAAGTTTGCCAAGAAAGGAAAATTTCCAAGTAAGGGGGAGTTTTATTTTAAGAATAGATGTTTATCTAAGGGGGGATATTTCCTTAAGAAAAAACAGACTTCAAAGATCATGAAGACGATCCTTGGGAAACATAACCTATGGGGGAGTTTGTCGTATTCATCCAAAACCTTATTCAAAAGGGGAGATAATGTTTTTATATATACTTGTTTATGTATGAAAATATATTCTTCCTTAGCAATGTTGTTTGTGCATTCCAAAAAGAGGGAGATTTTTTAAAAAATAAGGATATCTTATGACTTCTCTATTACTTATGGTTTTGTGTTTTTAAATTCACAAACACATTTTCATATGTTCTGAATATTGTTTTCTGTTCTGTATTTTTCTTAAGTTCTGAATTTGCCATTATTTTAGACATACAGAGATATCATTATATTTTTACATTCTATTAGACTTACATATTTTTCATTCTGTTTTATGATTCCGATTCTGGTGTATATATGATGCCAATCTCCAATACCGATTCTGGTGTATATTTGATGCCGATCTTCAATACCGATTCCGGTGTATATATGATGCCAATCTTCGCTACCGATTATAGTGTATATATGATGACGATCTTCAATACCGATTTGGATGTATATATTATGCCTATCTTCAGTACCGATTTTGGTGTATATATGATCCTAATCTTCAATACTTATTCTGGTGTATATATGATGCTGATCTTCGTGATACCAAATTCGGGGTATATGTGATACCGATTTTATGATTCTGATTCCAAAAAAATGAGATACCAATTTTTCAATATGATTTACCTTTCCTTATGATTAAGTTTTCTTGATAATGTTATTCTTAGGAATCTGTTTTCTTGATATCTTAAGATTCTAATTTCTTGACATTGTTATTCTTAAGAATCCGTTTTCTTGATTTCTTAAGATTCCATTTTCATGATAATGTTAGATTTTCCTAATGTCTCAATCCAATGATTTCAGATTCCAAGATTTATTATACCTAACATTTATCATTAACTTAACATCATTTTTGTTACTTGAAACGATGTCGTACAATCTATCACAAACTAACCATTGTTTGTTTTCCATGTGTCCAGGTCCCTCCGAAATTTAAGGAAAATATGACTGTTGGAGAGGACCTGATAGTTGGAAAACCATGCCTATAAATACAAGCTCATTTTAATGAGAAAAGTACATTGTAGAGGGTAGATGAACTTGATGCATGTGAAATAGCTGAAAAGTTATTTCTAGAGAGATAGGCTCTTACAACCCTTAGTGCTTCATTCAGAGGTTGGGAACAACTTGTTATGTCATTCTTCGTGCAGATCCTGATCGTGCTAATTGTGTGATTCAGTGTTTGGATGATAGTGGTTCCGATTTCCTTCTAAATCGTGGGCTTCCAGGATTGGAAGACAGAGGTTCCAATTTCCTTATAAATTGAGGGTTTACATGGATATAAATATAGATACAAATATTCAGATTGATGTCATACTTGGTTTTGGGTAAGAAAAAAATTGTTGAAAGTATAAATCAAGGAAACTTTATTGAAGGTTGTTGGATACCCTTCTCTTTGGGTTAAAAGAATCCTATTGTTACTTGTTTTCTTTTACAAGTTGTTTCAATTCCTCTATTGTATCTTAACTTTTTTAATGCTATAATGTATAACTTTATTATCCTATGTAATTCTATTTCTCTGATTATATTATAGATTCTATATGCTTTAAGGTAGAATATTTATTTTAAGAAGAATAGAAAAGTATTCTTTAATAGGTCTTGTGAATGTTTGTTTAATCATGTAAAACTTAACTTTAATGGTTCCAAATAAATTTTTAAAGTATACAATTCACCCCCTCCTCTTGTATATTGATAATCTACAGTCTTATTTCGATCCTATAGGTATTAAATAGTTAGTAAAAGATATTTAATTCCTATATCCCATGACTTGTATACAATAGACTCTATTTAGATCCTCATGCATATTTCAAGGGTTTAGATGGTAATTTTATCATCATTCATCTATTGTATGTGGATGACATGTTGGCTGTAGGCCCTAAAAATTATCAGATTGTGGATATGAAGGCATAGTTGGCTATGGATTTTTATATGAAGGACTTGGGACTAGAAAAATATATTCTTGAGATGTAGATTTAGAGAGAAAAAAATAATGGGAATGTTTGTCTATCATAGAATAATTACTTACAGAAAGTCTTAAAATTCTTCAACATGAAAGACTATTAGCCAATATGTACCCATATTTTAAATAATTTCATGTTATCCTCAACGATGGGCCCTAGAAGTGAATAATTAAGGATGGAAATGTCTTGAGTACCGAATACATTGGAAGTGGGTATTCTAATGTTCTATATGGTTTGTACTAGACCAGACATTTCTCATGTAGTGGGAGTAGTGAGTCGGTACATAGAGAATCCAGAATCAAAGCCTTGGATCCTGGTGAAGAGGATCCTAAGATACATCGAAGAGACCTCAAATGCTTCATTATGTTATGGAGGATCAGATTTCACTATAAGGGGATTTTTTGATTCGTATTTTTTATATGATTCTGACCAATGTAAATCCACTACTGGTTGTGTGTTTATCCTTGAAGGAGGGGCAATGAGATAGATTTTTATGTAACGGTCATTTGTGGATTTATCCACGGTAGAGGTAGAGTACATGATAGCTACATATGCATGGAAGGAATAAATTTGGATGAGAAATTTGTTGGAGGTGCTCAGGCATAGACATGAGAAGAGTCCATTGTTTTGTGACAGTTAGAGCACCTTGCACATTACAAGGAATTAATATTTTCATTCCAGGATGAAACACATTGGGGTACAATATCACTTTAAACGATATGTGGTGGCAAAAAGAAGTGTGGACATGTAGATGATTCACTTTAAAGAAAATATGGCATATTTTCTTATGAAGGATGTTCAATCTAATATGTTTAGATGGTGTAGATCCTCGAAAGGCCTTGAGGAGACGTCAACATAAAATTTTTAAGAGAGAAAGGATGTGTAGAGATGTGATTGTTTCTCATCAAATATCTGAGTCAGATATGTTTTATCGGATGTCCATTTTCATAACGATGCTTCCCCCTAATTATCAAAGGGGGTAGGCATGGCTGGTGGGGGTGGGTGGCCAACCCCACTAGTTAATCCTATTGGAGATTAGAACAAGGGGTGAGGGTAGCCTATAAAATTAAAGAGACTCATCCCATTTGCATCATCTCATCCTTCACCTTCATCTAGTTCTTATTACCATTTGATCAGTTTTTGTGATGTGTTTTCCCCACTATATTCAAGATATTTTTTTTAGCGTTTTCTCCTTGTAATAAGTGAGGGAGTGTGTGACCAATTTTACCCTATAGTGATCCTTCTATTTTCCCATGGCTTTTTACCCCTTTCATTTGTGGGTTTTTACACATTACATATGGTGTAATTTATTTCCGCCTTATTCACTTCATATTATCTTGTGATTATTAATGTATCGTGGTCTAATCATTTTTCAGTCCCAACATGCTTGAGCGTGATTGTCTCTCTGCCAGAATCAGGGTCGCCCACCTCTACTCATCTGGGTGATGACCCCCACGACCACCCCGTAGTTGGTGTGGGTTTGGAATATGGACCTTAGGATTAATTCATGGAATTTGTAGGCCTCCAAGCTTTACTAGATGTATTCTACTTGAAAGAGTTGGTTTTTGGGAGTTCCTGCAGATTGAGGTAGAGGCTACTGGGGCTGCATGAGGAGGCACTCAGATAAATAGGAGCAGAGTGGTGGGAACAGTGCGGACGGTGAAAATGATATGTTGCTGGAGGCGCTTTTTCCTAATTCCTCATTGTCAATACCATCGATTTCAGATCTAGTAGGGGCATTAAGGATGATGGAATGATAGATTATGGAGAATAGAGTGAATGAGTGGTGTTATTCTTTATCATCATGTCTATCTCCACGGTCTCTCTAGACTATACTTCTCTTTCACTTCGAGTTGTATTAGCAATATTCCTAAAAGGACTACTTTGGGTGGCTTTGGGAACACGATAGCATCCCTCACACGATGTGTTTAGTGTATTTGGATGCATAGCAATGCATGCGGTGGCGCCACTGGGTTTACAGATATGTTAAGGTTTAATACATTGGGGAGAGCTTACTTTATCTAGTATTTAACTACCTTATTTAAATAAAACAAAAAATATGTCATTGATCCATATATTAATATATCAATTCATTTCGAAGAAATCCAGTTCAAGAAAGAGGGGTTTTTTATTTTTTAGAAAAATAATTTCATTTACTTTTATTTTAAATCAAATGTATCAAGTTTCTGTTTTTTGAATAGAACAGATAGCAATTATGTGGTGTACAAATACTCCACACGTGACACCTAAATCAATTTCAATGATCCTGGTTGTCAAAATTATAGATAATAAATAAGAAAAATTAAATATGGGTATGTAAATTATTTAAAACTAATAATAATTTATTGTTTACTTGATGTGGGTGGATATAGATTTTATTTTTTAAAAAAATATTACCACGCTCGTGCATTTGCACGACGATATAAATCATCTCTTATTTTAAAAATACATTCAAAGTTCGAGAAGTTAAGAAGGAAAATTAATGTAAAATATGTTAATATAACAAATTGATGATATATAATATTGGAATAGTTGTATAACTTTCTAATAAAACATCATTTTAGTAGAAATAATAATTGATATATGATAAGTAATGAAAAATTATTTTGAGTATGGAGAAATCATATACATGAAGGAACCAACATTTAAGGTAATAAAAAATAATAATTAATACTGAAATTGGTACATTTATTTTCGAATTTCAACAGAAAAAATGTAGTTTAAACAAAGTAATCATAAAAAAATGTTTACACAAAAGGATTTTTTTTTCTGAAAAAGGAGGTTGAGTTATGTATATTCTTATTTTTATCAGTTTTTTTTTGTTTCATTTGGAGAGATAGTGTTATTCGTATCCTTTTTAGTAATTGGATGGACAACATTGTTAATAAAAGGCTTCCAATAATAGTGTGATTCATTGTTGTAGTGGATCCCCTATTCAAAAATATCGTGTTTAATAGTTTCCAATTCAAAAGAAGAAATGCAGGGGATAATTCAAATTACATGAGTAAAAAATATTCCATTGGATAATTCAAATTATTATCATTATAAAATATAAAGTTGTAATGAAAGTCATGTAACTGAAAATAAAGAAGTCGAAGGGCTAGATAAGTAATCTGGGTGAGGTCGAAGTAAATAGAGGTGAAGGGACTAAAATCAACTTGACCATCAGTCCAGCACCTTGTATGTAATGTCTTGATCCCAATCTAAATACTACAACATCAATAATCATTTTCACTCAACTATGTTTTCATAGACTCCCCAACAGACATCATTAGTGGTGTAACAGATTCATAGAGCACAGTTCTCAAGAATGCTTCATGTTAGGGCATATGTTACACCCTAGGTTGAAGACTTGGTCTCTTGGAGGATTTGTTGCAATAGATAGCAACTCAAGGCTTCATACATGTTGATTTCAAGGGCTTCATATGTAAGGTGCAGCTTTATTGTCTTTAAGATCCTCCTAGAAGAAATCATTACTATGTTCAATTGATCCAGACATAAAAAACCATCATTACATAAGAGTATCAATGATTTTTTTGAATGTATGTTGAAGTATAGTGTCAATAAATAAATTATGATATAAAATGACAATAATAATTGATATATTCCTATTGTATATGTATTTCACAACAATCATAATGTGTTATATAAATATAGTGACTATTTTAAAAATAATATGATTATGTTTTTGTAGAATATATTTGTAGAAAGAAAATTTCATTAATATAAATTATTTTAATATCATATTAGTGAAAGAAATGATACATAAAATAGATTTAAAATCCATTATGAGTTGGAATATTAAGAACAATGGTGGTGAAATCAATTGTATGTTTTTGCAGAAAAGAAGAAGTTGTGTGATTTAAAAAATTATTAATGTTAAATAGCCTAGCAAGATATTCTTATATGCTTCCATATGTTTATTGCATGCTAAAGTGGGATCACAATGAATGTGGATATTCTCTAACAAATTGGAAATGGAGAAAATTATTTAGGGAAAAACATTGTGGTCAAAAACCAAAAATGTATTTTAGTTCCTGGAAAACATGGTATACTTATAAATATAAAATTCCAATTGATTGTTATATATTCCACCCTGATCAATGATGTTAATGGGATTATATTTAAATGAATGGAGAACCAAATATAAGAATCATTGAGTACATGTAGAGATAAATGGAGGATCAATGGTAAGAAAGGTTGATGCGAAGTGCAGTTACTTGATTGAATCAATTTATGTATATCTAAGCCCAATGTTGTAAAATGTGTTGTAGAATAAAAAAATATGTTTCTATTTTAAAAAATATATAGAACCAATGCATATGGGTAATTGGTTTACAAGCAGTGACCTAGTTAATAAATTGTCTGAAAAGTGATTCATGTATCTGAACTTATACATTGAAAAATATTTTTATTTTTCATCTGCATAATAACTATTGAAATAAAATCTATGTAAACTGGAATGTGTGTAGTTGATATTAAATACATATTCCAAAATAAAATACTGTGAAAAAACTATTAGAATAAAATAAAGTTAAACTCAAATGTATGTTACTGTGTGTAACAAAAAATAATTGATATTTATTCTAAAATAGGAAAACGATTATGTAGTTTAATAAAATAATTCTCTTAATTGACACATAACATAAAAAATGTGAAAAACATAACATTATGATTTTTTATCTATATAAATCAAGAAGTCTATAAATGGTTCACCTTAGCAGCTCCCTGACACAACCCTTGAATCTCTGGTTAAGCTCTCCTCATATTATCTCTCATCTCCCTAATCTGTTTATTTGATCTCTTATGGGATGAAAATTCATTAGCAAGTTGGAAAGGAAAAACCCCTCCAAATTCATCTTACCATTCAAAACAATTAAGAGGAATATGGGTTCATGTTATGAGATATGAAGGAAAAAAAACTAAACAAAAAAATTTATATGAATATTTCCTCAGCTCAAGAACTTGTTAGATTATTAAAATATCTATAACTCATGGATTCAATCTTATGATTACGATTTTAACTATTATTTGAGTAAAAGTTATCATAGTAGAAACCATTATAGTTGTTAACCTAGAGCCACATAAATGAAGAAACATAGGAAAATATCTAAATAAGAAACACATTTTTCACCACAATCAAAAGCACATGAACACTAACAATAGGATTTTGGGCTTTATCTTTGTTGAAAATAACCCAGATGACTCTAGTTTTCAAACACAAAACCATCAGAGCATCCTAGTTGGTGTAATATTGGGTATGAGGACCAATTTCATACTCTATTGGCCCATATTCATTTTGTATCTATGAAAGTTAATGGAAGGAAACTATTCATATTTTTTGACATATCTTTTAACATACACAAGTAAAAGTCGAAATAATAGACTCATATTATTACTGTAACAGTAAAATAAATTCAACATATTTCTATAAAATTATATCAAATCAAAGTATATGTCATAGAGAAAAATAAATCCCAAAACACATCAGATGAAAACACATCGTGGATGAATCGAAATTACTTGGAAAGAACAGTTTTTAAGAGAAAACATTCAAATAATAAGATCACCTTGAAATTCTAGTCAATCACGCATGAAAAATAAAAATGAAGACAATCAATTATGAATTTAAAAAATTTAAGCCAAAGAAGAAAATGAGGAAACTAATAAATATTTACATTTCTAATTCATGTTTCTCTTGATGATATTTATAATAAAATGATTATAATAATTTTGAAATTTAATAAAAATTTGTAATTTTAATTGAAAGTATATTTGAAAAAATATATGTCATTTTAGTAAGGAACATATTTATGACATGGAAAGAAACCACAATACTCATAAGAATATTCGATGAGTTGGAAAAATTGATATGAATTAGAAAAAATATCAATAATGAGGAATATAATCATTTTCGAAGAGTTGAAATCATTTTAAAAGTGATGATTCATGTCATTGAATGAAAAATTACATTAATAGAAATAAATTACATTTGAAATTTGTAAAAATACCAAAATATATAACTTAGAATATGAATAATTGATTAAAGACTATGCTTCCTGATAACAAATTGATGATACAAGTAATGAGTTTGTTTATGCATGAATTATATAAAACTATATATTTGTATATAAATTTTTAAAAACAACTGATTAATGAATAAATGAATTACAAAAGATGGAAAATAAATTTTTTAAAGGAATTCTTATTGTTAAGAATAAAATGCATATAACACAAAACTAACGTTCTACCAGCGGTACACTTAACCCATTTGCATGACCTATTTTTATAATGAATCTCCAATATAAGAATCCATAATGTTGACTAATATATATCATATAAAAAATAAAATAGTAATTGGAAAAAAATAATAAAATGTAGACTATTGGAAAATACTATTTCCTAGAAATGGTCTAAAGCATCCTTCTGAAAAAACAATTCGTGGGAAAACCCACCCGCAACAATCTTTTTCTCAGCATAGTTGTACCATCGGAGTCACTTCCCAAAATTTAGTGCCTTGAGTTGACCGAGAAGTAGATGTACAAGCCGTAACTGGTGAATCAAAATTTGATATGTCTCAAAATATTTTTTCAATATTTAATATGTAACCATACTTACTAAATATTTTAGAGAATGGGAATGTTTCCATAAAATGAGGACATGCCATTTTTGGTTCTCTGGATCTATAGGGTTAGTGTGGAATAATTTATTAAATACTATTTTTCCGGATAAACAATTAATGAGACAAGTAATCAGTTTTTAATGCATGAATTATATGAAACAATATATTTGTAACTAAATTTATAAAATCAAAATATTAATGAACAAATGAATTACCAAATTTTAAAAATCAAGAGTTTAATGTAATAAATATTGTTACGGAGAAAATTTACATAACACAATACAAACCTTCTTCTGGTGGTGCACTTCACCAATTTTCATGGCCAGTTTTTATAATGAAGCTCCCATAAAAGAAGTAGAAATGTTGGATAATATATATCATATAAAAAATAAATTTTCATGTGGAAAAAATAATAAAATATAAAATATTGGAAAAATACTATTTATTAAAAATGATCTAAAGCCTCTCTATACTAAAAAAGTTTTCTTGGTGAAACCCACTCGTATAATGATCTAGTTGTGCATAGCTAAAGCATCTACATCACTTCGCAAGAATAAGTTCCTTATTTTGGATGAACAGTAGAAGTACAAGCCACCACTAGTGAATCAGAATATGATATGTATCAATGTATTATTAAATTTTATTATGAAGTTGGAATTACTAAATATTTCAGAGAAGGGGAAAATTTTCCGAAAAATGAGAACACAACTTTTGTGGAAAATTGGATATCTAGGTTCAACGAGGACACTATGTTGTAATGTATTTATGGCCGAACGAATGAGGTGGATCCATAATTTCTGATTCATGAATACATATGTATTATATTACAGTACTGAAATTTTGTATGAATACACTAAATGAAAAAAAATTGAGTTGAGAAAATAATTAGTCCATTATAAATGTAGTCTAAGATGTTTAAAAAATCATCAATGAACAGAATGATTAATCTACATGAATGAAACAGAAAAAATATTCTATTGAATGATATCATTTAGGAATACCTAAACAAAAACATGGTTTGATGGGTAGGATAAAATCAATATCAACCATGGAAAGAATTTAATATGAAGTATGATTGTATGAGTAGTTGTAAATGGTGAATTACAATAGTAGTTGTAAAGTGATATTGTTTGAAAATGAAATATTAAACCTAAATTACAAAATCTCTGAAATAAGGGAAAAATTTTCCAGTAATGGAGAAGAAGACACCTTTTTCTAAGCACAAGATCTGTATGGTCTCTGAAGACACACTGTCATAAAAAATTGGTGGCAAAACAAATGTTGTGGATCCCTATTTCCTGATTCTTGAATGGGTATATATTGTATTTTAGTATGTAAATATGGTATGAATAGAGTGAAATGTGAAAAATTAAAGTGCAGGAAATTGTTAAAGATATTTTATGAAAGACATATTACCATATGTGAGATCTATCAGTAATAGGTTGAATTTGTGGTAAGAGGAAATGTTGACCCATCCATGAGATCTGTGAAGAAAAATGAAGATTGATTATTTCCATGAAATCAGAATAACATACCTATAGCGTAGATCTGGATCTAAAGGCTCTCTGAATTAGGTATTGATGATGGTGAAGGGGATTCTGAAGAGGTTGATGGGTGTCCTCCATAACGATTGATGGTGATAAAACAGTTGCACTATTTTGGGAGGTAGATAATGGGGGAGGTAGCTGTCACACGAGGTCAGTGTTGTTATATGGGAATTATAGGATGAGACAAAGATATTCATAAGGAGAAACCAAATAATAAGTGGATAGAAACCTGGAGCAGGACACTAGAGGTGTTTTACAGGAACTATAGGAAGAGGGGAGGGGAATCGTGAGCGGGAACCCCATATTAGGGGAGGTAAATTGCCAGTCGGGCTTGGTATAGAGGGAGGGAATTAAAATGGAAGGAAGTAGTAGAGGTATGAGGAGATCTATAATTATGACACCTGTACTAGAAACATCATAGCTTTAGAATATATATTTATCTTAAACATGGTGTTTCTATATTTATGAATCAATTCATAAATTTATTATTTTACATTGGTTTTTAAAATATTTTTAAATAATTTATCCTTTCTTTACATCATATTTTTAGATTTTTTAAATAAATTATGAAATTATTTCACTGAAAAAACCATAAAATATATATATTTGTTCAATTATAAAAATGTTTAGTCAAAACATTTATTGCTTCACCTATTTTGTCAACTTTTAAGGTAAGAAAACATCCATAAGTATAAATAATGTTTTCCATGTCTGTTAATCTAAATAATTATTAGTACTATATATTAGCATATAGTCAGCACTAGAAAAATAATTTATTAGCACTAAAAAAGTGATGTTGTTCTAAACACCACAAAAAAGGGTCAATTTTATCAATGCTAGAAATAGCACAGATAATGTTAATAATGCTTCAGTATGATGTTCAATTATATAATATTGCAGAAAAAATAGATATATGACAAATTAATTATTTAATTCAGATAAAAATTATATCTGAGATATAAGAAAAAATACTCTTATATACATTTCATACATATTTTGTAAAATTACAATAACAAGAATAATTTATCACAGACATTCAGAAACATTACTGGTTTCATTTACTTTGGCACGCAACCCCATCTCAAAAAGGCTCGATCATGGTTTCATTTTTCAAACAAATCAAATCATCTTAAGAAAAAGAATGAACTTTATAATAAAAAAAATTCTTATGTCAGTAATACTATAAATAAAAAACACTACTAGAGAAAAGGCTTTTGACATCGCTAGAAAAATCCTTCAATAACATTAAAAAACCAGTTTTGGTCTAAGAACCATTAAAAGGGTCTCTTTTATTAGTGCTAGAAAAGAGATAACAAATATATGCTACTAATATGTGATTTTAAAATTATAAAACACTATTACACTAAATATAAATACCAAATATAGGCCCCGAATACTAGAAACAATAAAAAAAATTGGATCAAGAGAATTAATAATTTAATTGAAATAAGATATACATCACAAATAAAAAAAATATGTTTTAGAAATTTCAAAAATGGTTCTATGAAATTACATTATCAAGAACAATTTCTCATAGACATTCTAAAACAATAGTGGTTTAATTCTATTTTCCACCCGATCCCACTCAAAAAGTCCGACCATGGCATCAATTTCCAAACAAACCACCCAAACGCGAGTAAAGGAATCCACCTTCATATGGAAATTAATTCTTATTTTAGTAATGTTATAAAGAAATAAATGAAATAAAAATATGAAACAAAACATTAATAAAATATCGATTTTAAAATTATAACAGAAACATTGTGCCATACTGGTTACACGGTTTATCAGATTGAGATGTAGTTAATTCGTACACATCACAAATGAATTATGGATTGTTATCAAAAAGTATAAAAACAATATGATTTTTTTTCCTGATTTTGAGTATGTCACTTTTATTATTTACTAACATTTAAATTTGAAATAAAAATACAAGCTTTGAGTCTTATCAGTCACATAGTGCGTTGGATCGAGGTGCGGGTGATTCTTACATGTCACAATTGACTTTTTCATCATTGTCCAAAAGTATCAATACAATATGAATTTTTTTGATCAGTTTTTTATATATCACTTTTTTTTAAAAAAAATGTAATTTTAAACTAAAAACACACATTTTGAGTCATATCTATCACATTGTGTGTGGGTTTGATGTGATGAAAAATTCTTACACATCATAAATGGCTTAATAATTATTGTCCTAAATTATAATGATAATACGAGCGTGTTTTCTTGGTTTTTAGTGAGTGAAACATGTTTTAAACTAAAATGTCAATTTTTAACTGATAACATACACATTGAGTCATACAAGGCACACCATGTATCAAATTGAGGATAAAATGATTTTAGAACATCACAAATGACTTATGGATCATTATTCAAAACTATCAAA
Source organism: Viscum album (assembly GCA_963277665.1). Lineage (NCBI taxonomy): Eukaryota > Viridiplantae > Streptophyta > Magnoliopsida > Santalales > Viscaceae > Viscum > Viscum album. The sequence goes on along the minus strand of OY728119.1, from coordinate 212,095,672 downwards.
ATAATATAAATGTGTTTTCTTATTACTGAGTATGTCATTTTCCTTTTTAATGAAAATTATAATTTTAAATAAAAAGACACACTTGGTGTCATACCGGTCACACCATGTGTCAAATTGAGGTGATACTGGTTCTTTTATGCTAAAAATTAATTATGGATAGTTGTCATAAAGTATCAAAACAATAAAAACGTTTTTGTTTGGTTTTGAGTATGTCACTTGTATTTTTTACTATAATGTCATTATAAATTGAAGACAATAACTTTGACTAATACTGGTCACATTGTGTTTTGGTTTTAGATGTGGTTGATTCCTATAGGTCACAAATGACATATGAATAGTTTTAATAAATTATTAAGATAGTTCGAGCATGTTTTCTCAGTTTTGAGTGAGTAACACACACTTTGAACTAATATGTCAATTTTAGACTGATAAGAGACAATTTGAGTTATAACGATCACAATATTCATCAGATTGAGGTACGATTTATTCATACATTTCACAAATTAATTATCAATCATTTTCCTAAAGAATAAAAACAATGCGAATGATTTTTTTCTCATTTTTTATTATTTTATTTTTATTTTTTTCTAATATAAAAATTTAAAAAAAACATCCTCTTGGAGAAATACCAGTTAGATATTGAATCAGATTGAGGTGAAGTTTATTCCCACATTCCATAAATTGACATAGAAATCATTTTCCTAATGTATCAAAATAATATGAATATATTTTATTTGGGTTGAATAGGTCCCTTGTTTTTTTACTAACATTTAATTTTAAACTGAAAATAAACACTTTTAGTCATATCGTTCACATCCTGTGTCAGTTTGATGTGAGATGGTTTCCTACCCATCACAAATTTCTTGTGAATAAATTTCCTAAATTATCAAGACAATCATAGTGTTCTTCTCCTTTTTTAGTGAGTGAAATGTGTTTTGAACTAAAATATAAATTTTAAATTGATAACAGATACTTTGAGTCATACCTAGCACACCGTGTACTAGATTAAGGTACTAATTATTCTATGACATCATGAATGACTTACAGATTACTTACGTATATTATAAAATCAATTTTAATGTTTTTCTTAGTTTTAAGTATGTCAGTTTTCTCTTTTACTAAAATGTCAATTTTAAATAAAAAGACACACTTACTGTCGTACTTACCACAACTTGTATCTAATTGTGGTGCATCTAATTCATAAAAATCACCAATCACTTTGGATCATTTTCATAAAGTAATAAAATAATCCAAATGTGTTTGTTTAGTGTTTAGTGTGTATCGTTTTTTACTAAAATTACATTTTAAACTGAAAACATAAACATTGAGTCATACATGTCATATATTGTGTCAGTTTGACATGAAGCTTATTCTTACATATAATAAAAAACTAATGAATAATTTTCCTAAATTATGAAGACAGTACGAGTGTGTTTTCTTGGTTTTCAATGAGAGACATTGTTTTTTATGAAAGAAATAAAGCAGAGACACTATTTTTTCAATGTGTGAATTTGAAATATGTTAGGAAATATTTTTTGGGAAATATATAGATATGAATTGTAATTATAATACACAGTGAGTCCATAATTAATTTTATATAAACATTAAATATATTTTATATCACACACATGAAATGTTCCTAAAAAAGTGGGATAAATCTAAAATGGAGTCTTATATTGGGAATATGATATCACAACTGAATCTAAACTGCATAGTACACCCAAAACATGACCTCAGTTTGGTAGGCATGGGATGTTAAGTAGAGGTAGACATTGGTGGGTTTGTTTAATTAAAATAAATACATAATATTTTTCTTTGTTTTTATTAAATAACCTAATTAAAATTGTCTATAAATGCCCAATTACGATAGTTTTTCAAGGGTATGTCACCAACTTTGGATCGAGTATTAGTGGTTTCTGAGCTGGATTGAGAGAATATCTCTAGAGGTGTATCAATTGATGTTTCTAAGCAACGAGTGGTCAGAATCCGGTCACCAGCTATGATGATGTCCGATGTTGGTGATGATGTTAAAGTTCCCATGACACAGGGCTTGCGGTTTCAACATATAAAAAATAACGGATGATTTTTTTATGAAGAAAGACTAGAATCTGATTTTGGACTATTTGTGGAGGATAGTGCATATTTCTATTATATAAATGGAAATAACAAATGGTAACGCATCGAGGGGGACACCTCCTGGGAATAATGGGTGAGAGAGACCCCTGTACATTCCCCCTTTAATTATATTTATGTATTACTATAATAATTTTACATACCTTATAATAATAATAATTAAATTATTATTATCAATCACAATAGATGTAATTTGTTTACAAAAAAAATGTAATTCAATCATGATAGAGAGTTTTTGTGGCTCGTTATACAAGTGAAAAAGGGGGATTGGGTGTCTTTACACCGATTTTAAATAGTTTTTAATAAAAATAATAGTATAAATTATTATTATTATTATTATTATTGTCATGAAATCTAATTTTGATTGTAACTCCTTCGTGCGTTGTTGGATTGATGATCCTTCTGTGGCATTGTGACTCTAAAATTGAGATGGTCCATTCAACACAAATGATGGATAGATTTTTTCAACAGGTGTCTCAGGTCCACAGACCACCAAATAAATTTAAAAATAATTAAATTATTATTATTATCTAATTTAGCATCTGAAATATCATTTTTGTAAGGTGTCAGAATTATGAACTGTAAGAAAATTTGAAACACTGATGTTGAGGTAGATCTTTCATGATCAATATTGGGAATTTAATTCAAACTCATGGATTGGGACCATGAAACACTATTCGATCATGATGTGGTGAAATGTGTTTTTCTTCACTCAGTGTCCAATTTGATTATTAGAATATCCTATACCGAGTGTGTTTCTATGAAGATAACAATGAGGTGAACCATTTGTTTATTAATGTTTTTAATGACATATCAATGGTTTGAATTTTTAGCTCGATGGGCTGACAACGAGCCTCATGAGCTCATCAAGATTTTGGCCACACTCCGATTTTGACTCGCGAGTAGCCTATCCTGAGTATTTTTTAACGTATAACGAAATTGTAGCCATTGTAGGGGATTTTGATATATGATGAAAGACATTTTGAGAATAACACTCCTTTATCTTATGATTTACGATGAATGAGATCATACATAATAATCAGGGAGAGGCTCAGGTGGTAACCCTTTAACAGAATAGGGTGTGAGACTTCTACCTACTTAGTTGAACCACAGTAACCCAATAAGGTGTGAGTCCTGTACCTATTAAGTGGTACACACTAATGGAATAGGGCATGCGTCCTCTACATACTGATTGGAACCACATGATGGACTAGGGTAAGGGTCCTTTACCTAATAAGTAGTAACCCCTGATGGATTAGGATGTGCGTCCTATATCTACCTACTGAGTGGTACCCCAAACAGATTACGAAATGAGTCCTATACCTAATGAGTGGTACCCCTCCTCTTATAAAATAGTGTGTGGCTTATCTATCTACCTACTGAGTGGCACCCCACGAATGGACTTGGGTGTGGAACCTCTGCATATTCCATTATACCCCATGATAGCCTATGGTTTGAGTCAACTTTATACCTACTGAGTGGTACCCCCTTATGGACTAGGGAATAATGCCTCTAACTACTGAGTGGCACCCCCTGATGGACTATGGTGTGGGTTCTCTACCTTCCTACTGAGTGGTACCCCCTTATGGACTTGAGAGTGGGTCCTCTACCTGCTGAGTGGTACCCCTGAAAGTCTAGGGTGTGAGTCCTCTATCTACATACAGAGTGGTACCCCATGATGGAAAAGACGTGAGTCCTCAATCTACCTAGACTACTACAAAACATGACATTAACAACGCTAAAAAATGACCTTTATCATCTCTTGAGAATCATTGACTACTCGATAGAGATTATAATCCCTAGGATTTTATCAGTGCTTTAATAAAGACTGATATAGGAAAATATTTATAAGTTCTACTAAACAAGATGATAATGGGGAACACTATTTTGTGCTATAACAACACACAGTAGCACCAAAAATAGTACTGGAAATCTGAAAAATTAAGTACCAATATAGAATTTAAATGAAATTAAATTTATAACGAAAATACAAGAAAAAACTATATTATAGATATTTCAATCATTGGTTTATATAATTACAAATGTATGTAAAAATTTTAACATAAATTTAAAAATAGAAATGTTTATTTTTCTATTGACCATGTCCTTGAATCGTGCTACGGATGAACAAACCACCTCTAGTAAAGAAAAAATATATACTTGTATAATAAAATAATTCATATGTTAGTAATAATAAAATAAATAAATTAAATATAATGTGTTAATTTTAAATTAAAATTTGAGTCATTCTAGGAACACTCTGTATTAGACTGATTTTCAGTTGATTCTTAAATGGAACACCATTTCTTATTCATGTTCAAACACTATCTCTATGAAAATAAAAAAAATAAGTATAAGATAAAAATGATAAAGAAATGAAATAAGTAATAGAATATATAATGATGATAAAACAATATAGGAACATTTTCTTGGTGTTGTCGATGTGATGCACATTTTAAAGTAAAATAACAGTTATATATTGAAAAGATGCACTTGGAGTTAGACCTACTATACCATGCATCATATTTCAGTGCAACTAATTCCTAAAAATCCAAAATGACTTATGGATCATTATAAAAATGTATCAAAACAATATGAATATTTTTTCTTGGTTTTCATTACATAAATTTTTACTTTTACTAAAATGTCATTTTAAAAGAAAAAACATGAATTAGATTCATATCAGCCAAATCATGTGCCAGTTCTTCATATGACTAATTCATACATGTCAAAAACAACTTATGAATCCTGTTCCTAAATCATCAAAACAATATGAGAATGTTTTCTTGGTTTTCATTGAGTTAAACTTTTTCTAACTAAAATGTCAATATTAAATTGATAACAGACTCTATGAGTTATTCCTATAACATAGTGCATCAGAATGATGTGAAGATTATTCTTACACATCATAAATGACTTATGGACCATTTTCCTAAATTTAAAAACAATCCAATTTTTTTCTCAATTTTAGTATGTCGGTTGTGTTTTCTACTAATATTAATGTCAAATTTAAATAAAAAGAATCACGTGGACTCACACTGGGCACACTGTGTGTCGGACTAAGTTGTGGTTGATTCCTACTCATCCCAAAGTATAAAAAAATCTTAACTGTGAATGTTTCAATGATTTCCATTGCATTTCACTTTTGAACTTCCCACACTGCATATTCAGTTTATTTTCATTGCCAAAAAACTTTTTGGCTAATAACATCGACACAATATGCAACGTCCATAGTTTGAAAAAGTATGGAAATGGAATGTGAGGTAACATTGGATGAAATAAACATGCTATCTCTTTTATGGCTCACTGCAGATAGTTGAAATCAAAATATTAATTCCTAAAATATTTGTGAAAATAATTAAATATCTATTGGATAAATGTGATATGGAATTAAACTTACAAATAGTAGGTAAAACGATTATAAAACTAATTATGTAAAGAGTATGAATTCCCCTCTTCATGATGGTTGTATACACTATTAAATTATTTAATTGTTTTCATTATCTTAGTTGTATCCTTGATGTCCAATCTCTCATGATCATGATAAGATTGAAACAAAACAACCCAACTCAAACAAATGAATCAGCATGTTTAAGAAAAAAATTCTTATGTGAGTAATGATAACCAGAAATAAACTAAAAATAAATATTATTAATTATATAAAAAATTATTCTAATATGAAAAAATCAATATTACCTTTGTGATTGAGTAGAGGAAACATCATTTTTATTGTATAAAATTCAACAGAGCAATCTTGAAGTAAAGTGATATATTCCAACACTACATGGGTGAAAAGGTTTTCAGGGAAAATAAGTCCATAAAATTTTGGTGTATAAAGAAATGAAATATGGAAAAAATATTTTAAAATAAATTATCTCAACAAAGAATAATAAAAATTTAATCAATGTTTTATTATATAATTTTTTTATAAAATGGAGAAAGTATATCATAAAATTACCTTTACATCATCCCAAATGGTTTACTTAATTATAGTATGTTCTTCTGTAGGATTGGTAACATCATCATGTCCATAAGAAATTGTATTCATGAGATTTCTGACATTTAATATATATTATGTTAATATAATAGTGAAAAAATAATATTATGAGGAAAAATACAGTCTATTAAAAACCACTTTTACCTTTTCATTAAACCATCTCTCTCTCTCTTTATAAAGGTTTTAGGTATTTTGATCCTTTATTGAGAATCAAAATCCCCTCTTTGTAGTCCACTATAATGTATAATACAATGTCAACATTGGGACCGATATCAACTGATTTTGATCTTTTAATTAAAGGGACATCCTCTCTTGAATTTCCATCTATCCTGAAATTTGTTTTATTTTGTAGCAGGATAATCGAAAAATTCTTTTTTTTGGATCTAAGACATAAAATACAATCATTTCTTGTGATTTCATTATTAATTACTTGTGATTTTCCCCTTACACACTAAAATTCACCTTCACAAATCCCATTTCATCATCTTTCACTAACCTCCTATTGTCAATCCATTTGTCATGGAAATCATCACTTGAAATGATGTATAATCCAACTCTTATATATTTTTTATATTTCCAAAATATTACATATTTGTTTAAATTGTATATCTATAATTGGAACTAGATATGTGCATCGCTTCCTCGAAAAGCATAACTCAACTATTTTTCATTGTACTATATTCATCATGCTGTTTTTATAAAACATATAACCATTTTTTACAAAACTAGTGTAAGATATAACTTTTTAATTTAGTACCTTGGAATGTTATAAAATTAATTCAACCACTGAGTATGTATTTTCAAATAAATCCTTATACATTTGATCTCTAAACCATCCTATAAACTATTGATTATGTGTACTTGATATCCATCCTTCAGCCATTGATGGATTCAAATCTCTAAGAATTGATTTGTGGGCTTCAACGTATGGATCAACATATTAACTGTTATGTATAATGTAGAGGTGTACTTGGTACCACTTTTCAAAGGTAATTGTAACATCATCTATTTACAATATCCTTTATCTCATAAGTCATCTTCTTTGATGATTCTTTTGAAGTCCGATGCTTTCAATATCAGATAAAAAATCGATATAGAATTCTAAAACATCTTCAAAATTATATCATTCTACAAAAAAACCTTCCAAACGACTTCGATTCTTGATATACCCTTTCAAAATATTCATATACAGTTCAATTGTATAAATCCATATTTAATGGAAACGAAAACATATTTAAACCTCTCAAACCAGGTGAACCATCATGTGGACCACTATATTAAATAATTATAGTGGGAATAAAATCTCTAATTCCCATAAAATGACTGAAACCATCTTATGCATGATTGGAAACATCATCAAGTCTATAACATTACTGCATATCGATTTGAAAAATAAGAGGAGTCCATTTAATGAATGTCATACAATATTATGCCAAATGAAATGGAATGAAACATGCATCATATCCTTCATCAAAACATGAAACTCGTGTTATTTTAGTCCTAGTAAATTTAAAGTAGTAATTAATATGAAATTCTAGATATTTTATGGATACCCCTATAAAATTTTTACACTATTAAGGAAATGGAAAAATTGAAAATTTTCCTATATGGATAGCGTGTAAGTTGATGGAGGAAAAAAATTCTTCCCTCTACCCTTCATAGTTTCCAACTCTTCCCTTATCCCCTTATCAATTATGTCCAACATATCCTTGATATTATATTTTATTTTTCCAGGAACATTTAGTAATTTTCCAATTACACTAACAACTACATTTTTTCTACATGCATGTCATTAAGAAAATGTCTAATGTACAAATAATTTCAATATGGTAATTCAACAAAAACTAATCTCTTCTTCTAACCTGTTTTTTTATGGTTTTTTGAAAATGGTTTACTGAAAACAGCGTCATTATATTTTACTTTTGAAACTATTTATCACCGATTAATGGAGAATATGTTGTACCTTGTTTGATATTCCAATCGAATGTCGTCATTTAGGATCGGTATTTATGTCATTGAGGTAAAAATTTCGAATTTTTTTTAAAAAATTCTTCGAGGAATGTTTCAACTGAACTCAGTATATTCATTCATCACAAATGGGACAGTCCAACATTCCATTAATTCTATAGCTTGATAAATTTCCATAAGTAGGAAAGTCATTTATCATCTTCTACTACACAACCCTCAATGGGAATTATTTAATACTATGAGAATAATACATTGTAAAACATGTATCCCACATCAATTTTATATCTTCAATAGATATATCCAAATAGACATCAATATAATTACCGAATATCTTTGGTCCTAATATAAGCAGATACATCTTAATGTATTTTCTATTCATGATTAACCATGGTTGCAGGTTATAATTTACCAACATGATAGGCCATGTACTATAAGTGATGATTTTTACACCAAACAGATGTATTAAAACAGTATATAATTCAAAATAGATGTTTCTTGGCTCATTATCAAATTCAGGATACTTGTAATAAATTCTCTTCCACATAGGAGAATCTCCTGGATGATGTTGGTTGTCATATTTAATTATTGTACGTGCATTCCAGGTCAATTGTCTCATAGTTTTCCAACATCCATTTAGTATTCTAAACTATGTAATGATATAAAATGACCATATAGTTTTCAATTGAGTTGGTTCATTTTTCTTATATCGATGTGCCACACACATAGGGAATTTAAGGAGTGATTCATGGTCCTTGAAAAATAATATGCAATCATTTGGACATGAATTTATTTTTATAGAGATCATTATAATTTAATGTAGCTTCCATTTATCATCATATGTTCGACATGGTGGTACATTTTCTTCGGTCATCATATCATTCATGAGACCAAGTAGTTCTGTAAAGAAGATGTCGCTACATCCGCTACCATATTTTAAAATATATAACATCAATACTGTTGAAATTATATTTATTTAATAAAATAAATATAAAATGGTCTCTTAGCATAACTATTTAACTTCTCAAACAACTTTAGACAATCACGAATGAAATCATTAATTAACATTGTTATTTCTTACATGTGATCTCCATAATCATTTACACTAGTATTCATATCAAATGATTAATAAATTGTTGTATCATCTAAATTGGTGTGCACATTCAGTTTTACCCATGTTTAGTCTCATATTTATAGCTATGATCTATTCAGTGATAAATAAAATGTTCGTATAACTCTTCTAGACCAATTTTTCATGAATAACAATAACATAAACATGGACAATGTATTTGAGATGGGACGTATGCATGCTCTATTGAAAAACATGATAAACACTTTAACTCCAACATCATACTCTATTGTCATACGATTAACATGAATCCATTTTTAATTCATATAAATTCTATTAGGTTCATAAAATATTCATTTTATGCAATAAATAAATAAATACACATAAGATATTAATTATCAAAGGTGAATGTTATAGACAATTATAATAATGGAAACATAAAATTTGATTGTTTCAAGGAATTTTAGTATGATTTAAATAAAATGGGTAATTGAATTTAAGAAAATAATTACTCCACTATGGTAGGTTTTATCCTATGAATTCATCCAATGGTGAAAGTTATAATCAACCACCATCCACTTCACCTCTATATCCTGAAAAGTTATTATACAGTAGTCATCCATGTGATGAATACTGTTTAGAGTAGTTAAAGTAATATAAAAGACATGGGGGATGAGTCTCAGGAAACAATTTACAATAATTACTGTTCAGGGGATGAAGCTGATGAGAATGATAGTTGAAATATATTGTGTTATCTAAAAGGGGTAAGGCCTCACATTTTTTAAAATTACACATGTTGAAATAGTTATTAAATTGTGGCCTATTGGAGGTGAGATTTAGGGGGAATAAATGTTCTTTTGTGTGATTCAAGAGGTCTCAGTGGGGACATGTTATGCCATATGAATCCATGGGGCCTTTATGAATTATATATTTATTGAAGAAACCTCACTTTTAATAATTTAATTCATTTATCTAAGACTATTCCTACCATTATCAAAATGAGCCAACAAGTCTTTACAAAATCTACTAAAGAAATGAAAATATAATATATGAGATTAAAGAGTAATAAAAAACCCAAATAGGATAAAAAAGAATAATAAACTCTCCTTCCATCAAATAGAATATATAAAAATTTATTGATAATTTTTTTTGAAAAATAATGATTTATTGCATATACATGGATGGTAATCAGTGGTTCCTATGGGTGGAACCAATACAAGTAGACCTATAATTATGAATACCTAAAAATATTTTATAATAATTATTCCAACATATTTAGAATTTGATAACCTCTATTTTAATTTTTTTATTAACTGATCTAACAACCTAATCCATTATTTTATTTAATATTATTGGAATACAAAATAATATTAATCATAATAACCCATATTAATAAATATTTTCACCTCAATGATATATATTTTATTGAATAAAGATACTTATAGACTCTATTAATATTCTAGGGTTCTTGAATATGAATCATCATAACCATAATCATGAATAATAATATATAATAATAAAATGAAACATTAGTCAGAAAAATATGTAAATCAGTACAATAAAAAAATAAAAAATAGGTCACATTATAATAGATCAATATTAAATGTGCAGTAATTAAAAACTAATATACATGAAAACAGTAGTTAATGAAGCATATGTATTCTTGGGAAATTCCAAAATATCCCATGAGGTGACTCTAGACATACTTGGGTTGGAACCACCTATAAGCATGATGATGAGATCCTATGTTTATAAACTATCAGAGACCCATAACTATCCTACCTTGTTGAGCTCCAATATATAATTTGGTATATGTGGGGACCCATAAAATCTAATTGATACTATATTGTGATTATCTCTCATACCTCATTAAGATGCATAAAATCCCTATTATGAAAGTAATGGGAGGAATGGTCGCCTTTTCGGAACACATATCAATCAACAATCAACATAACCTAAAAATGTCTATTCAAACATCCTTCCAACACCAATAAATATGATCTCTTAATTTAAAATAGAGAAATATTACCTCATAAAGAATAATATAGATATCTTCCATAGTTGGTGGTAACGTTTTATAAAATTACTTCATGGTACCAACAAGGGAATAATACTTGATATCACTACTAATTTTAAATGAAAAACCTCTTTCATTCAATATTATTCAAAATAAAAAAGTGAGAATCAATATAATTTTAAAAGGATACAAACATGCCTAAAATTCATAATTTTAAAACACACGGATTAATAATCCTTCTTGGAATGCGTTTTTGAGACTAAGAAAAAAAAATTTCATCTACATTATCAAATGAATCCTATTTATATTTTATAAGTCTATATAATTACATATATACATGAAATAACATCTTCATATATGTATATATAAATATATATTTCAAAATGCATATATATATATATATGGATGTTTATATACTAAATCAAGAAAAAAGAAATAGATAAAATTTAAGATATTTAACAGAAAATAAAAAACTCGATGTAAGACCATTGATTATTCAAAGTAGAAAAAACCAAAATAAATCGAACCTCAAATTCAAGAAATGATTACATGAAATCCATATTGATTTATTAAATAAAAACCACAGGTGGAATTATAACGAACACTTTGTGTGCATTATTTCAATGGATGTTATTTCAAAACATTTAATCTTATTATGCTACAAGGATGAAATCAGTGTGTGGAATTCTTAATACACTACAAGGCAACAAGAAAATCCCTTAAATGGTAAATGAAAACTCAAAATCATTGAAATGCCCAATTAGAAATTTATTCTAGAAGTTAAAATTGAAATAAAAATGAATAGAAAGAGATAATGATTAAAAACCACAAATTGATATCGCCAAACAAGAAATCAATGAGTGAGGAGCGGTGGAAAATAATATACCATCGATTGAAGCTTTGAATCATCTGAGAGAAAGTTCCGATATCTATAAACCGTGTATTTATTCGACCCATGGATTCATTTGAGCCTTGAATCATTAAACCCTTGTATTTGAGCCTTGGAATTTTTCGAGCCTTGATTTGTGCTTGGATTCGATGAGGAGGAGCACCGATAATAGGTGGTTTCCATAGAAAGCTTTGGATATCATACCAGGCTCGTGAATAGTTAGTGTTCTTTATATAGACAAGGGAACTTTATATCAATGCTTCCAAAAAATCACTAATAAAGATCCCTTTTATCATTACTAAATTAATAAGCGCCAATAAAGCTAGAGCTTTATCAGTGCTAAAAAAGCACTAATAAAATGCATCTTTATCAGTGCTAAAACTTTACTGTTGATAAAGAATTTATAGTTATAATAATAAATAAATAAATTTGAAAATATATTTAAAAAACTATATATATATTTCATGAATATATATATGCAGTAAAAATATTCATTATTTAAATTTATTTATTATAATTTCATAATTATTTAAATATATAATTATTTATTTATAAATATATAAATACATTTTGAAAAAATAATATTTATATATTTATATCATTATATATATTTATATAATTATATATATATTTACTTAATATATATATATATAAATATAGTAAATATATTCATTATCAAAATAAATTTATTATAAATTTATAACTATTTAAATATATATAATTATTTATTTATAATTATATAAATACTTTGTTAAAAATAATATTTATTTACATATAATTATAAAGATATAAATGAATAAATACTGTAAATATATATTTATAAATATATTTATTTATAAATAAATATTTACAAATATATTTTAACATTATAGATGATTATTTAATCTTAAGTTTATGCATGGTAAAAATAAGTGAAATTGAATAATTAAAAATGAGTACACATGAACAATACAGAGAAAATTGATATGTTTTATTAATTAAATATAATTATTAAATACAATATGGATATATATAGAAATAAAGATGAATACATTTTGAAAATATTAAAAACTAGTAAATAAATGAATAATAGAAAATGACTAAATCCCTAGAAATAAAATCTATATTAAAATAATAAAAATGAATTAATACCAAACTATAATAAAATTAATAATAAATAAATATAATTTACAGATTAAAGGCATACTATATTAAATGTACCATGTTATTATGATATTATAAAATAAATTCTAATATTTGAATAAATTGCATAAATATTAGGTGTGTGGGCTTCTATATAATAAGTCTTTAATTATGTAAATATTTCTGTATGAATGTTGTATATAAAAATTCATAAATTACATATGTGTATGTGAAATAAACATAACAGGCTTTTTTATCTATGTTAAATTGAAAAATATAAAAACCTTTAATTATGACCATTACTTGATGCAATTAGTCACAATTTTTAATTCATATTGATTCTTAATTATTGATCATTTTCAGTAAATATGACTAATTTAATGTAAAGAATAAATATTTTGTATTATATAAATCACATTGAAAAAATATTATATACATTCATATATATATCTATATTTGATATATAATATTTATTTAAATTTATAATATAAATGTATATTAAATTTATTCATTTTTATCAATAATTATTTAATTAATAAAATGTTTAATATTTTTCTTAATTTAATAATTTTTAATTTTGTTTGTTTAATTGTTTCATTATACATATTTATATGTTTAATATGTAGTATTTTTTAGTATTTATAATTTATATATAGTATATTAGATTTATTCATTTACATCAAATAATGATTTAATTAATAAATTATTTAATTTTTTTAATAAATTCATGTTTAATATTTATTTATTTAATTATTTGATTTTATTTAAGAAATTTATCAGCACTAAAAATAAAGTGTTTATAAGGGGTAAACATTATCAACACTACAAATAAAGTGATCTAAAGGGTGCCCTTTTTAGTGCTAAATAAAAGCAATGATAAAGGGAACCTTTGTCATTGTTTTTTGCTAGCTCCATAATAAAGGCCATTGTAGTTAAAGACCTATCTTGTAGTAGTGTCATTTAGTGGTACCCACTGGCATACTAGGCCATGATTTCTCTACTTGGAGATTATCCCCCCTCCATTTTTCATCACAGTGGCATGATGTGGGTTCCCAACACAATTACTACTTCAGAAGGGCACGCGAGATGGTGGACATCATTAATGAACCATTTGGAACTATTGGAAAACTCATCTTCTAGGGTTGGGCTTTGAGATGGGGATTCTATTTCTCTCTCGTATGAGTTTGTTATGTGCACCATATATATCTTTATTATTGGGTTTCTTTTCCCACTTGGATTGAGTTGAATAATCTAATTCTATAATGTCTTCTATTTCCCCCACTTCGGTTTTTAATGTGTTCTACTTGGTATGAATATAATCACCCCTATATGTGATTTTCCCACACATTTCGTGATTTATAAAGATGAATAATAGATTGACGATGACTTTGGTGGATCATAGGGATTCTCTGGTAGATTGACCGCATACGATGGTTGGTTTAGAGATTAGGGGTCGTCATCTTTCTCAATTTTTATTCTTTTCCAATTTTTATCTAGGTGATTTATTTTTTATAATTTGGAGTTTATTTTTCTCCTTTACTTTTCATATTATCTTTTCCTACACTTTTTTATTCCCTACTGGTTATTAAAAGTATTACTTTTATTCTAGTGGTTACTACCTTTTATTAATATTCCTCTAAATTTATGCGTAAAGATGGATGAGTGTGTCCGTATAGGTAATTTATGAAAAGACCTCCCATTTTAGTTATACTTTTCGACGGTTGTCACCAGACCCTAGTGTATGGTGGTGGGATAAGGGTTGTTGTGGGTCAGCCTTCCACCAGCCAGGAAAGCCCTGATGTGTTGTTTCATGACATATATTCTCCTCAAAGTACAACTATAGACCCCAACTACTAGTTGAAATCTTTTGACGTACGACAGGGAACATCTAAGGTCACATAGCACCATTGATTTGATTATTCATCAAAGTGATTTGTAAAGGTTATTTAGAGATTTTTTTTCAAAAGCACTCCTAAAAAGATAAAAATTAACGTTTTGGAAATGGTTTTTGAATCTTATAAAAAATATACATACTACATGTAGTGAGTTAAAATTATATTCCTTATTATTAAGATTTTAATACAGAAATTTTGCTTCCATGCAAAAAGTTCCATTCAAAAATTGTTTTAATTATTATTTTGTTATTATGATAAAAAAAATTTGGACTTATATCTTCTCATCCATTTTTTATTTGGGTGCTTAGACTTCTTCTTGGGCTTCTTTACTACATGGGATGTGTACTTATGATTGGATTTCTACCCACACTTCCATTGTGCCACCATGTTTATCCATCGTAGATGATTACTAGCTGTTTATTAGTCTCACAACCAGTGAAATATATATCATCTATCTATTTTCGGTGATAAGAATAAATATCTGGTGTTATGTTTCGATGCGCCCTCACGGTGGATTGTGAATCACTATGGTCATTCAAGGTGTTGTTGGTGTTAGGGAGAATTGATCTCCCACTAATCCACTTGGACAAAGATACATTCACTTTGGATTTTTGATTCTCTCTAGTGGGTCTCTGGTAAACTAGTTTTCTAGCATTAAAACCCTAGCTAGATTTATTCTTCTAATCTCCAGAAGTGAATCTCTATGCATGCTAAACTCTGCAGTACATTTCTGGTGTACCTCTCCTGATAGAGCTTCAAAAAACAATGCTTTTGCGCTAGACCACATACTCAAAAAAGAAGATCCAATCCATAGATTTTTTCTAGTTTTGGGGATCATCTATGATGTTTGACGAATCAAAACAACCCGGTGAACACTAGAAAATATAAGGAAGGCTGGACCAGGTAGCATATAACACATTTTTTCATTACATTTTCATTCTTGAATCTCATTCATAATAGATTTATTTTTACACTATTGTTGGAGTATCCTCATCTTTTCACTGTAAATCCACTTTTTTTTAGATCAATAAAACACATGTGTGGGTGGTCATGATCATACCGTGCACATAGGTCCTGAAGTGATTGAAGTATAGGTTATGGTTATAGCGGAAGCATGTGATGGATTCTTCCCAACTTTTATATTTTTCATTATAGATGAACAATCTATGATTTACATAATGATAAACATCACGAAAATTGAAATTGAATCACAAATTATAGAAAATGGATATAATATCATAACCAGATAGAGGATCACCACATATTATTTATAATCAATTTAATTAATTAGAGAATTACATCATCAGGATTATTTCTTCATTGATGGATCTGAAAACAGATCTGCATTGTAAATTTGTTGCATTGTATGAACCAAGAGTAGATTCCCTCTAGCATGGATCCACATGTGTTCCAAAAATATCTGAATGACATCATAAGAATATTTGGGTGCTTGCTTGGTGGATCCTATCACCTATGACATCCACTATTGATTTCCCCAAGAACTGCTTCCAAAGTATTCTCCCTGATCTCTCTTCACATGAAATTGGGAGGTATAGGAATATCACTCTCCATTCATGGGAGAATTCTTGGAGAAGGGATCTCCATATGGCTTCATAATATTCTCTAAATATTTTTTTCACAACCAAAAAATTAATAATTGTCTCGCACATAAAATAATATAATTGAGTTTATATACTGCTAGGGTTAAAATAAAATAATGGAACAAGCTACCTTAATTATTTGTTTAATCCTAACCGCCATGTCAAATAATAATAATAATATTAATTTTTTTCTTGACATGCGCTTAACTTGTGAATTAAATTAAATATTATTTAAGAAAATAATGTTAAATATTTATTATTTCTCATAAGATCATTAAGCTCAGTCCGAAATTCCTCCACAATAATTATCAAGCCTTGAATAATGAATATTTACTTATTAAATAAATATCATTTTATTATCCCCTAATGAATAAACAAATATTATATTCACTAAATAGTAAATATATATTTATTAAATATTCTACACATAATATATTCTTTGGAATAACTAGTGAAGAAATATATGTGTTCAATTAAACATGAATAATTACTAAACCACATGTGGGGATAATATTTTTTTCAACTTGTTAAATAATAAATAATAATAATAATATTTATCTAAGATTCTAGACAAGCTTTATGTGTGGGCCTCTAGGCCTCTTTCTTAGTGGTATTAGGAAAAGCAGGTTAAATTCCCAGGATAGATTCTAGAATCATGCCAAGGAAGCCATAGTGAAATAATTAAACTCCACAATGACATAATAACTCATACGAATGCTTATAGTACAATATAATACCTTTATCATGATATCTCTAATCAAAGAGGTTTCATGTCAATTCCATCAACCTATGTTCTTGATGTATCTTTATTTGAATTATCAAAAACTGAAATTTCCTATATAACACTAGGGAAATGGATTTATTTAGGTTATATCATTTCCATCAAACGAAATCAGATATCAACATTTATGAAATAACAGAAGGGGAAAACCCTTTCTCACGTTATTCATTAATGCAATAATACTCATGATGCATTCAACGTATCCTATCACACCTTGAACATATGTCATCATAATTTTCTTCAAAATATCAAAGTACAAGACTCATAATACTCAATAATAATAATATTAATTTCTAGGGATCAATACACACATCCATAGATAGAAACATCCAATGACACATATAAATGTGGATTTCCTACTAGCGGCTCATGTTCTCATAATATCCTACAATGGACATTACCAAGGGTGTACACCATGAGAGGGTTCCGAAATGTCCTATGAGTCTCCACACATGTTATCATGTACCACTTGTGTCCCTAAAATGATATCATATGACCATAAAACTTATATTTAAGAATTGTTTCATAGAACTTTCGGGTTTTCCTCATAGAGGGGAACTGTTATGGCCTTTTAGTGAGACAATTACTCTTAGGAAATTATCAGATACTATGTTACACAAAAGAAAAATCATGATATGGTAATTATTTTATCATTTTTAAAAACTATGAATACTTGTCATTGTAATGTATAGATAAGTTGGTTTTAGGTAACCAACTCAAATGGACTCCCACTTTCACTATATCCAACTACTAACAACCTTCAGTCATTTAGCTCTCACATGATACTAATGGTTCTAATAATACATCCCTTTGGGAAAGGGGTACATCACATTCTATTCCATGGGTACACTTTTTACTGCAACATCAGCACTCTGATAAAAATCCCCCAAGAGGTCATACTTTCAGAGTATATGATTTAACAACTGGTGTGAACTTTTCTCTTTTTCCAGAGCCGATGCTACAATATTATCACAATACAATGTGATGGGGTCTTTATATATAGGTTCCACTTCAAGATCCTAGAAAATGTTCCATATCCAATTGGATTCCCTAACTGCATCAGATGTCTCTATATACTCAGAATCCATTGTAGAATCTATAATAACTAGATGCTTTGAATTATTCATGCTCACAACTCCCCCATTGAGACATAAAACATACACATACTATGAATTCATATCATTATAATCTATCTAAAACTATAACCATTGTATCCCCCAATGAAAAGATCCTCATCTCCTCCATAAACTAGGAACATATCAATAATTCTTCTCATATACATAGGGATAGCCTTAACAGTGGGTCAATACTGTTCTCCTAAATCTACATGATATATTCCTACCATGATCAATGAATATGAAACATCAAGTCACTTAAATAACATAACATAAGTGATTAATCCTATCACTAAAGCATATAACATCTTACACATTCAATCTTTCTCATGTTTTGTCCGAGGACACATCTTCTTAGAAAGATATAAACCTTGTGACACTCGATCCAATACCATATTGAATTGTTCCATAGTAAATATATTTAGAATCTAGTCAACATGTATAATTTTACTTAGTCTAAGAGGCCTCTTGGATCTATCACGAATTATCCTCACCTCTATAATATAGATTTCTTCACCTAATTCCTTCTTAGAGAAACACTTTTTTAACAAGTCCTTAAAAGACTATAATATTGGTATGTCATTTCACATAAGTAATATGTCATCATCATATACTACTAGAATAATGACTTCATTTACACTAAACCTATTTTAGACACATGGATCACATTCATTATTAATGAAACCAAGTTCCTTTTTAGATTTTTTGAATTGAATTTTCCATGACCAGGATGATTTCTTCAGTCCATAAATTAAAATCTACAACAACAAAATATTATTGGCATCACCTGGATTCATAACCCCTTCTAGTCATTTCATACAAAAATCTCCCTGAAGGTTCCCATTAAGAAATGTAGTTTTGAGATCCATATTCCAAATCGTATAGTCTTGGTAAGCTCTTATATCATGTAAAATTCTGATGGATTTAAACATTGAAACCGGTGAGAAGGATCCATCATAGTCAATTACTTAATTCTATTTAAAACCTTTATCCACTATCTAGGATTTATATGTATTTACTTTACCTTCCATGTCCAAATTTCTCTAAAATACCCATTTTCACCCAACAGAATGTACGTCAACATGCAAATCAACTAGAACCCAAACATGGTTTAGATACATGGAATCCATTTCAGAATTCATGGATTCATTCCATCTTGAAGCTTTTGATCTCTCTACTAAGTATCTTTGGGAGAGAGGTACATCATTATCAATGAATAATGATTATCTTTGGTGACTATAAAACAATATTCCTCTAGTTATATTAACTCTTTTTCACTATGAAATCTTACTTTTGTTTTAGGAACTACTTCTTCCATGGGGACTTTTGGAACCTGTTCCCATAACATATATTTTGTACGTTGAGCATCAACTTCATTAAAGTTAATATTTCTCTTACTGTACTTTTTTTTGACATGTTATATCTCAATAAAGAATAATTTTCTAGGAAAATCACTTTCTTTTCAGAGGGGTTGTATAGGCAGTATCCCTTTGGTTCCGTGGGAAACCTTATAAAGATACACTTTGTTCCCCAAGGTGCTAGTTTGATTCCTATTAGGGCCTTCTGAAATTCCTCACAAACATATACACATGTATGTGAAAAAACAAGTTTTTTCTACTCCATAACTGAAATGGAATTCCATATTCTACTTTAGTTGGTACTTGGTTTATTCTGTGTACAATATTTTTTAATTGTATCCCCAAAAGGATAATGGATGATCTGCATGAAAGATTATTGAAATTACCATGTCTAATAATGTAAGGTTCCTCCATTCACTAAAATCATTAATTTTTTTGTAAAAGGTGGAGGGAGATTATATATAATGCCAAACTCCCATAAGATGTTTGTAAAATCCTAGTTAAGATATTCACCACCTCGATCCGATCAATGATTCTTTATCTTATTACCAAGTTATTTCTCTACATCATTCTGGAATTCCATGAATTTATAAAAGCACTCGAACTTATACCTCATCATGTAGACATAGTCATTTATAATCATGTTTCCAGTAAAATTTATGAAGTATGAATATCCACCGTTAGATTGTTCTAGATATTTTCCCACACACATTAGTGTGTAACAATCCTAGAATCTTTGCGGTCGTTTCACCCTATCCACCAAATGGTAGTTTGGTTATTTTTTATTTTAAAAAAACATGAAATATTTAATGTGGTTTTGTCTCAGAGAGTATAAATAATCATATTGAAAGAGATTTGTCAAATTATTCTAGTTTACATGACCAAGATGGAGATTCCATAGCTTGGTGTTATATGATTCGTTTGAACATGATTCATTATCAATTTCCAATAATTGGTTTTCATAATTTAATACACAAATTACATTATTTTAATAGTCCATACCAGAAGATATTTTGTATTTATAAAAGAAAAAATTGTTATTTAAAAACTTGAAAATAAACCCATATACATCTAGACATGACACAAAAATTATGTTCTTGGTAATCATAGGTGCATAATAAGAATATTTTAAAACAAAATTCATCCTCATTGGCAATGAAATGTGGTAGTCACTAATTTCTAGGGCATCCATACTCTAACAATTAGCAGCTTTCAGATCCACCTATCCTCTAGAAATATTTCGAAATCTACTTGGTTCTTGCATTTGGAATCATGTGTGAGCACCAAAAGCTGTATCTAATAAACATTGTATAGATATAGAAAGATTACACTTGATAATTAATTTATCTTTAGATTCCCATTATGACTAGCTGCAGTTCCTCTTCTAGTGGCAAGGATTCACTATTACAAACATGGACTTTCATAGTTCTTGTAAAAGGAATTTATCATCACTTTAGAAGCACTAATAATGTGAGTGATGTTAAATGGTTGCCTTTATCAATGTTCGAAAAAATCACTATTAATTGCACCTTTTAACAATGCTAAGAAAGCTTTGATAAAGGCCCCATAGATAAAGGGGGTAATTTTTTTATTTGAAACACTTCTCGCCCCATCTTTTATCAGTGCATACCACACCCTTTATCAGCAATTTAGATAATTACACCCTCCAAAGAATGCACACCTACCTCCATCCAGTTTTGAACTCAAGACCTCTTTCTCATATCCCAATGACTTTTCCACTCCCCTATGTTGTTTTTCCTTACATTGTATGATATATATGTATATTTATATATATTTCAATACATGTTTCAATCCATATATTTCTATATATATTTTTATATATTTATATATATTTAAATACATATATAAAATATGTTTTTTTGTGTGTGTATGTGTGAATATATAAAAAATATGTATATATTGTTATATATTTTATTATAAATAATAATACATTATAAAAAATGATAAAAATATAAAAACTTTAATATCTAAGTGAATGAAAATTTTTGAAATAAATTCAGTCCCAACTAAAAATAATAATATGACTTCCTTAAAAGAGTTTAAAATTCCATCAAATTTCAAAAACATTTGGGAACCCCGACTAAAAAATCAGTTTTAGATGCATTATGGACCTATTTTGATGTTAAAAACAGCTACTGAGGACCACCTAAGCCAAAACGGTGTATAAATCATACTAGGATTCAATTTTATATATGGTAGATCCCAAAAAAACAACCAGATCAAAAGTTATGGCCGCTTGAAGTTCGAGTTGCATTTTCAACATATTTTAGATCATTTATTGATTTTTTGATTTTTTATCTTTAAATTGTTATGAAACGACTATTTGATGATAATAATTATAAAATTATTAAGTAAAAATATTTTTAAAATTATTTTATAAGATATTTTAATTAAATATCATATATATTAAGTGTAAATTCCTATTTAGCCTTATCTAAATCAAATTTTAAAAAATATATAATATATTTATATCAATATAAATATATTTATATATTTATATATTATTTTGAATGAAATATTTTATTTTAAATATATTTTTATCAGTTCTATTAAAATATAACTAAATAGGGTGGTCTTTATCAGCACTTCAAAAAAAGTGCTGATAAAGAGGCCCCTTTATCAGGGCTTTTTTACAAGCACTGATAAAGGCACCCCATTATGAACACTTTTTTTATATCACAAATAAAGGGCCCACTTTAGCGATGATTTTTTAATAGAACTGATAATGGGGGCCCTTTATCAGTGTAAATTTACAAGAACTAATAAAGGGTTCCTTTTAACAACAGTTTTTAGCGCTATTAAAGTCCCTCTTTAACAATGCTAAAAAAGCACTTTTACAGACTACTTTTAATTAGATGTTTTTAGTGCTGAAAAAGGGGGTCTTTAATAGTTATTTTATCTACAGTTGTTAAATCCATATTGATGGATAAACCCAGTTTTTATAAGTGATTTCCACATAAAAAACATACTGCTTACTTTTCCATACCATGTCTCTGGATATTCCTCTTCTTGGAAGGACGGTACTCTAGAGCTTTAGACTTCTTATAATTCTTGGTCACCTATTTCTTGTTATTCTATTTAATATTAACCATCAAGACCATGGGTTTATCACACTACATTTCTTTGGCCCCTTAGTGAATAAAAGTATGAAGATCCAAAAAGTCTCTTCTCATTATTTCCCATATTGTAATTAACAATAAAAATATAGAATATATTGGTCAATAATGATAATATTAGATCTATACGCAACTCATCTTTGAATTTAATCCCTAAAAGCATTCAATATTACCAATAAGCATGACTACATGAGGCCCAGATGTCATAGACTCTTTAAGAATAGTTATAACCAAATCATTGTAGATCTCATATCTATTTTGTCTCGCCTTCTCTCGATAAAGACCCCGAAGATGAGGCATCATGTTATATGCATCCATGTCCTCTTGTTGCTTCAACCGATCATTGGACATGGATGATAGCATGCAGCATTGAAAATATGTGGAATCATTTAAAATTTTCTTTAAGAGCTATAACTCTTCATCAATTGCCTCATTACCAGGCAGATTAGGAAAGAGGTTCTTCTAACACATACAATTTCATTTCTGGGTGGAGAATAACATATAAGATCCTTTTCCACTCTTATAAATTTGTGATGGTGAGAGTGTTACCACTATAAAGTATGTATCACAGTGATATGTTTCAATCCATTGTAATATTTTTTCCACAAATAAGTTGAGAAGAGATTTAGTAATTCATCTAATAAAATTCAGACAAATAAATAAATATCATATTTATTAATCTCCCACTATTTTTTAAAAATCTAATATCTATCCCCATTAGATTTTTAAAATCATGTTTCTTGGACATTATAGTTCCATGGATCCATATTACCCTTCTCATTACCCCAACATTGGTTGGTTATCCAATTTGAATGGTTTTAGGTAGGAATTCCAAATGCCAACTGCATTAACTCAAAGTTCCTTGATCTATTGAGTGGACTCCCCAAGCCTAAAATCCTGAAATTGGATATCATAAACCCTTGAATCTCAGTTAAACCATTCATTACTTTGGATATCAAAACGTTATGTGAGCAATGTTAATTCAATCCAAAACTTCATGTTAGAATTCCTTGATAATTGAAATCACCCCAGCATTGGCTGGTCCAACATTTTGAAATATGGTTCGATTTTAACTGATTTAGTGGAATGTTATACTAACTTAATATATATAATTAAGGGATCTTATATATTATGAATAAATTTCTAATTATTATCTTTATCACATGCATAATAATTTTAAGCGGTTTCAATTAAGTGATTAACCATGTCTTAGATAACATTTATGCATTATCCAATTTTTTTTTTATCTTGAATGATCATTAATTTCATTAATTCATGTGATCGTGAAAAGCATCCCTAATGAAATAACCATGAGACTTGATAGAGATAAAATATAAATGTGGTATGATCAATATATTTCACTAATGGCTAGTTTATCCAGTGGTTGATAAACTGACCGTTGACCTAGAGGAAAAACATGAACCACTTGGGATTTGTGTTATAGATTTACACCTATCCACTTATGTATCTCTATTGGATTGGTTTCACCTTGACTCTAAACATGAAATTCCTCTACGATCTGGGGAACTCCATCCATTATATATGATTTTACTCACACATTGGTGAGGCAAACAAGGGGTTTATATAAAAGAAACCATCGGTACACATACCCATACAAAATAATAGGAGAGAAGAAACATATGCCAAAATTTTAATTTAATAAAAAAATAAATGAAACCAATATCATAAAAAGGTCCAGTCTATTCTCATGATCATCCACATTCCTGCAATGAATTACACAATTAAAAAAACTAGTACTCAATTCTTAATCATTCTTATTTACTGATAAATCATACTCTAATCAGTTAATTGTATTATTTAATTATTTATTTATTTTATCTTAACTCTCATCCAAATTTCCGTTAGATCATAATCCATCATAATTTTAAACAAATTAAATAAATTTATTTAAAATTAACTATGTAGATAAATGTAAATTTGAGGAAACATGGTGAATACACATCCAAATCTACCCAACATGTAGTATACTTGTATACTCTTTATTATTATGACATATGACGTATAGAACTTATCACATACATTCATAACATGTACTATCAAATTAACGATTACAAGAATTACATGATTTTTTGGTAAAATGTTATACCTCAATGAACATAGAGTAACAACTATTATATGATTCATACATGATATGATGATATGAACATTACGCAAATATTAATTGTATATATAAATTAAAACATATAACATGGCATGTCTGGTCAACTTAATGACCACATGAAAGCATAAGTTGATAATGTTTATACAATATAATAAAGAAATTTTAAATTTGCATAATTTGGTATAAATACATGGTGTGTACATGGAGCTACAAAACTTGAACATTTCTCACAATCTATCTGAGACATAAGCAGAGGGACTCAGCGTGTAAACCATGCCTCGGAAAATTTGATTACACGACAAGTATAAGAGACTACATGATGTTTCATGTCCGAGTTACACGGACACCAGTCATGTATGATTTGTACGGTAATACATGACCCATATGTAACTCAATGGGATACATGCAATGTATTTGGGATATACGGAGTGTACACTAGTTGACTGTATGCTAGCCTGGCATAGGCAACATGCATTGTAGGAAATAAATGCACCCTATATCATCAATGCACATGGTTTGAATTAATTTTAAAATTATTTCCACATGCATTGAACACAAGTACAGGACTGTAGCTTTGGATACATGAAATGTAATCCTATGTTCTTCAGGTCGAATCCTCAACACCTATGGAAGAAATATTTTATTTTATTTCATTCATAAATTTATACTTTTTGATTTGAACTACAAGAATCGAAGGAATAAAAAAAAGATCTCGTAATTCAAATAAAAATAATGATTAAAATTAAATTTAAACTAAATGAAAAATTCATAAATCAATAATGATATTTAAAAAATTATAAATAATAATGTGATATCACTGATACCACTTATAGGTTTCGGGTGTAGTGGAAGTGTATAATGGGTCATGAACAACATTTATTTTTTGGATTGATGATCAATATGAGATCTATACAATTATAACATCATGATCTACAGAATTTTAAAAAATAATATAGACAAGGGATAGAATGTTAGAAATAGTGAGAGAATCATCACATATTATTTATAATCAATTTAGATAATTTAAGAATTACCTTGTTGGGATTATTTCTTCATTGATGAATCTGACAATAGATTTTCATTGTACAGTCATTCCTTTGTAAGAATCAATATAATATTCCCTCTAGCGGTGATCCAAATGAATTCCAAAAATCTCCAAAGTCCATAGTAGGAATATATGGTTGCTATAATGATAAATAGTTTCTTTTATTTCATCTTCCTTTGATCACCTCATGAACTACTTCTAATTCTTTCTCCTTGATATCTCTTGAATTGAGAATGGGAGGTGGATAAAGATCATTATCCATTATTTGGAGTGTTCTTGGAGAAGAGAGATGTCTAGGGCTTGAGATTATTTCGGAAATCCATTGTGAAAAATGAAGCAAATGAATTGGGTCACATAAAAAATAGTAAAAATGAGATTATATACTACTAGTGTTAAAATAAAATATTGGGAAATATTTCCATTATTATTTATTTAGTACCTGTAGAACCCCATGTCAAAAAATTATAATATTATTATTATTTCTCAACATGATCTTAACATTCAAAATAAATTCAATTTTATTTAGTCAAATAATCTTGAGTATTTATTATTTCTCACTAGAACATTATCATTGGTCCTCCATTTTTCAATAGTATTTATCTAGCATTGAATAATGAATATCTATTTATTAAATAAATATCACTTCCTTATTGTCAAATAAATAATTAAATATTCTATTCACAAAATTTAAAATTAATATTTATTAAATATTATGAAAAAATTATATTATATAGAATAACTAGTGATGGATATATATGATCAATTAAACATGAATAATTATTAAAACATGTATGGTAATTACATTTATTTAACTTATTAATTAATAAATAATAATATTTTAATTTAACTTTTCTTGTGGATTCACTTAGTGTGTGACCTTCTAGGCTACCTTCTCAGTGTAATTTTGAGAAGTATCCTAATTTCCATGATTAGGATCTAAAAAATGACAAGAAACCCATCTAGTAATAGTTTAGTGTTGCAATTACCTAATAACTTAATAATATGATTACTAGATAATATAATACCTTTATAATGATATCTCTAATAAAAGAGGTTGCATATTGGTACCATCAACCCATGTTCTCACTATCATCATTAAATTCTATGAATAGAAACTTTTGTATATAACACCATGAACATGGATTTATTCAGGCTACATAGTTTCCATCTAGGGGCCTTATATATCAATATCCCTTAAAAACAAAGGGGAAAAATCCTTTCTCATGTTAATCCTAAATGAAATATTACTCGTGAAGCATCCAACATATCCAACCACACCACAAACATTCGTCATCATGATTTTTGTCAATAAATCAAAGTACCTGACTCATATTACCAATTTATAATAATCGTAATGTCTAAGGATCAATATACACATCCACAGATATGAACATACAATGACACATATAAATGTGGATTTCCAACTAGTGGGTCTTGTTATCATAATATCCACATCAATTATTACTAAAGGAATACACCATTAGAAGGTGGCTCAAATCGAAGGAGTCTCCACCCATGATATCTTTTATCACTTGTGTCTTGAAAATTATATCATCCATTTATAGAACATATATTTAAGAATAGTTTTTAGTACTTCCGGGTTCTCATCATAGTGGAGAGCTACATATAACTTTTAGCACACCAGCTCCTCTTAGGACATAATCACATACTATGTTAATTAGAATAAAAACAAAATGTTATAAGTAATTTATTAATATTAAAAACTATGTATAAATGTCATCATAAAGTTCATAGAAGTTGGTGCTAAGGAAAAAACTCCAACACGAAGCCTATTAAATCACTGTTATATTTAATCATTCCTTGTATTATTTTGTTTCTTATGTTCTGTTTATATCGATCTGTAACTTTAATAATCAGTTTGAAATGTTTTAGTATGTAACTTTTGGTTATTTGGTATTCCTCCTTTGTTTGGGTCACCACTCAAACTCACAAAGTGGTACTAGTGAATTATTGTCTTTCTTTGCTGTCAAATTCTATTACTGATTCTTACTTGTCTTTATTTATAGTTATGGTTTCTGTCATGATTTTCCACACTTTATTTAACTCTTAAATTATCAATGTACATAATGATTTTGTTTATTTAAATCCATTATACAATATATTCTTTCTTCATTACATATCTCTTTGGATTGAACATAATTTACCTTAGAGATTGGTTGGTTGTAGGGAGCGTACACTTATCATTTTCCGCAAGAACTACACAGATAATATATGGATAAACATTTCAACATTAAGATATGAAATCAATAAATTTGACGGTGATAATGAATTTAATATGTGGTGAATTAATATGAGATACCTACTTGTACAAAAGGGACACATAGATTCCTTTTGTGGGGCAAAGAAATCTGTTATAATTGTAAATGAAACTAGAAAGCCTATTACAAAATATGTTGATATTTCCCCTGATGTGTTAGTTAAAGAAAATATCTCCATTTTTATTTATTTATGTATTAACTTCCATAGATAATTATATTTTGAGTCCACTTATTCTATAATTTAGATTAAACTATAGAAATTTACTTGACTGATTCATTAGTCAGCAGGATTTATAAAAAACATCGTATGTTTTCTTTTAAAATGAAACCTAGATGTTCAATTAAATAACAAAATAGATGAATTTAATAAATTAATGTCAGAATTTTCCAATAGTAATGTTTCTATTGATGATTAGGATCATGCAATGATCTTCTTAATATCTTTAGATGATGCATACAACACCATTGTTGAGAACATGAAGTATGGATGAGACTCTTTAACCAAAGAAGATGTTAAATAATCCATTATTTCTACAGAATTACATTAAAAAACAAGAATCAAAGGTGAGTTTTTAGATATTTTTCTCTAGGGGTATATCTCAAACTAAAATCAAGAATAAATGGTTTAATAAATATAAGATAAAAAATAAATAAAGAAGCTAAACCTAGGTCTAATTCCTGGGATAAAAGGTGCACTATTTTTATTATGGAAAACCAGGGCATATTAAACCCAAGTATAGGAACTCAACCATGAGTTAAAGAATAATTATCCCACTGATTTGTACCTTCTTGTAGACTCTGGTTATGATACTACTCAGGTTCTTAATGTGTCCACCTATGAAATCAACCAAGAGTGGGTCATTGATTCAGGTTTCTCTTTCAATATGTGTCTTTTTAGAGAGTCCTTTATAGAATTGGTTGAAATGGTAGAAGGATATGTCCTCTTAGGTAATAATAAGTGGTTTCCCTAAAAAAAGCATATTAACCACATTTTTAGAGAGAGAGTTATGCACAACCCCCTCTAAATTAATTTTTTTTTGTGAACAAGAGAGGGTTATACACAACCCCTGTTAATTATCGATTTTAGAGGGGGTTCACAACCCCATCTAAATTTTTTATCATTATTTTATTAATATATAGTAGGATTTTAGAGGAGATTATGTTAGAACCACACTAATTTATTGGTTTGGGGCGTTGTATATTTAGTTGAATTTTAATGGTGGTATATATTTATTCATTTGGATTTTAGAGGCACTCTATATTTTAGAGGGGGTTCACAACCCCTGTTAATCACTTAAATTAGAGGGGGTCCATGAATCCCTATCAATCCTTTAGATTATAGGGTTTTTTGAACCCCCACTAATTTTATTAAATAAATCCCATATAAAGTAAAATTTTATAATATATATATCTATGTGTGTGTGTGTTACATAAATGCATTATATAAATATATTAAAATATATTATCTAAATACATTAAATAAATACTTATACATATAAAAAAATTATACGTATATAAATATTTGTATACATAATATTAATGTAATTATAAATATATTTATTCAAATATATAAAATTTATATGTTGTTTTAGAAATACAATACATTTTTTAAATACATTTATATTATGATTTATATTATAAATATGTTATATTAAATACATTTGTATTGTATATTTGTGTGAAAATTCATTTATATAATATTATATGTATACAAATATATATAGAATAGAAATAAATAAATAATATATATATATATTATAAATATTGTATTACATATAAGTTTATATATATTACATAATTATTTTATATATATTTTAGTATACCATATAAATTATAAATTAATTTAGTAAATAAATATATATATACAAATATATATATATTTATTAATTAATTATCTTATAAATTTACAATTATATAAACATATTTATTTATTTTTGTATATATATATGTGTGTATATATGACATAATATAAATTTATATATTTACATACATAATTATATAATATAAATGTATTTATTATAATGTATGTATAATATAAATCGTAAAATCAATGTATATTATTTATAAAACCAACATTTAATTTATATTCTATAAAAAATAGTTGTGATAATAATAGTAATAATAATAATATTATTATTATTTCTACACACACAGACATGTAATTATATAAAAATAATTACATGGAAATATATATTATAATTATATTATATCTATATATATTATATAAATATGTAAATACACACAAATACATGTATTTATACAAAAATGTATATATATAATTATTTATATATATTGCCCTAGTGGCATAGCCTAGTGGTTACACATTTGAGGGGTATCGTGGGAGGTATCAGGATCAACACTCAATGAGTACTTTTCAGGGCCAAACATACCATTTGACGTAGGTTCAAGTCCCACTAGTGGAGTTATTTCTGGAATGATTTGTTCCTCAGGCATTGTGCACGTGAGTCTCAGTCGTGAGGGGTGGAGTCGGGGTTCCTCAGTGATGGTGATGTGGAAAATGAAGGTGGTGGGCCACCATGTGGCTATCAGAATTGTCCTGGGGGTTTGTGGACATGTAACGACCCAAATTATTATAAATAAAATTCCCCTTGTAATTTAATTAAATGGATTATTATGTAATACAAATATAAGAAAACACATGAACTTTTTTTGGTTTTATTATATAAAATCATATTTCAATGACCGTTAATAATATTTATCATTGATAATATAGCTATTTAACATTGATCACATGATTAGTATAAATATATGGATTTAATGAATCCAACTCAGATAGAAAAAGGAAGTGATGTCCTTAACTGGTAGGATCATACCCTATGAATCCCATTTGTTAGAGCTTCCAAAGGGGATAAAGAATTTAGGATTTTCACTTGACAAATACCAAGTTGAGATCTAATAACATAATTGTGATTGAAACCATTTATGAGAGAATTTCAATGTCTTCGAGATCATGATCCAAACAAAGTATTTCGAACCACCCCATGAAAGGCTCATCGACATGCACCTTATGTATAGGGTGTTTGTTGGTGTGTTTTAAGGGTATCTATCATGAAATAAACAGTATGACTATGTACCTTATTTTTTATTGAATAATGAATATTTTTTTATCCTATTCTTTTTACATTATAAATGATTTTTATTTAGATACCATAAAACAAAAATAGTATTTTTGGTTAATATTCAAATTAAATTAAGTAATTTACATTGATGGATATATGGTTTTTTGAAATAAATAATATTTTAATAAAATATTATTATTAAATAATTTTTATTAAATATAATGATCATATAATTTTTATGAAGTCAACTGTAATTTTATAATGGTTCAGAACCTGTCATTGTCAAAAAACCAATAATTTCTTTGTAAATCTCGATTTTATTTATAAGTGAAAATTTAAATATTTATAAAATTATTTATATAAAATGAAAATTATTTTTATAATTATAATGTAAAAATTATCCAAAAGTAAATTTTTCATAATTTTTTGAGATAGTTTAATTTTCAGGTAAAAATTAAATACCATATAAATATACATTGTGTATTATGACATCATAATGTCCCTAAAGTGATTTAATAAATACCACATATGGTATCCATGACCTAATCAATGTTTTATATTTAAAATACTTAGATTTAAATTCTATTTTATTTATTTTTTATATCCATTATGATTCCTCCAAAACCATTCATTTATTTTAAGTATTTAAAATCATTTCTTCAAGAGTATGACTCAACTCCACATAATCAAGGGAATTATTTTATTAAGTTCGGACCTTCGCCTTATAAAATAATGAAAAAAATTCTAATTGGAGAAACCCATGGTAAAAAAATCATCGTAAGGATTGTGGTTTTGGTTATTTGATTACCCTTAATCGGAAATGGGTATGGTATTCACTACGTAATTATTTTGGCTAGGAAAATCATAGGGAAATTTCAGCAGAAAAACAAAAAATATATAAAAATTCATAAAAAGGATTGATTAGAAAAAATTGGATCTCTAATTATTTGGACATAAATTTTATAGTAAGGAGTATATGTAATAACATTTCCCATCATAAGGAAACGACGATAAAATACTTAAGGTAAATAAGATACATGAATAAAGAGAAGAAAGGAAAATATCCCTTACTTGAGTGTGTGACTCCAAATGAGTGGGAGGGTCTTCTTGAGAGTTTGGGGTACCTTTTTAGGACTCCACATTGTGGAATTAATAGTATGGATGTTCTCTATGAAGTTTTAGTGTAGATAAATGAGACTTTGGGTGGGTCTTATAGAAAGAGAGGGGGACTTCATTATTATTTATGTTTTGGACTCTACATAATAAAATAAACAAAACCACATACCATAAGATTGTATTTTCCCATGGTTTCTAAAAAATTGGATTGGTTATAATTATTTTATAAGGTCATGTTCTAAAATTAATAAAATAATACCCTTTTTATGTATAAGTGATTCATACTCTTAATGAAATGATTTAAAACCCCTAAAATATATTATAAGTTTGGGAGAATTCCTAAGGGATTTTTAAAATAAATAAAATAAACATAAAACCAAATTATTTTAAAATAAAAACATAAATTAGATAGTGAATACATTTTATAATATTTATTATATCACTTTTGGGTCATTATGATGTCATAATACACAAAGTAAATTAATATGGTATTTTAGTTTTACCTGAAAATCGAATATATCATAAAACTATAAAAAATTAACCATTGGATAATTTCGATTTTATGATTCATGAAAAAATATTAATTTTATCAAAATATTTTTCTAAATATTTAGTTTTCACTTTTAAAATAAAATTGATATTTATTAAGGAAATGATGGGTTTTTTACAATAATAGCTTTTGAACCATTATTAAAAATTACATTTGACTTCATAATAATTAAATTATAATTTATTCTAAATAAAAATTTCATAAGATTAATACTTTATTAAAAAATAATTTATTACAAAAAACAATTATTTTATCAAAATAAATTTCCTTAATTTAAATTTAATATTACCCAAATAATTTTCTTTATTTTATCAAAATAAAAATCATTTATAAAGTAACAATAATGGGATGAAAATATATCAATTATTATATAAAAAAATTTACATACTCATATCACTATGGTGTTGATACATATCCCTTTAATACACTAGAAAATTTCATTTTTCGAATAACTTTGTCTCATATGAGGAGTAGTCGGTGAAGATATTAGATCATAGAGAAAAAAGTTCTCAAAAGTAATACAATGCACCTTGTCAAAGAACGGTGGAGAAACCAAAAGTATGAGGAAGTGGAATGGGAACTATAATCGATAAAAATTAGTTACAATCATTTGTTATAGTGTAGTAAATGAAAATTTTGAGGGTGAAATTTCTTTAGGGGGGAAACATTGTAATGACCCAAACCATTATAAATAAAATTTCAATTGTGATTTTAATTAAATTTATTATTATATAATATGGTTATAGAAAAAACATTCAGATATTTGGTATTTAAAAATACCATTAAATTATTATTACAATGGTTAATATATCTATTGAACAGTGATCACATGGTTAGTATAAATAAAGGGTTTTAACAAATACAATTGACATAGACAAAGGAATTTATGACCACAACCAGTAGGATCATACCCTATGAATCCCATTTATAAGAGCTTATTAGGGAGATTACATTTCTATGATTTTCAATTGACCAATCCCAAGATGAGGTCCAATATCTTAAGCATGAGCAAAACTGTTTATAGGATAAATTCAAGATCATCTAGATCATGACCCAAAACATATACGCCAAAACACCCCATGAAAGTATCACTATCACACACCTTAATATTAGGGGGTTACAGGTTTATTAAAAGGGTTTATATCAATACCCTAGTGATATGAGAATGTACATTATTTTTTATAAAATAATCGATATATTTTCATTCTATAATTGTTAATTTATAAGTGATTTTTAATTTGATACAAAATAACACAAATGATTTTTTTTGGATAATATTCATATTAAATTAAAGAGATTATTTTTTA
Source organism: Viscum album (assembly GCA_963277665.1). NCBI lineage: Eukaryota > Viridiplantae > Streptophyta > Magnoliopsida > Santalales > Viscaceae > Viscum > Viscum album. The sequence goes on along the minus strand of OY728119.1, from coordinate 212,061,094 downwards.
AATAATTGATTTTATAAACAAATAAATTTTTTGAAAAGTATTATTATTAAATATATTTTATTACATATAAATAATCATATATTTTTATGAAGTCAAATGTAATTTTTATAATGGTTCTAAAACGGTTACTGTCAAAAACCCAACATTTCTTAATAAATATAACTTTTACATTAAAAGTGAAAATTCAAATATATAAAAAAAATTAGATAAAATGAATTTTATTTTTGGAACCATTTGCTAAAAATTATATGTTGGTGAATTTTTCATAATTTTCCGAGACAGTCGAATTTTCAGGTTAAAATTAAATATCATATAAATATACATTGTGTATTATGAAATAATAGAGACATAAAATTTATGTAATAAATACTACAAAACTGTATCCATGAAAAATTTATTTTTTATATTTAAAATAATTTTATTTAAAATTAATTTTATTAATTTTATAAATCCATTATTAATCCCCCAAGACCATTAATATATTTTAAGAATTTAAAATCATTTCATTAATGGTATGACTCCCCTAAACATAATAAATGGCCTTATTTTTTTTATGTTTTGACCTTTAACTTATAAATTAATGAAATCTAATCCCATTTGGGAGAAACCAAGGGCGAAAACCTAGGGAAGGTTTGTCTTTTTGGTTATTTAATTATATAGAGTCCAAAACCTATGTTTGAGAAATAATAAAGAAATACCCCTCATTTCCTATATAAACCCTCCCAAGATACCATTTATCTTCACTCAAAAATACTTGGATCATGACCTTAATCTACCCAACCCTCTCTATAGTCCTCCAATGGTTCCTCCAATATTTTAAGAAGCTCCTCCCAAGCATTTGGAGTCACACACTCAAGTAAGGGATCATCGTCATCTCTCCTTTATTACAGTTTCATTATTATATTATGCCCTCCATTTATTTTTTTCTAATTTTGGGACATGTATTTTCATGTCCCTATTAATTTCCATATGATTAATAAATTATGATATAGCCCTTTCTCTCTCATAAAACCATTTGTACGAAGTTTTATGTGACGCTATTATGCTACCTAAATTTTGGTCTATATATAGTAAGTGATTAATCAAGAAAATACATCCCTATCTAGATAATAAAATTGGATGTGGTATTAAAACATATTTATCTAGGGGTAACAACTCTAACAAGATGTTCCAGGCCTAACTCATTGTATCCTGGTACATGAAAATGGTCTTTACTGGACATCTTTTTTGACACTTCTGAGGGATATGCTTTGGTAAATACATAATCTCATTACAAACCATTATTAATAGATCAAAAAATGATCTTAATAATGTACTTTAGAAAATATTTCATGTATAACATAGATTCAAACCTATATATTCAAAAGTTATGTAAATAAATTTATGTTATTATTTACCCATTTAATTTCATTAAATTTTCTTTTAAGTGTTTAATAGTTTAAAAATAATCATCCCTAATTTTCATTTAATTCTAGTCAATGGCCAAAAATAGGAAGAATCAGGTAAATAATAAATGTGAATGGAAATTTGATGAAAACCCCAATGAGTTAACTAACCCAATGGGTGAATGAATCTCAAACTTCATGATGATAATCACTCAACTAACTTAGGTTCTAAATAGAAATCTAGATTAGGAGAAGTGTAAAAATCCCAATAAAAGATAACAAGATATGATTGAGACCTTAATGTAACAAAGGACTCCGAATTTAAATGGATAATCAAATACATTAATCAAGGAACAATGGATCAACTCCATTTAGAATATATGCTCTATCATTTAGTGTTCTGACAAAGATAATGTTTTAATGGGTATTTATCATATAGATGGAGAAGCTGACTAGTGGTGGACATTGATCAGGAATACGTCGCCCGAGGAAGAGATTGAAGTGATTGGATGGAATTAATTATGGAAAATGTTTTTGGATAAATATTTTCCTAATAAACTTCATCTTAAAAAGGAATGGGACTTCCTTTCCCTCATGAAAAAACATGATTAATCTATTAGGGCTTATGAGTCAAACATCACAAGAACTGAATGATACGCCTCTATATTTTTCATTACCCCCAAAGGAATGGTTGACAGCTTCTTTTTTAAGATAAAAATAATTCTATAAAAATACATGGTTATGCATGAATTTGATTTCTATGGGGAAATTATTTGATGTGCCCACAAAGTTGAAATGGATATCAATGAACCATAAGGGTGTCATGGGGATAAAAATTGGAATGTGGAGTTTAATTCTAGTAGTCTGATGGAGTAATCTTATGGTGAAAATAAATTTCAAAATCCCACTTGTCCAAGGTGATAAAAGAAGAACCCAAAAAATTCCTAAGTGGGCAAGGAAATTATTTAGGTGTGGGAAGGAAGGTCACCATGTTATCAATTTCTAACCAGATAAACATTCTAATATGATGGAGGAATAGAAGTCTTATGTAAACTATCAACACATTATTCATTGCTTCAACTACAAACAAATAGGGAACTTGGTCAATCAATGCACTAAGACAAGAGTTTTTTAGATAAAACCACTAACCTCTAAAGAAGAAAGTGATAGTTTTTTCCAACACAACCACTGAGGTGGATCCCAACAACAAAATAGTGAATATTATTCTAGAAATTCATTCAATAATAGAGAATGTAATTTTTTATTTTTGATCTATGCATTCTTTTATATCATGAAATTTTATTAGAAATATTCAAACACTGCTGAAAAGCATAGAGTTTTTAGTGAAGATAGAAAATATGTAAAATATTGAATTTTAAGTATACAACTCCTCCCATATCAACATTTGTCAGCGGAAATTTATAAATAAAATTTTCATACTCCCTTTGGTGGAATTTGATTCAATTTTGGGTATGTATTGTATTTTCATATATATAGCCAACTTAAATTTTTAGAAAAAGGATATAACTATCTCTATTGAGAATCATCCCTTGATTCTATAAAATTGTAATGAGGAAGATTATTCTTCTCTAGAACCAAAATTTCAATCATGGATATTATTTCCCTATAAGAATTCATATCTAGGTTAAATGGTTGAGTATAAGGAAATAATAATTCTTGAATACTTGCCTATTATGAGGGAATATGCTGATGAGTTTCCCAAGTAATTTCCTGGTACTCTTCCATACTAAGAGGTTTAATTTTTAATCAAGATTATACTTAGGGTATTTTTAATATCTATGACTCATTATAGAATGAAGTTTTTAAAAATTTAGGAGGTGAATAACAAAGTATAAGAGAATCCTGAAAAAGTGTTTATACACCCAAGTGCAACACCATGGGGTACACCAGTCCTCTTTATCAAGAAAAATGATGGGTCAATGTGCCTTTGCATTGATTATCCTGAGTTCAAAAAAATCATGGTAAATAAAATGAATCCTCTATCATGTATAGAAGAATTTTTTTTAATTATCTAAATAGAGCATTATACATATCCATGGTGGATCTGTGAGATATTACCATGTTAGGGTGAAGGACTCTATCCTCAAGACAACATTTCATACAAGGTATGGGTAATATGAGTTCATAGTAATTACATTTAGACTCAATAATGATCCCGAAATCATCAAATACTAATTGAATAAATTATTTAGAGATTACATGATAAATTTATGTTAGTATTTATAGACAATATTCTAATATAATCCAAAAATAGAATCAATTGAAGGATGGACAGGGTGATATCTACGAATGATATCCATAGTTTCCTTGAATTAGCTAGGTACTATTGTCCATTTGTGAAATATTTCTCAATATAGTTAAACCCTATAACCAAGGTAACTCAAAAGGGGGTCAAGGTTTCTCGTAATGATGAATGATAGTAGATGTTAAAGGAGTTGAAAATGTGTCTTATCATATAACTAGTTCTCACACTACCCACAAGTGCATATCATTTGGTGGTATTAAGTAATGCTTCAAAAAAGGGATTAAGATGTGTGTTAATTAAAAATGGTAAAGTCATAGCCTATTATTCAATGAAGATGAAATTTCACTACCATAACAAACCAATGCATGATCTGGAGTTGGCTATGGTGATATTTTCTTTGAAAATATGGTGGAATTATCTCTTTAGGGATAAGTACAAAATATATACAGATCAAAAAAGCCTCAAGTATACATTCCCATATAAATAACTGATTATCTTCCAATGAATATTATTAGAGATGATCAAGGACTAGGACAACTCAATTCACTCCCATACTTGGATGGTGAATAAAGTGGAATATTATCTATGTAGAAAGGATAAATCAATTTTTTTATTGATGATAATTTAGAAGTATATGATCTTCTTAGAATTGAAGAGGATGGAAATGGGAATCATAAAAAAGTAACATCATCAATAATTTCAAAAATTACTTCCCAACCATATCTTTTGGAAAATATAAAGATGATAAAATGGATGATGTGAGAATTTAGAAGAAATTGGAAACTTTAAAGAAAAAAAATACTCATAATTCAATTTTAATGAATTCGTTGTGATATTTTTTTTATGACTATGTGTACCAGCAAATCCTAATATAATGATGTTACTATTGTATGATGCATATAGTTTGAATTTCTCTATTGAACCATAAAGCAAAAATATGTATCGAGATCACTGAGAGCACTATTGGTGGGATAATATAAACATTGAGATGGCGGAATATAAATTGAAGTTCCTGGTATGTCATCAAGTAACGGTTAAAAGGTATAAGTATAAAGGGATGATACAATAATTACCCATACCAACATGGAAACGGGAGAATATCAGCACAAACATTATCACCAGACATCCTAAGACATTTAGTGGAAAAAAATTCTATATGGGTTGTTGTTGATAATCTTATAAAAACATATCAATTTATCAAAATTAAAGATGATTTCTCATGGGATCACCTTGAATAGATATACATCATAGAATATATAAGGCTATATGGATTACCATTATCAATTGTATCCAATCATGATCCTAGACTCACCTACAAGTCCTTGAAAAGTCATCAGTATGATATAAAAACATATTTGAACTTAATTATTTCCTATCAACCCCATACTGATTTCTAATATGAGTAGATTATTCAGACACTAGAAGACAGGTTGCAATCATGATTAATGTACTTCAAAGGATGATGGGACCAACATCTACCTCTGGTCGACTTCTCTTACAACAATAGTTTCCCCTCATGAATCCAAATGGATCCCTATAAAGCCCCTAATGGGAAAAGGTTCAGAAAACCTACATGTTTGGATGATGTTGGGGAATAAAAACTTCTAGGCCCTAAAATGGCAAAGGATATGGTGGAAAAGGTTAAGGCTATTTAGCAGCACATAAAGGCCGCTCAAAGGCGATAAAAGATCTATACTGAAAATCGTCGATGATACCTAGAGTATGATGCATGAGACAAGGTATCCCATCGCATATCTCTATTTAAAAATTTCATGAGGTTTAGGAAGAAGGAAATTCTTTTTCCATGATACACCTACCCCTTTTAGATCCTTGACTGCATCAGAGTGGTGGCCTACTGACACATACTCCCACTTAAAATATCTCAAGAACATGATGTATTCCTTGTATTCTTATTTAGAAAGAATATACCATACCCTTAACATGTACTCAATCCATAGGTGGTACCATTGGATAATTACATTTTCTATGAGGATAAGCCAATAAGATCTTAGATCATAGAGAAAAAGTTATACGAAATAAGAAAATTCACCCAATTAAAGTGATGTGGATAAACCATAAGTCTGGGGAAATGATGAGGGAATGATATGAGGTGATTAAATATAGTTACCCTCATCTATTTTAGTATGAGAAAAGAAAATTTGGAGGGTGAAATTTCTTAAGGGGGAAATATTGTAACCACTCGAACTGTCATAAATAAAATTCCCCTAACAATTTAGTTAAATGTCTTATTATGTAATATGGAAATAAAAAAACACATTCACTTTTTTTGTTTTATTATATCTTGTTAGATTTAAATGACCATTAAGTGTCTTTAATATTGAAAATATAGTCATTGAAAAATTATCACATGATTATTACAAATATAGAGTTTTAAAAAATCCAATTGACACATACGAAGTAAGTGATAGCCTCAAATAGTGGGATCATACCGTACGAATGTCATTTATCAAATCATCATACGGAGATATAATCTCTTTGATTTTCCCATCACCAAATCCAAGATGATATCCAACAACTTAAGTATGAGTGAAACCATTTATGGGAGAATTTCAAGATCATCGAAATAATGACCCAAACCATATATGCTGAACCACCTAATGAAAACCTCAACGATGCACTCTATACTATTAGGGATTTTCATGGTTCATTAAATACATATGTATCAAGAACCTAGAATTAATATTATTTATATTATTTTTTATAGAAATATGAATATATTTTCTTACTATTATGGATACTTTTTAAGTGATATTTATTTTGATATAATTAAATGAAAATAGTATTATTTATTAATACTCAAATTCAATTAAGGAATTTATTTTTACCAATTGATGGATTTTGTAAAAAAAATTAAAACATTTATAAAATATTATTATTAAATAATGTTTATTAATTATAAATAATCATATCATATTTATGAAGTACCATGTAATTTATAGAAGAGTTCAAAAACTGTTATTGTTAAAATAACCAACATTTCTCAATAAACATCGATTACTATTTCATAATTTAAAAGGAAGATATTTAGAAAATCATTTGTTAAAATTAATATTTTTTTGGAATAATAATGTCAAAATTATCCAATGGTTAATTTTTCTTAATTTTTCAAGATATTCTAATTGTTAGGTAAAAAATAAATACCTTATAAATATCCTTTTTTTATTATGACAACAAAATTAAACAAAAAGTGATGAAATAAATACTATAAAATTTTTCCATGACAAAATATATATTTTTTATTTAAGGTAATAACCATGGAATAAGGTGGTACATGTTATGAAATAGCCATATCAATGGCGAATAAATGGAACATGAACAATAAGACATGATATAACATGATAATCATAACATGGGAAATGAGGAAATAACATAAAAAATTTTATCATAAACATAGGTCAAGGATAAATTACGGTAATTCATGATGGAAAAAATAACATAATGAAATCGGGTTCACTCCCTATTCTAACATGACATCTCATGAGTATAAACATTACCCCTTGCATTATAGTTCTATATAATTATGGGCGCACCCATCACATTCATTTCATTCTATTACTTAAGTGATCCACATATATCAATAAAACATGGATACATTCATCATCAAATTTTATTCCATGATTAGGGAGTCTGGAATAAATACATGTAAGTCTGTACTTAAAAAATTATAAGTGTATAAAGGTTAACACCATTGATATGAAATGGGTATGGTATTCACTACACAATTGTTTTTCCATGGAAAATCGTGGTGAAATTTCGACACCATAACGATGTCACTTAAAAATTCATAAAAATGGATGATGAGAGAGAAGGGGGTATTACATCATTTGGATGTAAAATAGGAATTAATCAATTCATGGAAATAAAAATTCCAGCATAAGGAATTGGAAGTAAAAGTAATAATATAATAAGGAAACTTTAATAAATAAGAGAAGGTGAGGAACCCTTATTTGAGTGTGTGAATCCAAATTCTTGGTAGGGGATTCCTAGGAGATTGGGGGAACCTTGGGTGGACTCTAGGGAGGGGAGGGAATATAAAGGATGTGCTCCAAGGATTCTGAGTGAAGATAAATGTGATAATGGGTGGGTTTATATATGAAATGAGTGGGGATTTTATTATTATTTCTCAAATTTAGGTGTTGAACTCTATATAAAAAATAACCAAAACCACAAACCATACCCTGGGTTTTTCCCATGGTTTATTCCAAATTGAAATAAGGTACGTTGCAGAACAACATAAAATAATATATATATTATCTTTATAAAAAATATCCTTAATATGATCATAATATTCCAGGGATTTTAAAACTATATGGGATCACCTGGGGACATACATAAGAAAGTAGTGAGCTATAAATACTAGTAGAGGGAATAAAAAAATTATATCATGAAGTAATTAATACATTTTAGACAATAGTAATATCTACGGGGCATAAAAGTAACATGAATAATATGGCATGATATATCCTGATAATCATAATGTGGGAAATGTGGAAACAACTTAAAACACTACATCGTAAACATAGGTCAAGGCTAAGTGCCAATACATAATGATGGAAAATGTACCACAAAGAAATCAAGTTCACTCTATGTCCAAACATGATATCTCATGATACTAAACATTACCCATTTCATTGGAGCATTGTATAATTCTATGCACACCTATCACATTCATGTCATTTTCATGCTTAAGTATGCCACATGGATCATACAACATGGATTCATTCATCAGTATATTTTATTCCTAGATCATGGTGTGTGGAATAAATACTTGTAATACCAACGTCAAAGAGGTGTAAGTGAAAAAATTTGAACATGTATAATAGAAAATGGGTGAGTTATTCACTACAAAATTATTTTTTCCTGGAAAATCATGATGTAATTTCAGCAGCATAATAGTGTCACTTAAGAAATCATAAAATGGGTTGACTAGATTTTATTGGGCATATCATAATGTTAAAAAAGAAAAGGAAGTAATAGGGAAGTGTAAAGACGTAGCAAAATAAGGAATTGGATATAGAATTCATAAGATAATAATAAAACTTGAATAAAGAAGAGATGGTGATGATCCTTTACTTGAGTGTGTGAAAACAATGCTTAGGATGTGCTTCTTGATAGATTGGGGACATATTCCGAAGACTGTAAAGAGAGTAGTTTAGAGTAGAGATGTTTTTTATGGATTTTTATTAAAGATAAATCGATGTTGTGGAACTTGAGGAGCTGAAAAAACAATTAGTGGAGAATCTGGATAATGGGTTCACACACCCAAGTGCTTCACTATGGAGTCCACCAGTCATCTCCTTCAATAAGATGGATTGGAAAATTCACCTTTTCATTGATTATTGTGAGCTCAACAAGATCATGATAAAGAAAAGTTATCCTCTCTAATGGTTTGGTGACTTTTTTTATTATCTATGTATGAAAAAATACTTCTCCAAGGTGGATCTGTGGTCGAGATATTACCATGTTAGGATGAAGAATGAGGATATCCCCGTGATGGATTTTTATATAGGAATTACTATATGTTATTATTTATTGATGATATCCTAGTTCTCGAACCCTATATGAAAATCCATCATGGGAATATCCTCGAGATATTCACTCGAAAAATTTTATGTTAGTATTTATTGATGATATTATAATATTTTCCAAAAACCAACGAGGAGCATGAGGAGAATCTGAGTATTATACTAAAAGCCTTGAGAAAGAAGAAGTTTAATAAAAATGAAACAATTGTGAGTTCTTGTTAAAGGGAGTCTCATTATTGGGAAATATCCTCACAAATAATGGAATATATGTGGAATCTTAAAAAAATAGAAGCAATCAAAGGATGGATGAGGACAACATTTCTGAAAGATATCCATAGTTTCGTTGGGTTAGCTAGGTATATTCGTCGATTTTTTATAAAATTATTATGACTGTAAAACCCTCTAACCAAGATAACATATAAGGGAGTAAAGTTTTCTTGGAATGATTAATAATAAAAGATATTTGAAGAGATGAAAAGGAGGCTTATCACTAACCATGCACTCACACTACCCATAAGTAGAGTACATTTCTTGGTATTCATTAATGCATCGAAGAAGGGCTTGGGATGTTTGTTAATGCAGGATGCAAAAGTCATAGATTATGCATCAAGTCAGTATTTAATGTTCGGAAATTTATATGTAATTTTTTTAAAATTTATAAGGAATTATATTGAGACTGCACACTTTGAGGGCATGCGATTATGAGGCTTGATGAGCACTGAATAGAATATTGAACCTTTTTAAGGTACATTCAGTAAAATTGTGACTGGAATTTTCTAACTTTTGAACCAATTATCTAATCGAAAATAAGAGGGCACTGTTGAACTCGAAATTCAAGTATTTACCTATAAAGGACATAACATTGACTAGAAAGGGTCTGATAGAAAAGTTAATTTTTGGACTTTTAAGAAAATAATAAAATGGTTTAAAAAGTTATTTTATTTTATTTTCTCACTTTTGAGTGGTAGATGGTGGCGCTGCAGTGCAGAAACGAGGTGACAATGAGGGACATTAAATGTGGATCCTTAATTGCTTGTTGGGAAATCCTAACCACTACGTTGTTTCATAAATGAAACAGCATAACAATGCAACATCGTAGCATAACAGAAATGATGCAACATGTTTCTTTTTATTAAACAAACATATTGGGGTGTTGAGAATTAAACCATGGGAAATTATTCGATGAACCTATAGAGAGATTCCTCTCCAATGAAGAACGAATAATGCCGGTGGAACATCATCAACTTTAACATACCCTGAAGAATGAAGATGGAAAGTAATGAACAACATCCACCTCTTGAACCCGCGATGACAGAATTATATGAAAAAAATGTCAAATGGGGTAGGGGGTTTATTTTGATTAATGTTTTTCCTCATTCTTGTTCAAAATTTCGAATGTGGATCAACCGAAAAACTGGTTGATTCGCAGATCATCCATTCTTGCGGGAGGGTGATATTATTGGGTTTTGTATTTAGGATTGAATAATTGTTGATTGAACATCTTTCCCGATCCTCACCCATTTTAAACTTCTAATGTGGTGGGAGTGGGCTGACATGAACAAGGCCTGACTCCCCTCCGCCTTGTGTGTTCTTAGTGGAAATTGTTTTTTTAAGGAAGCAATGCAATATCATGGTCGTCCCATGGATGAGGAAAACTTGATAGTCCCATGGGCGCAAACTATTAAAAAATGGTTCATCGGAGAAAATATGGTTTCCCACAGTAGGAATTATCAGTGGTGGCCCACGGTGACGTCTGAGGACAGAGAGAGATAGACACCTGTTGGCACGTTGAAGCAGTGTGGAGACACGGCGCCAACTAGTGCCACATGGAGAGGGCTACCCATATATGAGCCACACTGGTGAGTGATGGATGATGAGAGTGCTCAACCATATCGGAGGCCATAGGTGGTGTGGCACGTAGCATGAAGCGATTTCTCGGCCTTAGTGGAAGAGAGGCCATGTGTCCGTGTGAAGGTATAGGAGTCAGGCATGGATCCTAGTCGTGCCCTAGACTGGCCGAAATCCTGTCCGCCTCTGGCAGATCGGGTGGACCCACCTCTTCGGGCCGGGCCAGACCCATGGCCCAATGGTCGCACGACCCTAAAAGCTAGACCCAAGCTGGTTCAGTTCGGTAGACCTGGGTCGATTCGGTCGGTCATACTAAGTCGCACCGGACCCGGACCCAACTGAACCCTTTTTTGAAAAACATCAACAACTTTTAGACCAAGTTTTTGATTGGCGCACCATCTATGGAATGAAGATCCCTCAAACGAGGTGGTCTTTCTGAGATACTATACATGAGTTTTGGTGGAGGTTATCGTATGGTTGGGTTGGATAAGACTCGAATCCAACTGGTCCCTTTTTATAAAATTGCACATATCTTACATATTGGGAGTCCATTCGATGCACTGTCTATTGTGTTGTGACCCTTACAGCTAGACGGTCCATTATTTTAATCTATGTGTGAATTTGTAGAGTTTGATGTATAACTGATGGATTGAGGAGTGGATCCTCCTGGAATCAAGTGTGCTAAGTGTGGGAATCCATTGGCTAGCTGTAACGTGGATCAACATACTAGCCATCCTTTTTGGATCAACATACGGGACACCCTTCATGGATCACCATACTAGAGACCCTTCGTGGATCATCAAACTAGAGACCCTTAATAGATCAGCATACTAGCGACCCTTCATGTATCAACATACTAGATACCCTTCATGGAACATCATAATAGCAACCATTTGAGGATCATTATAATAGAGACCCATCATGGATCCACATAATAGAAGAACCTTCATTGATAAGAATAATATCGACCATTCATGGATCAGTATAAAAGTGACCCTTTGTGGATTAGTAGTAGTGTGACCCATCGAAGATCTTCCATAGAGTGACCCGTCATGGATTAGCAGGAGAGCCTCTCAATAACATAATATGATCGAGCCTTATGACTAATAATATTTACTTTTTTTACTTCAGTAATACCTAGTGTGAGATGTCTTTTACTTTATGTTATTTTTTCATTCTTGGTGGTATTTCTTTTGTGGTATTTCCATGCCATATTTTTCTATTGTGGATTTATGAGTGACCTTAAGGGGTATCGAGGTCCCTACTGAGTATTTTTATACTCACCCCAATACAGGCTTTGATCGCTTCTATTGTTTCTTATTCAATCGACATACATCTTTGACAAGGACTTTTGGGAGCCAAGTCTAGATGGTTCTTGGAGGTGGATTGATAGACATGGTGTGTTGTAGTGACATCTGAAAGAGAGTTTCACCTACCATTCAGGCAGGATCCTTGGAGGATGACCTCTTGTTCTTTTACTTACTTTTCTATACATTCCTTTCAGTTAGGATTGCATTATGGCCCCTATACTTTCAGTTTAGACACCTTAATCTTAGTGTTGGTACTTTGTGTTGGTTGAACTATTTTATTTCCTTTGTGGTTTTCTTTGTGTATTATTCCCTATCTGTGTGTCTACATGTTTAAAAAAAATTCCTTCTAGTTCTGGGATATGACTTTTTGGTTCTATTCACTGACCCCTATCCTATGGAAGGAAAGCTTGAGGTATTCATGTAATGGGCCTCAGGTGATGGGTTATGAAAAAGTGAAATATGAGGGGTCAGTTCTACTAGAAGAACTAAGAGTCAATATTTAATATGGGGGAAATATTTCTAAGTGTGTGGAGTTTATCTTTCAATCCATGGAGTCCAGTGTTGGTGCGGCAGTTGACGTATCCACACACCAGGACCCTGAATTCTGTTTTTCGACTCGGAACATAAAAATATCGGTTTCATGTGTTTTAGAATTTTTTTCTTTTAATATCTTTTTAGTTATCTCAACAAGTATAAATAAATGAATGTGGCGCATCTATTTCCTTAGAGGATGCCTCCCCAAATACATATATCTAGGATTACAGTGGGGGTTCACAAAGATGGCCCACCGAGCGATGGGGCGATAGTAGAGGGACCACTTACAGTGATAGAACCTTCGAGTGGTGTACCAGTAGCACCACCACCCTTAGAGAATCAATTTCTAATAGCCCCATCAATGGATAGTGCATGTTGACTGAGTGCACTGCACGATTTCCATACATAGAGGCCTCTGAGGTTTCGAGACTAGATAGATCCTCATCCATCAAAGGATTGGTTGGAAGAAGTTATGTGGGTTATTTACCTTTTTGAGATTCTTAACGACCAGATGGTGGTCCTAGACACTAGAATTTTCTAGTGCATGGAAGGGAGATGGTGGAGCTTGAGGCTCGAGACACATGGGTAGGTGACCCTTTCTTATTTGGACTTCGATAGCTTCTTCATGGAAGAGTTTGTATCAGTGAATCTGTGCTTAGTGTGTATTCCAGAGATACTACACCTACAGTAGGGAAGCCTAACTATGGCCCAGTACTCGGTGATGTTTACCGACCTCTCCTGCTACTCCACCAACATGGTACAAGGCTCTTTATTTAGGGACGAGACCTTTAAGTAGGGACTCTGAGGGTATATTACGGCATTGATGATTTCATTAATCATCCTCACATAGGCTATAGTTCTAGACCATGCGCTACTGATGGATAGATTCCTAGCCGAGAAGGTACCGATGGTGAGAGACACCACCATATGACAGTTCGCTGATTCTTCTTCAGAAGGCAGTAAGTAGACTACACGGGGGCCCAATCAGGCCATACCTTCTGGAGGATGTCCCCAGGATGTTGGGCCTAAGGTTCCAAGATCATAATGAAGAGGAGGTCATCGAAGGGCTAGTGTTTTTTACTCTTATGGCAAAAAGGGGTCACATGACTCATGACTATCTGACTCCCCGCACAGATGACCAGTGGGCGGTCATGGGACCCCCAAGGCAGCGATAGAGGTTCATGTGAGGAGGTTTGTAGGGAAACAAACATGGAAGGGGAGAAAACTGAGTGGTAGGTGGTGACCTATGGTTCATGTTACTACCTCAACCACCCCATGGTGGTCCAACATGGGCTTAGTGAGCCTATAGACAGGGGTGAGCTCTGCTTCAAGCAGTGGAGGCCTACGACCATGCACTCAAGATATGATTAGAGGTATGTTTTGTGTCTACCCCGCCTTCTTTGCTGTTCTTATGGACATAAGTGATAGAAAATATTTCCTTTCCATATACCTCATTCGAGGATTAGAGATTCGGGTAGATCCATTGGCTATATCCTTACCATTTAATACTCCTATGATAGGGGATTCGACGATTAGACACTAGCGTTTTCAGTTTGAGATTACTCTAGGAGACAAGAGCTTCGGCTGGGATATTTTAGTAGCATCGTTGAGGCCATACGACATCATCTTGGGAATGGAATGGTTATCATATTATATGATTAGATCAACTGTTTTAGGCAGAAATTGTGGTGTGTCTGCGAGGATGAGACCAGGTTTTCCCTCACTGGCAAGAAGGGAACCTAAAGCATTGGATGGAATTTATCGAAATAGGGTGCATCCGATCACTCACTAGTTTTCTATCCTCACCTCGGTGCGGTGTATGATTGGTTTCCAAGATTTTATATAATGGTGGATGAGTATGAGGATGTCTTTATTGAGGCTGTTCTGAGACTACCACCTCATAGGTAAGTATACTTCTGTATTGATTTGTACCTAGGTATGAATCTTATATCTGTTGCAACATATCAGATGGATGTTGTGGAGCTCTGGGAGATGAGGGTAGAGCTAGAGAATTTTCATAGGATGGGGTTTATAAGGTCTAGTATTTCTTCATTGGCAGCCCCGATGTGCTTTTCCAAGAAGGTATAAAGGATTATGAGGCTATGTGTGGACTTGAGGTGCCTAAACCATGTGACCGTGAAGAACACGCATCTACCTCAAAGAATTTATGACCTCTTCAATCAACTTATGGGAGATAGTTGGTTCTCAAAAATCAACCGTAGATCATTCTATCATCAGATTCGGTATAGGATGAGGACGTACCAAAGAAATGCCTTTGATTACGTTACGTCCACTATGAGTTTTTTTAATGCCTTCTGGCATGACCAATTCCCCAGTAGTGTTCATGGGACTGATTAACAAGATATTCCAGCTTTACCTTGATTGTTTCATGGTTTTCTTCATTGATGACATCTTGGTGTATTCAACGTTAGAGGAGTATTACGTTACACACCTTCAAATAGTCCAAGATGCACTCTTAGAGCACCAGATTTATGATAAACTCTTTAAATTATTGTTCTGGATTCGAGAGGTCCACATTCTAGTAAACGTCATCTCGAAGGTTGGAGTTGCAGGGAATCCTGCGAAGATAGAGGCAGTGCTTTCTTGGGAGCCACCAAGAAGCAGGAATGAGTTTTGTAGTTTCTTGGGGTTGGCCATATACTATTTTAGGTTTGTGCCTAATTTCTCCAGAGTAGCATCAACTATGATAGCTTTGGTGAAGAAGGGAATACCCTTCATGTGGGCAGATAAATTCTAGCAGAGATTCTAGCAGCTAAGACAAATCATGAAAAGTACTACCATCTTGAGGTTTCTAGTGGAGGCCATTTACTATGTGGTATATTGTGATGCATCAGGGGATACACTAGGTTGTGTCCTAATGCAGGAGTGAGCAGTGATCATCTTAGGCTCATGGATGTTTAGGAAACAAGACTTGAACTATGTGACCCATGACCTATAGTCAGCAGTTGTGGTCTTTCCCATGGAGATATGGCAGCACTACATGATAGGATAATGGTTTACTATCTACTACAACCTCAGTAGTCTCAGTTATATCTTCTCACAGATGGACTTGAACTTGATATAGTGAAAATGGTTGGAGTTCCTCCGGGAATATGACTTTGAGACACTCTATACTCGTATGAAGGGGAACGCGGTGGGGGATGTACTAAGCAAGAGGTCTAGTTTATAGCTGTTGAGTGAGGTGATGGATAAGCTAGCTGCGATGCATATATCCTTCCTGGATAGAAACAAATGATATTTCTTTTAGTCAATTATTATCACTCCTCTACTCTTATAGTGAGTTTGGGAGGCACAACTTGTGTATGTTGACTTCAAGGCCCAACGTACTCAGATATCCTCAAGATAGGCACTAGATGGATTTTTGATAGGTGGGGACCACGAAATCCTTTTCAGAGGATGCCCCATGGTACCAATTAAAATACGAGATGATGTGTTGAGAGAGTTTCATACATACCCTTTGGTGGTACATCCTGGTGCGGTGAATATTTACTAGGGCCTATGTCATTACTGGTGGCCATGGATGAATATATTTGTGGTAGATTTTAATTCACAATGCCTATATTGTCAGCAATTAAAGACTGATCATTAGATCCCAGTAGGATTAAGACAACCACTTGAGGTACAAGAATAGAAGTAGGATTGTATCTCTATGGAATTTGTGATGGTGTTACCATGAATGTACATGTGCCAAGAGTCTATCTGGGTGATCGTGGACTGACTCACAAAGTTGGCACACTTCCTACCCATCTAGGAGAAAGGATCAGTAGAGGGAATGGGAAGCCTCTATGTCTAGGAGATATTGATGATTCACGAGTTTCCTTAAATGATATTCTCGAACTATTATGCAGTCTTTATATCTCGGTTGTGGAAGGGGCTACCGGAGGCATTTGAGACTTAACTGCACATGAGTATAGATTTTCACCCCCCCCCCAATTGATAGTCAGACAGAGGAGACCATAGAGACCCTGGAGGACATGATTCATTCTTGAGTCCTTGATTTTTGTCACAGTGGGGAGGGACACCTTCCACTAGAGGAGGTCACATTCAAAAAAAACTATCAAACCCCTATTGGCATGGAATTGTTTTGAGGTCGTCTATATGTATCCATGCAGATCACCTCTATACTGAACAAACCTTGGGGAGTCAAAACTCATTGGTCTATAGTTGGTACGGGATACCACTGAGAAGGTATAGATTATCTAGGAATAGATAAGGACTCCACAGAGTAGAAATAATTCTTATGCCTATAAAAGATGAATACCCTTCGAGTTCGAGGAGGGAGACCATGTTTTCCATAGGGTCTCTCCCCAACATGGATTGTAGAGATTTGGACGGAGCAACAAGTTATCTCTGAGGTTCATTAGACCTTTATAGATCCTCAATAAAGATTTCAAGGTGGTGTACCTCCTTGATCTTCCCCTATATATGCACCGGGTGCATGATTTGTTCCACGTTTCATAGATGAGAAGGTACGTGCATGATCTATCTCACGTCATCGGTTGGGGTGAGTTGGACATTGATGATGGGGAAATGTTTGCGTAGTTCCTGGTGGAGATAGAGGATCAATAAGAGTGGGTACTTCATGAATTATTTATTCCTCTTGTGCGTGTTCGGTGGAAGCATCAGAACCTCTTGGAGAGCACATGGGAGCGGGAGGCTCAGATTCATGCTCAGTACCACCATTTGATTGATAAGCCTTTTTTAGATTTCTCATACATAAATACCTAATTTTTGGAGATTGTAATGTCCCTAAATTCCCATGAATTATTTTTCAAATTATAAGGAATTATTTTGAGACTGAATGCTTTGATGGCACCTAATTCTGTGAATCGATAATCCCAGAATGGAATCTTGATCTTTTCTAAGGTACATTCAGTAAATGTGAGAGCATGATTTTCTATCTTTTTAACCAGTCCCCAGATCAAAAATTTGGGGGCACCATTGAACTCATAATTTTGGGATTCACCTATCAAGGACATAACATCTATCGGAAAGGGTCGTATAAAAAATTTAATTTTCATACATTTTGGAAAATAATAAAATAGCTTAAAAAGTTATTTTATTTTATTTTCTCACTGTTGAGAAGAGGACAACGGAACTAAGGTGTGGTGACGAGGTGACGATGACGCATATTAAATGAGGATCCTTAATGACTCTTTGTTCAAGTGTAACCACTACATTGTTTCATAAATTATACAATGTAATGACGCAGCATCACAATGTAGTAGAAATGTTGTTATGTGTTTATTTTTATTAAATAAACTTATTAAAGAGTTGATAATTAAACCACAAGAAATTATGTGACGAACCTCCAATGATATTCCTCTCCAACGAAGAACACCGAATGGAATTCATTGGCATCATTGTACCCCAATGAACGAATCTGGGAGGCGACAAACAATGTCAACCTCTTGAACCCTAGAGGAAATATCATTATGAAAAAAACATCAAATGAGGTAGGGGGTTTCTTTAGATTCACGATTTCCATGTTCTTGTTCTAAGCGAAGAACATGTAACAACCCACTAACAGGTTGATCTACGGATCGTCTGTTCTTGTGTGAGGGTGATATTTCTCGATATTATTTTCAGGATTTAATTATTTTTTTTCATACATCATTCTTGAGCCTCCTCTATTTTAAAATTCTAATGCATAGGGCACGGGCTATCATGAAAAAATCCTGACCCCCTCCGCCTTGATCTTTTTTGGTGGATGACTTTTTTTGAAATGGTACAAAGTCAACATCAAGACCATACTAGGGAAGATGGAAGCCCGGTGGTCATATGGGTGTATTAGTTTTGGAAAAAGGACCACCAGAGAAACTTCTATGGCCCACAGAAGGAACCACTGGCGGCCACAGGCAGAGGGAGATGACATGTCGTGGCCGCGTAGAGATGAGGTGCCAACAGGTGCCCCGTAGAGGTGTAAGCCCACATCTGGAACTCCCAAGAGAGTGACGGAGGACAAGACCACTCGGCTATATCATAGGAAATGTGTGGCACGACATTCCACGGTCCACGGTCACTTGATCATGGTGGAAGGGAGGCCCTGCGTCCGTGGGGCAGTAGAGGAGCTGGACGCCGCTCCCAGTTGCGTCCCGGCTGGGCAGAAGGTGGGTTCGTCTCTGGGAGACCCAGGGGATGGACCCATAGCCCAATAGGTCAGACCCATTCCAGGCCCAGTTTGGGTCAGGGTGGATGACCTGAGTCGGGTCAGTGGACCCCAGGCTGGATCGGGTCGGACCCGGAACCCACAAACCCCTTTTTAGAAAATCGTCAATATCTTGCAGACTGGTTGTTCGATTGACGTACCATCAGTGGCATGAGGAACCTTGATACGAGGTGTCCCTTCTAAGACACTCTACGTGAGTTTTCGTGGAGGTTTATGTATGGATATATTGGATCGAACATGAATTCAATCGAGCCCATTTTAAAAAATTTAACATATCTTATAGACCGGGCGTCCATTTGACACGTCGTCTGTTGAATGGGGACCCTTAAGACGAGGTGGTCCATTGGTTTAATCCATTTGGGAAATTATGGAGGTTGAGTTATGACAAATTTCTTGAGGATAGAATCCTATCAAAATCAATCATGCTTTGTGCAGGAATCCAGTGGCTGGTTGTGACGTGGATCAACATATTAGCGACCCATCGTGGATCCGCATACTAGCAAACCTTTGTGGATCATCACACAAGTGACCCCTCATGGATCAGCATACTAGCGACCATTCATGGATAATAATACTAGAGACCCTTCATGGATCTGTATAATTGAAACCTTTCATGGATCATCATACTAGAGACTATTCTTGGATCATTATACTAGTGACCCTTCGTGGATCAAAATACTAGAGACCATTAATAGATCAACATACTAGAGACCCTTCGTGGATCAGCATAGTTGGGACCCTTCATGGATCATCATACTGGAGAACCTTATAGGATTAGAATAATAGAGACCCTTTGTGGATCACCATAATAGTGAACCTATGTAGATCAGCATAATAACGAACCATCATGGATCAACATAATATCGACCCTTCGTGGATCAGTATAAGAGATCCCCTAAATAGATCAGCAATAGAGTGACCCAGCATAGATCAGCCATATAGTGACCTATCATTGATTAGCAACAGATCCTCTTAATATTATAAGATGATATATTCTTAAGACTAATCATATATACTTATGTACTTATGTTATACCGGGTTTGAGCTATCATTTACTTTGTCCTACGATATATTCCTTGGTGGTATTTCCTCTGTGGTATTTCCTAATTATATTTTTCCTTTGTGGATTTTTGAGAGACCTTCAGGGGTCTCGATGTCCCTACTGAGTATTGTAATACTCACCCCCAAACAAGATTCACCCACACCTATTACGTATGGTGAATATGACATACAAAATTGGCTTGGACTTTGGGGAGCTAGGGCAAGACAGTGCTCCGAGGTGGATCAATAAACATGGTGTTATGTAGTGAAATTCGGCAGAGATCTATACCTACCCATCAGGTTGGATCCTTGTCAGATGATTACTAGAGATTATACTTACTTTTCTTTACTTTTTATTTAGTTGGGCTTGTATTCTGGCCCCTTTACATTCAATTTACGCACTTTACTCTCAGTGATGGTACTTTGTGGTGGTTGCACTATTTTATTTCCTTTGTGGTTTTCACTATGTAGTATTCCCTGTCTATGTGTGTAGAGTTTTAAAGGAAATGACTTCCCTTTCTGGGATGTGCCCTTTTGGTGATAGTCACTAACCCATGGTCTAAAGAAGGTGGTCTTAGGGTACTCACAGCATGAGCCCCATGGCATGGGTCATGACAGAGTAGAAAGTTCCCGAATAGAACTACCCATCTAATTACATGGAGTTAGTTTTAGTGGTATTTGGTTTGAAAATATGCTGGAATTTTCTCTTTGTGGAGAAGTGTCAAATATATACGGATCAAAAAATCCTAAAGTACATATTCTCACAGAAATATCTGAATAAGCACCAAAGAAGATGGTTGGAGCTGATCAAGGACAGTAACTACTCAATCCACTACCAACATGGTAAAGTGAATAAAGTAGAAGACGCTCTAAGTTGATATGACCCTAAAATTATATAATTTATGATAATTTAGAGGAATCTGATATTCTTATGTTTTAAAAATCTGGACATGGAAATAAGAAAGAAAGGAACATCATCAAAACGTTCAGAAATAATTGTTCAACCATATCTTTTGGAAAATATATATGATCCTTAATGAGATGATTTGGTAATATAGAATAAAGTGGAAACTTTAGGAAAAGGTAAATCCTCGGAGTTAAATGTTAATGAAAAAGGAGTTGGGATATTTGGGTCAATAAAATGTGTACCATCAAATCCAAAGTTAAATAAAAAATTACTACATGATGTACATAGTTTAACATTATCAACTCACCCAGGAACAAAAAACATGTTTTGAGATCTCCAAGAGAACTATTAGTAGGACAATATGAAGAAGGATATTGACAAATATGAATCAAAGTTCTTGGTATGTTATCAAGTGAAGGCTGAAAGGAATAATTCTAAGGGGGTTAAGCCACCATTGCACATAACAACATGGAAATGGGAAAACATCACCAAGGGATTTATCAACAGACATATAAATACATTAATGGGAAATAATGATATATGGGTTTTTGTGGAACATCTTACTAATAAGAATAACTTTATCTCAATTCCATAGGACTTCTCACTAGATCAACATTCACAAATATACATCAAATAAGTGTTAAGGATACATAGATTATCACTAACCATTGTATCTGATCAATATCCTTGATTCAATGCCATGTTTTGGAAAAGTCTCAAACAAGATCTAAACCATGATCTAAATTTATATCTTCCATATCATGATAAACCTAATGTCCAATCTAAGAAGAATATTCAAACACTGGAATACATGTTTTAGGAATATTATATTGAATTAAAAGGAGGATCTTAAAAACATTTACCTCTGTTCGAGTTCTCATACAATAATATTTTCCACTATAGAATCAAAATGACCCCATATGAATCTATTAATAGGAAGAGTTTCATAACACCTACATGTTTTGATGAATTTGGGGAATACAAACTATTAGGTCCTGGAATGGTCAAGGAAATTATGTCAAACGACAAGAACATTCAATAACACATCAAATATACTCAGAGTCAATAGAAGATCTATGATGACAATCATTGACATGACCTAGAGTTTGATGTTAGAGGCATGGTATTACTCCACATATCTCTATCGAATAAAGTCTTGAGATCATGAAAGAAGGGGGAACATACTACAAGATACATCATCCACTTTGAGATCCATGATCGCATCAGAGATGTTTCCTATCAACTAGCACTCCCACCTAACCTATATCATGTACATTATTTATTCCCTGTATCCATCTTGAGAAAGTACATACTTGAACCCTCCCAAATATTTTACCAATGTAAAATGATATTTCCTATGAAGAGAAGTTGGTGATAATATTATTTCATAGAGGAAATGTTTTATGAAATAATACATTGCACCTTGTCCAAGTGTTATGGGGAAAAACGTTTGAATAAGTGATGTGGGAACCGAAGTAAGTGACAAAACATAGTCATCCTTGTCTTTTTTAGTGTGGGAGAATAGAATTTAAAGGGAGGAATTTCTTAAAGGGGGTATATTGTAATGACTCAAACAATTATAAATAAAATCACCCTTTTGATTTAATATAAATGTCCATGGTTATAGAAAATACATGCACTTATTTGGTTTTATTATATAATATCATATATAAATCACTATTATGAATCATTACTACTGATAATATATCTATTTCATAGTTATCCTATGAATTTTATAATGACTAGTAAAAATATAAGGTTTTAACGAATCTAACTGACATAGACAAAAGAAGTGATGGCCCCAAACTATAGGATCATACCCTATGAATCCCCTTGATTGAAGATTTTGGGGGAGATAGAATCTATGGGATTTTAACTTTCACCATTAAAAAAGATGAGATCCAACAAACTAAGATTGAGTGAAACTATTTATGGGATAAGATAAATCTCATCGAGACCCGGGCCCTAACCATGTATGTCGAACTACCCCATGAAATTTTCACTATCACACACATTTCTCTTAAACATTTTCAGGTGTATTAAAGGGATGTGTATCAAGACCCTATCATTAGGATTTTGTGTAATATTGTTTATAGAATATTGGATCTATTTTCATCCTATAATTGTTACTTTATAAATGATTTTTATTTTGATAAAATAAAACACAAATAGTATTTTTTGTTTAATATTCAAATTCAATTAATGAAGTTATTTTTATTTTTGAAATAAATAATATTTTAATAGAATATTATTATTAAATAATTTTTATATAATAAAAATGATCATATATCTTTTATGAAGTCAAATGTAATTTTTCTAAGGGCTCAAAAATGGTTATTGTCCAAAAACCCAACATTTCCCATAAATGTCGATTACTATTGTAAAATTAAAAATGAACATATTTAGAAATTATTTTTATAAGATGAATATTATTTTTGGATTCATAATATAAAAATTATTCAATGGTTCATTTTTTATAATTTCATGAGATAGTTGAATTTTTGAGTAAAAATTAAATACCGTTTAAATATACTTTGTATATTATGTCATCATAATGACCAAAAAGTGAGATAATAAAAAATATATAAGATATCTATAAAAATATATGTTTCTTATTTAAAATAACGATATTTAATGTTTATTTGATTAATTTTATAAGCCCTTATGAATCTTAAAAACCCATTATTATATTTTATGGTTTTAAAAAACATTTTGTTATGAGTATGTCTCACCTCCACATAAGA
Source organism: Viscum album (assembly GCA_963277665.1). Classification (NCBI taxonomy): domain Eukaryota; kingdom Viridiplantae; phylum Streptophyta; class Magnoliopsida; order Santalales; family Viscaceae; genus Viscum; species Viscum album. The sequence goes on along the minus strand of OY728119.1, from coordinate 212,037,323 downwards.
AAGATTCATATTTTATTAAGTTCGGTTATTGTCCTTATGAAATAATTAAATCCCCAGTAATTTGATAAAAACCATAGTAAAAATTTGTAACACCCCAATATTTTTATTATATAGAGTTTTTTAAATTTCTTTTATGTCATATGATGTACACTACACCAAGATAAGTTTCCACAATAAGCAACACCATCTTAGCTTGTGGTATACGCAACACTATGAATGGATTGTGTTACAAAAAATTTCATGTTATTTTTATATAATTAATTTCATGAATGACTGATTATAATTGAGAAAATAAATAATATTATGTTACCTTATAACCTATTTATTATAATGGCCGGTATGAACAATATTAATTTTCTTCTGAAAATACTATTTAAATGAGAATAAGTGTGCTTATAAAATAATAAAATCACTCTTAATGGATTTCATTAATGAAATATATGTTTAATATATTTAATATAATGTTTAAGATTCATATTATATTTACTCTATATGTGATATAAGAAAAAATTCATTTTTTCAGATAAAAGAATTATTATTTTAAAAAAGCAGTTTTTCTAACTTTTGATGGTGCACCCATTAAAAATTTTAGTTTCTTACAATTTTTAATATTATATTTTAGAAATTAAAATTATTTTTTTTAATACGGGTATCAAAATTAATTTTTTTGAAATTGTTTTATTTTTATGGTAAGTTTTTTTTTGTTTTTTTATAAATAGTTAAATGGATATTTTTATTAAAAAATGTTTCTAGGTTAAGGTATATACAAGGTCAAAATATATCCTCAATTAGTTTTAAATTTTAATTAGTTCATTTTGATCCAATTATGGTTTTTTAAATTAATTTTATAGAATTTCATTTTATAAAAACCTTTTTCATTTTAAAAGGGAAACTTTAAAAGAAAATGATTTTCATGACATTATACCGATTTTATTTCAAATTTAGTTCTAAAACATTTGTATATTAAATTTTTAAAAATTTATTTAATATTTTAATTTTAGAGGACTAAATTTGGTAAGTAGTTCTCTTTTATTTTTCCCCAATATGAATTGTAACCAGGGTAAATTTCGTTACCAGTGTAAAGGGTATATTAGGTAATTTAGGTTAAAAATAAAATTATGAAATCTATAAAATGACCATAAAAATGGTAAAGTCTTATTTTATGAATTAAATTAGACCTTAAAGAAATTTATTTCTAAAATTATTTCATTTAATAGAAAATTTTCCATGAAAATTAATTAAATGATATTTAAATCAAAGAAAGACACAAAGTGTTATTTTCTTTGTCTCTAATATCTATTATGTGTCCATAAGGGTAAAAAACTCTATTATGAACGAATATAAAAGATAAATTTTAACATTAAAAACATATATTCAGGTTAAAAATTTATTTTTGACATGTTAGGCCACTTGGGTGGAATTATAATATTTATATTGTTTTATTTATTTGAATTTTAAAGATGTCACATTCCGGTTTTAATATACATATTATTTATAATATATAATTTTATAGAAGATAAATTTCACTATAAATACTCATTATAAATATAATTTTATTATTTATCATGTTAATTTATTTTTAATTTATAATAAATAAATAATTATCGTAAAGGCTTATAAATTGATGATGCATAAATTAATTAATTGATGAAAAATCAATAAAATAATTTTTATTAAAATTATAATAAATATAATAAAACATAAACACTTTACCAAAGACTATTGTTAAATTATATATCGGCTATAATGATCTAAGGGTTGAATTATTGAATATTTGGAGCCATATGGAATATATTATGGAATTTATAATATTTTATCTCAAGTAATGTTAAAGTTATCCCATTCATGTTTTAATAAATATAATATTTTTAATGTAGGATTTTACAGAATCTATATTCTACTATAAGTATTAATAAGAAATATATATTTTTTATCTTCATCATAGAATTTCTTGTGAAATTTTTTCCCAATAAATAAAAATCGTAAATAATTACCCAAAACTGATGATATAATTAATTTGTTAATAAAAATACCAAATAAATGTCACTAAAAATATTAAAATAAATATAATTTGGGATAACCAATATATTCGATGATTTTTCTAGAATTAGTTGACCCCATATAGATATATTAAAAAAAATTTTGGGATAAAATCTTATCTCGATATTTTTAAAAATCCAAGAATTAAATAGTTTTAGAATTGACAGTATTGATTTTTTATCAAAATAAATTTTTAGTAAATTATTTAAAAATCATAAAACATTTCTAAAAATATAGCATAATTATTATATGATTTATAATTTTCTATGTAATTTATTTATGGTCTAATTGACATAAAATAAGTATAAATTACACTATTTTAATATTGATTAATTTGTTAACTTAGTTAAAAAAATAGAATAACTAAGGGTTAATTGAAATGATAAGGTTTAAAATAACATAAAAAATAGACTAAAGAACATTGGTTTATAATATTACAAACTTATCCCATCTCAACTAGAAACTAAGATATTTTTTTGTTTTTTTTATGGTTTTTAATTTATTATAAATTAATATTTTTTGAGGAAGGAAGGATGTTAGCACAAGAGTCTCTCTCTCTTCCCTCTAATGGCGATTAGGGTTTCTCAATTTTTATGGATCTCAATTTATTTTTTTATTAGTGTGATTTATTTTTTGGACCATGAAATAATAATTAAGGTGTATAAATAGGTGTAGGTGATGTAAATTGATATAATCCATCAGTGGGAGATTGTGCGACTTCTCCGAATCCAGTGGAAAATGAAACGGATTTGAAGGCGAAGCTCAGTCAAAGATTCTTTCCCAATTCTCACTTGGATTGGAATCCCTATCATATAATCACAAGAAATGTATCTATAAAATTTTTTAAGGTGAATCTGAATCTTTTTTAGAATCATTTTGAATACTGAAAGTTCTTTATCATTGTGCGAATGTCTCTACAACGTGGTTTTAGTGAGTGGTAAGTTGATGATTTAAGGACTCTCCTTCTTCAGGTATGGGGATTTGGTTGATGGTTCATTTTACATATTTTTATGGGGTTCTTCCATATTATTTTATATTTTATTGAATTGAAATTTAAATCAAGTGGCTTGGGGTAATATCTCTTAAGTCGGGTACCTTGATATTCTAGGACTAGAATCCTTGGTTTGATCCAGCTCAGGTGAAAATTTTGATGATGCATTTTTAGATAAAGGTCATAGGTCTCAAGTGGGTATTTTGTAACCCTGATATCTTATGGTATGTTGCCTATGTGGCGGTGATTCCAATTATTCTTACCAAATAGGCTGAGGTTTCTCATTTTAGTCATTATACCTAGATTTTAGTTGAGTTTTACCTTTGTTGCCCATTGATTGAAAATGTTTATTTAGTTTCTCATTATTTCAATTTAAAAATTTTCATATAGTTTGAGCATTTCTCTTATTTCAATCTTAATCTCTATTACATTGTTCATACCCAAGATGAATGTCGTAGGGTTTTGAAGTGTTCCCACAGAAAAAATCTTGAACACCTAACTGAGCATTGAAAATTAAAGATACCATTGGGAAATAAGGATGATAAGCTGGGTATGATGAAAGGGCCTAATAAAGAGTGGTGTATGGTCTGCACACATTCTGATCAAGATAGTTTAATGAAATTTTAGTGTTATTAGCCTTCTTATAAGGATAAAATTTTATATGTTCCTTATATGGAGCTCCCTAGTTCTTGTTCTAGTCCTCATGTGGATAAAGAGGGTTCAATATGAATGGATTCACAACCAACTCAGGTAGTTGTTTATAATGGGAACCCTAATAGGCCAGTGATTTAGGAAGAATTCATGATCCCTGAAGATAGTTACCTATATGCCATGCATGAAAAACTCTCTTAGGATGAATCAGATGAGGCTGAGCTAAGTGGTGATATGTATCTGAAGATAATACTAAGGGCATGGATTTAAACCATGTATCCTTGAAAATGAAACAAATGTTGGATGCCTAGAAGGCTGTGAAGATTTACAGCACTCCCATTGGGATAACACATACAAATACTTCAACCCATGGACCAGGTTCTTCACTTTATGTTATTTATCATGGTAGTGGGGATTATTTTCCTACCGCTACTTTGTAGGTTTCCTCACCTTTGCGTGTCGATTTATAGGTATGTGGAGCTGATGGATGGACTATTACTCATGTTGGGTGTCTTACTAATGAACCCAGGTCTGATGCTCTGGATGGAAAACAATAAATGTCCATGAATTCCACTACACCCAATTATTATTCCATGTTGGATTCAATTAACAATCCTAAGTTTTATTACTTCTACATTGAGCCTCTTGAGAAAAATGGAATTTGGAACAAACATAGGGATTCAACTACCCAGCCTATTTTAAATTAAGGTGCTTTCAATTCTTCTAATCTGTAGAACATTACTATGTGAAACCATGTGGATCCTGATCTATCTGAACCATTGATTGGGGATGTCCTAAATAAAGGCATGTCTGTTGTTTCACTGTAGCATCTGATTGATTGTGTTCAAGTGTTTCCACGCTCAGAGGATATTGGTCAAGCTGTTGACTATCATTTTGAAAAGGATGATGACATGGATGATCTAGGAGGTACATGGAAAGATATAAAGTAACGACGATGAGGCAGACATCTAAGAGGATGTGGTGGCCCTCGAGGGAGGGGTGGTAGAAATAATATGATTTTATTCTGCGACATTGTATGTTTATTTCTGTTGGTGACATGTATAACTTCATTTTGCTACTTCATCTTTTCTTTCTGCCTTTTTTATCTTTTTTAGTAAATTTTTTGGGTCCATGGGTTTCTCAATCCATGGTATACACCATTTCGTTAATATTTTTTGAGATTCCAAATGTGCCACTTGCCCCAATTATATAAGGGAACATCCCCCCTTATTTCTTCACAACTCATTAAGCCTTCAAGTTCATCTATCCCCATCCCTTTTCCCTTCTCAACTTACATACTCACATTCTATAGGTTCTGGTCTTCTCAAAATACCAAATATATTTCCTTTAAGATGATATATTGAGTTATCTCATTGAATAATAGATGTTTCGAATATATATAAATTATTGTACACCTAATGTATGGGATTATTTTTCCTCTCTTTTTTTTCATTGGGACATATGCCTTATACACCACCTATTTATTTTTTGTGGTGTTTATACTTCACATGAATTTTTTTATTACTCTTATTATAAAGGTTATAATATTTAATTATGCATATAATTTTCTTTATTTTATTAGGTATGTGATTCAACTGATTATAAATCTGTAAGGGATAATTTCCCAATCTCATTAATATTCATGATTGTTTATATGTATTTATTTACTGGGGTGTATTTATCATCCATGTCCACGTTTTCGTAAAATTTTTATTATTCTACTATGGATGTTCAAAGTCATTTTTACCAATTATTTACTTTCACTACATAGTTTGGAAGGAATATTTTTTTTTCATTTTACATAGGAGGTACTTTTTTACTTTTTTATAAAAATTATAAGAAGAATATTCATTTTAACTTACGTGACATGAATGGATTTTTATGCTTTCATAACACCGTATTTCCATATTCTTATCTTATATGTTTTCAAGGTTATTTTCAATGAAAGTCATTTGTTTTAAAATTTCATGGGCTTTTAAGAAAATAAAACATTTTTAATAAGGAAGGATATTTTACTCAAGAATTAATTTCCAGTGTTATATCAAAATTATTTTCCATGTAAGATGGAATTGTTTAATTGGTTTATGTTAAAATTATAATAACCTTATTATTCTTATGTTTTTATGGTGTTTAAGATGGAATTAAATTTATATAATCCATTTCTTTTACATGGATTATGTTTTAATGGAATGATGTTTAAGAAACCCATTTTATTCCTTGGGTTATGCTATGATTAGTGATTTTTGTTTTTTTGAAACATGTAAGAATAATTTCATTATGAGATGGGTGGGGCCTATATATCCCTCCAATACATTGGGTAAAGATTTATATCTAATGATATGGACATGACTAAAAGAAAAATTAAATGTGGTTCTATAATATAGGGCTGGAATGGAATGTAACTATAGCTCAGTAATACATGGTTGGAAGGACATGTAAACTCAATGTTGTAATGGAATTTTTCCACTATTATATACCCGACAATGATCCTTGGTTAATATAGAAATTATTTTGTATGCTTATCTGTTTTACACAATTCCATGTATAGTTCCAATGCTAATTTATCATGGTTCATGTTCCTTTATAAATTATTCCTTACAAACTTCCAGGATTTATTTCATGACTCAAGATTTTGATATTTTTTATATATTGTATGATTTTAAAATTTTATTTTCATGTTTTGAAATTCAAATGTTTATGTTTTTTTTCACATTATCCTTGTTTACACTTACTGGTCGTTTTAGCTCACCCTTTTCATATGTTTTCTTTTCCCCGCGATATAAATAAAGGTTTCAAGTAGGAAATCTAAATTGGAAGACCTTTATATGATATGTTAAATATCCTTCACCAAGTTAAAATAATGTGTTCTCAGTCTCCAAAGACACTAAACTAATATGATCTTTGGGAGTCTATTTGGGTCATGTATTAATTATTTCACAAAACTAATGTAATGTTCATATACGTTAAGATTGGGTCTATATAGTTGGAATCAGTGTGAAGGATTAGTCAACCATTCGAAACTAGGATTCAAAAGCATTACTGAGGTCCCTAGAGATATTTCTTAGGTATGTCTAGGGATGTCTGAATAATATGTCTATTTATAGGTTATAGTCCTAGATTTATGGTAATGATCATTAATATCCTATAATTAAACCAATGATATTAGATATTTAATGTAATTTTCCTTAATTATGTGTTTATTCTAGTATGAATATTATTGTTGACCTTTTTTTATTTTTAAAAAATTGATGGAAATAGTGGGGTTCATGTTAATCGAGAAAATGATGGACTGTGTAATGATATTCCTCATGAGAAAACAAATTAAATTGGTTCTAGAATGTGAAACTTTTTTATTATTACTTATAAAAAATATAATAATATGATCAATAATATCAACTGTTTTGAGTATACTGACCCAACTTATAAAAGAAATATGGAGTTTCTTGGTGGCCATAGAGGAAAGAATGTTCAATTTTCCTCATGTAAATCATGTGGGAAGAAGTATCAAGGAGAATGTTTCAAAGGAAGTGAAATATTCTTTGGGTGTGGAAAATAAGTACACAATGACAATAATTGAAAAGAAAAAGTTTATATTAATGATAATGGTATTATTGAGGCATTAATTGTTGTTAAATGTTTTAAATTTGGAATGCGTTGGCATTACGAAAATAGATTCCCTAGGTTAAAATATCATTAAAAGAATCATCATGGTGGTATGAGTATTATTTTTTTTCTATTGATTAAGAGAATACGAATGACATACAAGATGAAAGAAGTTGTAAGAAATAAAATGATGAATATTGGTTGGTGGTTTGAGAAGAAAGTGCAATGACTATATGTTTATCAATAATAATTTTTTATAAGTATTTTTATGATATTATGGAATAAAGAAACCTCTAAGGATTGTTACACTATTGTGTTTCATTAGGTATTTGAAAGTATATGTTTAATGGTACTAGTAACATTGAAAAGTGATTGGGGAAATACATTGAAAAGGACATGATTAAGGTATGTATAACCCTTAATATGACCATGATGATGAGATAATGATATGTTAGTTATGAATAAGTAAATTGGAAGGTAATTATTTTCCTATAATTGATTACAGATTTATTGAAAATTGGTTTATGCTATCATGGATGAACTTTACAACTTTATAGAATTGAAAATAAGGAAACAAGCATGTTTTAAATATGGATATATGGTAATTAAGGTTATTGTTAATAGAATACATGACTAAGGTGTTCACTTTTTTGGAATGTGACCAAAAAGAGATAACTTATGATATACAAGAGATAAATGATAAGCATATTTAGTTCACCACTATCTAAAGTTTTGTATTTTCATCTTCCATAATGATTCTATGGTTATCCATTTATGAAAATTATACATTCAACCTTGGATGAATTTTGTTATATTAAAATATTATCTTACTATATGTGGAATTATGAATAGTCTATATCTTTTTCTTTCCATTTTCTGTGATGGAGACAGATGGAATAAACTATCATTCTATTTATGGATATCATGATCTACTAACACTTCAAGAATAAAAAAGTTATATTCCTTTCATGTAATAAGATATTAATTAGAAATTGATCAAGGAAAAAGGAAAATATGAGATTATACTTGATCAAGTAAGTATTTCTTCTCATTATTTAACTCTAGGTAAAGGGTCTTAAAACCTAAAAAATTACCCTAGTACCTTCTTTTCTGATGAATAAAATGTCCCCTTAAATCATCACATATTTAAGGATTTGGGATTGTTAAATATCTCATAACCTTGTTCTCTATCACTCTACATCAAAACATGATGGTTATATTTTTATTCCATACACATGTTTTCAATTCCCACCTATTTTCTTCTATGTGGAAACCCAGTGAGGAGTTACATTTTGTAACCATTATGTTTCTAACTTTCTAGTTTTAAAATGGTGTTTTAGTATTCCTATTTATGATGTGGGTTTATATGAAAGAATATTTAAATTCATAAACATTTTATAACCCCAAAAAATTATAGGGATAATGTAATTTTAAGGGGGTATAATTTTACACAATGATATTTTTATGAGATAGAGTTTTTTAATTTCTTTGATGTCTTGTGTTGTACGCCGCACTAAGATAATATTGCGCAATACACAACATTGGAATAGCATGTATAATATGAAACGCGATGCTTGGATTTTTTTACCTGAATTTTGAAGTAATTTTGATATAATTAATTACATGAAAGACATAGTATTATTTAACAACTAAATATTATTTTGTTACCCCATAACCTAGTCATTATAATGGTGTGTATGCCAAATAAAAACTTTCCTCTGAAAAAAATTTCAAATGCAAATAAGGGAGTTTATAAAATAATAAAATCACTCTTGATGGATTTTATTAATTAAATACATGTTTAATATATTTAATCTAATGTTTTAAAATTATATTATAAGTATTATAGACATGATATAAGAAAAAAATTAATTTTTTTCGGAAAAAAGAAGTTTTTTTAAAAATAAATGCAGTGTTGGTGCCTTTTGATGGTGAACCCTATTTAAATATTGTTTTTGGTACTTTTTTAAATTCTATTTTTAAAAAATAATCTTTTTATTTTAATTTGTGCTATAAAAATTTAATTTGGTTGAATTTTAGGTTTTTCTCTAAAAATTTTTATTTTTTATTTTTTTTGATAAATTGTGAAATTGAGATTTTCAAAAAAAACACTATTATATGTTAAGGTATATAAAAGGTAAAATTATATTTTGGTTCAGTTTATAATTATAAATAGTTCATTTTGTTCTAGATTTGGTTTTTCAAAGGGATGTTATACATGAATTTATTATAAATACATTTTCCATTTTAAAAGGGAATTTTTCTGAAAATCTGCATTTCATGACATTTTACTGGTTTTATTTTAAATTTAATTATGACACTACTGTATATTGAATTTTGAAAAGTGGAAGTAAAATTGGGATTCAGGATGAATAAATTAGGTAAATATGACACCTATATTTTTATCCAATATCAATATTAACTATGGTAGATTTCGTTTTCATGGTAAAGTGCAATTCAACTAATTTTGGTTAAGAATAAATTTATAAAGTCTATAAAATGACCATAGAAATTGTAAATTTTTATTTTATGAATTAAAATATACTTTTAACAATTTAGGTTCTAAATTATGTCATTAAATAGACACATATCCATGAAAATTACTTAAATAATATTAAAATCAATGAAAGACACAAAGAGTCATTTTCTTTGTCTTTAATATCTATTATGTATCCATAAGGGAAATATTTTCTATTATAAACAAATATATAAAAAAAATTAACTTGATAAATAAATATTTATTTTAAAAATATATTTTTTACATTTTGGGCCACTTGGGTGGAATTATGATTTTTATAATGTTTTATTTTTACGAATTTTAAAGATGTCATATACATGTTTTAATAAAATTATAATTTTTAATATATGGTTATATATAAGAAAAATTATACTGTAAATACTAATTATAAATATAAATTTGTTTCGTCATCATTTTATTTTATTTTTAACTTTTAAGAAATAAATAATTACCTTAATGGCTTATACATTTATGATGAATAAATTATTTAATTGATCAAAAATCAATAAAATATTTTTTATTAAAATGATAATAAATATTAAAAGACCAAAACACATTACCCAATATTATTTGTTGAGTATATATTGCCCATAATCCTTAAAATGTCGAATTATTGACCATTTAAAGCTCCAGGAAATAGATTATGGCATTTATAATATTTTATCTAAAGTAATGTGAAAGTAGTCAAATTCATGTTTTAATAAATATAACATTTTTAATGTTGGATTTTGCAAAAAATATATTCAACTATAAGTATTTTATAAAATATAGTATATTTATCTTCATCATTGTGTTTTATTTATAGTTTTTATCTAACAAATAAGTATCTTAAATAATTACACAAAATTGATGTAGTAATTATTTTATAAATAGAAATATCAAATAAATGTTTAGTAAAAATATTAAAACAAATATATTTTTTATTTTTAATAAATCCAATAAATTTTCTAGAATTACTTGACCCCATACATATAGTGATAAATAAGTTTTTGGTTATAAAATCTTATCCTGATATTTTTAACAATCTATGAATTAGATAGTGTCAAAATTGACATTATTGATTGATTATCAAAAAAAATATTTAGTGGAATATTTCGAAATCATAAGAAAATTTATAAAAATATAAAATAAGTATTATATCATTTAATATTCTATAAGGTATTAATTTAAGATCTAATTGACATACAAAATTATAAATTACACTATTCTAATATTGAAAAATTTGTTACCTTAGATAAAATTAAAATAGAATATCTAAGGGGTAATTGAAATGATAAGTTTCAATTGACATGAAAAATTCCCTAAAATTCATTGGTCTACTCTATTACAACTTTATCTCACATAATCTTTGAATCTAATACATTTTGGTGATTTTTTATGGGTCTTTATTTTTTTATAAATTAATATTTTTTGTGTTTCTAAATGTGCCCCTTACCTGAATTATAAAATGGCACCTCCTCCCTCATTTCATCACAACTCATTAAACCTTCAAGGTTGTCCATACTCATCCCTTTTTCCTTCTCAACTCCATTAGTAAAATTATTGTGGTATTTGTTTTCTCAAAAGACCAATTCTAGTTCCATTAAGATGAGATCTAGAAAGATATCATCGACGAAGAGGAGGTTCAGATATATATAAAGGATAGAGGACCTAAGGTACATGATTATTTTGTCTCACTTTTATTTCTATATGAAATAAGACTTATAAACCACCTTTTTCTTTTGTATGGAATGTATACTAATAATGATTATTATTTTGAGTCTTATTATAATTGATATGATATTTACATATGCATATCTTTTTCTTTATTTTCCACAATCTCATTATTATTTGATATTGTTTACAACTAATTATTTACTAGGGTATATTTATCATCCAAAACCATGTTTTCTAAAAACTATTTATATAAAAAAAATATTGTTCTTCTATGGATGTTTAAAGTCATTTTGACCCATTTTTTACTTTTACTACACATTTTCAGAGAAAGTTTTCTTTTGTTTTCCATATGAGTTAATTTTTGAATTTTTTGGAAAAAGTAAAAGAATAATGTTATTTAACTTATAATACATGAATGGATTTTTTTCGAATTTATAACACTATATTTCTATTAATCATATCTTACAGTCTTTCAAGGTTATTTTCAAATAAATTCATTTCTTTTAAAATATCACTATGTTTTAATAAAATAATATTTTTTTGGAAAAGAAAGGATGTTTTCCTCAACATTTAATTTCAAGTGTTATATAAAAATTATTTTCCATCTAAGATGGAAAACTTTAATAGGGTTATGTTTCAAGAATAATATAAATGTAATTACTATGGTTTGATTGTTTTTATGATATAATTCTATTTATGAAATCCATTTTTTTTACATGGATTATGTAATAATGGAATGTTTTTCAAGAAACCCATTTTATTCATTGGGTTATGCAATGATGAATGATTTATGTTATTATGGAACATACAAGAATGATTTTATTATGAGATTTGTAGGACTTATGTCTACCTCTAATTAATTGGGTGATGATTTATATCTCATTAGATATATGTGATGTGAAGGCCAAGTAAATATGGTTCAGTAATATAGGAGTGGAACGACAAGTAAATCAAGTTTAGAAAAATTGGGCTGAAATGGAAAGTAAATCTGTTTCAGAAATAGACTTTGTCTAATATGACATTATTATCAATGATCCTTGGTTAATATAGAAATTATTTTCAATGATTATTTGTTTTCCACAAATACATTTTTTATACCAATGCTACTTTCTATAGGTTATTGTTCCTTTATGATTTATGCCTTACAAACTGCCAAGATTTATTTCATGACTCAAGATTTTAATATTTTTTGTAGGTGGTATGATTTTCAAAATTTACGTTATTGTTTTTATGTTGTTGTATTTAGGTTTTGTTTGATACTATCCATGTTTCCCTTAATTATCATTTAAGATCACCCTTTTGATATTTTTGCTTTTCCCCATGATATAAATAAAGGCATTTAGAAGGATAACAAAAGGGGAAGAACGTTTTTGGAGATATTGAAGATCTTCCACCAAGATAGTAGGATGTGTTCCCAGTTTCCAAAGACACAAAACTAATATGGTCTTTGGAATATATTTGTCTCATGTATTTAGTATTACAAAAAAGTATTGTAAATTCCATGAATTTAAATATTGGGTCTCTACAAAAACTATCTAAAGGTTTGTCGTATTTTTTATTTTATTATATAGAGTAAAAAACCTAATTTTGTAAAATAATAAAGAAATGCTTACTCGTTTCCTATAAAAACACACCCATTACCCCATTTATCTTCACTCAAAATATTTGACGAACATCATTATCCTGCCCCCCCCCCCATTTTTATTTTCCGCTCAAGCCACCCCCAAGCTCTCAATTAGATAATCACACACATTTGCAGTCACACGCTCAAATAAGGGATCCTCACTTTCTCTTCATTATTCAAGATTCCTAATTATCATATCCCTTCAACTTCTAGTTAATATATTTGGGATTTGACCATCCATTTCCCTATTAAAACACATTTCATGTAAAAATTCTGATAAACCCATTTCTCTATAATAAACCCATTTTTTGAATTATTATGAGATGTCATTATACTACAAAACTTTCACCCTGATTTTTTTTCAATGCCAAAACAATTTTGTAGTAAATACCATTCTTATTTCATATCAAGGGTATTAAACTTCATACAATTATACTTATTTGATTTGGAATTTACATGTATTTATTCCACAATCCTTGATCGTGGAATAAAATATTGTTATGAATGAATTGATATTGTATGATCTATGTGGCACACTTAAGCATGAGAATGAAATTAAAGGGATAGGTTTTCCAATAATTATATTTTACTCCAATGAATTGGGTTATGTTTAGTCTCATGAGACATCATGTTAGAATTCAGAGTGAAACTAATTACAATATGGGAATTTTTACATCATGATTTCTTTTCATTTAGCCTTCACCTATATTTTTTAGGTAGTGTTTTAAATTGTTTCCTCATTTTTGATGTTATGATTATCACACTATATCATGCCTTATTATTCATGTTCATTTTATTACCCATTTATATTCTTATTTTATATCATTTTTTACCTTATTACATTCTTATTATGTTACTGGTATTTATAGCTCAGCCCTTTCTTATCTATTTACCTGGGTTACCACCTATAATTTTAAAATCAATGGAAATTTTGAAGCATGTTATGGATGTTATCAATAATGTTGTTGTATCCCATATTAAAGATATTATAATATGTACCTAATTCCCAAAGAAACTATAATTATAGTTATTTTGGGTTATATTTTGTGTACTTTTATATAATAAATCATGTGTTAATGTGTAATAAACACCAGAGTTGTTATAGTTGTAAGTGAGTCGTACTCTTAATGAAATGATTTAAAAACATTAAAATATATTATAAGTTTGGGATGATTTATAATTTTTTTTAAAATTAAGATAGTAAAATAAAACCAAATTATTTTAAATAAAGAAAAAAATTTCTTAGATACCATTTATAGTATTTATTACAAAACTTTTGGGTCATTATGATGTCACAATACATAAAGTATATTTATATGGTATTTAATTTTTACCTGAAAATTTGACTATCTCTGAAAATTATGAAAAAATAATAGATTGGTAAGTTATACATTTCTATTCCAAATAAAATATTCATCTTATCTAAATAATATTCAAAATATTTTATTTTTCAGTTTTAAAATAAAATTGAAAATCTTTTTAATAAACACTAGGTTTTTTAAAAAGAACAGTTTTTGAACCCTTATAAAACATTGCATTTGACTTTATAAAAATTATGTGATTATTTATATTTGATAAAAATTATTTAATAATAATATTTTTTTAAAAATATTAATTATTTCAAAAATACATTAATTCTTGGAAAAACATTTCCTATTGAATTTGAATCTTAACCGAAAATACTATTTGTGTTTTATTGAATAAAAATAAAAATCATTTATAAAGTTACAATATCATGATAGAAATATATTTATTTTTATTTATAATATAATTTACATACTCAAATTTTTAGGTGTTTATAAATATCCCTTTAATACACCCACATACTTCCTAAGTGTAAGTTGTGTGATATTGTAACTTTTATGGAGTGGTTTGACGTACATGGTTATGGACGTGATCTCGATGAAATATAAATTCTCCCATAAATGGGTTTTCTCATAATTAAGTTATTAGAACTCAACTTGGGATTTGTCAAGGGTAAAGAATAGTGATTATAACTCCCTCATGAGCACTAATAGATGAGCTTCATAGGGCACATTCCTTCTAATAGAGGCCATCACTTCCCTTTTCTATGTAAATTGGATTTGATAACACCGTATATTTTTATTAACCATGTGATCACTATTCAATGGATATATTATGAGTTTTGATTATAATTTAACATTATTTATAAATCCCAAATAAGATCATGTCTTTTCTCTAACCATATTACATAATATAACAATTAATTAACTATGTGATCACTATTAAATAGTTTTTCCCATGCTCCCATTTATATTAAAAAAATAATTATCACACATCCTTACTCTTACCATCCCTCTCTATAATCATCCTAATGTTTCCCAATTCACTCAAGAAGATCCTCCCCAGTATTTGGAGTCACACACTCAAGTAAAGGATCCTCACCTTCTCTTATTTATTAATTTTTTCTCATTATCGCATGCCCTCAATTTCCAATTACATATGTTGGGATATGTATTTACATGTCCCTATTACTTAATATATATTTTAACAAATTATGAGATACCCATTTTTCTTAATCATAAAACAATTTTATGAATTTTTATGTGATGTCGTCATGCTACCAAAATTTCACCACAATTTTCCATACTAAATCAATTATGTAGTGAATACCATACCCATTTCCTATCAAGGGTATTCACCTTTATACACTTTTACCTCTTTTAACTGGGAGTTAATTTCATTTATTCCACACTCCTTGATCATGGACTAAAATATTATGATGAATGAATCCATGTTGTATGACATATGTGACAGACATAAGCATGAGAATAAAATGGAAGTGACGGGTGCTCCTAGAATTGTATAGTGCTCCCATGCAGTGGGTAAGGTTTAGTCTCATGAGACATCATGTTGGGATAGGGGTAAAACTGATTCCTTCATGGGACTTTTTCTACCATGATTTCATGGAAGTAACTCTATGTCCTATGTTTATTAAACAATTTTTAAGTTGTTTCCAAATTTCCCCTATCACCTTTATGATTAACATCATATTTCATGTCTCATTGATCATGTTTACGATTCATACTAATTTTATGAACCATTGGTATGGCTATTATATGACATGTATCACCTTATTCCATATTTATTTTTTTACTAGGAATTATAGCTCACCCCTTTCTAATGTATGTCCACAGGTTATCCTGTATAGTTTTAAAATAATCGAAATCTTATGATCATGTTAAGGATGTTTTCAATAAATCTATCTTATTCCTTATTTTAATTTGTTATGTAATGTACCTAATTCCCAAATAAACTATACATATCGATCTTCAGGGTTGTATAAAGTGTAATATTATGTAATAAATCCTTTATTACTGGGAAATAATGAAGAGGGTTGTTATACAGCCATTATCATTGTTTAACATTAAAACTAGATTAATTATATAGATGTACAAAAAATAAAACCAAGAATATTGATAAGTCTAGTGTCATGGTGAATTAGATGCATATCATAATATATTGTACACACAATACAATAAAATTATTGAACATTTCCATAAACGGATTCTAAAATTCAATGGGACAACCTTTGGACATACATAAGAAAGGGGTGGTCTATGAATCCTATTAAGGGAATAAACCTGACATAAGATGATACATTTTAGACAATGTTCGTATAAGTGGGTAATAAAAGGTTTGATAATTATAAACATGAATAATAATCCATGATATAGAATGATAATCACAACATGAGAAATGTGGGGAAAACATAAAACATTGAATCATAAACATAGTTCACGGATAACAACCATGAAATCACGATGGAAAAAGTCCCATAAAAGAATCTAGTTCACTCCTTATCCCAACATGACATCCCATGAGACTAAACATTACACAATTAATTAAAGATCTATATAATAATTTGTGCACCCATCAATTTTATTTCATTACCATGATTAATTGTTCCTCATAGATCATATAACATGGATTCATTCATCATTATATTTTATTAAAAGTTTTTGTAAGATTAAAAACACATTTTTTAGAAAACTTTTTTAAAATTCATAATGTATCTCCATTCTAATCAATTAAAATGAAAACTAAATAAAAATTATATAAATTAAATTCTTAGGTTATATATCTATATTAATTAATTAAAAATCATAAAATTATTATTACTAGTTATAGAGTATAAGTGAAATCATCTTTTCCTTCAAAATGTATTTTTCAAAGAACCACTCTTCATAATTTTTGCGGGTTTAATATTAAATTAAATACTTCATGCTATGTAAATTTGTTTTCATAAAATGGATTACATATTTGGAATCATCATAATTAATATTAGGTAACAAGTTCAACTTAGTTTCTAAAAATATTAATAATAACTATAGTAAATATTTATTTCAATGATAAAAGAAAATAAACGTTAATTAAGGTTAATAATAATTTGACAAAGGATAGAAACAAATTAACCCTAATAGTATGAATATTTATATTTATTTTTAATTGAAATAATTATAATATATATTCCTTATTATTTTGACATTATAAATGATTAAGTTACCAGTTTGATGAAAAATATATTTTTATAAGATAAACCACAAATTGTATTTTTTGGTAATATTCAAATTCAATTAAGGAATTTATTTTTTCAAATTAATGTCTTTTTTAAAATTAATAATTTTTTTAAAAAAATATTATTATTAAATAATAATTATGAAATATAATTTTTCATATAAGTTTAATTAAGTTATATCTAATTTTTACAAGGGTTAAAAAACAATTATTTAAAAACGGTATTTCTTAACAAATGTTGATTTTATTTTAAAAGTGAAAATTAAGATATATAGAAAATTATTAATATAAAATGAATATTATTTTTTGAATAAAAATTTTGAAACTATCTAATGGGTAATTGTTTGTTAATTTTCATAATTTTTAAGACGGTCCAATTTTGGGGTAAAAATTAAATGTCATATAAATATACTTTGTGTATTATGACATCATAATGAGAAAAAATGTTGTAATAAATACAAAAAAATGTATCCAAGGAGAAATATATATTTTAAATTTAAAATAATTTAATTTTATGTTTAATTTATTAATTCTAAAAATCGTTTATGAATTCACAGAACCATTAATATATTTTGCAGTTTTGAAATCATTTCATTAAGAGTATGACTCACTTCCACATAACCAATGGTATTATTTTATTATGTTCATCCATTGGAAATATAAAATAATTAAATCCAATCACAATTTTTAGAACCCATGGGAAAAAATCATTTCAAGGTTTGTGTTTTTTATTATTTTATTATATAAAATCCATAACCTATGTTTCTGAAATAATAAAAAATTCCCCAATCATTTCTTATATAAACCCACCCAAGCTGCAACTTCTCTTCACTAAAAATTCCTAGATAAAGTACATAATCTCACCCCCCCCCTCTCTAGAGACATATAAAATTTGGAATAAACCATGGTCAATAACCATGGTAATGTTTGTGGTTTGGGTTATTTTATTATATATAGTCCAAAACCTATGTTTGAGAAATAATAAAGAAACCCCACTAATTTTGTATATAAACCCAATCAAGATCACATTTACCTTCTACAAAACTCCTAGTATAAAATTATCACTCTTCCATACTATCTATATAGTTCATAAAATGTTCTTCCAAGCTCTCAAAACGTC
The DNA here is from genome assembly GCA_963277665.1 of Viscum album. NCBI lineage: Eukaryota > Viridiplantae > Streptophyta > Magnoliopsida > Santalales > Viscaceae > Viscum > Viscum album. The sequence goes on along the minus strand of OY728119.1, from coordinate 212,018,581 downwards.
ATTCCCAAGCATTTGGCATCACACACTGAAGTAAGGGATCTTCCACTCTTCCTGTTATTGAAGCACCTCTAATATGTTATACTTATTAATATAAATTTTTTCATTTTTTCATATGTTATTAAATATCCCACATAAATTATATAATATTTATAAATTATTATATACCCATTTCACTCTCATTTATCCATCCAATGAACCTTTATGTACACCTATCCCCATGTCAATATTTAGTAAGGCATCATCACCTTTTCTTCTTTGTTAAAGTTTTTTATCTTATGCATTAATATTTCCAATTAATAATGTTGGGATATGGATTTACATATACCTATTACATAAAATTTTATGTCCAAATTATGAGAGATTCATGTCTCTCTCATCAACAAAATTTATAAACGTTTATGTAATGTTGTTATTCTACAGAAATTCCACAATGGTTTTTCATACCAAAACAATTGTGTAGTGAATATCATATTGATTTCCTATCAAGTTTAATCACCATTATAAACATATAATTCTTTTACCTGGTACTCACATATTTTTCTTCCACAATCCTTGATCATGGAATGAATTATGATGATGAATGAATCCATATTGAATGATCTTTCTGGCACACTTATGCATGTGAATGAAATGAAAGTGATGGGTGTGCCTGAAATTATAAATTGCTAACTTGCAAGACAACATGATGGAAAAAAGTTCCATAAATTAATTAGGTTCACTAAATATCCCAATAATTCATATCATTAGACTAATCATTTCCCAATGCATTACAGCGCTATATAATTACAGACACACTCTCCACTTTCACGTCATTCTTATGACTAAGTGTGTGACACAGATCATACAACATGGATTTCTACATCAATATATTTTATTCCATGATAAAGTAATGTGGAATAAATACATGTAATTATATATTAAGGGTGGTATAGTTTTATAAGGATGAAAACCCTTGATAGAAAATGGGTGAGGTATTCACTAAAAAAATATTTGGGCATGAAAAATCGAGGTGAAATGTTTACAACATAATGAAGTCCCTTAAAAATATATAAAATGGGTTGATGAGAGAGAAAGGGGTATATAATAATTTTGAAATAAAATAATAATTAATAGTAATATGGAAATATAATAATGAATATACCATCCTGAGGAATTGCAAATATATGGCATAAGATGATAAGTAAACATAAATAAACTAGAGAAGGTGGGAAACCCTTAGATGAGTGTGTGACTCCAAATGCTTGGGTGGATATTATTGAGAGCTTGGAGAAACCTTGTTTGGAATATATAGAGGTTATGTAAGATTAATTAATTACTCCAAATATTTTTAATTAAGATTAATGGGATATTGGGTGGATTTATATAGGAAATTTGAGGGAATTTTGTTATTATTTCTCAAACATAGGTTTTGGACTCTACATAATAAAATAACAAAACATATACACCTTACCATGGGTTTTTAACATTATTTCAACCAAATTGAAGCATTTTCCATTAATTTATTATGGAAATATCCGAACTTAAAAAAATAATTCCTTTTCTTATGTGGAAATTATTCATACTCCTAAAGAAATGATTTAAAAAACATAAAATATATTATAAGGTTAGAAGGATTAGTAATGGATTTAAAAAATAAATAAAATAAATATAAACCCAAAAACTTTTAAATAAAAAACTAATATATGGAAGAGGATAACGTTTTTAGTATTTGTTACATCACTTTTGGGTCACTATGATGCCATAATACACGAGGTATAATTATATGGTATTTATTTTTTAAACAAAAATTCGAATGGCTCAAAAAATTATGCAAATTTCACCGTTGGATAATTTAATCATTATGATTACTAAAATAACATTCATTTTATCTAAATAATTTTCTATGTATGTGAATGTTCTGTTTTGAAATAAAATTTCCATTTGTTATGAAATTTTGGGTTTTTTTTTAAAATAACAGCTTTCAAAATCTTATAAAAAATTATATTTGACATCCAAAAATCAAATGATCATTTATATTTGATATAAATTGGATAATAATTATTTTTTATTGCAATATTATTTATTTAAAAAAATTATTAATTCATAAAAATTAATTCCTAAATTAAATTTTAATATTATTCAAAATTACTATTTGTGTTTTATTGTATCAAAATAAAAATCATTGATAAAGTAAAAATAATATGATAAAAATATATCCATTATTCTATAAAAAATAATAGTTATGTCTCTAGGGTCTTGAAACATTTCCCATTGATACACCCATAAACACTTTAAGAGTAAGGTTCTAGATGATGAGACTTGCATGGGGTGGTTTAGTGTACATGGTTTGTGTTGTGATCTCGATGAGAGTGATATCCTTCCTTAAAATCTTTCAATAATTTTTAAGTTGTTGGATCTAATCTTGGACTTTGTCAAGAGAAAATCCCAATGATTCTATCTCACTCAGAAGCTCTGATAAATGGGCTTCATAAGGTAAAGTCCTACTAGTTGAGTCCATAAATTCCTTTGTCTATGTAAATTGGATTTTTCAAAACCATCAATTGGAGAGTAACTGGTTTTTAGGAAATCATACCCAAAAAACCACAAAGTTAAACTAAGAATCATAACATAGAAGAGGTGCTTGAATAGATGCGAGAACAGAGAAATTCCTTAATTGACTGTGTGACTCAAAATGCTTGGGAGGGTCTTCATGAGAGAATGAGGTGCATTGGGAGGACTCTAGAGAGAGGATGGAAGAGTAAGGACTTGACAAAAGTATTTTGAGAGAAGATAAATGGGATATTGGATGGGATTTTGTTGTAAAATAATGGGGAATTGTTTATGATTTATTAAACATAGGTTTTGAAGTCTATATAATAAAATAACCAACACCACAAGACTTTTTAGGTTTTTTTCTATGGTTTCTACAAAATTGGAGTGATTTTCATTATTATAGAATGACACAATCATAAAATTAATAAAATAATTCCACTGAATATGTGTAGGTGATTCATACTCTTAATGAAATGATTTTAAAATCATAAAGTTTATTAATGGTTTTGGAGGATTCATAAAGGATTAATAAAATTAATAAAATAATAGTATAATAATATTATTTTAAAGAGAAAAAATCAATTTTTTGTTGGATCCCTTTTATCATATTTATTACATCTCATTTGGGTCATTATGATGTCATAATACACAATGTATATTTATACGTTATTTAATTTTTACCTGAAAATTTGGCAATATCAAAAAAATATGAAAAATTAACTGTTAGATAATTTTTAAATTCTGATTCAAAAAATAATAGTAATTTTATAAGAATAATTTTCTATGCATTTTAATTTTATCTTTTAAAAAATCCTCATTTATTGATAAATGTTTACTTTTTTGACAATAATAGTTTTTTAGCCCTTATAAAAATTACTTTTGAATTCATCAAAATTATATGATAATTTATGTTCAATAAATATTATGTCATTATAATGTTATATTAAAATATTATTTCTTCCAAAAATCCATTAACTCATTAAAATAAGTTCCTTAATTGAATTTCAACATTACCCAAAAAACAATTTTTATTTCATTGTATCAAAATTAAAATCATTTATAAAGTAACAATAATAGGATTAAAATACATTAATCAATATAAAAAAAATATTAATTCTCATATCACTAGGATATTGATAAATATACCTTCAAGACACCTTTAAATTACTTAAGAGTAAGGTCTGTGATTGTGAGACTTTCATAGGGTGGTTCACCGTACATGGTTTGGTGTGTGATATCAATGAGCTTGAACTTCTCCCATAAATGGTTTAAAATGTGCTTATATTATTGTATAAGAGATTATTATTACACAAAGGAAAACCCTAGTTATCACATATCCTTCAAATGCTCTAATAAATGTTCTTTATAGGGTATAGTCATACGTTTTGAGGTCATCACTTCATTTTTCTGTTTCAATTGGATTTCTTAGAACCCTATATTTATACTAATCATATGATAACTATTAAAAAACTATATTATCTATGGTAATGAAAAGCTAATATTATTTATAAATCAAATAGATTATATTAAAATCAAATAATTTCATTTGTCTAATATAACCAAATTTCATAAAAAGACATTTAATTAAAATCACCTCAGAAATTTTATTTTTAACTGTTTGGGTGGTTATAATCTTCCCCCCTTATGAAACATCACCCCCAGAATTTTCATTTACCACACAAAAATATATTTGGATAACCCTGTTTCATCAACTCCTCCAGTTCCCATGTCACATCCTTAAACATCTGGTTTCTCCACAACACTTTGACAATGTCAATTATATTATTTAATAAAAATTTTGTCTCAACGATCTAATATCTTCACCCAATACTCCTCATAAGAAATTTTCATTCTCAAATGATACCACCTCTATATTGAGTACATGTGGGGGGTCTATTATATACTTTTTTAATAGGTATATATAGAAATTATCATATACTTGAGATAGATTTGTGGGAGTTTTAGTTGGTAGGCCACCACTCCAATGGGATCAAGGATCTCAAAGGGGTCGATGTATCTTGGAATAAGATTTCCCATCTTCCCAAATCTCATCTCCTTATTACATAGAGATATGAGGATGAATACCATGTCTCAAACATCAAACTCTGGGTCTCATCGATGATTTTCAGCATATCAATTCTATCAACTCTAAGAAGCCTTGATGTGCTATTGAATGGTCTCCACATTTTCCACCATTTTCTTGACCATTTCAAGACATAGTAGTTTCCATTCCCAAACACCATCCTAGCATACGGTTGTTATACACATATTCCAATAAAGGGATTTATAGTGATCTGTTTTGATTCTTGAGTGGAAACTGTTGTTGTAAGAGAACACAACCGGAGGAAGATGTTAGTACCATCAACCTTTGAAGTCAACTGATAATTCTCTCAATATGTACTCAAGTGTTGGTATAGTACACTCAGATTGGACATAGGTTTTAGGGTGACAATCCATTCCAAAGATCAAATCACTATTTAGTTCATGTTGAATACTTTTCAAGAACTTAGAGGTGAATCTCATATTTTGATCAGATACAATATATATTGGTACTCCATGCAGCCTCACCACCTTTCTAAGGGATATCCATAAAAGGTGATCCAGTGATAAGTCCTCTTGAATAAAAATGAAGTGGTAAGTCTTAATAAGTTAATCCACCACAACCCAGATATCATTTGTTCCCTTGGATGTCTTTAGAATTCTGGTGACACATTCTATGGTGATGTTTTCCCACTTCCATGTTGGTGTGAGTAATGGTTTCATCATCCACATTGATTTTTTTCCCATTAAAATTTCACTTGATAACATATAAGACATCATGATGTATAATTTTTTATTTCATTATTCATATTTTCTTACCAATAGTATTCATAGATATCTCAATTCATCTTTGTGCTTACTGGGTGGATGGAGATAGTTAAGCTATGTGCATCATCCAACATATATTTCATTAGCTTTGGATTTTATAGTACCCACAGTATTGGGCCAAATCTCACAACTCCTTCATTATAATTGAAATCCAATGATCTACCTTTCCTTACAGCTTCAACTTTCTTCTCAATTCCCACATCACTTATTTTATAATAATTTAAAATCTCCAGAAGAGATAATTGAGAAATAATTTGTTAAAGGATTGATGGTGTTCTTTCCTTTATGTTTCCCAAGAACATCATTTCCAAATATAAGAAGATCATATCCCTCTTAATTTGAATCAATGATAGAATTGGTGGATCCTTTCTACTTAGAAGGTCTTCCACTTTATTTACTTTCCTAGGATGGTATTGGATTGTGAGGTCATCATCCTTGATCAGCTATAACCATATTTTTTAGTGCATATTCAACTCTTTCTATGTGAATATATACTTAATGATTTTATTATCCATATATATTTGAGAATTATCTTCAAATAGATAATTCATATATATTTTCTTCATGAATATCACTACAACCAAATCTAGATCATGTTTTGGGTAGTTATGTTGGTGAAAGTTTAACTACTTTAAAGAATATGTTATAAGGATTTTATTTTTTATTAACACACAACCCAAGACCTTCTTTAAAGAATCAATAAATATGATGAAAATGTATCCGCTTATGGGAATTGTGAGTATAGGTGCAGTGATAAGATTTATTCTCATCTCTTTAAATATCTCTTCACATTCATCATTCCAAGTAAACATAACTCCCATATAATTTTTCTTGTTTATAGGGTTTCAAAATCATGATAATTTTCTCACAAATCAGTGATAATACCCAGATATTCCAAGGAAAATACAAATATCTATCATAAATATTGGCCTTGACCATCCTTCAATTTATTTGGTCTTTAAAGGTTCTAAAAATATCCCAATGATTTTGATTATATTCCCCAAAAATGAGACTAACATCAAACAGAATTCACATTTTATATACATGTCATAGATCTTCTCCTTTCATAGGATCTTTATCATAGTGATTAGATTCACCTCATGATCCTCCTTTCTTTTGGAGTATATTAGAATATTATTTTTAAACACTACCACAAATGTTTCGAGGTAATCCTTAAATATTATATTCATCACATGAATGAATATTTTTGGATCCTTAGTGAGTCCAAATAAAATTATTATTAACTCATAGTGCTCGTACCATGTACGAAAATCGATCTTGGGGATATCTTCCTTCTTCAAAAAAACGAGGTAATATCCCGACCAAAGATCCACCTTAGAGAAGTATTGTGATTCACATAGCTGATCAAACCATTCATCAATCCATGGTAGAGGATAAATTCTCATTATCATGATCTTTTTCAACTCATGATAATCAATGCAAAGGTGCATTGACCCATCCTTCTTCCGGACAAAGAGGACTAGTTCACCCCATGGTTACACGCTAGGATGTATTAACCCTTTATTTAGATTCTCTTGTAGTTTCTTCTTCATCTCCTCATGTTCTATAACATCCATTCTATATGGTTTCTTGGATAATATTAACAACCCATGTATAATCTTGATTTAAAATTCAACCTCTTGACTAAGAAGAAGACCTTGAAATTACACAGGAAACCCATCAGCATATTCCTTCATAATAGGCATGTATTTTAGGGTGGTTATTTCCTTAGACTCAATAATTTGATCTATATATGATTTATTTTAAGGTAATAATATCTATTATTGATATGCTATTTCTAAAAAAGTTTCATCATCCTTTTTGAACTTGAGTATAATTTGGGGTCAATTTGCAATATGGAGATATGTTTACTACTATACGAGATTTATATTTAATTTATACAGTAAAATCCTATACATGCCTATATTACATAAAATCTCACCAAATGGAGTATCAAAAGGTTTTATAGGATTTTCATCTAAGATATTTTGATAGGAGGAGATTTATATACTTGGTATGTAATAATTTCCCAATTTTCAATTTTCACTGATACCTCTACTTCCATGCTTTGTGGGAGTGTTTAAAATTTCTATTAAACTTTCTTGATATGAAGGAATGTGTATAACCAGAATCAAAAATTATATTCTTTATCCTTGACTGAATAACTATCATACCTATCCCCACTTCATTGTTAGGATCCAACTCAACATTTATGATGGAATAATATTTCCATTTTTTCCTTAGAGGTTATTGGTTATCTCTGAAAACCATAGCTTAGTGCCTTGGTTTTCAATGTCCCCTAGTTCCTTGCAGTTAAATCAATGGACAATTCATTGAGGGTTTACTAGATAATTCTTTCACTCTATAGAATTATTCGGTTTCTCCTATTTGAAATTTACATCTAGGTTCCCTTCTTCCCACACCAAAACATTCCCTTTCCTCCTTAATAAATTTCTAGGGTGCTTCTTTCCACACATCTGACTAGTTAGATGCTCAAATTTCATGGCACTGTTAGATTTCTCCATTGGACCCCCATAATCAAACTCTAAATTACCATTATTATCTCTATGATACCCTGGATATTTTCTAATCTCTATTCTTACATTGAGAGAGCACAATAAAATTTACTCATAGCTATCAAAGTCTCCGGTCACCAGGGAAATTTTTTGAGTAGGTTTTTTCCCACCAAAGAAGCATTCAACCTTGTATTTGAGGGTAAAGACAAATTCAGAAGCATACCATCAATGTCTTGTAATGTTTTTATCATAAATACCAATAGATTCTTCTTATTTTTTCTTAAGGTTAAAGAAACCCATTTGAATTTTAATATGGATAGAGTGAGGAAAGTATTTATCGAAAAACATTTTCTAGAATTCCTTTCACTTGATCACTTATATCTCTTCCTCAAGATTCATATTTTTTATCAATTTCCACTACTGATCAGCTTCACCCTCCATTTGATAAACATCCACTTGAACCTACTCTTGTTTGGATCATTGAATAAGTAAGAAATTCACCTCAATGGAGTTGATCCATTGTTCCAATATTAAGAGACCAGACGATCCATTGAAATTCAAAGGAAATTTTTTCATAAAGGACTCTATAGAAACCTTTCCATTAATAGGAATAATTTGGAGCTCCTCCAGATCTAGGTGTCTATTTAGAACCAGAGTCAATTGAGTGACTATCATCACAAATTTTATGATTCTCACTCCCATTTGGTTGGGCATATCGTTGGGGTAGTAAACACATTTCCTATCACATTGATTGTTTACTCAATTTCTCCTATTTCTAGACATTGGTTAAAATAAATATAAAATTATGGATGAGAGATTTTAAGATATTAAACACATAAATTGTAATTCAATTACATTAAATGAGGTGCACAGTATGGCTTATTTTCATTTACAAGGTTACGCTAAGTTAGGACTGATGCACCATATTATATTTGTTACCCCTATGTACATCATTACCAGAACCACATCCAATTATAGTATTTAGTCAGGAAAATATTTTCATGATAAACCAATTACCCTATACATAGAAAAATTTAGGGATGTTTTTTTATACATAGTATTATCGCAAAGGTTTTCTCTACAATTTTCTAATCATAATCCCAAAATTAACTACACTTTTCCTTTGATACCAACTATAACAACCATGTACTTTATTAAATTGAAATTCATGATTTATTACATAATATTACAATTAATAAATCCAAAAATATCTATAATTATAGTGTCTTTGAAAATTACTTACACTACAAAACAACTTAAAACTGAAAAAACACTTGTTTATTAAAAACATCCTTAACATGCTCGCACTTTAAACTACATTGGATAACATGGGGACATACAAAAGAAAGATTTGAGATATAAATACTAATAATATAATGATAATGGAATGACATATAAAATGTTATAAAATATTCATATCAATTGGTTATAAAAGGAAAATAATCAATAAGTCGTGATATAGCATGATAATCCTAATATGGGAAATGTGGAAACAACTTAAAAAACTACATCATAAACATTAGTCAAGGATAAATTCCAAGACATCATGATATAAAAAGTCAAATAATGGAATTTGGTTCACTCATTTTCGCAACATTATGTCTCATTAGAATAAATATTACCCAATTAATTGGAGAACTATATAATTTTGGACACACCCATCACATTCATTTCATTCTCATCCATAAGTGTGCCACATAGACCATAAAACATGGTTTAATTCACCATGGGATTTTATTTTATGATCAAGGAGTGTGTAATACATACATAAAAGTCAAAATTAATATATATATAAGTGTAAAAATGTGAATATCCTTAATAGTAAATGGGTCTGGTATTCACTACACAATTGTTTTGGCATGGAAAATCGCGGTGAAATTTTGGAAGGATAACAACATCACAGAAAAATTAATAAAAAGGGTTTATGAGATAGAAATTAATATATCATCATTTGGAAATGAAATGGTTAGTTTTAGGGATGTTTAAAGGCATATCCCAACAATAGTAATTGTAAATAGAAGGCATAATATAATAAATAATCTTGAATAAAGAAGCGAATATGAGTATCCCGTACTAAATTTCAACATGATAACAGGTGTAAATAAAGGTTTATAGGAGGTTTTATAAGAGTTAAAAGGGTATATAATCATTTATAAATAATACTTATATTAATTGGGTTATTTTAAAACAAACCTAAACAGCCAAAAATTGAAACCAAGAATCAAAACATACAAGAGGTGCTTGAATGGAAATGAGAAAACAAACTTCCCTTACTTGAGTGTGTGACTCCAATACTTTTGAGGGAATTATTGAGTGATATTATTAACATTGGGAGGATTATAAGGAGGGCATGGAAGATAAATTATCTGCTCCACATATTTTTAGTGATTCAAAATGGAGATTAGGTGGGTTTATATAGAGAAATATAACAATAATACTCTTTATTTCACGTAAATACAAGATTTCTTACAAAATATTACACTTAATAAAACCCATATTATTGATAATTAATGTTTATTTGGGAAATAGGAACATTAAATAACAACTTAAAATAATGAAAACATCATATTTATTGAAAACTTTCTTAACATGATCATAAGATTCTATATCTTTTAAAACTCTAGAGGATAACAAGGGGACATACATAAGAAAAGGGTGAGATATAAATCCCATTAAGGGAATAATTATATAATAAGGTAATAAATTTTATACAATAGAAATAGAAGTGGATAATAAACGTAACATGAATAATAAGTCATTATATAAATAGATAATCATAATGTCATCATGGGAAATGTGGAAAACATTTAGAACACTCCGTCATAAACATAGGTCAAGGGTTACTGACCATACATCATGATGGAAAACTTCACATAATGTAATTAAGTTCCCCATATCACAACATGATTTATCATGATAATAAACATTACAAAATTCATTGGAGTGCTATATATTCCATGGCACACCCATCACTTTCATTTCATTCTCATGCTGAAGTGTGCCACATAGATCATACAACATGGATACATTCATCATCATATTTTACTCCAAAATCAAGGATTTTGGAATAAATACATGTAGGTACAAATTGAATTGGTATAGGTGTATAAATTTGAACACCCTTGAAAGGAAATGGGTGAGGTATTTACTGTACAATAATTTTGGCATGTAAAATCATAGTGAAATTTTGGTAGCTTAATGACGTCACATAAAAATTTATAAAATGGGTTAACGAGAGAGAAATGGGTATGCCATAATTTTTATATAAATTTTATTGTAAGAAGTATATGGGATAACATATTAAATCCTAAATAAATGATGATAAAAGACATAATGTAAAGAAGATAATTGAAAAAAGAGGAGAAAAGAAAAGATTTCTTATTTGAATGTGTGAATCCAACTACTTGGAAGGAGATTCTTGAGAGCTTGGGGGTTCCTTTAGAGGAATCTATATAAGGTATGTAATATTAAGTATGTGATAAAAAGATGTTTAGTGAATATTAATAGGATCTCAGTTGGGTTTATATAAGAAATGGGTGAGGATTTCATTATTATTTTTCAATCACAGGTTTTGGACTCTATATAATAAAATATATGAATCCAATAACCTTAAAAAGGTTATTCCCCATGTTTTCTACTAAATGGGAGTGGTTTCCATTATTTTATAAGGTAATTGTCCAAAATTAATTAGATAATTCCCTTGATTATGTCTATGTGAGGCATACTCTTAATGATATAATTTTAAGGCTTTATATATTAAATGTTTGAGAGGATTCATAATGGCTTTAGAAAATAAATAAAATAAACTTAAAAACAAATAATTTTAAATAAAAAACATATATTTGGTCTTTTATTCATTTTATAGTATTTATGACATCACTTTTTGGTCATTATGATGACAAAATATACAATTTATATTTATACGGTATTTAATATTTGCCTGAAAATTCTAATGACTTTGAAAATTATGAAAAAAAATCACCATTGGATATTGTATAAGTTATAATTATAAAAATAATATTACTTTTATCTAGATAATTTTATAAATATTTGAATTTTCACCTTAAAAATAAAATCGGCATTTTTTATGTTATTCTTGTTTTTTTGGCAATAATAGTTTTCATACCATTATAAAAATTACATTTGACTTTATAAAAAGTATAATATCATTTATATTTTATAAAAATATTTAATAATAATATTTGATTTAAATATTATTTATTTAAAAAATACATGAATTAAAAAACCAATTCTTTAATTGAATTTCACTCTTAAAAAAATACAATTTTTGTTTTTTTTGAATCAAAATATAAATCATTTATATACTAATAATAATAAGATGAAAAGATATTCATTATTATATACCAAATAATGTGCATACTCATTTTTTCAGGGACTTGATACATATGCTTCTAATATACCCACCAATTATCTAAGAGTAAGGTTTGTGATGGTCATACATTTATTGGGTGGTTTGACATACATGGTTTGACTCGTGAACTTGATGAGCATAAAATTTATTCATAAATGGTTTCTCTCATGCTTAAGTTTTTAGATCTCAACTTTGTATTGGTCATGGGAATATCTAACTAATGTTATCTCCCACATAAGCTTTGATAAATGGGATTCAATGGGTATGATCCTACTATTTAAGGTCATCACATAATTTTTCTATTTCAATTGGATTTGTTAAATCCCTAAATCTATTATAATCATGTTATCATTGTTCCACAACTATATTATCAAATGTAATGATAAGTTAATGTTCTTTTTCAAAAAAAACAGATTTTCTTAATAAATTTCAATTTTATTGTAAATGTATTTATCAAATTATTTAGATAAAATGAAAATTAATTATGGAATTAGAACATCAAAATTATCCACTGGTGAATTTTTGATAATTTTCTGAGAGAGTCGAATTTTTAAGTAAAAATTTAAATACTATATAGATATACATTGTGTATTAGGACATTATAATTACCTAAAAGTGATGCAGTAAATATGATAAAATGTACCCAAAACCAAATATATGTTTTACATTTAAAATTATTTCATTTTAGGTTTTTTTGATTAATTTTATAAAGACTTTATGAATCCTCCAAACCCATTATTATATTTTAAGGTTTTAAAATCATTTCAGTGAGTGTATGAATCAATTAAAAATCATCAAGAGAATTGTTTTATTAATTTTCAACATTTTCTATATAAAATAAATAAATCTAATCTAATTTGGAAGAATCCATGGGAAAAAACAATGGAATGGTTTCTGGTTTTGGTTATTTTATTATATAGAGTCCAAAACATAAGTTTTAGAAATGATAAAAAAAACTATCCACTCATTTCCAATTTAAACCCACACAATCTCCCACTTTTACTCCTAATAATACTTGGATCACGTCCTTACTCTACCCTACCCTCTCTAGAGACCTCCCAAGGTTCTCCAAGCTCTCAATAATCTCCTCATAATCTCCTCCATTCAGTTCAAGAACCCTCTTTGAAATTAGAAATTTTAATTTGAATTGGTTGTATTTTAATTCTTTTAGAATCATTATCTTACTTTTCAATTATTTTTATTTCAATGAGATACCATTTATCCCCTCTCATTTTTACCCTTACCTAAGACATTACTCTATAGGAACTCAGTAAAGGATATCTCTCTTCTCATTTCCATTCAATCCCCTCTTTTATGTTATGCCTCTTCGTTTTTTTCATATTGGGATATGTTATTAAATATCCACATTACTATAAATTTTATTTATAAATTATTAAATACCCATTTCACTCTCATTAATCCCTCCCATTAACCATTATGTACACCAATTACCATGCCCAAATGTAGTAAGGGTTAATCACATTATCTTATTTTTTCAAGTTTCATTATTAACTTTTGAATTCTATTTCTAATTCCTAATGTTGCTATATGTCATTCTGTTTCCATATTACAACCCATTTTATTTCCAAATTAAGAGATATCCATTTTCCCACATTAACCTATTTTTATGAATTTCCAGGTGATGTTGTTATTATGACAATGTTTCACTATGATTTTCTATTCCAAACCAATTATGTACTAAAGACCATTATGATTTCCTATCAAGGGTGTTCACATTAATACATTTATACCTATTTATTTGGGAATTTCAGTTATTTATCACACACTCCTTGATTGTGAAAGAAAATGTTATGATTAATGAATCCATGTTGTATCATATATGTAGAGCACTAAAGCATGAGAATTAAATGAATGTGACAGATGCACGCGAAATTATATAGCACTAAAATTCATTGTGTAATGTTAATTATCATGAGACTTTATTTTGGTACAGGGAGTCAACCGTATCCCATTATGATGCATTTTTTATCTTTACGTCTTAACAGTTATCCTTGACCTATGTTTATGATGTAGTTTTTTAAGTTATTTCCACATTTCTCTTGTTTCATTTATGATTATCATGAAATATCATGCCTCATTAGTCATGTTTATTATTTCCACTACCTTGATATACCAATTTTATAACATGTATTACCTTGTACATGTTATTACATGTTTATTCCCTTACTGGGATTTATAGCACTCTCCTTTCTAATATATTTCACCAGGTTCCAGGTCATGCCATGATGTATAGTGAGACTGAACATTACCTAATGTATTAGAGTGGTACATAATTCAAGGTGCACCTGCCACATTTATTTCATTATCAAGATTAAGTGTGACAAATAGATCATAATACATGTAATCATTTATTCTCACATTTGATTGCATTAAAATGGAGTGTGGAATATATAAATTTAAGTCTTAAGACAAAGAGGTATGTGTGTATATAGTTGACCACCCTCTATAGTAAATGGGTATGGTATTCACTACACAATATTTTTGGCATGAAAAACAATCATGGTAAAATTTAGGCAGCATAACCACATCACCTAAAAAATCATAAAATGTTTTTATAAGAGATAAAGTGGTATATCATACTTTTGAAATCAAATAATAAGTAATAGGGTTATATAATTGAAAATAAAGACCTAAGGAATTTCGAATAGATGGAATAAGATAATAAGGAATCTTGAATAAAGAATAGAAGGTGAGGATCTCTTACTAGAGTGTGTGACTCCAAATGCTTGGGAGGAGATTCTTGAGATCTTGGTGGAAACTAGGGAGGACTCTAGAGAGGGGATGGAAGATTAAAGACGTGATCCAATAAGTTTTAGTGAACATAAATGTGATCTTGGGTGGTGTTATAGATGAAATTAATGGGGATTTCATTATTATTTTTCAAACCCAGGTTTTGGAATTGATATAATAAAGGAACCAAATCCAAAAACCTTACCACAGTTTTTACAATTATTTTTTTTCAAATGGTAGTGGTTTTTATTATTTTATTAAGTCCATATTTTCTTATGTGTAGGTGAGTCATACTCTTATATAAATGATATTAAAACCTTAAAATTTATTAATGGATTTGTAGGATTCATAATGGATTTATTAAATTTATAAAATAATGTTAAAATACCATTCTCTAAAAAATATATATTATGTAATCAATTTGTTTATGTTATTTATTACATTACTTTTGGGTTATTATGATTTTATAATACACAAAATATATTTATACATTTTTTAATTTGTACACAAAAATTCAATTACCTCAAAAAATAGTGAAAAATTCACCATTGGATAATTTTGACTTTCTTATTCCAAAAATTATATTTATTTTATCTAAATAATTCTGTAAATATGTGAATTTTCTCATTAAAATAAAATTGATATATATTAAGAAATAATTTCTTTTTGGACAATAACAGTTTTTGAAACCTTATATTACATTTGACATCATAAAAAAATATGATCATTTATATTTAGTAAATATTATTTAATAATAATATTTTACAAAAATATTATTTATTTATAAAATCCATTAATTTAGAAAAATATTTTCTTTATTAAATATGCATATTACAAAAAAGTACAATTTGTGTTTTGTTGTATCAAAATAAAAGTCATTTATAAAATGAAAATAATAGGCTGAAAATATATCCATTATTCTATAAAAAATAATTTATACACTCTTATCACTATGGTCATGATACAAATCCATTTAATACTCTAGAAAATACTTAAATATTAACAAGTGCGATGGTGAGACATTCATGGGTTGGTTCATCGATACATGCTTTGGGTCGTGATCGTGATGTGCTTTAAATTCTCCCATAAATGGTTTCATTGGTTCCTACGTTTTTGGATATTAGCTTAGTCTTAGTCAATGGATGTTCCCAGTGAAACTATCTCCCTCATAATCCTTGAAAAATGGTAATGGTAATTTAATTTTCTATTTAAATCTGATAGAATATATTAAGACCAAAATAAGTGATTGTTTTTTCTATAACCATATTACATAATAAGACATTTAATTATACATTCATCCTATTAGGGGATTAATATCCATGGTTGAGATGTTGGATATAAATAAGATTCTTCATCCTCCTTTCACCTGTAAAAAATTTGGAGTCAATTCATAATTCAGAGATTTATTTCCTTTTCACATTAATTAATTTTTTCTCTATATAGGTAAATCTAATACATAGCCAAAATTTCATCAAATACCACCAATGGGAATATGCAAAAGTTTTCTAGGATGTTCATCCCTGAAAGTTTGAAAGTGGAGGAGTTAAATACTTGGGATTAAATATTTTTTCAATTTATGTGTTCGTCGACGTATCAACTTCCATGCATTGTGATTGTGTTTAAATATTTCTACTAAACATTCATGATATAAACGAATGTTTAGAACCAGTATCAAAAAGTACAGTCGATATTCTTGAATGAATAGTCATTGTACCTATCACCACTTCATTGTTGGGAGCCACCTCAACTATTGTGATGAAAAAATTACACCCCTTCTTCCTTCGAGGATGGTGTTTGTCTCTGAAAACCCTAAGCTTAGTGCATTGATTTTGAATGTTCCATGGTTCCTTGTAGTTAAAGCAATGAACAATGTGATTAGGGTTGATTGTAGCATTCCTTCCTTCCACCACATTTGGGGATTTCACATATTGGAAATTGCTAGTTAGGTTCCCTTACTTCTCACACCTAAATAATTTCCTCACCCCATTAGGTGATATTTGGGTTCTTCATTCCACACCTTTGATAAGTGGGGCCTGGAAATATTTTGGAACCACTAGATTTCTCCATCGAACTGCCAGAATTAAACTCCACTTTTTGCATATTATCCCTATGATACCACGGATATTTTCTTATTTCAATTTCAAAATTTAGAGAACATCAAAAAACATCCTTATATATACCAAATTCATATATATATTGGTTTTTTTATAATAGGATAATCCCACCAAATAAGAATTCAACCTTGTATTCGAGGGTAACGAAAAATTTGGAGGTGCATCATGCAAGTCTTGTAAGGTTTTTCTCATACACCCTGATAGATTCATTGTCTTTATGATTAAGGGATTTTAAATAACTTTTCATTTATAAAATTAGAGTGTGAGGAAAAATATTTATCAAATAACATTTTCAGGAATGCCCCCCCCCCATAAATTCTATCTCTTCCGCATGCTTCGTATTTTTGATCAATGCCAACCAATGATAAGATTCTCTATCCATATGATAAAAAACCAGAAGTGTATTATCTTTCTCATAACATTGAAGTATAGATAATATCTTCCCAATGGATTTTATCCATTTTTTCCTGATTAAGGGATCAGATAATACATTTTCATTCGGTGGCCCTTTTCACATAATGGTCTCAATTACAACATGTTCTCTCTTAGGGGGATTAAGGTGGTCCTCCTGATCTAGGTTTCTATTTAGAACCTAAGTCACCTAATATAGATAAGAAAATTTTCTTTTGTAATTAGGTACATAACATAAAAACTTAAAACAACAACTACATTAACTTTATTTAAAACTTCCTTAACATTATCATAATATTCCATGGATTTTAAAATTGCACAGGATTACTTGGGGAAATACATAAGAAATTTGGCATCTATAAATCCCTATAAGATAATAATAAATGAATAAGGTAAAAAACTATAAAATTGTCATATAAATGTGGAATAAAAGTAACATGAACAATAAGGCATGATATTTCATGATAATCATAACATGGGAAATGTGAAAAAACTTAAAACATTACAGCATAAACATAGGTCTAGGATAACCTTCAAGACATAATGATAGAAAAGTCCCATAATGTAATTTGGTTCACTAATTATACAAATATTATGTCTCATGAGACTAAAAATTTTCCAATGCAATGGAGTGGAATATAATTTCGGGCACACATGTCACTTTAATTTTATTCTCATTCTAAAGTGTACCTCATAGATCATACAACATGGATTCACTCTTCATCGTATTTTATTCCATAATTAATGAGTGTGGAATTTATACATGTAAGTCCAATTTAAGATAATTATTAGTGTATAAATTTTAACACCCTTGATACAAAATGGCTATGGTATTTACTACACAATTGTTTTGGCATGGAAAATTGAGGTGAAATTTCGGCAGCATAAAGACATCACTTAGAAATTCATAAAATTGGTTGACGAGAGGTAAAGGGGTGTATAATAATTTTTAACTAAAATCGGACGTAATATGGATATTTATATACATGTACCAACATTATGAATAGTTAATAGAAAGCATAAGATAATAATTAATCTTTAATAAAGAAGTGAAGGTGAGGATCCCTTACTAAATTTTGAAATGGTAGCAAGCGTACATAAAGATTCATGGGAGGTACTGATGATTCTGAAAGGTTTATCTCATAATTTTTATATAAAATATAAGTAAATGGGGTTATATTAAAATATACCCAAACAACCACAAATTGAAAATAATAATCATAACATAAAAGATGTGCTTGGAGGGAAAAGAAATGAGAGAAATCACTTACATGAGTGTGTGACTCCAAATGATTGGGAGGAGAATCTTGATATCTTGGGTGCACCTTGTGAGGACTATAGATATGGGATGGTAGAGTTATTATATGATCCAAGGAGTTTGAGTGAATATAAATGGGATATTAGGTGGGTTTATATAGGAAATGAGTGCGGATTTATTTATTATTTCCCAGATTTTTCTTTCAGAGTCCATATAATAAAATAGCCACCACAAAACATCCCATGGTTATTTCAATGATTTATTTAAAATTTGAGTGGTTTCCATTATTTTATAAGGTAAAGGGATGAACATGAATAAATAATATATTTTCTTATGTTTAATTGATTCATACTCTTAAATAAATTCTTTTAAAACCTTAAAATATATTAATGTTTTTGGAGGATTAAAAAAGGATTTTCTAAAATTGGTGAAATAAATATAAAAAATCATTTTAAATAAAAAAAATAGTTTTTTAGTGTATCCACTTCATAGTTTTTTTACATCAATTTTAGTTCATTGTGATGTAAAAATACACAAGGTAAGTTTATACTATATTTAAATTTTTACTATAAAACTCGACAATCTCAAAAAATTATGAAAAATACCCCCTTGGATAATTTCTAAATTATAATTAAAAAATAACATATATTTTATCAAAATAACTTTATAAATATTTTTAGTTTATATTTTGAAACAAAAATTTACATCTATTGATAAATGTTGGGTTTCTTGGAAATAACAATTTTAGAACCCTATAAAAATTACATTTGACTTAATAAATATTATATAAACAATATGAGTTCATAGTAATGCATTTAAGATACACTAATACTCCAAAAATATTTATATACTTGATGAATAAAGTCTTTTGATATTACCTATAAAAAATAATAGTATTCATTGTAGATGATATTCTAATATTCTCCAAAACCAAGAAGAAGCATGAAAATTATCTGAGTACTATGCTAAAGACCATGATAAAGGAGAAGATTTATGAAATTTACAGAAAATGTGAGTCCATGTTGAAGTAAGTCTCATTATTGAGGAATATCATAATATGAAATGAGATATCTATAGACCTTTTAAATATAGAAGCAATTTAATGGTGGGTGAGGCCAAGATTTGTGATAAATATCTAAAGTTTCCTTGGATTAGCTGGGAACTATGATCCATATGTGAGACATTTATTTGGATTTCCAAACCCTCTAACCAAACAAACTCTTAAGATATTAATGTATTCTTGTAATGATTAATGTGAAATGAGATTCAAGGAGTTGAGAAGAAGGATTATCACTGAACCTTTTCTCACACTACACACAAGTGGACAACTTTTCATATTATTCAATGATGCATCAAATAAGGGATTGGGTTGTGTTTTAATAAAGAATGAAAAGTTCATGACCTATGATTTCAGGAAGTTGAGAGTTCATGAATAGAACTACATAACACATTATTAGGAGTTGGATGTAGTGATCTTCACTTTGAAAATATGTTGACATTATCAATTTGGAGATGATTGTGATATATATACAAATCACAAAAGTCTCAAATATATATTCACAAAAAAAGAGATGAATATGCACCAATAAAGATGGTTACAGTAGTTCAAGGTCTATCAAGACTCAATCCAAAACCATCATAGTAAATTAAATAATGTGGGATATGTTCTAAGTATAAAGGATCTTGTAATTATATCATTGATGAGAATTAAGAGGGATCTGATCTTCCTAGATTGGAAAGGATGGATATGTGAATCATAAAGGAAAATCATCGATCCTTTTAATAATTATTTCTCAACCATCCCTTATGGAGAGGTTAAATGATGCTCAGATAGAGAATAAAATAATTTTTAAGAAAGTCTAAACAATAAATAAGGGGAAATACTTAGAGTGTAATGTTAAGGAATAAAGAGTTGTGAGATTTAGGTCATGACTATATTTACTATAAAATCCTGAATTAATTAAGGAATTGTTGGATGATGTACATAGTTCAACTTTATCCATTCACCCAGAAAGTACAAAGACATATCAAAATATATGAGATAACTATTGGTAGGAAAATATGAAGAAGGAGATCATTGAATACACATCAAAGTGCCTAGTATGTCAGTATGTAAAGGCTAAAAGGAAGAATTATTAGGGGATGATGAATCTCATACTCGTACCAACATGTTAATGGGAAAACATCACCATGGACTGTGTCACAATACATTCAACGAAATCCTGGGGAAACAATGTTATATGGGTTGTAGTGGATTATATTACACATAAAACTCACTATATCACAATTCAAGAGGACTTATCAATGGATCAACTAGCACAGATATACATCATAGAAGTGGTGAGACTACATGGATTACCACTATCAAATGTGTCTGATAGAGATCCTATATTCACCATCATTTTCTAGAAAAGTTTCCAACACGCTCTAAATACAGATACGATGTTTTGAATGGTTTATTATCTCAAACTTATGGCCAGTCTTAGTAGACAATTCAAACACATGAATACATGTTGAGAGCATATTCTATGGACTTCAATGGAGTATGGGACCAACATATACCTCTGGTTGAGTTTTCTTACAACAATAGTCTTCACTCGAGAATCTGAATGTCTCTGTATTAAGACCTTTATGGGAATATGTGTAGAACACCTATATGCTAGGATGAACTTAGGGAATGAAAAATACTAGGTTTTGAAATGGTGGGAGAAGTGGTGGAAAAGTTTAAGACCATTCAATAGCACATCAAGATTGTTCAGAGTTCACAGAACAGTTATGATGAAAATATTCGATGAGACCTAGAGTTTGATGATGGAGATAATGTATTCCCCCCCATATCTCCATAGAATAAAGAGATGTGATTTAGGAATAAGGGAAAGATTACTCCAAGATACATCATCCAATTTGAGATCATTGATCGCATCAGAGTAGTGTCTTATCGACTATCACTCCCACCCAACTTATCTCAAGTACATGATGAATTACATGTATCCATATTGAGAAAGTACATACTATAACCCTCACATATACTAAATATAGAGGTGGAATCATTGGATAATGATCTTTCCTATGAAGATAATCCAGTGAAAATCATGGATCGTAGAGACAAAGTTCTATTAAATAAGATAACCCACCTTCTTAATGTGTTGTGGAGAAACCACAAGTTTGAATAATAAAATTAGGAACAATATGAAGTGATGAAATAGAGTTACCATCATCTATTTTAATTTGGGAAAATAACGTTTTGAGTGTTAAATTTCTTAATGGGTGAATATTGTAACAATACAAACTATTATAAATAAAATTCTAGTCTTGATTTAATTTAATAATGTATTATGTAGTATGTTTTTATAAAATACATAATATTATTTTGTTTTATACTATAAAATTTAAAATACCATATATCATTCACACTATTGATAATATACCCATTGAACAGTGATCCTTTTATTATTAAGAATATATAATTTTAACAAATCTAATAGACATATAAAAAAACATTGATGGACTCAAAGAGTAATATCATACATATGCATCCCATTTATATGAGATTACAAGGGAGATATAATCACTGGTATAATCACTTGACCAAGCCCAAGATGAGATCCAATAACTTTGGGATGAGATAAACTATTTATGGCAAAAGTTGATGCTCATTGAGATCACAACTGAAACCATCTACGCTGAACCACCCCATGAAAGTCTCACCATCACACACAATACTCCTATGGAATTTTAGAGTGTATTAAATATATATGTATAATAATCCTAGATACATGATTATGTAAAATATTTTTTATAGAATAATTGATATATTTTCATCCTATTATTTTCACTTTATAAATGGTTTTTATTTTAACACAATAAAACACAAATAGTGTATTTGGGTAATATCTAAATTAAATTAGGGAAATTATTTTTTATAATTAATTTATTTTTTAAACAAAAATATTTTAATTAAATATTATTATAAAATAATGTTTATTAACGATAAATGATCATATAATTTTTATGAAGACAAATGTATTTTTTGTGAGGGTACGAAAACTATTATTATCAAAAAACCGAGAATTTCTTAATAAATGTAAATTTTGTTTTAAAATAAAAATTCACATATATAAAAATTTATTTTCATAAAATTAATATTATTTCATGACTTACAATGTCGAAATTATCCAATGGTTAATCTTTTAAAAAAATTTGAGCCAGTCGAATTTTCGACTAAAAATTAAATACCATATAAATATACTTTGAGTATTATGACATCATAATGACCAAAAAGTGATGTAATAAATACTATAAAATGTAATAATGACCAAATATATGTTTTATATTTAAAATAATGAGATTTTATGCTTAATTTATTATTTTTTAAATCCATTATGAATCCTCCAAAACCATTAATATATTTTAGAGTTTTAAAATAATTTATTAGGAGTACGACTCACCTCCACATAATCAAGAGTAGTATTTTATTAAATTCAGTCCATGGAATTATAATATAGTAAAAACTACTACTGTTTTATAGAAATCATGGGAATTAAGTCATGTGAATTTTTCCGGGTTTTTATTAATTTATTATATAGAGTTCAAAACCTATGTTTGAAAATTAATAAATAAATCCCCAATAATTTAATATATAAACAAACAAATATCTCATTTACCTTCACTAAATTTTATAATTACTCTTTCATAACCACAGTAGAGTCCTATAAATGTTCTCTCAAGCTCCCAATAATCACCACACAACCATTTGGAGTCACACACTTAGGTAATGGATCATCAAATTATCTTCTTTATTCAAGTTTTCTTATTGTCTTATTTCCTATATTTAAAATTACCTATATTGGGATATGTATTTAAATTTACCTGTTACCTTATATTTGATGTAACAATTATTATATACCCATTTATCTCTCAATAACCAATTTTATTATTTTTAAGTGATGCTTTATGCTTTCAAAATTTCACCATGATTTTCCATGTCAAAATAATTGTGTAGTGAACGCCTCACCCATTTACTGTCAAGGGAACATTTATACACTTATAATTATTTGACACGGGATTTACATGTATTTATTACACACTCCATGATTTAAAATTAAAATATTATGATGAATGAGTCCATATTTTATAATCTACATAACACACTTAAGTATGGGAATGAAATGAATTTGACGAGTCTGTCCGAAATTATATAGGGCTCTAATGAATTGGGTAAATTTTAGTCTCATGAGACTTCATGATGGAATATGGAGTGAACCTGATTCCTGTATAGGAATTGTTCCATCATGATGTATTCATTTTTATCTTAGACTTATGTTTTTGATTCAGTGTTTTGCATTGTTTCCACATTTCCCATTTAATGATTATCTGGCTATATCATGCCTTATTATCATGTTCCTTTTATTACAAATTGATATTATTATTATCTAAAAAGTTTTACCTTATTACATTATTATTCCCTTACTGGGATTCATATCTCACCATTTTCTTATGTATTTCCCCAGGTTATCTTGTTCTATTTTAAAATCCATGGAATATTATAATCATGTTTTAGAAGTTTTCAATAAAGATGATGTATTTACAATTTTATGTTTTTTTAATGTACCCAATTACCAAAGACACTATACATATCAATATATAGGGTTGTACATAGTGTATTATAATTTAATAAATAATGTATTAATGTGAAATAAAGAGTAGGGTTGTTAGAGTTGGTATTGGAGGAAATTCTTAGTTATTTTTGCGATTAGGATTATAAAATTCGAGAAAAGGGCTTGTGGATAATACTAAGTATATGGAAAAATCCATATATTTGAGTAAGTATATAGAATGTGGTTTATCAAGAAAATACATCCCTATCTGGATACTATATGTGGACATGGTTGTATCATAGATGTACTAATGGGTAATAACTCTAACAAGGTGTGCCCATCCTGACTTGGTGTAAGAATGTATACCAAAATGGGCCTTACTACACACCTAATTTGACACTCATGATGGATATGATTTGGTAAATTCATAAGATAATTATGAAGCATTATTAAGTGAACAAAAATTACTTTAAGAGTATATGTTAGGAAACAAATCATGGAAAATAGAGACTAAATCATAAAAATTCATAAGTTATGAAATAAAAGTAATTTATAAGTTATCCTTTTAACAAAATTGAATTCCCATTATGTTATTAATAGTATAAAAATAATAATCCATAATTTTCCTTTTATCGAAGTCCATGGGAGAAAAAGAGTAATCGAGTAAACAATAATTGCAATAGGCAATTTAATGACTTCCCCAATGAGACGTACAACCTAATGGATGTAAGAATTCTGAAATTAAAAATGATATGCTCTCAAATAACTCAGGTTTTGAATAGAAACAAGGATCAGAAGGGGCATCAAAATCACCTTAAGAGAGGACAAGATGTGATTTATTCTTTTATGCAATAAAGGCCTCTGACTCTCAATGGGTTATCTAATCCCTTAATCATGAAATAAGGTATCACTCCATTGATAAGATCTTCTCTATCCATAAATATTAAGAATAAGATAATTTTATATTATATGATTATAATATGGAGGGAGAAGCTGATTAGTGATGGACATTGATCAAGAATATGAAGCCCGATTAAGAGATCGAAGTGATGGATTGGAAGTATATCTAGAAAATTATTTTCGATAAATATTCACACTATCTGAATTAAAAGGGAAACGTACTTCTTTTCCCTCAATAAAAAATATGATGAATCTATCGGGGTGTATGAGGCAGGCTTCACAAAAATTTCACATTATGCCTTTGCAGTTGTCGTTACCCATGAATGGAAGGTTGAATGATTCTTTTGTGGGGGGCAAAACCTAGTCTACAAAAATCCTTGGATATATGTGAATTTTATTGTTATGAGAAACATTTTTGACGTGCCCTCAAAGTAAAATTGGAGATCAATGCATCTCAAGTGTATCATAGGGATATGAATCAGAATATGGTGTTTAATTCTTCAATTCCAATGAAAAAATATAACAGTGTCAAGAAATTTCAACATCATACTAGTCAAATGTGCAGAAATAGGCACCAAAAATATTTTCTAAGGGTAACGAGGAAATGATTTAGGTGAAGGAAGGAATGGAAGCTAGATATGGTTTTAAATATAAAAAACCCACTAATGTGATGGAGGAAAAAAAAGCTCCATTCAACCCTCCAATCATTGTTCATTTCTTCAACTAAAAGGAACAAGGGAACTTTCAAATCCAATTCCCTAATCCAAGGGTTTTCGAAGACAACCAACAACCTCAATGGAAACAATTTTGACCTTTTTCCATCACAACGACTGAGGTGGATCCCATCAATGAAGTTGTCATAGGTATGATATTTTTTCATTATATAATAGGGAACTTAATCTTTTTATTATAGCTATATGCATTCCTTCATATCATGAATATTTACTAAAACAATTTAAACAAAACCACAAATTATGGAAGTGTATTTATTAGTGAAATCAAAAAAATTTGGGAAATTATTGAATCCCATGTTTATAACTCCTCCCATGTCAAAATTTTTGGGTTGAACTACCCAAAAAAATTATCATACTCCCTTTGGTGAATTATATATAATTCTGGGCATGTATTGGCTTTCCCAATATAGATATAACACAAATTTCTATGCGATGGAAATCAATATCTATATTTAAAATCGACCCCCAATTCATTGCAACTTTGAGTAGGATGATGAATTTTATTTTGCACCAACATCTCACACATGGATATTATTACCCTATGAGAAATCATATATAGCTCAAATAAATGATCCTATGGAAATAATCATCATTAGAGACATTCCTATAGTGATGGAATATACTGATATGTTTCCAAAGGAATTATTTTTACTTACTCTTAGTAAAGATTTTGACATTTCAGTTGATCTTATAGATAGGGAATTTACATTATCCAATTCTACATATAGAATTTCTATTGTGGAACATGAATATTTTAGGAAATAACCATAGGAGAATCTGGATAAAGGGTTCATACGCCCAAGAGCGTCAACATGGGGTGCACCAGTCCTCTTCATCAAGAAAAATGATGAGTCAATGTGCCATTACATTGATTATCATGATCTGGACAATCTTACAACAAATAAAAAGTATCCAATTCCATATATTGATGACTTGTTCAATCACTTACAAGGTGAACAACAATTCTTGAAGGTGGATCTTCCATCGGTATATTACAAATATAGGTTAAAGAAGGAGGATATCCCCAAGACTAATTTTCATACAGCCCGCGGGCACTATGAGTACATAGTAATGCTATTCAGACTCACTAATTCTCCAACAATTTTCATGGACCTGATTAATAGATATTTTAGATATTACATTAATAAAAAAATTCAGCCTTTATAGATGATATTATAATATTCTCCAAAACCAAGTAGGATAATATTGAGAATCTGACCAATATTCTATAGACCGTACGAAAGGAAGTTGTGTATGGAAAGTAAAAGAAATCTGATATTTGGTTGAATAAAGTCTAATTCTTGGTGAATATCATCACAATAAATGATATATCTATGGAAAAATTAGAAATAGAAGTAATTGAAGGATATTTTAGGCTAAAATTTGTGAAATATATCCATATTTGTCTTGGATAAACTAGGCAGTATCGTCAATTTGTGAGAAATTTATCATGATTATAAGACAATATAACCAAGATAACTTGGAAGGGGATAAAGTTTTATTGGAATGGTTAATGTGAAGATAGATTCAAAGAGCTGAAAAGGAGGCTTACCATTGCACCTGTTCTTGTACTTCCTGTAAGTGTAGTTCTTGTTGCGGTGTTCAGTAATGAATAAAAGAAGGTTTTTGGTTCTGTATTAATGCAGAATGACAATTTCATAGACTATTATTCAAGGTAGATGAAATATATTGAATATAACTACCCAATGCCTGATCTGAAATTTGTTGAATTGATATTAACTTTTAAAATATGGAAAAATTATATATTTGGGGAGAAGTGGGAGATATATATGTATCACAAAATCCTCAAGTATATATTTATATAGAAAGATTTGAATATGTTCAAATGAATATGGTTAGAGGAGATCAGGGACTATGACTACTGAATTCACTACCCTACTAGGAAATAAAATAAAGATAAAAATTATCTATGTAGAAAGGATCCAATTAATCTACCATTGATGAGAATTGATAAGGATACAATCTTCATATATTTGAAATAATGGATATGGGAATCATAAAGGAAGGAACACAATCAATCCTTTTACAAATGATTGCTCAACCATCTCTTCAAGAGAGGTTATAATATTCTCATTGAGATGATTTAAGAATTTAGAAGAAATTAGAAGCTATTAGTAAAAGTAAATCCTCTATGTTCAATGTTAATAAACGAGTTGTGAAATTTGGGTCAAGACTATGTATACCATTGAATCCCGAGTTAAAGATGGAGTTTTTGGATGATCCACATAGCTCAACCTTCTTCATCCACCTTAGAAGCATAAATATTTATCGATATCCCTAAGGGAACTATTTGTGGGACAATATGAATAATTATATAACTGAATATACATCAATGTTCTCGGTATCTCTGTAATAAAGGCTGAAAGATAAAAGTCTATGGGGATGATCCAACCACTACCCATACCGACATTGAGACATAAAAACATAATTGTGGACTATTATTGTGGAATTATAAAGATATATAGAATAAATAATGTTATATGGGTTTTTATAGATCATCTTACAAAGACATATCACTTTATCACAATTTGAGAGGTCTTTTCACTTCACCAAATTGAAATGATATACATTAAAGAAGTGGTGAGGGTTCATGGAGTACCCCTATCGATTGTATCTTATCAATATCTAATATTTACCTACATTTTCTGAAAAAGTATCTAATATTCACTAAACACTAGGCTAAACTTTAGTACGAACTACCATTCTCAAAAAGATGGCTAGTCTGAGAATACTATTCAGACACTAGATGCCATGTTGAGAGCATGTTCTATGGATTTCAAAGGAAGATGTGACCAACATATCCCATTGTTTGAGTTAACCTAATATAATCATTTCCACTCAAGAATCCAAATGCCCCCCTATGAAGCCCTTTATGTGATGAGGTGCAGAACACCTGCATTCTGGAATGAAGTTGGGGAACAGAAACTGTTAGGTCCTGAAATGGCTGAGGAAATTGTGGAAAAGGTTAAGACCATTCGGCATCACATCTAGGATTCTCATAATCAAAAAGGGTTATCCTGATAATCATCTACAAGACTTTGAGTTTAATGTTAGATACATGGTATTTCTCCACATGTCCCCACATAATAAATTGATGAGGTTTGGGAAGAAGTTAAATTATAGTCCAAGATACATCAGCCCCTTTGATATCCATAGTCACATTGATGTATCTTCCTATTGACTAGCACTCCCACCAAACATATCTCATGTAAATGATATATTCAATGAATCCCTACTGAGAAAGAACATACCAAAACCCTTTCATATAATCAATCCAGATGTAGTACCATTGGAGAATGACCATTACGAGGAGGAATAGTTTGTGATGATATTAGATTATGGGGATAAAGTTCAATGAAATAATACACTGCACCTGGTCAAAGTGTTGTAGAGGAACCACATGTTTTAATAAGAAACATGAAAACCAGAGGAAGTGATAAAAGAAGAGTTACCCACATCTATTTTAAAGTGGGAAAATAAAATTCTGAGGGTGAAATTTCTTAAGGGGGAGATTGTGATGACCAGAACTATTACAAATATACTTCCATTTTTTGTTTTATTTAAATGTATTATTATGTAATGTGGTTATATAGAAAACATTAAATTAATTGGTTTTATTGCATCATATAATATTTAAATGACAATTAATCATCTTTACCATTGATAAAATATCGATTAACATTGATCATATGGTTAGTATAAATATAGAGTTTTTAAAAATCTAATTGACACAAACAAGGTATGTGATAGCCTCAATAAGTAGAATCATACCCTATGAATCCCATTTATCAGAGCTTCTGTGGGAGATAGAATCATTGGGTGTTTTCCTAGAGTAATACCAATCTTAGATCCAACAACTCAATCATGAGTGAAACCTTTTACGAGAGAATTTATAGCTCATCAAGATCATGACCCAAACCATGTACGATGAACCACCCCATAGAAGTCTAACCACCACACACCTTACTCTTAAGGATTTTTATAGTGTATTAAATGGATATGTATCAAGACCCTAGAAATATGAGTATATATATTATTTTTTAGATAATAATGAATAAATATTCATTCAATTATTATTACATTATAAATTATTTTTATCATGATACAAACACTATTTCGGGTAACATTCAAATTCAATTAAGGAATTTATTTTGATTAATTAATGTAATTTTAGAAATAAATAAAATTTTAATAAAAAATTATTATTAAATAACTTTTATTAAATATAATTGGTCATATAATTTTGATGAATTCAAAATAAATTTTTATAAGGGTTTGAAAACTATTATTATCAAAATACCCTACATTTTTTAATAAATGTAAAAATTTTTAAATGTCAACATTCACATATTTTTAAAATTATTTAGATAAAATGAATATTATTTTTGGAATCATAATTTTTAAATTATACAATGGTTAATTTTTCATAATTTTCTAAGACTGCGTAATTTTTGTGTCAAAATTACATAATGTGTAAATATAATTTGTGTATTATGACATAATAATGACCCCGATGTGATGTAATAAATAATATAAAAGGTATCCACAACCAAATATATGTTATATCCTTAAAAATATTATATTTTATATTTATTGGATTTATTTTAGAAATATATTATGAATCCTCCCAATCCATTAAAATATTTTATGGTTTTAAAATTATTTCTTTAAGAGTATAACTCACCTCTGTATAAGTATGATCATGTTATAGAATATTTCAATAAATTTGATGTATATTATGTGTTAAGTTTCTATGTAATGTACCTAATTCCCAAAAAAACTATACTTATCAATCATATTGGTTGTATTAAGTGTAATATTATGTAATAAATCATGTATTAATGTGAAATAAATAGTAGGGTTGTTATATTTGGTATGAGAGGGAGGATTAAATATTTTTAGGATTATGATTATAAATCTATGGAAAAATCATAGAGATAAGACTAATTGTTAGAAAACATACCTAAATTTTTGGTAATTATAGAGTAAGTTGTTTATCAAGAAAATGGAACTATGTCTTGATACGACAAATGGACCTGGATATGGAATAGATGTACCTAGTGGTAACAACTCTTACATAGTGTGTCGAGCCTAACTTGGTGTAACCTAGTACACAACAACGAGACTTAATTAACACCTAGTGTGATGAACTTGGGTTATATTAGTTGGTAAAATCACTAGATCATTATTAATCATTATTTTGGTAACAAAAATATTCATAGAAGAGTATATGTTAGGAAATAGATCATGGATAATACATATTGAAGCCTAGAAATTCATAAGTTAAGGAAATAAATGTAATTTATATTTTAACCCTTTAATGTCATTTAATAACTATTTATGTCTTTAATAGTGTAAAAATACTCATCCCTAATTTTCTGTTTATTCTCACCAATGTTTGGAAATAGGATCAATCAGGTATACAATAAATGTGACAAGATATGTGATGACTACCACAATTATATGCCCAATGTTGAGTTAATAAGATTTTACTTATGATTTTTAAATTCCTTCATGATTTGGGAGATTGTTGATTCAATAAGGTTACCTTATCACTATATCAATTTTTATATTTTGAAGATCAAAAATAACTTATCTCAAGGAAAATTGAATTTCACACTGTGATTTACTCTCATAAGGAAAATTTTCCTTCACCAAGGAAATTCATCCTTAATATGTTTTTCATTGTTTATTATCTTGTATAATTGTAATATTCAGTTCCATATCTAAAACCTTGGAATCATATAATACTTAGATAAAGAGCATTCTGTTTTCAGGATCCAAATTCAGACTCTGAGTTCTCTGAATTCAGACTCCAAACTCTTATGAGTTCTAAGTCCAAATTTTAATGAATTATGACTCCGAACATTTTAATTTATGGCTTCGAATTCTCATGAACTCTGACTCCAAACTTTGTAAGTTCTGACTCCGAATTGTCATGAACTATGACTCTGAACATTGAATGTTCTGGTTCATAATTCTTGTAAATCCAGATTCCAAATTTCATTGAAATTCAGACTCCAGAATTATATAGAGTTAAGGTTCTGAATTCTTTAGAAAACATAATATGAATATCCTTGTATTATAGACACCGATTGTGCTTTTGGTTACACTCTGAACTTTTATTTTCTTACATTATGAATATTTTATTTTGGTAATGTAACCATATTTTTTCTTACACTGGTTTTTATTTTAAAGCGATGTCATGCATTCAGTATATAACTAACCATTTTCAGAGTGACACGTGTACAGGTCCCTAAGAAATTTAGGGAAAAGTATTATCATTGTAGGAGGGATCCAACCATTGGTTTTGTGCTTATAAATAAGAGTTCATTTGAAAGATCTCAAAGATTTGATGAATAGTTCCATGACTCTAGAGATTACATGTTGTTGAAGTGATTTCTAGAGAAAGACTCTCATTCTTAGTGTGTACTAAACTTCTTGTTCAGTTTTTCTATTTGTGACTCTGAATGTTTCTGATTACATTAGAGGGATTCTGGGGATAGGAAGACAGAGGTGTTTAATACCTTGAAGTTCGAGGACTTCCTTGCTGGGGAAGATATAGGTGATAACTACCATGAAGTTGAGGGCTTGTGGGGATAGAAAGACAGATTCTGATCTTCGTGTCGAGCACTTACCCTGGTGTGGGTAAGACGAACTTTCTTTAAAGTATAAATCAAGGGACATTTATCCAGGGTTGTTGGATATCCTTCTCTTTGGGTTAAAATACTACTTTTTACCTATTTTGTTACAAGTTTTCCGCTGAATTTTTGTTTGTTATGGAAATCATAACTATCTTATACTTCCTTATAATTGTACTCTGATTTAGTAAGATTCTATATGATTTAAGGTAGAATCTTCGCCTTTGTAAAAATTCATTATGTTTTATTTTTCAGAACCCTATTTTTGGAATCACGTTCTCAGAATCATATTTCTGGAATCTTGCAAATGTGTAAAACAAGAGGTTTTGTGAATTACCTTGTTTAACCTTGTTAAACATAATCATCTTTAAAAGTTCTAAATAAAATTTTAATGTATACAATCCCCCCCCCCTCTTGTATATTGAAAATCTACATCATTATTTCGATCCTACAATTGGTATTAGAGCAGGTCTCTAAAATACTTATATTCACATATAAGTTTTCTTGCTCAAGTTTTCTTTGTTCTAAATTTTCCTTGAATAGGAATATTTTCCTTGCTCTTATTTTTCATGTTTACGAAATTTTATTATTAACAAGTTTGTGTGGAAATATTTTTCTTTAATATGGTAGGAATTAATGTTAGTTCATACATAATCTCAGTCCTACAAGACCACCTATTTTTGATGGTAATGACTATAAATATTGGAGAGATCGTATCAAGACTTTTTTCATCAATACTAGAGTTGAGAACATTGTTATACATAATGGATATTATAAAATTATTAATAAGGAAGTCATAACTTTTACAAATCAAGAGAAATCAGAGTATAAACTAAAATATAAAGTATGCAATACTTTGTTATGTTGCATGACTAGGAATATATATAGCCAAATATATTCTTGTGAAGCATCAAATTGCATTTGGAAGAAGCATGATGTTACTCATTTTGGTACATTCAAAGTTATTGAAACAAGAAGAGCTATGCTTAGAGCAGAGTATCATGGTTTTAGCTCTCCTTATGGAGAACCAGTTTGTAAGGTATAACGTAGAATTATTACTATTGAAAATAGTTTACAATCGATGGGATAAAAATGTTTATATGATGAGGCACTTGTGGATAATATTATAGATATCATTCCTAATGAGTGTGAATAAAAAAAGAACAGCTATAGATGGGAATAGAAAAGTCTCACAAATTACACTTGATGAACTTTTTGGAACTCTTCTTCATCATTAGAGTAGAATGAAGAGATATTCACTACTGGAAATAAGATCTATACACATGGTTCAAAACAGTCTGTATTGCCACTAAAACCGTGGGCATAGCCTATATCCATGGTTTTTGGAACCATGGGGACGAGAGGAATCACAATAGGGATCTAAGCCTATACCCATGGTTTGGAAGAACCGTGGGTATAGGGGTGTCACAGTTTGGAAAATTGTTACACAGTGTGGCACATACTGCCCCCATGGTTTTCAAACCATAAGTATTTATATTGAAAAATAGGAGGGGGTGGAATTCGAACTCGTGACGCCCCCAAAATAATGCCACATCTCTGACCAACCAAGCCAAGCACCTGTTTGATATATATATATATATATATATATCCACTTATCTAAAAGTGTGGAAGCATAGAATTTAACACATGACCGGTTGGAGGAGAAGACACTACCAGACTAACTGAGCTGCGGAAATTTTATGAATATATCAATACATCTATTTACTTATATTAATTATAACTCATTTATTAGAAAAAAACATCCCTGAGATTTGAACAAGGGACCACCTTCAACAACACGAACAACCGGACCAATTAAACATCAGATATTATGTGAATATATCGATACATCTATTTACTTATATAAATTAAAACTCATTTATTAAAAAAATCAAAGAGATTCGAATAGGGGACTGCCTTCAACAACAAGGACAACCCGACCTACCAACCTTCGAATAATACTGGTATTTATATGTGTATCTTTGTAATTATATTAATCCAAATCGTGTTCCTGCCAAAAAATTTTGTTGTCCCGTGTAACTTTTTTTCTCGCAGGGAAGCTATTCCCATGGTTTGGCCAAACCGTGGGTATTTGCCTTGAAAATAAAACCCCTAATGCCCATAGTTTTGAAAAACTATGGGTATTGGTCTTCCGAAAAAACCCTATACACACGGTTTGACCAAAACCATTGGTATACGTCTTTTAAAAAACACATATACTTACGGTTTTTCCAAACCGTGGGTATAGGTATTTAAAAAAATATATATACCCACGGTTTTGGAAAAACTGTGGGTATAGATGTCCTACAACCACGATTTTGGAAAAACATGTGTATAGGTCCCCATATAATTCCTATACCCACGGTTTTCTAAAACAGTTGGTATATTGGTACCCTATACCCACGGAATCATGAAAAACCATGGGTATAAGCCCATTTTCCAGTAGTGATGTTGATAATGTTAAAAAGACGAATGGGAATGGATGTTTAGTTTTACAAAAAAATTATAATAATGTTAAATCCAAGAGTCCTGAGAGAGCTATAGGATCTAAATATAATAAGGTTATTGTCTTATCTGAATCAAGTGAAAATTAACATTCTGAAAATGAACTAGCTAATCTTGCTCGAATGATGAACAAGATAATTGTCGAGAAATACTTTAAATATAGATACAAAAAAAAGATGGTAAAGATAAGAAATACGGGGAAGTGAGAAGCTATGAATATTGAAGAGCTATTAATATTAGACCTGAGTTTCCTTTGCATAAAATAAGTGACAAGAATGATACAAATTCTAAGAGAAACAAGAAGAAGTTCTACAGACCAAAGCATAAAAAGGTCTCAAAATACAATAGCACTTGGAGTGTAAGTGGTAGAGATTATTCTGATGAATCTTTAGAATATGAATCTTCTGAGAAAAAAAAATATTAGTCTTATAGCTAGAGTAAAATTTCAAAATCATTGTCTTTTGGCTATGATACGAACTGCTGAATCTTTAACCAGTGTGTCTTTAAGTAAAAATTTTCCTGATAGATATTTTTCTTCATATGAAGAATATTCATCATCAGATAATGAAAATGGTTTTCCTTCCTATGAGGAGGTTTCCAAATTTTCTAATTTGCTTGAGATAAGAAATTGTACGGTTTTAAAGAAACATGAAAAAGAAAATTCTAGAGAATCTATTTTGATAAAAGAAATATTTGATCTTACTAAAGATCTTGATAATAAAAATGATGCTTTGAAAAACATTTCTAATAAACATGAGGAAGTAAATTCTGAGAAGGGTAAACTTCCCAAGGATCTAAAAAAATTAATAACTAAGAAAAGTGTTTTCATGCCAAAATCTAGTGCTGAGGTTTTTTAGGATAAGAATATAGATATCAAACAAAAATCCGATATTTTTTCATTGAGTAAGTGTTTATCAAAATTTACCTTAGGTAAGGAAAATTTTGATAAGATGTATTCTCAAATATGATCTCAAAAGAATAATTCAGGTTTTGGTTATACTAGTTCCAAACCAATTTTTAGTAACAATTATTTTGTTCCTCAAAGTGCTCTATTATATACTAAGTGTCAGTGTTGTGGGAATTAGGTCAAAAAAATTTCCTTAAACAAAAAACAATCTTTAGGTTTTAATAAAGCCTATTTTTCTATGAAAACGTGGATACCCATGATTTTTATTTCAGAAATTTGGGGAGCCAAGAATGTTTGGATTCCTAACATCTATCTTCTTTATTTTCAGGAAAATAGAGAGATTACCAATAGAAATACATGGTACATGGATAGTGGATGTTCACAGCATATGACTGGTAACATAAACTTCTTTGAAAAGTTTATCGAGACAAAGGGAGGAAAAGTAACTTTTGGAGATTATGCCCAGGGAGAGATTATTGGTATAGGTAACATTGTTCTTCTTCTAAAATCATTGATTTAAAATGTTTTATATGTTAAGGGTCTTAGGCACAACGTCATTATCATAAGTCAATTATGTGATGAATGATACCTCGTGAATTTTAGGAATGAGAAGTGCTTAGTACACAAATACAAGGAAGAGTTTATTCCCTCTGCCCATATGCAATAGAATGTATACACATTGAACTTAGAAGACCTTAGGAGCCAAGACATACCTTTCCTTAGTGCAATGGATGATCATTCTTGGTTATGGCATAAAAGGCTATGACACTGTAACCTTCAGAATTTATGTAAACATTCTAAGAATAGACTAGTTAAGGATATACCGGAGCTTAAACATGATTCTTATAAAATTTGTGACGCTTGTCAATATAGAAATCAACATAAAAAAAGCTTTAAATCAGTCGGTGAACTCTCAACAACTGATTCATTACAGTTAGTGTATGTGGACAGTTTTGGAAGAACAAAAACTAGAAGCATTAGAGGCAAGTATTTTGTGCTTGTCTTAGTTGATGATTACACTAGATTTACGTGGGTTCATTTTCTAGCAATGAAATATGAAGGTTTTTCTTATTTCAAAAGTTTTAGAGCCCATGTTAAAAATGAGAAAACCCTCCCATTTAAAACTATTCAAAGTGGTCATGGTGGAGAATTTCAAAATTCTGATATTTAATATTTTTGTAGTAAAAAGGTAATAATCACAATTTCTCAACACCAAGAACTCCTCAACAAAATGGTGTAGATGAAAGAAGAAATAGAATTCTTCAATATATAACTAGAACCATGTTATGTGAATATTCTATAGCAAGATATTTCTGGGCTGAAGCTGTAAGTACTGCTTGTTATACTATAGATCGTGTTTTGATTAGACCTTTTCGTAATAAAACACTGTATGAGTTATGGAATGGTAAAAAACCTAGACTTTCCTACTTCAAGGTTTTTGGATGAAAAGTGTTCGTTCTGAATACTAAAGATAATTTACATAAATTAGCACCAAATTCTGATGAAAGAATTTTCTTAGGATACTCCACAACTTCTAAGGCTTATAGAGTCTTCAATAAAAACACGTGTACTGTTGAAGAAACAATACCTATTAAATTTGATGAAACTGATCCTTTGGTTATTAAACAACCCCAACCAACATCTCTGGATGTGTTTTCAAAAAAAATTTATCAACCCTCGATAGAATATCCTTCTAATGAGGAAAATGTTCAAGAAAATTTTTCTGATACATTTACACCAAAATATTTTCTACCCTATGTTGATGAACAGGTTTCATAAAACCCAAATCATTTATTCCTAAAGAATCATCCAAGTGATAGTATCATTGGAAATGTAGATCAACCTGTAAGGACTAGAAGTTATTTAGGAAATGAAGTAGAACATATAGCATTTATTTCTAAATTAGAACAAAAAATCACCGATTAAGCTTTAGGTGATAGTGATTGGATAAAATCCCTTCATGATAATATAAATGAATTAGAAAGGAATAAATTCTAGACCATGGTTGAAAGACCTAAGGAAACAACTATTA
This sequence comes from Viscum album, assembly GCA_963277665.1. Classification (NCBI taxonomy): domain Eukaryota; kingdom Viridiplantae; phylum Streptophyta; class Magnoliopsida; order Santalales; family Viscaceae; genus Viscum; species Viscum album. The sequence continues at coordinate 211,980,422 of OY728119.1, read as the reverse complement.
TTGGAGTAAAATGGGTCTTCCAAAGTAAGTGTGATAAAAATGGAGTCATAGTAAGAAATAAATCTATATTAGTTTCTAAAGGATATAGTCAACAAAAAATAATAGACTATGAATAAACCTATGCTCCAGTAGCTAGAATTGAATCTATTCAAATCTTACGTGCCTTTATAGAAATATTCAATTTAAAACTTTTTCAAATTGGCGTGAAATGTACTTTCATTAATGGTTATTCCCAAGAGGAAGTTTTTTATAAATAACCTCCTATTTTTGAAGACAAAAAATATCCTTATCATGTATTTAAACCTACCAAATCTTTATATGGCCTTAGACAAGCACCTAGAGGTTGGTATGATAGACTTACATGATTTTTTCTTCAAAATAATTATTTTAAGAGGAATGCAGATCCAACCAATTTTATAAATAAATAAAAGAAAAATGTTTTTATTGTTAAAATTTATGTTGATGAATTTATATTTGGTTCAACTCATCAATCGTTAACTGATTCTTTTGCAGATCTACGGAAATCTGAGTATGAAATGAGTATGATGGGTGAGTTAACATTTTTCCAGGGTTTTAAAATTTATCAAAGACCAGAAGGTACCTATATATCTCAACCTAAGTATATTAAATATATTCATAAAAAGTATGGATTTGAAAACACTAAGAGTATAAGTACTCCCATTGGTACCTCAAATTCACTTGATCTTGATGATGCTAGGAAACTAGTAGATCAAAAATCTTTTAGAGGTTTGATAAGAATATTAATTTACTTGACAGATAGTCGTCCAAACTTAATGTTTTTAGTATTATTTTGTGCAATATATCAATAAAATCCTAAGGAATCTCATTTTAAGGTAGTGAATAAAATTTTTCGATTCTCAAAGGGAACCATCGATTTAAAACACTTTTATACTTCTGGAAATGATTTTATTTTGGAAATTTGTTCGAATGCTAACTTTGGTGGATGTAGAATGGATAGGAAATGTACAAAGGGAACTTGTGATTTCTTAGGAGATTCATTAGTTTCATGTTCATGAAAAAAACAACACTCAGTAGCACTTTACACTACTGAAGCTGAATATGTAACAGCTGTAAGTTGTTTTTCTCAAGTGTTGTGGGTAAAACATACACTCATATATTATGGTACGAGTTTACCAAAACACAAATTTTGTGAGATAATACTAGTTCCATTTCTTTACGAAAACACCTTGCACATAAATCTCATGAAAAACACATAGATATTAGGAATCACTTTCTTAGGGATCACACAGAAAAAAGAGATATCATTCTTTAATTTATCCGAACACAATATCAACTTACTGATATTTTCACAAAATCATTACCCTCTGATAGATTTGAATACATTAAATAGAAGTTAGAAATGATAACCATAAGGTAATATTCCTTGATTAACATTCTAGTTAAATCAATCTCTTTATAGTAATAAACTCCTTTTCTTTGGGGGGTACATTAGTTTGTTAGTTAGACAAAAAACTTTCGTAATGAAAATTTTCGTAGTCAAATTTTCTAAATTATTTGTAATGAAAAATTTCATAATAAAGTTTTTTAAAATTTTCATGATGAAGATTTTTAAAATTTTTGAAATGAAAATTTTTAAAATATTCATAATGAAGTTTTTTAAAATTTTCATAATGATGATTTTCAAAAAAATTCATAATGGGTTTTTCAGATTCTTTATCCTAATAAATTTTTTCCAGAATCTACAGTTATTCAAGAAGTTTTTTCCTCAATATGAATAATCTTCTTAGCTATCCAAAAGGTATGTTTTATTTTCATATGTGTTTGTAATCATTATTTACTTTCTGGTATTTTCATTCTTTTTCAAAAAAAATTGGATTCTCTTTTTCTTAAATCCAAATGTTTTTCATAAAAACCTCAAAACATCAAATTCTATAAATTTGTCATTGCGGCTGTCATATCATCCGTCAGATCTAATCAGAAGTATTTTCAGCCATTTTATTGAGTTTGGAAGATGAACTGTCGCACCCAATGACTATATAATGGACCCTCGAAGTGTTTTTCCACATTGATCTCAAGCTCTAACTTGCTAAAGTTATGTCCCTTTACTTAAGCATGTTCCGAACTTCTTAGAGTTTTCATAATTCCGAATGTTTGTAGAATAATCCTCTCAAAAATAAATGTCTATTGTTATGCCAATCTCAGAGTGGCAGGTCTATAGAGATAGGTTGGTGCATCCTAATTTCATCAACAATTATGATTCTATAATCTTGAAGAACATCAAATTTAATGGAAGGGAGAGTGTTTTCATATCAAATCCAGGGGATCAAGATTTTTTGTATCTAGATCTGTTGATTGAGTTTTATGAATCTGTTAGTTTTTTTAAGGAAGAAGTCAAAGAGAAGTTTTCCTTTAAAATCTATGTAAAAACCTATTCTCTTTCATACACCAAGCTAGCCAGTCTAGTTGGTATTCTATACAAAGGGGAAGCTGAATTTTGTTCCCACAAGTTGTCAGATGTCAAAAGATGATTTTTAAAGGTGAAATATATGGAGTTCCTCAGTCTTACATATGTAAAGACTTTGAATACTGCTCACATCTATAAAAATTATCATATCCAAGAATTATGGGTTCAAGGATTTGTCATCCTGATAATAGGTGACAAGGACACCGTGAAGAAAAGTGATATGTATATCTTGGACTTCTTGGTGAACCAAATAAAGATCAATCTAGTTAAGAATATTCTCATTACAATTTAGAATATCAATAATGGTAATCTCACGGATCAGATTATCATTTACTCGGCCATTCCTTATAAGTTCATTTTTCGGTGCTTACAATCTTTCAAAATCCCTTGAAGTTCAAAACCTATAAATTACAAATTCATGCTAGTAAGTGATGATACTTTGAAGAGGATGAATATTAGTTTTTCTAAAGACTCAAGATAATTTTATGATCTACCAGAGGATGAAGCTGAAGTTGTTCTGAAAACAAAATTAGTGGGTGAATCATCCAAAAAGGTAGGAAATAAGAGGAAGTTGAAGGAAGTAAGAGAATAATAGAAAACCCCAAAACCTGATGAAGCCCAATCCACACCTCCTAAACCGAAGAAGAAAAAATTCTATCCATATGAGGCTATAGAAAAATGGAGGGAAGATAAAAAAAATTAGAAAGCTGGGGATCCATCTTTTGGTTTGGATCCTACTAAAGCCAAAGCCTTAAAAGAGAATACTGTAGATGATCTTGCAATGAAATATAAAGAAAATAAGCAAAAGAAGAATATATCTGAGATTGAATTTGTTCAATCCCTTCTAAGGGATACTGAGAAAGCATCAAGGAATATATTAGTACCAGAATCTTTAATGGTAGATGCTTTACCTGAGACTCCGGGTAAGAAAAATCCCACATTGTAAAAATTCCAAGAAAATCATGTTGATTAAAAATAAGTATAAAATGTAATGGAAAAAGAAGAAGTTGAAAGTATTATAGGCACCGAAGATCTCATAAAGAATGTTGAAGACTTCCATTAGAAAGAAAGCCCATACAAGAAGTTGTCAATCCAAACCTCTCAAGACAAATCTTCAAAACTTGCTAGTCCTAGATTAGATGATAATATTGAAGACGAAGTTAATAATCTCTCTAAGGAAGAATGTTCTAGTCATGATTTTATTCATCCTGAAGATATTGAGGTAGGATATGAGAAGGAGAAGATAGATGAAGACAGAATTGTTCAGCTGTCTGACAGTGAACATAAATCTCCAGATGAGGAAGCCATTCTGAAAACAGGTAAGGGGAAACAGTTTGTTGTTGATACACATTCTAAATCTATTTTAAAGAATAATAAGGCTTGTAGATATTCAAAAAAGGAATGTTGCTGATCTAGAGAAAGATCCTTCACATAGAAAATTCTCAGATTCAAAATCATCATCTCTAGGAGATTATTTAGTTGTTCAGTCATTAGAGAAGCTGGTTGGAACCATTCTGATTTTCCTAAGCATAGATTCTCAATCCCAAATTCTTCAACACACACTCAATCAGAAATTAGAATCAGTGTCCATGGTTATCGAAAAGTGTGTCAAGATTGTGGCTGATTTCAAGAATTTATTCATTAACTATGATGCCCACAAACGGTCATGTAAGAAAATGGTGGGCTGGTCAAAGAAAATAGTTGAAGATTTGAGAGAACTTGATGAGTTCCAAGATGGTTTAAAGGAGTCTTTTAACATTGAAGATAGTAAGATAAAAGATCTTAAAACCAGTTTTGAGGAAAATTTAACTCTTGAACAGACTTCCCAGAAGCAAGAAGTGAATGATCTGAATGGGAAATTGTATTCTTCTACCCAAAGCAAGAAAAGAGAATGACGTCATTATATTGAGATAGAATAAAATCTTGTCAAGTAGGAAGAGGTTCTGAAGCCTCAGGCAGAGGCTCTTAAGTCTCAAGAAGAAATAATAAAGGCTTCAGAAAATAAATATGAGGATTAGGATCTGCTTCTTAAACGAGTATAGGAAGACTATAAGGAGCTCAAAAAGCTGAAGACTATAGTCAAGAAGTTGATGTAGAAGGAAAAGGATGGATAAATTTATTGAAATCTGATATTTTGTTTTATTTTTATTCCTTTTACATATTATTTCTAATCATAATGTTTTTTTGGTTGCTTGTTTGTTGGATGTGTTGTACTAAAATTTCATGTACCATAATTTATTTTCCATTCCATCATATTCTTTTTGAAAATGAAAAATTGGGGGAAAGGAAAAAAATAGTAAGTAAAGAAGAAATATCCCTAAGTAAGGGGGAGTTTATCTAAGGGGTATTTTTCAGTATATATATTTCTATACCCATGATAATAAAAATTTCATTCTGGAAATCTAGAATATGATCCTTAGTGTTCAAAAGACTAAGGGGGAGTTAGTCGTATTCATATTTTTCCATATGATAAAGGATATAACTTTTATTTTCAAAGTCTAGATAAATATTTCCTAAAACCTTATTTTCTTTTTTGTAAGGATATTTGTGCATTCCAAAAAGGGGGAGATTGTTGAGTCAATAAGTTTTTCCTTATGAGTTTTCCATTCCTTCATTATTGGGGAGATTGTTGATTCAATAAGGCTTCATTATGACTTTATCAAAAATCATGTTTTGGAAATTAAAAACACCTTATCTCAAGGAAAATTTCACTATACCCTGTGATTTACTCTCATAAAGAAAAATTTCCCTTCCCCAATGAAATTAATCATTAATATGTTTTTCATTTTTCATTATCTTGTCTAATTGTAAAATTTATTTTCATATCTAAAACCCCAGAATCATATAATACATAGATAAAGAGAATTATGTTTTTAGGATCCGGATTTAGACTCCAAGTTCTCTGAATTTAGACTCTGAACTCTGATGAGTTCTGATTCTGAATTCTAATGAATTATGACTCCAAACATTGTATGTTCTGACTCTAAATTCCCATTAACTTTGACTCCTAACTTTGTAAGTTCTGACTCCAAATTATCATGAACTCTTTCTCTGAACATTGAATGTTCAGGTTCCGAATTCTTGTAAATCCAGATTCATAATTTCCTTGAAATTCAGACTCAAGAACTATATGTATTTGAGGTTCTGAATTCTTTATAAAATAGAATCTGAATATCCTTCTTTTATAGACACCGAATGTGTTTTTTGTTAGACTCCAAACTTTTATTTTCTTATATTCCGAATATTTGATTTCGGTTATGTAACCATATTTTTTCTTACACTTATTTTTATTTTAAAACGATATCATGCATTCATTTACTAACTATCTGTTTTCTAGGTGACACGTATGTAGGTCCCTCTGAAATTCAAGGAAAAATACGATTGTTGGAGGAGGGAGCCGACCGATGGTGTTGTGCCTAAAATTCGGAGAACATTTGAAAGAGATCAAAAAATTGATGAATAGTTCTATGACTCTAGAGATTACATGTTGTTGAAGTGATTTTGAGAGATATACTATCATGCATAGTTCATACTGAAATTTTTGTTTAGTTTTTCTTTGTTCGACTCTGAATGTTGCTGATTACATTCGAGGGCTTCAAAGGATTGGAAAACAGATGTGTCGATTACCTTGAAGTTTGAGGACATCCTTGTTGAGGAAGACAGAGGTGCCAACTGCCTTGAATTTGTGGGATTACGGGGATAGAAAGACAAACTATGATCTTCATATCAAGGGCTTACTTTGGTGTGGGTAAGACAGACTTTCTTGAAAGTATAAATCAAGGGATCTTTATCCAAGGTTGTTGGATATCCTACTCTTTCGCTTAAAAGATTTAATACTTGTTATTTTCTTGTTACAAGTTTTCCCATGCATTTTTGTTTGTTAAGGAAAGTATAACTATCTTATACTTCCTTATAATTGTACTCTGATTTAGTAAGATTCTATAAGCAATAAGGTAGAATCTTTATCTTTGTAGACATTCATTATGTTTCATTTTCCAGAACCATCTTTTTGGAATCACTTTCTCAGAATCATATTTCTGGAATCTAGAAAGTGTGTTGAACTAGATTTTTTGTGAATTACCTAGTTTAACCTTGTTAAACATAATCATGTTTAAAATTTATAAAGAAATTTTTAAAGTATACAATTCACCGCCCCCCCCCCCCCCCATGTCTTGTATATTGAGCATCTACATCATTATTTCGATCCTACACCCAATTCAATGGGAGCCGAAATCATAAACATTATGATGATAATAAATTTCCTTACTCATGTTATAAATAGAAATATGGATCAGGAGGATCTTCAAAATCCCCCTATGAAATAACAAGTTGTAGTTTAGTCATTTTTGGGACAAATTCCTCCATCTTTCAATAGGTACTCTGATCCATTAATCGTGGAATAATGGATCAACTCCATTTAGAAGTTCTTATCCATCCTTTAATGGTATAAACAAGAGAAGGTTTTAATGTATGGTGGGAGAAGATGATTAGTAGAGGGAATTGATCAAGAATATGATTCCCAAGGAAGAGATAAAAGTGAAGGGGTGAAATGATTTCCATATTTTTTTGATAAATATTTTCCTCACACTCTCCAACTTAAAATGGAAAGTTACTACCTTTCCCTCAAGAAATTAGATAATGAATCTATCAAGGCATATGATTAAATCTTCAAAATAATTTCATAATTTTCATAAATATTTGTTGCTACCCACAAGTACAAGGTTATCTGATTCTTTTGTGGGATAAAACCTAGTCTATTAAAAACCTTAGTGATCTGTGACTTTGATACCTATGAGGAAATTTTCTGATGTGCCCTCAATGTCAAATTAGAGATCAAAGAATTTAAAGTGTATAATGGTGATAATAAGAATAAAATAGAGTTTAATTATAGTAGTATTATTCATAAATAAAATGGTTCCTGTAAATTTCAACATCTCAATTGTCAAAGGTGAAGAAAGAAGCACCCTAGAAATTTTCTAACGGGGACGAGTAAATGATTTAGGTACTGGAAGGAAGGGTACCTAGCTTTATTTTCTTTAAATAGAAACTCGATAATGTGATGGAGGAAAGTAATTCACCAATATACACTCAGTTCATTTTTCATTTCTTCAAAAGCAAGGAAACAATTCACTTTACAAACCAATTCCTGAAAATAAGGGTTTTTTTAGATTTATAATTACCTCCAAAGCATCAAGAGAGAGAGTTTTATGTCACAAGGTTCGAGGGGGATTGATAAAATGTACTAAATATATGTGTTCTATTTATTCCTTCAATAATACAAAACATACTTCTTGATTCAAGTTCTAATAATTCCTTCATATCAAGAAATTTTTGTAGAACTATTCAAACACCACCACAAATCATGGAAGTAGAGTTGTCAGTGAAAATGAAAAATGGAGACATTATTATATCCCAAGTATATAAAACATCCCCTATCAAATTTTTTTGGCTCAAATTCCTAGAAAACATTTTCATACTCCCTTTGGTGGAATTTGATGTAACTTTTTTTATGGACTGACTTTCTCTATATATATCCAACAAAAAGTTCCATGATACAGAAATAAATCTTTTTATTTGGAATTGAACCCCAACTTTGTACAAGTGAATGGAGGAGGATGAATCTTATTTAGCACCAAAATCTCAGGAATGGATATTATTTACATATATACAAGTGTATCTATCTCTAATTATTGATTTTAAAGAAGGAATCATCATTGAATAAATTTATTTTTTGAGTTCATAGGATGATGTGCTTCTTGAGGAATTTTTTGTTCTTCCTCCTAGAAGAGAGGTTGAATTTTGAATAGATCTTATACATGGGGAATTACCATTATCCAAGACTCAAAATAGAATGGATTTTTTAGAAGTTGATGAGATAAAGAAACAACTATATGGGAATCTAGATAAAGGTTTCATGTGCCAAAGTGCATCACCGTGGGGTGAACAATTCCACTTCATCAAGAAGAAGGATGGACCAATGTGCCTTTTAATTGATTATCCTGAGATAAAAAAGACTACAATAAATAAAAAGTATATTATGACTTAGATTGATGAATTTTTTTATTAGACACATAGAGAATAATATTTCTCCATGTTGGATCTCTGGTCAGGATATTACCAAGTTAAGGTGGAGGAGGATAGGCCCAAGGATACTTTTTGTTCAAGGAATGGGCAATATGAGTTTAGATTAATTCTATTCAGACTCACTAATTCTCTATAAATATTCATGGAATTGATTAATATAGTCTTTAGAGGGTACCTATATAAATGTTTTGTAATCATTATAGATGATATTATAATATTCTCTAAACCCAATAAAGAGCATGATGAGGATATGATCACTATGCTAAAGACCTTACAAAATGATATGATTTAAGAAAATTATAGAAAACTTGAGTTATGGTTGAATTAAATCTTATTCATGGGGAATATCATCATAAGTAATGGGATATATATGGAACCTTATAAAACAACCGTAATTGAAGGATGTTTGATGCTAACAAAAATGATAGGTATTTGTAGTTTCCTAGGGTTATCGGGGAATTGTAATTTATTTTTGAGAAATTTATAATCATTATTCAACCCTATAACCAATATACCATGGAAGGGATTTATGTTTTCTTGGAATGATGAATGTGAAGAGAGGTTCATGGAGTTGAAAAGTAGGTTTATCACTACCCATGTGCTCATACTACCCACAAGTGGATTTTTCATAGTATTTAGTGGTGCTTCAAAGAATGGATTAGGTTGTGTGTTAATGCAGAATGAAAGGTTCATAGATTATTATTCAAGTAATATGAATGTTCACGAACATAACTACCCAACGCATGATCTGGAGTTTGATGTAGTGATATTTTATTTGAAAATATGGAAGAATTATCACTTTTTGGAGATGTCTGAAATATATATTAATCACAAAAATGTAAAATATATATTCAAATAGAAAGAGTTGAATATGTGTCGATGAAGATGGTTAGATCTGATCGAGGACTATGACCTCTCAATACAGTATCATCCTGGTAATGTGAATAAATTGGTATATTTTATATGTAGAAAGGATCCATCAATTTTATCATTGATGAAAATTGAGAGGGATCCAATATTATTATATTTGGAATGGATGGACATGGGAATCATAATGGAAGGAACAACATCAATCCTTTCACAAATGATTTATCAATTTTCCCTTTTAGAGAGTATAAAAGATATTCATAGGGATAAAGTGGGAATTCAGGAGAAAGTGGACGCTATAAGGAATGGTAAATCCTCATAGTTCAATGTTAATGAAGAATGAGTTGTCAGATTTGGGTTATGACTATGTGAACCATAAAATCCTGATTTAAATACTGAACTATTGGATGATTAACATAGTTTGACTTTATCTATTCACCCAGGAAGAACAAAGATATGTCAAGATCTCGGAGAGAATTATTGTCGTGTCAATATGAAAAAGGAGATCATTGAATATACATAAAAGTGCTAGGCATATCAGTAATTGAAGGATGAAAAGCAAAGGTCTAATGGGATCATGCAACCATTACCCATACCGACATGGAAATGGGAAAACATCACAATGGAATATATCATCAAAAATCTAAAGAAATATAGAGGGAAAAATATCTAGATGGATTGTTATGGATCATGTTAAAATGAAATATCACTTAATTACAATTCCTGAGGACATATCACTCGACCAAATTACATGGATTTTAATCGATGAAGTGGTAAGGCTTCATGGAGTACCACTATCGATTTAATCTGATCGATATTTTTGATCTACCTCCATGTTCTCTAAAATTATCCTACATTCTCTAAATGCTGATCTAAACATAAATTTATTTGATCATACTCAAAATAATGGTCAATCTGTGAAGACTGTTGAGACTCTAGAAGACATGTTTAGAGCAAGATCTATGGACTTCAAAGGAGGATGGGACCAACATCTGCCATTGTTTGAGTTCACCTATAATAACAGTTTCCAGTCTTACATAAAAATGGATACCTGTGAAGCCCTTTTTGGGGAGAGATGAATAAAACATACATGTTGAGATGAATTTGGGGAATGAAAATTACAAGATCATAAAATGGTTGAAGAAATGGTGAAAATTTTTAAGACCTTTCAGCATTACATCAAGGCTATAAAAACCTGAAAAAAGAGCTATGAAAACAGTTTTTTATGATACCTAGAGTTTTATGTTTGTGACCTGAAATTCCTCTACAAATCCCCATCGAATAAAGTGATGATATTTGGGAATAATGGAAATATTTGTCTAAGATACATTATCCCCTCCCAGAGCCTTGATCACATCAGAACATTAGCCTATATAATAACACTCCCAAAAAACCTATCTCAATTACATGATATGATCCATGTGTCCCCATTGCGATAGTACATTCCATACCCCTCGCATGTACTAAAACTAGAGGTGTCACCATTATAGATTTACCTTTCCTATGGGAAGCAACTGGTAAATATCCTAAATCATAGAGACAAAGTTCTATGGAATACGCTTTTCAAAGTGTTTTATAAAAACCACAATATTGAAGAAGCAACAATGGAACTAGAGGAAGTGATAAAATAGAGTTACCCTAATCTATTTTAGTGTGGGAAAAGAAAATTTGTAGGGTGAAATTTTTTAAGGGGAAAATTGTAACGACCCAAACTGTTATAAATAAAATTACCTTTTTTGTTTTATTTAAATATCTTACTTTGTAATATGGTTATAGAAAACACATGCACTACATTGGTTTTATTGTATTTTGTATGATTTAAATGACTATAAAGAATTTTTTGAATTGATATGATATCCATTATACATTGATTACATGTTTAATATAAATATTGGGGTTAACAGATCCCATTGATAGAGACAAAGGAAGTGATGACATCAACCAGTAGGATAGTTCTATATGAAGCCCATTTATTGAAGAATTTGAGGGAGATAACATCACTGGGATTTTCCATTCACCAATCCCAAGTTTAAATCTAGTAACATAATAATGAGAAACCCCCATTTATAGGATAAGTTCAATCTCATTGAGATCAGGACCAAAACCATGTTTGTCGAACCATCCCATGAAAGTCTCCCTATCATGCATCTTATTCTTAAGGTGTTTGTGGGTGTGTTAAAGGGATATGTATCAAGACCCTAGAGATATGTGTATTATTTTTTATAGAATAATGGATATATTTTAATATTATTATTTTTTACTTTATAAATTATTTTTTGTATAATAAAACACAAATAATATTTTTGGATAATATTCAAATTTAATTAATTTTTTTTTTGAATTATTGAATTTTTTGGATAAATAATATTTTAATAAAATATTAATATTAAATAAATTTTATAAAATTAAAATTATCATATAATTTTTATAAAGTAAAATGTAATTTTTTATAAGTGTTTGGGAACTATTATTTTCAAAAAACCCATCTTTTCTTAACAAATATTGATTTTATTTTGAAATTTAAAATAGAAATATTTTGAACATTATTTAGATAAAATTAATACTATTCATGGAATCAGAACATCTAAATTATCCATTGTTTAATGTTAAAATTGTTTTTGAGATATTCGATTTTTCAAGTAAAAATTAAATACAGTATATATATACTTTGTGTATTATAACATCATAATGATTCGAAAGGGATGAAATCAATTCTATAAAAGATATACACAACCAAATATATGATTTTAATTTAAATTAATTTTGTTTTATGTTTATTTTATTTATTTTAGAAATCCATTTTGAATCCTCCCAAGAATATAATATATTTTACTGTTTTAAATCATTTATTTATGTGTATGACTCACTTCTACATAAGAAAAGAAATTATTCAATTAAGTACAACCCTTTACCTTATAAAATACTGGAAACCACCCTAATGTTTCATAAAACATGGGAAAATAGCATGGTAAGGTTTCTGGTTTTTGGTTATTTCATTATATAGACTCCAAAATCTAAGTGTGACAATTAATAAAGAAATCCCCACTAATTCTCAAAGACCCATGAATTATCAATATTCCATGTTTTATTAAATATAATATTATATAATAAATCATGTATTAATGTGAAATAAAGAGTAAGGTTGTTATATTTTGTAATTGAGGAAAATTTTAGTTATTTTGGGGATTATGATTAGAAAACTTTAGTGAAAGAATTAGGGGTCAGACAAAGTATAAAAACATCCATAAATTTTGTTAAGTATAGAGTAAATGATTTATCAAGAAAATGAATTCATATTTGGATATTATAGGTGTATATGGTTCTGATATATATATACCTAGGGGTAATAACTTCAACAAGGTGTCAGGTCCTGACTTGGTGTGACATGTTACACGAAAACAGACCTCACCACACACTTGGTTTGACACTCCCAAGGGATATGCTTTGGTAAATTATTAATCACATTGAAAAACATGATTAAGGGAATAATAAAATTACCATAAGAGTATATATTAGGATATAGATCATGGATAACAGAGATTGAAGCCTAAAAATTCATAAGTGAAGAAAATAAATGTAATTTATAGGTTATCCATTTTATATAGTTTGATTCCACCTTTATGTGTCTAATAATTTTTAAAAAATACACATCCATAATTATTCTTTTATTCTAACTGATCGATGAAAATATAAGGAACTCGGTAAAAAATCCATGTAAAGGGAAATGTGATGAATTATATAATGTGATGTCTAACCTGATATGAGCAAGAATCACGAACTTCATGAAAAGAATCTCTATGTTTACTTAGGTTATGAATTAAAACCCGCATAAGGAGTAGCATCCAAATTCTTCTAAGATAGAACAGGATATGATTAAGTCCTTTATATGAAAAAGGCATCTAACTTTCAATGGGTAATATGATCCCTTATTCGTTAAGAAATGGATCAACTCTATTTTGAAGATCTTCTCCATTCTTTAATGTTCCAAACAAAAGAAGGTTCTTTTGGAAAATTATCATATAGAGGGATAAACTGACTAGTGGTGGGTATTTATCAATAATATGAAGCTTGAGGAAAAGACTGAAATTATGGGGTTGAAGTAATTCTAGATAATGTTTTTTGATAAATATATTCTTCACACTCTCTGACTTAAAATGAAAAGGGACTTCCTTAACCTTAATAAAAAAAGATCAATAAATCTATTGGGTCGTATGAGGAAAACTTCCCAAGTATTTCACGATATGACTCTGCCTTTATTGTTACCCCTTAATATATGTTTGAGCACTTATTTTGTAGGATAAAACCTAAAATCAAAAATCCATGGTGATCTTGGACATTGATATATATAATAAAGTTGTATGATGTGACCCTAAAGTAGAAATGAAGATAATATAATCTCAAGGGTATCATGGGGATAAGAAGATGAAAGTGGGGTATAATTCAGTCAGTTCAATGGAGAAATATAACAGTTCCAAGAAATTTCAACATCCCTCTTGTCAAAGGTGTGGAAAGAACAACCCCAGAAATTTCCTAATAGGGATGAGGAAATGATTTAGGTGAGGGAAGGAAGGGAACCTATCTAGAAATTTTCATTTGGAGAAACCTACTAATGTGAAAAAGGAAATGAATGTTCCAGTTAACCCTTACTTTATTGTTCAGTTAATAAAATTCAAGTAAACATGGAACTTTTCAAACCAATGAACTAGTCCATGGGTTTTCAGAGACAACCAATAACCTCCAAGGTAGAAAGGGAAGGATTATTCCATCACAACCATCGAGGTGGATCCCAATAATGGAGTGGTGATAGGTATGGTAGTTATTCATTTAATAATATATAACACGCTTTTTTATTCTGGTTCTACACATTCCTTCATATCATGAATTTTTAGTATAACTATTCAAACATCACCATAAATAATGGAAGTAGAGCCATTGGAGAAAATTAAAAGTGGGGAAATTATTGCATCCCATGTATATAACTCCTCCCCTCTCAAAATTTCTGGGCTCAACTTCCTAGAAAAAATTTTCATACTCGTTTTAGTAAAATTTGATGAAATTATAGGTATGGATTGATTTTCACTCTATAGATCCAACACAAATTGTTATTAAAAATAATTCACTCTCTGTATTTCTAATCAACCCCCAATTCGATACAAGTGTGTGGTGGATGATGAATCTTCTATAGCACCAACATCTATATCATGGATATTATTTCCCTAAGAGAAATCATATCGTTCTCAAATAGTTGATTCTAAAGAAACAACCATCCTCAAAGATATTATAATTTTGAGGGAATGCGTTGATGTGTCCCTCAGGGAATTGTTTGGTCTTCCTCATAGTTGAGAGGTTGAATTTTTAATCGAGATTATACCTAGGGAATTTAAATTATCCAATATTCCAAAGAGACTATAAGTTGTGGAACTTGGGTAGATTAAGAAACAAATACAAGAGAATCTGGATAATGTGTTTTTATTCCCATGTACTTCACCATGGGGTGTACCAGTCCTCTTCATCAAGAATGATGGGTCAATGCGTCTTTACTTTGATTATCATGAACTCAAAAAGATCCCAATAATAAATAGGTATCCTCTTACATAGATTAATGGCATGTTTGATCATATATGTGAAAGATAATATTTCTCCAAGGTGGATCTATGGTCAGGATATTACCATGTTAGTGTGAAGATAGGATATCCCCAAGACTATGTTTCATACAAGGTATGAGCACTATGAGTACATAGTAATTCCCTTCCAACTCACTAATACTCTAGTAATATTCATGGAAATAATGAATAGATTATTTATAGATTACCTTGAATATTTGTTGGTTGTATTTATAGATTATATTATAATATTCTATAAAAAATAGGAGCATGAGGATCATATGGGCACTGTGCTAAAAACCTTGTGAAAGGAGAATATTTATAAAAATTTCAACAAATGTGAGTTATGGTTTAAGGATGTACCATTATTGGGAGATATCCTCACAAGAAATGAGATATATATGGACCCTTCAAAAATAGAAGCAATTGAAGTATGTTTGTGGCTAACATGTGTGATAGATATTGGTAGTTTTCTTTGATTACTTCGGTAATATCGGTGATTTCTAAAACATTTATCACAATTTTCAAACCCTCTAATCAAGATAAGTCATAAGGGGGAAAATGTTTCTTGGAATGATGAGTGAAGAGTTCATCATAGAACCAAAAAAGAGGATTATCACTACACCTGTTCCCACACAACCCACAAATGGAGAGATTTCAATGGTATTCAGTGATGACTTGAAGAAGGGATTGGGTAATGTGTTAATGAAAAATTAAAAAGTCATAACCTATGATTCAAGGAAGTTGAAATTTCATGAATAAAACTACAGAATTAATGATATAGAGTTATCTGTAGTGATATTTTTATTGAAAATATATTGGCATTATCTATTTGGGTGAATTGTGAAATATATATAGATCACAAAATCCTCAAGTATATATTCACATAAAAGAATTAATAAGTTACTATAAATATGGTTAGAGTTTACCAAGGACAATGACTGTTAAATTCCATACCATATTGGGAATGTGTAAAAATTGGAAGATGGTCTAAGTAGAAAGGATCCATGAATTTTATCATTGATGATAATTGAGAAGGATCCGGTATTCTTATACATGAAGAGGATGTAAGTGGGAATAATAAAAAAATAACATCATCAATCCTTTAAAAAATGATTTGTCAACCATATCTCTTGTAAAAGATAAAGGATGGTCAAAGATATGATATAGGAATATAGAATAAAGTTAAAACTATATGAAAAGGTAAATCATGTGAGTACAATTTTACTGAAAATAGAGTTGTGAGATTGGGGTTAAGACTATGTGTACCATCAAAATATGAGTTCGAGAAGGAGTTTTTGGACGATTAACTTAAATCATCCTTATCTATTCACATAGGTAACACAAATATATATTGGTCTCTAAGAGATCTATTGGTGAGATAATATGAAGAAAGAGATCACATAGAATACATCAAAATTCCTTGTATGTCAGCAAGTTTAGGTTTAAAAGAATAAGTCAATGTAGATAATGCACCATTACACATAACAATATGAAAATGGGAAAATATCACCCTATACATTTTCACCTGACTTACATAGACATCTCGGGGAAACAATTATATATGGGTTTTTATGTATCATCTTACAAAGGCTGATCACTTTATTTCTATTCAATAGTACTTCTCACCGGATCAACATGCATGGATATACATATGAGAAGTGGTAAGGATCCATGATTACTAGTGTGAATGAGAAATTTTGTCCAAATATTTTAATCCCAATTTCACTGACAAGTTGACCCCTAAAACTCTTAAACCAAACATCCTTCAAAAGGGTGGATTTTTTTCATAATTATGTCATATATATTGTATCCAAATTTGAGTATAATACAATATTATATGAAGATGTTATGTCTTGAATAGTGAATTGGTTCCCAATATGGTGATTCTAGTCCATCATTGAATTAATGGACCATTTACTTCAACAAAATGCAATATCCAAACTAGATCTCCTAAATTAAAGTGGTATACCATTTAGTGGGGAAGATTATTAAAAATGTTTAAGTTCAAATAATTCATAAAAATATTTATGGATGAAATACTACAGTTCACTATAAACTATCAAAATTGGATTTTCATACAATTTTTAAATGAATGATTTGACCCAAAATATTTATAAATAAATATTTTTAACACAATTTATGGAAATTATGTCATTTATTATCATTATAAACTATTCAATAAAAATTTTCTTTATTAACTAACTAGAACTTTTCCTTTGGAACTCCTAGGAAAAGTCACATGTCATCTATACGAGATAATTGTGATAAGATATTCATGTTGATATTTCTCAATCCATAGTGGAAATATAGATGAAGAATCTAATTAAAAAGTCAATATTAATAAATTTTACATTAATTATCTTATAAATTGTATCAAAAAAATCTGGAGAGATCAATGACATTTATCATAATGAAACAAGTTATGGATATATAATGCCACTAATTACCAACATGTGTGTGTGTTACAACCATTTAAATCTTATATCTCCACCATTTATTTTGTATATTAAGGTCAGGTAAAAAAAATCCTCTAAAAATATTTAATTCCACCAAACCTTTTGTACATTCCTTTGTAATCAAATTTCATGTTCCCCCACATTTGAATTCCAAAAAGTCAAACATTATGCTCCTGACTTAGATATCCCCACATGTTGTACATCTCATCACTCCCATCCCTATTTAGATAATTTTTGTTTATTTTTGTGTGGGTATGTAGTTATTTTTTTAGTTACAAATGAATATTTCACTTTGGTATAGTAATAAAACCGATTGGAAGAGAAAAGAATGTATGGATCAACAATTGATGCAATTTTTTTTATCAAACCTGGAT
Organism: Viscum album; assembly: GCA_963277665.1. Classification (NCBI taxonomy): domain Eukaryota; kingdom Viridiplantae; phylum Streptophyta; class Magnoliopsida; order Santalales; family Viscaceae; genus Viscum; species Viscum album. The sequence continues at coordinate 211,962,589 of OY728119.1, read as the reverse complement.
ATACCTTCAATTAAGTAGTAAAAATTTCATAGGTCATGGTTACATGAAAAGTTCTGTGGATAAATCAATAACGTAATTTACAAGGAATAAATATCACAAATAATGATGTTATAATCTAAAAGTTTTTAAAATGACACATCCAATCATATCATCAACAACTTCCATTTTTATAAAAATCTACCCTTAATGATGAAATATTGCTCATGATTATCATTCTACCAATGAATTTTTAAATAATTAATTTTCCATATGTTCTATATGTAACTGATCCTGTTAAATAATGTCTTTTTTATTATTTTCTCTATTTTTTGTGTTTTTTTGTTTTGTTTTAAAAATTATTTGAAAACACACCCAAAAACACACAAATGAAAATCCTATGTAAGATTCCCTAAAATTTTGTGCCCTCCCCCATACATAAAATATTACATTTTCTTCATTGTGACTCTATATAATAATATATTCACATAAAATGAAGAATTGAAATTTGGAAAAATAACAAAAAAGTGAGAGGTTTTGGGACAAACTAATAATTTCAATTGATGATGGGCTCATGTAGTGTGATGGAATCAACTGTATGTTTGTTGAATCCCTTAATGTACTACTTCAAACACTACCTATTTAATATAAATCTCTTTCCTACATTCTATTGAGTGACCTCCACATACATCAACATCAATCATGAACAGTTGATAAGGGCTTTGAATACTACATGAAAATCTTTTTTTGGATCATTCAATCATGATATTATTTTGATTTATCCTTGTATATCCTTCAGTTCTCATCTAATGATAATTGAATCTCCTCAATATCTTGAATTTTCAGAATCCATTGATCTCAAGTTTAATCTAAATCCATTTTACATTTCCTTATATCACAATATACATGATACTTAGCCTCCACAAGAAGTTGACACACTTTCCAAAAAATTATCCAGAAGTGGTAAATAAAAATGGGGGTTTTGAATGTTGTACTATAATCCCATAGAGAATCATCCAAGTTATTTCACTAATACTACCTATTAAGATTCATTGTTTTCTCAAATATCATCTTCAAATCATGATTTGAAACATCTTCCTGACCATATGTTTGGTGGTGGTATGGAATTGATGTTTTATGTTTCACCACATTCTTTTGGAGGTGGGAAGCCAAATTTTGGTGGCAAAATCTTGAACCCTTGTCACCGATGATAGGATTTTGTACTCTAAACCTGAAGAAAATATGAGCCATGAAAAAATCCATTACATCGTGATAATCATCATTTTTTGTGGCCTTTTCCTCCACCCATTTACTAGCGTAAACAACAATGAATTAACATTTACAATAAAAAAATGGTCTTATAAATGAACCCATAAAATTAATTTCCTATAAATAAAAAATCACACAAAATAATATGCATTTTTGGGGAAACTCATTTTTCTTTGAATACTTTCAAGTGTGTTAGCAATAAATGAATAAATTACAAACCATATGGTAATCGTGAAACTAGGTAGGCCAATATAATCCAGAGTCTAACACATTTATAGTTATCCTTTGGGGACCAAAGTGTCCAAAAAAATGAAGTGTTTGACTTAAAAAATGCACTAGAATCATGAAAACATTTAGGAAAATATAATAATTAGTTTAAGAACATTCTATATATCACTTGGGGTCCAAAGTTCCCACCACAATAAAGTGTATGAAAAAAAATTAAAATTGAATATAACTCATTTTCAGACACACATCTCTTAATGAATTGGTCACAATAACATATTCCAATGGTAAGAATCATACCACACATAAAACAAAGATTCAAACTTCAATTTGTCAACTTTGTTTTTCTTTTGATTTGAATGAATTTCAAAGGAAACCATGTAATTCACTAAAATTTTATGCAATGTGTGGGTACCTAATATGGCATAAAGATTCTCATCTAGGAAAATTTCATGAAGTGATACCTCATTTAGTGCATCATGATCCCACATGTGAGTGATCTTTCTCATGTGGTTAACCAACATGTTCTCTAAGACCATATTACCCTTCCACTACTACACATAAGGCCTTTAACAATGCTTTAAAATGGATTTTTCATCATAAATATTGTTGACAATCAGTGTGGCCATAAAATCACTATGGCTTTATCACTTTTAAAAGTATAACTGATAAAGAGTGTAATTTATCAGTGATAGATTAGTGGTGATAAAAGATCTATTTATCAGTTATTTTCCTAACATTGATAAATGTTAATACAGTTGTATTGTCCTATTAAAATATTAGTGCACTACAGTAGAAACAATAGAGAGGAAAGATGAATTATAGGGAGATAAAATATATAATTTAATTGAAATTGAATTTACAACACAAATAAAAGATAAATAACACTATATTATATAAATTTCAAACATTTATTTATACTATTACTTGAGTAAATACAAATTATAACATTCTGTTAAAAACATTAATGTTCCTTTGTCTTTATCATCTAACCCCTAATCATGCTTTTTGTTTTCAAACAAACCACCCCATCTTAAGAAAAAGTAAGCACGCATATAGGAAAACAATTGTTATGAAAGTAATGATATGTTGAACTAAATTAAACCCAATGTGTGACTTTTAATCTAAAAACATATACATTAAGTCATACCAAGAACATAATTTATCAAATTAATTTAAAATTGATTCTTTAAGGGCCCAAATCTATGTGTACCAACCCTTTTCATGTTTATATGTCTCATGGTGCACAATGGTGTCTTAGAAGTGTTATGGAGGGTTTCAGATTCAAATGTTGGAAGCTAAGTGAATAAACAATGTGTATAGGGGATTCATGTCATATATGTGCAGTTCACATCTTGTTAAGAATGGTTATTTGGGTGCTTCACGACATGTAAAAATTTTGAGGTTAAATTCTTCAAGGTGATGAATTCTTTGGTGGAGGTCAAAAAATTGACATTTAATTGATGTTGATGATTACATGCCATGTAAATCCCTAGTACAGTGATTTTATAATAGGGATCAGCACCTCTTGGTTTTTCAGAACTTTATATCTAGTGGCTCTCCCTCTATAATATAGGTGATACCAAACCTCCTTCTATAATTTTTGTGATCCCTTCATCTAGAATCATGCATGCCCTTCTGTCTCCGATCTGTGTTGATCCAAGGAGAGTTCTACCTTTTATATTGTGTTTTATTATTCATTGGGTCTTGTTTTCCTCTTGTATCTTATTTATTTGTGATGATAGATGATCTACCATTTTTCTGATAGGGGTTTTTTTGTAGTTTTTTGTGAGATTATGGTGCGACATCCTTAGATGGATGCAGTTCTTACGAGCAAGGTGATCAGAGAGCCATAACATGGAACATTCCCTTGTGAAGAACATTGATAGATTTTGAGTTAAGGAATTCATTCCTTCCCCACTTATTTATGTATAATCATAAATTTATCATGATTTATCTCTTTGGATGACAATGAAATTTTCCTAATAATTATTTAACTGGATTATAGAAATTGGATAGTGATATCATGGTGATAATGTTGTTTCTTTACACCATGAGATTAGTTTGCCTCTTGGTTTTATAGATAGTTTAATATATATTCCTTCCTTTGTTAGATTTTTTTTATGTTGTGGATTAGCATGTTTTTATTAATAGAAATTTGTAAATAACATAAATCCAAAATTGTTCAATAATTTACTAGAATAAGTGATTAAAAAGAGGCATGTTTGTAATTCGGTGGATGTTTTAATTTGAAGATAATAAAATAGATGAAATTATGCATGTTTAATTTAAATTGACCTTCTATATCATTAACATAATGGATAAATAATGTGAATCATATTAATTATTGATATTGATAATAAATAAATTTAATTTTAATTGATAATTGTACTTATCTGGGTTTGTTAGAATTTTTATAAATGTTGAGAGAATATTTTTCAATTGATAACTTATTTTAGATTGATGGAATCATCTGTTTGTAGTTGGAACTTATTAATAAATGAATCAGTTAATTCAATATGGAATAATTACCGATTCTGTGATAAATATAATTTTCATGGGAATGATTTTCCCATGTACTTGAGAAGGTCGAGTGACTTATTTTGGAGTTGTGTGATTTCATCTGCAATAGAAGGATGAATTCCTTCATTTGAGGGCCCATTTTACCTATTGATTACATGTTTTTTTCCTGATGCTTTTTGATGTGTTATGGATATGAACATTGTGATGTAAGAAAGGTGTAGATGATCCTAGAGAGATGATTTGTGATATGGGGTGGTGAGGCCCGAATCCAATGTGATCCTAGTATGGCTGAGCCTAAGACTGATTATGTGTTATATGTTGGAAGGGAGGTGTCGGTGATGTGGCAGAATTTGATTCCATTGATGGAGAGATTCATTTGTATATGCATGTTGGCGTCATTTATGTCATTGGAGCTCATAAAATTGCATAAAGGTGAGACTACCCATTGATGTGATACTAAGAGATGGTATGATCCCTTGTGAATCTATTTAATGGTCTATGGGTAGAATTATTATTTTATCTGCATTCTATTCCCCACCATATGAGGATAATGGAGGTGTTTCTCCTTCCTAAGTACAATACTCTATTTAGGTTCAACTTGATAATATTCATTATTATCTTCTATTTTATTTGAACTTTATGGAATTCATTAGAGTGGGGTATGTGGAATAACTTCTTCCGCATCATCTTTATAATGATTATTTTAAATAAACACTACATCCCTTGATTCAATAATTATATTATCTCCCAATTCCATGAATATATATGATTTTATATTTTATGAATATCCGAAAAAACGTTAATTACTCTAGGATCAATTTTAGATCATTTATAATTAGTAACTCTATAGTAATCTAAACACTTCCACATTTTAAAATAATAATGATTTGGTCTTCTACCTTTACAAATTTTCATAAGGGGATAACATAGTTTTCCTTGAGGAAATAATTTTATTAATATAACATGTAGACAATAAATATTTCTCCCATAAATTTAATGGAAAAAAATATTTATTAATCATTTAATTTACCATATCTAATAAAATAAATATTTTCCTTTCATATAATCCATTTTTTGGAGGTGTGTACGGAGTATTAATTTGATTAATTATACTATTTTCTTTATAGAAGTCATTAAACTCATTCATAATGTATTCACCACCTCTATTTGAGTGTAATAATTTAATATATCTATTTAATTGGTTTTAAACTTCTGATCTATACTTCTTAAACATATTAAAGGATAAATCCCTTATTCTATGAAGTTATATATGTAAATATATACTACATTCATCAATGAAATTAATAAAATATCTTTTCCTCCACGAGTTAGCAAACCATTTAATTAAAAAATATCAAAATGTACTAACTCTAATATATCATAATTTTTTTCATCACTATGAAAAGGATTATTAACATTTTTAGTTTCTGCTCATGTTTCACATTTATTAAATTCATTTCCAAAGTTAATTAGGTTTAATTTCTTCATAACATTTAATGAATTATAATTAACCAGTGCTAAATGATAATTCCATAAATTAGAGGATTCAATCAAGTAATAAGAATATTCAATCATATTATTAATGGATATTTGATACATGCCATAATTTGATTACCCTTTCCCCAAAAACATGCATCCCTGCAACTAAATAACCTTGTTGGATTCAAATGAAACTCCAAATCTCTCATTAAATAGAATATAAATATACATTAAATTATTTCAAATTTCTGGTACATTGAACACATTAAGAAGAGTCAACTTATTCCTAAAAGTAAATTATATCATCACGCTTCCTTTTCAATTGATATTCATGTATGAATTATTTATATGGTGCACTTACATTACGATAGTACAATCATCAAATCTTGTGAACCATGAACAATCCTTGCACACATGCACAATTTCTCCATTATCAATCCACTATTCCATCTTCATCAAAATCATATTGACATAAGATATCATGGAAACTAGATTCTATTCATTCATTATATTTTTGGTAGGTTTATCAACTTTTTTTCGATAGTGGAATTCCCTTTAAAATGTTTGGTTGTGCCTTTCCCTCGTTTATATTAATCTTGGTATCAAATTTTGAATCCATACCAACATCTCTAAACATGGATTCTTATTCAATACAAATAATTTTTTTCAATTGTTCCGGAGAAATAACATCAACCTTTTTAATGATTGAATTATAAAATCTTTTCACATAGGTGAAAATTTAGCTATAATTTCACCAACATGGATGGTTTATAGTGTATTAATCTTAAGAGAAATAATTTTATTTTCTATAACATTAAGCTTATGAAATTTCTCCAACACTGGATTGTTATCAACTGTCTTGAAGTTTAGATATTTTGAAATAAGAAATTTATAGGTGCATTCTTCCTTGGATTCATACATGAACTTGAGTGCATCCCAAATATCTCGAGTAGTCTTCATTTGATGAAATTAGTCATAAAGATGATTTTATATTCTATTGATAATATGTCCTCAACCCAAAGCATGACCTTCTTTACAATTATTCCTCATTACCTGAATGTGCTAAACATGGGCCATGATAATGGGTGTTCTATAAGAATTTGGAGTAGGCTCATCAGGAAGGGTAGGAATATTCAATTACAAAATGTAAAAAACTATTCAACGACACTAGAAGAAACTTTATCTTTTACTTCCACCTAGAGAAGTTGTTTTTATTGAAATGGTCATGTTTTTCCATTTTGTAGTTCGTCAATTTGATGGATTCAGAATCCATCTTATATGTTATTCCATATGTTCAAACATTTTTGTTTGTTTTAAAATAAGTAGGAAGATAAAGAATACAAATTGAATCTCAATGCGAGAATTTAATTGAATTTCCAAAAGGGCGTGATCCACCACCACTTTGTTGGTGTATGGTTCTCGAATGAAGTTTCCCTAGAGGATTTCACTAATATTTGGGTAAAATAAAACACCAATATTTGACTACATAACTTTACCGATGTGGGGAAAAATATCTTTGGAAATTTTTGGATTGAATAATAATTAACCTATAAGGGATCTCATCACCAGTTATTTATAATTCATAATCAGTGTGAATCACACTAGTTTGATCTCATCATTTCATTCAAATAACACCTTGGTTTGACTAATACAATATAACTATTGATGAGGGGAACCCATTCAGATTTTGAAAAAAACTAAAATACAAGTGTTTTGAATAATCACATTTTTAATCATATTTAATAAAATATTTTTTTTATTTTGTGACATATATAATATAAATATATTTAAACATTTCATTGACTATAATTTTTTAAAATACTTTAATAAAATTTAGAAAAGCATATATTTTGTTGAAAATTCCAATTCCCAAGGCTCCTTTTGTATGAGATAAGATAAGGGATTTCTACCCACAAATCCAATGGGGGATTCCAAATTTTTTCACCTTATATATCTGAGAAAAGGTTGTTTTGAAAAATAAAAACAATCCATTTCTTTTCATAAATATTTTTTAAAAAATAAATAAAATTTCCCACTTTTATTCATAAATATGAATTCTCCATACCACAAGTGAGTCATTATACATAATAAAGGTATCTTTTGATTTAAACCTTAATTTTGTTTCAATATTTATATGTTTTATCATATTTACCACTTTTCAAAACATTAAAGATGTTATTATTTAAGATAAACTAGATAAATCATATATAAAATGATATTTCCATCTATTATCTCACTTTTCATAACTTTTTTGGTTATATGATTATATCATTTTTTATGAACTCTCTTAGGATTAAACTAATTAAATCTTGTAAGAAGAGACACCACTTTTAAGTCCACATGTGAAAAATATTTCAATGAGTTTCCAATATTATAAAACATAACTCATCGATTCTTTATATTTTGTAAGGAGTTTATAACCCAACATCTAGTCATAATGGATGAAATTGACACCACATGGTTGGGGATATAATTTTCAATATCAACAATCATCTTCATAACGTTTTTTTAACCATTATACACTTTGATTAGGATCTACCTAAAGAGAGTTTTGGGTTTCGAATATAGAAATGATTTATTCTATGGGTTTTAACCCCATATTTTTATTAATTTCATGAATGATCTCTCTTGGTAGATATTTTGTTAATGGATCACCTAGGTTTTTACATGATCTCACATAGACTATTGTTATGGAACCATCTTGTAATAATTGTCTCACATAATCATGTCTCTAACTTATATTTCTTGAATTTAATTTGTGCATGCAATTGTATGCCCTTGATAAAGTTGGTTCACTATCACAACTGATAGAGATAGGAGGAACTAGACTAGGCCACAATATACTATCCAATTAATTGATTCCAAATTCATTTAGTTTCCTATCCACATATTGCTAAGGTGATAAACTCCGACTCAATGGATGAATTTGAAATACATGTTTGTTTCATTCTCACCTAAGAAACAACACAACCTCTTGGAGTAAATAGTCATCCATATATGGATTGGTTATAACCAATACTAGTAATCCATATTACATCAGTGTATCCTTTTAATATAGCTAGATATTCATTCTAGTATAAACTTAAATATTTGGTCACTCTTAATTATCCAAAAAATCTCGTCAAAAATATCTAGTTATCCACAGCAGGTTTACTAGTATATCTACTCATTTTACATTTAGCAAAGGAAATATCAGATTTAGTGGATTGAATTTCACACATTAAAGAACCCATTTCACTAACATACATATGTTTTATTACAACTATAGCCATATTTCTAAATAGTTTATCACTAGAATAAAATATAGCATTAGCATCCTTGAAACCAAGATGATAAAATTTATTGAAAATTTTTCCTATGTAATGAGAATGACTTTAATAATAACCCCCACTAAGTTTTCAAACCTTAATACTCAGAATACTGTAAATTATTCCTAGATCCTTCACTTTAAACATATAAGATAAGTAATTTTTTTCTCAATTACACCAATCATATTTGTCCCAATAATTAAAATATCATCCACAGATAGACAAATAATAAATCCATATTATTTTGTAAACATTGAATATACCCATTTATCCCCATTATTATGAGTCAATCCATTAGATAAAATAAGTGAATCAAATTTCTCATTCGATTTATTTAGATATTTTTTAAGGCCTTATTGATATTTTACTAGTTTACATATTTTGTTTTCATTACCTAATAAACAAACCCTTCCAGTTATTCCGTGTAAATGTATTCATTTAATTATCCATCAAAGAAATAAATTTTAAAAATGATTTGTTGGACATACAAATGATTAATTTAAGAAAAATGAAATAAAATCCTTATTGTATTAATTTGTGCTACAGGTGAATAAGTATCGAAATAATCAATTCCTTCATTTTTTCTAAAACATTTTGAAACCAATCTATCTTTAAAAACATGAATGTTACCATTGGAATAATACTCATTTATGAAAACCCATTTTAAAACCAATAGGTTTTGAACATCTTCGTAAATCCATAATGAGCCATGTATTATTCCCCACAATTAAATCCATTCCATAATTAATTAATTATTTAGACAAAGAAACATCTCTATAATTCATAACTTCATTATAATTCTTTAGGTTATCTTCTATAGTCAGTACCATGGGATAATCACTCAGAAGATTATTATTTTGATATCCTTCAAGAGGGAAAACTATGGAATCAGGAGAAATAAAATCTAAATGTATATTTTTCTCCATCCTAAGTTTTGTACTCTTGTTAGTTTAACTCAAGAATCATCATTATTCTCTACTATTGTTTTAAAACTTTTTGGAATACATGATATAGGTTTTTGAGGACTAACATCCTCCACATAAAATTTATACAACTTATTTTAAAAAACACTACATCCCTTGATTAAAAAATAATATTATCTCCCAAATTAATTCTGTACGATTTTTTATTTTATGCATATCAAATAAAAACAAATTTAATTTATCTTGGACCAATTTTAGTTATTTTAGGATTAGGAACAGCATAGTAATCTAAACACCCCCAAACATTAAAATAATAATGAATAGGTCCTCTACATCTCCAAAATTTCAAACTACGGTAACTTAGTTTTCCAATAATCAATCCAATTATGAATATGACCTGCAACCAATAAAACATCACACCATAAATTGAAAGATACTTCGATTTATTAATCTTTAAATTAACCATTTCTACAAAAATACAATTTTACCTTTCAGTTATTCCATTTTGAGGAGGTGTGTAAGGATACGTACATTGAATAACTATACCATTTTCTTCATATAACTCATTAAACTCATTAATAATGTATTCCCCACCACTATCTGATCATTATACCTTAATCATTCAATTTAATTGGTTTTAAACATCTACTTTATACTTCTTACACATATTAAATCCATTATCCCTTATTCTAATAAAATATATATGTGTATATCTATTATAGTCATCAAAAAAAGTAAAAAAAATATTTTACATTCTTAAGTTAATAAACTATTTAATTCAAAAATATAATAATGTAATAATACTAATATAACAGAATTACTTTCAACACTATGGAATGGATTCATAACTATTTTAGATTCTATACAAGTTTCAAATTTATTATATTCATTTCCAAAGTTAATTGAGTTTAACTTCTACATTACATTTTATGAATTAAAATTAAAATGTTCTAGATGATCATGCCATAAATTAGAGGACTGAATCAAATAAGAAGAAAATTCAATCATATTATTAATGAAGAGTTAATACATTCAATCATTTGAGAACCCTTTCCCCACAAACTTCTATCAAAAAATAACATCACCTTGTCATGTTTGAATGAAACATGAAATGAATTCTTACACAAAATATAGACATAAACTAAATTCTTTCGAATTTTAGGTTCATAAAACACATTAAGAAGAGAAAACACCATCCAATAATTATATTCTCTATTCATGCTTTTTTCACTAACATTGATGCATGCATTATTTCCAAGGTGCACCTACTTCATGATTATATAGTCCTCAAATGTTTTGAATGTCGAACGATCCTTACACACAAGAAAAATTTCTCCATAATCAATCCACAATACCATCCTCATCAAAATAATATTGAATTCAGGTATCATTGAAAAGGTATTTTATTTAGTCATTATATTTTCTGCGGGTTTATCAACATTCTTTCATATAGACATTCCCCTACAAAATTCCCCAGTTTTCTACTAACAAAGCATTCACATTTATTTTTGGAACAATTGCCTTTCTTCTAGAATTATTAAATTTTTCTTTTTGACATGTAAGTTAGAGTTTGGTTATGACTTTCCACAATTTATATTAATCTTAGTATAAAATTTTAAACCCATACCGAAGTCTCTAAACATGGATTCTTCTTCAATGCGAAGATGTTTGTTTCAATTGTTCCAAGGAAATATCATCACCCTTTTTCATGAGTTATTTAATGAAATATTTCCACATAAGTGGAACTTTACAAATAATTTCAACAACATGGAAATTTTATGATATATTAATATGAAGGGAGAGACGTTTATTTAATGTAATGTGATGCTCATGAACTTTCAAAAACAGTTTCTTCTTATCAATCATCTTGAATTTCAAATGCTATGTAATAAGAAATTAATTTGATCCTTATTTTGTGAGCTTGTACATGAACTCAAGTGCATCCCAAATCTCTCAAGTGGACTTCATTTGGGTAAATTAGTCATAAATAAGATTTGATCATGTGTATAGAATATTTTCATGACACAAAACATGATCATCTTCATGATTCTTCCTCAATTACAGAATTTTCTCAACTTGATTCACATCAATAGGTGTGTCCTCGGGACATAGAGTTGGCTCATTGGTAATGGGATGAAGATATGGTTCTAGAATATAAAAAATCTTCAATTCTATAAGAAGAAATTTCATCTTATCTTGAAACTGAGAGAATGTTTTCCACAGAAATGGTCAAGTTTGACCATGTATGGATTCATTAATTTAACAGATTCAGAATACATCTTCTAGGTTCTATCAAGGGTTCAAACCATTTTTAATGTTGTAAAATAATTAAGAATATGAAGAATACATGTTGAATCTCAATGTATGAATTTAATTCACTGTCCAAAAGGGTTTGATACCCCCCCCCCACACACACACACTTTAATGGTTTAGATTTCTTAGTGCAAGTTTCCCTTGATAATTACAACATTATTTAGGGAAAAACAAACACTAATATTTGATTCCCTATGATACTGATTTCGGAAAAAATATATAGATAATTTCTTAGATTGAAGAATAATTAACCCATAAGTGATATCATCATCACTTATTTATAAATCAAATTCTATGTGAATATTATTTTTATATCTCACTATTTTAGTCAAATAACACTTTAATTTGACTGAAATAGGATACATCTTGATGAGGGCCACCCATTTGGGTTTTAGGAAAACTAAAATCCAACAGTTATGACTAATCACATTATTAGTCATTTTTAATAAAATATTTTATTTCAATTTTTTGTTATACATATATATATAAACATTTTACTAAATATATTTTTTTGAAACACCTTAATAGTGTTTAGGAAAACATATATTTTTTTGAAAATACCAATTCCCAAGGATACTTTTATAGGGGTTGAGATGATGGAATTCTATCCACATTTCTAATGTGGGATTACAATTTTTTACCACCTCATCAATCCAAGAAAAGGTGTACTGACCAATCATAACACTCTATGTTTTTAATAATTATTTAGGAAAAAATTATAACAATCCCAAAATTTTATTCCTAAATTTTAATTATATAAAAAAAGTGAGTCATTAAACATAATAAAGGTATATTATAATGTATTCCTTTATATAGTATCAATATGTCAATCTTTTTTCAGATTTACATGTTTTCAAAACATTTACCTTTTTAGTATTTAAGATAAACTGGAGATATCACACATAAAATTATCTTTCTATCCAACATCTCATTTTATAGGAATTTTATAGCCATGTTCATACATCCTTTCCATGAACTCTCTAATGAGAAACCCTGTGAAATTCTATAATAAGCGTTACGACTTTTAATTTCACATAGGAAAAATATTACAATGTTCTTCTATTATTAGAAGTGATAATTCATGATTCTTAATATTTTTTTAAGATTTTATGACTCAACATCTTGTCATAACGGATTATATTGACACCATGTAGTTGGGGTTATAATTGTGAATAACAACAATCATATTTGTAACCAATTTCTTACCCATTATACACATTGATTAGGATCTATCTAAAGAGTGTGTTGTGGTTCAATTAAAAAATGATTTATTTTATGGGTTTTAACCCCATCTATTAGTTTTTTGGATAAAATCTCTCAGTAGTAATTTTTTAAATGGTTCTAAAAGTTCTTTACATGAACTTACATAGAAAATTTTTATGGTACCATCATAAAACTATTTTTTCAAATAATTTTGTCTCAAACATATATGTATAGAATTTCCATTATACAAGAAACTATATTTCCTTGATAAATTTTCTTCACTATCTCATCTTATAGAGACTGGATTCATCAAACTAGGCCATAATCTAATATCAAATAATTGATTCCTAATCCATCCCAATTCAATTACATATTCCTCTATGGTTATAAACTCCAACTCCATTGTCAAATGTGAAATTCATGCTTCTTTCTTGATCACCCAAGAAACAACACAACCACCAAGAGTGAATAACAATCCATATGTGGATTTGTTATCACCAATAATGGTAATCCAAATTACAGTATGCTATCCTTATAATATAGTCGGACGATCATTATAGTATAAACTTAAATCATTGTTCATTCTTAAGTATCCATAAATTATTTTTATACATCTAAAATGATCCAAAATAGGATTAATAGTATATCTACTCATTATACATACTAAAAAAGTCAATATCGGTTCAAGTGAAATGAATTTCATACAATAAAGTACCAATTTCTCTAGTATACGTAAGTTGGGTTATATCTCTCCCCGTATTGATAAATAGTTTAACATTAGAATCAATTGGACTATTAGAATATCTAAAACCAATATTATCAAAATTATTTAACATTTTTCATATGTAATGAGACTAACTTAAGGAATAATCCCCACTATGTTTCTAATTTAATACCCAGAATAGTGTCAACTATTCCTGGATCCTTCATTTAAAACATAAAAGATAAGTAATTCTTTGTATCAATTACAAAAATAATATTGGTCCCAAAAATTATCATTTCATTTGCATATAGACACAAAATAACACAATTTTATTTTTTGAACACTGAATGAACATATTTACATGCATCATTATGAGTAAATACATTAGATAAAATAATATAATCAAATCTCTCATGACATTTATTCATAGTATGTTTAAGGCCACAAAGTGATTTACCCAGTTTCGTTCTTTTTTTCAATACGTATTAAAAAATCCCTTCTGTTTGTTCTATGTAAATATCTTAATTTAATTATCTATTTAAAAATCAGTTTTTACATCCATTTTATGGAAATAAAAATGATTAATTTAAGCTAAATAAAAAATCCGTATTAATGTAATCTATGATATAGCTGCATAAGTATCAAAATTATCAATCACTTCTTCTATTTATGAAACCTTTGGAAATAAATCATGCATTAAAAGCTTTAATGTTACCCTTGGAGTAATGATTTTTTTTGAAACTCATTCAAATCAAATTGTTTATTGAACCTCTTAGTGAATCCATAATGACCCAAGTATTATTCCCTATAATAGAAACCATTTCATCATTGATTGATTCTTTTCATAAAACAAAGTGTAAAGAATTTGTAGCTTCATTATATGTATTTGGGTCATCTTCTATATTCAACACCATATAATACTTATTCATAGGATGATTATTTTTATATCCTTCAACAAGGAAAACTATGGAATAGGGAGAAATTAAATCTTGATGTAGATGTTTCTCATTCCTAAGTCTTTCACTCCATTTAGGTTCAACTCGAGAATAATCATTATTATCTACTATTTTATTTGAAATTGATGGAATACAAGATATTGGGGTATTAGGAATAACATACTCCATGTCATATTTATAAAACAGATTTTTTTAAAAAAATATACATCCCTAGTTTCAATAATTATATTAGCTCCTAAATCCGTGATTCTATATGATTTACTATTTTTTCATATCCAAAAAAACATCATTTATTAATCTATGGACAATTTTTGTTCCTTTAGGATCAAAGACACTTTAGTAAGATAAAAACCCTAACACATTAAAATAAAAATGATTAGGTTTTCTAGCTCTTTCAAATTTATTAAGGGGATAACTTAGTTTTCATAGAGGCAATCCTATTACGAATATGACATGAAACCAATAAAGCTTCACCCCATAAATTTCAAAATAACATTGATTTATTAATCATAAATTTTACTGTTTTTGCCAAATTATAGATATTCATTTATGCTAACCCATTTTTTAGGTGTTTAAGGATAAATACGTTGATGAGTTATACTATTTTATTTAGATAAATCATTAAACTCATTCACAGAGTATTCAACTCCTCTACCTAAGAATAATACTATAATATTTTTTTTATTGATTTTAAAATTCTGTTTTATACTTCATAATCATATTAAAGGCTTCATTATTGATTTTAATAAGACATATAGGTAAATATCTACTAATGTCATCAAAAAAGTAATCAAATATATTTTTCCACCATGACCTAATTAAACTTTTAATTAAAAAATATTAGAATTTAATAATTGTAAAATATCATAATTTCATTCAATGCTATGAAAATGTTTCTTAACTATTTTATATTATACACTTCTTTAAAATTTATTAAAATAACTTCCAAGGTTAATTATGTTTAACTTCCTTATATTAATGAATTATAATTAACATGTGATAAATGATCATGCCATAAATTAGAGGACTCAATAAAGTAAGAAAAAGATTCAATAATATTACCCAAAGTCCCTTATTACGTAGAAGATCGATTGAAACTAAAGTAATTAGAATTTTAGGTACATAAAACATTTTAAGTAGAGTCAAAATATTTCCAGATGTAAATTCTATCTTCATTCTTCCTTGTCTACTAATATTGACACATGTATTATTTCCAAGGGGTATATCCTTTGTGATAGTAAAATCATCAAATATTTTGAAAATTAAAGGATCCTTGAAAACATTCAAAATTTATCCAAAATTAAGACACTATCCCACCTACGTCAAAATCCTATTAACATCAAATATCATGAAAACTAGATTCTTTTAAGTCATCATATTTTCCGTGTTTTTATAAACTTTATATCAATAGAAGAATTCCCTTTGAACATTTCATGGTTTTCCACAGACAAAGCATTATCCTTTGTTTATGGAGGTATTTCATTTCTTCTATAATTGTTGAGTTTTTTTACATGTAAGGATGTTTTTGGTTGTGAATTTCCCTCAACAATATTAATCTCGATATCGAATTAAAAATTCATACCCATGTCTCTCAACATGTAATCTTCTTCAATGAAATTTTTTTTAAATTGTTACAAGGAAATATCATCACTCTTTTTAGTGAGTGATTTACCAAAATATTTCCACATAGGTGGAAATTTAGAAATAATTTCACCAACTTGGAATGTTTTTTGTATATTAATATTAAGGGAAAGAAGTTAATTTTCTATAACGTGAATCTTATAAACTTTCTCGCACACATTCTTGTTATCAACCATATTCATGTTTGAATACTTTTCAGTAAGAAATTTATTGGTACCTTCTTCCATGTATTTGTACATGAACTCTATTGTATACTAAATCACTCAAGAGGACATCATTTGTAGAAGATAGTCATAAAGATTATTTGATTATGTGTTGATAATATTTCATCAACACAAAACTTGATCATCTTCATAATTCTTTGACAATAATTGAATGTTCTCAACTTTGGTCACATAAATGGGTGTTCCATCGATATTTGGGGTAGGCTCATTGGGAATGGGATGAATATTCAGTTCTAGAATGTAAAAAATCTTTTATGCAGTAAGAAGAAACTTCTTCTTGTATTTACATTGAGAGAATTTGTTTCTATAAAAACGATCATGTTTGAACATGTCTTCGTTTATAACATTAAAGGATTCCAAATCCATCTTCTAGGTTCTTCCTTGGGTTCATTAAAAATTTCGTTGTAAAATAATTAGGCAGATGAAGAAGACAAATTGAATCTCGATGAGTGAATTTAATTTACCATACAAAAAGGTTTTATCTGATACCACTTAATGGAGTGGGGTTCTTGTTGGAAGTTTACCTTGAGTATTTCACTATGATTTTTGAAAAATATATCACCAATATTAAAATTCCCTACAATACTGGTGTTGGAAAAAATATTTGGAGAATTTCGGGCTTAGTGAATAAATAACTCATAAGTGATCTCATCATCGCTTATTATAATTTTAAATTTTTGTGAATTAGGCCATTTTTATCTCACCCTTTCGGTCAAATAACACTTTTGTTTGACCAAAAAAATATAAATCTTGATGAGGACAACCTGTACAGATTTCAAAAACAATTTAAATCCAAAAGTTATGATTAATCACATTATTAGTCATTTTTAATAAATTATTTTATTTATTTTATTTTTGTTTTGTTATATTATATATATGTGGGTGATAATTTTTTTTACTAAATATATATATTTATAAAACACATTAATAGATTTTAGGAAAATATATTTTATTGAAAATACCAATTTCCAAGACTTATTTTATATGGGATGAACTATGGGAATTCTACCCACATTTCCAATATGGGAATTCCACTTTATTCCAACTCATTAGTCCAAGAAGAGTTTCTTTTGACCAATCAAAACAATCTATTCATTTTAATAAATATTTTGAATAAAATTATAACACTTTCTCATGCTCCACCTAATCATGCACCCGCCTCTTGAGTCTACTCGTCATCTATAAATCGTTCATCACTATGCACATCCCCTTTACCACCCTATTCACATGTGCACCGATCTTCCGCCACCACTTTCTCCCCATCCATCATCATCACAATACATTATTACTTTCTCTTATCTTCTTCCTAAATAAGTCAAGAGTGAGGCCGCCTAACAAATCTGACACTTCGGCTAACCCCACAACACTATGGGAGGAGATCACCACCATCCTTGTCATGATAGTAGTTATGGAAACCACCACCCCAAATCCAACTGATTTATTGGTGATCCTAATCACCTTCTATTTCCTCCTCAACTGATTTACCTTTTATTTCAATATCCAAAACAAGTAATTATACTGTTCATAAACCTCAGGGAATAGATTGGTGATGATGACTATAACAAAGGGGTTATCCAGTAATCTGAAGGAGGTGAGGTCCTTTGATGATCAAGAGTGATCAGCTCTTCACCAGAAGTTGGGTCACCCAACTCTGGTCATCAGAGAAATGGCCCCCTCAACCACCCTGAAGTCAGCACGAGTTTGGTTGATGGATTTAAGGAGTGATTCTTAGAATTTATAGGTCTCAAAGCTTGAACGGAAGTAGTCCACTTGAAGTAAGATGAGATCTGGAGTTTCCAGAGATTTAGGAATAGCCCTTGAGTGCAACTCGAGGAGGAACTCATAGAAATTGGATGAGAGTGCTAGTGGTGGTGCAAATGGTGAGATAAATATGTGTTCGGAGGTGCTGTTGAGGTGGAATTGAACCTTTGTAGACATGTAGATGTAGGAACGCATCCTGAAGTCTTCCTAGTACTTGTTGTTAGGTGTTATCTTTCTTCCCATATCACTGTTTCCAATTCCATCGATTTCAAATCCTTCACGAACATAACGGATGAGGGAACACTGTATTGTGGAGAATAGCGATGAATGACTAGTGTTCATCATCATCATCATGTTCGTATCCATACTTTTTTCTTTTACTTCTCTTTCCCTCATTATAAAAGAATATTCTATTGTAAAAGCATCTTCTTTCACTCATTCTTGATTCATGAATTCAATTCATTATCCAAAAGGGTTTGATCCACCCATACTTTAATGGTGTAAGGTTCTTCATGGAAGTTTCCCTCTATTATTGCACCAAGATTTGGTGGAAATTAAACTTCAATATTTAACCACGTCGTCGTATTGATGTTGGGAAAAATATTTAGAGAATCTATTGGATTGAATAATAATTAATTCATAAGTGGTCTCATCATAACTTATTTATAAATAGAAATTGATATAAATTTCACTAGTTCAATATCACCATTTAGTTGAAATAACATCTCATTCAAGTGAAATGAGAAAACTCTTTATGGTGCAAAACCATTGAGATTTCAATAATTCAGAATCTCATAGCTACGAATAATCTCTTTATTAGTTGTTTTTTATAAAAAAAATTATTTTACCTTTTTTGTTTTTTATATATATGAAATATATATATAATTTATTCATATATATATTTTAAAAATATTAATAGAATTTTTGAAAATATATATTTTATTAAGAATACAAATTCCAAATACCCCTTTAATAAGGGATGGGTTGTGGGAATTGTACCCACATTTCCAATGTGGGATTCCCATTTTTTATTCGACCTTATTAATCCAAGAAAAGTGTTTTTTGAAAATTAAATCATTATATTCATTTTATTAAATATTTTGAATAAAATTTTAACAATCACTATAAAAAAAGGGTCAATAGTGGTGGTTTTTTCGTGAACTAGCAGTGGTTTAAACCGCAGCCTAATAGTGTAACAAGGGTTATTAAAATCGTTGTGTATCTAATAGTCTCTGGTCATTTAACAGAGTTTTTTTATAAAAAAACATCTCATAGAAATATAAATTAATGAAAAGAAACCACTATGGAATATATTACTAGCAGTTTCTTTTAGCAGTGGTTAAGCCTAAATATCGATAAACATATTATATGAAAATTTTTCAGTGGTGGATACTTAATACCATCGCTAAATAAGATTTATTTAAAAAAACTAATAACAAACTATAAATATAATAAACTAACATAAAATAAAATAAAAAAATATTATCATAAAACCCTCATATATATATCTTACATCAATAGTCATATACAAACAAATAAACATAATAACCTCAATCTAAGTCAACCCATACATCTATCAATATAAACATAAAATAGGTCCAACACCAACCCTTTTACAATATATATCCATCTCACGACCTTCACAGCATCTTTATACCTCCACATCATGTCATCACCCGAAATCAACAACCTCATCTCACCAACTCTAACAAAAATAAACCAAAATTAAAACTACACATAACAAATCAGAATTATAGTAGAATAATAAATAAATTTTTAACATACCATAAAACTAATAAGCATTAAAAATGCCTTCTAACGAATTTCATTTATTAGAATGGTCAACCTCTTACCTATTGTCAACATCTTTCACCTACAATGAAAAGTAGAACATTTAGGGAAATAAATGAGAAAAAGAAAAGGCACATAATATATTCTGAATAATACACTTAAAATTTACTATTTTATTAAAAAAACAAAATAAATATTAACATAAAACAAATAATAAATAATGAAAAAAACTTTGAAAACATAAAAATACTTATTTTAGATAAGATTAAAAAGTTAAAAATTAAAAGGGATGAGAAATATTCTATTTTACTTTTAAAGATATGTGTGGTGTGATTGAAATTTACTTAATAAAAAAAATTAAAGGTTCGATATCATCATCTTTCTTATATTTCAAAAACAACTCAAAAGTTTTTTTCCAATGATTTAACATCAACATGAGGTAATTTTCTATGGTTGTGACCATTCCACGCAAGTTTTTGTGTTTTGAAACACTCAAAACGTTTTTAAGACCAAAACATTAAAACCATAATTTAGAATGATGTGTCGTCGTATCCAAAATTTCACAAAAAAAATATATGATTTTTATCCAATGATTTTAGGGAAATAATAAATTCTTTTCCTGGTTTTGACCCCCTAACATTTGTTTTTAAAGGCTTTTTTACCATTCAAAAGTGTATACCAAGTAATTCTGGCCACACCACACATCAGATTGACATGTTTTATATGCATACACATCAAAAAAAACTAAATAGTAGTTTTCCCATGATTTCACATCAATAGAAAGTTTTTTATATGGTTTTGACCATTCCACACATGTTTTAGCATTTTAAAACAATCAAAACACATTTATGGCCATAAGAGACAAACCATAATTCAGAATGAAATGTCGTTATTTCCTACAATTCATAATGAAATGTATTGTAATTTTTCCACGATTTCATGGAAATCCGACATTTTGTTTCTTAGTTTGGAACTCCCATAACTTAGTTTTAAAGGTTTTTTACCATTCAAAATTTTTTAATGAGTAATTCCTAGTACACCACACGTTGGATTGATGTGATTTTTTGGCGTGCATGTTAAAAAAACTTAGGGGTGGTTTCCTATGATTTAACTTCAATATGATATCATTTTTTATAGTTTTGACATTTGTATGTATGTGTAGTGTTTTAAAAAACTAAAAATAACTTTATGGCCATAATGGGTAAACTGGAAATCAGAATGATGCGTCATAAATTCTTATATTTTAACATTAAATGGACAATCATTTCCCCTTTATTTTAGGGAAATACGATGTCATTTTCCTAGTTTTAAACCATAAACACATATTTTTAAAGGATTTTGTGCATTTCAAAATCATACACATGGTAATTCCAACCACACTGCAAGTCATATTAACATGTAGTTTATGCATGCACATAAAAAAAACCCATTTGTTTTTTTCCCATGATTTAAAATCAATTTGAGGTCTCTTTCTATGGATTTTCTATTCCATTCTTGTTTTAGTGTTTTAAACACTAAAAACACATTTACAACCCCATTGAGAAATTTGTGATTTAGAATGACGTGTTGTCATTTCCTATATTTAAAAATTAAATCTATAGTTATTTCCCTATGATTTCATGGAAATATGGAATTTTTTCCAAGTTTTGACCCCCGGCACTTGTTTTCGAAGGCTTATTTATATTATAAAAGTGTATAATATGTAATTTTGACCTCAAAACATATAGTATTGATGTATATTCTATTTTTACATGTCACAAAAAACTCAAAGGTGGGTTTCCCATGATTCCACATCAATATAAGGTCATTTTCTATGGTTTTGACTCATCAAAGCACGTTTTAGTTTTATAAAACACTAAAAACGTGTTTATGTCTATAATAGGAAAACCATAATTTGGAATGAAATTCCATATATTCTTATATTTCAAAATTAAATATATAGTTTTTTTCTATGATTTCAGAACAATCCGATGTCGTTTTATGGGTTTTGATCCCCCAAAACTTGTTTTTAAAAGCTTTTGATCCTTTAAAAAGATCAAACTGAGTGACTCCAACCACACAGAAAATCATATTAGTGTTTTTTATATGTTTATATATTAATTACAACTCAAAAGATGATTTCTCATGATTTTAGATAAATCTAATGTCACTTTCTATGGTTTTACCGTTCCATGCACGTTTTTCTATTTTAAAACACTAAAAACCTGTTTATGACGACAATGGTAAAACCATAATTTTAATGAAGTTTAGTATATTTTTATATATCATAATTAAATATAATATCATTTTACTATAATTTCAAGGAAATATGACATTGTTTTCCTTGTTTTAGCCCCCTGAAACTTGTTTTTAAAGGTCTTTGTACATTTAATAAGTGTATACCGAGTAATTCCAACCACACTGCATGTCATATTGACCTGTTGTCTGCATTCACACATAAAAAAGACTCATTGATGGTTTTACAGTTATGTCACATCAATCAAGGGCTGTTTTCTACGTTTTTTACCATTCCATGCATGTTTTAGTGTTTTAAAACACTAAAAAAACTTTTACGGCTATAACTGTCGAACTCTAATTCAGAATGATGTTTTTTTATTATTACATTGAAAAATTAAATATATGGTCATTTTACCATGATTTTCGGACTACCTGGCATAATTTTCTAGTTTTGACCCCCTGACACTTGTTTTTAAAGGCTTTTGTACCTTTCAAAAGTGTATACCGTGTAATTCTGACCACACTGCACATCAGATAGACGTTTTTTATGAATGTAAATTTCAGGAAAAAAAATCAATGGTGGTTTTCCAATGATTTCATATCAATCTGAGGTCTTTTCAATGGTTTTGACTAAAAACGGGTTTATGGGCATAACGGGAAAACCGTAATTCAGAATGATGTTCTATTAGTTACTAAATTTCTGAATTTAATCTATAGTAGTTTTCCTATGTTTTTAAGGATATTTTATTTCATTTTCCAATTTATGACCCCCCAATTGTTTTTAAAGTCTTTTATACCTTTCCGAAGTGTATAGTGAGTAATTTTGACCACATTTCACATCAGATTGATGCGTTGTCTTCGGTTACACATCAAAAACATCTTATTTGTGGTTTTTCTATGATTTAAAATTAATATGAGGTATTTTTATATGGTTTTTAATGTTTCATGCTTGTTTTAGTCTTTTATAATACTAAAAATTCATTTACATCCATAATAGACAAATCATAATTAAGATTGATGTTTCATCAGTTCCATTGATTCACAATTAAATATATGTTAATTTTAAAAATAATTTAGGGACATAAGACAGAGTTTAAATAGTTTTGAACCCCAAAACATTTTTAAAGGTTTTTTACCATTAATATGTTTTTACGAAGTCAAAACCGAACAAACAAGCTCATATTGTTTTCTAATTTATGTATAATGATCTATAATTATTTTTTGACATGTAGGAATCACCAGACTTCAATCCAATATAAGATGTGGTTGGTATGACTATAAATATGTGTTTTCTATATAAAAGTGTCATTTTAGTTTTATTTATGGATGTTGTATGTGTTCTTTGAAAATGTGTGAAAAATATATGGAATTTAGAGTTTACCTCGGAAGTATTAGATATAAGGATGGAAATTTACACATAGATGATGTTGCTCATCTGCTAAAATATAAAAACTAAATCATTTTCCATTTTCGACTACCACTGATCATGTGTTTTCCTATAAGAGCCATATTATTGCACTTTTTTTCAATCTTGAAATTATCATTTGTGATACTTGATCAACAACACTACTTGAACACCCACTGGGTGTAGTAGTAACAGATGATGCCACCCTACTAATGACAGTTGACGGTGTCGGCCTAGAACCCACCCCTCACACTCGTTTGGGATTCTCCTTCCATAAAACTATTCCAACTACATAATTAGGGGAAAATGATGTTGATTGTGAAGGGTTCACATTACAGGCTTCTTTAATTTGAAACTATTCATACAAAAATATCCAAAATGATTTTTAAAAATATATTAACATCATAATGTTATCAAATTAATAAAATATTCATTAGAATTAATTGTCATTTCAAAACTATAAAAACTTTATATTGAAAATTATATTATAACAATAAATAAGACTTAAACCACCTTAATTGGGGCCAACTAGATGTATCAAATGATGAAACTTTGGAATAATTAGATCCATGTTGTAGGGCCCCATTTAATTGGGTTTAAGGATTTTTATTATTTACAATATATTCTCATTATTATGTTTTTCTGGAAATGAAATAATATAAAATAGTAATTAAATTTACCTAATCCAACATATTTTGTGGGTTTATTTACAAAACTATGATCGAGTTTCCAATGAAATTTTAACCACATCTTTGTTCAACCAATAGAGTGACCTAATTCATTATGTTTTTTAAAAAATGTAAAAACATTAGATAAAACCTTGAGTTATAATAAAATAATATAAATAATAATGAAAAGAATAAGAACCAAAATTTTTACTTTTCTTAAAAAATACTTAGACCATACAATGTAAGGAATGACTTGCTTCCCATGATTTTCAATTTTTTTTATATAATTCCATCAAAAAATATTAAAATTAATAAATAATATATAATTTTATTTTTTTATGTTATTAAGATACTATAAAATATTCAATTACCTCATGATATTAATCTCTTTTGATATCGAAAAAGATCTTCTATTTCTCATGATAAGTTCCTTAAATAAATTTCCCAAACATTTTTTATGAGATAAGAAAAGTGTTATTATACCCATGGAATAATCTCATTTTAAAATCTCTCCATTTCTTGTCCATGTTTTTCAAATTCCATGGGTGTGAAACAAAGTCAGGGACATCAAAATGAAAAACCATCTAGAAATAAATATGATAACACTTTATTAGTATTTTACAAACCTTTACTCACGTCTTTTAAATATGTTGACAGAGAATATTAAATTAATAATAATTTTACTTATGTATCATAGACATAATTTTTCAATGTTTTTTGAATATTCCTCCAATATTTAAAATTAATAGGAAATATCACCATCTCGTTAGAAAGAAACCCAAGAATCTTCCCATAGATTCAGAGAGTGTCCTGGGTAGGCACCTTGAACGCATAAAATAGAATGATAAACTCAAATCACTTCATATTGTATACATGTATCATGTTTATATTTATATCCCTTCTACGGTTGTATTAATATATTTGAAAAATTCATTGAAAAAATTAATAAAATATAATTTTTTTTAAAATGATGTACATACCATTAATGGTAACATGCCAATATCCCCTAGATGTAGGGGTGATAAACTATTCCCATGCTCAAGGTGAATCGGGCATGGGATACCAACAAAATCTAGGGAAATAGTTGGCTCTCTAGAAGTCTCAGGTACAACAGATTCACTAAGATCTGTAGAAGATAATGATAGTGGTGGTGTGGTGCAAGATGTTGATAAGATAGGACCTTGATTTTTTTTCTTAAATTTCCTATATTTTAAATGATTAAGGTATATTAAATTTATAAAAAATGTAAAACTAAATGATTTAAAAAAAAGAAAAACTAAAACTAAAACAATGTATATATTTACGGAACACTTATCAATGATAAAATGTAATATATTTTCATTACCAATATATACATTCAATACTATCTATATTCATTATCTTCATTGTTATCAACCTACATTCTAATGGTCCCTTCATTTTCACCCACTTGAAAGTTCTTCTATTTCAATATTTTCAAGAAACAACTATTCAATGTTTTTTGGTTGATGAGGTACACTGTCACAAAGAACCAATTGATCTTCTTCTCACATATCATATTATTATATCTTTATTAAGTGTATAAAAACACTCCAACCATTATGTATTTCATCAAACAAAAAATAAACCATATTTTTGTATAAATATAATATAAATGGATCATGTTCTTCATGGTGACTGGTATCCATCAAGCGATAGATGTTAATAAAAATAAAATGTAATTATTCTTTCACTATACCCCTATCAATGTCGAACCACTTGAATTTTACAAAATCAATTGAAAACTGGAAATGGTAGTTTAATTAAATTATATCTTTCAGATTCCCCTAGAATCCCACCATCGTAAATATAAATACACCACTATTTTATGTTTTAAATTCTTCTTCAGGATAAATTGTATAAAATCTAGAGTCGTGATTTTTATAGGAATCAAATTTCTTATCCTGTCTTATAGGACCCAAATATAAAAACATAAAATCATTTGATATTTAATCTCAATTTTCGACATTCATTATCTAGACAGAAATATATAAACTATAACTTTTAACCAAGAAAAAATAACTACATATAATTAATATAAATATGAGTATTTTAAATGATGGGTGAACCATTTCACAAGCTCCTTATTAACAATTTTTGTTAATTCTAGCTCATTTCATACTCAACCCATTAGTTGACTCTTTGTTTGTATTCACAATTACTCAATAAATGGATCTATAACAACACTATTATGTAAAACAGGATTTTTTATATCAACTACACTTCATTCAGTGTATAATTTAACCCCATTCTAATTGTTTGTCCAATATTTGGAAATACTGAGGACTAATTTTCATAATGACCATTAGAGGAGATCTTGTCAATACATCCAACAAGATTAAATCTAGTATCAATCACATCAAAACACCTAGAATAAAATTCCATGAACTCCTAAGCTATGTAACCTTCAGTAATAAAACCTTTTGGTTGAGATTTATTCCTCACAAATGATTTAATATGACCTATGTACCTTACAGGAAGAAATAGGAAACATATTTAAAAAAATTATTCAATTATTTGATAAAATAGAATTCACTAATGAAAATAAAAAATATATATCAAAATACCTCCCAATTGGATACATCTTTCGACAGTATACTGGTCCACTGTGTTTATCTTATTCAACCAAATGAACCAATAAATGATTTATGATTGTCAAGAATGAAGGGGAAATAACATATCAAAATGAAATAGTGTTAAAAAAATTATTTCTTGAAGCTTATCATGATTGGTTGGATTTATAGTTTTTCCATAAATCTCTTTGAAAGAGTTGCAAAACTCAACTAGAACTATAGTTATATTTTTAGGTGAAGAACTACAAAAATCCATCAATAATAACTAGTCCATAAAAATATGTTAGTCATGAATTTTCAATCCATGTAACCATCCATGTTTTAAGTCAACGAACCATGATATGTTACTAAAATATCTATTTGGCACTTTTACATTCTTTAATGTTTGATGGAACACGTGTTTATCATGATATTTCATTATAAAAATAGATGAAGGATACTTCTCATTCTAATTTTCCCACAAACCATGATTTATATTCATTGACTCCAAATCCATAAAGCATTAAGGTGATCCTTAGATTTACCCTTTTCATTAAGCACTGTAAAAATTATATTTGCATAGATTTTCTTCTCAATATGAATGACTTCAAGATGATGATGTATCAAATTAAAATCCTAATAAGGAGGTTTGAATATTATACGCTTTTTTATCCATTCTTACAAACCAAATTCTTCGTATATTGTACCTCATACCCTTTTCCATCCATCTTTAAAATGATGAAATTTTCAAAATTATTTAGTGACATTCATTAATTTTACCATGATTTATGACCCAGATAACACCTTTAGTGACTTTCTAATTTCAATATCTATATTTAATAATGTCTTGTTAAACATCAATTTATGAGATGCATCTTGAAATTGAAAATGATAGATAAAACACCATTTTTTTCTATGAGGTAATCTTTGAGGATTAAAATCAAAATTAAAACATGACAAGCCAAACTAGTATGAGTGTTCCAAGAAGATAAATTTCATTTCCAAGAAAGTCACTAATTTTCTACAGTAATAAAGCATGGGTTTTGAATAATTTTCACATTTATACATCATATTTTTCCACAACATCATCCCGTAATTCTCGCAATTCATTGATTAGAGGATGAAGGTATACATCAATTTCATTTCATGAAATTTTGTTTCTAATAATAATAATTGAAATAATGAAATAAGTCTTCTTAATACAAAAACATGGAGGTAGATTATTGGGGATCAAAGAAAATGACCAAATTCTATAATTAATACTTAAAGTACCAAAAGGGTTAAAACCATAAGAAGCTAATCCCAAACCTATATTTCTAGGATCAGAAGAAAAATATGGATATAGGTAATCAAACATATTCCATGATGATGAATCTTTTGGGTGTCTTATCAGGCCATTTTTACTATCCTGAGTATTCCACATCATGTTTTATGTAGTCTTAGACAACATGAATAATCATTGTAAGAATGGTTTCATAGGAAAGTAACGTAATACCTTTGAAAGAGTTCTCTTCATCTATTTCATCCCAGGGTTGCATTGATTTATATAATCATTCTTTTTTATCACCTCCATCTTATGTTTTTATATCTCGTTCATTCTTATTTACCACAGTCTACTCCCCATTAAATCATGTAATCATTAGGGCATGAATGTATCTTTGTAAAATAAATTCTAAGATTATAGATGACTTTATTCACCACATATAATTACACAGGAATCCAAGATTCACTGAATTAATCATGAAGAAATTCTAAAATCATGGAAATTTCATTTTTTATAATTCCACAAAGACACTTTATATGATACAACTTAAGTATAAAAGACAGATTTTAATACTTTTCACACCCTTAATAAAGTTCTAGGTTTCCGTCTTCAACTAATTCATAAAAATATTTTTTTTGTTCAATAAAGTTCTAGGAAATATTGACTTCTTAATGATCAATTTAATATTATATTGATCTGTTAAAATCATAGACATTATATTGTAAAAAACCAAATTCATTATTTAACAAATTTCAAACAGAATTCCCCTCTACTGGATCACTTTATATTTTGTTGATAGTATTTTCATCTTTTTTACATTCTATCACATTTTATTTGTAATTAAAAATACAACATACATATCATATATGAAACTATTTCAATATAAAATTTTCATATACGTCATTTCTATTCAACGATTTCATTAATTTACAATCTACACATGGAAATTTTATTCCACCATCCACTGACCAGTTTGCAATTTCATAATCTTAATATTCTTCCATACCCTTAGCATATCAAGGTGTGTTTCAAGGTAAATAAAACAAAATTTTATCCATAGGTATTGTATTGTATTTTCTCTATAAATTCAGATATAAAGATATATATTCTCAATTGAACACTTACAATCAGAATTAAATATCACCCAACTTTACCATTGACTCTTTCATACAATTATAAATGAAAATGGGTTGAGGAAAATAATGAACATTTTATTACTAAACATATAATATAAAAACATGAATCATATAAATTATTATTTCTCACAAATATAGATGAATAATGATATAAATTAGATGACTGCCAAATTTTAACACAAAGGGAGCCCCTGAAAATTCTAAAAGATATCAAATACTTCTTCATAAATTGAGAGTTGTAAGGTGAAGTTTCCTTCTTGGTAAAGATAAAATTATTATTTTAAGGTTAAATAAGGATCTATATGATATTTTAAAATACTCAAGAGCGCGTTATTTGAAGTTAGATACATTCTTGAAACAAATAAACATTTAATGATGGAATTGTAGAAAACAACATCTATATTAAAGATGATAAATATGTATTAATTTTTGATATTTTATTTGTAGATGATATTTTTTTTATGAGAGAGAAATAAAATTGTGCATTATACCCTATTTTGGTAAACAAGGAGGGTTCATTGCATTGCAAAATTAGCTACATTGTGCAATGTCTGAAACATTTCCCATAATCTAACTAAGATCGAGAGAACCCCTTCAAAAATACGAATGAAATGTATAATTTATTTGGATATAATGATATTTCATTAATATACAAAATATTAAAATTTTTATGTCTATATTCTATTGAATAGGTTTGTTTTACTTTATGTTATTTGATGAATTATATAAATAAACTCTAATAACATAACATTAAATCAGAGGTTCCTTCAATTTTACCTAAACTTAAAAAATATGATGTTAACATAAATTTGGATAATTTGTAATATTTTTTCGAATAAAATGATAAAAATAAATTAGTCATTTGACTAAAAAACTATAAACTATATTTAGTCCTCTTAAAATCGTGTTAGTTAAAAAAAATCAATGAAACTATGTTGGATATTCCAATTACTATAACTAATAATTGATTATCATGCATGTGAAACTTAAAACTAACTACTATATCATTATTCAATATATTTTATTAAACTAAATTATTCCTCTCATATGTGTCAAACTTGAAGCATTATAATAAATTTAAAAAGGGTCTAATATCACATTTTCAAGGACAATATCCTTAGAGACCTTTCCAGGGTTTGGTATGAAATCATATGTGACCCCAAACCCTAGCACAAATTTTCCATGAGTTGGAAAATAGTATAATTATGTATATTTAGAAAATAGGAGGTATTAAAATATCTATAAAAAATTGGAATTCATTAATATAAAATTCAAATCGGGAAATTATAAAGGATCTAGATTCCATAATAGACTTGTATAATAAATGAATTTATTTTTTAATTGAATACCACACAACCAAAATTAATGATTACTATAAATCCAAAAAAATAACTACAAAATCCAAATAACATATTATAAAACACATTTACATATATACATTACTATTGAGTAAAATAAAACAAATTCTATACTCTTTTTATCTTCTATGATTGTCAATCTAATGCTACTCAATAGTAGATTTAGGGTAATGATCATGTAGCCATTAATGGGAACTGCATTTCCATCGAGGAGGGGATACAAATCTGGGATAGGGGGTTCTACATCACCAGTGAGGAGGGGAATAATGAGCCGGGAGAGGGAGGTCGGAAGTGGTGGGGTTGCACAGGTCGGGTCATAGGGTGTGTAATGGGGGTTTGAGTCTCTTATGAGAATCGAAGAGGTGGGTTGGAGGGGTGGGGGAATAGGGGACGTGTGGTCGGGGTCACCACAAGGGAAGGGAGAGGAGGTGGTCAGGGGAGGGAGATGATGGAAAGGGGTTGGGGTCACGTAGAGGGAGTGGGGGAGGGAGAGAAATTAGGTTTTTTAAATCATTTAGTGGTAGTATAATTAAAATTAATGGAAATTTTTAAAATAATAAAAATATAGGTATTGTTTTATCAAACCACTTCTATATTATATATATATATATTAACTATATTTAATTCACAATGTTTACTAGAACCACCACTAATATTCTACCACAAAGACGCACTTTTTTGTAGTGAATCTCCCATGTTTATTCATAAATATTAATTCTTTGGACCAAAAGTGATTCATTATACATAAATAAGGTATCATTAGATTTAAACCATTACTTAGTGTCAATATCTCCATGTTTTATCAGATTTAAAAATTTTCTAAGCATTAAACAAGTTAGTCGATAATAAAAACTAGAGATATCAAAACTATAATAATATTTCCATCCAACATTTCATTTTTATAACTTTTATGGCCATGTTCTTATATAATTTTCATGAACTCTCTAAAGAGTGAACCCATTAACTCCTATAAGAAGCAGAACAACTTCTAAATTCATATAGGAAAATATTAAAATGTGCATCCATTATTATAACACATAACTCACTAGGTATTAATATTTTCTTAATATTTTATAGCATAACCTATAGTCATAATGGATGGTATTGACACTAATTAGTTGGGGTTATAATTCTCAATTTCAATTATTATATTCATAATCTGTTTTTACCAATTAACATGTTTATTAGGATCTATCTTAAGAGAGTGTTGGGTTTCCATTAAAGATATGATTTATTCTATGTGTTTTAACCCCATATCTTTATTAGTTTCAAAAATGATCTCTCTTGGTAAAAATATTATAAATGGATCTGCAAGGTTTTACACGATCTCACATAGATAACAGTTATGGTACCATGTTGTAACAATTGTATCTTTTAATCAAGTCTCAAAAGTATATGTCTATACTTTCCATTATAAATGAACCTATATTCCCTTGATAAAGTTTCTTCACTATCATAATTGATAGCGATAGGATGCATCAGACTTGGACACAATCTAATACCCAATAATAAATTCATAATCCATTCATATTTCCTTCCATAAGCCACTAAGGTGATAAACTTAGACTCCATGGTCAAAATTGAAATAAATGTTTATTTATTTCTCACACAAGAAGAAGAATAGACTCCAAGATTAAACTACCATTCTGATGTGGATTGGTTATCACCAATACTGGTAATTCAAATTACAATAGTGTATCCTTCTAATACAGCCAAATAATCATTATAGTATAATCTTAAATATTTGGTCTTTATTATGTATCCAAAAATCATCATTATACATATCCAATGATCCACACTATGATTAATAGTATATCCACTTATTTTTCATACCGCATAAGAAATATCAGGTCCAGTTCAATACATTTAATACATTAAAGAACAAATTTCACTAGCATTCTCAAGTTGTGCTACAACTCTACCTATATTTATAAATTTTTTAACACTAGAATCAGGAGTATTAGAGTCCTTGAAACCAAGATGATCAAATTTTTAAAAAAAATTGTTCTATGAAATAAGACTGACTTAAAGAATAACCCCCACTATGTTTTATAACATTAATAATCAGAATAGAATCAATTATTCTAAGATACTTCATTTTAAACATAGAAGATAAGTAATTATTTTTCTCAATTACACCAATCATATTGGCCCCAAAAATTAACCTATCATCCACATATAGACACACAATAACTCAAATATTATTTTTTAAAATATGAATAAATAATTTTATCAACATTATTATGAGTAAATCCATTGGATAAAAAATAGAATAAAATTTCTTGTACCATTTCATTAGAGATTATTTAAGTTCGTAAAGATATTTGACTAGTTTACAAATGTTCTATTCATATCCTAGTAAAACAGACCCTTTTGGTTGTTCTATGTAAATCATTTAATTTAACTATCAATTTCAAATATCAGTTTTAAAATCCATTTTTTGGACATATAAATGATAATTCAATAAACAAAATAATGTCCTTATTGTAGTAATCCAAGCTGCATTAGTATAATTATCAGAATAATCAATCTCCTCTTTTGTTTTTAAACCTTTGGTAACCTATCTAGATTTAAAAGCATAAATGTTACCCTTGGAATCATATTTCAATATAAAAACCCATTTATAACCAATAGGTTTTGAACCACTTGATAAATACATAATCACTTAAGAATTATTCTACATATATGAATTCATTTCATTATTAATTAATTATTTCTAGTAATCATCATATCTAGAAGTCATATCTTCTTTATAAGACTTTTTGTATTCTTATATATTCAATACCATATGATACTTATTAACAAGATGATTATTTGGATCCCTTTAACAATGAAATCTATGGAATTTGAAAAAAAATTGATCTGGATTTAGATGTTTCTCATTATTAGGCCTTTTAATTCCTTTAGGTTCAACTCAAGAATCATCATTATTCTCTAATATAGTATTTGAACTAGATAGAATACATGAGACAGAGGTGTGAGGAATAACTTCCTCCACATAATCTTTAAAAAACATATTTTCAAAACACTCTACATACCTTGATTCAATAATTATATTATCTCTCAAATCCTTGATTCTATATGCTTTTCTGTTTTATGCATATCTTACAAAAACACCTTTAATTTCCCTTGGACCAACCATATTTATTTTGGGATTAAGAACTATATAGTAAGCTAAATATCACCACACATTAAAATAAGAAATATTAGGTCTTCTACCTCTCAAAATTTCATATGTGGATAACTTAGTTTTCCTAAATAAAATCCTATTATAAATATGATATGAATCCAATAAATATTAACCCCACAAATTTAATTGTAATTTATATTTTAGTCATGAATTTTACCATTTCTATTAATGTAATATTTTATCTTTTAGCTAATCCATTTTTATGAACTATGTAAGGAGCGGTACTTTGGTGAATAATACAGTTTTCCACAATGATCTCATTAAACATGTTCATAAGGTATTCACCACCTCTATATATGATTAATAATTTAATATTTTTTTTAATTGGTTTTAAACTTCTACTTTATACTTCTTAATCCTATTAAATTCTTCATTCATTGACTTAAGAAGATATATATATAAATATCTACTATAGTCATCAACAAAAGTAAAAAATATCTTTTTCCACCATAATTTATTAAACCGTTTAGATAAGAAATTTCAAAATGTACTAATTATAATATATCCAAATTTATTTCGACACTATGAAACTATTTCGTAACTATTTTAGATTTTACAGATGATTCCCATTTATTAAATTCATTTCCAAAGTTATTTAAGTTTAACTACTTCATTACATTTAATTAATTATAGATAACATGTGTTAAAGGGTCATGCCATAAATTAGACGACTCAATAGAGTATGTGGAAGGTTCAATCATATTATTAATTGATAGTTGATACATACCATCATTTGAATACCCATCCCTCATTAACATTCCACCCTTAAACATGAGAACCTTGTTAGGTTTGAGTGAAACCTGAAATCCCTTCGTACACAAAAAAATGTACAAAAAATAAATTCTATACAATTTCAGGTACATACGGCACATTAAAAAGTGTAAAATTATTCCCATGAGAAATGACTATCTCCACACTTAATTTTCCACTGACATTGATTAATGTATTATTTTTAAGGGGTACTTTATTCATGATAGTACAATAATCAAATGTCTTGAACATTGAATGATCCTTGCACACATGCAGTATTTATCTTGAATCAAGACACCATGAGATCTTAATCAAATTCATATTTACATTAGATATCATTGAAAAATGATTATCTTCAATCAGCATGTTTTTAGTGGGGTTATCAAATTTCTTTCGATAGTGACATTCCCTTGTAAAATTCTTTGGTTTTATAAAGAAAAATCCTTCTCCATTATTCTCAAACATATTGTATTTCTTCTTTAACTATTGACTTTTGTTTTTGAAATTCATGGAAGATATTGGTTTTTCCTTTCCATAATTGATATTAATATTGGTATGAAATTGTGAATAAATACCCATGTCTCCCAAAATATATTCTTCTTCAATGTGAAGAATCTTTTGAAATTGTTCCAAGGAAATACCATCACTCTTTTTAATGAGTGATTTAACAAAATATTACCACATTGGTGTAAATTTTTCAATAATTTCACCAACTTGTAAAGTCTATGGTATAGTGATTTTAAGGGAAAAAAGTTTATTTTATATAACTTGAATCTCATGATCATGATATAACACAATCTTTTTATTAACCATCTCGAAGCTTAGATACTTTTTAATAATAAATTTATTGGTAAATTCATCCTTGGATTTTTCCTTGAACTCGTGTGCATCCCATATCTCTCAATCATTATTCATTTGGTGGAAATAGTCATAAATATGATTTTAAATTGTGTTGAGAATATTTATTTGGTAGAAAAAATTATCATTTTCATGTTTCTTTTTCATTTACTGAATTATATCGACATGCGTCATGTAAAATTATATGTTGAGTAGTTCTAAAGACCTATAAAAGTGATTTAATGGTAAGGTGATATATTTGGAGAACACATGATTAAGGGAAATATAACCCTTAATATGACCCTTATGTTAAGATAATGATATTTGGATAAGGATATATTGGATACGAATAAGTAAATAGGATGATAATAGTTTCTTTAGAACTACTTAAGGATTTGTTGAATAGAGGGTTATTCTATCATGGATTAAGTATACAAATTATTGGAATTATGGAATATATCCAATAAACATTGGGATAAGAAAACAATCATGTTTTTAATAAGGATGTATGGTAATTCAGGTTATTACTATGCTTCAAGAGAACATATGATGAAGGTATTAAAAAGATTGGAAGGATTCAACAAAGAGCTACTCTATGATATATGCGAGATAAATGTTAAGATGATTTAGTACAATACTTTTTAAATATTAGTATTTTCATCTTTTGTAAGGATTATTGGGTAATCCATTTATGTAATTGTTTATGATAAACACCTGATGATGAGTTAGATATTGAAGTATTGTCTTTCCATATGAATATTTAAGCATAATTGATAACTTTTTATAACCTTTTTATTGTGATAAATATACATGAAATGACTTTTCATTCTATTTATGGATCTCATCATCTTCTAACACTTTTGGAATGAAGATTTCAACTTCATTCCATGGAAAAAGAGATGAACTGGAAATTGATCAAGAAATAAAAAAGGGTGAAGTTGAAATCAAGTAATTATATATTCTCATGAAAATTATCCAACTCTAGGAAAAGGATCTTGAAACCAAAATTTTTGTCTAATTACCTTATTTTCTGATGAATCAAATGGGCCCTTAGATCATCAAAGATTTACATCATTGTGATTGTTAACTTCCTCATCACCATGTTTTTTGTCACTCTCGCTCAGAACATGATAGTTAGATTTATATTAAATGTCCTTTTTTCACTTTACACATATGTTATCTCATGGGGAAACACAATTATTAGTTACGCTGGGTTACTGTTAGATTTTCAACATTCCTTTTTAAAAATGAATTTTTAGTATTCATTTTTATGATGTGGATTTCAATGAAAAAAACTTCCAAGTATTTATTCTTTAATAACCCAAATGAATTTTGAGGGTGAAATTCATTTTAAGGGGTAATAATTTAACACCCTGAGAGTTTTTGAAATAATTTTATTTGAATTAATTTAATCTTTTTTAAATTATTCATTTCACACAATTTTGAATTTAGATTTCGTTATATGAAGAAAAATATGTTTAGATTATATTATATGCAACACAAAGTCAAGGTTGTGCTACAGATAACACTTATATTAACTTACAGTATATGTAACACTATGTTTGGCTAGTTTTATACACAATATGAAGTTATTTCAATAGCTTATATTACATGTAAGACTATTTTTTACTAAAAAATAGTATATTATTATAATATTATTATTTAATATAATAAGATATAACCTAGACATAAAATTATAATTTATTTATATTATTAACTAACTATTAAATATTTTTGGTTTATAATATGAATTCATTGGTTAAAAATTAATTAGAAATAAAAATATATATACCATTTGATTGTAATGAAAATAGTTTTATGCTCCAAAAGTCATTTGAACTTAATAAATGTAATTAACTACAATTAGTGAATGATATTAATGAAAAATATATTTTATATATTCAATTATATATTTTTTATTTTTATTCGATAGATTTTATAGGAAAAGGGTAAGAACAAACCAAATTTTACATGTAAAACCCTATATTTTTTAAAAGGGTAATTCTATGTCCTTTTAATTGCGAACCAGTTTTAAATTTGAATTTAAAAATTTTATAATTTTTATATGAAAAAATAAAATTCTTAACATAAATCTAGATATCAAAATTTATTTTGGTTGAATTTTGGTATTTTTCTGATAATATTCAAGTTTTGATTAATAGTGAAAAATATTAAATTTTAATTCAAAATAGCTTTTCCATCAAAATAATTTATGATGGTTCTTGGCACAGCAGAAGTGCATGGGTTGATGTGCCCACCTAGATTTTTGTCATTAACAATGATCAATCCATGATCAATACGACGATAAACGCCAGTCTCCATGGATTGGATCATAGAAATGGACAATGAAACGAAAAGTCCTGGAACCACAAAGTAGGATCGTTATAGGTTGATTATAATTAATTTAATCAATTAAAAAGAAATACCTTTTGGTGTTCTTTATTCATATATTTTCTTGACCATGTTATGATGTGATTCGTCGTTGCATCACAGAAGCCATGTGTACACTTCCTTTAGTGGTGATCCACATGTGTACCTCATATCTTGGGATGTCGCCAAAGGAGTCTTCGGGTGCTTGCGTAGAGAAACCTTTGCTTGTGTTTTCCACCTTAGATCGTCTTGATCCGATAGAAGAGGATATCTCTCGGTCTTGGGAGAATTCTTTGAGGAATAGGTTCTTTCTTCCTTGAAAGAATTCTCCAGAACTGTTGTGTTGTAAAGACCCGTAAAATTCAAGGGAATTTTTTTTTCTTAATTTTTCTTTGGAATTTTACAAGAGCGCGGTTTCTGACGGCACCTGATTCCGAGGCCCGGAGTGCCCGGAATCAATTTCCGAAGTTTGGCTCAGGTACGTTCAGTGAACGAACGAGCGGGAATTCCTAACTTTTGATCCGGTGCTCGGAATTGAAATCTGAGGGCACCGATGAACTCACAGCGCCGAAATTCGCTAAAAGAGACCTTTTCGGAAGTTGCGTTTGTTGCGGGTTGAAAGTTAGTTTTGGGGTTTTTAGTTTGAGTTAAATAAAATCTTGTGAAGAAAAAATTTTATTATAACTGGATAAAACCTACCAAAGGGGGGTTGGAAGTGGGACCCACACCCACTTAACCTCCTTTGGGAGGATTAAGTGTGGTGGGGCCCACACGAACCCCTAAACCTCTCAACTTCCCCCTTAAACTCCCCTCTCTCCCTCTTAAATGTTTGTAAACTTAACACCTAATTAATTACACATGACATGTTAATTAATTAAGTGTTATGTTTTGAAATTTGAGTTTTGAATACCTTGGCTTGGTAAATAAAATAAGGAGGAACCTTATTTTATTTTGTTAGCCAACTTGTGTGGATTTCTTTTTGAGAGCTCCTCCTCCATCTTCTTCAACCTCGACGAAGAACACGAAGAACGTCGTTCTCCAACGAAGAACTTCTTCGCCGAAGAACACGGTTTTTCCGCGACGCCATATCCGCGACGTGACGTTCTTCTTCCGCATCATCTCTTCCGCGACGGTTTCCCGCGACGAACGCCATCGACAACGACTCTTCCTCCGACATCAAAGGAATCGACACCGATATTCCACGACTACGTCAACGTGCGACTATCGAGGTAGGGGTTCTTGAGTTCGTTGTTTTCTTTTTATTTTGACTTTCCTCAAGACTTGACGAAGAACGCTCATGTTCCGACGAAGAACGCCGCTCCGCTCTTCTTCGTCTTCCGTGTCAACGAGAGGGAACACTGCTTCTTCCTCGGACAACCTTCGTCGGCGTACAAGGTTTCGCCAACGACGTATCACATCGGACGCATCTCTTCGTCAACGGATTTGACGAACGTCGACCGCGACGCCCGACCTCCGCGACGTTGTCTTCCGCGGACATTGACGAATCCTCGAACTTATACCCAAAGTAGGGGTTGTTGATTATTGTTTAGTTATTCTATTTTTGATCATGAATTTTAGCAAGTCTAACGTGTGGATTTGGATTATTTTAAGATGCGTTATTGCTTAACGTGAGGGGGGCCGGACCGCATGAACATGGCCGAACCCCCTCCATCGTTCTTGTTGTTTATTCTTGCGGGTGGAAGCAAAGTGGCGTGGTGCCGTCGCACCACGCGGATAATCGTGCAATTATTTTGCGCGGCGCCGTCGCGCCACGCCGAGGAAGAATCTTCAAGAACGCGACGCCGTCGCGCCGCGTTGAAAGGAATCAAGGCACAGCGGAGGGGCGCAGTGTCGTCGCACCGCGCCGGACGACGAACACCGCGGCTGGTTCCGGGCCGCGGCGGAACGAGGAGACCGGCGGCCGGGCCGCCGGCGTCGGAAGCCGAAGAGGGCACCGGAATTTCCGGTCCCGTTGGAGAAAACCGGCCGGCCAGCAGGCCGGCCGGATGACGTTAAACCGGGGGAATTAATCCCCCGGCCAGCGCATAAAACCCCCCTCTTTAAGAGGGGGGCGGTTTCCATGTAAAGGGGGGGCAGCAGCCCCCCGGTTTTCTTCCAAACCGGCCCCCACGTGGGGGCCGTTTTCTTGCAAAGGGCGCGGCACAAAGGCCGCGCCGCCATCCAATTAGCGGGGGAATTGAATTCCCCCCCGCGCAGCCTCCTTGCGGCGACAAGCCGCCGCGGCCCCCGCGCCGCCGCGCCGGCAGGGCCGCCCCAGGGGGGGTCGGGCCGGGTCGGCCCGGACCCGGACCCCCCCGTTTCGAACCAGTCTCGGTCTTTTGGCCATATCTTGAGCCTCGGACCTCCGAATAACGAACCGTCTGCGGCAACGCGATCCTTGGATCGAGACGGTCGTTTCGGTATATCGCACTCAAGGTTTCGGATTACTTTGAGTTCGGCCGGGTTGGTTCGTTCACGAAACCAACCGGGCCTTCGGAGCGGAAACGCTCATATCTTGAGCTACGAGCGTCCGATTGACGTGCCGTCAGCTGTGTTGTGTTCCTCTTAGTGAGAAGGATCTTTTGTCATACTCCGCCTGAGGTTTGGACGCAGGTGGAGTACGGTCGGGTTGGTTTTGCCTTAAAAACCAACCGGACCCCGGGGACGAAAATGCCAATAACTCTCAGACCGGGCGTCCGATCGACGCACCGTCTGTTGCGTTGAGTTCCTGTTTACGATACAGAACTTTTAGCATCCTTCGCCAGAGTTTTGGATACAGATAGTAGTGGCCGGGTTGGATCGCACCCGAAATCCAACCGGGCCCCTGGAACGGAAAAGCTGATATCTTTCAGACAGGACGTCCGTTTGACGAACCGTCAGCGGCGTTGGTGATTACGTTGAGTAACAGTCCCTTTGAGTATACCCTATGGGAGTTCAGGGTACAGTTGTGATACGGCCGGGATTGGTTCGCTCACGAAACCAATCGGGCCCCTGGGACGAAAAGGCTAATAACTCACAGACCGGGCATCCGATCGACGCGCCGTCTGTTGCGTTGAGACCCCTGTGACAAGACGGTCTTTTGAGATACTTCTTTGAGGGACTTGTGATACTTGGAGTATCGACCAGTAGCTCGTGGAGCGGACCCTCCCGGAGACGAGCGTGCAGAGTACGGAGACCGTGTAGCCGGCTGAGACCTGATGACTGCTTGACCGACTCGACTTGGAGTGAGTCGACTAGCCCAGTGGACGGAGCGCCTGGTATTTGGCGGCAGACCCACGGCGGACGGAGCGCCTGGTAGTTGGCAGCAAACCCGCGGTACTCGACAGGAGGAGTACCTCAGTAGGCTATTTGGGCGAGCGCCCGGTATTTGGCGACAGACCCTCAGCGGACGGAGCGCCAGGTAGTTGGCCGAAAACCCGCAGTACTCGACAGGAGGAGTACCTCAGCAGTCTTAGGTTAGTGAGCAGTACCTCGGAGTCGTGACAGGACCACTGTACACTCTAGAGACGGAGCTCTTCAGCAGTTACGGTTTCGATAATGAAAATCCTGGTTTGAGCTGAGACTTTTGACCTTGTGTTTACCTCATGATTGATATGGGTCACTTGCTAACTTTGGTATATGTATGGGCATATACCCGGGTAGTGGTTATCCGTTGTTTTCACAATCCTTGTGTTTCCTCATGATTGATATGGTT
The DNA here is from genome assembly GCA_963277665.1 of Viscum album. Lineage (NCBI taxonomy): Eukaryota > Viridiplantae > Streptophyta > Magnoliopsida > Santalales > Viscaceae > Viscum > Viscum album. The sequence goes on along the minus strand of OY728119.1, from coordinate 211,920,835 downwards.
TACTTGATAACTTAGGTATATGTGTGGGCATATACCTAAGTAGAGGTTATCTGTTGAGATCTTCTTTGTGGTTATCCTTGTTGGTTTAGTGAGACCTTGAGGGTCTCGGGGTCCCTACTGAGTATCGTTATACTCACCCCTACACGGGCTATGCCCGCACTACGTTGTGTTGGTTGCAGACGACGGACAGCGTTGACCTTAGTTGAGGCTTGCAGAGCGGGACGGTACCCGGAGGTGGACCACTGGGCGGGACGTGCTCGGAGCGGACGGCGAGACCCGTGGAGCAGAGGAGCTATCTGTACCCACCCTTCAGGTGGGATTTCCAGTGGACAGCTCGGAGTAGCGGCTTTTACTTTTCGGTTGCGGTTTTCCCTTTCGAGTTGTACTTTACTTCAGTTTGGGTTTGTTTTCTGGCCCATTTACTTTTCCGCACTTTCAGTTGTACTCTGCTTTTGTTTAGTGTTTACTTTCCGCTTGCTTACTCTGTGGTGTTTGTTTCCTTTACAAAGGCAATGCCTTCCCTTTTTACCAGGAGTTACGCCTTGGTGCTAGTCGCCAGCCCCTGGCCTATGGAAGGCGGGCTTGGGGTAGTCACGGCACGGACCCCGAGGGCGGGTCGTGACAAATTGGTATCATAGGAGTTCGGGTCTACCGCGAACTCTGATCTTTTCTAAGTGAAGCAATAATGTTTAGTGTATTGAGTGTGGTTATCAGTCCAGGGAGTCCAGTGTTGGTGCGGCGGCCGACGTATCCGTACACCAGGACCCTGACTTCTGATTTCCGACTTAATGCACGAAAACATTGATTGCGTGTGTGTTTCAAAGTTTTCTTTGTGTCAGCTCACCAGGTATACTGTTTGACCGTGGCGCACCTGTCTCTTTTCAGGATGGCCCCACGACGGCAACCAGCTAGGGTTCTGAGAGTCGAGCGAGACGACAGCCCACCGAGCGACGAGGCCTCGGTACAGGGCCCTTTGTCAGCAGTGGCACCGGCGGTAGCTCTACCCGCCGAGCCCCCGATGCTTCCAGCAGCAGCCGCTGACGATGCACGTCGCCTCAGCGCACTGCATGAGTTTCAGCGCCAGAGACCACCCAGGTTTCGCGGGGAGACGGATCCCCAGGCAGCAGAGGGCTGGCTGGAGGCAGTGGTACGAGTGTTTAGGCTAGTGAGGACACCAGCAGACCTCATGGTGATCCTCGCTGCGAGCCTACTACACGCAACAGCAGGACGATGGTGGAGCTTGATGCTCCAGGTGCACGATGAGGCATCTCTACTTTGGACGGACTTTGAGAGCATCTTCCGCTCGGAGTTCGTCCCAGCCACCCTTCGTGCGGTGCGTATCCAGGAGCTTCTACAGCTGCGGCAGGGCAGCATGACGGTCGCTCAGTACGCGGCGAGGTTCACCGACCTTTCTCGGTACTCGACAGACATGGTACGGGACCCCTTCTTCCAGGCCCGGACCTTCGAGCAGGGTTTGAGACACGAGATCAGGGCATCGCTGATCTCCCTCAGCATACCAACTCAGACAGGAGTACTGGAGCGGGCCCTTCTGATCGAGAGATTCCTTGCTGAGTCTACACCAGCACAGAGACCCACCGCAGGGCGGCACGTAGCGGAGTCTTCGGTAGCAGGTAGCCGACAGATGACTCAGGGTTCCAGGCAGACCAGACCTACCAGTGGCCGACTGCACGACTCAGGCTCGGTTGTGCGGGGAAGCCGGGGTGGAGTCAGAGCCAGGCGTGCTGAGAGTGGGCAGTGTTACTCCTGTGGCGGGATTGGTCACATGGCTCGTGACTGCCCGACCCGCCATGCGGAGGAGCAGCAGACGGTTGAGGAACCACCTAGGCAGAGGAAGAGGTTCGACCGTGGCGGTCTGCAGGGAGGAGGCGGACGAGGCAGAGGAGCTGGCCGAGCAGCAGGTGGTGGACGACGCTTTGAGGCTCTACCACCACCACCACCAGGAGGTCCACCCCGACCGCAGGGGAGAGCTCAGCTTCAGGCAGCCAAGGCCTTCGATCATGGAGCTCTGGGAGCCGATGGACAGGAGCAGAACTAGTGGATACATCCTTTGTACTTCTGGTTCCTTGTTGCTTTTGTGTAGCGTCTTGTATTATGAGCTGCAATAATAAAAGACGCATACCTTTGTGATATTTTCGTTCATGTCCTCTTTCGTGATGTTACTAAGAGGTTCCAGTTTTGGCTGTTGACTTGACCCTCACTTGTGAGACATCTACTGGAGGAGATCCAGTTACCACACACTGATGCCGACAGTGTGACTCAACCCTTGGAGGCAAGATTAACGGTTGAATCTCTTAGTAGTAGCGTCGAGGCCTTACGACGTCATCCTTGGTATGGATTAGTATCATCCATGTTAGGATTGACTGTTTTAGGAAAAGAATGTGGTTCATCCAGGGGATGAGACCAGATTTCTCTTTTCGGCAAAGAAGAAATATTGCAGCTCTTGTGGGACCTGTGATGGTCCAGGCCAAGACAGAGAAGGTCCAGGTCATCCAGGAGCGGATGAGGACAACACAGAGCCGGCAGAAGTCATACGCTGACAGGAGGCAGAGGCCACTGGAGTTCGAGGATGGCGACCACGTCTTCTTGCGGGTCTCATCTCGACGTGGTATTCGGAGATTTGGCCGAGGCGGCAAGTTATCTCCGCGCTTCATCGGACCCTTCCAGGTCCTTAGTAGGGTTGGCGAGGTGGCTTATCGCCTGGCTCTACCACCTCAGTTGCACCGAGTGCACGACGTCTTCCACGTGTCTCAGCTGAGGAGATACGTGCACGACCCGACGCACATCATTGACTATGGGGAGCTTGACGTTGGCGATGGGGCGACTTTTACGGAGGTCCCGGTGGAGATAGAGGATCGACGGGAGCGGGTCCTACATGGGCGATCGATTCCTCTTGTGCGCATCAGATGGCAGCACGGGAACCACCAGGAAAGCACATGAGAGCGGGAGGCTCAGATGCGTGCTCAGTACCCTCATTTTTTTCCCTAGTTTTGATGTATCTTTACGGGGACGTAAAGCCCTGAGGTGGGAGTAATGTAAAGACCCGTAAAATTCAAGGGAATTTTTTTTTCTTAATTTTTCTTTGGAATTTTACAAGAGCGCGGTTTCTGACGGCACCTGATTCCGAGGCCCGGAGTGCCCGGAATCAATTTCCGAAGTTTGGCTCGGGTACGTTCAGTGAACGAACGAGCGGGAATTCCTAACTTTTGATCCGGTGCTCGGAATTGAAATCCGAGGGAACCGATGAACTCGCAGCGCCGAAATTCGCTAAAAGATACCTTTTCGGAAGTTGCGTTTGTTGCGGGTTGAAAGTTAGTTTTGGGGTTTTTAGTTTGAGTTAAATAAAATCTTGTGAAGAACAAATTTTATTATAACTTGATAAAACCTACCAAAGGGGGGTTGGAAGTGGGACCCACACCCACTTAACCTCCCTTGGGAGGATTAAGTGTGGTGGGGCCCACACGAACCCCTAAACCTCTCAACTTCCCCCTTAAACTCTCCTCTCTCCCTCTTAAATGTTTGTAAACTTAACACCTAATTAATTACACATGACATGTTAATTAATTAAGTGTTATGTTTTGAAATTTGAGTTTTGAATACCTTGGCTTGGTAAATAAAATAAGGAGGAACCTTATTTTATTTTTTTAGCCAACTTGTGTGGATTTCTTTTTGAGAGCTCCACCTCCATCTTCTTCAACCTCGACGAAGAACACGAAGAACGTCGTTCTCCAACGAAGAACTTCTTCGCCGAAGAACACGGTTTTTCCGCGACGCCATATCCGCGACGTGACGTTCTTCTTCCGCATCATCTCTTCCGCGACGGTTTCCCGCGACGAACGCCATCGACAACGACTCTTCCTCCGACATCAAAGGAATCGACACCGATATTCCACGACTACGTCAACGTGCGACTATCGAGGTAGGGGTTCTTGAGTTCGTTGTTTTCTTTTTATTTTGACTTTCCTCAAGACTTGACGAAGAACGCTCATGTTCCGATGAAGAACGTCGCTCCGCTCTTCTTCGTCTTCCGTGTCAACGAGAGGGAACACTGCTTCTTCCTCGGACAACCTTCGTCGGCGTACAAGGTTTCGCCAACGAAGTGTCACATCGGACGCATCTCTTCGTCAACGGATTTGACGAACGACGACCGCGACGCCCGACCTCCGCGACGTTGTCTTCCGCGGACATTGACGAATCCTCGAACTTATACCCAAAGTAGGGGTTGTTGATTATTGTTTAGTTATTCTATTTTTGATCATGAATTTTAGCAAATCTAACGTGTGGCTTTGGATTATTTTAAGATGCGTTATTGCTTAACGTGAGGGGGGCCGGACCGCATGAACACGGTCGAACCCCCTCCATCGTTCTTGTTGTTTATTCTTGCGGGTGGAAGCAAAGTGGCGTGGTGCCGTCGCACCACGCGGATAATCGTGCAATTAATTTGCGCGGCGCCGTCGCGCCACGCCGAGGAAGAATCTTCAAGAACGCGACGCCGTCGCGCCGCGTTGAAAGGAATCAAGGCACGGCGGAGGGGAGCGGTGCCGTCGTACCGCGCCGGACGACGAACACCGCGGCCGGTTCCGGGCCGCGGCGGAACGAGGAGACCGGCGGCCGGGCCGCCGGCGTCGGAAGCCGAAGAGGGCACCGGAATTTCCGGTCCCGTTGGAGAAAACCGGCCGGCCAGCAGGCCGGCCGGATGACGTTAAACCGGGGGAATTAATCCCCCGGCCAGCGCATAAAACCCCCCTCTTTAAGAGGGGGCCGGTTTCCATGTAAAGGGGGGGGCAGCAGCCCCCCGGTTTTCTTCCAAACCGGCCCCCACGTGGGGGCCGTTTTCTTGCAAAGGGCGCGGCACAAAGGCCGCGCCGCCATCCAATTAGCGGGGGAATTAAATTCCCCCCCGCGCAGCCTCCTTGCGGCGACAAGCCGCCGCGGCCCCCGCGCCGCCGCGCCGCCGGCCGCCCCAGGGGGGGGGGGGGGGGGGTCGGGCCGGGTCGGCCCGGACCCGGACCCCCCCGTTTCGAACCAGTCTCGGTCTTTTGTCCATATCTTGAGCCTCGGACCTCCGAATGACGAACCGTCTGCGGAAACGCGATCCTTGGATCGAGACGGTCGTTTCGGTATATCGCACTCAAGGTTTCAGATTACTTTGAGTTCGGCCGGGTTGGTTCGTTCACGAAACCAACCGGGCCTTCGGAGTGGAAACGCTCATATCTTGAGCTACGAGCGTCCGATTGACGTGCCGTCAGCTGTGTTGTGTTCCTCTTAGTGAGAAGGATCTTTTGGCATACTACGCCTGAGGTTTGGACGCAGGTGGAGTACGGTCGGGTTGGTTTTGCCTTAAAAACCAACCGGGCCCCGGGGACGAAAATGTCAATAACTCTCAGACCGGGCGTCCGATCGACGCACCGTCTGTTGCGTTGAGTTCCTGTTTACGATACAGAACTTTTAGCATCCTTCGCCCGAGTTTTGGATACAGATAGTAGTGGCTGGGTTGGATCGCACCTGAAATCCAACCGGGCCCCTGGAACGGAAAAGCTGATATCTTTCAGACAGGACGTCCGTTTGACGAACCGTCAGCGGCGTTGGTGATTACGTTGAGTAACAGTCTCTTTGAGTATACCCTATGGGAGTTCAGGGTGCAGTTGTGATACGGTCGGGATTGGTTCGCTCACGAAACCAATCGGGCCCCTGGGACGAAAAGGCTAATAACTCACAGACTGGGCGTCCGATCGACGCGTCGTCTGTTGCGTTGAGACCCCTGTGACAAGACGGTCTTTTGAGATACTTCTTTGCGGGACTTGTGATACTTGGAGTATCGACCAGTAGCTCGTGGAGCGGACCCTCCCGGAGACGAGCGTGCAGAGTACGGAGACCGTGTAGCCGGCTGAGACCTGACGACTGCTTGACCGACTCGACTTGGAGTGAGTCGACTAGCCCAGTGGACGGAGCGCCCGATATTTGGCGGCAGACCCACGGCGGACGGAGCGCCTGGTAGTTGGCAGCAAACCCGCGGTACTCGACAGGAGGAGTACCTCAGTAGGCTATTTGGGCGAGCGCCCGGTATTTGGCGACAGACCCTCAGCAGACGGAGCGCCAGGTAGTTGGCCGCAAACCCGCAGTACTCGACAGGAGGAGTACCTCAGCAGTCTTAGGTTAGTGAGCAGTACCTCGGAGTCGTGACAGGACCACTGTACACTCTAGAGACGGAGCTCTTCAGCAGTTACGGTTTCGATAATGAAAATCCTGGTTTGAGCTGAGACTTTTGACCTTGTGTTTACCTCATGATTGATATGGGTCACTTGCTAACTTTGGTATATGTATGGGCATATACCCGGGTAGTGGTTATCCGTTGTTTTCACAATCCTTGTGTTTCCTCATGATTGAGATGGGTTACTTGATAACTTAGGTATATGTATGGGCATATACCTAAGTAGAGGTTATCTGTTGAGATCTTCTTTGTGGTTATCCTTGTTGGTTTAGTGAGACCTTGAGGGTCTCGGGGTCCCTACTGAGTATCGTTATACTCACCCCTGCACGGGCTATGCCCGCACTACGTTGTGTTGGTTGCAGACGACGGACAGCGTTGACCTTAGTTGAGGCTTGCAGAGCGGGACGGTACCCGGAGGTGGACCACTGGGCGGGACGTGCTCGGAGCGGACGGCGAGACCCGTGGAGCAGAGGAGCTATCTGTACCCACCCTTCAGGTGGGATTTCCAGTGGACAGCTCGGAGTAGCGGCTTTTACTTTTCGGTTGCTGTTTTCCATTTCGAGTTGTACTTTACTTCAGTTTGGGTTTGTTTTCTGGCCCATTTACTTTTCCGCACTTTCAGTTGTACTCTGCTTTTGTTTAGTGTTTACTTTCCGCTTGCTTACTCTGTGGTGTTTGTTTCCTTTACAAAGGCAATGCCTTCCCTTTTTACCGGAAGTTACGCCTTGGTGCTAGTCGCCAGCCCCTGGCCTATGGAAGGCGGGCTTGGGGTAGTCACGGCACGGACCCCGAGGGCGGGTCGTGACATGTGTACAATGATTTTCCTGTGTTTGTAAGGAAAAGAGTTGGGGTTGTGAGGATATTTATAATCGGGTTTAAGGTTGTAGAGTTATGACAATAAATAAATGTGTTACGGGTTTTATTTTTTTCATTAACTCTTACATAAAACCCCATGTCAAATATTTAATTCTTTCACATGCTCCCACACTGATTATAATAAATTACATTTAATAAAACGATATTTCCTCAACATCCTGATTGGAAAAACTACACAGTGTGTATTAATAAATACACGGCGTGTACTTGTTTTTCACTGAAAACTACACAGTGTGTACATTCAATGTACACGGCGTGTATATCTTATTTTCATTTATTCATTTTCCTTAAAAATTGAAAACTATATGGCGTGTACATTTAATAATACACGGAGTGTACTTATTTTCAAAATAAAACTACAGGTCATGTTATCATTGATACACGGTGTGTACTTGTTTTATTCTATTCTTCCTCCAACATTAAAATAATTTAGGCTTCCTTAAATAATTATTAAACCACGGATGAGAATAATGTTTATTCCACTTTAGATACTTGAATACACTTAGTGTGTGACCCTCTAGGCCTCTTTCTCATTGGCAATTGGCAGGCTTCCCTAAATTCCAAGATTACTCGTTAGAAACGGGTCAAGGCACCCAAGATAAACAAGTTGACACCACATTGATGTATCACATCATACGAACGCTTACTATGCAATTTAATCCCTTTTTCTTAATATATCATCTAGTAGGTTTCATGGCAGTGTCATAAACCTATATACCTGATCCATCATTCTTTGGCTACCTAAAATTAACTCGTCGTTTACACCATGGCCATTGAATTTAATGCAACAGTTGTATTTAAATCAAAGGGATGAGATATCAACATCCATAAATAGAAGGGAAAAAATCCTTCCTCGACTTATCCATTAACAACATGTCACTCGTGATGCACCCAAAGAACCCTACTTCCCGCCAAATAACTACATGACGGTTTTCTTCAGTAAATCTAAGTGTGTGAGTCATGACATAAGTTAATGATAATCTTCCAGTCTAAGGAACATTTCACACGCTCGTAGATAGAAATGTCTGATGACACCAAGACATGCGAAATTTATACTCGCAGGTCTGTTCTAATAATCTCTCATCTTGGAGATTACCAAGTGCGAACTCCATGAGAGAGCATCTTGTCTTCTTATGATTACTCGCACATGATGGTCTGTATAAAATGTGTCCTATCATAGTATTTCATCCAACCGTAGAAATTTATTTAAGAAAATTGTTATAGCATTTCAAGGTTCACATCATATTGGGGATCTTCCATGACCTTATAAATGCAACAAATATTCCAGGAAATTATTATATTATAGTCATGCTGAACAATGAACAATATATAATAAGTGAACATTCATGTAATCAAAGTACAAAACAGTTGGTTCTTAGGACACAAACCCTTACAAACTCCCACTTGTTCTAGACCCAACTGCCAACGACTTTTATTCCGCTAGACCTCACATAATGATCATGTTTCTATTGAGTCAAGTCTTTAGTCAAGGGTTCCACTACGGTGTCTTCTATGGAAATACTGCTCACTACAACTTCACCTCTCTAAGAAAAATCCCTCAAGAGATGATACTTCTGAAGCATGTTCTTTGTTTGCTGATGTGACCTTGGCTCTTTTTCAAGTGCCACCATTGTAGTATTATCACAATAGAGTGTGATAAGATCTTTACTTCTAGGTACTACATCCATCTCTTGGATGAATCTTCACATCCATACTACTTCTTTATATGCCTCAGAAGCAGCGATATACTCGTACTTTGCTGTAGAATCTACCACCACACTTTTCTTTGATCTCTTCCAGCTCACTGCATCTCCATTCAAACAGAAGATGTATCCAGTCTAAGACTTCATGTCATCTTGATCAGTATGGAAACTAGAATCTACATGTCCTCTGATGACTAGTTCCTTATCTCCCCCATAAACCAGGAACATATCCTTAGTACGCCTCAGATACCTACGGATAGTCTTGACTGCCATCCAATGGCGGTATCCTAGATTAGCTTCATATCTTCCTACTGCACATAATGCATAAGAAAAATCCAGCCTAGTACATAGTATAACATACATGACTAACCCAATCGTGGATGATTAAGGGATCCTTTCCATTTCATTTCTTTCCTCATGTGTCTGAGGACACATTTTCTTGGAAAGATGAATGCCATGTGACACTGGCAACAATCCCCTCTTGGATTGTTCCATACTGAATCTCTTCAGTATCTTGTCAATCTATGTACTGTGACTCAGGCCCAGCATTCTCTTGGATCTATCACGATGTTTCTTGATCCCAAGAATATATGATGCCTCGCCCAAGTCTTTCATGGAGAATCATTTATGCAACCATTCCTTAACTGACTATTAGACAGGTGCTTCGTTTCCAATTATAAATATGTCATCATCATATACTATTAGGAAAACGAATGTACTTACACTAAACCTATTGTAGACACAAGGCTCACATTCATTCTTAACAAAGCAAAATTCCATTACAGCTTCATGAAAATGAATGTTCCATGACCTTGATTCTGGCTTTAATCCATAAATGGATTTCTGAAACATTCATACCTTGTTGGCATCCGTTGGAGTCACAAACCCTTCAGGTTGTGTCATGTAGACATATTCTTGGAGGTTATCATTAAGGAATGATGTTTTGAAATCCATTGGCCAAATTTCAAAGTCATGGTAACCGGAAATGGCCAATAGGATTTGGATGGATTTCAGCATCGCAACCGGTGAAAAGGTTTCATCATAATCAATTCCATGATGCTGTCTAAAACCTTTTGCAACCAGTCATGGCTTATAGGTTCAGACTTGCCCCTCCATGTCTAGTTTCTTCATCAATACCCATTTTCTACCAATAGGCTTTACATCAACTGGATGATCTACCAAAATCCAGACATGGTTTTGGTACATATAATCCATTTCAGAATTCATGTCTTATTGCCACTTGGAAACTTCTGTGCCTTCATCTGCTTCCTTGTAGGTAAGAGGATCATCATTGTCAACCAATAATGAGTCACTATACTCAGTGACAGAAAAACCATATCGTTCTAGTTCTCTCACCTCTCTCGTGCTCCTACACAGTTCTTGTGTCTCTGGAACAGATTGTTCTTCCATGTGGCATTTTGGAATCTATTCTTGTACCAACTCCTGTGTATCTTGGGCCTTGACTTCATCAAAGTCTATCTCACTACCACTATCTCTTTTGGAGATGTGATCCCTCTCAAGGAATATGGTGTGTCTTTCCACTTTAAGATTTTTTTTCTGAGGGGTTGTATTGGTAATATCCCCTTGTTTCCTTGGGATATCCTATAAAGATACACTTTGCGCCTCAGGGTACAAGTTTGTGTCTTGAATAGGCCTTAACAAATGTTTCGCTACCCCACACATGTAAATTCGATAACATGGCTTTACTTCCACTCCATAACTCGTATGGAATACCAATTATTTATTTATTTGGTAATTGGTTTAGTATGTATTCTTCTTTTTGTAATGCATATCCCCAAAAGGATAGTGGAAGACTCGCATGACTCATCATTGATCTCACCATGTTTAAGAGGGTGTGGTTCCTTCTTTCACTTACACCATTCCACTGAGGTGTGTAAGGAGGAGTGAGTTGATATAGAATCCCAAACTCCCGAAAAAAATCAATGAAGTCCTGATTAAGATATTCTCCTCCTCTGTCTGTGTGGAGTTTCGTAATCTTCTTACCATGATGGTTCTCAACTTCATTCATGTATTCTTTGAACCGATCAAAAGAATCTGACTTATTCCTCATTAAGAAGATATGTCCATATCTACTAAAATCATCAATAAAAGTTAGGAAGTATGAGAACCAACCCCTTGCTTCAACTGGAAAATGGTCCACACACATCTTTTTGAACTAATTCTAGAAGCTCTTTAGCTCTTTCACATTTCACACTAAATGGGGATTTGGTCATTTGGCCTTGTAGACACGCATGACATACACCAAGTGGTTTTAGTTCGAAAAGAATCTAAGTACCCATCTTGATGTAATTTTTTCAAATGTCTCTCATTGACATGACCTAGCCGGTGATGCCAAAGTTGGGTGTGGTATAAGTCTTGTGAATTTACATTGTAATCGATTTACATTACTTGGTTTGTGTAGTCTAACACATAAAGGCCATTATATAAATGTTCCCTACCAAAAAAATGCCATCTTTATAAAGGTAGGGACATCAATATCCAAACTTGAAGATGAATCCATCAGTATCTAATCTGGATACTAAAAAATGTTTTTGGTTACAGAAGGCACAAAATAAAAACCCTTTAACACCAAGATCATTCTAGCTGGCAACATGAGGTGGTAGTCTTTGATAGCTATAGCAGAAATTCTGGCTCCATTGGCTGCTCGTAGATCTACCTCCCCTCGACCAATATTCTTGAATCTACCTGGTTCCTATATTTGGATACATATGTGAGAACCACAAGCTGTATCTAATACCAAATTTGTAGAAACGGATAGATTTCATTCAATGAAAAACGCATCTGAAGCTTCCCCTAACTTCCTTGGCTGAGTGCAGTTTTTCTTCCAGTGGCCCTTCATGCCACATGCGAAACAAACAGCATCATGTTCCCTTGACTCCCCTTTGATATTCCTTTTCTAGGAAGGCCTTGAAGAATCTTTAGGCATAAATCTCTTGGCCTTCCCTTTCCTTGTATTCACCATAAGGACAGAAGGTTCTTCACACATCATGTCATTATCTACTTGGTGAATGAGGATAAGAAGATCAGACAGACTTCTCAATGTTGTTAATGTTGAAGTTCACAACAAAGTCTCATAAGCTCTGGGGGAGTGATGCACTAATTAGATCGGTACCCAGTTCTTCTAGGAGTTTAACCCCTAGAACCTCCAAGCGCTCGATGTAGCCAATGAGCTTGACTACATGAGGACCGGCTGGGGCACCCTCTCCAAGCTTGCTCTGAAATAGAACCTTGGAGATCTCAAACCTTTCGTTTCATTCTCTCTCCTGGTAAAGACCATGGAGGTGCTCGAGCATGCTGTAGGCATCCATGCCTTCATGAGACTTCATGAGAACACTAGACATTGATGATAGAATCAAACATTGAACGTTGAGTGCATTGCTCAAATGTTGATCATAGACTAGGAAATCTTCATCACTCGCCCCTTGGGCAGGAGGATCAGGATGTGAAGACTCTAGCACGTAAAACTTTCATTCATGGAATAGGATAACCCAAAAGAACCTAAAGCATTCCTGAAAGTTTCTACCGGTGAGGATATTGTCTTTATCCATAATTGATCGCAGAGAAAATGTGGTTGAGGAGTTTGTTATATTGATTTTACACATTAAAAGAGAAGATTTATCAGTACTTTTTTATTACATTTTACGAAAAATAATCAATGATTTCATTAATTCTCCCACTATTTTATCAAGTCACAATGGCCCTCACCATTGAACTCAAAATGTTCAGTTTCTTTGACATTCTAGTGGCAAGGATCCATTTTCCCCTTTACATAACCCCAATAAGTGTTGGTCAAGCTATTTGAAGGTATTTAGGTAGGAACGTCTTTGCCAACTGTGAGCATAAAGTTCCTTGATCTGTTGAGTGGACTCCCCAATCCTTAAATCCTGACTAGGATTTCCTCAACTCTTGCATCTAATATTACACCAAGTCTAGTAAGGGTGACTTATCTTGATGTAATATGGTTAAGTCAACCCAAAACATTTCATAAGGGATTCCTTTATAAAATTAATTGTCCTAACAAGGGTTGGTCAAACACAAAGTTGTATTGAGTCTTTCTCTTAATCAAGTAATGTAAGGCTTGGTCTACCTTAATATGGTATTGTGGGATTTTATTTGTTTTGTGTAGTGTATCATTTTCACATTCTTGTTAATATTAAGTGATTCTTACTTAAGTGATTAACCATGTTCTGATAATGTTTACGCATAGTCCGGTTTCTATTTTATTCCCACTTTGCATGCTTGTTTATTTCATTAATTATGTGATCATGACAACACATGCATAATAAATAAACCATACAATCAGACAGAAATAAAATAAGATGGCAGGATCATGATCTTCTATTGGTTATCTGATATAGTGGTTTGATAAGATAACCATGACCTAGGGAAAACCCCTTGAACCGATGGTTCATGTTTTGCATCTCCAACTTGTCCACCTTTGTATCTTCTTGGGTTGGTTTCACCTCAACTTCATATTTCGAACCTTCTCCTCTGGCTTGGGAGATCCTCCATTACATGGGGTTTACATTAAAGAAACCATGGGCATGCATGCCCTACATTTTATTGGAATAAGGCTCACAGGACAATGAATTTAAATTAAACAAATTTAAATGAAACAATACACACATACAAAGGGTCATTGGTCTAGCTCATGATCATACATAGCATGCAACGACATTTAAGCATATTTAGAATTAAAATTATTTTAATGGTTCTTTCATTTAAGATAAGTTGTGCTCGAATTCAATTAATTATGAACTTATAATTAATCAATTATTTATCTTAAATTCCATTCTGAATTTCCTTGAGATTCATCTCATTCATATTCCTTGTAATGTTTTTTGTACTTTTGGAGGAAACCTGGTGAAATTTCAGGAAAGTGCACGGCGTGTAGTTTATATTTACACGGCATGTATTTCTTTTCAACCTTTATCCAAAGTTCACATTGGGGGATTGGGCGTGTTTTTTTTATTTTAAAAAATTTGGAGTACACAACGTGTAGATAAATCATGCATGGAATTTACTTCCTTGTTACACAGTAACCGGTGTAACACCCCAAACTTCTACGGTACGCTTCTCTTTGAATAATGTGATAGCGTGTGTTGTACGCAACATCGAGTTCTAACACACCACAACCAATGAAACTAGCCGTTATGAATAGTAATACCTACTTTTTGAAATTAGATATATATTATATTTTTAAATGAACTTCATTTTTTGGATTCAGAATATCAAAATTATCCTAAGTTGAATTTTTCTGAGAACGTCCCATTTTTATGAATAGTGAATAATACTTAAAAAAACTTTTTTAATCAAAATAATTTATAGTGATAAATTATATTATTTAGTGGTTTTATAGCATAATTAGAATATATTTTTACCATTTTATCCAATGGTGTTCATTATAATTAATTTCACTTTTAAATTGGACCAAAACAATTGTCAATCTTTTGATATATATTGTTTCTTAAAAACACGCTATTTGTGGTAACAGCGGGAATTAATTATAAAATTAATTAATGGAACTTATATGTTTGGAATTTGGTAAAATAGACATCATTTTTGAATTTTGGAATATCAATTATATCTTAGGGTGAAATTTTGGCATTGTTCTGAAAAACTTCAATTTTTGATTAATAGTGAAACTACTAAGTGGTAGTTAAAAAAACTGAATTGTTTCATAAAACGTAATTCTATCGCTTCTGTGAATGGAATTTCGATAATCCGAGAGACACGGTTAATATCAAGAAGTAAAATGTGGTTCAATGAGATGAAAATAATTTTTGGTGAATAGTAACTTTTTACTTTTATTTACCACGGTTAAAAGTAAATTGGGTAATTAAGGGTAAAATGATATTAATATTACCCTAACACATGTCATAATTCTATTGGACAAGTGTATATCGACCCAAAACAGCCTTAGGAATAAAATATTATCATTTAGGTCCACTTGGATTAGATTAGGACATTTATTATTATTTAATTCAAAGAAGAGGTAAAAGAATTAAAATCAAAGTTTATTTAATAAAACATTTTTAATATAGGTATATACGTAAGATAAATTCGATTGTAAATATTCATTAGAAATATAAAAAGATTTCCTACATAATGATATTTTATTTATAATTTTTAGACATTAAATAATGTAAGTTATTTATGACACAATGATGATACAGTAATTACCATAACAGTGAAAAATTAAAATAATTGATATTATAAATACACAAATAAATATAATTTGAGACTATTTATGAATTACGATAATTTTCTAAGTTAATATGACATGTTAGGAATGATTTAATTAAATATTTTTGATGTAATAATTCTGTTATGAGTTTCACAAAAATCAACTATTGAATAGTGTCAAAATTGACATAAAAGAGTTTTTAAAACAAATATTATATTATTAATTGATATTAAATTCCTCAAAATCTAAGGTTCAGCCAAGAAACTTATATAATGATAGGTATATCATTAATGGACCACTTGGGAGTCTCTTGGATGTATATAGTATGTTTATTAACTATATAATATAAAAATACAATGTGACATGGTAAATGTCAAACTAATTAACTAAGAGTTAAAACTAAAAGATAAGGTTAATATAGTAACCCAAACCTGTCTAACTTCTATTGGTTGAATGGTTTTAGACCCATCCTCACCATAAAATTTAAATAATAAACTTTTGAGACATTATAAACTGAATATTAATTTATTATAAATTAATATTTCTAGCTTTTCCAAAGGTTCCCCTCACCCCTCTTATAAAAGGGCACTCCCCCTTCTCATTACTTCACACCTTCAAAGCATTTTGGTTCGGACAAACTCTGCCCAAATACTCTCCCAACTTCCATCACTACAACCTAGAGGCCTTAGTTGGATCAGAATGCCAACCTAAGGAGCCCTTTTGATCAATTCAAAAGGAAGAACCCGAAGAAGAGGTAATGTTTTCACCACCCTTTTCCATGTTCCTTTCTTCTTCCACTTATTCTTCCTTTGGTATTACCATTCTAAAATAATAAATCCAGTATCATATATATACTGTGATGTTATTATAAATATGGTACAACCATATTCAGTATTCTATCCACCCTTTGAATAACATGTCACCATACGTGCGTACGTACGGTTTACCGTCTCCACGTCGTGCTGCAATTGTTATTCAATATATTATTATTTGGATGGGTATAATAATGATGTGTAACTCATGTAAATCATAAATGTAACATGTTAATGATTCTTTATATATTATATAACATCCATTTATATATTATTTTAATATCAAAAGAATGATATTGTCGCTCGTGCGTATGTACAGACTACCATCTCCACGAACGCGATGAGATTCATTCTCCATCGTATCCATTCAAGTATAATTATCATTTGATGATTTAAAAATAATGTTTAAGGACTTGATATCATTATGTATATTAATAATATACAACCTATCCATTACAAACATGGATTATGTAACAAAACATATAAAATAAAATGATTAAGTTAACACCTGAAACAACGATAATACTAAGATATTATTAACAAATCAATGTAAAAAGATCATATATGATATCATATTAATGTATATGATTATTTTATAATTTAATAACAATTATTTCACCATTATAAATGAGTTTAACCTACCCCAACCAAGTAAAAGTACAAGGTAAGGGTTATTTCACAATCTCTTCATTATCCGAGGTTGTTTATACGTAATAATCTTCTGGGATCTCTTTATCGTCCACATCCATGTTTCATAAAAATGTATTTCAAAATATTTTTACTATTTAAAATAATATGGTTTAAGGTCCTTTATACCCTTGTTTGACATTTTATAAGAGTTTTATAAAGGAATCTTTCCGTCGTTTTCCAAACAAGGTGATTTTTAACCTTTTCGACAGAATTAAGCTAAGAATGTTTTTTTAACTTATACGGCGGGTGCGGTTATTTTCCGCTGTTATAAAATCATCAAATCTTACCTTACAATATTATAATATAATTTTCAAAGAAAATATTTTATTTCATAAATATAAGACTTGTAAATGATTTCAAAATAGAAATAGATATTTCTCTAAAAAGAGTTTTGATTTCATCTATGTCAACATCCTTTGATGAATATTACGCTTATTTGAAGTTGATTTATCATGATACAAAACTTCTATATTGTATTGAAGGTTTTGTGATATGTTTGACTATGGATGTGCTATTTTTATACCATTCATAGTTTATGGTGAAAGTATTGACATTTCGTATGCTAGTTTTAATACGAATGTTTATGTTATGTTTAAACCTTTTCATATGGGAATGCATTGGACTTAATATGTGACGGGTGGAGCCCGCTATAGCTCCTCGATTCATCGGTAGGTCTCATGAGACAAACTAGTGTCTTCGCACAAGGCCTTGGGAAAATCTTATTTGTAGTCTTGGTATGAGGACTTGGCTATATGGTTATGATAGTCTGGAATTATGCATTCCATCATTATGAAAGTGGTTATTGATATTGCATGTGATTATTCGATTAGTAGAATATTCATGTGAATATGTAAATGGAATTATTTCATTTTAATTTTGCCATACTATGTTGATGTTTAAATTTAAAAGGCTTTTGTTTTAGTTATACATTGCCTTAAATGTTTATGCTTATTTTTGAAAGTTTCTGCTATATTGTTATCCTTACTGCGAATTTGAGCTCACCCCTTTTCTATGTTTTATTTTTCCCAAGAAGTGAAGAAGTAAATTATGAATGACCTGCAGGGATATTATGTGGGGATATGAGTGTGGAATATGGATAAAATATGTTGTTGTAGTAGTTATCCACTTTATGATGTAATGTAAAACGTTATGAATATATCTAGTGTTTCGAAGGCTACTAAACCAATCGGTCTTTCGAGATTTGATCTTTCTTGTGATCATGCCAATGTTATGTAATAATGCAAAGACTCTAGGTAACTAGGGTTGGGGTGTTACAGTAGGTATCAGAGGAGGTTTCGTACAAACCTTGGAAGCTAGATTTAGATAAACTCTGATTAGAGCACGTAGACCTAAGATGAACATTGAGGATTAGTATAGAAGAACTTCCTAGAATTTTGGTATTGTAGAGATTTTGTGAGTTTTCTGAGCAATACACCTATGTCTGGATACGAGCAGGTAGAGGCAGATCTGGCACAGACGTACCTAGGGGTAAAACCCGAAAACACAGCTTTGAGCTAGACTCGAACAGGAACTGGTGCACGACAACGGGCCTTGTTGCACTCTTGGTTACGACACTCCCGAGGGATATGCTTAGGATAACTCTCATTTTATTTACAAATCATTATGAAGGGTTTATTAGTATATAATTCCTCAAAGAATACATTTTTATGATTATGGATTATATCCATAAATAGTTCAATTTATGTTAAGTGTTTTATAAGTATGAGATTACGTATTTTGATTCATAAACTGTTCTAGTTTATTCCATTGTTTAGAAATGGCGCCTAGTGGAAGAAATGGAAACTGTGTCAATGCACGCACTCCATGTAGGGATTTCCCTCCTGCTCAAGATAATTATAGTGGAGCTGGTGATGCAACTGGTGTCGATCATCTAATCACCATACTGGGACAACTTACTCAGGTTATGAATAATAACCTTACCCGTATGGAGGACCCCGATCCATAGCGTGGAGGATCAATGTTAGATCGATTCATGAGGAAACAACCACCAACGTTCAATGGGAGTACAAATACCTTAGTAGCTGATCAATGGATAAATTCCCTAGAGAAAATATTTCAGGCTTTGGGGAGTAGTGAAAGGGAAAAAGTTATCATGGCAGTTTACCGACTCACTGGAGATGCTGATCAATGGTGGAAATTGATTCAAAACACGAAGGAAGATAATGAAGTATCAAATATGGAATATAGGGAGTTCAAAGATCTGTTTTTAGACAAATACTTTCCTCGCGACCATTGAGCAGATATGGAAGGGCAATTTCTGAGTCTGATACAGAAGGAGGATGAGAATGTCGCAAAGTATGAGGCTAACTATACAAGGTTAGCAAGGTATGCTGGAGATTATATACGTAACCAAAGAAGTAAGATTGATAGTTTCTTTGATGGGTTAAGACCATTTCTCCGTCGATCATTAGTCTCACAATCCTTTTCATCATACAAAGACATTGTCTCATGTGCTATCAAGACCGAAAAGGAATTCTCTAAGTCTTATGACTTTAAAGCAAAGCAAGATATGAAGAGACTTGCTGATCAATCTGGGAATGGAAATAAGGGGAAAAGGGGAAAGTTTGAATATCCATCCTATGGTAAATCTGGGAAGAAACACCCCGGTACTTGCTTGAAGGGAATGGGGGTCTGTTACAGGTGTGGTGAAAAATGCCACCAAGCTCGTGATTTCAAGGGGAAGAAGGAAGCTACCAATGTTCAGTGCTACAATTGCAGGGAAATGGGACATTATGCAAATGAATGTCCTAAGTGTCAGGAGAACATGTAACATCCCAAGTAAGTAATGAATAATAGATATTTTTATCTATGTCTTTTAATGATTAAGATAGTGTTATAGAGGCTTAAAATGAAAATAAATACAATCTTATGCATGGAATACACTAATATTCTTAAAAGATTGTTTTACTGCCTTTTGATGCCAAACCATTTTTGAATCTATATTTTGACAATTTTATAAACTATGTTTGTCAAAATAAACTTATCCTTTATGATTGGGACATCAAAATTTACCTTGTGTTAATTTTTGGTATTTTTCTGACAATGTTCATTTTTTAATGAATAGTGAAAAATACTGCATTTTACATCAAAACTGCTTTTTAATCTAATTTATTTATATGATTATATTATCTTTTGAATTGGTATTAATGTGTAATATAAATATATTTTTACCATTTAATCCAATGGTGGTCATTGGAAACAATTTCACTTTGAAATTAGACTTAAACTGGTGTCAATCTTTTGATACTTATTGTTTTATAAAAACACGCTATTTGCTCTGGCAGCGGGAATTAATTATTAAATTAATTAATGTGACTTATATGATTTGAATTTTGTAAAATATACTTCATTTTTGAATTCGGAATATCAAATATAGCTTAGGGTGAATTTTTTGGTAATTTTCTGAAAAACTTCAATTTTTGATGAATAGTGAAACCACTAAGTGGTAATCAAGAAAACCGATTTTTCAGTTAAATAAAAGTTTACCACTAATGTGTATTGAATTTTGAAAATCCGACATACATGGTTGTCATTAAAAAGTAAAATGTGGTTCAATGAGATTATAATAATTTTTTGGTGAATAGTAACTTATTAAGTTCTTAATCGCGATTAGTGGTAATTAGGGTAGTTTAAGGTATAAATAATGCTTTAATAATAGGAAATGACCTAGACACATGTCCCAACCTTATTGGTTGTGTCATGGCCGACCAAGACAAGCCATGGGTCAACTTGGGGACCCCATGGAGACACTTTGGTTTGGAAATGACATAAATAACTTTTTATTAAATGTTAAAGTAAAAATGACACAAACAAGAAATGTTTTACAAAAACAATTTTTACATGGGGTTATAAAGATCAGATTTTTGATTATAAATATTCATTGGACAGATAAAAAGATTTCCTACATCATAGTATTTTCTTTATGATTTTTAGACATTAAATAAATTAAATTATTTATGACATAACAATGATGCAGCGATGACATCATTATTTGACGATTTAAATAAAATGGAGAGATAATGTAAAATCTATGAACTAAACATGTCCAAAACTTATTGGATGAGTGTATTTCGAAGCCTTATCACCTTAGACACGAATTATATCAATGTGGGACCTTTTGAAACCGAAACACATTTTCAAATAAAGTAATATTTCTTTACTTTCCAAAAGTGCCCCTCCTCTCCTCTTATAAAAGGCCCCCACCTCTACCTCATTTCACACACTCCTCAAGCCTTTGGCTCGGCCAACCCCTGCCCATTTACTCTCTCCACATCCCCCTCCTCATCCTAGAGGATTCCCTTTGGGCAGAATCCTTTCAAAGGAATCTTTTAGGCTCAAATCAAAAGGAGTTACACTTTTAAAGGTAATTCATTCTCTCATGTTCGTTTGTTTTATTTTGCTTCTCCAACCCCCTAAACTCTTTTTATTTACTTATTTTGTAACAACACCAGTATCTTCAATATACAAGGATGTTGTTATAAGATTTATTTGAGCTACACTCTCACACAACTACATCAAATGGTTAAAGAACATATGGTTTCCGTGGATGGCGAAATTCTGCCTCCCGAAACGATGATTGTTCAAAACTCATTTAACACCTTCAAAGGTGGCCATTATGATGTCACTATTTTTATATATGATATATAATATGTTTATGTTTTCCTTAAGCTTCTGTTTTTTTTCATTTTGGGCATACCTTTATGGTTCCCATTATGGGTAAACACGATATCTTCATTTTAGGAAGTGCGGACTACCGCCCCCTGAAAGTGATTTGATTCGTTAATACCATATGTGGGATGTGTAAAGGATAAAGTTAATGATATTATATATGTTATTATACTGGAATTATAATATACTCTTATATCATTATGATTCCATTCCAGAAAATATGAAATAGAAATGGAAGTAGCGTTCATGCGTACGTACGGCTTACCGTCTCCATGAACGGTGCATTTCATTTCTTACCTCTAAATGATTATGTAATATTATAAATGAATGTATGTACTGGATATATATGACATATATGATATCTATATCATGAATACCATTCTGGATATAATGAACCTTTGACCAAATTAACAACATGTAAGTGTAAGAAGTCTATTTTTGACTTAAGAACCAAATACCGACAAAATGAACATTATTAACTTAACTGATTACATGATGTTCATAACATGGTATAAAATGAATAATGAACTTGAAAAAGATTCATAAGAAAGTAGAGATTAACTCAAGTTTATTATTCAGTCGATTAAAGAACGGTCGGGTCAAGTCGGATACGAGGTATGGGACTTCGTCTCAATCTCCTTTCGTTGAGGCATATTTTATTTTATACACAACATTCTTTTATACGGTGTATAAACCCCTTTGACTTTTACGTTTATTCAAAAGGAATCTTTTTTATACGAAGCGTTTACTAAACGACAAAAGGGAATGTTTTTGTCGTACATATGCGGCGACAACGACTTCTCCACCGTCGTGACGGTTATTTGAGTTTCGGCTTCCTCTACAAGCCATACCTTCTTTTTTAAAAGAAAAACAAATACCATGTTTTAATTTTCTTTTATATTAGTATTGAAAATGGTTTTCATAATGTTTTTATATCAATGTGTTGTATTGATATCTCGTGATTGAAATATGGAAATTTTATGTTTCCTTTATGCATGTTTTATGTGATATGATTATGTTATGGTTCTTGGGAATTATTATGAAGACGGGTGGTTCCGTGATAAACTAAGGGCGGGTGAGCCCGTTATAGCTCTCCAATGCATTGGGTAACGCGAAGGAGTGAAACGTTAAGGTTTCTCCGAAGAGATTTTAGGGAAGATACTGTGATGGGTATTCCAAACGTAACCAAGAGGGTTACTCCCTACGTAAGAATGTTATGAATGCCTCAAGTTACCTTTATGTCTTATGATTTCTATGATTTATTCATGATTTTATGAGGTATGTTAAAGTGCCTATGTTTTATGGGTAAAGTATGATTTCATTCTTATGTATATATGAACTCATGTTTCCTTTCCATGTTTTTTTTATAACCCATACTGAGTTTTTATGCTCATCCCAAGTTTTTGAAATTTTTTTCACAGGTCAAGGGAAAGGTACATGATAAGATGATAGAGTCAAGGATGTGTTAAGAAGTAATCCATGTTTTATATTAAATGTGTTTCCATTGATGGGAATGAAGAATACTATCTTTCTGTAACCACTTTGTTTATATGTGGAATGTAATGCAAGTTTTATGATCAAA
This sequence comes from Viscum album, assembly GCA_963277665.1. NCBI lineage: Eukaryota > Viridiplantae > Streptophyta > Magnoliopsida > Santalales > Viscaceae > Viscum > Viscum album. The sequence goes on along the minus strand of OY728119.1, from coordinate 211,898,046 downwards.
TTCTCTAAAACTCTAATCCCGAAAAGATCCTCAATGTGTAATCTTGTAATAACTCAAGATTAAGTAAGGTTCAAGGCTGGGGCCTTATAGTTGGTATCAAAGGCCGGTTTAGATAACTTTAGGAGTTAGAATTCTATTAAATGATTATCCAAAAAATATTTTTTTTTGGTATAGCATTTAAAGATTACCATGTTGCTTCATCTAAGACATGTTTGTTCAGAATGGTTTTCCGCAGAGGAAACAGGGAAGCAGTGCTAGGAAGGCATACAGAAGGAAATAACCTTCCGAATCAGCATCCAGAAATGGTCGGAATTGGAACTGAACAGTTTGTTGCTGTAATGGCACAGTTGACTCAAGCGATAAATGGTGGTGGTATCTATGCACGAGATCAGCCAGATCAACCGCAGAGGAACATGTCAGTGGTGGAACATTTCATGAGGCAACATCCACCATCATTCAGAGGATCATCTGACCCTGTGCTAGCTGAAGGGTGGATTAAAGCACTGGAGAAGATTTTTGATGTCATGGGGTGTTCAGACAATCAAAAGGTTAGTCTTTCTATTTACCGTTTGGAGGGTGAAGCAGATCAGTGGTGGTCTATGGTTAAAAATATCAGGGACGCCGATGAGATTGATGCTCTTGACTGGGATGAATTCAAAGGTATGTTTCTTGAGAAGTATTTTCCTAAGGCTGTTCGACTTAGGATGGAAAAGAAATTCTTGGAATTGAGGCAAGAGGAAGACTCAGTGGCTGCCTATGAAAAAAGTTTCACTCGATTGGCAAGGTATGCTCCAAATTTTATCCGGGACCTTGATAGTAAAATCAATCATTTTTACTCAGGATTAAAGCCAAAATATCGAAGGGCATTAGCTTCTCGTGAGTTTAAAAGTTATGAAAAGCTTGTTCGATGTGCTGAGAAGGTGGAAATGGAGTTTGCCGATGACCAAGTGTTCTATAACAACCAGCAGAAGAAGAGACCGAGGTGGCAGGAGAAAGGTAAGAATTCTTCAAAAAAGTCTGATGGTAAGAGAACTAAGTTTCCAGTTTGTGATAAATGTGGAAAAAGGCATGCTGGGGAATTTCTTCTGAATTATGGGAAGTGCTACCGATGTGGTAAGATGGGACATAAGGCTCGTGATTGCACTGAAAAGGATCAAGGTGAAGGTAAGAACAAATTTGATTTACAGTTAGTGAAATGTTATAAGTGCAATGAGATGGGTCACTATGCAAACGAGTGTCCGACAAGAAGCTTGAGTGATGGGAAGCAGTTAGACTACAAGTAGAAAGGGGTGGTGAAATCCTTTGCAACTACTTCAGCAGATGTCGGGCCATCAAATGAAGTTGTATCAGGTACTTTGTTTGTTTTTTCAGATTATGCCAGTGTGTTGTTTGATTCGGGGTCTACACATTCTTTCATCTCTGAAACCTTTTCTAGTAAAATGGGAATACCATCTCAAGAAATGACTCCTGAACTTTTGGTAAAAACACCTGGGGGAAATGTTGAGGCAAAAAGAATTTATAAGAACCTTCCTATCCTTATCTGTGGAAAGAACCTACTTGCAAACCTTATTGTTCTACCTCTAGTAGAGTTTGATGTTATCCTGGGTATAGATTGGATCTCTATCTACCATGCTAAGATTGACTGTAGAGCTAAAGAAGTTTCTTTTCAGAAAGACTTTAAGTTTGTTTACAAGAATGAACCCTTACTTTTGATAACATATCAAGAGGCCGAGAAACTTGTAAAAGATGGAAATGAATGTTACCTTGCACACGTCATTGAAAATAAAGGAACTGTTCAGATTAATGACGTGCCAGTGGTAAATGACTATCCTGATGTTTTTCCTGATGAGTTTCCTGGAATAATACCAGATCGGGAAGTTGAGTTTACTGTTGACTTAGTTCCTGATGCTAAGCCAATTTCAAAACCCCCTTATCGAATGGCACAAATTGAACTTTTAGAGTTGAAGGAGCAATTGCAAGATTTATTAGAGAAAGGTTTCATTCGACCTAGCACATCACCATGGGGTGCTCCTGTTTTATTTGTTAAAAAGAAAGATGGTTCTATGAGACTTTGCATTGATTATAGAGCCTTGAATAATATCACTGTTAAGAACAAATATCCTTTGCCTCATATCGATGATTTGTTTGATCAGCTCCAGGGAGCTCAGTTTTTTTCAAAGATTGACTTGAGATCGGGGTACCATCAGCTGAAGGTAAAAGAGGCAGATATTCCAAAAACCGCGTTCCGTACGAGATATGGCCATTATGAATTTGTAGTAATGCCTTTTGGGCTAACCAATGCACCTGCTGTATTCATGGACTTAATGAATAGAATTTTCCATGAGTTCTTGGATATGTTTGTGGTGGTTTTCATTGATGATATTTTGGTGTTTTCTAAAAGTAAAGAGGAGCATGAAAAACATTTAAGGGTTATCTTGCAAACCTTAAAAGAAAAGAAACTGTATGGGAAATTCAGCAAGTGTGAGTTTTGGTTGCAACAAATTTCTTTCCTTGGTCACATTGTTTCTAAAGATGGAATAACTGTTGATCCTACAAAAACAAAAGTTGTGGAAGAATGGCCAAGACCCACAAATGTAACCGAGATTCATAGCTTCCTTGGTTTGGCGGGCTATTACCGAAGGTTTGTTAGAAATTTTTCACGGTTATCTAGTCCAATGACTAAGCTAACTCGGAAGGGTGTTAAGTTTATCTGGACAAAAGAATGTGATGATTGTTTTCAGGAATTGAAAAGAAGATTGGTGAATGCTCCAGTTTTGGCACTACCTTCCAGGAATGGTGAGTTTTTTATATACAGTGATGCTTCATTGAAAGGACTTGGTTGCGTCCTAATGCAGAATGATCAGGTAATTGCTTATGCTTCATGACAGTTGAAAACTCATGAGGTAAATTACCCTACACGTGATTTGGAATTACCTGCTGTTGTTTTTGCTTTAAAAATTTGGAGGCATCATTTGTATGGAGTAAAGTGTGAAATATATACCGATCACAAAAGTTTAAAGTATATATTCACTCAGAAAGAGTTAAACATGAGACAAAGGAGATGGCTTGAATTAATCAAGGATTATGATTGTACAATTCATTACCATCCGGGAAAAGAAAATAAAGTTGCTGATGCTTTGAGTCGAAAAAGTAATGCTTCATTAACAATGTTGCGTTTGGAACATGATCCTTTGGTTAAGGATTTGATGAACTTTGGCATAGAAGTTGTTGGTGCAGGAAGTCCTTCTGTTTTGTTTCAGGTATCAGTGAGATCATCTCTATCAGATAGAATCAAGCAAGCACAGAAGTAAGACAGTGAGTTGCAGAAAAAGGTAGAGCTGGTTCAGAAAGGTAAGTTGCCTGAATTCAACATTGATAGTGATTGTGTTTTGAGATTTGGGAAGAGATTGTGTGTGCCTTGTGATTCACAGTTGAAGAGAGATTTGTTATGTGAAGCTCATAGTTCTCCGTTTTCAGTTCATCCGGGCAGTACTAAGATGTATAGAGATCTGCGGGAGTATTACTGGTGGGATGGAATGAAAAGAGATATTGTTGATTTTACTGTGAAGTGTTTGACTTGTCAGCAGGTTAAAGCAGAGCGGCAGTTACCGAAAGGGATGCTTCATCCTTTACCAGTGCCAGAGTGGAAATGGGAGAATATATCCATGGACTTTGTTGTTGGATTACCGAAGACATCTCGAGGTAATAATGCAATCTAGGTTATTGTTGATCGCTTGACCAAATCTGCTCATTTCCTTGCTATACGAGATACATTCTCTCTTGATCAACTTTCCCGTTTGTATCTTAAAGAGATAGTCAGGTTACATGGAGTTCCTCTCTCCATTGTATCGGATCGTGTTCCCAGGTTTACTTCTAACTTTTGGAAAGGCCTTCAGAAGTCGTTGGGTACTGAATTAAATTTTAGTACAGCTTTTCATCCTCAATCAGATGGGCAGTCAGAACGAACAATTCAGACCTTGGAGGATATGCTACGAGCTTGTTCTATGGATTATTAGGGAAGTTGGGACCAACATCTTTCTTTGGTTGAATTTTCATATAATAACAGTTTCCATTCCAGTATATAGATGGCACCATTTCAGGCATTATATGGGAAGCGGTGTCGAACTCCAGCTTTCTGGGATGAAGTGGGTGAAAGGAAGTTGATGGGACCAGAATTGGTAGAAGAGATGGCAGAAAAAGTTCAGCTGATTCAGAAACACATGAGAACAGCTCAGAGCAGGCAGAAGAGTTATGCGGATAACCGGAGGAAGGATCTATCTTTCGAGGTAGGTGATCATGTTTTTCTCAAGGTTTCTCCTTGGAAAAGTGTGATGAGATTTGGTAAGAAAGGAAAGCTGAGTCCAAGGTTTATTGGACCATATGAAATTCTGGAAAGAGTTGGATCAGTTGCATACCGAGTGGCTTTACCTCCGAGTTTATCTCAGGTACACAATGTTTTTCACGTTTCGATGTTGAGAAAGTATATGCCAGATCCATCTCATGTTTTGAGTCCAGAGGTAGTTCAGCTGGAAGAGAACCTATCTTATGAGGAACAACCGGTCCAGATTCTTGACCACAGGGAGCAAGTGTTACGGAATAAGGTGATTAAGCAGGTAAAGGTTTTGTGAAAAAACCTCATGATTGAAGAGGCAACATGGGAATCTGAAAATGCAATGAGGGATAAGTACCCCCATTTATTCGATAAGTAAATAAATTGCGGGGACGCAATTTTCTAAAGGGGGGAAGGATGTAACATCCCAAGTAAGTAATAAATAATAGATAGTTTATCTATGTCTTTTAATGATTAAGATAGTGTTATAGAGGCTTAAACCAAAAATAAATACAATCTTATGCATGGAATACACTAATATTCTTAAAAGATTGTTTTACTACCTTTTGATGGAAAACCATTTTTGAATCTATATTTTGACAATTTTATAAACTATGTTTGTCAAAATAAACTTATCCTTTATGATTGGGACATCAAAATTTACCTTGTATGAATTTTTGGTATTTTTCTGACAATGTTCATTTTTTAATGAATAGTGAAAAATACTGCATTTTACATCAAAACTGCTTTTTAATCTAATTTATTTATATGATTATATTATCTTTTGAATTGGTCTTAATGTTTAATATGAATATATTTTTACCATTTAATCCAATGGTGGTCATTGGAAACAATTTCACTTTGAAATTAGACTTAAACTGGTGTCAATCTTTTGATACTTATTGTTTTATAAAAACACGCTATTTGCTCTGGCAGCGGGAATTAATTATTAAATTAATTAATGTGACTTATATGATTTGAATTTTTTAAAATAGAATTCATTTTTGAATTCAGAATATCAAATATAGCTTAGGGTGAATTTTTGGTAATTTTCTGAAAAACTTCAATTTTTGATGAATAGTGAAACCACTAAGTGGTAATCAAGAAAACTGATTTTTCAGTTAAATAAAAGTTTACCACTAATGTGTATTGAATTTTGAAAATCCAACATACATGGTTTTCATTAAGAAGTAAAATGTGGTTCAATGAGATTATAATAACATTTTGGTGAATAGTAACTTATTAAGTTCTTAATCGCGATTAGTGGTAATTAGGGTAGTTTAAGGTATAAATAATGCTTTAATAATAGGAAATGACCTAGAAACATGTCCCAACCTTATTGGTTGTGTCATGGCCGACCAAGACAAGCCATGGGTCAACTTGGGGACCCTATGGAGACACTTTGGTTTGGAAATGACATAAATAACTTTTTATTAAATGTTAAAGTAAAAATGACACAAACAAGAGATGTTTTACGAAAACAATTTTTACATGGGGTTATAAAGATTAGATTTTTAATTATAAATATTCATTGGAAATCTAAAAAGATTTCCTACATCATAGTATTTTTTTATGAATTTTAGACATTAAATAAATTAAATTATTTATGACATAACAATGATGCAACGATGACATCATTATTTGACGATTTAAATAAAATGGAGAGATAATGTAAAATCTATGAACTAAACATGTCCAAAACTTATTGGATGGGTGTATTTCTAAGCCTTATCACCTTATCCACGAATTATATCAATGTGGGACCTTTTGAAACCGAAACACATTTTCAAATAAAGTAATATTTCTTTACCTTCCAAAAGTGCCCCTCCTCTCCTCTTATAAAAGGCCCCCACCTCTACCCCATTTCACACACTCCTCAAGCCTTTGTCTCGGCCAACCCCTGCCCATTTACTCTCTCCACATCCCTCTCCTCATCCTAGAGGATTCCCTTTGGTCAGAATCCTTTCAAAGGAAGCCTTTAGGCTCAAATCAAAAGGAGTTACACTTTTAAAGGTAATTCATTCTCTCATGTTCATTTGTTTTATTTTGCTTCTCCAACCCCCTAAACTCTTTTTATTTACTTATTTTCTAACAACACCAGTATCTTCAATATACAAGGATGTTGTTATAAGATTTATTTGAGCTACACTCTCACACAACTATATCAAATGGTTAAAGAACATACGGTTTCCATGGATGGCGAAATTTTGCCTCCCGAAACGATGATTGTTCAACACTCTTTTAACACCTTCAAAGGTGGCCATTATGATGTCACTATTTTTATATATGATATATAATATGTTTATGTTTTCCTTAAGCTTCTGTTTTTTTTCATTTTGGGCATACCTTTATGGTTCCCATTATGGGTAAACATGATATCTTCATTTTAGGAAGTGCGGACTACCGCCCCCTGAAAGTGATTTGATTCGTTAATACCATATGTGGGATGTGTAAAGGATAAAGTTAATGATATTATATATGTTATTATACTGGAATTATAATATACTCTTATATCATTATGATTCCATTCCAGAAAATATGAAATAGAAATGGAAGTAGCGTTCATGCGTACGTACGGCTTACCGTCTCCATGAACGGTGCATTTCATTTCTTACCTCTAAATGATTATGTAATATTATAAATGCATGTATGTACTGGATATATATGACATATATGATATCTACATCATGAATACCATTCTGGATATAATGAACCTTTGACCAAATTAACAACATGTAAGTGTAAGAAGTCTATTTTTGACTTAAGAACCAAATACCGACAAAATGAACATTATTAACTTAACTGATTACATGATGTTCATAACATGGTATAAAAGGAATAATGAACTTGAAAAAGATTCATAAGAAAGTAGAGATTAACTCAAGTTTATTATTCAGGAGATTAAAGAACGGTCGGGTCAAGTCGGATACGAGGTATGGGACTTCGTCTCAATCTCCTTTCGTTGAGGCATATTTTATTTTATACACAACTTTCTTTTATACGGTGTATAAACCCCTTTGACTTTTACGTTTATTCAAAAGGAATCTTTTTTATACGAAGCGTTTACTAAACGACAAAAGGGAATGTTTTTGTCGTACGTATGCGGCGACAACGACTTCTCCGCCGTCGTGGCCGTTATTTGAGTTTCGGCTTCCTCTACAAGTCATACCTTCTTTTTTAAAAGAAAAGAAAATACCATGTTTTAATTTTCTTTTATTTTAGTATTGAAAATGGTTTTCATAATGTTTTTATATCAATGTGTTGTATTGATATCTCGTGATTGAAATGTGGAAATTTTATGTTTCCTTTATGCATGTTTTATGTGATATGATTATGTTATGGTTCTTGGGCATTATTATGAAGACGGGTGGTTCCGTGATAAACTAAGGGCGGGTGAGCCCGTTATAGCTCTCCAATGCATTGGGTAACGCGAAGGAGTGAAACGTTAAGGTTTCTCCGAAGAGATTTTAGGGAAGATACTGTGATGGGTATTCCAAACGTAACCAAGAGGGTTACTCCCTACGTAAGAATGTTATGAATGCCTCAAGTTACCTTTATGTCTTATAATTTCTATGATTTATTCATGATTTTATGAGGTATGCTAAAGTGCCTATGTTTTATGGGTAAAGTATGATTTCATTCTTATGTATATATGAACTCATGTTTCCTTTCCATGTTTTTTTTATAACCCATACTGAGTTTTTATGCTCATCCCAAGTTTTTGAAATGTTTTTCACAGGTCAAGGGAAAGGTACATGATAAGATGATAGAGTCAAGGATGTGTCAAGAAATAATCCATGTTTTATTTTAAATGTGTTTCCATTGATGGGAATGAAGAATACTATCTTTCTGTAACCACTTTGTTTATATGTGGAATGTAATGCAAGTTTTATGATCTAATTCTCTAAAACTCTAAACCCGAAAAGATCCTCAATGTGTAATCTTGTAATAACTCAAGATTAAGTAAGGTTTAAGGCTGGAGACTTATAGAACATACCTCAGAAAAGGCCAAGGGATCAAGGCCAAGCTTTTGCTATCACTACTGCTGAGGTAGAAGCTCCGAAAGACGTGGTGGCAGGTAATTTAATGGTTCCCTCAAGTTTAGCAAATGCAGTATTTGATTCTGGATCATCGCATTGTTTCATATCTTCCCAGTTTATTAAGAAAATTAGATATTTCCAATTTGATTTAACAAGGGAGTTGTCAGTTAAAACTCCTAAGGGAAGCATCATTGCAACAAAGTTTTGTGAATCAGCCCCCATTAGAGCACATAAATGATCTTTATCTGCTGATCTCATCGTCATACCTATGATTGAGTTTGATATTATCCTTGGTATGGACTGGCTTTCGGACTATGATGCGAAGATTTATTGTAAGAAGAAAGAGGTTACGATTTTTGATGATGATGATAAGGAACACCTTATCTTTAGAGCAGAATCGTCACCACCTAATTATTATCTAGATCCACCCCTAGTTGCTCAACTAAATTCAATTATTGGGGAGGAAGAGAATGAAATAACTATGGGTGAGGAAAGGAATGTTCAAATAGAGGTTTTACCTGTTGTGAAAGAATTTGTAGATGTCTTTCCGGAAGATTTACCTGGACATCCTCCAGAACGAGAAGTTGAGTTTTCCATTGATTTAATTCCTGGATCAAGGCCTATATCAAAGACCCCTTATAGAATGACCACTGTAGAATTAGTTAAACTAAATAAACAACTAGAGTAATTGAGTAATAAGGGATTTATTTTCCCCAGTGTTTCTCCATGGGGAGCCCTTGTTCTCTTTGTTAAAAATAAAGATGGATCTATGAGGTTATGTATCGACTACAAGGAGATCAATTCTATAACAATAAAGAACAAGTATCCCCTACCTCGAATTGATGATTTATTTGATCAACTGCATGGAGCTCAATACTTTTCAAAGATTGACCTTCGATCTGGATACCATCAGTTGTGTGTGAAGATGGAAGAAATTCTGAAGATAGCATTTCGGACCAGGTACGGGCATTACAAGTTTACTGTAATGCCTTTTGTATTGACTAATGCACCCTCTATGTTCATGGATCTGATGAATAGAGTTTTCAAGGAGTATCTCGATGAATTTGTGGTGGTATTTATTGATGATATCTTGGTATACTCAAAAAGCTATGAAGATCATGAAAATCACTTGCGCATTATCTTGAAGACTCTGAGATGACATGAATTATATGGGAAGTTTAGCAAGTGTGAATTCTGGCTTCAGGAGATTTCTTTTCTTGGCGATATTGTCTCTAATGATGGAATTTTTGTTGATCCTTCTAAGAATAAGGAAATCCAAGAATGGACAGCACCTACGAGTATAACTGAGGTACGTAGTTTTATTGGTTTGGCAGGTTATTATCGACGATTTGTCCAGAATTTTTCTCGATTGGCTAACCCATTAACGAAGCTCACACGTAAAGGGGTTAAATTTGTTTGGACAAAAGAGTGTGAATAATGTTTCGAAGAACTAAAGAGAATATTATTCAATGCTCCTATATTGACTCTACCATCGGGGAATGATGGTTTTGTTATTTATAGTGATGCATCGAAGAAAGGACTTGGTTGTGTCCTTATGCAGAATGATAGGGTTATTGCCTATGCATCACGATAGTTCAAAATTCATGAACAAAACTATCCTACTCATGATCTCGAGTTAGCAGCTGTGATCTTTTCTTCGAAGATATGGAGGCACTACCTCTATGGTGAAAAATGTGAGATTTATACTGATCACAAGAGTTTGAAGTATATTTTTTCACAAAAAGAACTCAACATGAGGAAAAGGAGATGTCTTGAATTACTCAAGGATTATGATTGTATGATACACTACCACCCGGGGAAAGCAAACAGGGTGGCAGATGCTTTGAGCAGAAAAGACCATGGAGTTTTGAACAATATGAGAATTGAAAGGGATCCAATTTTCATGGATCTAGTGAAGATGGACATGGGAATAACCAGGGAAGGCGAAACATCAATTCTTTGTCAAATCGTTGCCAAACCATCTTTACTAGAAAGGATTAAGAGTTCTCAGATCGATGATGAAGAATTTCAAAAGAAGATTAAAGATGTGAATGATGGGAGATTGGGAGACTTTGTGTATGAATATGGAATTTTGAAATTCTGGAAGAGACTTTGTGTTCCCGATATACCTGATCTAAAAAGGGAATTGTTGGATGATGCTCATAGTTCCAATTTCCATATACATCATGGGAGCACCAAAATGTATAGAGATTTGAAGGAACATTTTTGGTGGGATAACATGAAGAGGGATATTGATGATTTTGTGTCAAGATGTATGGTTTGTCAATAAGTGAAAGCTGGAAGGCAACAGCCTGGAGGAGTTATGCAACATCTTCCCATACCAGAGTGGAAATGGGACAATATTACGATGGACTTTGTCATGGGACTACCAAAGACTCCTTGAAGGAACGATGCAATATGGGTTATTGTTGATCGTCATACCAAGTCAGCACATTTTCTTGCTATAAGAGAATATATACCCCTGGAACGTCTAGCAAGACTATATATTAATGAAGTTTTGAGACTTCATGGAGTACCCCTATCGATTGTTTCTGATCATGATCCTCTTTTTACTTCAAGATTCTGGAAAAGTCTTCAGAAATCCCTGGATACTGAACTTCATTTGAGCACTGCTTACCACCCTCAGATAGACGGACAATCAGAATGGACTATTCAAACCTCAGAAGACATGTTGAGATCTTGCTCACTTGACTTTCAGGGTATGTGGGATCAGTATTTACCTCTGGTAGAATTTTACTATAACAATAGCTTCCATTCGAGTATTCAGATGGCACCATATGAAGCGTTATACGGAAAGAGATGTCGCACACCAACCTGTTGGGATGATGTTGATGAAAGAAAACTTGTAGGTCTAGAACTAGTGGAGGAAACGATGGAAAAGGTGAAGGTAATCCAAAATCACATCAAAGCAGCTCAAAGTAGGCAGAAGAGCTATGCCGATAATCGAAGGAAGGATTTGGAATTTCAAGTCAGTGATCATGTTTTCCTGAAGGTATCTCCATGGAAGGGAGTCATACGTATTGGTAAGAAAGGTAAATTGAGTCCCAGGTACATTGGACCTTTCGAAATTCTAGAACGAATTGGGGTTGTAGCTTACCGATTGGAAATTCCGCCAAGTCTCTCCAAAGTTCACGATGTGTTCCACAAATCTCTATTGAGGAAATACATGCCTGACCCAATGCATGTACTCACTTACGAGGAATTAGAACTGGAACCTGATCTGTCTTATTGCGAAGAGCCCGTCAGGATTCTTAATACAAGAGAACAAGTACTGAGAAACCGGACGACATGCCTGGTAAAAGTTTTGTGGAGAAACCATAAGATGGAAGAGGCAACATAGGAACCCAAGGAACTTATGATGAAGAACCACCCGAGTCTTTTCATGCGGTAGTATTCTGGAAATATTGAGGATGAAATTATTTTAAGGAGGGGAGAATGTAACACCCCAAGCTTCTACGGTACACTTCTCTTTGAATAATGCGATAGCGTGTGTTGTACGCAACATCGAGTTCTAACACACCACAACCAATCAAACTAGCCGTTATGAATAGTAATACCTACTTTTTGAAATTATATATATATTATATTTCAAAATTAACTTCATTTTTGGATTCAGAATATCGAAATTATCCTAAGTTGAATTTTTCTGAGAACGTCCAATTTTTATGAATAGTGAAAATTACTTAAAAACAACTTTTTTAATCAAAATAATTTACAGTGATAAATTATATTATTTAGTGGTTTTATAGTATAATTTGAATATATTTTTACCATGATATCCAATGGTGTTCATTATAATTAATTTCAATTTGAAATTGGACCTAAATAATTGTCAATCTTTTGATATATATTGTTTCTTAAAAACACGCTATTTGTTGTAACAGCGGGAATTAATTATAAAATTAATTAATGCAACTTATATGTTTGTAATTTTGTAAAATAGACATCATTTTTGAATTCAAAATATCAATTATAGCTTAGGGTGAAATTTTGGCATTGTTCTGAAAAAATTCAATTTTTTATGAATAGTGAAACTACTAAGTGGTAGTTAAAAAAACTGAATTTTTTCATAAATCATAATTTTACCACTTCTGTGAATGGAATTTCGAAAATACGAGAGACACGGTTAATATCAAAAAGTAAAATTTGGTTCAATGAGATGAAAATATTTTTTTTTTGAATAGTAACTTTTTACTTTTATTTACCACGGTTAAAAGTAAATAGGGTAATTAAGGGTAAAAATGATATTAATATTACCCTAACACATGTCCTAATTCTATTAGACTAGTTTATCTTGACCAAAAACAACCTTAGGAATAAAATATTATCATTTAGGTCCACTTGGATTAGATTTGGACATTTATTATTATTTAATTCAAAGAAGTGTTAAAAGAATTAAAATCAATGTTTATTTACTAAAACATTTTTAATACAGGGTTATACATAAGATAAATTTGATTGTAAATATTCATTATAAAGATAAAAAGATTTAATAGATAAGGATATTTTATTTATAATTTTTAGATATTAAATACTTTAATTTATTTATGACACAATGATGATGCAGTAATTACCATAATAGTGAAAAATTAAAATAATTGATATTGTAAATACACAAATAAATATAATTTGAGACTTTTTATGAATTAAAATAATTTTATAAGTTAATATGAAATGTTAGGAATGATTTAATTAAATATATTCGAAGTAATCATTCTGTTATGACTTCCACAAAAATCAACTATTGATTAGTGTCAAAATTGACATAAAAGAGTTTTTAAAACACATATTATATTATTAATTGATATTAAATTCCTAAAAATATAATTTTCGGCCAAGAAACTTATATAATGATAGGTGTATCATTAATGGACCACTTGGGGGTCGCTTGGATGTATATAGTATGTTTATTAACTATATAATATAAAAATACAAAGTGACATGGTAAATGTCAAAACTAATTAACTAAGAGTTAAAACTAAAAGATAAGGTTAATATAGTGACCCAAACCTATCTAAATTCTATTGTTTGAATGGTTTTAGATCCATACCCACTTTAACATTTAATGAATAAACTTTGGAGCCATTAGAAACCGAATATGAATTTATTATAAATTAATATTTCTAGCTTTTCCAAAGGTGCCCCTCACCCCTCTTATAAAAGGGCACTCCCACTTCTCATTACTTCACACCTTCAAAGACTTTTTTTCAGACAAACTCTGCCCAAATACTCTCCCAAAATCCCTCACTACAACCTATAGGCCTTATTTTGATCATAATGCCAACCTAAGTAGCCCTTTTGATCAAATCAAAAGGAAGAACCCGAAGAAGAGGTAATGTTTTCACCACCATTTTCCAGGTTCCATTCTTCTTCCACTTCTTCTTCCTTTGGTATTACCATTATAAAATAATAACTCCAGTATCATATATATACTATGATGTTATTATAAATATGGTACAACCATATTCAGTATACTATCCACCCTTTGAATAACATGTCACCATACGTGCATACGTACGGCTTACCGTCTCCACGTCGTGGTGTAATTGTTATTCAATATATTATTATTTGGATGGGTATAATAATAATGTTTAACTGATGTAAATAATAAATGTAACATGTTAATTATTTTTTATATATGATATAACATCCATTTATATATTATTTTAATATCAAAAGAATGATATTGTCGCTCGTGCATACGTACGGACTACCATCTCCACGAACGCGATGAGACTCATTCTCCATCGTATCCATTCAAGTATAATTATCATTTGATGATTTAAAAATAATTTTTAAGGACTTGATATCATTCTGTATATGAATAATATACAACCTATCCATTACAAACATGGCTTATGTAACAAAACATATAAAAGAAAACGAGTAAGTTAACACCCGAAACAACGATAATACTAAGATATTATTAACAAATCAATGTTAAAAGATCATTTATGATATCATATTAATTTATATGATTATTGTATAATTTACTAACAATTATTTCACCATTATACAGAAGGTTAACCTACCCCAACCAAGGAAAAGTACAAGGTAAGGGTTATTTCACAATCTCTTCATTTTCCGAGGTTGTTTATACCTAATAATCTACTGGGATCTCTTTATCATCCACATCCATGTTTCTTAAAAATTTATTTCAAAACATTTTTATTATTTAAAAGAATATGGGTTAAGGTCATTTATTCCCTTGTTTGACTTTTTATAAGAGTTTTATAATGGAATCATTCTGTCATTTTCCAAACAAGGTTCTTTTTAACCTTTTCGACAGAATTAAGGTAAGAATGTTTTTTTTAACTTATACGACGGGTGCGGTTATTTTCTGCCGTTATAAAATCATCGAAGCTTCCCTTAAAATCTTATAAAAATATTTTCAAAGAAAATGTTTTATTTCATAAATATAAGACTCTTAAATGATTTCAAAATAGAAAGAGATATTTCTCTAAAAAGAGTTTTGATTTCATCTATGTCGACATCCCTTGATTAATTTTACGCTTATTTGAAGTTGATTTATCATGATACAAAACTTCTATATTGTATTGAAGGTTTTGTGATATGTTTGACTGTGGATGTGATCTTTTTATACCATTCATAGATTATGGTGAAAGTATTGACATTTCGTATGCTAGTTTTAATACGAATGTTTATGTTATGTTTAAACCTTTCCATATGGGAATGCATTGGACTTAATATGTGACGGGTGGAGCCCGCTATAGCTCCTCGATTCATCGGTAGGTCTCATGAGACAAACCAGTGTCTTGGCACAAGGCCTGGGAAAAATCTTATTTGTAGTCTTGGCACCAGGCCTTGGCTATAAGGTTATGATAGTCTGGCATTATGCATTCCATCATTATGAAAGTGGTTATTGATATTGCATGTGATTATTCGATTAGTAGAATATCCATGTGAATAAGTAAATGGAATTATTTCATTTTTCTTTTTCCATACTATGTTGAAGTTTAAGTTTAAAAGGCTTCTGTTTTAGTTATACATTGCCTTAAATGTTTATTCTTATTTTTGAAAGTTTCTGCTATATTGTTATCCTTACTGGGCATTTGAGCTCACCCCTTTTCTATGTTTTATTTTTCCCATGAAGTGAAGAAGTAAATTATGAATGACCTGTAGGGATATTATGTGGGGATATGAGTGTGGAATATGGAAAAAATATGTTGTTGTAGTAGTTTTCCACTTTATGATGTAATGTAAAACATTATGAATAAATCTAGTGTTTCCAAGGCTACTAAACCAATCGGTCTTTCGAGATTTGATCATTCTTGTGATCATGCCAATGTTATGTAATAATGCACTGACTCTGGGTAACTAGGGTCGGGGCGTTACAACCGGCCTGGCAATCCCATGTACGTGGTACACGGATTCTCTTTTGTACACGGTTTCACTTAGGCTAAATCGGACTATACAGTGTGTTGCTCCAAAATACATGCCATGTATTCTGGTTTCCACATTCCATTCATTTCTTGTCAACACGGGGTGTTAAAAGCTTAGGTGTAATCAATTCGCACGGCATGGTACGGTGAACCAGTGCCAGTTCGTTGAGCCTAAGTACACTGCATGTAGTTTTCATTACATGTCGTGTATTCCTGTGTTGTACAGACATAAATATAAGCTCCTCCGGATGAGATCCTTGTTTTTATTTTAATCAAAATTAAAATTAAAAGTCTGTTTCTGTGATATGAATCAAGAAACGAATGAGGAAGAATGTATCTTATTTATTCAGTTTTATATAATGATTTATTTTGAATTGAATCAAATATAAATTCGTAAATTATCAACAAAAATTAAATAACTATAGTCAACGTTTTAACCTTGCTCTGATATCACATGAAGGTTCCAGGCATAGTGTAAGAGCATGGGTGGATGTGTCCACTTGGCTGTCTGTCATTAACAATGATCAATCCGAGATCAATATGATGATAAACGCCAGTCTCCATAGATTGGATCACAGAAATGGAAAAAGAAAAGGAAAGTCCCAGAACCAGAAAGTAGGATCATTACAGGTTGATTATAATTAATTTAATCAATTGAAAAGAAATACCTTTTGGGTGTTCATTCATCATTGATGTTCTTGATCATGTTCTGATGTGATTCGTCATTGTGTTGTAGAATCCAAGTGTAGACTTCCTCTAGCAGTGATCCACATGTGTACCTCGTATCTTGGGATGTCGCCAATGGAGTCTCTGGGCGCTATCGTGGAGAAACCTTTGCTTGTGTTGTCTGCCTTAGATCATATTGATCCAATGGAAGAGGATATCTCTCGGTCTTGAGAGCATCCATGGAGGAAGAGGTTCCCTCGACCTTAAAATAATTCTCCAGAATTGTTGTGCACAATGATTCTCTTGTGTTTGTAAGGAAAAGAGTTGGGGTTTTAAGGATATTTATAATCGGGTTTGAGGTTGTAGAGTTATGACAATAAATAAACACTTTACGCGTTTTATTTATTTCATTGTCTCTTACTTAAAACCCGATGTCGAATAATTAATTCCTTGAAATGCGCCCACACTGATTATAATTAATATCATTTAATAAAACAGTATTTCCTCAAAATCCCAACTGGAAAACTAAACGGCATGTATTAATAAATATACGGTGTGTATTTTTTTCATTGAAAACTACATGGCGTGTATATTCAATGTACACGGTGTGTATATCTTGTTTTAATTTAGTCATTTCCTTTCCAAAATGAAAACTACACGGTGTGTACATTTAATAATACACGGTGTGTACTTGTTTTCAAAATAAAACACACGTCGTGTTATCATTGATACACGGCGTGTACTTGTTTTATATTATTCTTCCTCCAACATTAAAAAAATTTAGGCTTCCTTGAATAATTATTAAACCATGTATGGGAAAAATCTTTATTCTACTTGAGATACTTGAATACACATAGTGTGTGACCCTCTAGGCCTCTTTCTCGTTGGAATTAGGCGGGCTTGCCTAAAATCCAAGATTATTGTCTAGAAACGGGTCAAGGCACCCAAGAGAAAGAATTTGACGTCGCATTGACGTATCACCTCATACAAACTCTTACTATGTAATTTAATCCCTTTGTCTCAATATATCATAAAGAAGGTTTCATGGAAGTGTCATAAACCTATATTCTTGATCCGTCTTTCTTTGACTACCTAAAATAAACTCATCATTTCCACCATGGCCATGGAATTTAATGTGACGGTTCTATTTAAATCAAAGGGCCGAGATATCAACTTCCATAAATGGAAGGGAAAAAATCCTTCCTCAAATTATCCATTAACAACACATCATTCATGATGCACCCAACGTACCCTACTTCCTGCCAGCTATCTGTGTGACGGTTTTCATCCGTAAATCTAAGTGTGCGAGTCATGACATGAGTTAATGATAATCTTCCAGTCTAAGGACCATTACAGACACTTGTAGATTGCAATGTTAGATGACACCAAGACATGCAGAATTAATACTGGTGGGTCTGTTCCCATAATCTCCCATCTTGGAGATAACCAAGTGCAAACTCCATGATAGAGAGTCTGGTCTTCTTACGAGTACTCGCACATGATGTTCTGTATACTATGTTTCCTATCATAGTATTTCTTCCCACCATATACATTTATTTAAGAATATTGTTATAGAATTTCAAGGTTCTCATCATGGAGGGGATCTTCCATGACCCTATCAATGCATCAAATATTCCAAGACATTATTATATTATAGTCATGCAGAACAATGAACAATATATAATAAGTGAACATTCATGTAATCAAGGTACAAAACAGTTGGTCCTCAGGACACCAACTCTTACAATTTATAGTGTTAAATTATATATTTTCTTGGTTTTAAAGTATCATTAGATAATATATTTACCAATTAATCTAATTTTGGTTATTGTAATCAATTATGCATTGAAATTGATTATACAAACATGGAGAACTTTTGAACATTCTTACCATAAAACCTTTTTTTCTAGATCCATCAACAACATTAATTTTAAATTCATTTCTAAAAATTACATGCTTTGAATTTTAAAAATTATATTACATTTTTTGAATAAGAGAGTAAAAATTTATTAAATAGGTCCCTTTTATTTTTTGGGTCTTATGAATAGTAACTTTAGTAAATTTTTATTTACCAAAGTTAAGGTTAAATTGTGTAATTAAAGGTAAGAATAATATTATAAATATTATAAAATTACCCTACCACTCATCCTAAATTAATTGGATGATTTTTTTCAACCAAAATATTCATTTTAATGAAATTATGACCTTTGTAATCCACTTGGGTGTGATTATAAAATTTATAAAAATTTATCTAAAGAATAGGCAATGATGTCATAATCATGCCTCTAATAACTATAGAAACGATTATATTGGTTCATATAAGTTATACGTTCAACTATAAATTTTACATATAAAGATAAAAAATTTACCTACATTATGTTGATTTATTTATAATTTTCAGAAAAAAAAAATTAATGTATATGGTGACACAATGAGGATGCATTAATTGCTTCATTAATGGAAGAATCAATTAAATGATATTCAAAATATTACAGTAAAAATTATTTGATATAATTAATTTCATACTTCAATTTAATGGAATAAATATACATGTTAGTGATAATTTAATGGATTTGGTTTGAACTTATCTTGCTATTATTATATATGTAAAAATTCAAGTAATGAATCATCTCAAAATTTACACTATTTATATTTTAAAATAAATAATATTTAATTAAATTATAAAAAATTCATGGAAAACAAAATTAGACCAAATTATTAGGATATGTATTAAAATTTCATCAATGAAACATTTATTGGTATTTGGTAATTTTATAGTAATTATAATAACCCATAAAGTGTAAAATACATGATTTCTTGGTAATAATTAAAATGATAAAATAATGGTTAAAACAAAATGATAAGGGTAAAAAAGATAACCAAAACATCTATAGTTTTTATTTAATGGTTTTATTTCGACCCATACTCATCATATCATTAATATAAATCAGTTTTGGACAACTTGGAATAGAAAATTAATTTATATTAATTTAATACTTCTAAAAATTCCAAGAGTGACCATCTTATATCTTATAAAAGGGAACCTATCCTTATCTTTTCTACACACATAATGCCATTCTTATCATGAAACATCTTCCCTAAAATACTCCAAACATACTTACCTTAATTCTATAGGTATTTCATTGGTAATAAATCCATCCAAGTTCTTTTGTTAAAATCAAAAGGACATACCCAAAGAAGAGGTAACATTCTTCAACAAATGTTTTTGTTTCATTTCTTCCTTAAAAAATCTCAAATATTTTTATTTAACATTCATATAATAACCTATGTATCCTAAATATATTGATATGTTGTTATATTAAGTGTTTTATCTACACATACATGTTCATCCTTCTAATGGGTAACAAACTTACTATAGTTTTTTACGGCGAATTATCGCCTCACAAAATGAAGTTGTTCATTCTTACTTTACCACCTCTCATGTGTGGTAATTATTATTGAAAATATATTTTTATAAGATATATATGACATTTATAATATATTTAGGCTTTTTTAATTGTTATAATAAACATATATTCATTATTTCAACGTTGTGGATATATGATAACTTTATTTGTGGACGTGTCGACTACCTACTCCTCAAAGAGATGTGATTCATTCACACATCACATAGAATGTATTGAGGATTATTTTAGTAAAAATATATGGTATTAAAGAAATATTAATTCTACTAAAATGGTATTATATATATTCATATTTTTATACATGTCATTTACTTTAATTCTTTCAATTTTACAAGAAAATGAAAACAGTGTTCACCCATTTGTGCTGCCTACCATTTATATGAATGGTTTTTTTCATTTACCATTATAGATTATTATAAATAATTACATATTTTATATATATGATAATTATATCATATTTTATATTCTATAAATCGTTTAATCATGAGAATCAATAATAAAAAGTCATAATATGTATGATTATCAATGAAAATAGCACCTGAAATGTAACTTAACCTTATACTTATTATATATGAGTTTTGCGCAAGTATGAATAGATTAAACACATAAGGTAAGGGAATTTCATCTCACTTTTTTATTTCTGTGAGATTCATTCCTTATTTACCCCTAATTTCTTTTGTGTGGTTTACATAATACCCATGAATTTATTATTTGATTTGTATATCTTAATTTATGGTTTTTTACATATCCGTTTTATGATATCTATTTCATGTGGTGTTATGGTTAAAAAGTAACCAAATGAGTATGGTATTTTGGTCTCAATTTTCATTCTTTGTGAAACATGTTTTTTATGCTCCTTGGTTCTTTTATGAGGTGTATATACTACCATTAGACATGTAATATCAGGGAGATCCTTCTTCTCATGATATTTTATTCTTTTTTAATGTTATTATTTCATGGGTATTATGAATCAAATTTTTCAAAGTGGTATGGGACACGTTTAAATATTTGATGATTATTCTCCTCATGAAATGTTTTTAAAATATCTTCAACGATACTTTTCAAGGAATATAATTTTAATGAAATGTTTTATTTATTAAATTTTTTTTCAATACATCATTTAGATTTTTTCAAAGATACTTTCTAAGAAAACTATTTTCAAAATAAAATTATGTTCTGAAATGCATTTTTCAAATAAAAAAATGATATTTTCTTCAACAATTGTCTTCAAGAGTTCTCTAAAAATTATTTTCCATCTATAACCACATTATTTAATGTTACTAATTTTTTATTGAGGATATGAACCAATTATAAAATTCTTATTATTATTTTAATTTTTTACTTTTATGATGGATTGATAGTTATAAATATTGTTCCATTCCCATGAGTTATACTATGATGAAGTGTTTTATGAAACCAGCTTCTTTTCATGGGTTATTAATGTTTAATGTTCTTATAACACACATATGTATGATTTAAATTTGAGAAAGGTGGTACCTATATATCCTTTAACTGCATTGGGTAATGATTTATATCTCATGAGATAGACATAAAGGACATTGTCTACCAAGATAGTTATGGGAGTGAACCATGACTACCAAGATGGTTCTGGGAGTGAACCATGAATACCAAGATGGTTATGGGAGTGAATCGTGGATACCAAGATAGTATTAGAAGTGAATCCATACTACCAAAATAGTATTTCCAGTGAATCCTTTACTACAAAGGAAATAGATATTATATTCTTATGTGTCTTCCACTGTTCCATGTTTTATACCTATGATATACTTTCATGGATCATGTAATTTATTTCCCTATAGTTCATGTCTTATTAAATTCCAATATTTATTCCATGATCCATGCATATTCTATTTTTATATTCATGGTTTGATCTTCAAATTTTGTTTTTATATTTCCATACCATTTTATTCTTATTATTTTTATATATTTTCCTTGTTTACCCTTACTAAGCATCTGATATCACCTTTTTATTATGTTTCCTTTTCTCGTGTTATAAGTAAAGGTTTAAAGTAATAGTACTAAAGGGACTGATCATGGTGGGAAGCATTGAAAATATTCCATAGGACTAGATGTTTGTGTTTTATGTTTCCAAATTCGCTAAACTAATATTGTCCTTGGGAATTTATTTTTGTAAATTATTGTGTATTTTTAAAAAAGTGATGTAATGTCCATATATGAAAATCCTGTGTCATTATACAAACCCATTCCAAAGGAGAAAATTTTCCAATTATAGAGGGGAGGAGAGGATAGGGTAATAAGTCATTACAAGTGTTATTGGAAAAATATTCCAAATATGTTAATCTAAATTTCAGTAACATATTGACCTCCAAAATGTATGAACCATTTATCCTTCCAAAATGATGATTTGTGTACAATTTGTTCCCCTATCTTATTTCCAAATTGGAGACCAATCAAAACCCATATGAATAATTTATGGGTCAAATAATGAATTGGTTTCCAATATGGGGATTCTAGTACATATTTTAATTCATGACCCATTTAATCAAATTAAATTCAAGATCCAACTCAGATTCATAGAAAAATATTCATGGCCAAAATAATACAGTGCACTTTAAAAGGTCAAAACTAGAATTTTCATCAAGTTTTTAAATGAATGATTTGATCCCAAATATTTTATAAATACGCATTTAACACAATGTAAGGAAACTATGTCATTTTTTATCAATAAAATATTCAACAAAAATGTGTTTTATCAACACCCTAACACTTATCCTTTTGAATTCATAGGAAAATGCACAAGTTAAATATTTGTGAGAATTGTGATAAGATACGAATGTTGACA
This sequence comes from Viscum album, assembly GCA_963277665.1. Taxonomy (NCBI): domain Eukaryota; kingdom Viridiplantae; phylum Streptophyta; class Magnoliopsida; order Santalales; family Viscaceae; genus Viscum; species Viscum album. Next base: position 211,875,337 of record OY728119.1, on the reverse strand, counting down.
TTTCTCAATCCATGGTGGAAATATAGGAATAGAATCACATTAGAAATTCAATATTAATAAATTTGAAATTAATTGTCTCATAAATTGTATCGAAACAAAATCCATTGATATTGATGACATTAGTCATAAAAAAACAAGTTATGGGTCTATTATGCCACTAATTCCCTAAGTGTGTGTGTGAAAATATTTCAAGTCCATATATCCAACCTTTATTTAGTATATTCAGGTCTTGTAAAACAATACTTCATAGATGGTTTAATTCCACTAAACTATTTCTATATTCCTTTTTAATAAAATTTCATTACACACTTACTTAAGCATTCTTGAAAATTACAAATTAAGCTACCCACCTAGATATACCCACATTTTTTACATTTCATCACTACCATGTTTATTAAGATAATATTTTCTCTTTTTTATTTTGGTTTTTTTAGAATAAAACTGATAGATATCAGTTACACATATATAGGTCAATTTAGTAGAGTAATGAAACAGATCAAAAGAGAAATGAAGGCATGGATCAACAATTGAGGAATTTTTGTTTACAAAACTTGGCTATACCTTAAATTGAGTAGGAAAAATTTCACAGTTCATGGTTACTAGAAATTTTGTTTGTATAAATCTATCACACAATTTACAATAAACAAATATAAAAAATAATGATGTCATAATCACAATGGTATTATAATTACACCACCAATCATATCATTGGGGACTTCCATTTTTTAAAAATCAACCCTTAAGGATGAAATCATTCTCATGATTATCATACTACCAATGAATTTTGAAAGCATGCATTTTCCATATGTTTGATAGGTAAATGAGCATGTTATATAATGTGTTTTTTATTATTATATTATCTCTTTTGTTTTGAAAAAAATTAAGACACACAAAAAACACACAAATTAAAATCATAAATAATCTACTTAAAATGTTTTCCCTTCCTCCATGCTTAAAATATTACATTTTCCTCAATTTTAATCTGTAGATTAATATATACGCATGGAATGAATAATTAAAATTTGACAAATAGCATATAAGTTAGAGGGTAAGGGACAACCTGATAATTTCAAGTAATTATTGGATTGTGCAGTGTGATGACATCAGCTGTATGTTTAGGAAATCCCTCCATTTACTACCTATACCACTACCAATTTTCAGTAAATATGTTTCCTATATCATATTGAGTGACCTCTATAGGAATCATCTTTAATCATGAACTGTAGAGAATGAATTCATGTCCTACATGAAACTCCATTTTTCGGATCATTAAATCATTATCCTATTTTGATCTATACTTATAGAGCCTTCAGTTCTCATATGATGATAATTGAATCTCTTCAAACTCTTGAATTTGGAGTTTTCATTGATCTCGAGCTTAGGCTAAATCCATATAACCTTTCTCTATATCCCAATACACCTAATACTAAACCTCTATAGGAATATTACATGCTTTCCCAAAAATGATCTGGGAGGGGTCATACCAAGGGGAGTTTTGAATGTTGTCCTATAAACCCATATCGTATCATCCAAGTTCTTGCACTAATCCTTCCTATTCAGATACACTATTTTCTCCAATATCATCTTCAAATCACAATTTTTAACTACATCCTAGCCATTTATTTTGTTTTGGTATGGAATTGATGTTTTGTGAGTCACCCCATACTTCCGAAGGAGGGAATCAATATTTTGGTTACAAAATCATGTCCCTTTTTCACTGATGATTTCCTTTGGTACTCTAAACCAAAATATTATTTGATCTATAAAAAAACAACTACAACATGAGAATCATGAGCCCTGGTGGCCTTGGAAAACACCCCTTTACCCACATAATCAACAATGAAATAAATATATAAGAAACCAAATGATCTTAGATATAGATCGATAAAATTAATTACCTCTAAATCAAAATCACACAAATTAATATGGTTTGTTGGGGAATATCATCTATCCTAAAAATGTTTCTACTGTGTTGGATATAATAACCTTACTTAAAAAGCACATGGGAATCATTAATCAAGGTAGACCAATATAATCTAGTGTCTCAGACCTTCCTATATATCCTTTGGGGTCCAAAGTTCCCACCACAAGAAAGTGTATGACTAAAAAACACATGGGAATCATGAAATAAGGTAGGAAAATAGAATCCATAGTTTAAGGCCATCATATCTATCCTTTAGGGTCCAAAGTAACCAATACAAGTAGATATATTATAAAAATGAAACACAGACTTAAACTCATGATTAGACACACATCTCTTAATAACTAGTTCACTATAAATGATTCAAATGTAATGATCATACAAAACATAAAACCTAGATTCACTCTTTAAATTTTCAACTTGATGTTCCTTTAGGTTTTTGTGAATTCAAAGGAAACCATTTAGTTCCCTAAATCTGTATGCAAAGGATGCATATCAATGATTACGAAGATATTCTCAATGAGGAAAGTTTCATGAAGTGGTACCTCGTTTAGGGAATCATGATCCCACATGTGAGTGACCATGCTCATGTGGTAGTCCAAAAAGTTCTATAACCCCTTATTATCCATTAAATACTACACATAAGGCCATTAATAGTGTTATAATATGTATTTTTCATCAAAAATAGTGTTGAAAATTGGGCCACCCCTAAAATATATTGGCCTTTACTATTGGTAAAAATAGTGCAGATAAAGGGGATCCTTTATCAGTTCAACATGGCACAGACAGTAGATTCTTTTATCAGGGATTTTTCTAATGTTGATAAATAGTAATACTACTAAAATTTGATATTAAAATGACAACAGACTACACAAGAACAAATAAAGATAAAATATAAAATATAGGGAGTGAAAATACATAATTTAATTGAAATAAAATTTACTACATAAATAAATGAAAAATAAAACTATATTGTAGACATTTAAAACATTGGTTTGTAAAATTATGTGACTAAAAATAATTTATCACATACATTAAAAAACATCAATGATACATAATATTCTTCCCCTAACCCCCAACCATGCTATTAATTATCGAAAAAACCATCCTATCTTAAGAAAAATAATACACCCATATAAGAAAATAATTCTTATGTATGTAATTATATATATAAATAAATTAAACACAATGTTTCAATTTTAATATGAGAACATATAAATTGAGTTATAAAAGGCACATTGTCTATCATATTGAGTTATGGTTGATTATTTAAAGTCAAAAATACATGTAGATAGAACCATTTCATGTTTACGAGGCACGTGGTGCTTAGAGGAGGTATGGAACTAGTCTGGAGGTTTTTTAAAAAAATATTGAATATGGGGGGAAACATGATATGTAAAGGTATTTCACATCATGTATGTGAATTTCAGGAATTTCAATGTATTTTTCATAAGGTGTTTCATGATTTTTAGTAATTTGAGGTTAAATTCCCCAAGTAAATGTGTTTTTCAGAGAATGTAATAAAATTAATAGTTACATGACGTGTAAGCATTATATGCCATTTATATCCCCTGTGTAGTGTGTTTATAAGAGGGAGAGAAGTACCTAGGGTTTTCTCAATGCTATAGATAGCAGATCTCCCTCCTCACTCTGGGTGATCCACAACTCTCCTTCTAGGCATTTTGTGATACCTTCAATAGGAATCACCCTTAGCCTTCTATCTTCGATCAGTGTTGATCTATGGTCATATCTACCTCTATTCATGTGGTTTAATCTTCATTCAGTCTCATTTTACTCCTATTTATACTTTCCATGAGATGGTAGATGATCTGTAGTGTTTCTAATGGTGGTTTTCTTGGATTTTTGGTTTTATTGTGGTTTTGCATCTTGGAATGGATGGGGTTCTTGCCGGAGAGTTGATCAGAGTTCTAGAACATGATCATTTCTATTGTGGAGGGCATTGACCTATTTTGAGGTAAGGTATTCTTTACCTCCCCACTTATTTATGTTAAATTGTAAATTTATAATGATTTATCCCTTTAGATGAAAATTAAATAGACCTAATATCAATTTAACTGGATTAAATAAATTGGAAATTGATTACATGCTGACAATGTTTTTTCTTTATACCATGATAGTGGTTTGCCTCTTTGTTTTCTAGATAGTGGGATATCTATGCCTTAATTTTTTAGAATGTTTATTAATATTTTGTATTATAATTTTTTTATTAATTGAAATTATTAAAGAACATTAATACATAGTTAATTTATAACTAACTATCTTATGAAATTAAATAAATGTAATGGTTGTAATTATGGGGTTGTTGTAATTTGATAACAATAAAATTAATGAAATTGTGCATTTTTAATTGAAATTGATCGTCTATATGATTAATGGAATTGATAAATAATGTTATGAATATTTATTCTTGTTTTTAATAATAAATAAAAGGCATGTTAATTGAGAATAATACTTCTCTATTATTGTTGAAACATAAATAAGTTATAAGAGTATGTTTTTCCATTTATAGTTTATTATAGCATGATTCTTTAGGCTTCCCATAGTTGTAACCTTTTAATAAATTAATCGGTTAGCTCTATATGTAATAAGAACTGATTGGTTGAGAAATATAATAAGCTAGGGGATGATTTTCACGCTCACTTGAGAATCTGGAGTGATTTATTTTGGAGTTATGAGAGCTCATTTGCATGAGAAGGATGAATTCCCCATTTAAAGGGCCCATTTTCCCTATATATTACGTATTTATTTTCTCTATATACAAGCCTTGTGATGTGAGAAAGGTATGCCTGGTCCTGGAGGGATAATGTTTTATATCAATTATGGAGGCCCATATGTGATCAGAGCCTCGTATGGACGAGACTTGGATCTGTGAAGCATTATATGTGGCCAGATATGCCTAGATGATATGGCTATAGTTGATGCCTATGATGGAGAGATGAATCATTATATGCATTTGGGTGTTTCGGATGGAACTGGAGGTTATGGGATGGGTTAAATTTGATATTACACGTTTATGTGATGTTGGAAGTTGATATGATCACTTATGAATATATTTAATGGTTGATGATTGGGGTACTTGTTTTATCTGTATTCTTTTTCCCGCTACTTGAGGTAGTTGGTGGTATTTCTCCTTCCTAAGGGATGTACTCCATTTAGGTTCAACTCGTTAATCATCATTATTATCAACTATTGTATTTAAACAAGATCAAATACATGAGTTGTGGTATGACGAATAACTTCCTCCATGTCATCTTTATAAAAAAAAATCAAAAAACTTTACATCTGTTGATTAATTAATTATATTAACTCCCAAATCCATGAATCTATATGATTTTATATTTTCTTCTTCTCTAAGAAAATATCTTTAATTTCTAATGGAACAATTTTAATTATTTTAGAATTAGGAACTCCATAGTAAGATAAACAACCCCACACTTTAAAATAATAATGATTTGGTCTTATACCTCTCCAAAATGTCATAAGGGGGGTAACTTAGTTTTTAAGATGCAATCCTATTATGAATAATTCTTGCACCTAATAAAGCAACAACCCATAAATTTAATGTTGAATTAGATTTATTAATCATAAAATTTGCTATTTTTACAAAATTATGATTTTTTCCTTTAAACTAAACCATTTTTTTGAGGTGTGTAAAAAGTGTTACATTGATGAATCATACCATTTTCTTCACAAAACTCATTACACTCGTTTCTAAAGTATTCACCACATCATTCTAAGAATAATACTTTAATATTTTTGTTTAACTGTTTTAAACTTTTGGTTTATACTTCTTAACTGTATTAAAGGATTCATCCTTTGTTCTAATAAGATATATCTATAAATATATACTACAGTCATCAAAAAAAGTAAAAAATATCTTTTCCTTCATGAGTTAATAAACCATTTAATTAAAAAATGTCATAATTTTCTAATTAAAATAAATCATAATTCCTTTCAACACTATGAAAAGGTTTCTTAACAATTTTATATTCTAGAGATGTTTCAAATTTATTAAATTCATTTCCAAACCTAATTATGTTTATCATTTTTTTTAGTTTTAATGAATTAGAATTAACATGTGTTAAATGATCATGCCACAAATTAGAGTAATCAATCACGTAAAAAGATGATTCAATAATACTATTAATGGATAGTTGATAAATTCCATTTTTTGTGTTCTTTTTCACCCTTAACATGCCTCCCTCCAACAAGATAACCTTATGATATTTTAATGAGACCCTAAATCCCTTCTTACAAAGTATATTGACATAAACTAAATTCTTTTATAATTTTAGGTACATACAACACATTAATTAGATTCAAATTATTCCTAGAAGTAAATACATTTTTCACACTTCCTTGTCCACTAACATTGATGAATGCATTATTTCCTAGGCATACTTCATTCCTGATAATACAGTCATCAAATTTTTTAACATAGAAAAATCTTTTTACTCATGCACGGTTCCTTGAGAATCAATCCAAAATCCCTTCTACATAGAAATAATATTGAATTCGGATATCATGGAATATAGATTCTCTTCAGTTAGCATATTTCTAGTAGGTTTATCAACTTTCTTTGGATAGGGACATTCCATTACAAACTACCCTGGTTTTTCACAGACAATGTATTCTGCTTTATTCTTTTAAGTATTTCCATTCTTCTTGAATTATTTATTTTTTATTTTAAAAATGTAAGGAAGATTTATATTTTTCCTTTCCATAAATGATATTAATCTTGGTATCAAATTTTGTATCTATACCCACATCTCCCAACACAGATTATTCTTCAATGTGATGATGTTTTCAAATTTCTTCCAAGGAAATATAATCACTCTTTTAAATGAGTGATTTTCTGAAGACTTTCCACATAGTAGGAAATTTAGCATAATTATATAAGCTTGGAAAGTTTATGGTATATTATTATGAAGGAAAATAAGTTTATTTTCTATAACTTAATGCTCAATAACTTACTCTAGAAATGGATTTTTATAAACCATCTTGATGTTTAGATAATTTTCAATGAGAAATTTAGTGGTACCTTCTTCCTAGATTTTTTAATTGAACTTGAGTGTATCCCAAATATCTCTTGTAGACTTCAATTAGTTAAAATAGTCATAAATATGATTTGATAATGTGTTGAGAATATGTTCTCAACCAAAAACATGATCATCTTCTTGATTATTCCTAATTACCCTAATGTGATCAACTAGGCTCATGTAGATGGGTGTGCCATTGGGATTTGAAGTAGGATCATTGAGAATGGAAGGAATATTTGGATCCATAATGTCAAAAATATTCAACATTGTAAGAAGAAAATTCACCCTTTCTTTCTACTAGGAGAAGTTGTTTCCATTGAAACAGCCATGTTTGACCATGTCTTGGTTCATCACTTTCAGGGATTCAGAATCTATATTCTAGGTTTGGTCTTGGGTTCAAAACCTTTTTATTGTTTAAAAAATAAGTAGTTCGATGAAGAAAAAATATTTAATCTCGATATGTGAATTTAATTCACTGTACAAAAGGGTTTGATCTACCCCCACATTAATATTTTAGGGTTCTCAGGGGAAGTTTCCCTCAAAGATTTAAACAAGATTTTGAGAAAATAGAACACCAATCGTTGACTTCCCCACCATACTAATGTTGGGAAAATATCTAAATAATTTCTTGGATTAAATAATAATTAAAAAAAGTGATCGCATCCTCTCTTATTTATAAATTGAAATCAGTGTAAATCGCAACAATTTTATCTCACCATTTTGGTCAAAGAACACCTTGGTTCGAATGAAAAGAGATGAAACTTAATGAGGGGAACCCATTAAGATTTTAAAAAAACCAATATAAAAAATTTATGACTAATCATGTTATTATCCTTTTTTAATAAAATATTTTATTTTATTTTATTTTAAATTTTCGATTAGCTTAGTTATATAATATATATATAATCACTTTACTCAATATATATTTTTTAAATCACTTTAATAGAATTTAATATATATATATATATATATATATATATTATTGAATATACCAATTCATAAGGATCCTTTTATAAGAGATGATTTATGGGAATTCTATACACATTTTCAATATGGGATCCACATTTTTTGCTCCACCTCATTAATTCGAGAAAATGGTGTTTTCAAAAAATAAAAACACTATATTCAATTTAATAAATATATGGAACAAAATTTTTACAATCTCCCACTTTTATTCATAAATATTAATTCTCCATACCATAAGTGAGTCATTATACATAATAAAGCTATATTTCAATTCAAAACCTAACATAGTATCGATCTCTCGATGTTTTATCATATTTAAAAGATGTTGAAAAATTAAAATTGTTAATATTTTATATAAACAGAGATATCATAAATATCATGATCATTACATCCAACATCTCATTTTGTAGAACTTTTATGGCTATGTGCTTATATCATTTTCATGATCTCTCTAAGGAGTAAATCCAATAAATCCTATAATAAGTGACACCACTTTTAATTTCACATAGGAAAAATATTACAATGTTATTCCCTTATTAAAACACATAACTCATAGAGTCTTAAAATTTTGTTAAGAATTTATAATTCAACCTCTAGTCATAATGGACTATACTGAACCCAAGTAGTTGGGGTTATAATTTTCAATATCAAAAATTATCTTCGTAGCTTTGTTTACCCATTAATCACATTTATTAGGATATACTTAATGGGGGTGTTCGGTTTCCATTATGAAAATGAATTATTATATGGGTTTTAACCCCATATCTTTATTGGTTTTCTGAATGATCTCTCTCAGTAGAGATTTTTTAAATGGTTCATTAAGGTTTTTACATGATCTCACATAGAAAATTGTTAAGGTACCATATTGTGAAAATTTTCTCACATAATCATGTCTCAAACTTATATGAGTAGACATTCCATTGTACATGAAACTCTATTCCCTTCATAAATTTGATTCACTATCACAACTAATAGAGATAAGAGGCATGGGACTGGGTCACAATCTATTATCAAATGATATATTCATAATCCATTTAGATTCCTTTTTATATTCCATTAAGGTAATAAACTCTAACTCCATGTTCGAATGTAAAGTAGATGTTTGTTTCATGTTCACCCAAGAAACAACACAACCTCTAATAGTTAACAACCATCTAGATGTGTATTGGTTATCAGCAATACTGGTAATCCAACTAGCATCGGTGAATCCTTTTAGTATAGTTAGATAGTCACTATAGAATCGACTTAAATTAATTGTCTTTATTAAGTATTAAAAAATTATCTTTATTGATATCCAATGATCCAGACTGGGATTACTATTATATATACTCATTTTACATACAACAAAAGATATATCTAGTTTATTTCAATTAATTTCATAAATAAAGATCCAATTGTACTGGAATACCCAAGTTTTTCTACAACTCTTCCAGTATTTATAAATATTTTAACACTCAAATCAAATGGAGTTTTAGAATCCTTGAAACCAAAATGATCAATTTTATTTAAAAAATTTTATATGTAATGAGAGTATCTTAAAGAATAACTCCCATAGTGTTTTCTAACTTGAATACCTAAAATAGTATCAACTATTCCAAGATCATTCCTTTTGAATAGAGAAGATGATTAATTTTTTTTCTCAATTAAACCAATCATATTTGTTTAAAAAATTAACATATTATCCACATATAGACAAAAAATGACTCTATATTACTTTTTCAGCTTTAAATAAACTCATTTATCCTCATTATTACGAGTAAAGACATTAAATAAAATAATAGAATCAAATTTCTCAGGCCACTACTTCAGAGTTTTTTATGTCCATAAAGTTATTAACTAGTTTACATGATTTATTTTCATTACATATTAAAAGAAACCCTTATGGTTGTTCCAGGTAAATCTACTCATTTTATTATCCATTTAAAATAATAGTTTTGACATCCATTTAATGTAAATATAAATTATTAATTGAAGTTAAAGGAAATAAAATCAGTATTGAAGTAATCTGAACTATAGGAGCATAAATATCAAAATAATCAATCCCATATTTTTTACTGAAACCTTTGGAAACCAATATATCTTTAAAAATAATTAATGTTACCATTGGAAGCATAATTTTTTTCCAAAAAACTATTTAAACCCAATATGTTTAGAACCTATTGGTATATCCATAATAACCCAAGTATTATTCCCCAAAATAGAATTCATTTGATCATTAATTTGATTTTTCTAGAAATCAACATCTTTATAAGTTATCGATTCTTTATATGTATTTGGGTCATCTTCTGTAGTAAACAGCATAGGATACTTATTTTGAAGATGATTATTTCGATCTCCTTCAATAAGGAAAACTATTGAAACATGAGATATAAAACCCATATGTATATGATTTTCTTTCCTAAGTCTTGTACTACATTTAGGTTTAACTCAAGAATCATCATTATTATCTACTATTGTATTTGAAATAGACTGAATACATGATATATGGGTATGATGAAAAACATTCTCCACTTCAAATTTATAAAACTTATTTTCAAAAAAAATGTACCTCCCTTAATTCAATAATTATATTAGCTCTCATGTCCCGGATTCTATATGATTTTCTTTTTTTAGCATATCCTATAAAAAACATAAATTTTACTAGGACCAAATTTAGTTCTTTAAGGATCAGGAACACTACAGTAATCTAAACACCGCCACACTATCAAATAATAAAGACTAGTTTTTTTACATCTCCAAATATTCATTAGGGTCAAACATAGTTCTTCTATAGGAAATACTATTATGAATATGGAATAGCACCAATAAAGCTCCACACAATAAATTTAATAGAAAACTAGATTTATTAATCATGAAATTTACCATTTCTACTAATGTACGATTTTTTCTTTTAGTTAATCCATTTTGATTAGGTTTTTAAGCAGTATTACTTTCCATAATTATACCATTTTATTCACATTACTAATTAAAATAAATAATAAATTATTCATCACCTCTATTTAAGCACAATACTTTATTATTTTTATTTAATTAGTTTTCAACTTCATATTTATACATGTTAAACAAATTAGACCATTCATCATTTTTTTCTAAGAAGATATATATGTAAAAACATCTACCTGAGTCATTAATAACTATAATAAAATATATTTTTCTCCATTAGTTAATAAACCATTTAATTTAAAAAAATTAGAATGTACTAATTCTAATATATCATAATTTATTTTAATACTATGAAAAATATTCTTAACTATTTTATATTCTACACATGATTCAAATTTATTAAATTCATTTCCAAAGATAATATTTTTAACTTCTTCATTAAATGAATTATAATTCATATGTGATAAATGATCATGCCAAAAATTAGAAAAATCAATCATGTAACAAGAATATTCACTCATGTTATTAATTAATTGTTGATACATTCCATCATTTGAGTACCCTTTGACCTCAAACATTCCTCCCATTGATAAGATAATTGTATCTGATTCTAATGAAACCCAAAATCCCTTCTTACAAATAATATTGATATAAAATAAATTATTTCGAATTTTATTTACATAAAACACCTTAAGAAGAGTCAAATTCATCCCATTAGTAATTTTTATCATTAAAATTCCATGTCCACTAAAATTGACGCATGAATTATTTCCAAGGTTTACTTACTTCATGATAGTACTATCTTCAAATGTTATGAAAATTGAAAAATCCTCTCACACATACACCATTGATCCAAAATAATTCCATAATCTCATATTCATTGAAATGATATTGACTTTATATATCGTGGAAGCATGATTTTCTTCAATCATCATATTTTCAGTGGGTTTATCAACTTTCATTATATAGTGACATTCCCTCGCAAAATGAACTAGTTTACCATTGAAAAAGTATTTTCTTTTCTTCCTAGAAGGATTTCCTGTCACTTTAAATTATTGGTTGTTCTTTTTGACTTGTAAGGAGGAGTATTGTTTTACCTTTTCCTCAGTAATATTAATATTGGAGTCAAATTTTGAACCCAAACCCACATCTCTCGAAATGGATTATTCTTCAATGCGAAGAAAGTTTTTAAATTGTTCGAAGGAAATATCATCACTCTTTTTGATGCGTGATTTACCAAAATAATTCCACATAGGTGGAAATTTAGAAATATTTTCACCGAATTGTAAATTGTCCTGTATATCAATCTTAAGGGAAATAATATTATTATATATAACTTGACTCCCATGAGATTTCTCGAACATTCTCTTGTTATCAACCATCTTGAACATCAGATACTTTGCAATAATAAATTTATTTTTACCTTCTTCTTTAGTTTTGTAATTGAAATTAAGTGCATCCCAAATATCACAAGAAGACTTCATTTGAAAAAAATAGTCATAAAGAAGATTTGATAATTTGTTGATAATATGTCCTCAACACAAACCTTGATCGTCAAAACGATTCTACCTAATTTCCTGAATGTAATCAACTTGGGTCATGTCAATGTCTGTACTATTGGTATTTGGAGTTTGATCCTTGGGAATGAGAGGAATATTCAATTCCAGAATGTAAAAATCTACAAAACTGTAAGAAGAAACATCATTTTATCTTTCCACCATGAGAATTTGTTTCCATTGAAATGGGCATGTTTGACCAGGTCATGGTTTATAACATTGAGGGATTTAAAATTCATATTATAGGAATGTATATTTATTCAAACCCTTTTGATTATTTTAAAATAAGTATCTATATGAAGAATAAATATTGAATCTTAATGTGTGAATTTAATTTACTATAGAAAATGGTTTCATCCACCCCTACTTTAATGGTATAGGGTTTTATGTGCCTGTTTCCCTTGAGGATTTCACCAATATTTTGGGAAAATTGAACACCAATATTTGACTGTCTTATCATACTAATATTGGGAAAATATATGGTGAATTTCATAGATTGAAGAATAATTAACCCATAAGAGGTTTTAGAATTTCATATTTATAAATCTAAATCTATGTGAATTAGACCAGTTTGATCTCGCCAATATGGTAAAATAACACATTTTTCAACTGTATTTAGATAAATCATGATGTGGGGTACCCATTCAGATTTCGAAAAAATTGAAATCCAATAGGTATGACTAATCACATTATTTGTCATTTTTAATAAAATGTTTTGTTTTGTTTTGTTTTTGTTTTTTGTTAATATATATATATATATAATTTATAAAACAAAATTGTACTAAATATATAGTTTTTAAAAAAATTAATAGAATTTATTAAAATATTTATTTTATTGAAAATACCAATTCCCAAGGCTCCTTTTATAAGGAATAATGTATTGGAATTCTAGCCACATTTCTAATACGGGATTACCATTTTTTACACCTCATCAATCTATGCAAAGGGTGTTTTGACTAATCAAAACATATTATTCATTCTGTCTAACCCTACAACAGTTCCCATTCTTCCATAGTCTTCTCTTCCACCTCAATGATGTAAGGGAGATTCCGCCTACCATCCCTGACATTGCGACCAACCCAATGATGAAGTGGGAGGAAAGCACCACTAGCCCCATCATGATGACAACCGTGGAAACCACCATCCCAAATCCCACCACTTTCATGTTGATCATAAGCTCCTTCTCCTTCATCCACATCCTCTTTCCCTTTGATTTCTATATCTTGAATAGGGAATTGTGATGATCATGATCCTCAGGGAACTGATCGGAAGTGATGACTGTGGTGAAGGGGTTCTCTAGCAATGAAAAAGAAATGAGGTCCTCTGATGCTCAAGAACAATCGTCTCTATATTGAAATCTGGGTAGCTCAGATCTGGTAATTTGAGTGATGACCACCTTGACAGCCCCACAGTTGGTGTAGGTTTTTTATATTGATTTCATGAGTGATTGAAAGAATTTTCAGGCCTCCATGCTTGACCGGAAGTAATCCACTTGAAGGTTGTAGAGATTTGGAGTTTCTAGATTTGAGGTAGAGCCTATAGGTGGTCCTCAAGAAGGCACTAATAGAAATAGGAGGCAATATCTAGTGACGGTGATGAGGGTGTGAGCGAGATATGGTCAGAGGTACTGCTGAGATGGCATTGAGCCTTTGTGTAAATTGCAATGTAGGAACTCGTCCTAAAGGATTATTTGTACTCTTTGTTATTTTTTGGCTTTTTCCACAAGTCACCATCACTGATACCATTGATTTTATATTTTCCATGGGCATTGAGGGTGAGTGAATGATTTATTATAGAGTATAGTGATGAATGACTCTTTTTCTTCTTTTTCATCATGTTCATATCCATATCTATTTGGCCTTTTCATCTCTTTAACTCATTCTAAAAGGAGATTCTTTAATAAAAGGATCTTTTTTCACACATTCTCAATGGATGAATTTAACACACTATCTAAAACAGTTTGATCCACCCCCATTTTAATAGTGTAGGGTTCTCCATGTAAGTTTCCCTTGACGATTTCACCAAGATTTGAGAAAAATAGAACACCAATCATCGACTACCCCACCATACTGATGTTCAGAAAAATATTAGAGAATTCCTTGGATTGAAGAATAATTAGTTCATAAGATATCTCTTCATAGATTATCTATGAAAAAAAAATTGTGTGAATCGCACTAGTTCAATATCACCATTTTGGTAAAATAACATCTTCGTTTGACTGAAATGAGATAACTCTTTGTGGTGTACCCGCATTTGGATTTTTAAAATTTTAATAAAAAAATTACAACTAATAATTTTATTAGTTATTTTTTATAAATTATTTTTTTTGTTTCATGTATATATAACAATGAATTTCACGAAATATATATATTTTTAAAACACATTAATATCATTTAGACAAATATTTTTTAAAATAACAATTCTCAATTATCCTTTTATAAGGAATGAGATATTTGAATTCTACCCTCATTTCCAATATGGGATTACCTTTTTTTCACTCCACCTCATCAATCCTAGAAAAGGCTGTTTTGACCAATCATAACATTCTATTCATTTTATTAAATATTCTGAATAAAATTATAACAACCCCCATCTTTTATTCATAAATATCAATTCAACATACCACAAGTGAGTCATTATACATAATATAGGTATATTTCTATTTAAAACATTACATAGTTTCAATATACCAATGTTTTCTTAGATTTACATTGGGTTAATGCATTAAAATTGTTAATATTTAAGATAACCTAGATATATGAAACATACGATGATCATTCCTTCCAACATCTTATTTTTTAGCACTTTTAAGGCCATGTGCTTATGTCCTTATCATGAACTATCTAAGGAGTATACCCATTAACTCCTATTAGAAGCGGAACCACTTCTATGTTCACATAGGAAAAATATTACATTGTTCTTGTATTATTGGAACACATAACTCAATAGTCCTAATATTTTGGTATGAGTTTATAACTCATCCTCTAGTCATAACAGATAATATTGACACCATGTAGTTGGTGTTATATTTTTCAATATCAATAATCATGTTTCTAACATTTTTTTACCCACTAAACACTTTGAATAGGATATTTCTATATAGTGTTTTGGGTTTCAATTATCGAAATTATTTAATGTATGGGTTTTAACCTCATCACTTTATTAGTTTCATGAATGAACTCTCTCCGTAGATATTTCATAAATAGATCCATGAGGTTTTTACATGATCTCACATAGACAATTGTTATGGTTCCATTTTTTAATAATTGTCTCACATAATCATGTCTCAAACATATATGTCTAGAAATTATACTATTTATGAAACTATATTGCATTGATAAAGTTTCTTCACTATAAAAACTGATACAGAAGGAAGGAATCATTATAGGCCAAAATATAAAATAAAATAATTGATTCCTAATCCATTCATCTTCCTTTCCACATTCCACTAATGTGATAAATGGTAACTGTGTGGTTGAATGTGAAATACATGTTTGTTTCTTGTTCTCCCAAGATATAGCACAACCTCCAAGCGTAAACAACCATCCAGTTGTGGATTGTTTATCACCGATACTGGTAACCAAACATTCATTGGTGTATCCTTCTAATACATCATGATAATCATTAAAGTATAAACTTAAATATTTGGTATTTCTTAAGTATCCAAAAATTCATGTTATACATCTCCAATGATCCACACTTGGATTGCTAGTATTTCTACTCAATTTAAATTCTACAAAATCAATATCAGTTCTAGTTAAATGTATTTCATACATTAAAGAACCAATTGTACTAGCATACTCAAGTTGTGATACAGCACTACCCATATTTATAAAGAGTTTAACAATATAATCAAATAGTTTATTATCATTATTGAAACTATGATGATAAAATTTATTTAAATTGTTTTCTAATTAATGAGACTCTCTTAAAGAATAAACCCAACTATGTTTTCTAACAGTAATACCCAAAATAATAACAATTATTCCAAGATCCTTCATTTTAAATATAGAATATATATAATTCTTTGTCTCAATTGCACTAGCCATATTGGTCACAAAAGATAACATATCATCAACATATAGACACAAAATCACTCCATATTCTTTTATAAACATTGAATAAACACATTTAACCTCATTATTATGTGTAAATCCATTAGATAAAATAATAGAGTCAAATGTATCATGCCATTTAATTGGATCTTGTTTAACGATATAAAGATATTTAACTAATTTACATACTTTCTTTTCATTAACTATTAATATAAACTTGTCTTAATGTTTTATGTAAAGCTCTTTATTTAATTATCCATTTAAAAACCTATTTTAACATCCATTTGATAGACATGGAAATGTTTAATTGGAGATAAATAAAATAATATCCTTATTGAATTAATCCGAGTTATAGGAGTATAAGTATCAAAATAATCAATCCCTTCCTTATTTATGAAATATTTGGAATTAAATCTGGCTTTAAAATATTAAATGTTACCACTAGAATAATCCTTATTTCTAAAAACCCATTTACAACCAATTGGTTTTGAACATCTTGGTAAATCCATAATGGCCTAAATATTATTACCTATAATGAATCCATTTTATGATTAATTACATATTTATAAAAACAAACATATATATAAGTGATAGATTCATTATAAGACTTTGGGTCACCCTGTATAGTAAATATCATAAGATACCTATTTAGAAGATGATTATTTTGATCTCCTTCATCAAGGAAAATTATGGAATTAGGAGAAATAAAATCTAGATGTAGATGTTTCTCCTTCTAAAATCATGTGCACTATTTAGGTTCAAATCGATAATCATCATTATTATCTAATATTTTATTTGAACTAGATTGGATACATGAAATAGGGGTTTGAGTAATAACTTCTTCCATATCATCATTATAAAACTTATTTTCAAAATACACTATATAACTTGATTTAATAAGTATATTATCTCTCAAATCCATGATTCTATATGATTTAATATTTTCTAGATATACCAAAAACACGATCCATTATGCTAGGACTAATTTTAGTTCTTCTAGGATCATGAAAAATATATTAAGATAAACACCCACATGATTTAAAAGAATAATGATTAGGTCTTCTACCTATCCAAATTCCATAAGGGCATAACTTAGTTTTACAAGAGGCCATCCTATTTTGAATATGAAATTCACCCAATAAAACTCTACCCCACAAATTTAATGGTAATGTAGATTTATTAATCATTAAATTTACCATTTCTACTAAATTACAATTTTCCCTTTCAGTTACTAGATGTTTCTGAAGTGCGTAAGGAGTAGTTATTTGTGAATAATATAATTTTCTTCACATAACTCATTAAAATAATCCATAATGTATTCACCACCTTTATATGAGCTTGATACATTAATCTTTTTGTTTAATTAGATTTTAACATCTTATTTATACATATTAAACATATTAAAGGATTCATCCTCTGTTCTAAGAAGATATATATATATATAAATATAAATATTTACTTCAATCATCAACAAATGTAATAATATTTATTTTTCATCCATGAGTTAATATACCATTTAATTCACAAATATCAAAATGTAATAATTCTAATTTATCATAATTTCATACAACACTATGAAAAGGTTTCTTAACTAGATTAGGTTCTACACATGTTTATCATTTATTAAATTAATTTCCAAATTTAATTAAGTTTAGCTTGTTCATTACTTTTAATGAATTATAATTATGTTTTTCTAAATGATAATGCCAAAAATTAGAGTACTCAATCATGTAAGCATAATATTAAGTCCTGTTATTAGTGGATAGTCAATACATGCCATAATTTGTGTACCCTTTCCCCACAAACATGCCTCCTTTTAAAAATATAACCTGGTCGGATTCAAATGAAACCCAAAATCCCTTCTCACATAGAATATTGATGGAATCTAAATTCTTTCAAATATAGAGTATATAAACCACAATAAGAAGATTTAACTTATTCTTAGAAGTAAATACTATCTCCACACTTTCTTTTCTACTCACATTGATAAATGAATTATTTCCAGGGTTCACTTCTTTCATGATAGTACAATCATCAAATGTTTTGAACATCAAGCGATCCGTGTACACATGAACTATTACTCTAGAATCAATCCAAGATCCCATGTTCAATGAATTCATACTGATTTCAGACATCATCTCAACTATATTCTCTTTAGTCAGAATATTTTCTGTGGGTTTATCAACATTCTTTTGATAGAAAATTTTCATTGAAAAATGACTTGGTTTTCCACATACAAATTATTATCCTTTTTTCTTGGAAGGGTTGGATTTCTTCTTGAATTTTTTACTTTTCTTTTTTACATTTAATGAAGAGTTATGTTTTGTATTTACCTCAATGATATTAACATTCATATCATATTTTGATGCAATACCACATCTCTGAAACTGGATTATTCTTCAATGAGAATATTCTTTTGAAACGATTCCAAGGAAATATCACCATTATTTTAAAAGTGTGATTTACTAAAATCTTTCCACATATATAGAAATTTAACAATAATTGCATCGACTTTGATGGTTTCTAGTATATTAATCTTAAGGGAAAAAGTTTATTTATTATAAATTGAATCTCATGAACTTTCTCTAACAATATATTGTTATCAACCATATTTAAGTTTAGATAAATTTCAATAAGAAATTTATTGGTATAGTATTCGTTGTCATTATAATTGAACTCGAGTACATCTCATATCTCTTGACCAGTCTTAATTTGGATGAAATAGTCATAAAGACGATTTGATAATGTGTTTAGAATATTTCCATGATAAAAATCATGGACATATCCTTGTTTCTACTTCATTTCCTGAATGTTCTTAACTTGAGTCACGTCAATAGGTGAGTTGTAGAGATTTGAAGCAAGATAATCAGGAATGGGAGGAAGGTTTGTTTCCAAAATGTAAAATATCTTCAATACCATAAGAAGAAACTTCATATTGACTTGTCACCCGGAGAAGTTTTTTCCATTCAAACGGACAAGTTTGACCATGTATTGGTTTATCACTTTGAGATATTTGGAATCAATATTGTAGATTTTTACTTGGACTCACACCCTTTTGTTGTAGAAAATATGTTGGCAGATAAAGAATACATATTGAATCTAGATGGAAGAATTCAATTTATTGTCAAAAAGGGTTTCATCCACTCCCAATTTAATGGTTTGGGGTTCTCGATGGAAGTTTTCCATGAGGATTTCACCATGATTTGGTGAAAATATAACACTAATTTTCAACTACCCCTCCATACCAATGTTCATAAAAATATATGTATACTCTCTTGGATTGAACAATAATTATTACATAAGCCATATCATCATCGCTTATTTATAAATCAAAATTAGGGTCAATCGCACCAGTTTGATATTACAGTTTCAGTAAAATAACAACCTGGTTTGAAAGAAACAAGAAAACTCTTTATGGTGGACACCTGCTTAGATTTTTAAAATTTCAATTAAAATGGTAATGAATAATCACATTATTAACCATTTTTTTATAAAATAATTTTTTTGTTTTATTATGTTATATATATATAACAAAACATTTTACTATATATATATTTTTTTAAATAGTTCACTAACATTTTAGAAAATATATCTTTTATTGAAAATATCAATTCCTAGGGCTCCATTTCTAAAGGATGTGTTATGATAATTCTACCCATATTTCCAATGTGGGATTCCCATCTTTTTAGTCTACCTCACAAATCCTAGAAAAATGTTTTTTAACCAATCAAAACACTCTATGTGTTTTTCTCAAAGGGATAGCCTAGTAGAAAAGGGTTCGGTGAGGTGTCAGTGAGGTCTCAGGTTTGAGTCTTCCTGGATTCCTACATTCTTGTGTGTTTTATGTTTCTTTTTAGCTTTGTATTCCCCTTTACCTGCTGATTTTATTAACAAAACTCTATTTCATTTATTAAGTAATTTAAAAAAATTATGACACCTTACAATGATATGTATTGGAAAGAGGCATATAATGCCTGTGTTGGTGGTTATGGGGACACGATAGCATCCCTCACACGTTGGGTGTAGTTTATGTGGAGGCGTAGCATCAAATGTGGTGGCTAAACTAGGGTTACAGATATGTTAGGATTTAATATGTAGGGGATATCATTTATTCCACCATCTTAAACTACATTTTTAAATGAAATAAAAAATCTAAAGGAGATGCATATATTAATATATCAATTATTTTTTATACTGGCCATTGTAATAAATAGTTTTTTTTAATTTTTTTATAAAAATAATTTGAATTACCATTATTTTAAATCAAATACATCAAGTTTATATTTTTTTAATCAAACTGATATCAATGTTGAGGTACCTGAATCCTCCACACATGATGCATGAAACAAATTCTAGGATCATGATTGTTCAAATTATATAGAATACATAAAAAAATAAAGATGGGTTTGTAAAATATTTTAAATTAATAATCATTTATGGTTGACTTAATGGGGTCGATATGGAAAATATTCCTAAAAAATCATAGACACGGTGTTTCTATATTCTAGAATAAATACATAATTTTTTTATTTTTTTATTTGTTTTTAAAATATTATTAAATAATTTATAATTTTTTACATCAGGTTTTTAAATATTTTAAATAATCCATGAAATGATTCCATTTCAAATATATATATATATATATATATATTAATTATAGAAAATAAAAGTGAAAATTTTTATTATATCACCTATTTTATCAACATTCCTATTGATAATTTACTTATAATTATAAATAATGTTTTCCATGTAT
Organism: Viscum album; assembly: GCA_963277665.1. NCBI lineage: Eukaryota > Viridiplantae > Streptophyta > Magnoliopsida > Santalales > Viscaceae > Viscum > Viscum album. The sequence continues at coordinate 211,854,143 of OY728119.1, read as the reverse complement.
ACTATTCTAAATAATTATCACTACTACAAATCGACCTATAGTCACCACTCGAAAAATGTTTTATCAGCAATAAAAAATTCTTCTAATCTAAGAACCGTTAAAAGGGTCAATTTTATCAGTGCTAGAAATAGTGCTCATAAATTTCATATTACTGTAATGTGCTATTAAAATTACTACACATTAGAGCATCAAATACATATATTTTGAAATTCATAATATAATTGAAATAAATATCATATCACAAATATAAGAAAAAACTATAGTTTATATTTCAAACATTATTTTGTACAATTACATTAACAAGTATAATTTATCACAAACATTCAAAAACAATAATAGTTTTATTGTCTTTGGCATTAAACCCCTTCTCAAAAAATCTTGATCATGGTATCATTTTTTGAAAAAAATCACCCCAACTTGAGAAAAGTAATCAACCATATAAGAAAAAAATTATTATTTTTGTAATAATATAAAGAAATAAATAACACTGGAGAAAAGGCATTTAATATATCTAAAAAAAGACATCAACATAAATAAAAAGGAATGGTTTATTTAAGAACCATTAAAAGGGAACTCATTTATCAGTTCTATAAAAACACTTACAATAGTGTGATATTTCTGTGTGTTTTTAAAATTATACCACATCGCAACACCAAATATAGACACCAAATAGAGACAAAAGTAAGAAATAAAGGATTTGAACAATTAATAATTTAATTGAGATAAAAATTACATGAAAAATAAAAAATATATATATTATATAGATTTCGAATTGTTTTTTTTACAATTACATTATCTAGTAAAATTTATCACAAAAATTCAAAAACATCAATGGTTTCATTTTCTTTGCCACTATACACCCACTGAAAAACCTAGATCATGGTTTATGTTTCTGAAAAAAAAACCAACCCAACTCATGAAAAATAATCCATCAGTATAAAAAATAATTCTTAATTTATTAGTACTTTAAACAAATAAATGAAATATAAAAATGAAACAATTCAATAATAAAATTTCTATTTTAAATTGATAGCTGACACTTTTTGTCATACCGGGAACACCATATATCAGATTGATATGATGCGAATAATTACCCAACACAAATGATATATGGATCGTCTTCATAAAGTATCAAATTAATTTGAATAATGTTTCATTTTTTTACTATGATACTTATATTTTTTACTAAAATGTCAATTTTAAATAAAAGTAAATACTTGGAGTCGTACCAGTCATATCAGGCATCCGATTTTGGTGAGGCTGATTTCTGTAGGTCCAAATGACATATAGATAATTATTATAAAGTATTAAAAAATATATGAATGTGTTTGATCTATTTTGATTATGTCACTTTAGTTTTTTATTAAAATTTCATTTTAAATTGAAACACTAGTTTTGAGTTATATCAGTCACATCGTGTGTCATTTTCAAGTGAGCCTGATTCTTATATGTTAAAAATGACTTATGAAACATTTTCCTAAATTATCAAGACAATCTATGTGTGTTTTCTCATTTTTAAGTGAGTCGTGGGCATCTTGAACTAAAATATCAATTTTAAAGTGATAACATGGACTTTGAGTCATACCAGGTATATAGTGTATCATATTGAGGTGCAGATGATTTTTTCATGTCACAAATGACTTATGGGTCATTGTCTTAAATTATCGAAAAAAACTTAATATATTTTCTTGGTTTTGAGTGTATAACATTTTATTTTTCCTAAAATGTCTAGTTTAAATTAATAGACACATTTGGAGTCATATCAGTTAAATAATGCATCAAATTTTGGTGTGGATTATCCCAACACATAAAAATGACCTATGGATAATGTGTCTAAAGTATAAGAACAAAAAAAATTTGTTTACTCAGTTTTGACTATGTGACTATTGTTTCTTAATAAAATGTTATTTAAAACTAAAAACATGGACATCAAGACATACTGGTCACATAATGTGTTAGTTTTAGGTGATTCTAATTCGTACATACCACAAATGATTCATGAATAATTTTCCTAAATTATCAAGATATTCCAAGGGTGTTTGCATAGTTTTCAGTGAGTGACACATGCTTTGGACTAAAATGTCAATTTTAGACTGCTAATATACATGATTAGTCATACCGGTCACATCGTGTATCATATTGAGGTATGGATTATTTTTACACATAAAAATGACTTATTAATATTTTTTTTAATGTATCAAAACAATGTGAATGCATTTGATCAGTTTTGATTATGTCACATAACTTTTTTACTAAAATTTCAATTTAAAATAAAAATAATCTCCTGGAGTCATTTTGGTAACACTGTATATTAAATTGAGCAACAGATCATTACTACACATCAAAAACGATTTATGAATCATTTTCCTAAATTATTAAAACAATATGAATTTTTTTGATTAGTTTTATGTATGTCACATATGTTTTTTACTGAAATGTCATTTTAAACTGAAAGCAAACACTTTGAGTCAAATTAGTCAAATCATGTGTTTGTTTGATGTGACAATGACTGTTAAATGTCAAAAATAAATTATGAATCATTTTTCAAAATTATCAAGACAATCCAAGATTTTTTTATCGGTTTTCAATGAGTTATTTGTTTTGAATTGAAATGTAAATTTTAAACTGATAACGGACACTTTGAGTCATATTTGGAACACCGTTTATCATATTTGGGTTTTGATGATTTCTACACATCACAAAATAAACTATAGATAACTTTCATAAATTATCAAAAAAAATTATCTGTTTTCATAGTTTTTAGTATGTCACTTATCTTTTGTAGTAAAATGTCAATTTTAAATAAAAAGACACACTTTGAGTCATAATTGTGGAACCGAGCATCGAATTGATGTGTGGCTGATTCCTACACATAAATAATGACTTATGGATCATTTTCCAACAGTATCAAAACAATCCAAAAGTGTATTCTTGGTTTTGAGTATGTCACTTATCTTTTATACTAAAATGCAATTTTAAACTAAAAACATGCACTTTGAGTCATACTTGTCACATCATTTGTCAGCATGATGTGAGTTTAATTCCTACACATCATAAGTGACAAATTAATATTTTTAATAAATTATCAAGATAATACAATCGTGTTTTCTCATTGTTAGTGATTGATACACATTTTTACCTAAATGTCAATTTTACCCTAGTAACACACACTTTGAGTTATATCAGTCACACCATACATTGGATTGAGGTACTAATGATTCTTATATTCCAAAAAAAAAGTATTGAATGTTTTCATAAATTAAAAAACAATATGAATTATTTTTATGGGTTTTTGGAATGCCACTTTTCTTTTTTACTAAAATGTAAAATTTAAATAAAAAGACACACTTGAAGTCATAACTGTCAAATTGTGTGTTAGAATGAGGTGTGAATAATTCCTATATGCTAGAAATTTCTTATAAATTTATTTCCTGAAGTATCAAACCCATTATAATTCTTTGATCTGTTTTGAGTATGTTACTTTAGTTTTTCACTGAATATCATTTAAAACCAATAATACATACTTTGAGTCTGATTAGTCACATCGTGTGTCAGTTATATGTGATGTTATGTATTAGTTGTCAAAAATTATTTATGAAACATTTTAAAAAATTATAAAGATAATAAAAGTGTGTTTGCGTAGTTTTTAGTGAGTTACACTAACTAAAATTTAAAATTTTGGCTAATAACGGATAATTTGAGTCATATCGGGCACACTGTGTATTAGATTGAGGTGAGGCTAATTCCAACACATCAAAAATGAATTATGGATAATTATGTGAAATTATAAAAACAATATGAAAGTCTATTATTATCTTCAAGTATGTCACCTATGTTTTTTACTAAAATACATATTTTAAATAAAAAGAAACACTTGGAGTCATGCTTTCCACACTGTGCATTTCATTGAGTTTGGAATGATTCTGATATGTCAAAAATGACTTATGGAATGTTATACTAAAGTATCAAAATAATATGAATGTGTTTTCATGATTTTCAGTATGTTACTTGTCATTTTTACTAAAATTCATTTTTAAACAGAAAAAAAATACACTTTGAATCATGTCGGTTACATAGTGTGTCGGTTTGACGTGAAACAAGTTCCTACACATCACAAATAACTTATGAATAGTTTTCCAAAATTATCCAGACAATATGATCTTGTTTTCTAGGTTTGTAGTGAGTGACACATATTTTGAAGAATGAGATAATTTATAAAATTTGTTTTTTCCTTGTAATACTTTGATATATATATATATAAGGAAATATTTTTCAAGCTAGATACTGAGATGATGACACACAATTCCGAGTCTCGGTAATCCCATAATTAATTTCTAAAGAATGTTAAATATATTTTAGATCAAACACAAATAGTATTCCAAAAGAGGTTGGTTAACTCTGAAACGGAGTCTCATAACAGCAATATGATACCACAATTGAATCCAAAGTGTGGGGAATAGCCAAAATGCGACCTAAGGTTGGTTGGTGCAAGATGTTCAGTAAAGGTATCTATTAGAGAGTGAATTTAATTAATATAAATAAATTATTTATTTATTTATTTTTATTCAATGATGTTATTAAAATCCTATATAAATACCCTCTTATGATGTTTTTTCAAGGGTTAGCTGCATAATCCTAGATATATCTAAGGGGAGGAGGTGAGTATTCTTCTTTGATAGATCAGGATCAGATAATGACAGACGATCTGATTGGGAAAACCCATTAAATGAATGAACAAAGCAGCGGGACCATCACCTTAATCTCTAGGGGATGTGTTCTTCACCCATTTTTGATCCATAATTGAGGTAGGGATCGTGAATTGTGTATTTCACCCTTTTGATTAAATGTTTGGTCACTGATTCATATCATCATTTGTTGATCTCCAATTATCTACCCATCATATGAGCCCATTCAATAATTCAATTTGTCTAAATAAATTATTTATTTTGTTACATCATGACATAACCCATGATTCTACACCTATCAATCATTGGTCAGGATCACATTATCCAATGATTATTATCACCTTTGTGTTATGTGTATTTTTTCATCCATTCTTGGCATTCGTTATCGGAAATCGATTGATCAGTAATTCAATGTTATTTAGGAATACTGTTCATTGGGTGTTTTTTATTTGTAAAAATGGATCATGGTCATGAGTTTCAATTGGGATTTTTTATATTTTACATGGTCATGAAGATTATTATGGGTACCATAATTTGGATTAGGTATCGGTGGTTTCTGAGCCAGATTGAGCAGATCTCTATGAAGGTATAGAGATTGATGTTTTTGGGCTTCAAGTGGATGGAATCCAGCCACAAAAAATTATGTAGTATGATTTTGGTGTGTATTGTAGGGTTACAACAACCTAGGATGTGCTATTTTATGGATAAAAATGATGGGTGGTTTTTTGGGGAAGAATGATCGAAATCTGATTTCCGAAAACTCGTGGAGGACGACGCATGTAATTATTATTTTTTGTAATAACAAAAACTAATTTGTGCTATTTTAGTATCATTAATGAAAATGATATTTAAATAATATAATAAATGAAATGAATAAATGTAATGGTGCCAAGGGTACACTTGTGGGGCCTAATAGGTGAGGGAGACCTTGTGTGCACAGATTTCCCCTGTAAATATCTTTATGTATTATTATTATAATTTTATATATATTATAATAATAATAAATAAATTGTTATTATAAATAAATATATGGAGTTTGTTTGGTTTTACTACCATTTTTCATAAAGATTAATAGAAATTAAAATGTAAAATATCATTATTATTATTATTATTATTATTATTGCCAACAAATATTGTTTCTATCGTAACTCCTTCATGTGACATCAGATTGATGATATGTCTATGGTGTCATGACTATGAAATTGAGATGGTTGATTGAAGACCAATTTTGGATACCTTTTTCCAACTCATGTATTGGGTCCATAATGTTCTGAATAAAAATATTATTATTATTATTATTATTATTACAGAATCTAGTATTTGACATATCATTTTCATATGGTGTTAGAATGATAAAACCTTTATAACCTTGAAACGACAATATTGAGGAAAACATATCATGTTCAATATCATGCATTTAATTAGGACTCATGGATCAGGCTCATGAAACATCATTAGATTATGATGCGATGAAATGTGTTTTTTAACTAGGATTCTGATTTGGACAAGTGAATAGCATCTCCCTAGTGTTTTTCCGTGAGGATCAAAATGGTGTGACCAGTTTAGAAATTCATGGAAATTTTAAATTAAATATTAGTGGATTGGTTTTTTAGCCTGGTGGATGGACAACAAGCACCATGTGATCATCATGGTTTTGGTCAAACTCAAATTTTTTCCAATGAGTATTCGATCCTTTTTTTTCATGTAGAGCACAATAGCAGAATTTGTATTGGATTTTGATATATGATGAGACATGTTCCAAGAATAATTCTCTTTTAGGAAATATAATAGTGATCAGGAAGGATCATTAAATAGAGTTCGAATTAGTAGCCCCTTATAGTGTGTTGGTCCTCTATCGACCTACTAAGTGGTGCTCCCCGAATGCACTATGGTATGAATCAAGTACCTAAGGAGTGGTACCCCATGACACACTAGGGTGTGGGTCCTCTACCAACTTAGTGGTACCCCCACCCCCCCCCCCCCCACCCCGACTTACTAGGGTGTGGATCCTCTACCTATTGAGTGGTACCACCTTGAGGGACTACGGTGTGGGTCCTCTATCTACCTACTGAGTTGTCATGAGCTGACCAAAGCTAGGATCTGGCCCAGAACTACCTCAACCCCGCCTCCATAGGAAAGGGTCTAAAGATTAGAACCAAATTAATGACTGACATGGGGGTGTAATTTTCCTATGTTTTTTATGCACATGAACACATGCAGCCATCTCAATATAGAATTGTAGAGAAGTAAAAGAAAACAAAGAAAAAAAGATGAGGGAACAACCATGAATGAAAATCATCTAGACAGTACAAGAGTACGGTAATGTAAACTAAAAAGTAAAGGGTGGGGGGAATACACACCGAACCAAAAATATGTTCCAACTTGAAAAAACTAGAAAATTAAAATATTGAGATTTCCCAGCTCCTTATCTCCAATTTGTGACAACCACACATGGTCCAAATTACCTGGTACCCCAAAGCTCCTCTAAATTCACCTCTAACATATCCATTGTCTGCAAAAGAAATGACACTTGTTTGAAAAGATCATGTAGGGTTGTGTATATACATACCTAGTAGGACACATTGAATGATGAAGGGGGTTAGTAAGAGATAAAATATGAATATAAATATTTCATATTGAACAAAATATAGAAAGCGGTGAAAGAGAACGACTCATCCCAAACCAATAGGGAAGGTAACCTCATCCAAACACAAGGGGGTCAACATGATGTGTAGATAAAATACAAGTTGATAATTTTCCACCTATATCCGAAGAGTAGACTCATCCTACCATGAGAACCTAAACACGGAAAGAACATCGTAAACCCTATACGTCTTCACATCTTATAGAAAGAGAGTAACCAAATCCAATGGTAATGATATAATTGAATCAATATATATACATATATCGTAAGTGAAAAGGATTCCAAATGCGAGAGTATGGGAATCTACATCTTACAGCTTAACCCAAGAATAAGAGTCAGCAAAAGTTCCAAAATTAAATCAATGATTCCCCAAACCTCAAACATCTACCTAGAAGTAATATTTCATGTCAAACCATGCCTTTTCACTATACCACACAGTCTACGGGTCACAATATCTATGTAGAGGACCCATGATCTGGTATAATTGGAGGTTTCCACTCAAATAGCCAATGGAGGACCCATGCCCTTCCCAGTACGAGGGTTCCACATCGCAAGTAATCAAGGACCCACTACCTAGCTCTACTGGAGGGTACTGTGAGGAAAGTCATCAAGGACCCACTACCCAGATCTACTAAAGGGTACCACACGAAAAGTCGTCGAAAACCCACTTCCATAATCTTTTTGAGGGTACCACTCAAAATATTATTATGAACCCATTTCCAAACTCTAATGGGGTGTACCACTTTGAATGTCCCTAAGGGCCCACTACCCAAACCTACTGGAGGTTACCACTTGAAAATTTATCGAGTATTCACTGCCCAGATCTACTGAAGGGTACCGCTCAGAATGTCTCTGGTGATCTCGTGTGATCACTTCCATCATCGAGTAATGCCTAAAAAATAGTCATTCCTAGAACAATTCAAATATTATCTCAAAAGCTACGAAAACAAGTTCCACAACATTATACATGGAATAAAAATTAGGATATACTACTCACCGGAAAAAATCTGAGTCTAAATGATTGCTATATGGAACCGTGAAATTTTATTAGAAGGAGATAGGGGTACAAGGAATGTGAGGGAACTCACATGAAGTGTTTTCCCTCTCCACCGCTTGTCCATGTCCTTGGCGGTGAATGTATTACTAAACATGTAAGGGTGGACAACATTTAGGGGATATTCACAGTGTTCCTTTTCCTCTAGGGATCCAACCTATGTGCTTTTCCATGTCTGTATAGTTTACCTCGTGTCTGTTTACTTGACCATGTGTCTTTGTAATTCGGTACATAGTTGTGTGCCAAGTCATGTACTTCCATATGTAATCCAACCCATGGGATCCACCACATTTATTTTCTATATGAGGATGAGTTGCACAGCGTGTAGAAGGGCTACACGCCATGCCTTCTTTATAGAATTCAAAAACCCTAACTAATGAAATTGGTTGGGATATAAATTGTGTTTTCATATCTATATATGGTGTGTAGTTTGGTTTTTCACATTATTTCAGATTCATGATCTATTCCACAAATTCCTCCAATTCAATTTCAGCCCTATATCCATCAGATATTGGCAGTTAGTGGATTCCGAGCCCCTGTTGACCGAAACCCCCAAAATCTTGAATCCATGCACGCATTGGCATGCACTGCACACGCCCAAGATTCTTCAATATTCTATGAGATTTTTTCCAAGAATTCTTGTCCAAAAATCAAGAATGGGGATCCGGGGTTACAAAAGAAAGGAACTAATCAATTAAATCAGTACTCTAATATGTGAAAAAGTTGTAGCTGGCATAAAACGAAGACTGGGATTGATCTTCTCAATCAATTTAATGATAAAGGGTGTAAACCACAAATTGATGATTCCTACCTAGATATTGGATCATTCCTCATAAAATAATGTTCCCACCAATAATCTAAGCATATTTTTCTATTTATCATGTCTCGGTTGTCTATGATATGGTTTTTCATCATCATTTGATGCGATTCTCCAACGGAACGAGGAAGGATAAGGTATCAGTAGATCATGGGATTATGAGGCTAATCCTAGTTGAATATCCATAGTAATATATTTATAAAAATTTATATTATTTCAAAATTAATGGATTATTTAATAAATCCACTAGAAAAACTTCCAAAGAGTGAGATGTCTGAACACCCTACATCAACCTATTTTATGTCATGCCTATGGTAAATACCATGTTATGAACACCATCATGGTATAGTATTTTTTATTCGAGCTTCAACTTAAGAGTTATTTGATTTCCTTTAAGAAACCATGCATTCTTAAAATAAGATATATAAAATATATTTTTATAAAAATTAATTCCAAGAACATAGGGATTTGGAATTGCAGAATATCTCACTTCCTAACTCTGGAAATGTATATAGAAATATTTAAAAGTCTTATGTGGTAAAAACCATATCTCCACATCACTGTATCCTTTGATATTTTCATCCCCAAAAAGTAAAACTAAATAAAAAAATTAGGATATTGAGCACATATCTATCTCTCCAACTCCCATGATATTTATTGCACATTTCCATTCAACCACAACCCAAAATATGAGGGGATCGTTCATGCACACAGTGTCCTTCCCTATTGATCCTCAATTAACACTAGGTGATCTAAAAATTTATCCTTCCTCGATGATCACCTCACCCCATTCAATAATTTGAATGGATTAATGAATGTATCTCCTTAGCTGTGACACGTGTAAGATGTAATTCACCCGCTCTAGTTGTGGTGGTTGGGTGAGGCAATAAGCAACCTCGCCAACCCTTTACACGATCTCAAATAGCCTGATAAACCTCAGGGGTAGATTTACACCCTGGCCAAACCACTATCATCCTCATCATTTGGAGAACATTAAGAAATTTTTGTCTCAATTCTTGTATTACAAGAGCTCACAATGGTGATATCTGTAAGATTTATTCCTTCTCTTTGTCATTCTCATCCGCTCATAGATGACATGCACCTTCACTGTCATCACCTAAACCATATCTAGGCCCAAAAAATATGTGTCACTAATATCTATCCAACATAAGGGTGACCTAACGGGTCTCACTTACAGTTCCTCAAAAGGTGTCATGTCGATGGTAGAATAGAATCTATCATTGTACACAAACTCTACCAAGGTAAAGTGATATCCCCATCTCCAAATGAAGTCTAACATGAAATCCATCATCATATCCTCCAACATATGGATAGTACTCTCAATCCTCCCATAAGTATGGGGGTGAAAGGGTATACACATACTTATTTTGGTACTGAATTACTCATGTATGACTCTACACAATCATGACATAAACCACATATCAAAGTCGTTGAACATCTTTGAGGGAACCCCGTGAAGGTGAACGATCACCCATACGTACAATTGTACCAAACTCTTCACTAAACTATACTCCCTATATAAATTAATTGTGTCAACTTTGTGATCCCCCCAACTATCACCCATATGTCATCATGATCCTTCAATATCTATGGAGTCCCTATCACAAAGTCTATGTTTATGTCATCCCACTTCCAATTTGGTATATCAATGGGCTACGACAATCGTACCAGAACATGGTGCTCAGCCTTCACCTACTAACAATTTTGGAACCAATAGATGAACATAACTAAAATTCATCAGATGATGGTCCACCAAAACTTCCCCTTAAGGTATATGTACATATTCCCCACACTAGGATGTACATCTAGGGGTGAAGTGCGGAACTCCCATACCTCCTACTCGTGCATCGTGACTTGAAGTACCGTCTATCCCTAGAAAAATATGATGTGATTAACTCTATTAGAGTATCCATATAGTGAATAACCTATGGATATATAGTCATGGAATACCACACAGTATATATCTCCTAGCTTGGACTTTCACACATGCTCAAGAAGAATAAGATTCAACACCATCGACTATAGAAAAGTTGCACCCTCCTACTAGACTAAGGAGAGCTACAAGGAGGACAACTTCTTCAAAGGCTCATGTAACAAGGGATATTGGGACTTCTTGATATGGGAATCTACCACTACATTTAGTTTTCCTATAGTATAGACTATCTCAAATTCATGGTCTTGTATGAACACCAACCAACTCTGTTATCTCATGTTCAAGTCTCTCTATGTGAAGACGTACCTGAGACTCTAATGGTATGAGTAAACAACAAAGTGTTCTCCCAGAAGGTAGTTCATCCACATACTTAGGGTGAACACCACCCCTTATAGATCTTTTTTTATTCATTTAATTATGATCTTGAGTTCTTAACTACCTCGACCCGTATGCGATAACTACTTTTCGCTGCATCACCACACAACCAAGCCCAACTCTAGAGGCATCACAATACACTACAAACTCCATGCATTCCTCTAGAAGTCTAAATATAGGATCACTCATAAATATTGGCCTCAAACCATAAATGGACCTTTATCACTACTCATGTTAGGTAAAGGGATTCCCTTTCCATTTCAGGGAGGTTGATGGATCGCAATTCTTGAGAAGTCTGGCACAAACCTCCTATCATACTTTTCCAATCCAAGAAAGCTCTGAACCTTTGACACAGTCTTGGGTGTATCCCAAGAAACCACTTCATTGATCTTCATTGGTTCCATGGATAAAACATTTCCACATATGACATTCCCTAGAAATTAAACCTCATGAATCCAAAACTGGCACTTCGAGAGCATTCCATAAACATGGTTCCCTTGATGTAAATATAGAACTAACATTAAGTGATCAATATGTTCCTCCTCCAATGAATTATAGATGAGTATTTCATCAATGATGATAACAAAAAAAGGATACATGTATCTATGGATGACCTGGTTCATCAAATCCATAAACACAGTGGTGGAATTTATCCCACCAAAGGGAATCCTGAGGAATTCATAGTGTCCATGGAGACATCGAAATGATAGATTTGGAATATCAGCCTCGCGAACCTTCGACTGGTGGTAGACGAAAAAAAGATAAATCTACAAGAACCATCATGAACCTCATTACTAGTCAAATTGGTCTTAAATCTTCATCAATGGGTACTTGTTCTTTATAATGTTCTGGTTCAAGCAACGATAGTCCATGAAATTTCATAAACTCCCATCCACTTTTTTCATGAACAACACTAGATCTGACTAGGGGGACACACTGTTCCTGATGAAACTCTTCTCTAGAAGGTCCTAAAACTATAATCGTAGCTCATAAATCTATTTATGGACCATACCAATATTCCAAAAACGATATTGGAGAGGTTTCGGGATGCCTATTGATGTAAAACTCTATCTCCCTCCTCGGAGGTAGTCCTTGAATGTACTGAAGGATGAAGTGCATGTAATCCTACACAAATGATGGGATATAGATGTATGAAGTGCCTTATGTATCAAGGGATATACTCACCTACTAGTAGGTGATGGGATGAAGCACCATTTGTGTAGAACCCAGACACCCTTCCATGAGATCTCTTTGACCCGTGAAGATTAATCTCGTCCCATTAGTGTGTAGTAATCTGACTCATCTATAGTGATAGTCAATCTGAGTTCAGTCCATAGACAACCAATATATACCTATGATGATGTCATAAGGTTCCATTATGATGACCAAAATGTTTCACATGAACCTCTATCCACTAAGAGATAGCTCAAACTTTCAGTAGATAAAAGATACAGAAGAAGCATTCCCTACAGGAACAATAAGTCAAAACTACTGGGATAACACCTCAATTAGAAACTCAATATCTCACACCAAGAGTATATAGATGAAATAATTAATGAAACATATATCATATAATAAAAATAATAATGTTTTGTATAAATGTATATCATACCTCTAATCCTCTCATGTGATGCAGGTAATAAGCCTCTAGAGCCTGCAGTTGTCCGCAGCCCTGACCACCAGGTTCCTAAGCCTGACATGGGCTGACTAATTTTATTAGTGGTGAAAGGACATCATAGTGTCATCCACCACACATATAACCTATTTATCATATTCCATATTCACCACCCCCTGGGACCACCCATCCCTCACTTGGGATATCCCTAATAATTGTGTTTCCTCAATAGTTGGAGTTTGTTAAATACCTGCCTATGCTCCTCAACATGTCAAGTTGGGTATTCACACACTATATGATCTTTCCCATCACAAGAATAGCATCGTCCCTCTCTGGGATCCCCTGTTTCATTGTGTTGTCCTTGTACCACATGACCACATGCCTGATGTTGATCATGAAAGGGCCTCATACGTCCATATCTCGTAAATATCTCACCAACTTGCACCTACTAACTACTGTAGATGACTTATCTCTATGACACATGTTGTTGGATCTAACTATATGGAGTACCTATAACCGAAATCTCTATGTCACTACTACCCACTCCAGCACTAAAATATAGGTCAGAATTCACAATAGAACCACATTAGCCCAAATATCTATACGGAGTCCATACTCAAACATCCATGTTCAGAAGTAGCCAAGGAGGATCATGTCAAGAGAGTACCAGGTAATTTCTTTAAAACTAATTGCATAATCATCCACCATATTCCCTCCCTACTACAACTCTATAATCCCATGAATCTTAACAAAATGCAAACTATTGGGTTAGTACTCCTCACTAAACAACTGCTTGAATTAATTCCATGAGTGTTTCGACACATCATGTATCTATGTAACAAGGATAAACTAGTGCTCATTTGCTCCTTGAAAAGTGATAGCTACTAATTCAACCACCTGATATGTTGGGGTCCAAATAAGCCTGAAGATATGGACCACCATCTCTAGTCAATCCTCTAGTTCCTAAGGATCTGGATCACCATAGAACCTTAGCAGCCTCTGGTGTTGGAACTCATGGAGAGAACTCAGGCTGCTTGCATCCCAAACCTATTATTCTCGGATGATCTGTTGATTAATATTTGGAGGTACTACTACCATCCCACATGGAGTGGGTATCTCATGGGATGGACCCCAAACCAAGGGATCATCACTCACCAAATCTTATTCATATTTTAAAACTTCTATCCTTGAATCATTTCTTCATAGAGGCATCCTGAAAGTTAAAAAGGTGCACAACGGTCATATGATCATATATATATATATAATAATGAATGGGGATGTGACTCAATATGGGGTTTAAAATACTAAATCCTATATTTTTCATGTACCATTGATCCCGAAAACCAATGTCTCGGTATGTTGTGTTGACAAGTAGGTAATCAAGGTCCTTGTGAATGGATACATTATACACCCACACCATCACTAGATTACTTGGCTAGATAGCCACACTAAAGACACTCTAACATTGTTTCCCTAATAAAAACCACATCCTTGTAAGGGGACTACTCCAAAAATCATCCCAAGGATCAATCCACTGCTCATACCAATCCATCACAACCCAACCTAAGTCAGGGCTCCAGCAACAACTACCCAAAGCCTGCCTCCATAGGCTGGAGGCTAGATGCCATTTCCAAAGACATAACTAACATTTTGATAACATTTCCTAAGTAACTATATTCACACACATAAAAATCTTCATGCATATGTTTAGATGAAGTAAAAGTAAAGGAAGGGAAACAATCTATTGGAACAACCATGCATGAAAAACCTATAGATAGTGTAAGAGTATAGTAGTGTAAACTAAAAATTAATGGGAAAATTTACACATTCAACTAAAAATACTTTCCAACCTGAAAACCCAAGAAAATTAAACTACTAAGAGACACCATAACTTGATCTCCAAGCTATGACCACCATACGTAGTCTGATGTATAAGGTATCCCTATACTCCTATGAAGTCATTGTTGACTAGTATATCAACTAAATAAGACATAATAGATAGAGGAAAAGATCATTTTTGGGTGAGTATATACATACCCAGTATGATACCTTGAAAGAATATGGGGGAGAAGTAAGAGATACAATAGGAATATAAGGAATATAGATAGTATAAAATGTAGAAAGTGGTGAAATAGAATAGATCAACCCAAACCAAGAGGGAAAGTAACCACATCTAAGAACAAGGTTCTCAACACAACATATTGATGAACTGGATGTTAAATATTTTCTACTTATAGTAACAGAGTAGACTCATCCATCCATAGGAATCTAAAATAGAAAGCATGTGGCATACCCCGGGCGTCTTAGCATCTCAATGAAAGAGAGTAACCAAATAAAAATGTAAGGATACAGGTGAATATATATATACACACACTCGGTCAAAAGGATCACAAATGATAGATTAAGGGGATCTCCATCTCACATCTCAGTCCTGGAAGAATAGTTTCCAACAATTCTAAATGTTCATCAACAATGCCCAGCATATCACGTGTTTTAACAAAACTAATAATCCATGTCAAACCATTCCTAATCACTATACTACACATTTTAGGGATCAAAATATCTGGGAAGAAGAATCATGCCCTATTATAATAGGAGTGTTCCACTCTGATAGTTAATGGATGACCCATACCCTTCCTAGTAGGAGGGTTCCACTCCAGAAGTCATTGGGGTCCCACAGCCAAACTCTACTAGATGGTACCACTCGAAAATTCATCAAGGACCTATTATCCAACTCTGCTGAATCGTATCGCTTAAAAAGCCTTTGGTGATCCAGCGTGATCACTACCATCATTGAGCATCACCTAACCAAGCCGCATGCCTATAACATTCCACATCATTTCTCAAAATCCACAACTGAGAGAACCACTATTTTATACGTGCAAAAACAATCATGATATGATACTCATGGGATAAAATATGAGTCCAAAATAAATAGATACCGAAATTTGAAGTTCCCTCAAAAGGAGTCAAGGGGTACACAGAGTCTGAGGGGACCCACACAGTGTGTGGTCTCGCTCCACCACTTAGCCATGTCCATATGAGTACACAGACCTGCATCCATTTAAGGGTACAGGACATGTAGAGGATATACACAGCAGGTCGTCTCCACTCAGGATCTTGCATGTTTGGTTAGATGTGTGTGTGTAGTTTACCCCATGTTCGTGTTCTTGACCATGTGTCCTTGTACTTAGATACACGACTGTGTGGCTACCCATGTACTTAAACATAGAATCTCACCCAGTTTATCCACCACACATTTCATCCATATGGGGATGATGTACACGATGTGTAGGATGGATAGATGACATTTCTTCCTTATAGAATTCTAAAATCTTAGTTGTTGCAACTGGGGGGCTACATGTTGTGTGTTCATCACCGTACATGAAATGTCGTCGAGTTTTTAATGTTTTTTGGATCCCTGATATACACATCAAATCCAGCCTCATCACTTTTATTTTGGTCCTACAACCTCCCGAGATTTGTGTATCTAGTGTAGGATGGTGGATTTCAGACCTCTGGTGGCCGGAAACTCAAAAATCCAAAATCCCCACATGCATATCCTCGTACAACACAGACCCATGATTCTGTTGTCTTTGATTATTTCATCTTTGGTTATTGAAATGATCATCAAAATCCCGAAAACATCCAATATCTACCCATTATTTTTCGATTTTTCCCTCGTTCGTGAAACCATTGTGATTCTGAGGGTCCGATTGAGCTCAGTACTGCCTGACAATATCCAAAAAGGACTGGGGGTATAACCGATGATGAATGTGAAGAAATCATCAGTTAAAAGAAGAGGAACAAAATTATAAGAAATTTTTTACAAGATTTATTACCCAAAGATTAATAATGGGGAGATGATTTTAGAAACAAATCAAAATCAACCGATTAAATAGGTACTTGGGTGCATGAAAAGGATGCAATTGGTGCAGATCCAAGATGGGGATCGGTCTGCTCAATAATGTTTATCAAAAAGGGAATAATAAACAAATTAATGATTCCTACATAGAGGTAGGATCGTTCTTCATCGAAGAATGCACCCACCAATGATTGAATGAATTTTTTTCATTTTCTATGTCCCAGTCTTCTCTGATCTAGTGTTTCATTACCATCTAATGTGATTAACTAACTAAAGGAGAAAGGAGAAGCATTCGATAGATCCCAGGATTATGAGGCTAACCCTGAGATAATCACCATTGAAGTATATTTATAAACATTTAATTTATATCAAAATTAATTAATTATTATTTTATATAATTAATTAATCCACTAAACATACCTTCAAATTGCGAGATTTCCAAACTACCACATTGAACTATTTTTGGTTTTACCTAGGTTAAACATTGTGTTTTGGAGTCAAATGTGGTCTCTATTTTCTGATATAAGATTATTCTTAAGAGTTATTCCATTTTCTTTAAGGAACTGATTTTTTATAAAAAATAATTTTTGGCACCCCAAACCTTGAAATCACATGTTCTCTTGGAACCTAACTCTATAAATATATATAGAAATATATCAATGTCTTACAAGTAAAACAACTAGGTATCTACATAAGTGGTACCCCCCTGATGGACTAGGGCATGGGTCCTCTACCTAATAAGAGGTACCACCCATTAATTAACACTTATTACCTTTAATAAACCACATTACACATAATAATAATTATATTATTATAATTTTTTAGTGTGTGCTAACTTGGGAAATAACAATTATTATTTATCTGATTTGTTAATTATTATTTTTCAATAAAAACGGTCTTAGTCCATCCCAACTCCTCTTGTATTTAATTAACACCCAAATAAAAATTTTATTCTTAAATAAATATTTTATTCACATACTGGAAAATACATATTTATTAAATATTTAATAAAATAAATAGATATATTTCTTTTCACATGTCAGTGAACAAATATTTATTTAATTTATGTGACCAATATAACATGAATAAAATTATTCCTCAGACTTGAGAATAATATTTTTTTTCATTAATTAAACTCGAATATAATTTAATCTAGATCAACAAAAATACATAGTGTGTGACCCTATAGGATTCTTTCTCATCGACATTTGGTAGGCTTGCCTAAAGTCCAAGATTACTTTCTAACAATGGGTCAAGGTACCCAAGAGAAATAAGTTAATATCACATCATTGAAAACCACATACAAACACTCATTATGTAATACGATCCTTTTTCCACAATATTTCATCAATTATGTTTCACCACAGTGTTAGTAAAATATTTACTCGATATGTCTTTCTTTGACAATTTGAAATAAACATGTCGTTAAACCATGAGCATAAAATTTATTGAAAATGTCATATTTTGAATAAAAGGGTTGATATATATACTTCTATAAATATGGAAGAGAAAAATCATTCCTTTAATTATCCATTAATGACATTTTAATCTTGACACACCCAACATACCCAACATCCCACTAACATATGGTGTGTTGGTTTTGGTCAGTAAATCTAAGTGAGTGATTCATGAAATATATTAATGATAATCTTAATGTATAAGGACTATTACACACAATAGAGGATCAGAATATCCTATGACACTAAAATATACAGAATGCCTTCTGGCAGGTCTGTTCTCATAATCACCCACATTGGATATTACCAAGTGATAAATTCATGAGAATAAATATCATATGCTTATGAGAACTTGCACCTAGAAATATAAATACTATGTGTCCCATAATAGTATTTTATCCAACCAAATAACTATATTAATAATATTGTCATAACAATTTATGTTTTTCATCATAGCAAGAAAGTACTATGACATTATTAATGTGATACTACTATAGGATATTATTACATTTATTCCATGTAGAAATAATGAATAATATGAAAAATATGTTAAATTAATATACAATGATTTTAATATACATGTAATCAAAGTAAAACTTTTTGTTCTTAGGACACAAACTCTAACAAACTCTCACTTAGACTAGAGACAATTATTTATGAATTTCAGTTCCCTAGAGATCGCATGATAATCGTGCTTCTTCTAATTCAATCCTTTAGTCTTGGGGTCCTCCATATTTTCTTCTGTGGAAATACTGCTCACTACAACCTCACCTCTATGAAAAATCCATAAATAGATGATACTTATGAAGTATGTACTTTGTCTTTTAATGTGACCTTGGATCTTTTATGAGAGTCTATACTATATTATTATCACAATAGACTGTGATAGGATCTTTACTTATAGGTGAAACATCGATCTCCTAGATGAATTTACAGTTCCATATTACTTCTTTAGCTATCTCAAAAGCTTCAATATACTCAGACTCTATAGTAAAATATGTGACCATAGCCTACATTGAGCTCTTCCAGCTCACAACACTTCTGTTCAAAGTGAATATATAACCCATTTGCGACTTCAAATTATCTTTATTAGTTTAAAAGCTACAATATCCATACACTCTGATGACAATTTAATCATCTCCTCTATAGACTAGGAACATATCCTTAGTACTCCTCATATACTTAAGGATAGTCTTGACATACATCCTATATTGTTCACCTAGATCAATATAATATTTATCAACTGCACTCAACGTTTAGGAAACATCTAGACTAGTACATATAATAACATACATGACTGAACCAAACATTGATGCATATGGAATCCTTGCCATTCTGTTTCGTTCCTTATATGTCTAAGGAAAACTTTTCCTAGAAAATGAATGTCATGTAATTCTAGAAACAATACATCTTGGAATGTTCCATACTAAATCACTTCAAAATCTTGTAAATTTATAAACATTTACATAGACTGAGTAGTATCCTAGTTCTATCATGATGCATCTTGATCCCAATAATATATACTCCTTTACCCAAGTCATTCATGGAGAAGAATTTATGCAACCATGTCTTAAAATTCTATAAGACCGTATTTATATTCCTATGAGAAATATTTCATCAACATGTAATATTAAGAAAATGACTATACTCTCACTAAATTGATTGTAGACACAATGATCAAACTCATTATTTATGAACCCAAATTCTGCTATGGCTTCATCAAAATCAATGTTCCCTAACTGAGAAGCTTTCTTAACTCTATAAATAGATTTTTTCAATTTTCATATCTTATTTGTATACTTTGGAGTCAAAAACCCTTCGAGTTTTGTCATATTGACATCATCCTGAAGGCTACCATTATGGAATGATTTTTTTGACATCAATTTTCCAAATCTCATAATCATGGTCCGTTTTAATGGAAAGTATAATTCAGATGGATTTCAGCCATGCAACTGGTGAAAACGTTTCATTATATTTAATGCCTTAATGCTATTTAAACCCTTTTGTAACCAATCATACCTTATAAGTACTAAATTTTCCTTCCATGTATAGTTTCTTCTTTAATACTCATTTTCAACCAACTGGATTTACATCCACTAGACGATGTTGAGAAATCCAAACTTGGTTTTGGTATATGGAATTCATTTCATAATTCACGTCTTCTTGCAACATAGGAATATATGTTCCACTTAATAATTCATTATAGGTAAGAGGATCATTATTATCAACTAATAATGGGTCACCATCCTTGGTGACTAGAAAACCATAACATTATGGTTCTCCAATCTCTCTTGTACTCCTACATAGTACTTCTGCCTCCAAAACAGTTTCATCTTCCACAAGGCATTGTTGAATATATTCCTATAAAAATTCTTTGTACCTTGAGCCTCAACTTCATCAAATCCAACATCACTCCCACTGTTACATTTAGATATGTTCTCCTTCTCAAAAAATATTGTGAGTCCTTCCACTACAACATTTTTGTCTGATGAGTCATATAGGTAATATTCCCTTGTTTTCTTAGGGTATCCTATAAAGGTACACTTTGTTCCTCATGGTGAATTTTTTTACCTGAATAAGCCTTAACCAATTCTTCTCTTCCCCACACATGTAATTTTGATAACATAGTTTTCTATACCCTAAAAAATTAATATGAAAGTCCATTTATCAATTTAGTTGGTACTTTGTTTAGTATATGTAAAGTTGTTTTTAATGAGTATCCACAAAATAAAAATGCAATATTCACATTACTATTCATCATCAATGAATTATTGATTAGCATATTATTCACCATGGTATAATTATAGTTTATTAATCTACTTTCCAAGCTGTTTCTCAACTTCATTCTTGTATTCTCTGAATTTATCAAAATAACTTTACTTATACCTCATCAAGTAGACATATCCATATGTACTGAAATCATCAGTAAAATTTATCAATTATGCATACCCATCCCTTTCTTTAATACTAAATTTTCCACACAAATCTATATAAAGTAATTCAAGAATAAAATTAGACCTTTAACCTTTCCCAATAAATGGGGACTTGGTCATTTTCCATGTAAACATGTGTGACGTACACCAAGTGATTTTAGTTTAGGAGAATATAAATATCCATCTTGATATAATTTATTCATGTGATTTTCATTTTCCCAACCTAATTAGTGATACAAAATTTAGGTGTATTATGAGTCATGTTAATTAACATTTCTATCGATTTTAATTACTTGTTTAATGTAATAAAACACATAAATACCATTATTTAAATGTTCCTTACCATAGAAATGACATCATTTTAAAATAAGTAACATTTATTTCGAAATTTTAGAAAAAAAAATACATTTGTATCCAGTCAGGATATAGATATAATGTTTTTGGTAATAGATGGAACATAATAACAACATCTAAAAATCATGATCATATTGATCAGTAATGTGAGGTGGTAGTCCCCGATAGCAATAGTAGTGAGATTAGTGATATTGGATGCTCATAGATCAACCTCCACTTAGTAAATATTTCTAAATATAATCTGTTCCTATATTTGAATAAATATATGACCACCAAAAGATGTATCCAATACCCAATTTTATTATACGGGTAAATTTCACTTGATAAGAAACACATCTGAGGCTTCCCCTTCCTTCTTTAGCTGGTTGTTGTTTTTCTTCCAATGGCCCTTATTTCCACATGTGAAATAGACACGCTATTTTCCCTTTATTTCCCCTTGATACTCCTCTTCTTGAAAGGGTGTGAATATGTTTTATTCTTAAATCCATTTTATTTCCCTATCCATTATTTCATCGTTAGGATGGAATTATTTTTACACATTAAATCCTTATCTACTTTGTGAGGAAGAGTGAGAAGATCTAGATGAGACTCATCAATGTTCTTCAAATTAAAATTCAAAACAAAGAGGGAGAATCTTTGATTGAGTGATTCTAGAATGAGAACATTTCCTAGTTATTTGAATAGATTAAACCCTATAACCTATAGGTGCTCAATGTAGATGATGTGTTTGACTACATGAGGCATTGCTGGGGAAACCTCTATAAGATTAATCTAATATAGTTATTGGGAAATCTCAAACCACTCTTATATAGCTCTCTCCTGGTAAACTCTATAGAGGTGATCAAGCATGCTATATTCATCAATGTTTTTATGAGACTTTTTAATTTCACTAGACATGGATCATAGATTAAAACATTTAATTCCATTCGCATGTTTCTCACAAACAAGGAAATCTTCATCACTTGACTCCTTAGTATAAGGATCATTCAATGAGGATTCTAGCACATAAGATTTCCATTTATGGTATAGAATAACCCGAAGTTGTCTATACCATTCCTTGAATTGAAGGCTAGTTAGGAGGTTGTATTTATCCAATATTGATCATATAGATAATTTGTAAGATGATTTTTCCATTTTATTCTACAATTAAAAAGATCATATTATTAGTATTTTCATATATTACAAATTTTGGGAGAAATAATAAATTAATTTATTTTATTAAATCTCCCACTATTTTATCAAATCCCAATAGCCCTCTCCATTGACCTCAGAATTTCTAGATTCTAGGAAATTCTAGTGGAAATGATCTATTATCCCCATATGATAACCCCAACAAGGGTTGGTCAATAAACATTATGGTATTTAGGTTGGAAGGTCTTTTCCAACTATGGGCTTGTAGCTCCTTGATCCATTGAGTGGATCCCCCATCATGAAATCGTAGAATATATTTCCTCAACACTTGCCTCCAAATAACACTAAGTCTATAAATGTATACTCAACTTTATGTAAAATGGTTAATTCTACCAAAAACATTTATAAGAACTCCCCTTATAAAAGTAAGTTCCCCAAAGAAGGATTGGTCAAACACTTAGTTCTACTGAGTTTTGTTCCTAATCAAGTAATGGGAGGCCAATCCTGACGTAATATTAGGTTTGAGGTATTTTAATTTATAAATCATATATTTTATCTTATTTTATCCTTTAGTTGTCTTATTAATATGTATTGGATGTTACATAATTAATTAACTATGTTGGATAAAACATTTATGCATAATTCATTTATTTAATTTATTTACATTAATTTTATCTTATTGTATCCTTTACATGTCTTGTTAATATTAAGTGGATATTACTTAATTAAATAACCATTATAGATAAAATATTTATGCATAATGAATTTCTTTAAATTTCTTCTTTCCACATTAATTCATTTATTTATGTGATTTTGGTGTTTCATCAATAAAATAAATAATTTTGTGGACAAATAAATAACTAAATGACCCATTCATGAGCTTTATCTAAAGCTTTATTTAATTAGTGGATATTAAATCAAACTTTGACTTTTAAATAATAACTCAATTTTTTAATCTTGGCATCAGTTACAACATTCTACCTTTACACATTTGTGTCTCCTAAGATGGCATCATTATGGTTCCATATTGAAATGCCTCCAGGAACCATAGGATACTCTATTTATTATATGTATTTATGAATCACACACAGGTGTGGGGAACCAAATAATTTGTTAAAAGGGGATTATATAAATATCCCAATACAAACTATTTTTGACTTAATAATTGAGGGAGTGATGATACATAGGCCATAATATTTAATATGATAATAAATAATTTTAAAATCATGTAATAAGTTAAATAAAAACATCCAATGAATACACAAGTCTTGGTCAAGATCATGAATGATCATACATACACAAAATATGTAAAAGTAACTTGGTAACATTCATTTCTTTATTAATTTATTATTATTTAAGGTGAATATGCATGAATCGATTAATTAATTAATTCCCTCCCATCTTAAGGATCATTCAATGTTAATTAGAGTTATCCATAAATTATTTCATTCATGGAAAATAAATGTTAGAACCAATAGTGACATATTAAATACAATAAATTAATTTAGCATTTAATATTATTCAAAAAATTTATTAAATTATAAATCACACATTGGTGATATAATTAATAAAATAAATTTTTAATGTTGTAATATTAATTTTTTTGTAACATTTTAATTATGCAATTTAAGGTACCCAGATCAGTGTGAATCACTGATAGGGGATGGATACGGTTGGTTAAAGCCTAGATACACTCTTCTTGTGTCTCTCAGCCTTACCTAAAAAGATGTTATAAATGTAAATGCACTGAACACAAGGATTTACAATGTTCGGTACAAATACCTAATCATTGTTGTGTTGTTTATTCTCCCCAACACATATTGTTCACTATAATTCGGTTAGTAATTAAAATGGTCGATACATAGTCACAATGTGTCTCTCCTGAGTCCCACAAAAGGTTCTTAATAATTCTTCACACAGTGTTACCAGAGTCCCACTGGCATGCTCCAGATTCTCACTGAAGTATTCTTCTCCTTCCTAAATCTCACAGGGTTATTCTAGATCTCATGTCACAAGAGTAGCTTCCTTATTTAAGTTATTCTTTTATTCATTGTATATATTCTTCTGATATTTTCACATAGGCTTGATGAATCACACTTGCATGTGAATCTCTTCAAGGATCTTCAAAAACTTATTATAAAGTATGTTGGCCTTGATCAACAATTTTGATCGCTTCAGTAGATCAGTCCTCAAATCAACAATGCTCAGGAAATTATTTATTCTTCTGATGAATACCTGGCCTCACTGAGATGTGTGCCAATGGTGCACACAACTTCCTTAAGAATATAATATGCAAGAATTATCTTTCACAATATCAGCATTGTCTCTCTTCATGAATTCTCAATTACTGAACACTCAAATACAAGAGCGTCTTTAATTCAGTCTGGCTTCAGTCTCAATTCTTATTCAATTCATTCATGGATTTAATGGTTATCTAAAATTCTTCCATGTTAGTATAATAGCAGAATGCACTAAAACAACTCCTTGATTTCTTGGAAAGAATCACATACACTTATGTGATTATTTTTCCACTGAAGATCAGCTCACTTTGCATCATCTGAATTAACACACCTGCATGTGTTCATGAATGATTGCATGCATGGGCATCTTGATTTTGAACGCGCATTGTCTTCTCTTTTTCTCTCACTATTCACACAAACATTTGATTCATTCTTTACGTGTGCATGTGAATGCATGCACAATTGTTTTTACATTCTTGTGTGAAAACCCCAATGGGTGTATCACTTTGAACACAGACAAAATCTCTTCTCTTTCACCTTATCTCTTTCTATTATTCTATTTCACTTATTATTTTGGGTCTTAGAAATCACACACTTGTCTTATTTAATTCATTCAATTTTATATTTTTTTTCATGGGTCCTCTACATGCCCAAATTAGTGCTGCCCACTATTCACCTTGTTCCTGGACACTTGGGTGTCCCAACTAAGGAATATTCATGCATGTGCATCATGCATGGATTCTAATCATTCCTTCATGAGAACATGAAGACTCGGGTGCCTTCTTTTTCTCCTAGGGTAGTGTATATATACACTTTCCTTTTCTTGTTTTCGTGAAAAGAGTGTAGTCTTCACAAAATCTAAATCCTGAAAACACAAAATAGAATATATATATATATATATATATATATATTGATAGGAGGGTATTTATCTTATTCATGCAACAAATTTTTCTCATCTCTGTCTTTGTGAAGCTGCAATAAGGGTGTCAAGTCACCAGCTATTTTACCCACAGTATTACTTCCATAAAGGCATGGCGAGGGCTCAAAGAACATGTCACGCGCTTGTTGTTATCATTTCACAGAGGGTGTGTATCTCCTATTTTGCAAACCAAGGTGGTTTTCACTTTTCCCATTGCGTAAGGGTCACGCGGAACTGCTTTACGCAAGTGTTGTGTGGATCTCCTTCACGTATCAGGGTCGTGTAGAACCTTTTGTGCAGTGCTCGGTTTCTCAGATAAACAATAGCTTTCTCTTAATATTTTCAACAACAGATCCTCAATCAAGATCTCTGTATTTATAGGTGAGGAACACCATTCAAATCTATGTGATATTCTATGAGATCTAAATATTTCAATAGCCGATATCATAGGTTTTTAATATAATCAAACACAGATGAGATATCCCACAAATCTCAGTTGTTTCCTTTTTCTTTTTCAACATCGGGATCCTTCGTTCTTGGTGAGTGTATCATGTGCACACTTTTAAGAATGCATGATAACCATTTCCTTTTACATTGAATGGGGAGTGCACCCTCAGAAACTTCTTTTTCATCGGGCTCCTTCGAAATTCTTCATCTCATTACATGCATGAAACTTCTAATGAATCCATGTATTCGGTTCATCCAGATGATCATCATGCACAAACTTTGATCTTCAATGGTGGTCGTGAGCTCAATATCGGTGGATTGGCTTCATCTTTAGCGATAAGCGATGTCGGGTGGAGCTCAGGTGTCCAGAGGTTGAAGACAACCTCAGTGCCTCTACTTGTCCATTGGATCACCTCGGATTAATCACGGACGGTGGTGATTAGATCGTGAGACATAGGATGGATAATGTGGCTGTGATCGGGAGCGGGATTAGATTGGCAACTACAATTATTTCTACATTTTTAAAATTCTGTTCCACATTGAAACGGTCTATGGATTTCTCACAGTTTAACAATCAACTCTCACCACCTTGATTCCAGATTACTCCTGTCACCCCTCAGGTGCCTCCCTTCTCTGGTTCTCCTGTGGGCGCACTCTTAGAGACCACACTATTCCTCCAAGCATGCACCTAGAGCCCATGTTTCACAGGGTCATCACCATGTGACACATGCGGGATTACACATTACCTGCACACACATACCTCATGCGGGGATGGCCTCAAGGGCTTCCTTCAAGTGTGGTTGACCCTCAGGTCCCAAAATTTCATGAGGTGAGGACCTCGGTTGGCCCTCCATGGTTGGATCATTTTTTGGTAATGGAATAGTCTAAGTACATAGTATAAAAACTAAGTAACCAAGTATTAATTCATCCAGAAAATTCCAAACCATACTTCTTCATCAAAATCCCATTCTGCACTCTTCTTCATCTTTAAACATCATCCATTCATTTATTTTTAAATAATAAATCCCAAACATCTTCAATAAATTCTTTTAATCCAATCGTGGATGATTCATTGATCATTTATTCATTCCTCATGCATTAAAACATAATTCATGGCCTTCATGACTTCATCAACGTAGTGACTATTGATGGATGTCACTTATTTCCCTATGCAATTGAGTATTGCATGTGCTTCTTCACGTGTTGTATCATTGTATCACTTTGATACAAGTCATAGAACTTAAGACCAATTCAACAATCCTCAGAGTTTATATCCTCATGGATAATTGATCAAGTGTAGCATTCAATAATTTGAATCAAAAAAAATTCTATAAGGATTCCCCAAATTCCTCCTCAATACCTTTCACTCACATATTGACTTCTTGTAAACAATAAATGCAACTCTTATTTTCTTCAATTCATATTGACAACAAATGAAACTCTTTTGAACTTCAATCTCCCCCTTTGTATTTTGTTGTCAATATCACTTATGCACACTTTGAATGGGTCAATATGTGTGCCAAACTTTTTCCCCCTTGTTGTAAACCAAATGCAAAGGTTTTAGTGTTATCTTCTCAAAAACATGTCTTCCTCACTTTGAATAATATCTTTTGGAATGTTTCTGAGAGAGTGATTATGTCTCATGGTTCAATAAGCAAAGATCCTTTAGTTAATCAACTCTAAGTCTACTTGGGATAACCCAGTGTAGAATACAAGAGTTATATGACCATGGTTTTCAGTGATGTCTATAAACAACCATACACATGAAATCATTCTCAGAATGGTTCAATTCTTGACCAGGGGATTAGAGATGATCAGATTTATCAATGAAATGCTAAATCCTGCACATACTTCACCAAACATATTAAAATGTTCAAGTGAAAAGATATAGCTCCCCCTTTCATCCAATCTTTTCATCAATCAAGAACTCCCCCTTAATTGATATGATAAATATAATTAAGACAAAAGGTTGAGATTGTGATTGGAATACCTCAGTTTCTGCTTCTTGAGATGATATGTATTTCATGATTTTTCATGACATAATCCTTAATATCAACTCCTTCATATTTTATCCTCCTCAAGGGGTTCCCTCCCATTGAAATTCCTCGGTGGATAATATCATCAAATAATCTTGAAGATATGAATTTTGATAATATTCCATTGTCGATCACTTCAAGTAATTACCAAATCATGAATAATGAGTTCAAATTGCAGTTCTCCGCTTTTCTCCTTCAACTGTTATTTTAAGAATGACCTCCGTCTTCAATTACCTGTAATGTAAGAACACATGTATAACAAAAGTATAAGGGAATAAGATGGAACACTTGTGAGCTTCTTAATTGAATCACTAGGGCTGAGAATTTTCTCTCAACCCAAGAACTCCTTTCCTTACAGCTCTAAAGTGATAGGTACTCTTCATGTTGATGTCTCCTCTCCATTTGGAATTTTTTATTTTGCATTATCATCATGGATTCTTTAATTACATTCACCTTTAACTTGTCTGGATTGTTTTTCTTCACTTATGTTAGTAGTGAAGTAGACTTTGGTTCATGTTGAATAATTTTCTCCATTTGGCATGGTAAAAGTGTTAAACATTTTTTTTCAAGATGCCTAACCATATTGAACCTTCCACACAATAGTTGTGAGACATTTGGGTTATCATATATTGAAAACCTCTCATTATATTCAAATTTTCTTTTATGTGGAATGACTTGTCTTCCCTTTTCCTTAGCTTTAGCAAGAATTTCATCTTTATCTATTTACAGTTCTATAGAAATTTGAAAATGATTAGGCCTAATATCTAAACACTAATTACCATTTTTTTTATTTGGATCTTCCACCTGGATTCCTCATTGTCTTCAAGTTACCTTTCTTAGGAAACTTATTAAGATTATCTTCATAAATGTCTTCAGTAAATCCCAATTTATTTCGGATTGATTCTCTTTTTATTTTCAGCTTTCTTACATTCATTTCCATGTCTTATTCGCAATGGTCCAAGGTATGAACTTTCTTTTAATAGTAGATAAATCTTTTCTGGGTAGATATGGAATTCTTGGAATCAGGTTTGAACTTATTCTTGAGAATAATTTCATTCACTATTTTCTTAACTTCATTGTTCTCCATATTCCCAATGGAAGACTTTTCAACTCATTTTGAATTGTCCTGCCTTTTTTGTGGTTTATGATTCTTATAAGAAAATTCCTAAGGTATGGTAAGACTAAACCAGAACTCATCATGACTATGACCAATTCTGTTTCAATTATCACATAAGTCTTCAAGATATTCAAATCTGTTATTTGTAGAAAAAAAAATTCATCTGTGCATTCTGTGTTTTCTTTGCAGGTTTCTTCATTTATTCACATCTACATTCCCTAAACATAGTCCTTCCATAATTTTCATATGCCAAAATATTATTGCAGCAATCATTGGCCGTATTCCGAAACATCCAACAACACCAACAATAGACAAATAATCTCTTTCTTTTACTTGTAGTATCAGTCTGTCTAGATTTACTGTATTTTTTAATAGAATTTATTTATTTGTATCATCCTTCTATGAGTTTCTATTTTTAATCATTTTGGTATCCACCATTGAAGTTTTCATGTATGTATTGACATTTTTATCAATCCACATCTTTCCATATTTTGGATTTGAACCTGTACTTTCATATGAACCTCCATTAGTAGAAACAAAAGTAACTGGGTTATGGGATAACATATTCATGGGGGATGTTGCCATTGGATTAGAGGATAATTTTATATTAATACTGGAATCATATTCCTCAATTAAAACATGAGTGACAAAATATTTTCTTCCACCTGATTGGGAAGTTCTAGCTTAGAGTGATTGATGATTCTTCAATTTCACCTCCATCTCTAAACACTTCATGTTGAGAGAGTTCTTCTCATCCTCAACTGAACTCTTCTTACTTTCCCAATTATCCTTCAGCATTTTTATTTTCTCTTCATTCACGTTTCATAATTGTTGCAAAGAGATGTCAAGATATTTTATCTTGTTGGATTCATCTTCTAGTTGAGTCATTTCGACAACCATAAAAACTTTGTGCAACTTCTCAAATGCATGGAAATCTTCTAAAAATACAATCTCAAAGAATTATTGCTCAAAAATACTTCCCTTTAATTATTCAGTAATTTTAGCGTATATTTTATTTAAATGCAAAATTGTTTCTTCCATTTCCTTCACTAGTTTTGTTCGAGTGTTGGACATGTCAAAACTTTTATTCAATTCTTCTTCTGTGGAATTATATTCTTCCTCCAACTGTAATTTTTCATCTTGAAGAGAACTAATCCTTGAAAAATGTGTCTTTCCACTTCTCTAAGGAATTTCTTCATATGATCTTTGAGTGTAGTATGAAGATGACTAATTGATCTATCATCATCACATATTGAGAATGCTTTATGAGAAGAATAAAAAGTATTATCACATGTTGTACCATTTAGATTACCTACAGTAGAAGGTGTCTCCCTAGTTGTAGTAAGATTCTTCTTTATCTTCTTTGAATGTTTCTTCTTTATGATCTTATGAGTCTTGGAATATATCTCCATTTGATGTGTTTCACTAATCTCCTCAAATATACACTTCATAAAGACTCCCTTGGATATTTTAGAGGGGACCATCCCTCTGATACAAATTGAAGTGCCCATATCAGTGTGAATCAATGAGATGGGGATGGGGTGAATCAGTGATCCCTTTAAATCTTTTTACAAATTTAGTATTTTAAATTAATCCTTTTTGTCTGGTTAAAGCATCATTCCACTAATATTGTGTCTCTCAGCATTACCTAGATTTATGATGTAAATGTAAATGAAATAAACACGCAGATTTAAAATACTTGGTTCAAAGACCTAATCCTTGTTTTTCTGGTTATTCTTAAAACCATAGAGTCCCCATTATAATTCAATTAGTAATTACAATGGTGGATAAAGAGTCACACTGTATCTCTCCTGAGTCCCACAAGAGGTTATTTATACTGCTTCACACTGTGTTACTAGAGTCCCACTTGCCTGCTCTAGAGTCTCACTAAATTCTTCTTCTCCTTTCTGAATCTCATAGGGTTCTTCTAGCTCTCAAGTCACACAAGAAGCTTCTTTATTTAAGTTCTTCATTGTTTCACTGTAGAAAATTTTATGATCTCTTTATACTGGCCTTCTAAAGCAAACTTTCCAATTAATCTCTTCAAGGATATTCAAAAAACATTGATAAGGTATGTTTTCCTTGCTCAACAATTATGATCACTTCAGTTGATTAGTCCTCAGCTCAACAATACTCATGAAATTATTTCTTCTTCGGATGAATATCTGGCCACATTGAGATGTGCACCAATGGTGCACAGAACTTCCTTAAGAAAATAATATGTAAGAATTATCTTGCACAATATCAACACTGTATCCCTTCTTGAATTCTCAATTAAGGAACACTCAAATACAAGAGCTTCATTAATTCAGTCTGGCTTCAATATCAGTTCTTATTCAATTCATGCATGTATTTCATGGGTATCTCAAATTCTTACTCTTTAGTGAAATAGTAGAATGCACTAAAAATCCTCCTTGATTTCTTGGAAATAATCACATGCTCTAATGTGATTATTTAAACACTGAAGATCAGATCACTTTGAATTATCTAAATTAACACATGTGTCTGTGTTCATTCATGATTTCATTCTTGCGTATCTTGTTTTTGAATGTGCACTATCTTCTCTACATATCTCACTATTCACACACACTTTTGATTCTTTCTTTACATGTGCATGTGCATACATGCATGAATGCACACTTTTTTTTACTTTCTTGTGTGAAAACCCCTATGGGTGTAACAGTTTAAACACACACAAAATCTCTTCTCTTTCACCTTCTCTCTTTCCCTTCTTCTCTTTCCCTTATTCTTTTGGGTTGTAGCACTCACACACTTGTCTTATTTAATTCATGAAATTTTATGTGCTTTTTCATGGGTCTTATTCAATCCCAAATTAGTGATGACCATGGTTCACCTTGTTCTTGGACACTTTGGTGTCACAACTCATGCATATTCATACATGTGCATCATGCATGAATTCACCACTTTCTCTTGTGAGAACATGAATCCTCATGTGCCTTCTTATTCTCCTAGGGAAGTGTATGTATACAATGTCCTTTGCTTATTTTCATGGAAATGGTTTAGTCTTCACAAAATATGAATCCTGCAATCACAAAACAGATATATATATATATATATATATATATATATTTTGACAAAAGGGTCTTCATCTTCTTCAGACAAATAGGAGGGCACAATTCTTGTTCTCAGAACCAAGAATGGTTCTCGGCTCAGTCTTCATGAAGGTGCAAAAAGGGTGTCGATGCACTAGTTGTTTTACCTGTAGGATTACATCCACGAATACATTGTGAGGGTTCAAAGGACCTGTGATGCACTTTTGGGTATCTTCACACAGAGGGTATGAATCTCCTCTTTCGCAAAATATGGTGGTTATCACTTCTTCTCTTCGTGCAAGGGACGTGTGGGACTACTTCACGCAAGAGTTTCGTGGTTCTCCTTTACGTAGTAGGGCTATGATGAACCATTCATGTAGTTCTCTGTTTCTTGGAGAAACATGATCTTTCTCTTAATATTTTCAATAACAGATCCTCAGTCTAGAGCTCTGTATTTATTGGAGAGGAAAACCATTCAAATCCTCATGAGATGCTATGAGATCCAAATATTTCTATAGCTGAGATATTTGAATTTGAATATATTCAAATGAGAATGAGATATCCTGAAAATATTGGTTTTTTACCTTTTCTTTTTTAACTACAAGATCCTATGTTCTCGGTGAGTGCATCACGTGCATGCGTTTAAGAACGCATGCAAACCATTTCCTTGTACATCGAATGGGCACTACACCCTTGGCAACTTCTTCCTTCACCTCGGGCCCCTTAGAATTTCTTTATCTCATATCACGCATGAAACTTATAATGCAATCATGTATTCGGTTCATCCTTACGATCATCATGCACAAACATTGGGCTTCAATGCTGGTCAGGAGTTCGATCTCGGTGGATTGGCTTCATCTGCAGTGAGCAGTGTCATCGGGTGCAACACAAGTGTCTCGAGGTTAAAGACAATGTCGGTACCTCTCCTTAGTCATTGGATCACCTAAGATTAATCACAAAATGCATTGATTAGATAGTGAGACACAGTAGAGATTGTGTGGCTCTGATCGGGCGCGGGATTAGATAGACGACGAGGATTAGTTCTGCATTTTTTAAATCCCATGCCACATCGAAATGAGGCATGGCTTTTTTTTTTGGTTTAACAATAAACTCTCACCTCTTTAACAATAGATTAATCCTCTCTCCCCTTCAGTGCTTCCCCACACCGGTTCTCATGTGGGCGTGCCTTAGCGCCCACTCTGCTACTTCGGGTGCGCACCCAGTGCCCATGCTGCACGGGTTCATCACCTTGCAGCACTTGTGGGCTTACACATAGCCCCCACACACATTCATCATGTGGGGCTGGCCTCAGGGGATTTCTTCGAGCACAGTTGACCCTCAGGTCCCACAAGTTCTTGAGGTGAGGACCTCTACTTTCTCTCCATGGTTGTCTCATTTTTTGGTAAATGAATAGTCTATGTACTTAGTATAAAAACTAAGTAACCAAGTATTAATTTCTACTTAAAATGAAAAACCATACTTATTCATTCAAATCCCATTCCCCACTCTTGTTCATCTTCAAATATCATCCATTAATTTCTTTTAAGATCATAAATCCAAACATCTTTAATATATTCGTTTAATCCAATCATGGGTGATGCATGGATCATGTCTTCATTCCTCATGCATGAAAACATAATGCATGGCCTTCATCATTTCATCAAGTTAGTGACTATTGATGGATGTCACTTCTTTCCTTATGAAATTTTGTATTTCATGTGCTTCTTCAAGTGTTATAGCATGGTATCACCTTGATAAAAGTCTTTGAACTTACGACCAGTTCAAAAATCATCAAAGTTCGTATCCTCTTAGAGAATTGATCAAGTTTAGCATTAAATGCTTTGAATCAGCAAAACTTTTCCAAGGCTTCACCAACTTATTCCTTAATACCTTTAATTCACATTTGGCTTCTCATTGACAATAAATGAAACTCTTATGAACATCAATCCATATTAACAACAAATTAAAATCTTATGCACGCCATAATTTAATGGGAAACTACACAACTTTTATAGTCTAGCTACAAGCCATATACCTTGGATATCATGTACCTGATTCACACGCCTAGGGATTCGGCATGTTGACTTAGCCAGACTATAAGACATGTACAGGTGATCTACATTCCATGTGTCCACTTATTGAGTTCTATGTTAGTTTGTTCAACATGTGGTGTACAATAAATGCACCATGTGTAATTCCCTACTTGGTGAATCTAGGTACAATGAGATTGGGTACACGGCGTGTTCTCCAGCTACACATCGTGTAACCTAGTTTTAGCGATCAATGATTTGGCACTTCCCGATGTCATCTCCTACCGTTCTTCTTAAGTTCATAAACCTTTAGGAAAGTGAAACACTGAATGAACATGATTAATTTGTCGATAGCAGGTTAATTCAAATTAGATTAAAGAACAAATGTCATGAAATAAAAATCTAACCATAATTTCACATAGATCAATAATAAAATAAATAATTATAAATTTAAATGTGACCCCTTTAATACCACTTGTTGGTTCCAAGCACATAAAAAACATGTGATGGTAGATGATATATTAAAATTTCCTTTAACAATAATTTTCCAAAAAAAGAGTGATGGTCCTTCACATAGAATTTATAATTTGTTCATTTAATATTTAAATTATTAAATTCATGGGATTAAGAACATTCTTTATTGGTGAATTTTTATTATCCAAAAAATCATTTCAGATTACCTTCATTGTGATGTGATGATCAAATGATATAATCCCTCTAACTGTGATCCATATGTGCTTCTATGATCTCTGAGCAACATCACTTGATCTCTGCAAGCTAGAATAGTGATTCAAATGTCTTTCATTGATTGTCCTTGATTTCTCATTCTTCAGCCTTGAAGAAATATCACTTGTGATTATCATTATTAATTGGGAGAGGTAAAGAGGATTCGATAGAGAATTCATTGTGTGAAATAATTCTCCATTATCAAATTTGGATGTTCTATAGAATAGACATAACCATCTATTTATAGAGTTTGGATTTAAGTTAAAATATTTTTTAATTGTATGTAGTCTATTAAAGAACATTTATTACCTTTAATAACCCCATTCCAGATAATAATAATTATATTATTATTATTTTTTGGTGGGTACCAACTTGTACAATAACAAATATTATTTAACTGTCTTGTTAATAGATATTTTTCACTAAACATGGTTTAAGTATATTAAAACTCCTCTTTCATTTATTGAGCACCCAAATAAAAAATTTATTCATAAATAAATATTTCATTCACATACTGAAAAATAAATATTTATTAAATGTTAAGTATATATATATTATTCACATTTTAGTGAATAAATATATATTTATTTTATGTGATCAATATTACTTGAAAAAAAATTATTCCTTGTACATGATATTAATATTTCGTTCATTAATCAATTTCAAATAGAATTTAATCGACATCAATGGAAACACTTAGTGTGTTACCCGCTAGGAATATTTCTCATTTTGATTTGGTGGTCTTGCCAAAAGTAAAATTTTACTGTCTAGAAATGGGTTAAGAAATCAAGAGAAAGAACTGAATTTCTCACCATTAAACACCACATACAAACATTCAATGGGTAATATAATCCATTTTTCACAATATCTCATCAAGTAGGTTGCATGATTGTGTCATCAACCTATTTACTAGTTAAATATTTCTCTTACTATCTAAAATAAACACATCATTACACCATGAACATGGAATTTATGTGACGGTTCTATTCCAATCAATGGAAAAATATATATACATCCATAAAGATGGAAGGTAAAAACACTTCCTTGACTTTTCCATTAATGAAAAGTTAGTCGTGACACACCCAACATACCCTACTTCCCACCAACAAATGGAGTTATGGTTTTGGTCATTAAATCTATATGGGAGATTCATGAAAAAAAATTAATGATAATATTAAAGTCTATGTACCATTAAACATACTCATAGATAGGCATATCTTATGTCACTAAAACATGTGGAATATTTACTAGATGGTATGTTCTCATAATCTCCCATCTTGTAGATTACTATGTGAAGACGTCATGAGAAGGAGCCACATTCCCTTACAAGAACCCGCACTCGACGGTCTAAATACTATTTATTGAATCATAGTACGTTGTCCAACTACTTAGATATAATATGAATATTTTTAAGGCACTTAAAGGTTCTCACCATAGTAGGGAATTTCTATGACCTTATCAATGTGATAATATTATAGGAAATTATTTCACTAAATCCTTTCAAGAAAAATGAAAAATATTTAATAAGATGTTAAATTAAAATTCAATACCTTGAATATAAATTTAATCAAAGTAAAACCAATTGGTCCTAGGATACCAACTGTAATAGTGGGTCCTCTACCTTTTGAGTTGTACCCCCCGCTGGATTAGGGTGTGGTTTATCTATCTACCTACTAATTGGTACCCCTGATGAACTTGAGAATGGGTCATCTACCTACTAAGTGGTACCCCTGGAAGACTAGGGTGTGAGGCATCTATCAAACTACTGAGTGTTATCCCCTCATGGACTAGGGTGTGGGTCTTCTATATACTAAGTGGTACCTCGTGATAGCCTAGGATGTGAGTCATCTATATACCTACTACGTGGTCCCCCTTGATAGACTAGGGTGTGATTCCTCTATGTACCTACCAAATGGTACAACTTTGATGGGCTAGGGTGTGGGTCCTCTGTCTACCTATTGAGTGGTACCCCCTGACATACTAGGACATGAGTCCACTACTTGGAAATTTTTCCCACATGACTATGTGGCACTATGTTGAGGTGTGGGTTACCCACACAATTACTACTTCACAGAACTGGCATGGAAAACCCTTATAAATTTTGATTCCCAATACCTGGAGTAGAAATGTTTCCCCTTCAAAGCTGATACAATGAATAGATATATCCATGAAACTTATTGTCTTGGTTTACAGATTCTGAATATTTTCTTTGCATAAATTATTATAATATAATCATAAAAATTCCATCAATCATTCCCTTTAGTCCATACACAAGTCAACTAGTTATGTTTAGACCATGGTTAAATATTATAGGATCTCCCCCTTTTCCCATCTAATCGAGTCATTACATTCATATTTTTTTCTTTAGAAAGTTAAATATATTATCAAGGAAATAACAGCTACTAAAAAATATGTTTCCTGGATCTATAGATGTTTAGCAGGAAATGTTAAATAACTTCTTCTAGTTCCTCTAGCTATTCTATCATGTTTCATTCCAACATCTCCAGTTCTTTCACCACTTTCATCTCTACATTCCCCTTACTATTCCTCACACATATCCTAATGATGGCCTTATCTTGTTCTACCTAATCGTGCACCCGTCTTAGCAGTCTACTCATCATCTCCAAATCGTTTATCACAATGTAAGTGCCCACTATTATCCCTATTATAGAACAGGTTGGTAGAAGCAGAAGACATATTAAATCTCAATGTGTGAATTTAATTCACTATTCAAAAGGGTTTGATCCACCCCAACTTTATTGTCATAGCATTCATAATGGATGTTTCCCTCAATTATTTCATAATGATTTAGGGGAAATCGAAGACAAATTTTCAACAGCCATGAAACACTGATGTTTGAAAAATATGTGTAGAATTTATTATATTAAAGAATAATTAATTACAAGTGATCTCACCATGAATTATTTATATATCAAAATCGGTGTGAATTTCACAAATATAATTTTTCCACGTCGATCAAAAAACACCTTGGTTCGACTAAAACGAGACAACTCTTGGTGGTAGATACCCATTAAGATTTTGAAAATTGGAAATCCAATTGTTACAACTTATAACATTATTACATATTTTAAAAAATATTTTATTTTATTTTTTTCTTATTTTTTATTTTATGAATATGTAATATATATGTATATATATAACATTTTACTAAATAAATATTTTTTAAACACTGTAAAATAATTTAAAAATATATATATTTTTATGAAAATTGAAATTTCAAAGGTTCCTTTTATAAGGGAAGATCTATGAGAATTCTTCCCCCAGCATCAATGTGGGATTCAACATCTTTATCCACATCATAAATACAAATCATTAGTATTTTGACCAATTAATACTTTTCAAACTCATCAATTCAATCAATAAGGGTTTTGACCAATCAAAACATTTTATTCATTTTATTATTATTTTGAATAAAATTATAAAAATCCCCCACTTTAATTCATAAATATTAATCCTTTAGATTAAAATTGAATAATTATATATAATACGGGTATCTTTTGATTTAAACCCTTACTTAGTATCAATATCTCACTGTATTTTCAAATTTACAGGCTGTTGAAACCTTAAAATCGTTAATATGAAAGATAAACCAAATATATCATACATACAATGATCCTTAAATCTGAAATATTATTTTGTCAATCATTAATGGGAATGTTATTATAACCCTTTCATGAACTCTATATAGAGTAAACTCATTAACTCCTCTAAGAAGTTAAACCACATATAATTTCACAGAGGGAAAATATTATAATGTGCTTCCGTTATTAGAACACATAACTCATTGAGTCTTAATTTTTTTTAAAGATTTTATAAGTCATCCTCTAGAAATAATGGATGATATTGACACCAAGTAGTTGAAGTTATAATTTTAAATATCAATAATCATATTCATATCTTGTCTTTACACTTTAAAAACATTGATTAGGATCTTCTTAAAGAGAGTGTTGGGTTTCCATTATAGAAATGATTTATTTTATGGGTTTTAACACTATATCTTTATTAGTCTCATGAATGATCTCTATCATCATGGGTTTTGTAAATAAACCCACAAGGTTTTTACATGATCTCACATAGAAAATTGTTAAGGTACCATATTGTAACAATTTTCTCACATAATCATGTCTCAAACTTATATATCTTGACATTACATTATACATGAACCAATATACCCCTGATAAAGTTTCTTCATTATAAAAACCGATAGAGATAAGAGGCATCAGACAAAGACATAATATAATAATAAATAA
Organism: Viscum album; assembly: GCA_963277665.1. Taxonomy (NCBI): domain Eukaryota; kingdom Viridiplantae; phylum Streptophyta; class Magnoliopsida; order Santalales; family Viscaceae; genus Viscum; species Viscum album. Next base: position 211,814,420 of record OY728119.1, on the reverse strand, counting down.
TGGATTCTTAATCCCTTCATCTGTCTTTCCATATGCTTCTATAGTGATAAACTTTGACTCCAGGGTTTTATGTGAAATAGATATTTTTTCTTACTTTCCCAAAAAAACAAAACAACCTCCATGAGTAGAAAACCATAAATATGTGGATTCATTATCACCGATATTGGTAATAGAACTTACATCAATGTATCATTTTAATATAGTCAAATAATCATTATTTTATAAACTTAAATCATTGGTCTTTTTTAAGTATCGAAAAATTATCATTATACATCTCCAATGACCCATAATAAATTTAATTTTATATCTAATCATTTTACATACCGAAAACATTTATATCAGTTCAAGTGAAATTCAATTCATACATTAAAGAACTAATTAAACTAGTATACTCATGTTGTGCTACAAATCTACCCATATTTATAAATAGTTTAACTCTAGAATTAAATAGAGTACTAGAATCCTTGAAACTAAGATGATCAAATTTATTTTAAAAAAATTCTATGTAATGAGACTGAATTAAAGAATAACCCCCACTATGTTTCCTAACATTAATGACTTGAATAATATAAACTATTTCAAGATCCTTCATTTTAAATGTAGAATATAATTAATTATTTATCTCAATTACACCAACCATATTGCTTCCAAAAATTAACATATCATCCGCATATATACATACAATAACTCCATATTATTTTGTAAACATTAAAAAAATACATTTATCTACATTATTATGAGTAATGACATTAGTTAAAATGATATAATCAATTTTCTTATTCCATTGCTTCATATATTATTTAAGGGAATAAAGAGATTTAACTAGTTTACATATTTTCTTTTCATTACCTTGTAAAACAGACTATCCTGGTAGTTCCATGTAAATATCTTTATTTAATACTCTATTTGAAAAATTTGTTCTTATATTTATTTGATGAACATACAAATTATTTATTTAATCCATGAAAATAAAACCCTTATTGAATTAATACAAGCTATAGGATTATAAGTATCAAAATAATAAATCCCTTATTTTTTTATAAAACGTTTAACAACCAATCTTTTTTTAAAAGCATGAAAGTAACCAATGGAATAGAACTTTTTACTAAAAATTGATTTATAAAAAAATAGGATTTCAACCTCTTGGTAAATCAACAATGACCCAAGTATTATTCCCTATAATGCAGTCCATTTCATCATTAATTTATTCTTTCTAAAGAAAAACATCCCTAGAATCCATGGCTTACGTATATGTCTTTGGGTCATCTCCTATTATCACTAATATAGGATACTTAATCAGAAGATGGTTATTTTGATCTCCTTTAATTAGAAAAAATGTGGAATGAGTATAAATAAAATCTGGATGTGTATGTTTCTTCTTTCTAATTCTTATACTCCATTTAGGTCTAAGATGAGAATCATCATTATTTTCGACTATTGTATTATAACTATATGGAATAAAATAGGTAAGGGTGTGAGGAATAACTTCCTCCATGAAATTTTATAAAACATATTTTCAAAAAAATGTTACATCCCATGATTAAATAATAACATTATCTCTCGAATCCAGGATTCAATTTGCATTTTTATTTTATTCATATCCGATAAAAACCATTTAAAAAATTATAAATTTTTTTTTGATCTGATAATTTTAACTTTATAATATAATTAGATCATCTGTATTAAAATTTAACCTCTATAATATCTGTTTTACAAATTTTTTGGAAAAAAATAATCATATTTGGTGTAATTTTAATAGAAAGCCATCATGTATCTACTTTTGAAATGGAACCACCACCCAAAGATTGATTTGAGGAAGAATTTCATGGTAATCAATTCTCCTTGTACCGCATGTGAAAAAATTATAATTATTAAAATTATCAATATTTTTAACATGATTGAAGATTTAATTATTTAAATAATATATTAATAAAAGATATAAATATTAAAGATATAAAAAAATCATAAAACATGTTTCATAATCTGATAATTTTTAAAAATAATCATTATTAATGGTGTGAAAATAAACTGTCAACACTTATAAAAGACCCCTTTTATCATTATTAATTGTTATGCCTCTATTCACTTGTGAACCCTCTTTTAAGAATCTATAGTTTTCACTGGTGAAGTAAAATATATTAATCAAATAAGACTCGAGCTATGAAGGCTTAACTTTTACATTCATGACTTCAATGTTCATAGAGTGAAATTCATAGAAACCTCCCATTGGAAAGATCTAATGCCAACCCATGACATGAATAACAATTCACACTGAAAAGAACTATTGTGGATGCGTTCAAATGATGTATAGTTTTTTGAGACATAGTTAAAATAGAGTAGATGATCAAGATTTTATATTAAAGGTGAAAGTAATTAAAACAACATATTAAAGGTATTTCGAAAGTAAAATAAAAGAAATGAAATAAACTACTTAAAATTATGGGAGGTTATTAGACATTTATAAAACTAGAATATGTATAGTGGAATAAAAATGTTTTTTTGAAAAATTATTGATAAAACCAAACGAGAATATATATTTTTTATTTTATTTAAAGACGTAATCAATATAACTTTACATCTTCACTTAATTAATAATCATTATCCTTAAAATCAATATAAACATAATTATGATCCTCTAATTTATTAATCCGTGAACCCTATGAGAATGTACCCACAAAAATGAATGAATTAAACTCTAGTCTACCTTCAAAACATTCAATCATAGCACCATTTCTTCGATTTTCATTTAAAGGATATCTTATGGTCAGCTGTTAATTAGGACCCATATACACACTCAAAGATAGGATGAATTGAGTGTATAAATTATATTTTAACTCTATAAATTGTTCTCTTGTTGTTGTTTTTTACTAATTAAGATCACGCTCTCACAATTCCACCAGGGAAAAATGCGTATTTTTTATGGGTTATTTGTGACAGGCCAATTGCCAATCACAAATAGTCCATACTGTAGTACTATTTATGATGTAAAAAATTCCCATCTCAAATACATTTTTCGTGTGTACATGCTAAACTGTGGGAAACATTATTTTCTACAGATGTTTACTCTCATCGTAAATAATATTTTTCAAATTTGTTATTTTCTACGAGAATATATAACTCGTCACAGATACCATATCGCAAAATATTATTTGGGATGGGTCCCATTGAAAATTACTTTAGAATCGCTGACAACTATATTTATGATGGGTACTATTAATGAGAGGCCCCATTGCAAATAGCTTTGTTGTTACTAATCTGACAAATATATATACCCACATCCAAATTTTTTATTTTTATTCCCCTTTTGAGATCTATCCTAATCTCCTCTTATCTAATTTCTTCTCCTCCCCTAAGTTTATTCCATTAAAAATTTTAAATTTTACAGGAAATAAAACTTTCATATTTGCATCTGATAAAAGATTCAATTTTGACGTATTTATTTAATGCTCTTAATTGTTGGTTAATTGAATTTATTTTATTCGAGAAATTAGTTTTAATTACTAGTAATTATTTTAAATTTTAGGTAATTATTTTTAATTAGAATTAATTAGTTTTATGTAGAATTAATTATTTTTAATTAGAAGTATTTAGGTTTATTTATCAATTATTATTTCTAATTAGAAGTAATCAGTTTTAATTACTAGTAATTAATTTTAATTATTATTATTATGTAGTCATGATTAGTTTTAACTACTTATAATTTAAAGATAAATGGTACTAATTAATAGAACATTGTAATAATTTATAAATTTGGGTCATAAATAATTATAATTTACAGTAATATGTAATAATTAACATTGATTAGTAATTAGTAGTAATTAACATTATTTTTTAGTAAATAATTGTAAATATTAGTAATTTAATAAAAATTAGTAAAAATTAGTGGTCATGAGTACAAATTAGTGATAATCAGTAAAATTAGGGGTAATCATTAGAAATTATGGGTAATTATTAGAAACTAGTAGTAATTAGTAGAAACTTGTGGTAATTAGTAAAATTAAGGTTAATTATTATAAATTAAGGGAAATTACTAGAAAAAATCAATAATTAGGAAAATTAATGGTATTTATTAGAAATCAGTGTTAATTATTATAAATTAGTTGTAATTATTAGAAATTATCAGTAACTATAAGAAAATAATAGTAATTAGTATAAATGAGAAGTAATGAGTGGGAATGAGCAGTAACGAGCAAGAATTAAAAAAATTAGCAGAAATAAACGAAAAATATTAAAATTTTGTGGAAATGATAAGTAATTAGTAAAAAAATTATTAATAAGATGTAATTATTAAAAATTACTGACAACGGAAAATAATTAGTAAAATTATCGATAATGAGTAATATTTAATAAAGATTACTGGTAATGATCTGTTATTAGTAAAAATTATCAGAAATAAGTGCTAATTAATAAAAATTATTACTAATGCATGGTATTTAGAAAACAAAATATTGATAATGAGTGGTAATTAGTAAAAAATATCAGTAATTAGTAGTAGTTAGTAAAAATTATCGATAATGTGTGGTATTTATTAGAAAATACAGACAATGAGTGGAATTTTGTAAAAAACATCGATAATGAGTGGTATTTAGTAATAAATATTGTTAATGAGAATTATTTAGTAAAAATTACTTGTCATGAGCGGTAATTATTAAAGATTAGTTGAAATGAGTGGTTTTTATTAAAAATCACGGGTAATTAGTGGTATTTAGTGAAAAATACTGTTAATGAGCAGTATTTAGTAAAAAATAATGATTATGAGTTGAATTTAGTAAAAAATCATTATAATTAGGGGCATTTATTAAAAAATACTGATAATGAGTGGTATTCAGTAAAAATAAAAAGTAATGAGAAATATTAAATAAAAATTAGCGTTAATGCGAGGTATTTAGTAAAAATAACCGATAATTAGTGGGATTTTGTAATCATCAGTTGTAATGAGTGGTATTTGGTAAACAACACCATAAATGTGTGGTATTTTGTAAAAAATAGTACTAATAAGAGGTATTTAGTACAAAATACTGGTAATGAGAGCTAACTAGTAAAAAAATATCACTAATGAGTAGTAACTATTAATAAATATCGATAATGATCGGTAACCAAAATTAACTAAAACGGATCATAATTAACCACAATTTGTAATGGAAATTTGAACAAGGATAATGAGGGATTCATGGATCAGAGGGGATAAAGGGAATGACATAGTGAAAATATTATGGTGTCGAAATTATTTCTCTATATGCTTGTCTCCATCCCCTCAACTCCATGTTTCCTCATTACCTAAGGTTGGCCTTCTATTTCCCTTAATTATAAGTAATATTAATTAGAAAAAGGTAGTGTTAATTAGAAAAAATTAACAATAATTTTTGAAATTATAAAAATATAGTGGTAATTAGATAGAATTGATAGTATTTACATGTAATTTGTAAATTTTTTATTTTCTCTTTTTTTGGATATTCTACTCCTTATATCAGATTAATCATAAGAAATATTTTTATTTTCCTTTTTTAGAAAAATATATTACATGGAAGTAGGAAACAATATCTATTACAAGCTCATAATTGGATAAATCATCACAGGAATCCAAACGGATCTACTATAAATCATGTATATGTATAGGGTGTTATAGATTTTTTTTTCATTTGTATAATCTAAACCAAAATTTGTTTCATAAGGAACATTTAAGTGTCTATGTAATAAATTTTATTTGAGTAAATTTGAAACATTTGAAAAATTTGGAGGCCATCTATTACATTATTTTTTTCAAAATGATTATGTTTTTTGATGTCAACATGGTGAATGAAGTTTTAGAGATGATACTAATAATTTGGTTCTAGATCCATCGTAGTTTCAAACATTAGTACATGAGGTTATTGGTCTATCTTTTCTACAACCATAATCTCATAATGATATTGATTTAATTCCTGAGTTATAACCATCTCAATTTTATGAGTTTCTAATGTTTGTTGAAGATTACATATATCATTGTTTTAGGATAATAAAATTTTACATGGTTACAAAATTTATAACTATTAAATCAGATAATGTAATGTGAAATAGATGTTTTTATTAGATGTTCTCTTCGATTTAATTTTTATAAACTGAAGTAAATGTGTTTCTTACTAATTTCTATGAGAGAAAGAGGCTGGTTTGTAATTTGGGACTTGGTTATCAGAAGATTTTTTCATGTTCAAATGGGTACATATTATAATATGGTGAAAATGATTCATTAGTTATATGTCCTACATGTTTACAATTGAGGTACAAAGAGTATCAATAAGGGAATTCTGTATTGGTTCTTATTAAACTATTGAGGTATTTCCCACTTACTTCTAGATTTCAGTGTTTATTTATGTCACAGAACACAACATCATTGATGTGATGTCACAAATCCAGTATTTCAATAGGTAAAAGATTGAATAATCCCTTCAATGGTGATTCATGTAAATATTTTGACCACATACATCATTATTTTACATCAGAAGACTATAATATGAAATTGGATCTTTCTACTAATGGTTTATATCTATTTGGTTATTAAAGTAGTCAATATTCTTGTTTATCCATCTTTATAGCACAATAAAACTTACTTAATTGGATATTTATTAATGAAACATATATACTTTTAACATTATTAATTCTAATACATCCAAAAATAATAATGTTTATGTTTATTGGAATCCATTTATTGATGAGTTAAATTTATTGTGGAGTAATAGTATCAGTACATATGATGTTGTCATGAAACAAAATTTCCTAATGAAATTTTCACTAATGTGGATAATTAGTGACTACCCAAAATATGAAATGTTATGTTGATGGACTTCACATGTTCCAAAATCATGTTCGTACAGTATGAGTAATAAAAATTGTTCATTCTTGTCTATGTGATAAGACCTTGTTTTTTTCAACTATCATCACATATTTATTCCTATTAATCATCCTTTTTTAAAGAAAAAAAATAAATTTTAAAAAGGTAAAATTGAAAGTGATAAACCCACAACAATGTTCACAGGTATTGATTTAAAATCTATCATATCTTCATTACCTATCATTAACTTTGGACCAATTATATACCGATAAAAAATATATGGTGTTTGAAAAGATCACAATTAGACTAAATGAAGTATTTTTTGGGATCTATTATATTGGTCTGAATTTTTGGTTCGTCACATGTGGGATTTCATTCAAATTAAGAAGGACTACTTTGATAATATATTTTACATAGTTTTGGAAAAAATTTCTATGACCAAAGATAATGTAAGAGCACGAATAGATCTTTCCCAAATTTGCAGGTGACCATAACATGAGTAGTTTGAAAATGACAAATCACATAAGTTAATAAAGCCAAAATTAAATTATACATTATATACTAAAAATAGTTTATTATTTTTTTTATTCGATTATGGATTTGAAGCTATGGGATGGTTAGGTTTCTAATTTTTCTAGATGTGCCAGAAACACTCATATTATCATATTAAAAAGTCTTGATTTTCATTTTATAATGAAAAAATACTTCTACAAATTATATTTATTGGTTGGTTGAATTATTTTATTTGAGATACAATAATAAAAATATCATATTTTTATGATAAATTTGTGTTCTGACAACAGACTATGATGTTCTTAGTAGACTTTAAGAAGATGTTGTTTTAATTTTATATAAACTAAAAAAAATCTGCCAACATTCTTTAATTCAATATAAAATTTGATATTACATTTTCCACATGAATAAAAATATTGAGGGTCAATAAAATTTTTATGTATGTACCCATATGATATATTTATGTACAAATTAAAGAAAAAGATATGTAACAAAGAATTAGTTAAAGGTTAAATTGTAGAAGCTTATATATAGGAGGAAATCTCTTTTTCCGCTCTCATTATTTCCAAACTAAATATCCTTTAAAACATTACTGAATAGAACATAATGAGGGAAATGTTGGAGATTCACTAAAAATTCAATTATTAGTTTTTAATCATCTTGAACATGGATTTGGTGGTGTTTATTAATGATGGATTTCATAGGATGATTATCATAGTGATAATACATATTTTATGCTAAAATATGAAGAAATGTCCTTATTTGTATAATGAGTGATATTTTTTCCTATTCATTAATTTTTTAATTTAAATTAATATAATATATTTTCTAGATTATATGATGTTCATTTTAAGAAATTTTTTCCACAAATTACACCATCTAACCTTGAAAAACATCGGTAAAACTAATTTTTCATGCTAGTTTCAATGAATTGTAAAGTAAATTTTTTATTGTTTAATATATGAAATCAATTTTTTATTAGTTATATTTCTAATTTCTTATTAATTTTTCATGAATCACAACATGTAGATAAAATTGATAATAGATTATTTATATTGAGCAATACACCATCCAAAAAAATTTATCTTATAATGCATGTGTAGTGAATAGTTTTCGATTTCATACACGTTTATACGGTGAATCAAAAATAACATGAATAGTGGTGTTTTCTTGAGAGTATCACATCATATATAAAGTGAAGTTGAATTTTATAGAATTCTAAATGAAATAATGGAACTGTTTTACCTGATTCATAATTTTGTAATGATGTTTAAATGTCATTGGTTTGATACTGATATAGGATTTCATGTTCATCTGCACAATGAAATCATCAACATTCAATATAAAATCCTTCATATAGTAAATGATCCATTTATATTAACTCATCAAGAAAATTAAATTGATTATTCAAATTATTGTGCTACTTTAAGAGGTTTAATTGATTTATGGAGCATTGTAAAAATGAAATCCCGTAAAATTCATTTTTTTCAAAGTGAATGTGGTATTATTGAAGTGAAAAGAATTGAATTTTTTCAAGAGACAACTCCAAATACATCTTCTAAATGAAGATACACATATATCAATGATGACACCGCATAGTTTTGAGTTGATGGTGGTGATTATGTTGAAGATTTAACAAATGAATTTGTGTTAACAAGAGATGATGAAGATGAAACTCTTTAGAAATTTATGATTCTGAAGAGGAAGATGAAAATATTGACCCTGTCATATATGAAGATGAGTATGAAGAATAATAATTACATAATTACATTTCAGTTATAGTCAAAATATATATATATTTAATAATAATCTTCAATTATTTATTAACAATATTATTTTTATTTTTCAAATGGCTGGTGAGACTTATGATGAGATATTCCATAGCCTCTAGAAGGTTATGCTTTCTAGTGAAAATCCAGATACTATATCATCCAACCCATAGGTTACAGGTGGTGAATCTACTTGGAGGGGTCTTGGTCTTATGATATTGAAAATTTATAATCATATACCTAAGAAACATCCACATAATTATTTTGATCTATGCATGTGGATGTATATTCAGTTTTGTTAATTTTCATTATCATTAATTTTCATTAATTTATTTATTTACTAATTGTTTATTTTTTTAGTTTTCCTATAATGGGGAGTTCTATTCTACGGAATTAGTTTTATGAAGCATAGGTGGTCTGGGATAATATTGAAATTTATGTTTGGAAATTCATGTTTGATCATTGAATGATATGTAAATATATAATAGTTTTGAAATTTATTCAGTTATTAACTTTTTATTATTAATAATTTGTAGGGTTTATAGTATCCCATAAATTATAGAATGATAAACTTTATCTAGGAGGTCTGGGAGGCAGGTTTGTATGAGCATTGTCATTAGTTTTTTCACAATATGAGGAAGAGGTCCATGAAGAAAGAGGAGTCACAGTTTTTTTATTAGTCTTGTTGCATCCCTCGACCTGATTACATATCCTCTCAGGTTTGGGATGAATTTTTATAATAATGGATGATAGATAGTTTTTAGAGGATATATTCCTTAATTTGAACAAAACAGGGGGAGGAAATAGGTCATGTATAGAGCGGGTAGTCATATGCTCAGTACTCATTGAAGACATCTAGTAAGTACTTTTATTTGATAATTCATATAATTATAAATATAAACTATTTGTTTTATTATTCACACAGGTTGTTGAGTAGCCAGGTATTATAGGGATATATGTTTATAATATGATGTACACTAACCCTATCACTAGAGATATTAATGGTTATCGACAACATCAGATTGTGGTAAGTACAATTTTTTTGAGTTTTAAAATTAACTGAAAAAAAAATATTTGAACTATTTTAATTTCAAGGTAGATTTAAAATAGTCTAATGAGGTTAAAAATTATCACACAAATTATAAGATTCAGAAAAATATTTAGGGATATACAACCAATGAAATAGGATTTTACAATGTACCATGGATGCGGGTAACTCAATATAATTTTGAAAAAGTTTGAGTTGTCGGTATCAGTTCTCGATTGATGTATGATAGTTATTATGGTACTATTTAATTGTCATTTTCCAACTCAAGGAGAGATCATGGAGATCCTACATCATTGAATAATGAGTATGAGAATAAGTTGTGAGTTCAATATGAGGTCATTGATACATTCTATATAGAGCAGGAAGAGTTTCATCAAAATCATGAGTAGTATAAGGAGGAGGAGGAGTGTAGAGCACATGAGAAACATCAGAAAATGATAGAGTACTTTAAAAACATGGCACCGTGTATATGGAATTAGTTCCATCAGCCACCTCCTTCAGATGACTCTCCCACCTCAGCAATTTATTCCTTTGTCACACATTTATTATGATAAAAATTTGAATGAATATTTTTGTAATATTATTGTTAATTCATATTTGTACACTTTTATATAATGAATTTTTTTTTATATTATTGTGATTTTGTTTTTTTTTTTGTGATGGGAGTGATCTCCATTCTCAAAAACATATTTGCGAAGGGAGATCAATCACGTCCCAAATGATTTTTTTATATTACCAGTATAATCTTTTTTCAATGGGTGAATCCCCAATCATAAAAAAAACTTTTTGACGACATACTATCTAAATAATAGTTTTTGCGACATTCATATTATCTATGGGTCAATTTTGTTTGGTTCCCATCACATATAAACCATCACAAATGTTTATTATTCTAGTGGTGTTTACTCATTTCTCGATCTCATGTGTTTTTTGTTAGTTGTTGAATTTCTTTCTTTGTTCCATTTATTTTAAAAAAATAATTCATAGAACATATTATGAGAATTATTTTAACTCATGGGTTCTATAAAAATGAATAATGATAGAGGTAGATTGATTACTATGAAAACTACTCTTCTGTGAGTGGTATAGTCATCGTAGAAATGATTTTTGTTCGCAAAGGTCTAAAAATATTATAACCCAATATTGTTTCTACACTTGATTCCCAACCGAAATAAGTTAATTAAAGAAGAATTAAAATGAAACTAATAGAATATATGGAATATAATTAGAGAGTTTACTACAAGAACAACAACTTTATGATAAAGAAGAGGATGAGAAGAATATTTGGTAGGATAGCCTATCATGAGAGCTTCCCTCCTCCAATGGTGTATAGAAATGGAATGGAACCACTTGTTCTATAATACCAATTCTCTAATTCACACCCATCCCCTACCAAAAAAATAACTTCCCATTTATATAGCGAAGGGGTACAAGTGTTATAATTGGATACAAGTGTGAATGATAATATTTGGCCAAATATTTTTATCAAAATTGCCCTTATTGGTTGACCTCCAAAATGCATGAACCAGCTATCCTTACAAAATAATTATTTTTATATGATTGGATCAGGAAATGATCTTCTTTATTTTTATTTCTACTCTTTATTTATTTTATTTAAATATAAGGAAATATGAATATATTTAATTGTAAATAAAACTACAATATGAAAAAATATAAAATTTCAAAACCATAATATATATATATATGTGAATTTAATCCTTCAAAATAAACATTGCCTCTAATGAAAAAGTACATAAAAAGTAAAATAATACCTATCTAAATGAAACTGAAATCCCATAAAATATTAAAAAATTATGGTATCTCAATTAAAAACTCAATTTTAGGGGTAGTGTGTCTGTTTTTTTATGGAAAATAAATAGTTATCGAGGTCCCCCGATTCAGCATGGTGTAGATCTATTCCTATGATTCAATTTGATATCTATTTGAGTCTAAAATAACACATTAAAATTTATGGTCATTTGAATTTCAATTCATTTTTAATCTTATCTCATTTTGTTCATTCATTTATTAGATATCATAGGAAGCAACCCACATAGGAGATGGACGATCACCATCACAGGGCTACATCAAAGGCGACAAAATCATGGCCTTAAGTAGTCATAACCAGGACCTAGTAAATGATACTTTTCTCTATAACATAATTATGGTTGGTTTCTTATTTATATCATTGTATGATTTGGTTTCCTGGTGTGGGGTGTCATGTGTGTTAGTCTAGGAAGACTAGTGGTAACTCCATGGGACAAATTTTACCGCTTGGTTTATCAAGGCTTTATTAGTATGATGTGGTGGTATGGGTGTGGATTAATGTGAAGTTAAACATGTCAAAATTTTGAATTAAATTTATTATTTTTGATATTGAAGTGCGCTTATCCTGTTTAGTTTAACGATTTATTCCAGTTTTTTATGAATTTTTTTTATTTCATTTATTTGTGTCTGGGTCAAAAAAATTTGAAAGTTGTGTCTAAAAGGTGGCAGGGCCCCAGATGCCTTTTGGTTAAGTTGAAAGGTGGAAAAGGCCCTACCACCTTTCAGCAAAAATAAAAAAAAACTAGTTTAATTATACATGTTTTTATATTTATCAATATATAGTTTTTTATATTATGATGTATATATATATATATGTATATATATATTCTTTTTGTTTAATTTTGATTAGAATTATGTCATTAATATTTGAAAGTGAAAATGTTTTGTTTTTAATCAATAGCTTTTGTGATAATTAAATAATATTTTACTTTTTATTTTTTTTATTTTTTTTATTTTAAATTATGATTTATTTTTAAGTATATTTCTAGATGTATCGTCACTTTCTAATCTAATCATTTTATTTTATATGTATCTTGTTAGAAATACTTTATACAATGTTTTATTCTACTTTTCATATAGTTAAATACTAATTTTTTTGTAATTTTTACATAACTATAGTATTATTATTCATTATATATATATATATATATTATACTTACTATATTGTTTTCTTTCAATTTTCAATTCCTTTTTTCAATGAAAGTCATAAGAAAGAAACGTCTGACTTGAATGACAGACATGTGAATTATGGATTTTTTATATATCCACCATTTCTATAGGATTCGAAGTTCTCTTAAATCGACATCTTTTTTTATTCTATTCATGACTATTATTATGTTTTATTACTCCCTTTTTATTTTTTTTATTTTTTTCTATTCTATAGAATTAGATTATACCTATAAAATGTGGATCTCTAGTAGAAAGTATTCATTTTAGTGGGGTTCAATATCTAGGTATAGTTTGAATCTATAATGTTTCAACTTCATCAAAATTTTATTGAAATTTAATTTTAGTAGCATAATATATTAATTTTTCTAATCCATTAAAAGTGTATTTATAATCATTTTTTAGATTCCATTCATTTTCATTTATTTATTATATTTATGGAAATTATTTTTATTTTTAACAGATTTTTTGATTCATAGTATATGTTCTAAAAAAATTATATTATTTTTATAGTTTATATTTTATAAGATTTTAATATTTCTTACTTTAAATTTAATAATTTTTCATTTCTTTCAAGTAGGAGACTTTGAAATCTTATAAAATATAAAGTGTGACTAAAATATAAATGAAAATTGAAATAGTAGCTATATATGTGAACATTGTTGATAGCAAAAAAATAATATATTCATTTTAATAAATAGAAAAAATAAACATAAATGAGTACAATAAATTTATATGGGGAGGTTTTTTCCCACATTGTGGTCTGAAAATGGGAGGCATATATTGAGATCATTGAGTTATGTACTGGGGTGGCATCCGATGACCTGCATAGGACTAATCCTTGGGAAATGTAACCTCGACCGTTTGATGCTGTATCCATGCCTACATGGGAGGATGTGTCTGTTGGATATCATCTTGCATACCTGATACTTCTACCACTAAGGAAACAAGAGGACCCTCCATCATGGCAGGGGGAACCTTTAATGTTGTGAAGGATCTTGCGTGAAATCTGGAGACATGGTAAATGATCCTCCATAGAAGTAAGGATAATCTTCACCCAGATAAAACTATGGATATCCTACCAATACATATGGATCCCATGACCCCTTATGCACATCCCCGATCAGCTGAGGCTGGAATCCTAGAGGGCCAACCTCTGCCTACAGAACAGGTGGGGCCTCACATGAAGAACGACATGATCTACATCATCGTCAGTGTGGATCTTTAGTATTGGCAGCTACTGGAGGAGGTTCCTTAATAGGAAACTCCACTACCTAGGTAGGAACATCATCTCTCTATGGTGGATGATAGAAGATTCTATAATGAATCACATGATAAGCCTCCATTAGCCCCAAAGATGCATCTTTGATCATTGTTAGTCTAGAAACCTCATCCTCCTCATGATTATAAATGCATATAATATGTTGGTCTTAAGTATTCTACAAAGAGATTCAGAATGAATTATAAAATAATACAATAAAAATACTAATGGAAATTTATTGACTTGCCATATCCAAAAATCCCCCTTCCATGTTGAGTAAAATAAAATATTAGTTTCAGTATATACAATGGATCATACTCAACCTATTGTGATAGATGGAATTTCATAATAGGTACACCTTGGATATGAAGTGATACTCGTCTACCCAGGAAGTCGAGTTACTGGGAATGTCATCCGCACCAGTCAATATCATACCTCTCTCTCAGCTTCAACGCATGAAGCTCTTGAAAATGTCTCGGTGGTAATGAAATGTGAAAAACACAACGAAACAGGAACATGAATCTATCAGGATGGTTCCACCTTGTATTATGAAATTGAATGATTGACACTATGGCCATAGCATCATGAAGTCTGGAAATTTATTATGTAGTAAATTGGTACAATAAATCTCAGTATGGTGTTCATGAAATCTAAAATGTCATGTGAGATTTTACGGAAAAAAATTAATTGTTAATAAAGAGCAAAAATGGTGAAATAATGAAAAAAATTTGTCAACCAAATATTTTGTATACTATCATTGGTGTGTATGAGACATTCCAAAATGATCCATAATGCACCCAAATGGTGTGTCGAAGAAATAAGGAAGTTGTGTGCTTAACTCCACCTATAAAATACAATATCAGAGGTGATAAATAATATGAAATTAAAAACAATAACTCCTAATCATAAAAAACCAATAGAGACATGTGATCATACCAGTGCCGATGAGAAGCATCATGCAGCACCACTATAGGTAGTGGTTGACTAGAAATATCAAGCTAGATTGGGGAGATGAACTCCTATTCCCACATCTAGTGAAAGATGACACATCATATTATATCTGTGCAATCATAGCGGTATGTTGTATATAATTCTCTATAAGTGTAATCCATGAACTTAGATCCCAAACTGTATGTGTCATCCCAGTCAATGTCCTCCTATTTCCCTAGATACATCATGTTTTCTTGCATACCAGAGTGATCAGTGCACACTATCCCTCTAGTGATCTTTAATACATATGCACGATCATGACACATGATAGTATTCTCGTCAGCGTCATTGGTTAAATGTGAAAACTGAATCTAGATCCACCACATAGATGTCAACCCAACATCTATAGCAGCATCATCGACCAAATTTCTATGCATAGTAATATCTGAAAAAACACATTCAAGTCTACGTGGGTGGGTCTAATAACTGCTTCCCCCTAGATAATAAGACTGGGAAGGATTGCCACATCCTTGAGGGTGATTTTCATCTCTCCCTCAGGAATGTGGAATGTGTGTGTCTCTGGTCTCCACCTCTCTAAGAGGGCCACAAGAAGGTGATGATCAAAAAATGTGAAATTAAATACCGTAATTTCATAGAATTCATCACAGTGTAGATTTGGTATAATGGAATCTAGAGGCAGCAAGTGATGATGATGGTGCACTAAACACACCCTGATCCATCAAACCATATGACCCTCTATCATGATGTGGGAAACATGCACAGCTTGCTTAGTGAGTAGTATAGTATCCTCCGTCTTTATGTAAAAAAAATCAAATATGTCTTATGTGTAAAATGTAAATATAACATTATGGTCATCATAATGTTATGACTAGTAAAATGTAAGACATGACATGTTTATTCCCATTATTTTATAAAGTTTTTTTACCAAAATAAAAGGGAAAATCTTCATGTTTCTTGAAGCATATTTCTAAAGTGTTTTTTAGATATGTTTTTACGTAGGAAAGGGTGTTTTGTAAGATTTGATTTTATATAATTATACATATATTTACTTTTTTCTTCATTATGTAAAATTTTGTTAGAAAATTGATTTCTTTAAATTTATGTATCATTTCTCACATGATGGTATGTTTTGTGATTATTTTCTCACATTATTTCTTTATGGGTTAGACATGGAAAGATTGATCATTATTACATGTTACTTCTCATGCACTTGTAATATTACTTTTAATTTGAATATGAAAGTATTATTGTTATTTGATAGTAAAGGTATTCAGAAATATCATACAATTATTGAAAATGAATGATCTTATATTAATATCATATAATTAACAATATGAGATGATTTCATTAGATAAAATAAATCATTATGGATAAGAATGTTAACTAGATCCAACAATTTTAGGGAATTGTTTATGGTTATGTCCTTCTAGAAGAAATATTCTACATCAAAAATGTTGGACTTGTTATAGAGGCCAATCCACCTCATTCTGCATCCTGTAAAACATAGATCTCCCTCTTTTATACAACCTATTGATGCCAAGTATCACTATCGACAGGTCCTCAGTCATTTGGATATATCAAAACTCTCCAATAGGAATCTATGGTACAACATAATAGTTATAAATGGTGTCTAGCTGGTATAATGGATCAACATATGCTTCCCATGATATGTTCTCATAGGAACATGTTGCGATGGCATGTGCGCATGGAAACCATAATTCCTATAATTTTCCATAATGAAATTTCATCACTTTAATACCACCATTTTTTCACCACTGTGACTTGTGATGGGGTCTATACTCTCTTTAAATTAAAATAAAGAGTCTTCTCTATGGAAAATTCACACTCTATAGCTATAATCTTCTTCAATATTCATTTCAATCACTCTTTGAAATTATCTTTCATACCTTAGCACCTATTGAATCTTATTAGAGGCTATTTTTTCTATCAATTAATTTTTTCACAGAATAATAAAATATCTCATCAACTAGGGTAGTTATAGGTAACTTGTGAATTCCCTTGAAGACACCATTGATTCACCCACAGTTTTTGTGGTCATGTTTCCTTACCTATTCCCCCTTCATATGTCAACATCAAGTTTTCTTTTAGAATCTGTATCATATAATCATACACTACTTTATTATCCTTGTGGATTTTTTCAAAATATTCTTCAAACCTCAGTTGATCCAACTCATATGCTACACAGAAATGATCATATTACACATAAATTGATTTTATCTTTTTTTTTGAAATATTAAAAATAACATACATTGCAAACCATGAGTCATGATTTCCTTATTCATAAGTCCATTATGGAATGTTTTTCACATGATTCTAACAATGTGTTTCATGTTGTACCAATGATGTGAATTTTATGGGTATCCATGTATCAGGTTCCACATTGATGGCCTCATTGATTTCCCTATACCGATGAGATACCAAATAGACAACATTAATACTGGTGAAATAGTAGTTGATGCATACCAATAACAAACTCCATGAATCATAGTTTTTCTTCTCCACAATCTAAAATGAAATTGGAAGAGGTGAACAGTTTTTATCTTGGACTGCCGAAATCAATAATACACCCTTATATTTTCAATATAGAAATGTTCCATCAATCTATATGAATTGTTTGCTAAATTGAAATGTGGAAATATATAAGAGTAATGATCAGAACAACCAATGAAATGGAACATAAGGTGGATCAAGTAAGTTATCCTGAGACACATGATCATTCATATGAAGATGGAAGAAAACTTGGTCACTCTAACTTATTATGGATATAAATTGAATCAACACCCAATATGAGTCATCCCAATCACCACAGACCTACACAATTGCCTTCAGTTTTACCCTACATGACTTATTATAAGAAATCATATAATTGAAGGTTTGTTTAATAATATCTTGAATATGAGATACAAGAACATGTTGATAGGTCCTAATAATCTCAATGACAATAGATGAAACAAATTTAGTATCCAAAGTTTTATCTTGTGTCAGTTTTGGTTGAACGCAATTATGATATGCCTCAATATTCAAAATTCTTCAACCTCAAAATGAAATTTCTATAATCTCCCTCAAGAAGAATATAAAATCATCCCTATACTTGTCACATTTTATGATGTATTTCTTATATCTTGATTCCTGAACTATATATCTACGGTGTCTCTCTATATGAAATTATTTTAGTATGCTTTTCAATGAATATTTACTTAAAAATCCATTACAACAAATAATTTGTTTCCCAATCACTAAACATGTCCACTAAAACAATAGGAAACTCAGTTAGATGTGTGAGAACATTATAGTCGAATACAGGAAAATGTGACATTTCTTCCGACCAATATTCTAACAGTGTTGAATGATTTATTGAGGGTAGAGGCTACAATACAACTAATAAATTTCTAGAAACATCCTCTCCAGCTTCTGCTTCTCCCTCCTCATCAGCACTATTGTCTCTGTTTGTTCCATCATTAACTAAATCCTCATCAGAAGTCAGATTTACATGTATATCAATAATATTATCAAGGTTTTCCTCTTTCGCATCGTAGGTAGGAGCCTTAATTTCTTGGGGAAGAATGTCTTCAACCAATATTATAAGTCGGTGTCTATGTACTATTGGATATTATTTTTGTATAGTATAAACCTCAGCATATCACTCCATCATGGAACGATATGAGCACTAGGAAAATTAATTAATTACTTTGAACCACTACTCATCAGTAACCAATGGACAAGATAGGTGTCATAGTGTAACCAGGAATTGAATATTTTTATAGCTAATAGACTTGATCTCTTAATCAGGTTCAAGACATATGAAACCATGAATTATATCTTGAAGTTCACTTAGGGTTACACGATCAGATGTCCTAACCGTTGTTGTTGGTTGTGTACTATAATAATCTTTTTTATCTGTTCTAATAACCTCATATAGTATTAGACACAATCGAACATTAATCTCTATGTTAAAATTATTTTTTATTAATATTTTGATAGTGGAAGTGATATTAACAATGAGGATTGACCAAGTTATCTTTTGATACTAAAATTTTTGAATGAATTTTTATATCCTAAAATATGATACTAATTTTTCATTATATAGAAGTTAATTAGAAAATAATTCGCATAATATTTTGTAAAATGAGGTAAAAAGAATAGAAAACACAAAATAAGTTTATTTACCTGTGATAAAATGAAAATTATGATCGTATAAAGTGAAATGGATAAGAAAAATCACATTAAATAACACATAAATGTTTTTCCATAGACAATGATACATTGGCATTTTTCAGCGAAACAGATTTTGGATAAGATGATTCCGACTAATGGAAGTGAAGTAAAATCTATTTGATTTTTAAGCGGTATCTTAATAACATCATCCAAATAGATGTACATAAATTTTTAATTTTCAAAATCATTTGGACATCTAATAAAATATCATAGATGTTATTAGAGGTATCAAATCTTTTAAAAATTCATAAGTTAAGTACATATCATTAGAAGATGTCGTTAAGCTACCACCTAAAAATAAGATGTATTTGACCTCACTTGTGAAGTTAGACTCATCACATCCAAAATCTGTTTTATTGAAAAATGTCAATGTCTTTCTTGTTTTTTGTGAAGATTTCATGTGTTATTTAAAATATTTTTTCTTGTCTATTTCACTTTAGATGATCATAATTGTAATTTTATCATGGATGAATAAACTGATTTGTTTCTTCTCTCATTTTACCTCATTTTCCAAAACATTATATGAATACTACTTAGAATGAGGGTTGACCATATAATCTTTATGATACTAAAATTTTAGAACATCTTCTAATATCCAAAAATATGATAATAATATTTCTTAGTATAATTTTTAATCTTCTTAAAGGAATTTCAGTAGTTTAAAAAAATATGAATCATCTTAAGAATATCCCCCGATAGTGTCAAATTAAGTGTGAAGCAAGGACCGTTGGCATGTACTAGGTTAGGCCGAGTCAAGACAAACACACCTTGTCATTGTTGTTACTCCTACGTACATATTTTTCAGAGCCACATATACTAGTAGTATCCATAAAGGTATTTTATTTCTTATATAACCACATAATATTTGTGCTAATAAAATTTTAGAACTTTTTCTTATATACTAAATGATTAAACTAATGTTTTCTAGTATAATTTTTAACTTTCCTAAAGATATGTTAAATGATTTATAAATAGTTTGTGAATCATCTTAAACATATCCATCAACATTAACAAAATATGAATGCAATAAGGGATGAATCATCCAAATCAAGTGAGTAACAAATCATATGTGCAGTTAACCCTATTTTCATCCCGTTTTTCATCTTCATCCTATGACTATTCCATCTTATTCCAATGTTAATTATTATTTAATAATTGTTTAATCATTGCTTATTCATTGTTCAATAATTAGTTAATCATTATTTAATCATTCCATAATCATTAGTTAATTATTAGTTAACCATTAGTTATAAATTAGTTAACCATTCATTAAGCATTAGTTAATCAGTAAATAACCATTAGTAAATCATTAATTAACCATTAGTTAATCATTATTTAATTATTATTTATCCATTCCTTAAGCAGTATTTAATCATTACATAATCATTCTTTAATCATTACTTAATCCTTATTTATTCATTACTTAATTATTCATTAATCATTACTTAATCATTGGTTAATCACTATTTAATGATTATTTATTAATTATTTATTTATTTATTTAATTATTCTTCAATAACCCTTTAATTAATACTTAATAATTTGTTAAACATTATTTAACCATTATCTAATCATTAGTTAAATATTAGTTAATCATTGGTTAATCATTCCTTAATCATTCCTTAATCAATAATTATACAATAATTAATCATTAGTTATCCATTAGTTATTCATTAGTAAACCATTAGTTAATCATTAGTTAATCATTCTTCAATCATTATTTAATCACTAATTAATCAATATTTAATCTTAATCATTATTTAATCATTACTTAATTATTCTTTAATCATTACTTAATTGTTATTTAATCATTACTTAATAATTGGATAATCATTATCTAATTATCAGTTAATCATTCATTAATCACTCTTTAATCATTCATTAATCATTATTTAATCAAACATTAATAATTATTTAATCAAAATGTAATCATTACTTGACTAATATTTAATAATTAATTAATCATTACATAACCTTTTTGTTAATCATTAGTTAATCATTCTTTAATCATTCCTTAATCGTTAGTTAATTATGAGTTAATCATTACTTATTCATTAGTTAATAATTACTTAATCGTTCTTTAATCATTCCATAATCAATCGTTAATCATTACATAATCATAATGTAATCAATAGATAATGATTACTAAATCATTTGTTAAAAATTCTATAATCATTAGTTAAACATCACTTAATCCTTAATTACAACTTAATAATTAGTAAATCATATGATTTTCATTAGTTAATTTTTATTTCCTAATCATTATATTAAATCCTTTTTTAATCTAAGTTATTCATTAGTTGATATATACTTAATAATTACTAATAATAACAATTATTTATAAACTATATATAAATACCTAAACTACTTAATTAATAACATATTTAGAACTAACTAAATACAATTAAATTAAATAAATAACTTTAAATTAAACAAGAAAAAAATACCTCTAAATGATCCTTCGCAAAAAATCAAATGTTATTTTGGTCCATCTGAACCACCATGCACAAGAAATACTTCTTTTTGAGAGATAATTCATAGCATCTAGAGAGATGAGATGATTTCTAAATGAAGAGTGGGGGTTCTCTTTTATGAGGACTTAAGGGAAAGGCAACAGGGGTGAATCTTTAACCTTTACCTGAGATGTTTTCATAAGAACTACCCCAAAAAAGGGTGTTTGCAGTGTCACCCTTTAAGAGTTCTAAAAAAGGGTTGATAAAGGGGGTACCATTATCTGTGATTTTTTAGCACCGATAATGGTACACCCTTTATCAATGTTTTTTAGCACTGTTAAAGGGGCCCCAATTATTATCTCTTTTTTTACTAGCACTGATAAAGGGCGGTCTTTATTAGCACTTTTTTTACTAGCATTAATAAATGGTATATTCCAAAACAAATTATTTAAAATAATATATTAATATATTAATATATTTATATATTTATATTGATATAAATATTGTATATATTTTTTTAAATATGTGTTAGATAATTATAAATAGATATTAACAATTAATATATAATATATTTAGTGAAAATGGATTATAAAATATTTTAAAAAATATTATTAATGAATAATTTTTGTATTTTTATCAAGTAATAATCATTTAACATAAATTTAAAGACATAAGAAATTATAAAATTAATAAAATATCTAAAATAAGATGAAAATGTAACTCAAGCTTCAAACGGTCAAAACTTTTGATCCGGGTGTCCATTTGAGCTCTACCACATATCAAATTGAATCCTGTGACAATATATACTCACTGGTGGTACATGGGATACCTTTTTAAAAAAAATACATAGGCCGCAAAGACCTAACAGTCCTCCAAAACTGATTTTTTAGTCAGGATACCCTAATATTTAACTTTTGATGGAATTTCTGCTTCATTTAAGGGGGTAATTTTTCCCTTTTTTAGTGGGGAATGAATTTCTTCTCAAGGAATAAATTCATATTAATATTATGGATTTTAAATTTTAACATTTTACATAATGTACTATTATTTATAATTATATATATAAAAGTATATCCATATTTTATATATATTCACACATAAATGATTAATTTTATAAATAAATAATTAAATATATTTACATATAAAATATATTTCTCAATATATAAGCCTTGTCTAAATAAAAAATAAACACCATTTTATTTTAAATACAACTATATAAATATTTATATACCTATATAATGTGTGTGTGTGTGTGTGTGTGTTTTAGTGTGTGTCTGTATTAACAAACAGATATATATTATCTATATATTCTAACATATGATCATACATATTAATATATAATATATGAAAATATATAAATATATAAATATATATACTTACAGATACACATATATATAATATATAAACATGTGTATGTTTGTTGTATATATGTATTTATTTATTTATTTATTTATAAACATAAACAAAAAACATATTTTGTAAATATATTGAAATTTAATATTATAAATATATATTAATATACAAATAATTTTATGAATAAAAAAAATATAACTTCGTATATATATAAATATATTTATATATATTAATATTGGAATAAAGATATATATATTAATGTAACTATATATATTAAAATAAATCTATATTAATATATGAATAATTAAAACTATATATATATGTCATTAAATAGAGAAAAAAACATGATGGGTGAGTGGTAAAGGGGTAGGCGTGTAATGGAGAGGTATCGAGTTCAAATCCAAGCAGAGGTAGGGGTGTGCAGGCTGGCGTAGAGGGACTAGCACTGTTAAAGGGTGGGGGTGCACCTAGCTATATTAAAAGGGTAGCAGGGTGCATGCGGGGGGGTGTGGGCTCCCTAGTGTAGTTGAATGGGGTTAGGTGCTATAAAAAGGGGGTGGGTCTACCCTTTGTTTTACATTTTTTATTATTTTTTAATTTTTTTTTAATTTTTTAACTTTTATTGGTTCTTTTTTTTGAGCTCATAAAAGATATCCTTTTAATAGTGCCTTGATTATCAGCTTTTTTTAGCGCTGATAAAACCCTATTATGCGGTAGTGAGGTAAATAAGTTCTTCCAGTTCATCCAACTGTTCTATCAACTTTTGTTCCTTCACCTCTAATTCCTTCACAACTTCCATCACCACCTTCCCTTTCATATTCCTCTCACATATCCCAGTGATGGCCTTCTCATGCTCCACCTTATCATGTACCCATCTCACCACTCTTCTCATCTTATCCAAATCCTTAATCATTATGTATGTTGTTGACTTTATTCCATTCTTTGGATGTTTCCACCCCTTGTATTGTCAAAGGGTAGTTGGAAGTGGTAGATGAGGTGGGTGGCCAACCCCACTAAATCCATCCAGTAGACGAAGGAATCAAGGGGGAGGTGTTCCTATAAAAGTTAGTGGATTCCCTTGGGATGTGTCATCACCTTCAGTATCTCATCATTATTCATCATCTCATCATCATCTGATTCCATTGAGTAGTATTTATAATGTTTTTTCCTTTATTCAAGATAGATTATATGAGAGTTTTTTCCTTGTAATAGTGAGGGAGTGTGTACCCACTTTTACACATACTGATCCTTCTATTTTCTTACGGTTTTTTACCCCTTTCTTTTTTGGGGGTTTCTACATTTCATCTAGTGTCCATTTATTTTCACATTTTTCAAATTATTTTATCACATTATTATTGTTGTATGGTGGTTCAATCATTTTATGGTCTAATCTAGTGGTATCATAGATCAGGTTCTGGCCTAGTGGTGTTTATGTTTTCGGGTATTAATAATTCTAATAATTTTGAGTATGATCTGTAATTACGACTCTGATTGATCTTTTATATCATGAAAATTTTATTTAGACTATTAAATACATCATTTTAAAATGTAAGAGGTTCTGGACTAAAGGTTTGACCGGATTGTGATGAAATTCATGATTGAGGAATTCAACAGGAATAGATATATGTTGTGGGAAATGAAGACGCATGTAGTGTTGCGGAATGATAATTATAGAATTATAATTTGAGAAAGACTGATAGATTTGATGATGGAGCGTGGTTCTAGTGGGATCTAGAATCATGACATGGGTATGAATTTGGTGAGAACTTTTGGAAGTGGAGATGTACTAGTTAGTGAAGCAATGATGATTCCTAGAATTAGGAAGCATCTCAATGATGCATAGATAATCGACTTAGGTGAAACATAACACATGAAATCTCGATGTTAATGTTTTGAATAGTATGAAACTATCCTATAAGGACTTGTGTACATGTGGAATGATCACACCTAAAAGATCGTGTGATTCAGTGCCATCAAACTGAAGACGTGTGATGGTATTGTTCGAACCATCCGAAGATTATTCCATGTGAATTGTCTAAAAAAGAACATATTGTCTTTGAGACAATTTGATTACATCATATCAAAGACTCACACTAAGAATGCAGTGATGAGAATTGTGAGGGTCACACTAGTTGTGATGAAGGTGGATAAGATCTCAAAGAACTTGTATGTGCTTATAAGTGAAATATACAAGGAGGTGGAAATATTTGTTGCATCAACTACCTCGATGGAAGTGTTACGGTGTTATGGAATCGGATGCCTGGCCATATTTTAGAATGAGGATGGAATATTCTTGCAGTTCATAAGTTTCTACCTCATCTTAGAAAGGTATCCTCACCATTTTATGATCATTTGTTATAGCAAGAAACACGGGTTAAATTTTGGAATGTCAATGGCAAGAAGCCAGTAGATCTTAGAGTTGATCTATTTCGACGTTTGGGAAGCACCAGTTATATCCCTGGGAGGAGAAAGGTACTTTTTATCATTCATTGATGATTATTCTAGGATATTTTGGGTGAACTTAATCAAGATGAAGGAAGATGTTTTTGAAGTCCTCAAAACATTAAGATCAAGGAAGGAACTTGATTCTAGAATAAAGATCAAGTGTCTGGGGACTAATAATGGTTTAGAATATACAATCGAGGAGTTTGATACTTTTTTCCAACATGATGGAATCAAGAGATAGTTTACGGGGGCATACACTCCTTAGTATAATGGAGTGACAGATCGGATAAATAAAACATTGTTGGATAGAATAAGGGAGATGTTGAAGAATGTAGAAATTACTAAAACATTTTGCACATAAATAGTGAATAATACCTATTATGTGATCAACGGATTTCCTTCACTATAAATTTAACTGAAGGCACCAATGGAGATGTGGGCCAGTAAACCCACTGAATATTCTCAATTACATACTTTTGGAAATCATGTATATGGATTATTTAATGGCCGAGAAAGTTCAATGATTGATTCAAGATCTAGGAAATGTATCTTCTTAGGGTACACTGATGGTGTGAAGGGGTATCGTTAATCGTGCCCCACAGCCCATAAACTTGTCATCATCAGAAATATCATTTTTGTATACGAAAAGGTACAAATTATAGCCAATGAAGACATAGAGAAGGATAATACATAAACTAAAATAGTCAACATAGAGGACAAATCCAGGGAAGAACTAGCTTCCTCTAAGGAATTAACAGAGCACGGTGATCACGTACCATTTGAGTTTGGTCCCCAATGGCCAAATCCGGATAAAAGAGCACAATTATGTCACTGAGACTATGTTACTGAGAGAAATATTACGTATTTCTTATTGACGGAGGTGGAGAGTCATATTCCTTTGAGGAGGTAAGCCAGAGTCCAAATGTATCCACATCGATGGTGGTGATGAAGGAGGAACTTGAATCCCTACACAAGAACAAGACTTGGGATCTTATTCTATTACCTCATGGAAGGGTCTTTAGATCAAACAAGATGAAAAGTACAAGGTAAAAGATATCGTTCGAAATAACATAATATAATTGGGTATTGGTTTTTATACACATAGTGATCATGTCCAAATTGGTTTAATAAGTGGATGTTGAACATGTGTTTGTTCCATAGTGTGTCGTGATGCATATTCGGTTGGCAAAAAACATTCCCCTTCTAGGATGGGTTATAGTCATACATGGTGTACTACTGGTTAATGTAAGGGTGACACTTATTTATTCCATGATAAAAATAATTGATGAGCCCCTCTCATGCATAATAGTGATAATAAAAGTGACGACACATAATATCTTCTAAAAAATTGGATCCAACAGAATCATGCCCCAAATAAACTCTTTAACAAAAATATACTACCATGGGACTTTTACAAGTGGCAGCATATTCCCTCGCTACTCTTTCTTGATGTTGTGAAATAAAACCCCTCAATTATTGAAATTGGTAGGTTTTTTAGGATCATAATAGGATATTTTGAAAACTATAGAACACCCAAATATGATCTATCCTCAAACAAAATAAACATTTATAGAAAATGAAAAATGTATAAAAATGGATTTTACCTGGGAGTGGTTTTCTTCTTCCTAAATATAAAGAGAAAGTTTGATGATGCATGCCATGAAACTAAATTTCCAAATGGTGTATGGAAACTGACCCATGGTTCCATGGTCATTACAAAAGGAGTAAAGTATGGAACTCTTTACTTGATTTAAAATTCAGGAAGCACTGAAATGATTAGAAGTTCAACTTGTGATGGTCTAGAAGAATGGAACTGTATGTTTATTTACCTAAGTGAGAATAATATTAATGTTCTTAAGGCTATGAACACTAAATGGTACAAGTATGGTGTGATCTATTGATCAGAGTAGGATTCCACCACATCGTGCCTTGGATTGAGGCGGTGTTGACTCATACACATAAAAAATGACCAATGTATCGTTCTCCTAATGTATCAACACAATCCAAATATGTTTGGTCAGTTTTCTGTATGTTAGTTGTTGTTTTCACTTAAAATGTTGTTCATCTCAAAAAAAAGTGAGATTCTTAGAGTGATATCGGCCACACCATGCCTGGGATGGAGGAGGGGTTGACTCGTACACGTCACAAATGACACATGTATCATTTTCCTAAAGTATCAATACAATATAAAAGTGTTTGGTTAGTTTTCTGTATGCAAGTTGTTGTTTTCACTTAAAATCATATCCATTTCAAATAAAAGAGAGACACTTTGAGTGATACCAGTCACATTGTGCCTCCGATTGATGTGGGGTTGACTTGTACATGTCACAAATGACCCATGGATCGTTGTGCTAATGTATCAACACAAACCAAATGCGTTTGATAGGTTTTCTGTATTCTAGTTGTTATTTTCACTTAAAATGATGTCCATTTCAAAGAAAAGTGTGACACTTTGAGTGATACTAGTAACACCATGCGTCGAGTTGAGGAGAGGCTGACTCTTACCTGTCACAAATGATCCACGAAACATTTTGCTAAATTATAAACACAATTTGAATGAGTTTGGTCAGTTTTCTATATGCCAATTGTTGTTTTCACTTAAAATCTTGTCCATTTCAAATAAAAATGAGACGCTTTGAGTGGTATCGGCTACAACGTGCATCGTATTGAGGTGGGGTTTACTCATACACATCAAAAATGACCCATGGATTATTATCCTAAATTATCCACACAATACGAATGCGTTTGATAGGTTTTTTATATGCCAGTTGTTTTCACTTAAAATTTTGTCCTTTTTAAATAAAAGAAAGATACATTGAGTGATACCGGTCACATTGCAACTCCGATTGAGGCGACATTGACTAGAACACATCAAAAATGATCAATGGATCGTTGTGATAAAGTATCAACACATTTTGAACATGGTTGGTTAGTTTTCCGTTTTCCAGTTATTGTTTTCACTTAAAATGTTGTCTATTTCAAAAACAAAGTGAGACACTTTGAGTGATATCGGTCACATCATGCCTCCAATTGAGGCATGTTTGACTCGTACGTTTCACAAATGATCCATGGATCACTATTGTAATATATCAACACAATCTGAATGTGTTTGGTCAGTTTTCGTTTCCCAATTGTTGTTTTCACATAAAATCATGTCCATTTCAAATAAAATTGAGACACTTTGAGTGGTACCGGCCACACCATGCATCGTATTGAGTCAGGGTTGACTCGTACACATCAAAACTGACCCATGGATCATTTTCCTAAATTATAAACACAATCCTAATGCGTTTGATTAGTTTTACATATGTCAGCAGTTTTCACTTAAACTTTTTTCCATTTCAAATAAAAGTGAGACACTTTAAGTGATACCAGCCACACCATGCATTGGATTGAGGTTGGTTTGACTCGTACACATCATAAATGTAGTCTTGGGTACCCGGTTTCCCTTGGGATGTGGTATACTTTCATTGAACTATGTGCCAACCATGAGCCACATATTGTTGGGTAAAAATGCTATATTTTCTCTAAAACACAGAATTAAATACAAGGGAAAAATAGAATACCAAAAAAATATAAAAGGTACCTCATAATTAAATAATGGTTGTGACACTTGGACAACCATGAACCCACCTGGACACCCCCCCACCAAGACAGCCCCCCCCCCACCCCACCCCATCCCCCACGCAACCAGCACACACCCCCTCCCCACCCTAAAAACATGAAATTGAAATTAAAAATACCTTAAATATGATTTTATTTTTCTTTAATAAAATGAAAATATTAAGCCCCTACTCCAAATGATAAAAATGATGACATATTTTTTGAAAATCTATTGTTTTTCATGACCTTCAAGGATGAAGAAAATCAAGTTTTCCTATGTAATAAGACTCTTCAGAGTGTTCAAAAATTAAATAGGTGGGTTTAGAAAAGAAAATTAAAGTGATAGAAGTATGATTTTTTTTGGAGGGTTTTGAAATTTCTAATTAAATAGATCCAAATCATATAAGAAGATAAATATTTCAGAATATCCTATAACCAACACATAATTGTAAATGAAGAGATGCCTCAAAGTGGTGTTAAACAAGGATAATTTAATTTGAAAGCCAACAAGGGAGGTATCAATAGAACACCCTAATGGATTAATAATTCCTAAGGAAATCTGTTTATGATATTGATATAAATCTCCATTTATATATTTTCATTGGTTGTATTGATGGATAATGATCTTCTTTTTCATGTGTGGAGTTGGTTTGTCCTAAAAACACCGAATGGGGATCCACTCTATAGTTTTGAGAATATATTATCCAAAGCTATGAATCTTCCACCTGTAAACATGACAACTTTATATCAGTGCCTAATTGAATTTCATGATATTTAAAGGATATGTGTTTTGTTAAAAGCCTATGCATTATAGGGATGTTCATGAATGATGGTTTTTTTCATCTGTGTGTGGAATTCAATAGAGAGGATGGGTTATTCCATTTAACCAATTTTATAGTGTATGTTTAGGATGAGTTGTTGCATTTAACCAGTGTTCTAGTTTATGTTTAGGTGAGGGGAGTTAAAAACCAGGTTAGGCATGTCATTTGAACATGGGTTCTTCCATTTAATCATGTAGTCTTGGATTGCAGGGAAGAAAGTGTTTTGGGTGAGCTAATTACTACCCACTCTATAGTATGGTCAACACATCATATGGGCATACCCATGAAACCAAGGAATGTGTAAATGGGACATTTTCAGCACCCAATTTTTCCAAACATACTATTCACCATAAGGTATTTCCCATGTATATTTACGTGGCTATCCAAGTCATGTACTCTTTGTACATTCCCAGGACACTAGATTATCATAGGCACCATGTGAAACCTTATACAAAGCATGTAAACCCTTAAACAAACCATGTAAACCCTTATACCATATAGTCATTATTACAACCATTAAAAACAACTTATTAAGCAAAATAATTTTTCAAAGATAATAAACTTGAACATAAATCAATAATACTATTGGATATATCAAGTAAAATTAAGGCATAATATTGTACATCCTATATAACCACCCACAACCATGATTAATGTCCCCAGAGCTCTTTTTTCTGCCAGATCATAAGAGAAAAAAAATAGTTGCAGAACAAAAAACCAAGGTTTAAAAAATAGTTGCAGAACAACAAAACCAAGGTATCACTTACAAATTTGAAGTGTAGAATAAAAAATTTCATTTATTGAAGATAGATCAATTAGTGGAAGATGTTTGGTAGGCTAGGGAAGAGTTAGATACGTTTTAGGGCACCAATTGAGTGGAGGGGGACTTGCAATCGAGTGGAGGGGGAACTGGACGCCCGATCTTCACTTAGAGGAAAACATTCCCAAATGTTTTTAAAAACCATTGGGAATGTATATATAGTAAGGCATATACCAATGGTTTGTATAAACCGTTGGTAAAAGGAGTCAAAATGTAAGGATTATACCAACAGTTCACACAAACCATTGCTAAAAATAAAACATATACCAATGGTTATTGATAATTGTTGGTAAAAGTGCCTATACTATGGCTTATACCAAAGGTTTTACAAACTATTGGTAAAAATCCTTACAAAATCTGATATTCCAATGGTTTTAAAAAAAACTATTGGTATACATAGCCATTCCCAACGGTTTATCTAAACCTTTGTGATATAATTTTTGGTAAAAGTGGGATTTTTAGTAGTGTCTTATTTTGTCAGACTGACGGCTGTTCAGTTAGTTCTAGTGTTGTTTGGAATA
This sequence comes from Viscum album, assembly GCA_963277665.1. Classification (NCBI taxonomy): domain Eukaryota; kingdom Viridiplantae; phylum Streptophyta; class Magnoliopsida; order Santalales; family Viscaceae; genus Viscum; species Viscum album. The sequence continues at coordinate 211,782,824 of OY728119.1, read as the reverse complement.
TATAGTTTATATCTAGAGGACCAAGATGCGAAAAAAAAAAATTTCTCCATGGTGATCTTGATTAAGAGATCTATATGCACTAACCGGAAGGTTTTTTGGAAGAAGGTAGAGAGAACTTGGTTTATAGGTTTAAAAAATATTTGTATAGTCTCAAACAGGTGCTGAAGTGTTGGTACAAGAGATTTTATTCCAATATCATGAGCCTTGGATATAGAAGACTTCATTTAGACCCTTGTGAATATTTTAGGGGTTCGAATAGTAATGATTTCATCATTCTTTTGATGTATGTGGATGGCATATTGGTTACAAGCCCCAACATTGATATGATCTAGGAGACGAAGGTGCAGTTGGCTTGGGATTTTTATATAAAGGACTTGGGACCAACAAACAAGATTCTTAAGATGCGAAGTTATCAAGACAAAAATAATGGGAAGATTTTTTTATCATGAAAGAATTAATTACGGAGAGTCTTGAAATTATTTAACATATAAGACTGTAATCCAATCTCTACCCAACTTCCTATTAATTTCAATTTATCCACTACAATGAGTCATAGTAGTGGTGGAGAGAGGATAGATATGTCTCAAGTACCATATGCATCAGCAGTGGGTAGTCTGATATTCGCTATGGTTTGTACTAAACTGGACATTTCACATGCAGTGGGAGCAGTTAGTCTGTACATGGTGAATCTAGGATGGGAGAATTAGTGCACAGTGTAGAGGATCCTATGATACATCAAGGAGACCTCAGATATTTCATTTTATTTTGGAGGATCATATTTCACTATTAGAGGCTATGTTGATTCATATTTTTCATGATATTTTGACCATAGAAAATATACTACTAGTTATGTGTTTACTCTTATAGGAGGAGTTGTGAGCTGGATTTCAAATATTTATAGTTAATTGTGGTTTTATCCACGATGGAGGTGGAGTACATGGAAACTACATATACTTACAAAAAGGAAATTTGGTTTAGAATGTTATTGGAGGATCTTGAGCACAGACATGAGACAATTCCATTGTTTTGTGACAGTTAGAGAACCTTGCACATTGTAAGGAATCCATCTTTTCATTCCAAGACGAAGCAAAATGGGGTAAGAAATAATTTTTCATGAGATGTGGTGGAGGAAGGGTGCATGGATATATAGAAAATTCATACTAAAAAAATTTTATGGATTTACTGATGAATTCAGTTGACTCTGATAAGTTTAGATGGTGCAGATCATTAAACGACTTCACGGAGACAAGAGCAATATGTGTGGAAAATAGAATGGATGTATAGAGATGTGATTGGATCTCAATAAAATATCTAAGTGAGAGTTGTCTCGGTAGTATTACATTCTTTGGATGGGGTCACCCCTCGATTTTCCAAAGGGGGGACAGCGGTGAAAGATCAAGCTGGTGACCAGGCCCACCAAACCCATCCAAAAGAGGGAGGAAGCAAGGGGGAGTCATGCCTATAAAAGGAAGTGTATTCTCTATAATATTTATCATCACCTTCAGTAACTAATCAGTATTCATCATCACATCATCATCATCAGTAGATCCATTTGAGCTATATTTTTTATGTTATTTCCCCTTTATTCAAGAGAGATTGTATACGAGTTTTCTCCTTATAATAGTGAGAGAGTGTGTACCAACTTTTACCTATAACCATCTTTCTATTTGCCTATGGGTTTTTTTCACTTTTATTTTGGAGGTTTTTCCACATTTAACCTGAGGACCATTTATTTTTGTATTTTTCACTTTATCTTATCTCTGGATTATCATGGCACATGAGAGGTCGGCTACCAGCCCCATCACCGCAGCCAACCCCACCACGCTGTGGGCAGCAAGCACTATGAGGCTTGTTGCGTAAGCAGCCCTGGAAACCACCGCATGGAAGTGGAGATCGCGAGTTTCAGGAGATTGAGGTTGAGCTGGCGGGTGCTGCTAGAAGAGTCACTCGGAGAAATAGGAGGTGAGTGTCGGCAACAGTGTCGACAGCGAGAGCGAGATGTGGTCGGAGGTGCGGTTGAGGTGGTCTTTAACCATTGAAGACATGTTGATGTAGGACGTCATCTAGAATGCTTCCTTTTACACATCATTAATGTTAATATTTCTATATTCATGAATAAATACAAAATTTTATTATTTTTACATGGGTTTTTAAAATATTTTAAAATAATTTATCCGTTTTTACATTGGGTTTTTAAAATTTTTAAAATAATTATGAAATGATGGAAGTTCAAAAAAACATTATATATATATATATATTCACTTATAAAAAATGTCATTGAAAATATTTATTGAATCACCTATTTTATCAACTTTCATGATAAACGATCATCGATAATTATCAATAATGTTATCCATGTTAATCTAAATAATTATCACAACAACAAATTGGGCTATAGTCACCACTAGAAAAATAATCTATTAGTGCTAAAAACATTGTTATTCTAATCACCATTAAAAGGGGTATATTTTATCTGCGATGAAAATATCATTGATAAAGTTCATACTGGTGGAAGATCCTCCTTTGATTCTCTAAATGAAATTCTTATTACTGTCATATGGAAGCTCATCCAGAAGATCCAAAATTACTTGAGAATCATGTAGTTTCATCTCATTACTCTTTTCAATGTTGTCTACAAGATCTTTTCCATTATTTTGGAATCCCTCTTATGAGGCTTCCTCTCTATTATTGTTTCTGAAAATCAATGTGATTTTCCACCCAAAAGAGCCATCAGTGTTAATGTATTTATTTCTTATGAAGTGTTCCATCCTATGAAGACCTGCTTATCTGTGAAGACAGATGTCATGACAATGAAACAGGATATGATGAAATCATATGATATGGTTGAATAATCATTTCTTGAATATGTTCTCTCCAAAATGGGATTTGAGGATAAATGGGTTATAATTTTTGTAAACAGTGTGACTTTGGTTTCTCTCATAATCAACATCAATGGTTGTCCCTCAGAAAGATTTTATCCCTCAAGGGGAGTTCGGCAATGGGATCCACTATCACATTACCTCTTCATTCTGGTGGGTGATGTATTATCCCACCTCCTTTTAAGATCAAGGGAGAAAGGGGTTATCAATGGTGTGAAGGTGTGTCTAAATTGTATCCTATCTCTCACCTCTTCTCTACATATGATATCATCCTCTTTTCATGGGCTTCCCCTTAAAATTGATGTTTTGTCTTGAATAATATTAATTTGGATGAAAGGACATCTAGGAAACAAACCAATCCCTCAATGTCATCGATCTCCTTTAGTCGATGGGTGTTACCTATTAAGAAGGAGGAGTTGTAGCAGTTATGAAGGTTTCTTATAGTTCAAAAACACCAGAAATATTTTGTCCTTCTAACCATGATTGGAAGATCAAATAAACAATTGTTCACCTCCATTGTGGATAGAGTGGATAATACGATAGGCTTATGGTCTAGTATGATGATTTCTTAGGATGATAAAGAGATTCTTCTTAAATTCATAGGCCAAGAGATTTCTTCTTATGCTATGTAATTATTTCAATTCCTAGATACCATTGTTGATAAAATCCATTATTTTTTGTCTAATTTTTTGGTTGGGGTTCCATGAGGGGAAACACAATACCTGTTGGGTGTCTCGGGATATGGTTTTCGTTTCAAAGTTTGATGCTGGACTTGGATTTAGAAATCTTATGTTTTATAATGAGGCTCTTTTGGCTAAGCAAGGCTGGTGATTTATCTCCTTCCTGAATGCCTTCTTGTAGATTTTACACACCAATTATTTTCCATCTTCTATTGTTTTGCATGCCCAGTTGGGGATGATGCCTATTTTTTGTGGAGAAGAAACTAGTGAGCTAAACCTCTCCTAGAAAAAGGGTGTGTGTGGAGGACTTATAATGGGGTTGACATGTCTATTTGGAAGGATCTGTGATCAGAGAAGATCAAAAACTTGTGGGCTTCATCACTGGTTGTTTCATGCTATGAAAATATCAAGGTTTGAGACATGATCAATGACTCCCTAGATGAGTGTGATCATGAAAGAATTTTTTGTTTGTTTAATGGGAGATATAATCATATTATACTCAGCATTCCTCTCAATACAGATATGGTAATTGATCAGATCTATTGAAATGGGAAGTCTTTTGGTGTTTTCTCTATATGGTCTGGTTATAATATGTAGGTTGACGGGGTCACACATGGCCTTCATGATAGTTGTTTCAATGATATATGATCCCTCTTTGCACCGCCCAAGGTTAAATTTTTTTAGTGGTGTGTCTTCTCTAGTTTCCTCCAAACCTGTGAGTTCCTTATGTGGTGGCATATCTCCATGGATCATATAGATGTCCCATGTGTCTTCAGCATGTGTAATCTTCATCAAATGTTATTCCCCTTTTTTGTGTGGTGGAAGGATTTTGGAATGAGTGTCAGTCAAAATTATAGGATTTCTTTGATCTATCTGTTAACCTATCTCATAATCACTATATTTAGGTCCACTCCATTATGTAGAAGGTGGTGGTAATGATTTCACTATTGCATAGAGTTTTTGGATGAGAAGAAATGAGTGTATTTTTTAGAAGAAGGCCACTGAAGATCATATCTGGTTTGAAAGGGCTTTTGAGTGGATAACATTGTGGGCTAGGAACATTGTTGGTCCCTCCTAGGTTCATATCCAGTAGGTCACTTCAGGTTGGTCCCCTCTTCTAGAAAGATTTATCAAAATTAATACAGATGTATATGTTTCTATTGGTTTGAAGGTAGGTATTTGGATCATTGAATGCCAATGTGATGGTTATATTATGTAAGACAGATGTATGGCTATTCAGGCCTATTGAGATCCAGATGTGAATGAGACATCTTCTATTCACCATGGTATTCCTATGGGTCAATCAATTTAATGTATCAATGTTTTGATCGAATTTGATTTCCTTTCAAAGATTAATTATTTATGCAATATAGGAGAGGAATTTCAACCTCATGGTCTCATCCTCATGAATATATGGTCTTTAGAGGATGATTTCTCCTCCTTTAATTTCTGATTCATTAAATGAGGAGGTAATCACTCTGGTCATAAGTTGGCATACTTTGGGAAATATCAGGGTGAAAATTATTGGTTTGACTCTTTCCATGATTAGAAATGTAATTTTGTTCTAATTGATTCATAATACATTTCCTCTTTTAAAAAAAGCAGGGGTTTTAATTTTTTTTTTACTCTTTTCCATTTCCTTTACTAGGGAATTATCCCAAATAGCACATAGTGCTCGTATCCTCTCTACGATCTCTACAATGATAAATTATTTGCTTAACCAGTGGGGATGCATAGTACTATTAAATAACGAAGAATCACCAATTTTTGCATCAAAAAATTAAGATGTTTTTCTTAAGCGCTGGATGTCTCTACTCATGATAGATAAACTTAGAAATGATAAACCTTTTAATCTACTTGTTATGAAGATTATGTTGCAGTTTGTATTGTTCCTGAAGGATGGTGTAGTTATTTTCAAGATTTGATATAGACATTTGATGTTCAAATTCTTCAACAGTGATGACAAAAAAAGTTTCTTCTTGTAATGCCATGGTCATTTGACAATAATCAAATAATTAGGGAAAACCATGAAGACGATGGATATATTTCAAATATGAATTTCATGAAATCCTCCTTCTGGATTTATGTGGCCAGTATGCCTTTTAGGGGAAGATCTAGACAAGTCATTAATGAATTTGGGAATCATATTGGGTAATTTATTTAATGTGATAGATCTGATCCAATACATTGGGGGCCTTCAATCGGATTAGGGTCATTGTTGACATTGTAATGCCTCTTATTAGATTTACTTTTTTCCATGGATGATTCAAATATTTGAATTCCATTTGATTGTGAAAATCTACACATTTTATTTTTTTTCTATGGCTGCATCAACCACTCTAAAAAATATTATATCATCAAATCAATAGATAGAAACGAGAAAATTGTCATGTAGTTTGGTACTTAGTTCTATGATTAAATCCTTGTAATTCCCTACATAAAGGAGGCAGAAAAATATGTGGACAAGGAGAAGCTTGCTAAAGCCCTCGGTTCCCATTATAAAATTGATCAAAATATGATTATTATCCTAGGGAGACTGCACTTTAAAATGGTTTTTGATGATGAGTTACAACCTAAAAAAACTAGGATTTTGGCGCACCAAGATAACCCTTAGACTTCCAAAAGATCTTATGATAATTCAAATAATAATTTTCACATGGGAGGGAAGTTATTACTAGTGGATCAGCATATAATGTCGGAGGTTACCATTAAACCAAATCCAGGTATGAATCAAATATGTTGGGGACCACAAGACTTGGGTCCTGGTCTAATGAAAATTTGTGCAGAACCTCCAATTCAAGTTCCTCCTCCAGGGTTTGAGTATCCAGTGATCACTTTATAGGATGAATAAGACATGAAAGGGTTAAAATATTCAGGTGTTAAAAATAATCTAACATGGAAAGGATAGTTAGAGGGGGTTCGAGGTGTCAATATTATCATTTCTATGTCTGGTGATCACAAATAGAGATTAGAGACTTGTCACATGACTCCGATCCTCTCAAATATGTGGAAAGAAGTGGGTGACATACTGTTTCATGATATTTTAGAGGTGGATATTGGTGTTTCCTAGCCCCACCTGGAGTGATAAAAATATTATATTGGAATTTTCAAGGTCTCTGCAACCCCCAAACTGTTCATACAATTTTGGTTTGGAGTTCAAAATACTTCCCTGGCATAGTTTTTGTACCTAAACCTACGTTAGAAAACAAGGATGTTATCCTCCTGGGTTCCAATATTGGTTCCATGAATTTCATTCCCGTTGGATTACATGGGAACTTTGGTGGTCTTTATCTCTTCTGGAAGGAGGACCTTAGTGTTAATATTACTAATTTTAAGTAATCACATTGTTGTGACATTTTTTGTTTTGGGACCTCCATCTTGGTCTTTCGTTGGATTATACCGGTGTAATGGTAGTCTAGATAAATGGAAATCATAAAACCTATTGATCTAACTATATAACTCTCTCCATGGACCTCTTTGAGTTAGGGGAGATTTCAATGAGGTCCTTCTTCACTATGAGAAAGAAGGGGTTCATGGGGAGTTGTGTGGATATGGAGGTCTTTAGGAATTATCATTTGTTGAACTCTGTTCTGGATCTTGGGTTTTCTAGCTCCCTTTTTTTCATGGAATACGGGTAGATAAATTGATAATCATATATTCTTGAATGAATGGATAGATTTTTGGGGACAGACAATTGGAAATCTATTTTTCATGCCTTCTTTGTTATTCACCTGCCTCTAGTTTGATATGATTGTTTCTTGATCATCTTGTCTATGGTCTCTTAGGGGGAAATGGAGAGGCATGTGTAATCTTTACACTTTGAAAGCATGCATCTCCTAGACAGTAATTGTGATGAGGTGGTTCACTTGACATGGGAGGGACCTAATCAGGTGTCTCGCCTCCAATATCTACAATACTATATTTTGTTTACAAAAGTGGATTTTGGTTATGACTGGGGACTTCAACACATGCATTAATTATACAAAAAATCACTTTAATATGATGTTATCTTTTCCATGTTGTGATTCAATTCTTAGGGATACCTCTTTTACTGAGAAGGAACTGAATGCGTTGTTGAGGGAAAGAGAGATATTATGGGTTTTTGAGGGTATGAAATCCCATATAAGGGATGGGGATTAGAATACTACCTTTTTTTACCAAAAAGAATCTGAAAGGATAAAAATCCATATTTCTCAGCTCAAGGATCAGACTAGAAGGGAGTTTCATGGAATTAATGATATTTACTTCATTATTTTGAATTTATTTAGAAAACTCTACAAGAAGGAATGTATTAACACTCCTTCATGTCTTAATAGTTTCATTCAAAAATCATATTAGAGGATTTGAATTGATAGTTAGAGATTGATATCTCTAATTATGAAGTTCTCCAAACTCTTTATTTGATTTATTATATTATATATCCAGGGCCAGATGGGTTCCCTGGACTATTTTTCTAATGCTTTTGGCACATTGTTGGGCCTAATGTGGTTTCCCTGATAAAGGATTTGTGGGTAGGAAGAGCCTCACTCAAATTTCTAAATGAATATCTTATTACTCTCATTCCAAAAACCCATTATCCATATAAAATCATATATTTTCAACCAATTAGTATGTGTAGTGTTGTCTGCAAAATATACTCTAAGATATTGGTGGCTAGTATAAGGGGATTCATATAACGGACCTAGACTTTTACATAAATTAATACATGATTTTAAGCATAATTAGAAAAAAACTACAAACCAAGGATTTTAAATTCTAGTGTCTTTAGAAGATTTTGTATATGATTATAAATCATAAAACAAAAATAAAAACGTCTCTCATTTCATCTCCATAATGAGCTCCTAACTTCCTTTGAGCTCTTACACCTGCATAAGATAACCTAGGAAATAAATAAACAAGGGTATGAGCTAAAAATCCTAGTAAGGGAATAAATATAGTAATAAATCATAGAAAATGGGATAGAAAACATAACATGATGACATTAAAAATTCATGTAACATGAATAAACAAAAGGAATAATAACATGTCGAACATGTGATCATGTAATCGTGGAATAAAAGGAATGTGGAAAAAACATAAAACCAGACATAAGCATGATTCAAGGCTAACATCTAAAACCATTTTATATATAAGATAAAGAGTCCAAGATAACTATTATGACCATTATACATTGACGACTGAGTCCCATAAAGGAATCAGTTTTACTCCTTATCCCAACATGACATCTCATGGGACTTAACATTACCCAATTAATTGGAGCACTATCTGGGAAAACCCATCATAATGTGTTCATGCATATGTGTTCCACATTAAGAATCAAACCTAAAGAATAAACATAAGGGTTACCCATTAAAATAAATTAGTATCATAGTCATGTCATAGAGCATAACAAAATGGGTGTATCATAAAAGTGACAATGAAAGAATTGAATTAAATCATACATGGAAATTCATAAGAGAAAATAAGAATATATCATGATAAATTATGTCTAACTAAAGTGAAAACTGGTAAAAATAGTGTCCATGAAACATTAGAAAATATCTTCTTTAGTGTTGTTTAAGAAAATATTAAAGAGTCTTTAAAGAAAGAAAATTCATAATTGTTTGAATAAACCCAAAAATGAACTTAGAAATTTTTTAATCATAAAAATAGTGTTTATATAAAAATATTATTGGATTAAAATATATTATGGATTGTAATTGAAAATGGATATGAAATTGGGAAGTCCTCTTTAATCAGACTTGCTTATCAAGAAGAATCGAGAAGGGAATATTATAAAGTATGTATTTCCTCATTAGAGAAGAATGAATGGATTTGGATACATAAGTTTAGAACATATACACAAGATATGGTAGAATTATATAATAAAAATTATTTTTTCATAGCTTTAAAGAGAGATAAATCATAACCCAAAGGTATTTGGGAGATTCAGAGAGAATCCTTTACCTTATGTTCGAAATTGTTATGTACTTGCACTTAATGTCCGGGATAATCAAATTAGATCCATAAATTAATTAATTAAGAACTTATTATGAATTTAGTTTTTTATTATAATTTTATTAATTTCATATATTTACTATTTTATGAGTTATAATATTCAATTTCATCATTCGAGAGTGTTTGTTTCATTGGTTTTTAGAACTGGTTCACTTATATACTTGTATGAAAGATCATGTAAAATGGGAATAGTTATACATAAAGTAAATTACATGTTATTAATGAACATATATACGAATAAATGGTCTTATTATTTCCTTTTTTCATATATGAGGATGATTCATTACATAAAACGTTAATGATAATTGTTTAGATTATTTTGGCATTTGTTCGATTGTCACAAACTAGTTTTGTTTTATTAATTAATATGATGTATATATACTGGTTCAAGAACACTAAATAAGTTTTAATATACATTTGAAATTATTTTGTAACCATTAAAATGGTTTTATGACAATCCTTGGAGTCAGTATTAGAAAATGAAAAATCATCGCCCATGAGGGTGGTGAATCCACACCTTAAAGATGATGTTTTCCTTTTTAAAACAAAAGGGGAAGCGAAGATAATTGATGGTGTATATTTCATTTACATGATAAAATTACATTATATATATTATAATGTAGTTATCAGGTTACTTTTTACAGGGTATTTGACGGAAGGACAAGAAAAGAAAAGAAATTTAAAGGGAGATAGGAAAGGTTTTGCCTCTTGAGTGTATTCTCCTTGAGAACCTCCTTAAGGGACCTAGAAATGGCCTTTTGTGAAAAAAGAAAGAATAAAAATTGGGTAAGATTTTTGGTAGATGAATTGGTTAGAATTTAATCATGATCCAAGGATTAAAATGTGTGAGGAGAAGAGGTGGTGATGAGTGCTATTTATAGTGGGAGGAGGGTTGTTTTTTATTATTTTATTCATTAGTTTATTATTTTGAATCAATACTATCAATAAGGTTTATTATTATGACTAAAAATAGTAAATATATAATTTTGGATTGATATAGTGGCCACTTACATCATCCATGAATCAACCATGACTCAAAAATTCACGTATTTTTCTAAAATGATAAATTCTGTAAATTACTGTATTTCATTATTCACCAAAGATTCAACTATTTAATATAAAACCCAAAAAATCACTCTAACCATTTTTCAATGTGTATAATTCTAAAATGTACTTCATTTTTTGATAATAATTTTCTAAATATGACCAATTTAATATTCATTTAAAATCATCATTTGATTGAAAAATACAAATTTTAAAACTATAACTGATTTTATGACACTTTGAAAAATTAATCAAGTTCTCATAAAATTGTCTTATAATTATAATAGAACTAAATATTAATTTATTAATGTATTTTGTAAAAATAAATTTTCTTTTAAATCATTATATTAATTATAAAATTGTAAATAAACATTTACGGTTTAAAAAAATTCTGTCACATATTTTATCAATATTAAAACATCTTTTTACTTATACAATGATATAAATATATCATTTTTCATTTATAATATTCCAAAATTTTACTTATAATTTAATAGGTGTGGTTACTATTCCATTGGCCAGTTTACTTTTTCTAATGGTCACGTTATTATTTCAAAGGTCAATTTACTATTCCATCGGTAAAGGTTCCCTAATTTATAGAAATATCTCTTATTTAATTTATTATTCATTTATAAAGTTTTTTTATGTTATCTACATGATTTTGGGTGCTTTATATTATATCAAAAAATTATAAGAATGTAATTTCCATTAATAAAATTTTGGGTCATTATATTCTGCCCCCCTTATGAAATTTCACCCTCAAAATTTCATTTTTTATATAATCGATAAAACGTGTTAGGGTATTTATCCTATTTCATTATATTAACTAGAAAAGAAAAATAACATTAGGGGCTTGAATACTTATCTAATAAAAATATAACAAGGGAACATTTAACATAGAATGATAAACATGTAAATGGAAAGTATATCCTATCTTGTGATTCCCTATGTTCCAATCTAAGTTGTCTGTGGTTGTAGAATTATACCTAGGGTAATTAATAAAGTATTATAGTCCTAATATATAAAAATAACTAGGCCTTTATCTCATACCAACTGAAATTACCCTATCCTTAAAAAAATATTATTACATGTTTTCAAACATAACAAGAAACCAAATACTAACCATGGATCGTAAAGTCTACTGTATTTGGAAGATTAGGTACATGATTTGAAATCATAAAACCAAAATAAAATAATCTTTTATTTAATCTCCATTTCTAGATCATAACTAACTTTGAGATCTTACATCTACATAGGATAACCTAGGGAATACATGAATAATGGGTTGAGGTAAAAAGGCTATTAAGGAAATAATCACCGGAATAAATCATATCACGTGGTATAGAAAGCATAAAATTATGACATAAAAAGGCATGGAACATGAATAAACATATATAAGCATAACATTAAAACATGGGATCATGTAATGATGGCATCAAAGGATTGTGGATACAACATACATCATGACATAATCATGATTCAAGGATAACTTCATAGACCATTACACATGGAGGAGCATGATTAAAGGCTAACTTCTAAGACCATTTCATATGGAGGATCATGAGTCGAGTCTAACTACCAATACCATTGAACATGCTGGAACAAGTCCCATAAAGGAATCAAGTTTACTCTCTATCCCAACATGACATATTATGAGACTAAACATTACCCAATGCATTAGATAACTATTTGGGTGCACCCATCATAACATTTTCATGAATATGTGTTCCACATAAGGGTTACCCATGGAAATATGTGGGTATTATAATCATGTCATAGAGCATAAAAAACGGGTGTGTGATAAGTGTCATAAAAAATTGATTTAAATCTTACGTGGAAATTAATATGAGAAAATAGTCATAGATCATGATAAATTATGTCCACCTAGAGTGAGAAAATGTAAAAATATGGTTTAAGAAACTTTATAAAATATCATATTTAATGCAGTTTTAGAAAATATTAAAGAGTCTTTAAAGTAGAAAAAAGCATAATTGTTTTCATAAAAATAGAAATATAATTAGATAGTTTTTTAATGATAAAAAGTTATTTTTATAAAAATATTGGTGTACTAAAATAGATTATGGAGTGTACTGGAAAATTGGTAAGAAATTGGGAAGTTATCTTTAATCGGGCATACTTATCGGGAAGAATTTAGAATAAAACCTTATAAAACGTTTATTTCCCTATAAAAGAAGAATAAATGGATCTAGATACATATGTTAAAAAATATTAATATAATATAGAAGCAGTATATAAGAAAATTTAATATTTAAATTGGTATAAAGAGAGATATAGCATATCCATAAGGAAATTTGGTGGTTTAGAGAGAATCCCTTAACTTATGTTTGAAACTATTTTGCACTTATACTTAATGTCCAAGATATTAAAATTATATCCATTATTTAAGTAATTTAGATCCTTTTATAAATTAATTTTTTTTAAATTTTATTATGTTCATTTATGTTTTCTTTATTAGTTATAAGATTCATTTTCATTATTCGGGTGTGTTCATTTCCTTGGTTTTCCTGATTTGTTCACTTATATACATGTATGAAAGATTATGTAAAATGGTAAAAGTTATATATAATTGAAACTATATGTTTTTAATGAACTTATAGAATAATAAATGTTCTTATATTTAATTTTGTTTTCGTATATGAGGATGATTCATTAGATAAAATGTTATTGATAAACATTTAGATTATTTTGGTTTTTTTCAACCACCATAAACTAGTCTTGTTTAATTAATTAATATTATGTATATATAATGGTTCTAGAACACTAAATAAGTTTTAATATAAATTTTAAAATATTTTTTAACCATTATAATGGTTTTATGTCTTGCTCTTAATGTGTTGTAGGAAAACGAAAAATCATCATCCACGAAGGTGGTGAATCAACACCTCAACGATGATGTTTTTGTTTTTAGAAACAATGGGGAAGGGAAGATAATTTGTGGTGGATTTACCATTAATATAATAAAATTATAGTATATATATGATATTTTATTTATCATTTTACTTTGGACATGGTAGGTGAGGGGATGGTAACAAAAGGAAAAGAAATATTGAAAGAGAGAGAGGGAATGTTTTACTTCTTGAGTGTCGTCTTCTTGAGAACCTCATTAAAGAACCTAGAAATGGTATTTTGGTAAGACCAACAAGACCATAACGTGGATTATGAGGAGAATTCAAATCACATTATGATTGAGTCATTAATACAACAAAGGCCTCTGACTTTTAATGGGTTATCCGGTCCCTTAATTGTAGAATAATGGATCAACTCCATTGAGGAGATATTATTCACCATTCAAGGTTCCATACAAGAGAAGGTTATATTGGATTTTTATCATATGGAGGGGGAATCTGATCGATGGTGTACATTAATAAAAAATATAAATCTGGATTAACAAATTGAAGCGATGGTGTGGAATGAATTCCGAATAATTTTTTTTGAAAAATATTTTCCTCACACTCTCTAACATAAAATGGAAATGGACATCCTTAAACTTAAGAAAAAATATAATGAATCTATTTGGTTGAATGATTAAATCTTCACATGAATTTCATGATATGCCTCTGGCTCTTTAATTACCCCTAAATAAATGTTTTATCACTTATTTTGTGGGCTAAAACCTAGTCTACAATAATCCCTAGTGATTTGTGACTTTGATAGATATGGAGAAATTGTCACTTTTTCCCTCAAAGTAAAAATGAATATTAGTGAATCTCAGGGGTATCATAGGGATAATATGTATAAATTGGTGTTTAATTCTTGCAGTTTGATGGATAAATATAGTAGTTCCAAGACATTTTGACATCCTACTTTCAAAGGTGCCGAAAGAAGAACCATGAAAATTTCATAAGGGTGGTGATGAAATGATTTTGGTGCAGTAAGGAAGGGAACCTTTATACAATTGTCAACAGGACAAACCCATTAATATGATGGGGGAAATGAAATCTAAAGTAAAACCTAAATGCATTTTTTTATTCAACAACAAGTAACTAGTGCACTTTGCAAACCAATTCCCTAAGATAAGGGCTTTCGAAGACAACCAAAAACCTCCAAGGTGGAAAGTGAGAGGTTTTTCCATTACAATGGATGTGGTAGATCCCAACAATGAAGTGGTTATAGGTATGCTATTTATTCCTTCTAGAGTAGAGAACTTAATTTTTATTTTGTTTCTATACATTCCTTCATATCACAAAGGTTTATTAGAACTATTCAAACACTTCCACAATGTAAGGAAGTAGTGTTGTCAGTGAAAACAAAAAATGGGGAAATTATTGCATCCTATGTATATAACTCCTCTTCTTTCAATGTTTATGGGGGGGGCTTATCACTTCCCTGGTATATAACTACACCCCTATCAAAATTTATGGGGTGGAGTTCCCAGAGAACCATTTCTTAGTCCCTTTGGTGGAATTTGATGCAATTATGGGCATGGATTGACATTCCCTTTATAGAGCCAACATAAATTTCCACAATAAGGAAATCGCGCTTTATATTTTGAATCAAACCATGATTTTTTTCAATTGTAAGGATGAGGATGAATAATATTTATCACCAAAATCTCATGCAAGGATATTATTTCCATATAATAAACTGTATCTAGTTAAAAAAATTTAGTGTAAGGAAAGAAACATCCTCAAAGACATTCCTATTGCGAGGGAATAAACTGATGTGTTTCCTAAGGAATTTCCTACTCTTCCTACAATAGAATAGTTTAAATTTTCAATTGATCTTATTATTGGGGTATTTCCACTATCCAAGACTTCATATAGAATTGATGTTGTGGAGCTTGAGGCGTTGAATAAATAATTACATGATAATCTAGATAAATAGTTCATATTCCAAAGAGTTTCACCATGGGGTGCTCCAGTCCTCTTCATCAAGAAGTAGTATGGGTCAATATTCCATTCCATTTATTATCATGAGATGAAAAATATCACGATAAATAATGAGTATCATTTTTTATAGATTAATGACTTGTTTGATTAGACACATGGAGTAAAATATTTCTCTAAGGTGGATATGTGGTTATGATATTACCAAGAGAGTGTGAAGAAAGAGGATATCCCGAAGACTAATTTATGTAAAAGGTACGAGCACTATGAGTTCATAGTAATTCCATTTGGACTAACTAATGCTCCAATAATCTTCATGGAATTGATGAATATAGTATTTAGATATTACCTCAAAAAATGTTTGGTATCATTTATACATTATATTATAATATTACACAAAACCATGGAGGGGAATGAAGAGAATATGATCACTATGTTAAAGACCTTATGAAAGGAGGAGCTTTATGCCAAGTCTATAGAATGTGAGTTTTGGTTTAAGGAAGTCTAATTCAAGGTGAATATTATCACATAAACTGGATATCTATGGACCCTTCAAAAATATAATTAATTAAAGGATGGGTTAAACTAATATTTCTGATAGATATCTGTAGTTTTCATGGATTATCTGGGTGCTATCATCGATTTCTGATAAATTTATTATGATTTTCAAACCCTTTATCCAAGATAACTCAAAATGGGGTAAAGGTTTTTTATAATGATGAATGTAAATGTTTATTCAAAGAGATGAAAAAGAGGATTATCACTGTAGCTGTTCTCACACTACCTATAAGTGTAATGATTTTTGTGGTTTTCAGCGATGATTCGAAGAAGGGATTGGGTTTTATGTTCATGCATAATGAAAAATTAATATCTCATGCTTCAAGTTAGTTGAATTTTCATGAATAGAACTACCCAACACTTGATCTAGAGTGGGAAACAGTTATATACACTTTGAAAATATGGTAGCATTATCTCTTTGGGGGGAAGTGTGAAATATATATGAATCACAAAAGCATCAAGTATATATTTACACAAAAAGTGTTAGATATACACTGATGAAGATGGTTAAAGGTGATCAAGGGATAAAACTACTCAATTCAATACCTTCCTAGGAAATAAAATACATTTTCATATGATCTAAGTAGAATGGATCCAAAAATTATATCATTAATGAGAATTGAGAAGGATTCGATCTTAAAATATTTGAAAGGGACGGACATTGGAATCATAAAAGAAGAAAAAACATCAATACATTCACAAATGATTGCTCAATCATCTCTTATGGAGCGTTCAAAGGATGCTCAAATAGATGATATAATAATTCATAAGAATGTTCAATATATAAAGAAAATTAAATCATTGGAGTACAGTGTTAATGAAGAAGTAGTTGTGAGATTTGGGTTAAGATTATTTATGCCATAAAATCATGAAATAAAGAAGGAGATATTGGATGATTCAAAAATCTTGCCCTTATCCATCAACTTGGGAAGAAAGAATATGTATCAAGATACCCAAGAGAACTATTGGTGTGAAAATATGAAGAATGATATTTCCAGAAATACATCAAAGTGCCTGGTATGTGACCAAGTGAAGTCTAAAATGAAAAAGTACAAGGGGATGAGGCAACCATTACAAATACCAATATGGAAATGGAAAATATCACCATGGAATTTTTCACGAGACTTTTGAAGAAATATATAGAAAATAATTTTATATAGGTTTTATTAGATTCTCTATTAATGACATCTCACTTTATCACAATTTGAGAGGACATATCACTCAAAATAATTGAACGGATATACATCAAAGAAGTTGTAAGGATATATGGAATAAGAATATCGATTGAATGCAATCAAGATCTGATATTTACATCCATGTTTTTGGAAAATTATCCAACATGATCTAAACAATGAGCTAAACTTTAGTGCGTCCAACCATTTACAAACGGATGGCCTATCTGAGTAGACTATTCAAACACTGGAATATATGTTATGAGAATTTTCTATGGACTTTAAAGGGGGTGGGACCAAAATTTACTATTCATTGAGTTATCATATAATAACAATTTCCTCTCTAGCATCCAAATGGAACCTAATGAATCCCTTTATGGTAATAAGTGTAGAACAACTGCATGTTGGGATGAAGTTGGGGGAGGAAAACGGATAGGTCTTGAAATGGCTAAATAAATTGTGGAAAAGTTTAAGACCATTAAAAAGCACATGAAGGCTTATCAGAGTTGAAAAAAGGGCTATGATGTCAATCGTCGATGAGACCTGGTGTTTGATGTCAGAGACATGGTATTCCTCCACATATCCCCATGTAAGAAATTGATGCGATTTGGGAAGAAGGAAAATATTATTCCAAGATACATTGGAACATTTGAGATCCTTAATATTCACTAAAAATACATAGATAAAATCCTTACTCTTACCTCCCCTCTCCAAAATCCTCCCAAGGTGCCTCCCAGCTCTCAAGATGCTCCTGTCAAGCATTTTGAGTCACACACTCAAGGCGTGGATCCCCACCTTCCCTTATTTATTCAAGTTTTATTATTATCTTACGCCCTTTATTTGTAATTAATTATGTTTGGATATGAATTTAAATGTCCCTATTACTTTCAATTTGATATAAATATTATGAGAGACCCATATATCTATCATAAACCCATTTTATGAATTTTTAAGTGATGTTGTCACACTGCCGAAATTTCAACACAATTTTACATGACAAAATAATTGTGTAGTGAATACCTCACCCAATTCCTATCAAGGGTTTTCACATTTATAAAATTATAAGTATTTAACTTGGTACTTACTTTTATGTATTCAAAACACTTTTATCATGAAATAAAATATGATGATGATTGAATCCATGTTGTAGATCTATATGGAACACTTAATCATGAGAATGAAATGAATGTGATGGGTGTGCCTAGAATTATAAATCTCTCCAATGCATTGGGTATTGTTTAGTCTCATGAGAAATCATGTTGGGATATGGAGTAAACCTGATACCTTTATGGGACTTTTCCATCATGATTTATTGGTAGTTATCCTTAACCTATGTTTATGATGCAGTGTTTTAAGTTGTTACCACATTTCCTATGTTATGATTATCATGATATATCATGCCTTATTGTTCGTGTTATTTTTATTCACCAATGATATGCATATTTTATACAATGTTTTACCTTATGACATTATTATTACCTTACTAGGATTTATATCTCACCCTTTTCTTAGGTATGTCCCCAGGTTATCAGGTTCATTTTTAAATTCCATGGAATATTATGATCGTTTAAAGGAAGTTTTCAATAAAGATGTTGTATTTCATGTATTAAGTTTCTATGTAATGTACCTAATTCCCAAATACAATGAACTTATCAATCTTAATGCATGTATTAAGTGTAATCTTATGTAATAAATCATGTATTAATGTGTAATAAATAGTAGCCTTGTAATAGTTGGTATGACAGGAGGTTTAGTTTTTTTCTGATTTGGATTAGAAAACTCTAGTGAAATCCTAAGAGATAAGACTAATTATATGAAAACAACCCTAAATTTTGGTAAGTATGGATTAAGTGGTTTATCAAGAGAATACATATCTTTCTGGATACTATATGTGGACATGGTTTTGGAACATATGTTCCTAGGGGTAACAACTTTGGCATTGTGTATTGGCCTAACTCGGTGTAACCTAGTACAAGACTTACTACACACCTGGTTTGACACTCCCGGGGGATATTATTTGGTAAAATCACAAGCTCATTATGATCCATTATTAATTGAATAGAAAAATTATATAATAATATATGTTAGGAGATAGATTATGAAAAACAAAGATCTAATCCTAGAAATTCGTAAGTTAAGGAATTTAATGTAATTTATATGTTATCCCTTTAATATCATTGAATTATCCTTTATATGTTTAATAGTTTAAAAATAATCATCCATAATTTTTCCTTTATTCTATCCAATAGCCCAAAATTGGAGGAATTGGGTAAACTATCAATGTGACATGAAATATGATGACTACCCCAATGAGATTCCCAAACCGATGGGAGCAGGAACTACTACAAAACAATCATTTCATAGCACTAGTATTTATCAGTACTAGAAAAAATCACTGATTAATGTCATCTTTATTATCCCTAAAGAAAGCACTGATAAATTTAACCCTTTATCAACACTTTTTTTGTGTTGATAAAGGGTCCCTTTATCAACACTTTATTTTTAGTGCTGATAAAGTGCCCCTTTATCAATGCTTTATTTTTAGTACTGATAAAAGATACCCTTTATCAGTGAAATAATTTTAACACTCATAAAGGAATCATTTATCAGTGTTTTTTAAGAACTAATAAAGGTCTGAATAAATAAAATCAAATAATTAAATAAACAAAAAATGGGTTTATTAAAACAAAATTACAAATTTTATTAATTAAATAATTATTGATAAATATGAATAAATTGATTATACTATATAGAAATTATAAATAATAATAAATACCATGTATTAAATATATACTTAAATACAAAATCAAAATTAAACAAATTAAAATTAAACATAAGTAAATTGAAAAAAATATTAAACATTTTATTAATTAGTTTATTATTGATAATGTTAATAAATATTATATATTAAATATATAGATATATAATAATAATTATAAATATGATTTTTATAATACAAAATATTATTTATTCTTTAAATAAAATAAAATATATTTAGTGAATAATGGTTTATCATTAAAATTTAATATAAATTAAAAATACTAACTAATTCCATCGAGTAATCGACATAATTGAATTTTGTTTGATTTTACAATTTATAGCATAGAGAAGATGTATTATATTGATTTCATATATATTTAATTTATTTATTTTTTTCATATATATATACACACACAAATATTATCATTTTTAAATTTAATAAATTTAACTTATTTATTTTATATATATTTATTTACAATGTTTTAATATTTTCAATATGTACTCATATTTATTTCAATATATTTCCATTTTTTAATGATTTATAGTAATCAAACATATCCAAATTTTTTATATTGTACTCATTTTAAATTAATTGATTTAAATCATTTTTAACATGTATGAAAATAAGATTAAATATTTATTAATAATGTATAAAATATTTTTTTAAAAAAATAATTTCAAATAAATATATTTATAAATGTATATTTACTATTTTTATACATTTATAAATATAGATAAATAAATAATATTTGTTTAAAAAGTATTTATATAATTATAAATAATTAATTATAAATTTATTTAAATAAATAATATATTTTCTATGTTTATATATATATATATATATATAATTATATAATGATATATAATGATATAATTTTTTAAAAAATATTATGTATATAATTATATATAAATAATTCTATATTCAAATAATTAAAAAATTATTATTTTATAAAATGTATTATTATAAGTATTATAATTATATATAATAATTATATTTTTTCTAAAAAAATTAATTATTTTTAAGAAAAATTATTGTAAGTATTTATTTATGCTAAAACACGTGCATATAAAGATTCATTTTATCGGTGATTATTAGCTTAGTGATGATAAAAGGTATCTTTATTAGCATTTTTTGAAGAGTTGATAAAATTCTCATGATATATTTTAAGAAACCTAACCATCACGAACCAGTTCGGAATATCTGAAGACCTTTGCAGAAGTGACCTACTATAAGCACTCTTGATTATCGAATCAAGGATCAAATCTTGGCTAGAATCAAGGCTCAAACTATTCCAAGGCTCAAATATATGTCTCAAGTGATTCAAGGGTTGAACGTAATCATAGATTGAACAAAATCAAGGTTTTCCGATATCTTAAATTTTCATCGATTATCCACTGAACCCTATCATCCCACATATGTGTATCCCAACAAGTCTATTTGCACTATATTATAAGAAAACATCCCAAAATTCATTGTTTTTTTTGATATATTGAAGTATCGTCTTCCCTAATATCATGTGGGTCTCCTTGGGGAAACATTGGTATTGTGAAACTAGAAATATATCAAATCCAATGTTGAGTCATATATTTGTGAGGTATAATAGGCTCCCAATACCAATATTCCATGACATCTACCACTATTGAATTGTAAACCTTTTAAAAATTTATCCATATAGCGGTCAATGATTTCATTGATTTGGAATATTACAATCAAAATCACTTGGATGATGAAATATCTGACATCATTGGGGTCTTATATTATGTCATTCAATCATTGGAAATGAGAGGGTTGAGTGAGGGGAACTTAAATATAGGGTTATCCCATTCTATTTTAAAGGAAATTATAGAAGTCATTTCCAAAAATGGATGATAAAATATCTGACACATGGGAACAACTATATAATTATTATTTTCATGAAATTTTTTTCTAGGATAATTAACACTAAAATATGGTTTAAAATTAATATTTTTTTAGGATGATTTTGAACTATTTCATGAGTCTTGGGATAGATTTATGGGTAACTTATGAAATATAACAATCAAATTATTCTGATGAATCTGTAAAACTAGATGATAAAAAATATATAAGTGTGATTTTTTGTCGTGTTTATTTAACTACTTATAAAAAAATATAATGTTTTCCGTTTTTATTTTTGAAATATTTCAATTTGAATTTAAATAATATGACATAAATTATATAAAAAGAAAATTCAAAGAGGTTTAAGGTTATATAATCCTTATACTATCTTATATAGGAAAAACTGATTTTAAGATAAAAGAAAATTGATATTTTGATTTTGGTTGATGAAATATAGTCTTAAAATAAACAGTTGTAATGAGTCATTTTCTAGGAAATACCTAAGTATCATGGTTCTTTAAGAAACAAAATAATTTTTTATTATGTGGTGTAGAAGAAGAGTACATTGTTGATATAATTTTTTGTTTTCAATCTTTTAGGATTGAGAAAATTTATTCTAAATTTGATATTTTATTTAAAAATTATCTTATTTAACAAGAGAAGTTTTATATTATTTAAATTTTAAATAATATTTTAAATCATTCAATAATAAATCTTATACCAGTATATTTAATTGATTTTGATAAAATAAAATATTAACATTGATTGATGTAAATTTAAAAAAACCTTTAATAGAATCTATTTTGTTGATATAAAAATTATTTTTCATGGATAAAATCATTACAACTTTATAATCACACTTCAAGTCAATGTTATTAGTTTGGGTTTAATAATTTAATGGAATTCTATGCTCACTATGGATTCTTAATTATATTAAATTTTATGGTTAACTAACATAAAAATAAATACATTTTCATGTTCCTGTAGTGGTAATATGATGCCCCACATATGTGACCATCTCAATTACATGACATAAAAAAATTCATTACAATACATTACCATGAACATTAATGTAAAGAGTTTTATATAATTAGGACAACAAATTTACTCAAAGACCCGTGTATTTTTAAACTAATGGACATTTTTTGGAACAATATATGCAACAACTTGATCCATAATAATCCTTCATTGTTCTTATTCAGATCAAGATCCTCATGTCACATTGTTCATATTTGGATCAAGCTCATCATGCATAGATTTTATCTAATTATCATCCTTGTCCACCTCCCCACATAATTAAACTTTACATGGGAAAATGAGGTTTTTTGTAGAGACTTAATCCTTTGAGTTTTCATTGAATCTTTTGTTAAGTCAATAAGGTTTTCCTTATGAATTTTCCATTCCTTCTTGGTTTGAAAATCACAAACACCTTATCTTTAGGAAAATTGCTTTTATAAGGAAAATTGCTTTCTTAAGGAAAATTGCTTTTATAAGGAAAATTGCTTTCTTAAGGAAAATTACTTTTATAAGGAAAATTGCTTTCTTAAGGAAAATCGCTTTTATAAGAAAAATCATCCTTATCATATTTTCATCCATATTTTTTTCTTAAGTATGAGATTCGGATTCATGTTCTCGGAATCGTTGAAACTTTGATATAAGGCATTCTGTTTTAGGATCCGAATTCTGGATAAGAACTATAAGGAAGTTTCATTCCGAATTCCGGATATGAACTCTGACTAAGTTCTATTCCAGATTCAGGATACGAATTCTGATGACGAATTCTCATTACGAATTCTAATGAAGAATTCTCATTATGAATTCTGTTGACGAATTCTCATTAATAATTCTGATGAAGAATTCTCATTACGAATTCTAATGAAGAATTCTCATTACGAATTCTGTTGACGAAATCTCAATACGAATTCTGATGACAAATTCTCATTACGAATCTTGATGATGAATTCTCATTACGATTTCTGATGACGAATTCCTATTCCGAATTCTCATTCCGAATTCCCCTATTAAACAGAATTTGAGTATCTTTGTTTTATACACTCTGAATTAATTTAGACTCCAAAAAATATCTTTGTTAGACTCCAAACTTTTATATTGTTTACACTTCTAAAAATTGTCTACTCTTTACTATTGTTCTTTACACTCCGAACCTTCACTCCGAAGTTTTCATTCCGAACTTTTATGTTAGAGTTAAAACGATGTCGTACATTCTGTTATACTTGTTTTGTTATAAAATGATGTCGTCTGTTTTGTTATAACCTAACCGTTGTCTAAGTGACACGTGTACAGGTCCCTCTGATCTTTAAGGAAAATATGACCATTGGAGAAGGAGCCGACCTTACCTATAAATAGGAGCTCATTTGAAAGAGCTGATAGCTGATAGATGGATAAAAGTGCTGAAAGGCTGACTAATTTGCTTGAAGTGATTTCTAGAGAGAGAGTCTCTTATTAACTCTCAAAGCTTCGTGCGACTCCGAATGCTGGTGATTATATTCGAGGGCTTCCGGGGATAGGAAGACAGAGGTGCCGACTACCTTAAAGTTCGAGGGATTTCTTGCTGAGGAAGACAGAGGTTTCCAACTACCTTGAAGTTGAGGGCTTGCTGGGATAGCAAGACAGAGACTCCGATCTTCGTATCGAGGGCTTACCCTGGTGTGGGTAAGACAGACTTGCTTGAAAGTATAAATCAAGGGACCTTTATCCAAGGTTGTTGGATACCCTTCTCTTTGGGTTAAAAGACTTATATTTTGTTACTAGTAG
This sequence comes from Viscum album, assembly GCA_963277665.1. Lineage (NCBI taxonomy): Eukaryota > Viridiplantae > Streptophyta > Magnoliopsida > Santalales > Viscaceae > Viscum > Viscum album. The sequence goes on along the minus strand of OY728119.1, from coordinate 211,758,254 downwards.
TTCTACTACTTGTTTCTATTCCGCTGCATTTTGTAATATAAGGAAAGTATAACTTTATTATACTTCCTTACTTGTACTCTGATTAATTTAGATTCTATACGCTTTAAGGTAGAATCTTATATTGTAACCTTTTGTTAAGTTTCAATTTCCAGAACCATATTTTCGGAACCTACTTTCGGAATCTCTTTCCAAGTTTGTATTCGATGTTAGAGGTGTTGTGAATTTGCTTAGTTTAATCCTTGTTAAACTTAGCCCTTTCCATTTCTTAAGGAAACTATAGTTATTCACAACTAACTTTAAAGGTTCCAAAGGAATTTTTAAAGTATACAATTCACCCCCCCTCTTGTATTTTGAGCATCTACATTAATATTTCGATCCTACATCTTTATGATCACCGATGAAATTTTATTCATTGATTTTAGCCTTTCTTTTATTCCCTATAGTTGATAAAAATATACCCATATTTGAAATGATAACACAATCATTAATAGTTCATAAAAATCACTTCATTTATTTCATCACACATCTAATAAACATGATATATTTTTTACTTTAATCCATCTAAAAACATATCATTCTTTAAGATTGCATTTTGGTTCCACCCTTAGAAATCTCTAATTACCATCCATGTAATTTTCGCAAATGGGCGACATTAACCTTTGATAATGAATATCTTATATTTATTTATTAATTTATTGTACAAAATGAATATTTTAGGAACCCAATAAGATATCATTACTTTCCCTAGGATGATTCAAAGCTTCAATAAAATGTATTTTATTTTTCCCTCATCCTCCTCACCCATTGGTTGTTTTTTTGGAAAGATCTATTTTCAATTTTTTATCATCATTCTTGATTTAGCATTGGCATATCCATGTGATCAACAATGTTTTCATATTAAAATTTTTATCCATAGAATAAATTTATTGTTTCACATTTATGTATAATTTATTTTTTTCAGAATTACTCATATAATAACTTTTTTTTCTTATACAAGTGGATTATTTTGTTTGAGTTAGGGTGGTTTGTTTGAAGCTGCTCGTGCTCGTGAGGGACTGGACTTCGAGCATGCAACTGAGATAATGAAAATAAGGAAATGCATCAAGAATTCATACAACCATCAATAAAAGGTAAATTACTACTACTTATTTAATTGATTTTGTCATAATTTTATCTAATAATTTTAAATTAATTTCCTTATCATTTTAATCTAATACTTATTTAGTTATATTCACAAATCTTTTGGGAAGTCATATTCTTCTTTCTACTATCTACAGTAAGCCACACAAGAGATCAAATGATTCTTTATTCCAATATAAATATGTTTTCCATATTCATTTAATTTATTTGTATAACTACCAACAATACATATTTATTTAATTTTATTAGAAGAAAAAACTTTCTCATTTTTAAAATCCTCTACTCTCTTAACCTTCAACAATGAGAAATGGTTTTCAGCTAAGAACATCGAGTCAATATGTAGTGTTGGAAGTTCAACATAGAAATAAAATGTAAACATGGTAACATTTTTAGTTAGTTTTTTTTTTAAATTTGGGGCAAGTAAGAATTATTTATATCTCAATCTGATACACAGTGTGATCGGTATGACTCTAAGTTTTTTTATATAAAAGTGACATTAATTTTTGTAAAAATGAAAACTGACATACTGAAAATCAAGTAAACATATTCTTACTATTTTGATACATTAGGGAAATGATCCATAAGTCATTTGAGATGTATAAAAATCATCCTCACCCCAATTTGATGCATGGTGTGATCGCTATGACTCAATTTGTCTATTATCATTTAAAAATCTATATTTTAGTTCAAAAAATGTCACTCACTTAAAACAAACAAAATGTTCTTAGATTTTATTGATAATATGAGACATATATTCCTTATTCATTTATTATGTATAGGAATTGGTCTCACATAAAACTGATGTCGGATGTGATAAGTATAGTTCACAGTGGGTGTTTCCAGTTTAAAATGACATTTTAGTAAAAAAACAAGCGACATACTCAAAAATAATAAAACACATTTGGATTATTTTTATATTTAGGAAAAAAATTCATAAGTCATTTGAGACATCTAAGAATCAACCATTCCATAATCTGACACATATTATGACCGTTATGAGTCTAAATGTTCCTTTTTATTTAAAAATGACATCAATTTTAATAAAAAGGTCAAATGATGTACTCAAAACCATAAAAACACATTCATATTGTTTTTATACTTTAGGAAAACAATACATAAGTCATTTAAGATGTGTAAGAATAATATGTACCTCAATAAAACGCATGGTGTGACTGGTATGACTCCAAGTAGGTCTTTTTATTTAAAAATGACATGAATTTAAATGAAAAGGACAACTTCCCTACTTAAAACCAAGAAACAAATTCATATATTTTTTTGATACATTATGTAAATTATATATGAGTCATTTTTTGATGGGTAAGAATAATATTCACCTCAATATGATACATGATGCTCCCATAATGACTCAATGTTCCCATTATCTGTTTAAAATTGATAGTTTAGTTCAAAAAATGGCATGCAATGAAAACTGAGAAAACACACCCATGTTTTCTTAATAATTTTTCACACTGTTTCATATGACATTTCTTATGTTCATGAATCATTCACATGTCAAACTGATACATGATGTGAGTGGTATGAGTCAAAGTTCATGTTTTTAGTTAAAAATGACATTTTAGTAAAAAAGACAAGTGATATACTCAAATCCATGTAAATACATTAATATTTTTTGTACTTTAGTAGGAAAAATATCCATAATTCATCTGAGAAGTTTAGGAATTAGTTTTACCTCAATCCAATACACTATGTGATCGATATGACTCCATGTTTGTATTTTTATTTATAATTGACATCAATTTTAGTAAAAATGACAACTCTCCTACTGAAAACTAAAAAATGAATTCAGATTTGTTTTAATACTTTAGGAAAACAATCCGTAAGCCATTTTTGATGTGTAGGAATAATCAAAACCTCAATCCAGAACATAATTTGTTTGATATGACCCAATATGTCTGTTGTCACTTGAAAATCAATATTTTAGTTCAAAAAATATCACTCACTAAAAACCGAGTAAACACGCACATATTGTCTTTATACATTAATGAAGTGATTCAGTTGTCATTTTTGACATGTATTAATTAGTTTCATGTCAAAACAAGACACAATGTGACCGTTCTATGTCAAAATGTGTTTTTCCAGTTTAAAATGACATTTTTAGGAAAAAAAAGACAAGCAAAGTTTGCAAACCCATGCAAGCACACTCAAATTATATTGATAATTTGGCAAAATTATCCATAAGACATTTGATATTTGTAGGAATTAGTATCACCTCAATATGATGCACGATGTGGCTGTTATGACTCCTAGTGTGGTTCTTTCAATATATAGGTATCATTTTAGTTTAAAACAGACATCACGTCGCCATAACTGTGAAAACGAGCCTAGATTTTTTCTCTTTATTTAAATTCAATATTTTTACTTGATTTTTCTTATGTCATGTTTTTTTGTTGCAATGTGTTGTTATAATTCATTGTGCTGGTGATGTAGTGTGATGTTACAAAACATTGTAGTATTCCCTTTTATCAATGCTTCTAAAAGTGCTGGTAATTGACCCATTTCTCAATTATTTTTTCACACTGGTAAAAGACATAGGATTTTAATCTCACTCTAGTGGTCAACACTATTCAAGCACTGATAAAGTCCATTTTTTCATTTTTAAATTCTTATTTTGTAGTAGTGGGGAATCATAACCTTTTTTTATAATACTCTCTCTTCTAACTCAAGTTCTAAATAGAAACCTAGATAAAGAGTATCATTTAAATACCCATAATAAAGAAAAGGTTTCATTTGAGTCATTTGAATGACAAAGGCCTCAGACTTTCAATGGGTTATATGATCTTATAATCATGCAACAATGGATCAACACCATTGAGAAGATCTTATCCAGCATTCAACATTCTGAATAAGATAATTTTCTAATGGATTTTTATTTTATGAAGGGATAAGATGATCAGAAGAGGGCATTGATCAAGAATACAATGCCTGAGTAAGAGATCAAAGTGATGGGGTGGAATGAATTTTGAAAAAAATGATAAATATGTTCCTTGTACCCTATAACTTAAAATGGAAAGAGGCTTACTTGACCTCCAGAAAAAAGGTAACGAATCTATCAGGGCATATGGGGAAAGATTCACAATACTTTGATGATACACCTATGTCTTTTTCATTACCCCTAAATTCATGGTTAACCACTTTTTTGTGGTCTAAAACCTAGTCTATGAAATGATATGGTGATCCATGACTTTGATATATATGTGGAAATTTTCTGATGTACTATCAAAGATGAAATGGAGATTGGTGAATCTCAATGGTATCATGTGGATAAGAATAGCAAACAAGAGTTTAATTCTAGGGTAAATCTAATAGTGACAATAAATTTTAACATAAAACTTGTCAAAGTTATGGAAAGAAGCACCCAAAACATTTCCAATGTAAAAAAGAAAATGATTTAGGTGCCCAAAGGAAGGGCAACAATCTTGAATTTTCCAACAAGAGCAACCCACTAATGTGACAGTGGAAAGGAATTGTCCATTCAACCCACAATTCATTTTTCATTTCTTCAACTATAAGGAACTAGGGTACATTGAAAACCAATTACCTAATCCAAGGGTTCTTGGAGACAACCAAAAACCTCTAAGGTAGTAAGGGAAAGTTTTGAACATTACAACAGCCAAGGTGGATCCCGAAAATGAAGTGGAGACATGTGCACTATTTATTCATTCAATATTAGAGAATTTAATTTTTTATTCTAGTGCTAATCATTCCTTTATATAATGAAATTTAAGTATAACTATTTAAAAACCACCAAAAATCTTGGAAGTAGAGTTGTCAGTGAAAATGGAAAATGGGTGCATTATTTCTTCCTAATTATATACCTCCCCCTATCAAATTTTATGGGCTCAACTTCCCAAAAAAGGATTTTCATACTCCCTATGGTGGAATTTGTTGCAATTATGGGTATAGATTGGCTTCCACTATATAGATCCAACATAAATTTCCATGAGAATTAAATTGAACTTTTTATTGCGAATCGACCCCTGATTCTATACAAGTGTAAGGTAGAGAATGAATCTTCATTAGCACCAAAACCTGAAGAACGGATATTATTGACCTATGAGAAATTTTATCTAGCTCAAATGATTGATTTTAAAGAAATAATCATCCTTAAATACATGCCTATTGTGAGATAATAATATGATGTGTTTTTCAAGGAATTACTTGTTCTTCCTCCTAGCTGAGAGGTTGAATTTTCATTCGACCTTAGACCTATAGAATTAACATTATCAAAGACTTCATATATAATGGATGTTGTGGAACTTAACAGGATAAAGAAACAAATATATCATAATCTGGATAAATGGTCCATATGCAGAAGTGAATTACCATAGGGTGCACAAGTCCTCTTCATCAATAAGAAGTATGAGACAATGCTCCTTTTCATTGATTATCATGATCTCAACAAGATCATGACAAATAATAAGTATCATATTCCTTATATTGATTAGTTGTTTGATTAGATACATAGATAAAAATACTTATATAAGGTGGATCTGCGGTCAAGATATTACCATGTTTGGGTGAAGAAGGGGTATATCCCCAAGATTTCATTTCTTACAAGGTGTGGGAACTATGAGTTAATAGTAATTCCATTCAGACTCACTAATTCTCTATAAATTTTCATGGACATGATAAATATAGTATTTTGATATTACCTCAACAAAATTATTGTAGACTTTATAGATGATATTCTAATATTCTCTAAAACGAAGTAGGAGCATGGGGAGCATATGAGCACTATGATAAAGACCTTGAAAAAGGATAAGATTTATGAAGATTATAGAAAATGTGAGTTCTAGTTTAAGTAAGCCTCATTCATGGGGCATATAATCACAATAAATATAATATATGTGAAACATTAAAAAATATATGCAATTGAAGGATGGATGAGTCTCATATCTGTGATAGATAATTTCAATTTTCATAGGTTAACTGGGTATTATCATCAATTTATGATAAATTAATAATTACTATAAAACCCTATAACTATACTTACTCATAAGGGAGTCAAGTTTTCTTGGAAGGATGAATGTGAATAGAGCATCATGGTGTTTAAAGGGAGGCTTATCAATACCTTTATTCTCACAATACCCACAAGTGGAGAACATTTCAATGTATTTCGTGATGCTTCAAATAAGGATTTTGGATACATGTTATTGTAGAATGACAAGGTCATATCCTATTCTTCTTGGAAGTTGAAATTTCATGAATAGAACTACCAACACTTGATATAAAGTTGGATGTAGTGATCTTAATTTAGAAAATATGGTGGAATTATCTTTTTGGGGATAAGTGTGCAATATATACAAATAGAAAAAGTCTCAAACATATATTCACACAGAAAACAATAAATATGAACCAATGAATATGATTAGATCTGATCAAGGACTATGACTGGTCAATCCACTACCATCCTGGTAATGAGAATAAAGTGGGGGATGATCTATGTAGAAAGGATACAACAATTATATCATTGATGAGAAGTGAGATGGATCAAATCTTCTTAGATTTGGGAAGTATGGACATGGGAATCTGAAAAGAACATCATCAATCCTTTCACAAATAATTTCTAGAAAATACCTTATAGAGATGTTAGGAGATGATCAGTAGGATAATGTGGGAATTCATAAGAATTTGGAAATGATAATGAAAGGTATATCCTTGGAGTTCAATGTTAATGAAGAAGGAGTTGTGAGATTTGGTTCACAACTATGTGTACCATAAAATCTAGTGTTAAATAGTGAACTATTGGATGATGCACATATTTTGACTTTCTGTATTCACCTAGGAAGCGCAATGATGTATCAATATATCCTGGATCACTATTTGTGGGAAAAAATTAAGAATGAGTTTTTGAGTTTACATCAAAGTGCCAAGTATGTCAGCAAGTTAAGGCTAAAAGGAAAAAACATTAGGGGGTGATGAAATGATTACTGATACCAACTTGGAGAATGGGAAAACAATCACCATGTACTTTTTCAATAGGATTATAAATATATCTAGAGTAAAAAATGGTATATGGGTTATTGTGGATCATCTTACAAAGAAAATTCACTTTATTGCAATTTTATAGGACATCTCACTTGACTAAATTGCAAGGATATGCATCGAAGAAGTGGTGAGGCTGCATGGAGTACCACTATTTATTGCATCCAATCAAGATATTAGATTTAACTCCATGTTCTATAAAGGTCTCCAACATGATCTAAATACTGATTTGAACTTCAGTAAAATTGATCAACCTCAAAATTATGTCCAGTCTGAGTGGAATATTCAAGCACTGGAAGGCATGTTTAGAGCATTTTCGATAGACTTCAAAGGAGGATGGGACCAACATCTAATTCTGGTTGAGTTATCCTATAATAATAGTTTCTACTATAGAATCCAAATGGATACCTATGAATCCCTTTATGGGAAGAGGTAAATAACACCTACATGCAAAGATGAATTTGGTGAAAAAAACTACTAAGTCCTGAAATGGTTGAGGAAATGGTGGAAAGGTTAAGACCATTTTGAAAAACATCAAGGCATCTCAAAGTTGAAAAAGGGTTATGTTGAAAATTGATTATGAGAAATATAGTTTTATGTTATGTACATGGTATTAATCTGAATATCCCCATAGAATAAAGTGATGATATTCGTTAAGAAGGGAAATATTAATCCAAGTTACATCGGCCCCTTTCAGATCTTTGATTGCATTGAAGCGATGTCCTATTGACTAACACTCCCACCAAACCTATATCATTTTCATAATGTATTACATGTATCCCTATTGAAAAAGTACATAATAGAACCCTCACATGTACTCAATCCAAGTGTGGTACCATTGGATAATGACCTTTCCTATGAGGAGTAATTGGGGATGATATTAGATCATAGAGACAATGTTCTATGGAATAAGGTGGTAAAAGTGCTTTGGAGAAACCAAAAGTTTGAAAGTGACATGGGAACTATATGAAGTGATGAAATAGAGTTACCCTCATCTTTTTTAGTGTTGTAAAAATTTTTTCAAGGGCTAAATTTATTTACAGGGGGAATATTGTAACGACCTAAACTGTTATAAATAAAACCCCCTTTTTTGTTTTATTTAAATGTCTTGTTTGTTACTATAGTTATAGAGAACACATGCACTTTATTAGTATTATTATATCCTATCATATTTAAATCTCAATTAATCTTCTTTACCATTGATAATATATCCATTTAATAGTGATCACATGGTTAGTACAAATATAGAGTTTTAACGAATCCTATTGACATAGACAAAGGAACTAATGGCCTCAACCAGTATGATAATACCCTATGAAGTGCATTTATTGGAGATTTAAAGGGAGATAGAATCACTGGGATTTTTCCTTGTCCAATACCAATATTAGATCCAACAACTTAAGCAAGATTGAAACCCATTATAGGAGAAGTTCAAGCTCCTTGAGATCAAAGATCAAACCAAGTATGTCGAACCACCCCATGAAAGTCCCACCATCATGCCCCTTACTCTTACAAAATTTGTAGGTGATTAAAAGGATATGTATTAGGACCCTAGAGATATGAGTATTATTTTTTATATAATAATGGATATATTATCTTCCTAATATTGTTTCTCTATAATTTTTTTTTATTTTGATACAATATGACACAAATAGTATTTTTGGTTAACATTAAAATTCAAATATGGAATTTATTTTGATGATTTAATTGATATTTGAAATAAATAATACTTTAATAAAATATTAACATTAAATAATTTTTATCAAATATAAATTATCATATAATTTTTATGAAGCAAAATGTAAATTTTTATAAGGATTTGGAAACTGTTATTATCAAAAAAACCCATATTTTCATAACAAATGATGATTTTACATTAAATGTTAAAATTAAAATATTTAGAAATTTATTTAGATAAAATAAACATTATTTTTGGAATAATAAAAATAAAAATTACCTGACGGTTAATTTTTCATAATTTTATGAGACAGTCGAATTTTTGGGTAAACATTAAATACCGTATAAATATGCTTTGTGTATTATGACATCATAATGACCCAAAAGTGATGTAATAAATAATATAAAATATATCCACAACCAAATATATGTTTTTAATTTAAAATAATTTGTTTTTATGTTTATTTTATTTATTTTATAAATCCATTATGAATCCACCCAACACTATAATATATTTTAAGGTTTTCAAATAATTTATTTAAGTGTATGACTCACTTCCACATAAGAAAGGAAATTATTTATTTATTTTTTACCCTTAAAATTATAAAATAATTTAAACCACTCCCACTTGGTTGAAATCATGGGAATATACCATGGGAAGTTTTGTGGTTTTCGTTATTTTATTATATAGTGTCCAAAATCTATGTTTGAGAAATGATAAAGAAATACCCACCAATTCCCAAATACACTAGACTTATTAATCTTCAAGGTTGTATTGAGTGTAATATTATATAATAAATCATGTATTAATTTAAAATAAATATTAGGGTTGTTATAGTTGGTATTAGAGGAAAAGTTTAGTTATTTTTCGGACTAGGATTAGAAAAATCTAGAGAAATCCTCAGGGATAAGACTAAGTATAAGAAACATCCCTAAATTTTATCAAGTATGTAGTAAGTGGTTTATCAAGAATATAATTTACTATCTAGATACTATGAGTGGTTATGGTTCTGGCACATATGTACCTTGGGGTAACAACTCCAACAAGGTTTTTCGGGCCTAACTTGGTGTAATCTTGTACATGACAATAGGCCTTACTGCGGACATGGTTTGACACACCTAGGGGATATTATTTTTGAAATTCATAATCTCATTATTAAGCATTATTAAGGGGACAAAAAATCACCATAAGAGTATATGATAGGAAATTGTTCATGGATAACATATACTGAATCCAATAAATTCATGAGTTAAAAAATATATGTAGTTTATAAGTTGTCCATTTAATGTCATTGGATTCCTAATTTATTTGTTCAATAGTTTAAAAAATACTCAACCCTACTTTTCCTATTATTCTATCCAATGGTCGAAAATAGGAGGAACCGAGAAAATAGTCAATGTGAAGGGAAATGTGATGATGTACCCAATGATATTCCCAACATGATGGGAGTAGAAATCACAAAATACTTAATGTTACTCTCTCAACTAACTCAGGTTATGAATAAAAACATGGATTAGGATTAGCGTCGAAATCCCCCTAAGATAGAATAATCTGCAATTGTGTCCTTTATGTGACAAAGGTATCTGGATTTAAATGGGTCATATGATCCCTTAATCTTGGAATAATGGATCAACTCCATTGATAAGATCTTCTAAATCGGTCAATATTCCTAAAAAATAGGTTTGAACTCGTTGTATATAGTATGCAGGGAGAAATAGATCGGTGGTTGAAATTGATCAAGAATATGAATCCTGAGGTATAGACTGAAGTAATGAGGTGGAAGGAATTCTTGAAAAGGTTTTTTGATAAATATTTTCCTTGCACTCTCTGAATTAAAATAGAAATATAATTCCTTACCATCAAGAAAAAAGATGATGAATCTATTGTGGGGTATGGGACAAACTTCAAAAGACTTTAATAACACACCTATGGCTTTGTCATTACACACTAATGCAAGGATGACTGATTTTTGGTTGTATCAACCCTATTCTAAGAAAATCAATAGAAATCTATGACTTTGATAGCTATGAGTAAATTGTACGATGTTCCATTGAAGTTAAAATGGATAACATCTGATCTCAAGGGTATCATGGGGATAATAATCAGAAAGTGAAGTTTAATTCTTGAAGTCTGATGGAGAAATCTAACAGTGAAAATAAATTTCAACATCCCACTTGAAACATTAGGTAAAGAGGCTCCCTAGAAATTTCCAAATGTGGATGAGGAAATACAATAGGTGAGGGAAGGAATGGAACCTAGTTAGTGATTACCAATAGGATAAACCCACTAATGTGAGGGAGGAAAGGAATTATCCAATCAACCCTTAGAATATTTTTCATTCCATTAACTCCAAGGAACCATGTCCCTTTTCAAACCAATGAACTAATCCAAGGGTTTTTTGATACAACTAATAACCTCCATGGTCGTAAGGGGATTATTTTTCAATCACAACCGTTGAGATGGATCCCAACAACAAAGTAGTGACAAGTATTCTAAATATTCATTCAAGAATAAAGAACATATTATTTTATTCTGGTTCTACACATTCCTTCATATCATAAAAGTTTAGTAGAACTATTCAAACACCACCACAAAGCATGGAAGTAGATCCATTTTGGAAAATGTAAAATGGGGTAGTCATTTCATCCCAAGTATATAACTCATCCCCTGTCAAATTTTGCAGGAGGGACTTCCCAGTGAATCTTGTCATACTCGGTTTAGTGTAATTTTATGCAATTAATGTTTTGAATTGGCCTTCCCTAGATAGAGTTGAAATAAATTTATATGAAAAGGAAATCACTCTCCATATTTCTAATCAACCCCCATATATATACAAGTTCAAGGAGGGGGATAAATATTCTTTTTCACCAACATCTCAAGCGTGGTTATTATTTCCCTATAAGCAAGAATATCTAGCTTAAATTATTGATTATAAGGGAATAAATTTCCTCAAAGACTTGCCTATAGTGAGGGAATACGCTGATGGGTTTCCGGAGTAATTTACCAGTCTTCCTCCTAGCTGATAGGTTGGATTATCAATCGAGCATATACCTGGTGAATTTCCATTATCCAAGAATTCTTATAGAATGGTATTTGGGGAACTTGAGGATCTGAATAAACATCTACTAGAGAATCTAGATATAGTGTTTGTATTCACAAATGCTTCACTTTGGGGTGCACCAGTCCTCTTCATCAATAAGAAGGATGGTTCAATGACCCTTTGCATTTATTATCGCAAAATCAACAAGATCATGATAAAAAAAGTATCTTCTACCATGAATTGATGACTTTTTCTATCAGCTACATGGATCACAACATTTCAACAAGGTGGATCTATGATTTGGATATTACCAAGTTAGGTTGAAGAAGGAGGATATCACTAAACAAAATTTTTGTATAATCTATAGGAACTATGAGTTCATATTAATGATATTAAGACTCGCTAATCCTCTCATGATATTCATAGAACTAAATAATAGAGTCTTTAGAGATTATATCAACAAATATGTGGTAGTTTTTACAGATGATATTCTAATATTCTTAAAAAAATGGGGACCATGAGGAGAATATGAGAACTATACTAAAAACCTTGAAATACGGGAAGCATTATACAGAGTATACAAAATGTGAGTTTTTGTTAAAGTAAGTATTTTTATTGGGACATATCATCACAAAAATATGATATTTTTGTACCCTTCTAAAATAGAAGAAATTAAATGATAGACAAGAAAAACATATGTGACATATATCCATATTATCCTTATATTACTTTGGTACTATAGTTGATTTGTGAGAACTATCTCATGATTTTGAAACCCTCTAACCAAGCTAAGTTATAAGAGATTCAATTTTTCTTGGAATGATGAATTTGAAGAGAGCTTCTAGGAACTGAAAATGAGGCTTATCATTACACCTATTCTCACACTACACACAAATGGAGATCAATCCATGGTTTTCAGTAATGCTTTGAAGAAGGGTTTGGGATCTCTATTAATGAAAAAATAAAGGGTCATAGATTATGCTTCAAGGTAGTTAAAATTTCACGAATAGATTTACCCCTCACATGATCTGGAGTCAGCTGCAGTGATATTCTCATTGAAATTTTTGTTGCATTATCTCTTTGGGAAGAACTGAGAAATATATATGGATCATAAAATCCTCAAGTATATATTCGCATATAATGATATGAATATGTTCCAACTAAGATGGTTAGAGATGATCAAGGACTATGACTGCTAAATTCACTACTATCCTAGGAAAGAGAATAAAGTGGAAGACTCTTTATGTGGAAAGTATACATCAATTTTATCATTCATGAGAATTTATAATTATCCAATATTATTATACTTGAATAGGATGGACATGGTAATTATAAGGAAATCACATTATCAATTATTTCAAAAATGATTGTTCAACCATATCTTTTGGAAAAGATAAACGATGCTCAAAGAGATGATGTGAGAATTCACAAGAAAGTTGAAATTATAAGAAAAGTGAAATCCTTGGAGTTCAATGTTATTAAGTAAGGAGTCGTGATATTTGGGTCAAGACTATGTGTACAATCAAATCATGAGTTTGAAGAAGGTGTTTTTGGATGATGCACATAGCTCAAACTTCTCTATTCACCCAGGAAGCACAAAGATGTATAGAGATATATGAGATAACTATTGGTGGTAAAATATGAATGTGGAGATCAATATAATTGATGGTATGTAAGAAACTGAAGTCTAAAAGACATAAGTCTAATGGGATGACACAACCATTACTCATACCATCATGGAAATGGAAACAATCACCATAGACTTCATCACCTGATTTCTGATGACATCCAGGTAAAACAATGTTATATCGGTTGTTGTGGATCATCTTACAAATAAAACTCAATTTATTTTGATTCCATAGGATTTATCACTAGATCAACTTGCACGGATATACATCATAGAAGTTCTAAGTATTCATGGAGTACCACAATCAATTATATTCGATCGAGATCCAAGATTCACGTATAAGTTATATAAAAGTCTCCAACATTCTCTAAACATTGATCTAAACTTCATAATGACCTATCATCATCATCATCGAGTATATTTTTATTAAGAGGTCACCATAAAGTGACTACAGGAACCACGACTCCTCACAGAGGACTGAAATAATGAAGGCCAAGGGCATCCCCTTTAATCAAGTTGAACCCATCAGGTTTAAGGGATGTTACATTATGAACGAAAAATGGATTAGGAATAAGAAACTCAAGGGAGGCTAGGTGGTCTGTAACGTGATTAACCTCCCGCCATGTGTGCACCACTTTGGTGATATTGCTAAGCTATCTCCTGCACTTTCTGATTGTATAGATGATTTACTAGGGAAATGCACATAGGCCATTGAGTACATTATAGAGAATATTAGAGTCGATCTCAGCCTCTAAAATATCAATTCATTACTGGTTTCATAGACTAATACCCTAATGTAGGGCCCTTTCCTAAACCTAAATGGATTATCCACTACCCAAGCGGGATGAAAATGCCATAATCACCGACCCCTTGGCATCCCGAACTACGCCTCCTCTGCACATGACCCACATAATGTAGGAACCGTCAATTTTGATTTTTAGACCACTGTAGGGGGATTCCAATGAACCCAATGGCCCCTGGAAATGTTAATATCATTCTGGGAAGTATTAGAGGCTCTTAGAATAAGGACACTGGAAAGAGCTTCCCACCATTTTATATGGAGTGGGGCGAGGTCCATAAGATGGTTTTTGGTCCAAATGATGATGGACGAGCAGGAGGAGAGGACCCCATCATGCCTCACCTTGTTTCTAGCTTGCTATATTCTCCAGAATCATGCGTGAAGAATCATGGTATGGGCCTTCTTCTCTAGGCCCCTGTATCCCCAGCCATGAAACTACCTCTGCACGAAAGGGAGGCATATCATGCTACTATCCGCAAGAGTCGTAATCTCTCTGAGAGAGCACCACAGCGCACTCTCCCAATCAACCTGAAAGAAAATGTGATCAACAGATTCTTCCTTACTGTGATTAAAGAATGGACATCGCAAAACCAGGGAGATCCCACATCGTTTAATATTTTTTTAGGTATGAATTTTCCGGTTTCTGATGCGCCATTAAAGGAAATTTAACTTTGAGGGCAGGGAATTTGTCCAGAGGATCTCGTTCCAACTGTCAGAACTATCCTGGGTAATCAAAGATCGATGATAATCTCGAGAGTTGAAGGCCCCCGTAGATGAGGGGTTGAAAACAAATTGGTCGGGCTCCAAGGATAATTCAATTAGGTTAAAGATGGACTGTTGATCCTAATCTAGCACTACGTGGATAAACTCGGGGTAGCAAATGGATTCCCTAAATTAGATAGTAGGAGCTGGGAATCCTAGAAACACGATAGACTCCCCAACCCAGTTGTGCTTTCGGAAGAGGATATCTTCTTTCCCCACCGGCCATCGGGAGTGAGGTTTCAGATTAAAGATAACTGAAAAAATACTGGACCAGAGTGTTGAGCCCCAAATCATCCCCGATAAAGGGTCTTCAAAGGGAGAGGAGTGCATGATATTTCCCTAAAGAATTCTATTTTCTAGGACATCCCATTATTGTTTTGAATACATGTTGTTGATGGTGTACTTGATCCCACGGACGTTGATTCCTTCTTCCCTGACCGACCTCGGCACCCTGATCCATGATTCCCTATGAGGTTTCCCTTCTAAGGCAGGTCCCAGATGAAGGTCTCCAGTATCTTTTCGATGTATCAAATCACACCATGTGGAAATTTGATGGCAGGGAGGGCATGAACCTGGGTAGCAAGAAGAAAATTTTTTATGATAGAAATACGACCACCAAAGTAAAGGTAATTGTTCTCCCAGTTTAGTATATGTTCAGTAATCTTTTAGTAGAGCAAATCACAGTCTCTGATCCAAAGTCTTGTAGAGGAGATAGGAGCCCGATAGATATTCCATGGGGAACTCTCTTATGTTCCTGTTGAGGTTTTGGTGGATAGCAGCAGGTCACCTAGAAATGAATCTATAGGAAACATAGAAAGTGATCTTTTCATTGTTGATCACTCAACCACTCTAGTGGGAGTAATCCTCAAGCACCATCATGATCCCTTTGATCTATTTGATTCCATCTTTCATGAAGATGAGGGAATCGTCTGCAATAATCTGCTGGGTGATGGGTTGGGCTCTCATTATCCATCAGAAGGGGATCATCTCAACATTGTTGAACCACTTTTTGATGGTGCGGTTGAGGAAATCTTGGACAAGAATGAACAAAATAGGGGAGAGAGGATTTCCTGGCCTGAGCCCTCGAGTAGTCATGAAAAACCCAAATGTCTTCCCCATAAAAGAAATTGCCAACAAAGAGGAGATATATCATCTAAATAGGATATCAATGTTCCGAGGATCAAGACCCATACCAGCCAGGACCTTGTTGATGAAGCCCCACTCCACGCGATCGTACGCTTTGTTCATGTCCAACTTTATGGCCACATTTGAACCAAGGGTCTTGGGGTTGATGTTTATGATACTATCCTGAGAAAGGGAAATGGGTCCTTGGATAGAGTATCCCTACACGAACCCATGCTGCTCTTTGGAGACCCAACGATAGAGGTTCTTCGACACTCCTGTGTTGATGACACTAGCCATGATTTTATTTGGGAAGTTTCATAGGCTCTCCAGGTGGTAATGCAGAATAGAGGTAGGGTTCTTAGACTTTGGAAGTAGGACAAGGGTTGTGGCGCAGGCGATCCGTGGAAGGCTTCCACCTCAAAAAAATTCCTGGATGGCTTTGACAACATCCTCCTTCATAACCTCCCATGAGGCTCTATAGAAGAATCCCAAAAATCCATCCAGTCCTAGAGCGTTATCCAGCATAAGGCCCATCATGGATCCATAGACTTCCTCTTCATCATGAAAAGTATGTATCTCGTCATTGTCCTAGAAAGAGAACATAGAATTCATAACCTCGAAGAACTTTGTGTCAAGTACCGGGTATCCATTATACCTCCTTGAATTAGGGTGGCAAGAAACTCTTGGAATAAGTTAAGGGATTTATAAACCACCATGTCCCTATCATCCGTGTAAGAACCATCATCTAAAATAAAGTTGGATTTTATTGGCTTCTTTCACTCTTTGATGCACGCATGGAAGAACACGGTGTTCTTATCTCCCTCTTTGAGCCACGTGACCCTATATGAGTCTCTAGACACGCATTATTGTTTCAGAAACAATTATTCCAAGAGTGTTTTCTTGCTGGAAAGATCCTCAAACGTAAGATCATCCCATTGCTCCAAGATTTCCCTCGAGTCTTTCAACTTCCTGCATGGCACACTCAACATCTGTTTCAATGAGGTGATGGTCCTTCCACCATGCCTTTAAGTGATCCTTGATCCATCTGTGTTTGTTGTGAATGGAGACCAACATATTCCCCTAGGATGGATTATTCCAGGCATCGTTGACCAGGACTTTGTATCCTGGAGAATTGGTTCACTGATGAAGGAACTGAAACCTCTCCAAGGTTCCCTGGATTGAGGATAGGCTCGCTAGAAGGGGATAGTGATGTGATAAACTCTATAACAGGTGGCGAACTGACACATTGGAGAAGAGGGTGGTGGCTTGGATGTTGGCTAGACACATGTCCAGGCGGCTACATGAATGGTGGGTACCCCTTTGGTTATTGCACCAGGTAAAACGGTCCCCTGTGAATTATAGATTAACGAGACCTTTCCCTTCCATAAATCAAGAAATCTCCATATTTGATTTCCTCAAGAAGGAACCCCTGCCTTTATTTTCCTCTGGTAGAAATGACGTTGAAGTCCCCCAGCAACCCATGGTGAATTACCCAGATCAAAGGCATTGAGATCGCTCCAAAGATACTCTCTTATATGATGGTCATAACTTCCATAGACGGATGACATGAAGAAGGTGGTGTCCCCCTCTATAGAAGGAATATTCTTCTAATTTTTTTTTATTTGTCAGTTGGAGGGGTCGGCATGCAAGGAGCCTTGCATTATGATTTTCCATGTGTAGTCACCAATCTTGGATTTTCTATGCTTTTGTACAAGGATTACAACAGTCCCATCCTTCTGTTTACTATCCTCTACAACAAGGAAATCCATATTCACCCCGGAACCAAGTCCACAGGTGTTCCATATTAGGATTGGTATCATTGGAAAGAAAGGGCTATGGCATTGGATCCAGAGCAGCTGGCCTTCTTAAAGTGGGAGGATGAATGCTCTTGTTGGTTCTGTGATCTTGAATGGGTTCACACACCCTCTGTTATGGATGGGTTCCTATGGGAGGGAGTATAAGGGACTTTGGGTGAGAAAATGGACTGAATCCCTTCCCCGGATGATGGATCAAGATATTTACCTAGATCAGTGAGGCTTGGGGGTGGGATGGCCTCCCAGGGGGCGTGCATGATCTAGATATATGAGGATGATTAGGGCGACCACCCTAGGAAGGGCATGGAGAAATAAGGGATCCTCCTTGGTCGAGATTCAAACCTGCAAGGGGGAAACATGGTGCGGGGACATTGGGAAGGGGGTCAGGATTCCTATTGAAAGGGACGGATGCATAATCTTACACTCCTCCAATGTGGAGGCTCGCAACCATAAGGATCCATGAAGGAGGGGAACAACAAATCCAAGATAGAGGACGGGCATAAACCTGGGAGAGAGCAACACTGGGATTTTCCCTTATCCAAGCCCAAGCTGAGATCCAACAACTTAAGCATGATCCAAATCGTTTATGTGAGAAGTTAAAGCTTATTGAGATCAAGGCCCAACCATGTACACTGAACCACCCCATAACAGTCTCACCACAGTACACCTTACTCTTAAGGAGTTTTATGGTGTATTAAAGGAATATATATCAAGACCCTATAATTTTGATTTTGTATATTATTTTTTTGTGGAATTATGAAAATAGTTTCATCTAATTATGAAAACATTATAAATTATTTTAATTTTGATATAATAAACACAAATATTCTCTTTGGTATCATTCAAATTCAATTAAGGAAATTATTTTTATGAATTAATGGAATTTTTAAATAAATAATATTTTTATTAAATATTTTTATTAAATATTTTTTTACAATATAAATGATCAAATAATTTTAATGAAGTCAAATGTAATTTTAATAAGGGTTATATAAAATTGTTATTGTAAAAAAACAATGCATTTCCCAGTAAATATAGATTAATAATTTAAAACTAAAAATTAACATATTTAGAAAATTATTTAGATAAAATGAATTTTATTTTTGGAATCATAATGTTGAAATTATCCAATTGTGAATTTTTCATAATTTTCTGAGACGGTTGAATTTTGGGGTAAAAATTAAATACCATATAAATATAGTTTGTATTTGATGACATAAAAATGACCCAAAAGTGATGTAATAAATACTATAAAAGGTACCCAATACAAAATATCTATTTTATATTTAAAATAATTATATTTTAGTTTTATTTTATTTATTTTATGAATCCATTATGAATCCTTCAAAAACATTAAAATATTTTATGGTTTTAAAATAATTTCTTTAAGAGTATGACTCACCTCCACATAAGCAAGGTAATTATTTTGTTAAGTTCAAACCCTGGTGTTATAAAATAATAAAAACCAATACCATTTGAAAAAACCATGGGATGTTTTCTATTTTGGGTAATTGTTTAATATAGAGTATAAAACCAATGTTTGAGAAATAATAAATAAATCCCCACTCATTTACTATTTAAACTCACCCAATAATCCACTTCTATAAACACAAAATCCTTATAGAACATCCTCATTATTCCCTACCCTCTCGATAGTCATCCCAACATGCCAACAAGCTCTCAAGAAGTTCCACCCAAGCAATTGGTGTCATACACTAAAGGAAAGGATCATTTCTTTTCTCCTCTTTATTCATGTATCTTCTTTACCTTATATATTTTATCTTCATTACCTTATGATGGGATATTTTATTACATATCCCCCTTACTGTAAAATTTATTTCCAAATTATTAAAGACCCATTTCACTCTTATAAACCTATTTTAGGAATTTTTAGGTGACACCGTTATGCTACCAAAATTTCACCATGATTTTCCTTTCTTAACAATTATATAGTGAATACAATATCCATTTCTTATCTAGGATATAAACCATTATAAACTTATACATATTTGAATTGGGAATAAATATATGTATTTCAAACTCCTTGATCATGGAATAAATTATTATTATGAATGAATCCATGTTATATGATCTATGTGGAACACTTGGGTATGATAAGGAAATGAAAGTGATGGGTGTTCCTGGAATTATACAGCGCTCCAATGAATTGGGTAATGTTTAGTCTCATGGGACTTAATGTTGGGATAAGGAGTGAACATAATACCTTTCTGGGACCTTTTCTGTCATTATTTCTTTGAAATTATCCTTGACCTATGTTTATGATGTAGTGTTTTAAGTTTATTCCATATTTTCCATGTTAGGATTAGCATGTTATATCATTCCCTATTGTTCATGTTACTTTTAATCTCCATTGATATGCCTATTTTCTATCACGTATCATCTTATTCCATGTTTATTACCTTACTTATATTTATGCCTCAGTAATTTCTTATGTATGCCCCCAGGTTACCCCGTGCAGTTTTAAAATCCAGGGAATATTATGATCATGTTAAAGAATCTTTCACTAAAGATGATGTATTTCCTATTTTTAGTTGTTATATAATGTACCTAATTCAAAAAGACACTATAATTATCAAACATATAAGTTTTATTAAGTGTAATATTATGAAAAATGGCATGTATTAATGTGAAATAAAGAGAAGGGTTGTTATATGACAAGGGTGGGGTTTGTATTGGTTGTCCTAGACGCCCGTATGTGGGGTCTTGGTTGTTGTTGGGGGAGTTTTCTAGTGTTTTCAAGGGGTGTATAAAGGTGGGGTCTATTTTTTCATGGGATTTTTTCTAGTGTTTTCCCCGGGGTGGGCTCTATTTTCTCATGGGGTTCATAGGGGTGTGAGGTATCGGTTGTCCGGGCGGTGGGGTTTCATTGTCAGGGGTGATTGGGGTGTAAAAAAAAGAAAACTATGGATTTCTAGGGGTTGTTATAATAAAACCACCCCTAAATTTTGGGTTGTGGATTCTAATAGTGGTGTCTTTCACGAACCCTAATCCATCATTTTTTGTAGAATTTAGGGAAAATATTTAGGGGTTATAGGATCAAGGTTTGTCATGGTTGACCTAGGGGCCCAAATGTGGGGACTAGGTTGTCGATGGGGGAGTTGTCCAGGATTGTCATGGGGTGCATAAATATGGGTTTTTTATTGTTATGGGTGGTTGTATGGTCCATTATATGGGGTGGGGTCTGGGTTTTCATGGGAGTCTTAGGGTTGTGAGGTCTCAATTTTCCAGGCTACGGGGCCGTGTTGTCGGGGGTGCTTGGGGTGTAAAAAAACAAAAAACAAATATGGATGTTTAAGGGAAGTTATAACATAACCACTAATGAAATTGGGTTTTTTAATTCAATTATGGGAGGTTTTAACCACCCCTAAATTATTTTTTGGATTAAATGTGGTTAAAATATCCCCTAATACTTCTATTTTTTAAGAGTTTAGGGTACATATAGATGGGTTTATAGTTTCCTCTAAATTAACTACCATTAAATTCAATTACATATTTCCACCGCTTAGATAAAACTTCATATAAAGAAATTTGGTGGAAAATTTAGCGGTAGTTACCCATAACCACTACTAAAGCGTTTATAATGGGTTATAACCCCTTCTGAATGAAAACCAACCCCCTTTAATCACCCTGTTTTTTATAGTGCATAAGGTTGAGGGTAGTGGCTCCTTTTTGTTATAAATTGATGACCATGCTATAATTACTTTAGTTGATGTTAGGTGGGTTCACAAACATTAAAGAACCTGGTTTCCTTAGGGTTTATATACCAAAAGGGCTTTACCTTTAACTCTGAACATTTTTTCTTAAAATCCACAAAGGCTCTAGAACCATTATTAATGGACATTTAATCAATGGGTTGTATGTATTGAATGAAAATACCCATTCAAGGTAGTTGGGTAGTGTCTATTCAACTAGTACTGATAATATTATTCTTTGGAATAGAATATTAAGGCATGTTAGCTCCAAATTCCTTGAGTAACTCAACAAGAAAGGTCTGTCGAGTTACATAACACCAAGTAATCATTATTTTGTGAAGATTGTGTGAGGGGAAAGGCAAAGAGGGTTAGTTTTGGTTGGCTTGGTCTTAAAGCTAATATCCCTTTAGAATATATCCATTATGGTCTGTGGGGTCCGTCTAAGACAACCTCCCATGGTAGAGGTTCATATTTTGTTACTTTAATGGATTAATTTTCTAGGAAAGTGCTGATTTATATTCTTAATAATGAATATGATGTTTTCAAAATGTTAAAATATGAAAAAGCTTATTTGAAAACCAAGATAGAAGGAAAGTTAAAACATTAAAAACAGAAAATGGGATTGAATACCTATACATTGAGTTTATAGAATTTTTTTAATCTGAAGGTGTTAAAAGACATAGGATAGTTAAGAAAACTCCCCATAAAATGGATTAATAGAAAGTATGAATAGGACTATCCTAGAAAGCTTTTGGTGTATGTTTTCTTTCTCAGGCCTCCACAAGTATTTTTGTGAAGACGTTTGCAGCAGTTATTTTTACCTAATAAATAGGTGTCCCTCTATAGATAATAAATTTAAAACACCTGAATAATTATGTAATGTAAATACCACTTCCAATTCTAACTTAAGATTATTTGGTTGTCATCTCATACTCGTGTTAATTCTGAAAAATTAAAACCAATAGAATCTTTAAGGGTATCCTAAGGGTGTTAAGGGGTATAAAATCTGGGTGGATAAATCTAGATATACAAAGTTATTCATAAGTAGATATGTTTTATTTTTGGAATCTTGCCCTCCAAAAACCATGAATACCACACCTAGAAGCAATGAACCAACCTCTGAAAGAGAAGATGAAATTAATATTCCCACATTGTTTAAGGTATCTGTCTATCCCTATCTACCGGATAAATATCCTACTGTATAGGCTGATTCTTATTCTACATCTAATTCAGATTCTGAATTTGAATTTATAGCCCCTAATAGAGACTACAAAGTGGCCTAATACAGGGAAATGGGAGTTCTTAGACCACCATCTCAGTTTAGTCAGTATGATATGGAATATTATGACTTTCATATAGCCCAATATGTTATTAATGATTATCCTAAAACCTATAGGCAAGATGTAAATGAAAAATACATAAATAAGTGGTTGTTTTCCATGAATGAAGAAATGGAATATTTAAAAAATAACTAAACTTGGACTATTGTGAACAAGCCAACTAATGAAAAAATAATTTGATCCAACTGGATATTTAAAAAAATAAGAAAACACCGAGGAAAATAAAATAAAGTATAAAGATAGGTTCATTTAGAAGGGTTTCCTCTAAAGAGAGGGAAATTATTACCATGAAAATTTTCCCCCATTGTAAAGCATTATTCCATTAGACATTTTTAGCCTTTTATTCCTATAATGATCATCATATTTAATAGTTAGATTTTATAACTACTTTTTTACATGGTGATTTTAATGAGATATTTATATGAAACCACATAATGGTTATCATGTTGAATTCAAATTGAATCAAGTATGCCTTTTAAAAAATTGATGCATAGCTTGAAAAAGGCCTCTAGGAAATGGTAATTAAAATTTGATTCTTTTATATTGGATAACTGGTTTATTATGAGTCAGTTTGATTCATGTGTTTCTTTTAAATCAACCAAAAAATGCATGTTTTTTCTATTATTTTATGTTGATTACGTTCTTATCATTTTTAAGAATATGAATCCCATATCTTCTACTAGATCATAAATAAAAGAAAATTTTGAAATTAAATATGTAGTTATAGCTAAGAAAATCTTTGGTATTGAGATAATTAGGTACAAACCAAATAAGGTTCTTTATTTATATAATCAGGCTTAAGTTTTAATAATACTCAAGAGATATATGTTTGAATCCTTTACACCTATAACTATACCTCTTGTACAATACTTTATGTTTTCCTTAGCACAAGAACCCATAGCTGCTAATGATATACACTTTATGTCTCAAATTCATTATTCTAATATTGTGAATAGTTTCATGTATTGTATGATTTCAATGACCCATATATTTCCTATGAAACTTTACTTTAAGAATATTCATGGCCACACCTTGGAAGACCCATTGGCATGCCCTTAATTTTCTTTTAAGATAAATGTCTAGTAGCTCTAATATTCATTTGTGTTGTTGTAAAAAAACATGGATTATTCTGAAATAAGTTCTGGTTATGTTCATGATGACTATATTGGAATCATGGATACTTGTAAGTCTTCAAATATTTATGTCTTTACAGCCTATGGTGGTCTTATTTCTTGGAAATAAAACATACAGTCAGTGTTTGATCTTTCAACCAAGGAATCCGAATACATTTCCTTAACTGAGGCAGTTAAAGATGCTTGGTGAATCAAACGTGCGTCTTTTAAACTTGGCCTTTATGATTTTGTTATCAATGTTTATTCTAATTTTCAATATATAGTTAAACTTTACAAAAATTTAGTATGCTAGGATAAATATCATTGTATAGATATTAGGGTATATTTTATTTGAGATTTTGTAGAATTATGAAATTTCTATGTCAATAAGATACACACAAACATCAACCCAACTGATAGTTTGACTAGAGCCGTGATGTTGTCTCAATTTAATTTTTTTTAGATATATTTAATTTAGCTCCAATTTCATAACCATAGGTGCAAGAACATTTCCAATTTCATTTTAAAAAGGGGTAGATTTGTGAATTATGTTCCTCATCCTTTTTTTTCATATGGAAATTAAGTCATGTTTATATTGTTTTTTGTTTTTATTCATGCCATGAAAATATTTCTCAGGAAATGTTTTTTAAAATATTATTTTATTATAATGCTCAAACATTTCTAGACCTATATATGCTGGAATGTTTTCTTTTGGCACTCGGACTTCTGCCTAGGCCACCATACACTGTGGGAGGTGTCCTTATGATGAATATCAATGCCTGCTGAACTCTGTGGTATATTGTTGGTGTACTTATCCTCATAGATATTCAAATAAAACACTTTTGCACTAGGCCGAGTACCTGAAGAAGAAGATCCAATACACATACATTTTCTAGTTTTGGGGATCTTCATCAAACTTGGACGATTCAGAACAGCCTAGTGGAGTCTATAAGAGATCAAGATGACCAGAGAAGGTAGCTTTTATCACTACATGCACTATTATAAAATTGATATTTTCAGGTTGGTGAAGTAGGAAACCGCCCAAGGTGGCCACAATTGACCACAATCAGCAACCACTGATAGAGGTTGCTGTATATAAAAAATTAAACCCCCATCACCCCATCCTCTTCATTTCTACATATTCCCCCTAACTCACCCTCTCCACACCTGCTTTAGAGCTTCCACCCTTCCACCTCCCCTCACATACTCATTATTCCTTCCCAGTCATCTCTCTCACCCTCACCACCTCAACATCATTGTTCCCACATTAGATCTGCAACCCCTTACCCTCCCCCTACACACCCATTCACCCTTCCCCATCACCCCCTAACCCTTACTATACCTGATTATAGATACTCTACCACAATATATATCACTTGGGTCTGGACTCCTATCAGGTAAACCCAAATTTTGGTTCATATTTCTTTCTATGATATTATAACACCCAATTTCGAACCCCATTTTCATTTCTTTTCTATAGTTTTAAGCCTTGTGCTTGTATTCTGGGATCTGATCTTGTATTTCATCTAAAATCTATATCCATTTTTTCCTAGGAACACATCATCCTAACCGTCTTTATTATCATTATATAGATCTATTTTTTCACTCATGGAACTTAATTTTCACATGTTTTACACTTCTTTCATTTTATGGTGGGATCAAGGTAGACTATCAAGGGCTAATCAGTGGTATAGAACTATTTAAAGTCACTTATTTTTTTGAACCATGGATTTTGGTTTTACTACTTAATCTTGATCTTTGTTTTCTATTCCATTATTTTTTTACTATTGGTTATCATAATTTTAATCGGTCTATTTAATGTGCAACACTTGGGAACAGACAGAGTCAGTTGGTTGTTTTCTCCAGTGGTTTTACTTTGGTTCCTTGTAATTTAAGGGGTCTATATATTCAACATTTTAAAATATGATTATAGTGTTTTGAAATAATTATCACCCATTTATATATACCGATATTTAATGTGAGGTGGAAAAGAAGGTTGGATGTCACATGGTGGGATCATGATGAGCATTACAGGTAAGTTGTTCATCATGTTTAGTGATCTTAACTACATAACATTTCTAGATTTGGTCAATATTTGTATATTTTTTTCACAGATCTTTATTGTTGATAATGAGCTGGTGAAATTGTGGTTTGTTTGGGATCTTAAAATTTTCTATAAACATTAACCAGAACAGAAGAACTATTTTTAAACCTTTCCCATTTTTCCATATTATCCATGAAGATTGACTTGACATTAATTATGTTTCCTTGACAACTTTTGTCATATTCTAGAAAAGATTACTACCTTATCCAACATCAGAAACTTGTGGTTGATGAATTATATCATTAAATTCTAGGTTTGTTTTGATAAATGTTTTCAATTATTATATTTAAATTTTTAGATGGATCAAATATTAAAACTTTTATATTGGGTGCATTAATTCATGAGTCTAATCTCTATCTGGTTCATCAAAGATTCGATCAATTATATTGGATTATGTAAATGAAAAATATTTTTCAGAAAACCAAACACAGAGAGAGAACCATATTATTAAAAAAATGAAAACTGAAATTGTCTTCGTGATCCCAAAACAACCTTAGATCTTATGATATTGTTAATTATAGATAGAATATACTGGCCTATCTATATTGTTGCTACTGTGGCAACAGTTTTTTCAAGTTATGACACTATCTCTACAACCTTCTCTATAGGTATTTCAAAAAATCCCACTCCATTTACCTCCATGAAAAATAGTCTTTTCTAACTTACATATAATTAAATAATAAATTATATATATTAAATTTTATTTATTTAATATTTATTTCATAATTATATTATCATTATATATTTCATTATAACCCTTATAATACAACAAGCAGTTCCTCTTTCATCTCTACATGTATTTTTCATACCCTCCCCCCTCTGCCGCCTCCTGCCCAAACCATATCAATCATGCCTCTACTTCTACCACCCACATCACCAGATCCCTCTCCCTCATACCTCACACATTTCAGTCGTAGCTTCTTTCGATGCCCATATGACCTCACAGACACCCCTCCCCCATTCCAACCCTGCCTCTGTCTCCACACTCACATGAATCCCTCACTGTCGTAGCTGACTTCGGTGCCCATATACCCTCACCACTTCCCCTCCCCTGCCCCTCACCTTGCCTCCACCTATGTTCCTATCTGGATCTTTATCCCTCATGCTTCACCCATCGACTTCGTAACCGATGTTAGTGCCAATATTCCCTCACTGTCACCCATCCCTCGCACCCCGCCCTATATCCTCCTCCACACCCACCTATGCATCCGGAGTCTCCCATGTACATATCTACTAGGTTTCTTGTGATAATAATTTCATTTATTTTTAATTTATATATTTACATATATTTTACTTAATTAAGGTTAATACCTTAATTTTAGGAACTAAATCAATGTCTAAGAGAGCTAGAGGAAGTGTATGCTGATATGGGGTGGGAGATGGGAGTGGTGAAAGTTGAATGGGATAGGATGATGGTAAATAATTTATCCATGGTTGAGGAGCGAAAGAAGGTAGAGGATGACATGGGAAGATTAGAGGAAATTTGGAATATCATTATTTCTTGTTTAAGGTGAGTGATTTTTTATCCTAGATTATCACAAATTTGTTGAATCAATGGTGTATTTACCTTTATGGAGACATCAACATTGAATGATTTATAGAAGTCAAAAAAATGACTTATGCTAATGAAATGTTTATATATAAATTTATAACTAATTTTATATTTGATCAACAGAATATTGATGTGGTAAAAGGTAAACAATAACATAGAAGTAATTCACCCCAAATTGAAAAGAATCATCCCTCGAGTTATTTTTGGATATATCATTTCATCAAGGTAGAACAACTAAATGTGGTGTGACATATTTTTGTGAAAAATTTGAACTCGAATGAAGCTCGTTCATCATGTTTTCCTAGAACCACCAATATCCATTTAGAATAAATTGTTGGATCTCATGATTTACTAGAACTTAATAAGTATAATAAATTTTATACATTGGGTATTCAACCAATTATTTTTATTTTATATCCATGACAAGCATGGTTGAGAGGTATGAACGAAAAAGTTGGCGGTGTTGTGGATATTTTGGAATAGCTTATGGTGGATAGGGAACTACCTCTGTTATCCCAAAATCAAGGTTGTGGCTGTGTTCAACCATATAAACCACAAAAATAAGTTTTTCTTCCTACTCAATTTTTGAACCAATTGTTTTCTATGAAGATAGAGTGTTTACATTTACATAAAAATTCCATGTTATTTAAAAATCATCAAAACAAATTCTCATTTCCTTTATTTTCCAATAGAATATAAGTTTATAAAACATGTGTTGTTTTTTATTATAGGCTATGAGAAAATATGGAACAATGAATAACATGTTATTATCGAGACATGAGTATTATTTTTTGTCTTTTACCATTCTACAATCATTTTTTCACCTGTTAACCATGTAATACTTTTGATATTTTCAAACTAATGTTTTCTCTAATTGCAGTGAAAGATGCATCACATGGGTAGTAATTTTATTTCTTTTGAAACATTCCATTGTAATTTCCAGCAATTTTTATGCTTATTATAATTTTTTTCATTTTCAAAACCATGTTTTTATGATGTTTGTTGTGGCAGGTGCATCATGTCATCATAATTTTGCTAACCATGAGAATGAATGATGGATGTTGTGTGCTTACAAGGTAATGACATAGTGTTTTAATTGAATTTCATTTATTAGGATTTCCTATACATTATTCTTTCTAAGAAGGATTAAATTATTAAATATAGTCTCTTTTAGTGTTCATCTCATTACCTATTTTGATTTCACCTCAATGTCTTCAATTTCATATTCTCTAATTTATTTTATAATAACAAACCATAACTGATGTGAATGACATATCTTTACTTACTTCTTATCATTCCATGAATTTGTTTTTCATAAATTTTTTCCCATCAAAAGGTGTTCTGTAAGGAACCGAGGCTATAATAGTAGTTAACTATGAAAAAAATACCTCATCTATATAGCTTTGGGATCAATTAATTTATTATGCCCTTGATTTTTTCATAGTTTAAATTTTACAGTTCTAATTTAATTACATTTCTTTTTTCATTTACTTATATTTAGAAAACCCATAGACATTTAAAAGGGAGTTAAGTTTATTAAAACATGCAGTCTATATTAGATCTTATAAAATTGTTTGACTCAACTTCCAATAATTTGTAGATTTCCTTTTAATGTTTCATCTTGTACATATAATAATGAGTATTCCTCAATATCATTGGAATGATTTCTATCCTTCCATACATTACTTCATAATCAAGAAATACTAATCTATGTGGGTCATATCTTTGAATTATATACCATTACATATCTATGAATACTATGATTATCTGTATTCTATCTACATTTTAAATCTCATAGTGTTTTCTAACAGAACTGATATAGATTACATATTTCATGATACAATTCCTAAAAAAATCTCTAAAGTGTGTCAGGCCTCACGATGTTGGTATCCTTCCAATCACTATCCAAATGAGTCTTTGGTTTCCCAGGGATGCACTACACATTGATTATTTTCCCTTTATCTCAATTATTTTATTTATCATGATAATCAATCATCCTCGGCCATGGTCATGGTTAGTAGTCTAATTAGGATGAAAATTTTTCTTGAAAAGGAAACAATGAACTAGGAAAATTTCATATTAGTCTTAGAAATGGAAATGGCATGTCTCAAAGGCCCATGACAGGGGGTTTTTTGAATTTGGATGTTATGGTAGAGGTGTGTCGTGTTAGTTCCAGACCTTGGGATGTGAATAATAATTTGTTCAGAGATCATTGGTGTTAAAGGTGTAATGAATCCTATCACCATTCAACACCCTCAACTATTGCATCACCCAAAAATCATAGCCACACCATTGCAGCATGTTCTACCCCTTTTAGAAAACAATATTGGAATAATGCTAGTGTTATTGTTCAACCCCACTTACCATATCATATCATCATAGTGAAACACTTGTACTTATGTGTTTACTCCTACTTATAGTAGGGTATTAACATTACCCCATGGTTGACATCCAAAAACTTCCATCGAGCCTCCACCAACACCTAAAACTGCACCAAGACAATAAAATTAATGTGTTTTGGTGAAAAAATGGACAAAATTAATACAAAAAATTAAGAATTGTGTTACAACCAAACCATAATATGGACGATTTCCTAAAATTTCACTAATTGTTACCATTCCTTATTGGTAAAAATATTTTTACACTATGGAAAAAATCAACCTCTCACTCATAAGTATCCTCCTAAACATTCAAGTGAAACCACTTAACCCATACCAAAGTCATTTTCTTTGTTTTTTGTGATAATACATATCACATTGATCCAAAATAAAAACGAGTCATTCATGGATTATTGAATTAGGATACACATATTATTGACTTAATGTTAACTCGAGCTTCACTACCTAGAAAAATATTCATAGTTTAACCAACAATGTCTAGAACCCACATTATAACATGTTTCCAAAACTCTGGTAAATCTTTAACCATTCTATATAAATTTTGAATACCAAATTTATTAAATCTATATTCTTTTATCTTTTTTGTTGGGTTTTAAATTGATTTATCAAAAATTTTTGTATTTTTAATTTGTGAATCTTTTATTATATAACTGCAACATCTTTGATTTATATATATGATTTTTTTTATTGAATATGGAATATTTGATTATTTAGAGGTTCATTTGACTGGTCCTTTAATTCTAATGCATGTTTATTATTTTTGTAAAGATTATTTTCAAGAGGTTTTGATATCTTGAAGGTTATGTATCAAAAAATATGAAATCTTCTTATTGAATCAGCATGGTGTTTGGCCCATTTAATTTCACATAATTGATTTCAAGTCTGTTTTTTAACCATTTTTTATTGGAATATTTAATTTTTCTATAAATGATATAATTTTTTCTTATATTTATTCATTAAATTTTTTTATTTCAGACTATCTTGAACATGTTTCAAGTAAAGGGGAATACGTGGATTTCATAAAATCCAAAAAATAATTGTATTTCTCTCTTTTTCTCCATATGTGAGGTGACCTACCAATAAGTTTAATTCTAATAACATTGTTATTAAAACATATATTTTAACTAGAAGTTCACCCAAAAATTATCCATTATTATATCAAGGGTGTTAATATTCTACCTGACCACAACTGTGAAGCTATGGTTCATCCAACTTCCAGTAACTCGTGATTCTGTTTGTTCTTATATTCTTTGATGGGTTATACATATCAAATAAATATAAAATTTCGTAAAATATTTTCTAATGAATATGTGATTTATATCTATTTGCACACTAGAAATGGATATTTTAACACCTAAATACATATGTATAGACAATTGATGACTGGTTGAAGTTTTATTGTTGCATATGTAATACTATATGGATCAATTTTGATGATACCTATTTTTTACTGTCAATAGAAATCATGATATTTATAATTTATGGAGTAGATTAGCTATACTTTATTTGAATAAAATATGTTGTTTTTATTATATTGACATTTTAGTTATGGTTTCTATGAAATGACATCCTTATTTGACCCGTTATGAATTTAAACTCTTTTTTTAGAAATGATGTGAAATTTTTCAACAAATCACTTAGGTCTAAATGGGGATATTTGTTACTCATTTAATCTGATGTCATAACTGTATCCATTATTTTGGATAATTGGTGATGAAATTTATTTTCTTGGAACCTTATATTTCTTATTTGGTGTATTCCTATGTATATAGGCTTCATCTTTTCATTAAAGTGAAAGTTCAAGATTTTGTGTATAAAAAAAACCTTTTTGGATTTAACCTTATGTAGTTTAATTTTACATGTAGAGTGATGGCAGTAGTGTTTTTAATTCTATTGATAGAATGAATGGATAGATAGTTTTTAGGTGCCCTAGTGTCACTGAATGTTGGGTCTGTGAAAATGTTCTGTATATTCAAGTTTTAAATGAAATTTAATTTCATTTTCCCATAATAATTATTTCCTATTAGAAATATATACATCATTTGATCAATTATTATCCTGATTTTATCATATAGGAAACATGTTGTTCTAATGATAAATTAAGGTAGATATATATAATTATATACTAACTAGATTTATGAAAAGAAAGTTATTCTTTACTCTATCCCACCACAAGTTTTAATCTTAGCATCCCCCTAAGATTCCCGATCGACAACAACTCCATGGAACTTCTGTTAAATCAAGATTAATTCCTATATCTTCATTGATTAAACTATAATTCACATGGATGTTCTAGATGATTCATTTCATTTCAATAATTCCTTATAAAATTAATACGGTCACAACCTCGATTATATTCTTCATGTCAAGGTCAGGATCATCTTCCATCCAGATAAACTTTTTCATTTAGCTTGACAAAAACTGTTTGTGATCATATCACTTAAATTATGAGTATCAACTTCATTCAGAGCTTCATTGAGACAATCTATCAAACACCTCTGGTGCACTGGTATTTTAATCCATGGGTGCACCATTTAAAATCATTCAATTCCAAAATCTAAAATATAAAATAGTAATCAAGGATCCAGTAAACATAGTCTTCAAAAAATTGATCAGTTCTATACTTTTAAATACAACAACACTTACAAGCATGATTTCAAAATGTCTTTTCATCTGCTTGAGGTTGAATGATTTATCAGGTTTGAACCAACACTCTCGGTGCACTAGATCAACAAAACACATTATTTCAACTTTGATATCACAATTCTTCGACATCAAATCTTGGATACTACTGATCTAGAATCAATGATTTCAAGTTATATGTTATTTATATTTTTTATGTAGGTTTTTTTTATTCTAGTTATTTTTTGATGTCATAATTCATTTTGGTTCATACCTTTTTGGTTGTAATACTGTATTATGGTTGTAGGAATGCAGTTAGTTTTTAAAAAATTCCCCAATATAGCAACCGATTATGGAGGTCACTATAGGGTCCATGTTTCATGACCATTAGAGACTACCCATGGTGGTCAGTGTATCTCTTGTAATTCAGACACTTTAGAGGTCTCTCCTGAAGTTGTTAATGTCCTTCTCATCGACCACTATCACGATCAGGGTAGGAAAGGCTATAGTGTTCACCTTTAGCGGTCATTGATGCCCAATACCGACAGGCCAACTAAGACTGCCAAAGGAAGCTAGGGGGCAGTCGATAATGCTATATTTTCTAGTAGTGTGCAATGTGATATTAAAATTACAACACAAAACAACACCAAATACATGCAACAATTATATAATGCTGCAAAAATATAGTATATGGAAAATTAATAATTAAATTGAAATAAAAATTACATCACAAATACAAAAACAAATATATTATAGAAATTGAAAACATCATTTTGTGCAATTATGTAAACAAGTACAATGTATCAAAAACATTTAAAAACATCAATGGTTTTATTGTCTTTGTCATTCTACCACTACTCAAAAATCCCGATCTTTGTTTCAGTTTCTGAAAAAATCACCCCAACTCAAGTAAAAGAATCCTTCTGTATAAAAAAATAAATATTATGTAATTAATAATTTAATGAAATAAATGAAATATAAATATGAAACAGTGAATTAATAAAATGTAAATTTTAAATTGATAAGAGAAACTTTGTGTCATATTTGGAACACAGTGTAGCAGATTGAGATGATGCATATTTTTACACATCACAAATGACTTATGGATCATTTTCCTAAAGTATCAAAACAATCTGAATGATTTTTCACAGTTTTGACTATGTCACTTGTTTGTTTTACTAAAATGTCAATTTAAAAAAAATACATTTGGAGTCATACTGGCAACATCGTGCATCATATTGTGGTGATTATAATTCATACATATCAAAAATTACTTATAGATTGTTATCCTAAAGTATTAAAACAATCAAAATGTGTTTGATCAATATTGAGTATGTCACTTTTGTTTTACTAAAATATCATTTTAAACTGAAAACACACACTTTCAGTCATATTAGTTTGATCATGTGTTAGTTTCGTTTCAGACCAATTCCTATAAGTTAAAAATGACTTATGAATGATTTTCATGAATTATCATGATAGTCTGAGCATTTTTTCACAGTCATTAGAGACCGAAACTCTCTTGGAACAAAAATGAATGTTTTAAACTAATAATGGACACTATGAGTTGTATCGAGCATATCATGTATCAAATTTAGGTTTGACTAATTTTAAAATGACACAAATTACTTATTGATTATTATCCTAAATTATTAAAATAAAATTAATGTATTTTCATATAATTTGTTATGTCACTTGGGATTTTTAATAAAATTCCAATTTTAAATATAAAGACATATTTGGAGTCATACTAGTCAGATTGTGCATCAAACTAAGGTGTCGAATATTTATATATGTCCAAAATAACTTATGGATCGTTTTCCTAAAGAATCAAAATAATACAAATGTGGTTTCTTAGTTTTGAGTATGTCACTTGTATTTTTCTCGAAAATGTAATTTTAAACTAAAAACAAACTTTTTTAGTCATACTAGTCACATCATGTGTTGGTTTGAGGTGAGGCTAATTCCTACACATCAAAAATGACGTATGAATATTTTTCAAAAATTATCAAGAAAATATGAGCATTTTTATCAGTTTATAGTGAGTGACTCATTTTGAACTAAAATGTCAATTTTAGAATCATAATTGAAATTTTGAGTCATAACATTCACAAAGTTCATCGGATTGAGGTATAGTTGATTCTTAAACATCAAAAATTATGTATGAATCCTTTTACTAAATTATCCAAGTAATAAGAAATCATTTTCTCAATTTTTATTATGTCACTTTTCTTTTATACTAAAATTTCAATTTGAAATAAAACGACACACATGGAGTCATACCGGTCACACTGTGAGTTGGACTGATGTGTGGTTGGCTCCTACATGCCACAAATTACTTATGGATCATTTTAATAATGTATCAAAAAATATTAATTTTTATCAGTTTTAAGTATGTCATTTATTCTTTTCACTAAAATATCATTATAAACTGATAAAACACACTTTGAGTCATATTAGTCACATTGTGTAATAGTTGGAAGTAATACTGATTTCTATATGTCAAAAATGACTTATGAATCATTCCCTAAATTTTCAAGGCAATCCAAAAATGTTTTCTTAGTTTTCAGTGAGTGGAACTTTTTGAAATAAAATGTCAAATTAAAATTGATAATGAACACTTTGTGTCATTTTGGGAACACTGTGTATCAGATTGAGGTGAGGATAATTTCTACACGTTAAAAAATGAATTAAGTATTGTTTTCCAAAATTAATGTGTTTTCCTTGTTTTCAGTATGTCACATGTCTTTTTTACTAAAATGTTAATTTTAAATAAAAAGACACAATTGGAGTCATACCGATTATATTGTGCATTAGATTGAGGTCTGGTTGATTCCTACTCATCAAAAATGACTTGTGGATAATTTTCCTAAATTATCAAAAGAAATATGTTGTGTTTTCTTGGTTTTGAGTATGTCACTTGTCCTTGTTTTACTAAAATTTATTTTTAAACTCAAAACACACACTTTAAGTCATACCTGTCAAATCATGTGTCGATATTAGGTGAGGATAATTCCTAAAAATAAAAAATGACTTATGAATAATTTTCATAAATTATCAAGATAATATAATCATGTTTTATTTATTTGTAATGAGTGACATGTGTCTTGAACTAAAATGTGAATTTTAGACTGATAACCTAAACTTTGGGTCATACTGTTCACACTGTGCTTCTAATTGAGGTAAGAATGATTCATACACATCACATATGACGTATGAATTATTTTCCTAATGTATCAAAATAAGTCAAATAATTTTTTTTATTTTGGGTATGTTACCTGTATTTTTTTAAAAAATGAAATTTTTAAATAAAAAAATACACTTAGAGTCATATCGGCCACACAGTGCATCGGATTGTGGTGTGGCTAATTCTTAAATTTCTAAAATGACTTATGGATCATTATTTTAAAGTATCAAAATAATACGAATGTGTTGGATCAGTTTTGAGTATGTCACTTGTTTTTTTATTAACATTTCATTGAAAAAAACACACACTTCAAGTCATATCAGTCACATCATGTTTCAATTCAATGTGAGATTGATTTCTACACATAAATAATTAATTATGAATCCTTTTATATAAATAATAAAGGAAAATTAATCACATTTTCTTTATTTTTAGTGAGTGACATGTATTTTAAACTAAAATATCTTTTTTAAACTCATAACATATACTTTGAGTCATACCGGACACATCGTGTATTGGATTAAGGTGAAGCTGATTTCTACACATCAAAAATGACTTATGGA
Organism: Viscum album; assembly: GCA_963277665.1. Taxonomy (NCBI): domain Eukaryota; kingdom Viridiplantae; phylum Streptophyta; class Magnoliopsida; order Santalales; family Viscaceae; genus Viscum; species Viscum album. The sequence goes on along the minus strand of OY728119.1, from coordinate 211,721,671 downwards.
TTGTTATTATAAATTATAAAAATAATCCAAATGTGTTTTATTAGTTTTGATTATGTCACTTTTATTTTTTACTAAAATATCAATTTTAAATAAAAAGACACAATTGGAGTCATACCTGTCGCATCATGCATCACATTGAGTTGTGGATAATTCCTAAAAATCAAAAATAACTTATGGATCAGTGTCTTAAAGTATCAAAACAATATGAATTAATTTTCTTGGTTTTGAGTATTTTACTTTTCGTTATTACTAAAATATTATTTTAAATTTAAAACATTCACTTTGAGTCCTACTAGTCGCATAGGGTGTCATTTTATTGTGATACTGATTCCTACATGTCACAAATGACTTATAAATAGTTTTCCTAAATTATGTAGATAATTTGAGTATGTTTTCTCAGTTTTTAGTGACTTGTATGTGTTTTAAAGAAGTAAATAATGTAGAGACTCTATTTTTTCCATATTAGACTTTGAAATGTATTAATAAATGATTTCAGATCCAAACACTAAAACAACATGTTATTTCAAGGTCTGGTGATTCAATAATTAATTTTACAAAAATATTAAACGTATTTTATATCACACAAGTGCAGTTTTTCTAAAAACGTGGGATAACTCTCAAACAAAGTCTTGAATCAGAAATCTAAGACCACAGTTGAATCTAGAGTGTAGGGTTTACCCTAAAAAAACCTAAGGTTGGTCGGAACGGGACGTTCGGTAGAGCTACATATTGGCTGGTGCGTTTAATTAAAATAAATATATAATTTATTTATTTGTTTTTATTAAATGTACTAATTAAAATCCTCTATAAATACCCTCTTATGACGATTTTCAAGGGTTATCTGCATAATACATTCTAGTAATAAGAGAAGGAAGATAGTAATATTCATTGGCATATTGAGATCAAAGAATGACGGATGATCGGATCGGGGATAACTGTGAGACAAATGACAAATGCAGCAGGATCATCACCTCCATCACTAGCAGATTTGTTCTTCACCAAGGATCAATACATAATTAAGCTAGGTATCATCAATTGTTTTTTTCCTTTTCAATTAAAATTTTGAGCATTGATTCATATCTACTTTGATTGATCTCCAATTATCTTCCCTTCACTTGAGCCCGTTCAATAATTTGATTTGTTTAAATCATTTATTTATCTTGTTATTTCATGCTATCACCCATGATACTGCACCTATTGATCAATGGTAAAGATCACATTGGCCCCATGGATTATCACCTTTGTGTTATGTGTCTTTCTCCATCTGTTCATTTCATTTGTTATTGGTAATCGATCGATCGGTAATTCAATAATATATGGGAATACCGGTCGTTGTGTGTTTGTTCTTTGACAAAATGGATCATAGTCATGAGCTTGGATTTGGATTTTGGATATGTGACGGGGGCATGATGATTATGACTGGAACCCAAATTTGGATCGGGTATCGGTGGTTTCCAAGATGGATTGAGCGGATCTCTCAGGAGGTGCAGCAATTGAATTTTCTAAGAAATGAGTGTCCAGAATTCGGCCAATGGTGATAATGGCATTTGGTGTTGGTGCATATAGAAGGTTTCTTATGACCTGGTGTGTGTTTTTTCTATAGATAAAAAATGATGGATGGTTTTTTGGTGAAGAATGTTTGGAATCTGATTTCCAACCAGCCATGGAGGGAGATGCGTGTTATTATTATATTTAATAATTAAAAAAATTGTATTATTTTATTATCATTAATGGTAATGATAATGAGATAATCACATAAATGAAATTAAAATATCATAAGGCACCAAGGGGACACATGTTGGGCATGATGGGTGAGGGAGACCACGTGTGCATTAATTTCCACCTTTAACTTTATGAATTATTATATGAATTTTATATACATTATATAAATAATAATTAAATTATTATTATAAATCATGAGAAGGGGGAGTGGGTGGGTTAGCTCCAATTTTTCATAAATTTGAATAATAATAATAATATAAAATTTTATTATTATTATTATTATCGGTAAATCTTGTTTTGATTGTAACTCCTTCATGCGGCATCAGATTGACAATCTTCCCACAATATCACAACTATAAAATTGAGAGGGTTGATTCAAGACCAATGTTGGATACCTTTTTTTAACTCATGGATTAGGTCCACAAAGTTCTTAATAAAAATAATTATATTATTATTATTATTGTTGTAGAATATAGTATCTAATATAACATTTTCATACAATGTCAAAATGATAAAAAAACATTGAGTTTAAAACCCTGATTTTGAGGTGAATTATTCATGACCAATATTGGTAATTTAGTTAGGACTCATGGATCACGATCATGAAATTTTGTTCGAGCATGATGTGATGAAATGCATTATTTTCACAGGGTGTCTGATTTAGACAAGTGAATAGCCTGTCCTTAGTTTTTTTCTATGAGAATCACATTGATGGGATCTGTTTGTCCATTCATGTCTGTTTACAATGATATATCAATGGTTTTATGTTTTATCCCAATGGACCTACAACAAGCCTCATGCACCCGTCCGGATTTTGGTCGAACATGTATTTAATCGCGTGATTAGTCCATACTCAATGTTTTTTCACATAAAACCTGATGGTAGTATTCATTATGGATTTTGATATATGATGAATGATTTTTTGAGCATGATTCCTCTTTATGTGATGCTCGATGATGGAATTGATTGGGTGTGATCATCAAAGAGAGGTCATAATGGTACCCCCCCTATGGACTAGGGAATGGTTCCTCTATTTACTTACTATGTGGTACTTGGTACTTCCTTGATGTAGTAGGGCATGAATCCTATACCTAATGAGTGGTACCCCCTGACGCACTAGGGTGTGGGTCCTCTACCAACTAAGTGGTACCCCCCCCCCAACACACTAGGGTGTGGGTACCCAACCTACTAAGTGGTACCCCCTAATGGACTAGGGTGGGAGTCCTTTATCTACCTACTTAGTTATCACAACCCAACCCAAGTTGGGGATCTTGTTGCAACTATCCCAAACCCGCCTCCATAGGCAAAGGGTTGGTGACCAACACCAAAAGCATAACTAACATGGGGGGGCATTTTCCTAAGTACTTATATGCACACACACACAACCATCTGGATTCAGATGTTTGGAGGAAGTAAAAGAAAAATAATAAAATGAATAATGTAATAACCATGCATGAAAATCTCTAGAAAGTGCATAAGTATGGTAGTGTAAACTAAAAATTAAATGATAAAAATTTATACCGAACCAAAAATGTGATCCAACCTAAAAAAACTGGAAAGGTAAGCTACTAAGAGAGCCTAAGTCCTGATCTCCAAGCTGTGACCACCATACATGGTCCAAAGTGCCCGGTATCCCTAATCTCATCTAAAGTCACCATCGACCTGTCCATAATATTTATAAGACACGGAATATGTAGGAAAATATCATTTAGGGGTGATTATATACATTCCTAGTAAGAAACCCCAAAATTTGAAGGGGGAGTTGTAAGAGATACAACCAGAATAGAAAGACTATAGATAGAAAAAAATGAAGAAAGTGGTGAAAGAGAAGAGATCAACCAAAACCAAGAGGGAAAGTAACCTCATCCAAATACATGGTAATCAACATGATGTGTAGATGAACTACACATTGAGTCATTGTCAACTATATCTAGAGAGAATAATCATCCAACCACAACAAGATACAAACAAAAACCATATGGCTCACCCCATGGGTCTTCAAACCTCATGGAAATATTGTAGACAAAACTAAAGGTAAGGATACAAGTGAATATATATATATATATGATTAGTCAAAAGTATCCCAAATGAGAGAGTTAGATGATCTCCATATCATAGATCATCCTAGGATGATGTGTTTCCAACAGTTCCAAAATTCCATCAACAAGGCTCAACATCTCATGCGTCTTCCCAGAAGTAATCTTCCAAGTAAAACAATGCCTCATCACTATGCCTCAAAGTCAAGGGGTCAGAATCTCTCCATAGTGTCCCTATGGTTCCACTATGATAGCCAATATAGGACCCATTCCATTCCCAGCAAGATGGTTCCACATTTTCTGTCATCAAGGACTCATTTCCTAACTCTACTCGAGGGTACCACATAGAAAGTCATTGATTACCCACTACACAACTCTACTAGAGGGCTCCACATGGAATGTTTTTGAGGACCCACTACATATATCTACTAGAGTGTACCACTCAGAAAGTTGTCAAGGACCCACTTCCCATATCTAATGGAGGGTACCACTTATAAAATCATTGAGGACCCACTTCCCAACTCTACTGGAGGGTACCACTCAAAAATTCATTAAGGACCCACTGCCCATCTCTACTATAGGGCTCCACTTGAAAAGTCTCTGGTGATCATTCGTGATCACTACGATCATCGAGTGTCTCCTAAACAAGATTTGTGTATGGAAAATTCCAAATCATATATTGAAAGCTAAAAATGATGGAAACATCAAATTCTGTGTGAAAAAATACTTAGGATAGGCTACTCACGAGCTAAAATCCGAGTCCAAATGAAAGAGATATCGAACCATGAAGAATCATCAAAAAGATCCAAGGGGTACACGAAGTGTGAGGCGGAACCACATAGAATGTGGTCCTACTCCACCGCTCGGTCATGTCCCTAGGGGTACATGGATCTCCAAATGTGTAAGTGTGCTTGGCGTTTTAGGGATATAAACGGAGTTCCATTACCACACGGGATCCCTCCCCTATGCTAGGTAGTGTCCATGTAGTTTACATCATGTCTATGTACTTGAACCCAGGTTTGTGTACCTTGGTACATGACTATGTACCTGGTTGTGTACTTCCGCATGGAATCCCACCCGTGTGATCCACCACATGGATCTTCCATCTGGGGATGAGGCACATGGATTGTAGGAGTGCTACACAACATGCATTCTTTATATAATTCCTAACCCTTTACCACCATAATTATCAGGCTACACACCATGTGTTTATCACTTTACATAGAATGTAGTTGGGTTTTTCCAATTTTACTAGATATGCAATCTACACCTCAACTATGGCCTTGATGATTCGATTCCGGCCTCATCATCACCCTAGATTGGTGGATCTAGCATAGGCATGTGGATTCCAACCCTCTGATGGTCGAAAACTCAAAATTAGGAATCCCCGTACACATCGGTATAAACCGTGTACACATGAAATTCTTACACATTTGATGACTCATCCATCAGTTATTGAAAAAATCTCTACAAATTCCAAAAATCCTAGATCTACCCCTTCTTCATCGATCCATGCCTTGTTCTCAAACCGTTGAGATTATGGGGGTCCTAGTGGGCTTAGTACTGCCCAAAAATTTCTAACCCGGACCATGAGGTAAAACTGGTGATTAATGTGAATAAATCGAGGGGTGGGGAAATAAGAACCAAATTTTAAGAGAAGTTTCCATGTTTTCTAGGCCAGTGATCAAGAATGAAGATTCGGGGTTAGAAAAAAATAGAGCTAAGCGATTAAATCAGTACTTAGGCACATCCAAAAGCTGCAATTGGAGAAAATTCAAGATTAGGATCGATCTTCTTAATAAATTTAATCAAAAATGGAATATGCCAAAAATTAAAGATTCATACCTGGATATTGGATCATTATTCAACAAAAAAATGAATCCACCAATGGTCAAAGTAAGTCATTGCATTCGCCACATCCCAATCTGCTTCGATCTATCACTTCATCACCATCTGTTACAATTCAGCAATAAAAGGAGTAATGATAAGATCATTAGAAATATCATGATTATAAGGGTAACCCTAGGTGAATCTCTGTGGTATTATGTTTATAAAATTTTCATTTAGGTAAAAATAAATGAATGAATTAAGTAAATAATAAATTAATCCACTGAATGTACCACTCATGAGACATATGTTTGAACACCCCGCACCAACATATATTTGGTCATTACTAGGGTAAAAAAATGAGTTATAGTATCAAAGGTGCTCTTAGATTTATGATCAGAGATTCTTTTTAAGATTTATCAAGTTTTTTTAAGAAATTTTTCATGAAATAAAAAATATTTTTAGTATTTTTTTTATAAAAATTAATTCTAGGAACATCAGGCCTTAGAATCACATTTATGTTGGATTTGGTTCCACACAACCAACTTATGTGATCTTTATGATAAACATGTATTCATTTCATTGAATATTAATAAACTAATTATCATATCAGGATTGTTCTTCTACAATACATAGTACGTGATAAGTCCTAAGAGTAGCAATCTCACTAAAACATCAAATGAGATCCTCGATATGATGAGAACCTGAAAATGAGATGACACAATTATTGAGTAAATGTTATATATAAAAATGTTATCATTTGAGGGGGGAAATGATACAAGATATCAAGGGTAGAGACTCATAGGAAATTAAGGTACCTTCTCATCATGTATTCCCTTGGTAATATCCAGTAAGATATTATGAGAACGGGATCTACCGATAGGAAATCCACATTATATGTGTCATTGAATGTACCTATATGGGGATCTATGTATTTGGCCCTAAAATTTATCAGTATTATTAATTAATATTATGAGTGGTGTAATTTTATGTATTTATGAAAATCGTGATGATAGATGTTCACAGTGAGGTAGGATATGTTGGGTGCATCACGAGTAATATTGAATTAATGAGTAATGTGGGAAAGTATTTTTTCCCTTCTATTCTTTAACAGAAGTTAATATCTTAGTCCATTTTATAGAAATGATATATCATAAATAAATCCATTTCCATTGTTTCCTATTGGAAGTTTATATTTCTTGAAAGTCAAATAAAGAGATATCTAGCACATAGGTTTTTGACACTGTCATGCAGTGTTCTTGATTAAATATATTGTGATAAAGGGATTATATTACATAATAAGAATATGTATGTGGTAACATGTTGTTTTGACATTAACTTCTTTCTCTGTGGGTGCCTTGGCATGTTTTTATATGAAAACCTTGACTTTACGATTCTTCTCCAAATACCACTGAGAGGGTCACACACTAAGTGTGTCCAGAATCTCAGTTAAATTATATATTAATTATTTAATAGGTTGAATAAATATTATTCCTGCACGTTGTTTAATATTTATTCATGTATGACTGATCACATTTATTCCATCACTAGTTATTCAATAGAATATATCATGAGAGTAATATTTAATAAATAATTATTTATAAATTGGTGAATAATGCAGTGATATTTATTTAATAACTAAATTGACATTGTTCAAGGCCTGATAAATATTTTCGAGGAATAGAGGACCGAGTTTAATGGACAGGTGAGAAATAAAAAATATTGAATATTATTTAAATAAATAATATTTAATTCTAATTCAAAAGTCAATAACATGTCAAGAAATAATAATAATATTATTATTATTTGACATGGGGTTTTTCTAGTATTAAATAAATAATTAAGGGAACCTGTGCAATTATTTTATTTTAACCCTAGAAACATAAATATCCAATTCTGTTATTTTCTCAAGGGATCCAATTCATTTTTATTTTGTTGTGAAAAATAAAATTGGAGAATCCTCTCAAGCCTAGAGATATCCCTTCTCCAAGAACACTCCCAAGAGTGGAGATCAATCCTCCTTCACCGGATTAAAGATAATTCTTTGGAATCGGTTCTTGAAGCAATCAAATACAGATGATGCAAACGCAAGGATTTTTTGTGATAACACCTAGATATTTCATCATTGATGTTTTGAGATTATAAGAACATGAGTGGATCAATACTAAAATAAATACACACTTGGTTTCTATAACACAACAATAGTGAACCATAGATCTATCACTAGATTCATCAATGAAGAAATAATTCCAACAAAGCTAATTATTTTATTAATTAAATTAATTATAAATAATATGTGATGATCCTCTTTTTCAGTTCCAGTGTAATTATTAATTGTTTGTTTCTATGACTCAATTTCATGTATCATAGTGTTCATCGTCATATGGATCTCAGATTGATCATTTATTATAGTAAAAATCAAAGTTCACCACCACCCATCAGATATTTCTTCTACGCCCAGAACCTACAATGTCTTCTCAACACCTAGCACTAGAAATATATATATAAATATTTAAAAATAATAATATGTAAAAACTATGTCTCTACATCATTCCATCCTTCAATATTTTATTTTTTGAAAAGAAAAACTAAACAAAAAATTCAGGATATTGATCTCAAATATGGTTCTCCCACTCCCAAGAGCTCACCTACACATTTCCATGATACCACAACATGGGAACTAAGTGGATGGTTTGTGATTTCATGGTACTCTCCTATTGTTCCTCAATCTCCATTAGTTTCTCTACAAAAGTGGCTCCATCCTCAATGTACAGATCTCCCTAGTCAATATGTGTGGGTTCATGCACATATCTCCACATCTATGACACATGGTAGATGTCATGTATCCACTATAGTAATGATTGTAGGGTGAGGTTGTAAGAAGCCTTGTCAACCCAATGCATGATATCAAACTCCAATGGGCTATGATGACAGTCTATATAAGATTCATGCCCACTCTAGGCCATCCCATCCACTCATGAAATAACTGGACATTCTCCATCATCACCTGGATCATCTCTTGGCCCGTAAGACACACCACCCTGGTCTATGTTTTACACAATGGTGACTTGCTGGGTCTCCCGTACAGGGGCTCAAAAGGTTTCATTCCAATGGTAGAATAGTATTTTTTTTGTACACAAACACTACCAAGGGAAAGTGATCCTCCTAGATCCATCTAAAGACTAATATGAAATCCCCTACCATATCCTCCAACACCTAGATAGTGAACTTATTCCGCCCATCAATCTGGGGTTGAAATTTTGCAATCATCCTCATTTGGGTCTGGAATTCCTCTTGTAGGACTCTCTAAAATCATGATGTAAATCTCTCATCACAGTCAGAGACAACCATTGAGGTAACCCCAAGAAGGTGAGTGATCTCATATACATACAATTGTTCATAACTCTCTATTGAACTCTTCTCCCAAATAGCAAGAAAGTGTGATGATTTTGTGAGTCGGTCAACTATCACCCAGATGGAGTCATGGACCTTCACCATGTGTGGAATGACTATCACAAAGTCCATGGATATTTCATCCCACTTCAACTCTAGGATATCAATGGGATGAAAAAAAAACTTTCAATAACTTGGTACCCAACATTCACATACTTACAGGCAAGGCACCGAGATATGATCTCAAGTATGCTTCATCTCATACCGAACTACTAAAACTACCACTGAAAGTCTATGTACATCTTTCACACACTGGGATATATAGCCAAGAAGAACTATCGAACTCTTGTATCACCTACTCCTATATCAGGATTCTTACCACCGTTCATACCTTCAAAAAGATAATGTGATTCCCTCCTTTAGAATATCCATATGGTGATTCTCCTATGCATATCTAGTCATGTAATACCTCACAGTCGATGTATCCAATCTGGGAATCTCTCACATTCTCGAGAAATAGATGAGTTATCACCATTAACTATAGAAAAGGTTTACCCTAATACTCCACAAAATTCAGCAACAAGAAGGAAAATTGGTGAAAATCCACCTACACGATGTGATCTATGGGATTCCTTATAAGAGAATCTACTACTATGTTTCCCTTCCCTGAAGTATAAACTATCTCGTAATCATAGTCATGAATGAACTCCAACCAATGCCACTATCTTAGATTCATGTCTCTCTACATGAATAAAAACTATAGAATATTATGATCTGAGTAAACCACAAATTTCTCTCCCATAAGGTAGTGACTCCACATAATTAGGGCGAATACTACCAATTCCATTTCTACATCATGAGTCACATAGTTATTCTCATTGGATCTCAATTTCCTTGACTCGTGTGTGATAACTACCTGTCACTACATCAACATGTTGCTAAGCCTAGATTCTAAGGCATCACAATGCACTACGAACTCTATGCCTTCCTTTGGTAGTCTCAACACAAGATAACTTGTCAACCTCAGCCGCAACTCCTCAAAGTCCCTCTATAAATTCTCAATCTAGGTAAATGGATGCCCTTTTGGGTTAGGATAGTTAAAAGTGATGGAATTCTAGATATCTCTTCAACAAACCTCTTGTAGTCCCTTTCCAATACAAGAAATCTCTGCACCTATAACATGTTCTTGGGTGGCTCCCAAAAAAACACTGCATCAATCATCACTGGATCTATGGATAATCTACGTTTAGATATGAAATTCCCTAGAATGTTAACCCCGTAAATCTAGTACTGGAACTTTGAGATATTCCCATAAATCTAGTTCTCTCAAAGTAAATCTAGAACCAAACTTAATTGCTCTGCATTTTCCTCCTCCAATGCAGAGTAGATGAGTATTCCTTCAATTAATACAATCATAAACAGATCCATGTATAGTCGGAAGACCTAGTTCATCAAAGATATAAACATAGTGGTGTAATTTTTTACACCATAGGTAATCACTAGGAACTCTTATTATCTATAAAAACATCATAATGCCAACTTTGGAATATCATCCTCGTGAACCCTCAACTAGTGGTAGTTGGACCTGATATTGATCTTCAGGATTCGTCTCGTGCCTCTCAAATGGTAATAGAAGTCGTCAATCCTCAGAAAGGGGTGATTTTTCTTTATCATGGTCGGGTTAATGTGATGATAATCCATGAAAAGTCATAAAATCTCATCAATATTTTTCATGAACAACACTAGATCTGAATAGGGAGATACACTAAGCCTAATGAAACTCCCATTTCTCACAATTCCTCATGACTAGGAGTGTTGGACCTGGTACTGCTACTCCTCTTTCTTCACTTCTAGCTAGTGTAGGCTCCTGAATTGTTGGATCCTATTCTATGTCTATACTACCATAATGTGCTCCATCCCTATCACCACAATGCTCTCTCTCCATAAATCATCATCGACCTCAATGTAGAGAGACCACTCCCTTATTGTCTTAGATGTTCTGTTGCCTCAAAATTACCCTGGGTAAGCAGTTTCCCAACTCTTTTTATAACCATGAGTAAGCCTATATTTAGTGGTGGATGGAGGAAACTCATTTCCCATCTCTTTATCTTCACATGTGAACATGATCCAGAGTCGTTTCATCATAGAGGGGTGGCTTTCATGACATACCTTTGAGATCACCTTCAGAGTCGTCCTCTACTAGCACTCGAGTTTCTTAGTGAATCAATGTGGGGTGTATGGCTTATAGAAAGGATGTTGACATAATTAAATATACTTTAAAATGATAATATTGAGAAATTATTGAGGAAATAATCCTTAAACATTCCAAAGTATCTCATACCACCTTAAAGAAATAAAATAATAATCCTTTAGAATATCATGATATTAAGGGGACTATTGATATCATATACCAAAATACAAGAAATAAATAAGTGGTGAAGAAGGAATATATATCAAAAAGTTAATGTTTGAGGAGAAAAATACATTTTACTTTGTAAAGAAGATTTCTTTTGGTATATCATTTTTATTTTCCATAAATCTAGTTTTAGACATTTATATCCCAGAAAAGAAAAGGTAATTAAATTGAGATTACCTTTGAGGAATAAATGATGTCCTATTATAAGTGAAATTAAGTAAAAAAGTGATTTTAAAGAAGCTTTATAATTATAACATTTCAAGACGGTTTAAGGAATTCATTAAAGAGATTTTAAAGCACAAAGGTATGTTTTATTTCATAAAACAAGAAATGAGCCAAAATACAATTCAAAATGTGTTATTTAAGAAGATAAACATGTCTTAAAACATATTATAGAGCGAACATCAAAATAAGTAAGAATTTTTGAAGTTCCTTGAATCAAGCTTGCATTTCCGAATAATTTTTGAAAGTTTATTTCAAAACATGTAACTTTAGACAAAATAAAGAAGGATTATGATTTGTAAACATATATAGTACATACATATAGAATTTATAAGGAGTAAATAAGAATAAATAAATATTTCATTATGGTGAATAGAGAATAAGAGCATCCCGAATGAAAATGGGGGTTCGGTTAAAAAAATACATACTACATTGTAATCAATTGACCCCTATGCACCGGAATTAATAGTAGTAAAATGATACATTTAATATCATTAAAATAAATAAATTCATGTTATAAAACATCAATAGTCACTATACATACACCATACACAATTAATAGTAGTTAATACGGAATATCTCACAAAGATGGCAGTGGGATGAAGAAAACCATACCAAGAATGTATCATTAGATTGAGGACAAATCAAGGATATAATTATGTGTGACAAACATAAAACCACACAATAAAATTGTATATATAGAATAAAATAATCATAGTAAATTCACAAATATTCTAGTAAAATACAAGACCAATTACATTGATTTTAACTTAATGAATGGAAATTGATTTAAGATATCCCATACCTTAAATCCGAATGGGTTCCCCTATTGAAATTAAGGTCCTAAAATATGAAATTATACTCATTAATAACTTAATTAAGAACCTATTATACATATATTTAGTTTATCATAATTATGTTTAGTTAATTTATGTCTTTATTGGTAAGTTATAATATTGAATTTTGTCGCTCAGGAGTGTTTGTTTTCTTGATTTTCATAAACAGTTCACTTGTTCTTAAGTAATGGAGTTCATGTAGAATGGGTGTAAATATCTAGAATTGAAATTTAATATTATTTATGAATATCCATAAGTTTTAATGATCATTTATATAACTTGGTTACATGTCATGATGATGAATTATTATATAGATCTTTAATGATGACTGTTTCAGTTAATTTGTGGGTTTTGATTACAACGAACTCATTTTTCTTTATAACTTAATACCATTTGTAAAAATGTATTTAAGGACCTTACATAGGGTATATTACATATATAATAATCGTGTTCAACCATAACAAGAATGGTTTCATGACTAGAATTGAGAATGATAATAGAAATTGAAATCCCATCATACTTGAATTAGGTAAATTGAAACATCTCTGATGGTGTTCTTGATACTAGTATAAAAGATGGTAAAAGGAATAGATGATGATAAATTGTCCCACTATCATGAAAAAATTACTTTACATTTAAGGTACTGGAGTCATTACAACATTTGGATAAGTATAGGTAATAATAGAAAAATAAAACAAATGAACTTGAAAGGAAAGACACATAATTTAAAAGAGCAATTTACCTCTTGAACCAAACTTCCTTGAGAGCCTCTTAAAGGGGGAGGTTTTGGTATTTTTTGATACCAAGGATTTCTCGAAGTGGGAGAAGAGTTTGGAAGGATATTTGGACAGAAATTTTATATGGAACAAGGCTTGAGAGGAGTGAAGAGAAGAGGGAGTGATGAGGGGTTTTTCTAGTGGATAGGAGAAGGGATTTCTCAATTTTATATTCATTAATTTATTCTTTCTCTACAATACAAGGAATAGTGAGTCTTTCATGACCAATAATAGTAATTGTATCATGTGAATCAGAATCAATTCATCTTAAATTAGCATAAAATCATACATGAATCTATAATTAGTGTATTTAGCTTATTTTGAAAATTATGGTACTTCACTATTCATAAAAAATTGAAGTATTTCAAAAAGTCCCAAAAGTCACCCCAAACCATTTTTCGATGTTTAGAATCCAAAAATTAATTCCATTTTTCAAAAATAATTTTAAAAAAATGATTAATTATATATTTAATTAAAATCATAATTTATCCTAAAAAACAGTTTTAAAACATTAATTTACTTATTCCAAAACATAGGTATATCGTACTCCCACTAGAATATTATTTATATACTATCATAGGTATAGTTAGTCTTCATTAGGGTATATCACATTTCATAAGGGTATGTTACTATTCATAAGGGTAGGTTACTATTAACAAAAAATAATTTTTTTCTTATCAGACTGCAAATAACATACTCATTGTAACTGTGTATGTCAGATTTTCGAAATTAAAATCACAGAGGTGAATAAATTAGGTTTACTTGGCTAGGATATAAAAAAGTGGTGTTTTTAGAGACTTAGTGATCCATTAATTCTATAATAAATCTATTTGTAAATTCTTGGGGGTTATAGAATGAGTTTCACGAATGCGTCTTAATCTATGAGGGAGACCCAGACTAGGTGACGAGTTACAAGGAGAAATCCATGAAAGGAATAAATGACATCCCATCATCCCTTTTGGATCAAGTAGTAGACATAATCAAGAATTTGATCGAAGCTACCACCTTTTGAAAGTGAAAATGTGGGACAACAACGCATGCTATCAGACAATAACACGTACGGCAGTGCGCCCCGACGAAAATGTTGAAAATAGTGGTATTTAGAAAAAATCACTGGTATTGAGTGGTATTTAGTAAAAATCACCGTAAATCAGTGGTATTTAGTAAACATCACCAGTAATGAGTAGTATTTAGTAAAAATCATTGGTAATGAGGGGTATTTAGTAAAAAATACCAGTAATGAATGTTATTTAGTAAAAATATCGGTAATGAGTGTTATTTAGTCAAAAATGCCAGTAATGAGTGCTATATAGTAAATATTACCAATAATGAGTGGTAACGTGTAAAAAATATCAGTAATGAGTATTAACTTGTAAATAATACCGATAATGAGTGGCATGTAGTAAAAAATATAGTTAATGAGCGGTAACTAGTGAAAAATACTAGTAATGAGTGGTAAATAATTAGTAAAAAATATAGGTAATCAGAAATAATCACAATTAACCACAATTATACACAATTAACCCCAATTAATAAAATATATTTGACCAAGGGGCATGAGGGAAGCATAGAGTATAGGGGATAAATGGAACGACAAATAAGTTTGATGCCAAAATTCTTTCTATCTATGGTCACCTCTATCACCACTTCTCCCAGGTTCCCTCATACCCAAGGTTGACTTCAATTTAACTTTATGATAATTAATGGTAATTATAATAAATTAACGATAATTAAAATAAATTAACTGTAATTTATAGAATTAGACAAATTTATTAGTAATTAAATAGAATTGATAATATTTTCAATTAATTATTAATTTTTGAATTTTATATTATTTTGGATAGTCTCGTACTTATATTTGATTAATCATAAGAAATTTATTTTTATATATTTTTTAGAAAGATATGGAATAAGGAAGTAGACAATAGTCTTTATTACAAGATCGCAATTGGACATATCATTATAGGAATCCAAATGGTTATGGTATTAATCATGTATATATTGAGGTTGTTGTAGATTTTTTATCATTTAAATAATCTAAAATATAATTGTTTTCAGAAGGTAAAATTAAGTGTCCATATAAGAAATGTGATCTGAAGAGATTTGAAACATATGATCACATTAGGGTTCATCTATTATGTTTTGGTTTTTAGAATGATTATATTTTTTAGTATCAACATGATGAATATAGTTCCAAAGATGTTACAAATAATTTGGTTCCAAATCTATCACGGTTTAAAACTTTAGTACATGAGGCTGTTGGTCCATATTTTCAACAAATTAAATCTCATAATTATATTGATTTTATTCCTGAGTTAGAACCATAACAATTTTATGAGTTGCTGAATTTTTTTGAAGATTCCATATATCCTGGATTTAAATAAAAAAAATCAAGCAGTTATAATGTTTATGTTTATTAAATCATATGATGGAATGTCAAATAGTCATTTTCATCAGATATTATATTTGGTTAAATCACTTTTACCTTAAAAAATGTGTTGCCTACCAATTTCTATAAGATCAAGAGGTTGGTTTGTAATCTGGGTGTTGGTTATCAGAAAATTAATTCATGATCAAATGGTTTCATATTATATTATGGTAAAAATAATTCATTACTTATATTTCTTACCTGTGGATAATCAATGTACAAGGAGGCTCAACAAGGGAATTCTAGATTGCTTCCCATTAAATTGTTGAGGTATTTACCACTTACAACCAGATTATAGCATTTATTTATGACGTAGAGTACAACATCATTTATTTCATTGAAAAAATAAAATATTTAAACCACTAAAATCTTAAATCATCCATGCAATTTTGATTTAGGAATTTTTTTTGACAATTTACATCTTCCTTTTTCTTTAGAATATCATAATGTTTGATTGGGTATTTCTACTAATGGTTTCCTTCCATTTGATTCTTAAGGTAATCAGTATTCTTATTTTTACATCTTTAAAACTCTGTACAACTTACCTCCATAGATGTTGTTAAATGAAACATATATCTTTTTAACATTATTAATTCCATTACATCAAAAAATAATATTGATGTTTATTTAAAGCTCTTTATTGATGAGTTAAATTTATTATGGAGTATTGATGTTTGTAAATATAATGTTGTCATGGCATATAATTTTCTAATTAAAGTTGCACTAATGTGGACAATTAGTGACTTCCCAATATAACACATGTTATATGGATGGAATACAGAATTTCCAAAATCATTTTCACACTGTATTAGTGACAATAAAGTGTTTATGAATTTCAATGGGAGATAACCTTATTTTTTCAAATATAATCATGGATTTATTCTTATTGACGATCCTTTTGAAAAGAACATACATCATTTCCAAAATGGTACAAATTAAAGATATGGACCCCCAATAATGATCTCAAGTATTGATTTAAAATAAATTGTATCTTCATTACCTCTAATTACCATTGTTCCAACTATAAACAAACAAATAATATATGGATTTCGGAAAGATCACAATCGGATTAAAAAAATTATTTTTTGGGATCTCTTATATTGGTCTGAATTGTTGGTTCATCACATGTTAGATGTCATTCATATTGGTATGGACTATTTTGATAATAGATTTATACAATTTTGGAAAAACCTAGAAAGACCAAAGATAATGTAAAAGTATGATTAGATATTGTCCAAATTTTTAGGCGACCGAAACCTGAGATTTTTTAAAATGATAGATCACGAAATTTAATGAAGCCAAAAGAATCTTATACATTATTTAATGAAAATAATTTATTATTTTTTAGTGGATTGTGGATTTGATTCTACTGAATGGTTTTGTTTCTGATTTGGTTAGATGTGTCAGAAATAGTTATATTACTGGATTAAAAAGTCATGATTATCATGTTATAATGGAATGATACTTATACTAATTGGGTTTAGAGGTTTTTTGAATTCTTTAATTTTGGATGTGCTAACAGAAATATCATATATTATATGAGAAATTTTTACTGTGATAACAGACTATGATTCACTTAGTAAACTACAAGAAGATGTTGTTTTGATTTGATGCAGACTGAAATAAATTCCACCAAATTAATTTGATTCAATGGAAATTTTGATATTACATTTTCTATAGGATTCAAAATGTGGAGGGTCGATACAATTCTGATGGATGTACCTATATGAGTGATGCATGAGGAAATTTAAGAAAAAGGTACATAAAAAATCATCAAATGAAGGGTCAATTTAAGAATCATGTTTGCATGAGTAATTTTATTTTTTTCAGCTCTCATTATTTCCAATCAGAATATCCTTAAAAACATAATTGAATGGGTTGTAATGGGGGAAATGTTGATGATTCACATAACAATAAAATAGAATTTTTTAATCAACCTAAACTTTGATTTAAGTTCATGAACAACCGGTTTTATATTATGAACATCACAGGGATCATATATATGTTCTTCTCAATTGTGAAAAAATGACACAATTTGATAGTGAGTCATACTATCCACTATCCTTTAAATTTTTTTAAATCAAATAAACATTATTTTATTTATAGATTATATAATGATCATATCAAAAAAATAGGTTTCACAAATTACACCAGTTTCCCTTGATAAATGTCAAAAACAATAATTTTTCAAACAAGTTTCAAAGATTGATAAAGTAAATTGTTTATTGTTTAACATAAGAAAACAATTTTTTATTTTTTATTTTTATAATTTTTTTTCAATTTTTCAGGTATCAAAAAATCATACAAAATTTACAATAGATTTTTAGTATTGACTGACCCACCATCTAAAATGGTTAAATCTTATAATTCATATGTAGTACATAGTTTTCAATTTTATAAAAATGAAAATGTTGAATAAAATAATAATTTATAATAATGTTTTCTTAAGAGGATATCATCATAGAGAAATTGAGGGTGACTTTTATGAAATGTTGGATAAAATAATTAAACATTGTTATTTTGGACAGAATTATGTAATGATGTTTAAATAACATTGGTTTGATAATGATAGAGTATTATGTGTTCATATCCACCATGGAATTATTGATATTTAATATAAAATAATTTTCTAGTAAATGAAACATTTTTATTGGATAATCAGGAACATAAAATTTATTACTCAAATTATTTTGATGCTTTAAGAGAGTTAATTATTTGGTAAAGAATTATTAAAGTGAAATATCATGAAACTTAGTTTATGTAAAGTGAATGTGGTTTTATTTAAGAATATGGAATTGAAATTTTTCAAGGGGCATCTCGAAATATATCTTTTCAAGAATGAGACACGAATGTCAATGATGACCCCTTGCAGTTATGGGTCGATGACGACGATGATGTTAATGATTTAACAAATTAATTTGAATTAATAAGATATGATGAAAATGACACTCCAATAGAAATTGAAGATAATGATGAGGATGATGAATATATTTACATTGTTGTATACAAATATGATGATGAAGATGAATAATGACAGAATTACATGTTGGTTATAGTCATAATATATATATATATAATACTCATATTCAATTATTTATTAAAAAACTTATTTCAATGCTTCAAATGGATTGAAGGACTTGTGATGAGATGTTTCATAGCCTCACAGAGGCTATTATTCCTAGTGATGTTCCTGATGCTTCATTATCCTACCCTCATGTTACAGGTGGCACATCGACTTAGAGGGTTCGCATTCTTATGAGATTGATAATTCCTAACCCTATTATTGAGCGACATCCACATAATTATTTTGATCCACACATGTGAAAGTATGTTCAGTTGTATAATTCAGTTAATTTTCATTATCATTAATCTTAATTAATTTTTTTATTTACTAATTTTTTTATTATTTGTACTATTTTAATATAATTTTTTGCATATAACTATTGGAAATGAGAGATCTTTTCAATATAATTATTTTTTCTAAAGCATGGGTTATGTGGGATCATATTCCCACTGATGTTCAGTAGCGCATGTTTGATCATAGGATGGTAAGTAAATATATAATATTAATTGTAAATTTTTTTATTTATTAACTTTTTATTATTAATTATGTGTAGGGTTTATGTTATCTCATTGAAGATAGCATGAAGACCTCTATCAGGGAGACCTGGGATTCATGTATGTGTGATCATTATCGTCGTTTTTTGCATAATTGTAGGAAGAGATCTATAAAGAGAAAGATGGAATTATAGTTTTTGATAATTCTTTCTAGAGACCTCGACGTGATTACATTTCCTCTCAGGTTTGGGATGTATTGTGCTCATACTAGATGAGAAATAGTTTTCAGAGGAGATCATAAGTAAATCAGAAAAACTGGAGGAGGTAAGAGGTCATGCATAGGTATCCGTACATTTAGTACTTATTTAATACATCGGCTAAGTAATTTTATTAAATAATTTATATAACCAAAAATGTATGTTGTCTATTTTATTATTCATATAGGTAGTTGAGAAGAATGATATTATAGGGTTTTATGTTTACAAGAATATGTACACTAACCCTATCACCCGAGATATTACTGGTGATCAACAACATCATATTGGCGTAGAACAATTTTTTTGAGTTTTAAAATTAAATGAAAATAATATTTGAACTATTTTAATTTCAAATTTCATTTAAAGAAATTTTATGATGCCAAATCTTCTCAAAAACATAATGAGAGTCATGTCGAGACTAAGGGTTAGACCACCAGTGCAATAGGATTTGATGACACCACATGGATTTAGATGAATCAGTATGCTTTTGAAAAGGATGAGTTGTCAGTATCAGTTCTCAATTATCATCTGGCAGCTATTATGGTACTGTTACATTATCAGCGTCCATCTCGAGGGGAGGGTGTGGTGATTCATCATTATTTGATACATAATATGAGGAGAAGGTTTGATTTTATGATGAGGTTATAGAGACTCCTTATAGAGAGCAGGAAGATTTTCATTTACAACTTGAGAAATAGCCAGAGGATCTGTGTTGATCGCATGAGTAGTAGCTTCAACAGGGTATAGGGAAAAAGTTACCTCCACCACCTCTTCCAGACAACCCTCATCTTCAGTGATTATGTAGTTTTGACACATTTATAATGATAAACATTTGAATGAATATTGTATTTTTAATATAATTATTAGTTCAGATATTTACAATTTTATATAATCTGTTTTTATATCATTTTGATTTTTTTATTTATTTTTTGTTTTTATTTGTTTTTATTTTTATTATTATTTGTGATAGGAGACAAATCCCATCACAAATTATTTTTTTATATAAATGGTAAAATCTTTTTGTGATGGGAGAATCCCCCATCCTAAAAAACATTTTTGTGATGGACTGTAGAAAAAATTGTTTTTGTGATGCATGTTTCATCTATTTATCATTTGCGATGGATTCTCATCACAAATGAACAGACGCACATATTACTTAATCCAGTGGTGTTCACACATCACTTGACCTCGCAGGTTTTGTGTTAGTTGTTCAATTTTGTGCTTAGTTTCATTTATTTTAAAAACATATTTCATAGATCATATTATCGTAATTGCAGTATCTCATTGATTCAAAAAAAATGAAGAAGGTTAGAGGTAGATCGATTACTACGAAAAACTAATCTTTTTTGGGAGGTGTAGTCATAGTAGAAACAATTTTCATTCACATAGGTCTAAAAAGGGTATAACTAAATCTTGTTTCAACTCTGTATTTCCATCCCAAATAAGTAAATGAAGGAAGAAGGAAATTGAAAATAACCAAAGAAATGGAAGAGAAATATATATTTTATTTCAATAACAACAACTTTACAACAATGAAGATGGAAATAAGATCATTTTGGAGGATATCCTAACTTGTGATCTTTCCTCCTCCAATGGTGTATATAAATAGCAAGTAACCACTTCTAATATACTCCCAATCCTCTTATAAGTAGCCAACCCCTTCCAAAAGAAAAAATACCCATTCATAGAGGGGAGGGGAGATTGGACTTATAAGTGGTTACAAGTGTGAATGTGAAAATTTGGATAAATATTTTTAATCCAAATTGCACTAACTAGTTGACCTCCAAAATGCATGAACCAGCTGAAGGTTCCAGGTGTAGCAGAAGTGTGCGGTTGGTCATGTCCAAATTTTATTTTTTTCGTGATCAATGATCAATCTGAGATTTATATGATAATTAATTTCATAATCAACATAATTGAAACAATGAAAATTTTCAAGGGATAGAATTCCAAAACCAATAATAGGATCATCAGATATTATTTATAATTATTTTAATTAATTATTGAATTTCATTTCCTGAATTATTTCTTCATTGATGGACCTCACAATATATCTATGTTGTATTGTCATTGCATTGTAGGAATCACAAGAATATTCCCTTTAGCAGTGATCCACACATGTTCCAAAAATCTCTCAATGTCGTAATAGGAATCTCTGGGTGCTAGAATGGAAGATGATATCGCTTGCGCCGTTCACCTTTGATCACAAAGATAATCACTTCCAAAGTGTTAACCACGATCTCTATAGACTCAAGAGTGGAAGGAAGAGGATGATCAATATTTATTATTATGAGCTTTCATGTAGAGGGAGAACTCTAGGGATTGAGAGGATTCTCTCAAGCAGTTGTTGTGCAAAACACAAAATTAATTGGTTCTATTAGAAAAATTATATAATTGTGTTTAAATACTACTAGGGTTTATAAATAAATATTTTCACAAGTGCCCTTTAATATTTATTTAATCCCTTGTGGAACCCCATGTCTAAAATTATATTATTATTATTATTTCTATGGTATGTGCTTAACTTGTGAATTAAACTAAATACTATTTAATCAAATAATAATCAATATATATTATTTTCATCAAATCGAAAAACTCAATATTCTATCCCTCTACACAATTTATTATCTAATAAATAAAAAAATATTGTATTCAATAAATATCAAAAAAAAATTAAATATCATGCTCACATTATATTCTATCGAAGAATTGGTGACAGAATATCTGCGATCAAGAAAACTTCAATAATTATTAAAACACATAAGAGAATAATATTTATTCAACTTGTTAAATAATAAGATATTACTAAACTGAGATTCTAGATACACTTAGTCTGTGACCCTCTAGGATTCATTTTAAGTGGTATCAGGCAAAGCATCTTAAAGTAAAAGGTTAGAATCTAGAAACATAGCAAGGAAACCATGAAGATAAGTTAATGTTGCAATGACATAATACATCATAAAGATGCTTATTGTCTAATATAATCCCTTTATTAAGATATCTCTAATCGAGCAGGTTGTACATTGGTGTCATCAACCAATGTGTTTGATGTCTCTTTCTTTGACATTCTGGAAATAAAACTTCCCCATAGAACACCATGATCATGGATTTATTTAGGTTATATCATTTTAATCAAAGAGCTTGAGATATAAACATTAATTAATGAATATATAGGACAAATCCGTTCTCACATTTTTCATTAATGCAATATTACTCATTACACACACAATGTATCCTACCTCACCGCGAAGATCTGTCATCGCAGTTCTCATCAATACATCAAAATGTGTGACTCATAATATTCATTAATAATAATCTTAATGTATAAGGATAAATACACACATCCACAGATAGGAACATCCAATGAAATATATATATATATATATCATTTTCTTAGTAGTGGCTCTCATTTTCATAATATCCTAAACTGGATATTACCATGCGCATATATCATGAGAAGATGCATCAAAGTCCTATGAGTCTCCACCCCTGATAGCATGTACCATTTTTTTCCCTCAATTGATATCATCCGGCTATAGGACATATATATATGAATTGTGTCGTAGCACTTCTAGGTTCTCATCATAGTGGGGAACTGCTATGACCTTTTAGTGTGACAACTACTCTTAAGACATTATCACATACTATATTACATAGAAGAACAATAATAATGTGATAAGAAGTTTATTAATATTCAAAAATATGAATATAAGTTATCATAAAGTACAATATAGTTGGTTCTATGGCACAAACTCCAACATTGGTTGTCCTTCCAAAAGAATGATTTGGGTAGAATTGGTTTCTAAAATGAGTGTCAATGTTTTTTTTCTACTCTTAATTTATTTTATGTAAATACACTACCACAAAAACGGATTTACACACGGTAACCCTTTAACAGCGCTAAAAATGCTAATAAATGGTGGTTTTTATCAGAACTTTTTTTACTAGCACTGATAAAGGTTATATTTAAAAAAAATATTAATATATAAATATAACATATATATATATTTGAAATGTGTTTTAGATAAGGATAAATATGCATTTACAATTAATATATAATATAATTAGTTAAACTGGTTTATAAAATAATAAAAAATAATTTTTAATTAATAATTTACTAATTATTATCGATTAGTAGTCATTTATTAACAATTTGAATATAAAAATTCAAAGCATTAATAAAACATTGAAAATAATTTGAAAACATAACTCGAAGTTCAAATGGTCATAAATTTTGATCTGGGTGTCTATTTGGGATCTACCACATACAAACCGAATATTGTGAAAATATATATGCCTTGGTAATAAAGGGGAAACCACTATAAAACTTTTGAGGCCAAAATTGTCCATAAGGAATCCAAAACTGAGTTTTTAGTCGTAGTACCCTAATTTGTTAACATTTGATGAATTTTTAGGCTTGTTTAAGGGGGTCTCCTTGACCTTTTTCCGTATGGACTGAATTTATTCATGGGGATTACATTCATATATATATTATGGATTTGAAATTTTATCATTTTTTATAATTTACTATTATTTAAAATCAAATATATAACAAAATATTTAAAATGTTTATATATTCACACATAAAATTTTAATTTTATAAATAAATAATTAAACATATTTACATATAAAATATATTTCTCAACCTATAAACCTTTCCTAAATTAAATAATTTCCATTTTTTTAAATAAAAATGTATGAATATTTATCTACTTAAACAATTAATGTATATAAAATGTTTATATATATATATATATATTGGGTGTATTACCAAGAATCTATAAATTTATCTATATATTCTAATATATGTTTATAAATATTGATATATAATATATGTAAATAAATATAAATATGTATAATTATATTTATAGATGAAAACACATAGACACACACACACACACACACACATATATATATATATCTCTGTGTGTGTGTGTGTGTGTGTGTGTGTGTGTGTATAAACACACACACAAAACATATTTTATATATGTATTTAAATATTCATATATATGTGTGGATAAAAATATGTGAAAAAATTTCTATAAATATATAGATATATCATAAAATAGAAAACAAAACAATATGGTGGAATGGAAAAGGTGGAGTATGACGAGAAGGGCTCAGGTTTGAAACCTATCATAGGCAGGCGTGCACGCAAGTAGGTGAAGCAGGTTCATAGTGATGTTAAAGAGGGTAGGAGGTACATATCACTGTTAAAGTGCATAGGAGTATGGAAGAGTGTTTTTAAAAGGGGTGATTGAGTGATGATAAAAGCGGGTGGTCCTCTTCTAAATTTGTAGAAAAAATATCAAAAAATTTATTTTTTGAAATTTCTCAACGCTAAAAAATTCTAATAAAAGGGGTATTTATCAGTTCTATTTTTAGAATTGATAAAATGGACCCCTTAATAACAATTTAATTATCATCGTTTTTTAGCACTGTAAATTTTTTTTTGTGTTCTTCTAAAGGTAATATAGGTAGCACTGATATACGAAAGAATGCATATATTTAGTTATAAATAAAATAACAATATGAAAAATGATAAAATTTCAAATCCATAATATTTATATATATATATGAATACAGTCTTTGAGAATAAATTCAATCTCTAGACCTTATTAGTAGTAGGTGGGGTTATGTTTTTGTCTTACGTTAAAAGTGTGGTGGAGGGGGTTAGGGGTTTGAGATGTCGATTACAGGGTGATGGCTCTGACTGGTTTTATTTCCCTGAATTCATTGTAAATAAAAAAATCATGTTAAAAGATTGTATTTATTTTATATTTTTTTATACTAAATCACACTTATCATGTTTATTTTAACAATTTATTCAGTGTTTCAAAATAATAAAACGGTTTACATGTAGTAACCATTTATATAAATCAATGTCTCCCTGACATTATTTGGGAGTGAAACATGTATCAATGGAAGATTATGAAAGGTAAATCTAATTTCGAGGGTCGAAGAAGTGTTGTAAAATATGTTTCTTGTATCTATAGATGTCTATAAATCATAGGTAAATAAGTTCTTCTAGTTCCTCCAACAGTTCTATCAAGTTCTGTTGTTGCGCCTCCAGTTCATTCACCACATCCACCCCCACTATCCCCTTACCATTCCTCGCACATATCCCAGTGATAGACTTCTCACATTCCAACTGATTGTGAACCCATATCACTACTCTTCTTGTGAAATGTGGCTTTAAAATATTAAACTTTTCATTTTATTTCTCTTGAAAAAATGTTTTTTTTTCAGAAAAAATTCATTTGTTTCTTTTTATTATTTTTCAATTCTATTTTCTTGACTTCTAGACCATGGATCATTTATTTTTCAAGCTTAGTGTTGGATAGACTACCATAAATTGTGTTCCCCAGAAACATTGGGTGGCCTATTTAGTTATCCCTCTTTACATGTGTGTTTCCACCATGGTGATCCTACTACCCTGCATCACCCTGTCCATTGATTTTTCATGACCTGTCATTCTTGATTCGCAATTTTGGGCTTCTTTGGTGATCAGATTTGTTCCACCCATGCATTTTTAGCCATCTGCATGTGTCGGCTATTGCAGGATTTGTTTGAACTACCACTGCTTAGCTATTCT
The DNA here is from genome assembly GCA_963277665.1 of Viscum album. Lineage (NCBI taxonomy): Eukaryota > Viridiplantae > Streptophyta > Magnoliopsida > Santalales > Viscaceae > Viscum > Viscum album. The sequence continues at coordinate 211,695,605 of OY728119.1, read as the reverse complement.
TCAATTTGGTGGGTTTTTTTCACATGGACCTCGTCTATTATGCCTATCAGGGGCATTGCTTCAGTTTTTCATTCACCATTATTATAGGGTGCAGTGTTGTTTTCATCATGGAAGAAGTGGAGTCATTGTTTTAGATTCCTATCCCAAGAGCTCCATGATAAGAATAACCCTTGCTGGTTCTGTGACCCGTTGCCTGTATGTCGCCATCTCGTCGCAACCCAGGTGGTTTTCCAGTGGAGACTCCTTTAGAAATCTGGTTAGAAACCATGGTAGAGATTTGTTTTCTTATGTGATTGTGATTTTGTGAGCCCGTTCTTTAATTTCTTGTTTGATCTTTTCATTTCATGATCATGGTTTCTCTACTAGTCTGATTAGTCAATCTGGGGTTGTGTGCATGAGTCCATCCAGTTCTAAAGACAAATCCACTATCTCTAATCTAGGATTCATCACTGGCTCTTGGGGTGGAGAGGACTTTGTTCTCAGATAGTTTTCGTGGTCTGTGCGCATGGTATGTCTTTACTACTTCTCTTCTTTTTTGTTATCTATTGTTTTATTTATAATAATAAAGAAACTGTGGTTGTTTTCTTGTTGTGGATTAGGGCCATAATATCTGAACCACAATACTTTTTCTTCCATTATACATTCATGAATGTTTCATTTTCTGTTCTTCGACTCTGTTAAAAAAACATTTAATATTCTATTTTTTTTTAATTTTTGTAAACCTTTGTAAATTGCAATGTTTCTGCAACAAGTGGTATCATATATTTCTACTCATTTTATTTTACAATGTCTTTCATGTTTGAGATTGATAAAATTGACAGTGAAAATGATTTTAATTTGTAGAGAGTTAAAATGTATGCATTGCATGTTCATAATGGTCTTAATGATGCCTTACATGATAGTAAGAAACATGTTATGACTATCACTACCGATGATCAGTCTCCCACTACCTTTGTCGATTATGGTACTGGTATATTAGAATAGTCTCACTTCACTCTACTGTTAATTTTAGATGATAAGGTTTTGTGTGAGGTGTCACATGAAACCACTGCTAAATCAATTTGGGTTAAACTCAGATATTTGTATATGACTAAGCCTCTGGTTGGGTGTCTATATAAAAAATGAATTTATACAATTTTAAAACGTTTCCTGGTTCTTCTGTGTATGTTCATATAGACGAGTTTAATATGATTCTATTTTACTTAGTTAATATAGACACTGATGTTATGTACAAGGATCAGGATTTAATTTTTTTAACCTCCATGGATGATTCTTTTAATTCATTAAGATATTATATAATGTATTGTTGATATTCCATTATTCTAGAAGATGTTAATTCAGTCATCCTGTCTTGTGATATTCAAACACATAGTTTTAAGGAAAAAATGAGTTTTGTTAAGAGTGAACCTCAAATTTTATAAACTAAGGCTCTAATGAAAAACAAGAGTATAACAGATAAGAATCGTTTTAATGGATTTCAGTGTTTTGAGTGTGTTAATATCAAAAATATATAATGCTACTGTGTTAATCTTAAAGGAAAAGATAGTATGGTCCAGTCACTTGTGGTATGTCCCGATTATGAGTTTGTCTAAGTTATTTAGTTTAGCAGTCCCTTATTTATAACTCTACACAAGTTCGGTGTAGTTTTTCTTGCATTCCTAGGACTCGATCCACTAGTCTTTGTGGTGGAATCGCGGTTAATAAAAAGGTTATATGTGGCATGGTCTAAGTCGTTCAGGCTTAGGTGGAGAAATATTTATCCAGATAGTTTTCTATTCTATTATTACTATGTTTAGTTTCCTTTTATTTTTAATAGTGATGGATTGTTTTAAGATTTATTTTGATTTCATTTTTACCACTATATTTTACCATCGGGATAGGCTTTTTGAATTGTAGATAGTTGGTGGAAATGGGACCTATTGTTCTGGGATGAATCAAAGGTAAATGCTGGGTAAGTTTGTTTAAATGAGGTTGCTTAGTTAATTTTTTTGAGCATGTTTAATTTTTTATCTCCATAATTGTAGTTTGGGTAGAACATGTGCCACTATCAGCACATGCTAGGTGATATTTATACCTGGTGAATATTGTTAGACTTTAGGATTTCTGTTATAGAAAATATTCGCACACTGGTGATAGGTTTAATTGGTAGTTAGTTGATTGTAATAACACCATTAGTATAGTTCTATTTTTAATATTGAAAAGATGGATATTTTTGAAATGTGGTTTTCAAGTATTAAAATCGTGGTTTTATTTATCATCAAAAAGGTTTGTTTTATTTTTTTCATGAAAAATTAATTTTTTTTCTTTTTATTTTTATGAAATTTTTATGGAATTTTGGACCATGGCCCATTTATTGTGTGGGATTCGTGTTGGATGGGATTCCTTGACTTGTGTTCCCTGGGTACTTTGGCCGGCCTATTTAGCTTTCCCACTTTACCTCTGTGCTACCACCGTGGTGATCCTACTGCCCCGGTTCACCCTGGGCATTGATGTTTCTTGATCTGGTGGTCTTGATTAGCCGTTTTGTGTTTCTTCGGTGATCTGATTTGCTCCTCCTATTCATTTGTAGCCATCCACATCTCCCAACCTTCGTGGTATTTTTTTGAACTACTCATGCTTCATGATTCTTCTATTCGCTGGTTTGATGTTGCATGGACCTCGTCGGTTATGCCTGTCAGGGGTGTTGCTTTGGTTTTTCAGTCGCCATTATTATGGGACGTGGTGTTTTTTTCATCGCTGAAGAGGGAGAGTCATCATCTTCAACATCAAATCTCGAGATCTCTGCGAGAAGAAGAACCCTTACTGGTTATATGACCCACCACCTGTATTCTGCCATCTGGACAATGAGTCGATGGTTTTATGGTGGATAATCCTTTATAAATCAGGGTAGAAATCATATAAGAGATCCATGTTACTTTGTGCTTATGTATTTCTGAGCCCATTCTTCATTTTCTTGTCTGATCTTTGTGTTGTATGTTCTTGGTTTCTCTGCTGGTCTGATTAGTCTAGTCGGGGTTGCGTGCGTGAGTCCATCCAGTTCGAAAGAGAACTCGGCTAACTCCGAGCTTGGATTCATCACTAGATCTTGGGACGAAGAGGTCTTCCTTCATGGATAGTTTTCATGGTCCGTGTGTTTTGTCTTTCTTTACTACTTCTCTATTTGTTTGTGCTCTATTGTTTTCACTTTGCATAATAATAACGAAACTGTGGTGGTTTTCTTGTTGTGGAGTAGTACCATAAGGTTCGAACCATGTAAATTTTGTTGTCCATTTTAGTTTCCTTCAAGTTTCATTTTCTGTTCTTCGACTTTGTTAATAAAACATTTTATATTTGGTTGTGCTTAAATTGTGTGAATCTTTGTAAATCACAATATTTCCACAAAACTGCACATCGTCTCCAAATCTTTCATCCCTATGTACATCTCCTTTGTCTCCCTGTCCACCTGTGAACCCACTCGCTGTTGCCCCTCTCTCCCCTTCCACCCCCTCGCTGCCCATTCTTCCACGCTATTCTATTCTTCCTCATCGCTACATAGGAGAGGCTGACTACCAGGCCTAGAATCGCAGCCAACCCCACCATGTTGTGTGTGGGGAGCACCACCGACCTCGTCACGACAGCGGCCGTGGAAACCACCAACCTGAATCCTGCTGCTTTATTAGTGATCCTCATTTCCTTCTCTTTCATCCTCATCTGCATTCCCTTTGAGTTTAATCTTATAAATATAGAATTATGGTAGTCGTAAACCTCATGGAATTGATATTCAATAATGAATGAGGCAAAGGGGTTCTCTAGCAATGCGAAGTAGGAAGGTTCCTCTGATACTTGAGCTAGATTATCTCTGTGCTAGAATCTGTGTCGCCTGGCTCTGGTCATCCGAGTGATGACCCCCTTGACCACCCCATAGTTGGTGTGTGTTTGGAGGATGGATTTGAAGAGTGATTCAAATAATTTGTAGAACTCTAATATTAACCGGAAGTAGTCCACCAGAAATAGGTGGAGATTGGGAGTTTCCATAGATTTAGGTAGAGAATGTGGGTGTTTCTTGATGAGGCACTCAGAGAAATAGGAGGAGAGTGAAGGACACAGTTCCAAAAGTTAGAACGATGGGTGGTTGGTGGCACTGTTGAGGTGGCCAAGAACCCTTGCAGACATGTCGATGTACGGAGTCATCTTGAAGGCTTCCTTTCACTCATCATTAACGTTGATCTTTCTTTCCAAGTCCATGTGGGGACCACTCCAAATCCTGGGATGAATCAGCAGAGGAATCCCTCTAATCAGCAAAACAAGTCTCCTTTAGAAGCAGCTTCTTCTATAGTCAACAATCGGCGTAATAGACGAGCAGCCAGTGATAAGGAAAAAAGTTCAAGGGTAGATGATCTACCCAGACAACCATTGATGAAGCATTTTTACTTCCTCCATAAAATGTGTTCTAATCTCATGATTTTTGTAACATGTGTATTTTTTTGATCCTCTGAAGCTTTGATTTTGAGAGAAATAATAAACCACCCCACCTCTTCTCCTGTGGATAAAGGGAAAACCATTTTCGAACCATGTAAATTATCTGTGTTCTTCATTTTTCCTTATTTTGTGTTTGTTTTCATTACCACGATGATCCTCCACTCCAACAAAGTGGTATCAGAGGGTTAGGGAGTGAAAAGATGACGCAACATCAAAATTTTCCGATTACTAGATAATTGAAGTTGCTACAAATAATTTTTGAGTCCAGATCTATGAAGTACATGGTGAGACAATTCCAATAGTGTAAGTGGAATCAAAAAAACGGAGCTAAAATGAAGGAGATAGGATCAGTAAAATTTTGGTCAATCTACGGGAGATATAGTACCTCGTGCTGGAGAAGACGACACTGTTCACAACGTCGGTGATATTTCGGTTATTTTTCTGGCCACACTTCTTGCAATCCACATAAGAGCCACATCAACGGTCAATCCAGATCATTGAAATAGGTTTGCATTTTCTCGGACAATCGGAGCCTGCTTTTAGAAATTCAGAAGTAGATTCCATGTATTTTGACCATTCCACACACATCCACAGGGTTACATTTTTGAAATCCACACTCTAAAAATGGAAGAAAATATTCATGACTTGATTAAACTCACTGTGTTTAATTATTCTATCTGCAATCCGAAAATAAATCACCTTTTGTATATTAAAGATTTGTGGAAGCCTATAGTGGAAACCACTTAGCCCGTTATAGTGCAAGCGGAGGAAACATCAACAAGTGGTAAACCCAATGAAAAGATGTCATTCAGTACCCCTCCAGTGGATTCAACGTGGGTCATACTCAATTAGAATTGTTCTACCCAAATAAGATAGTAGATCGACAAGGGTATCTTCCAAAATTTTCCAAAATAACATGGCACCTCTATTGTTTGGTGGAAATTGGAAAAGTTCTATGCGAGTAAAACTATGCAGAACAAAGAAAACATGAAACGCCATCTTTTAAACATGAAATACAATGATATGGACAATTTATTGGAGCCCATGTGTGCCTTCTAAGGTACTTCTGATCAGCTTAATTCCATGAAAATGATGATTGATGATGAGTTAAAGACACTATTAATGTTGGAATCTTTACTAAAGATGTGGGACACAGTAGTTGTGTCGGTCAATAATTCATCTCTAGATGGGACTCTAACTGTGGATATAGTGAAATATATAATGTTGAATAAAGAGTCATGAAGAAAAGATGAGGGGAAACCACGTAAATCACAGGCTCTTGTTACTGAAAGACAAGGAAATAAGAAATGGAAGAGAAGAAGTAGAAGAAGAGAAACCCATGACCAATTTATTCAAAGGGGGAAGTAATCGAAATCTCAATCAAGATATGACATGAAGTGCCACCACTGTGGTAAGATTGGAAACTTCATCTGGGAGTGTAGAAAGATGAAGAAAGTGTAGTGGAATCGGGATGGTAAGACCCAAAATAATGATTCTACAATTGTTAATAAAGAGATTTTTATTATTCAGTATAATAAACAGGTTATTCATGCTAACTAAGACTCGATATTGGTTATCGATTATGGTGCCTCCTACTATATCACTGCCAGGAGATATTTCTTCTCATCTTACTGTTCAATAAATTTCAGACATGTGATGATGGGAAATGACGATGCATCCAAAATTACCAGTATTGGTAATATTCTTATAGAAACTAATGTTGAATACAGGTTATTATTGAAGGATGTGAGGCACATTACTAATATTATCCTCAATCTGATATCCACTAGAATTCTTAATAAAGAGGGATATATCAATTCCTTCAGTCATTGGAAATGGAATCATACCAAAGGTAACTTGGTAATTGATAAAGGAAAGAAAGATACTTCTCTTTATCTCATAGATGAAATATCGTGTATAGGAGAAGTAAATGTATCCTGAAAAGCTGTTTCTACAGAAGTTATGCATATACATCTGGGTCACATGAGTGCGAGAGGAATTAGAATTCTCTCTAGGAAATATCTCTTATCAGGAATAAAAGGTACACATCTGGATACTTATGTTGATTGCATCTTGGGAAAACAACACAGAGTATAGTTTCGTGGTGATATACCATCCAAAAAATCAATTTTTTTTTTATTTGATCCACACTAATATCGTAATTATGAAAACTAAGTTGATGCGAGGTGCTATTTATTTTGTTACCATCATAGATGATCATTTTAGAAATGTCTAGGCCTTTTTTGAAAACTAAAGATCAAGTGCAGGATGTTTTCAAGCGTCTTCATGTATATATGGAAAGATAAATAGGCAGGTTGTTAAAGTGTGTGTAGGAAGAAAATGGAGCAGAGTATTGTGGTCCATTTGAGGAGTACAATAGGAGTTTCAATATCATACTATAAACATTAGTACCAAAGACACCTCAGCATAATGGTCTTCCTAAGAGGATGAACATAACAATTTGAGAGAGTGTAAGATGTATGCTCTCAAATGAAAATCTAACAAAAACCTTTAGGGGGGAGGGAATAATGATCAAATTTTATCTTATCAACATTTTCCATAAGTTCCACTGAACTATGATGTTCAATAATGTTTCTAGATAGGTAATTATTATTCTTACAAACACTTGAGAGTATATGGCTATAGGGAATTTGTTCACATCCCGAAACATGAGTAGGAGAAGAAGGACAAAAAAAAGTAGTGTACCTTTTTGGGATATGATCATGTAGAGTTTGGATACTGGCTATGGGATCCTATCAGTAGGAGGATCATCAGAAGTATAGATGTGGAGTTTCTTGAGTATCATACTATTGAAGATTTTGAGAATCCAAAAAATGAAAATAATTTACAGTTTGAGGAAAATCCAGTCAGTCTAGAACCAGTACCACCACCATTATAACCATATAGTACGAGATAGATACATGACACTGATGATACATCATTAATTGTTAATATGTCTCCATTTACTAATATGTCTTCATCATATGATATTCCAGAACATATTCCCCATGAAGTGCAGTTGATGACATCCACCAGAGAATGAAAACCGAGTCATAGATACTCACTACAAGAGTATGTGATGATCACAGATAGGGGAGAGCTAGATAGTTAAGATGATGCGATTAGGAGTGAGAAGAATATTTAATTGAAGAAGTCCATGCAATAGGATATGAAATATTTGCACAAGAAGCATACATTTTATTTGGTAGAGTTACCACCTGACAATAATGCACTCAAGAACAAGTGGGTGTATAGAATTAAAAGAGTAGATGAAAAATCACAACCATGCTAAAAATATAGAATGGTTGTGAAGGGATTCCTTCAAAATAAAGCTATTGAATTTGTTGAATATTTTTTCTCTTGTTGTTAAAATGTATTCTATCAGAGCTGTTCTTTGATTGGCGGCTAGCCTGAAACTGGTCGTTTAACAACTGGATGTAAAGACAAAATTCTTGCATGAATATATTAATGAGGAGATATACATGGAGTATCCAAAGGGATTAGAAGTATAAAGGAAAAGAAAACCTAGTATGTAATACTAATAAACGTTTATATGGTTTGAAATAGGCACCGAGAAAATTGTACAGAAAATTTGACTCATTCATGGAGAAAAATTAGTACATAAGGACGACTGCTGATCATTGCGTTTTCATCAAGCAGTTTTATGATGGTGATTTCATTATATTATTGGTTTATGATGATTATATGATAATTATTGGTAGAAATATGACCAATATTTTTAGGTAGAAGGATTTTAACAAGTCTTTTTAAATGAAGAACTTGGGAGATGATACTTAGACTCTTGGAATGGCGATTACTCATGATATGAGAAATCACAAAACTTGGTTATCTCAGGAGTTGTACATTGAGAAGGTTCTTGAAAGATTAACATTAGAAAGGAAGAACTAGTTATCACTCCACTTGAGATTCATTTCAAGCTCATGAAAATTCAGAGTCCATCAACTGAGAAAGAGAAAGTAGATATGGAAAAAGTTCCTTATCAGTCAGCAGTTGGAAGTCTTATGTATGACATTGTGTGCACCAGACTAGAAATCGGTCACACTGTTGGCATTGTGATCAGATTCTTATCCAATACAGGAAAGGAGCACTAGACAACATTCAAATGGATATTAAGGTATCTTTGAGGTACATGCAGTCATTGTTTATGTTTTGGAAGTGATAATCCTTCTTTGTAAGGATACACAGATGCAGATATGACTGAAGATTTAGACATGATGAAATCTATATCTGGGTACTTAATATCATTTTCCATGGGGATTAGTCTTGTGGAAATAACGACTTGAAAAGTGTGTTTCCTTATCCACCACAGAAGCAGAATATATCACGTTCACTGAAGGCATCATGGGGATATTGTGAATGAAGAAGTTTTTATAGAAGTAGGTATATATTCAGGAGAATTTTATTCTCTATTGCAATAATCAGAGCGCTATTCATCTTAGAAAGAACCCAAAATTTCTTTCCATGTCCAAACACATCGATGTTCTATATCACTGGATATAAAATTTGTTAGAAGAAAGATTGTTGAAATTTTACAAAATCCACACCAATGATATTGCAGCAGACATGATGATGAAATTTCTACCAAAATAGAAGTTTGATGCCTACAAGGAGACTATAGGTCTATCGTATACTCCACATTGGTTATGATGGGGATATTTGTGGGTTCCACTCCCAATCTTGGGAGGAAATAGTAGAGGAATCCATCTTTCGGCAGAACGAGTCTCCTTTGGAAAAAACTTCTTCCATGGTCAGCAGTCGACATAATAGATGAGCAGCCAGTGACAAGGAAAAAAGTTCAAGGGAAGATGATCTACCCAAACAACCACTAACGAAGCATTTTTTCCTTCCTTAATAAAATGGGTTCTAATATCAGGATTTTTAACATTTATATTTTTGTGATCCTCCGAAGCTTTGATTCGGAGAGGAAATAATAAATTTCCCCCCTCTTCTCCTGTAGAAATATCAAACACCATTACCGAACCACGTAAATTCTCGGCATTATAATTTTCCCCTTGTTTTGTGTTTGTTTCCATTTCCACGATGGTCTGCTTCCCCAAATGTCCCCATCGCTGATGCCATTGATTTCCAATTTTAAAGGGGTATTGAAAACGAGGGAACTCAAGATTGTGGAGAATAGTGATGAATGGGTGATGTACATATTCATCATGGTGTTCGTATCCATCGCCTCTCCTGCCTCTACTTCTCTTTCACGTTGAGATGTATGAGAAAGAGGTTTATAAGGCCTATGTTGGGTGGATATGGGTGCACGATAGTGTCCCACACATGCTGGGTGTAGTGTATGTAGAGGAAAAACATTGCATGTGTCGGATAAGCTCAGGTTAGGGATATGTTAAATACGTAGGGGCTAGCATTTATTCCACTGTCTTTAACTACCTTTTTTAAAATAAAATAAAAAAAATTCGGTGATCCATTTATTAATATATCAACTATTTTCGAACCTGAACATTGAAATCAAGATGGGTTTTTTAATTTTTTTTAGAAAAATAATTGCAAATACTGTTATTTTAAATCAAACCCATCATGTTTCTATTTTTTTATAGAGAACTGGCAGTAATGATGTGGGGCACGAATTCTCCACACGCCACACATGACACAATTTTAATGATCGTGGTTCTTCAATTCATAGAGAATAAGTAAATAAATATTCATGATGGGTCTGTAAATTATTTAAAACTAAAAATCATTTATACTAAATTTTAATTTCATTTAAAACAGCCTTTTCATATTTTTAATTCATTAAGAATTATAATTGGTTTTTCCCTTATATTTTTAGGCATCCGCATGGACATTTCATCATATCTTTTCTGTTTTGGGGACTGATTAGTTGTTATAGATATTGTGGGAATTAACCCTCTTTTCTAGTCATTCGCTCACTGGTTCTCGTCTCGAGCTTCGATTTATAGAAACAAGGGCTCCAGTCAAAGAAATTTTCTAAGGGATGACTTTACCACTTCCTCCTCACACTCCCTCAGCTCTGACGGCTAGTTTAAATTGATTCCCCCATGGAATAGTGTCATTTCTCTCAACCTTGTTCCAATTTTCAGTGGAAACATTTGGGTTCCAAGATGTGAAGTTGTCATGGATGAGTGATCGCTTCCAAGAAGAGATAAATGTTGGGGATTAAAATGATTAAACTCTTATATACTCAAAACTCATTTTTTCATATTATGGATTAATTATATGATATTTTTGATTAACCAGTTTATTTTTAAAGGAACAAAAAATAATCTATTCAAAAATTGGGTTACTGGAACAACAAAACAATGAATGTAGAAATATAAATGGATATCAGATAAAACATGCTTCAGTCCCTTTGGGACCAACGTTCATGATCAGAACACCACCTGGGTTACATCATTATTAAGAACCATGAAAACACACAAGGACATTACATACTCAAAAGGAAAACAAAGAAGGATCACATAAACTATCCGAGGAGGCTGGACTTGCTGAACTAGGTGGAAATGGTAAAGCCTATCTTGTAGAGTCAACCTCGTCCACTCCTGGACGGACTCACGCACACAACCAAAACGGATACATAAGAATACATGAGAAAATAAATTAAATTTATATAGAACCAAGATTCTATACTGGAACATGGTTTGGATTAAATATGGGTCAAAATATGAAACCTTCCTGAAGTGCAGTTGTCTGGAACCTTGAACCAAGTTGATTCCTCACTGAGTCTCCACTGGAGAAGTACTTCGGTTACTGGAGGTGACATGATCTCGGAAGGGGGGAGTGTGGGTGGGTGGAAGCCCCTTGATCTCTTCTTTCTTCTCTACAATATCAAAATTAGAACCATGTACAAAGAAACCCTCGACAAACCAGATGAGTTTCCAAAGTGAGAGAGAGCCAGAACATCTAATTAGTGTGCATACAGTGCAATTAATGCACACTAGGGAAACATCAGGTGGTTTAGGCAGACTTGCAGGATGACAACCTCATCGATGGCTCCGATCAACTCATTGATTCATGTAACAAACAGCAAAATAATGCATAGGTCAGGTGGAACAATGGGATATGCATGATATTGGCACAAGGGATCAAGCCCAAGTGAAGAAACGCACCCAGAGCATATTTGTTCTGTTGGATCACAACTTATCAATGGTCCAGATCATAGGCTACAAAACAAGTAAGGAATAAAATACACCGGATACATATTAAACAGGTAAATGAAATAATGAAAGAAAAAAATAAAAAATATTGACCTCATGTAAACAGTGGCATTGATGGTGAAAACATCCCATAACCCATGCAAAATATCACCCCCAATGTTTAATATGAATAAAGCATAAACAATGAAATTTAAATGCAACAAACCAGAGCTATATAAAAAAAATCTCCACCTTGTAATTAAATGAAATATAAGGATGATGTTCTTGCAACCTATGTTATACAATTGGGAGTAAATTCATTAATTTTAGGCAATGCACGACTTTAGACATAGTTATTTCCTTAGTAAAACTATCGGTAGAATTATCTCCAGTGGGTATATTTGTCAAACTCACTATCACATATTGTATAATATCCTCAACAAAATGAATTCTAATATCAATGTGCTTCAATATACAATGGAATACATAGTTTTTAGATAAGTGTAATTCATATTAGCTATCACGATGTACTATTATGCTATCAACAGATAATAAAAACTTAGAAAGAAAACCTTTCATCCATATAGCCTCTTTTATGGATTCTATAAAGGCGATATACTCTACCTCATTAGCGAAGAGAGAAACCACAGATTGCATATTGCACTCCCATGAGACCTGTCCTCCAGATGCAAGAAATAAAAAACCACTGATATACTTTTGGGTGTGAACATTTGTAAAATAATCAGAGTAAACAAAGCCAACTATATCATTATCAAAACTACTATTTAGGCCATATCGAATACACAATTTTTCATGCATAGATACATTCCTAAAGAGCCATTTCAATGCATGCCAATGAGGCTTACTAGGTTTTCCCATAAACCTGCTCGAGGTACAAATAGCAAATGCATTATCAGACCTAGGATGGACAATTGCATACATAAAACTTCCTAGTATATTATCATAAGGAATCTTAATCATGAAGGAATAATAATCATCATTTCTTGGTGATTGGTTAAAGGACAACATAAAGTAATTTTTATTAAAAAATACTCATAGGTTTAACATTCCAGAACATATATATTCTTAATACCTTCTTAATATTATCCAATTGAGTTAACTATAAGGTTCTCGCATTCCTATCTCTTATTATGTCTTTGCCTAAAATTTTATTAGCATTCCCTAGGTCTTTTATTTAAAAGAATCCATTCAACTAGTTCTTGATAAAAAATTTAATCGTTGTGTTTTTACAGATTAACAGCATGTCATCAATATATAATAACAGGTTAACAAAATCATGTTTAACAATTTTATAATATACACATGCATCGAATTTACTTATGGAAAACTAATTTTCAATCATAAATGAATCAAACCATTTTATAATATTGTCTAGAAGAAAATTTAAACCCATATAAAAACTTATTAAGAAGACAAACTTGATTAGGTTTGAACAGTTTTGAAAATCCTTCGGGAGGAGTCATATAAGTGGTATCATAAACAGTACCACATAAAAAAGTAGTTTTTATATCTAATAGTTCAACATGAAAATAAAATTTGGCAGCGCATCCAAGAATAATTCTAATGGTTGAATGTTTAACAAATAGGTAGAAGATCTCACTATAATCAATGCCTTCAAATTGAAGAAATCCTTTAGCAATAATTCATGCTTTCAATTTGATTTTATATTTTTCTACATTGTTTTATTTCATCTTATAAATCAACTTAGATCCTTTGAACTTTTGGTTAAAGGGTTTAGGAATCGAAACCCAGATTTTTATTTTAAGAAAATAATTCATTTCATTATTCATTACACCCAGAAACCTAGTGGCTTCTTTGGACTTAATAGCTTGCTTATTTATTTGAGGTTCATCATTAAACAAATCACCTGCTATATTAAACACATAGGTAGCAATTTATTCCTAATTAAAATGGGATATATGTCTAATAACTCTCATCTATCTATCCTCAGTGATATGAAAATTAAAGGGATAATAAGTTTCCATGGTTTCGAGTTCAAAATCTAAATTGGAATCAGATTCAAGTTGGGTTTGTAGAATAGGGGGCAGGACCAGTCATGGACTGGGAGTGGTCTCACTATTGGAAAACTACCTTATACTCATGGTTTGAAACCATGGGTACAGCCCATGAAACCATGGTTAAATCCTATACCCACGGTTTCATGTACTGTGGGCTCCTGAGGTGTTGGAATTTCCCTATTCCCATAGTTTTCATGAAACCATGGGTATAACCTGCTGGAAATTTCATTATACCAACATTTTACTTAAACCGTGGGTATATGTCCATTCTCACAGTTTTGAAATCCATGGGAAAATATTTTACCAAAATATAACATATCCAAGGTTTATTAAACCGTGGGTGTATGTGATTCTAGTAATAGCATAATGCCCTTGGTTTTATTAAACCATGGGTATATCTTTTTACCAAAATATATGGTTTCCCATAGTTTAATGAACTGTGGGTATAGGTGATTCCCCTGGGCAGCAGTAGCTACTAGAATGTTTGCTTCTTCCTTCTTCTAGTTGTTTCCCACCTTTCCAGTTCCTACTTTCTGCCATCTTTTAGACCAAATAATAGAAGTTTTTTCACACAATACCAGGAATAAATGAAAACAAATCATTTTTTTTTCACTAACCACTCACGATACTCCATATATATGGTTTTATATGTATTTTTTTGATAAATTATTTTTTGAACAATATCCATAGAAATATTTGGGATGGTATGACATCTCATTACATTCCAACTTATGTCAGAGTTCTCAAGTATGCTTTGGTGGTGGACGGATTCTAAGTGGAGTAGTATTTGATAGTTAGAACTGGATGTGGGAACCCTAAGGTTGAGACATCGGTGTCTTCTATACGATTTTAGAAACATAGATCCAGGTGAGCTAGAAGTGTTCGAAGATATTAAAAAGATAAGGAGTCTGCATTTCAGGTCTCCTTGGATGGTTCTAGTCAGCTGAGATAAATATAGTTCTACTCTAATGATAGTTAGAGGCATGTCATGTATTATTCTATAAGATGATATCCAGTGATTGTTTGATGTGTAATGGAAATCCTAGGTAGACACATCAACTAGAGTATGGAGTTCCTTAGGGAAGAATTCATGTTTAAGGAGATAATAAGGAAGTATAAGGTGGCTGATAATATGACCAATCACCACCACCAACCAAAATTGTTCCATGATATCCTCAAGGATCTGGTCGTCAAGGGTGAGGGAAGTTGTAGGATTTAGAAGCTTATGACCAAGAGGCTCTATGTATTATTAGAAGAACAATCTCTGTCTTTTTTAATCTGTCCACATTTTTTATACATATAGTTCTGATCCATTCCATTTTTTAGACACCCATTATTCAATACCTTATAGATTCTGTTAGAGTCATTGGAATGACCTTTACCCTTCGAATCTCTTATAAGGGTGATTTAGAGATTACACACTTCATCTGATCATGTGACCTAACTCTTGGAGGATAAAACATCATTTTGGATTTATTTATATCATTGATACATAATTATAAGTGTGGACTAGATATTTATAGTTCAAGCACAGTTTTACTATTCCTTGTAGAATATGTGGTGTGCCTACAAAATATAAGTAGGTCACACAATACTGACTAGGATGAAATGAAGAAAATCATTTGTTTTCGATGAAAAACTCTTTTTATTTATTTTATTAAACTTTATTTTCTTTTGATTTCTTTTATGAAAACACAAATTATTTGTTTTCCATGACCAACTCTTTTATCAAACATTGTATGAAAAAGACAAAAAAATTACTGTCATGTTTCAGTACCTATCGAATGGCATCCATATCATACTGAAAAACCTTCATGAATTGAACTTAACTCGCCCCCTCTCTACTTAATTAACAAACACAAGCCATTATGAATTCTAGAACCAGAAGTAACAATTCAATAAAAATGGGATAATTATTCACCTATAAATAATGATTCTATTAGGTTTAGAGCCACTATTTGATATCTTAATACTAGTCCATGGAAGTAAAAACCTAGCCAGTTAATTAAAAACAGCGTTAAAATGATAAATAAAACTGTAATAATACAAAACAGTATCAAAATGATAATCAGAACTACATAAAAACATAAAAAAAAATAGATTTGGCATACCACTATGATGGATGGGATAGAGTGGTGGAGGTTGTGTAACATCAACACAAAATATAATTGTTGGAATATCGGAAACTATAGGGATCCTATAATGAAATTAATCTGATAGAAAACAGTTCCTTCCACCAGCCTGTAATTTTAAAAACACTAGTACCTACAAGAACACCCAAATGTTTTTGGGAATGCATAAATGTGGAAAAATAAAAGAAAAAACCATCGTTGATGCTAATATTTATATCCATATTCTCAATGTACTATTTTATAAGTTTCACTACATTTTTAGGATGGCAGTAATAAGAAAATATACCCAATTCTATGTTATTGGACTACAGAAAATGTGATTCGATATGTGATTTTGATGGTGGGAGGATCATGGTCCAGAATCAGACCTTATGAGTTGATCCTTATAGTAGGGATCACTATAAGACAAAAGATGAATTATTTGATGTCACATAAGAATCTATATATATATATATATATGATAACATGTATGTATTTTCATAGATATTTAACGATGATGATGAGAAATTTCGTGATTTTTGATGAATAATATATCTAGTGGGTGTATTTGTGAAGTGGAAGCTCATTCAACATTCTAGAGTAAAAATAAATGAATTGAACATGAAATGATGATTATGATAGGTCGGGTTTACTAGATGAAACTCCAAAATGGATTCTTAAGGATGAGAAGTGATATAGTGGGGAGGTTTTAGAACCATACTACTTTGTGAGTTTAAAATTCAAGAAATAATTTGAAATTTAAGAATGATGTCATAAGAATGTTTTTTGGAAATTTAGATTTGGAATTGAATTCAAGAGTTGGGGAATTTTTAGTAATTTTTTTTTGATATAGTTTGATTCTAGGAGGTTCCCTAACTTCTTAGGTGTGTCTCAGTGTCATAGGGTTGAGTTTTAGACACATTGGAATATTTTTTACTAGTGTATAGTGGATATCATGCTTAGAGTAATCCATGTAGCTACCTTTTCACATAAGAGTTTTTAGTTCATTTTTTAATGTTCATGGTTGGTCCTCATGGTCATTACATATTTAAGGGATAATAATGTATATTTAAATGAAATGAATCCATCTTAGAATGGTTCTGGGGAATGATGCAGGGTCACCACCTAGCTGTAAAAAAACCTAAAATGTATAGGTATACACTATCTTAAATACAAATAAAATTATTTCCTAAACGTAATAAGAACAATTCAATATTAAAGGATTTGACCATCTTTAAATTCTCTAATCCATCTACCATGTGAATGAATACACAATCTTCAATACATTTTATAGCAGATTTATGACTTTGTCTTGTCTTTATGAAAAATATATTATTGTTATCAATGAATTGAACTATAATTTTCTTCATTGAATCATTTCCCCATTACTTCCACTATGACATACCATCATGTACTATGATTATTCTTAATAACTATACTATCAATAATTATTTATTTATTTATATATCTCACCTAACACAGATATTAAATCATCTGTAAAATATCTATCTATTATTAAAAAATATCTCATCTTCATAAATAGTTAATTAGATATAAAACATTTTTTATCATCCCCGCTCATGTAAACAAATCCCATTCCCATCACTTGTAGAAGAAATTAGTTCAACCATACTCTAATTCCATAAGAAAAAATAATATGTGTATAAAATCATAGTATCATATGCATAAAGGCAGTAGAGTAACCTGATACTTATACTAGACTAATAATACTTTAGTTTGTGTCTCCATGAATACTAATATCATATAGACATATGTTTCTACAATAGCATCAGAGTTAACAATCAGTTATGTTGGGATTAGGACATGTGTGCTTGAATTCTAGAAATCTTCATCCCCTGGAACATAGAGAAGATATTCACAAACACACCATAGAATCTATACAAGATTACTAATAAAAATGTCTTTATATATATATATATATATTGTAGAAATTAAATATTAAAAAACATTCCCTTAAAATATACTTGTGTTATGTAATGGCCAATGTTACCTTGAGATCTAAATCAATGTATAATTGTGAAATTAAACAACTAAATACCCAAACATACAATGCTTTACATGTTGGGCTAATAACACGAGAAGTAACCTTTTAGAATTTTAATTCTTATCCAATAACTTATAACAACATAGGATGTTCGTATACAAAAAACATTCTCTAATTACATGTCATTCCACACATTAACTAATTTGAAAATAATAAGGTCCAAAACTATCAAAAGAACAAGTATTTTTAATCATTCAAAGGAAAAAAAATAATACACGATCTTTGAGATTGGATCATATTCCTACATATGGTGATATATAGATCTTGAAAATAAATATGAAGGGGAATTCCATTCAGATTCAAAAAGAACAAAATAATTATATTTTTTAGAAGGTGATTTCCACATAACATTCTATAATTGGAAAATGTTAACCTATTGTAGAATCAAAACCCAAAACATCAAACAAAATCTATTAAAAATTTTGTTTTCATAGTTCATTTTAATAAAATATTCATATTCATTTTAAATATGTTGATCTAGTTTCCAATAGTTTATTTTTACTAAATCAAAAAATAAAAAAATTAACATGTGCCGGTGTTTTCCACTACTCTTTATGACAACCTTTTCCCAAAAAAATCTAAAGAATAAAAAATATGACCACATGGAAGAACACCTAAATCCAAATGAAGAAATGTATGAAAATTAAAAAAACACTCAAGTAAGGCCGTAAAAATATGTAGTAAATAACAAAAAGATTTAAATGATAGATCATAAAATGACATTCATAATAAATGAATAATGGGTTGTTGATTCAAGCCCTGATAAAAAGGTATTTAAATGCCACACCCTTATTAAAAAGCTACCTATAAACCCCAAAAAATCATCTACCACGTACCATATCATTCATGGACTTGGGATCTTAAAAAACCTAACCAATTCAATTAATAGAACAACTTCAAATTTCACAAAATGAAAATTTTAGAAAAAAACATCTAAGGAATATATTCCTTTTTTACCTTCATTAATTTAGACCTATTAATTAAATAATTTATGAAAAGTAACTAGATAATAAATGAAATATAATTTCACTATATGGTATATCATTTAGAGCTAAGTATTCTATGGTAGTAAGGGTATCACTAATCAAAGGTCAAAGATGTGGAATACTCATAGAATCCCACATTTGAACTGTAATATCATGGTAGATAAAATTCATTGTTTTATCATTTTCAAGAAATTGATCTTAAATTATGATGAACTTCCTTTTTTATTTTGACCATGTTATTGGTGAACTTCCTTTTTTCAACCAACCAAGGTAGTACCTGACCAAATATAATAATAAACAATAAAATTAAGATTTTCTTTATAAAAATGTACGCTTTATATTAGGTTTGAAGTAATACCTTTTTGAAGGTATTAATGATATAAAATTATTCAAGTCAGTGGGGATAATAGTATCAATATCCTACCTTCCAATAATCATCTCCAAGAACATGAAACTGAATCACTACACATGTGATTTGGTAGTCTGTTGGGCAGCCCATGCATACTAGAGAAATAAAATAGGCATTATATTAATAAGACTAGGGAAACTACACCATATGGTTATATCCAAGATACATCACAAATACCTTTACATAGAAGTTGGATAACCTAATCACCCACTTACCCATATGAATGAATAAGGATTATAATGTATGCTTTATGTAAATGATTGAAAAAATTTATGCATAACTTTTTAGGAAAAAAATAAATTATCCATTCTCATCTATAAAGTCATTCCATTCATGTTCTTAAAGTACATACATAAGTATCTCTTATAAGTAAAAAATGGAGGGGATTAATATCCCCCCATACCCATGTCCATTCCCATCATCATCATCATCATCATCATCATCATAAGCCTCATCACCAATAGCAGCATCAGCGACATCCACACCACCAACAACTCTATCACCACAACCATCATCACCACTACAACCCTCATTGGAATCACTCAACGCATCATGTAAATAGTAAATAGACTCCATATATGATTAAAAAGTACCAACAACCTCTTATGGAAGCGACTGACTCAAAACTGGCATAGCTTTCATGAAATGATCGGTCACCAGCTTACTTCTTTCATGCTTCTATAAAGCTATTTTATTTGCCTCAATTGCTTTAGCATGAGTGATTTCTAGATCAGAGGTATGGGAGGCTTGAGAGGATCCTTATGATGACCAAAAACAAGAGTGGATGATGTTTTTCCCTAGACGACATCGTACTCTCCCCAGGTACTCCTCATATAATACCTGACTTAAATTACCATGTGGCCCAAATTATCATCTTCCTTACCATTGAGGGCCTCCAAGGAATACTGTTGCAATTATAAACAAATTATATTATGAATTTCATATAAATATTTAAAATATAAATAAAAAACGTTACAAATTTATATTATGTATTTGTATTTACTGCACTTCCATCCTTTTTCTTTTTAATGGAGAAAAATAATTTGGCACGAGGTACATGACCTTTGATGCCCAATGCAGCTTGCTACAAATGATAAATTCACAAATATATATTAGAACCATATATGAGAAATTCACAAATATGGCTTATTTATATTCAATAATATTTTTAGTATAACATCTTGTATAACATCATAATAACCGGTTAAAGTATCTAGTGCTTTTCATTATCGGTCACTATAGTGTGCCCCAATGTGTTCGAATATATCATTGAATCCTTATTCTTTACATTTTTCTCTGAAAATTACTAAAAAAACAAATACATGTAATAAGAATTAAATTATATATTCAAACCATTAAAGATTGATATTAACTTAAACTTATCAGTCTTCCAATGTGAAATCATTTTTTCATATTTACTTTTTGGACAGTCGGGGAATATGGGTACCCCCTCTAAGTCAGTACCAACCCTAATCTTCCAATATACATAAAAATCATGCTGTTATTAGCTCCATAACTCTCAAATATCCATCAACCTTGTAGTCTTAGCATCTTATCCATTGGGAAAGTTAAACTGAATCTACCATGAACATGTAATTTAATTTAAATACACTAATAATTTAGATATGACATTATAAAATTTTCATACCCTTATTTACTCCCATGATTTATCCTTGATCTCTTTACCAATACGACACCATGACACTGGTTCCACTGGAATGATATCATGATAATTGGCCAAAGTGGCCATGAAACTTCTAAATTTCATTGCATTTGGACCTACCATATGAATTTGTCGATTGTAATCCACCATTAGTTCCCTCCGGTGATTCTGAACTACCTTCATCCAAGTGCACCCACATCTCCTAGAATAATATCCCACCAAATAAGACTAAGAGGTGTGAAATAATAATTAATTCACAGTACAACATGACAAAAATAAATTGATATAATTTGATACATTTGTTACAAAAAAAAGTGACTGCAGGATGATCAATAGACTATGATGGATCTATGGGTTGTACTGACTCAACAACCTTTGCAGGAAGTGTTTGTTACAATGCATGCTTTGTGTGGCCTTAATGAACTATAGTGGAAGCTAATGGAACAGACTCATCAGATCCAAGATGGAATATAGGAATTGGAGGCGTTGTAGACATGGAAACATATGGGTAGTAGGATGGTAGATACATCATCGGATATGGATATGGTAAAGGTGGAAACATCTTTGGAGGTAGTGTAGTCATCATATGGGAAGAATAGGAAAAATGAGATGATGGAGTCAACAATGGGATCATCCATTAAGGTGTCAAAGACATTGCATGTGAATAAGAGGGTAGCTAAGATGATGGTAGAGGCATGGATAAAAACATCCCTGGAGACTCAAGAGGAGGTTGGAAATGTGTGGTGTAAGGGGTTTCTAATGGTGGGATCGTTTTGAAATGGGTATGATGGGTGATTCATCTACATCTAGGATAATCCCCACTCATACACATGCTAAAAATAATAGGAGTCAAATCTGGTGGAACTGAATGACCCTAAAAAATTGATAACGAATATTAACATGAAATTATATGTAATGTAGAAGAAAAACATATCAATTATAATACTAACTGATGTAAGCTAAGGAGGCAATGCATGCTCATGGACCAGTCGATCGGGATCAAATTGTCACTTCCTTCAACCTTCTGTAGTATTTGGAATACTGTACATAATAATTAAATGTAATGTTTTTAGAAATAGTTTTTACAAATCATGCATAAAACCTACATATATCACCATATTAATGAGAAGAACCAATTTAACTTCTTTAAATTACTAATTTTACAAATGATTACAAGAAAATGGCTAACACAATTTTTAAAATTACATTACCAAGGGATAAATTTTATAAAAACAAAATTTAAAAAAAGTTTTTTACATTGAAATAAATCTGATTTAATGAAACGATACCAGAAAATACAAAACACAAAAAAAAAATCATTCCAAATTGAAACATAATAAAAGTAATTATAGGAATATTAACCTAAGAAACTCATGTCAATGTAAACTGAATGAACAATGAACATATATGGTTTCTTCTATATATTACCGACAAATACTTCAGTTTAAACATAAAATCTCACAATGGGACAATTTGATTAATCGACTTCAATATTTTTGACAACACCAACGGGTGCGTCAATGGTGGAAATTTCATCCCTAGAATCATGAAAAATATGTTAGAGGATTACATAATTAATGACCCCATAATCAGGTATCATGTGATCTTTCACATAATACACTTGTTTATCCATTAATGCCAAAATGTATGGTTCATCAGTATGTAGGAATCGACTCATATCAGTAACTATGATCCCACAGTCATCAATAAATGTACTCTATCATCCCAGTGAATCAAACAATTTACATTTCATCATAGTAACAATATCTTGAGAGTAGTAATCCAATATAAATATTTCCTCAACAAGTCCATAATAATACACATCTTCATATCGAGGCTGACTATCTGATATACTAGAATAACAATCCGTAGTAGCATTTAACATAATGCCATCATGTTTTGTTCTCATTTTCACTGCTTGATCTACTGTATAAAATTTATACCCATTGATTATTAAAGATTTTCATTCACAAAAAAAAGAATTATGACCAAAATCCAAAGCTATTAATTCTTGAGATACGAAGTCAATAGGTAAACTCAACATCTGAATTATATATGAATAATACAATTAAATGGATATCTATATTTTAAACTAATTAAATTAATGGTAATACCTTGGGTTTCAACCAAGTAGGAAACTCTAGGCTATGAAAATCCTCTCTTCTTATCAATGGAAAAGATCAATGAATTGTACTTATAATTTTTGTATGTTCTCTACATAAAATTAAATTAAAAGTGTAAGGTATGTGTGAAATTTCATAATATAAGATAACATATAAATATCCAAATTACTTACTTGATATAGTCATCGAACATACCAAAGTTAATCAAGACTGTGCGATACATCCACCGAAAAGCAAGTGAAAAAGGACGGAGGAAAAGCAACTGGTCCCCCACGAAGAGCTTCATTTGGAAGATGAACCATTAAATTCACCATGTAAGTGAAAAAGGACGGAGGAAAAATCATTTCCATCTCCCATAAAATTAATGGAGCCTCCTAATATATTTTTATCAAGAATGACTTAGATAGCCTTTTAGCACAAAAGTCTCTAAAAAATGTCACAACTGAATCACTATCACCCTTATATTATTAGATATAAAATTCCAAATTTCAATTGGAATCAATTCATAAATAAGGATGTGATAATCAGGAGTTTTCATATATTTTAGTTTCACATATCCTCTCTTGACTCATTTATAGATGTTTCTATAGTAGACATCAAGAACATTGATATTCTCCAATACTTCCAGAAATTTATCTTTCTCTAATAGAGTCATCACAAAAGAAGCACAAGGAACTGTCCGTTTGTTTTCACTGATACACATAGGATGCAGTTCTGGTAGAATACCCCAATCCAACAAGTCTTGATGAGATATGAAGTCATCTTTGGTCTTCCCCATGATATTTAGAAGAATTTCATGAAACATTTTACATATATGTTTCTCAATATGCATTAATTCTAAACAATGATGTAACAAATTGGTAGACCAAAATGGAAACTCAAAAAAATACTTCTCTTTTTCCAATTGTAAGGGGATTCACTGTCAACATTCTTCCTCTTTTTATATTTCAACTGACCTTTACCTAGTGAAAAACTTAAATCTTTCAATTCATTAAGAACATAAATTCTTGATATACATTGATGTGGTTGTTCAGTCTCAATAGTATTATCAAACCTCATACGATTCATCCTTTATTGATGATCCTTTTGAAAGAATCGACGATGCCCCATGAAACTAAAACTATGAAGATATTTAAGCTGTATCGATCGTGTATTATTCATTCAAATGATACATGATAATTTTCCCATAATTCTCCACTTAGCCATCATATCATAAATAGGGAAATAATTTTTGATCTATATAAGGGAATCATGCATCTGAAACGTATTCTTTAAAGAAGCATCGAATGTCCGCACACCCAAATACCAAAGTTGTTTCAACTCTCATATTAATGGCAGAATGTAGAAATATATATCATTACTGGGATCAGAATTTCCAGATACTAGTATACTCAAGAAAGTGAAATGTTTTTTCATACACATCCACATAGGAATATTATAAACATGAATAAAAATTGGCCACGTGCTGCGAGAAGTAAGCATCTAACCAAAAGGATTAAAACCATCACAAGATAGACCAAACCTAACATTACACACCTCATCTACAAAATCAAGATGCTTTGCATCAAATTTCCTCCATGATAATCTATCTACAAGATCAACCAACACATCATCACCTTTAATTCTCCCATCATTATGCCATCATAAATTGGCTAATATTTTTGCAGACATGAATAGATTTTGAAGTTTGGGAATCAATGGAAAGTAAAACATAACATTTTTTGCCACATGAGATGGTGTTCCATCTACATTTGTTTTCCTTATATATGTACCACATTTTTTACATTCATTACGGTCAATTGTTTCCTCCAAAAATAAATTGTAATCTTTTGGACAATCATGGACATTATTAGTATCAAATCCAAGTTGCTTAATTATCTTCCTTATCTTCTAATGATTTGAGGGAATATCTTAACCATCAACAATCAAGTCCTTAAAAAATATAATAATATATTCCATAGAGGTATTATATATTCCATACATGTTTTTTCTATCATATAACCGCATTAAATATTCCAACTTGGTCATTTTAGTACATTACTGATTAATTGGAGTTATGGCATCATCCAATGAATTTTTCACTCTCTCATCTTCATCATCATCAGTATTTTACTCATGTGTATTGATATAATTTTCTTCTTTCACTATCATAATATCACTCTCAAGAAGATGGAAAAATGGAAACCAATAAAATATCAAATTATTCATGCCACTTCTTTGGTTTTGTTCATGACCAGTTGAACATTTACTCATATCTCCATGGTGATACCAAACATAATAGTTTGTTTGAATTCCATATTTCGTTATATGGTGCCTAACTTCTTATCATATTAAATATGGTCTTCCATCACATTTATAGCATGGAAACTGTATGAAACGTCCATCTGAAGCATTATCAAATAAAAAATCTAAAAAAATCTCCAAATTATTTTGAAACACGGTTAAAATCCTATCGGTATGATACATCCATCTTCTTTCCATTATATAATAATAAAAAATGTTATCTACCAATAAACAATGTAAAACATAATTAAAAAATGTATAGTTACTATAGAAAATAAAATTATTTGAACAAAAAAACATAATAGTTAATTTACATTTGAATTACAAGTGCCTTATTTTTTATAACCAATTTGAACCCTTTTAGTATCATAGAAAAAAATTATTACCTCTATCCTATAATGGGATGATCAACAAGAAAAACCATAATGGGACAAGAAAGGGTTTATGTCTATTATAGAGCAATATGAGTAATTATATTTCGACTAAGGGAAAGATAAAAATGTTTTTCCTCCCATAGGTGTAACCTAAAAAAAACTTTTGACATTAAAACACACCCTTAAACATGGGTTATTTAGTTTAAAAAGAATATTAGAGATAAAAACATTCAACCATAATAAAAAAATATTTTAGATGAGCCCCCATATTTATTTAATTTAATATTTTCCATGGGTAAAATTTTATTTCAAAGAGGGAAAATGAATTTAAATAAAACCACTTCATCTTCAAGAATGAAAATCATTTAGATAATTTATATAAAATAATCATGGGTATCAAATATTCATATAAATTTTATATAAGATTAATTTAATAAACTGAATCACTTAATGATTTTTTTTAATAAAATAACTACCTAGAAACACCTACTGCCTACAAAGTGGAATAGGTCACAACAGGACTCTTAAAAAGGAAAAGGTCATTCTGGTAAAATAAATGAATTAAAAATAAATTTAAAAAATATAATACACATTATTAGATTAATATAAAACCCTAAATTTTAAAAACACTATGATTAGGGTTCTCATAAGAAATGAAAATGATGGAAATTTAAGTTAAATGACCAGGGGAATCTCCCCAGAGATTTAGGTAATGTATTATGTATCAAATGTCATCGATTATTGTTTTGGATTCTTATGGAGTACCCTCATTTAATTTTTTATGATGATCTATCTATATTATACTTGATATATTTGGTTGTAATACCTCCATTGTAAGCTATGGGTTATAATACTACCATAATTTTAAATGTCAAGGATGGTTCCTTGAGTTTAGACTGAAAGAATAGATTTCAAAGAATGGAATGGCTCACCCCTTTGTATTTTGTATGAGTTTTATTGAGAGATAATGCTATATTGATCCATATGGGTTCTCTCAGATTATTATTCCCTTGGTTTACTTGCTTTTTTACATTGTTACCATTTACAATTTGACATGTACTATGACTATAAACTCGCTATTAATGGAAAACATAGATACAAAATGATGTTGAGTGTCAATATAGAGATGGAGCATCAATAATATTTTTATTACACATTAACTTAAATTATAAATTTGTCAAATATTAATACCATAATAAATAATTTATTATTAAATCACATCTCAGAGAATAAAACAATTGAATTTTAATTTTTGGAACACCATTTTTTGACTTTTACCAAGTTATAATAAAACCTTGAACATTCTACCATGGAACTTGGGAACCTGAGATATTATAATTATTATATTGAATATATAGATTTGGGAAAGAAATTGATGTTTTTTATTATATGGTTTCTAGTACTAAGAATGGTTGTTGGGTACATGTTCTTACTCAATACCATTTGTCATAGTTTTCATAGTTTTATCTTCTGATATTTCAGTTATATTATGACTACCTAAATATATTTCATAAAATTAATTTTTTATTGCATGGATTATTTTGATTATTATTGAAACATTTCATTGTGTTATTAAATGTATTATTTAAATATGTTTATATTAGTATGTTTATTTCTACTATTTTTTAATCGAATATGCAGGTATATACTTCCCACTATACTACTTTACACCCTTACTATTATTCAGTATCCTCTGTCATATGGGGAAGAATTCCTAGGGTATTATATCTACCAGTTGTCTAAGCATCGAATGGTGGTATGTGCTGGTGGGACCTAGTAAAATATTGTTAGAGTTTTTTTAGTCTTACTATTTTGGAAATGTACAAATAGAATAAGAATGTGTCGAGACATGATATGGAGCTTCTCCCTGGGACTAGCCAACCCATGTATGAGGAAAGCCCATGTTATCTAAGACTAAATTTATATCTATACAATTTTATTATATAATTGGTCCAATTTAACCATAGTTGATACAGTTTATTATGAGGTGAAGGATTTATATGATTCATATCATGGCATAGTATGACAAGATGTAGTGTGTTCATGATTCTTATCTAGAATGTAGCATTCTTGTGCATGATGGAATTTTATTGTTTATGTGAAATATGACTTGAGTCGGTTATTTCAAGTGTTTGAGAAATTTATATGTTTTTTCATATAAGTTTGTGGTTTCATCTTACATATCCAATCCCATAAGTTATAAAAGACACATTATATGACTACACTGAAGGATTATCAAAATGTTCTAACTAAAAAAATGCCAATTATTACATATATAATGTTTTTGTAAATAACATGTAATTGAATTCTTATCTAACAGAGGCACAACTATGGAGTTTTGGGTAAAATTAAATGTTTAAAGTTTAGAATTAATTTCCTTAACATTATTATTATAAGGAATCATCTAAAATAAAATTCTAATTACAACATAACGAGTGTTTTTATCGATAATATTTCATTGAAATTTCATTTATCCAATCCCTTATTGTGGAATTTATGGGTTAATATAAAATATTAAAGTGTAATGAAAATAATTGTGCATTAAATATATATATATATATATTGGTGACAAGATGGGTGTTATATGTGGATCCTGTGTTTGGGTGGTTGTGGATATTGAGAGTGCCAGAGTTATGTGGTATCCCTATGATGAAGGAGCTCTAAAACTGTAGTGAATTTTTATATAGGTCACAATGTAAGTGATCTTTTTTTGATATGTGTAGTGATTACTTGTGAAACTTTTGGTTTATTCTTGAATTGTAAGTGGGTAGGTCAACATTAATTTCAATGGGTGGTTAAAACATAAAATTATTTATTTTGAAGGTTAAATTCCATGTTACCTTGAGATGGGGATAAGTGAAACCCATAGTTATGACCACTATTATGAATAATGTGTGGAGTAGGTTTGAGAGATTGTTTACCTTATTTAGAATGACTCCATGTTTGGAATTTATTACATTATGACTTTTGAGGGTAACCCATCAGACTGGTTAGACATTTTTTAGGAACATTTAGGTGTGTGAGGCATAATTAAAAACTTCGGTTTATGATATCAATTCACACAAATTTGACAATGTATTTCTGATAGGTATGTTTGGTGAATTAGGTTCTCTGAGATAAGTACTTATGTGCTAGTTATTTCATCATTATATATGATTTCGATAAGGGAAGTCTCATTCAGATTCCTAGCCTATTTGACATCATTACATGTCAGGTAGAACAATTGTATTCATGGTGGATAGAATGTCTGGGGCCCATGGGTAATAACACTCTTGGAGGAGTTTGGTTTCATGAATATAGAGATACCTGGTGATCATTAAATTAATACACTTTGTGAGTTCATGTTTCGATAGAATTTACAATTTTCAATGGAAAAGTGGTTATGCACATGGCCCTATAAACTCAGGAAAACTTTTAGAATTGTGGTGAGACTATGAATGAACTCTAGTTGAATTATAAAATGATTATATAATTATGAGTTTTCATTTACAATGTTTGACATTTTTTTATGCATATGGTTTCAAGAAACAATAAGGGTTCTCTATGCTTGGTGATATAGGATTATAGAATAGGAATGTATAATTTCTCATATGTGTGGGGATAATATAGATTAAATGTGGGGAATTGGATATTCGATATAGTATTCATGATATGTTTGTGCATGAGCATGTAGACACTGAGTTTTGATGTAATCCTGGTGCCACCCATGTGTGGAGATACAATATATAGTTTCAATTTTATAGTAGGCTTACACTACATCAGGAAAACAAGAACATGGAGCTGTATTGATCATAAATCAACCTGGAAGTCAAATATTTAAAGGATTTTATTGGTGTTGTGGAAGGTATGGACCCAAATATTTTTCATGATAGTATAATATATCCTATATAGTGAAAAGGAAATAACCACAAGGGAATTTTAGTGATCAATTAATGCGGGAAACTCGATAATATATATATATTTATATATATATATATGAGTTATGATTTCTATCTTGGGGGATTGGAGTAGTTACTAGACTATGTTTTCAAAACTCTAGAAGAATTTAATGTCTCACAAAATAATATGGCATTGGTAGTGTAGAATTTCATGCATCGAAACTAAAACTAGAAAAAAGATGTCAAAGATATGGTGTAATTTTATATGTATTTCACTGGAGTTTCTCGGTTCCTGGAGAATAAACTGCAACTCGACAATAAAGGGCCATACTTGATTATAGAGCAGTCTCATGAGTGGTTTGGTGCAGTTGATGATTACAAGACACTTGATTTAAATTCAAAATTGGTAAACAATATGGTTGAAATTATGTGACAACCAATTTTAACTGATAGTTGACAATAATTTTCAATGTTCTATGGAGAGGAACCTCAGTCTCCCCAATATGAGACTGATGATACATCATGGGTAGTAAGAAAATATGGACCCTACATCATTGGTTTGGGTAATAATATGGATCATGAAATGGTGAAAATTAAGAAAGTAAATTATTCATTGAAAATGGGTATTACAATGAAACTTTATATGAGTTTGGTTGAACAAAAAAACATGAAAATATGGATCTCCAAAAATTTAATATTGAGGTAATACACTACCTAGACTTGATACTTAATCTAGGGGAAAAATAGATATCCTTGGTAACCAAGGAATCATAAATATGTAGAGATAGAATAGGTTCCATGGTATAATAAGAATGTAAGGCGCCCAAGATATAGAATATTTCTACCAATGGGAAATAAAATCAGTCTCTTAGTTACCTATATTCAATGATAGGGGCTCAGGAAGCTAAGAAATACATGAAAAATTTTACTTCCACTACTATGAATAATCATCCAAAATGAAATACGTTATAGAGAATAGAATAGGGAGGAACATATGGGAGACATATTTTAATGTTCATGTGGGAAGGGAGTATTATAAAGGACCATAAAAACATGATCCTAAATTATTAGTGTTTTCAGTTATAACCAAATAACAGTATATATTGGTATAAGAAATTATAAATGAAAAAGGATGTTACAATAACAATGTGAGGAAGTAGAATTTTCATCTAATATGAATTATTATTTATTAAATAAACAATTAAAAATAGAAATTTTGAAGTCAAATTGTTGAGGCTATTAACATGATCCTAAATTAGTAGTGATTTCAGTTATATCCATAGAACAAAATACAGTGGTATACAATATTGTAAATGAAAGAGGATGTTGAAATGACAATGTGAGGAAGTAGAATTTAAGTATAAGATGAATGATTATTGATTAAATAAATGATTTAAAAGAGAAATTTTTTAGTCAACTTGTTGAGGCTGTTGATATAATAATATGTGATTAGTTTAAGAAGAATAAAAAATCAAGAAGAAGAAATTCCAAACCAAGATGCAATGAAACAATGGGGATGTTTACGCAGGAGAGGGAGTAAAGAGGGGGAAGTGGGGACATCGCCAGAGGTGAGGGGTTTGAGAGGGGATGGGGGTAGGGAGGTGGGGGCTTGTACGTTGAGGTGGAGGTGATGGTTGGGAGGTCAAGGATTGGAGTAGAGATAGAGCTGAGGGCTGGAGGTCGGAGAGGGGAGGAGATGGTCGGGAAGTGGTGGTCGGATGGTTGGGAGGCGGAGTTTGGAGAGGGGAGGAGAGGGCCGGGAGTTAGAGGTTGGATGGCCGAAAGGTGGTGGTCGGGGAGGGGAGGAGAGGGCCAAGAGGTGGAGGTCAGGGAAGTGAGGGTTCAAGTGAGGGATCCCGATGGAAGTGCTAGGAGAAGAAGCACGATGTTGTGTTGAAATTTTGGATTGAATACCCATGGTTTTAATAAAAATGTAGGTATAGATAATAATAAAACAAATATCCCCACAGTTTTTCTAAACCATGGGTATTGCTACATGGGGATAGACCTATTCTCCAGTAGTGTTAGTGGATTCAAAATGGACGTTAACACAAAGAGGGATCGGTGCTGTTGAAGGTCCTGTAGTGTCATCATGAGTCTCTATAGGTCCAGATCCCTTATTTTTAGACAGACATGATTTATGAAACACTACATCTTAGAAAATGATACATTTCTAATAACCCGATCTATCTACCCATATATGATACCCCTTAACACCCTATAGGTAACCCACAAAAATACATTTAACATCAATAGGAGCTAGCTTATCAGTATGTGTATGAGAATAAGGTATGTATCCAAAATTCATAAGGTGTTCTAAACTAGATGGTAAAACATTCCATAGTTATTTAGGTGTTTTAAAATAGTTAGTAGAGGATTGGAAATGGTTTATAAAGTTGACTGTTGTTGAAGCAGCCTTGGCCGAGAAGGACCTGGGAAGTTTTGAGTGGGACAACATACACCTCACCCTCTCAAAGAAGGTATTATTCATTCTCTCAACTAATCCATCCTTCCGTGGGGTTTCCACCATAGTCTGTTATCTATTTATTCCCTCATATTCACATAATGTAATGAAATTTGTGGATAGATACTCTAAACCATTATCAATCCTTAATTCTTTGAGCTTCCGATTAGAATCACTCTTTACCCCCATATTTCTATTTCATAAAGTTCTGAAAGGTATAAGACCTGTTTTTTAGTATATAAATACAAACATTACAAGAGAATTCATCAATGGATGTCATGAAGTATAAACCTCCACCAGTGTATCTAACCCTAGAAGTACCCCACAAGTCAGAATGTACACATTCATGATGTTCTTTAACCTTTTACACAGAGCTACTGAAGATGGATCTTTAGGATTTCCCATATACACAATTTTTATATAATGGGAGACTACTGGGAGTAATGTTACTCAAAAGCCCCCATTTTTTAAGTTTACTAACCCCCCTGTCACTAACGTTCCCAAACCTTTTATGCCAAAGTGTGGTGGAATCAAATTGTGGACTACAAGAGGTGTT
Organism: Viscum album; assembly: GCA_963277665.1. Lineage (NCBI taxonomy): Eukaryota > Viridiplantae > Streptophyta > Magnoliopsida > Santalales > Viscaceae > Viscum > Viscum album. The sequence continues at coordinate 211,663,057 of OY728119.1, read as the reverse complement.
CAAATGACTTCTATAAACCTTACCATCTAACACATAAAGACCATTTCAAATGGTTCCTTTCATAACATTGAGGGGTACTCAAGAAAATCTAAGACTTCCAGAATCAGACATAATGTTATACCCCTTTTGGTCAAGGATTCTTAGGGATATTAGGTTTCTTTTCAATTCGGGTACCCACCTAACATATTCAAGAGACTTGATTGTCCCGTAATGAAGCTCTAATGAAACAGAGCCTATTCCCATAATGTGATAGCTACTATTATTCCCTAGAAACATCTCACCAGATTCAACTTCCCTCAACTCAGTAAAGAATTGCTTCATTGGAAACATGTTTAATGAACACCCCGAATCCAGAATCCATTCATCGAAGATGGCAATGTTAGAAACATTTAACACATCAGTAGTGTCAATGTCCTACTCAAGTAATAAGGAATGTTCATTACTATTGTATCTATAGTCACCTTTCTTATTAGGGTAGTTCCACATAATATGCCAAGGTTGTTTACATTGAAGACATTTAATAACATTTTTTATACTTGTATCTTTTCTTCTCATACAGACCAATTTTCTTTTCTCCTATCCGTTGAATCACTTTTATCCCTAACATTTAAACCCTCAACATCAGTCTTAACACTATCCTTCCTTTGAAGGTATTTAGAGAGTATAGAATATTTGAAATCTTTAAGAGTAAGTGTGTCTTTTCCATACATTATAGAGTCTTTAGCAGAATTAAAGGAATCATATAAAGATGTTAACGGTATAATGGTCTGGTCTTCATCGTCCATCTTAAAGTCTATGGTGGATACATCTAATATAATTTTATTAAATTTATCAACGTGCACCCTGACTGTAGTTCCAGGGTGCATTTTGAAAGTATATAATCACATTTGCTAATATAATCTACTAAAGGGAGAATTAGTCTTATAGAGGGATTCAATCCTACACCATATTTTAATGGAATATGGATCATATGAAACCTCTCATTTCACTTTATCTCCTAATGATAAAATTATTAAACTACAGACATTCATAAGGGTTTCCTCATGGAAGTCAACATAAGTAACGACAATATTTCCATCAGGGGTAGTAGTAGTGATTTTCTATTTAGAACCAACAAGGGCATCTATTAAGTCATTATGGTATAGTAAAGCTGTCATTTTAATTCTCCAGATATTAAATTTGTTTTAACCATCGAAATTATCAATATAGAATTTAGTAGAACCCAAAACTAACATTATAGTAGGCTCTGAAACCACTTGTTAGGGATTAAAATTCATAAACCCTAAAATACCAAAGGCTCACTGTCGGGCATGATAGATTAGTTATATGATAAGATTTATTAACCAGTAGATTATTAAATGAATTAGAAACAATATATTCACAAATCGTGTTACTATAATAACAAAACAACAAAATATAAAATGTATATGGACATCAGATATAATGTGATTCGGTCCCTTTCGGACATCCCTCCATAGCGAGAACACCACCTGAGTAACAACTTTATTAAGAAATATAAAGCAAACAACGAAATTATAGACTCAAAATCAAAACAAGGAAGGACCATAGGAACTATCCGATGAGGCCGAGCTTGCTGAACTTGGTGGAAGTGGAGAATTCTATCATGTAGAGTCAGCCTCGTCCACTCCTGGATGGAATCATGTACACACACAAAATTGATAATGAAAAATACATGGAAAAAGAAATTAAATCACTATAGAACCAAGAATCTATACCGAAGCTTGGTTACAACTTAAGATGGTTCAAATTATGAAACCTTCTTGAAATATAGTCGCGTGGAACCCATGACCAAGACAATTTCCCATTGATTCTACATCAAAGAAGTAATCCTATTACAAGAGTTGGTACGATCTTGTTAGGGTGAGTGTGGGTGGCTAGAAAACCCTCGATCTCTTCATTCTTCTCCCCAAAATCGAAAGCAGAACAATGCAGAGTGGAACCTCCAAAGAACCAAAAGAGACACCAAAGAGAGAGAGAGATCTATCCCATACAATGCAATCAAATCATGCAAAGGAAATTCCATCTAGTTCAGGTGGAGTCGTGGGATGACAGTTGTGTGGACAGATCAGATAATCTTGTCAGTTTGTGTAACAAATGGTGGGATAATGCACGGGATATGTGGCATAATAGAATATGCATGATGGCAGCACAAGGGATTTAGTCTGAGCAAAGAAACACACCTGGAGCATATCTAGACCATTGGATCATGACTTATCAATGGTCCGGGTCATAGGATATAAAATAAGTAAGGAATCCAAATACGCGACATGCATAATAACTGGGTAAATGAAATAATGGTAGAAAAATAAAAAATGAAGACTGGACATGAACAGTTCTATGTAGGGTGAAAAGGGGTTTTTTATATATATGGGTTTTTTTATTTTTTTTATTTATTAAAAAGGGGTAGGGTAACCAATATTTTCAAAAATGGGTCCCAAGATGCGTGAACCACGTTCACGCATCCCAGATCCTTGGAAGATATGTGAACTGGGTTCACACATCATAGGTGTGGTGAAAGATGCGTGAACCCCGTTCACGCATCCTTTATAAACTTCGTGAAGGATGCGTGAACGGGGTTCACGCATCCTACAGAAGCTTTCAATTTTTTAATTTTTTTAATTTTTTTTGTTTTATTTTGATTATATATATATATTATATATATATAACAAATTTTTTCAGCAAAGTTTATCTACTATTTAATATCCAGCAGTACTACCATTACAGTAGTCTAGATTCTGATAGAAACTCTCACCCATGGCTCTCTTTTATAAGAGGGATTTCCTTGAAAATCATTCTATATTTTCGATGTGGGATTCAGGTTCTCCATTTCCTGCACAATACATTCTACATTTCCGATGTTGGATTCTATTTCAACTATCTGACATTGAAAGACTATAAAATACAAACTATAAGACCAATATAAATGAAACTTAAAACATGAATTAAATAAATAAGAAATATTTGAAAATAAAAAAAACTTCATAAAAATTGTTGATGAATAATAATTTATAAGCTTTCAAAACCACCAACTGGAAACTTAAAAATGTTTCAAATACGGGGCTTTAAAAGATTATAAAATACAAACTATAAGACCAATATAAATGAAATAGAAAACCTGGATTAAACATATAAGAAATAGTTAATAATTAATTAGTTTATTAGTAATATAATTATTAATTAGTTAATTATTAGTTAATTAGTAATATCATTATTAATTATATAATAATTAATTAGTAATATAAGGATTAATTATATAATAATTGATTAGTAATATAATTATTAATTATATAATAATTATTTATTTAATTTTTAATGTAATTATTAATTATATAATAATTAAATAGTTAATTAGTAATATAATTATTAATTATAATTATAATTATTAATATGTAATTATTAATTATATTACTAGTTAACTAATTAATTATTATATAATTATTAGTAAAAAATTAAAATTTGTAATTATATTACTAATTATAATTAATAATTATATTACTAATTATAATTAATAATTATATTACTAATTATAATTAATAATTATATTACTAATTAACTAATTATTTACTATATAATTAATAATTATATTAATAATTAACTAATTAATTATTATATAATTAAAAATTAAAAATTAAAAATTATAATGAGTAATTATAGATAATAATTATATTACTAATTAACTAATTAATTATTATATAATTAATAATTTCTAATTATAATTAGTAATGATATTATTAATTAACTAATTAATTAGTATACAATTAATAATTAATAATTAATTATTATAATTAATAATTATATTATTAATTAATCATTGTATAATTAATACTTATATTAATAATTAACAAATTAATTATAATATAAATATATTACTAATTAACAAATTAATTATTATATATTAGTAATTAATAATTATAACTAATAATTATATTACTAATTAACATATTAATTATTATATAATTAATCATTACTAATTATAATTAAGAATCATATTTAAAATTATAATTAATAATGATATTACTACTTAACTAAATAATCATTATATAATTAATAATTATTTTACCGATTAACAAATTAATTATTATATAGTTAATAATTAATAATTAATAATTATAATATATAATTATAATTAATAATTATATTACTAATTATTTATTTATTTATTTTATAATTAATTATTATATTACAAATTTACTAATTAATTATTGTATAATTAATAATTAATAATTAATAATTAATATATATATATATATATATAATTAAATAATTAATTATTATATAATTATATTACTAAATAACTAATTAATTATTGTATTTTAGTAATTAATAATTAGTAATTAATGATTAATAATTATATTAATTATAAACTAATAAATAATTATATTAATAATTAACTAATTAATTATTAACTATTTCTTATATATTTAATCCATGTTTTATGTTTCATTTATATTGGTCTCATAGTGGGTATTTTTTAGTCTTTCAAAACCGCGTACTTGAAACATTTTTACGTTTTAAGTTTTTGGTTTTGAATGCTTATAAAACATTTTTCATCAATATTTTTTAAAAAATTATTTTTATTTTCAACTATTTCTTGTATTTTTAATCCATATTTTATGTTTCATTTATATCGTTCTTACCATTTGTATTTTATAGCCTTTCAAATCCACGTACTTGAAAAAACTTTAAGTTTCAAGTTGGTGGTTTTGAAAGGTTATAAATTATTATTCATAAACCTTTTTTACAAAATTATTTTTATTTTCAAATATATCTTATATGTTTAATTCATGTTTTAAGTTTCATTCATATTGGTCTTATAGTTTGGAATATATAGTCTTTCAAAGTCAGGTACTTGAAACAGAATCCCACATCGGAAATGCAGAATGTACTTTGCAAGAAAGAGAGAACCTGAATCCCACATCAGAAATGCAAAATGATTTCCAGGGAAAACCCTCTTATAAAAGAGAGCCCTGGGTGAGGGTTTTTGTCAGAATCTAGACTTTTCTAATGATAGTACTGATGGATATTAAATAGTAGTTAAATTATGATAAACAATTTTGTTACATATATATATATATAAACAAAACAAAAAAATAAAATAAAAATTTTAATAATACAAAAAAAATTAAAAAAATATTTTTGTAGGATGTCTGAACAGGGTTCACACATCCTTCATAAAGTTTACAAAGGATGCGTGAACCTTGTTCACGGTTCTTGGAAAGGGTAGATATGTGAACGGGGTTCACAGATGTTTTATGACATTTGAAAAGGATGTGTGAACCCCGTTCACGCATCTCTCTGCACAGAAGATGTGTGAAGGGGTTTCATGCATCTCCACCCCCATTTTCAAAAATAGTTGAAACCCAGTCCTTTTTCTACAATTTTTTTTCAAAATCCCATTTAAATAAAAATCCTGGTGAAAACATCCCAAACCCCATGAAAAATATAACTCCCTAACTGTAATATGGATAAAGAATAAATCATATAATTTAAATGTAACATATAAGAGCTATATACAACAAGAAGTGTGACAGCCTTGTTTGAACTCTTCCCCATCATGTTATTTCACTATTTTTAGTATATAAAACCTTGAACCTTCCATGAATGGAGACTTTTGAGAGGCCTAGAAAGAAATTTTGGAAGGCAATGGTGAGACAAAGATAAATTATTTCATTAATATAGAGGGGTCTCAGATCATGGCCATGACCACCAGTGTAGGAGGGAACATTGTGTTTTAAGAATTGTATAAAAGGAAAGAAGTCATCACAATTGAGTTTTATGGGACTGGTGAATTTTCATATCAAGGGGATCACATTCCATTCTTGGGAATTTTTCAGATCCAGGGTTGCACCTGATATTTTGGTGTGATTCGCATTCTGGTGGACATCATGAGAATGTGAGCAGGTCGACTGGTAGCATCCATTATAAGAGTTGCGCAATTACCAAATGGTTGTCAATACATTTTGCATATGGGATATCTAGAACCATACTTATGCATTTATGAGTTCCAGAACTAAAAGTTTGTTGTGTGTGATTCCAGTGCATCTCTTATTCTCCAAAGCCTGCACAATAGAATGTCTGACAGTGGTAAGTTATCAATCCCTTGTATGCATTTCTTGTTATTCATTGTTGCTTCAATCTCAGACTTCTTATGATTCTATTAGGAATCTCCCTTTGTTTGGTGTATTTCCTATATCTTTTTTTATTGTATTATTTTGAGAATACTAAAATAATTGATTTGGGTGGTGTTCTTTCTATTCACGTAGCACCAAAAATGGTCTGAAGCACATTAAATCCCTATGGATTTACTGATTTCATTCCACTTTTATTTCATCCTATAAATCACTGATTGTGTGATTCTTGAATATTAATTGAATTATGACTTGTCATTTAAATGGTTTATTAGAAGTTATTTTTAGGGTTGTTGTATTCCCCAGTTTTTATCCTTGCGGCTGCTTTGTTATTCTACCTTGTTGTTTGATTATGGAAATGTATGCCATCCTAGAATTTATTTCTCATGTTTTTCAATTTGGTTTTAATTGAATCATCACACTTATAGATTATGTTTTCTGTTTTATTGATAAATAATTCAATTCTTGAAATGGTGTATTAGACTTTGTCCACTGCCCACATGTTATTTGTTCACTATTGGAATTAATTTGATTTATTCCTCATGTTGGAATGCAATGACAACCTTCTATTATTTTTTTATCAATTTCATTTATTTAATTATAAATAAACATTGTATTCCCATTTTGTATTTTAATGAACCAAAACACCCAATTGATCTTGGGATATTCCATGGGGACTCCTCTCACATTGGATCATCCCATGAAATAATTTATTATTGATAATATGTGGTTATTATTTTTTGTTTTCAAAATTAAAATAATTTCAACTTTTTTCATAAAAAAATGAATGTTTTTATTATTATGAAAAATATTTTCTCTTTTGGTATTCATTTTTGTTAGGCTCCATGTGTGGGTGGTTGGTCACTTCCTACTGGGATTCTCGCTTCGTCATATGTTTCATTGGACCACTTCATCCTAATATTACACATTGGTGATGAAATTCTTCTGTGTTCAAGTAGCCGTTGATTATTTTCCATTGGGTGACTCTTGTTTCATGTGTTCATGATTGTTGGATCCTTTAGTGATCTAAATTTCACCTCCCATCTACTTAACTAATTTCACTGGGCTAAGCTTTGTCACATTGGGTTGCACTGGCATTATCCTCTATATCCTTTTACACTCTCTCCACCATTCACGTGTCCCACCTCACCCGCATTTCTTGTCAGGCCCTTTCCTAAGTCGCCCGTGTCGCCTCAGCTTTTGGTGTTCAATTTTACTGCTTCATTTATTATCTTTTCTTAAATTTGGGTGGTTCTTTACCTATCGATCCAGAGGTTTTGGAGATATCATTAAGAGATGAGGAAACCTCCATGAATCCTAGCTATGATTCCTTCACACACCTGTTATGGTGACCTTATTCAGTGGAGATCTCAAGACTCATGAGCTCTGTGTTAACCACATCCTATTCAAGATCATCCAACCCAGGAAGAGCCTCATCTCCTTTGACACTCCTAGTTTTGTAATATGTTTCTCTTCTTCATTCAACTTCTGTGTTGTTTGATCTTGTTTGTTTTTTTCCGTCCGGTTCCTGGGGTGGCATAAATGATTCCATCCAGTTCAGAAGATTATGTTTCTATCCATGATCCAAATTTCACCACTAGATTTCGGGGTGACAAGGTCCCTATTCTCGGATAGTTTCTATAGTCTGCATGTGTGGTTTTCTTTATTTTATTATTCTCTATTTTTATGTGCTATGTATTCTTTTTCTTCATAATAAGTAATTTTTTGTGGTATTCTTGTTTTAGAGTATGATCAAAATGTCCAAACAATGTAAATAAATAGTGTTCTTTACTTTATTTCACATTCCTTTTATGTTCTTGTGGATTTGATAAAAGTTATTTGAATTATTATGTTGTGATTACTTTGATCGAACATAATTATATCTATCCTGATACAAAAAAAAGTGGCATCGTAGCCTATAATTGTTTGTTTAATACTGTTTTTTAAATTTGAAGTTGAAAAGTTTGATAGTGAAAATGATTTCAATATTTGGAGAATATAAATGTGTGCACCGTTAGTCCATAATATCCTTTGTTATTCCTTACATGATAATAAAAAACCCATAGTGACCATCTTGGCTGATGGTTATTCCACCACTACCTTTGTTGAAGTTGACCCAAGTATAATATAAAAGGATTAGTGTACTCTTTTGTTAACCTTAGGAGATAAATTTTTGTGTCAACATTCACATGAAACTACCATAAAATCTATTAGGATTAGACTCAAACAATTTCATAAGAAAAAATCATTTCTTAGAAAACTATATAAAAAGATACAATAATATAATTTTAAGATGACTCATGAATCTTATGTGTGAGTTCATATTAATGATTTTAATAATGGTTTCTTGGATTTAGCTAATATTGAAAAACAGGTTAAATATGAGGATCATAATTTAATCCTTTTGACTTCCCTTGATTATTCATTTAATTCTTTGAAAGATTCCATGATGTGTGGTTTGTATTCCATTACATTAGAGGAAGTTAAGTCTGTTGTGATATCTCAGGATCTTCAAACGCTTTATTTGAAGGAAGAGTTTAACGGTGTTGAGAGTAAACCCTAGTTAATATATATTAATATTCCTATGCCAAAATAAAGGAATGATAAGAGCATGTTTATGAGTTTCTGGTCTTTTGAGTGTGGCAATACCGGCCACATAAAAAGGTATTATCCTAACTTGAAAAATAGAGACAATATGGCCCAGTCCCATATGGTATGCCTCGATTATGATACTCTAGAATATCATTAGTTTTTGTTTTCAACACATTCATTAGAACTAGGAATAGGTTCTTTGATGTATTTTTCATGTGATCCTATGAATCCCCATACTTGTATTTTTGGGGGAACTCGGTTGGGTGAAAGGGTTATTTGGGGGGGCTAGTCTAAGTCGTTTGGGCTTAGGTGGAGTTTTTCCTGTTCGATTTCTTTTTCGTACTTGTTTTTTGTAGTTGTTTATACTGCTTTACTATTATTCAATTATTTTTTTAGATTTATATATTTTCATGTTCATTGTATTTTACCCCAAGGAAGGTATTTTTTTTCAAGTATATGCATTCTTGTGTGTTATTTAAGGTGGAGACTAAGGTAAAAAATGGTGAGCTCCCCTTTTTTTAATGTTGATGCTTATATAGTTTACCTTTTGTGCTTGTTATAGTCTCCTATCAGTATATGTGTAGTATGGGAAGACCATGTGACACTACTGGTATGTGCTAAATGGTATTCATGTTGGGTGAGTACTTGTATACTTAGGCTTTTCAATTTATAAAAATCTACCCACACTACTAATGGGTCAAGGGTAGTTAGGTTGCAATAACACCATCACTGTTTAGTTTTAATTTTAATATGGATTAGGTATAAATTTATTAATTTTGGTTTTCAAAATTAAAATCATATTAATGTTTTTCATTAAAAAAATAATGTGTTTATCATAATGAAAAATATTTTCTCTTTTGTCCTTCCTTTTTGTTTGGCTCCGTGTGTGGGCGGTTGGGCGCTTCTTGCTGGGTTACTCGCTTGGGCCTTTGTTTTGTTAACCAAATTCATTCAGATATGCCACCATAGTGATCCTATTTCTCTATGTTTTGTTGGCCATTGATTATTTTCCATTAGAGGGATCTGGTTCCTAGTGTTTGTGTTTGTTTGATCTTTTTGAAATCCACATCGCACTTCCCACCCACTTGCATGCTACCACGTGAACCTACTTTTCTATGTTTTGTTGCATCAACCTTATCCTCTGGATCCTTCCATGATCTATCCACCGTTTATGCATCATACCTCACTTGAAACACCTATCAAGTGATTTCCTTAGTCGCTCATTTCATATCATCTTTTACAGTTCAATTATTACTGATATATGGATCGTATTTTTTTGAGATTTGTGTGGTTCTTTTGAAATAGATCCAGAGAGTTGAGAGAGAGCTTATAAAGAGGAGGAACCCTCCATGGATCTCAGCTTCGACACCTCTGTACCCCTATTATGGTGAACTTCTCTGGAAAAGTTCTTGAGACTCGCGAGATCTGTGTTGACTGCTACATGTTCAAAATCTCTCGACCTAAGTAGACCAGTATCTTATTTTATGCTTCTAGTTTTGTAATCTGTTTCTTTTAATCATTCATATTCTTCATCATTTGATCTTGTTTGTTTTTCTTTTTTTGTATGGTTCTTATGGCTATGTGTGTGAGTCTATCCAATTAGGGGGATTTTATTATGATCTCCAATCCATAGTTCACCACTAGCTCTTTTTGTGATGAGGGATTTTCTCTCAAATAGTTTCTCTATTCTATGTGTGTGGTTTTATATCTTTTCTTCTTCTTTGTTAGTATGTTCTATGTTTCATTTTTCATAATAATAAGTAATTTATGGTGGTGTTTTTTCAATGGAGAAGGACCAAAAGTTATGAACCACATACATCGATTGTGTTCTTTTCTTTCCAATAATTTTCATTTCTATTCTTGATACTTTGTTAAAACGATTATTATTATTCTATTGTGATTACTTTGATCGAACTTAATTATATCCATCTAGATACACAATAGTGTTCGATGTGGATAAAATTTTAAAATATCTTATACATTGTTTCTATATTCAGGAATCTATACATAAATTTTTTTTTACATTGGTCTTAAAAAAATTAAAATAATTTATCCTTTTTTTACATCTGGTTTTTAAAAATTTTAAATATGTTATGAAATGATGTCTTTATAATAAAAATCATAATAAATATTTTTATTTGTTAAATTATGAAAACATTTCAGTGAAAATGGTTATTGCATCACCTATTTTATCAACTTTCATGGTAAACTATCATTAATAATTATAAAAATTGTTTTACATGTATTCTATTATAAATAGTTATCACTACTAAAAATCAGGCTAGAGTCACCACTATAAAAATCTTTTATCGGTGCGAAAAAATGATAGTTTTTAAGCACCATTATAAAGGTTCCTTTTTATAAGCACTAGAAATTGTGTTGATAAAGTCCATACTACTACAGTGTGCTATTAAAATTATTGCACATTGTAGAAGAAAATACAAGAATATGAATTTTTTTAATTTAATTGAAATTCAAATTGTATCACAAATACATAAAAAACTATTATAGGCATTGCAAACATTGTTTTGTATAATTACATTAAAAAGTAAAATTTATCACAAACATTCAAAAAAATTAATTGTTTCATTATATTTGGCACCTAACCACCTCTCAAAAAAGTATGATAATGGTATCATTTTCCAAACAAACCACCCCAACTTGAGAAAAAGAATCAACACTATAAGAAAACAATTTTTCTGATATTATTAATATAAATAAATAAAAACTATGAGAGAAAATATTTTTAACATCATTAAAAAAATCCATCAAGATTGATAAAAATGATTTTTTGATCTAAGTGTCGTTAAAAGGGGTCCCTTTTATCAATGCTATAAAATCACTAATAAAGGCCATGTTACTGGTGCGGGTAAAATTACTACACACTACAACACTAAATACAGACAGTAGTAACAAATACATGATATGGAAAATTAATAATTTAATTGAAATAAAAATTACATCACAAATAAAAAAAATATATTATAGAAATTTCAAAAAAAAAAATTGTACAATTACATTAGCTAGTACAATTTATAAAAAGCATTCAAAAAAATCAATGGTTTCATTGTTTTTTGCACTCGAACCCCATTTAAAAAGCCCGACCATGGTATCAGTTTCCAAAAACATCATCCAAACACCAATAAAAGAATCCACATATATATAAAAAAAATTATGTTAGTAATACAATAAGAAAATAAATGAAACATATATACGCATTAATACATTAATAAAATTTCATTTTTAAATTGATAACTGATACTTTGTGTTATATTGGGCACACTGTGTATTGAATTGACATGTTGTTGATTCCTACATGTCACAAATGACTTAAAAATATTTTTAATAAAGTATCAATAAAATATTAATGATTTTTGATCATTTTGATTATGTCACATATCTTTTTGAATAAAATGTAAATTTTAGACAAAAAGACACACTTGGAGTCATATTGGTCACATTGTGCATCGGATTGAGGTGCGACTATGTCCTACATGTCAAAAATGACTTATGAATTATTGTCTTAAAGTATGAAATCAATCTAATTGTGCTTGATCAGTTTTGAGTATGTCACTTCAGTCTTTTACTAAAATGTGATTTAAAAATGGAAACACACACTTTGAGTCATATCTTTCACATCATGTTTTGGTTTCATGTGAGACAAATTACTACACATTAAAAATGACTTATGAATCATTTTCCTAAAATATGAAGACAATATGAGCTTGTTTTCTCATTTTTCAGTGAGTGACACACATTTTGAAATAAAATGTCACTTTTAAATCAATGAAGGTCACTTTGAGTCATACCAATCACACTGTGTATTAGATTGAGGTGCAACTGATTTTTACAAGTCACAAATGACTTATGGATCATTTTCCTAAATTATCAATACAATATGAATGTTTTTTATTATTTTTTAGTATGTCACAGGTTTTTTTTACAAAAATATAAATTTTAAATAAAAAGACAAACAATTAGTCATACCGGTCACAATGTACATTGGATTGAGGTGTGACTAATTCTCACACATCATAAAAAAGAGTAATTGGTATTTTTTTCTAAAGTATCATAACAATCCGCATGTGTTTTATTGGTTTTGAGTATCTCACATGTCTTTTATACTAAAATTTAATTTTCAATTGAAAACATGAACTTTGAGTTATACCAGTCACATCATGTGTTAGTTCGAGGTGAGGCTATTTCACACACATCACAAAAGAAATATGAATCATTTTCATAAATTATCAAGAAAATTCATTCATGTTTTCTCGGTTTTCAGTGAGTGACACATGTTTTAGACTAAAATGTCAATTTTAGACTAATAACAAACACTTTCAATCATACTGGTCACATTGTACATTAGATTGATGTATGGATGACTCCGACACGTCAAAAATGACTTGTAAATAATTTTACTAAAGTATCAAAACAATACAAAGGTGTTTTATCCTTTTTGATTATGTCACGTGTCTTTTTTATTAAAATGAACATTTTAAATAAAAAGACACACTTAGATTCATATCGGTCACATCGTGCATTAGATTGAGGTGGGTATGATTACTACATTCCCCAAATGACTTATAGATCATTTTTTAAATTATAAAAAGTAATTTGAATGTGTTTGATCAGTTTTAAGTTTTTCATTAGTTTTTTGTCACTAAATATCATTTTAAACTGAAAACACACACTTTGAGTTATATCAGTGACATCATGAATAGATTTGATGTGAGATTGATTCCTACACCTCACAACTAGATTATGAATAATTTTCCTAAATTATGAAGACAATGTGAGTGATTTTTTTTTCATTTTTTAGTCAGTACCATGCTTTTTTAACTAAAATGTCAATTTTAAACTGATAACAAACAGTTTGATCCATATTAGGCACACCGTGTATTACATTGTTGTACGAATGATTTCTATATGTCACAATATGACTTATGGATCATTTTCTTAAATTATCAAAAAAATCTGAATATGTTTTCTTATTTTTGAGTATGTCGATCGTCTTTTTTTCTAAAATGTCAATTCTAAATAAAAAAGACAAACTTTGAGTCATACTGGTCACACCATGCATCGGATTGAGGTGTGGTTGATTCCAACACATCATAAATGACTTATGGATCATTTTGATAAAATATAAAAAATAAGAATGATTTTTCTCAGTTTTGAGTAGGTTACTTATCTTCTTTTTACTAAAATCTCAATTTAAACTGAAAACATGCACTTTGTGTAATACTAGTAACATCATGTGTCGGTATGAGGTGAGACTGATTCCTACACATCAAAAATGAATTATGAATAGTTTTCATAAATATTCATGATAATCCAAGAATTTTTTCTCTGTTTTCAATGAGTGAAACATGTTTTGAATTGAAATATCAATTTTAGACTGATAACACACACTTTGAGTCAAACCGGTCACATTGTGCATTAGTTTGAGGTATGATTGATTTCTACACGTTAAAAATGACCTACAGGTCATTTTAATAAATTATCAAAACAATATGAATTATTTTTCATGATTTAGGGTATGCCAGTTTTCTTTTTTACCAAAATGGAAATTTTAAATGAAAGATGCACTTTGAGTCATACCTGTCACACCATGCACTAGATTGAGGTTTGGTTGATTAATTCATGTCAAAAATGACATATGGAACATTATTATAATGTATCAAAACAATCAAAATGTGTTTTATTGGTTTGAGTATATAAATTCTTGTTTTTTACTAAAATTCCATTTTAAACAGAAAACACACACTTTGAGTCATATCAGTCACATCATGTGTCGGTTTTTATGTTAGAATAATTCCTTTACATCATAAATGACTTATGAATAATTTTACTAATTTATCAAGACAATATGAGCATGTTTTATTAGTTTTTAAATAGTTACACACGTTTTGAATTAAAATGTCAATTTTAAAGTGATAAGAGACACTTTCAGTCATATCGGGAACACCGTATATCTGATTGAGGTTTGGCTGATTACTACACATAAAAAATGACTTATGGATAGTCTTAAAAAATTATCAGAACAATCCAAATTTTTTTAGTAGTTTTGAGTATTCCACTTGTCTTTTTTTACTAAAATTTCAATTTTAAATAAAGAGACACAATAGGTGTCATACCGACCACACCGTGTGTCACATTAAAGTGTGGCTAATTCCTACGTGTCAAAAATGACTTGCAGATTATTATCCTAAATTATCAAAAAAAAAATTGAATGTTTTTATCAGTTTTTAGTATGTCACATTTCTTTTTTACTAAAATGTAATTTTAAAGTTAAAACTCACACTTTGAGTCATACTAGTTACATAGTTTGTCAATTTGACATGAACCAATTACTATATACCCCAAATAACTTATGAATAGTTTTCTTAAATTATAAAGATAATATGATTATGTTTTATCATTTCTCGATGAGTGTAGTGACTCCTTTTTTTCCTTTTAAGACTTTGAAATATATTAAAAAATATTTTCAGAGCCAACCACTGAGACGACATGCGATTCTGAGGCCTGGTGAGTCAGAAATTAATTTTATAAAAATAATAAATATATTTTATATCACACACATGTGGTTTTTCTGAAAAAGTGGTATTACTCTCAAAAAAGTCTTAGATCAGAAATCTAATACCATTATTGAATCCAAAGCATGAGGTTTACACTAAATGAAACCTAACATTGGTTAGAACGGGATGTTCGGTAAAGGGAGTTATTGGTGGGTGTGTTTAATTAAAATAAATAAATTGTTTGTTTGTTTTTTATTTATTAAAATACCTAATTAAAATCCTCTATAAATACCCTCTTATGATTCTTTTTCAAGGGTTAGTCGCATAATACTTTCTGTATCTAAGGGGTGGAGGAGAGTATTATTTGTTTGAAGATCAAAATCAGAGAATGACGAATTATCGTATTGAGGATAATCATGATACAAATGAAGAATATGGTGAGATATTTATCTTCATTACTATAGGATGCATTATTCACCAATGATAGATCCATAACTGATGAAGGTCTCATTAATTATGGTTTCCACCATTTTATTAATGTTTTGATAATTGATTCATATATTCTTTTATTGATCACTGATTATCTTCCATTCACGTGAGCCTGTTCAAAACAATTTTTTTTTTAAAATAATTATTTATTTTTTTATTTCATAATATCACCCATGATTCTATACCTATCAATCATTGGTAAATATTACATTGTCCAATAATGATTATCACCATTGTTTTATGTGTCTTTATCCATCCATTCTT
Organism: Viscum album; assembly: GCA_963277665.1. Classification (NCBI taxonomy): domain Eukaryota; kingdom Viridiplantae; phylum Streptophyta; class Magnoliopsida; order Santalales; family Viscaceae; genus Viscum; species Viscum album. Next base: position 211,647,048 of record OY728119.1, on the reverse strand, counting down.
AGAATTCGTTATTAGGAATCGATTGATCGGTAATTAAATGATATTGGGTAATAGATTAGTGTGACTTAATTCTTTGGAACAACAGATCATAGTCATGAGTTAAGATTTTCATTTTGGAAATGTGATGGGGGTGTGGAGATTATAGTGGGAACCTATATTGGGTACATGTGGTGTCTGAGCCAAATTGAGTGGATCTCTATGGAGGGGTTTTCTAAGCAATGCACCATGACCTGACCCAATAGGGCACAAGACACAACTACCCCAAGATCAAATCCATAGAATAGGGGTTGGAAACCAGTACCAAAGGCATTACTAACACAAGGAGGCCTATTCCTAAGTACTAATACACACACACACACAATAATCTCGATGGAAAAGTACAGAGGAAAAAATTAAAAGAGGAAAATAAACTAGCGGAACAATCTTCCATGTAAAACCTATAAATAGTACAAGAGTACGGTAGTGTAATACTGAAAGTAAAAAAAGGGGAAAATTAAACATCTAAACAAAAAGGTATATCTACCTGAAAAATATATAAAGTAAAGTAAAAGTTCCAAGAGAGACCAGATCTTGATCTTCAAGCTACGACCACCGTACATAGTCCAAGGCACAAAGTATTCCTAAGCTCCATTATAATTTTCGCTGACCTGCTGGTCCTATGTGTAAGGCATGAAACATGTAGGAAAATCCCATGTAGGGGGGAGTATATACATACCATATATGATGCCTTGAAATATGGAGGAGGAGTAAGTGACAAAATAGGAATAGAAAGAAAAAAAATAAATAATGAACCTGAAGAAACTCAACCCAAACTAAGAGAGAAAGTAACCTCTTCCAAGCATAAGGGGCTCAAAATAGTCTTTAGATAAACTATATGTTGAGTCCTTTCAACTCATAGTAGTAGAGTAACACCATCTAACCATAAGAAGCTAAACATAGAATGTCTATGGCATACCGCATGCGTATTCGCAACCGATGAAATGACAGTAACCAAATCCAAAGAAATTGATATATATGTGTATATATATATATTCTTAGTAAAATAAGATAATGTGATAGGGAAAGGGGATCTCTATTTCACATCCCATCATAGGAAAATAGTTTCCATCAGTTTGAGAAGGTTCATTAATGATTCCCAACATCACGAGTGTCTGCCCGTAGAAACATCCATGCCCAGCCACACCCCACCACTATGTCACACAATCGAGGAGCCACAATCTCCAAGTAGGGGACCCACACCCTAGTGTGTCTGGGGGGTTCCACTCCAAAAGTATGTATAGAGAAATCATGCCCAAATTCATATGAGGGGTTCTACTCTAATGTCATGATGACACACTCCCTTTATAATAAGGGGTCAACTCTGTAGGTAGAGGGACCACTTTCTATCTAATAGGGGGTTCCACATAGAAGGTTGATTACCCACACCCTATTGCAATAAGTGGGTTTTACTATGGTTATTGATGACCCATGCACCATCCGATAGGAATTTCAACTCAGAAGGTCGAGTACCCACACCCATGATGATGAGGATTCCACTCTATAAATGCCTATGGTGATCCTTCCTAATCACTATCATCATCAAGTGTCGCCTAAATAAGAATCATGCATAGAACATCTCACACTATATCTAAAAAATAAAAATCAAGACACCATCTTGTTCTATATTAAAAAACAGTCAAGATAGACTACTAGTGGGGAAAAATACAAGTTCAAGTGAAGGAGATAAGAGAGTTTGATGTTTTATCAAGAGGAGGTACGTGACGTGCAGGTGACCCACATGGCGTATGGCCCCACTTTGTTTTATGGCCATGCCTTTTCCAGCATATATATTTCTGACCATGTAATGATGCACGACTTGTAAGGGTATTTCATGATGTGTATTAACCAAAATTATGATGAACACACGAGGATCGTCGTCAATCTGAGGAAAAAAATGTAATTCCATTAATATGCCTTTTTAAAAATCTATAAATGGAGAAATGGGTCATACTGTTTTGATATTCATGGAAAAATTCTCATGATAGGTTATTCACCTACCCAAATAAAATACTTTGTGAAAAAGTCACATTTCATCACATAACGCACGAACAGTGATTCATGGGCCCAATCCATGAGTCAGATTTTAATACCTGATATTGGTCTCAAAACAACTACCTCAATATCAGGGTGAAAACACAGGAAACAATTCATCATTATGACAAAATATGAGGAATATTTGATAGATAAAATATCCCATACTAATAATAATAAAAATAATATGGGGTGTTCTGTGGACCTGAGCCACGAGTCCAAAAAAAAGTATCCAATATTGGTTTTAAAATGACCATCTCAGTGTTAGGGTCATGATGTCATTGACGGTTTGTCAATCTGACGTCTTATGAAAAATTTACGACCAGATTGAAGATTTACAATCAAAATAAATAATAATAATAATAATAACATATTATAATTATAATTATTTTATTTTATTTTATTTTTAAACCATACATCAAATGAAGGAAAGCTCAAATTCCTCCTCCCACTTGGTGTCCTCATGAACCCTCCCACTTTTCTCACTAGGTGGTCTTGATGCCACTTATTATTATTATTATTATTATATAAAAAATTATTTACATTATTTGGAGATCCACGCTTCTTGATGTAGGTGGAGCGTCCCCCATTATCCTTCTATTTTTTATTTCCTTTAATTAAAATTAAATCTCATTTATTCATATTATCCAAACACACTTTTTATACCAACATTATTATTATTATTTAATATAATAATAATAATAATAAATAATCATTTAAATTTATTAACTCATCACCCTTAATAATAATAGTAATAATAATAGTAATAATAACGCCTATAACTTTGATCACATATGAACACCTCGTTGAAGATCCATATCTCGCCGCCATCATGTCCACACTAAGAAATATCCACCATGATACCCCACACCCAACCTCTACTTGGAACCGATCTCGTCACACTATACATTATCGCCACGTGCCAACTGAGAAAATGGTGATCACTGGTCTATGTTCGAACTATCTCTGATCATAAACCAGCACTTGTGTTATTGATATGATCCATTCACAAAACAACATCTTGATATTTTATCATTTATTATAGAAATAGTTGATCTAAATGTTGTTCATTCCACAATAACAAATCTGGGGGTTTTCTATACTCAAACATGCCCAAACAACATCAAATCATGACCTCATGTTCCAACGATGAAGAAGACGGTGAACGGTTAGGGAAAAGAACTAATAAAATTTTTTATAAACATCGTTGGTCAAGAATTATTGGCCAATTATTTCATAGCTGAGAAATTGGGATGAGAAAAAAGGAATAGAAAAAAAATAAATTGAAAGAATAATTTATTTCAATACAATGGAACATGCGAAGGTTCATTTAAATTCAGATCAAAGAAAATAGATTTTTCATGATCAATATTTTAATCATAAGGGGGGAAACCACTGATGAAGAGTCATACCTCGATTATAGTTTGATTATTGGTGAATAATGCATCCACATTCAATGAATATGATCTGTTGCATCTTCTGTCTTTTGATTCACCTCTATCTGATCATTGGTTGTCGTCTGATCTCCATTCACCAATGAAGAAGGGCTGGATTCTCATCTCAATGATGTCCTGATTATGAGGATAACTGTGATGATTTTCCATATTAGCCAAATAAAGAAGAAATTTTTTAGGTTATTTAATTCAAAATAAATAAATAAATTATTTATTATTATTAAATACACCTTCCAAAAGCTGCCTTTACCAGACATCCCATGCTGACCAACTTTATGTAACAGTTAAGGTGAACTCCATCTTCTGAACTCAATGTTGATCTTGAATTTCTTATCTAAGTCTCTGTTTCTGAGTTATTCTGGTTAGGGTTGTTAAAAAAATTAAAAAATTAACTAATTTATCCAATGAACCTTCCAACAGTTTCCCCATCCGAACGTCTCATGTTGACCAACCTTAGGTTATGCCTGGGAGAAAACCCACACTAGGGATTCAACCATGGTCTCATATTTCGGATCAGAGACTCCATTCAGAAGTTATTCTACTTTTTAAGAAAACTCATGCACAAATTATATAAAATATATTTAATATTTTTATAAAATTATGTCTGAGCTCACCAAGCCTTGGAATCGCTTTCTGTCTCAGTTCCTAACTACATAACTATTCCTAGGAATATTCAAAAGTCTTACACACCAAAAAAAGAGTTTCTAGATTATTCTCTTATTCAAATGTTTTCATCCCTAAAAAGCAGAAACTAAGGGAAAAGGTGGGGACACTTAGCCATCATATGGCTATCCCATTTCATGATCTCCCCCAATGATTTCCTATGCTGCCAATAAACATACACCTAAGGAAAACACTTTCTCAAGAAGGGCCTTTATCTACCATTTCTCATCACTCGAGTGACGAAAATCCACACCTAAACCTAAGCTCCCATCTGCCTCTTAAGAAAACGAAGAAGGGATTCCAATGAAACACACTAGGTCTCAAAACCTCATTCTCTATAAACTATTCAAACCATACCTCCATCTATTATATCCACTTGGGGTCATTTGATATTCTAGCATGGATATTGGTTCGTCCCTCTTGCAAGTCCATGCAGAAAAAAAACTCTCAATGGTGAGGTAAACCCATCACATCCTCAAGAAATATTCCCTCATACTTCCCCTCCATTGAAGGAAACTGAAAGCTCATAGCCTTTACTGATAGAAGGGCTATATTAGTCATATAATAAGGAAGTGGTTGTAACCTCATTGAATGATCTCATCATTCTCTGTTTGGGGATCACTCCATATCCTAGGAGGAAAAATATATCCCACAACCCGCAACAACTACCATACTCACTGGTAGAAATCATCTGATCATTGATGGTAAATGACATATCGAGGAAAAAATATTAGGGTCTCACTAATTCTATGAGAAGATTTAGCTTGAATCTCTCTCTCCTCAAAGAGTAAGGGTACACCATCTATATAAATGATTTATCATTTTTTCTCTCTGTAGGAGCCTCCAGTACATGGGTTGAGAAAAAAAGGCCTCCACTAGTATCACAAGGTCTCAAACAAAGGCTATGTATAGGGAAATGTGGTCCTCAAATATATACTATAACTAAAGTTTGAGTTGTGGAGACATATTTCATACCCCAAACCACACTTAATGACACTGAGTCATAAGCTTCTATTTCCTGAAGCTATCCATTTCCTTGCCTTCCTACTCACCACAACTAGGTCTTGATCTGATACATTATAATATCATAAGGGCATCAAATGCATGAGCTAAAGGAACTCATCCACCTCACCTCTATACTATCCACTTTAGGGTGGTACTAAATTTCAAGAACAATTTTAGATAGTGTTGCATGAACGTGTCTTGATGGGGGAAGTGTCCCTCTTTCTCGCATGTCTAAACACATATCAAACATCAAAACATAGGGCTCTATCAACACCCTTCATCAACCTAGAAAAGTCTCACCATGAGGACCATCGTAGAAAGAGGTCCCATTTGAGTGGGATATCCAAGACATAGGATCGATCCTAACATCAACCACCAGAGAAGGGAGTCTGGATCAACATCAAACCCTGGTGATCTCTCTCTCTCTCTCGAGAACATGTAATGTGCACTCATCATGGGTGCATAATATGTTGGTAACACTGGAGCCAACTCCTTCTCTATGAAAATAACTAGTTGTGAGTGCAACCATTCGATCAGTTAGGATCAACACAAACCTGAAAAACAACCTTGATGGATCTTGTCATCCCTCCATTGCATGAGGATCTATCTTATCACAGAACCTAAATGGCCTATAAAACTGAAACTCATGGAGTGTAAAAAACCTTTGTGTATCCTCATCCTACTTTACTGGTTTTATCTAATGCTTGACAGGTGTCAGTTTTGCTACTTTCCCACCTGGGGGAAGCACATCATGTGTTGGACCATGAACTAAGGCATCATCACTCATCATATCATCGTCACGATCCTGAATTGGAATCCTGGCTGGTTGTCTTCATGGAGAAATCTCCAATGTGATCAAGACATAACACTGTCAAATAAGAATATATATATATATATATATATATATATATATATCAATGGGGATATAACTCAAGAAGTACAGTCAAAGTCTCAATCATATATGATGCATGTACCAAAGATCCCTAAAACCAATGTCTCAGTATCCTGAGTTGACAATCTGGTTGTCAGAGTCCTAATGTATAGATACATCATCCTCCCACAACAACACTAGGTCACTAGCCTAATATCCGTACTCGAGAAACATTTATATTGATTCCCTATATCCCAACACAATCCTTTTATGGGGTCTACTCCAAATAGTATACCAAGGATTGAACCAGCTCTGAAACCAAACATTCATGACCCTACCCAGCGGGGATCCATCCACAACTACCCCAAGCATACCTCCATACGTCAGGGGAAGTCAAACAACACTAAGGCATAACTAAAATAGGGAGCCCTTTTTTGGTTCTGATCACAACAGTAGGATATGGTGGTGGGAGATATATTAAAAAAAATTCTAATAACTATTGCCCAAAACAAAGAGAGAGGATCTTTCACATCAAATTTATAATTTATTTATTTAATATTTCAAGAAATATATTACTACGATTAGGAAATTTCTTTGATGGTGAATGATTATCATCTGAAAAGACTGTTTCAGATTACATTTATTATGTTGTGAGGATCCCATGATAGAATCCCTCTAATGGTGATCCACACGCAATCCTATGATCTCCAAGAAACACCACTTGATCTACGGGTAATAGCATGATGAGTTGAATGTCTTCCATTGTACATTCTTCATCATTATTTCTTCGATATTGAAGAAATATTTGTTTCCCTTCTCGTTCTTGAGAGGGATAGAGTAGTAGGAGTTGAGAGAAAATTCTTTATGCACAAAAATTTTTTATTTTAAATTTTTGAATACACTACACAATATAAATAGTTGTTGATTTATAGAATTAAGATTTATGTTAAAATATTATTTAATTTCATACCATCCATTAAATAACATTCATCACCTTTAATAAACCCCATGCCACATAAAAATAATTATATTGTTGTTATTTTTTGGTGCTTTCCAACTAGTGCAATAACAAATATTATGTAATGATATTGTTAATTAATATTTTTCACTAGACCCAGTCTTGGTCCATTCGAAATCCTGTAGAATTTACTAAACAGCCAAATAAATATTTTATTCATAAATAAATATTTTATTCAGAGTCTAGAAAATAAATATTTATTAAAATATTTAATAAATAAAATAAATATTTTTTTTCAATAGATTATGATTAAATATTTATTTAATTTACTTGATCAATATAAGTGGAATAAAATGTTTTCGTGGACTTGAGAATAATATTTATTCAAATAATTTAAATCAAATAGAATTTAATAAAGATCAATGGAAATGCTTAGTGTGTGGCCCTCTAGGATTATTTCTCTTTAGTATTATGCGGGCTAGCCTAAATTACAAAATTACTGTATAGAAATGGGTTAAGTAAAACAAGAGAAAGAACTTAATATCACAACATCAAAAACCACATACGAACACTTACTGTGTAATAAAATTCTTTTGTCATAATATTTCATCATGTAGGTTGCAAAACCGCATCACCAACCTATATGATCGATATGTATTTCATTGAATATACAGAATAAATATTTCATTACACCATGGCCCTAGAATTTAATGTGATAGTTATATTATAATAAAAGTTCTGAGATATCAAATTCAATAGAGATGGAAGGAAAAATCCTTCCTCTATTTATTCATTATTGACATGTCACTCATGAAACACCCATCATATCCAACATCATCATGAACTATTATCATCATGGTTTATAAAATGCATCTAAGTAAATGATTTGTAACATGCATTAACAATAATCATAAATTTTAAGGACCATAACACACGATCATAGACAATAATATCCGATGGTGCCAAAACTTGTGAAATTCCTACTGGAGAGTCTATTCTCATAATCTATCTTCATAAGGAACAAAAAAATATGTAATAAAGAGTTTTATTAATATTAAATATAGAAAATATACATGTAATCAAAGTACAAATATTTGGTCAAGGACAACCACTCAGAAAAACCTCCACTTGGAAAAGAGCCAACTACCTATGACCTTTAGTCCTCTAGACCTCACATGATATTCATGTTTCTATGGAGTCAAGCCTCTAGTCAAGGGTTCCACCGTGTTGTATTTTTTGGAAACACTGCTCACTACAACTTCACCTCTCTAATAAAAATCCCTAAATATATGATACTTCCAAAGAATGTTCTTTATATGCTGATGTGACCATGGTGCTTTTTCAAGTGCCATTTGTATAGTAGTATCATAATAGAGTGTGATAGGATATTAACTGTTAGATATCACATTAAGATTATGGATGAATTTTCATATCCATACTGCTTCAGTAACTACCTCAGATGCCATAATATACTCATCCTTTTTTGTAGAATCTCCAAAAAAATTCTACTTTGAGCTCTTCTTCTTAAAAAACCTCCATTAAAAGTAAATATGTATCTCATTTGTGAATTTATTTCATGTTTATTAGTTTAGAAACTAGAATTTGTATATACTCTGATGACTACTACCTCATCTCTTCTATAAACCAGGAACGTATCCTTAGTACACCTCAAATACTTAAGGATAGTCTTGAATACCATCCAATGTCAGTCATCTGAATTAGCTTGATATCTTTCTATCGCACTTAATGCATAGGTGACATCTAGCCTAGTACATAGAATAACATACATGATTGACCCAATCGCTAATGTGTATAAAATCCTTGTCATTATATTTCTTTCCTCATGTTTCTGAGGAAACATTTTCCTATAAATAAAAATTCCAAGTAACATGGGTAACAATTCCTTCTTGGATAGTTCCATACTAAATTTGATCTGTATCTTATCAATGTATATAATTTTACATAGGCCGAGAAACCTCCTGAGTCTATCACAATGTATCTTGACTCCAAGAATATATGATACCTCTCCGATGTCATTCATATTTATGAATTTATTCACAAACTCCTTAAGAGACTGTAAGGATTATATTTTGTTTCCAAGGAGTAATATTTCAACCACATATACTATTAAGAAATTGAATTCACTCCCACTAAATATTTTATGGACACACATATTTAATGCATTCTTTATGAAACCAAATTCTATTATGGCCTCATAAAAATGAATGTTCCATGACTTGGATTCTTTTTTTAATCCATAAATGGGTATTTGCAACTTTCATACCTTGTTAGGATACTTTGGGGTCACAAACCCTTATGGATGTGTTATATGGACATCTTCCTAAAGGTTCCCACTAAGGAAGTATATTTTGAAATCCATTTTCCAAATTACATAATCATGTAAATCAATTATGGAATGTATAATTCTGATGGATTTTAGTATTGCAACTGGTGAAACGATTTCTTCATAGTCAATGGCCTAACATTATTTATACACTTTTGTAACCAGTATCACCTTATAGGAACTGATTTATACTTTCATTTACATATTATTTTTTAATAACCATTTTCAACTAATGGGATTTATATCTACTGGAGGGTCTACCAAAATCCAGACTTGGTTTTGGTAAATGGAATCTATTTTATAATTCATGTCTTCTTGACCCTTGGAAATATCTATGCCACTTATAGCTTTCTTGTAGGTTAGATGATCATTATTATCAACTAATAATGAGTCACCATCCACTGTGACAAGAAAACCATATCGTTTTAGTTCTCTAACCTCTTTGGTTCTCCCATTCAGTATTTGAATCTCTGGAACAATTTCTTCTTCAATGGGTCTTTCTGAAATTTTTTCTCATGACAACTCTTATGTATATTGAGCTTGGAATTCATTGATATCTATCTCACTCCCACTAACTCTTTTATAAATGAGATACTCCTCATGAAATGTGGGACATATAACAACCATAACCTTTTTTTTGGAGGATTGTATATGTAGTAACCCTTTGTTTCTTTGGGATATCCTATAAATATACACTTTATGCCTCAAGGTGCAATCCTGTTACCTGAATAGGGCTTCACAACTGCTTCGTAATTCCACACATGTAATTAAGACAACACACATTCCTTTCCATTCCATAATTCATATTGTATACCATATATTTATTTAGTTGGATGTCTATTTAGTGTGTATGTTTTTGTTTGTAATGTGTATCCCCAAAAGGATAATGGAAGACTCACATGACCCATCATTGATCTCACCATGTCTAATAAGGTTCATTTCCTTCATTCTCTTACACCATTCCACTAAGGCATATAACGAGGATTGAGATGCGATAAAATCCAAAACTCCCATAAATAATCAATGAAGTCTTGATTAAGATATTCTCCACCATGGCCTAAGAAAAGTTTCTTAATCTTCTCACCAAGATGGTTCTCAAATTCATTCTTGTATTCCTTGAATTTATCAAAATAATCTGACTTATAACTCATTATGTAGACATATCCATATATACTAAAATCATCATTAAATGTTATGAAGTATGAGTAACCACCCCTTGCTTAAAGAGGAAATGGGCCACACACATCAGTATGAATTGATTCAAGAAGCTCTTCAACCCTTTCACCATTCCCACTAAATGGGACTTTGGTCATTTTTATTTTGTAAACATAAACGATATACACCAAGTGGTTTTAGTTAAAGAGAATCTAAATATCCATCTTGAAATAATTTATTCAAGCGAAATTCATTTACATGACCTAGCTGGTGATGCCAAAGTTGGGTGTGGTTTGAGTCATGTGAAGTAACTTCACTATCAATTTCCACTATTTGGTTCATGTAATCCAACATATAAAGGGTGTTATTTAAATTTCCCTTACCATAAAAATGTTATCTTTATAAAATAATCAAAATTTATTCCCAAATTTCAAAATAAATCCATTCATATCATGTTTGGATACAGAAATAACATTTTTGGTAACTTAAGGAACATAATAACAAACCTTTAAAAGAAAGATCATTCTGGTTAGAAACCTGAGGTGGTAGTCCCTGATAGTTATAGCAATAAGTTTTTCACCATTGGATACTAAAATATCTACCTCTCCTCAATAAATATTTCTAAATCTACATTTTTCTTATATTTGAATATATATTTTAGAACCACAAGATGTATCTAATACCAAATTTATAGAAAAATATAAATTTAAATTGATAACAAACTCACTTTAAGATTCCCAATTCTTCTTTAGTTGGGTGTAGTTTTTCTTATAATGGCCCTTCTTGCCACATATGAAACCAAAAACGTCTTGTTCCCTTGCTTTGTACTTGATCTTCCTCTTCTTGGGATAGAATAAAGATACTTTGGGATTAAATTTTTTTTCTTAACCTATCAATTTTTCAATATGAGGATGGACTATTTTTCATCATTCATATCCTTGTATACTTGGTGAAGAAGTGTAAAAAGATTTGATAGATACTTCTCAATGTTTTTCATATTTAAATCCACAAACAATCTGGAGAAACTCAAAGAGAGTGATTCTAGAATGAGTTCGGTGCCCAGTTCTTTGAGGAGTTTAAACCCTATAACCTATAACAACTCAATGTAACCAATGAGCTTGATTACAAGAGGCCCAACTGGGTAACCCTCTCCATGATTGCTCTGAAATACAACCTCAGAAATCTAAAATTGTTCCGGTCTTGATCTCTCATAGAAAAGATCATAGAGGTGCTCAATCATGCTATATGCATCCATGTTTTCATGAGACTTCATTTTTTCACTATAAATCAATGAAAGCAACAAACATTGACGATAGACCACATCAATCGGTTTTTTTTACTTAAAATGATCTCTTTATTACTTGACTCTATAGTAGGTGGATCATGAATTGAGGACTCTAACATGTATGATTTTTTTGTGGCGTAGCACAACCTGAATTTGTATAAACCACTCATGGAAGTTACTACTAGTTATAAGGTTATCATTCTCTAATATTGATCATAGTTATAGCATGGACGATTAACATATCATTTTATTCTACAATTAAAATGAGTAAATTATTAGTACTTTTCTTGATTACAAAATAAGTGAGATATAATTAATTAAAATTTTATTTATTTATTTATTAAATCTCCCACTATTTTATCAAGTATCAATAACCCTCACCATTGAACTTTGAATTTCTAGTTTCTTTACAATTTTAACGGTATGGATCCCCATTATATTTCTTATTGATCTAGAATTTAGCCATGGAAACCATAATTAAGTAATTAGGTAGGCAGTCTTGTCAACTGTGGACTTGCAACTCCATGATCCATTAATTCGATTCCCCTATCCTAAATTTCTGACTTGGATTTCCTCAATACTTTCCTCTAAATTTGTATTGAAAAAACATCATTCATTAAAGTCAAAAATATTTTGGTTCAGTTAACCCAAAAATCTCATTGGAACTCCATGATAAATGTAAGTGACCAGACTTTGGACATGTACTACACTTAGTTCTATAGTTCCATTACAAACCAAGTAATGGAAGGATTCGTGTGAATTAATATTTAATTGAGGTATTTAAATTTATTGTGCATAAATTTTATCTTTTTTATCCTTAATACTTATTTTTAATATTGAGTGGATGTTACTTAATTAAATCTCCATTTTGGATAAAACAATTTACGCATAATTCATTATTTATTTTTTGTATTTGAACATTATTTCATTTATTTTTATGATCTCAACCCTACATCGATAAAACAAATAATTTCATATAAAAAAATAATTAATTAATTAAATGACCCATTCATTGGCCTTATCTAATAGTTTATTTAATGAGGGGAAATTAAATCAACCTTTGACCTAGGGGAAATAAAAACTATTACTGATCTTAGCATGAGTTATAGTATTTCACATGTCCACCTTTGTATCACTTCATTTGGAATCATTATGATTCCATATTGAACCTCCTATGCATGCCTTTTCAGGCTCCATTGATTAAAAATATTTAATAATAACACATACACGATGGGAACCAAATGAATGGTTAAAGGGGATCACATTAATATCCTTAGACATGAAGGTACTACATAATAATGGAGAGAGGGATGACTCATAGGCCATCATTTAATTTAATATTAAGTAATTTAAAACTCATGCAATAAATTAAATTAAAACATTCAATACATACACAGGTCTTGGTCAAGCTCATGAATGGTCATACAAGAAATTAATACACAAAAGTAAATGTATAACATTCATTTCTTTATTATTTATTTCATTATTTAAGATAAATACTCTTGCATTAATTGATTTTTTAATTAACTAATTAATTTCTTTTTATCTTAATGATCATCTGATGTTATTTTTAGATAATTTTCATTCATGGGATATAAACGGCAGAACCAATAATGAAAAGTTAATTACAATAATTTAATTGAGCATTTAAAATTCATTAAAACCATTATTAAATTTTCAAACACACAACTGTGTTCCAATTGATAAAAATAAAGTTTAAATGCTACAATTTTCAAATTTAATGTAAATTTAATTTTTTCCATTAATGGGAGACAACACGACATGTACATGTAGCTACATTCCCTGTACCTCAGTTGTCGTATATCAAATTCACATGCCTAGGGATTTAGAGTGTTATCGTGACTAGACTACATGACATGTACATGCAACCTACACACCCTATATCCACTTTGAATGTGTTGGGTTGGACAAATCAACACATAATGTGCGATAAAATCACCACATATAATTAATTACTTAGTGCATCTGGATACAATGTGCATGGGTATACGGTGTGTTCTCTGGCTACAAGATGTGCTACCCAAGTTTACCAGCCATAGATTTGGAACCTCCCGATGGCACCTCTAGTCGTTCTTCATTTCTTTTTAATCCTTTAATAAAATGAAAAACTGAATGAACATGATTAATATGTCAATAACATTTTTATTAAAATCCAATTAAAGAATGAATCATATGGGATGAAAATATAACAAAAATTTCACACAGATCAATAATCAAATAAATTATTATAAATATAAATGTGACCCCTATAATTCCACTTTTTGTTTTTAGACGTAGTGGAAGAGTGTGGTGGTGGGAGATATATTAAAATTTCATCTAATAATCATTGTCTGAAACCAGGATCAGGGATATTTCATGTCAAATTTATAATTAATTTATTTAATATTTGAGGAAATAAATACATAGGCATAGAAACTTTCTTCGTTGGTGAATTTGGACCATACCAAAAAACCCTTTTGAATTACATTCGTGGCACTGTGAGAATCCAATGATAGAATCCCTATAGTGGTCAACCACATATGATCTTGTGATATCAAAAAAACACCACTCGATATTCGGGTTCTAGGGTGGTGAGTCGAACATCTTGCATTGTTCATTCTTGATCGCTCGTCCTTCGATTGTGAAGACATATCTATTGCACATCTCATTCTTTAGAGGGAGAGAAGAGGATGAGTTGAGATATAATTAATTTCATGCAACAATTATATATTCTAAATTTTTGGATACACTACACAATAGAAATAACTATATATTTATAGAGTTAGTATTTATGTTAGAATATTTTTTTAATTTCATATTGACCATTAAATATCATTTATCACATCAAATAAACCCCATTACACATAATAATAATTATATTATTACTATTTTTTGGAACACACCAACTTTCATAATATCAAATATTTTGTAACATTCTTGTTAATTAATTTTTTTCATAGGACTCAGTATTGGTCCCTTCAATCTCCTATAGAATTTATTGAACAACCAAATAAATATTTTATTCATAAATAAATATTTTATTCACATCCTAGTGAATAAATATTTATTTAATTTATACGATCGATATAACTTGACTAAAATTATTCCTCATACTTGATAATAATATTTTTTCCATTAATTAAACTCAAAAATAATTTAATCAAGATCAATAGAAACACTTAGTGTGTGACCCTCTAGGATTCTTCTCACTAGATTTATATGGATATTTCAAAATTCCAAAATTACTGTCTATCAATGATTCAAGGAACCCAAGAGAAATACAAATATCAAAATTTCGACAACCACATATGAATGCTCATTGTGTAATATAATAGCTTTGTCACAATATCGCAACAAGTTGGTTGGACAACTGTTTCACAAACCTATATTCTTGATATGTCTTTCGTTGAATATCAAAAATAAACACATCATTACACCATGCTCATGGAATTTAATGTAATGATTCTATTCAAATATAAGAGGTTATATATTATCATCTATACAAATGGATGGGGTAAATCCTTACTCGACTTATTCATTGATGACATGTCCCTCATGACTCACCCAACATATCCAAATTTTCTATTAGCTATTATCATCATGGATTATAAAATACATCTAGGTACGTGATTTGTAACATGAATTAATAATAATCTTAAATTCAAATGACCGTCACACATACTCATAGATAGAAATTTTCAATGAAACCAAAACATTTAGAATTCCTACTCGTGGGATAGTTCTCATAATCTACTTTCATGGACATTGAAAAGTGTAAAAAATCATTAGAAATAGCCTTATATTCTTATGATTAATAACAACTAAAATTCTATGTACTATGTGTCCCAGAATAGTACGTTATCCAACAACAGAATATTATTTGAGAATATCATAGTAGCCCATCATGGTTCTCATCATAGCGGGGAACTATTATGACCTTATCAATGTGACATATACTCGAGGAAATTATTACATTAGAGTCATGAAGAACAAAAAACAATTTGAAATAAAAAGTTATATTAATATTAAATTCATCAAATATACATTTAGTCAAAGTAAAACTAGTTGGTCCTAGGACACCACTTCCATCAAGCTTTTCCTAAGTACATTTATAGACACACACAACCATATCGATAAAAAAGTGAAGATGAATATAAGTAAAATATGCAATGAAACTAGTAGAAGAATCATGCATGTAAAACCTCTATATAGTACAAGAGTATGGTAGTGTAATAAATAAAAGTAAAAAAGGGAAAAATATACACCCAAATAGAAAGATATTTCATCCTCCAAAAACAATAAATTAAAGTAAAAGTGTTGAGAGATACTAGCTCATATTCTCCAAGAGAAGACCACCATACGTGGTCCAAGGGACCAAGTATCCCTAAGTTCTACTGTAATTTATGTCAAACTTTCCATCATCTATGCAATACATGAAACTTATGAAAAAATCACAAACAAGGGTGAGTATATACATACCTAGTGGGATGCCTCAAATCATGAAGGGTGAGAAATAATAGACATGATATAAATAAATAGAAAAATGAAAAAAAAAATGAATAGAAAGTAGCTCAACCCAAACCAAGAGAGTAAAGAACCTTTTCCAAGTACAAGTGGCTCAACACAGTGTGTTGATGAACTACACGTCGAGTATTTTCCACCCATAGTAGGAGAGTAACCTCATCCAACCATGAGAAGACATACATGGAAAGCATTTGGCATACCCCACATGTCTTCACAACCCATGGAAGGAGAGAAACAAAATCCTAAGGTCTGGATACAGATGTATATGTATTCTCAGTATAATAATTCCAAATGAGAAAGTGGATCTCCATTTCACAACCTAGCCCTGGAAAAGAGTCACAACCAGTTCAAGAAGGTCCATCAATGATGCCCAGCACCATGCGTGTCTACCCATAGAAACATCCATGTCTATCCACACATCATCATTGTGTCGCACAGTCGAGGTTCTATAATCTCCAAGTAGAGGAAATATCACCCTAGTGTGTTGGGGGGTTCCACTCTAAAATTATCCATAGAGGATCCATTCCCTAATGTGTTATTTTAGTTCCACTCTGATGTCACAACGATATACACTCTATCTGATAGGGGGTTCCCATAAGAAGGTCAAAGACCCACAACCCAATTAAACAGAGGGTTCCCACTGTGGTCATCAAGGACCCACACCCTATCCGATAAGGTGTTCCACTTTAAAGGTTGAGGACCCATGCCCTAATGTGATAGGGGGTTCAAATTTGGTCATTGAAGACCCACAACCTATATTATAAGGGGTTCCACTTATAAAGTTGAGGACCCACACCCTGATTTGATAGGGGTTACACTTTGGCCATTGAAGGCATACACCCTAGCCGATAAGTAGTTCCACTCAGAAGGTCGAGGACCCATGACCTGATGCGTAAAAGATATTACACTCCAATCATTAAGGACCTGAGGCACTATCATATCATGTGAAGCCTGAATAAGTACCATACCCAAAACATCTTACACCATATCCCCAAATCCACAGCCGAGGAACCATCACGTTCTACATGAAAAAAAATCAGGATAGGCTAATCACAAGACATATTTTTAGTTCATGAAAAGGAGATATGATAGTTTGATGGTTCGTCAAAAAAGAGGTACATGATGTATAGGGTGACCACATAGTGTGTGTTCCCACTCTACTACCAAGTCTTTTCCTCTCAAGGGGATCTACTCGGTAGGTAGAGGACATTAACCCTACCTGATAAGTTGGTTTAACTCAGATGGTCGAGGACCCTCACCTTATTGCAATAGGGGGGTTCCACTTTAGTCCTCAGGAACCCACAACCTCTCTAATATGGGATTCCACTCCAAAGGTCAAGTAATATCTCCCTAATGTGACTAGGGAGTTCCACTCAGTAGGTAGAGGACATACACTCTATTGGATATGTGGTTCCACTCGAAAGGGTGAGGACTCGTTCCCAGATGTGAGAGGGTATGGGGATTCCACTCTAGTCATTGGGGACCCGCACACCCATGCCCTATTTGATATGGGGATCCACTCAGAAGGATGATAACTCTCACACTCATGTGATAGGGGGATTACACTCTTGTCATCGAGGACCCATTCCCTATCTTATATAGGGTTTTCACTCAAACATTCAAGGACCCACAACCAATCTGATGAAGGTTCCACTCTATAGAAGCCTCTGTTGGCCCTCCTAGATCGTTTTCATCATCAAGGGCTTCCTAAATAAGTGACATGCCCATAGAATCTTACATCGTATCACCAAATCCACAATCAAGGAACTATCATGTTCTACATGTAAAATAGTCGGTATTGACTACTTGTGGTAAAAAAAAGTTCAGGAAAAGTATATATGAGAGTTTAAAGTTTCCTCAAAATAAAGTAAATTGTGTGCAAGAGAACAACGTGGAATTTCATCCCACTCTACTACCAAGTCATTTCCTCGCTCGCACATGACTTACTATCTGTGTATTATTACACAGCATGTAACGGTATTAAACAATATGTCTCAACCCAAATAATGAAGAACACATGAGGCTCATCTTCAGTCCAAGGGGATAAACATAATTCCATTTTCATGCTACTTAAAATTTCCCTATATGGCTAAGTAGATCATAGTATTGCGATCCTCATGGAAAAATGTGTGTCATAGTTTATTCACATGCCCATGTTAGATACCTGGTGAAAAAAAAATTCATTTCACCACATAAATCACAAACAGCACTTCATGGTCCCAAGACATGAGTCTTAATTAAATACCTTATATTATTATCAAAACATATCCCTCAATATCAGGGTCTCAATGTTGCAGAATATTTTTCATTATGACATGGTACTATGAAGATATATCATATACTAGATTCCATAATAATAATAATACTAATAATATTGGGTGCTCCATGGACCAAAACTATGATTCTAAAAGAAATGATTCAAACATGGTCTAAAATTTTCCATCGTAAGGTTACGGTCGTGATTCCATTGATGGTTTATCAATCAACCATCATATGAAAAATTTATGACTGGATTAAGGTTTGAAAACAGAAATAAATAAAAATAATAATAATCTATTATTATTGTTATTGTTATTACCAATGTTATTATTTAATTTTTAAACCATACATAAAAATAAGAGTATCTCCCAGAGGTGAAATATATTTATTAGGTCTTCCTAGGGCTTGGATCTTCCTAGGTTCTTCCTAGTTTCAAAGGATTGGTGGTGATATCACAATTTGTGGCCGATTCATTAGTGGCTTTCATTGGTAGAGGCTGATTCTCACCCTAGTGTGAGGAATTTCCAAAAACAATGGATTTGATCATGACCTCCCCTTTGACAACTCTTCTCCCCCCCGCCCAAAGTATGATTGACACTCATCTAGGAAAATAGCGTTGACTACAACCATTGTTTTGATCATAGTATCTCCTCTGACGGTCTTCTTGGGGATTGGATCCTCCTAGGTTATTCCTAGATTCAATGGATTAGTGGTGGTTATAATATTCATGGTTTATTTGTTTTTGTCTTTCATAAGTGCAGACTGATTCTCTCTATTTCTATTTGTTCCTTCCACATACGATCAATGTAATGGAATTTCAAGATGTTGAGGTGATACATACTTCTGTTTTATTATCTCTCCCCTCTATATTTATGGAGGATGATATACTAAATCATTAGGATATGTTTTCAATTACTGATTGGGAAAAAATCAATGTTGCAAGTTTGTATTTCATAGGGAATTAATCTCCAAAATCACCAATCATACCTCTTGGTGGGAATGATTTTATATAATATATCTTATAATTTTAACTCCCTAAAAAACATGATTACATCAATATGGAAATTGGAATAAAGATATTCTATCAGGTAAATCGAAGATAGTATGATTATCTTGGAATTCTCAAGGTAAATTGAAAAGATTATTGTTTTGAATGGATGCTCGTGGTCCTTTCATAATCACCTTATTTTGATCAATGACTTCACAAATGGCTTTAATATTGGTGGGATGGTTTTCTCCGGCCCCCCTTTCTGGATATGAGTAAAAGGAATTCCCTTTATCGATAGAAATGGGAAAGTTATACATGAGATAGGGAATTGTATTGGGGAATTCATGGATTGGTATGATTCATATCCAATCCAGTGGGGTCACTTGGTGTAAATCAAGGTTATAGTGGACATCTCTCAACCTCTTATACATGGATTTCTTTAGAAATTCATAGAGGACAAGATTTAGGTGTCTCTTGAATTAACAAAATCTCTTATTTCTTTTTTTATGTGGAATCATTGGTCGCATGGTTAAATATTTTGGAACAAATAAATCAGATTTGGAGGGATGTTTGATGTTTCAATACGTCCCCTGGTTTCAAGGCTAAATCCTTGGAGTAAAATTACACTTTAGAGGACGAAAAAAAATATGGCCATCTTAATGCTTAGTAGGTGTGTGGTCCAATGCCCCTCAAATGATAAGGCAGTGATAATCCCTTTAGGTCATCCATATTTCCCCATTTTCCTAGATAGATCATCCCCTCTTCGTATAGTGGTCCCATGTCCCTCAACTCATGGATTTTCTTTTTAGGGTTTATTCAATAATGGATTTTTGGATATTGAGGATTATTTCACTGGGAATAAAAATATAAAGACTTCTTCCCAACCTTCCACCATGAAAAATGTGTTTTTGAATAAAACGCATCATATTTTAGGTCATCCACTACATTATTGGTCCATTATTCCTTATTTGGATGTTTAGAAGGCTACAAAGGCCCACTCTCATGAAAACATGTTGTCATATATGTTGTTGGGGTATCATTTTCACATATACTGGGAGAGCTGATGTCATCATATCACTACCCCTTGATTTTTGATTCTCCAAACTAGGAAGTACCTCCTCTCTATGCATCTCCTACCATTCATTGAGTCTTGACAACCGAGTCTTTGAAAAATGCTCCCTGAAATTCTTCTAGTGGATTTGTTTTTTTCCTACCAGAGGGGATTTTGACTATATAGAGATGGAAGTTACACCTACATAGATTTGATTGGGGTATGAGAATACAACAAATCCCCCTTATGATCTAAACCAGATTTTTTTGACCCCTCGAACCCCGGTTTTTCCACTTCTACAGATCTTTTGATGCCATTACCTGAGGAAAGAATCAACTTTCATGGTGAAATGAGGTTGGGTGCTAAAAATCATAGAACATGGAAGAGGTTATACATAGGGTATTTTTGATCTATAACTCATGATTCTATAATTTGTGGAGCTAAGTGGGTCTTTGAGGCTACATAGATAGAGGTACATCTTCCAAACAGATGGATAGTGGTGGGTGATGGTTCTTGTCTTAACGTTTCAGAGGTGGAGGCTAGTTTGAACCAACCCCACATTGCATAATGAAAACCTTATGCTGGAATGGTCATGGTCTTGGAATCCCAAGGTCAGTCTATATGCTCCACCAATGGAGCTTTAAGTAAAACCCTGACATGGTATTCTTATCTGAGGCAATGCTAGAAAGCAATGATATGAGAGTAATTGTTTTGAAGGATGGGTTTTGGAACTATTTTTCAGTCAGACAATAAGGACACATTGGAAGTCATTGTTTTATACAGAGAGACAACTTTAATGATTTTATGGTTAACTTCTCTGATCACCACATTACCATGTTGATCTTATATCCTCAAGAAACTATGTAGAACTTTGTGGATTTTTACATCTTGTCAAGAGTGAGCAATAAATGGAGATATTTGGAGTTGGTAAATTCTATCAGGAATCTGTTTCATGGTGAAATTTTGTTTGGCGGGGATTTAGATGAGATCTTGTACCACCATGAGAAGCTGGGTGGTGCAAAACAGATTTCTTCTTCCATGAATCTCTTCTGGGAATGTTCACTTCAGGCTGGCATTTCAGATCTTGGTTTCTCAAGGAGCTTATTCACTAGGTTTTTTGGATGCAAACATGATTCTAGAATTTAGGAAAGGTTGGATAGGTTTTTATCCTCTTGAAAATGGATGCATATGTTACCATGGTATGAGGTTTCCCACTTCCCTCTGGCCTTGTAGGATCATTGTCCCATTTTCCTCCACCCTCATATTGTACCCATGGGTGATAATCCAATATGGATCTTTCATTTTGAATTCATGTGGTTCTAAAATGATAGTTATTGGGATGTTTTTTAAGATTATTGATACCCCACTCATGACCATGCTAGGGATAAAACTAAGGATGTGGCTACTCAATTGCAACACTGGAGTCGACATCACTTTAAGAATTTTGACAAGACAATTATTTGGCTTGAAAAATATTTTACTAGATGCTATGAAAAACCTTCATTGATTTTTTCTTTGTAGGAGGTTGTGGTTCTAGAAAATTTATTGGATGAAGCCTTGAGTGAAAACGAAAGTTATTGGTTTTCTTGTTCACGGGAGGCCTTTATCAAACAAGGACACCAAAATGCTAGGTATTTTAATCAAAATTCTTCCACCAGAAGTAGGAAGAACATTATTTCCAATTTAGAGGAATTTAATGGAAACATTACTTATGATGAGGTGGTGATTCAAGATATTCTTGATCAATTTTATAAAAATACATTATTTTTTGAGATCGGAAACTACTAGGGGACCTTTTGAGCTATGTGAAGCCTATGGTGACTAAGGCCATGGATTTCAATCTTGAGGTGGATACTCCAGGGGAGGAAATTTTGGCAGCCATAAAGGGCATTCAATGTTCAATGGTTCCTGGTCTGGATGGGTTCCATTCCCTTTTATTCAAGATGTTTTGGGATATTATGGGTCTAGACATTATTTATTTGATACGAGGATTTTGGTCTAGTTCTATAATTATGGATACGGTTAATGAAACTCTTTTTGATCTGATCCCAAAAATCTCAGGCCTGGTTAAAGTTTCAAATTTTAGGATAATTTTCTTGTGTAATGTGGTCTAAAATATTTTATCAAGAGTCATCTCCTACCTCTTCGGTAGGTCCTCCCCTCTATCATTTCTGAGAACCAAATTTCTTTTGATCCAAAGAGTCTTATCACAAAAAATGAAATGGTGCTTCAATAAATATTCCATTATATTAAAAATCGTTCAAACTCTAAGAGGGGAGTTTGGATATGAAATTGGATACTTCCAAAGCCTATGATAGGGTGGAATGTCCCTTCTTGGAAGAGGTAATGAGTAAAATGGGATTTTTCCCAAATTAGTGAGGGTGATTTTGAGTTGTGTTAAAACTATTTATTATAACATCAATGTTAATGGTTTCCACACTAAGAATTTCAAATGATCAATAGGCCTACAGTACAGTGTCCCTCTATCCCCTTACTTATTTCTCCTTTTCAATAATGTTTTATCTCATCTTTAATATAATGAATCTCTATATGAAATCATTCATGGGGCCAAGGTTTTTCAGCACAATATTCCCATTACTCAACTTTTTTTTGTTGATTTCCTCCTTTTCTCAAGATAAGAATCTCAATAGTGTAAAGAGGTTATCAAAAGTATTTACTATTTTACTAATTCCTTGATATAATGGGTCAATTTATCTAAATCTAAGATGTATTTTGTTTGAGGTGTGAATGGAGTGATAATATATATTATTTCTAGTATGTGTGGTATTGAGGTTGTGGAGAAAAATAAAAATATTTGGGCCTCCTAGTGGTATTTGGATGTTCAAAAAGATAGGTATTCTCCTTTATCATTGATATAGTCCATCTAAAATCCAAGGGTTGTCTAATAAGTATCTTTACAGGGTTAGAAAGGATGTTCTCATTAAATATGCAGCCAAAGTTATTCCATATTACATGATGTCCCTCTTCATGATCCCAGATTTCTTTATCCATAAAATTCATTCATCCATTGATATTTTTTGTTGGGGTCATACTAATGTAAAAAAAAATTTACATTGGATCACTTTGGAGAATTTTTGTGCTCCTAAGTCTTGCAGAGGCATGGGATTTTGAGATTTGAATATTTTAACAATGCCCTTCTAGCCAAGAAAGGATGGCACATTTTATAGAACTCGAACTGTTTGTGTGATAATTTTTTCAAAGCTAAGTATTTTCCCAATGGTGGTTTTTTGACTTCTATCTTGGGTACTTGATCAGGGTATTTGTTTGGGAGTGTTTAGGGGTCAAAGTTTGTCTTGAACCAAATCATTTATTAGATAATTTTCAGCGGAAATTCACTTAATGTTTGGCATGATCCTTGGCTTCCTGGTATGGATGGTATGATTCCCACATCCTTTCCCTTTCGTGGAAATGATAATTCCATTATGAGAGATCTCCTGGTTGATTACCTTTTTATATAAGACATTCAGCATCTTTACTTCTAGTTTTCTTAGCTCAGTTATAAGGCTATCGTGGCAGTTCATGTGGTACAAGATGCAGACCCAAACAAGTTGGGATTTTTTCATTATTCCTCTAGCTTCTACACTATTTTCTTGGATTATAGGTCATTCTTTGTGGGAGAATGAGGTACTTGGATACTTCTATGTAAATATCATCGGAATCTAAATGTTCCGCAAAATTCCATGCTTTTCTATTGGAAATTGTGTAGGGGCATACTTCCCACATATGCTTTCCTGGAAAATAGGAACCTCTATGATAGTGGCATGCACCTTCCCTATGGGGTTATGTGAAAAAATATTTGGATGCCATTTTTCCCAACCCCTAGGTCATCGGTCTTTTGTCGATGTGTGTGACAAAGGATCACATCCTTTAGATAAATCATGGGGTTGTTAGACTTATTATGGGGGAGTGGTTCAAATATTTCCCTACTCAAACTCTCGCAGGTCTGTGTATCCATTCTAGGATTATATGGTTTCACCAAACCACCTTCATTTTTAAGAGAATTGTTAAATAGAAAAGGGTATGGCTAGATAGGATGCACAATTGGGGCTCCTGATGGGTTGATGTTGAGGGGTTTTCCTCCTACTCTTGTTTAATATCCTTCGGTCAGATGGATTACTCCCTCTCTAGATGTTTTCAAACTTAATACTTATGCATAGATTCTTGGTGATGGTTCTGTTGTCCTCAGGGTAGTTCTCCAAGACCATGTCGGCTCTATTATTATGGCTCATCATTACTTAAACATTTCATGCTGGTCTCCTACTATGGTAGAGGCCATGTATATTTGGAAGGTTATGCAGTTTAGCTCGTCTCTTGGATAGAAGGATATTGTGGTCAAATTCGATTTTCAAGTTATTATCAATACTTTGGAGGAGGAAGAAAGAGGCCACCAAAACTTTGGTTTTATTTCCAACATCATCAGATCATTGGTTCCTTTGTTATCTTCCTATTTCTTTTACTTTGTTTGGCAAGAGGAAAATCATTCATCTCCTTTTATGGATAATTTTGAGAGTTTCTAGGGTTATTATTGTTGGATTTCTTCTTTTACCTCAGAGTTATGTACTTTGGATTTGGATGATATCTAAGATTAGGTTTTCCTTTAAAAAAACATAAAATGAGGGCATGCTCAAATTCCTCATCCCACTTGGTGTACACGCATGCCCTCCCACTATCCTCACCATGTGGTCTCCATGCCACTTATTTTTATTATAATTATTCTATTATAAATAATAATAAGTGTTAAAAATTATTTGGAGAGCCACACTCCTTGATTTCAGTGGTACCCTCCCCATTTCTTCATCTAATTTATTTAATTTCCTTTAAATAAAATTAAAAATTATTTAATTTTATTATCCAACCACACTTTTTATGCGACCATTATTCTTAATATTTAATATAATAATAATAATACATCCTCATTTATTTTTAATAAATCATCACCCTTATTATTATTATTATTATTATTATTATTAACGCCAACCGAATTTACCACATCTGACTACCTCATCATAGATCTGAGTATGGCCACAATCCAGTCCACACCAATCAGTTTCTTATATGAGACCCCATTCACGACCTCTACTTAGAAACAATCCCATCACACTGTATGTTATCACCACACGCTAATCGAGAAAACATGGATCACCAATCCGAGCCTGAATGACCTCTGATCATAAAGTCGCACCTCTTGTGCTGATCAGATATGTTCACAAAACATCATCTCACTTGTTTATTATTCCATACAAAAATTGGCATTTCACATGTTTTTCAAGCCTCTGTAACAAATCTGAGGGTTCGACTACACTCAAACCCGCCCTAACAATGTCTAATCGTGACCTCATGATCCAATGATGAATAACATGATGAACAGTGGGGAAAATCACCAATAAGAAAGGTTATAAACATTATTAGACAAGATTTATTGACCAACGATTTAATAGTAGAGAAACCAGGGTGAGAAAAATAGCATAGACAAGAAACAAATTGAAAGAATAATTTATTTCAATACATCATATCATGTAAAGGTTTATTTAAATGAATATCATTGAAAACAGATTTGATAATGGCCAATATTTTAATCATAACGGTGGAAAATAAAAATGATGATTCCAACCTTGATTATGGATCGATATTTGGTGAATAATTCATCAACTAGAGATAAAGAAGATCTGTTGTGACTACTATATGTTGATTCCCCTCGATCTGATCTCCATTCACCGAGGAAGAAGGGGTGTAAGATCCTCTAAAAAATCCTAGGGTTATGAAACTAAATTTTGAAATTTTCCATAGCACCTTACTTATATAGGAAAGTGTTTTAGGCCATTTAATTCAAAATAAATAAATTATTTATTTATTTTAATTAAATACACTCACTAATAGCAATCTTTACTGGATGACTTGTGCTGAACAACTTTTGGTCACTCTTAGGGTAACATTTATATTTCAAACTCAATGGTGGTCTCAGATTTCTCATCCATGTATCCGTTTGTGAGTAATTTAGGTTAGGGTTATTAAATTAATTAATTAATTAATTAATTAATTAATTAATCCAATGCACCTTCCAATAGCTACCACATATGAACGTCCTGCGCTAACCACTTTTAGGTCACACCTATGGTAAACCCCATGCCACAAATTCAATATTGGTCTTAGATTTATGATTAGAGAATTCATTGATGAGATATTCCAATTTTCTGTAAAACCATACACATGTAATATGAAATATTTTAAATATTTTTCTGAAATTAATTTTGGTCTCATCTGGCCTCAGAATCGCACACCGTCTCAATGTTAGGCTCCAAATATATTCCTAGAAATATTCTAATGTATTAAATGGAAAAAAATAGAGTCTCTACACAATGAGTGGAATGTATCTGGCCACCAGTGATGATGGTGTCTAGTGTTTGTGTAGATGTTAGGGTTACCATGACTCAGGACATGATGTTTCTACAGATAAAAAATGATAAATGGTTTTCTGGAAAAGAACGATCGAAATCCAATTTCTGGCTAATCGTAGAGGACGATGCCTATTATTATTATTATTATTTATAATAATAATAAAAAATGAGTTATTTTATTTTACAATCATTAATGATAATTTTATTGAAATAATAACATAAATTAAATTAATAAATGGTAAGTCACTAAGGGGGACACGTGCATGGCATGATAGGCGAGGAATACTTGAGGTGCATGAATATCCCCCTTAAATATCTTTATGTGTCATTATAATAATGTTTAATAGATAATAATTATAATAATAAAATTATCATTATCAATCAAGGGAGGGGTGGGTGGGTTTACTCCCATTTTTCATAATGTTTAATAAAAATAATAATATAAATTATTATTATTATTATTTTCAAAAAATCGAGTTTTGATTGTAACTCCATGCGACATCAAATTGATGATCTGTTTGTGGCATCACACCTCTAAAATTGATATTATTGATTCAAGATGAACTTTGGATACCTTTTTTCTATTTGTGGCTCGGGTCCACAAAGCATTGAATAAAAATAAAAATAATAATATTATTATTATTATTACTGAATCTAGTATCTGACATGTCATTTTTGTACCATGTTAGAAAAAAAATCATTTATAAATTTAGAACCTTAAAATAGATGTGAATGTTTCAAGAGAAATATTGAGCATTTAATTTAGACTCATGGATTGGGCCCACAAAATGCAGTTCGAGCATGATGTGATGAAATGTGTTTTTTTCACTCGGTGTCTGATTTGGACAAGTGAATAGCCTATCTCGAGTGTTTTTACATAAGGATCAAAATGGCGTGATCATTTTTTCTATTCATGTCCATTTTCAATGACATATTTTTTGTTTTATGTTTTAGCTTGATGTACCGAAAATAATCCTCGTGTGCTTGTCTGGATTTTGGCCAAACTCAAATTTTGGCTTGTGAGAGGAATATCATAAGTGTTGTTTCATGTAGAACATGATGGTATCCTGTGTAGTGGATTTTGATACATGATTTGGGTTGTTCTGAGCATTAAACTCCTTTATGAAATGCTCAACGATGGTAGTGATCATGGAAGATCATCAGAGAGAGGTAGGAGTGGTACCCTATAAGGACCAGTAAATTTCAAGGAAATTTTTTTTTGTTAAATTTTTTGGAATTTTATGATTACGTAGTTTCTGACGGCACCTAATTCTGAGGACCGGTGTTCCCGGAATAATTTTATGAAGTTTATCACAGGTATGTTTAGTAAACGTATGAGAGGGTTTTTCTATCTTTTTAACCGGTGCTCGGAATTGAAATTTTAGGGCACCGATGAACTCTCGGCACTGGTATTTGTTTAAGGGGGCCTTTACTGGAGTTTCATTTTGTGGAAATTGGAAGTTAATTTTTGGGGTTTAATCCTAAAATTAAATAAAATTTGGTGGTGAACAAATTTTATTTTGTGAGGTGAGGACCAACCGAGCCCAACCTTCAACTCCCCATTTATTTCCCTGTTGTTTCCTTTGACAATTACCCATTAATACCCCTTGTTTAATTAATTTTACAACTCCGCATATTGATTATTATGGAGCCTTCCTACCTCCCTCATCCATTTAAAACATGCCAACCAATTAATTTAATGTCAACCTTAAATTAATTGGCACCACTTGGAATTAATATGAATTTCTCAACAATTCTATTAATTTGAGAACCTCTTTTTCTTTTTGGTTGGCGAATCTCTTTGGAAAAAGGACTCTGGAGGATTAAAGGGAGGCGAACCATTCTTCAACGAAGAACTCCCCCGACTAAGAACACGAAGAACTTCTTCATCGGACGCACCTCGATGTCAAGAGCCTACGTCATCTACGACAGCGACCCTTCTTCCATCGTTGAAGTAATGACACCATTTTTCCGTGAAGCCCGTCTACCGCAACGCTTGTCTTCCGCAGATCGACGACGTATGACAACAACTTCGAGGTAAGGGGATTTGTATATTTCATATATATGTTTTCTACTCTCGATCATGGCGTTTAATTGATGGGTGATGTTTTGAACCACTAACAAGGTGGGTATGGACTAACGAACAAGTCCGGACACACTGCTATTTTATTCTTGATGCGTGGGGTGTTTGGCGACAATGAAACAGGACCACAATGGCAATTGGGGGGCCTTTGCAGTGAAGTAGGGATCCCGAGACGACCGTAGGTGCAGTAAGAAGAAAAAACGGGCCACCATAATGACTCTGGTGGCCCATAGAAGACCCTGGTAGTGCGCCGCCAGCAGAAGCCCGATGCGGCATCAGCCACAGCGGCGAGGGGAGGATCCTGCGGCCGCGCGGGATCCGGGTGAGACAGTTGCACCAGCCTAGTGCCGCATCCGTGGAACAGGGGGCCGCACCACCCACTCGGCCAGCTGGCCGACCCAGCACACCCCCCCCCCCCCCGGCCGAGCCAGGGTGGGTCATGCAAACCAGGCCGAGCCGGCCGGGCCGACCCATGGGGGGTAGGGCCGGGTCGGACCGGGCCCAAACCCCCACTTCGGACCATTTTTCGGTCTCTTGCCCATAACTTGAGCTACGGACCTCCGATCGACGCACCATAAGTTGCGTAGGAATTCTTGGATTGAGAGGGTCATTTCAGTGTATTACACTCATGGTTTAGGCAAAGTTTGGGTATGTACAAGTTGGTTCGAACCCGAAACTAACCGGGCCCTTGGAGCGGAAATGCTTATAACTTAAGGACCGGAGGTTCGATTGACGTGTCGTCAACTACATTGAATTCCTTTTCTTAAGATGGTTCATTTAGAATAATCCACTTGAGGTTTGGATGCAGATGGAGTATGGTCAGGTTGGTTTTTGCTTAAAAACCAACCGGGCCCCTGGAACGGAAATGCCAATAACTCTCAGACCGGGCGTCCGATTGACGCAGCGTCTGTCGCGTTGGGTTTCTTTTGATGAGAAGGAACTTCGGGATACATCAACTCTGGACTTCATTATAGTTGATATATCAACCCCCCTTGGCTCGAGGAGCGGACCCTCCCAGAATCGAGCGTGTTGTGTGCGGGAACCCTAGAGCTTGCTGCGACTGCGACGATGATGACTGCACTTGGATCCTCTGTGGGTTCAGCAGCGAGGACGACTGTACCTAGATCCTCCGTGGGTTTGGAAGTGATGAAGACTGTACTGGGATCTCCTGTGGGTTTGACAATGATGACTACTATTCTTGTATCCTACGTGGGTCCGGTAGTATTGACCTCTGTACTTGTATCCTGAGTGGGTCTCACAGAGTAGCTGGTCTTGTATCCTATGTGGGTCCGACAGCTTAGCTGGTCTTATATCCTATGTGGTTTCGACAGCTTAGATGAATCAGTGGCTACATCTGATCATCTCTATCGCTATATGAAGTAGTAAACCTGTGTGACCTGAGTCTTGACATCAATCTTTATCATCTATGTGATTGACTTGCTTTCCTGTGTGGATTGGGTTATGCTTTCCTGTGTGGACTGGGTTGTGTTTTCCTGTGTGGACTAGGTTGTGCTCGGGCTTGAGAGTTGGAGCTGAATTGAAATTGATGACTTAGGTATATGTATGGGAATATACCTAAGTAGAGTCAGTTGATACTTCATGATTATATATTTCCTTTGTGGTTTATCTTTCGTGGATTCTGAGAGACCTTTGGGGGTCTCGGGGTCCCTACTGAGTATCGCATACTCACCCCTGCACGGACTATACCCGCACTACATTGTGTTGGATGTAGACGATGGACAGTATTGATCGAGTTGGAGGCTTGTAGATCTGGATGGTACCCGAAGGTGGACCACTTGGCGGGACGTACACGGAGTGGGCGGCCGGACCCGAGGAGCTGAGGAGACCATCTGTACCCACCCTTCAGGAGGGATTTACAGAGGACAACTAGGTGTTGCTGTTTTACTTTACTGCTATTGTACTTTATTTTCAATTGTACTATATTTTCAGTTGGGTTTGTATACTGACCCATTTATTTTTCAGCACTTTCTTTTGTACTCAGTTTTACTTAGTGCTTACTTCACTTGTGTACTATATTGTGTTTGTTTACCATATAAAGGAAATTCCTTCCCATTTTTTGGGATTTATGCCTTTGGGGATAGTCGCCAACCCCTGTCCTATGGAAGGTGAGTTTGGTGAGGCCACGACACGGGCCCTGAGGACGGGTCATGACATATCCCCTTGATGAACTAGGACTTTGTTCCTCTATCTACCCATTAAGTTTTACTCCCTTGACGCACTAGGGTGTGAATCTTGTACCTATGGAGTGGTACCCCCCTAATGCACTAGGTAATGGGTCATATACCTTCAATGGGGTACCCCCTGATGCACTAGAGAATGGGTCCTCTGCCAACTAAGTGGTACCCCCTGACGAACTAAGGCATGAGTCCACTATTTACCTACTAAGCGGTACCCCACACGAATGAACTAGGGCATGGGTCCTCTACCAACTGAGCAGTACCCACCCTATTAAATAATATTTCTTACCTTTAATAATCCTTATTCAATATAATAATAATTATATTATTATTATTTTTGATTTGCGCCAACTTTAACAATAAAAAAAAATTATGTAACCGGTTTGTTCAATAATATTTATCACTAGACACAATTTTTGTTCGTTCGAAATCCTCTTTCATTTATTCAACACCTAAATAAAAATTTATTCATAAATAAATATTTCATTCAAGAACTGGGGAATAAATATTAATTTAATTTATTTGGTCAATATTACTTGAATAAAATTATTCTTTATACTTGATAATAATATTAATACCATTAATTAATCTTAAATAGAATTAAATTAAGATCAATGGAAATACTTATTGTGTGTTCCTCTCAAATTATTACTTGTTGGTATTAGGCATACTTGCCTAAAGTCCAAGATTACTGTTTAGAAATGGTTTAAGGATCCCAAGAGAATAAATTTAATGTTTCAATGTCAACAACCACATATTAAAACTCATTGTATAATATAATCCCTTTTTCATAATATCTGTTCAAGAAGGTTTCATGATGGTGTCATAAACCTATTTACTCAATATGTATTTCTTTGAAAATATGAAATAAACAATTAATTAAACCATGGAAATGGAATTTAATGTGATAGTTCTATTCGACTCAAATGGTTGTGATATCTTATTCCCTAAATATGGAAGGGACAAATCCTTCCTCAAATTATCCCTTGATGAAATTTCAATTGTGATGCACCCAATGTACCGTACTTCCCGCCAACACATGGAATGACAGTTTTGGTAAGTGAATCTATGTGTCTGAGTCATGACATATAGTAATGATAATTTTAAAGCCTAAGGACCATTAAAAATGCTTACAGGAATATCTGATGACACCAAAACATTCATAATTCCTACTGGTTGGAATGTTCTCATAATCTCCAGTCTTGGAGATTACCATGTGTGAACTTCATGAGAATAATCCTCATCCTATTAAGAGAACTCTAACCTGACTCTCTAAATACTATGTGTTCTATGATAGTATGTTATCCAACCGCATAACTATAATAAGAATATTTTAATAGAACTTCATGGTTCTCATCATAATGGGAAACTTCTCAGACCCAATCAATGTGACAATACTCAAGGAAATTATTACATGAAATCCATGTGATAAAAATGAAAAATATTTAATGATATTTTAAATAAACATTAAATACATTGAATATACATGTAATCAAAGTACAACAAGTTAGTCCTAGGACACAAACTCTAACAAAATCTCACTTAGACTGGAGCTAACTGCCTATTAATTTCAGTCCACTAGACCTCACATGATAATCATGTTTCTATTGAGAGGATTATTTCATGTTATCTTTCATGTAAATACCATTCACTACAACCTCACCTCTCTAAGAAAAATCCCTCATGAGATGATACTTCTAAATTATGTGTTTCTTTCGTAGATGTGACATTACATATTTTGCGAGAGCCAATTCTACAGTATTATAAAAATAGACAAGTATTTATTTAGCCACATATTAATATACTATAATACTATTATTTCATTTCCTATCAGTAATATTTAATCAATATATACCAATAAGAAAATGAATTTACTCCAACAAAACCCTTTGTAGACACAAGGCTCACACTCATTCTTTATGAAACCCAATTATTCTATAACTTCATCAAAAGGAACATTCCATAACTGAGATTATTTTTTTATACATAAATTCATTTTTCTGAATTTTCATATTTTATGATCATCATTTGGAGTAACAAACCCTTCGGGTTGTGTCTTATAGATATCTTCCTAAAGATTCCTGGTAAGGAAGGTTTTTTTGACATCCATTTTACAAATATCATATTCATGATAATCCCCAATGTAAAGTATAATTTTTATGGATTTCATCATTAAAACTAGTGAAATGGTTTCATCGTAGTCAATCATGTGATGATGCTTAAACCCTTTAACAACCAGTCATGCCTTATTGGTACTGAATTCTCCATTCATGTCCAGTTTCTTCTTGAATACCCATTTTCAACCAATTGGATTTTCATCCACAAGAGGATCGTCCAAAATTTAGAATTCTTTTTGGTACGTGGAATCTATTTCAGAATTCTTCTCTTCTTTCCCCTTGGAAAATTATGTTCCACTAACTGCTTCCTTGTTGGTTAGAGGATCATTATTATCAACTAATAATGATTCACTATCCCTGTTGACTAGAAACCCATAATGTTCTTCTTGTATAATATCTCTTCTACTCCTACATAGTACTTGCATCTCTAGAAAATTTCCATATTCCATGGGGCATTTTGGAATATATTTTGTCACCAACTCTTTTATACCCTGACCCTCAAATTCAACGAAGCCTATCTCACACGCACTATCTCTTTTATAGATGTGCTCCCTATCAATTAATATGGCATGTCTTTCCACTATAATCTTTTTTATAAGGAGTTGTATATGTAATATTCCCCTTCTTTCCTTAGTGTATCCTATAAATGTACACTTTGTTCCATGGGCTGAAAGTTTGGTACCTGAATAGGCCTAAATAAACTCTTCACTTCCCCGCACATGTAATTTTGATAACATGGTTTTTCTCCCACACCAAAATTCACATGGAATAAAATTTATTACATGTTTTATAATATGTTATCCTTCTTGCAACACGTACTTCCAAATGGATAATTGAATAATCACATGACTCATCATAATCAATGAAGTCTTAATTAAGATATTCTCCACCATGGTCTAAGTGGAGTTTCTTAATCTTCTTACAAATATCATTCTCAAATACATTCTTATATTCTTGGAATTTATTTAAAGAATTTGAATTAAATCTGATCAATTATAAATATCCATATCTACTAAAATCATTAGTAAAATTTATGAAGTATGAGTACCCAGTCCTTTTTTCAATAGGAAATGGTCCAAAAACATCGGTATGAACTAATTCAAGAATCTATTTAGCCCTTTTACCTTTCCCACTAAATGGGGATTTAGTAATTTTTACTTGTAAACAAGTGTAATATAGACCAAGTGATTTTAGTTCAAAAGAATATAAATATCTAA
This sequence comes from Viscum album, assembly GCA_963277665.1. Classification (NCBI taxonomy): domain Eukaryota; kingdom Viridiplantae; phylum Streptophyta; class Magnoliopsida; order Santalales; family Viscaceae; genus Viscum; species Viscum album. Next base: position 211,612,390 of record OY728119.1, on the reverse strand, counting down.
CTTGATGTAATATAGTCAATAAATTTTCATTTACATGACCTAGATGGTGATTCCAAAGTTGGGTGTGGTATGAGTCATGTGAATTAACTACATTATCATTTTCTATTAATTGGTTCGTTTAATCCAACACATAAATACTTTTATTTAAATTTTCCATTCCACAATAAATGTTAAATTTATAAAAGAAGAAACATTTATTTCCTAATGTGAAAAAAAAATCCATTTTTATCAAGTCTGGATATATATAAAAAATTTGGTAAAATATAGAATATAATAACAACCTCTTAAACAAAGATCATATTAGTTAGCAACATGAGGTGGTAGTCCCTGATAGCTACAACAATGTGTTTAACTCTGTTGGATTCTCAAAAATCAACCTCCCCTCAGTCAACCATTTCATATCTACTTTGTTCTAGTATTTGAAAACATGTGTGATAACCACAAGCTATATCAAACACCCAATTGTAGATACATATAAATTGTACTTGAGAACAATTACACCTGAATGTCCTTATTAATTCTTTGGATAAATTTAATTTTTCTTCTTGTGACGCTTCTTTCCACATGAAAAAAAGAAAACATCATGTTCCCTTACTTCCCCTTGATCTTACTATTCTTGTAAGGGTGTGGAGAATATTTGAGCATAAAGCTCTTTTATTTCCCTTTCTATTTATCTACTATATGTACGGAAGGATTTTCATTATTTTTATATAAATATTTTTGTTAAATAAGAATATGAATATATGCTAGATACTTCTAGATATTGTTCTTATTAAAATTCACAACAAAGTTGTAGAATATCTGAGGGAGTGATTCTATAATAATATTCGTGCCCAGTTCATCTAGGAGTTTAAACACCAGAACCTCAAGGCACCCAATGTAGCCAATGCGTTTGACTACTTGGGGTCTAACTGGGGCATCCTCCACAAGATTACTCTGAAAGAGGGATTTGGAAATCACAAATTGCTCTTGTATATATCTCTCCCGGTAAAGACCACATAAGTGCTCAATAAATCTATATGAATCCACATTTTCATGAGACATCATGAGTTAAATAGACATATATGAAAGTATCGAACATTAAATGTCGACCGCTTAGTTCATATGCTTCTCATAGATTAAGAACTCTTCATCACATGTGTAACGACCCACTATTTTTCAATGGAAATTTCCTTATTATAAATATGTCATAAAAGCACATGAAAAAACAACATAATGAACTACTAAGTGTTAGTTGACCACTAAATATTAGTTTGTCACTTTTTTGTTTGGAATTTCAAAAATCTGACATTCACAGTTGCAATCAGTATGTTATTTGGAGTCTGATAAGGAAAATTTATTTTTTGGTGAATAGTAACCTACCCTTATGAATAGTGATATACCCTAATGAATAGTAACCTTACCTATGATAATATATAAATAATATTCAAGTTGAAAGTACAATATACCGATATTTTAGAATAGGTAAATGAATGTTTTAAAACTGGTTTTTGATAATAAATTATGATTTTAATTAAATATTAAAATAATCAGATTTAGAAAATTATTTTTAAAAAATTGATTTCATTTTTGGATTCTACACATCAAAAAATGGTCAGGCTAAATTTTAGAGATTTTTCTGAAATACTTGAATTTTTTATGAATAGTAAAATATGATAATTTAGGATAAATGCTAAATAACGGATTTATTGAGTTATTGGTGATGGTATGCTAATATAAGACCAATTGGTTCTAAGTCACATGAATTTATTACTGTTTTGGGTCATGAAATCATCACTTTTTCTGGTCTTGAGGGAAAATAATAAACTGATGATTATAATATTATAAAAACCCTCCTCTCCACTATAACCCTCCCCCCCCTCACACCATCTTCTCTTCACTCCTCTCAAGCCTTTTGTCATTCCAATATTCAGCCAAAATCACTCACCAATCTCCTTCACCACGTTCAAAATCCCATAGGCACATTAAAATAAAAAAACCTCTCCTCTTAAAAGGTTCTGAGAGGAGGATGTCTCAATAGGTAAATTCCACTTTCCAATTCCTTCATTTCTTTTAAATTCTTTTCTTTTTGTTTATTTCGTCACCTCCCTTCACCCAAATAGTATGATAACTCCAGCAACATACATGTACTGGAATTTTTTTATTATAATGGTATATTTCATTATCTTCTCTCTTTTCCCCAGCTTTTAATTAAATGAAATGAAAGCACCATTTGAGATGTGCTAATTTAGCACATTCAAGGGCAACAGTTTATCAATTTCTATTATCTTTTTTCATTCTGGTCATGAAACCATTTGTGTTATGGTTGAACAAAATTATTATATATGTAATATAAAATATTTTTGATTCTTTAATCCTTTTTTACAAATTGAATTAATTTATAAATAAAAACGTGTTCTTTGAAATCAAACCCACCGATTAACAAAAACAGTTGTCACTGTAGTTTTATATAATAATTTGACTTCAATAGGAGTAAAAAAATTAAATTTAAAAACCTTTATTCTCCTTGATGTTCACTAATGTCATATAACTTCAATTATGGACAACCACTTTCATCGTACATGTTTATCCAAACATGAATATAGGCAAACTGGTCATTAAAACCAAGTAAATGAACGATCCCGAACAATGAAATTGGACCTCATAACCAATAAAAACGTCTATAAATGAACATAAAATAATTATATTAAACCAATTACATATATAATAGGATATGGAATTATTAATTAACAAACCTAATTTGTTCATTCAGGTCTTTAATAACAAGTGGATAACACCAACGAATTTAAGGTACGAGATCCTCTCCATTTCTCTCTTAATCAAGATTGTCCTCTATGCTATGCCTTTTATGCATAATCCCATATGATGGGGTATGTTTTATCACCTCCCCAAAACTTACCTAATGATTTATAAGTGATTATAAACCCCTTTTATCTCTCACCAATCCCTCTTGGGTACACCAGACACCATGCTAATAAACCATAACGAATTCTACCCGAAACTTCTTTGTTCTTTCAGGTTTCCTTATCTTTATTTATATATAAATGGAGTTATCTTATCTGTTTATGTACATATTATATTTTTTTTTGATTTTACTAAATTTATTAATAAGGTGCCTTTTATCACTCTCTTTTTAGGATATACATGTTTTTAAAAGATTCCCTCCGTAGAACTTTTCGATATGTAAACCTATTTTTAGGGAACTTCCCGAATTATTGCCCAATTTCAGGTGAAATCTATATTATTTTTTAAGAAACAAATATCTTTATAAAATAAGTATTTATATTATGAAAACCTTATTGGTTAAATTATGGTATTATATAAAATATTTTCCTCTTTTCTATTTTAAAATCTCTAATGTATTTTCTATAAAATCGCACAAAATTGTTTTAATGATAATGTTCTACAAATAAATTTCTTATATGTTGTTACTTCTATTTTACATAACTTACCATTTTATATGCCTATTTTACCCTATGAGAATTCATGTATGTTCTAATCTCTTTATTTCATGGATACATTCATGATATGTCCAGTGGTTATGCTTTATGTCATGATTGTGGTACCGAATTCTTTCCATGGGTACCCTTATGTTTATGTATAGTTGATTATGTATTATTATTTATGTGACCAGAATATTCCTGAAAATGTTGAGATGGATGTGCTCAGATAGCTATCCAATGCTTTGGGTAAAGTTAAGTCTCATGATATGTGATGTGAAATGGGATTGGCGGTTAGCCTTGACTCGTACTAAAATGGGAAGCAGGATTGGCAGTTAGCCTTGACCTGTACTAAAATGGGAACTGGGATTGGTGGTTAGCCTTGAACCATACTAAAGGGATGTTTTATGATTCTTTTTTATTTATATGATTCCATGTTTATATGATTCAATTCTTATATGATACGATTTTATATGTTCCATGATTTGGATACCATTATTTTATGCCTCCTAACACATGTTCTTAAGATGTATCCTTATGTTCATTCCCTTACTGGGATTTTCAGCTCATCCCTTTCTTCATGTATTATCCTGGGTACCCTATGCAGATGTAAGGTCTCAAAGGAAGTTAGGAGCATTTTATATATATTAAAGAAAGAAATGTTTTTAGCCCCATGTTTTATGTTTTTTGTTTTATGTACCTAGTCTTCCAAGACAATATACTTAGTGATACTTGGCTTGTAATCTAATGTACAATTATGCTTAAAATCATGTAATGTTATATGTAATGGGATTGGGTCTCTATAGTTGGTATCAGAGGATGGTCTAGTTATTGTTTTAGATTAGGAATAGAGTACCTTAGTGAGAACATTAAGAATGAGACTAAGTATAAGAAAACATTCCTAAATTTTGGTGAGTATTGAGTAAGTGGTTTATCAAGTAAAGACATACCTATCTGGATATGTGCATGTTGAGGTGGATTTGGTACAGATGTATCTAGGGGTAAAACCTGAAAACACCTATTTGAGCTAGACTTGAATGTGAATTGGTGCATGACAATGGGCCTTACTGCACTCTTGGATACGACACTCTCTAGGGATATGCATTGGTAGATTCATGAGCTTAGTACAAACTATCACTAAGGTACAAAAAATCCCATAAGAATATAAGTTAAGAAATAGATCGAGGATAACCTAGGTTTTAATATAAGTAATCACAAGTTAGGATATACTTCTTCTTTACAAATTTATCCTTTGATGTTAAATGTTTCCTTTTTTATGATCAATAGCTAAGTATTAAAGACCTCTAATTATATGTTCTTTTTAATAGCTAATGGAGGGAAATAGAAGAACTCATTCCCACAATAAATGTGATAGGTAATGTGAATATTTCCATAATGATGTTCCTGATATGAAGGGAGTGGGTGAAAAAAAATTCATGACAGTACTTGATCAGCTGGCTAGAGTTATGAATAATAATTTGAATCATGTGAAATACCATCCTCCTCCAAGTAAAGAGCAAGTTTATTTAGAATCCTTCATACGGTAAAGTCCTCCCATGTTTAGTGGATCTTCTGATCCCCTCATCTTGAAACAATGGATTAACTCCCAGGAAAATATATTCTTTATCCTCCAGTGCTCGGAAAAAGAGAAGGTTGTACTAGCGGTCTATTGTTTTGATAGGGAAGCTGATCAGTGGTGGACACTGACCAAGAATACAAAGTCCCAAGAGGAAATTAATTCCATGGATTGGGATGAATTCAAGAGGATGGTTTTCAACAATTATTTTCCTTGAACCCTCTGTCTCAAGATGGGAAGAGAGTTCCTCAGAATCAAGCAAAAGGAAGACAAGTCCATGAGGGAATATGAACGAAACTTTACAAGGAATAAAAGTTAAGCCTATGTTTTTGTCATGAACACCAAAATCAAGGTGGATCACTTCTTTTGTAGACTAAAGCCGAGTCTATGAAATTTTTTGGAAATTCGATACTTCGATAGTGATGAGGATATTATCCTTTGTTCCCTCTATGTTGAAATGGAGATTGGATAATCTCAGTGATCTCATGGGCCCAGTGACAAGAAGAATAAAATGGAGAACCACATGGGTGGTCCATCAAACAAATCCCATGATGGAAAGAATCCTGACTTTTCCCCTTTTAAATGTTGTGGGAAGAAGCATCCTGGTAACTGTCTAAAGAGAACCAAGAATTGCTTCAAATATGGAATGTTTTTTCATCTGGAAAAGAACTGCTGAAGGGATATAAAAAATCCCACTAATATTGAAGAATAAAGAAAGGTTCATATCAAAACTCAGCCTAAAATATAGTCTTACAACTACAAGGATCATGGGTATTATTCATGAAATTTACCTAAGCTGAGGGTTGTTGGAGGCAATCAACGACAACCTCTAAGGAAATAAGGAAGGGATTATGCTATCACTGCTACTAAGGTGGATCCAGACAATGTTGTGGTGATAGGTATGCTGGTTATTCATTCAAGAATAGTGAACTTACTATTTTATTTTGGTTCTACACATTCTTTCATATCTTGCAAGTTTAGTAGATCTATTTAAACACCACCTCAAAATTTAGAGGAAAAGTTATCTCTGAGAAAAAAAATGGGAAAATTATTATGTCCATGGTTTATAACTCCCCCAGAGTTAATGTTTGTGGATTGAACCACCCAGAAAATATCATCATACTTCCTTTAGTGGAGTTTGATGCTATCTTGGACATGGATTGTCTATCTTTATACAAATCCAACATCAGGTGTCGGGAAAGGGAGATCAGATTTCACATCCCAAATCATCCTATGATTCTTTGCAAGTGTAAGGAGGAAGATGAGTCTCTTTTAGAATTTTCATCTCATGTGTGGATATTTCTACCTTCTGAGCAGCCATATGTAGCTCCAATGATTGACAAAAAGGAAAGAATCATGCTTGAATACATGCCCATCATGAGGAATTACACAGATGTTTTCCTTGAAGAGATTCCCAGTCTTCCTACTGACCAAGAGGTTTAGTTCTCAATTGAACATATCCCCAGATGTCTGACAACCTCAAAGACACCTTACAGAATGGCCACCATAGAGCTGGAAGAGATGAATAAGTAGTTATAAGAGAATATAGAGAAGGGTTTTATACACCTGAGTGCTTCACCGTGGGGTGCACCAATCCACTACATCAAGAAGAAGGATGGATCAATGTGCCTTTTCATTGATTATTGTTATCTCAATAAAATCATGATAAATAACAAGTATCCCCTACTAGAGATAGATGACTTATTTGATTAGATTTGTGGGGCCAGTTATTTCTCTAAGGTGGACCTTCTGTCGGGATATCACCAATTAGTGGTGAGGAAGGATGATATTCCCAAGACTGCCTTTCAAATGATGTGTAGATAATATGAGTTCATAGTGATTCCCTTCAGACTCACTAATGCTAATGAAATATTCATGGATTTAATGAATAGTTTCTTTAGAGATTACCTCGACAAATTTGTGGTAGTCTTTATTGATGATATTCTGATATACTCCAAGAGGAAGGAGGAACATGAGGATAATTTGAATACTATGTTAATGACTTTGTGAAGGGAGAAGTTGTATGAAAAGTATATTAAATTTGAGTTCAGGATGGCAGAAGTATCATTCTTGGGGCATGTTATCTCCATCAAAGGGATATATTTGGACCCTTCCAAGATGAAGGCAATTGCAGAGTGGCCCAATCCAACATTTTTAATCGAGATCTGTAGCTTTTTGGGTCTCTCTGGGTATTATCGAAGATTTGTGAAGAACTTTTCAGGATTTAAAACCAAATGAACAACATGACATGTAAGAGAGTAATGTTTTTCTAGACACAAGAATGTAAATATTGTTTCTAGGAGTAGAAAAAGAGTCTTATCCGTATTCCAGTAATCACACTCCATACAAGTGGAGAAATATTTGTGGTGTATAGAGAAGATTCTAAGAACTTCTTAGGATGTGTTCTAATGAAAAATGATAAAGTGATAGCCTATGACTCAAGGCAGCTGAAAATCCTGGAGAAAAACTTTCCAACACATGATCTGGAGTTGGCGGTTGTGATCTTTGTGTTGAAAATCTTGCGGCATTATCTCTATGGGGAGAAGTGTGAGATATATACTAACCACAAGTGTCTCAAATATATATTCACATAGAAAGAGCTTAATATGAACCAAAGAAGATGGATAGAGATAATCAAGGATTATGACTGCTCAATCCACATCCATCCCGGTAAGGCAAATAAGGTGGTGGATGATCTAAGTAGAAAGGATCATGCATCATTGTCATTGATGAGAATTGAAAAGGATCTGATCTTCTTAAATTTTCAAAGGATGGACATGGGAATAATTAAGGGAGGAATATCAACAATCCTTTATCAAATGATTCCTTAACCATCCCCCTTGGAGTAAATAAATGATTCTCAAAGAAAGGATGCAGAAATTCAAAAAAGGGTGGAAGCTATCAGAAATGGGAAATCATCCAATTTCAAAATTGATGATGAAAGATTTTTCATATTTGGGACAAAATTATGTGTACCATGTTATCCAGAGATAAAGAAGGAGCTATTGAATGGTGTACATAGCTCAACCTTCTATATCCACCCAGGGAGCACAAAGATGTATCGTGATATTCGAGAAACCTTTTGGTGGGACAATATGAAAAGGGAGATTTGTTAATATACATCAAAGTGCCCAGTATGTCAACAAGTTAAAGATGAGAGGAAAAATTCTAAGGGGGTGATGCAACCACTACCCATACCATCATGGAAGTGGGATAACATTAATATGGAATTTGTCACTCGACATCCAAGGAAATCTAGAGGAAATAATGCTATATGGGTCATTGTGGATCATCTTACGAAGATATCTCACTTTATTGCGATTCAATAGAACTTCTCATTGGATCATATTGCATGGATTTATACAAAAGAAGTGGTAATGGTGCATGGAGTACCACTATCTATTGTATCTGATCGAGATCTGAGATTCACCGCAAAGTTTTGGAAAAGTCTCCAACATGCTCTAAGCATTGAACTAAAATTCTGTACGGCCTATAGTCCTCAAACTGATGACCAATCTGAGAGAACAATTCATACACTGGAATACATGTTGAGAGCATGTTCTATAGAATTCAAAGGAAGATGGGACCAATATCTTCCACTGGTTGAATTCCCCTACAACAACAGTTTCCACTCGAGAATCTAAATGGCACCATATGAATTCTTTTACGGGAAAAGGTGCATAACACTATCATGTTGGGTTGAATTCAGTGATTGTAAGCTGATATGACCTGAAATGGTCGAAGAAATGGTGAGGAAGGTGAAAAACCATTCAGAAATATATCAAGGCATCCCAAAGTTGACAGAAAAGTTATGTAGACAATTGTCGATGAGAGCTTGAGTTTAAAGTTGGAGACCTGGTATTTCTACGCATATCTCCAGGGATTAAGGTCATTAGGTTTGGAAAGAATGGGAAGTTATGTCCCAGGTACATCAGCCCCTTCGATATTCTTGATCGATTTGGAGTTGTGGCCTATCGACTGGCACTTCCGCCTACCATGCCGAAAGTACATGATGTTTTTCATGTATCCCTCTTAAGGAATACATACCAGACCCTTCACATGTACTCTCTTAAGAGGTGGTATTGTTGGAGGATGATATTTCCTATGAGGATTATCCAGTGAAGATCTTGGATCATAGAGACAAAGTTCTACGCAACAAGACTACGCATCTGGTCAAGGTACTATGGAGAAACCATAAGTACGAAGAGGCAACATGGGAACTAAAGGACGCAATGAAGGAAAAGTACTCGCACATGTTTATGTCTTAGAATGTAAAACAAAATTTCGAGGGTGAAATTTCATAAGGGGAGAAGAATGTAACGACCCAGTGTTTTCAACATAAATTCCCTTATTATCAATATGTCAAAAAAACACATGAAAATACAACATAATGAACTACTAAGTTCTAAGGGACCTTTAAACATAATTTTGTCACTTCTATGTTTGGAATTTTGAAAATATGACATACACTGTTACAATGAGTAAGTTATTTGGAGTCTAATTGATGAATAATAACCTACACTTATGAATAGTAACATTCCCTTATGAATAGTAATATACCATAATTAATAGTAAACATAACAATGATAATATATAAATAATATTCAAGTTGAATGTACAATATACCTATATTTTAGAATAAGTAAATCAATGTTTTAAAACTAGTTTTTGATAATAAATTATGATTTTAATAAAATATTAAAATAATCATATTTAGAAAAAATAAATTTTAAAAAATGTATTTAATTTTTTGGTTCTACACGTCAAAAAATGGTTAGGGTGAATTTTTGATATTTTTCCTGAAATACTTGAATTTTTTATGAATAGTAAAATAAGATAATTTACGATAAATGCTAAATAATGGATTTATTGAGTCATTGATGATGGTTAGATGATGTAAGCCCAAGTGGTTCTAATTCAAATGAATGTTTTTACTATTTTTGGTCATGTAATCATCACTATTTATGGTCTTGAGGGAAAATAATAAACTAACAATTACAATATTATGAAAACTCTCCCCTCCTCCCCTATAAACCCCCCTCCCTCCCTCTTCTCATCACTCCTCTCAAGCCTTGCGCCTTTCCAATATTCTTCCCAAATCACTCCCAAAGCTCCATAACCACGTTCAGAAGCCCCTATACTCTTCAAAATACCAAAACCTCTACCCTTAAGAGGTTCTCAAATGAGGAAGTCTCAAGAGGTAAATTCCTCTTTCTAATTCATTAATTTCTTTTAAGTTTTTTTCTTTTTTTTCTTTCTACACCAACCTTAACCCAAATAGTATGATAACTCCAGTAACATACTTATAATGGAATGTTTTTATGCTAATGTGATATTTAATTATCTTCTCTCATTTCCCCACCTTTTATTTGATTGAAATGAAAGCACCATTTGAGATGTGCTAATTTAGCACATTCAAGGACAACCATTTATCAATTTCTATTATCATCTTTAGTTCTGGTCATAAAACAATTTGTGTTATGGATGAACCAGATTATTATATATTTAATATATTCTATTTTTGGTTCTTTAATACTTTTGTACAAATTGAGTTAAGTTATAAAAAAACATGTTCTTTATAATCAAACCCATCGATTAACAAAAACGGTTGTCACTATGGTTTTATATAATAATTCGACGTCACTCTAAGTAAAAAAATTAAATTTAAAACCATTTAATCTCTTGGATGATCACTGATATCATATAACTTCAATTATGTACAACCACCTTCATATTACATGTTTATCTAAACTTGAATATAAGCGAATTGGTCATTAAAACCATGTAAACAAACGACCCCAAACAATGAAATTGAACCTCATAACCAGTCAAAATGACTATAAATGAACATGAAATGATTATTCTAAAACAATTACATATAGAATAGGTTATTTAATTATTAATTAATAAACCTAATTTGTTCATTTAGGTATTTAATAATAAGTAGAGAACACTAAAAATTTAATCTAGGGGATCCTCTCCATTTTTCTCTTAATCAAGATTGTCTGCAATGCTATGCCTTTTAATGTAATATAAAATGATCGGGTATGTTTTAGAACCTCCCCAATACTTCCCTCATGATGTATAATTGATGAAAAAACCCTTTTCTCTCTCATAAATTCCTCTTGGGTACACCCGACACCATGCCAATAAATCGTAACGAATTCTACCCAAACCATCTTTGTTCTTTTGGGTTGCCTTATTTTCTTTATATAGAAATGGAGTTATCTTAAATATTTATTTACATATTATAAATTCTTTTTTAGTTTTACAAAATTTAATTTTAAATTCCCTTTCATAACTATCTTTTTGGTATATACATGTCTTTAAAATATTCCATCCTCAGAACATTCTGATAAGCAAACCTATTTAAAGGAACTTCACGAACTATTACCCAATTTCAAGTGCCCTATTTCCAATGTTTTAAGACACCATTGAATTTATAATTTCAGTATTTTTTTATTAAAACCATATTGGTTAAATTCTGGTTTTATATAAAATATTTCCCCTTTTCTATTTTAAAATCATTAAAGTATTTTCCTTAAAACCGCACTAAATTTTTTTAATGCTAATATTACTAAAATACATCTCTAATATGTTGCCACTTCTATTTGAAATCACTTAACATGTTATATTCCTATTTTACCCTATAAACTTCCATGTATGTTCTAATCCCTTTCTTTCATGGACTCATTCATAATACGCCCAGTGGTTATGCTTTATATCATGATTGTGGTACCTAATTCTTTCTATGGGTACCCTTATGTTTATATATGGTTGATTATGTATGATTATTTATGTGGAAATAATATTCGTGAAGGTATTGAGATGTGTGCTCCCAGATAGCACTACAATGTATTAGGAAATGTTATGTCTCATGATATGTGATGTGAAAAGGGATTGGTGGTTAGCCTTGACACGTACTAAAATGGGAAGCAGGATTGGCGGTTAGCCTGGACCCGTACTAAAATGGGAAATGGGATTGACGGTTAACCTTGAAGCATACTAAAGGAATTTTTTATGATTCTTATACATTTATATGATTCTATGTTTATATTATTCCATGCTTATATGATATGATTTTATATGTTCCATGATTTGGATACCATTATATCATGCCTCCTAACTCATGTGCTCAAGACTTATCCTTATGTTCTTTCCCTTACTGGGATTTTCAGCTAATCCCTTTGTTCATGTGGTCCCCAGTGTACCCTATGCAGATGTAAGGGCTCAAAGGAAGTTAGGATCTCTATATAAAGATTAAATAAAGAAATGTTTTTTTATCTCCATGTTTTATGTTTTATGTTTTATGTACCTAGTCTTCCAAGACACTGGACTTAACAATCCTTGGATTGATGTTTGATGTATAATCATGCATAAAATCATGTAATGTTATATGAAAAATGATTGGGTCACTATAAATTTCCTACATAGAAGTAAGATCATGCATTGAGGATTCTATCAAGTAAGATTTTTTTAATGGTGTAGAATAACCTGAAGGCATCTATACCATTCTTGGAAGTTACTTCTATTTAGGTGGTTCTCTTTATCCAATATTTTTCATATGGTTAATGTGGATGAAGAGTTTTCCATTTTATTCTAAAATTAAAAAGATCAGATGATTATTACTTTTCTTGATTACAGATTGTGTGAGAAATAATAAATTAATTGATTTTATTAAATCTATCCCTATTTTATCATTTTCCAATATCCCTCACCATTGGACTCAGAATTTCTAGTTTCTATGAAATTATATTAGAATGGATATATATTCCCCTTTTCATAACCCCAATAAGGGTTGGTCAATCTACTTGAAGGTTTTTAGGTGGGAAGGAATTTGCCAACCGTAGGCTTGAAACTCCTTGATTTGTTGAGTGTATTCCCCAATCACAAAATCTTGACTTGGATATCCTCAAAAATTGACTCCAAATGAAACCATGTATAGAAATAGATAGTCTTGTTGATGAAAAATGGTTAATTCTACTGAAAACATTTATAATAACTCCCCTTATAAAAGTAAGTTCTCCAACAAGGGTTTGTCAAACACTTAGTTCTACTGCATTTTGTTCCTAATCAAGTAATGGAAGTCCAAACCTGACATAAAATTAAATTTTTAGAATTTTAATTAATTAATAAAAAAATTTAGCTTGTTTTATCTTTTACTTGTCTTTTTTTATATTAAGTGGATATTACTTAATTAATTTACCATGTTGGATTAAACATTTATTCATAATTAATTTACTTAATTTATTATGAATAAAGTTTATCTTGTTTTATCCTCTACACGTCTTGTAAATATTAAGTGGATGTTACTTAATTAATTAACCATGTTGGATAATATATTTTCACATAATTCATTTATTTAAATTCCATCATTTCACATTAATTCATTTATTTATGTGATCATGGTCTTGCATCCATAAAATATAATTGGATAGAAAAAATAACTAATTAATTAAATAACCCACTCATTGGATTTATCTAATGGTTGATTTAATGAGTGTACATTATATAAACCTATGACCTATGGGGAAATAACTCTATTTTCTTATCTTGGCATGATTTACAACATTAAACCTTTACACTTGTGTATCATCTGAGATGGCATCATTATGGTTCCATCTTGAAATGTCTCCACGTGCCTTGGGATGATCCATTAGTTATATGTATTTATTACTCACATGTAGGTGTGGGGAACAAAATGATTGGTTAAAAGTGGATTGTATAAATAAACTTGGATACACGTGTCCTGTATAGTAATGTAGGGACATATGACGCGCAGGCCATCATATTTAATTTGATAATAAATAATTTAAAACTCATGATTTAAACTAAACTCAAACATCTAACTCATACACAGGACTTCGATAAGCTCATGAATAGTCACACGTGAAATGAATACACAAAACTTACTGGCTATCATTCATTTCATTATTCATTCTTTATTTTTTAAGATGAATGTGTCTGCATTAATTAATTAATTCACCTCCATCTTAATGATCATTTAAATTTAATTGGATATACTAATCATTTATTTCATTCATTTAAAATAAATGGTAGAACCAACAATTAAATATTAATTATAATAAATTAATTGAGCATTTAATATTATTTAAACCATTATTAAATTGTAAAAAAATACATTGGTGGTCCAATGAATAAAATAATGTTTTAATGCTTAGATTTTTAATTTAATGTAATTTTTTAATTAAGTAATTAAATGGGAGACTACACAACATGTACAATCTAGCTACACATCATGTATTCAAGTCACACACCTAGGGCTTAGACATGTTAAATCAAATGGACTTCACAGCATGTACATGCTAGCTATACTCCATGGTTCTACTTTCTGTGTTCCAGGTTGGCCCAATCAACACACGATGTGCAATTAATAAACTACATGTAATTAACTACTTGAAACATCCATGTAGAATGCATATGGGTACGCGACGTGTTCTCTAGCTACACATTGTGTAACCTAGTTTTATCAAAAAATGGTTTTCAGTTCCCAATGTCATCTCATGTGGTTCTTCATATATTCCTAAAGGTTTTAGAAAATAAAACACTGAACGAACATGATTAATATGTCGATATCATATTAATTAAAATCAGATTAAAGAAGGAATAAAATCAAATGAAAATCTATCCATAATTTCCCATAGAAAAACAATCAAATAAATAATTATAAAATTAAATGAGATCGCTTTAATAACACTTGTTGGTTCAAGGCACATTGGAAGCATACAGCAGTGGTCAATGTATTAAAATTTCTTTTAATAATTGTTGTCCAAAACCAAGAGCAAGGTTCTTGCACATCAAATTTATAATTAATTTATTTAATATTTGAAAAAATGAATACTTGGGCATAAGAACATTCTTTGTTGGTTAATGTTGATCATCCAAAAGACCATTTCGGATTACCTATATTGCGTTATAGGTATCCATTGTTGTACCCCACTCTCTTGGATTTTAATGATCACAATCACTCTCATAGTGATCTAATGTTGTTTCAAGTGTTCTTGTTAATAGGCATGATTTCAGGAGCAAGAAGTGGCAAAAAAAAAGGAAAAGTGGACTTTTTTCAAGTCCACCGGCCAGCCGGTGTAGGACCACCGGCCAGCCGGTAAGGGCACCGGCCAGCCGGATCCAGCCCATCGGCCAGCCGGTGGACAAGGCAGAAGGGCTTGCCCTCTGCCAGGTGCCACCGGTCAGCCGGTGTCTGGCCACCGGCCAACCGGTGGACCCAGACAGAATGGGATGCATTCTGTCCAGACCACCGGTCAGCCGGTGGCTCTGCCACCGGCCAGCCGGTGGCATCAGGGCTCAACAGTGAGACCTACTGTCTCACCACCGGCCAGCCGGTGGCCTTCCCACCGGCCAGCCGGTGGCTCCTGGACAGAAGCTCTCTCCACCTTCCAAGGCACCGGCCAGCCGGTGGACAAGCACCGGTCAGCCGGTGAGCAAAGTCAAACTAGCCGTTGGAGCTTGACCAGACTTGTCTACTTGATCCCCAACGGCTCCGAAAGCCCTCCAACGGCCATATTGAAGTATTTGGGAGTATTTATCCTATAAATAGACGTCCATGGATGCCGGGAAGACTACCGATCATATACCAAAGCATACCAAAGCTATTTTGATCATTTGAGGCTCCTACGACAATTCTCAAAGGCCACTTGGGATCCAATTGCCACCCTTGAAGCTTGGGCTGCCTCTACATCAACTACACTCACTTCTTGGCGCTCAAGGCTTCCTCTAGTTTTTTCTAACTTATTTACTTCAATTGTTTAGTTCTTAATTGGGTTTGTATTAAAACAAACCACCCGTTTTCTTTCTTCTTTCAATTTGGGTTTCTTGCTACAACCAATATAAAAAAGCAAGCTGTAAGAGGGTGATCTAGCCTACCTTAAAACGGCTAGTGGGTTTCTTGCTATAACCATTAAAAAGCAAGCGGTCGTATAAATCTCCCAACGGTTGAGTTGGGAGCGGAGACGTAGGCTTGAGTTTAAAGCCGAACTCCGTTATCAATTGTGTCTTGCCATTTTACTTTCCGCTGCATTTAAATTTGTTTTAAATTGTTAATTAATTTTAAAAAGGCAATTCACCCCCCCTCTTGCCATCACCTCCGACCCAACATTTGGTATCAGAGGAAGCGTTTGTGTAATACCTTAACCGGTTACAAACGAAAAATCCATAGTGATGGCTTCTTCCTCACAAGCACCCGAAGGGTATTCCATGACTCGGGCTCCATACTTCGATGGAACCGATTACACATATTGGAAAACACGAATGATTACTTTTCTTAGGAGTATTGGCTATCCTATATATAGAATTGTTATGCAAGGCTACACTCTTTCTAGTAAGGATGAATCTAATTGGACCCCCGAAGATATTGCCAATTTTGAGCTTGATGGCAAAGCCATGAATGCTCTTCATTGTGGGCTAGACCGTAATGAGTTTAATCGTATTTCTACTTGCACCACCTCACACGAAATTTGGAAGCTTTTGGAAGTGACCCATGAGGGCACTAACAAAGTCAAAGACACTAGGTTAGATATGTATCGTCAAGACTTTGAGAGTTTCACAATGCACCCACACGAGTCAATCACCGAAATGTTTACTCGTTTTACTGATGTTTGCAATGGGAGAAAGTCCCTTGGTGATGATGTTTCAGCAGAAACAATGGTGAAGAAAATTCTTTGGGTCCTACCAAGCTCTTGGGCACCAAAGGTGACGGCAATCCAAGAAGCGAAAGATGTGAAGAAGATGCCGGTTGAAGAACTCATAGGGTCACTCATGACTTATGAGATTACCATGAAAAGACAAGCCGATAAAGAAGGAAAGATCTTCAAGGAGAAAAAGAACATTGCTTTCAAGGCAAAGGAAGAAAGCTCCTCCGATGATAGTGAATCCGAGATGGCTCAACTAGCAAGGAAAATGAGCAAGTTCATGAAGAAAAAGAAGAAATTTCAAAAGGCACGAAAGGAAGAGCCAAAGGCGGAGAAAGAAATCACTTGCTTTGAATGTGGAAAGAAAGGCCACATCAAACCGGAGTGCCCCATTTTCAAGAAAAGGTTAAAAGAAAAGAAAAACAAGAAGGCCTTCAAAGCATCAACATGGAGTGCAAGTGATGACTCCATGTCTTCAAGCGACTCAAGCGATGAAGATGGAAAATGCCTAATGGCATTTGATGAGGTATCCTCTTCTCACTCTTCTTCTCACTCTTCTTCCTCATCTTCTTCTTTTGATAATAATATGTCTTATGAAGAACTCCAAAATGCAAGAGATCAATTAGAGGAAGGTTTTCACGAACTTACCTCTAAATTTTTGACCTTGAAAAAGAAATACAAAACTCTTATTTCCGAAAAAGACAAACTTCTCAAAGAGAATGAGGAGCTTGCCCTTAAAGTCAAAAATATTCCAAATGTAGATTCTTTAAACTCTACCATTAAGGATTTGAAGGAATCTCTTGCCAAGTTCACCCAAGGTGAACAAAACTTAACTAAATTACTAGGTTCTCAGCGTTCGGCTAGAACCACACATGGACTTGGCTATAACAAGCAATCCACTTTTACTAGGGCACCCACTACTTTTGTAAGGGGGAGCTCTCAATACAAATTTTGTAATTATTGTAAAAAGACCGGTCACATGATTTATGAATGTGATTGTAAAAATGCTAGGTATGGAAGACCCAAATCCATTACCTACTCGGATGAGTATCATAGAAGGAATCCCTCTAGAACATTATGGGTTCAAAAGTCTCTTTTTGCTAATCTTTCCGGACCCAAACTTATATGGGTACCAAAATCTCTTCTTTCTTGATTTTGTAGGATAAACGCCAAAAGAGTAGGATCTCTAAAGGCTCGTGGTATCTCGACAGCGGTTGCTCAAGGCACATGTGTGGCGATCCCTCCGAGTTCAACTCTCTTGAAGAATTCGATGGAGGATATGTCACCTTTGGTGACAACTCAAAAAGCAAGATCGTCGGAATAGGTACCATTGGTTTTGGTAGCTCCTCTTTTATTAAAGATGTTTTATTAGTTAAAGGTTTAAAGCATAATTTAATTAGCATTAGTCAACTTTGTGATAGTGGTTTTTCAGTCAATTTTCAAAATGATTTATGCAATGTGTTTGATTTTCAAAACAAGTTGATATTTTCTGCTTCCCGTTTTCAAAATGTTTACATTATTGATTTAAAATCTCTAGCTAGCCAAAATGTTAAATGTTTAAGTGCTCTTGACAATGAGTCTTGGCTTTGGCATAGAAGATTGGGGCATTGTAGCTCTCATTCACTTCTAAAGCTTAATAAGAACAAGCTCATTCGTGACCTTCCTAAACTTAAATTTAAGAAAGATTTGATTTGTGAGCCATGCCAACTTGGTAAGCAACACAAGTCTTCTTTCAAATCTAAGAAGGAAGTGTCCACCTCAAAATCTCTTGAACTCCTTCATCTTGATCTTTTTGGTCCTACTCCCGTAGCAAGCTTAGGTGGAAAATCCTATACCTTAGTTATTGTTGATGACTTTTCTCGTTTTACTTGGGTTTTCTTCTTAGCCCATAAGAGTGATGCTTGTAAAACCTTTTTGAAATTCTCTAGGAAAGTAGAAAACGAAAAAGGATATAAAATCATATCTCTTCGTAGTGATCATGGTGGTGAATTCGAGAACAAAGAATTCGATGAATTGTGTTCCTCTCAAGGATACAATCACACCTTCTCTGCCCCTAGGACTCCTCAACAAAATGGAGTGGTTGAAAGGAGAAACCGAACTCTCCAAGAAATCGCTCGAACCCTCCTTAGTGAATTCGACCTCCCTCAATATTTTTGGGCCGAGGCGGTAAACACTGCTTGTTATACTATTAATAGAGTCCTTGTAAGACCCCTTCTTAAGAAAACCCCCTATGAACTTTGGAAAGGCAAATTGCCCAAAGTTGGTTATTTTAAAGTGTTTGGGTGTAAATGCTTTATCCTTAACACAAAAGATAACCTAGGGAAATTTGATGCCAAATCCGATGAAGGTATTTTTCTTGGGTACTCCAACTCAAGCAAAGCCTATCGTGTCTTCAATAAACGTTCTAAAACCATCGAAGAATCATCTCACGTCAAATTTGATGAAACTCTTCCAAAACCTCACCCGGTCATTGAGGATGTTGAAGATAAGCTTGATAAGCTTCATTTGGATGATTCCTCTTCTCCTCCCAAGGAGGATGACCATCAAGAACCCTCTTCACCTACTTCGCCTTCCACCTTGCCTAAGGTTTGGAAACCTTCTAGAGACCATCCTTTAGAAAATGTCATAGGTGATCTTCAAGCCGGTACTCGAACTAGAAGATCTATCCTCAATGAAGTTGAACATCAAGCCTTCATTTCTCACCTAGAACCTCAAACCGTTAATGATGCCATTAATGATGAGAATTGGGTTCTTGCAATGCAAGAGGAACTAAATCAATTCTCTAGAAATGATGTTTGGACTCTTGTTGAAAGACCCAATGATCATCCAATTATTGGCACTAAATGGGTTTTTAGGAACAAACTTGATGATCAAGGGAACATAACCCGGAACAAGGCTCGCCTAGTAGCTAAGGGCTATAATCAAGAAGAAGGAATCGATTATGGTGAAACCTTTGCCCCCGTTGCTAGGTTAGAATCCATTAGGATCTTGTTGGCATTCGCCGCCCACTTAAATTTTAAGCTTTTTCAAATGGATGTTAAAAGTGCTTTTTTAAATGGTTTTATTTCTGAAAAAATCTTTGTTGAACAACCTCCCGGTTTTGAAGATCCAAAATTTCCAAATCATGTTTTTAAGTTAACCAAGGCTCTTTATGGCTTAAAGCAAGCCCCTCGGGCTTGGTATGAGCGGTTAACAAAATTTCTTTTAGAAAATGATTTTAAAATGGGTCAAGCCGATTGTACCCTCTTTTTAAAACGCACTTCAAAAGATCTTTTAATAGTCCAAATTTATGTTGATGATGTTATCTTTGGTTCTACCAAAGAATCTCTTTGTACTGATTTTTCAGATTTAATGAGAAAAGAATTTGAAATGAGTTTTATGGGAGAATTGAAATTTTTTCTTGGTTTTCAAATTTTTCAAAATTCAAAAGGTATTTCTCTAAGCCAAAGCAAATACACAAACGAGCTTCTAAGTCGTTTTGGTATGGATCAAGTAAAGGAAATTAGTACACCCATGAGTACTTCATGTAAGCTTACGTTAGACGAAGCCGGGAAACCGGTGGATAACAAGCTTTATAGGAGTATGATCGGGAGTCTACTTTACCTAACTGCGACCCGTCCTGACATCATGTTTAGTGTTTGCCTTTGTGCTCGTTTTCAAGCCAATCCTAAAGAATCCCATCTTAAATCGGTCAAAAGAATTTTCAAGTATTTAAAAGGATCCAAAAATCTTGGTTTATTTTATCCCTCAAATACTTCTTTTGAACTATCTTCTTATTCGGATGCTGATTTTGGTGGATGTCAATTAGATCGTAAGAGTACTAGTGGAACCTGTCATCTGCTAGGCAAGTCCCTTGTTTCGTGGAGTAGCAAGAAGCAAAATTGTGTTGCTCTTTCTACTGCCGAGGCCGAGTATGTAGCCGCTGGCAATTGTTGTGCCCAAATTATTTGGATGCAACACACTCTCTTGGATTATGGTCTTTCCTATGATCATGTCCCAATTCGGTGTGACAACACTAGTGCCATTAGTATCTCTAAGAATCCAATACAACATTCTAGGACAAAGCACATAGACTTAAGGCATCATTTCCTTCGTGACCATTTTCAAAAAGGAGATATCACTTTGGACTTCATTTCCACTGATTTCCAACTAGCTGATATCTTTACCAAACCGCTCCCAGTTGACCGTTTTGACTTTATTAAAGGGGAGTTAGGAATGATTCGTCAATGAGCACTATTAAATATTTGACTTTCTTGGCTTGCCTATATTTTATTTTTATTAGAATTTTTTTTTTTTTTTTAAACTTTTTTTAAATTCTGTTTTTTTATATTTTTTATGACTTTTGGCACCACCGGTCAACCGGTGGTACACCACCGGTTAACCGGTGGTGTCGGGTTTTGCTTTTTGGGCCGACCCGAGGAAGGGTTAAAATCAATTTTAAAACCCTTCCTCCCTCATTTCTCTCCTCTCTCTCGGGCAGCTCCTCCTAAAACCGAAGGTCCTCCAAACCCTAGCCTCCTTTCTTGATTTTTGACCTCTCAAACCTCATTTCTTCTCTCAATCTCTCTCTTTTTCTTTCTTTTGCCATCATGGGTCCTCGCTCTACACGTAAAGGGAAGGGAATCGCTCAAGAAGCTCCTCCTCCTCCTTCAATCCCTCAACTCCCGGACATTTGGCATGACAAAGTCATTTTGCCAGGTAGAGTAATTGATTATCCTTGGCTGTCTACTGCTCGTCTTGAGCTTTTCTCGATTATTGAGTATCAACATTGGCATTCTTTTTTTGAGCCACCCGAAAAGGATGTCATTTATCCTCTTCTTGTCAAAGAGTTCTATGCTCATTTGACGTGGTCCGTTTCTGATGACATTGATACCATCTCCTCCACTGCTCTTGGGCAACCCATCACTATCACTTCGTTGGAGATTGCCCGGATGCTCGGGGTTCCTCATGTTGGACCCCATGCTTTTGCTCAGGGGGAGTTTCCACGGGACCGTGAGTTTGATGTAGCTGAAGCCCTTGAGCATCTCACAGGGCAGCCCACAAATCCTATTGTCAAGCTCTCCCAGCTTTCTCCTAATCATCGTATTATTGAGCGCCTCATCCAAACTTCCCTTGCGCCCCGTATCGGGGATCATGATAATGTCAAATTCATTGACATTTATCTTCTCTCATTTATCACCCGAGGCATACACTTCAATTTGGTCCGGTTTCTGTTCCGGGCCATGACTTATGTGGCTGAGCACCCGCGCCGGTCCAAAACTCTACCCTACGGACGCTTCTTGACTAAAATCTTTTCATTTCTTGATGTGCCTCTTCATGACACTTCCTTCGAGCAGCCAACGAAGGATAGCATAGTGAATTTTATGATGGTGCAACGAATGCACATCCGTTGGCACCCTTGGCGTCAGGAATGGATTGTGGACAAGGACGGTCTTCTCAAGGCCTACTCTCCTCAAACTCATTCCCATCCTCCTGCCAATGCCATGCCTCCTGCTATCGCCGCTGCCTATCCCCTTTCAGACAGTGAGGATAGTGATGATGATGAAGAGGAAGACAGTGGTGACAACGAAGATGAGGCTGATGCTGCTGCTGATGAGGAGGCTGGAGAGGGTGATGATGCACCTGAGCCTGCTGAGGCTGTGCCCCCTCCTACTGATGCTGGTGGCTTGCCGGTGACGGCTGACCAGTTCCTACGCTTCCAGGATCAGATTGAGAACCGGCTGGACTTACAGTTCTCCTACATCAGCTCTCAGTTTGATCAGCTTCACTCACGGATTGACTCTCTAGATCGTCGCTTTGAGGCGGTCCAGGCTCCTCCGGCTCCTCCGACCTCCAGGCGCCGCCGTCCCTCTCGGCCCTCTAGGAGTGAATAGAGCCGTTCCTGTTTTTTGGCTTGTATTTGTATTTGTTTTTGTTTTTTGAACTTCCTTTGTATCGTTTCATCTTTTATGGAATTCAAGTTATCTTATCTTTCCATCCTTCTTTGTCATTCTTTATTAGTATGTTTCTTTCATAATTTTTCTCCTATTTTGATAATCCCAAAGGGGGAGAAAACCTCTCTATTACATAGCTTTTTATTAAAATGCTCTTTTTACAAGTTCCATTTTAAGTTTTTGATGTCATCCAAATCTGTTTTAAATAGTTAAGTTATTATTTTTAATTGATTTCTTTAAAAAATGGCTTTTGGTTGCAATTTCAAAAAAGTCCTTTCTCAGTATTTCAATGCTTTCATGATCATTATATTTGGCACGTCTCTAAGTTTTCCAAGTTCAAATTGTTTATTTAAAGTTTTCAATTGACATATTTTTTTTTAAAGCTTTCATACCCTTTTTAAAGTTTTCTTTTTTGTGATTGTGATCATCAAAATAGGGGGAGATTGTTGTACCCCACTCTCTTGGATTTTAATGATCACAATCACTCTCATAGTGATCTAATGTTGTTTCAAGTGTTCTTGTTAATAGGCATGATTTCAGGAGCAAGAAGTGGCAAAAAAAAAGGAAAAGTGGACTTTTTTCAAGTCCACCGGCCAGCCGGTGTAGGACCACCGGCCAGCCGGTAAGGGCACCGGCCAGCCGGATCCAGCCCATCGGCCAGCCGGTGGACAAGGCAGAAGGGCTTGCCCTCTGCCAGGTGCCACCGGTCAGCCGGTGTCTGGCCACCGGCCAACCGGTGGACCCAGACAGAATGGGATGCATTCTGTCCAGACCACCGGTCAGCCGGTGGCTCTGCCACCGGCCAGCCGGTGGCATCAGGGCTCAACAGTGAGACCTACTGTCTCACCACCGGCCAGCCGGTGGCCTTCCCACCGGCCAGCCGGTGGCTCCTGGACAGAAGCTCTCTCCACCTTCCAAGGCACCGGCCAGCCGGTGGACAAGCACCGGTCAGCCGGTGAGCAAAGTCAAACTAGCCGTTGGAGCTTGACCAGACTTGTCTACTTGATCCCCAACGGCTCCGAAAGCCCTCCAACGGCCATATTGAAGTATTTGGGAGTATTTATCCTATAAATAGACGTCCATGGATGCCGGGAAGACTACCGATCATATACCAAAGCATACCAAAGCTATTTTGATCATTTGAGGCTCCTACGACAATTCTCAAAGGCCACTTGGGATCCAATTGCCACCCTTGAAGCTTGGGCTGCCTCTACATCAACTACACTCACTTCTTGGCGCTCAAGGCTTCCTCTAGTTTGTTCTAACTTATTTACTTCAATTGTTTAGTTCTTAATTGGGTTTGTATTAAAACAAACCACCCGTTTTCTTTCTTCTTTCAATTTGGGTTTCTTGCTACAACCAATATAAAAAAGCAAGCTGTAAGAGGGTGATCTAGCCTACCTTAAAACGGCTAGTGGGTTTCTTGCTATAACCATTAAAAAGCAAGCGGTCGTATAAATCTCCCAACGGTTGAGTTGGGAGCGGAGACGTAGGCTTGAGTTTAAAGCCGAACTCCGTTATCAATTGTGTCTTGCCATTTTACTTTCCGCTGCATTTAAATTTGTTTTAAATTGTTAATTAATTTTAAAAAGGCAATTCACCCCCCCTCTTGCCATCACCTCCGACCCAACATCCATGTATATAATCCCTTGAGAAGTGATCCACATGTTCCCCTATTCTCTCTAAGAAACACTGCTTTATCGTTAGGTTCTATCACGGTGACTCGAATGTGTTGCATTATTTGTTCTTGATCGTTCATTATTCATTCTTGGTGAAATATCTCTTGCAATTATCATTATTGCGATGGATAGATAAGGAGGATTCAATAGAGAATTCAGTTTCACAACACTTCTCTATTCTCAAATTTGGATACTCTACATAATAGGCATAAACTTCGATTTATAGAGTTAGGATTTAATTCGAAATATTATTTAGTTGCATGCCAACCATTAAATAACATTTATTAAATTAAATAAACCCCATGACATATAATAATAATTATATTAATTTTATATTTCGGCACATGCCAACTTTCACAATAAAAAATATTATTTAACGGTCTTGTTAATTAATATTTTTCACCGGACACGGACTTGGTCTATTTGAACTCCTCTTGCTTTTATTGAAAAAATAAATAAAAATTCTCTTCATAAATAAATATTTCATTAACATAACAAAAAATAAATATTTATTAAATAATCAATAAAATTAATAAATATATATATATTTAAATTCATATATTGGTGAATAAATATTTATTTAATTTATTTCATCAAAATAAATTGGAATAAAATCATTCCTCTGACTAGAGAGTAATATTTATTACATTAATTAAACTCAAATAGAATTTAATCGAGATCAACATAAATTCTTTGTGTGTAACCCTCTAGGATTCATTCTTGTTTGCATTAGTCGGTCTTTCCTAAAATCTAAGATTATTGTCTAGTAATGGATCAAGGCACTCTAGTGGAAGAAATTAATGTTTCAATGTAGAAAACCACATACAAATGCTTATTGTGTAATATAATCTCATTTTCACAATATCTCATCAAGCATGATGCATGATAGTGTCATCATCCTATTTAATCAATATGTAATTGTTTGACTATTTGAAATTATCACGACATTACACCACGACCATTAAATTTAATATGATGGTTCAATTATAATCAGTGGGTTGAAATATCTAATTACATAATGATAGAAGGGATAAATCCTTCTTTGACTTCTCCATTAATGACATGTTAATCATGACGCACCCAACGTACCCTACTTTCCACCAATATATGGTGTGATGGTTTTGGTTAGTAAATCTATGTGTGTGAGTCCTGACATTCATTAATGATAATATTAAAATATAAGGATCGTTACACTTTCTCGAAGAGAGGAATATATGATGACACCAACACATGTGAAATTCTTAATGGTGGGCTTGTTATCATAATCTCTCATCTTATAGATTACCAAGTGAAAACTTCAGGAGAAGAAGACTCGTCCACTTAAGAGCACTCGCACCAGATGGTATAAACACTATGTGTCTTATAATAGTATATTATCCAACTATAGAACTATATTAACAATACTGTAATAGCACTTCAAGGTTCTCATCATAGTGGGTAACTGCTATGACTTTATAAATGTGACAATACTCTAGGTAATTATTACATTAAATTCATGCAGAAATAATGAACAATATGTAATAAGATGTTAAATTAGTATTCAATACACTAAATATACATGTAATCAAAGTACAACCAGTTGGTCCTCAGACACCAAATCTAATAGTGGGTCCTCTACCCTCTTAGTTTTACCCCTAATGAATTAGGGTGTGAGTCATCTATCTACCTACTAACTGGTACCCCTTAACAAACTAGGGCATGAGTCCTCTACCTACTAAGCGGTACCCCTGATGGAAAAGGGCAAGAATCCTCTACCACCTAACTGGTACCCCCATACGGTCTAGGTTGTTGTCCCTTTATCTACTTATTGTGTGGTACCCCCTGACAGACTAGAACGTGGGTCCTCTACCAACTGAGTGGTACCCCCAGATGGACTAGGTTATGAGTCCTCTATCTACCTATTGAGTGGTACCCCCTTGACCGACTAGGGTGTGATTCCTCTATCTACTTACAAAGTGGTACCCCCTTTACAGACTAGAACATGGGTCCTCTATCTACCTACTAAGTGGTACCCCTTCACATACTAGGGAGTGAGTCCTCTTCTTGGATATTGTTCCCCTTGACTATGTGACATAATGGTGAGGTGTGGGCTCTCCACTCAGTTACTACTTCGATAGACATGAGAGATATTGGGCATCATTGATGAATCTTTTGGAACTGTTGACAGACTCATCTTCCTAGCTGGGATATGAGATGAAGATTCTATTTCTATCCTATCTAGGTTTCTTATATGAGATTATATATATTTATCATCGGGTTTTGTTTCCCACTTTTTTGGGTTGATATGTCTACTTCTATCATGTCTTTTATTACCCCATTTTTAGTTTTTAGGGCATTCTAATAGGTATGTATGTACTCACCCATGCATGGGTTTAACCCACATGTATCACATCTTATGAAAATGATGGGAAAATCGGTGGTGGCATTAGTGGAGCGTATGGATACTCGGGTTCATAGATTGCAAACAGTGGTTGGGCTTGGAGATCAGGAGTCACGCTCTTTCTCACCTCTCTTTCTTTTCCAGTTATTATCTGGTGGGGAAATAATTTATGACTGGCATGTATTTTTTCTTTTTACTTTTCAGATCATTCTATCATACACATTTTCATTCTTTAGTGGTTATTACATGCATGACTTTTACTCTAGAGTTTGATATTTTTAATTATTTTTCCTCTTCACTTCTTTATAAAGATGGTTGAGTGCAGGCATACTATTAATTTAGGAAAATATACCTCATTTTAGTTATTCCTTGCAGTGGCTATCGTCGGCCCCTAGCCTATGGAGGCTGCCTTGGGCTAGTTATGTCTTGGCCTTCTGCCGGCTCTGGGAGCCCCGATGGGTCGGATCGTGACATATAATCTCATCACAATACCATAATCGCCTGAAGCTGCTAGTCGTAATAATTTGACGTATGACCAGGCGCACCCGAGGTCACATAGAACCACATAATTGCTTGTTGTTCATAATGAGAAGCATCAACCCATACAAGATTGGGCCCATTGGCTTTAGATGGCGGTTAAATATTATAGGATATCCCCCTTCCCCCATCTGATCGCATCATTTCTTTAATAAATTTTTTTTTAGGTAACTCTATGGTCGATGAAAGAACAACTACTGGAAAATATGTTTCTTGGATCAATAGATGTTCAGGAGGCACAAGTAAATAAGTTATTCTAGTTCCTCTAGCTGTTCTATCATGTTCCATTCATGCGCCTCCACTTTCATCACCACTTCCATCACCACATTCCCCTTCCCGTTCCTCCCACATATCCTGAAGATGGCCTTCTCATGCTCCAACTGATAAATCACCTGTCACACCACTCTGTGCATCGTCTCCAAATCCTTCATCACTATGTATGTCCCCTTCAACGCCCGGTCCACCTACACACCCAACCACCGACACCCCTCTCTCTGAATCCCGCCGCTTTCTTAGTGATCCTCATCGCCTTCTCCTTCCTCCTCATCCGATTTCTCTTCGAGGTCAATATCTGAAACATGGACTTGTGCAAATCATGAACCCTAGGGAACTGCTCGGTGGTGATGAATGTGGAGAAGGGTTCTTCAGCAACGTGAAGGAGGTAGGGTCGTCTGATGCTCGGAATATGGATCGCCTACCTCTGGTATGGGCAATGATCCCGTAGTTGGTGCGGGTTTGTCTGATGGATTTGAGGAGTAATTTGTAGAATTTGTAGACCACCAAGCAGGTTCAGAAGTAATCTACCAAAAGGCGGTAGGGATCCAAAGTTACAGGAGATTGGGGCAGCGCTTGCGGGTGTCGTTCGAGGAGGCACTCAGATAAATGGGAGGATGGAGCCGATGACGGTGCCGACAGCGGGAGCGAGAGGTGAACAGTGGCCCTCTTGTGGTGGCCCCGAACCTTTGCAGAGATGTGAGTAGGAGTTGGTCCTAAAGGATTCCTTGTACTCGTTATTTCCGTTTAATTTTGTGCCCAAGTCTTTTGCCTGTACAATCCGAGATTAGTGAGAAGGAGAAATGGAACATAACACAAATGAGATTTTAAGCCAGTATTGCACATATTTTTTTGGACTAAAACTGCCAACAATTTATAGGAATTTACAAAGAAATGAAATTGATACATTACGAAATAAAACTAAAACATTAAAGAAATAAAGCTGCTAAATTAAATGGACTCATTAATGAAATGAAACAACCTCATGGGGAAGACCCTCTAAATTTCCACCAGATATATTTGGTTCGCAATTCCAACACACCCCTTCAATCCAAAACATGCTTTATTCCGAGAATCATTCTAACTTGTTTGAATGCATCTATCAGTAATGACTTCTTGAAAATATCATCCACCTATTCTGTAGTCTGGAAATACTCTAATTTTATCATTTTATGCTTTACATGATCTTTGAGAAAGTGATATTAGGTATCAATGTGTTTGTTTCTTCCATGAAGCAATGGATTTTTGGATAGCTTGATTGGTGACTTATTATCCACATATATTACTGTGGATCCATCATGTGGATGCTTCAACTCCTTTAGTAGATTTCCCAACCAAATTCCTTCGCAAATAGCAGACGATGCTTCTATATACTCTGCTTCACATGTGGATAGGGATACCACCCATTTCTTCTTAAAATTCCATGTGAAATAAGTCTTTCCAAGAAAGAATACATATCTAGTGGTGCTTTTTCTTTCATCTTGGTCATCTCCACAATCACTATCTCAGTATCCATATAGCCTTGCTTTATAATTTTATGGATAGAAAAGACCAAATTCCACTATTACATTGACATACCGTAGGATTGTTTTTTAGGCTAGCCAATGTGATTATTTTTGTGATTACTTGAAACTGCTTAGAATCCCAACACTGTAGAAGATGTCAATCCTAGTGATTGTGAGGTGCCTTAGGCTTCCAGTCAGGCTCTTGAACATAGTGGAGTCAACGCTTCTTCATTCTCCGTCTTTTGTCAGTTTTGAGACCATTGCTAGAGAAGTTTTTAAAGTGTAGAAATTGGCCATCATGAACTTTTCAAGATATTCTTTGGTATAATTCTTTTGAGATATATAGACTTCACTAGGTTGTCTCTTTACTTATATTACCACAAGAAAAGACATAATAAATTCATTGGAAATATCAAGCTCTTTAAACATGGCCTTCTTGAATTCATTGAACATAAGTCAGTTAATCCCTATAAACAAATAATCATCAACACACATGCATGCAATTAGTATATCGCGATGATCTTTCTTCTTGAGGTAAACTGCATGCTCATATGGACATTGAACGAATCCTTTCTCTTTATGATAGTTGTCGATACGTTCATTCTAAGCACGTGGAGCTTTCATCAACCCATAGAGGTATTTCTTCAGTCGATACACCTTGTCTTCCTCCCCTTTCATAACAAAGCCTTTAGGGTGGTCCACACAGAACTCTTCTTCTAAAATTCCATTCAGGAATGCATAATTCACATCCAGTTGGTAGATCATCCAACTGTGATGGACTGTAAGGGAGATAATCATCCTCACCGTGTCAAGGCGAGCAATAATAGCTAATACTTATTCATATTCCACCATGTACTTCTTTTTATATCCCTTTTCTACGAGACTTGCCTTGTAGCAATAGATCTCCCCATAATCATTTCTCTTGATCTTGTACACCCACTTGATGCAAATGGTTTTATGGCTATTTGGAAGTGTAGTCAGCTCCTATGTGTCATTTTTCTCTTTGGAATGAATTTTTTCTTCCATAGAAATTTTCCAAAATTATTCCAAAATGGATTCCTAAAAGGTCAGAGGCTTGAGATCTACATACAATAAAAAATAATTACCTCTTTGGTTTGCTTGTAGATGCCTCTAAACTTTTTCAACTTTACAGAAACCATATGTGAGGATGAGGTGGCCAAATTTTGACTTGATGGAGTGCTTTTAGGAGTGATGGAATGTACTCTTGGACTCCTGTGTAGCGATGATGCACCTGAGGAAGGTGTTGCAGTCGTTTTCTCCTTACGACCATGCTTTCTTTAGGATCTTCAGTTTCTACTAGATTTTTTTTTGATTCTTAATCCTTCCTTTTCCATGCATCTTTCTCATTAAATACCACATCTGTACTCACCAATACTTTTTTAGATAGTTGATTTTAGGGCTTGTTGGCTTTAGACGCTTCACTATAGCTAATGACGACACACTTCTCACCTTGATCATCAAGATTTTTTCTTCTTTCTTCTCAAACTTGAGTGTAGAAAACACACCCAAATATTCATAGGTGCAACATGCTCGTTTTGTAACCATGCCACACCTCTTGTGGTGTCAAATTCATGATGCTATTTTCTAAATACCGATTGAGGATGTACGTATTACATGCAACTTCCTTTTCCCAGAATCTCTTTGGCAACCCTTTTTTCTTCAGTGAGGTGCTCGTCATGTCAAGGATAGTATGGTTATTTCATTCTGTAATGCCATTCTAATTTGTCTTGTAAGATACAATGTATTTATTCTTGATTCCTTGTTCCCTGCAAAAATATTGAAATGAAATTGAAGTGTATTCTCGACCTCTGTCAGATCTGAGTACCTTGATCTTATGATCACTTTCTTCTTCAACATGGTCTTAGAATATTTTAATGATAGTAAATGTAGATGATTTTTCTTTTTTGCAATACACCAAATATTTTCTACTAAAATCACCAAGGTGGGTAATAAAGTACCTATTACCTCTAAGTGAGGGTGTTTCAAGTGGTCTGAAAATATCAGTGTGAACTAACTAAATTGGTTCCTTTTATCTTTTAGAGAATCCACTTAGGAAGGAGTTAATTTGTTGAATTCCGAGTGTACACACCTGACACTCATGGTTTGGAACTTCAATCACTGTAAATCCACACACCATGATTGATGAAGATAAAATTTTAAGGCTGGTGAAATGGAGACGCCCAAAGTGTAGATTCCATATCTATGAGTCATTCTTCATGAGTCCAAAGAGTCTCTCCTCAACCTATGTGTTGATATGCAACAGAATCATTGGATTCATTGCAATTTGTGCTTGGGAAACAAGTCTCTTATGAGAATCTCTTATAGACAAAGAAGCATTTTCCATGTGTATGACATACCCCTTATCAGGGAGTTGACTAATACTGATGATATTTGTTTTCAGGTTTGAGATATAATCTCACTCACCTTCTTTAGATAGATTTTGATTTTACATTTTCTAATCAAGGTTACCCTTGATGAGTCTCCAAAACGCACATCTCCATGAACTTCTTCTATGAGTTTCTCGAACAATTCTTTTTTATCACTCATATGGTTTCTTGAACCCATGTCGATATACCACACATATGTCTGTTCGCATGCCTTTTCTTCTGTGATGAAGATTGTGGTGACTTCATCTTCATGGTGAGATGCTTCAGCATAGTTGGATCATTCATCATGATCCATTTTTTCCCAACACATGGAGGCATAATGGCTTAATTTATTGAAATTGTGGCATTTAATGTTATTTGAGTTTCCATGACCATGTGCGAATCGGCCTCCACCATTTCCTCTTACATGGAAGCTGGTAAAATTGTTTTAAGTTTGTTAATGGCTTGGATGATATCCATGTCCTCTTCCTCTTGCACGATGACCAACTTTTTGTGTCTTTCCATTCTTTTGTTCTTATAGAATCAAATTAGACTCTAAGTCATGATCAATTGTCAAACCCACATTCTTTTTCATTCATTGATCATGTACTTCAAATGATCTCATTAGTTCTTTAATGGACAATTTTTTCAAATCCTTTGATTTTTTGATTGCCACAAACACATGCTCAAATTTTGTTGTGAGAGATCGAAGTGATTTTTAAATGACACTGATGTACTCAACTTTCCCACAATTTCTTTTAAAATTGTTAACAATAACAATTAAACATAATAATTGATCATAGATACTCTCATCGTCCTTCATTCACGCCACTTCAAACTACACTCTTAGTTTTTGAATACAAACTTGCTTCACTTGATCAACACCCTTGAATATGGTTTCAGGGGTATCCTTGGATTTCTTGTTTGATGTTTCTTTGATAATATTTTCAAATATTGATTCATCTAACCCTTGATAGAGGAGGAACAATGCCTTGTTGTCTTTCTTCCTTGGATTTTTGAGAGTCTTATTTTCTTCATTTGTGAAGGCAACTTCTTCCTCCTTAGTGGGTACCATATACCCATCAGTAATTATCCCCAGTGATTCTTGTAATATGAACAATGCCTTAATTTGGTTGTAACACCTTTCATGGTTATCCTTATAAAGCATCAGAGCTTTCGGTTTAATTGTGGTGGCCATCTTCGGAAAATTGAGGATTCCTTGGAACAGGATATGATACTAGTTTGTTGGCTATACAAGCCAGGGAAAGTGATAATGAATAATGTAAGAGAACACAAAAGAGATTTCAAGCATGTATTGAACATATTTTTGGAATATAATTGAAAACAATTTGTAGGCATTTATAATGAAATGAAATAGATGCATTAAGAAATGAAACCGACACATTAAAGAAATGAAACAACCAAATGAAATGGACAGATTAAAGAAATGAAACATCCAAATTAAATAGATGCATTAAAGAAATAAAACAACCACATTAAAAAGAAATATTAAAGAAATAAAACAACCACATGGGGAAGACCCTTTGAATTTCCACCAGATGTATTTGGTTTGAAATTCCAACAAGGTCACCATCACTGACATTATAGATTTATGTGCCACCACTGGAATTTCAGATGAGGAAATAGTGGAATGTGAAGAGTAAAGAGGTGATTTTCTTGGTCATCATGTTCGTCTTGCCTGTCTCTTTGAACGTCGATTCTCTTCGATTCATCTTAAAATGAGCTTCGATCTTTGTATTTTTTTTAAAAGGTTAAAAACTGCATGTGTTGGTGGATTTGGGAGCACAGTAGATTCCTTCACATACTAGGTTCAATGTACGTGGATGCGTATCATTTAATGTGTTGGATATTCTAAGGTTATAGCTATGTTAAGTTTTATTTTTTTGGAGTTGACATTGATTCCCCCATATTTAACTACTTTTTCCACATATATATATATATATATTCTAGTAATCCACTAATATTATTTTTATAATATTATTACATCCACTCTCTTAAAAGTCGACCAGAACAGGATTGGTTTTTTTATTTTTCTGGAAAAAATAATTGTATTGGGTGTTATTGTAACATGTTTGACCATCTCTGGTTCCATTTTTTATAGAATGCTTTAGTGATGTGTGTAAATCTTAACACATGTTCATTTTTATAGGTGGCATCATCCAGTTTCTTTAATTTTCTAGAGGCCATTTTAATCTCGTGAAAAATGAGGAGTTCACATGAAATGATTTATCATGAAAAATGAGGCATTGTTGGGAATTTTTAGTGGGCATTATGAGGATTTCATTAGAGTGGGTTTCGTCACTCTCAGTTTCATAGCACTTGGTTAGGATTTTTTTAATGGGTTTCGCTAGGATTTCATCACAGTATGTTTCATCATAGTCAGTTTCATCATAGTTGGTTTGGCATTTTCATTTATTGGTTTTCACCGAGTGAGGTTTGAATGTATGATTGCAGCCTGAGATATTGGGTCATTTTCAGTGGGTTCTTGATTGTGTTAAAATAAGGCATTAAGGCATTATCAATTGGTTTCATCATAGTGAAAATCATTGGAGTCGCGGAATAGTTTGGAGTTTATATTTTGGTTCTCCTTATAATGGATA
The DNA here is from genome assembly GCA_963277665.1 of Viscum album. Taxonomy (NCBI): domain Eukaryota; kingdom Viridiplantae; phylum Streptophyta; class Magnoliopsida; order Santalales; family Viscaceae; genus Viscum; species Viscum album. The sequence goes on along the minus strand of OY728119.1, from coordinate 211,578,390 downwards.
CTAATAAAGGTATTGTAGATTATATTTGAAGTATTTTTATAGTTTTTGGGTAAATATGGAATTGGTATCTATCCATGACTTTATAATGAATCATGTGAAGGTATTGGTGATTAAATTTAAAGTTTTCTTACTATTAGTTTTGTTGTAAATATGTCCAAAATTGTTTTCTAAAGATTGTATTTGATGTTTGCAGGGCAGAAGGTCTACTTGTTCTTTACGGTGTAAGTTCTGAATTTCCCCAAGATGTTCCACTAGAGGTTCAAATGGAAGTTCCTATGAAATTTCCAGTGGAAAATACATTCCATTTTAAATTGTTTATAAAATTTATAATTCAAAATGAAATATTTTTTTGAAGAATTATATAAAAACTGAAATTCATATTTATTTTAATTATATTTATCAATTATATATTTATAAAAAGTTCCACTCAAAGTTCCTCTTCTTTTATTTTCCCAATCATCTAATTTTTATTTTAAGGTCTTTTAAAAAAATTTATACATTTGAAAATGATAAATTAAATCATCTTTATAAAAATTAATTATTTCAAAAGAATATATTTATTAATGTTTATTTTATATTCCTTAGTTTTAGAAATATACATTTTTTGTAGTCTGAAATTTCCACTGGAACTTCCACTAAAACATCCACAGGAAAATATACTTAATATATCTTATAAATTGTTTTATTTATAATTTCAGATAAATAATTTTATTATATATATATATATGTAAAAAACTATTTTCGTAATCATATAATTATTATTTATATTTATATTCAGACAGTTTATACATTCAAACAGATTAAATCCTATTGAAAATTAATGTTATTTTCTTGAAATTATTATTTTTTGTTGTAGGTTTTTGAAATACTTTTGATGTTGATGTTGATGTTGTAACAACTTCTATTAAACCAGTTGAATGGATAACGTTCAAGTCACTTGAAAAATCATAATGTTTTTATGTCACGTATTGGGGAGTAAATGGGTTTAGTGTACACCGACAATACTCTTATAAAAGGAGAAACAATAAATAACTTATCACATAAATACTTTATGGATGTGGTAAAGAAGGTCATAGGAAGGTTGAAAAACGTGATAGCATGGTGAAATTTCCTCGAGATGAGACACATACAAGTGGCCTTACTAAAATGGGGGTTATTTTATTATCTTATGGGAACTTTCCATGTATTGTATTTGTTGAAGAGCATAATCATCCCTTGCATAACCCAAAATCAATTAATATGATGAGGTCCTGAAGAAAAATAATAGAATCTTAAGTAGTTGAGTTGGATGTGGATGCTCTAGCTGGTATTAAACCATATGATTCCTTATCCATAGTGATAGCTATTTCAAGGGGTCAAAATTTTATTAGGTACACACTTGTTGATTATTTGAAATTTATAAGGTCTAAATAGGAAAGGGATTTGCTTCATGGTGATTCATGTTGCATGTTAGAGTATTTAGAAAGAAAAAGTGTGGACAATCCATCATTTGTATATTCTATACAGTTTGACATGAATGGAAAAATTAGTAATATTATATGGGTTGATCAAAAAATAAATACATATTATTAGTTGTTTAGAGATTTTTTTGTATTTGACACCACTTTCTTCACTACTAAAGATTACCGGTCATTAGGTGTTTTTTTGGGTTCAATATTCTTTGAGAGATTTTAATTTTCGGAGTAGATTTGTTATATGGGGAAACCACGACCTCGTTTTCTTGGTTGTATCAAAACAAATTATAGGAGCATCACATGAAGAGACCTCAAACTATTTTTACTGTCCAGGATGTAGCAATGACAAAATCTATTTCTGATTTTTTAGTGGGAACTTGACATTGCCTTTGTTCATGTAATTTGATACAAAATGGCATTAAGCATTTAGGTAATTGGGTGAAATATGGATCTAGTTTTCTAATTATATTTAAGAAGTGTATGTTCCAATACCGTGATGTTAATCAGTTCAATGAAGAGTGGTCTTCCCTTAGAAAAGAATATGGGGGTTATTAATCAAAGTGGTTAGATAATGTATTCTTATTTCGAGAAAATTGGGTGCATTACATTTTGAATGATGATTTAACATTGGGTATTCGCAACACTAAATTAAGTGAATGTTTTAATGGATTTGTTAAAGAATATGTTCATTTCAAGTTATGTATAGCTGATTTTCTTAATAAGTTTGAGTGATTGTAGGAGAAAAATTGGTATCGTGAAACAAAGGTAGAATTTGAGTTGCGGGGGATGTTTCCTTGAAATCATTACCCTTACCATGCATTGATGTGCCAGTTTTTTACTAGATATACATCCAAGTAATTTTATTTATTTCAATATGAATATCAAATTATTGGTGCTTATTTTCTGATATCATGTATTGAAATTCAAATTCAATTCATTTATGTTATTAGAATGGTTTTTATGAAGATCAATTCTTTGTATCATATGAAGCTTCCAATGAAGTTTTTGAATGTTCATGTCGAAATTTTGAGTTCATTAGGTATCTTTTTTGTCATGTTTTAAAAATTTATGATCGTCTTAAAGTGAGATAAATATCTAAAAAATATATATTTTGGGGAGAGGGAACCGATTGGATTGAAATATTGTGATGTATGAAGGAGCTTATGTCTAATTAATTGCTAACAGAAAATCAATTATAGAAAAACATTCCAAATATTTAGCACTGATGGGAATGAAGTTAATTACCATAGCTTGTGAGACAGATGCAGGTTATGAAATTTCCCTATATAATGTTAGTAATTTTTCAAAAGAGTAGACTATTGTAAATATATCATCAAATAGATTTAATAGTCCTAATAGATTAGAGGCAATTTTAAGAAATATTACTTTTAAAAAGAAACCAAATAGAAAATGGGGAGATAAAATGAAAATCTTATTATACAATGGATGCCGAAAGGGAACACATTTGATTAAAAAAATCTACTACTATAATGATGGTATGATTTCATTTTATGATGAATTTCATTTATTAGAGCATTATTCTATTGTTAATGTGGTATCTCATATCATTTTTCTTTGTATGGAGGGAATTGCAGTGTAAGAAATATCAAATGTTGGTGTTGCAACTTCAAAATAGTTTTAAATGCACTTTTTTATCAGTATTAGTTTCTATAAATATTTTAATTGTGTTTTTTTTAATTTCAGGAAGACCTTCCAACCAATTTGGAACATTAACTTTGGAGGTGGGATGGAATAGCATTGGAAGAGGTCGAGTGGTGTAGACAAAATTGGATAACCGTTGTTTTTTTGGGTGAATTATGACCATGTATAGGCTATTTTAAATTGCAATGACTAAATTGTAGCATTTATAGGTTGTAAGATTTTATAGTCCAATTTCGGTTTTAATGGATTGGGATTGGGATACCATTTAAACGAATTGTAAAGTGTTGTGTGCATTTTTTCTGTATGCAACTATGAAACTGACAATAGTGAAGAGCATATTTTCTGTACTAAAAATGTGAACATTAAAATTCCTCCAATTATCCATTGAAATTATCAACACTAAAGATAACCGAAAATCCAAATAATTCACCTCAAAATTAAATAATTCCCCCAAGAAACAAATAATATTCCCATTGAAATTTCCAAACCCAAAAAAGACCATATTTCAATTACCAAAACGAAATAAGACCATATTTCAATTACCAAAACCAAATATAACCTATTTTAAATAAAAAAACAAATATAACCCACTGTAATTACCAAAACCCAATATAAAACATTGAAATTAACACCACAAAATATCCATTGAAATTATCAACACCAAATATAACAACAAAACCAAATAATTCCCCTCAAAATCAAATAATTCCTCTCAGAAGCACATAATATTCCCATTTCAATTTCCAAAACCAAATAAGATGATATTTCAATTACCAAAACCAAATAAGAATATATTTCAATTACCATTTGAAATTACCAAAACCAAATATAATCTATTTTAATTACAAAAACCAAATATAACCCATTGCAATAACCAAAACCGAATATAACCCATTGAAATTACCAACACCAAATATCCCATGCAATTATCAACACTAAATATAACAGAAAAACCAAATAATTCCCCTTATAAGAAAACAATTCCCCTAAGAAGCACATAATATTTCCATTGAAATTTCCAAAATGAAATAAGACCAAATAGATATTACCAAAACCAAATAATACCATATTGAAATTACTAATTGTCATTAACAAAACCAAATATAACCCTTTGTAATTACCAATTGAAATTACCAAAAACCAAATATAACCCATTACACATAATATTCCCATAAAGATTATATAAAATCAATATAACACCTATATAAACAAATATAACATCACTATTAGTATTTAAATATCAATATCGAAATTGGTAAATCATCAATACAATGACATTGAAGTAGTAAAACAGAAATGTAGTATCCAATAATATTATAGTGATGAAAAATCCATCAACTAACAACCTAAACAATTATGAACAGACAATCACTAATAATGAAATATTGATACTAATATAAATTAATCTACGTTAGTATCTATTGGCAACCTACAATTTTAAACTATGATTAGACATCAATGGAATATTGAAAACTCATCAACGAAATAAAACCCCCCAATCAAACAATTACATTATGTATACAACAATCAAAATCTACCATATAAACTAAAACAAACATTATAGAATGTCCATTTAACCAAAATATTTATGACCACAACCGAAGCATATCAATCATTTGATAAGAGAATATTCATAAAAATATTCAATAACACACTTATATCATCACATGAAATAATTCCAAAGTCGTTTTCATCACCACCAAAACTAAGAAGCAGACATAAAACTAGGTTGTATGAATGTTTAAAAATCTGAAAACATTCAAATTCAATTTCTAGTAACAACCATAAAATTGGGTTGTATAAATGTTTGAAAATATTAAAACATTCAAATGAATTTTCCAATAATAGCCATAAAACAGGACTGTATAAATGTTTAAGAACCTTATTACAATTTCAATTCCACTTTGATGTCAAAACAATTTAAATGGACTATTTAACTATTTATGTTGATGCTGGAGGTACATCTTCCAAGAGGAAACTCTTTATTGTAAATGATTTTTCTATCCAAATGTATGCAAGGTATGTAAGGAAGAAATTATCTATATAAAGCCACAGGTCATCAGCTTCATCTTGTGCTTGATTCTTGTTATGTGCTTGATCAGTTACTAACTTCTCTATTAGATAGAAAACAGTTATTCTGTAGTCCAAGTTTGAATTCCCCTACTGATGAGTATCTTCTACTATGAATGGTAGTGTGGGAGTAGTCTTGTCCAAGTATCTGGGGATCTATTTTTTTTTATTTCTTCAATAAATGTTTTCTATAAGTTTTACAAATTCTATTTAGTCATTTGGTTTATATTAAAAAGGATTTGATTTCGAATAGGATAAAATTTACTATTTGTAAAGAATATTTATGAGAATAATTATCTCAAAAACAAACCCTCTGAGGCTACATGGAGTTATAGTGGATGAAATATTTTCTCTCAATATCAAAAACAAGAAATTTCCAATGCAAAATTGATGTGTTTATGGGGATGAAAACTTTTCCGTTTAACTGAATTGCTTCCTTTATTTGTTTATCTACTAATATTACTATAAAATTATTATTTTAACAGATATTATGTCATGTAAAAATGAAAAATATTAAACAAAATATTAATTAATATATTTAAAACTTTGAGAATATAGATAATATTACACTCATTATGGAAGCACATGTAATAATTATTGATTTATCTGGGAATATTCTAGTTATATTCCCCATTTCACACATATTTTTTATAATATAAGAATAAGAATCTATAACCTAGTATCATTAAAAAGGAATGGAGGATGTCATATAAAATAAATATTAGTTTATAATAAACTTATTTAAATTAAATACTCATGATACTACTTATCATGATTTTGATGAAAAAAAGATAAAATATCATCCATTACAATTGAATATATACTATTATCATCATACCAGACATATTCAACACATAATAATAATAGTGATTTATTAAAAAAAATAATAGTTTATTGGAATTTGATATAAATATTTTAAATCTAGGGTCGTCATTTCCTTTAGTCCTAACAATATACCAAGCTATCTCAAACTATGGAATCTTCTCAAGTGGTTCATAGTCTTTTTTTTGATTCACTAAATTTGCCTGGCCCATTTTGGTATACCTACCAGCCCAGTAACATCCATTTTATGTTGTATTTTATTTTAAACACTACCTATGTCAATGATTTTTTCAAGATGAGTTGGATATTCTACTGGTCTTGTTTGAACTACTCTTCTTCTTCTTCTTGTATTTTAGGTTTCATATAAATATTTTGAATCCAATTTATTTTTTTTTCTTGATCTTGAAATTACATTCCCAATCAATGATCAGGTCTGGCGAGTTTCCGTTTCAAGCTACTCTATTTGGCTGCTGTGAGGTAGAGGTGTGGTTTTCTCGATAGATTCTTTCATGTGATCTATAGCCTCCTAAATCCTAGCTTTATTAGTACCTTGTGTATGGTTTTCCTGTTTTAGATAAGGATTATTTCTAACTAGTATTCTTCGGTACTATCATATCGAGGTGTGCTTTTTTCATCAGGTTGTTGAATGTGTTATACTCCTATATATGAGCTTCATTTGTACCCATTGTATGGTATTCCTCCTTTACAGAATGTGTCATTTAATCTCATGAAATTACAACTTCTCTTATATTTTCCTCTTTGTTGGCATTGTAACTTACCAGCATCATCAGTTTTTTTAAAATTTTCCACATATTTCCAAAATGTTGCTTCTAATTTCTGTATTTTTCTTTTCAAGGATGAATTTTCTTTTTAAGAACACTTATTTTCTTATCCTTATTATCTTCCTTATCCTACTGGTCAACATCAACTTCCTTACACATTGTTATCTCCTCAACAATTTATTCTTCTTTTTGTATCTCTAATATTTTTCTTTTTGACATAATTATTAGTTTACAAAACCAATAAATTTATACTGTAATTGGTAGACTTACCTAAATAGATATTATTTAATCAGTATTTATTTTTTTATAGAAGCATCAAAATCTAACAGGCATCATTTTGTAAATGGTGGTTGGGAGCTTGTTCATTTCATTTTACTATTCTGCTTTCCTCACAATACCAACACTACAAAAAAAACCTATGAATAACAAATTGGAAATAAAAGTGAAAATAAATATAAATCAACACCAATAATGGAATAATCACCTAAGTAATATTTACACACTACTTGTGAAATTATTTAATAGATCACATAAACTGTTAGTGAATATCATAAGACTACCTTAGTGTTCTCATGTCTCTCCAAGTCTCCACATAATTGAAAAAACCCCATCTCAAGTAAACACCTATAGTAGGAAAAAAACCTAGTAGAACATGTGTGTAAACATATAAGTTTCATTGTGTCAACATGATCATCTTCTTCACTTCCATTTAGATATTACAAAAGAGAAGATTTGATTTCCTTTTATGTCATCAAATTAAAACCTATTTTAAATATCCTTATATAAAATGATGCCTTGGATGGATTTAAATATTAGGAGTCCTCTATTTATATTTCACCTTATGTTATTCCAAATAACATTTGGACATCAACTTCAGAGAAACCTCTCTCCACTTTAACAAATCAGAAATCATTTTTTGATGGAACATAGTTATCCAATACATAAAAAAACCATCATATTTCTTACAATCCAATGGTGATATAGTATTAGATATAAATGATTGAAGCATATTCAAAAAATTATTATTATGAAATGAATTTTTATGACCTTATTTTAGTTAGGGGTTGATTTCTTGTATAACACTTTATAAAGATGTCAAATTAGACCTAAAATTCACAGATGAAAATATAAAGTAACAACATTCCTTGGGAACTATAAAACGTACAATAGGACTAGAAATAATAGAATAATTCCATGATGAATCATGTAAATTTTTTACTACAATATAGAAAATAAAGTATTTATTGGGGGAATCTACAAATTACAGTATATAAGGTAGAATAAGACTAACTTTAAGTAAAAGATCTAGTTAAAGTCCTATGGTAAAGAACAGCAAGCCCATCTGAAAAAGAATGGATATCCCACTGGGACCTCTAGGGAGAGTGATATTGGAATTTCTAGTGGGAGTTCCAGGGGATGCTCTAGTGGATGTTCCAGTGGCACCTCCAATGGAAGTTACAATATAAGTGCTAGTGGAACCTCTAGTGGGAGTTCCATTGGAAGTTCCACTCTAAGTTCAAATAGAATTTTCATTTGTAAATAACACCAAATTGTTTTAGTAAAGTTATATTTTCACTATAATAAGGTATATTAGGTTCTAGTGGAAGTACCAATGATATATAATGACAAGAAATTCACTTTTGAATCCTGTATTATTTTCCTACAAATATTGTTTTTTGGATTCCATAAATTACACTATAGCTTTGTAATGTGGAATTTGATTGGAAGTTTCTCTAGAAGTTACACTTGGAAATAAAAACATTATTTTTTACTTAAGGTATATTTGCACTATAATTTGGTAAAATAGGTTCCAATGGAAGTTCTATCCTGTGGAATTTATCTCCAGTGTAAGTTCTAGTGGAACCTCTAGTGGAAGTTATAGTGCTATAGAATAGAAAAAAATAACTTTTTAATTTTTTAATTTTCATTACAAATATGTTTTTAGGGATTACAAAAATTACAATATATATTTGGAAGGTAGAATATGACTATAAGTTCCACTCTAACTTGAGCTAGAGGTTCCACTAGAACTTCCACTACATGTTCCACTAGTTAATAACACCACTATTTTTTACTTAAGGAATCTCTGCACTATAATATGGTAGAATAGGTTCTGGTGGATGTTTTAGTGGAACCTCTAGTGGAATTTATAGTGTTATATAACGACACAAAATTCACTTATGAACCTGTCAAATTTAATTACAAATATGTTTTTTGGGGATTCTATAAATTACACTATAGGTTTGGAATATAACTGCAAGTTCCACTGGAGGTTCCACTGGAAAATTCCAGTGGAACTGTAGTGGAGGTTCTGTTGGAGGTTCTAGTGGAACCTCCAATGGAAGTTCAAATGGAACCTATTGTGGAACCTTCAATGGATGTTTCAGTGGAACCTATAGTGGAATTTAAAGTGGAACCTAAATTGGGGAATAATAGAACAACCCTTTCAAACCTGAAAAAAATACAGTACAATATTTAAATTTTATGTTTTCAAATTCCACAAATTTCTTTGTAACCTTGAGTGGAACTACCAATGGAACTTTTATGATTACAGTTGAAAAATATATTGTTTGTCCTCTGTTCACATGATTTTGATCGAATTCAAAATAGAGAAATTTTAGTTTATAAAATTCAAAAATTATTGATGTACAATATTTATAGAAAACTAATCATAATAAAAATGTATTAAAAAAGAATCATAACAACATAACATTTAGTTTTGTAGAAATTGAATAGATATTTTCTAGTACATATTTCGATAGAAATAGATAAGCTATTCCACATTCTTCATCCAATGGTGTATATTTTGTACAACAAAGGGTGTTGAGTACTGAGATGAAACACCATCGGAGTTAGGATGTTCTCAGAGAATAAAAATCACACCTTTGAATTTGAGAAGATTTGGGGACAATGTGATACTGTGTTCGGTGGATTCATCACTGTCGTCGTAGTCATTGGACTTCCCAAAGTTATTTACAAAGTAATATAGATTAATTATTCTCAATGTTGTTCTAGATTAATTTTTTTTATATAGTTAATATACTCGAAGTTAATATGTCTTCGAGATTGATTTTCCACACAAAAGGGGGAAATAGTCTATGAATTAAAATGTGAGGATTTCCCTAAAAAAATGATCTGATGACTGAAATATAATAGTACACGTGTCCTCATCCCAAGGTTGTACTAGAATATCAAGTTAAAGGGTTAAATAGTGATTCTATCAGTCTATTATTTAAATTGAAAGTTGACAGGTCTCAACATTTGAAAAAGAACCACCGCTTAAAGGCTTGGTTGAGGCTGACTGTCGCGACAATCAAATTTTCACATGCCACATGGGAAAAAATTCCAATTCTTAAAATTATCAATAGTTTTAACACGATTGATCATCTCTTTATTTAAATAATATATAAATATAAGAAATAAATATTAAATATATAAATAAATTATCCTAAAACATATTTCCTAATTTGATGATTTTTTTTAAAAGAATATTAATGGTGTGCAAGTAGACCATTAAAATGCATAATATACCCCTTTTATCGTTATTAATGGTTCAACATTTGATCATTAGTCAACCCTCTTTAAATACATTAATTATTTCTTGGGTAAGTACAAGATGTGAATCAAGACTCATACAATGAATAGTTTACTTTTCCATCCACAATGTTAATGTTCACAAAGTGAAATTTCACAGAAACCTCCCATTAAAAATATAACATGCCAACTCACAATGTGAATTACTATTCACACTAGAAAGCACTATTGTGGTAAATCTCAAATTATATGTAGTTTTTAGGTACTAGTGTGCAACAAAGTGGGTGACCAAGGTCCTCTCTCAAAGGAATAAGTAATTAAAAAAATAGATTAAATCTATTTTGAAGATAAAATAAAAGAAAAAAACACACTAAAATGATGGAGAGTTGTTTAGAATTTATAAAACTAGAAGATGTATGATGAAATATTTTTATTTTATTTTTATTTGATTGATAAAACACACTGAGAATTTTTTTTTGAATTTTTTTAAAAGACATAATCGATTTAGATCTACCTCTTCACAAAATTGTTAATCATTATCATTCAAATTAAAATCCACTTAATTATGATCCCTTAATATATTAATCCCCAAACCCTATGAGAATTTAAAACAACCACAAAAATGAAATAAATTAAACATCATGCTAGGTTTAGAACATGCAATCATAGAACCCTACTTTGATTGTCATTATAAGCCACTCTTATTTTCAATGGTGAGTTAAGCCTTATATCCATACCAAACGTGAAGAGTAATTTATCATAGGTATTATAATTGAACTCTAAAAATGTATCCCATGTTATTTTATTTTACTGTTTAAGAGCATGATCTCACAATTCACATATTATTAGTGATCACTTGTTTTGTGTAAGTTGTTTAATTTCTTTCTTAGTTTAACTTATTTTAAAAAAAATCATATATCATAATATGGAAATTACATTACCTCATTTATTCAAAAAAATTAACAAGGGTAGAGGTAGATCGATTACTATGAAAAACTATTGTTTTATGGTTAGTGTAGTCATCATAGAAAGGATTCACATTCACAAATGTCTAAAAAGAGTATAACCCAATCTTGTTTTTACTCTTGATTTCCATCCCAAATAAGTAAATTTAATAAGAAGTAAATTGACAATAAAAAAATAAATGGATGTGAAATAGAGAGTTTGTTGTAAGAACAACAATGTTACAATAAAGGAGAGGAAAAAAAGAGCATTTTGGAGGAAGATCCTAGATTGAGAGATTCCCTCCTCAAATGGGAATATAAATTACAAGGAACCATATATCCTCTATTCCCAATCGTCTAATTCCTAACTGACCAGTTACAAAGGATAAAAATACGAATTTATAGAGGCTAGGGTAGGCTAGGGTTATAAGTGGTTACAAGTGTGAATGAGAAATTTTGTCCAAATATTTTAATCCAAATTTCACTGATAGTTTTTCTACCAAAACACTAGAACCAGCTATCAATCCAAAAGGATAATTTGTGAAGAATTGGTTCCTCCATCGTATTTCCAACTTTGATCCCAATACAAGCCTATATAAAGAAGTTATGGACCAAATAGTGAAGTGGTTTCCAATCTGGTGAGTTTAGTCCATCCATGAATTCATGGACCATTAAATCCAATTAAATTCAAGATCCAACTCAGATTTCCAAAATTAAAGTTGTATCAGATTTAGTGAGGAAAACTATTACAAATTTTATTTTTTTAAATAATTCTAAAAAATATATTTATGGTTGAAATACTATAGCATGCTTTAAAGGTTCTCAACTATAATTTTCATCAAACTTGTAAAAGAATGATTTGATCCCAAATATTTTATAAATAAACACATTTAACAAAATGAAAGGAAATTATGTCATATATTATTAATAAAATATTTAATAAAAATGTGTTTTATCAAATCCCTCAAACTTATCCTTTAGAACTCTTGGTAAAATTCACACGTCATCTATTCGAGATAACTGTGATAAGATATAAATTTTTATATTTCTCAAAAACTAGTGGAAATATAGGTAAATAATATCACTAATAATTAAATATTAATAAATTTTAAATTCACTATCTCATAAATTGTATCAAAAAAAAATCTTGTGATATTAATGACATTAATCATAATGATACAAGTTATGGGTCAATTATTCCACTAACTCTCTAAGTATGTGTGTGCCAACTATTTCAAGTTCATATATCAATACTTTATTTAGTATATTTAGGTCAAGTAAAAGAATTATTCTTACCTGGTTTAATTCCACAAAACCTATTCTACATTATTTTACTATCAAATTTCAAGACCCACTCACTTAAGCATTCCCGAAATTCAAATCTTAAGCTCCTGACCTAGGTATCCCCAAATGTTGTAAATTTTATCACCCCTTATTTATTTAATTTTTTTGATTTTTTGGGAGCATAAAATTTTCAGATATTAGTTACACTTGCATAGGAAAATCTGGTATAGTAATGAAAACAATTATAAGAAAATGAACATATAGATCAACCATTGATGTAATTTTTTTACCAAACATAGTTATAATATCAATTGAGTAGGAAAATTTCACAAGTCATGGTTACATGAAAATTTGTGTGGAAAAATCAATAACACAATTTAAAATGAACAAATATCTCAAAGAAGGATGTCATAATCTAAATGATTTTATTATGACATAAAAAATCATATCATCAACTTCTTATATTGTTATAAAAATAAACCCTTAATGATGAAATATTACTCATTATCATCATGCTACTAATGAATTTTTAAAGGATGAGTGTTCCATATGTTCCACATATAAATTATCTTATTACATGATTTGTTTTTCTATTGTTATTATGTTTCTCTCCCTCTTTTTGTTCTTTTGAAAATTAACAGAAAACCGAAAAAATTAACACAATTGAAAATCCTAAATAAGATACCCTAAAATATTGTTCCCTACCCCACACTTAAAATATTACATTTTTCTCAATGTGACTCTATAGAATAATATATGCACATGAAATGAAGAATTAAAATTTTGAAAAATAACATAAAAGTGAGAGGGTAAGGGATAACTAGATAATTTCAAGTGATGACTGTCTCATGTAGTGTGATGACATCAACTGTATATTTGGAGGTTCCCTCAGTGTACAACTTAATACATGACCTATTTACTATAAATTGCTTTCCTATATATTCTTGAGTGACCTACACAATAATTAGTTTCAATTATGAACCTTAGATAAGGACTTTTCCTACTAAAATAAAATACATTTATTTGGATCATTCAATCATGATTATCTTTTGATCTATCCTTATAGAGCCTTAAGTTATCATATAATGATAATTGAGTCTCCTCATGATTCTGAATTTGTAGTTTCCTTTGATCTCTAGCTTGTTCTAAATCCATGTTACATTTATTTATATCCCAATACACCCGATACTCGACCTCCAAGGGAAGATGAAATGATTTACAAAAAATGATCTAGAAGGGGGACATAACAATGGGAGTTTGTAATGTCATCCTATAATCCCATAGTGCATTATCCAAGTTCTTTCACTAATCCTTTATTTTCATATGCACTATTTTTTCCAATATCGGCTTCAAATCACGATTTGAAACTTCATCCCAACAACTTTTTTAGGGTCGTATGGCATTGATTTTTTGTGTGTTGGTCCATAATTTTGAAGGAGGGAATCCAAATTATAGTTAAAAAATACTATCCCTTTTTCTTCAATGTTAGCTTTTGGTTCTCTAAACCAAAAGAAAATTTTATCCCTGAAAAAATCTACTTCAATATGAAAATCATTAATTATGGTGGCATTTTCTTCCACCCATTTACTAACATAATCTATAGTGAAAAAAATTATTATAAAACAAATGAGATTAGAAATAGACCTATAAAATCAATTCCCTGTAAATCAAAAATCACACAAACTAATATGGGTTGTTGGGGTATCTCATTTTCCATCAAAATGTTTTCAGTATGTTCATAATAGGTTAATGACTTACAAAGTATATGGGCATCATGAAACAAAGTAAGATAATATAATCCAGAGTCTAAGACCCTCTTAGATATCCTTTAGGGTCCACATTGTCCACCACAATTATGTTTATGACTTAAAAACACATGGGCATCATGAAACAAGGTAGGCCAGTATAATCCATAGTTTAAGATCTTAATATCTTTCCTTTAGGGTCGAAAGTGTCCAACATAAGAAAGTATGTGACAAAATTGAAAAATAGACTCAAAATCATGATCAGGTACACATATCCTAATGAATTGGTCACTATAGATGTGCCAAAGGTAAGCTTCATACAACACTTAAAACCTAGATTCATGCTTAAAATTTTCAAATAGGTGTTTCTTTAGGTTTGCAAGAATTTCAAAGGAAACCATGTATTTCATTGAATTTGTATACCAAGGATGGGTATCTAAGAAGATATAGAGATTCTAATTGGGGAAAGTTACATTATTTGGCACCTGGTTTAGAGCATCATTCTCTCACATGTTAGTGATCCTACTCATGTGGTTATCCATCAATTTCTTGACACCTTATTATCCCATTAATGCTACACATAAGACCTTTAACGATGTTATAATAGTGATTTTTCATCACAAAAAGTGCTAAAAAATAGATCACCCTTAAAAGAACTTGGCCTTTATCAGTGCTAAAAATAGTGCTAATAAAGGGGGTCCTTTATCGATGCTAGTTTAGTGCTGGTAAATGATCCCTTTGTCATCACTTTCCCTATTGTTAACAAATGGGAATACTATTGCATTGTGCATTTAACATAACAAAACACTACAATAGTATAAATTGGGAGAAAACAGAAAATATAGGGTGAAAAAATATAGAATTTTATTGAAATAAAATTTACAACACAAATACACGAAAAATAACACTATATTATAGACATTTTAAACATTGGTTTTTAAAATTACATGAGTAAATACAATTTGTCACATACATTAGAAAACATCAATATTCATTTGTATTTATCCCCCAACCCCCATTCATGTGATTAGTTCCCAAAAAAACACTCCAACTTTAGAAAAAGAATACACCCATATAAGAACTCAATTATTATGTAAGTAATTCTATATAGACATAAATTAAACACAAAGTGTGAATTTTTATCTAAAAACATATACTTTGAGTTATACTAGAAACATTGTTTATTATATTGAGTTTAGGTTGATTATTTAAGTGCTCATATCTGTGTGGACTAACCCTTTTCATGTTTATGAGTATTGTGGTGCTTGAAAGAGGATTGGAAGTGGTCTGGAGGGGTTCAGCTGCAAAAAAGATGTAAGTTGAGGGAATACACAATGTATAAAGGGTCTTCATGTTGTGTATGTTTATTTCATGGATTTTTAATGATGGTTCATGGAGTTCTTCATGACATGTAATAATATGAGGTTAAATTTCTCTAGGTGACGTGTTATTTAGTTGAAGTCGAAAAATTGACATTTACCATGTGTAAGAATTACAAATCATGTAAATCCCCTATGCAGTGTGTTTATAATAGAGAGCAGCACATCTGGGGTTTTCTCAACTCTATGGATAGTAGCTCTCCTTCCTGACTCCAGGAAATCTATGGCCCTCCTTATAGAAATTTTGTGGTCCCTTTGATGGGAATCATCCCTAGCCATCTATCATTTTTCTGTGTTGATCCAAGGCGAGTTTTAGCTCTTTTCTTGCGGTTTATTCATTGTTTGGTCTCGTTTTCCTCCCTTTTATTCTTTCCATGTGATGGTATATGATCTCCCATGTTTATAATGGGATTTCTATTTCTTTTTTTGGGTTATTATGATAAATCATCCTCATATGGGGACAGTGCTTGTAGAATAAGTGATCAGAAATCAATAACATGGTCCATTATCTTATGGAGAACATTGATAGATTTTGAGGTTAGGGATTCATTCCTTCGCCACTTATTTATGTGAAATCATAAAGTTATCATGATTTATCCCTTTGTATGAAAATGAAATTGAACTCATAATTATTTAACTATATTAATGAAATTGGATAGTGAACACATGTTGATGATGTTTTTGCTTTATACTTTTATAGTAGTTTGCCTGTTTATTTTCTAAATAGTGTGATATCTATTACATGATTTGTTATAATTTTTTTTATTATGTGGATTAATTTTTTTATTTATGTAAATTGGTAAAGAATATAAGGAAAGAATTAATTGCTAATTAAATAGATTAAGAAATTAAAGAAGAGGCATGTTTGTAATTAGATGGTTTTTGTAATTCGATGAAAGTTAAATTCATGAAATTATGCATGTTTAATTGAAATTGATCTTCTATATGATTAATGGAATTGATAAATAATGGGAATAATAATTATTATTTTTGTTGATAATAAAAAAATACATGTTCATTGAGAATGGTACTTCTATAGGTTTATTGAAACCAGAATAAATGATTAGAGCATGTTTTCCCATTAGTAGCTTATTATAGATTTATGCCTTGGGCTTCCTATAGTTGGAACCTACTAATAAATGAATAGGTTAATTAAAGATGGATTATGAATTTATTGTTTGATAAATATAATTTTAAAGGGATTGAGTTTCCAGTTTACTTGATAAGGTCAAGTGACTTATTTTTGAAACATGAGAGCCTGTTTGCATGAGAAGATAGAATGCCTTGTTTTAAGGGCCCATTTTCCTGGTAAATTAATTGTTTATTTCCTGATTCTTTATGATGTCCTCTGGATATGATCCTGGTGATGTGAGAATGGTATTATTGAGCTTGGAGGGTTGATGTGTGATATGGGGTAAGGAGGCCTGGACATGATGTGATCCTAGTATGGATGATGTGTTATATGTTGGTAGGTAGGCCTAGGTGATGTCTTAGTATTTGATATCTGTGATTGTGAGATGAATCATTATATGAATGTGGGTTTCGGTAATGGAACTTGATGTGATGTAACAGGTTAAATCTGAGCTTACCTGTTAATGTTATGTGGAGAGCTGGTATGATCGCATATGAATCTATTTAATGGATGATAGTCAGGTGGCTTGTTTTATCAGCATTCCTTTCCCCACTACTTAAGTCAGCTAGAGGTTTTTCTCTTTCTTTAGTCTTGTACTCCATTTAGGTTCAACTCTATAATACTTATTATTCTCTACTATTGTATTTTAACTAGATATAATACATATGATAGTTGTCTGATTTATAACTTCCTACACATCATCATTATCAAACTTATTTTTTTAAAACTCTACTTCACTTGAGTAAATAATTATATTATCTCCAAAATCCATTATTTTATATTCTTTTATTTTTTATAAATATCCAACAAAACACCTTTAATTTCTCTAGGAACTATTTTAGTTCTTTCTGGATCAAGAACTCCATAGTAACCTAACACCCCCACATATTAAAATAATAAATATTATCTCTTCTGCCTCTATAAAATTTCAAAATGGGATAACATAGTTTTTCCAAAGGAAAGGTTTTTATTAATATGACATGTAGCCAAAAAATATTAACCCCATAAATTTAATGGTAACATAGATTTATTAATCATAAAATTTACTATTTATACTAAAGTATGATTTTTCCTTTCATCTAAGACAATTTTTTAACGTGTTTAAGGAGCATTACATTTATAAATTATACCATTTTCTTCATATAAATAATTAAAATTATTCATAAATTATTCACTAACTCTATCTGTGTGTAATACTTTAACATTTTTTAATTGGTTTTCGACTTATGATTTATACTTCTTAAACATATCAAAGGTTTCATACTTTATTCTAAGAATATATATGTTTAAATATGTATTTCATTCATCAAACAAATACCATTTTCCTCTATTATTTAATACAACATTTGATTCAAAAATATCATAATGTACTAATTCTAATATATCATAATTTATTTCGGCACTATGAAATGTCTTGTTAACTATTTTAGATTCTATATATGTTTCATAATTATTAAATTTATTTACAAATTTAATTAAGTTTAACTTCTTAATTACATTTAAGGATTTATAATTAACATGTGCTAATTGATCATTCCATAAATAAGAGGTCTCGGTCAAGAAAGCAGAATATTCAATCTTATTATTAATGTATTGTTGAAAACATTCCATCATTTGAGTCCCTTTTCTTCTACAAGCATTCCTCTCTTTGACAATATAACTTTGTTGTATTCAAATGAAACCTTCAATCCCCTATCACATAGAAGATCAATATAAACTAAATTCTTTCAAAGTTAGGGTATATACAACACATTAAAAAGATTCAACATCTTCTCATAAGTAAATTTTATCTTCATGCTTCCTTGTCCACTGACATTGATGCATGAATTATTTCCAAGGTGTACTTCCTTCATAATAGTACAATTATCTGATGTTTTAAACATTGAACAATCCTTGCACACATGAAAAATTTCTCCAGAATCAAGCCACCAATTCATCTTTATCAAAATAATATTGACTTCCGATACCATGGAAACTATATTCTCTTTAGTTGGAATATTTGCAGTGGGTTTATCAACATTATTTCGTCAGTGACGTTCCCTTCAAAAATTTCATAGTTTTCCATAGACAAAGAATTATCATTACTTCTTAAAAGAATTTTATTTCTTCTTAAATTTTTGACATTTTATTTTTGACATGTATGGAAGAGTTTGGTAGTGCCTTTCCCTCAACGATATTAATCTTGGTATAAAATTGTGAAGTTATACCCACATCTCTCAACATGGATTCCTCTTCAATGTGAAAAAGTTTTTAAAATTGTTCCATGTAAATATCACAACTACTTTTAAGGATTCATTTACAAAAATCTTTCCACATAGGTAGCAATTTAGAAATAATTTCACAAACATGGAATGTTTTTTGTATATTAATCTTAAGGAAAAGAAGTTTTTTTCTATAACTTGAAGCTTGTAAACTTTATCCCCATATTGTTATCAATCATAATGAAGTTTATATACTTTTTAATAAGAAATTTATTGGTACCTTCTTCCTCTTCATTGTACTAGTACTTGAGTGTATGCCAAATATCTTGAGCATGCTTCATTTGAAAAAATAGTCATAAAGATGATTTGATACTATGTTGAGAATATGTACTCGACACAAAACTTGATCATATTCATGTTTATTCCTAATTTCCCAAATGTGATCAACATGGTTCTTATAAATGGGAGTGACATTAGGATTTGGAATAGGATCATCGAGAATGGGATAAATATTCGGTTTGGGAATGTAAAAAATATTCAACACCATTAGAAGAAGCTACATCTTGTCTTGCCACTAGGATAAGTTGTTGACATCGAAATGGTCAAGTTTGACCACGTATTGGTTCATCACTTTGGGGGATTTAGAATACATATTCTGGGTTCTACCATGGGTTTAAACTCTTTTAATTATTTTAAAATAAGTAGGATGATAAAGAAGAAATATTGAATCTCGATGCGTGAATTTAATTCATTGTCGAAAAAGGTTTGATACACCCCCACATTAATGGTGTAGGATTCTCAACTGAAGGTTCCCTTGAGTATTTCCCCAAGATATGTATAATATCGAAAACAATTCTTCGACTACCCCACCATATTTATTCTAGGAAAACTATCTAGGGAATTTATTAGATTGAAGAATAATTAACCCATGAGTGATATCATCATCGCTCATTTATAAATCGAAATCAGTGTGAATGACAATAGTTTGATCTCACCATTTCAGTTAAATAACTCCATGGTTTGACTGAAAATAGAAAACAGTTTATGAGGGGCACCCATTTGGATTTCAAAAAAACTGAACTCCAATAATTACGACTAATCACATTATTAGTTTTTTTAATAAAATATTTTATTTTATTTTATTTTATTTATTTATTTATTTATATATATAAATAAAAACATTTTACTAAATATATATTTTTTAAAACACATTAATATATTTTGAGAAAATATTTAATTTATTGAAAATACCAATTCACAATGCTCATTTTTTAAGGGATGAGCTATGGGAATTCCACCCACATTTCCAATGTGGGATGCCCTTTTTTGGTCCACCTCATCAATCCAAGAAACGAGTTTTTTCACCAATAAAAACACACTATTAATTTTAATAAATATTTTGAATAAAATTATAAAAAATTTCCATCTTTTATTGAAAAATATTAATTCTCTATACCACTAGTGATTCAATTTATATAATAAACGTGTCTTTTGATTTAAGCCCTTACTTAGTATCAATATCTCGAATTTTTGTCATATTTTAAAGTTTTAGAAACATAACCATATTGATATTTAGGTTAAAATAGATATATAATAAATATAATGATTATTCGATCCAATATATCATTTTATAGCACTTTTATGGCCTTGCACTTATATCATTTTTCAGAACTCTCTAAGGAGTAAACCCATTAACTCATGTAAGAAGCGACACCACTTCTAAGTTCACATAGGAAAAATATTACAATTTTCTTCCATTATTAGAACACATAACTCATCGACTCTTAATATTTTGTTAATAGTTTATAACACATCCTATAGTCATAATGGAATATATTTACACCAAGTAATTGG
Organism: Viscum album; assembly: GCA_963277665.1. NCBI lineage: Eukaryota > Viridiplantae > Streptophyta > Magnoliopsida > Santalales > Viscaceae > Viscum > Viscum album. Next base: position 211,557,527 of record OY728119.1, on the reverse strand, counting down.
GGTTATAATTTTGAATATCAACAGTCATCTTCATAACTTGTTTTTATTCATTAAACACTTTGATTAGGATCTACCAAAATAAATTGTGGGGTTTCCATTATATAAATTATTTATTCTATGGGTTTTAACCCCATCTCTTTATTAGTTTCACAAATTATCTCTCTCAGAAGATATTTTCTAAATGGACATGTAAGATTTTTACACGATCTCACAAAGACAATTGTTATGGTACCATGTTATAAAAATTTTCTCAAATAATAATGTCCCTACCGTATTTGTCTAGACTTTACATTATACATGAAACTATACGCCCTTGATAAAGTTTCGTCACTATTAAAACTGATATATATAAGTGGCATTATACCATGCCAAAATCTACTATCCAATAATAGATTCATAATCCATTCTGATTTTTTTCCACATACCGGTAAGGCGATAAACTCCTACTCCATGGTCACATGTGAAATACATTTTTTTTCTTTCTCACCTAAGAAACAACACAACCTTTAATAGTAAACGACATTCTAGGTGTGGATTTTTATCACCAATAATCATAATACAACTTGCATTAGTCTATCCTTTTAATACAGTAGGATAATCATTATAGTATAATCCTAAAACTTTAGTATTTCTTAAGTATCCAAAAATTCTTATTATACATATCCAATGATTCACACTAGGATTAAAAGTAAATATACTCATTTAACATACCAAAAAAGCAATATCTGGTTTAGTGTAATTTATTTCAGACATTAAAGAAAAAAATTCACTATCATACTCATGTTTTGTTACAACTCTACCAATAATTTTAAATACTTTAAAACTAGAATCTAATAGAGTAGTATCATCATTGAAAAAAAGATGATAACATTTATTTAAAAAAAATTCTATGTAATCGGATTGACTTAAAGAATAACCCCACTATTTTTTATAGCTTCAATACTGAAAATAATATCAACTATTTTAATATCCTTCATTTTAAACATAGAAGATGAGTAATTTTTTGTCTCAATTACACCAGTTATATTAGTACTAAAAATTAACATTTCATCCATATATAGACATACAATGACTCCATATTATTTTTTAAACATTGAATAAACACATTAAACCACATTATTATGAGTAAATCCATTAGATAAAATTTTAGAATCAAATTTCTCATGACATTTCTTAGAATCTTGTTTAAAACCACAACGATATTTAACTATTTTACATATTTTCTTTTTATTATCTAGTAAAAAAACCTTCTAGTTGTTCCTTGTAAATCTCTTCATTTAATTATATATTTAAAAAATCAGTTTTGAAATCCATTTGATGTACTTATAAATAATTGATTAAATCTAAAGGAAATAAAATACTTCTTGAATTAATCCACGCTACATGAGAATAAGTATCAAAATAATATATCCCATATTTGTTTCTAAAACCTTTGGCAACCAATATAGCATTAAAAGATTTAATGTTACCATTGGATTCATACTTTGTTCTTAAGACCCATTTTAAACTAATAGGTTTTGAACCTATTGGAAAATTAACAATGAGTCAAGTATTATTTCCTATAATGGATCCATTTCATCATTAATTACTTATTTCTAAAAACTAACTTCTCTAGAATTAATAGCTTCTTTATAAGTATTTTGGTCATCTTATATAGTCAACACTATAGGATACTTATTCAAATGATTATTATTATTTTTATCTCCTTCAATAAAAAAACTATTGAATCAAGAGAAATAAAATATGGACATATATGTCTCTCCTTCATAAGTCTTGTAGTCTATTTAGATTCAACTCAATAATCATCATTATTATCTACTATTATATTTTAACAAGATTGAATACATGAGATAAGAGTATGAGTAATAACTTCCTCCACGTCATCTTTATAAAACTTATTATAAAAAAACATGGCATTCCTTGATTCAATAATTATATTAGCTCCCAAATCCATGATTCTATATTCTTTTCTATTTTATGAACATCCAAAAAAACCTTTAAATACTCTATGACCAATTTTAGTTATTTTATGATAAAGATATATATATATAGTAATATAATCTCCCACATGCTTCAAAATAAGAAATATTAAGTCTTCTACCTCTCCAAAATTTTATAAGGGCATAACATAGTTTTCCTAGACACAATCCAATAATGAATATGACATGCAACCAAAAATGATTCACCACATAAATTTAATGGTAACTTATATTTATTAATCATGCAATTTACTATTTCTACTAAAGTACATTTTTTTATTTTAGATAATCCATTTTGATGAGGTGTGTAAGGAGAATAACTTTGATGAATTATACTAACTTTATTAAAATAACTCATTAAACTCATTCACAATGTACTCACCACCTCTATCTAAGCACGATACATTAATATTTTTGTTAAAGTTGTTTTCAAATTCTAATTTATACTTCTTAAACATATTAAAGGCTTTAAAAAAATTTCTATGAAGATATATATGTAAATATCTACCATAGTAATCAACAAAAGTAATCAAATATATATTTCCTCCATGAGTTAATAAACCATTTTATTAAAAAATATCAGAATGTACTAATTATAGTATATTAGAATTTCTTCCAACACTATGCAAAAGATTATAAAATATTTCATATTCAACACATGTTTCACATTTATTAAATTCATTTACAAAGTTAATTAATTTTACGTTCTTCATTATTTTTAATGAATCGTAGATAACACGTGCTAAATGATCATTCCATAAATTAGAGGACTTAATCAAGTAAGCAGAACATTCAATCATATTTTTAATGGATAGTTGATGCATTCCATAATTTCAATACCCTTTCTCCCCAAACATTCCTCCCTTATTATAGTGGGTTTATCAAATTTCTTTCAATAGAGAAATTCCTTTGAAAAATACACTGGTTTTCCATAAAAAAAGAAGTTTTATTTCTTCTTGGAATGATTTACGTTCTTCCAGATTTGTTGACTTTTTATTTTTTTTACATGTAAAGAAGTGTTTGGTTATGCCTTTCCCCCAATGATATTAATCTCAGTATCAAATGGTCATGACATACCCATGTCTCTCAACATGGATTCTTCATCAATGTAAATAAGTTTTCACAATTGTTCCAAGGAAATATCATCACGATTTTTAATGGGTGATTTACCTAAATAATTTCCTCATAGGTTGAAATGTAGAAGTAATTACACCAACTTGGAAAGTTTCTGGTATATTGATCTTAAGGGGAAGAAGTTTATTTTCTATAACTTGAAACTCATGAACTTTATCCAACACTAGATTGTTATCAACCATATTTAAGTTTAGATACTTTACAACAAGAATTATATTGGAACCTTATTCTGTGGTTTTCGACTTGAAATCAAGTGCATCCCAAATCTCTCAAGAGAACTTCATTTGGTGAAAATATTCATAAATACTATTTGATTTATTTGTTGATAATATTTCCTCTACACCAAACATGATCATATTCATGATTCTTTCTCATTTCCTGAATGTTATCAACTAGGGTCATGTCAACAGGTGTGCCATCAGGATTTGGAGAAGGCTCATCTGGAAAGGGGGGGAATATTCAGTTTTATATTGTAAACAATATTCGACACTGTAAAAAGAAACTCCATCTTGCCTTTCCATCGGGATAAGTTTTTGTCATCAAACAGTTATGTTTGATCATGTCTTGGTTCATATTTTTTAGGGATTACGAATCCATATTATAGGTTCTCCCTTGGATTCAAACCCTTTTTATTTTTATAAATAACTAGGTAGAGGAAGATGAAAAATTTAATCATGATTCGTGAATTTTATTAACTTTCCAATGGGGTTTGATCCACCCCCACTTTAATGGTGTAGGGTTATCAGAGTAAGTTTAACTTGATTATTTCAACAATATTTGGGGTAAATCAAACACCATTATTTGAATTCCCTATTGTACTATTGCTGGGTAAAATATTTATATAATTTCTTGGATTGATGAATAATTTTCCCATAAGAGATATAATCATCGCTAATTTATAAATCAAAATCGGTGTGAATCACACTGGCTTTGATCTCACAGTTTTAGTCAAAGAACACCTTGGTACAACCGAAATGTGATAACTCTTGATGATGGTCACCCATTCAGATTTCTAAACAACCAAAATCCAAAAATTACAACTAATTGTGCTATTTTCGTTTTGAATAAAATATATTTTTTACTTTATTTTATTTGTTTTGTTTTTTTATATGTAATATACTTATAAGAAACATTTCACTAAATTATATTTTTTAAAACACTTTAATAGAATTTATGGAAATATATATTTTATTGAAAATAATAATTTGCAAGGATCCTTTTATAAGGGATGAGTTATGGGAATTCTATCCACATTTCCAATGTGGGATTCCCATTTTTTCCACCTCATCAATCCAAGAAAGGGTATTTTGACCAATCAAAACACTAAATTTATTTTAATAAATATTTTGACTAAAATTATAACAATATTAAAAACTTATTAATAAATATTATTTCACCAAACCAAAATTGAGACACCATACATAATAAAGGTATAATTTGATTTAAGTATTTACTTAGTATCAATATCTAAAAGTTTTATCAGATTTACAAGTTTTTGAAACATTAAACTTGTTAATATTTAAGATAAACTGAAGATATCATACATAATATGATTTTTCAATCCAATATCTCATTTTTAGCACTATTATGGCCATGTGATTATATCATTTTCAAGAACTCTATAAGGAGTAGACCCAATAACTCCTATAAGAAGCACCACCACTTCTAAGTTGACATAGGAAAAATATTGCAATGTGCTTCCATTATTAGAACACATAACTTGTCAAGTGTTAATATTTTCTTAAAGTTTTATAACTCGACCTCTAGTCATAATGGATGATATTGACACCAAGTAGTTGTGTTTATAATTTTCAATATCAGAAATCATCTTTGTAACTTTTTTTACCCATTAAACACTTTGATTCAGATCTACCTAAATAGAGTGATGGGTTTCCATTACATAATTATTTATTCTGAGGGTTTTAAACCCATATATTTATTAATTACTTGAATGATCTCTCTCAGAGAATATTTTTTAACTGGACCCACATGGTTTTTACACGATCTCACATAGACAATTGTTATGGTGCCACCTTGTAACAATTATCTTACATAATCATGTTTCAAACGTATATGTCTAGACTTTCCATTGCATATGAAATAATATTTCCTTAATAAAGTTTCTTTACTATCATAGCTTCTAAATATAAGAGGCATCGAACTGGGCCATAATCTAATATCCAATAATGGATTCATAATCCATTCACCTTACTTTTAACATGCCACAAAGGTGATAAACTCTAACTCCATGGTCAAATGTGAAATACATGTTTATTTCTTGATCCACCAAGAAACATCACAACCTCCAAGAGTAAACTAACATCCTTATGTGGATTGGTTATCACTAATACTAGTAGTCCAAGTTTCATCATTGTATCCCTCTAATATTGTTGAATAATCATTAATGTATAAAATTAAATCTTTGGTATTTCTTTAGTATACAAAAATTCTCATTATACATCTCTAATGATCCACAACAGGATTACTTGTATATCTACTCATTTTTCATACCAAAAAAGCAATATCAGTTCTTGTAAAATTCATTGCATACATTAAAGAACCAATTGAAATAACATACTCAATTTTCGTTATAGATTTACCCCTATTTATAAATAGTTTAACACTAAAATCAAATAGAGTATTAACATCCTTGAAACCGGGATGGTCAGATTTATTAAACGTTTTTTCTATATTATGATACTAACTAAAAGAGTAACCCAACTATTTTTTTCTAACTTTAATATCAAGAATAGTATCAACTCTTCCAAGATCCTTCATTTTAATCATAGAAGATAATTAATTCTTTATATCAATTACACCAATCAAATTGGTCCCAAAAAATTAACATATCATCCACATATAGTCACACAATAACTCCATATTCTTTTTTAAACATTGAATAAACACATTTATCCACATTATTATGAGTAAATCCATTAGATAAAATAATAGAATCAAATTTCTCAGGTCATTTATTCAGATCTTGTTTAAGGACATAAATATATTCAACTTGTTTATATACTTTCTTTTCATTTCCTATTAAAAGAAACCCTTCTGGTTAATCCATGTAAAGAACTTCATTTAATTCTTCATTAAAAAATTAGTTTTTGCATCCACTTTATGGACATGTAAATGATTAATTAAAGCTAAATAAAATAAAATTCTTATTAAACTAATTCATGCTATAGGAGCATAAGTATCAAAATAATAAATCCCTTCTTTTTTCTAAAACCTTTGGAAACTAATATATCCTTAAAAAATTTTATGTTACAATTGGAATAATACTTTTTGTCTGAAAACCCATTTAAAACCAATAGGTTTTGAACTGCTTGGTAAATCCATAATGACACAAGTATTATTCCCTATAGTGGAATTAATTTAATAATTAATTTTTTGTTTACAGAAAGAAACATATATATATTTTATATCTTCTTTATAAGTCTTTGGGTAATCTTATATAGTCAATACCATAGGATACTTATTCAATTGATGACTATTTTGATCTCCTTCAACAAGTAAAACTCTGGAATCGGGAGAAATAAGATTTAGATGTAGATGTTTCTCCTTCATAATTATTGTAATTCATTTACGTTCAAGCCGAGAATCATCAACATTTTATACTATTATATTTGAACTGGATGGAATACATGATATAGGGGTATGAGTAAAAACATCCTCCCTATCATATTTATAAAACTTATTTTCAAATAACTTTACATACCTTGATTAAATAATTATATTAGCTCCAAAATCCTTGATTCTATATGCTATTCTATTTTCTACATATCAAAAAATATCCCCTTTAATTGCTCTAGGACCATTTTAGTTATTTTAGTATTAGGAAATCTATAGTACTATGAACACCTCAACACTTTAAAATAATAAATATTAGGTCTTCTACCTCTTCAAGATTTCATAGGGGGATAACTTATTTTTCCTAGGGGAAATTATATTATGAATATGGCATGCATCCAATTAAACTCCGCCCTATAAATTTAATTATAATTTAGATTTATTAATCATGAAATTTACCATTTCTACTAATTATGATTTTTTCTATCATCTAATCCATTTTTTGAGGTGTGTAAGGATAATTAATTTGATAAATTATTCAATTTTCTTCATAGAACTCATTAAAATCGTTCATAAAGTATTCCTCACCTATTTTTGAGTGTAATACATTAATCTATTTGTTTAATTAGGTTTGAAATTATTATTTATACTTCTTAAACATATTAAAGTAATACTCCTTTGTTTTAATAAGATATATAAGTAAATATTTAATGCAGTCATCAAAAAAAATTAATAAAAAATATTTTCCATCCATAAGTTAATACACCATTTAATTCAAAAATATCAGAATATATTAATTATAATATGTCATAATATATTTCACCACTGTGAAAATGATCCTTAACTATTTTATATTTTACACATGTTTCAAATTTATTAAATTCATTTCTAGAGTTAATTAAGTTTAACTTCATCATTACTTTTAATGAATTATAATTAACATGTGATAAACGATCATGCCATAAATTAGAGGACTTAATATATTAAGAAGAATATTTAATCATATTATTAATGGAGATTTGATACATTACATTATTTGAGTACCCTTTCCCCACAAACATGTCTCCCTTAAACAACATAACCTTGTCGGAATCAAATAAAACCCAAAATCCCTTCTTACACTGATGATTTACAAAAAAGAAATTACTTCAAATTTTGGGTATATAAAACACATTAAGAAGATTCCATTTCTTTATAGAAGTAAATTTTATCTTCATGCTTCTTTACCCACTGAAATTAATTCACACATTATTTCCAAGGTGTAATTACTTTGCGATAGTGAAATCATCAAATGTTTTAAACATTGAATGATTCTTGAACACATGAATTGTTTCTCCAAAATCATTCCACCATCACATATTCATTGAATTCATATTTAATTTAGATATCTTGTAAACTATATTATCTTTAGTCAGCATATTTTCAGTGGGTTTTTTATCTTTCTTTTGATAGTGAAATTCCCTTACAAAATCCCCTAGTTGTCGTCGAAATGGTCAAGTTTGACCATGTATTGGTTCATCACTTTGAGAGATCCAAAATCAGTCTTCTAGGTTTTTTCATGGGTTCAAACCCTTTTAATTTTTGTAAAATAAGTATAAAGATAAAGAAGACATATTTAATCTCGATGCGTGAATTTAACGCACTATCCAAAATGGATTAATCTAACCCCACTTTAAAGGTGTAGGTTTCTCAGTGGAAGTTTCCCTTGATTATTTCACAATATTTTGGGAAAATTGAAAAACAATAGTTGAATTACCTACCATACTAATATAATGAAAAATATCTGGAGAATTTATTAGAATGAAGAATAATTAACCCACAAGCGATCTCATCATCCCTTATTTATAAATCAAAATTGTTGTAAATCACATCGGTTTGATCTCACTGTTTTTCTCAATGAACAACTTGGATTGAATGAAATGAGAAAAATTTTGATGAGGGTAACCCATTTGGTATTTGAAAAAACTGAAATCCAACAGTTTTGACTAATCACATTATTATCCATTTTTAATAAAATATTTTATTTTTTATTATTTTTATTTTTTATTTTGTTTTGTTTTAGGTAAAGACATCAACCCCAGTTTCCCAGATCGAATTTATTACTTTAATATATTTGTATAATGAACAAGAAATTTTCATCCTAAAGGACCAAATAGTTTAGTAGTTTTGGAAAAAAATATACAAACATAAGTTTTACATTACATCTTGAAATAAAAAAAATAGAAATCCCACTATAAACATCCATAACTCTTAAATTATCTCTATATGTCATTAATAATATACATATTTACATCCTGGAAAAAAACATAAGAAATTGGTGATATTAGATTCTCAGTAATGGTATGTAGTACAATAGAAGTTAATATAAATAGTAAGGCATAGTGAGTGGAAAATAACAGATTCCATTAGAACATAAACTTGAGCATAATATGGAAATAATAATAGATGAATAAATAATGCCAAAAAAATAATCACATGAGAATGAAGCTTAACCATGAATAATAATCCATTTTAATATTCACATGGATATAAATTATGAATCATAATTACATAATTCCTATGAAGGACATCATAACCATACCATCAAGGCCTCATCCAAGAAACCTGAAAATAAATGGTTAAGGCCTCAACCAAAAATCATTTTTTTTTGTCTCATGATTCCTACTGATGAATTAAGGGGCAATAGTGGGCCCCACCAATCACTTAAAAAGTAAAATTAATTTCTCATATGTATGGGTTTAAACATAAACTACATATACATATTAAATATAAACAAATTTCCCTAATATGTAAACAAAATCATTAACCATTCTGAGTAGTATGGTGAATGCTATCAAGATAGAACATCCATAGGAAAACAAATAATAAACCATTTAATAAAATATGTTATATGATAATCATAATAGAATATTTCTAATTAATCATAATATTCAACAAAGGGTGTTGAAATAGACAAAAATACTCTAATAAAATCCTCAAGGAATTCTTGATATAAATACCCTTTTTTACTTTGCAGAGAAGAGTTCTTATGGAAAAAATAACGTTTATTTTTCATAATTGTGTGTATAAAACCAATAATGAACAAATATAATTTTTTATGAAAAAATTAGTGATTTTATAAGAATAGTGGTTTCTTAAAATATATTATGGATGGTACTTGAAAATGGGTAATAAATAGGGAGGTTCCCTTTAATTGGGTTTTCTTATCAGGAAAAATTGAGAGGGTAACCTTGTAAAACATGTATTTCACCATAAAATAAAGATACAATTATCTGTAAATATGATTTTGGAAAATAAACATATAATTATGAATAAGTATATAAATATAATGAATAATTAAATTGGGTAAAATAGAGAGAAAGCGTAACCCAAATTGAAAATAAATGTTCGGGAAGAAACCCTTACCATATGTCTGAAAGTGCTCTGTACTTGAACTCAATGTCCAGGATAATAAAATTAAATACATTAATTAAATAATTAATTAATTAATAACCTTTTATACTTGTATTTCATTTATTATAATTCTTGCCACGACTCGTCCCCCAGGGCCCGCATCGTGACTACCCAAGTCCACCTTCTACAGGCCAGGGGCTGGCGACTATCACCAAAGGTGTAATTCCCTAAAAATGGGAAGGCATTACCTTTATAAAACGTAAACACACACAACTAGAGTACAAGAGGAAGAAAAAACTAAGTAAAATATTTATACAAAAGTAGTACTGAAAAGTAAAGGGGTTGGAAATACAAGCCCAGCTGTAAAGTACAAGGAAAAGACAAAATAGGTACAACTAAAAGAAAAACAACTGGAAGGTGTCTAGAGGCTCCTGGATTATCCACCGCGGATCCTACCTGAAGGGTAGATATAAATAGCCTCCTCAGTGCTCCACGTCTGCCCGTCTCCTCCGGGTACTGACTCGTCAGGAGGTCCACCTCTGGGTATTGTCCAGTCCTCGTACCCTCCGCCTCGGTCAGCGTTGTCTATCGTCTGCATCCAACACAATGAGGTGCGGGCATAGCCCATGCAGGGGTGAGTATAACGATTCTCAGTCGGGACCCCGAGATCCTCAAGGTCTCACAAAATCCAAAAAGGATAAACCACAAAGTATGAAATCAACGGATAACCATTACATATTTATATGCCCATACATACACCTAAGTTATCAAGTAACCCATCTCAATAATGAGGAAAACAAAAGGGTCATTGACTTAGCTCAAACTAGTATTTTCATTAATGAAACCAAGGCTGCTGGATAACTCCTCTTCTGTCATGTACAATGGCCTTATCGCGACTTTGAGGCACTACTCACTAACCTTGGACTGCTAAGGTACTCCTCCTGTCGAGTACTGTGGGTCTGCTGCCAAACCACGGGCTCCGTCCACTGTGGGTCTGCCAAAAAACTGAGCACTCCCCCTAGTACTGGTCAGAGGTACTCTTCCTGTCATGTATTGTGGGTCTGCTGCCAAACCAAGTGCTCCATCCACCATGGATCTTCCACAAAACTGGGCGCTTCGTCCACTGGGCTAATCAAATCACTTCAAGTCGAATCGGTTAAGTAGCCATCAGGTCTATAGATACTAGGTCTTCGCACTCTGTATGCTCATCTCTGGGAGGATCCGCTCCATGAGCTACTGGTCGGTACTCCAAGTGTCAAGAAGTCTCACGTGGAAGTATCTCAAAGGACCTCCTCGTCATAGGGGTCTCAAGACAACAGACAACACATCAATCGGACACCCTGTCTGTGAGTTATCATCCTTTTAGTCCTGGGGGCCTAGTTGGTTTTGTGTATAAACCAACCAGACCGTATCTCAATTATACCCCGAAATCCCGTGTGGTATTCACAAAGGTATGGCTATGCTAAAAAAAAACAGCACCGCAGACGGTTCGTCAAATGGACGTCTGGTGCCAAAGATATGGACCAAGAAGGTAATGGGTTAGTAATGGGACCGAGTCTGGTCCAGCCCGGTCTGGATCAACCCGGTCAGACTCGCTGGGTTTGACCCAGCCCATTAGGTGGGATAGCCTACTAAGTTTTGACCCGTTCCGGTTGGCCTGGCCCAACGGACTGTGAGGGCGGTTCGGCTCAATAGTCACCACATAGGCGGCTCGGTAACTCAGCCCGGGAGAACGGGCTGGTCCAGCCAGCGACAGCGTGGGGGATGCCGTGGGTCGGCTCGAGAGGCCAGCGGGTAGGTCACATAGGGCACGACAAGCCGGCTGGACACTGGGCAGGTCGCGGGTGCACTGGGCAGGGCGCGGAAAGCCGTGGGGCAGGCCACAGGGGCACCAAACAGGCCACTGGCAGGGGTCGGGCATGTCGTCAGAGGCGCGGCCAGCGTGCCGGGGCAGCGCTTTAGGGAAACGGGGGGGCGCCTGGCAGGGCGGGCAGCGCGCCGGGGGGCGTCGGGCAGGCCGGGCAATGCGCCGGGGGGGGGGGGGGGCTCCAAGCTAGCCAGGCAACATGCTCAAGGGATGTCGGGCGCCGCGGGGGTGCCAGGCACTGCGGGCAGGGTGTAGGGGGAAAGTTGCAGGTAGTGCAGCCCTTATTCGTCATCTTCATCGTCATCGCCTCATTGTTGTTTCAAAGTACACCACAAAGAAATCGACGGAGAGTGTCGGCCCATGTGAGGTTTTCCCGAACTCTTGGCGTTTATGGTGATAACAAATGGATGTTCACAATCCATCAAAAATGAACAACCATGAATGGAGGATAAAACTCATTCATAAAACAACTCAAATCCCCCTACCTTATTATTGGTCATTCGTCGTTCATTGACGTTTGAAGACGAGGGAAGAAGACAAAAGAATTCGTCATTCGTCACGCCCACCACGCTTTCTGAACCCCGAGTTGCGTCGGCTATGGAAGGAACTCCACGTCTTAAGGATTCGAGGAAAGAAGTCAAAGAGGAAAGAGCATCGCCGGCATTCACCATTATTCATTGAAGAAGACGTAATCCTCCAAGTGTTGGACGTCACATTACTTTTCCAGCGTTTCGTCGCTTGGTGAAGCCGCCCCAAAACCTCCTCCCAAGCTCTTTATATATAGGATAGGGAGAGAGGTATGTAACCATCATGGAATTTATGATAGTTCATTTATTAGGAACCTTCCTAAATTCCAATGATGCAGTTACATAAATTAAAAAGGGGAGTCAAGTGAATTAAAAAGCGTTCGTGCAATAAATGGGAGGATTCCAAGATGTTTCCCCCACATAGCCTTCCTCAAAACAAAAGACACGAATTAATTTTATGTTGACACATAAAATTAATTGATAACTTTAATTCCATGTTGAAACATAAAATTAATTGACACCAATTAATTCTACGTCGACACATAAAATTAATTGAGGGGGGTTGAGAGGTTTCCTCTCCCTCCCTATTAAATGGTGGGTTAAGCCTCGTATAGTCCCCACATCATAACCTCTCACATGAAGTTTTGATCGGGTGGTCCCCACCACCATAGCCTCTCATTGGAGGTTAGGGTGTGGAGGTCCCACTGCCAACTTCCAAGTGGAGGTTTTAACCAATACACTCAACATGGAAGCTTAAAATAAAATAAAGTTGTTGGAAAATTTATTTTATTATTATTTTTTTAACAAAAAAATACAAAAAATAACTTTTATTCTCGACCAACTGCCATCGAGGTAAAATTATTCTTAAGTGAATACCGGTGCTGTGAGATCAACGGTGCCCTCAGATTTCAATTCCAAGCACCAGTTCAAAAGATATAAAATGCCGCTCATACGTTTACTGAACGTACCTGAAAAAAGTTTGGAACATTATTAATAGTCACCATCAACCCACTACGATCGAGGTTAGGCTCTGCCAAGGTGAAACATGCCCCAAAAAATCCAACAGTACTCTCGTATTTCTAATCCGAGTTACTGTTTAAATGTTATGAATTTTACTATAAAATAATTGTCACTTAATTATTTTATATACAGCCAAAAACTAACTTTCTCTAGTGGCCCTCGCTGACCCAAGTTAGTATCTTCTTAATGAAAGCATGTCCTCATGAGTTCAGTGGTGCTCTAGGATTTTTAATTCGAGTTACCGTTTGTGAGTTATAATCATTTGAAAAATAAAATAACTTTATTTTATTATTTTATTTATGGTTATGCCATTTTCGGGTTTTCACATAGGAGGTTCGCGCCGACTAAACTTAAGTCCCGGATATGGTAAACCCTCCATCCTGAGCACAACGGTGGCCTCAAATTTCTGATCTGGGTAACCATTTTAGATTTATTCCACATTTTCAGGAAAATTTCTTTCGCGCATTAACTTAAGCTTAACAAAACTTCGACGAATCATTCTGGGCACTCCGAGCCTCAGAATCAAGCGTCGTCAGAAACTATGGACTCAAAATATTCTCATGTATTTAATAAAAAAATACCATGAAAATTTAGGGACTTTACATTCTCCCCACCTCATGGATTTATGTCCCCGTAAGCTACAACTCGAACTAAGGGAACAAATAGTGGTACTGAGCAAGCATATGAGCCTCCCACTCCCATGTGCCCTCCTAGAGGTTCTCATGCTGCCAACGAATGCACACCAGAGGTATCAACCATCTACATAGAACCCAATACTGTCAATCCTCAATCTCTACTAGAACCTCAGTGAAAGTCTCCACGTCATCGATGTCTACTTCCCCGTGGTCGATGATGTGGGATGGGTCATGCACGTATCTCATCAGCTGAGATATGTGGAAGACGTCGGGAACCTGGTGCAACTAAGGTGGAAGAGCTAAGCGGTAAGCCACCTTGCCTACACTGCTGAGGACCTGGAAAGGTCCTATGAACCTCGGAGATAACTTGCCGCCTCGGCCAAATCTCCGTAGACCTCGTCGAGGTGAGACCCGTAGGAAGACATGGTCGCCATCCTCGAACTTAGGAGATCTCTGTATACTATCAGCATATGAACTCTGTCTGCTCTGTGCAGTCTTTATCCACTCCTGGATGACCTGCACCTTCTCCATTGTAGCTCGTACCATCTCTGGTCAGTAGGAAGTGGGCCGACTTGGAGAGTCGGTCGATGATCACCCAAATAGAGTCATTCCCCCTAGACGTACGTGGAAGACCCATCATGAAGTCCATGGATATCTCATCCCTATTCCACTTTGGGACCTCTAAAGTATGGACCAAGCCTGCTGGTACCTGATGCTATGCCTTCCATTGTGGACAAGTGAGGCATTGAGAGACAAACTTTGCTACCTCCTTCTTCATACCTGGCCACCAGTGTTATCGTCGAAGGTCCCGGTACATCTTCACCACACATGGATGTACCGCAAAAGGGGACTTGTGTAAATCCCTCAACACTTCCTCCTAAAATGCAACTGGTACCATGGTATGTCCTCTTAAGAGGATGATGTGCTCCCAACCTTCAGAAAATCCATCAGGTGCCTGCCCTGTGGGTATCTGAGCACGTCGTGTCTTGTAGTAAGCATCCCCACACTGCGCCACCTTGACTTTCTAAAGAAGTGGTGGAGTGACTGTAAGATATTAAAGGAAGGATGCTCCATCTCTATCTACAAATAATATCTTTAAAGAAGACAGCTGCTCTGTTGCCTTGCATAGTAGCTATAAACTAGATCTCCAACTAAGTGCATCTGCTACAACGTTCCCCTTCCCAGGTGTATAGACTATCTCGAATTCATAGTCCTAGAAGAACTCAAGCTGTCATCATTGTCTCAGGTTCAGGTCCTTCTGAGAGAAGATATACGTAAGACTCTTTTAATCTGAGTACACGGTAAAATGTTCACCCACCAGATAGTGTCGCCACATCTTCAAGGAGAAGACCACTGCTGCTAACTCCAGGTCATGGGTATCGTAGTTCTGCTCATATTGTCTCAAATTCCAAGAACCATACGTGATCACAACTCACTACTTCATCAGGACACACTCGAGCCTAGTCCCTAATGTGTCGCAGTAGACTACGTACCCTACGCCTTCCTCTAGAAGCCTCAAAATGGGGGCACTAGTCAGCCTCTGCCTCAGCTCCTGAAAGCTCTACTGGCATCTCTCCGACCACATGAAGGGGTTCCTCTTCTTAATCAAGGCTAATAGTGGTGCTACAACTCTAGAAAAGTCTAGAACTAACCTCTGGTAGAATCCATCCAAAGCCGAAGTCCCTCCCCCTTTGGTTTGTATTCCTAGAAGCATCTTTTGATAAGATATCCCCATGTTCTGTCACTCCTATTGAAAACTCAAAACTCCTGCTACCATGAGGGTAAGGATGTACGACTCAAGAGTGATCAGATGCACCTTCCTATGAATGAGTTTAACTTGTGCTTCCTTGGTTTCCTTTTTCACTGACTAAGGAATACCTCATCTAAGCATTGTCGATAAACCACAACCTTTTTACCTAATATAGTCAATCTTAGTGTGAACTATGGATGTCAAGTACAAACCCAAACTAATGTCGTAAGGCCTCGACGCTGCCACCAATAGGTTAAAACCAAAATTCTTGCCTCAAGGTTCAAATCACACTATCAGTGTAAGTGTGATTATCGAGTCTCCACCCAAAGGTATCTCCAGACGTGAGGGTCAAGTCAATGATTTAACCGGAAACTCTAGGTCTTGGACAAGATTCCTAGAAGGAAGGAATGATTGGTACCTATGTCTATTGATATGGTAGCTAGTATTAGACACAGACCGTACCTCGAATCATTCCTAGAGCCCTTGGGTCACCCTCTTTGACCGCATACAACTATTCTCTTCCTCTTCCCTCTAGCTCCGTGAGCCTGGCGGGGACTACAAAGGTGGGTGGTTGTAACATGTCAAAATGTACACCACCTCATTCTACTTCCCTAGATCTGATTCCACGTCTGCTACCCTGTAGATTCATCTGTCCCTATTACATCCTCTTTTTGAAATAGTTTACATGCCCAAGTCTCTAAGACTGGCACTAGTTTCATGCTTTCCCACTACTAACATTCACTGTTTTTATCCTCTCAGCTAATGAAAATTCAACCAAAAAGGGTCTCTCTAGTATCCTAATATAGGTAGGAATGTAAAGAGGAAAAAGAAAGTGATGGATCAGATGTCCCTAAACACATCTCACTTGAAGATCCCAGCTCCGAAGAACTGATTGCATCGTATTCATTGAGTACCAGGAATGATCGGTACGCCTCGATGAATACTCAGCTACAGACATGTCATCCTGCCAAAGCTGTAGAAGTTCTAGAGAGCTTTTATCCACCTCCTCAGGCCAGTACTTAGTCTCCTGTATGTGGGGCTCGCCTCGGAACTTGAGGTGTTTATGGTGCTGAAACACGTGTAAGCCACTAAGCCTACATGTGTCATCAAATAATACCGCTGGTTGAAACTCCTGACCAACAGGCAGTGATATAGTTGACACACTACCTGAAGGTACAATCTCAAAAAACTGTCCTACTACCGAGGCCTCATCACTAAGAAGACCATCCACATGGTCACTCATTGAAAAAGACTAGAATCTAATATCACCATCTGCTCTACTGGAGTCTCAACTTGGCGAAAAATTCTAGCAATCCCCTCCATCCAGTCCTCTGCTTCCTAGGAATCTGTCTCACCATGAATCCTCAAAGGCCTATACCGCTGGAACTTGTGCCACGTGCTCAGTAGGTGTGCACCATCCTATAGTGCGGCTGGTGGCATATGTTACCCAACAGGTGGTGGTGCTACTGGTACACCACCCGAAGGTTCTACTGGTACACCACCTGAAGGTGCCAACATAGTAAGAGGGCCCTGCACCGGAGCCTCATCGCTTGGTGGGCCCTCATCGGGTACTCTCTTGAAACTCCAACTGGTTGTCTGCGTGGAGGCATCCTGGACAGATGTGACAGTGTTAAAAGATTATACCTGGTGAGCTGACCTGGTTTGAACTGACTTAAAGAAAACTTTTGAAAACACACACGCAATCAGTGTTTTTGTGTACTAAGTCAGAAATCAGTAGTCAGGGTCCTAGTGTATGGATATGTCGGCCGTCGCACCGACACTAGACTCCCTGAACTGAAAACTACACTCATTACCCTTAACATTATTGCTTCACAGAAAGAAAAAAAATCAGAGTCCTAAGTTCTGTGGTAGAACCAACTCCTCTGATAGTAATTTTTCATGACCCGTACCTCGGGGCCAGCATCGTGACTACCCCAAGCCAGCCATCCATAGGCCAGGGGCTAGCGACTAGCACCAAAGGCATAATTCCCTAAAAGTGGGAAGGCGTTGCCTTTATAAAATGTAAACACACACAACTAGAGTACAAGCGGACGTAAACACTAATTAAAAAATGTATACAAAAGTAGTGATGAAAAGTAAAGGGGCTGGAAATACAAGCCCAACTATAAAGTACAAGGAAAACACAAAACATGTACAACTAAAAGGAAAACAGCTGGAAGGTGTCTAGCGGCTCCGGGATTGTCCACCATGGATCCTACATGAAGGGTATTTATAGATAGCCTCTTCAGTGCTCTACGTCCGCCCATCTCCTCCGAGAACCGACTCGTCGTGAGGTCCACCTCCGGGTACCGTCCAGTCCTCATACACTCCACCTCGGTCAAAGCTGTCTGTCGTCTGCATCCAACACAAAGAGGTGTGGGCATAACCCATGCAGGGGTGAGTATAACGATACTCAGTAGGGACCCCGATACCCTCAAGTTCTCAAAAAATCCAAAAATGATAAACCAAAATGTATTAAATCAACAGATAACCATTACTTATGTATATGCCCATACATATACATTAAGTTATCAAGTAACCCATCTCAATCATGAGGGAAACAAAAGGGTCATTGACTCAACTCAAACCACGATTTTCCTTAACGAAACCAAGGCTGCTAGAGAACTCCTACTATGTAATGTACAGTGGACCTTTCGCAACTCCGAGGCACTACTCACTAGACTTGTACTGCTAAGGTACTCCTCCTGTTGAGTACCGCGGTCTGCTGCCAAATCGGGTGCTCCTTCTGTTGTGGTTCTGTTGCCAAACAGGGCGCTCCCACTAATAGCCGTCCTAGGTACTCCTCCTATCGAGTACCGCGGGTCTTCTGTCAAACCAGGTGGTCCGTCCGTCGTGGGTCTGCTTCCAAACCGGGAGCTTCATCCATTGGTCTAAGCGAATCACTCCGAGTCGAATCGGTCAAGCAGTAGCCGGGTCTACAACTACTAGGTCTCTGCACTCTGTATGCTCGTCTTCAGGAGGATCCGCTCCACAAGCTACTAGTCGATAATCCGAGTGTCACGAAGTCTCACATGGAAGTATCTCAAAGGACCGCCATGTCATACGGGTCTCAACCCAACAGACGACGCGTGAATCGGACGCCCGGTCTATGAGTTATCAGCCTTTTAGTCCTGGGGTCCCGGTTGGTTTCGTCTACGAACCAACCTGACTGTATCTCTACTATACCCCGAAATCCCATGGGGTATTCTCAAAGGGATGGCTATGATCCATGAAAACCAGCGCCGCAGATGGTTCGTCAAATGGATTTCTGGTGCCAAAGATATGGTCCAAGAAGGTAATGGGTCAGTAATTGGACCGGGTCCGGTTCGACCCAGTCAGACCAACTCGGCCCAACCCCGTCTGGGCCAACCCGGTCAGACTCGCTGGGTCTGACCTGGCCCATTGGGCGGGTCAACCTACTAAGTTTTGAAATGGTCCGCTCGGCCCAGCCCAGCGGACCGCGAGGGCGGTTCGGCCCGATAGTCGCCACATAGGCGGCTCGGTAACTCGGCTTGAGAGACAGGGATGATTCGGCCAACGACACCATGGGGGATGTCGCGGGTTGGCTCGGGAGGCCGATGGTCGGGAGGCCAGTGGGAAGGCCGCGCAGGGCGCGGGCAGGCCGACTGGACACCGGGCAGGTCGCGGGGGCACTGGGCAGGGCGGGGCAGGCCACAGGGGCACCGGTCAGGCCGCCAGCAAGAGCCGGGCAGGCCGCCGGATGCGCGGGCAGTGCGCCGGGGCAGTGCACTAGGGCACCGGGGGGCATCGGGCAGGCCGGTCAGCGCGTCGGGGGGAGCCAGGCTGGCTGGGCAGCACGCCAAGGGCGTCGGGCTGGCTGGAGAGTGCTCCTGGTAGCGTCGGGCTTGCTGAGCAGTGCCCTTGGGGGCGCCGGGCCAGCCAAGCAGCATGCTCATGGGAAGCCGGGCTGGGAAGCAGGACGCCGCAGGGGGCGCCGGGCAGCGCGGGTAGGGTGTCGGGGGTATGTCGCGGGTAGTGTGGCCCTTATTTGCTGTTTTCGTCATCATCGCTTCATTCCCACTTCGAAGTACGCCAGAATGAAATCGACAGAGAGTGTCGGGCCATGTGAGGTTGGATCGAACTCTCCGCATGTATGGTGATAACAAATGGATTTTCAAAATCCATAAAAAATGAACAACCATGAATGGGGGGTAACACTCATACATAAAACAACTCAAATCCCCCTACCTTATTATTTGTCATTCGTCGTTCATTGATGTTGGAAGATGAGGGAAGAAGATGAAAGAATTTGTCGTTTTCCGAACCCGCCACGCTTTCCAAATCCCCAGTTGCGTCAGCTGGGGAAGGCGCTCCATGTCAGTAGGATTCAAGGAATGAATTTGAAGAGGAAAGAGCGTCACTAGTGATCTCTGTTCTTCTTTGGAGAAGGTGTAATCCTCCAAGTGTTGGACGTCGCCTTACTTTTCCAGCATTTCGTCGCTTGGTGAAGCCGTCCCAAAACCTCCTCCCAAGCTCCCTATATATTGGAGAGGGAGAAAGGTATGTAACCATCATGGAATTTATGACAGTTCATTTATTAGGAACCTTTCTAAAGTCCTATGACGCGGTTACATAAATTAAAGAGGGGAGTCAAGCAAATTTAAAAGCGTTGATGCAATAAATGGGAGGATTCCAAGAAGTTTCCCCCACATAGCCTGCATCAAAACAAAAGACACGAATTAATTTTATGTTGACACATAAAATTAATTCACAGCAATTAATTTTTATGTTGACACAGAAAATTAATTGATAGCTTTAATTTCACGTTTACACGTAAAATTAATTTACACCAATTAATTTTACCTCGACACATAAAATTAATTGAGGAGGGGTTGAGAGGTTTCCTCTCCCTCTCCAATAAATGGGGGGTTAAGCCTCACGTGGTCCCCACGTCATAACCTCTCATGAGTGGTTTTGCTAGGGTGGGCCCCACCACTATAGCCTCTCATGAAAGGTTAGGGTGTGGTGGTCCCACTACCAACTTCCAAGTGGAGGTTTTAACCAACACACTCAACATGGCAGCATAAAATAAAATAAAGTTGTTGCACACTTTATTTTATTATTATTATTATTTTAAAAAAATCCAAAAAACAACTTTTATTCTCGACCAACTGCCATCAAGGTAAAAGTATTTTTAAGCGAATACCGGCGCTGTGAGATCAACGATTCCCTTTGATTTCAATTCCGAGCACCGGTTCAAAAGATATAAAATGCCACTCACACGTTTACTAAACGTACCCGAAAAAAGATCGGAAAATTAGTAACAGTCACCCCCAACCCACTACGGTCAAGGATAGGCTCTTCCAAGGTGAAACATGACCCAACGAAACCAATGGTACACTCGGACTACCAATCTGAGTTACCATTTTAAAGTTATGAATTTTACAATAAAATAATTTTCAATTAATAATTTTATTTGCGGCCAAAAACTAACTTTCTCTGGTGGATCTCACCGACCCAAGTAAGTATCTGCTTAAAGAAATCCTACCCTCACGACTGTAGTGGAGGTCTTGGATTTTTAATCTGAGTTACCGTTTGTGAGTTATAATCATTTGAAAAATAAAATAACTTTATTAAATTATTTTATTTACGGTTATGCCATTTTCGGGTTTTCACACATGAGGCACGCACTGACTAAAATTTAGTCAGGCATAGGGTAAACCTGCCATCCTAAGTGCAACAGTGGCCTCAGATTTCTAATCTGAGTAACCATTTAAGAGTTATTCCACTTTTTTAGGAAAACTGCTTTCGCACGTTAACTTAAGCCTAGCAAAACATCGACAGATCATTCTGGGCACTTCGGGCCTTGGAATCAAGCGTCGTCAGAAACTACAGACTCGTAAAATTCAGGTGTATTTATGAAAAAAAATCCTAAGAAATTATGAGTCTTTACATTCTCCCCACCTCAGGTCTTTACATCCCCTTAAGCTATAACTCAAACTAAGGGAACAAATGGGGGTATTGAGCACGCTTATGAGCCTCCCGCTCCCATGTGCTCTCCTGGAAGTTCCTGTGCTGCCAAAAAAACGTGCACCAGAGGTATCGACCGTCCACATAGGACCCACTTCCGTCAATCCTCAATATCCATTGAAACCTTCGTGAAGGTCGCCCCTTTATCGATGTCCAGCTCCCCATGGTCGATGATGTGGGATGGGTCATGCACGTATCTCCTCAGCTGAGATACATGGAAGACGTCGTGCACCCAGGGAAACTGAGGTGGAAGTGCTAAGAGGTAAGCCACCTCGCCAACACTGTTGAGGACCTGAAAGGTCCTATGAGCCTCAGAGATAACTTGTCATCTCGTCCAAATCTTTGTATACCTCATCGAGGTGAGACCAGTAAGAAGACGTGGTCGCCATACTCGAACTCAATAGATCTCTATCTCCTGTCAGCATATGACTTCTGTCTGCTCTGTGCAGTCTTCATCCACTCCTGGATGACCTGCACCTTCTCCATGGTAGCTCGCACCATCTCTGGTCAGTAGGAAGTGGGCCGACTTCGTGAGTCGGTCGATGATCACCCAAATAGAGGCATGTCCCCTGGACGTATGTGGAAGACCCGTCACGAAGTCCATGGATATCTCATACCTATTCCACTTTGGTACCTCTAAAGTCTGAACAAGTCTGCTGGTACTTGATGCTCTGCCTTCACTTGCTGACAAGTGAGGCATCAAGAGACAAACTCTGCTACCACCTTCTTCATACCTGGACACCAGTGTTGTCATCTAAGGTCCTGGTACATCTTCGTCACACCTGGATGTACCGCTGGAGGGGAAGTGTGGAACTCCCTCAACAATTCCTCCTAAAGTGAAACGGGTACCATGTTACGTCCTCTGAAGAGGATGACATGCACCCCACCTTCAGATAATCCATCAGGTGCCTGCCCTGTGGGTATCTGAGCACGTTGGGTCTTGCAGTCAGCGTCCCCACGCTGCGTCTCCCTGACTCGCTGAAGAAGTGGGGGAGTGACTGTAAGATACTAAAGGAAGGATGCTCCATCTCTATCCACAAAGGATATCTGTGAAGTAGCTAGCTACTTTGTCGCCTCGCCAAGTTGCTATAAACCAGATCTCCAACTGAGTGAATCTGCTACAATGTTCCCCTACCCACGAGTATAGACTATCTCGAAGTCATAGTCCTAAAGGAACTCAACCCATCATCTCTATCTCAAGATCAGGTCTTTTTGAGAGAAGATATACCTAAGACTCTTTTGATCAGAGTACATGGTAAAATGTTCACCCATCAGATAGTGCAGCCACATCTTCAAGGCGAAGACCACTACTTCTAACTCCAGGTTATGGGTAGAATAGTTCTGCTCATGCTATCTCAACTTCTAAGAACCATACGTGATCATAGCTCTCTACTCCATCAGGAAACACCTGAGTCGGGTCCCTAATGCTTCATCGTAGACTACGTACCATATGCCTTCCACTGGAAGCCTCAAAATGGGTGCACTAGTCAGCCTCTACCTCAGCTCCTAAATGCTCTGTTGGCATCTCTACGACCACACGAAAGGTTTCCCCTTCTTCTTCAAGGCTGATAGTGGTACTGCAACTCTGGAGAAGTCTGGAATGAACCTCTGGTAGTATCCAGCCAAAGAATACGTCCCTCCCCCTTTGGCGTGTAATCCTAGAAGCATCCTTTGAAAAGATGCCCCCATGTTCTATCACTCCTGCTGAAAACTCAAAACTCCTGCTTCCATGAGGGTAAGGTTGGCTGACTCAAGAGTGATCAGATTCACCCTCCTATGCATGAGTTTAACCTGTGTTGCCTTGGTTTCCTTTTTCTCCGACTAAGGAATGCCCCATCTCAATGTTGTAGATAAACCACAACCTCTTTGCCTAATACAGTCAGTCTGAGTGTGAACTGTGGATGTCATGTCCGAACCCAAACTAACCTCATAAGGCCTCGATGCTGCCACCAATATGTTCCAACCGAAACTCAAACCTCAAGGGTCAGATCACACTATTGGTGTAAGTGTGATTATTGAGTCTCCACTCAAAGGTATCTCCAGACATGAGGGTCAAGTCAACGGTTTAATCAGAAACTCTATGTCTTGGACAAGATTCGTGGGAGGAAGGAATGATTGGTACCTATGTCTATTGATACGGTAGCTAGTAGTAGACATAGTCTGTACCTCGAATCATTCCTAGAGATCTTGGGTCACACTCCTTGACCACATGCAGTTATTCTCTTCCTCTGCCCTCCATCTCCCTGAACCTAGTGGGGAATACTAAGGTGGGTGGTTGTAACATGTCAAAATGTACACCACCTCATGCTTCTCTCCTAGCTCTTCTTCCACATCTTCTTCCCTACAGATTCATCTTTCCGATTACATCCTCTTTCTGAAATAGTTTACATGCCCAAGTCCATGAGACTGGCACTGGTTTCCTACTTTCCCACTACTAACATTCACTGGTTGTATCCTCTTAGCCAAAGAACATTCAACCACAAATGTTCTTTCTATCATCCTAACATAAGTAGGAATGCACATAGGAAAAAGAAAGTGATGGCTCGGATGTCCCTAAACACATCTCACTCAGAGGTCCCAGCTCTGAAGCACTGATTGTATCGTATTCATCGAGTACCAGGAATGATCGGTACCCCTCGATGAATACTCAGCTACCGACATGTCGTCCTGCGGAAGTTGTAGAAGTTCTAGAGAACTCTTAGCCACCTCCTCAGGCTAGTCCTTAGCCACCTGTAAGTCAGGCTTTCCTCGGAACCTGAGGGGTATCTGATGCAAAAACACGTGTAAGGCACTAAGACTACATGTGTCATCAACCAGTACCGCCGGTTGAAACTCCCGACCAACAGGCAGTGATATAGATGACACACTACCTGAATGTAAAATCTCAGAAAACAGTCTATGTACCAAGGCCTCATCACTAAGTAGACCATCCTCGTGGTCACTCATTGAAAAAGACTAGTATCTAAGATCATCATATGCTCTACTGGTGTCTTAACTAAGCAGAAAACTCTAGCAATCACCTCTAGCCAGTCCTCTGCTACCTGGGAATATGTCTCGCCTTGAATCCTCAGAGGCCTCTGCTGCTGGAACTCATGCAATGCGCTCAGTTGGTATGCACCATCCTCTAGTGTGGCTGGTAGCATCTGCTACCCAAAAGGTGGTGGTGCTGGTGGTACACCACCCGAAGGTGCCAACATAGTAAGAGGGCCCTACATCAGAGCCTCGTCGCTCAGTGGGCCGTTATCGGGTACTCTCTCGAATCTCCAAATGGATGTCTGCGTGGATTCATCCTGAACAGATGTGACACGGTCAAAAGATTATACCTTGTGAGGTGACCTGGTTTGAGATAACATAAAGAAAACTTTTGAAAGCACACACGCAATCAGTTTTTTCATATACTAAGTCGGAAATCAGTAGTCAGGTTCCTAGTGTATGGATACGGCAGTTGCCGCACCAACACTGGACTCCCTGAATGGAAAACCACACTCAGTACCCTTAACACTATTGCTTCACAGAAAGAAAGAAAATCAGAGTCCTAAGTTCTGCGGTAGAACCGACTCCTCGGATACCAATTTGTCACAACCCGTCCCCCAATTCCCCCATCGTGACTACCCCAAGCCTGCCTTCCATAGGCCAGGGGCTGGTGACTAGAACCAAAGGCGCAATTCCCTAAAAATGGGAAGGCGTTGCCATTATAAAACATAAACACACACAACCAGAGTACAAGTGGAAGAAAACACTAAGTAAAAACTATATACAAAAGTAGTGCTAAAAAGTAATAGGTCCGAAAATTCAAGCCCAACTATAAAGTAGACGAAAAAGACAAAATAGGTACAACTAAAAGACAAATAGCTGGAAGGTGTCTAGCGGCTCCTGGATCATCTACCATGGATCCTACCTGAAGGGTAGGTACAGATAGACTTCGCAATACTCCATGTCCACCCGTCTCTTTTGGGTACTGACTCGTCGTGAGGTCCACCTAGGGGTACCGTCCATTCATCGTACACTCCGCCTTGGTCAGCATTGTTTGTTGTCTGCATCAAATACAATGAGGTGCGGGTATAGCCTATGCAGGGGTGAGTATAACAATACTCAGTAGGGACCCCGAGACCCTGAAGGTCTCAAAAAATCCAACATGGATAGACCACAAAGTATGAAATAAACGTATAACCATTACTTATGTGTATGCCCATACATATACCTAAGTTATCAAGTAACCCATCTCAATCATGATGAAAACAAAAGGGGCATTAAATCATCTAAAACTAGGATTTTCATTAACGAAACCACGACTGTTAGAGAACTCCTCCCCTGTCGTGTACAGTGGCCCTGTCGCGACTCTGAGGTGATACTCACTAACCATGGACTGCTGAGGTACTCCTCCTATCGAGTACAGCAGGTCTGCTACCAAATCGGGCGCTCTGCCCGCAGTGGGTCTGCCGCCAAACCGGGAACTCCCCCTAATAGCCGTCAGAGGTACTCCTCCTGTCAAGTACTGTGGGTTTGCTACCAAACCAGGTGCTCCATCCTCCATGGGTCTTCTTCCAAACCAGGTGCTCTGTCCACTGGGCTAATCAAATCACTCCGAGTTGAATCGGTCAAGCCGTTTTCAGGTCTACAGCTACTAGGTATCTATAATCTGTATGCTCTTCTCTAGGATTATCCGCTCCACGAGCTACTGGTCGATACTCCAAGTGTCACAAAGTCTCACGTGGAAGTATCTCAAAGGACCTCCATGTCATAGGGGTCTCAACGCAACTGATGGCGCGTCAATCGGGTGCCCGGTCTGTCAGTTATCAACCTTTTAGTCCCAAGGGCCAGGTTGGTTTTATGTATGAACCATACTGAACGTATCTCAACTACACCCTGAAATCTCATGGGGTATTCTCAAAGGGACACCTATGCTCCAAGAAAATCGGCGCTGCAGACGGTTCGTCAAACGGACGTCTGGTGCCAAAGATATGGCCCAAGAAGGTAATGGGTCAGTAATGGGCCCGGGTCCGGTCCCACCCGGTCGGACCGACTCGGTCCAACCCAGTCTGGGCCAACCCGGTCATGGTCAACCCAGTCATACTCTTTGGGTGTGACCTGGCTCATTGGTCGGGTCAACCCACTATGTTTTGACCCGGTCCGCTGGGCCCGGCCCAGCCGACCGCGAGGGCGGTTCGGCTTGATAGTCGCCACATAGGCGGCTCAGTAACTCGTACAGGGAGATCGGGCCGGTTCTGCCAGTGACATCGCGGGGGAAACCATAGGTCGGCTCAAGAGGCCGGTAGCCGGGAGGCGAGCGGCATGCCGCGTGGGGCGCGGGCAGGTCGGCTGGACACCGGGCAGGCCGCGGGTGCACCGGGAAGGCCGCGGGGTGCTGGGCAGGGCGCCAGGGGCGCGGGCAGCACGCCGGGGCAGTGCACCAGGGTGCAGGGGGGGCGAGGGGGTGCCGGGCAGTGCACAGGGGGGGCGCCGGGATGGCGGGGCAGTGCGTCTGGGGGCGCCGGGCAGGCCGGGCAGCGCGCCGGGGGGGCTCCGGGCTGGCCGGACAGCACGCTCAAGGGGCACTGGGCTGGGCAGCAGGGCGCGCAGGGGTGCCGGGCAGCGCGGGCATGGTGTCGGGGGCAATCTGCGGGTAGCGCGACCCTTATTCATCGTCTTCGTCGTCGTCACCTCATTGTCACTTCAAAGTACATCACAAAGAAATCGACAGAGAGTGTCGGGCCATGTGAGGTTGGCCCAAACTCTCTGCGTTTATGGTGATAAAAAATGGATCTTCATAATCCAAAAAGAATTAATAACCATGAATGGAGGGTAAAACTCATACATAAAACAACTCAAATCCCCCTACCTTATTATTTGGCTTTCGTCGTTCATTGATGATTGAATATGAGGGAAGAAGATGAAAGAATTCATCGATCGTCGCGCCCGCCACGCTTTTTGAATCCCGAGTTGCGTCGGCTGTGGAAGGCACTCCACATTGGTAGGTTTCAAGGAAAGAAGTAGAAGAGGAAAGAGAATCACCGGCATTATCCATTCTTTGTTGGAGAAGGTGTAATCCTCCAAGTGTTGGGCGTCACCTTACTTTTCCAGTGTTTCGTCGCTTGGTGAAGCCTTCCCAAAACCTCCTCCCAAGCTCCCTATATATAAGAGATGGAGAGAGGTATGTAACCATCATGGAATTTATGACGGTTCATTTATTATGAACCTTCCTAAATTCCAATGATGCAGTTACTTAAATTAAAAAGGGGAGTCAAGTGAACTAAAAAGCGTTGGTGGAATAAATGGTAGGATTCCAAGAAGTTTCCCCAATATACCCTGCATCAAAACAAAAGACACGAATTAATTTTATGTTGACACATAAAATTAATTGACAGCAATTAATTTTTTTTTGACACAGAAAATTAATTGATAGCTTTAATTTCACGTTGGCACATAAAATTAATTGACACCAATTAATTTTACGTCGACACATAAAATTAATTGATGGGGGGTTGAGAGGTTTCCTCTCCCTCCCCATTAAATGGGGGGTTAAGCCTCGAGTGGTCCCCACGCCATAACCTCTCATGGGAGGTTTTACTCAAGTGGGCCCCACCACCATAGCCTCTCATGAGAGGTTAGGGTGTGGCAGTCCCACTACTAACTTCCAAGTGGAGGTTTTAACCAACACACTAAACATGGAAGCTTAAAATAAAATAAAGTTGTTGCACACTTTATTTTTTTATTATTTTTTTTACAAAAAAATCCAAAAAATAACATTTATTTTCAACCAACTGCTATCGAGGTAAAAGTCTTATTAAGTGAATACCGGTGCTGTGAGATCAACGGTGACCTCGTATTTCAATTCCGAGCACCGGTTCAAAATATATAAAATGTTGCACGCACGTTTACTGAACGTACCTGAAAAAAGTTCAGAAAATTTTTAATAGTCACCCTCGACCCACTGTGGTCGAGGTTAAGCTCTGCCAAGGTGAAAAATGCCCCAAATAACCCAAAGTTACTCTTGGATTTCCAATCTGAGTTACCGTTTAAAAGTTATGAATTTTACAATAAAATAATTGTCACTTAATTATTTTATTTGCGGCCAAAAACTAACTTTCTCTGGTGGCCCTCACCGACCAAAGTTTGTATCTGCTTAAAGATAGCCTACCCTCACAAGTTTACCGGTTGTATTGGATTTTTAATCCGAGTTACCATTTGTGAGTAATAAGCATTTGGAAAATAAAATATTTTTATTTAATTATTTTATTTACAGTTATGCCATTTTCGGGTTTTAACACAGGAGGCCCGCACTGACCAAATTTAAGTCACGTCTAGGGTAAACCCGCCATCCTGAGTACAATAGTGGCCTCATATTTCCAATCTAAGTAACTATTTATGAGTTATTACACTTTTTCAGGAAAATTGCTTTAGTGCGTTAACTTAAACTTAACAAAATTTCGACGGATCATTCTGGGCACTCCGGGCCTTGGAATCAAGCGCTGTCAAAAACTGCGAACTCATAAAATTCTCATGTATTTAAGAAGAGAAAAATTACATAGAAATTAAGGGTATTTTCAATTTTATTAAGACCATTTATGGTATTTTTGATGAGTAATATGATACAATTTTATCGTTCAGAAGTGTTCATTTCCTTGGTTTTCATGATTGGTTTACCTTTATATGAATATGGTTTTTTAGGTAAAATGGGAATAGATATCCATAATTGAAGTTGTATGTTATTAATAAAAATAGAAAATATTAAATATTTATATATTCCATTTGGTTATTTTGGGTGATAATGAATCATTAGATAAGATGTTCATGATAATCATTTAGATTATTTGGGCGGTTTTTCGATCATCAGAATCTAGTATTGTTTTATAAATGAACGTAATGTGTATATAATGATTCAAAAATATTACACAGTCTATAAGACATATATTATAATATTTTTTAAGCATAAAAATGTATTTATAACCATCCTGGAAGGCATTAATGGAAAATGGAAATGCATCTTCCATACTGTTGGTAAATTGACACATCTTGGGTGATGTTTTCATTTATATAATAGAAGAGATAAAGAAAAGACTTTGATTATGGATCTTACACTAACATGATATAAATATTGTATATATATGATATTGTAGTTATTATGTCACTTTATATACGGGAGGTGATGGAAGGATAAGAAAATAAAATAAATTGAAAATAAAATAAAAGAAAAGAAATAGAATTTTTACCTCTTGAATTCTCCCCCTTGAGAACCTTCTTAAGGGAATTTGTTTTGGTATTTTGTTCCAAAAAAGTATCATGGAAATGTGGGGGGGGTATTGGGTAGTGTATTGGTCGTAAACTTGACATGGTTAAAATATTTGAAGGTGTGAGGATAAGGGGTGGTGAGAGGTGGTATTTATAGTGGAGGAGAGGAGTGTTTTTTGAATATTTTATTTATTTGTTTTTATTTTGGATCAAAAATCTAAATAATTTTAGAATTATCACCAAATATATTACAATAATGAATAACAGTTCAATATTATGGGCTTACATCTTCCATAAATCACCTATTACTCGACAATTCATGTATTTATCATTTACCATAAATTATCGTATTTTACTATTCACCAAAAATTCAAGTATTTTATAAAAATCCAAAAACATTTACTTATTCATTTTTCAATGTGAATAATTAAAAAATGAACTCAATTTTATTAAAATAATTATACAAATATGATAATTTTAATTTGTAATTAAAATAATCATTTCCTCGAATAATATAGATTTTAAATTTATAATTGATTTTATAACGCTTTGAAAAATTAACTATGATATCATAAAATTATCATAAAAACATAATACAAAAAAATATTAATTTATGAATAAATGTTATGTAAATAAATTTTCTTTTAAATCATTTTATTAATTTTAAAATTGTAATGAAATATTTATGACTTACAAAAATACCAACACTTAATTAATAATTTAAAAAAAAATCATTTACTTATACTATGATATAATTATACCATACTTTCATTTATAAGATGCCTAAATTTTATTTATAGTTTCATGGTTTAGTTTTCTATTCATTTGTCTGGTTTACTATTTATAAGGTTCATATTACTATTTCTAAGGGTAAGTTACTATTTCATTGGTATAGGTTCCTTATCTTCTATAAATACCTATTATATAATTCATTATACATTCATAAAGTTTTCATTCTGATATATAAGTGATTTTATGATATTTATACTATATGAAATGATTATAATAAATTAAATTTCATTGATAGAATTCTAGGTCATTACATTCTCCCCACCTAAAAAAATTTTATTCTAAAAAATTCTAGAATGTGTGATCAAAAAAAGATTTCGGTAGTTCTTCATCATAACTTCCTCTAGTTCCCACATATCCTCTTAAATTTTATGATTTTTCCAAACTACCTTTACCTACCGAGTCTTCTGATTCCTCAACAACTATTCTTTAGTGTATAGAATCCAAATAGGCTCTTAATAGTAAGATTAATCAGGTTCTAAACCTATTCCTTCATAAGTGAGGACATGCATTGGTTCTGGAATATACTTATTTACCATAGAGATGTGGAACACATTTTTTTAGTTTAGAAAGGCTAGGAAGAATCACCAAATTATAATCCACATCTCCAACTCTCTAGTATTTCAAAAGGACCAATGTACCTGGGGCATAGGTTTCGTAACGATCTAAACTTTTATAAATAACATCACCTAATGATTTAATGTTTAATTATGTAATATGGTTTGAGAAAATAAATGCACTTATATAGTTTTATTATATCCAATTGGATTTAAAATATATCTAAGAATATTTAGCATTGATAATATAGTCGTTAAACAGTGATCACATGATTAATATAAATATAAGGCTTTAACAAATCCAATTAACATAAACAAAGGAAGTGATGGCCTCAACCAGTAGGATTGTACCCTATAAATCCCATTTATTAGAGATTTAAAGGGAGATAGAATTTCTGGGCTTTTCAATTTAATAATCTCAAGATAAGATCCAAAATCTTAAGCATGATCAAAATCATTTATAGAAGAATTTCAAGTTCATCGAGATCACGCCTCAAACCATGTTTGTCGAATGGCCCCATTAAAGTCTCAATGTCGCACACCTTACTCTTAGGTTGTAAGCTGGTGTAATGAAGTGATATGTGTCAAGACCTTAATAATATTAATATGTATAATGTATAAAATAAATAATTTATATTCATTTTTATTGTTAATTTATAAATGATATTGATTTGGATTCAATTAAAAACAAATTGTATTTTCGAGTAACATTAAAATTAAATTAAGGGATTTATTTTAATGAATTAATGGATTTTTGGAATAAATATTATTTTAATAAAATTTTATTGTTTAATAGTGTTTT
Source organism: Viscum album (assembly GCA_963277665.1). Classification (NCBI taxonomy): domain Eukaryota; kingdom Viridiplantae; phylum Streptophyta; class Magnoliopsida; order Santalales; family Viscaceae; genus Viscum; species Viscum album. The sequence goes on along the minus strand of OY728119.1, from coordinate 211,525,281 downwards.
ATTATTTATAAATGTTCATATTTTTTATGATGTGAAATGTACTTTTTATAAGTTTTCAAAAACTGTTATTGTCAAAAACCCACCATTTTTTCAATAAATATTGAATATTATTTTAAAAGTAAAAATTAAGATATTTATAAAATTATTTATATAAACTAAATAATAATTTTAGCATAAAAACAATAAAATTATTCAATGGTGAATTTTTAATAATTTAATGAGACAGTCAAATTTTCGGGTAGAAATTAAATACAGTATAAATATACATTGTGTTTTATGAAATCATAATGACCCAAAAAATGATGTAATAAATACTATAATGGGTATACTTTGAAAAATGAATTTTTTAACCTTAAAATAATTTTATTTTATGTTTACTTGATTATTTTTATAAATCCTTTATGAATCATCCAAAACATTTAATACATTTTAGAGATTTAAAATTATTTATTTTAAAATGTGACTCACCTCCACATATGAAGGGGGATTATTTTAATATTTTCATCCCTTTTCATAATAAAATAATGAAAACCATCCCAATTTAGAAAAAACCATGATCAAAACCCATGGAAAGGTTTTTTTTTAATATTTTATTTTATAGAGTCCAAAACCAATATTTGTGAAATATTAAAGAATCCCCCTATCATTTACTATACAAAACCACCCAAGATCCAAATTATATTCACTAAAAATACTTTTATCACGTCCTAAATCTTCCCTACCCTCTCTATAATCCTCCCAAGGCCCCCAAGATCTCATGAACCCACTTTTCATGCTTTTGGAGTAACACATTCAAGTAAGTGTTCTTTCCTTTCTCATCTTTATCCAAGTTTCTTTATCTTGCAATGCCCTTTTATTTTTAAGTACTAATGATGGGATATGTTATTAAAACTCCCCGATACTTACCTTATTATTTATAAATTATGATATACCCATTTCTATATCATTAATCACTCCCATGTACACCCATTGTCATGCCGAAATTCCATAACCATCATTTCCTTTATCTTTTTATTCATGAAATCTGATTATTGTAAGGCTTATTTTTATAATTATAAATGTTTTGAAATGTACTTTCATGTTCCTATTACTGTAGAATTAATTTAAACATAATGAGAGACCCATTTATCTCTCATCAACCAATTTTATGAATATCTTAAGTGATGGTGTTATGCTGCTGAATTTTCACCACGATTTTCCATGCCAAACCAATTGGGTAGTGAATGTTGTACCCATTTCCTATCAAGGAAGTTCACTTTTATACACAAATATATTTTTATTATATACTTACATGTATTTATTCCAAACTCCTTTATCATGGAATAAATTATGATGATTAATGAATCTATGTTTTAAGATCTATGTGGCACACTTAAGTATGAGAATGAAATGAAAGTGACGGGTTAGTCCAGAATTATATAGCACTCCAATGCATTGGGTAATGTTTAGTATCATGATGTGTAATTTTGGGACATGGATATACCTTATTACTTTATGGTAATGTTACACCATTATTTCTTCATGGTTTAGCCTTGGCCTATATTTATGATGCAGTATTTTAAGTTATTGACAAATTTCTCAAGTTATGATTATCATGATATATCATGCCTTATTATTCATGTTCCATTATGGCTCATTAATATGAATTTACTAACATGTATTATTATTGTCATTTTATTTCATGTTTATTCACTTACTGGGTTTTATAGCTCAATCCTTTCCTATGAATTTCCCTAGGTTATCTAATGCAATTTTACGCTCAAGTATGTTAAAGATGTTTTCAATAAAGATGTTGTAATTCATTTTTGAAGTTGTAAAACAATGTACCTAATTACCAAAGACACTAGAATTGTCGATCATTTGGGATGTATTAATTATAATTTTATATAATTAAATCACCTATTAATGTGTAATGAAGACAAGTTTTGTTATAGTTGGTATCAGAGGAAAAGTTTAGTTATTCTTGGGATTATGATTAAAAATCTCTATAAAAATACATAGAGATAATACTAATTATAAGAATACATCCCTAAAATTTTTTTGAGTATAGAGTAAGTTTTTTATCAAGAAAATGTATCCATGTCTGGATACTACAAGTGGACGTGGTTCTGGAATAGATTTACTTAGGAGTAACAACTTTGGAAATCTGTTTTGGGCCTAACTTGGGGTAACCTGGTATATGACAACGGGCCTTAATATGCACCTAGTTTGAAACTCTCGGGGGATATTCTTTGGTAATTCATAAGCTCATTATGAACCATTATTAACGGAGTAAAAAATTACACATAAGAGTATATTTTTTAAATAGATCATATATAACAAAGGCTAAAAGCCTAAAGATCCATAAGTTAAGGGGATACATGTAAGTTATAAGTTATCCCTTTAATTTCATTAAATACCCATTTATCTGTTTAAAAGTTAAATATACTCATAGTTAATTTTTATTTTATTCTAACCAATGGCCAAAAATAGGAGGAATCGGGTAAAAAAACTCAATGTGAAGAGAAATGTGAGGACTACCTTAATGAGATGATCAACCCAATGGGAGTAGGAGTCACATACTTCATGAAAATACTCTCTCACCTAAATCAGGTTTTGAATATAAATCTATATCATTAAGATCAACCAAATCCCCCCAAAAGAGAAAAAACTGTAATAGAGAGATTCATGTGATAAATACCTCCTAATTTCAATGGATTATTTGATCCATTAATCTATGCACAATGGATAAAATTCATTGGGATGAGATTTTACATCCTTAAATGCTTTGAACATGAGAAGGTTATTTTGGTTGTTTATCATATGGAGGGTGAATCTGATCAATGGTGGACATTGATAAAAAATATGAATCCTGCAAAAGAGAATGAGGCGATGGGATGGATTGATTTTTTTTTAAATGATAAATATTTTCCCCCACCCTATGACATAAAATGGAAAGGTATTTCCTTTCCCTCAAGTAGAAATATGACGAATCTATCATGGTTTATGAAGAAAACTTCACAATGATTGCATGATATGCCTCTAGGTTTGTCGTTACCCCCAAATGCAAAGTTTCCTACTTCTTCAGTGGGATAAAATCTAGACTATGGAAAACTATAGAGATCAATTACTTTGATATCTATGAGGAAAGTTTCTGATGTTCCCTCAAAGTCAAAATAGAGATCATAAAATCTCAGGGGTATCACGGGGATTAGAAGTGGAAAGTGGAAATCAATTCTAGCATAATGATAGAGAGATCTAATGATGCTAAGAAATTTCAACATAAAATTTTCCAAAGTTGTAGAAATAAGCACCTTGTAAATTTCCTAAAGATGATGATAAAATGTTTTAGGTGTGGGAATGAAGGTCACCTAGCCAGTGATTTCCAGTAAGAGAAATCTGTTACTACAATGGAGGAAAGGAATGCTCTGGTCAACCCATAGGGTAGTGTTCATTGCTACAACTTCAAGGAACCATGTCACTTTACAAAAAAAAATGCACTATTCCAAGGGTTTTCAGAGAAAACCAAAAAAATCCAATGTATCAAGAGATATATTTTTACATCATTACCACTAAAGTGAATCCCAAAAACGGAGTGGTTATAGGTATGCTACTTATTTATTCAAGAATAGTGAACATACTTTTTCTTTCTTGTTCTGAACATTCCTTCATATAAAGAAAGTTTATTAGAACTATTCAAACTCCACCAAAAAGCATACAAGAAGAGATCTTAGTGAAAATTGAAAATGGGGAAATTATTGCATCTCAAGTATATAACTCCTCCCCTATCAAATTTTGGGGTTTAAATTTCCTATAAAACCTTGTCATACTGCCTTTAGTGGAATTTAATTCAATTCTAAGCATGGATTGTTTTTCGCTACATATATCTAACATAAATTTCAATGATAAGGAAATCACTCTCTGTACAGCAAATTGACCCTCAATTCTGTACAAGTGCAAGGAGGAGGATGAATCCTCTTTAGAACTGGCATCTCAAGCATGGATATTATTACCAAATGAGAAAGCATATCTAACTCAAATGATTGATCCTAAGGAAAGAAACATCCTAGAAGACATGACTATTTTGAGAGAACACGTTGATGTGTTTCCCTAGGGATTTTCTGGTTTTACTCCTTAATGAGATGTTGAATTTTAGATTGAGCTTATACCCGGGGCGTTACCATTTTCTGAGACTCTGTATAGAATTGTTGTTGTGGAACTTGAATAGCTAAAGAAAATACTATAGGAGAATTTGGGTAAAGTCTTCATATGACCAAGTGGTTCACCATGGGTTGAACCAGGCCTTTTTTTCAGGAAGAATGATTGGTCAATGTGCCTTTTCATTGATTATTAGGAGTTCAACAAAATAATGATAAAGAATAAGTATCCTTTACCTTGTATTGATGAATTTTTCAGTAAATTATGGGGTGAACAAAAATTTTCCAAGGTAGATCTATGGTCGGGATATTACCATGTTAGGGTGAAGAAGGATGATATCCCCAAAACTACTTTTTTACAAGGCGCAGGCACTATGAATTCATAACAATGCCTTTCATACTCCATAATTACCCATCAATCTTCATAGACATTATGAATAGAGTCTTTATATATTACCTTGTAAAATTTGTTGTAGTCTTTATAGATGATATTCTAATATAATCCAAAATTAAGGAGGATTATTTGAATAATTTTATAAAGAACATGAAAAAGGAAAATATATATGCCAAGTATAGTAAATGTGAGGTTGTGTTGAAGGGAGTGTCTTTCTTGGGTAATATAGTCACAAGTAATGGGATATATGGGACCCTTAAATGACTGAATCAATTGAAGGATTAAATTGGACAACATCTGTGACATATATTTATAGTTTCCTTGGGTTACTTGGGTATTATTTTCAATTTGAGAGAAATTTCTCACGATTTTCAAACCCTCTTAATAAGATAACTCAAAAGGGTGTAAAGTTTTCTTAGAATTATGAATGTGAAGAGAGCTTCATGGAGTTGAAAAATAGGCTTATCACTTAACCTATGCTCACACTAACCACAAGTGGATAGCATTTCATGGTATTTAGTGATTATTTGAAGAAGGTAATGGGGTGTGTGTTGATGAAAAATGAAGAATCCATTGCCTATACTTCAAGATAGTTGAAAGGTCATGAACAGAACTACCCAACACATGATATAGAGTTAGATGTAGTGATTTTTGATTTAAAAAATTAGAGGCATGATATCTTTGGGTAGAATTTTGAAATATATATGGATCACAAAATTCTCAAATATATATACACACAAAAAAGATCTGAATATTCACCAATTAATATGGTTAGAGCTTATCAAAGGTTTTGACTTCTCAACTCACTACCATCCTGGGAAAGAGAATAAAGTGGAAGACGCTCTAATAATAAAGGATCTAGAAATTCTATCATTGATGAGATTTGAGAGGGATCTTATCTTATTATATTTGGAAAGGATAGACATGGGAATCATAAAGGATGGAACATCATCAATACATTCACAAACGATTTCCCAACCATCTCTTCTGGAGAGGTTAAAGTATGCTCAAATAGTTGATGTGGGAATTCAGAAGAATGTGGAAGATATAGGGGAAGGTAAATCCTTGAAGTTCAATTTTAACGATTAAGGTGTTGTGAGATTTGGGTAAATATTATGTGTACCATTAAACTTGAGTTAAATAAGGAGATTTTGGATGATGCACATAGCTCAACCTTCTTCACCCACCCCAGAATCAAAAAGTTGTATTGGGATCTCTGAGAAAACTATTGGTTGGACAATATAAAGAAGGAGATCACAAAATATACCTCAAGATTTCTTGTATTTCAGAAAGTGAAAGAGGAAAGTAAAAAATCTAAGGGGGTGATTAAACCATTACCCATACCTACATATAAATGGTAAAACATCACCAAGGAATTTTTCACTGATCTTCAACATACATCAAGAGGGAATAGTTATATATGGGTTGTATTGGATCATCTTACAAAGACTCCACACTTAATCATGAAATGCTATTAATTCTCACTGGATCTACTTGCAAGGATATGCATCAGGGAAGTGGTCGTGATGAATGGAGTACCACTATCAATTGTATCTAATCAAGATCCAAGATTCGCCTTTATATTTTGGAAGACTCTCCATAAAACTCTGAATACTGATTTGAATTTCCTAAAAACCTATCACCCTCAAATTGATGTCCAATCTAAGTGGAATATCTAGAAACATGAGTAAATTTTGAGAGCATGCTCAATACACTTCATAGGAGGATGGGATCGACATCTCACTCTAGTCGAGTTCTCTTGCAGCAACAGTTTCCACATGAGCATCCAAATCGCTCCCTATGAAGCCCTTTATGGGAAGAGGTGTAGGACACCTATATTCTAAGATGAATTTGGGGAATGAAGACTGTTAAGTATTAAAATGGTCTAGTAAATTGTAGAAAAGGTTAATACCATTAAATAGTACATCAATTCTACTCAGAGTCGACAAAAGAGCTATGTTGAAAATGGTCGATGAGACCTAGAGTTTGATGTTAGAGACATGGTATTCAACTGCATATCACCATGGAAGAAAGTTATGAGGATTGGGAAGAGGTTAAATCTTATTCAAAGATAGATAGACCCCTTTAATATCTTTAATCACATCAGAGCTCTGTCCTATTGACTTGAACTCCCACCTAACCTATCTTAAGTTCATGATGTATTCTATATAACACTCTTGAAGAATTATATACTTGACCCCTCACATATACTTAGTCTATAGGTGTTACCATTGGAGAATGATCTTTCATATATGGAGTATCTAGTGGAGATATGATATTTTATAGAAGAAGTTCAATGAAATAATACAATGAACCTTGTAAATGTGTTGTAGAGAAACCAAGAGTTAGAAGAAGCAATGTGGGAACCGGAGGAAGTGATGAGAAAAAAACTATCCTAATCTATTTTAAGGGGTGAAATGAAAATGTATAGAATGAAATATCTCAATGGGGAAAGATTGTAATGACCCAAACTATTATAAATAAAATTCACTTGTGATTTAATTTTTATTATGTAATAGGGTTATAGAAAACAGAAGCCTTTATTTTGTTTTATAATATCCAATTGAATTAAAAAACCATTAAGAATATTTAGTATTGATAATATATTTTTTAAACAACTATCACATGATTAATATAAATATAGGGCTTTAACAAATTCAATTGACATAGACAAAGGAAGTGATGACCTCATCTAGTAGGATTGTACCCTACGAATCACATTTACCAGAGCTTCTGAGGGAGATAACATCACTGGTAGTTTTCCTTGACCAATCACTTGTTGAAATTCAATAACTTAAGCATGAGTGAAACTATTTATGGGATAATTTCAAGCTCATAGATATCACGACCCAAACCATGTTCGTCGAACGACCCCATGAAAGTCTCACCATCACATACCTAACTCATTGGGTGTATGTCGGTGTAATAAAGTTATATGTATCAAGAACATAAAAATATGACTATGTATCTTTCATATAATAATGAATTTATTTTAATTTTTATTATTACTTTATAAATGGTTTGGATTTTGATTCAATTACACACAAATTTTATTTTTGGGTAATATTAAAATTCAATCGAGGGATTTATTTTGCTGAATTGATGGTTTTTTGTAATAAATATAGTTTTAATAAAATTTTATTATTAAATAAAGTTTTATTAATTATAAATGTTCATATAAATTTTTACCTTATAAAAAAATGTTCATATAAATTTTATGAATTGGAATATACTTTTTATAAGGGTTAAAAAACTGTTATTGTCAAAAACCCATCATTTTTCAACGAAATATCGAATCTTATTTTAAAAGTGAAACTCTACATATTTAGAAAAATATTTACATAAAATAAATATTTTTTTGGAATTATAATGTCAAAATTATCTATGGGTTAATTTTCCATAATTTTATAAGACAGTCGAATTTTCATGTAAAAATTAAATACCGTATAAATATACTGTTTGTTTTATGACATCATAATGACCAAAAATGATTTAATAAATACTATAATGGATATTTCCGTCCAAATTTTTTTTCTCACTAAAATAATGTTATTATATGTTTAATTTATTATTTTTTATAATACGTTATGAATCCTCAAAAAAATTAATATATTTTAGAGTTTTAAATTCATTTATTTGAAAGTGTGACTCACATCCATAGAAGAAAAGGAATTATTTTAAAATGTTCAGACATATTCCTAATAAAATAATGAAAACTTCCCCAATTTTACAAAAACCAGTGGAAAACTATTGGAAGGTTTGTGTTTTTGAATATTTTATTGTATAGAGTCCAAAACCTATGTTTGTGAAACATTAAATAATTCCCTTCTCATTTCCTATATAAACTCACCCAATCTCCCACATTTCTTCACTAAAAATAGTTGTATCACATACTTACTCATCCCTCCCCTCTCTATAATCCTCCCAAGACACTCCAAGCTCTCAATAATTCCCTTTTCAATCTTTTGGAGCCACACAATCAAGTAAGGGTTCTTTCCTTTCTCATATTTATCGAATATTCTTTATATTGTTATTCCCTTTTATTTTCAATTAATAATGATGGGGTATGTTTTCAAACCTACCCAACTCTACCATTATTATTTATAAATGATGATAGGCCCATTTATCTCTAATTAATCCCTACCATATACACCTGTTACCATGCCAAAATTTCATAATCAATCTTTGCTTTCCCTATTTATTCAATATTATTCACTATCATATACCTTAATTTTATAATTATAAATGTGTGTATATGTAATTACATGTCCCTATTATTGTCAATTTCATTTAAAAATTATTATAGAACCATTTATCTATCATTAAACTATTTTATTAATTTATAAGTGATGTTGTTATGCTGTTGAATTTTCACCACGATTTTTAATGCCAAACAAATTATGTAGTGAATGTTGTACACATTTAATATCAAGGGTGTTTACTTTTATGAACATATAAATTTTTATTAGGGACTTAAATTTATTTATTCCACAATCCATGAACATGGAATAAATTATGATGATGAATGAATTCCAGTTTTATGAACTATGTGGCACACTTAAGCATGAAAATGAAATGAAACTGATGGGTGCGCCCAAAATTATATAGCACTCCAATGCATTGGGTAATGTATAGTATCATAATAAGTCATGTTGAGAAATGGGTATACCTAATTAATTTATGTTATTTTTCCACAATTATTTCTTGGAGTTTTATCCTTGTCATATGTTTATGATGTAGTGTTTTAAGTTGTTTCCACATTTCCCATTTTATGATTATCATGCTATATCATGCCTTATTATTCATGTTCCTTTATGCCTCATTTATATGCCTTGTCTAACATGTATAATTATCTTATTGTAATTTCATGTTTATTCCCTTAATATTATTTATATCTCACCCCTTTCCCATGTATTTACCTAGGCTATTCAATGCAGTTTTAAGCTCAATCATGTTAAATAAGTTTTCAATAAAGATGTTTTAATTCATGTTTAAAGTTTTAATGTAATGTGCCAAATTCCCAAATGAACTATACTGCTTGATATTTAGGTTTTTATTAAGTGTAATTGTATGTAATTAAATCATGTATTAATTTGTATATAAGATAAGGGTTTTTATATTTTTCCTTTCTTTCCAAATCTTATAACACCCTTCCATGGAGATACATTCAATAAAAATTGATCTCCCACTTGAAATTCCAAATCCTTACTTCAATTATCATAATAGATCTTTTATATAATTTGAGATGATTTGATATATTTTTTAATAGTATATAAATTTTACATTGTTTCCACCACAATCTCAAGGACTACAGGCTTCCTTTCACAAACTTTATCCCAATAAGTTGGTGTACGACATCTCTTTCCATAAAATGCTTCATATGGTTCCATTTGATTGCTTGAATGGAAAATCTTATTATAGGAAAACTCTACCAATGGTAAATATTAATCCCACATACCATAAAATTCAATTGATCGTGATATAAAAATGTACACTAATGTTTGAATAGTCCTTTCAGACTGTATGTCAATTTGAGGTTGATAAGCAGTACTCAAATAATGCTCAGTGTCCAAATATTTCTAAAGACTTTTCCATAATTTTTATGTAAATCATGGGTTAAAATAAGAAACAATTGATAGAGGTTCCCCATGAAGTCTTAAAACATCATTAATATAGAGTTTTAGAAGGAGGTCAAGTATAAAATATCCCCTTATATTGAGGAAATGTGCAGATTTGGTAAGTCGATCAACAAATACCCATATTGCATCATTATTTCTTAATTTTTATGGTAATCTAGTGATAAAATATATTGTGATGTCATCACATTTCCTTGTAGGAATAGGAATATGTTTCATGATTCTTCTAGGATGTTTTCTTTCAACCTTCACTTGTTGACAGACTAAACATCTTGATACATAATCAGTAATTTTTCAATTCATATTATCCCACCAAAAATATTTTATAAAATATCTATACATCTTACTGCTACCAGATATTATATAAAAATTTGATCTATGTTAATAATCCAATAAATCCCTTTTTATATCTATTATATAGTTATCACATAGCCTCATACCAAATTTCATAATTCTATCTTCATACATGAAGTCTGCCAACTTCCAATCATTCAAAACATTAATTTTATTTTGAATATTCCCATCATCAGACTGAGAACTTTTAATCATTTATAATAAATATGGTTGGGAAACCAATTGAAAAAGTAATTATGTTTCACCTACCTTGATAATTCCTAGATACATGTTTTCTAGATCCATATAAAAGGTATCCTTGTTAATCCTCATTTTATTCATAACTCCATGATCATTCCTACTAAATGAATATCCAACCTTATTCACCTTCCCTTTGTGGTAGTGTATTGAACAATCCCAGTCCTTGAGCAGTTTGAGCCATCACATTTGCCTCATGGTAAGTTATTTCTATGAGAAGATATATTTTAAAATATAGTGATCTGTATATACCTCACATCTTTCACCATAGAGATAGTGTCTCCATATTTTCATATCAAAGATTACAACTGATAACTCAATATAATGTGTTGAATAGTTTTGTTCATGAGTTGTTAACTTCCTTATGTTATATGAAATAACTCTATAATTCTACAAAAGGACACAACCAAGTCCTTTATTTGATGCATCACTATAAATCACAAACCCACCATTTCCAAATGATAGAGTCTGGATTTAAGAATTCACTAATATCTTATTAAATTATTTAATGCATTTTTCACATTCCATTTCCCAAGAAAAATTAACCCCTTAACAACTAATCTTGGTTAATGGGTTAGATAATTGGGAAAATTTCTGAACAAAATGATAACAATAACCTGCTAAACCAATAACATTACATTCCTCAATTATATTTGTTGGTGTAGTCCATTCCTGAACTAACTTTTTCTTCACAGGATCAACTGAGATTCCATCTATAGAGACAATATGTCCTTGAAAAGAAACTATTTGATTCCTTAATTATCACTTTCTAAACTTCCCATATAATTATTTTCTTCTAAGAGCCTCCAAAACAACCCACAAGTGGTTCTCATGGTCCTCATAGATTTTTTAATATATAAATATATCATCAATAAATACCACAAAAAAAACCATGATATTCCTTGAACACGCATTTCATTATATCAGTGAAAATAGTGGGTTTATTAGTCAGTATGAATGGTATTTTTGTAAACTAGTAATGTACATACCTGGTGAAAAATATTTTGTTTGGAATATATTCCTTCCTCACGTGAAATTTATGATATGCATATTGAATTTCAATCTTCAAAAAATATTGTTCTTAGTGAAGTTGATCAAATAAATCATAAATGTGAGGAAATGTATACATATTCATTATTGTTATAGTAATGATTTCTTGATAGACAATTCCCAACCTCATGGATCCATCTTTCTTCTTGAAAAATAGAATATGGGATCCCTATGGAGAAACACTAGGGTGAATAAATCCCTTGTTAATAAAATCCTCTAGTTGTTTCTTCATCTCCACTAATTCCACAGTGTCCATCCTGTAAGTATTATTTAATATTGTCCTTGCATCGTTTATTAAAATGATAGAAAACTCAATTCGTGTATTAAAATGATAAAAAAACTCAATTTCCCATTCTGTAGGATGTCTAAGTAAGTCCTCTGAAAATACATAAATTTATTCTTGCATAATGGTTACATCATCAATTTTAATATTTCTTTCCTCATCCACATATGATTTTTTCTCTTCCCCCTATGAATTTCATTTAGAAAATCTGCTTGAGGTGGATATAGATGAGAACGATATGATAAAATTGCTTCTCTAATGATAAGATATTCTACATCTTCCTCACAAATTGTAACTTCATTCTTTATGCAATAGATTTTCACATCATATTATAAAATACAATAAATACCAATGATTGTATAAAAATAAACCTTAGGTATGATGATAAGGTTTTAAAATAAAGCATGTTTATGTGTCATAAAGGGTACTGACTGACACAAATTTGTTACAATGATACATCCCTTATGAATTTTGATTGATAAATCCTTTATTAATTCAAATGTTAAATGTATAATTTTCTTGGAAAACTAGGAATATATAAAAGAATGAGATGATCCAGAATCAAATAAATCATTGGCTATGTTTGAGGAAATTATTAATGTTCCGACCACTACATCATTAAGAACTTAAACCTCCACACATGTGATTTCATAAGCTTTTCCTTTCTCCATTTACCTTTTCTAGGGAAAGTTTCCTTGACTCTTAAGAAGTCATTTTGCATAGTGTCCCATATCCCTACAATTTTAGCATTAAACATTGGTATCTTCTTTATTTCCCTCGCAATCACATTCTTGGTGGTCTTTTTCTCCACACTTATAACAAAATTTATTTCCTTTTAAGCAGGCACCAGGATGTTTCTTTCCACAATTATCACATATTGAAAAAATCACTTTTTTATTCCATTTATCCATTATTTCCTATGCCACCCTATTATTCTCTTATTTCCCTATAATTCCTAAGACTTAGATAAATCCTTATTTGTCTTGAAATAACATGAGACTATATCTCTAAATGATGGGATATTATGGGAGACTAGTGCCCTTCGGAGGAATGGATTTAAACCATCAATGAATAGATCAATATTTCTCCTTAGATTACATAAGTAGTCTAAGGAATTCCTTTCAAACCTTGAAAACTTGGATTCATATTTCACAATGGTTTCATCCCCCTTTTGTTTTAGACTCAATAATTTCCTCTCTATATCTAATCATTATTCGAGAAGAAAATATTTTGTAGGAAAATTTCTTCAAAACCATTCCATTTCATATTTTCAATTCCTTCATCCTCCTTTTTGTTTTTAATTAGCAACCACCATTGATCTGTATCTCCTGATAGAAGATAAATTTCCATGATAACATTCTCCCTTTCATTACTTCCCAAAGTGAGAAATATCTTCTCCATTGAACTTATCCACTACTTCGCTAAAAATCGGTTTGTATTCCCATTGAATGATGGAGGATATTGTTTCATAAAGTGGTATAAAATTTCTCATGCACTTTGTGGGTCAGGATTGTCCATATGGGTAATGTTATTGTTCATAACCTAATTCGGTTGTCCTAGTATAGTTATAAATTGCTCAGAATCAGCCGCAGTCCTTGTACCAGCATCATTATCTTGTATAGGAGGGAAATCCATACATGGGATATTCACATTAATATGGTTTCTATTATTTTTCACTAAACTACACATCTAAGTGATGGAATAATCTAAATTAGGTTATGAAGCAAAAATTATAATTTTCAAAATATAAAAAAACTAAACATACATTGAAAATTTATGCACAGCTAATATCATAATCATAAAAATTATTTATTTGGGGAAGTGTTTACTTTTAAATCCTTCATAATGGTTTCTAAGGAAAATATTGATTTTCCTAAGAATATCCCATAGGAGTTTCAAACCAAGTGTATAGTATGGCCCATATTTGTTTACTAGGTTACCCCATGTCAGGCTCGAGACACCTTGTTGTTGTTTTTATCGTATAGTACATCTATGCCAGAACCATATCCACATGTAGTATCCAAACAGGGATGTATTGTTAGAAATAGCCCTATAATCTCTACCATACCAAAATTTTTGTATGTTATTCTATGTTTATCCTCAAATTATATTTTATTATTTTTTCCTTAATAAATGTTTTCTAAATCCGTCTTCTGAGTTTTCTACTAAACATTCCTCTAATACCAACTATAAAAACCCTAACCCCAGTTTCTAGGATCTGGTTACATAAATTAATACGTTGGTATAATAAACAATGAAGTCAAATTCTGAAAGACAAAATAATTTAGTATTATTGTAAAACCAAAGACAAATATAAGTTTTACATTATAACTTCAATGGAAAAACAAAATAGCAATTCCACTTGAAGCATCCATAACTCATAGATTATCCCTGCGTGTCATTCATAATATATATCATCACATCCTGGGGAAAACTAAAACACAATAAATGAGTTAGATCATATGAACATTAGGGGTGAGTAATATATTTTAATATAATATAAATAGTAAGGTATGGTGAATGACTGATAACACATGCCATTAGAACATAAACTTGATCATAATATGAAAAGAATAAAAGATGAATAAATAATTCCATAAAAATAATCACATGAGAATAAAGTTTGAACATGGATAGTATAACAGTTTAATATTTACATTGATAATCAATTATGAATCATAATGAGGGAATTCATATGTCAGAAATTATAAACATACAGTCGAGGCCTCAGCCATGACACCTGAACTAAATGGTTAAGGCCTCAACCATAATCCATTTTTGTTTTGTTTCATGATACCTAATGATGAATCAAGGAGATGTAGAGGGCCCCACAAATCACTTACTAAGTCCAATTAATTCCTCATATTAATGGGTTTAAACATAAATAACATATACATATGAAATCTAAATAACTTCCCCAATAATAAACATTATGAATAACCATTCTGAGTAGTATGATGAATCATATCAAGATATATAAATCCATACAAAACTGATCATAAACCATTTAATAAAATATATTATATTATAATCATAATATAATATTCACAATTAATCATAATATTAAAAAAGTGCATTGAAATAGATTAAATTATATAATAAAAACATAGAGGAATTCTTGATAGAAATACTCGTTTTACTTTCTAAGGAACAGTTCTTTTAGAAAAATCATTTTTATTTGAAATAATTGTTTGTATAAAATAAGTAATAAAAAAAATATTTTCAATGAAAAATATAGTTATTTATAAAAATAATTTTATCTTAAAATATATTATGGATGGTACTGGAAAATGGGTAAGAAATCGGTAAGTTCCCTTCAATTGGGTTTGCTTATTGGGATTAATCGAGAAGGGAACATTGTTAGACATGTATTTCCCCTTAAAATAAAGGTGAAATTTTCTAAATATATGATTTTGGAACATATAAATATAATATATAATAATTATAGAAAAATAATGAAGAATTAAATTGGGGTAAAGAGAGAGAAAGCGTAACCCGAATAGAAAATGGAGGTTCGGGAATAAACCCTTACCTTATGCCTGAAAGTGCTATGCACTTGAATTAAATGTCATGGATAATCAAATTAAATAAATTAATTAATTAATTTATAATATTTTATACATTTATTTTATTTATTTTAATTTTATGAAGTTCATTTATGGTCTCTTGGATGAGTTATAAAATACAATTTTATCATTCATGGACGTTCATTTCCTTGGGTTTCATGACCAGTTTACTTGTATGTGACTATGAATGTTCATGTAAAATGAGAATAGAAATAAATAATTTAATTTATATTTTATTAATTAATATCCATAATATTAAATTTTTAAATAATTCATTTTTTATTTGGGGTGAGGATGAATCATTAGATAAGACGTTCGTGATAATCATTTAGATTAATTTGGAAGTTTTTCAATAATCACAGACTAGTTTTGTTTTATTAATTAGTATCATATGTATATAATGGTTCCAAAATATTACATAGGATGTGATACATATATTATAAGTTTTTTAACCATAAATTTCTTTTTAAAAGTCCTTAATGGAATATGAAAATGCATCGTCTATGATGTCGGTAAATTGACACATCACTGGCAATGTTTTCATTTATTGAATAAAATATAGAAAGATTTTATTGTGATCTCTAAGGGATTTTATATGATTTAAAACATATTAAATAATTACAAGAAGGGAAGTTTCATTGATATAATTAAGGGTTGTTACATTTTATATATATATACAACAAAATATTTTACTATATAAATATATACAAAACACTTTAATAGAATTTAGGAAAATATATTTTTTTTTTGAACTAAGTGGAGTGATCTTGATGCTCTTTGCGGAGAGCGCTCTCTGCACTCGTCTTCTCCATTCCTCCAAGGTTTTAGAGTCTATCCTCTATGTATTCCCTTCACTCTTGGCTCTTCCCCTTGGCTCTCAGCTCCACCACTTGTCTCTCAGCTTCTCCCATTAATTATTGATTTTCCTCTCCCTTACTTGTATTTGTTTATATCATGGTAGTTGTTCTTTTGGTGAAGGTATGTGTTTTTCATGCCCTCTTTCACATTAATCTAATATTTTATTAGGTTTCTTAATGTCTCTTTAGGTCAGGGATGGTATAGAGTTAACCTAGAGACTTTGGGATCGTGTTTCGGTGGACGTTGGGTATCTAGCCGCTACTGGATTTGGCCTCTCATTCTCAGCTTCCCAAACCTGTTCTGGCCTAGGGATCCACTACTACTCTCCATTTTATAGTTTTATTGACGGGTACACAAGGATTTGGTCCATATGGATTGTAGTCATTGAGTTTACTTTTAGGGTTAAGTCCATGTCCTTCATCAGGGTCTCATTCCCAACCATATTCATAGTTTTATTTAGTTTTCTGTTTCAATTTTTGGTATTATTTCTCAATGGCGGTTTATTTCCATCTGTGGTATCATTTTCTAATGACGATGGTGGTGATGGTGGTCAGGATTCGGTGATGTTGTTGATGCAGGTGGTATTCAACGGTGTAGTGGCTAATGATGTTGAATCCAAAATAGTGATGCTTGTGATTATGTGAGGATGGTGATGAAGTGTTGTCTTAGTGTCAAAGATGTCTGGTCCAAGCGACGTCTTCTTATTTCGTAGGTCTATGATGGTGTTCAACTTTAATGATGGTATGTGATGGTGTTGTGCGTGATTTTGGTGATAACGACGGTTTCTGATATGCTATTTCCGGCAATCCATTTGGATGAGGGTTGGTTTTTTTCAGTACATGATGCTTTAGATGTTCGGATGACTATTATCGGGACATGGATAATGGATTAGGTGATGAAGATGTTACAACAGCGAGGGAAGACTCTGGTGGAAGGGCTCTCTGGAGATTTGGTATGAAGCAACGATGGGGGTGTGAGGTGATAAGGTGCGAAAATAAAGTATCATGCGACGTTAGGTGGAATGTGGACCAAGATGGAATGATGAAGTTTTATTTTTGAATTTTGGAAATGTAATACCATTAGAGGTTATTTGAAATTTGGATTTGTTTTGGTTGGGACTCTCGCAGTGGGTGGATTTGTAACTGGTTGGATGTGTCTTTGGTTCACACTTACCCTTAAAAGTATCATTAGAAAATAAAAAATATGGATTTTATGGTAATATTTTGTTGATGATTCCAATTCCAAAGGCTCATTTTATAAGGGATGAGCTATGGTAATTCTACGGACATTTCCAATATGGGATTCCCATTTTTTCCACCTCATAAATAAAAGAAATGGTATTTTGATGAATCAAAACATTCTATACCTTTTAATAAATAATTCAAATAAAATAATAACAATCCACCACATTTATTCATAAATGTTAATTCTCTATACCACAATTGAGTCATTATACGTAATAAAGGTATCTTTTGATTTAAACCTTTTCTTAGTATCAATATCTCAATGTTTTTTCAGATTTAAAAGTCTTTGAAATATTAAACATGTAAATCATTAAGATAAACCATTGATATCATGCATACAATTATCCTTACATCGAATATCTCATTTTGTAGCATATTTATGGCCATGTTCTTATATCCTTTTCATGAACTCTCTAAGGAGTAAACCCATTAACTCATGTAAGAAGCGGTGCTACTTCTAAGTTTACATAGGAAAAATATTACATTATGCTACCATTATTAGAAAAAAATTACTCATCAGGTATTAATATTTTGTTATGATTTTATAACTCAAAATCTAGTCATAAAGGATGATATTTGAACCACATAGTTGGGGTTATAATTGTCAATATCAAAAAAAAATTCGTAACATGTTTTTACCCATTAAAAAATTTGATTACGATATGCCTAAATAGAGTGATGGGTTTACATTACATAAATGATTAATTATTTGGGTTTTAACCCCGTGTCTTTATTAGTTTCATGAATGATCTCTCTCAATAATGAATTTTTAAATAGATATTCAAGGTTTTTACATAATCTCACATAGACAATTGTTATAGCACCATCTTGTAACAATTGTCTCACGTAATCATGTCCCAATCTTACATGTCTAGACTTTCCATTGTACATGAAACTATATGAAATTGATAAAGTTACTTCACTATCACAACTGATATAGATATTAGTTATCAGACTAGGCCATAATATAATATCCAATAATAGATTCCTATTCCATTCAGCATCCTTTCCGCATGCTGCTAAGGAGAGAAACTCCAACTCTAAGGTCGAAAGTGAAATACTTGTTTGTCTCTTGATCACCCAAGAACCATCACAACTTCTAAGAGTAATCAAACATCTAGATGTGTATAGGTTAACACTAATACAGGTAATATGACTTTCAATGATGTATCCTTCTAATACATCTACATAATCATTATAGTATAAACTTAAATCTTTAGACTTTCTTAAGTGTTTAAAAATTCCTGTTATACATCTCCAAGGATCCACACCTGGATTACTAGTATATAAACTCATTTTACATACTTCAAAAAAAAATTGGGTCTAGTTTAATGCATTGGATACATTAAAGAACCAATTTCACTAGCATAATCAAGTTTTACTACAATTTACCCGTATTTATAAATATTTTAACACTAGAATCAAATACAGTATTATCATCCTTGAAACCAATATTATAAAATTTATTTGGAATATTTTTTATGTAAAGTGACTGACTTAAATAATAACCCTCACTATGTTTTCTAATTTTAATACCCTGAATAGTATCAACTATTCCAAGATCCTTCATTTTAAACATAGAAGATAAGTAATTATTAGTCTCAATTACACAACCATATTGGTCCCAAAAATTAAAATTTCATCCACATATAGACACACGATAACTCCATATTATTTTATAAACATTGAATAAACACATTTATCTGCATTACTATGAGTAAATATATTAGATTAAATAATAAAATTAAAATTCTCATACCATTGCTTCAGAGCTTGTTTACGGATATAATTAGATTTAACTAGTTTACATACTTTATTTTCATTACCTAATAAAACAAACCCTTCTATTTGTTCCATGTAAATCTCTTCATTTATTTCTCTATTCAAAGAAGAAGTTTTTACATCCATTTGTAGAAATACAAATGATTAATTGAATTTAAATAAAAAAATCCTTATTGAAGTAATTTTCACTACAGGAGTATAAGTATCAAAATAATCAATCCATTTTTTGTCTAAAACATTTTGAAACTAATCTATCTTTGAAATCTTGAATGATACCATTGGAATCATACATTGTTTTTTTAAAAACCCATTTAAAACTAATATATTTTTAACCACTTGATAAATTCATAATGACCCAAGTAGTATTCCCTACAGTGGAATCCATTTCATCATTAATTTCTTATTTCTAAAAAGAAATATCTCTAGAACTTATAGCATATTTTTAATTATTTGGGTATTTTTCTAGAGTCAATACCATAGGATAATTATTTAGAATATGATTATTTTTCTATCCTTCAACAAGGAATACTATGGGATCATGAGAAATAAAATAAGGATGTAGATGTTTCTCCTTCCTAAGTCTTGTACTCCATTTAGGTTCAACTCTATAATCATCATTATTCTCTACTATTGTATTGTAACTATATGGAATACAAGATATAGGGATATGAGGAATAACTTCCTCCATGTCATCTTTATAAAAAATATTTTCAAAAAACTATACATCCCTTGATTCAATAACTATATTACTTCCCAAATCCATGATTCTATATACTTTTCTATTTTCTACATATCCAAAAAACTTTTAATTACTCTTGGAATAGTTTTAGTTCTTTTGGGATTAGGAAGTCTATAGAAATATAAACACCCCCACACTTAAAATAACAAATATTTGGTCTTCTTACTCTCTAAAATTTCATAAGGGGATAACTTAGTTTTCATAGAGGCAATCCTATTATGAATATGACATGAAACCAATAAAGAATTGCCCCATAAAGTTTATGGTAACGTATATTTATCAATCAATAAATTTACTATTTATACTAAAGTATGATTTTTCCCATTTAGGTAATCCATTGTTTTGAGGTGTGTAAGGAGCATTACTTTGATTAATTATATCATTTTCTTCAAAGAACTCCATAAAATCGTTCATAAAGTATTCACCACCTCAATCTGAGTGTAATACTTTAATCTTTTTGTTTAATTGGTTTTAAACTTCTTATTTATACTTGTTAAAAAATTTTAAGGATTCCTCCTTTTTTCTAAGAAGATATATATTTTAATATCTAATACAATCATCAAACAAAGTAATAAAATATCTTTTTCCTACTTGAGTTAATAAACCATTTAATTCAAAAATAACTAAATGTACTATTTCTAATATATCAAAATTTATTTCAACACTATGAAAAGGCTTCTTAACTATTTTAGATTCTAAACATGTTTCACATTTATTAAACTCATTTCCAATATTAATTAAGTATACCTTCTTCATTACTTTTAATTAATTATAATTAACTTGTTCTAAATAATCATGCAGTAAATTAGAGGAATCAATCAAGTAAGTAGAAGATTCAATCATGTTACCTGAAGTCCCTTCTTACACAGAAGATTGTTAGAAAATAAATTCTTTTGAATTTTTTCTCCATACAATACATTAAAAAAATTAAAATTCTTCCCATAATAAAAGTATATCATCATGCTTAGATTTCCACTAACATTGATGCATGAATTATTTCCAAGGTGTACTTCTTTATTGATAGTATAGTCATAAAATGTTTTGAACATTGAATGATCCTTCCACACATGAATCATTTCTCCATAATCAAGCCACCATCTGATATTCATTGAAATAATATTGACTTTGGAAATCATGGAAACTAGATTCACTTCATTCAACATATTTTCAAAGGGTATATCAACTTTATTTTAATAGCGTCATTCCATTGAAAAATTCCCTAGTTTTCCATAGACAAAGTATTCTTCTTTCTTATTGGAAGTATTTCCTTTAAAATAAAGTCTCGAAGGACCGATAAAGTCCCTGAGGAATCAAGTATTTCCTATAACGCACCAACCCTAAAGTCAATACCTTCCTTTTCTTATGGTCACTTTAGTAAACATATTTTCAACGGGTATATCAACTTTATTTTGATAGCGTCATTCCCTTGAAAAATTCCCTAGTTTTCTTCTAGGCATAAACTACCATTTAAAATAATATTATATTATTATTTTTCTCATTATGACTCTGCATTGTGTGCAACATATGATTTTAGAGAAACCCATTATTACATGTCGGCTAATGTAACTCCTTGACCCTAGTTACCCAGATCCGGTGCATTATTTTAATACATTGACATGATTACAAAGAATCAAGTACTGAAGGACCAAACATTTTAAATCATAATGGTAACTAACATACATACATTGTAGCTTTCATAGCTATGTAGGGACACTACCACAAAAACAGTTTTTCCCAGCGCCAACCTTTATCAGTGCTAAAGAAAAAACGCTGATAAAGGGGGGTGCCTTTATCAGTGCTAAAAAAAGCCCTGATAAAGGGTCCCTTTATCAGCCTTAAAAAAATGCTGATAAAGGCCGCCCTTTATCAGCACATTTTGTTAGCGCAGATAAATGGACCCCCTTTATCAGCGCTTTTTTAGTAGCGCTGATAAAGGGGGGCCTTTATCAGTTCTTTTAAAAGCACTGATAAAGGGTCGACTTCAAAAAAAAGTTAATTAAAAATAATATATTAATATATAAATATATTTATATAGTTATATTGATATAAATATAATTTTTAATTTTTAAATATATTTTAGATAAGTATAAATATACATTTACACATAATATACTTAATATAAAAGATATTTAGTGAAAATGGCTTATAAAAAAATTAAAAAAATATATTTTAAATTAATAATTTTCTAATTATTATGGAGTAATAGTCATTTAATAACAATTTGAACATTAAAAATTGAAAAAAAAATTAAAAAAAAGATCCAAAATATGTTGAAAACACAACTCGAACTTTAAACGGCCATAACTTTTGATCCGGGTGTCCATTTGAGCTCTACCACATATAAAATCAAAGCCCGCGATGAGCACTATGTTTCTGTGTCTCGGGGGACCCCGGTTAAGGTTTTTTCAAGGACAAAAATGGCCCAGAAGACCTCCAAAACTGAGTTTTTATTCGGGTAACCCCGATTTTTTAACATTTTGTGGATTTTCAGCCTCATTTAAGGGGGTATTATTGGCTTTTTTTGGTGTGGATTGAATTTATTCTAAGATATTACATTCATATTGATATTATTTATTTGAAATTTCATTGTTTTTTATAATTCACTTCTATTTATAATCAAATATATAACAATATATGCATATTTTTTATATATTCACACATAAAAATTTAACTATAAATATAAATAATAAAATATATTTACGTATAAAATATATTAGCTTTATCTAAATAATAACTAATAACCATTTTATTTAAAATACAAATATATGAATATTCATATATCTATATATTAATCTAACTATATATATATATATATATATATTAATCTAATTATCTATATATATATATTAATATAACTACATATATATATATTAATATTACTATAAATATATATATATTAATATCACTATAAATATATATATATTATCACTATAAATATATATCAATATAACTATATATATATATTAATATAACTATATATATATTAATATAAATATATATTACTATCCGAATAAATATAACTATATAGATATATAGATATATATTAATATAACTATATACATATATTAATATGACTATATATATTAATATAACTATATATATATTAATATAAATATATATTACTATACGAATAAATATAACTAAATATATATATAGAGAGATATATATTAATATAATTATATATATTAATATAAATATACAATACTATACGAATAAATATAACTAAATATATAAATATATATATATATAGATATCATGAATTGGAAGGCAAATCAAAATAGAGGAGTGGTAAGGGATTAGGCGCGCAAGGGGGATGTCTCGAGTTCAAATCCGGGTGGAGGCAGGGATGCGCATGCATGGGAGAATATTGGAGCAAGCACTGTTAAAGGGTGGAGGGGGTGCGTGGGGCACTGTAGGGGGGCCGAAAAGTGTTGTAAAAGGGGGGGGGGGGTTCAAGTTCTATAACCCCCCCGATTGGCAGTATTTTTTTAATTTGGTTTTAATTTTTTGATTTTTTTTACCTTTTATCTGCGCTTTTTTTAGCCCTGATAAAAGGGGTCTTTATCAGCACTTTTTGGAGTGCTGATAAAGGGCCCCCTATCTTCACCGGTATTAATAGTGCTTTTCTAGCACTGTTAAAGGCCATTTTTAGTGCTAATAAAAGTCGTATTTGTAGTAGTGGGAGTTACATTTGGAATACCCATCATGGTATATTCCCTAAATCTCTTAGGATAAACAGTAAGATTTACCACCATCACATTACCAAATTCATTCTGCGTAACATTATATTTCAAATAAACCCATTGTTTCATGTCGAATACGCCACCGAGCATATAATCCACTTTAAAGTAAAATTAAAATTTAATTCACAAATATTAATAAAAATGAAAATATCATATTCTTTATATTTCAAATAAATATAAGTCCCCAGCCTTAAACATTACATAATATTGAATTAAGTTAAGAATTCACATTGAGAATCTTTTCAGGTTTAGAGTTTTAGAGAATTACGCCATAAATATTACATTACATCTCAAATGTCACAAAGTAGATACTTATAATCAGTGTCCATTTTTTCATAAAATAAAAACTCTTAAAATAAAAAAATATTTCTTTTCTTGATATAAATCTTATGAAAATATTCCTTTCTTTTACCCTTCCTTATACCCTATGAAAGACATTTCAAAAATGTGGGATGAGCATAAAAAGATCAGTAAGGGTTATAAAATAAATAAATAATACATTAATCCATAAATACATAAACAACATAATCTATTTAAAATACCTCATGAAATCATAATATTTATTAATAACACATAAAAATCATAAATAATAAAGGTAACTTGTGTCATCTATGGCATACTTACATTGTAGCTTTCATAGCTACGTAGGGAGTTACATTTGGAATACCCATAATAGTATATTACCTAAATCTCTTAGGATTAACATTAATGTTTACCTCCTTCATGTTACCCAATGCATTGGAGAGCTATCTCGGGCACACCCTCCCTAGGTTTATCACAGAACCACCGGTATACGTAAACAATGCCCAAGAACCATAACATAATCATAACACATAATGGAAAGATAAAATTTCCACATTTCAATCACAAGATATCAGTTCAAGATATTGACATAATCAATCCATTATCAAAACCCTTTTCAACACAAAATTACAATAAAAAGGTGTATGGTATTTATTTTCCATTTAAAAACACTACGTCTTGTAGAGGAATCCAAATATCAAATAATGCTCGCAGCGGTGGAAAGGTCGTTATCACCATGTACATTAAAAATAAATATTCCCTTTATAATTTAATAAAACTTTATGTATAGAAAAGATTTTCTTTGAATGAAATTAAAATTCAAAGGGGTTAATAAACCATATAAAATAAAGTCGTTTATAAATCAAAATATGCCTCAATGAAAGGATATTGAGACGAAGTCCCTTACCTCACATATGAATTGACTCGTTCGTTCTTTAATCACCTGAATAATAAAGTAAAGTTAATTTATAATTTTTTCAGAACATTTTTTGAGTTTATTATACCTTTTATATCACTTATTACCATTTTATAAAAATTACATAATCATTTAAGTTAATAACGGTTGTTTTGTTGATATTTGGTACTTAAGTCACAAATGATCTTCTTATAATTACAAGTTGTCTATGTGGTCAAAATTCAATTATCTCTAGAAATAAATTATTAATTTAGATGTCATAAATATAATATATATATAGTATATATATTTATTTATAATAGTACATTATATTTGGAGATAAGAAATGAAATGCACCGTTCATGGAGATGATAAGCCATACGTACGCAAGAATGCTACTTTCATTTCTATTTCATATTTAATGGAATGAAAACATAATGATACATAGGTATATTATAATTACAATATAATATCACATATAATTTCATTAACTCCATCCTTTATACATTCCACGTATGGCATGAATGAGTCATATAACTTTGAGGGGCTGTAGTATGCACTTCATCAAATGAAATTATTGTATTTACCCATTATAGAAACCATAAATGTATGATATAAATGAAAAATATAGAATCATAGAGGAAATATAAATATAATACATATCACATATAAATAAAGTTCCATCATAATGGCTACCATGAGAGGTAGTAGGAGATAATTGAACAATCATCATTTTGTGAGGTAGTAGTTCACCATCCACAGAGACAATATGTTCGTATCCATTAGATAGGGGTGTGTGGAAGTGTATTTCAAGTACTTATAATAAATAAATCCTAGTATATTCAAGATACTAGTGTTTGTATAAAATAATGGACTAAATAGAGTGTAGAGTGTTGGAGAAGGAAAATAAAAGAAAATAACTTGAGAGAAGATGTTACCTTTAAATCAGGTAACTTCCTTTGGTTTCAACCAAAATGATTTATTTAATTGCCTTCTCCCAAAATTAAGGATTATAGGTGGAAGATAGGGCTTTTGGGATCTTATTTTATCATATGTTGGACCATACAATGGCCTTGATAGGTGTGAGTAATGGGTTAGAGGTGGTGGCCTTTTATAAGAGGGATGAAGGGCTCTTTAGGAAAGTTTGAAAGTATTATTTTATTATAAAATTATTATTTTTTCAAAATATTAAAAACTAGTTAAATTAGAATATAAGATGTATATAAGTCAAAATAAAATCATCCAACAGTAATTGGACAGGTTTTGGATATTTTTTAATCCTAATCATTTTTATTTAACCCTTTTTTACTCTTATCGTTTTATCAAGCATTTAACACTTTGAGAATAACAAATAGATACCAAAACATGAAAAATAACCAATAAAAGAGTCAATAATAAACTTTTAGACCTATGATAACTATTTTTATGAATATTTTATTTTTTGTAATTTTATAATATTTAATAAAATATTTTATATTTTAAAATATCAATTATGTCAATTTTGACACTATTCATATCATGACTTTTTAAAAATCCATAACAACTTTATTGATTCAAAAAAAACTTCCTTAATTCGAATATAAAATGTAACTGTCATCCATAAAGTTCATGGATGATATCAAAATATCAAAATTACATTAATTTTAATATTTACAATATCATTTATTTGAATCCTTTATTAATGAAGAAATCACTATATCACCATAGAGTCATATTTAAATTTATTTATTTAATGTCTAGAAATTATAAATAAAACACCATGATTTAGGATTTTTTTATCTTTATAATGATTATTTATAGTAAAAAATATCACTTATATATCCCCGTATAAAAATTGTTTTACTAAACGATATATGTTTATGTTATATTTTCCTTAACTTTAAATTAATTTTTATAAAATGTCATTTTCACATACAAGTGTCTCCATGGGGTCCCAAAATAGACCCATGGATGCCCATGGTCATACATGTATCATATAATAGGTTTAGGACACGTGTTATGGTAATTTAATATTATTATGATATTATTTTTTAACTTATTTACCAAATTTACCCTTTAACCATGATAAATAAATAATTTACTAAAGTTACTATTCATGATGTCTAAAAATAAAAGATACCTATTTTAAAAATTTTGACCTACTAATTCCAAATATGGAATCCAGTTTTCCAAATTTAAAACACATAAGTTTGAGAAATTAATTTAAAATTAATTCCCATTTCCAAAACCAAAAAGCGTGTTTTTAATAAATAATAACTATCAAAAGATTGACATGTATTTATGTATAATTAAAAAAAGAAAGAACTTAAAATGACCAAAATTGGATTAAATGTTAAAAATCTAATCCAATTACACTTTAAAACCAATTAAAAGGATAGTCTAACTATATAAATAAATCATATTATAATAAATTTTTGACGTAAAATGCAGTATTTTCACTATTCATTAAAAAATGAACTTTATCAGAAAAATACCAGATATTTACCCAAAGTAAATTTTTATGTCCCTATTCTAAAGAATAAGTTTATTTTTGTCAAATGGAATATATAAAAGTGACATAAACTAGATTTAAAAGGGGTATTCCATCAAAAGTTGGTAAAACAACCTTTTAAAAATATTAGAGTTTTTAATGCTTAAAATCAGATTATTTCTCATTTTAAGGCTCTAACTTTTTTTGGATAAATGTAAAAACATTTAAAAAATATATATAATCATATTGTAGTTATTTTTGTTCATTCCCACTAATAAAATAGCTAGGCATTAGCTACCATTTTAAATTATTTTTTTTCTCATTATGACTGCATTTAGTGTAACTTATGATTTCAGAGAAACTTGTTGTTGTGTGTCAGGTACGCCATCGAACACAGAATCCCCTTTAATTTAAAATTAATATTTCATTCAAAAATATTAATAAATATTAAAATATCATATCCTTTATTTACCTAGGATGTTACATCCTTCCCCCCATTTTGAAATTGCATCCTCGCAATTTTTATTCACTTATCAAATAAGTGGGGGTATTTATATTTAATAGAATTTTCAGATTCCAATATTTCCTCTTCAAACATATGATCTTTCTATAAATCCTTTACCTGATGAATTACCCTATTCCGAAAAACTTGCTCTCCTCGGTCAAGAATCTGGACTAGTTGTTCCATATAATAAATATTATCTTCCAACTGTACTACCCCTGGACTCAAAACATGAGATGGATCCGGAATATACTTTCTCAACATTGAAACATGAAAAACATTGTGTACTTGGGATAAAAATGGAGGTAAAGAAACTCTGTAGGAAATTGATAAAACATTCTCCAAGATTTCATAGGGTCCAATGAACCTCGGACTCAGATTTCCATTCTTACCATAACACATCACACTTTTCCATGGAGAAACATTGAGAAAGACATGATCAACTACCTTAAACGAAAGATCATTCCTCCAATTATATGTAAAAATTTTCTTCCTACTCTATGTTGTTCTCATGTGCTTCTAAATAAACTGAACTTTTTCTTCCATTTCTTCTACCAATTCTAGTCCCATTAATTTCCTTTCACCTACTTCATCCCAAAAAGTTGGATTTCGACACCGCTTTCCATATAATGCCTCAAATGTTTCCATCTATATACTAGAATGAAAACTTTTATTAAATGAAAATTGAACCAAAGAAATATATTGGTCCCAACTTCCCTGGTAATCCATTGAAGAAGCATGTAGAATATCTCCCAAAGTCTGAATTGTTCACTCAAACTTCCCATATGATTGAGGATGAAAAGTTGTACTAAAATTTAATTCAGTACCCAAAGACTTCTGAAGGCCTTTCCAAAAGTTATAAGTAAACATTGGATCATTATTAGATACAATCTAGATTGTAAATCCATGTAACATGGCTATCAATTTAACATACAACTGAGAAAGTTGATCTAGAAATAGAGTATCTTGAATAATAAGGAAATTATTAGATTTAGTCAATCGATCAACAATAACACAGATTTCATTATTACCTAAAGATGTCTTCAGCAATCCCACAATGAAGTCCACATATATATTTTCACATTTCCACTCTGGCACCGGTAAAGGTTGAATCATCCCTTTCAGTAACTTCCACTCTTTTTTAACCTATTGACAATTCAAACACTTTATAGTAATGTTAGAAATATCTCTTTTCATTATATCCCACCAATAATACTCCAGAAGATCTCTGTACATGTTAGTCTTTCTAGGATGAATTGAAAATTGAGAACAATGAGATTCACATAATAACTATTTCTTCAACTATGAATCATAAGGAACTCAAAATCTCTTCCCAAACCTCAAAGCACAATCTTTATCAATGTTAAATTCAGGTAACTTACACTTCTGAACCAAATATACCTTTTTTTGCAACTCACTGTCTTCCTTCTATACATGCTTTATGCTGTCTACTAGAGAAAATTTCACTACCACCTAAAACAAAATAGAGGAATTTTCTGCACCAAAAACTTCTATACCAAAGTTCATAAAATCAATAATCAAATGATCTTATTCCAAATGTAACATGGTTAATGTATCATTACTCTTTCAGCTCAAACCGTCAGCCACTTTATTTTACTTTCCTAGATGGTAATGGATCGTGAAATCATAATCCTTGATTAATTCCATCCATATCCTCTATCTCATGTTTAGTTCATTCTGAGTGAATGTATACTTCAAAATTTTTTGGTCATTATATATTTCACATTTTACACCGTATCTATGAAGCCTCCAAATTTTTAAAGCAAAAACAACAGCAGGTAATTCTGAATAATGTATAGGGTAATTTAACTCACAAGGTTTCAAATAACATGAAGCATAAAAAATTACCTGATCATTCTTCATAAGGACAAAACAAAGTCCTTTCAATGAAGAATCACTATAGATAACAAATTCACTATCTCTAAAAGATAATGCCAAAACTGTATCATTCTTCAATATTCTTTTCAATTTTTGAAAACAATTATCACATCATTTTTTTCAAATGAACTTAACACCTTTTTGAGTTAACTTAGTCAGTGGACTAGATAACAGTGAAACTTTTTCAAAAAACATCTAATAATAACCTGTTAAACCAAGAAAACTAGGGATCTCAATTATAGTTGTGGGTCTTGGTCATTCATCAATAACTTTTTTTATAAGGATCAATAGTTATGACATTTTTTGAAACAATTTTACCAAGGAATGAAATTTGTTGTAACCAAAACTCACACTTGCTGAATTTACCATATTGTTAATTTTCTTTTAAGGTTTGAAAGAAAACTCTTAAATGACTTTCATGTTCCTCTTTACTTTTGGAATAAACCAAAATATCATCAATAAACACAACCACAAACTTATCCATGAACTCACGGAAAATTATATTCATAATATACATGAATACAGAAAGTGTATTTGTTAACCCAAAAGAAATTACTACAAATCCATAATGGTCATATCTAGTACGAAACATGGTCATCGAAATGTATGATTCCTTTAATTTCAACTAATGGTACCCCAACCTCAAGTCAATCGTTGAAAAATACTGACCAACATGGAGCTGATCAAACAAATCATTTATATGAGGCAAAGGATACTTTTTCTTTATAGTGATGTTATGTAATGATCTATAATAAATAAAAATTATCATTGAACCATCATTATTATTTACAAACAAGATAGGAGAACCCCATAGTGATCTACTAGGTCGAATGAAACCTTTATCTAATAACTCTTACAATTGATTCTTTAACTCTAAAAGTTCAATTTGATCCATTCGATAAGGGTGTTTTGAAATTGGATTAGCATCAGGAACTATGTAAATAGTAAATTCAACTTCCCGATCAGGTATTATACCAGGAAACTCATCAGGAAAAACATCAAGATACTCATTTACCACTGGAACATCATTAATCTGAACAGTTCCTTTGTTTTCAACAATATGTGCAAGGTAACATTCATTTTCATCTTTTACTAGTTTTCCAGCTTCCTGATATGTCATCAATGCTATGGGTTCATTATTATATGCAAAAGAAAATTCATTCTGAAAATAAACCTCTTTTTCTTTTCATTTAATCTTAGCATGATAAATGGAAATTCAATCCATTCCCAAAATAACATCAAACTCTACTATAAAAAAACAACAAGTTTTGCATGTAGATTCATTTCACATATAAGGGTTAGAAAGTTCTTGTAATTTCTTTTTGTCTCAAAATTTTCTCCTGTTGTTTTTACCATATGTTCAGGATTCATATCTTGAGATGGAAATCACAATTTATTAGAAAATTTCTCAAAAATGAATGAATGTGTAGACCCTGAATCAAACAACACATTAGCATAATCTGAATAAAAAATTATTGTACCTAATACAACTTCATTCTATGGCCCAACATCTTCTGAAGTAGTTGAAAAAGGATTTCACCACCCCTTTTTTATCTTAGTCTAGATGATTTCCCTTAGTTGAGTTCTTCGTTGAACACTCATTTAAATAATGACCCATTTCATTTCACTTAAAACATTTTACTGACTATAAGTATGATTTTGTCTTACCATTACCCAGATCTTTTTCAGTGCAATTATGAGCCTTATTCCCCATTTTTCCACATCGGTAGCACATACAAGAATTCAAAAGGCATTACCTATTGTAATTTTTACAACAGTTTTTACAAATTGTAAACTTAATTTTTTTACCATTAGACTTTTTTAAAGAGTTATTCCCTTTCATATGCCACCTCGACCTCTTATTATGTTGTTTTTCAAAGAACACCTAATAATCAGAAAACTCCATTTACACCTTCTCCTCAAATCAAAAAAAAATTCATAACTTTTGAACTCACAAGAGGCTAATTCCCTTCGATACTTTGGCTTTAATCCTGAGTAAAAATGATTGATTTTACTATCAAGATATAGTATGAAATTTGGATCATACCTTACTAGTCGAGTGAATTTTTCTTCATAAGAAACCATTGAGTCATCCTCCTACCTCAATTCCAGGAATTGTTTTTCTATCCTAAGTTGAACCGCCTTAGGAAAATATTTCTCAAGAAACATACCATTGAATTTATACCAATAAATATCATCAATATCCTCACAATCCTTGATATTTTTCACCATAAATCACCACTGATCGGCTTCACCTTAAATATGGTAGACAGTAAGAATAACCTTTTGATGTTATGAACACCCCATGACATAAAAAATATTCTCCAGTGATTTAATCGACCCTTTAGCTAGCACAGGGTTAGATGATCCTATGGATGATGGGGGAAGTTGCCTCATGAAATGCTCTACTACTGACATGTTTCTCTGTGGTTGGTCTAACTAATCTCGTGCATGGATACAACCACCATTTATATCCTGAGTCAATTGTTCCATCATTGCAACAAACTATTCAGTTTGGATTCCGACCATCTCATGTTGCTGATTTGGAAGTCTGTTTTCCTCCTAATGTCATCCCATAAAATCTGCCATGTTTCCTCTATAGAAAACCATTCTAAACACAGAAATATCTTAGGCGAAGCAACATGGTAATCTATAAAATCTATATCATTTCAATATCACCAAAAAAAATTCTATGGATATTAATTTAACAATATCCTAACACCAAAAGTTTTTCTAAACTGACCTTTGATATAAACTATAAGGCCCCAGCCTTAAACATTACATAATCTTGACTTAAGTTAATAATTCACATTGAGGATATTTTCAGGTTTAGAGTTTTAGATAATTAGGTTGTAATTATTACATTACATATAAAATATTACAATGTTTACACTTATACTAAGTATCCATTTTTTCATAAAATAAAAACTTTTAAAAGAAAATAAGAATTATTTTCTTGATATAAATCATCATGAATTCTTTCCTTCTCTTACCCTTACTTATACCCTATGAAAAACATTTCAGAAACATGGGATGAGTATAAAAATCTCATTAAGGGTTATAAAATAAAGAATCATAACATTAGTCTATCAATACATATAAAACATAAGATCTTTAAATTACCTCATGAAATCATAAGATTTATGAATAACACATAGAAATCATAAATCATAAAGGTAACTTGTGGAATCCATAACATACTTACATTGTATCTTTCACAGATACGTAGGGAGTTGTGTCTGGAATATCCATTATAGTATATTCCCTAAATCTATAAGGAGAAACATAAACTTTTACCTCTGTCATGTTACCCAATACATTGGAGAGAAATCTTGGGATTACCCACCCTAGATTTGTCATGGAACCACACGTATATATAAACAATTCCCAAGAACCATAACATAATCATAACACATAAAGGAAAGATAACATTTCCACATTGTAGTCACAAGATATAAGTTCAAGATATTGACATAATCAATAAATTATCCAAACCATTTTTAATAAAAAAATACATAAAAAGGGTATATGGTAATTATTTTCCTTTCAAAAACACTATGGCTTGTATAGGAATCCAAATACTAAATAATTCTCATGGTGGTAGAAAGGTCACCACATATGTTAAAAAGAAATATTCGCTTTATCGTTTAATAAAATTTTACGTAGAAAGACTATTAAATTTTAATGTAATTAAAATTCAATGGGTTTTATACACCATATAAAATAAATTTGTGTATAAATCATAATATGCCTCAATGAAAGGAGATTGAGACGAAGTCCCTTACCTCATGTCCAAATTGACTCGTTCATTATTTAATCTCCTAAATAATAAACTAAAGTTAATTTATAATTACTTTAGAACATTTTTCAAGTTTATTATTTCTTTTATATCAATTATTACCATGTTATAAACATTACATAATAATTTAAGTTAATAATAGTCGTTTTGTCGATATTTGGTACTTGAGTAAAAAATGAACATCTTATAATTACAAGTTGTCCTTGTGGTAAAAAGTACATTATACCCATTATTATATTCATGATTTATATATAATATATATCATATATATCCATTACATATATGTGTGTGTGTATTTACAATAGTACATAACATTTTCAGATAAGAAATGAATTGCACCATTCATGGAGACGGTAAGTCGTACGTACTCAAGAACACTACTTTCATTTATATTTCATATTTAATGGAATGAAAACATAATGATACATTGGTATATTATAATTAAAGTATAAAATAATATATAATTTCATTAACTCCATCCTTTATACGTTCCATGTATGCAATAAACAAGTCATATCACTTTGAGGGAGCGGTAGTCCGCACTTTCTCAAATGCAATTATCGTATTTACCCATTATGGAAACCATAAAGGTATGATATAAATGAAAGATATAGAAGAATAGAGACAATATAAATATAATATATATATCACATATAAATAAAATTCCATCGTAATTTCCACAATGAGTGGTAGTAGGAGATAATAGAACAATCATTGTTTTGTGAGGCAGTAGTTTGTCGTCCACAGAAACAGTATCTTCGTATCCATTAGATGGAGGTGTATGGAAGTGTAATAAAAAAATTCCCATAAAAAATCCTAGTATATTGAATATACTGATTTTGTTATAAAAAATGTAATAAAGATATTTTAGGGGGTTGGAGAAGGAAAATAAAAGAAAAGAACTTGAGAGAAGACGTTGCCTTTAAATCAGGTAACTCCCTTTGGTTTGAACCAAAAGGATTTATTGATTTGTATTCTAACCAAAGTGAGGATTATATGAGGAATATAGAGATTTTGGGATATTATTGGGGTATATTTAGGATGATCCAAGGGGATTTAGAGGTGTGAGTAATGGGTTAGAGGTGGCGGCCTTTTATTAGAGTGAGGAGGGACTCTTTCAGAATGATTGAAAGTATAATTTTATTATAAAACGCTTTTTAGTTTAAAAATGTCCAAAAATAATTAAACTATAATATAATATGAATTTAAGTATAAATAAAATCATCCAATAATAATTTGATAGTTTATTGATATTTTTTAATCCTTATCTTTTTTATTTAACCCATTTTTACTCTTACCGTTTTATCAAGCATTTAACACTTTGAGAATAAAATATAGTTACCCAAAGAAGAAAAATATCCAATTAAAGAGTAACTAATAGAATTTTATGCTTATTATAACTATTTTCGAAAATAATATATTTTTTTTTAATTTTAAAATATTTAATAAAATATTTTATATTTTAAAATATGAATTATATCAATTTTGACACTATTTATATCAAGAATTTTTAATAATCCATAAAAACTTTATTGATTAAAAAAACATCATTAATACAAATATTAAATGTGATTATAATCCAAAAAATTCTTTTATGATATCAAAATAACAGAATTAAATTTATTTTAACATTTATAATATCATTTATTGGAATACTTTATTAATGAAGCAATCATCGCATCACTATTGTGTCATATGTAAATTTATTTATTTAATATATAAAAATTATAAATAAAGGACCATGATGTAGGAAATTTTTTTATATTTCTAGTGACTATTTATAGTTGAAAATATCACTTATATATCACCATATAAAAATTGTTTTACTAAATGATATATGTTTATGTTACATTTTCCTTAACTTTAAATTAATTTTTATAAAATGTCATTTTCATTTACAAGTGGCTCCATGGGGTCCCAAAATCAACCCATGGATTCAAAGGGTCGTAAATTTATCATAAAATAGGGTTAGAACATGTGTTAGAGTAATATAATATTATTTTAATATTATTTTTTACCCTTATTTACCAAGTTTCCCCTTTAACCATGGTAAATAAAATATTTACTGAAATTACTATTCATAATGTTTAAAAATTAAAGTTACCTATTTACACAATTTGGACCTCCTGATTCTAAATATGGAATCCATTTTTCCAAATTCAAAACACATAATTTGCATAAATTAATTTAAAATTAATTTCTATTGTCAAAACCAAAAAATGTGTTTTTAAGAAATAATAACTATCAAAAGATTGACATGTGTCTATGTCTAATTAAAAAAGTGAAATTACCTAAAATGAAAAAAATTGGATTAAATGGTAAAAATATAATCCAATTAAACTTTAAAACCAATTAAGTGGACAATTTAACTATATAAATAAATCAGATGAAAAGACCGTTTTGACTTAAAATGCAGTATTTTTCACTATTCATTGAAAAGGAACTTTATTAGAAAAATACAAAAAAATAACCCAAAGTAAAATTTAATGTCCCTATTCTAAAGAAGAAGTTTATTTTGTCAAATAGAAAATATAAAATTTAAAAAAAAACTATATTTAAAATGGGTTCTCCATCAAAAGGCGGTAAAACGACCATTTAAAAATATTAAAGTTTTTCATGCTTAAAATATGATTATTTCTCATTTTAAGACTCTAAATTTTATGGGATAAATGTAAAAACATTTAAAAAATATTTACAATAATATTGTAGTTATTTATGTTAATTTCCACTAATACATCATCTAGATGTTAACTACCATTTAAAATAATATTATATTATTATTTTTCTCAGTATGACTCTGCATTGTGTGCAACATAAGATTTCAAAAAACCCATTGTTGCGTGTCAACTACTGTAATGCCTGAACCCTAGTTACCCAATGTTAGGGAATTATTTTAATACATTGGCATGATTACAAGGAATCAAGTCCCAAAGGACCGATCAGTTTAAATCATAAAGGTAACTCATGGCATCCATAACATACATACATTGTAGATTTCACAACAACGTAGGGAGTTACGCATGGAATACCCATCACAGTATATTCCCTAAATCTATTAGGAGAAACAGTCACCACTATTGTAACTCCCCGACCCTAGTTACGCATAGCCAGTGCATTATTTTAATACATTGGAATGATTACAAGGAATCAAGTCCCAAAGGACCAATCAGTTTAAATCATAAAGGTAGTTTTTGGCATCCATAACATACTTACATTGTATCATTCACAACTGTATAGGGTTTTATATTTGGAATACCCATCACGGCATACGGGGTTATGAGTTTAAATTATTTTAATCCTATTGAACCACATTTCACTAACTTATGAAAACTGTGTTTGTCTTATTTTTGAAATTCAATTCACAGAAGCAGTAAAATTATGTTTTATGAAAATTTGAAAATGTGCCTAGAAGGTGGGTAAAAAGATGTTAAAAAGGTTCAATAAAATTTTATATATCAAATATTATTATAAAATGAATTAAATGAATTATATTGGACTAATATATGTATAATGTATCAATTTTTACATTATGATAAATTTTAATTGTTATTTAAATGAAAAATTCGATTTTTATGTAAAATGCAATATTTTTCACTATTCATAAAAAATTGAATGTTTTCAGAAAAATACAAAAAAATCCACCCTAATCTAATTTTGATATTCTAGATCCAAAAATGAATTCCATTTTGAAAAATAATTTTATAAAATTTCAAAAAGTGGATATTACTATTTATAACTGATTTTTGAACGGATGGTTTGATTGGTCGTGGTGTGCTAGAACTCAGGGTTGCATACAAGGAAATCTATAATATTTTTCAAA
The DNA here is from genome assembly GCA_963277665.1 of Viscum album. Lineage (NCBI taxonomy): Eukaryota > Viridiplantae > Streptophyta > Magnoliopsida > Santalales > Viscaceae > Viscum > Viscum album. Next base: position 211,487,571 of record OY728119.1, on the reverse strand, counting down.
GATAAGTGTACCATAGAAACTTGGAGTGTTACATTCTTCCCTCCTTCAAATAATCTTGTAATCTAAATTTCTATAATATTACGACATAAAAAGATTTGGGTGGTTTTTCATTATAAGTTCCTCAGGTTCCCATGTTGCCTCTTATATTTTATGGTTTCTCCAAAGACCTTTTTCCAGATGAGTCTTCTGGTTTCTCAACACTTGTTTTCAAGTATCAATAATCTTGATATGCTCTTAACAATAAGATAGATCGGGCTACAGTTCTTTTTCTTCAGACGTGAGTACATGCATTGGGTCAGGTATGTATTTTCTCAACACTAATATGTGGACCACATCATGAAAATTGGTGAGACTTGGTGACATTGAAATATGGTAATATACAAATCCAATTTTTTCTATTTGATTTCTTGTAATAATGATAATGTATTAAAATAATGTACCGGCTCTGGGTAACTAGGGTCGGGGGGTTACTGTAGCAGACACGCAATAATGGGTTTCTCTGAAATCTTATGTTGCACACATTGCCGAGTCATACTAAGAAACATTATAATATAATATTATATTAAATGGCAGTTAACACCTATCCATTGTATTGGCAGGAATTAATAGAGTTGGTGCATTATTTAATGGAGAATTATTTTTCTATGGAAAACTGGGGAATATTTAAAGAGAATGATGCTATCAAAATAAAGTTGATATACCCATTTAAAATTGGGCCATCTTCATTGTATAAGGCCCCAGCCTTAAAACATTTCTTAATAATGAGTTAAATCAATAATTAACATTCAGGATCTCTTCAGGTTTAGATTTTTAGAGAATTAGGCTATAACTATTATAATACATCTCAAATGTTACAAATTAGACACTTCTACTCAATATCCATTTTTTATAAAATAAAAACTCTTAAAAGAAAACAATAATTCTTTTCTTGATATAAATCTTCTTGAATTTTTCCTTTCTCTTAACCTTCCTTATACCTTGTGAAAAACATTTCAAAAACTTAAGATGAGCATAAAAATCTCAGTAAGGGTTAAAATATAAATAAAGAGAACATTATTGCATCAATACATACAAATATAATCTCTTTAAAATACCACATGAAATCATAAGATTTATGAATAACAAATAGAAATCATAAATCATAAAGGTAACTTGTGGAATCCATATCATAAATATTGTGTATCTTTCACAGCTACATAGGGAGTTACGTTTGGAAAACCCATCACAGTATATTTCCTAAATCTCTTAGAACAAATACTAACATTTACCTCTCTCATGTTACCCAATGCATTGGAGAGCTATCTCGGGCTCACCCGCCCTATGTTTACCATGGAACCACCTATATTCATAATAAATTCCCAAAAACCATAATTTAATAATAACACATAAATCAATACTAAAGGAAAGATAAAATTTCCACATTTTAATAATAAGATATCTTTTCAAGATATTGACATAATCAGTTCATTTAAAAAAACACATTTAAAACATTTAAAAAAAATATTTTTGAATCAAAGTGTCACATATCACTTTTATAATTTATAAGTAATTAAATTCTAAAATGTTAATTTCCATATAAATAAATCCTCAAATCCATTTTCAAAACATGTAAATTAATAAGAAATATTTTTTAAAAAAAAGCATTAAAACTTTTAAAATGATGTTTTAGTTAAAGAGTCTCATAACAGTTGAGAAACACTTAAATACAAATAATTAAATAATGACATCAAAAAACATTAAATATCTTGAGAATATAAAAATCCATTATATAAAAAGTCAAAAGGGTTGTATATACACCTTATAGGATAATAAATGTGAACAATATCAAGATATTCCTCAATAAATTAGATTGAGATATGGTCCCTTATGAAAATTTGACAGCCTGACGGTGTCACTTTAAAATTCAAAAAATGAGTTTATGGGTGAGAAAATGGTCTCTCATCACATTGAAATAAAATTTACAGCAATAATTATATATAATAACATATCCAAACATAATAAAATGTAAAATAAAATACATAACATAAAGAAGTCTTTGACTAAAAGAGGAGGGTGGAAGGTTCCCTTACCTTGAGTCTGACTTGTCTCTTATATTCCTTATTATTCCTGAATAATAAACTTAAGTTAATTTATACTTTATTCATAACCATTTTAAATTTTATTATTCCTTTAATATCACTTATTTCCTTGCTACAACAATTATTTAATTATTTTACTTCATATCATACATTTGGTCGATGTTCGGAACTTGAGTCAAAAATGAACTTGTTATAATTACAAATTGTCTATGTGGTCAAAAGTCTATTATCTCCATATTTGTATTAATAATATAAATATAATATATATCCAGTATATATGTATTTATATCCATTATATATGTATTTATAATAGTCCATAACATTTGGATATAAGAAAATGAAATGCACCATTCATGTAGACGGTAAGCCATACGTACGCATGAACACTACTTTCATTTATTTATTTTTTCATTTTTAATTGAATGAAAACTAAATGATACATAGGTATAACATAATTAAAGTATAATATCTATTTTATATATGTTACATTAGTTCATTAATTCCATCCTTTATATGTTCCATGTATAACGTGAACGAGACATATCACATTGAGGGGGCGGTAGTTCTCACTTCCTCGAATGAAATTATTGTATTTATAAAACATGAAAAGCTTCAAGGTATTTTATAAATGATAGTTAAATAATAATATATATATAATAAATATCATATATATCATATATAATTATATTTTCATCATAACGGCCACCATGAGAGGGTGTAAGAGAATATTGAACAATTATCGTTTCGTGAGGCAATAATTCGTCGTCCAGAGAAACAGTGTGTTCTATATCCATTAGACGGAGGTGTGTGTAAGTACAGTTATAATACTTATCATAAAAAAAAACCTAGTATATTTAGGATACAGGTTTTGTTATGAAATCAAAGAAAAATAAAATAATAGGGAGTGAAGAAGTAGAATGATAAAAAGGAATTTTAGAGAAGACACTACCTCTTAAAACGTGTAACTCTCTTTGATTCGAGCCAAAAGGATTTATTAAATTAAAATATTCCTATGGAAAAGATTCTAGGAGGAATATGGGTATATTGGGAGCTTCTTTGGAGTAGAGTTTTCATGATCCAAGGGGCTTGAGAGGATTGTTTAATGGGTTGGAGGTGGTGGCCTTTTATAAGAGGGAGGAGAGGTTCTTTAGGGAAGTTTGAAAGTATTATATTATTATAAAATTATCTTTGGTTTCAAAAGGTCAAAAACTAATTAAATTATAATATATGATAAATATAAGTCTAAATAAAATCATCCAATAAGAATTTGATAGGTTTTGGATATTTTTTAATCCTTATCTTTTTAATTTAACCTTTTTTTACTCATACCGTTTTATAAAGCATTTAATACTTTGAGAATAAAAATAGTTACCAAAACATGAAAAATATCCAAATAAAGAGTTATTAATAAAATTTGAGACTTATGATATCAATTTTTTTGAATCTTAGTTTTTTTAAAGTATTATAATATTTAATTAAATATTTTATATTTTAAAATATGAATTATGTCAATTTGGACACTATTCATATCATGATTTTTTTTAAAATCCATGAAAACTTGATTACATAGAAAAAACATTATTAATAAAAATATAACATGTAACTATCATCCGTAAAATTCGTTTATGACATCAAAATAATAAAATTAAATTTATTTTAACATTTATAATATCATTTATTTGAATCCTTTATTAATGAAGCAATCACTGCATCACCATTGGGTCATAATTAAATTTATTTATTTAATGTCTAAATATTATAAATAAAATATCATGATGTAGTTAATCTTTTTAGATTTAAAATAAATACTTATAGTCAAATTTATCACTTAGATAAACCTATATAAAATTTGTTTTACTAAAAGATATATGTTTAGGTTATATTTTCCTTAACTTAAATTTAAATGTACACTAGTAGAATACTAACCTATACCAACGGTTTGGAACCGTTGGTATAGGCCTCCAAACCGTTGGTATAGCCTATACCAACGGTTTGGAGAACCGTTGCGAAGTAAGCCGTTGGGATAGGTCTATACCAACGGTTTTCCCAAAACCGTTGGTATAGACCTATCCCAACGGTTTACAAAACCGTTGGTATAAGTAATATGAAAATCTATTCCAACGGATATAAAACCGTTGGTAAATGTATTTCAAAAAAAAAACATGTGCTGGGATTTGATCCCACGACCCCCCGTTCATAATCGAACGACTTAACCACTAAGCTAACGTCACTTTTGTAAACATAATTTCATAAATATATATATGTATTATCATAATTATTTAAAATTTAGATTTATATAATGTTCTCGGGTAGCAGACCTGGAAGAAATGAAAGAATCTATCCCAACGGTTCTCAAAACCGTTGGGATAGACCTATCCCAACGGTTCTCAAAACTGTTGGGATAGGTGGAAATTTCCAAATTTCCTGGAGGGTGAAGGTTGGTTTTGGGGTGACCTTTCCCAACGGTTCTCCCAAACCGTTGGGAAAGACCCCCCCCCCCCTTTCCCAACGGTTTGAGAGAACCGTTGGGAAAGGTGGGTTTTGAGGACCCTTTCCCAACGGTTCTCCCAAACCGTTGGGAAAGACCCCCCTTTCCCAACGGTTTGGGAGAACCGTTGGGAAAGGGTATATATAAGTGTTGGGAAAGATCCGATTTCCAGTAGTGGTAATTAAAGGTCATTTTCACACACAAGTGGCTGCATGCAGTCCTAAAATCGACCCAAGTATTAAAATGGTCGGAAATATATAATCCAATAGGTTTAGAACATGTTTTAGGATAATTTAATATTATTATAATATTATTTTTTACCCTTATTTACCAGATTTACTCTTTAACCATGGTAAATAAAATATTTACTGACGTTACTATTCATAATGTATAAAAATAAAATTTACCAATTTAAAATAATTTGGAACTCAAGATTACAAATATGGAATCTCTTTTTTCAAATTAAAAACATATAAGTTTCATAATTTAATTTAAAATTAATTGTCATTGTCAAAACTAAAAAAAGTGTGTTTTTATGAAGTAAAAACTACCAAAAGATTAACATGTGTTTATGTCCAATTTCAAGTTGAAATTACTTTAAATTGCCAAAATTGGATTAAATGATAAAAATATAATCCAATTATACTTTAAAACCAGTATAAATTACAATCTAACTATATAAATAAATTATATTAAAAGGAAGTTCTGAATTAAAATTCAGTATTTTTCACTATTCATTAAAAATGAACATTATCAGAAAAATACCAAAATTTCATCCAGTGTAAATTTTGATGTTCCAATTCTAAATAAAAAATTTATTTTATCAAATAAAACATATAAAAGTGGAAAAAACAATATTTAAAAAGTTTTAACCATCAAAAGGTGGTAAAATGACATTTTACAAATATTAGAGGTTTCATGCTTAAAATCATATTCATTCTTATTTTAAGCATCTAAAATTTATTATATAAGTGTAATGACATTTAATAGTCATTTTTTAGTCAGTTATTTTCTTTCCCATGAATAGAATTTCTAGGTGTTAACTATCATTTAAAATAATAATAATTTTATATTATTTTTTGGTATAAATCAATGTTGTGTGCACGTAAGATTTAAAAGAAACCCGTTGTTGTGTGATGAGTACGCTATCGGACATAGCATCCCATTGAAATTAAAAGTAATATTTAAATTAAAAATATTAATAAATACGAAATTTTCACATTCTTTATTTACCTATGATGTTACATCCTTTCCCCCTTTTGGGAATTGTGTCCTCACAATTTTAAAATTGAGCTCGGAAAATTCATTAAAAGTCCCACATCGGAAAAAGAGTCAATAAAACTATCACTTTAAAAGAATGAAAGTTAAGTGAAATGGTCACCCAAGATAACCCATACTAGGATTACATGTAGGAAAACATGGATATAGAAAATAAACTAAGTGTTAAGTTCTGATGGAAAATGATAAAAAACATGATCAAGAGAAAGTTAACCACCAGAAAATCACAAACTTGTGATAGGTTAAACAATATTTGGTTCCCCAATAGGATAAGTAAACAAACAATATTTTTTTAGATTCCCTTTCATAAATTTTGAGAAATTATTTATTATATTGACTAATAACATAAGTAAATATACTTACTTTTCAAGTATAGTTCCATCCATTAATAAATTTCTAACAAAAACTCATCTTTTCTCCAAACGATGTGTATTGAAGATGACTTGGTCACTCCTGAAGTGCTAGAATCAACTTAAATAGAATCAAATAATCTATAAAAGATGAACTATATTTTTTCCAAGTCTTTAAACATTAACAAAAACCAAAATTGTTATTATAATATAAAATAATCCCCAAAAAGGATAATCTTTTCTAAAAAGAAATACTACTCTTAATCTCAAAAATTGAAAAAAGAATACTCAAAGTTCAACAAGAACCATTTAATAAACAATTATCTTAAAAATAATTCAATGTAATCCAAACTAATATTAAAACCCCAAACTCATAAGAATTTAATAACATAGTCTTCCATAGTAAATATTAACATTTATCTCCAAATAACATCGACTACTCTTAAAGTCTCATACTGATGTGTAATTAACCAAATCACATATTCTCTATGATATGTTAACCATTTTCATAAATAACCCAAATCTCCATATGTCCACAATAGAAGCATATATTATTCAAAAATAAAATTTCAACCATTACTCCACAAATTAAATACTATAGTATTCTATTTTCCTTAGGCATATAGTGTTTCCCTAAAAGAGAGAACGTCTTCCAAAATTACGTTTATCACTTAATCACAAAATCATATTCTTATACTAAGGATATCCATTTGATAAAACATAACTTCCCAAATTTAATTAATTATTGATCCATAAAATCATTTAACTAAAAATAATTAGTCATATTAACCAGGGACTACACTCAATCCAGTGGTAGGAAATAAATCGCAATCGCACTTTGGTTCTGGGTTCGATTCTCGCAGCTTTGTCCGACGCAATGGGTTGTCACACGGTATACATGTTCTCCTTTTTAATAAATTATATAATTTTATAACATTCCAAAAAATGACATAAATTCCTCAAAAATAACCATAACATATTTTAACCAAAATGTTGTCTCAGACCTTACATTTTCATCCCAAAAAGTAATAACCTATAATTGCCTCAAATTAAAGAATCATATAAACCCAAATGGTTCTTTATAAATATATCCAAAAAAAGAAATGATAATTCTTCCTTGAATAAAATTTTAACATATCAAACTTCAGGTTTAAACGTACTACAAAAATTATTCCAAAGTAATCCTATCATTAATACATTTAATCATATCATCATCTATAGATCCAATAATACTCTTTAATTTTTAAAATGTAGATATCTTAATCCTATAACGTTATTTTTGATCCTTTATCCATGTTTTCTCATCTTATTCTTTTATACATCTTTCCTAAAAAATAAATCATGCATATTGTTCTAAGATTTCAGTAATGTCAAAAACATGATCTAAGAAATAATCCATACCTTTCATAGGTCATTTTTAGTTTTATAATCATTAATTGGAATGGAATTAGGAATTGGTAAACATGTAATTGTATGATCATGATGATACCATTCTTGAACCTTATTTGTAGGACATCTATTTGTATAATGACCACGATCACTGCATTTAAAACATTCAATTGATCCTTCAAAACAAACTTCTTTCCCTTTCCTAGAGTTAATTGAACGCTTCCTTTTTTCATGGAATGTTCTTACTTTATGAACTTCATTACCACATATATTTAATCTTATCATCCCTTTGAAGAATTTTCCAAGGTGTTTCTTTCCATATCCTTAACACATAGGTTTTTTAATATACATGCCTTTATGGTTATTACCTGAAATCCCTTTGGGATTCATTTATCACATATACAATGCCTTATAAAAATCACCAAGGTTTAGGTGATCAATCATGACTCTAGATAGTTGGTTGAGAATAACCACGACAGTTTTAATTTCCACTCCCATTTAATTTAGGAGCTTATTTAGAAAATTGTCACAGTTTTCTTCACATCCAGTGTTACTTTGGTTCTTGCTAAATCCAACCATTTACTAAAACAAAAAAGTTCAATGTGAGTATATCAGTAAAATCATTATATAATATCTTATGAGGATGTTAAACACTAAGATATACTTATTCATGTTATCTTCAACCCATTAAATTAATATAAAATAACGATTACTCTTTCTAATATTCTAACCATTATGGTTATGTCACTTATACATAAATAACACCCAACCTCTAATGTTATCTAAACTGACCTATGATGCCAACTATAAGGCCCTAGCCTTAAATAAATTACTTAATCTTGAGTTAAATCAAGAATTAACATTGAGGATCTATTCAGGTTTAGATATTTAGAGATTTATTCCATAACTATTACAATACATCTCAAATATTAGAAAGTTGACACTTCTAATCAGTATCTATTTTTTGATAATATAAAAACTCTTAAAATAAAAGAGGAATTATTTTATTGATATAAATATTCTTAAATTCTTCCTTTATCTTACCCTTCATTATACCCTCTAAAAAACATTTCTAAAACTTAGGATTAGCATAAAAATATGAGTAAGGGTTATAAAATAAAGTAAGAATAAATTAGTCCTTAAATACATACATAACATAATATCTTTTAACATTCCTCATGAAATCAAAATATTTATGAATAACAAATAAAAATCATAAATCATAAAGGTAACTTTTGGAATCCATATGATAGAAACATTGTAGATTTCAAAGCTACATAGGTAGTTACATTTGGAAACCCCATCACAATATATTCCCTAAATCAATTAGGAGAAACGTTAACGTTTATCTCTGTCATGTTACCCAATATATTGGAGATCTATCTCAGGCTCACCCGCCCTAGGTGTATCGCGTAACCACTCGTATTCGTAATCAATGCTTAAGAACCATAACTTAATCATAACATATAAAACAAGAATAAAGTAAAGATAACATTTCTACATTTCAATAATAATATATCAGTTCAAGATATTGACATAATGAATTCATTTTAAAAAACAAATTTAAAACATTTAAAAAGAAGATTTTTTAATCAAAGTGTCTCATACCACTTTGAAACTTTTAAAAGAATGTCATTTTAAAACATTAATTTCCATATAAATAAATACTGAAAACCAATTTGAAAAAATTGACATTAATGATAAATATTAATAAAAATAATTCTTTAAAACTTTTAAAATGATTTTTTAGTTAAAGAGTCTGGTAAAACTTGAGAAACACTTAAATAAAAATAATTAAATAATGAAATAAAAAAACATTAAATATCATTAGAATATAGAAATTAATTATATAAAAAGTCAATATGGTTGTTTATACACCTTATAGGATAATAAAGGTGCACAATATCAAGATATGTCTCAATGAAAGAAGATTGAGACATAGTCCCTTACGAAACTTTAGCATCCTAATGGTGTCACTGTAAAATTCTAAAAATGAGTTGATAGGAGAGAAAAGGGTCCTTTATCACTTGGAAATAAAACATACTATAATAATGATATATAAGAACATATCCAAACATAATAAAATTTAAATTAAAAGACATGACGTAAAGAAGTCTTTGACTAAAAGAGGAGGATGGAAGGTTCCCATACCTGGAGTCTGACTTGTCTCTTATGTTCCTTTTTCTTCCAAAATAATAAACTCAAGTTAATTTCTACTTGCTTAAGAACAATTTTAAAGTCTATTATTCCTTTTATATCACTTATTACCTTGCTACAACAATTAGTTAATTATTTGAGTTCATATCAGACATTTTGTCTATGTTCGGAAATTGAGTCAAAAATGAACATGTTATAATTACAAATTGTCCATGTAGTCAAGATTACATTATCTCTATATTTGTATTCTTGACATAAATATCATATATATTCAGTATATATGTATTTATATTCAGTGTATATTTATTTATAATTGTCCATTACTTTTGGATATAAGAAAATGAAATGCCCTATTCATGGAGATAATAAGTCGTACGTACGTATGAACACTACTTTCATTTTTTTTCATTTTTAAAGGAATGAAAAATAAATTATACATAGGTATATTATAATTCCATTATAATATATATGCTACATATGTTACGTAATTTCATTAATTCCTGCCTTTATACGTTCCATGTAAAATGTGAACGATTCATATCACTTTGAGGGGGCGGTAGTCCGCACTTCCCCGAATGAAATTGACATATTTATAAAACATGAAAAGCATAAAGTTATTTCTAAATGATAATTACATAAGAATATATATAAAATAAATATCATAAATATAATATATAATTAAAGTTTCATCATAATGGCCACCATAAGAGGTTGTAGGAGAATATTGAATAATCATCTTTTCGTGAGGCAGTAGTTCGATGTCCACAAAAATAGTATGTTCTATACTCACTAGATGGAGGTGTGTGTGTAAGTGTAAATTGAATTGTTATCATAATAATAGCCTAGTATAATGATGATACTGGTGTTGGTATGTAACCAAATAAAAATAATATAATAGTGAGTTAGTAATTAGAATAATGGAAGGGAATTTTAGAGAAGACGATACATCTTAAAACGTGTAACTCTCTTTGACTTGAGCCAAAAGGATTACCTGAATTTCCTTATTCCTAGGGAAAGAATTATAAGAGGAATAGGGGGATTTTGAGAGATTTTTGGTGTAGATTTTGGATTATCCAAGGGGCATGAGAGGTGTTTGTAATGGGTTAGATTTAGTTTCCTTTTATAAGAGGGAGGAGGGGTTATTTAAGAAATCTTGAAAGTATTATTTTATTATAAAATGATCTTCAGTTTCAAAAGGTCCACAACTAATTAAATTAATATATAAGATGTATATAAATCGAAATAAAATCATCCAATAAGAATTGGATTGGTTTTTCAAATTTTTTAATCCTTATCTTTTTTATTTAACCCCTTTTTACTCTTACCATTTTATCAAGAATTTAACACAAAACCTCCAAAAACTCCCAAAAGAAGCCATAAAATGAGCTATGTGATTTCCCTCACTCCAAAACAAGGAAAATAAAAAATTAAGATAAAAAAGGAACTAATGAACTGATGATGTAGGTAATAAGCACAAAATCTTGGTGGCATCCTTCATCCTCCTCCAAAGCGTTGATAATAACTTGACAATCAGATTCATCCACAATATCCTTCCATCCAAGAGACAAAAAAAACTTCAAAACCTTCCAAATATCCATATCTTTACCACCGTAGGATACCAAAATGAAATTTCTGAGGAATTATGATCTGTAATAATAGAGCCTACATGGTCTGGGATAACTACTCTGAGGCCAACAAAACCATCATTTGGAATCGCCAAATCATTATTAATTTTGACAATGCTCGGAAGGGGAAAAATACATCTGACCAGAGTAGAATTAAAAAATGTAGGAGGGTTGAACCCCCTCATCATTAGTCAACTAAGGGCCCCAATTTTTCATCCAAGTATTCCAAACCCTTTCATATTTAATGATTCTCTCAAAAATAAAGTCCTTACAGTGAAATTATATAATCCAAGCATGGATACACATACCCGTGATAGTATGATCAAGAAAAGATTTAAACCACTCCCCCAAAATAAGTATCACATCCCCAATATTTCTCCAAATGGTGGGATCTTGTGTTTCACACGTCAACCAAAGCCCGATGACCCAGGGGAAGGAAAAAATGGCGTGCAAATCAGTTTCCACTGTAATCCCACAGAGCAGGCCCAAACCATCATCAGAGAGGTTCCTATTATCCAATAGATCAAATGTGGAAAGGATGAACCTACAAAATTTCTAGTAGAAAATTTTTTCCTTCAGTGGAGAATTCAAATTCCAAATATGTTTCCTTAGAATGAGGCAAGTAATTTTTTTTCAACTACGCATGACATATAACATGAGTAAACGGTGTAGCTTCCAGATGAATCATGAGACATTCACATCTTATCTGGTCCTACATCATGTATCACATGAACCACAAATATAGCCTTACGATAAAGCTTAGAAAACTATAAGTTGAGAATTTTAAGGTCTTAACCGGAAATGTCATCAACCAGGAGCTCTCTCACAACAATGTGCTCATGGTTGGGAGGAGGTGACGATGTGGGAATTATACTCTCCAAACCAGGCAGCTAAGTATTGATCCAAATATTAACTTAATCACTTCTAGATATTCTCCAATAAATGTTGTGGTTAAATACAACCTTTAATCCTCAAACACACCTCCAAAAATAACTCATGTGAGGACCCAAGCTAGAAGACAAAAAAATGGGGAAAATACATAGCCTTGAAAACTCTGGCACACAAACTGTCTGGGTTCTGTAAAAGGCACCAAACTTGCTTGGCCAGAAGGGATTTTTTTAAAACCATTAAATCAAAAAATCCCATGCCTCAACAAGACTTAGTAGCACACAACTTCTCCCCAGTGAGCCGATGTAAATGATTTTTTCCATTAGCATGACCCCACCAAAAATTAGCAAAGGCTGAATGAAGTTGATGGATAAAGAAATCAGGGAGCATGAAGAGGGACATCACATAAGAAGGAACAGGTTGGGCCACATCTTTAATGAGAACCTCTTTACTGTCCCTAGAAATATTCTTACTAGACCATCCTTGAATTTTTCTATAGATTTTATCAAGGATGAAGGAGAAGACATCTCTTTTAAAATATCCAAAGACTATTGAAAGGCCCATATATTTTTTATATTTCTCCACGAACTCAATACCACACAAACCAGTAATAATTTTTCTCATCCCATCTTGCACACCTTAACTAAAATACATCTCAAATTTAGTGAAATTTACCCATTTTCCTGAGGCATTTTAAAAACCATCAACAATTTTGAGAATATCTTGACACACCTAAGATGTTTATATTGATGAGTTAATAAATATATATTTTTTAAAACACTTTAATAAAATTTAGGAATGTATATATTTTATTGAAGATACCAATTCCTAAGGCTCATTTTATAAGGGATGAGTTATTCTAATTCTACACAAATTTCCATTGAGGGATTTGCTTCTTTTTAGTCCACCTCATCAATCCTAGAAAATTGTGTTTTGAAAAATTAAAAATATCTATTTATTTTATTAAATATTTAAAATAAAATTATAATATCTTGGAGTTGTATGTATTGGAAAGAAGCGTAGAAGGCCTGTGATGGTGGTTATGGGAACCTGATAGCGCTGCACACACTACATGTATTGTACGTGGAGGCCTTGAGTTGCATGCGGCAGCTAAACTATGGTTATGGATATGTTAAGCTTTAATAAATGGGGGCTAGTGTTTATCCCATAAACTTTAACAACCTTTTTTAAATAAAATAAAAAATACAATGGAAATCCATATATTAATATATCTAGAGACCCACGTTTTAATATATCAATTCATTTTGAAGATGACCATTGTACGAAAGAGGGGTTTTTAAATTTTTTAGAAAAATAATTAAAATTACTATTTTTTAAATAAAATCTATCAAGTTAAAATTTTATGAACAAAACCCGTAGCAAAGATGAGGTTCATGAATCCTCCACCTGTGACATGTGATGCAATTTCAATGATCATGCTTGTTCAAATTATAGAGAATAAATAAAAAATAAATATGGGTTTTTAAATTATTTAAAACTAATAATCATTTATGGTTGACTTGATGGGGTTAATATGGATAATATTTTTTAAAAACATTATACACTATGTTTTTATATTCATGAATAAATACATAAATTTATTATTTTTACATTGGTTTTTAAAATATTATAAAATAATTTTTCATTTTTCTACATAAAGTTTTGAAATATTTTAAATATTTTATGAAATTATTTCAATGAAAAAAACATAATAAATATATATATTTGTCCAATTATAAAAAAAATTTGAGTTTATTACATCATCTATTTTATCAAATTTCATGGTAAACAACCATATATAATTATAAATAATGTTTTACATGTCAACATATAAATAATTATTACTACTACAAATTGGACTATAGTTACCACTAGAAAAATATTTTATCAGTGCTCAAAAAATTTGTTTTTCTAAGAACCGTTAAAAATGATACATTTTATTAGTACTATAAATAATTATAATAATGTTCGTACTATTGTAGTGTTTTTTTAAAATTATAGTACATTACTACATCAAATAAAAGTATATGGAAAATTCCCAATTTAATTGAAATAAAAAATATATCACAAATATAAGAAAAGAACTATTATAAACATTTCAAACATTATTTTGTAGAGTTATATTAATGAGTAAAATTTATCACAAAAATTCAAAAACATTAATAGTTTCATTGTCTTTGGAACCAAACTCCACTAAAAAAAAGCTCCATCATTGTATAATTTGTCAAAAAATATCATCCCAACTTGAGAAAAAATCAACTATATAAGAAAAAAATTATTATTTTAGTCATAATATAAAAATAAATAAAGACTGCTAGAGAACATGTAACAAGTGGTCCACATTTATAGAATAGACACGCCACCTTAATATGGTCATCGGGTCCTAGACCACCAAGTACCACCAGTTTCCCTGAAGATACATAGTCCTCACCCTAGGGCCCACCCATGTGCCCGAACAGTTCATCTGACTAATGAATGTCCCCATATGCCAACACATGTTCTTTCTAGTGTGATTTTTCCCCACTCGTACATACCCTAAGAAAATTCCACTAAGGTCACACATCTCGGTCACTACTTTACATCAAGAACATTATACTATGGAATTATAATATAGTAGGTTCCCAAAAAGAGAGGTTCACCATATTAACATGAGTCATATCATTTAGAAATTTAACCTTTTATCATTCTGGGGTGTTACATACCCCCCCCCCTAGAGCGCAACATCCTCATTGTGGACCCTACATGTCAACACAAGTAGTGAACGACATTTAAGGTCAAGATCCTCCTCTGATACCAAATGTAATAAGTAGGACCCACTGATAGCACTAACACTCCTCCTTAACATGGAGGTCGGGTCCTATCCTACTAGGTACCACCAGTGTTTCCGCATACACATGGTCCCCACCCTAGGTTCCACCCATGAGCCCGAAAGAAAGGTCCCCCTTGTTGACATGAGTCATATCATTAAGTAATTTAACCTTTTATCATAATGGGGTGTTACATCCCCCCCCCCCATAGAACAAAACATCCTCATTGTGGTCCCTCCATGTCAACCCAAGTAGTGCACCACACTTAAGTCTGGGTTCCACCTCTGATACCAAATGTAACATTTTGATCCTGCTAACTGCACATACACCCCACCATAACATGGCGGTCGGGTCCTAGCTCACCAAGTACCACTAGTTTCCTCATAGACACATGGTCCCCACCCTATTCCCCACCCATATAACCGAACAGGTCTTCTCACTACTAACTTTCCTCATAGGCCAACACATGTTCTTTCTAGTTTGCTTTGTCATTACTTGCACACACCCTGAGAAACATCACAGAAGGTCACCCTTCCTAATCATTACTCCAATCCAAGTACGATTAACTGTAGAGTTATAATCAGGTAGGCTCCCAAAAGGAAAGGTGGACCTTGTTGGCATAAGTCGTATCATTTAGTCATTTAACCCTTTATCATTCAATGGTGTTAGAGAAAAGGCATTTAACATTGCTATAAAAAGTCATCAAAAACACTAAAAAAGCATTTCTAATCTAAGAAATGTGAAAAGGGGTCCCTTTTATCAATGCTAGAAAAGAACTGACAAATGTATGCTATAATGGTGTGTTGTAAAATTACAGCACATTGCAACACCAAATACAAACACCAAATTGAGTCAACAAAAACAAATACAGGATATGATAAATTAATAATATAATTGAAATAAAAATCACATCATAAATAAAAAAAATATATTATATAAATTTAAAACATCATTTTGTATAATTACATTATCACGTAAAAATTATCACAAACATTCAAAGACATCAATTTTTTCATTGTCTTTGCCACTCATCCCCGCTCAAAAAACCCGGTCTTGGTTTATTTGTCGAACAAACTACCCAAACTCAAGAAAAATAATCCACTTGTATAAAAAATAATTATTATGTTATTAATAATTTAAATAAATACATGAAGCATAAATATGAAACAATAAATTAATAAAATTTTAATTTTAAATTGATAATGGTAAATTTGTGTCATTTAGGGCACACCATATATCATATTGAGATGATGATGATTTATACATGTCACAAATGACTTATGGATCATTGTGGTAATGTATCAAAACAATATGAATTATTTTTCACATTTTTTACTTTGACACTTGTCTTTTTTACAAAAATGTCAATTTTAAATAAAAAGACACACTTGAAGTCGTTCCGGTCACATCATGTGTCAGGTTGAACTGACGCTGATTTCTACATTTCACAAATGACTTACAGATCATTATCATAAAGTATTAAAAAAATAAATATGTGTTCTATTTCTTTTGATTATATCACTTATGTTTTTTACTAAAATATCATTTTAAACTAAAAAAACACCTTGAGTCATATCAATCACATCATGTGTCAGTTTCATCTGAGTCTAATTCCTATAAATTAAAAATGATTTATGAATCATTGTCCAAACTTATCAAGACAATATGATCATGTTTCCTCAGTTTGTAGTGAGTGACATTTGTTTTAAACTAACATTTCAATTTTAAACTAATAATGGGCACATTGATTTATACTAGGAACATAGTGTATCAGATTGATGTGCACCTAATTTTTACAAATCACAAATAAATTCTAGATCACTATAAAAAATTGTCAAAACAATCTGAATATATTTTCTTAGATTTAATTATTTCACTTGTATTTTTTATTAAAATGTCAATTTTAAATAAAAAGACGCACTTGGTGTCATACCTGTCAAACCATGCATCATATTGAAGTTTGGATGATTCCTTCACATCACAAATGACTTATGGATAATTTTCTTAAAGTATCAAAATTATCCAAATGTGTTTACTCATTATTGACTATGTCACTTCTCTTTTTTGCTAAAATTTCTTTTCAAACTAAAAACACACAATTTGAGTCATAATGGTCACATCATGTGTTGATTTTAGGTGAGTCTGATTCCTAAACATTAGAAACAAATTTTGAATATTTTTTCTAAATTATAAAGACAATCCAAGCATGTTTTCTTAGTTTTTAGTGAGTGACACAAATTTTGAACTGAAATTTAAATTTTAGACTCATAACAGACACTTTGAGTCATACTAGTCACACCATGCGTCAGATTGAGGTATGATTGATTCTTAAACACCACAAATTACTTATGAATAATTTTTCTTTTTTTTTATTATGTCACATATCTTTTTTAATAAAATGTAAGTTTTAAATAAAAAGACACACTTGGAGTCATATCGGTCACACCGTGTGTTAGATTAAGGTGAAGATGATTCCTACATGTCACAAATGAATTATGGATTTTTTTCTTAAAGTATCACAATAAACCAAATGTTTTTTTATTAGTTTTATGTTTTCCACTTTTTTTTATTACTAAAATTTCATTTTAAACCAAAAAGACATACTTTGAGTCATGTCATTCCCATCGTTTGTCAGTTAGATTTGAGACTAATTCATACATGTCAAAAATGACTTATGAATCATTTTCCTAAATTATCAAGACAATCCGAGTGTGTTTTCTTAGTTTTCATTGAGTGATTAATTTTGAACTAAAATGTAAATTTGAATCTAATAACGAATAATTTGATCCATATCAGGCACATTGTGTATCGGATTGAGGTGCAGATAATTTCTACACATCACAAAATGACTTGTGGATTATTTTCCTAAATTATCAAAAAATAAGAATTTGTTTTCTTAGTTTTTAGTATGTGTTGGTAAAAAATCCCTCAAGGTAACATTGCAGTATTTTTGGGTTGATTGTGTTTGTTGACAATCCAGGTTTCCATGGAGAATTGTCGAGTTCCAGAGAAGTTTTTGACAATCCATGTTGACAAAGAATGATGACAAAGGAAAGGATGATCTGGAGGCGGTACAAAAGAGCAGTACAAGGTGGCGCCGTTTCCCAGTGTTTGCCAAATTTTTGGGGTCCAAAATTTGGAGTTTGGTGAGCATCGCGAAAATATGATTTCCTTGATGATCATATTTTTATATGGCAAAGGCATGAGTTTTGCAAAGATGGGATGCATGGATTGGATTTCGCAAAGACCAGAAAAATAGAGGCAATGATGCTTTGCAATTACGTAAACGCTTCGCGAACGGCAGAGTTGAAGCGCATCACGGTGGTGAAGGGCTTTGCGAGGGAGCTTCGCGGTGAAGGCGCGAAGGAATGTTGACGGTGATTCTTCGTGATTACGACGAGCTCCGCGATCGGAAAATTTCAGTGGTGCTTCGCAATTTAGACAGAATTCCAGCGTAAACTTTGGAACTTCACGATTTGAGATGATGTGGCGTTGACTTCGCTCGGAAAGTTTGAGGGTCAGTGGAATCACCTATAAATAGAGGCCGACCCCCTCGAGAGAAGAAGAGAGAATTTTCAGAGAAAATCATTTGCTATCGGTTCGCGAAGGTAGTTCACGTAGCCTGTGTGCTTCGCGAAACAAGAGATTTGCGGTGCCTATTGTACCTTTCTGAAAGTTTTGCGCTCTGCGTTGGCTCAGTGTGCTTCGCGAGGGAAGTTGCTCTGCAACGACTTGAGCTTCGCGGTAGTTCTTCACAGTAGTGATTCGTGAAAAGTTCAGAGCTTCATGAAGGCTTGTTTGATCTTCGCGAAATTGGTAACCTAGAGAAGTAGGGTGCTTTGCGAAGGTGTTTCCAAAGTGAATTTCCCAGTGGTTAAGAGGAAAAGTGGTTTTCATCAGTGGATGAAAGTTGGACTATAACAGAGCATCTATCAACAATTGAGGATGCATTTATTTATGCAAATGAAGAGACCTACAGGTCTATAAACTATGAGTGGATTCCCTTCCAGAGCAGTGAGCTTAGGAAGAGAAAGAAGGTGATCCTCTCCGCCGGCAGTGATCCAGAGAGAGAGAAATAGGGAGTGTCCCTTGGGAAAGCAGTGAGCTGACCCTAAACCTTGCAAAGGCAGTGAGCATGGGACAGAGTGACTGTACCCTAACATTGTAATCCACAGCTAGTGAAGTATAGTGGAATTTGGTACGACCGAAAACTTGTCGGCGTATGCTCCTTGGATGTAGCCCTTAGCGGTGAACCAAGTAAAATTTTTGTGTCATGTGCTTGCTTTACTTTCTGTTTATATTGTGCAACAGGAAAGAGAGAGAAGATTGTTTTGCTTAACATCAAAACAAGATCAGAATGGGCGTTAATTTTAAATTAGCCATACCCTGATTCACCCCCCCTCTCAGGGTATTCACCCTTGTGGACCTAACAATTGGTGTCAGAGCGAAAGGTTGATAGTAGTAATTCTCTAAATGGAGGTCACTAATCATAAAGGTATTCTGATCTTCGATGGAAACAATTTTCAGCTATGGAAGAATCGGATGCAACACTTCTTCCAATCTTTAGGAATGGATGTGTTCACAGCAGCAATGCATGTTATAACAGCTGACATCAACAGTGGTGCATTGTCAGAAGTTGAGCGTAGAGAGCTGGATGCTGATGCCAAAGCTATCAATTCCTTAGGGGGAGCCCTATCCAATCCTATATATACAAAGGTGATGTCTTGAAAAACGTCACATCCCATGTGGGAAAAACATTTGAATATATATGAAGGGGATACAAAGATGAGAGAGGCCAAGCTGCAAGTGTTGTGGAACAAGTATGAAGATCTGAGAATGAACCCAAATGTGCCTATTGATGCATTCTTTGACAGGGTAAATGCTGTGGTAGAAGACATGCAGGGTCTTGGAGAAATTATCGAAGATATAAATATTGTGAAGCACATATTGAGAAAACATCTACCTCGATTTAATCCGAAAATTTCTGTTTTGGAAGATAAAGACCCAAAAGAACTGATATTGGATAACCTGCACATTACTCCTGTTGCATATGAAATGATAAATGATGATAACGATGTTGTGGAAAGGGGGAAATCCAAAGAAGTGGAATTCAAGGCCATGAAGAAACTCACCATTGAAGATTCTCAAGAAGAAGAAGAGACAGATGAGGTGATGTCATTCCTTTCTTCAAATCTGTAAAGAGGAAGAGGAAAGTTTAAAGGGAAACTTCCACTAGCATGCTTTCTATGTGGAAAGGTTGGTCATCTTGCGGCAATATGCCCCAAGAAGTTTCAAGATAACGATAATGATGATGATGAAGTTGAAATTCCCCAGAAGAAGACGTCAGTGTTTGTGAAAGGGAAGAAACAATTCAAGAGAAATTTCTTCAAGAAGAAGAATATTCTTTCATAAGAATTTGAAAGTTTAGATGAGACTGAGGATGAAGAGGTTGAGGAGATAGAAAATTGCAGAGATCGTGGGGTAAATTCCTTGGTGGTGATTGTTGGTATTTCTCAGAAAAAGGAAGAAGCTGACACTGAAGAAGAAGAATAAATTGAAGGGAGAGTTGATATGGGAGCCGAATTGGAAGCAGCTATTGAAGAGATAGATGTTTGGAGAGCCAAAACGAAGAAAGCCAATAGAGTGGTTCATGATGCCAAACTCTATATGTAACAACAGGATGAAGAAAAGTCTGAGATATTAGAAAAAATTGAAAGACTAAAATACTCAACACCAGAGAGCTCTGAAAATATTACTGAGTATAAGCTTAAAATTGAGGAACAAAAGAAGGAAATTTATTGTTTGACTAACACAAGAAAGGAGCAGGTCAGATGTATCAAAGCGCTTGAAGAAGAAGTGGTCAGTCTGTGACGAAAAATTAAGGATCAAGAAAAACTCTTGACCCCCAATGTGATATCAGAAAAGCAGGACATTCAGAAGACAGAGAAGATGGAAGAGGAGGCTCGTAGTTCAGTAGGAGTGAAGCAGCAAGAAAGATGAAATGTTAAGGTTGATTCAGGGCTTGATAAGAAACAAAAATATGTGGTAGTTGATGTCAGACCGCAACCACTCATCCCGAAATTGAAGGTTGATTTGGGCGAAAAACAGAATCAGAATATTCAGAGATCCCAAAGGGAAAATCGTAGTACTGAAGTAACACGAAGGAATGCACCTTATATCAGGTGTTATTGTTGTGGGAAGATGGTACATTCACAATATGTGTGTTCCATAGCCAAGAGATATATAAGGGAACATGAACAGAGGTGGCAGCTAAACAGAGAACGGCTTTCCAGAACATATTTTTAAGGACACTGTTTTTGGTGTGGAGGATTTGGGAACATGGCTAGGTACTGTACTACGATCATTCAGAGAAATGTGCCAAAGAAAAATCAAATTGTTCGCAAGCATCAGATCAATAAACCGAAAAGTGGGTTAAAAGCTCAGAACATATTTTTAGCTCTGCAAGATGAAGCCGGTCCATCGTACTCTGAGAATGATCATGAGTCTCAATATATACCGAGTATGGAAACAAAAATATGGACCAAGAAGAAGAGAGTAGAGAAGGCAGTAGTTGCTGAAATTTCCCTTAAAGCATCAGATCATTCTGGTGTGTGGATTCTTGATAGTGGTTGTACGTCTCACATGACAGGAAACAAGGATCTGGTTACAGGCATAAAATATGAAAAAGAAGGAGTTTTCAAGTTTGGAAATGATGAAGGCTTGAAGATAATTGGATCAGGAAAGGCTAGGTTTGGGGGCAGAGAAATTAGACGTGCTGATGTCTTGGTTGTAGAAGGTCTCAGTCACAATTTGATCAGTGTCAGTCAATTGTGTGACTCAGGACATTCTATATGGTTTACCAAGAAGACCTGTACTATCACTGGAAAATATGGGGTAGTTGTTCTGCAAGGAAAAAGGACAAAGGGAAATCTTTAACTTATAAGTGGGGAAGAATATATATGTCTTTTATCCAGAGAAGAAGAAAACTAGCTGTGGCATAAGCGACTTGGTCATCTATTCCAACCATCTATGGATGATATAGTAAAGTGTGATGCTACTAGAGAACTTTGCAAACTATCACGTGATCATTCTCATACATTTGATGCTTGTCAACAAGGGAAGATCATCAGAAAAACATACAGTCCAAAGGAACAGAAATCATCTAGAGTGCTCGAATTGGTACATGCTGATGTATGTGGACCCATTTCACCACGAGCTATAAATGGGAAAAGGTACTATGTCCTTTTCATTGATGACTATAGCAGAATGGCATGGGTATTCATCATTACCCATAAGATAGAGGTGTTCAGTTGCATAAAGCAGTATAAAAGGAAATCAGAAAAGATGCTTGGGCAGAAAATTCTGAAGTTTCGTACTGATAACGGTACAGAATTCACAAACAATCAAGTTGAAAACTATCTCGAGAAACATGAGAGAAGTTATCTAGTTTCATCAGTAAGAACTCCCCAACAGTTTGGAGTGGTTGAAAGGAGAAATCGGATCATCAAAAATATGGCCAGAACGATGCCTATTGATAAAGACCTACCAGAGAAATTTTGGAAGGAAGTAGTTTGGACATCGGTCTATGTTTCAAACAGGTCTTTGTTGTGTCCAAAGCAAGGGAAGACTTCGTATGAACTGTGGTATAGAAAGAAGAAAACATTGAAATACTTTCGAATCGTTTAAATTAACTGTTTTATTCTCAAAAATGAAAATCACAGGATGTTTGATGCACGGGGAGATGAGGGAATATTCCTTGGCTTCTCAGGGAAAAGAAAAGAATATAAATTTTTCAACAAAAGGCTGGGAAAATTGTTGAGAGTAATGATGTCACTATTGTTGAAAATTAATAGAATACTCAACAACAGAGTGAACAGTTCCTGGATGAAAGTGATGATGAGGTACACAACATAGGGGGAGAAAAAGTGGAAGAGGCTGACTCAGAAGAAGATACTGATGATGAAAAAAGAAAGTGTCAAGTCTGTGTCTACAAGGAAGCCAAAGAGTCAAGCTGAAATTGATAGGCAGAATATCATTGGTGATCAGACAGCTCTAGTTCAGACTCGAAGAATGAAGTCATTATAGCAAACATCGTTTTTATCTCAGGTGGAGCCGAAATGTTTTTCTGATGCAGCTAAAGATGAAAACTGGGTTCATGCTATGAATTAAGAGCTTGATCAGATTGAGAAGAACCAGACATGGGAGACTATTTCGAGGCCAGTAGACAAGAATGTCATCGGGACTAAATGGGTTTATCGCAACAAGATGAATGAAAATGGCATAGTGATTTGGAACAAATAATGACTAGTGTGCAAGGGATACCCTCAGATAGAGGGAATAGATGTTGATGAGACATTTGCACCAGTTTCAAGGCTGGAAACAATCAGACTATTTTTTGCCATTGCAGTGCAAAGAAAGTTCAAAGTGTTCCAAATGGATGTCAAACCAGCATTCTTAAATGGAGTTTTGGAAGAGGAGGTGTATATTGAGTAGCCAGATGTTTTTCTCATTCATGAGGATGAGAACAAAGTTTGAACGCTGAAGAAGGTATTATATGGGCTGAAACAAGCACCAAGGGCATGGTACTCAAGGCTTGATCAGTATTTGAAGAAACTTGGTTTCCATCGTGGAGGAGTTGATTACAATATTTATTTCAGCAATGACAGTAATCAAAGGATGATGGTGCTGGTGTATGTCGATGACATAATTTTTGGCGGATCAGATGAAGCTCAGTGAAGACAGTTTTCCGAATTCATGAAAAATGAGTTTGAAATGTCAATGATTAGAGAGATAACGTTTTTCTTGGTCTACAGGTGACACAAGGAAGGAATGGAACTTTCATTTATCAATCCAAGTATGCCAAGGAGGTTCTAAGAAGGGTTGGAATGGATAATTCCAAGGAGATGAAGACTCTGGTTGCTACTCGGATAAAATTATCAAAATATGATGATGGAAAGGCAGTTAATATAACAGAATATAGGCAAATTATTGGAAGTTTGTTGTACTTGACTACAACAAGGCCTGATATTGTTTTTGACACATGCCAAGCAGTGAGATATCAGAGAAATCCCAAGGAAAGCCACATGCTTGTAGTGAAAAGAATACTTCGATATATCCAGGGCACAGTGGATTTCGTCTTGACATATACTGATAAATCTCAGACAGAGTTATTGGGATATACTGATGCAGACTGGGCCGGTTCAGCGGATGATAGGAAATCAACGTCAGGTGGTGCTTTCTATCTTGGTGGATTGTGTATTTCTGGGCTACGCAAGAAGCAAGATTTAATTTCGTTGAGCACCGCGGAAGATGAGTATATTGCGGCCACTCAAGTATGCACACAGTTATTGTGGATGAATTAGCAGCTTAAAGATATGGGAGTTGAAGTGAAGTCTCCGATCGGAATCCAGTGTGATAACTCAAGTTCTATCAATCTTAGAAAAAATCTAGTTCATCACTCAAGGAAAAAGAACATTGAGATAAAGTATCATTTTATCAAGGAGAATTTTGAGCAGGGAATCGTGAAGTTGGATTATGTGCCTACAGAGCTACAGGTTGCAGACATTTTGACAAAGGCCTTACCCAAGGAAGCATTTGAAAGGCATCAATTGGCTCTGGAAGTTCAGTCGATTCCCCGCACTTGAAAGAGTTTGGATGTGGAAACACACCCCCCTCTCTCCCCGAGGTATGATGTGTTTTTCCTTAATGTGCTGATATGTGTTTTCTACTATTTTACAGACTACAAAAGAGTAACCTTTGGGTTCATTGACAAAGGGGGAGAAAATCATGATTGTTCAAGGGGGAGATAGTGTGGCTATTTGAGAAATCATGACAGATACGGGGAGAAGCTGACCAGTGGAGCAGCCAGATAGGGGGAGAAATGAGCAAGGGAAAGATTTTTAAATCTGACGATTCTAGAAGTGATCGATCAAAGAATAGATATCACGACAGCTAAGGATCGTGATAAAAGTAGAAGAGTGATTTTGGAATGGTGTGAGAAGTTGTCCAACTATCACGAATTGGTATCAGTGTGGTTCAACAATTGGTATCAATTTAAGAATTGGTATCAGGTTGGAATCGATAATTGGTGTTTGAAATGAATTGATTCATTAATGAACTTTTCATACTACTCTTGTTTCTCACGCCGAGCATTGCTCATGTGGGCTTAGAGTACGTGTTAAGTGAATCCTTTAACGCTATCATAATCGAAAGATGTGAATGGTGGTAGTGGCTGGAAGAAGACTCAATGAGGAATCAATGTGCAGAAAATCATTCTAAGAAGAGTTATGAAGAGTTGTCAACAAACCCAAAGGGGGATATTGTTGGGAAAAAAATCCCTCAAGGAAACATTGTAGTATTTTTGGGTTGATTGTGTTTGTTGACAAAGCAGGTTTCCATGGAGAATTGTCAAGTTCCCGAGAAGTTGTTGACAATCCATGTTGACAAAGAACGATGACAAAGGAATGGATGATCTGGAGGCGGTACAAAAGAGCAGTACAAGGTGGCGTCATTTCCCAGTGTTTGAAAAAATTTTGTGGTCCAAAATTTGGAGTTTGGTGAGCATCGCAAAAATAGGATTTCCTTGAAGATCATATTTTTATATGGAAAAGGAATGAGTTTCGCGAATATGGGATGCATGGATTGGATTTCGCGAAGACCAGAAAAATGGAGGTAGTGATGCTTCACGATTACGTCAACGCTTCGCGAACGGAAGAGTTGAAGTGCGTCGCGGCGGTGAAGGGCTTTGCAAGGGATCTTCGCGGCGAAGGCACGAAGGAATGTTGATGGTGATGCTTCGCAATTACGACGAGCTCCGTGATCAGAAAATTTCCGTGGTGCTTCGCGATTTAGACAGAATTCCGGTGTAAACTTTGGAGCTTCGCGATTTAAGATGACATGGCGTTGACTTCGCGCGGAAAGTTCGAGGGTCGGTGGAATTTCCTATAAATAGAGGCCGACCCCCTCGAGAGAAGAAGAGAGAATTTTCAGAGAAAATCATTTTCTCTCAGTTCTCGAAGGTAGTTCATGTATCCTGTGTGCTTCACGAAATAAGAGCTTCGTGGTGGCTATTGTAGCTCCGCGAAAGTTTTGCGCTCCACGTTGGCTCAGTGAGATTGGCGAGGGAAGTTTCTCTGCAATGACTTGAGCTTCGCGTTAGTGCTTCGTTAAAAGGCTGAAGCTTCGCAAAGGCTTGTTTGAGCTTCGCGAAATTGGTAGCCTATTGAAGTAGGGTGCTTTGAGAAGGTGTTTCCAAAGTGAATTGCCCAGTGGTTAAGAGGAAAAGTGGTATTCATTAGTGGATGAAAGTTGTACTATAACAGAGCATCTATCAACAGTTGAGGATGAATTTATTTATGCAAATGAAGATACCTATAGGTCTATAAACTGTGAGTGGATTCCATTCCAGAGCAGTGGGCTTAGGAAGAGAAAGGAGGTGATCCTCTCCACCGGAAGTGAGCCAAAGAGAGAGAAATAGGGAGTGACCCTTGGGAAAGCAGTGAGCTGACCCTAAACCTTGCAAAGGCAGTGAGCCTGGGACAGAGTGACTGTACCCGAACATTGTAATCCACACCTAGTGAAGTATAGTGGAATTTGGTACGACCAGCAACTTGTTGGTGTATGCTCCTTGGACGTAGCCCTTAGCGGTGAACCAAGTAAAATTGTTGTGTCATGTGCTTACATTACTTTATGTTTATATTGTTCAACAGGAAAGAGAGAGAAGAGAGTTTTTCTTAACAGTGAAACAAGATCAGAACAGGCGTTAATTTTAAAATTTTCCACACACTGATTCATCCCCCCTCTCAGGGTATTCAGCCTTGTGGACCTAACAGTATGTCACCTGTCTTTTTAACTAAAATGTAAATTTTAAACAAAATGACACACTTAGAGTCATACTTGTCATATTGTGCTTCGAATTGAGGTGTGATTGATTCTTACATGTCAAAAATGACTTATGGATCTTTTTTCTAAAGTATCAAAAAAATAAAAATTTGTTTTCTTTGTTTTGAGTATGTCACTTTTCTTTTTTACTAAAATTTCATTTTAAACTAAAAACACACACTTTGGGTCATATTGTTCACATCATGTGTTTGTATGAGGTGAGGCTAATTCCTATACATCACAAATGACTTATGAATAGTTTTCCTAAATTTTTATGATATAACGAATGTTTTTTTCTCATTTTTTAGTGAGTGACACATGATTTGAAATAAAATATAAATTTTAGAATGATAACACACACTTTGAGTCATACTAGTCACATTGTGTGTCATATTGTGTTATGAATGATTCCTACACATCAAAAATGACTGAGGGGTTATTTTTAAAAATATAAAAACAATTCGAATGTTTATTCCTGTTTTTGGGTGTGTCTTATTTTTTACTAAAATGTAAATTTTAAATTAAAATACACTCTGGGAGTCAAACTTGTCACACCATGCATCGGATTGAGGAGTGGATGATTCTTATGCATCAAAAATGACTTATGGATCATTTTTGTAAAGTATATAAATAATACAGAAGTGTTTCATCGGTTTTGAGTATGTCACTTTGGTTTTCTAATAAAATTTAATTTAAAAAAGAAAATACACACTTTTAGTCATATCAATCACATCGTGTGTCAGTATGATGTGAGACCGATTCCTACATGTCATAAATGACTTATGAATCATTTCCAAAAATTATCAAGACCATCTAAGCATGTTTTCTCAATTTTGAGTGAGTGAGATTTGTTTTAAACAAAAATTTCAATTTTAAACTGATAACATACACTTTGAGTCATACCGGATACACCATGTATCAGATTGATGTGAGGATGATTCAAAAACATTATAAATGACTTATGGATCATTGTCCTAAATTATCAAAACAATATGTATGTGTTTTATTTGTTTTGAGTTTTTCAATGGTATTTTTTATTAAAATATCATTTTTAAATAAACAGATACACATTGAGTCATACCGGCCACACCGTACATCGTATTGGGGCATGGATGATTCTTACATGTCACAGATGACTTATGGATCATTTTCCTAAAGTATCAAAACAGTCTGAATGTTTTTTTCGATTTTTAGTATGTTACTTATCATTTTAACTAAAATGTTATTTTAAACTAAAAACATGCACTTTGAGTCATACCAGTCAGATAGTGTGATGGTTTGACGTGAAACTCATTGCTAAATGATACAAATAGCATATGAATTGTTTTCAGAAATTATCAAGAAAATTCGAGCATGTTTTCTTGTTTTTTAGTAACATACATTTTTAATAAGGAAATAATGTAGAGACTCTATTTTTTACTTGTATGTAACGCCACGACCACAGAAGCCCAAATCCGGTGCATTATTTTAATACATTGGAATGATTACAAGGAATCATGTCTCGAAGGACCAATCATTTTAGTAGTCTTGGAAAATATATTACATACATAAATGTTACATTACGCATTCTAACATAAAACACATCATAAATAATCCACTTAGAACACCAATATTACCCTATCTTAACTGTGGATATCATTCATAATTCACTTCTTGGCATACTAGGAAAATAAAACATAATAAATGGGTGACATCAGATGCTCAGTAAGGGTAACTTATTCTGTAGAAGCTATAAAATTTTAAGGCAATATGTA
Organism: Viscum album; assembly: GCA_963277665.1. Taxonomy (NCBI): domain Eukaryota; kingdom Viridiplantae; phylum Streptophyta; class Magnoliopsida; order Santalales; family Viscaceae; genus Viscum; species Viscum album. The sequence continues at coordinate 211,458,877 of OY728119.1, read as the reverse complement.
TAAGAATAACAGCATCCTTTTAATTGTAAAAAATTGAACATAAGATGGTAAAAATAAGCCAAAAATTACCATATAAAAATGCACATAGATATTCAACTAATCAAATAATCACATGTAATAACAAATTTCAAAATGATGGAATGTATATTGTTGGGTATAATAACTACAATTTCAATGCCTCGTGCTAAGACCATTCACAAATATTCTATCAAGGCCTTGTGCCAAGACACTAGTTTGTCTCATGAGACCTACCGATGCATCTAGAGGCTATAATATTCCTTTCCCATCAGTTACTATGTCTAATTAATTCTTCATATGAAATGGGTGAAAAATAATATAATCATTCGTATTAAAACTAGAATAGGAAATGTCAATACTTTAACCATAAACCATGAATGGCATAAAAATAGAACATCCATAGTCAAAAATATCATAACTCATTAAATAAAATATGAAAGATTTTATTATAATAAATCAACATCAATCAGAAATAATACATAGTAAAGGATGTTGACATAATTGAAAATGATCAAAAAAACTCTTTGAGAGAAATATCCCTTTTTTCATAAAATCATTTAAAATTTACACAATTTATAAAGGAATTCATTTAAAATATTTTCTGAGTCAAAGTTTCCCATAAAACTTTGAAACTTTTAAAAATCAGTAACATTTTAAAACAATCCTGTCCATATAAATAAGTCCTTAAAATTATTTTTAAAACATGGACATTAATTAAATAGATTTAGAAAAAAATAAATCCTTAAAAAATTTAAATTGATGGTATGGTTAAAGATACCATCCCATAAAACCTTAAAATATTCCTATTGAAAACTTTTTTATAAAACATGGATATAGATGATAAACATGTCCCAATAAATACTTACACATAAACGATCTCAGATAATAATGAGATTGAGAAATTAACTGTTACCTTGTACATTCCTTTAGTCGAGGGTAAGTTTAAACTCTTTTATAATGACCATAGTATGTTATTAAATTATATCAGAACCATATTAACATTTATTATATCATATATTATTCATTTATTACTTTATACTACCCATTTAATAATAATTTCCATGTTAAAGTAACATTTTGGGTAATAATCTCTTTCTTTATCGTACGTGTTTTAACTTTTTATTCTTGATCGTATCATTTAGATAATTATTTAAATACTTAGAGAATATAAAAAATGATTTATATGTCATATATATTCATAATATAAATATGTATAATGATAGATATATGAAGTTGAAACACCATTCATGGATAGGGTAGTCCGTACGTACGCATGAACGTTGTTTCTGTTTTCTTATCGTATAGTATGGAAGTAAGTAAACAGAATATAGATATCTAAATAAGTATATATTATTCTAGTAAAATTATTATTTCATATATTTCATAATTAATAAATGTATTTTATAAAAAAATCTTCTATGGTGATCGTTGAAGATGAATCTCATCGCGTCGTGGAGACGGTAAGTCGTATGTACGCATGAGCAACAATAGCATTATATTGATGGTGAAATGGTGTTTAATTGGTTGTTATATTATATATAAAGAATCATCACAATGTTATATTCATTATTTACATAAATCATACTCATTATTATACCCATCCAAATAATATAGTGTTGAATAACAAACTACACCATGGCGTGGAGACGGTAAATTGTACGTACGCATGTATAGGGACTTTTCCATTCATGGGATTGATAGAATAATTAATACGGTTCTACCATATTTATAATAACAACTTATTATGTATAAGTTACTTGATTTATTATTTTAGTATGGAAAAAAAACAAATAGAAAGTAGAAGAATAAAAGAACTTGGACAGAGGTGAAAAAATAATTACACCATCTTTGGGTTCTTCCATTTGATTTGAACAAAAGGGCTCCCTAGGTTGGATTTATGATAAAATTATGGCCTCTGGGTTTAATTATGGTATTTTGGAGAAGATTTTATAAAGTTTTGGCCAATAAAAATGGCTTTGGATGTGTGAATTTAAGAGAAGGGGATGTACCCTTTATAAGAGAGGTGATGGGCACTTTGAGAAAATATTGAAATATTAATTTATTATAAAATTATCTTCGGTTCATAATATCTCAAAATTGGTTTATTTATAGACCCAGGTGGGTATGGGTCTAAATAATTTCAAAAAAATAGGTTTTATAGATTTTAAGTCACCATATTAACCTTATCCTTTAGACATAACCCTTAGTTAAATAGTTTATCTTTTACCATGTCTTCTTGTATTTTTATACTACATGGTTAATATAGTTACTATAAAATTACAAGAGAACCTCAAGTGGTACATTAATGAAATATCATACATTATATAAGTAATTTTGCAGAATATTATGTTTTTAGGAATATTATATCATTTAATAAAATAGTAATTTTTTGAACATATTTATGTCAATTTTGACACTACTTAGTATTTGGTTTTTGTGAAAGTCATAAAAAAATTATTACTTCAAAACAAATAAATTGATCAACCCTAACATGTCATATTCACCTATAAAGTTCTTGTATGGAATCAAAAGTTTCAATTTACATTTATTTTAATATTTATAATATCAATTATTTTAATATTTCATTAATTAGGTAATTACTGCACTGCATCATCATTGTGTCATAAATAAATTTAATTATTTAATGTCTAAAAAATTATAAATAAAATACTATGTTGTAGGAAATATTTTTATATTTATAATGAATATTTATAGTCGAATTTATCTTATGTATAACCCTATATTAAAAATGGTTTAGTTATTAAAATTTGAATTCAACACTTTTAACTCTTCTTTAAATAAGATATAATAAATTCCCTCATCTAATCCAAATAGATCAAAAAGGATATTATTTTTGTCCCAAGTTTTATTTTGGTTTAAAAACACTTATTCAATAGAATTAGTTCATGTGTTGGGGTAATATTATAATACTATAATATTATTTTTACCTTTAATTACTCTATTTACTTTTAACCGTGGTAAATAAAAATCAAAAGTTACTATTCCCCAAAATGTTATTTTTATCCTATTGAACCACATTTTAATTACATATGACAATCGTGTGCCTAAGATTTTTGAAATTTAATTCACAGAAGCAGTAAAATTACGTTATATGAAAATTTTCAAATGTTCTTAGAAGGTGGGTAAAGTCATTAAAAAGTTTAATAAAATTTTATATATTTAATATTATTATAAAATAACTCAAATGACTTACATTGGAATAATATATTTATTATGTATCTATTTTTACATTAAAATAAATTTTAATTAAAAATAATTATTTAAGTGAAAAAGTCGGTTTTTATGTACTATGTAGTATTTTTCACTATTCATCAAAAATTGAATGTTTTCAAAAAATATACAAAAAATTCACCCTAAGATAATTTCTATATTCCAAATACAAATATTAAGTCTATTTTAGAGAATTAAATTTTTAAGAGTGTTTAAAACTAATTTTATTATTGTTCACAAAAAGGCGTAAAAAGAAGTTCTTTTAAGAAAATAGTTTTTCTAAATATATAAATATTTTAACAATACTTATTCATATCATTATAAATAATTTTTATTTATGTGAAAAAATTATAAATAACATTAAAATTTTGTTTTTTTACTATTCATGTTATAATATTTATTTGATAAATAAATATATCTTTTAAATAATTATAATACTAATGTGTTGTTTCGTAGAAACTCAATATTGCGTATAACGCAAGCCAAGTCAGTGTTGCGTGAAATATAAGCTATTATACTAATTTAAAGAGATAACTTACCATGAGATATTGGTGTGTTACATTCTCCCCTCCTTCAATAAATTTATTCCTCGCAATTTGAAATTGTTCTTCGAAGAGAAAAGGTTGAAAATAGAAAATACCTTTGTGGAAAACTCACATTAGAAACAGGGTTAATAAAATTTAGTCTTAATAAGAGGGAAAGGGAAATGAAAAGGTTACAAAAAACTTATTATTTGGAATAGGAGAAAATTGGTGGAGATTAGAGATGCATAATTTTAGGAAAAACTTAAATATTTATAGGGAGTGATTGAGGTCATCAATCACAAACAAGTGAACAATAAATGGAAAATTGAAGGCATCAGTGCCATAGATCTATGATGATTTAAGGTATCATCAGTTCAAAAAAACATAAATTATTAGGATAACATGTTTTTTAGATACTTTTTTTAAGATTAGGTATTAATTTACTATCATGATAAGAACTGAAGAAAAAAAACATGATTTCATTAACTCCCATAATAATAATAAAATCATTTGGTTGTGCTTCGATCTATTTTCACTCCATCCCTTACACTAGGAAATGAATGTTCAAAAATTATTTTCTTACACCTATAGCATATTTGATAAATCATAAGGTCCACATGTATTTCCTATTCCTCTATATTTTTATTAAAATCCAAAAGGTTAGTTCAAAGTATCCAATAAATTATAATTTAATCTCAAACTAAATATCAAGTGTTCAAATTACTCTATTCCAACCTTTAGACTTATCCAAAATACTTTTCTCCAAACTCATATTCCAAAATTTTATATGGGAGGTAAACATAATGAAAATAACTTTTTTTCACATAATAAAATGTGAGTACCTTCATCATCTATTTTCATAAAACATGGAAACACCCTGAATTACCATTAATCCTTGTTAAATACATCCATTATCCATTATTCCTTATAGAATACTGAATATACTCCTTCAATCCAAAAAATGTTTTGAACTCCAACAATGATGGAATAAAAAAATTAATTAGTTCCAAGGTGGTCAATAAAATCAAATATAATTAATCCAAATCCATAATCTCTTATTCCAAAATCACGACCTCAGTATTAGGGACATATTAAGGTTTATATTTCCATCAACAATGTATTTTAAAAAAAATTAACTTGATATTGAGTCAGTTTTCTTAGTACAATACAATCTCAAATCCTTAATGAAATAGTACTAAATTACAATCCTTATTTATTTACATAATTAATATAACCAGTACTTCATTAATAAAAAACTCAAATGGCATAATTAGTCAATCTAGAAACACAAATACATTAATTATTCCACATCGACTGTAGTAACAACTTATGCTTGACCTTCATCCATTTGATTCTTATAAGCTATATTTTCTTTATGATTATTACATTTATTTGTGTGATTCCCCATTTCACTACATTATAAATACTAAATATTAGTCTCTTCAATCTTCTATTTTCATTATTTTTTCTAATGACCCTTTTCTACACACTTATAACAGACACCCAGTCCTTCCAAGAACTTCACAGGGTGATTCTTTCCGTAGTTATCACATATGGGAAAATCCTTCTTTCTCTTCTTCCCTTTATCCATCTTTTTCTTTTACATCCTCTTCTTCTTTGTTTTCCCATCAAATCCATAGTACTGAGAGAATTATTTACTTATCTTATCAACACATTATATTATTTCCTCATATGATGAGAATACATGGGATGTTATTTCCCTTTGAAATGTTGGCTTATAAGACCATGAAATATAGGATCCTTCTTACTCTTTAGAAAATGTACATTTTTGGGGTAGTCATTCTTTCTACTAGGTGCCAGTTCTAAACAATTTCATACACTAGATTAGGTTATGAATCATAATGTATGATTCCAAACTAATGAAATACTTAACAGAAATTGAAACAACTTATGCATCACTAATCAAATAATTATAATAATGGATTATTTGTAGAAATATATAATCACAAATACTTCATAATGGTTTCTAATGAAAAAGTAAATTATCCTAATAGTATCACCTGGGAGTGAAAAACCAGGTGCGCAATAAGGCCCATTGTTGTGTACCAGGTCACCCCGAGTCAAGCTTGGAACACCTTTTCAGATTTTTCACCCATAGGTACATCCATGCCAGAACCACGTTCACTTGTATTATCTATACAGGGATTTATTTTCTAGTAATTCACACATAATATATATTTTAAAATTCAATGATTTTCTTAAATACTTATCCTCAAATTCTATCATAGGGTTATGATCCTTAATCTTAGTTTTCTGAATATATTTCTAAGGTTGTTGTTAAACTACCTCTGATACCAAGTGTAATGCCCCGACCCTAGAAGCACAGAGAAGATTCATTACTTTAATAAATTATCATGATTACAAGTAATCATGTACCGAAGGACCGATCAGTCTAGTAGTCATGGAAAATAGATTACAGACATTAATGATACATTACACTTTATAACATAAAACACAGTATAAATAATCCATTGAGAACACCACTATTCCCCAATATTAAACCCACATATCAATCATAATTCACTTCTTGGCATCCTAGGAAAATAAAACATAATAAAGGGGAGAGATTAGATTCTCAGTAAGGTAAATAATTCATTGGAAGCTATAAACCTTTAAGGTAATATGTATAATAAAAATAACAGCCTTTTAAACATAAAATTTGAGCATAATATGGTAAAAATAAGTCAAAAATTACCATATAAACATGCATATGTATATTATAATAGTCTAATAATCACATGTAATAACTAATTTCATAATGAGGGAATGAATAATGTCGGACATAATAACTACTACATCAAGGCCTTGTGCCAAGACCATTCAAAAATATCCATTCAAGGCCTTGTGCAAGGACACTAGTTTGTCTCATGAGACCAACTGATGCATCTATGGGATATAGCGGGCTGCACCCATCACTTACTAAGTCCAATGCATTCCTCATATGAATAGGGTGAAACATAACATAATCATTCATATTAAAACTAGCATATGAAATGTCAATACATTAACCATAAACCATGAATTGTATGAAAATAGCACATACATAGTCAAACATATCATAAATAATTCAATACAATATAGAATATTTTATTATAATAAATCAACATCAATCAGGAATAATACCAGTAAAAGATGTTGACATAGTTAAAAATTATCTGTAAAACACTTTGAGAAAAATATACCTTTTTCATGAAATCATTTAAAACTTACATAATTTATAAAGGAATTAATTTAAAATATATTTTTGAATCAAAGTGTCCCATACCACTTTGAAACCTTTGAAAATAATTAACATTTTAAAACAATCACGTCTATATACATAAATCCTTAAAATAATTTTGGAAACATGGAAATTAATTAAATAGATTTAGAAATAAATAAATCCTTAAAACATTCAAATTGATGATATAGTTAAATATAACCTTCCATAAAACCTTAAAATATTCTTTTTGAAAACATTTTAATGAAACTTGGACATGGTTTATAAATATTTCCCAATAAATACTTACACATAAACAATCTCAGATAATAATGAGATTGAAGAATTAACCCTTACCTTGTACATTACTTTAGTCTAGGGTACATTTAACCTCATGTATATTTTTCATAGTATGTTATTAAATTATATCAAAACCATATTTATATTTATGATATCATATATTGTTCATTTATGACTTTATACTACCCATTTAATAATAATTTCCACGTTAAAGTAACATTTCAGGTAATAATTGCTTTATTTATCGTATAGTATGGATGTAAATGACATATATTTATCTACATAAATATATATTATTCCATTAGAAATATTATTCCATATACCTCATACATAATCATTCTATGTATTTTTATAAAAAATTCTTGAATGGTGATCATTGAAGATGAATCTCATCGCGTCGTGGAGATGGTAAGTTGTACGTACGCACAAGTGGAAATATCATTCTATTGATGGTTAAAAGGTGTTTAATTGGATGGTATATTATATATAAATAATAATTACAATGTTATATTCATTATTTACATTAATTATACTAATTTTTATACCCATTAAAATAATTTAGTGTCGAATAACTAACTACACCATGGCGTGGAGACGGTAAGTCGTAAGTATTCATGCATGGTGGATTTTTCATTCATATAATGGATAGAATAATGAATATGGATGTAACATATTTATAATAACATCTCATAATGTATACGGTACTGGATTTATTATTTTAGTATGGAAAAAAACAAATAAAGAGGAAGTAGAAGAAGAAAAGAACTTTGAAAGATATGATAAAATAATTACCTCTTCTTTGGGTGATTCCTTTTGATTTTAAAAAAGGGATCCTTAGGTTGGGAGGTGATTTTATCAGGGTTTGGTTGATCCAAATGGATTTTTAGGTGTGAATTTAAGAGAAGGGGAAGTACCCTTTTATAAAAGATGTGAGGGGCACTTTAGGAAAAGCTTGAAATATTAATTTATTATAAAATTATTTTCGGTTTCTAATATCTAAACAATGATTTATTTAAATTTCAAGGTGGTTATGGGTATAAATCCTATAAACAAATAGGTTTTATACATGTTTAGGTCACCATATTAACCTTATCCTTTATACTTAACCCTTAGTTAAATAGTTTATCTTTTACCATGTCTTCTTGTATTTTTATGATACATGGTTAATATATTTACTATAAAATGTCAAGAGAACCTCAAGTGGTTAATTAATGAATTATATAACATTATATAAGTCATTTGGAATAATATTATATTTTTAGGAATATTATATCATTCAATAAAATAGTATTTGTTTTAAAAACTTATTTATGTCGATTTTTATACTATTTAGTATATGGTTTTTCTAAAAGTCATATTAACTTGATCCCTTCGAAGCAAATACATTGAATAAATCCTAACATGTCTTATTCACCTTGAAATTTTTCATATGGCATCAAAATTTTCAATTTCTATTTATTTTAATATTTATAATATCAATTATTTTAATCTTTCATTAATAATGTAATTATTTCATCATCATTGTGTCATAAATAAATTTAATTATTTAATGTATAAAAAAAATATATAAGATACTATGATGTAGGAAATAGTTTTATCTTTATAATTAATATTTATAGTAGAATTTATCTTATATATAACCCTATATTAAAAATGGTTTAGTTATTAAAATTTGAATTTAATACTTTTAACTCTTCTTTAAATAAAATATAATAAATGTCCTAATCTAACCCAAATGGATCAAAAAGAATATTATTTTTTTCCTAAGGTTGATTTTGGTTGAAGAAAACTTATCCAATAGAATTAGGACATGTGTTGGGGTAATTTTATAATATTATAATATTATTTTTACCATTAATTACCCTATTTAATTTAACCGTGGTAAATAAAAAACAAAAGTTATTATTCCCCAAAAATTATTTTCATCCTATTGAACCAAATTTTAATTAATTATAACAATTGTGTTTGTTGGAATTTATAAATTCAATTCCCAAAAGCGGTAAAATTGCGTTTTATGCACATTTGCAAATGTGCCTATAAGGTGGGTAAAAGACGTTAAAAAGTTCAAGGAAATTTTATATATCTAATACTATTATAAAATGACTCAATATATATACATTGGACTAATATATATATTATGTATCTATTTTTAATTTAATATAAATTTTAATTAAAAATAATTATTTAAATGAAATAGTCGGTTTTTATGTACTATGCAATATTTTTTACTATTTATCCAAAATTTAATGTTTTCAGAAAAATACAAAAAAAATCACCTTAAGAAAATTTTGATGTTTCGAATTCAAAAATGAAGTATATTTTACCAAATTCTATTCTTAGGAGTGTCTAAAATTAATTTTATTATTGTTCACAAAAAGGCATAAATAGTAGTTCTTTTAAGAAAATAGTTTTTCTAAATATATAACTATTTTAACAAAACATATACATTTAATTATAAATATGTTTTATTTATGTGAAAAAATTATAAATAACATTAAATTTTTATTTTTTACTATTCTTATTACAATATTTAATTGATAAATAAATATATCGTTTAAATAATTATAATACTAATGTGTTGTTTCGCAGAAACTCAATATTGTGTGTAACGCAATCCAAGTCGGTGTTGAATGAAATATAAGCTATTAAACTAATTCAAAGAGATAAATTACTATGAAATCTTGTGGTGTTACATTTTAAGGCATTTAAATATATTATGAAATATTTTTTGGATCCAAACATTTAGAAGGCAAATGATTCCGAGGCTCGGTGAAACATGAATTAATTTTTTTTAAATACTAAATATTTTATATCACAGGTGTAGAGATTTCCTAAAAAAGTTGGATAAATCTCAAACAGAGTCTTGAATTATAAATCTAAGACCATAGTTGAAACCGAAGTGTGGGGTTTACCCTAAACGTGACCTAAGGTTGGTCGATGTGGGACGTTCGGTAGAGGTAGCCGTTGGTGGGTGTGTTTAATTAAAATATGTAAATTATTCATTTATTTTTCTTTTTAAATGACCTAATTAGAATAAACTATAAATAACCTCTAATGATGGATTTTTGAGGGTTAGTTGCATAATATTTTCTTGATCTAAGAGGAGGAGAGTATTCTTCCTTGGTAGATCAGGATCAATGAATGACAAATGATTGGATAGAGGATAATTGTGAGACAAACGAATAACACAGCGGGATCAACACCTCCATCACTATTGGATGTGTTATTCACTAGCTATCATTCCATAATTCAGTTTTTTCTCTTCAATTGTGGTTTTTACATTTTTTATTAAAAGTTTAATCATTGATTCATATCTGCTTTTATTGATCTTTAATTATTTTCCATTCGCATGACCTTTCTAATAATTTGATTTGTTTAAATAAATTATTTATTTTGTAATGTCATGCTATCACCCATGATTATGAACCTATTAATCATTGTTCTGGATCACATTGGCCTATTATTATTATCACCTTTGTTTTATGTATCTTTCTCCATTTGTTCTTGGAATTCGTTATCGGTAATTGATTGATTGGTAATTCAATGATATCTGGGAATATTGATCATTGTGCGTTAATTATTTGGTAGAATATATCATGGTCATGAGTTCAGATTTGGATTTTGGAGATTTGTTGAGGGTGTGGTGATTATTATGGGAACCCGAATTCATATCGGGTGTCGCTAGTTTTTTATACGAATTGTGCAGATCTCTCCGGTGGTGCAGCAATTAATGTTTTCAAGCCATGAGTGCCTGGAATCCAGCCAATAGTGATAATAGAATCCAGTGTTATTGCAGATACCAGGGTTCTAATGGCCTTAGATGTGTTGTTTCTATGGATAAAAATGATGGATGTTTTTTCAATGAAGAATTTTCGGTATCTGATTTCTAGTCGACCGTGGAGGATGGTACGTTTTATTATTATTTTTAATATAACAACACCTAAAATGAGTCATGTTATATTATTATAATTAATGATAATGATATTTAAATAATAACAGAAATGAAATGAATAAATAGTAAGGCACCATGGGGACACCTATAGGTCATGATGGGTGAGGGAGTCCTCGTGTTCATGAATTTCCCCCTATAACTATCTTTATGTATTATTATAATATTTTCATGTACATTATAATAATAATAATTAAATTATTATTATAAATAAATGGAAGGGGTTATGGGTGGGTATAATCCCATTTTTCATAAATTTTAATAATAAAAATAAAATAAATTATTATTTTTATTATTATTGTCAATAAATATTATTTTGATTGTAACTCCTTCATGCGAAATCGGATTAACAGTCTGATTATGGCATCATGGCTCTCAAATTGAGATGGTCGATTAAATAATAATGTTGGATACCTTTTTAAAAATTGTATCTTAGATCCAAAAATCACAAAATAAAATTATTATTCTTATTATTATTATTATTATTATTATTATTATTATTACTAAATCTGGTATCTGACATATCATTTTCATACGGTGTTGGAATAACGAAGCGTTTTCCACTTTGAAATCATAATATTGAGACAAATGTTTAAAGACCAATATTTTTCAATTAATTAGGACTCATGGCTCATGCCCACTAAATGTTATTCGAGCGTGATGCAATGAAATGTGTTTTTTTGACTGGGTGTCCAATATAGAAAAGTGAATAGCCTATGCCTAGTGTTTGTTCATGAGGATCACAATGGTGTGATCCTTTGGGAAATTCAAGTAAATTTGTGGTGACATATTTATGGTTTGATATTTTGTCCCTATGTACTAACAATGAGCCTTGTGTGCTCGCCAGGCCTTTGGACAGACTCAAATATTGGCTCGTGAGTAGTCTATCCTTAGTGTTTTTTCACATAGAACGTGATGGTAGCCTTAATTTTTCAATTTTGATACATGATGAAAAATTTTATAAGAATGAAACTCCTTTCGGCAATGATCTATGACAATAGTAATTGAGAAATATCATCAGAGAGAGGCCGGAGTGGTACCCCCTGACAGACTACTGTGTGTGTCCTCTATCTACCTACTAAGTGTTACTCCCCTGATGCACTAGGGTGTGAATCATGTACCTACTGAGTGGTACCTCCATATATTTATAGGGAATAGTTACTCTTCCTACTGATTGGTACCCCCCCCACCCAATGCACTAGGGTGTGGGTCCTCTACATATACTAAATTGTCATGACTTGACCCAAGACTGGGCTCGACCCACAAATACCCCACGCCCACCTCTATAGGCTGGGGGCTAGAAACCAACACCAAAGTCATAACCTACATGAGGGGGAATTTTCTTAAGTACCTATATGCACAGACACACAAAAACATCTCAATGTAGAAGTGAAGAGGAAAAAACTAAAAAGAAGTAAAAGGATAAGGGAACAACCTTGCATGAAAAACCACTGGACAATAAAATAGTACGATAGTGAAAACTAAAAAGAAAAGTGTAAAAATACACACCAAACCATAAATATGTTCCAACCTAACAAAACTAGAAATGTAAACTCCTGAGATATCCCAACTCATAATATCCATGTTGTGACCACCGTACGTTGTCTAAATAAGATCCTCTGAAGTCACCACTGAAATGGTTTTTGTTTTCATAAGACAAGACATGTGCATGACATTCCCATGCATGGGTGTGTATATACATACCCAGTAAGACTCGCCAAAATATAAATTGGGTAAACAAGTGATATAATAGGAATAAGGAGATTGTATATAGCACAAAATTCAAAAAGTGGTAAAAGACAACTGTTGAACCCAAACCAAGAGGGAAAGTAACCACATCCAAACACAAGGGGGTCAATATGGTGTGTATATGAACTAAATGTTGAGTATTTTCCACAAATATAAGGAGATTAGAATCATCCAAACATTTGAATTTAAATACAAAAATCACATTGCATTCCCCATTTGTCTTCATATCTCATGGAAAGAGAGTAACCAAATCCAAAGGTAAGGATACATGTAAATATATATATATGTGTGTGTGTGTGTGTGTGTGTGTGCTCAGTCAAAATAAACCCAAAGGAGAGAGTAAGGGGATCTATATATCATATCTCAACCTAGGAAGAAGAGTCTCCAACTTATCCAAAAGTCCATCAATGATTCCCAGCATCTCACACCTCTTCTAAAAAGTAATCGTCCATGTCAATACATGCCTCATCACTATGTTGCACAGTCAATGGGTCGCAATATCTAGGTAGAGGACCCATGCCTTGGTAAAATAGGAGGGTTCCCATTTGATATTTTATGGAGGACCCATGTCCTACCCAACAGGAGGGTTCCATTCCAAAATCCATCACAGACCCACTACTCATCTCTACTATCGGTTACCACTTTGAAAGTCATCGAGGACCCACTTCTGATCTCTACTAAAAGGTACCACTCATAAAGTATTTGATAAACCAATAACCATATCTGCAAGTGGGTACCACTCGAAAGGTCTTTGAGGACCCACCGCCCAACTCTACTGGAGGGTACCACTCAAAAAATCATTGAGGATCCACTGCCCATCTCTACAAGAGGTTACCACTTGGAAATTCATCGAGGAACCACTACCCTTCTCTACAGGAGGGTACAACTAAAAAAGTCACTGGGGATCTTGTGTGGTCACTTCCAACATCGAGCATCACCTAACCAAGTGCCTTTCCAGGAACATTCCACATTGTATCTCAAAATTCACAACTGAGGGAACCATTACATCTTAGGTGGAATGAAACTCAAGATAGGCTAATCATGGGATGAAATATGAGTCCAAATGAAGGAGATATGGAACCACGAAGTTGCTTCAAAAGGATCCAAAGGGTACATGGTGCGTGAGGGGACCCATATGGTGCATGGTCTAACTCTACTACTTGACCATGTGCCTAGGGTTACAAGGATTTTCAAACATGTAAGGGTACACAATTTTTAGGGGATATAAGGTGAGTTCCATTGCCACTTGGGATCCCGCCCATGTTATTGTTTGTGTCTGTGTAGTTTACTACATGTATGTGTACTTGAACTTGTGTTTGTATACCTGGTCATGTTATTCCACATGGAATCCCACCCGTGTAATCCACCACATTAATCGTCCATCTGAGAATGAGTTACACAATGTGTAGGATGGATACAATCCGTTCCTTCCTTATGGAATTCGAAAACCCTAACCAATAAAACCAGGGGTTATACTTTGTGTGTTCATTACCATACATGACGTGTAGTTGGGTTTTTAATAGTTTTTAAGATCCATGATCTATGCCTCAAATTAAGCCTTTCCACATATATTTTGAACCTATCTCCACCCAATATTAATGGATATAGAATTGTATAGCATATTCTAGCCCTTTGGTGACCAAAAACTCAAAATATCAAAGCCCCGTAAGCGTCTCCTCGCACTGTGCATGCCAGGTATTCTTTATTCTTTGATGATTTGGAATCTTATTATTGATAAAATCATCCAAAACCTTAAATCATCCCAGATCTACCCATTATTCATCAATACATCCCTCCTTCATGAATCCATTGTGATTTTGGGGGTCCGATCCGGCTTGGTACTGCTCGACAATGTTTAACCGGGACCACAGGGTCCAACCAATGAAGAACATGATTAAATTGATGGGAAAAGAACAATAACAAAGTTTTAAGAGATCTTTTCCAAGATTTATTGTACAAAAATAAAGAACGGGGATCAGGGGTTATAAAAATTTGAACTCATCAATTAAATTGATACCTGAGCGCAT
The DNA here is from genome assembly GCA_963277665.1 of Viscum album. Taxonomy (NCBI): domain Eukaryota; kingdom Viridiplantae; phylum Streptophyta; class Magnoliopsida; order Santalales; family Viscaceae; genus Viscum; species Viscum album. The sequence continues at coordinate 211,443,859 of OY728119.1, read as the reverse complement.
GTAAAAGCCTCGATTTTCATAAATCCAATAATGGGATCGATCTTCCCAATAAATTTAATAAAAACACATAAACCACATATTGATGATCCCTACCTAGATATTAGGTCATTATTCATTGAAGAGAATGACCACCTATAATCGAAGTGATTTTTTGTATTTTATGCATCTCGGTCAACTCTTATATGGCGTTTCACCGTCGTCTGATGTGATTCTCCAATGGAAGTCAGAAAGAGAATCTCTCAGAAGATCCTAGAATTATGAGGCTACACCTAGGAGAATCTCCATGGAATTATATTTAAAAACATTTTTTAGGTTAAAATTAATGAATTTATTAATTAAATAATTATTTAATCCACTATACATACTGACAATGAGAGAGATGCTCGAACACCTAGTGTCGACCTATTTTTTATCATGACTACGGTAAACACCGAGTTCCGAACCCAACTGTGGTATCATTTTTTTATCCAATATTACATTTAAGAGTTATCTCATTTTATTTAAGAAACCACATGTGTTAAATATTAAACATATTTAATATTTATTTTATAAAAAAAATTAGGCACACCGGGTTTCGGAATCACACATTGTCGCAATTCCCAACTCTAGTAATATATATAGAAATATTTCAAATTCTTATGAAGAAGAAACTAGGTATCAAAGTTATTCCATCCTTCAAGATTTTCTTCCTCAAAAATAAAAATTAAAAAAAACTCGAGATTTTGAGCCTGCATATGACTCCCACAAACCAAGGATCTCTCCTACACGTTTTTGTTCTTCCACAACATATGAACCAAGGGGGTGGTCCATACACATAGTGTCCTCTCCAATCAATCCCTGATCACCATCAGGTGATCTATAAAAGTGGAACCATCATCAATGTCTATCTCTCCCTAGTTGAGGTGTGTGGGGTAATGTATGTATCACCCTAGCCACGACACATGTAAGACATCGTGCACCCGCTCCAGCTATGGAGGTTGTTCGAGGTGATAATAAACCTATCAAACCCACTGTATGATCTTGAACATCCCAATGAACCATGGGAATATCTTTCCTCCCTGGTATAACCTCTTCAATCCTCATAATAAAGAGGATCTTTGGAAATCTTGGTCTCCCTAAATGAACTCCAAGGGCCTACGATGGTGATCTGTGTAAAATGTTTGCCTACTATGGGCCATTATCATCTGCTCACAGATAACCTGGACCTTCTCTATCATCACCTACACCATCTTTGGGTCCACAAAAGATGAATCATCATTCTCTATCTAGGAAAAGGGTGACTTATAGTCTCTATCATATAGGTCCTCAAATGAACCAATTTTGGTGGTAGATTGGTAGCTATTGTTGTTTGCAAACTCTACCAAGGGAAAGTGATCCCCCCAACTTTGGCTAATGTCTAAAATGCAAACAATCATCATATCCTTCAACACCTAGATAGTGTGATTGGTCTTCCCATAGATCTTGGGGTGAAAGGTTGTAATCATCCCAATTTTGATCTCGAATACCTTCTGTAGGCCCCTCCATAATCGTAACATAAATCAGACATCATGATCAATGACAATCATCGATGGTACCCCATAAAGTCGGATGATCTCTCGTACATAAAATTGTCCCAAAATCTCTACCAAACTCTGCTCCTTGATAGTAAGTAATTGTTATAACTTTTTGATTTGTTCAACTATCACCCAGAGGGTGCCCTTACCCTTTGCTCTCACTACTAGAAAATTTACCTATACCCACGATTCAAAACCATGGGTATATGCTATAACAATGGTTTTGACAACCGTAGCCTGTTATGGTATCAGTATAAATCTATACCCACAGTTCTTAAACTTTTGGTATAGAAACTTTTAATGGAAATACTTATACCCATAGCTTGGTCAAACTGTGGGTATAGTCCCTTACTAAAAAAACTCTATTGGGATTCGATCCCAAGAACTTATTCCTACAAACGAACGACGTTTCCACTATCATATATCATGTTTTATGTTATTATATGCAAATATATATCTTTATATATAAAAAATTATTATTATTGAATTATTTATTATTTTTATTTTTATTATAGAATAATAGAGGGCCAACCTATACCCGCGGTTTGGTCAAACCATGGGTATAGGATTTCCCATGAAATATTTTCCCCATGAATTCAATTGAGATGGTTTATAAAAATTTTGGATATAATAGTGATCTATACCCATGGTTTTTTTTAACCATGGGTATAGGTCATTCCCATGGGAATTTTTTTCCCTAGGAAACATATACCCAGAGTTCTCCCAAAATCATGGATATAGGGGTACCTATACCAATGGTTTTGGGAGAACCATGGGTATTGGTTCTTCCCAAAAAAAAATCCCCTTATAGATATAGGGATGACTTATACCCATGGTTTTTTCCAAAATCGTGGTTATGGGGTCATTTTCTAGAAGCGTATGCATAGAATCACAGTCACCAAGTCTATGGATATGTTGTCCCACTTGTACTTTGGGATATCAAGGGGCTGCAATAAACCTGCTAGAACTTGGCACTCATCCTTCACCTATTGATAGGTGAGGCACCTAGAGATAAAATAAGCTAAAATTTATCTCATTATAGATAAAAAAACTACTATTGAAGGTCTATGTGCATCTTCCCCACACTAGGATGTATATATAGGGTAGATGTGTGGAACTCTTGAATCACCTTCTCCTGTATTGTGACTGGAACCACCATCCATCCCTAGAAAAGTATGATGTGATCCCTTCTTAAAAATATACATATGGTGAATCCAATATGGATATCTGGTCATATAAGACCTCATAGTCAATGTATCCCAACTGGGACTCTCTCACATGATCAAGAAGAAGATGATTCAACACCATCAATTGTAGAAAATTTGTACCCGCCTGCTCCACTAAGGTCAGCTGCAAGGAGGCCAACTGATCTAAAGTCTCCTACACCAAGAGAGCATGGGACTTCCTGCTAGTGGAATATTCGACTAAATTTCCATTCCATAGAGAATACACTATCTCAAATTCATAGTTTAATAGGTACTCCAACCAACATCGTTGTCTTATGTTGAAGTCTCTCTACGTGAAGTTGTACCTGAGACTCTGATGGTATCAGTAAACCAAAAAACACTCTCCCAGAAGCTATTGCCTCTACATCCTTAGGGATAAGACTACCACTTCCATATCTAAGTCATTAGTTGTGTAATTCTGCTCATGTGGTCTCAACTACCTTTACCCATATGCGATAAATACTTAGTTCTGCATCAACACCCAGCTGAGACCAGCTCCTGATGCATCACAAAACACTACAAACTCTACACCTTCCTATGGTAGTCCTAATAGATTATCACTCATAAAACTCATCCTAAACTCATCAAAGGACCTCTGGAACTATTAATTATATGTAAAAAGCTACCCATTAAATGTTAGGTTAGTTAAAGGGGCTTCAATACTGAATAAGTATTACAAAAAACTGCTATAGTACCCTATCAAGACAAGAAAGCTCGACACCTTTGGACCACTCTTGGGTGGTTCTCAAGTAAGAACTGAATCTATCTTCATGGGTTCCATGGATAAACAAAGTCCATAGATGAAATTACCCAAAAATTAAACCTCATGTATCCAGAACTGGAACTTTGGGATCTTTCCATAAGGTTGGTTATCTCAATGTAAATTTAGAACTAACCACAAGTTCTATGCATGTTCCTTCTCCAATGTAGAGTAGATGAGTATGTCATCGAAAAAGACAACCAAAAATAGGTCCATGTATGGATGGAATATCTAGTTCATCAAATATATAAACAAAGGAGGGGAATTCATTACATCAAATGGAAAAACTAGGAACTCATAGTGTTTGTAGCGACAATAGAATGCCATATTTGGAATATCAGCCTTGTGAACCCTCAAATAGTGGTAGTCATATCTAAGATCGATCTTCAAGAACCATCTTGCACCTCATAACTAGTCAAATAGGTCTCAAATCCTTGGAAATGAATACTTTTCCATTATCATGGATTGGTTTAGATGATGATAATCAACACAAATCTGCAAACTCTTTTCCTCTCTTTTCACAAAAAAAACACTGGGGATGACTAGAGGGGAATGATGGGCTTAATGAAACTCATATATTGAAGGTACTCCAACTATAAATAGAGATACCAGAGCTTGGTATGAGCCATTAGATATTTTGAAGGAGATATCAGAGCAGTTCAAGGATGCAATTAAATGAAAAACTCCATCTCTAACCTTGGATGTAGTCCCGAAACATCCTTGGGGAACATTTCCATGTAATACTCCATAACTGAAGGAATCCAAATGCCTGAAGAACCTACCACAACAAGGGATATACTATTCATGTGAGGGATGATGGGATGAAACATCCTATTTTGTGAACCCATTCACCCCGATATGAGATCTCTCTCACCCATGAAGATGAATATTGACCCATCAGTGTATTGGAATTCGACTCGTTTATAGTGATAGAAAATCTGGGATCGAACCATGGAAAAGAAATACATACCCAAGATGGTGTCATAAGGTTCAATCATGATGAAAATAAAAGTTACCACATGAACCTATCTTCACCAAGCGATAGCTCGCACTGCCAGTAGATAAAAGATATGGAAGAAGTGTTCCCTATATAAACATCAAGATTAAACTGTTGTGCTAACGCCTCAAATGGGAGCTTCATCTCTCGCACCAAGAGTATATAGATAAAAGTATTATCGACACATATTTATAATAATAATAAAGAAAGATTATAATAAAATATATCATACTTCTAATCATATCAGGCACTATGGGTCATAATCTTCTAGATCCTGTAGCTATTTGTGTCCCCAACTGCCAGCTCCTTAAGTCTTTCATCGCGGATGCATCCTAAAAGTTATAAGAACATACCATGATCGGATGTGCATATATATATATATATATAATGGGGAGCTGACTCAAGAATGAAAATCAAATACTCAATCATATGTGATACATTTTCCATTGATCCCTCTAACCAATGTCCCGATATGCTAAGTTGAAAATCTAGTAATCAAGGTCCTGGTGAATGGATACATCAATCACCCATACCATTACTGAATTCCCTAGTCTGAGAGCCAAACTCGAGATACTATGAAATTGTTTCCCTAATCCCAACCAAATCCTCATAAGGGGACTAATCTAAATACATTCTTAAGGATTGAACTACCTCTCATACCAATTTGTCACAACCTAACCCATGTCGGTGCTCGAGCCACAAATACCTCAAGCCCTCCTCCATAGACTAAGGGCTAGTGACCAGTGCTTAAGGAATACCTAAAATGGGGAGGCCTTTGCCTATGTACCTGTATACACACTCACACACAACCATCTTGTTACAAAATTGTAGAAGAAGTAAAATTATAATAATCAAAAATGTTAAGGGAACAACCATGCATGAAAAACCTCTAGATAGTACAAGAGTGTGGTAGTGTAAACTGGAAATTAATGGGAAAAAATAAATTCCCAACCAAAAATATATTCCATCCTGAAAAAACTGAAAAAGTAAAATACTAAGAGAGCCCAAATCCTGATCTCCAAGTTGCGACCACCATATTATGTCTAAAGTACCATGAATACATAAGTTCCTATAAATTCACTGCCAACCTGTCTGTTATCTACATAAGGCACAACACGTGCAGTAAAATATCATATAGGGGTGAGTATATACATACCAAGTAGGACGACATAAAAGGTGAAGGTGGTAGTAGGAGATAAAATAGTAATAAAAAGAATATAGATAGCACAAAATACAGAAAGCGGTGAAAGAGAATTGATCAACCCAAAACAAGAGGGAAAGTAACCTCGTCCAAACACAAGGGGCACAATACTGTGTGTAGAAGAACTAAAAATTGATAATTTTCCACTTATAGAAGGATATTATACCCATCGAACCATTAGAAGCTAAACACGGAAAGCACGTTCTGTACCCCACATGTCTTCACATGTCATGGAAAGTGAGTAACTAAATAAAAAGGTAAGGATACAAGTTAATAAACACACACAGACACACACACACACACATATATATATTCTCATTCAAAATAATCCTGAATAAAAGAGTAAGGATATATCTATTTTAGATCTCACATTAAGAAGAAGAGTTTCCAATATTTTAAAAATTCCATCAACGATGCCCAAAATCTCATGTGTCTATCCAGAAGTAATCATCCAAATCAAACTACTCCTTGTCATTATGCCACACATTCGAGGGGTCACAATCTATAGGTAAAAGACTCATGCCCTGGAACAATATGAGGGTTCCACTCTGATAGCCGATAGAAGACCAATGATCTGACTAGAAGGAGGGTTCCACTGTGGAGGTCATCTAGGACCCACTACCCAACACTAATGGAGGGTACCACTCAGAAAGTCATCAAGGACCCATTTCCAAAATCTACAAGAGGGCACCAATTGTAAATTCATTGAGGACCCACTCCCCAGCTCTAATGGAGGGTACCACTCAAAACTTTATTGAGGTCCTAATGTCCATCTCTACTAGAGGGTACCACTCAAAACGTATTTGAGGACCTGCTGCCCAACTCTGCTAGAGGGTACCACTAGAAAAGTATCTGGCGATCCTGCGTGATCACTACCATCATCGATCACCACCTAAACAATAATCGTTCTCTGAACATTCCACATCATTCATGAAATTGACAATTGATGGAACCATCACGTTATATGTGGAAAAACACTCATGGGTTAAAATATAAGTTCAAACAAAGGATATACGGAACCGTGAAGTTTCCTCAAAATGAGACATTGGTCACACAGTGTGTGAGGGTACCCAGATGGTGTGTAGTTCCAATCCACCCTCTGGTTGTGTCCCTTGGGGTACATGGATCCCCAAATGTCTAAGGGTATATGTCATGTATGGGATATACATGACATTTCCTTGCCACTCAGGATCCCATCTATGTGTTTTGTCATGTCATTGTAATGTATCTAATGTCCATGTACTTAATCACGTGTCTGTGTACTTTAGTACATGACCCTGTACCTGGTTGCGTACTTCCACATGGAATCCCTCCTATGTGATCTACCACATGGATCGTCCATCCAGAGATGATGTAAATAGTGTGTAAGAGGGATACATGTTACGCCTTATTTATATAATTCCAAAACCCTAGACGCCATAACCAGGGGCTACACATGTTTGTTCATCACTATACACAGCGTGTAGTTATGTTTTTTATAGTTTTATAGATATGTGATATATGCCTCAAATCTAGCCTCACCGCTTCTATTCCAACCTTATCTCTACCCGATATTGGTGGATCTAGTGTCAAATGGTGGATTACGGCCCTCTAGTGGCCAATAACTCAAAATTATGAAGCCTTGTAAGCGTCGCCTCGCACCATGCATGCTCGGGCATCTTCTGTATATTATGATTTGGCCTCTGTTTGTTGAAACGTTCATCCAAAACTCATAAAAATTCCATATCTATCTTTAATTCCTTGATTTTTCTCTCATTCTCAAAACTTTTGTGATTTCGGGGGTCATATCGGGCTCGGTAAATCCCATAAATGTTGAACTAAGACCGTGGGGTCCAACAAGTAACGAATACAAAAACAATAATGGGAGAAAAGCATAGGTAAAATTTTTTAAGTGATAATTCCTAGGAGTTCTTGGAAAATGATAAAGAACGGGGATTCGAGGTTGGAAAACAACCGAAGTAATCAATTAAAATGATACCCGGGTGCATGAAAATACTAAAATTGGCGCAGATCCAAGACTGGGATCGATCTGCTCGATCAATTTTATAAAAAATGGAATAAACCAAAAACTGATGATTAATACCTATATATTGGATCATTATTTGTCGAATAATGAACCTACCAATGATTTATAGAATTCATTGTGTTTTTTGTGTCCCAAACTGCTTTGATCCGGTGTTTCGTCATCATCTAATGTGATTATCCAACAAAAAGAGGAAGGAGAAGAACTCAAAAAATCTCGATATTATAAGTCTAACCCAGGGTGAATCACCGTGTAATTATATTTATAAACATTTCATTAATGTAAAAATTAATTAATTAATGAATTTATTAATTTATCCCCTAAACATACCGTATGTGGGTGAGATGTCTAAACACCCCATATCGGCCTATGTTAGTTCATGCCCAGTGTAAACACCATGTTTTGTACACAACCGTGGTATCATATTTTTGATACAATCTTCCATTTAAGATTTATACCATTTTCTTTAAGAAACCCCATGTACGCAATATGATATATATTTAATATGTTTTATAAAAATTAGTTCTGGGCACACCGGGCCTCAGAAACACACGATGTCTCAGTTCCAATCTCTTGAAATATATATAAAAATATTTCAAAGTATTACAAAGAAAAAATAGGGTATTTACATGAGTGGTTACCCCCTAATGGACTAGGGTGTAGGTTATCTACCTTCTAAGTGGTACCAACCATTAAATAAAATTTATTACCTTTAAAAAACCTCATGAAACATAATAATAATTACATTATTTTTATTTTGTGGTGGGATCCAACTTGTACAATAACAAATATTGTTTAACCAATTTGTTAAATAATATTTGTCACTGTACATGGTCCTGGTGTATTTGAACTCCTCTTACACTTATTGAACACGAGTATAAAAAAAATTTCATAAATAAATATCTCCTTCACATACCTTTAAATAAATATTTATTAAATATTATATAAAATAAATAAGTATATTTTTATTCACATGTAGAAGAATAAATACTTATTTAATTTATGTAATCGGTGTAACTTGAATAAAATTATTCCTCAAACATGAGAATAATATTTATTCCATTAATTAAAATAAAATATAATTTAATCGAGATCAAAATAAATACTTAGTGTGTGACCCTCTAGGATTATTTCTTGCACGATGGTCTCATCAGCCTATTTACTCAATACATGTTTCTTTGACTATCTGAAATAAACACATTGTTACACCACATGCATGGAATTTATTATGATGGTTCTATTCCAATAAAAGGTTTAAGATATCTAATTCTATAAATATGGAAGGGACAAATCCTTCCTACACTTATCAATTAACGATATGTCAATCGTGACGCACCCAACATACCCTACTTCCCACCAACATATGGAATGACAATTTAGGTCAGTAAATCTATGTTTGAGATTTCTGAAATACATTCATGACAATATTAAAATCTAAGTACCATCACATACTCTCATATATAGGAGTATTTTAATGACACAAAAATAGGTAGAATTCCTACAGGTGGGTCTGTTCTCATAATCTTCCATCTTGGAGATTACCAAGTGTGAACTTTATGAGAAGAAGCCTCATCTGCATAAGATCACTCATACCTAACATTATAAATACTGTGTAGCTCATCATATAATTTTATTCCACTACATAACTATATTAAGAATATTATTATAAAGCTCCAAGGTTCTCATCCTAGCGGGAACTACTATGACCTTATCAATACAACATTACTCTAGGACATTATTATATTAAATACATGCATTAACAATGAAAAATATTTAATAATATGTTAAATTAATATTCAATATATCAAATATACATGTAATAAAAGTACAACCAGTTGGTCCTAGGACACCAACTATGATAAACAACCACTTGGACTAGAGAAAACTATCTATGACTTTATGTCCGCTATATCTCACATGATAATCATGTTTCTGTTGATTTAAGGCTTTAGTAAAGAGGTATGTGACGTTGTCTTATGTGGAAATACTATTCACTGCAACCTCTGCTCTCTGAGAAAAATCCACCAAGATATGATATTTTAGAAGTATGTTCTTCGTCTATTAATGTGACCCCGACTTTTTTGCAAGTCACCACTACAGTATTATCACAATAGAGTGTGATAGGATCTTTATTTCTAGGCATCACATCAAGATATTGGATGAATTTTCACATTAATAATGCTTCATTAGTTTTCTTATAAGCCACAATATACTCATAATCTTCTATAAAATCTGCAACCATAGCCTACTTTGAGCACTTCCAGATCACAACACCTCCATTCAAAGTGAATTTGTAACCCATTTGTGGATTATTATAATCTTGATCAGTTAGAAAACTAGAAAATGAATATCCTATAATGACTATTTCCACATATCCACCATTGACCAGGAACATATCCTTAGTACACCTCAGATACTTAAGGATAATCTTGAATTCTATCCAATGGTGGTTGCCTGGATCAGCTTGATATCCGCCTACTTATCTCAATGTGTAGGCAACATCTATCCTAGTAAATAGCATAGAATACATGGCTGACCCAATCACTAATGCATATGGAATCCTTTCCATTATATTTCTTTCCTCATGCGTTTGAGGACACATTATCCTCAAAATAGGAATGTCATGTGATGCTAGAAACAATCCTCTCTTGGATTTTTCCATACTGAATATCTTCAATATCTTGTCAATGTATGTACTTTGACATAGGTTTAGTAGTCTCTTAGATCTGTCACGATGGATCCTGATCCCAAGAATATAGGATGCTTCTCACAAGTCCTTCATGGAAAATAATTTATTCAACCACGTATTAATAGATTGTAAGACTAATATTTCATTTCCTCTGAGTAATATTTCATCAACATATACTATTAAAAAAATTACTATATTCTCACTAAACCATTTGTAGACACAAGGTGCGTACTCAATATTTATGAATCCAAATTCTTTTATGGCTTCATCAAGATGAATGTTCCATGATCGAGATGATTTATTTAATCCATAAATATAGTTTTTCAATGTTTTATAATCAGTATCCATAAAAGGATAATGGAAAACTCACATGACTCATCATAATAAGTGAATTCATGATTAATATATTATCCACTATGGTCTGAGTAGAGTTTCTTAATCTTCATACCAAGATGGTTCTCAAATTCATTCTTATATTACTTAAATTTATCAAAATAATTATACATATACCTCATCGAGTAGACATATCCATATCTACTAAGATAATTATTAAATGTGATAAAGTATGCATACCCACCCCTTGATTCAATAGGAAATGGTACACTCACATAGATATAAACTAATTCAAGAAGCACATTATCCCTATCACCTTTTCCCACTAAATAAGGCTTTGGTCATTTTTCCTTCTAAACATGTGTGACATACACAAAGTGGTTTTAGTTAAAAAAGAACCTAAATATCTATATTGATGTAATTTAGTCAAGTGAATTTCATTTACATAACCTAGATGGTGATTCCAAAGTTGTGTGTGCTATGAGTCGTGTGAAATAACATCATTATTGATTGTCATTACTTGGTTCGTGTAATCCAACACATAAAGACCATTAATTAAATGTTCATTAACATAAAAAAATTCTGTCTTTATAAAATAAGAAACATTTATTTCTAAATTTGAAAACAAATCCAATTTTATCACGTCTGGATACATATAAAAAAATTGGTAACATATGGAACATAATAAAAACATTTCAAAACCAAGATCATCCTCATTGACAACATGATATGGTAGTCACTGATAGCTACAACAGCAATTTTATATTCATTGGATACTCATAGATATACCTAACCTTAGTCAATATTTTTGAACCTACTTGGTTCATGTATTTGAATAAAAATTTGGTCACCACAATCTTTATCTAATACCAAATTTGTATAAACAAATAAATTTCACTCGATAACAAACACACCTAAATCTTTATCATGCTTCTTTGGCTCGCTGCAGTTTTTCTTCTAGTGGCCCTTCTTGCCACATGAGAAATAGACAATATCTTGTTCCCTTACTTTCCCCTTGATCCTCCTTTTATTAAAATGGTGTGAATAAGCTTTATGCTTAAATATATTTTCTTTCCCTTTTGTTTTTTCACCATAAGGATGGAAGGATTTTCACAATTTTTATCCTTATCTACTTAGTGAAGAAGAGTGAGAAGATCTAGTAGATACTTCTCAATGTTTTTCATCTTAAAATTTACAACAAATATAGAGAATATTTTGGGGATTGAAGCCAAAATGAAATAAGTTTCTAGTTATTTGGGGAGTATAAACCCCATAACCTATAGGCTCTCAATGTAGCTAATGAGTTTGACTACATGAGGCCCATATGGGTCACCCTTCACAAGCTTACTCTAAAAGAGTTCTTTGGAAATCACAAACTACTCCTGTATATCTCTCTCATGGTAAAGCCCACATAAGTTCTCAAGAATGATATATGCATCCATTCTTTCATGAGACTTCATAAGTTCACTAGAAATAGACAAAATAATCAAAAATCGAATGTTGACCACTTTGTTCACATATTTCTCATAGTCTAGGAACTATTCATCACTTGCTTCCTTAGTAGATAGATTAGGCATTCAGGATTCTAGCATGTAAGTTTTCAGTTTATAGTGTAGAATAACCCAAAGGAATCTAGTCCATTCATGGAAGTTAATTCATGTTGGGAGGTTTTCTTTATCCAATATTGATCATAGGGATATTATAAATGATGAGCTTTCCATTTTACTCTACAATTAAAAGGAGTATATTATTAGTACTTTTCTTGATTACAAATTATGTGAGAAATAATAAATTAATTGATTTTATTAAATCTCCCTCTATTTTATCAAGTCCCAATAGCCCTCACCATTGAACTTAGAATTTATATTTGCTAGGAAATTCTAGTGTAAAAGATCTACATTCCCCTTAGCATAACCCCATCAAGGGTTGGTCAATATATTTGAAGGTATTTAGGTAGGAAATTAATTTCCAACAGCTGGATTGCAACTCCTTGATCTGTTTAGTGGATTCACCAATCTTAATATCCTGGCTTGGATTTCCTCAAAACTTGCCTCCAAATCACACCAAGTCTAGCAATGGATACTCCTCTTGATATAAAATGGTTAAGTCTACCCAAAACCATTATAATAACTCCCCTTATAAAAGTAAGTGTCTCAACAAGGGTTGGTCAAACACTTAGTTTTATTCAATTTTGTACCAAATCAAGTAATGGAAAGCCAAGTCTAACTTAATATTAGGTTTGAAGGATTTTAATTAATTATTCATAAATGTTATCCTTTTATCCTTTAAATTTATTGTTAATATTAATTGGATGTTACATAATTAATTAACAATGTTGGATAAAACATTTACGCATAATTCATTTATTTAATTTATTATTCATAAATTTTATATTTTTTTATCCTTTACATGTCTTGTTAATATTAAGTGGATGTTAAAATTAAGTAACCATGATGGATAAAATATTTATGAATAATTCATTTATTTAAATTTCTTCTTTTCACATTAATAAATTTATTTATGTGATCGAAGTCTTGCATCTATAAAATAAATAATTTCATAAATAGAAATAAATAAATGATTAAATGACTCATTTTTGAGCTTTATCTAATGGTTGATTTAATGAGTGTACATTAAATCAACCTCTGACCTATTGGAAATAACTCCATTTTCAAATCTTGGAATTACTTAGATCATTCCACCTTTACATCTATATATCACCTGATTTGGCATCATTATGGCCCCATCTTGAAATGCTTCTAGGAACCTTGGGATGCTATGTTAATTAAATGTATTTATGGCTCACACATAGGCGAGGGGAACCAAATGATTGGTTAAAAGTGGATTATATAAATATCCACAGACATGTTGGTCTGACATAATAATGGAGGGGGAATAACACAAAGACCATCATATTTAATTTAATAACAAATAATTACAAACTCATACAATAAATTAAATTAAAACATCCAATTCATACAAAGGTCTTGGTCAAGATCATGAACGATAATACATGCAATGAATACAAAAAAGTATCTAGATAACATTCATTTCTGTATTTGTTATTTATTATTTAAGATGAGAGTTCCTACATTAATTAATAGATTAATTAATTAATTAATTAACAGATTAATTAATTAATTAATTAATTATCTTTTATCTTAATGATCATCCAAACTTAATTGGAGATATCCATCATTTACTGTATTCATGTAAAATAAATGGAAGAACTAATAATGACATATTTATTACAATAAATTAATAGAGAATTTAATATACTTAAATCCCTTGTTAAACTTTCAAACACACAATAGTGTTCTAATCAATAAAATTAGGTTTTAATGCTGCAATTTTCAATTTAATGTAATATTTTAATTATTTCATTTAATGGGAGACTACATGGTGTGTAAATTCTAGCTACACACAATGTAACTCATTTTTCATGTTTTCAAGTCACATGCCTGAGGCTTCGTCATGTTAACTTAGCTGGAATACATGTCATGTAAGGGCTAGCTACATGAAATGTATCCACTTGCTATGTTCTAGGTTGGTTCGATCAACACGCAGTGTGCAATAATTGAATCATGTGTAATTAACTATTTGGCATATCCAAGTACAGTATGCATGGGTACATGGAGTGTGACCTACCTACACGTCGTGTAACCCAGTTTTACCGGCCAGATATTTGGCACTTTCAAATGACATATCATATCATTCTTCATCTATTCTAAAACCTTTAAGAAAATGAAACACTAAACAGACATGATTAATATTTCAATAACATGACAATTTTAATATGATTAAATAAAGAATAACATGAAATGAAAATATGACCAAAATTGTGCATAAATCGACAATAAAATACATAATTATAAATTTGAAAGAGAATTCTTTGATACCACTTATTGGTTTTGGGTGCATTGGAAGCGTGAGGTGTTAGAAGATAGACATATCTGTATATTTATAGAGTTAGGATTTAACTTAAAATATTATTTAATTGTATTTCGGAAATTAAATAACATTTATTACCTTTAATAAACCCCATATAACATAATAATAATTATGTTATTATTATTATTATTTGGTGCACGTCAACTTGCGTAATTAAAAATATTATTTAATGGACATGTTAATTAATGTTTTTCACCAGACATGGTCTTGGTCCATTTGAAGTTCTCTTTCATTTAATTAACACCTAAATAAAAAATTTATTCCTAAATAAAAATTTCATTCACATACCATTAATTAAATATATATTAAATATTAAATAAAATAAATAAATATATTTTTATTCACATGTTATTGAATAAATATTTATCTAATTTATGCGATCAATATAACTTGAATAAAATAATTCCTCTAACATGATAATAATATTCATTTCATTAATCAAAATCCAATATAATTTAATAGAGATAAATAGAAACACTTAATATGTGACCCCATAAGAATATTTATCATTGGAATTAAGAAATCTTTCCTAAATTTAGTGATTATTGTATAGCAATGTGTCAAGGAACCCAAGAGAAATAACTTAATGTCACAACATTGACAACCACATACGAACTCTCACTATGAAATATGATACCTTTGTTACAATATCTCATCATGCAGGTTTCATGATGGTGTCATCCACTTATTTACAAGATACTTCATTCTTTGACTATTAGAAATAAACACATAATTATACCAGGAAAATATAATTTAATGTCGAAGTTCTATTCCAATCCAAGGCACAATATATCTTCTTACATAAATATGGAAGGTAAAAATCCTTCCTCAACTTATCCATTGATGACATGTCAATCATGATGCTCCCAATGTACCCTACTTCCTGCCAACATGTGGCATGATGGTTTTGGTCTGTAAATCTAAGTGCATGGGTCATGACATACCTTAATGACAATCTTGAAGCCGAAGGACCATTACACATGCTCGTAGATAGGAATTTAATATGGCACCAAAACATATAGAATTACAACTGGAGTTTCCATTCACATAATCTCCCATGTTGGATATTACCAAGTGAAAAAATAATGAGAATAATCCTCATCCACTTACAATAACTCTCACCCGACGGTCTAAATACTAAGTGTCACATCATATTTTGTTTTCCAACCACATAACTATATTAAGAATATTATCATAACACTTCATGGTTCTCATCATAGTAGGGAACTGATATGATCTTATCAATATGATAATAATCTAGGAAATTATTACATTAAATCCATGCAGAAGCAATGAACAATATGTAATAAGATGTTAAATAAATATTTGATACATAAAATATAAATGTAATCCAAGTAAAACTAGTTGGTCCTAGGACATCAAATCTAATAGTGGGTCCTTTACTTATTCAGTTGTACCCCTTGATGGAATGGGGTGTAGGTCATCTATCTACCTAATGAGTGGTACCCCCTAAACTACTTGGGAATGAGTCCTAAACCTACCAAGTTGTACCTCCTGATGGACTAGGGTGTGAGCCCTCTATATATCTATTGAGTTTTACCCCCTGAAGAACTGGGGTGTGGGAACTCTACCTAATGAGTGGTACCCCCTAGCGCCCTAGGTTGTGAGTCCTCTATATACCTACTGAGTGCTACCCCCTTGACAAAATATGTTTTGGGTCCTCTTTCTACCTACTAAGTGGTTCCCCCTAACATTCTAGGGTGTGATTATTCTTATTGGAAATTGCTCCCCCCTTGACTATTTGGTACAATGGCGAGGAGTGGGTTCTCCAAACTATTACTACTTCCTAGATCTTGCTGGGAAAATTCTTATAAAATTTGTTTCCCAATGCCTGGAATAGAAATGTTTCCCCTTCTAAGCCACTAAAGTGCATGTACAATACATGAATGGTATAAATATCATAGTTTTACCTAGACCAGGGGCTTTTTGGGCTTGCCCTAGGGGTGGATCTACTACTTTGGATAGACACGTGAGATATTGGGCATTGTTGATGAACATTTTAGTACTTTTGGTAGAATCATCTTCCTAGGATGGTATATGATATGGAGATTCTCTTTCTCTCTCTTCTAGGTTTCTTATATGAGCACATATATCTTTTTTGTTGGGTATCATTTCTCACTTGCTTTGGGTTGAGCTGTCTTTTAGAGTTGGTGTCCTCGAACCAACTATTTTTACTTTCATTACATGAATATTTGATTTATTAAATATTTAATTAAATATATTATTACATATTATTCATTCTTAGGGATGGAATTAATGTAATAATTTTCTTGATTATTTTTTGCATTGATAAGGTCATAGTAGTTCCCCAATATGATGAGAACCTTGAAGTGATATGAAAACATTCTTAATATAGGGGATAATATACTATTATAAGACACATAGTATATGGACCATCAAATGTGAGTACTCATAATCATATTAGACTTCTTCTCATGAAGTTCGTGCTTGGAAATCTGCAAAATGGGAGATGATGAGAACAGAACCTCCGGTAGGAATTCTGTATGTTTTGGTGTTATCAGATACTCCTATATACAATTGTGTTTAATGGTCTTTATACATTAATATTATCAATAATTCACGTCATGACCCATGCACTTATATTTCCAAACAAAAACCGTCACGCCATATGTTGGCGGGAAATAGGGTGTGTTGGGTGTGTAATGAATGACATGTTTTTAATGGATAAGTCAAGGAAGGATTTTTCCCTTCTATATTTATGGAAGTTGATATCTCATCCCTTTGATGGAAATAGAACCATCAACCTAAATTCTATGACCATGGTGTAATGATGAGTATATTTCAGATAGTCAAAGAATTATGTATCGAGCATATAGGTTGATGACACCATCATGCAACTTGTTTGATGAGATATTGTGATAAAGGGATTATATTTCACAGTGAGCATTAATATGTGGATATTTTCATTGCGAATTTATTTTCTTTCTCTTGGGTGGCTTGACCAATTTCTAGATAATAATCTTGGACTTTAGGAAATCCCACCTAATGTTAATGAAAAAAAATCCTAGAGGGTCACACACTAAGTGTTTTTGTTGGCCTCAATTAATTTATATTTAAATTTAATTAATGGAATAAATGTTGTTCTCAAGACTGAGGAATAATTTTATTAAAGTTATATTTATTGCATAAATTAAATAAATATTTATTCATCGCATTGTGAATAAAATATATTTGTTTATTTTATTTAATATTTAATAAATATTTTTTACCAGTTTCTGAATAAAATATTTATTTGAGAGAATAAAATATTTATTCTCATTTTAAATAAATTCAAGAGGAGTTAAAATGGTCCAAGACTGTGTTCGGTGATAAAATAATTATTTACGATTCGGTAAATATTATTTATCCATTTTGTACAAGTTGATGCACCACAAATTATTATTATTGTTGTTGTTGTTATTATTATTATTATTATTATTTGGCATGAGATTTCATTCATGGTTATAAGTATATTCAATAGCTATTATGAAATTAAATTTTTTAACCAAAATCCCAACTTGATAAATAGACGTTTGTGTCAATTGTGTAAAGCATTCAAAACCAATTACAAGTTTGGGAACAGAGAATTGTTGCATACAATGAATTCTATGTCTACTCTTCTGCCTCACTCCCTCTCAAGAATGAGAAACCCAAGAGAGTATTTATTCAAGACCAAGGAATTAGCCTGAAGAACGAACAGTTCAAGAAAATTGATTTAGCATGCTAGCACTCGGAGACTAAGTGGAATTCCTTGGAGACCATTGGAGCACATATGGATCAGCTCTAGAGGGATCCTACCATTGGATCCTGGAAAACGCAATGAAGGAAATCTAGAAGGGACTTTTAAGATGATCAAAAATCATCAATGAAGAAAGTTTCTATGACCAAGTATTTATTTCTTAAGATATTAAATAAATTAATTATAAATTTGATGTGAAATATCTTCGCTCTTGGTTTTGGGAAAATATTATTAAAATAAATTTTAATATATCAACTTCCAACACAACGCTTCTGCTACACTCGAAACCAATAAGTGGTGTCTAAGTACTCACGTTTAAATTTATAATTTTTTACTTGATTGTTGATATATGAATAATCAATTTTAGATTTTCATTTCTTGTTATAATTTCTTTAATTTAATTTGAATTAAAATTTTATCGACATATTAATCATGCCCGTTCAGTGTTTCATTTTCTTAGAGATTTAAAAACAAATTAAGCACGACTGGAGATGCCATTAAGAAATGCCAAATCATTGGTCAGTAATGCTGGGATACACATCATGCGGTCGGAACACACACTGTATACTCATTTTCATTGTATCTATATGCGCTTAGAAATTAAAAAAACATGCGGTGCTTTTATTACACACTGTGTGTTGACCAGGCCTACTCGGCACACAGAAATCGAATACAGGGTGTGTAGTTAGCAGGTACATAATGTGTAGTCTGACCGAGTTAACACGCCAAATACCCATGTGTGTGACTTGGATATACAGAAATTGAGGTACAGGGCATGTAGCTGGATGTACATGCAATGCAGTCTCTCATTAATGGAAAAAATTAAAATTACATTAAATTTGAAAACATACATCATAAAACCTTATTTTATTGATTGGCACACCATTATGTGTCTGATAATTTAAAAATGGTTTTAAAGAATTTTCAATGTTCAATTAATTTACTATAATAAATATGTCATTGATGGTTTTGTCGTTTATTTCCTATGAATTCCAAATTTATGGGCATCTCTAATTAAGTTCAGATGATCATTAAGAAAAAAGGGAATTAATTAATTTATTAATTAATTAATACAAGCAAGTTCATCTTAATAATAAAGAACAAATAAATAATTAAATGTTATCCCATTACTTTTTGCGTATTCATTACATGGACAACAGATCTTGAGCTTGACCAAGACCTATGTTTTTATTTCTTTAATTAAATTTATTTCATGGTTTTGAAATTAATTAATGTTAAATTAAAAGATGGAACGTGATTCATCCCTCCCTCCATTATTATGTAGGAACTACATGTCAAAGGTTATTTATGTAATTCCCTTTAACCAATCCTTTGGTTACGATCACCAGCAAGTTAGTAATAAATATTTGTAATTAATGGAGCATCCCAAGGCACATGGAGATTATTCAAGATGGAACCATAATAGCGCTATCTCGGTTATACATAGGTGTACATGTGGAATGTTTTAGCTCATGCCAAGTATGGAATAAAGAGTTATTTAACATATTTCATATGTTGATTTAATTTACAATCATTAAATAAACCATTAGATAAGCTCATGATTGATTCATTTACTTCTTTTTTTTATTTTCTATATAATGCATTAAATTATATTTATTTATGCAAGACTACGGTCACATAAATGAATTAATATGCAAATACAGAATTTAAATAAAATTGATTATGAATAAATATTTTATCAAAACATGGTTAATTAATTAAGTAAACATCCACTTAAATATCAACAAAACATGTAAAGGATAAAACAAGATAAAAAATGTATGCAGAATAAAACAAAATCCCTCAATCTAATATAAGTCAGACTAAGCCTTCTGTTACTTGATTAGGTATAAAACTCAATAGAACTATTTTTTTGACCAACCATTATTGGAACACTTGATTTTAGAAGGGGAATTCTTATGAAAATTTCAAGTTGAATTAACCATTTTACATCAAGAGTGGTATCCCTTGCTAGAATTGGTGTAATTTGGAGGCATGTTTTGGGGAAATCCAAGTCAGGATTTTCGGATTGGGGAGTCCACTCAACGGATCAAGTATCCTCAAGTCCAGAGTTGGAAAAGACTTTCCTACCTAAATACCTTCAACATAGCTTGAACGACCCTTTTTGGGGTTATAATAAGGGGAATATAGATCCATACCAGAATAATTTCCTAGTAACTATTCATTCCAAGTTCAATGGTGAGGGCTATTTGGACTTGATAAAATAGTGGGAGATTTAATAAAATCAATTAATTTATTATTTCTCACAAAATTTGTAATCAAGAAAATTAAAAATAATCTAATCTTTTAATTGTAGAATAAAATGAAAAACTATTCATCCACACTATCCCTATGATCAATATTGGATAAAGACAATCTCTTCACTGGCAATAACTTCCAGGAGTGGTTTAGGTGCGTTCGGATTGTTCTAAAACATGCAAGAAAATATTACATGCTAGAATCCTCAATTCCAGATCCAAAAACTCATGAGGATTGTGACGAAGTGTTCCTAGTCATTGAAAAACATATAAACCACATGGTCTATGTTCAATGTTTGATGTTTTCATCTATCTCTAGTTAACTCATAAAGACTCAAGAAAACATGGATGTATATATTATGCTTGAGAACATCTATGGTCTTTACTATGAGAGATATATACAAGAATGGTTTCATATTTCCAAGGCACTCTTTCAGAGTAATCTTAGAGAGGGTACCCCTATTGGGCCTCACGTAGTTAATCTCATTGGATACATTTAACGGCTAGAGGTTCTAGTGTTTAAACTCCCCGAAGAACTGGGCACCGATATCATTCTCACATCACTCCCTCAGAGATTATAAAGTTTTTTTTGAATTTTAATATGAACAACATTGATAAGTATCTATCAGATCTTCTTATCCTACTTTTCCAATTAAATTAAGATATGGATCATGAAAATACTTTTTCCTTATGGTGAACAAACGAAAAGGTAAATCAAAGAGCTTTAAGACCAAATCTTCTTCACTCCCATCCAAGAAGAAGAAGATCAAAGGGGAAGCAGGGGAATAAGATGATGTCTATTTATCATGTGGTAAGAATTTCCATTGGAAGAAAAACTAAACCCATCGAAAGAAGAAAGGGAAAAAGTAAGGTGTGTTTTTTATCAAGGGAAATTTATCTATTTCTAAAATTTGTGAATTGGATATAGCTTGTAGTGATCACATATGTTTTCAAATAAAGAAACCAAGTATATTCAGAAAAATTGACTAAGAGGATGTAGATCTCTGAGGAACCAAGAGATCTAAAATTGTTGGTTTTGTTATCAGGGACTACCACATCATACTGCTGACTAGAATGATCTTGGTTTTAAAGGGTTGTTATTATGCGACTTTATTTACCAAAAACATTACTTTTGTATCTAGACTAGATTCATATGGATTTATTTTAGAATTTTGAAATAAATCTTGTCTTCTTTTATAAATATAACATTTTTTATGGTAAGGAAAATTTAAAAAATGATCTTTATGTTTTGGATGATAAGAACCAAGTAATGGAAATTGATAACAAAGTTACTTCACATGACTCATACCACACCCAACATTGGCATCGTTGGCTAGGTCATGTAAATGAAAAATTCTTGACAAAATTACATAAATATTAATATATAGATTCATTTAAACTAAAACCACTTGGTGTATGTCACACATGTTTACAATAAAAAAATGACCAAATCATAATATGTTGGGAAAAGTGAAAGGGATAAAGAGCTTCCTGAATTAGTTCATACTGATGTGTGTAGACCATTTCCTGTTGAAGTAATGGGTGGGTAATCATAATTCATAACATTTACTAATTATTTTAGTATATATTGATATATTTACTTAATGAGGTAAAATTAGTATTCTTTTCATAAATTCAAGGAATACACAAATTAAGTTGAGAACCAGTTTGGTAGGAAAATTAAGAAACTACACTCCGACCATGGTGCAAAATATCTTCATCAAGACTTTATTGATTACTTACGGGATTTTGGGATCTTATCCCAACTCACTCCTCTTTACACACCTCAGTGGAATGGTATAATTGATGTGAGTAACCACATCCTTTTGGACATGGTGAGATCAATGATGAGTCATGAGAGTCTTCCATTATCCTTTTGGGGATATGAATTAGAAACAGTGGAACACATACTAAACCAAGTACCAACTAAATTTATAAATGGTATTACATATTAATTTTGGAGTCGAATAAAAACCATGTCAGTAGATTTACATGTGTGGGGAAGCAAAGTGTTTGTTAAGGACTCTTCAGGTAACAAACATTCACCTCAAGGAACAATGTTTTCCTTTATAGGATACCCCATAGAAACAAGGGGATATTATCTATACGACCCCTTGCAAAAACGATTATAGTGGCAAGGCATGCCATATTCCTTGAGAGAGATCACATCTCCGAAAGAGATAGTGGGAGAGAGATAAACTATGATGATTTTGAGGTTCAATGGACACAAGAGTTGGTATAGGATTAGATTCCAAAAACACCCATGGAAGAAGAACTTATTCCAGAGACACAAGTACTATGTAGGAGTAAATAAGAGGTTAGAGAACTAGAATGGTATGATTTTCTAGTTACCAAGGATGGTTTCTCATTATTAGTTGATAATAATGATCCTCTAACATACAATGGATGAGTAAGTGGAAGAGAGTTTTCCAAGCTATAAGAATCCATAAATTCTGAAATGGATTCAATATACCAAAACCAAGTCTAGATTTTTGTATATCCTCCAGTGGATATAAATACCATTGGTTTAAAATGGGTATTCAAGAAGAAACTAGACATGGAATGATAAGTTAGTACCTATAATGAATGACCTATTACAAAAGATATTAAACAGCATCAAAGCATTGAATATGAAGAAACCTTTTCACTAGTTTCAATGCTAAAATCCATCATAATTATACTTTCCATTGCATCTTACCATGACAATGATATTTGGAAAATGGATGTCAAAATAGTCTTTCTTAATCGAAACCTTCTGAAAGATGTCTACAGGACACAACCTGAAGGGTTTGTGACTCCAAAAGATGCTAATAATATATGAAAGTTGCAAAAATCCATTTACGGGTTAAAGAAATCATTTAGGTCATGGAAAATTAATTTTGATGAATCCATAATGGAATTTGGTTTTATAAGAATGAATGTGATCCTTGTGTCTACAAATAGTTTAGTGGGAGTGAATTTTCTTTCTTAATAGTATATGTTAATGTCATATTACTTATTAGAAATGAAATAATAGTCTTATAGTCTGTTAAGGCATGGTTGGATAAATGTTTTTCCATGAAATACTTGGGTGAGGCAGCATATGCTATTGGGATCAAGATCCATCATGATAGATCCAAGAGGTTGTTTGACCAAAGTCAAAGTACACACATTGACAAGATACTGAAGATATTTAGTATGGAACAATAAAAGAGTGGATTGTTTCTAGAATCACATGGCATTCATCTTTACAAGAAAATGTTTCCTCATACCCATGATGAATGAAATAGAATGGAAAAGATTTCTTATGCATCGGAAATTGGGTCTTTCACGTATGTTATTCTTTATACTAGGCTTGATGTTGCCTATGCATTGAGTACGGTTGGAAGATATCAAGCTGATCCAGGTTACCAACGTTTGATGGTAGTCAAGACTATCCTTAATTATATGAGTTGTACTAAGGATATGTTCCTAGTTTATGGAGGATATGAGGAAATAAACATTAGAGGATATGAAGATTCTAGTTTCCAAACTAACTATGATAACATGAAGTCACAAATGGGATATATATTCATATTAAATGGTGGTGTTGTGAGTTGGAAGAGCTCAAAGAAGTCTATGGTAGCAGATTATATATCAAAGTCTGAGTATATTTTGGATTCTGAGGTAGCCAAAGAAATAGTTTGGATACACAATTTCATCCAATATGTTGATGTGGTACCTATCAGTAAACATCCCATCACACTCTATTGTGATAGTACTGCAGCGATGGATCTCGTAAAATATCCAGGGTCACATCAATAGACGAAGCACATACTTTATAAGTATCATCTCTTGAGGGATCTTTCTAAGAGAGGTGAGGTTTTAGTGAGTAGTATTTCCATAGAAGACAATATGGCGGACCCCTTGACAAAATCCTTAACTCAGTAGAGGCAGGATTATCATGTGAGGTCTACCAGACTGAAAGCTATAGGTAGTTGGATCTAGTCCAAGTTGTATTTTGTTAGATTCGGTGTCTTAGAACCAACTTTTTGTACATTTACTACATGAATATTTGAGGTATTAAATATTTAATTAGTCATATTATAACATATTATTCATTATTCTACCTGAATTTAATGTAATAATGTCCTAGAGTATTTTTCCAATTGATAAGGTCATATTAGTTCCCCACTATGATGAGAACCTTAAAGTGATATGAAAATATTCTAAATATAGTTATGTTGTTGGATAACATACTATAATGGGACACATAGTATGTAGACAGTCAGGTGTGATACTCATAAGAAAATGAGACTTCATCCCAATAAGTTAACAATTAGTAATCCTCAATACATAAGATTATGAGAATCGACCCACTATTAGGAATTCCACATGTTTTGGTTTCATCGGATATTTCTATCTACGATCTTGTGTAATGGTCCTTGGACTTTAATATTATCATTAATGCATGTCACGAATCACACACTTAGATTTGCTGATGAAAACCGTCAGACCATATGTTTGGGGGAAGTATGGTACGTTGGGTGTGTCACAAATGAAATGTTATTTATGTATAAGTCAAGAAAGGATTTTTCCCTTTCATCATTATGGAATTTGATATCCTGACCCTTTGATTGAAATAGAACCATCGCACTAAATTCCATGTCCATGGTATAACGATGATTTTATTTTAGATAGTCAAAGAATGATGTATTAAGCATATAGGTTGATGACACCATCGTGAAACATGCTTGATGAGATATTATGACAATGGGATTATATTAAAGATTGAGCATTTATATGTTTTATTTGTCATTGTGACTTTAAGTTTTTTCAATTGGGTAACTTAACCCCTTACTAGACAGTAATCTTGGAATTTTGGAAATCTCGCCTAATGCTAACGAGAAATAATCCTAGAGGGTCACGCACTAAGTGTTTCCATTTCTCTCAATTAAGTTCTATTTGAATTTAATTAATGGAATAAATATTATTCTCAAGAATAGGGAAAAATTTTATTCAATTTATATTGATCACATAAATTAATTAAATATTTATTCACCAAATTGTGAATAAAATTTATATATTTCTTTCAATATTTAATAAATATTTATTTACCAATTTTTCAATAAAATATTTATTTAAGAGAATAACATATTTATTTGGGTGTTCAATAAATTCAAGAGGACTTTGAATGGATCAAGACTGTGTCTAAGGATAAAATAATTATTTACAAGTCAGTAAATATTATTTATCTATTTTAAGCAAGTTGGAACGCCACAAAATAATAATATTATTGTGTGTAATGGGATTTTATTAATGGTTATAATTATATTTATTGGATGTTATGCAATTAAATTTTGTAAATGAAATCCTAGATCTATAAATAGATGGCCATGTCTATTGTGTAAAGCATTCGAAACCAATTCTATGTTTGGGAATAGAGAATTGTGGCACACAATAAATTTTCTCTTTACTTTTCCTCCTCTCTCCCTCTCAAGAACGAGAAACCCAAAAGATAATTTCTTCAAGATCAGATAATGAGTGATCAAGAATTAACAATGAAAGACATTTGATTTGTCGTGCTAGCACCCGAAGAATGATTGGCATTGCTCGGATACCATTGGAGCATGATTGGATCACTACTAGAGATTCTACCCTTGAATCCTCACAAACTCAATAAATGAAATACAAAAGGGCCTTTTCGGATGATCAATAATCATCAATGGAGAAATTTCCTAACACCAGGTATTTATTTCTTTAGATATTATTAAATTAATTATAAATTTGACACGAATTATACTCTCTCTTGGTTTCGGGCAATGATTATTAAAATAAATTTTAATATATCTCCTTCCAACGAAATACTTATTCTGTGCTTAAAACCAACACCATATACATTTAATGTGACTTATATATCCCCCTTTTTAGTTTTTTGGGTGTTCAAATAGGTATGTATATACTCACCCCTGGATGGTTTTTCCCACACATGTCGTTCCTCATGAAAATGACAGGAAGATCAGCAAATAGTTTGGCAGAGAATAAGGATACTTGAGTTCATAGATAGTGTATGGTGGTCGAGCTTGGAGATCAAGTGTAAGGATCTTTCTCTAATTTCATTATTTTTAGTTATTATCAGGTTGAGAAACCTTTTCTGGTTAGGTTTTTATTTTACCCTTTAGTTTTCATATTATTTTTTTGTACACTTTTTTATTTCCTAGTGGTTATTACATGCATGACTTTTACTCTAAAGGTTGCTATCGTTTATTATTATTCATCTGTACTTCTGTATGGAGATGTTTGGATGTGTACATATAGGTACTTTAGGAAAAGACCTCCCATTTTAGTTATGCATTTCAACACTTTTCACCAACCCCTAGCCAAAGGAGGCGGGCTTGGGGTAGTTGCGGATCGGCCTTCCATCGGCCAGGCGAGCCCCGATGGGTCAGTTCGTGACATATACTCTCATCATAGTACCACCATAGACACCTGATACAAGTAATTATCCTCTAAAATATGATGGGGCACCCCCAAAACCATGTAAAACCATAGATTTGGCTATTTTTCATTTTGAGACACATTGGTTATTTAGAGATGTTTTTAAATGCGCTGCTAAAAAGGATGAAAATAAATGTTTCGCAGTGGTTTTTGAATATACTACTAAATATATATATTCCTTGTAGGTTTCCATGACCATATTATTTTTATCGATTATTAATATCCTCTATTTCTTAAATTATTGTTATTAGATCATAAAAATCCCACCAATAATTCCCTTCAACCCATACACGAGTTTGTTCGTTAGCTTTAGACTGCGGTTAAATATTATAGTATCTCCCCCTTCACCCATATGATCACATAATTGCCTTAATAATAATAATTATTTTTTGAAATGTAAATATACTATCAAGGAAATAAAAACTATTGGACAATATGTTTCCTAGATCTATATATGTTCAGCAAGAATTGCTAAATAAGTTCTTCCAGTTCCTCAGGTTGTTCTATCAATTGTTTTTCCTGTGTCTCCAATTCATTAACCACTTCCATAACCCCCTTCCTCTTCCCCTTAATCTCAAATATCCAAGTGATTTCCTTCTCATGATCTACCTAATTGTGCACTCATCTCACCAGTCTACTCATCATCTACAAATCATGCATCACTATGTATGTCCCCTCTGTCATCCCTATAGGAAAATAAGTTGGTAGAAGGAGAAGACATATTGAATCTAGATGCATGGATTTAATTCAATATCCAAAATGGTTTGATCCACCACCACTTTTTGGGTGTAGGGTCCTCGATGGAATTTTCCCTCGAATATTTCATCAAGATTTAGGGGAAATCAAACACCAATTTTTGATAACCCTATAACGCTAATGTTGGGAAAATATCTGTAGAATTTATTATAGTGAATAAGAATTAATTATAAGTGATCTCACCATCACTTATTTATAGATCAAAATCTATGTGAATCACACTAATTTTATCTCACCATTTCGATCAAAGAACAACTTGGTTCGACCAAAATGAGACAACTCTTGGTGGTAGACACCCATTCAAATTTTAAAAATCCAAAATCCAACTGTTATGGCTAATCACGTTATTAGCTGTTTTAAAAAAATAATTTTGTGTATTATATATAACATAATTATCTATATATAACAAAAAAATTTACTCAATATATATATTTTTAAAAAACTTTAAAATAATTTAGGAAATTATATATTTTTATGAAAATTCCAATTCCCAAGGCTCATTTTATAAGGGATGAGCTATGATAATTCTACGCCCAACTTCAATGTGGTATTCCACATCTATATCCACCTCATCAATCAAATCCATGGGTATTTTGACCAAAAAAACATGTTCGGATCATCAAACCAAGCCATAGGTGTTTTGACCAATCAAAAAGATTTATTGCTTTTACTATTTTTATGAATAAAATTAGAAAAAATACTACACTTTTATTATTAAATATTAATCCTACAGATCAATAGTAAAACATTATACATAATAAATGTATCTTTTGATTTAAACCTTTACTTAGTATAAACATCTCAATGTAATATTAGATTATATGTTGTTGAAAATTTAAAATTTTAAATATTAATGAAAAACCAAATATATCATACATAAAATGATATTTATATCCCATATTCCATTTTGTATAACTTTTAGGGCCATGTGATTATATCCTTTTCATGAACTCTCTAAGGAGTACAACCATTAACTATTATAAGAAGCAACGCAACTTCCAAGTTCACATAGGGAAAATATTACAGTGTGATTCCATTATTAGAACACATAACTCATTGAGTCTTAATATTTTGTTAAGAGTTTGTAACACATCCTCTAGTCATATTAGATGACATTGACACCAAGTAGTTGGGGTTATAATTTTTAATATCAACAATCATCTTCATAAATTCTTTTTACCCATTAACCACTTTGATTATGATATATCTAAATAGAGTGTTGGGTTTATATAATAGAAATGATTTATTCTATGAGTTTTAACCCCATATCGTTATTAGCTGCCTGAATGATCTCTCTCAGAAGCAATTTTGTAAATAGACCCACAAGGGTTTTACACATTCTCACATAAACAATTGTTATGGTATCATCTTGTAACATTTTTCTCACATAATCATGTCTTAAACTTATATGTCTAGAATTTACATTGTACTTGAACTATATGCCCTTGATAAAGTTTCTTCGCTATAAAAACTGATTGAGAAATTAGGCATCAGACTAGGCCGTAATCTAATATCCAATAATAGATTCATAATCCATTCAAATTCCTTTGCACATGCCGCTAAAGTGATAAACTCTGACTCCATGGTCAAATGTGAAATACATGTTGCTTTCTTTCTCACCCAAGAAACAATACAACCTCCAGGAGTAAAAAACCATCAATATGTGGATTGTTTATCACCAATACTAATAATCCAACTTTCATATATGTATCCTTATAATATAGTTGGAGAAACATTATTTTACAAACTTAAATATTTTATCTTTCTTTAGTATCCAAAAATTCCCATTATACATCTCTAATGATCCATACTAGGATTACAAGTAAATCGTCTCATTTTAAAAATCTCAAAATCCATATCAGGTCTAGTGTAATGCATTGCATACCTGAAAGAACTATTTTCACTAGAATACTCAAGTTGAGATACAGATCTACCCGTATTTATAAATAGTTTAACACTAGAATCAAAGGGAGTATTATCATCCTTGAAACCAAGATGATCAAATTTATTTAACATTTTTTATATGTAATGGGACCCACTTAATTAATAACCCCCCACTATGTTTTCTAATTTTAATACATAGAATAATATCAATTATTCCAAGAACCTTCATTTTAAACATATAAAATAAGTAATTCTTTGTCTTCATTACATCAATCATTTTGGTTACAAAAATAAACATATCGTTCACATATAGACACAAAATAACTACTTATTATTTTATAAACTTTGAATGAATAAATTTATTCGAATTATTATGAGTAAATCCATTAGATAAAATAATATAATCAAATTTCTCTTGTCATTTCTTCATAGCTTTTTTAAGTCTATAAAGATATTTAACTAGTTTACAGACATTATTTTCATTACCTTTTTAAAAAAACCTTTTGGATGTTCCATGTAAATCTCTTCATTTAAGTCTCCATTTTAAAAAGTAGTTTTGGAATCCATTTGATGGAAATACAAATTATTAATTAAAGATAATGCAAATAAAAACCTTATTGAATTAATCTGAACAAGAGGAGCATAAGTATCAAAATAATCAATCCCTTATTTTTGTCTAAAACCTCAAGAAACCAATCTATCTTTAAAAGCCTTAACGTTTCCATTGGAATCAATCTTTTTCCTAAAAATTCATTTACAACTAATAGGTTTTGAACCTCTTGGTAAATCCACAATAACCCAAGTATTATTCCCCATAGTGGAAGCTATTTCATCATTAATTTCGTCTTTTATAAAGCAACATATCTATAAGTCATGCCTTCTATATATGTCTATGGGTCATCTTCTATAGTCAATAATACATGATACTTATTCAGAAGATGATTATCTTGATCTCCCTTAAGAAGAAAAACTATGGAATTGTGATAAATAAAATATTGATATAGATTTTTGTCCTTGCTAATTCTTATACTCTGTTTAGATTCAACTCGAGAATCGTCATTATTCTCTAATATTTTATTTTCACTAGATAGAGTATAAGAGATATGGTTATAAGGAATAAATTCCTTCACACCTTCTTTATAAAACTTATTTTCATAAAACTATACATCCCTTCATTAAGTAGTTATATTTGCTCCCAAATTCATAATTCTATATGCTTTGCTATTTTTTTCATATCCAACAAAAAACACCTTTCGTTTTCTTAGGACCAATTTTAGTTCCTCTAGGATCAAGAATTCTATAGTAAGTTAAACTCCCACACACTTTAAAATAAGGAATATTAGGTCTTCTACCCCTCCAAATTTTATAAGGGGATAACTTAATTTTCCTGGACACAATCATATTATAAATATGACATGTTGTCAATAAAGCTTCACCCCATAAATTAAATTGTAACTTAGAATTATTAATCATCAAATTTACAATTTATACTAAATTATGTTTTTTTTCTTTAATCTAATCCATTTTTCTGAGTTGTGTAAGGAGCTATACTATGATGGATTATACCATTTTCTTCACAGAACTCATTAAACTCATTCATAAAGTATTCACCACCTCTATATCAATTTAATACTTTATTCATTTTGTTTAATTGGTATTTGAGTTTGATT
This sequence comes from Viscum album, assembly GCA_963277665.1. Lineage (NCBI taxonomy): Eukaryota > Viridiplantae > Streptophyta > Magnoliopsida > Santalales > Viscaceae > Viscum > Viscum album. The sequence continues at coordinate 211,412,342 of OY728119.1, read as the reverse complement.
TACACTTCTTAATCATATTAAAGGTTTCATCTTTTTTATAAGAAGATATATATGTAAATATCTACTGTAGTCATCAAAAATATTTTTCCTCCATAGGTTAATAAAGCATTTAATTCAAAAATATCATAATGTACTAATTCAAATATATCATAATTTATTTCAATTCAATGAAAAGACTTATTAAATATTTTAGATTCCACACATGTTTCGCATTTATTAAATCCATTTCAAAAGATAATTAAGTTTAACTTCTTCAATACTTTGAATGAAATATAATTAACATGTGCTAAACAATCATGACATAAATTAGAGGTCTCAATTTGATAATGTGTTGAGAATATGTTCTCAACACAAAAAATGATCATCCTCACATTTATTCCTCATTACCTGAATGCGATCGACTTGAATCACATCAAAGGGAGATGCCCTCATTCATAAGGGAAAACTAAAAATCATGAAAAGAATCATTCCCATAATCATAGTTAGAGTCATCATCATCATCAGTAGTTTTCCACTCTGACTATTATTTACTTTTATTAAAGATCAGAGGGTGATTATCATTGATCTTTTCCTGCCCTCGAGTTAGATATTTTTAAGAATACATGGTGGACACATTTCATCCACACCCTCAAGCAATACCCCAATCATATAAACCATGTCCTCATTCACAATTTTTAGGATATAGACCCCGCCTCCAAGACTTATCTTGTTACAAACCCCCTTTTGACTCTTCCCTCTCCAATTCTGAAGTGTCCACAGAAGGGATATCAAATTTATTGAAACTAACTATGTGATTAGGTACCGTTTAAACTGGAACACCATCCTTAGATTCCCAAGATGGAACCAACACTTTCTCATCCACATGTTTGGAAGAAAAAACTGATTAATCCCCCATCACTTTCATTTTTCAACCTTCTTTTATGAGAAAATACATCTCCTGCATGAGCTATGCATCTAATTTTGCTTGCAAAGAAACCTCACAGTCAGATTCATAACCTCTGATCACTTTCTTAGAAGTACCAAGCTCTCCATGTACCTGATCAAAGTGTCAATTATCCCCCATGAGACCCTCACCACTCTCCTAGACATCATCTCTCGCCATTCCAGCCTCAACATGATCCAACGAATGTCCTACTTCAGTAATCTCAACATTTGATATTAGTGCATCCCTAAAAGAGAGGGACTGTTGAATTCCTACGGAGTTCCAATATGTCACATCCCAACCGCTTTTAAATTATTTTATTTTATTATATCTTGGTTTGGCTAGCCTTGTCATGGTGCGGGTGGAGTGGAGGTTTACTGTTTTTATGTTTGATGAGTTTTGTGGGTTTCAGTCTGGTGCGCGGGAACAACACAGTTGGTGGTAACCACACGGTAGGCACAGGTGCCCGTGTAGTTGCCTAATGTTTCAAATAAATAAAGTTTGATAAAAATAAACTACGGTAAATCATTGCGCTATAATAATAATATTATTATTGTGTAGATAATAGTATTATTATTATTGGAAGTGTTATTATTATCATTTTTACTACAAAAAATGTTATTGATATTTTTATTATAAAATGGATATCAATATTATTATATTTAAACTTTTACTACTACTATTATTATTTAAAAGAATAAATATTATTATTGGAATTATTATTATTCTATTGTTGGTATTGTTATTATTCTTATTATTAATATTATTATTAGTAGTAGTAGTAGGATTTTTTTTTTAAATACGTTTTTTTAAAAAAATATTTTTTTAAAAACGCCCAGGTTAAAAATATTTTTAAAACTGCCCCTCAAAGGCGGCAGGCGCGATGCCGCCTTTGTGTTTCGGGGTAAAGGCGGCATCGCGCCTGCCGCCTTTGGCCTTTACCCGAAAGGCGGCATCCGCGATGCCGCCTTTCCCCTAAAAAAAATTTATTTTTTTTTTGAATTTTTATTTTTTGTTTTCTTTTGTTTATATATATATATATATATATATAAATAAAACAAAAATTTTCAGCAGAATTTCTCTGCTACTAAATATCCAGCGGTACTGCCATTACAGCAGTCTGGATTCTGACAGAAACCCTCACCCAGACCTCCCTTTTATAAGATGTCTTGCCCTGGAAATCATTCTGCATTTTCGATGTGGGATTCAGGTTCTCCCTTTCTTGCGCAGTACATTCTGCATTTCCGATGTGGGATTCTGTTTCAAGTGCGTGACTTTGAAAGACAATAAAATATAAACTATAAGACCAATATAAATGAAATTTTAAATATTGATTAAACATATAATTAATAGTTGAAATCAAAAATAATTTCCTTAAAAATGATGACGCAAAATAATTTATAAGGTTTCAAAACCGCTTACTTGAAATTTAAAAAAGTTTCAAGTACGTGAATTTGAAAGACTATAAAATATAAAATATAAAACGAATATAATTGAAACTTTAAAGATTGATTAAAGATATAAGAAATAGTTGAAAACAAAAGGATTTTCATAAAAAAGATTGATAGAAAATAATTTATAACCTCTCAAAACCGCTTACTTGAAATTTAAAAATGTTTCAAGCACGTGAAACTGAGTGACTATAAAATATAAATTATAGAACAAATATAATTGAAACTTTAAACATTGATTAAACATATAAGAAATAGTTGAAAACAAAAGGAATTTCATAAAAAATGTTAATGGAAAATAATTTATAAGCTCTCAAAACCGCCTACTTGAAACTTAAAAACGCTTCAAATACGTAAATTTGAACGAGTATAATTATATAAGTAATAATTAATAAGTAATAAGTAATAATTATAATGAATAATAATAATTAATATTTATATTACTTATTAATAATTAATAATTAATAATTACTAATTACTAAGTAATTAGTAATAATTATTAATTATATTACCAATTAACTAAATAATTAGTATATATATAATAATTAATAAGTAATAAGTAATAATTATTAATTATTAATTATAATAAATAATAATAATAATTAATATTTATATTACCAATTACTAATTAATAATTAATAATTAATAATTACTAATTACTAATTACTAATTAATTAGTTACAATTATTAATTATATTACTAATTAACTAAATGATTATTAATTATATTACTAATAATTATTAATTAATAATTAATTAATCATTATTAATTATTAATTAGTAATTATTAATTAAAAATTAATTAATAATTAATTAATCATTATTAATTATATTACTAATAATTATTAATTACTTAATTAATAATTATTAATTAGTTAATTAATAATTATTAATTAGTTAATTAATAATTATAAATTAGTTAATTAATCATTAATATTTATTATTTAATAATTAATTAATCATTATTAATTATATTACTAATAATTATTAATTAGTTAATTAATTATTAGTTAGTTAATTAATAATTAATTAATAATTATTATTAGTTAATTATTAATTAGTTAATTAATAATTATTAATTAATTATTAATTAGTTAATTAATATTTATATTACTAATTATTACTAATAATTATTAGTTAATTATTATTAGTTAATTATTAATTAGTTAATTAATAATAATTAACTAATAATTATTAGTAATTAATTAATCATTATTAGTAATTAATTAATAATTATTAGTAATTAATTAATAATTAACTAATTAATAATTAATTAATAATTAACTAATTAACAATTATTAATAACTAACTAATTAATAATTAATTAATAATTAATAATTAACTAATTAATAATTAACTAATAATAATTAACTAATAATTATTAGTAATTAATTAATCATTATTAGTAATTAATTAATAATTATTAGTAATTAATTAATAATTAATAATTAACTAATTAATAATTAACTAATTAATAATTAACTAGTTAATAATTATTTATTAATTATTACATATATAATGAATAATAATAATTAATATTTATATTACCAATTAACTAATTAATTACTAATAATTATAATGAATAATAATAATTAATATTTATATTACTAATTAACTAATTAATAATTAATATTTATAATACTAATTAACTAATTACAAATTAATTATTAATTAGTTCATTAGTAATATAAATATTAATTATTATTATTATTCATTATAATTATTAGTAATTAATTAGTAATTATTAATTATTAATTATTAATTAGTAATTGGTAATATAAATATTAATTATTATTATTATTTATTATAATTAATAATTAATAATTATTACTTATTACTTATTAATTATTATATATATACTAATTATTTAGTTAATTGGTAATATAATTAATAATTATTACTAATTAATTAGTAATTAGTAATTATTAATTATTAATTATTAATAAGTAATATAAATATTAATTATTATTATTCATTATAATTATTACTTATTACTTATTAATTATTACTTATATAATTATACTCGTTCAAATTTACGTATTTGAAGCGTTTTTAAGTTTCAAGTAGGCGGTTTTGAGAGCTTATAATTTATTTTCCATTAACATTTTTTATGAAATTCCTCTTGTTTTCAACTATTTATTATATGTTTAATCAATGTTTAAAGTTTCAATTATATTTGTTCTATAGTTTATATTTTATAGTCACTCAAATTCACGTGCTTGAAACATTTTTAAATTTCAAGTAAGCGGTTTTGAGAGGTTATAAATTATTTTCTATCAACCTTTTTTATGAAATTCCTTTTGTTTTAAACTATTTCTTATATCTTTAATCAATCTTTAAAGTTTCAATTATATTCGTTTTATATTTTATATTTTATAGTCTTTCAAATTTACGTACTTGAAACTTTTTTAAATTTCAGGTAAGCGGTTTTGAAACCTTATAAATTATTTTGCATCATCATTTTTAAGGAAATTCTTTTTGTTTTCAACTATTTCTTATATGTTTAATCAATATTTAAAATTTCATTTATATTGGTCTTATAGTTTATATTTTATTGTCTTTCAAAGTCACGCACTTGAAACAGAATCCCACATCGAAAATGCAGAATGTACTGCGCAGGAAAGAGAGAACCTGAATCCCACATCGAAAATGCAGAATGATTTCCAGGGCAAGCCATCTTATAAAAGGAAGGTCTGGGTGAGGGTTTCTGTCAGAATCCAGACTGCTGTAATGGCAGTACCGCTGGATATTTAGTAGCAGAGAAATTCTACTGAAATTTTTTGTTCTATATATATATATATATATAAACAAAACAAAACAAAATAAAAATTTTCAAAAAAAATTAAATTTTTTTAGGGGGAAGGCGGCATCGCGGATGCCGCCTTTTGGGTAAAGGCCAAAGGCGGCAGGCGCGATGCCGCCTTTGCCCCGTAACGCAAAGGCGGCATCGCGCCTGCCGCCTTTGAGGGGCAGTTTTAAAAATATTTTTAACCTGGACGTTTTTTAAAAAATATTTTTTTTAAAAAACGTATTTAAAAAAAAAATCCAGTAGTAGTATGTCATTATTATTATTAACGTAGTAATTATTATAACTTTTTTTCTTTTTTTATGAAACACTAATCTACACGGAGCCCCCCCCCCCAAACCGCTCCGCGCAGCGGCGCTCCCCCGGCCCTGATCCCTTGTGCGTGTGACCGCCCCCATGCAGGCAGCCTCCACTCCGGACCCCTCCCTCGCCGGCTCTCCGGCCAGCCATGTCCAACTTCCCTACCTCCTCTCCTCCATGCGCCGCCTCCCTCCATAGCGCCTCTGCTTCCCGATGCACCCCCTTTTCCCCTTGGCTGCTTGACCTGTAGTGTTCCGGAAGCCCATTTCCACCCTCCTCCTCTACAACATCCTCCCTTTCCGGCCACACCTCCCGGTGGCGACCCCGCCCTGCTTCGGCGGCTCGAACACCCCTACACTCCCGGTTTCCGATGATGGCCCCAACCCCCCTATGCTACCATCGTGATGCTACCCATCCTGGATCACCTCCTTGCGCCACGTCCCGGTGACCCGACCTCCCCTTGCATAGCACCTCTGACCCATCGGTTTGTTCTTATTTACATTTTCGGGGTTTTTTCTTTGAGTTGGAAAAACCCTAATTGTAGCGTTTTCATTTGTTCCTTTTTTATCGGTTTTGGGGTGTGTTCGATGGGACCGCAATGCTCGGTTTTTCTTTTGGTTAAATCTGTGTCGCTTTCCCAAAAGTCTGAGGTACGGGAATCCAAATTTTTCTTTTTAGAATTATCTTTTGGCACTTTGGAGAATTGGATTAACTTATATATGATATTTTCACCCCTAATATATCAATAGTTTTATGTGATTGGTAGTTGGTGTTGGTTAAATTTATTAAAAATAGATTTCTATTGTGATTTATGTGAATTTTGTAGGTTTGAGGTACCTAGAATGCCTATTTAAAATGTCTTCGCTCTTTTAAATTAGAAAGGGTCCTTTTATGAATTTTTTTCTCTTTGTGATGTTTTGATGGTATTTGTTGGTAGGCGAATTTGTTTTGGATAATTTTATACTTATGTGTGTGTTAAAATGCTTGGAAAATGGGTTTTATGGTCTCGTTGAGGTTGTTTCAAGTTTTCGAAATGTTGTGGGTGGTTGGATATGGTTATAAAGGAATTGGTGTTTTTGTGGAAATGGTTTTGAGTGTCCATTTGGAGGTTTTATGTTCCATTGAATATTGGCACATCCATGGGTGCATTAGGTGCACACATGGTTGTGCCCTCAAATGAAGGTGGTGCTTTGAATTGGAATTTTTCTCGAAACCTTGGTTCTCTAAGAGGTTATTGTTTTTATTAAATGTTTGATTGGGTTTTTAATCCTATCTTGATTGTTTTGTTTGGGTTAAATTTTATTTTAGGAATTTATGGTGTTTTTGAGTCCTGAGGATTTATAGTAGGGAGTTAAGGTCGGTTTCGAAGGTGCGCACACATATTCCCATGTAAGTATAAGTATAGATATATATATCATCTCTGTACGTGTTCCCTCATGGCGCGAGGTACACGTGCATCAATATATATATATATATATATATATATATATATATATATATAAGTGTGTATGTGCGAGCAAGCAGGTTATTGAGTTAGAAAGCTCTGGCTTGTCCATCCTTTGAGGTAGGCTTCCATATGCATGGACATTTAAATTTAAGAATCATTTATTTCTTTCATTTTTCACCAAGTTTTAATATTAATTTTTTATATATAATTGTTAGTAAAATTTTGCGTCTTGAATTGGAGTGGTTACTTTCTTATGATGTATTGCATTAAATAATTGGTTCAAGTTTTCACATCAATTGGTTGTTGAAATGCCCCTTTGTCCTTTAGAAATGTATTTCAGATTTAGAGTGGTGATTTGGGTTTCTTAAATGGGTTTCCAAGTGCATTCTTGGTTTTCAAAGTGTGTATGTGTGTGTGATTGTTTAAGAAATGTTTTGGCATGTGAAAATCACAGGAGACACGGTTGGCACTTTTGTAAAACTAGGGATCTCAAGAAAACTCTCCTTGGATGTGGTCCCCTTTCTTTGGTTGAGTTGTATGTTATGGGAGGTCTTCCAGGTAGGAATCCCATGTGATCAAATGGTTAAAAGTCAACGGACATACTCCTTAGGGGTGAATCGAGTGATGTCTATTGTGTGTTTACATATATATATATATGTCCATGTGATTTGATGCATTGCTGGAATCAGTTGGTTCACACTTTTTGTTATACATGTTGACATGGGAACCAAGCATAGCGAGTGAATTTTCATTGAAAAATTGATGAAATAGTTTAGATTACGCTAGTGTCCCATAGTAGGGGGGTTATTTTGTTATCATTTCTATGGGATTAGGCCCCTCAATCATGCCAGGTAGGGTGACGGTCAGGCGTTTGGGTCTTATAACGTCATCAGGTAGGGAATTCCTTCCGGATGAGTCACATGAATAGTATGTTCTAGATTATTCATGAGATCTTAGGTTCTCCCATGTTTTTCTAGTACTTATTTATCTATGAAATATGATTGAAATACATGTGCCAGTTGGTTACTCTTGTTTGGTGTGTTTCCATTGCCCCGTGTCATATGTTTGTTGATATTGTTTCCTTACGAAGTGTAGCTTCTTTCTAAAGGTGATAAAATGGTTTTCAAATGTTTATGTAAAAAGGTTTTGAAATTTTTTTACACTTCCTTCCTCCCTTTTTATTGTAAACATCACCACCTTTAAATTTTTTTTGGAAGTGACATGGGTTGGTTTCCCAATCCATGCCAAAAGAAATTTATTAAAATGAAAGAGTACAGTGAAAACACGAGGTGTAGTCAACCTACACCAGCATAAACAAACATACCTTCCACAATATAGAGCAAAAAAGAAAACCCAGGCTAACACATAAAGTAGAACAGACTCTGAAAAAAAAAACGCGATACAAACCCAGATGGTCCAGCTTCAATCCCAATACTTCAAGAATAACCTCCTGAAGTTCACTGAAAAATAGATCCTGTAGGAGAGAGCACACAGATCATGTCAGCCAAAACAGAGGAAATAGAAAATCAGAATCCAATCAGTTACTTCCTTGTAACCCCAAAGCTCCACAGAATAAAAAACAGCCAGTCCCAAGCTGAGAAAATATCCAAAAAATCTCTTTCCTCCAGACATGCAGATCTTCAAACCATCCTTCTCAAAAATTTAGTTCAGAACCAATAAACATATGACATCCTCAGCAAGCTTCAAAGGTTCTTAGAGGATAGAGAAATAAGCCATCAATCAGGATTGCATCTGAACTTGAGAGCACCGAACCTCCATTTCCAGGAGTGTACAAAAATTCCAAATCAAAAGATCAACCCAGGAAAGAGCAGATGAATAAATCCTTCAAAAGTAGAAGGTTGTATAGAGTAGTCTATCCATTCTCAGTAAAGATGAACAGTGATTGCAGAATAGATTAGGCGGGGAGCAGGAAAGACAAATCTGATCAAAATCTCCCCAAACAACCAGAGAAGCATAAAAACAGTGCGTCACAAAACATATTTCAATTCAGACCAAGACAGATTGAAACATCAATCTGGAGCATCAAATCATATTTCCCAAACATCTTGAACAAAGCAGTAAGCCATGACAAAGAATATCAGAACACCATCAAACAAAACCCTCCATAAAAACATCCAAACAAAAGCCTAAAGTCTATCTGTATCTGTCATCCAGTGACTCATTGCTCAATAAGCCCACGAGAACAACAATCCTAGTAATCAGGATATGAGAAAATATAAGATCCCAACACAACTCATAACAAGAAAGAGTCTCGTCAAAAATAGCCATAACAGGAGAAACCAGTCTCCAGAGATGCAACTATAAAACCCAGCTGAAGCAAAAGTGAACAGAAGGAAAACAACATGACCATTCTTATTGAGTCGACAAGAAAAAAGAATATCTTCAAAAAGAGAAACAACATGTAGATTCAAGAGACATCCAAACAAAGAATAAACAATATAAACAATGGAACCCAGGAGCAGATCTTATTGACAATCAATGCTCATGAAATCAAAATTTGGATCTTTGTTGAATTCCTCAGCAACTTTAATGAACATCCTCTTTCTAATGTCCAGGTAATCCTGAGCAGTTATATCACCATTTTTATACCTTTGAAAGGTATATTTATCATTCTCCATAAACTAGGAATCAAGTTCCTTAGGAAAATCCAGGTCATTATAATATTGGTAAGAATCCCTATATGAAGGATCATTTTCATCACGTTCAATTGAGGAAGAGTCAGAACAATCCGAGGATTGTGAATATTCAGGTAGTGGTTCAGTTGGTAAAGGCTGTGGAGGAACCTCCAGGATAGAAGTTTTGGACGCTAATGATCTTGTGATAACAGTTCTCTCATGAGTGACATTATCTCTTTGTTTTCTAGTTTTCCTAGGCATTGGAGTAATGAAACCATCAGAGTCCACATTGGTTTTATTACCTTTCCTTTCCTTCCAATGCAAGGCTTCCCCCACATTGGGGGTCTTACTAGCATGCACATCAAAAGACTCATCAACCTCTTGTTGAAAAACAACATTACTCTCATTCCTACCTTTTCCAGTCACTTGATCATCGGAAATTGAAGCCCCTATCATGATTGTATGAGCAACCTCATTCCTTTCATAATCAGGATGATCTTGTTTCTTGGTGACAGCGAGAGCCTCATGATCAAAATCTGAAATCTGACATCCAGGTGCTTGAGAATTCAAACCCCTTTTATCCTCATCTTCTCTTTCCATGCAAACACCTTCAGAGGTCTCAGCCACAACTTTTTTGCTTACCTATATCTTTTTCTATCCATTTTGAAGTTGAATTTTTGGGGAAAATATTAGTTTTTCCACAGCTACTTGAATTATGCCCTAACCTACAACATAAATGACAGTAGTCTGGGACACATTCATAAATCACCTCTTGAGAAAAACAAAAGTCTCCACTTTGAATCCAAATAGCTGAGGGCAATTGTTGGGAGACATCAACTTTGACACATGCTCTTGTAATAAAGGGTCTAGAAAGTGTTTTTGTGGCATAATCAAGTCTCATCGGGGATCCAATGAGTGATGAAATAGAAAACAAAGAACTTTGCTTGAATAAGTGTAAAGGTAATCCAGGAAATCCAACCCAAATAGGTACAATTGGAGATTCAGTAAGAGGATCAAAATCGAAAGTCCATTTAAGAATTCTCATTTGGCAGCCCCCAAAGGACCATGTACGTTTGGCCCAAAGTTTATAATAGCTCTCAACGGAATCAAATCATAGCACAATGTGAGAGGAAGTGAGGAGAACGAGTTGAAATCCCATAAATCCAATGACTTCCAAAGCAGATCGAAGAAATTTCAATGATGGCCTTCTATATTGAAAATTCCCAACCAAGACAAATCGGAGATCCGAGGAGAGTAAACTAACCTCATCGGTTGAGAAGGCGATGGCATGTGGACCATGATGTCGATAGGTCTTTGGTTTGATCTGAATGTTCTAGACCGCATCATCATACGCAGTAGAGTCTACGGACGATTTACCGGCAACAACTTCAGCGAAAGTGCGAAGATCTGCATTAGGGTTTGCATCTCGCGGCGACGGGTTCGTTCTTGGTTCACGACTGGCCTCCCCCATTCTCAAACTAGAACTAATCATCACCTCCTTTAAATTTCTAGTGTCTACTTCTTAAAAAGGTGAATCTGGTTTTTATCTAAAAACGGGAAATGGACCGTGATTTGTTTTAAGAAGAAAATGTGTGAAAACATAGTTTATTCATTGTATTTCAAACATGAAATTGAATGATCATTTATTTAAAGGAAATGAAATTGAGAATATATTGTTTGGGCATGCCTACTGATTTTTAATACTCACACCTATAGTTTTATCTTTTTTTTATCTTCGGGTGCTCTGCCTTGCTTGGATTCAGTCGTTACAGTGCAACGATGGTTTGATGTCGGCGGTGACCTGTAGGGACACATGGAGGTATGTACATCTTTATTTTCTCACCGCTACTGGTTTTCATTTTCATTGTTCAGTTTTTTTTATTTATTTGTCTTTCATTTATGGGCAAAATCGTTACCACATGTTTAATCTTGATGCCCGACACTAGTTTCCAGCTTATGTGGATCAGGAACGCCCCTTGGGCCATGCCGCAGATCGACTCGGGTGACCGGTTCAGGGTTGACCTGGGATCGTTCATGACACGATCAACTTTTTTACCATTAATTTTTCTCATATTTCTCATCCAATATATCTTTCGATTTAGAAGGTCTACTACATGTCCCAACCAGAGGTTTTTCATCCATAATCCCCTTACCAAGATACAAGCTTCCTTTTTCAGTAACCCACAAAAAACCACTCAACACAGGTCTCCCATCGTGATTAGTGGGCTTTGACAAAGTTGATTCCTTTAAATCAATTGTCCATCGGTAGTGGGTAGCGATGTTGTAACGACCCGATATTTTGAATAAATCTTGTTTCCTAATTTTTTGTGTTATTTTATTTTTATACTCAAAAAAACTGTTTCATTTGATAACATGAGTATAATTAAAATAAGACCGTTGGGTTTTGACTGTTATATGACCATTGGTCAATATGACCGCTGGAAACTAAATGTTTCGATTATTGTCTCTAAATACAAGTAATCTTGGTTAATTAATATAGAAAGAAGATTCGATGGCCTCACTTAGTAGTCTTGGACCGATCGAAGCCCATCTAACAGAACTTGGGAAGGAGGTAGCACCACTGGGCTTTGCTCTGGACCAAACACAAGCCGAACTTCATCGTGTGAATCTAGAATGGAATCACCTTCGTGAGACGTTCAAACTGATAGAAATTACTACTCGTGCGATGTTGGTCGAGCCTACCTCAGATTCTCTCACCTTAGCACACCTTTCACTTAGGTCCTATGTTAGTGTGATAAGGGGATATGGAAGGAGACCATAATTGCCTTGTGTAATCCTTTGTTTTAAATAAAATTTTTGATTTCTTCTTATGATGAAGTTTATGAATTTTCAAATGTTCGGATAAATATAGTATGCATATTTTTAATGAATTTTAGAGATATGATATTTTAAAAATGTTTATGTAAACCTTAAAAAAATAAAAATATGTAATTATTTTCAAAAAACGGTCTTCTATAATTATGTTCAGTACGAAATTTAGAGTCTAATAAGATCTACTTAATTTTTGATGAATAGTAAATTATGAATAGTGATTTTATTCTTAGGATTAGTAATGTGACCAAATGGATTAGTAATCTCACTTAAATAAATTATTAATATAATCTAGGCACATTGATTATGTAATGAGATTCAATAAAATGGTTAAATAACGGTTTCATAAATTATTAGTCAAGAATTAGTTTTTTCAGGTGAATAGTGTTTTTTAATTAAAAATTAAATTAAAAATATTTAGAAAATTATTTTTATAAAATGGACTTTATATTTGAATTCAGAACATCGATATTATGCTAAGGTAATTTTTGGGGATTTTTCTGAAAAAAATGAATTTTCGGTGAATAGTGTATTTATTTAAAAATTAAATTAAAAATATTTAGAAAATTATTTTTATAAAATGGAGTTCATTTTTGAAATCAGAGCATCAATATTTTGTTAAGGTGAAATTTTGGGATTTTTCTGAGCAAGTTGAATTTTCGATTAATAGTGAAAATACAGTTTTTAAGTTACGAGTGTTTAATGACATCATTAAATGATGTATTAAGTATGTAATCAATATGGTCGACTTATGAATAGTAAAATAAGGTATGAGGTGTCTCAAGTGTCCAATACCATGGGAAAATACCATGGGTAAGACCATGGTGTTTCCAAAACCACCAATGAGGTGTCCCTTGGCCATAATGCCTTGTCCACTCACTTTCCCTATAAGTACCAAGCCATCCTCTCATCCATTCGACTCCCAACTCTCCCCCAACGAAGATATGGTCTCATTAACTCCCAATGAGTTCTCCCAAGGTTCTCCAAAGCCCCCAAGGTCCCAACCATTGAGTTTTAAGAGTTACATTTTAAGGTAAGGGATCCCACCTCTCTCTTTCTTTTCAAGTAATCTCTTTTATGTCATTTCTTTTATGCTCCATGTTCTTATGTTGGAGGATGCTCTTTTATATTCCTCTTACTTCCCTTTTCATGTTCATATGATGAGAGATCCCCTATTACTCTCATCATTTCGTTTTATGAATGTTTAAGTGGCGCCGTTAGGCTGCCGAAATATTTGTAACAGATTCTTGCACCCTTCTCATTTTCAAGTTCTATTTTCTTGTCAAGTCTTTCAAGTTCATTTTTATTATGTTGGAGAATGATTTCTATATCTATCATACTGATATTTTATGTTCATATTATGGGAGACCGTATTTGATCTCATCAAATCATTTTTTTGAAGTTTAAGTGACGCCGTTAGGCTGCCAAATTTTTAAGGGATTTTTTCACCATTCTCATTTTTAAGTTCTATTTTCTTGTCAATTATTTCAAGTTACTTTATGTTGGGGTATGATCTCTATATCTATCATAATTATCTTTTATGTTCATATGATGAGAGACCCTATTTTATCTCTTCAATTCATTTTTTTAAGTTTAAGTGTTGCCGTTAGGCTACCGAATTTTTAAGGGATTCTTTCACCCTTCTCATTTTCATGTTCTATTTTCTTGTCAAGTCATTCATGTTTCTTTTTGTTGGGGTATGATCTTTATATCTATAATACTTATATTTTATGTTCATATGATGAGAGATCCTATTTGACCTCTTCAATTCATTTTTTTGAAGTTTAAGTGACACTGTTAGGCTGCTGAATTTTCATAAGAGAAATCTTATTTTCGTCTTCCTTTCATGTTCTTCATTTCATATGGTATATCTTTCAAATTTCATTACCATGTTCTTAAATCCTTTATATTCTTCCCCCCTACTGTTTTATGGATCATTTATGAGTGGTTTACCCATGTAACTTCTCTTTTAAATGTTTTCTAAAACCCTACCACATAGACGTTATGCTGCCGAATTTCCGTCTCAAAATGTCTCTCTTTTTCTCAAATTATTTTATTTTATTAAGTGAATACTCAAAGATCTTTCTTCTAAAGGGGTATTCAAATACATACCGAAATGTTATATTTTAAATTCTGGGATTTACATACATGAGACCCTCTTTCCATTTCCATGGGTTTAAAGTGACATAAAGATTATGTCTTTAAAGCAGTTTTTAAAACGTTATGGTTATGAAATGAAACCCATTTCTTTTATGCTATATGGGTTATTTATGAAATGTTTGATGATGATATATTTGGATCACATGATAAAAAAGGAAAATTTAAGGGTGCACCCGGATAGCGCTCCAATGCATTGGGGGAAAGACTTAATATCTAGAGATGACCATTTAGACTGATACCTTGGTGAATAACCTTGGTAATTTTTATTGACCCCTTGGGGATGGAACTTGGTGAAACGGAAATGATTGTCTTTGTAAAATGTTGTAGCCACATCGTCATGTTATGAAATATGTTATTTTCATTATTATATGCCTCATGATTTCTTTCTCATGCCTTAAAGTTCTTTTTCATGACTTTATTGATGTATCTCAAGTTCACATGTTAAATGTTTCCCTTGTTTCCCTTACTAGGCCTTCTGCTCACCCTTTATTTTGATGTATGTCCCCAGGTTATGAGATGTAGTAATAAACCTTGGATGAACCTAAGGATAAGACTTTCAAGTGTTTAAGATAAATGTTTTATGTTTTCATTTTTTAAGTTCCTGGTTTCCAAGACACTAAACCTTAAATATCCTCGGTTTTGTAAAATGTAATGAAATTTTATGTGATAAAAAGGCGGGATTCTATAGTTGGTATCAAAGGATGGTTTAGTTATTTTTGGAAATTAGGATATGAAAACTTTAGGAAGAATCCTATAGAAAAGTTTAAATATTGTAAATCTTCCTCGTATTTTGGTGAGTATTGAGTAAGTGATTGCCAAGAAAATACATCCATGTCTGGATACGAGCAGGTAGAGGTGGATCTGGCACAGATGTACATAGGGGTAAAACCTGAAAACACCGCTTTGAGCTAGACTCGAACGAGAACTGGTACACGAAAACGGGCCTTGCTGCACTCTTGGTTATGACACTCCCGGGTGATATGCTTTGGTAAATTCATAAGCTTAGTATGAACCATTATTAAAGGAACAAAGATAAAATAAAATAAAGATTCACATAAGAATATATGATCATGGATAACCTGGATTGGGACGTAGGGGATCACAAGTTATGATATACTTTTCTTCTACAAGTTTATCCTTCTATGCTTTAAGTTTCCTTTTCATGATTATTGGCTAAGCATTTAAGCCCCCTAATTATACGTTCTTTTCTTAGTTAATGGCAGGAAATGGAAGAGAATGTCCCAACAACCAATGTGATAGGAAATGTGATGATTTCCCTGTTAATGTGATAGAGATGATGAAAGATCAAGTTGAACATATTGTGAATATGCAAAACCAGCTATCAAAAATCACAATTAATAATTGGTACCTAGTTGAATGCCCAAATTCATCAAGGAAGAAAAAGACAAAGTCTCAAGGATGTTCTTCTGATAAAGATGATAAGGGAAAGAAGACCCAATTTATTTTTTTGCAAAAAGTGTGGGAAGAGGCACCAAGGAGAATGTCACAAAGGAACCGGGAGATGTTTTAAGTGTGGGAAGATAGGGCATAAAGTAGCCAATTGCTTTAAAAAAATGGATAATGTGATGAATAGAGATAAGGTTCGATCTAATGTACCTTATACATTTCGATGTCATAAATGTGGAGAAGTTAGACATTATCCAAAGAAATTCTCTCTTGGAATGGACGAGAAGCATGATGAGCATCAACAATCTTCGAGGACAAGGGAACAATGAAAGTCCTATGCTGAGATGGATCATGATGACTGCAGTACATGTAACTTCTTTGCAATAATTGTCTATGTCAGGTTGTATTTTAGTTCATGCTCTATGAGCATATATTTTATGTTTTCTAAGATCATCGAGTCACTACCTATGATGATTTTATATCATTAAAGAAAACATATATTGTTATATACCACATGTTGATGTAGTGAAGCTTTTCTCCTTAAAAAACGAGGGTGATTAGGGGATTAAAAGGTGATTATTATTTTGGAAGACGTTCACTATTTTGGGAACCCTATTTGATCGCGGTAAATAGATTACTATGGTATTTTCATTGAGGAGTAAAGGTTGAGTTATATTTTAAAGAATCTTTGAATTTAAGGCGGACTTATAGAAATTTAGGTTACATATGGAAATGATTAACCTATTTGGGGAAAACGCGATTAGGTTAGTTACTTTTTTTATAAGATGATAAGAGTGGTTGATGTTATTTGAAGATGAACGATAAAGTCTATCATGGAATACTATGTTTTGAGATTGTTCTTATAATTGGGTTTTAATCTTAGTTTGGTTTATTTTGAGGAATTTTAAGGACAATTATTTATGTAATGGTCTATGATGAACTCTGGGTAGTACCATGGAATTTTGAAGATTTAAAATTAGTTTCCCTTCCTATGGGATTCATTCTTTTTGAAGAGATGTTTTATCTCACCTTTTATATTTTTGGGATAATGTTTAAAGATATAATAAATTGATAGTTAATCTTTTGTGGATTACGTGACTCTCAAGAATATGATTCTTGTGTTTTGATGAGACCAAGTGTTTTTGAATGCACATCGTTTGGAGAAAAGATTATTTTTGGTAGAAACTTATTAAAGGAAGAAACTCTACTTGAAGGTAGGTATATTTCCTTATGTTTTTGTTCTATGTAGTAAATGAATTCCTTAAAATTATGAAAAGGAACGTAAAACAAAAACGTTGTTGGTTTAAGTTTCCTACTAGGTAATCAAAGACCGTCTACACACATCATAAGTTTGTGATTTTCTCGTGGTTAACTTTCTCCTAATCATGTTTTCTATCACTCTCCCTCAGAACTTGAACCTTTGTTTTCCCCTCCATGTCCATGTTTTCCTACACGGAATCCTAGTGTGGGTTAACTCGGGTGACCTTTGTACTTCCCTTTCTTTCATTTAAAGTAATAGTTTTACTTACTCATTTTTCGATGTGGGACTTTGAATGAAATTTCAAAATCTGATTTTAAAAATTGCGAGGACGCAATTTCTTAAGGGGGGAAGATTGTAACGACCCGATATTTTGAATAAATCTTGTTTCCTAATTTTGTGTGTTATTTTTTTTATACTCAACAAAACTGTTTCATTTGATAACATGAGTATAATTAAAATGAGACCGTTGGGTTTTGACTGTTATATGACCATTGGTCAATATGACCGCTGGAAACTAAACGTTTCGATTATTATCTCTAAATACAAGTAATCTTGGTTAATTAATATAGAAAGAAGATTCTATGGCCTCAATCAGTAGTCTTGGACCGATCGAAGCCCATCTAACAGAACTTGGGAAGGAGGTAACACCACTGGGCTTTGCTCTGGACGAAATCCAGGCCGAAATTCATCGTGTGAAGCTAGAACGGAATCACATTCGCGAGACGTTCAAACTGATAGAAATTACTACTCGTGCGATGTTGGCCGAGCCTCCCTCAGATTCTCTCACCTTAGCACACCTTACACTTAGGTCCTATGTTGGTGTGATAAGGGGCTATGTAAGGAGACCATAACTACCTTGTGTAATCCTTTATTTTAAATAAAAAATTTGATTTCTTCTTATGATGAAGTTTATGAATTTTCAAATGTCCGGATAAATATAGTATTCATATGTTTGATGAATTTTAGAGAAATGATATTTTAAAAATGTTTATGTAAATCTTAAATAAATAAAAATGTGTAATGATTTTCAAAAAATGGTCTTCTACAATTATGTTCAGTATGAAATTTAGAGTCTAATAAGATCAACTTAATTTTTGTTGAATAGTAAATTATGAATAGTGATTTTATGCTTAGGATTAGTAATTTGACCAAATGGATTAGTAATCTCACTTTAAGAAATTATTAATATAATCTAGGCACCTTGATTAAGTAATGTGATTTAATAAAATGGTTAAATAACGGTTTCATAAATTATTAGTCAAGTATTAGTTTTTTTAGGTGAATAGTGTTTTTTAATTAAAAATTAAATTAAAAATAATTAGAAAATTATTTTTATAAAATGGAATTTATATTTTAATTCAGAGCATCGATATTATGCTAAGGTAATTTTTGGGTATTTTTCTGAAAAAAATTAATTTTCGGTGAATAGTGTATTTATTTAAAAATTAAATTAAAAATATTTAGAAAATTATTTTTATAAAATGGAGTTCATTTTTGAAATCAGAGCATTGATATTTGGTTAAGGTGAAATTTTGGGATTTTTCTGAGAAAGTTGAATTTTCGATGAATAGTGAAAATACAGTTTTAAAGTTATGGGTGTTTAATGACATCATTAAATGATGTATTAAGTATGTAATCAAGATGGTAGAATTATGAATATTAAAATAAGGTATGAGGTGTCCCAAGTGGCCAATACCATGGGAAAATACCATTGGCAAGCCCATGGTTTTTCCAAAACCACCAATGAGGTGTCCCTTGGCCATTAATGCCTTGTCCCCTCACTTTCCCTATAAATACCAAGCCATCCTCTCTTCCACCAAGCCATCCTCTCATCCATTCGACTCCCAAATCTCCCCCAACGAAGCTCTGGTCTCATTACCTCCCAAGGAGTTCTCCCAAGGTGTCCCCAAGCCCTCAAGGTCCCAACCTTTGAGTTTTAAGAGTTACGTTTTAAGGTAAGGGATCCCACCTCTCTCTTTCTTTTCAAGTAATCTCTTTTATTTAATTTCTTTTATGCTCCATGTTCTTATGTTGGAGGATGCTCTTTTATATTCTTCTTACTTACCTTTTCATGTTCATATGATGACAGATCCACTCTTACTCTCATCATTTCGTTTTATGAATGTTTAAGTGGTGTCGTTAGGCTGCTGAAATTTTTGTAACGGATTCTTTCACCCTTCTCATTTTCAAGTTCTATTTTCTTGTCAAGTATTTCAAGTTCCTTTTTATTATGTTGGGGTATTATTTCTATATCTATCATACAGATATTTTATTTTCATATTATGAGATACCCTATTTGATCTCATCAATTCATTTTTTTGAAGTTTAAGTGACGCCGTTAGGCTGCCGAATTTTTAAGGGATTCTTTCACCCTTCTCATTTTCAAGTTCTATTTTCTTGTCAAGTATTTCAAGTTAATTTATGTTGGGTTATGATCTCTATATCTATCATACTGATATTTTATGTTCATATGAAGAGAGACCCTATTTGATCTCTTCAATTCATTTTTTTGAAGTTTAAGTGACACCGTTAGGCTGCCGAATGTTTAAGGGATTCTTTCACCCTTCTCATTTTCAAGTTCTATTTTCTTGTCACGTCTTTCAAGTCCTTTTTTGTTGGGGTATGATCTATATATCTATCATACTGATCTTTTATGTTCATATGATGAGAGATCTTATTTGATCTCATCAATTCATTTTTTTGAAGTTTAAGTGACGCTGTTAGGCTGCCGAATTTTCATAAGAGAAATCTTATTTTCGTCTTTCTTTCATGTTCTTCATTTCATATGGTATATCTTTCAAATTTCATTACCATGTTCATAAATCCTTTATATTATGTCCCCATACTATTTTATGGATCATTTATGAGTGGGTTACCCATGTCCCCTCTCTTTTAAATGTTTTCTAAAACCCTACAATATAGCTGTTATGCTGCCGAATTTCCGTCTCAAAATGTCTCTCTCTTTTTCTCAAATTATTTTATTTTATTAAGTGAATACTCAAAGTTCTTTCTTATAAAGGGGTATTCACATACATACCGAAATTTTATATTTTAAATTCTGGGATTTACATACATGAGACCCACTTTCCTTTTCCGTGAGTTTAAAGTGACATAAAGATCATGTCTTTAAAGCAGTTTTTAAAATGTTATGGTTATGAAATAAAACCCATTTCTTTTACGCTATATAGGTTATTTATGAAATGTTTGATGATTATATATGTGGTTCACATGATAACAAAGGAAAATTTAAGGGTGCGCCCTGATAGTGATCCAATGCATTGGGTAAAGACTTAATCTCTAGAGATGACCATTTAGACTGATTCCTTGGTGAATAACCTTGGTAATTTTTATTGACACCTTGGGGATGGACCTTGGTGAAATAGAAATTATTGTCTTTGTAAAATGTTGTAGCCACATCTTCAAGTTATGAAATAAGTTATTTTCATTATGATATGCCTCATGATTTCTTTTCCATGCCTTAAAGTTCTTTTTCATGACTTTATTGATGTATCTCAAGTTCACATGTTAAATGGTTCCCTTGTTTCCCTTACTAGGCCTTCTGCTCACCCTTTCTTTTGATGTATGTCCCTAGGTTATGAGATGCAGTAATGAACCTAGGATGAACCTAAGGAGAAGACTTTCAAGTGTTTAAGATGAATGTTTTATGTTTTCATGTTTTAAGTTCCTTGTTTCCAAGACACTAAACCTTAAAGATCCTTGTTTTTGTAAAATGTAATGAAAGTTTATGTGATAAAAAGGCGGGATGCTATAGATGTTCCCACTACTACAAAAATGGGCATTAACGGTGCTAAAAACGGGCTTTAACAGCCCTAAAAAAGTGTTGTAAATCTCAGAGCTGATAGGGGGGGGGGTACCCTTTATGAACACTTACTGAGCGCTGATAGAGGGGTACTTTATCAGCGCTAAACACGCACTGATAAAGGTAGACTTTATCAGTTCCAAACGAGTGCTGATAAAAAAACCTTTTATCAATGCTAAAATAGCGCTGATAAATGCTTGTTTTATGAGCGCTCCTTTCATGCTGATAAAAGAACTATTTATCAGTGCTAAAAAAGCGTTGATAAATTCCCTCTCTGATGCTATGAAAAAATCTACAGTAGCACACCTGAACACTTGCAAAAAAAATCAGCATCTCAATAAGATAATTAAAGTAAGTATACCCATAAAAAATTAACATAGAAATCATAAGCTAATTAGACAAAGTATACCCATACAACAAGTATACCTGTACACCATTAACACATAATTCATAAGTTAATTAAGTTAAAAAAAATTCAATTCAGAATTTAGGGGCTTGGGGGCTGTTCAAGGGTTTGGGGTGGCTGTCTAAGGGGGGGTAGGGGGTGTCCGGGGGGGCTTTCCAAGGGGTGGGCTGGTGTCCAAGTTGTCGGGGGGGGGGGGGGGCTTTACAGGGGGTGGGGGGTGTCCAGAGGGGTGGGGGTGTTCAGGGGGTGGATTGGTGTCCAGGGGGTGGGGGTGGTCCAGGGGTGGATTGGTTTCCGGGGGGCTTTCCAGGGGGGTGGGCTGCTGTCCAAGGTGTCAGGGGGGGCATTACATGGGGTGGGGGGTGTCTAGAGGGGTGGGGGTGTCTAGGGGATGGATTGGTGTCCAGGGGGATGGGACAGTCCAGGGGGTGGATTGATGTTCGGGGGGGCTTTCCAGGGGTTGGGCTGGTGTCAAAGGTGTCGGGGGAGCTTTACAGGGGGTGGGGGTGTCCAGAGGGGTAGGGGTTGTCCAGGGGGTGGATTGGTGTCCAGGGGGGTGGGGGTGGTCCAGGGGGTTGGTGGAGTTGACTCGTACACTTCCCCAAGGACCCTTGGATTGTTCTTATAAAAGATCAAGGCAATCCGAATGCGTTTGGTTGGATTTTCATAGGTCAGTTGTTGTTTTCAATTAAAATTGTGTCCATTTTAAACAAAAGAGAGACCCTTTGAGTGCTAGAGGCCACACAGTGCCTCGGATTATGGCTAGGTTGACTCGTACACATCACAAAGGACCCTTGTATCGTACTCCTAAAGGATCAAGACAATCAGAATGCGTTTGGTTGTATTTTCATAGGTTAGTTGTTCTTTTCAATTAAAATTATGTCCATTTTAAACAAACGAGAGACCCTTTGAGTGATAACAGCCACACCATGCCTTGGATTGAGGTGGGGATGACTATTACACATCCAAAATGACTAGTGGATTGTTATCCTAAAGGATCAATATAATCTGAATGTGTTTGGTCGAATTTCCGTAGGTCAGTTGTTGTTTTCACTTAAATTCGTGTCCATTTTAAACAAAATAGAGACCCTTTGGGTGGTGCCAGCCACACCGTGCCTCATATTGAGGCGGGGTTGACTCATACACGTAAAAAAGAACCCTTTTATCGTTCTTATAAAAGATCAAGGAAATCCGAATGCATTTGGTTGGATTTTCATAGGTCAGTTGTTGTTTTCAATTAAAATTGTGTCCATTTTAAACAAAATAGAGACCCTTTGAGTGCTAGCGGCCACACCATGCCTCAGATTGAGGAGGGGTTGACTCATATATGTAAAAAAGGACACATGGATCATTATCCTAACGGATCAACACAACTTGAATGCGTTTGTTTAGATTTTCGTAGGTCAATTGTTGTTTTCAATTAAAATCGTGTCCATTTTAAACAAAAAAGAGACCCTTTGAGTGGTACCGGCCTCACCGTGCCTCAGATTGAGGTGTAGTTGACTCGTACACATCACCAAGGATCCTTGGTTCGTTCTCATAAAATATCAAGGAAATATGAATGTGTTTGGTTAGATTTTTGTAGGTCAGTTGTTGTTTTCAATTAAAATTGTGTCCATTTTAAACAAAAGAGAGACCCTTTGAGTGATAGCGGTCACACCATGCCTCGTATTGAGGTGGGGTTGACTCATAAATGTCACAAAGGACCCGTGGATCATTCTCCTATAGGATCAACACAATACGAATGTTTGTGGTAGGATTTTTGTAGAACAGTTGTGGTTTTCACTTAAAATCGTGTCCATTTTAAACAAAAGAGAGACACTTTGAGTGGTACCGGCCACACTGTGCCTTAGATTGAGGCGGTATTGACTCTTACATGTCACCAAGGACCCTTGGATCGTTATTATAAAATATCAAGGCAATCCGAATGCGTTTGGTCAGATTTTCGTAGGTCAGTTGTTGTTTTCAATTAAAATTGTGTCCATTTTAAACAAAAGAGAGACCCTTTGAGTGATAGCGGTCACACTATGCCTTGGATTGAGGTGGGGTTGACTATTACACATCACAAAGGACCCTTTTATCGTTCTACTAAAGGATCAACATAATACAAATGTGTTTGGTCGGATTTCCTTAGGTCAGTTGTTGTTTTCACTTAAAATCGTGTCCATTTTAAACAAAAAGGAGACCCTTTGAGTGGTACCGGACACACCGTACCTTGTATTGATACGGGTATGACCCTTAAATGTCAAAAATTACCCTTGGATCTTTCTTCTAAATGATCAACACAATAGGAATGCGTTTGGTCAGATTTTCATAGGACAGTTGTTGTTTTCAATTAAAATTGTGTCCATTTTAAACAAAAGAGAGACCCTTTGAGTGGTACCGGCCACAATGTGTCTCGGATTGAGGCAGGGATGACTCATACACGTCACCAAGGACACTTGGATAGTTCTCATAAAGGTTAAAGGAAATCTGAATGCGTTTGGTCTAATTTCCGTAGGTCAGTTTTTGTTTTCACTTAAAATCATGTCCATTTTAAACAAAAGAGAGACCCTTTGAGTGGTACCGGCCACACCGTGCCTCATATTGAGGCGAGGATGACTCTTACACATCAAAAAGGACCCGTGGATTGTTCTCCTAAAGTATCAACACAATTCGAATGCATTTGGTCAGATTTCCGTACGTTAGTTGTTGTTTTCACTTAAAATCGTGTCCATTTTAAACAAAATAGAGACCCTTTGAGTGGTACCGGACACAACTTACCTCGGATTGAGGCGGGGATGACTCTTACATGTTACATAGGACTCATGTATAGTTTTACTAAAGGATAAACACAATCTGAATGCATTTGGTTAGATTTACGTACACCAGTTTCTGTTTTCACTTAAAATCGTGTCCATTTTTAACAAAATTGATACCCTTTGAGTGGTACCGGCCACACCATGCCTTGGATTGAGGCGGGGATGACTCTTACACATCACCAAGGACCCCTGGATCATTCTCATAAAATATCTAGGCAATCCAAATGCGTTTGGTCGGATTTTCATAGGCCATTTGTCGTTTTCACTTAAAAGCGTGTCCATTTTAAACAAAAGAGAGACCCTTTGAGTGGTACCAGCCACACTCTGCCTCGGATTGAGTTGAGGATGACTCGTACATGTCACCAAGGACCCTTGGATCGTTATCCTAAAGTATTAACCCAATACGAATGCGTTTGGTTGGATTTACGTACGTCATTTGTTGTTTTCACATAAAATTGTGTCCATTTTAAAACAAATAGAGACCCTTTGAGTGGTTCAACATTCTTGCATGTTGCTGATGCATATCATCTGTTAAAATGGGAAAATGAATCATTAGATAAAGGATGTTTCATTTAATAACAATTACAATTTTCCAACAAATATTTACATACAGCAATGTTCCATCTTTTGACCCCCTTAACCCCTCTTAAAAATGACCATCAATTGTACATGTCCCCAAGTCAGATCTTCATTGTATTTGTGTACAATCTGCCATTAGGTATGCGGAACACTCATTTCTGAACACATCTATATCGTCTTGTGAGTATGAGGCTTTTCAAAAGTTAGATTAGTACTGCAAAATATAAAAATAAATATTTAATAAATAACTTAAACAAACTAGTAGTTGTTTTTGAAAATACCTCTTTAGGGATGCTAGTTTGATGATGAAAAACGTTCTCTCTCATAAATTTACAAACATAATAATCATAGTCATTATCTTTTTTTGTTTTGGACACTACAAAAAAATTGATCATTAGGAGAATATGTAACTTGTGTTGAGATGTGTTTGGATAGTGAAATTTTATTATATATACCCAGATATTTTTCCAGACGTAGTACTTACTCACCGCCTTATGCTTAGCCCCTGTCCTCATTCCTTTTTTTAGAAGATAATGATACACCACCCTATCATAACAGAATGTTCAGTAAAAGATAATATAAATTATATTACTTTATTTTTAGACCTAAAATTTAAGATGTAGTGTCTTACAGATTCACAAACTCCATCATGTGTGGTCGGTTTGATGGATATCCTTGCTTTGAATCCAAAAAATAAATATTTGGAGTATCCAAGTTCACCGCAATTAGAAACTAATGTTGACTAAAAACACAAAAAGGAATAAGTAATAAAATAAGTGAAAATATAATTTATATGCTTTAATCATAGAGTATTACCCCTGCAGGGTTGGTATTAGGAAAAGTCTGTCATCTGTAATCTTGCTTTAAAATGTTTTCAGCAAGCCGTTCAATATTGCATCTTTTTTTGATGGCTCTATTTTTGTTAGGTGTGTTGATGTGATATGAGGAATAATGAGTTCAAATCTTGGCTCACGGGAAAATTCCTTCAACTGTTTTTCATAAATGCGTCTGTCAATAATATAAAATGAATTTAGTCATAATTTTCACATTAGATCAGATTTTAGAAAATCAATTCATGGAAACATACATCATATATACATTTACAACTGTGATGCCTAGCCAACCGTTTTCAAGGATCTCATTTACATTTTCAGTAGCAATGAAATCTTGACTTTCCTCTCTATATATATTCTCTTCGAAAACCACTATATGACTATTACCATCTTTTATCTTCATATCCACATGAGTCTTCAATGCTGGTAAATGTGGATAGAGAAAAGGTGATGTTATTGTTCTTTCAGTAGATCCTTGGGATCGGTTGGTCAATCCTTTAGATGGTTTTGAGCCGACGTTTGTCACCCCCTTCTCTTTCTCCGTCTATAACAACAATCATTGGTTCAGACCCTTTTTTCATTAATTGTTAAGGGGTTAGCTTGAAAAAAAGGAAATAAATACCTCTTTGTCCGCATGTACTCTTACAAGTTGTGACGACCATGCAATGAATGTCCTAATAGCCTTTTCAACCGTATGAATATCTTCATCATAAAGTTTAATAGGTAGCTCTGCATTTGGCGCTTGAGCTACATTAATCGTCACTTTCAGATGTTCTTTCAGAAGTGGTATATTATGCAGTGTGGCATCTGGGATATTGAACACTTTAGCCCTCACTACAAGGTTATAGGTGGGTGTTGACAGATATAAATCACAATCATTATCACCCTGTAGAAGATCAGTACAGAAAAATTATTAGTGTTTTTCTGATTCACATTTCATGGGAACAATTATTTGAATATTGATTACCACAGCTAAGATAGTTCTTTGAGGTGAATGGCTCGCCTCAAAGATGGTGGGGGGTGGGGTGGGATGTTCACGCGCTGGTTGTTTCTGAGTTGTGTCTTCTCTTTGCTTCCCACCCATAAAATTTGCTAGCAACTCTCCCTACCACTGTAATCATTCTTCAAGGGTTGCTATTTTTTCTCTCATTTGTTCCAAATTTTCATCTATATCATCCATTTTTTTCTTCTTCTCAAAATATACTCAGGGTGTCACCCCAAACCTTGCACCTCTGACACGACCGTATTTTTTAGGCTCCTTCAAAGCTGTTGATAATAGGTCTATATCCGCTACAGGAGTAGTTATTCCTGTGACTGTCAGATATAAGAAAATAACTAATTATTTTTATGTAATATCAATTTTAAACAAATCTTTTTATCTTCGTGTCATACTTACACATATTTCCCACACTTTCTGTTTGTTCTCATTGACTAACTTCCCTTCTTTGTTCACATGTGCCTCCTTCCATAGCACATGATGTGGGATGGAAGTGCATTTGGTTTTAGACTCATCAATCTACATATAAACATAGAAAGATAATTATGATTTTTTTTATTATCACCTAACTATATTACTGTAAATTTAAAATACGTACCATTTTCTTTTCTAATGAAGCGTACCCCATCTTTGCTTTACGATAGGGGTATGTTGGTTTTGATGCACATTCCTAATTTTCAGTACAGAGTTTTTTTTTCATAAATGAAATATTGACAATCAAAGTGATGAATACAGGTATCCTTAAACAACGTATTATCACCCACAATGTACCTGAAACTTCTCATCCCCACAACGGCCAATAAATGCATCCCATGCTTCTTGGGATATCAGGTGAGCGTAGACAATGGGTGGGTGGAGGTTTATTTTACCTTTAGAATCTTTCAGGTGACATCTTGTTAAAATAGTGTGAAAACCTAGATGAATCTTTCCTGCAAGCCTTAGTACATAATCCTTGTGTGAATCGTCTACTATAAATTTACTCCGCAAGAGATTAAGAGTAAGACATTGTTTAATTATTTTATTTTCTAGTAAATTAAAGAAATAAATTCATAATGTTACCATAATTTCTTCCCAGATCACAACCTTCAGCTCAGACACAACATGGTGCCATGAATCTATGTCAATTGGCACACATTTCCGAGTGGCAAATCCAATTTATCTGCTAAACATAGCCTTGTTGGGATTCACATGTTGGCCTCGTGCATTCCATCCAACTTCAAATTTGATGCCTTTTCTTTTTGTCTTAAGAATTTTGGCTCAAACCGTCAAACTACGACACACCTGTGTTTTCTGTGACGTCGGTCCTTCATTCCCGACCATTTCATTGATATCAACATCATCTATATATTCATCTAGAATGGTATCAACAACATGTTCTAATGGTTGTTAGAAATCAACACTAGGAGCAACAGGAGCCGTAGCAGCCGGAGCAGTAGCAGCCGCAACAAGAGCAGCAGAAGCAGAAAGAGCTGTAGCAGGAGGAGCAGCAGGAGCAACAGCAACAACAACATGAGTTGCAGGAGGAGTAGGAGCAGCAGCAGCCGCAGCAGCAGCCGCAGTAGTAGCAGCTTGAGAGACTGGTTCAACCTCAAGGTTAAGAGCACCAGAATGTGCCGAAATCATTATCTGAAAAATTTGTTGAACAATTAATTCAGATTACATAAATTCAGTAATGATAAGATAATAACATGAGATAACAAGATCTATATTACAAAAAAATATAACCTGTTTATTGAAATCTCTTTCTTTTTTTCATAGGTTTAAGGGATTTGACACCTCTATTGATTATCCAAATCCCTTAATTGTGGTCTCATCTAACATACAAAACACCTTCTGCATTGGGACCACTCCGAAATGATTTCTACGTACCACTAAAAGGATCATCCTCAACTGAATTTTCATCGGAACCTTCAGTAGTTTTGGACGATAACAGAACAATCGACCACTTTTGGTTTGCGGGATCTGGAACATAAAAAACTTGTACCACTTGTGATGCCATTATAAAATGTTCGTCTTTGTACACTTCTTTACTAAAATCAACTTTCAAAAATCCCCATTCATCTATTTTAACACCACTGTTGTTATCAATCTGTTTTCATTGAAAAATTGAAAATTGGAATGTCGTATAATCCAACTCTCATATTAGTTTGATAATGCCAAAGTATGACATATTTTCATAAATTGGATTTCTATCCTTACTACCAGAAACATGCATCGCTTCAGCCACTAGTGTAACTCCACTATTTTTCATTGTATTATCTTTATCATGTTCATCTGTATAGAATGTATAACCATTAATTAAATAACCACTGTAAGATAATACATACACACTTGGTCTAGCAGCTATCCATCGAAGTCATTCTGAAATTGAATTCATATTTGCATCCAACTGCTTAAAAATATAGTCCTGAAACCATCATATAAACTGGTGATTATGTGTATCTGATAACCATTTTTTAGCCCTTGATGGATTCAATTGCCTAAGAATTTCATTGTGAGTTTCAATATATAGAGCAACCTCCGAACTATTATAAAAAACATAAAGATGGGCCTACTCCCGATCTATAATACTAATTGTCACAACATCTCTTCTAGAAATTCCCTAACCCTCAATGCGTCCAGTGTGACGAGATTTTTGGAGACCAATGCTTTCAACATCAGATAGGTATTCCGTACAAAATTCAGTGGCTTCCTCAACAATATATCGCTCCACTATACAACCCTCTGGCTGAATTCAATTTTTGACATACCCTTTAAAAATCATCATATATCGTTCAATAGGATAAATCCATCTATAGTGCACAAGACCACAAAGTCGAATCTCTCTCACCAAGTGAATCATCAAATGAACCATCATATCATAGAATGTTGGCGGGAAGAACATTTCTAATTCACATAATATGATGAACATTTCGTTTTCCATAGCTGGCAATTTCCCCTTGTCTAAAACTTTTCTACATATAGCTTTGAAAAAGAAACAATGTTTGGTTAACGTGTGAAGAACATTCTTGGAAAAAATGCAACGTAAAGCTATAAGAATTAGATCTTGCATCAAAACATGGAAATCATGTGATTTCAAACCTTTTAACATCAAATCATTCATTAACAAAATGTTCTTTATATTTGATGAGTACCCCTCTGGAACCTTTACATCATTGAAGAAGTTTCAAAACTGATATCTCTCCTCCCTAGAAAGAATATAAGCAGCTGGAGGAAGAAACATTCGATTTTCACCCTTCATGGGAGCCAACTCTTCTCGTATTCCCAAGTCAACAATGTCCAAACTTGCCTTAATTCCATATTTTGTTTTGCCAGGGGCATTTTTCAATGTTCTGATAACACTGTCACACACATTTTTTTTCCACATGCATCATATCAAGAAAATTTATCACATACAAACATTTCTAGTATGGTAATTCAAAAAAAACTGATCTCTTTTTTCAACTGATTTTCGTAAGGTTTTTCAAAAATGGTTTACCAAAAATAGTGTTCAGATCTTTTACTTTCTCAAACAGCTGATCACCTATTAGTGGAGACAGTGTTGCGCATTTTCCTGAACTTTCATTGAATGTTGTCATCCAAGATCGGTACTTATGTCGACGAGGTATAAATCTACGATGTTCTAGAAACACATATTTCGATGAATGTTTCAACCTAATTGATTCTGTATCTTCTTTGCACATGGGATAACCTTGAGTTCCTTTAATGCTATAGCTTGAAAATTTTCTATAATCAGGGAAATCATTTATTTTCCCATACAACATCTCTCTCAACGTGAAGTATTCACTTTTATAAGCATCATACAACATTACACCTGAATCCCACAATAACTTTAAATCCTCGATCAAAGGAGCCAGATAAACATCAATATCGTTATGTGGTTGTTTTGGTCCTGATATAAGCATAGATAACATGATGAATTTCCACTTCATGCATAACTAGGGTGGGAAGTTATAATTTACCAACATAATAGGCCATGTACTATGAGTGCTGGTTTGAAAACCAAAAGGATTCACTCCATCTGTAGATAACGCAAGACGAAAGTTTCTCAGCTCTTTTCCAAATTCAGGATACTCATGATCAATTTTCTTCCATTGAGGAGAGTCGGTTGGGTGACGTAATTTCCCATCTTTATTTATTTTATCTGCATGCCACGACAATTGTCTTGTAGTTTCTTCACTTCTATATAGACGCCTAAACCTTGGAATGATTGGAAAGTACCATACAACTTTCTTAGGATTGGATTTATCTTTCCTGTATTGAGAAGCACCACACTTTGGGCATTCTGTAAGTGATTTTTTCTCCTTGAAAAACAATATACAGTTTTTCGGGTAGGCATGTATTCTTTCAGAAATCATACCCATCGGGCGTAGCATTCGTCTAGCTTCATATGTTCGTCTTGGGATCTCATTATCTTCCATGATCATTTCATTAAAGAGAGAAAGTAGTTCCGTAAAACTAACATCACTCCATCCATTGCCTACTTTCAATTTATAAAACTTCAGTACAACTGACAATGTTGTATACTTAGTGCAAGCAGCATACAATGGCGTCTTTGCACAACTCTTTAACTTCTCAAACAATTTTGGGTAATCACGGAGTTTATCTTCAATTGTCTTTGTCATTTCCACAATACGATCTTCATCATCATTGACATCTGTAATCACATCCTCCATACGGTCTTCTTTATTATACATATTTTTATTCATATCTGATGATCCATAAAATGTAGTTTTATCCCATCTAGTAGCTACATTCGCCTTTTCTCTGTGTTTATTCCAACATTTATAACTCCGATCTATTCCGTGACATATCAAATGTTCTTCCAACTCCTATGAAGTAAGTAGTCTAGAATAACAACAATGTAAACATAGACAAAGGATTTGAGAAAGATCCTTTGTGTGATCCTTTGCAAACTTGATGAACTCTTTCACTCCATTCTCGTACTCTATTGTTAAACGATTAGCATCCATCCAATCAAAACAAGACAAGACTTCCAAATACAGTAGAATAGAACCACTTCCTTATAAAAATAGAGATTAATAGAGCCTAACCATTAGTATTTATTCATCTTCTTTAAATATAATTACATTAGATTCATTATAGTTTCCTCAAATCACCCCAGACCAAACATAAGAATAACCAAGAATGATACATCTACCACTCCTAGGTCTCTGCCCTACATTCAATATCATCATACATAAATACCCATATATCCACACATACAAATGTCACAAACACATAAAAAACCATATCCACATCAGAACCAAAGTACCAATATGGATTTCAATCAGGTTACTCGACTCAAGTGGTGGTGTGTAAGAAATAATAAGAAAATATAATAAGTATATAGTCACACATAAATCCCAAACTGGTGTTAATAATCTAATAAACCAAAGGTATCGTTCCATCTATCAAAATACTCTGAAGGATCCCATATGCGACAGTTGTCCCAGGTGGTGAAGGTTCCTGAGGAGGAAGGGGCGAACACGCACCAATCGGGGTTTGAGGTCAGGTCACTAAGGTTGAAGGTGGCCCGATACTCCTACAAGGGTTAATTCCATATTTCACAAACCATGTCCTAGAACCCTAGGATGTTAACCCACTGCTGGTGGAAGTGAAACCATTCCTAATGATCATGCCAAGAATAAATGGAAACCAAAAGGGGGAGAGTGAATCAAAATACCTCAAGAAAAATAGAAAAACATGATATTTGATAATAGGTTAGTGGCTTTCATGTTGTCTAGACACCTATCCAATAGACTCCACAAGCGGTGACGACCCCTGTATTTGTTGCACCAGGTGAAACTGTCACCTGAGAAGCTGAGATCAATGAGGCCCTTCCCAGCCATGAACTGAACAAACTCCATGATGGCCTTCCTCTGGAATGGGATTCTACCTTTCCTTTCATTTGGGTTTGAAATGAAATTAAAGTCACCCCCAACAAACAATGGATGGTGGCCAAGATCGAAGGTATTTTGTTCAAAAGGACAATCAATCCCCCTCAATTTTTTAAAATACCAATACCATAAACCATTTAAAAACAAGACATTTTAATTTATTTTGGATATCATTCCCAAAAAAATTCAATAAACAAACGCATGCCAAACCATTTGGAATTTTATTTAATGAATCAACTTATCTTTATTTTAAACCATGATTTTCATTTATAATATCAAATCCACCAATGGTAGAAGGAAACCTAATTTATTTCAATGAATAAGGTTAATTCACAACAAGATACCATCCATTCTATATATTATTTTCATTAATAGGGTTATTTTGTGCTAGAAAATGATCAAAACATGTCTAAACAACTTCAAATGGATAAAATATGAATTCATGAAACACATGAATCCCAAAAATAAGATATAGTATAGAACCACCCACTTGGAATATTTGGTATCAAAACACAATGAATCTGAATGAGTACACTCAAATGAAGAGCATTGAATCAAATAAAAGGGATCGCAATAAAAGGTAAAAGAGATACTATAACCATAATTACCCATAAAAATTATAGTTTTAGTAAATACCAAGGCTTCCATAGCCCCCAGGAACAAATAATCAAGTGATTGATAGAGATTGAAGTTCAAGAAAAGAAATAAATACCAAAAGAGGATCACCATTTCGAATGAAAATTCAATCCACCAAGTGATGAGGATAGAAGAGACAAACTATCCAAAGAGACTCCCAAGGCTTCAGTGGGTGGAGTTAAACTTGAGGTAGAAGATAAAATAAATAAATGGGGGTATCAGGGTGCAATTACCCCACTACCTCGATGCTTTCTCATATACAACAACACCACTGGCTAGATAGTGTCCACTACCAGCTAGACAGTGGTTATAGTATAAATGTTATAACCATAGGTTATCCCACTGGATAGTCACTACAGACCCACCAACTAGCTGATGGCTATAGATTTTTTTTGTATCCATTGTGAATCCCATTGCCTAGACAATTACCCTCACCAGCCATTGGGTGGACCACATGAAGCTTTTCAACCTACATGTTCAAATCCACACCTTCTATGAAAGTCTGGGAAATACTATGACTCCTCAAGAAAACCAAAAAAACTCAAAGATCATTTCTTTGATGAAAGAGATACTAAGAGGTTACAATTCTCCCCATAGTTTTTCTTTTTATCTGAATAAATATTCTAGTATGAAGGATAGAAAATGATGAGACCCAAATAAATTCCACACAATAATTATTGTGTGGACAATTCACAAAATATAGGAAGATTCACCGAATAGAGGACCACTATGAAAAAATTAAAATGAATAGATAACCAATATTCCCAAGAACCCTTAATGAATATCCTCCAAGAACATAATACATCTCCAAATGACACGTCTACATCACTAAGAAGAGAGAAAATCCCAATAATGTCTAGAGACCTAGCATAGGTCACCCAACCATTTAAATTTTCACTAAAATGGTGGGACCTAAGATGGAAATATAATAAGAACACATCCCTTCACCCAAATAAGAGACTACAACCAATAACCATGAAGAACCACTAAGAGCATAATTCAAAACTTAAAAAAAGGTACACCCAAAACATACCAATGATTCCAAATGAAATAACACAATCAATATCCATTAATGATTCAACCCACAAAAAGAAAGTAAAAAACTAAAAATGATTTATTCCTCGATCAAGTACTTGATGGAAACCTTGAATTCCCACTATAGAGTGTCACCCATCGACGATCTCATTGGAGTAGTCACCAACACCTCCCAGTGCCTGGTCTATAAAGAGACTTCATAATCCTATTCATTTGAGTATACACCAAAAGCCTATCTATGTCCAACCATAAATAGATCATATAAAATGGTTTTTGAAAAAAGATGGAAAACTAATATCTTAAAAGATAGACCACCCAACACATCAAGATTGAGCTCTAACCAAGAAGTTGTGAATCATAGGAAAATAAGGAATAATAAAAACCTTAATGGTCTCGAACACCCACCC
Source organism: Viscum album (assembly GCA_963277665.1). Lineage (NCBI taxonomy): Eukaryota > Viridiplantae > Streptophyta > Magnoliopsida > Santalales > Viscaceae > Viscum > Viscum album. The sequence goes on along the minus strand of OY728119.1, from coordinate 211,377,707 downwards.
AAAGAAGAGAAACATGGAAGGAAACATAAGGTATTTTAAATGGAAATAACCTAAAACATCCGTAGGTTTCCAGAAAAGGATGAATCGTGTAGCCTAAAACCATCAAAATATCAAATATCCATTAAATATATCATGAAAAATCAACATATGGTTATGTGTGATGGGAGAGGAGAACAATATTAAAAATAGATTTAGAAAACATGCCATAAAGGGTGGTCAGGCAAACCGAAGCTCGAGGGCGTTGCGGGCGGTGGGGGTCCGAAAAACCGAAGCTCGAGGGTGGCGGAGGTTCAGCAATGCCAACTCAGCGGGCGGAAGAGGGGAGTCGCTGGGTTCCAGTACCACGAGAGCTTTAGGTCGCAATAAAATGAGGGCACTGTGTGACCGAATTTATAAAAAAATGGACTAAGGTTTTATCAGTGCTAAAAAAGCCCTGATAAATCCTTCCTGTATCAGCGCTAAAATTTTAGCGCTGATACAGAGTCCCTCTATCAGTGATAGAAAAGCGCTGATAAAGAATCCCTTTATCAGCGCTAAAATTTTAGCGCTGATACAGGGTAACCTTTATCAGCGGTTTTGCTTAGCGCTGATATAAGGGGGCGCTTCCCTTGCACGTTTTTGTAGTAGTGTCCCCTTCATTGCACACTTCTCACAGGAGGTTTTCCTCTGACAAGAATCTGATAACTGATCAACAGCCATACATAAGACACAAAAGAGTAGTTTCTTCTCATACACAACATCAATGAAAATATCATCTATAGGATTGGAAAGGAAAACCTTCTCAACCAAGGTGGAGCGAAGATCGATCTCTACCAACAACCTAGTGAAGAGGCTTAAACACACCTACTCCATCTCCTTATCAAGTCAAATAGGAGTCCAAATTTCTCTAGCAATATCATGAAGAATCATCGGGTGCCATAGGACCGAGATGAGTCCGTGAATACAGATCCAAACACGAGCAAACACATTCCTTGCTAGTGAAACATTGAATTCCATTGAGAAATCATGCAAATGAATCCTACGAGGCTTCAATATTAGAGATATGATGCTTGACACTCGATTCATATCCTCATCCGAAGAAAATAGGGAGTGAAAAAATCCTCTACCAAGGGAAACACACCTCCAAACAGAAAATCCCCATAACAATGAGATCTAATAGATCATTTCATCAAAATTATATGGATTTTTACCCTTAGAAAATACAAGTCATGAAATTAGGGATGTTTTCCCTATTTTAATCCTCTCACCAAAAGAAACAGGATTCAGTTCAACATGCACAAAAGATCCCATTCTGAGTATTTTCACAAAAGGAGAGTCTTTGAACACTACCAAAGTTTATCTGACCCTATCACCTATGGTACATCTATGAAAACTAGTAAGAATCGAAGGATCATTCAACACCAATCAACACACATCCAGACCAGCCAATGATGTCTCCCTACCAGATCTGATCAAATCTATAACAGATCAACAAGAAGACCCAACAACCACCCTAATCATCTTGGTAATATCCTGTCGAACAACTTTGCGCACCACTAGCTGGACATCATCCATGCTGTCGGCTATAAGAATGGTTCCATGGTAGTGCAGAATTGTTGAGGCAACATATTTGATGTCTATCGTGGTTGACGAATGCTAAAAATCCAAGGTTTCCTCACCGCCATTGAAATGCTGGAAACGAGAGTTCCTAAACACCCATATCCTCTCAATATAAATATATATAGTTATAAATAAACATTATTTGACTATATAATTAAATAATTAAATAAACCATATATATAAATATTTATATAAATTAATAAATTTATATATAATTATTTATATAAATCTATATGTATATAGTTATAAATAAACCTTATTTAAGGTTTATTGTTAAATATAAATGAATATATATATATATATACCAATATATATATATATATATTAATAAACATTAATTGAACAAATATATATTTATATTTATATATATATTTAAAATATATAATAAATTATATTATTTACAATTTATTATATATATTTAAATATATTTATATTTATAAATTTATATTTATTATTATATCTATAAATACATATTTACATTTCATTAAATATATTTCAAAAAATAATAAATTTATAATAATATAATTTATTATATATTTTAAATATAAATATATATATTTATATTTATAAATATAACAAATTGTTAATAATATAAATATTTATATATGAATATATATATATATATATATAAAATTAAACCTTAATTAAATAAAAAATGAAAGTTTATTTATAATAAGTTGTTAATGATAAAACTACTAACAATTAAGGATTATTCAAATATACAAATGAAAATATAAATAAAGATATTTATTTAATTAAGGTTTATTTATATATAATTATTTATATATAATTATTGATATAAAATTATTTATATAAATAAACGTTCTAATTAAAATATAAATAATAAGGTATATATATATATACACATACGTATATATATATATATATAATTTAGTAAGGTTTATTTATATAAATATAAATAATTTTAATAAGGATTATATATAGATATATATATTTAATAAGATTTATTTATATATTTATATAATTATATATAAATATAAAAGTTTAAATATATGGTTTATTAATTTTTAAATAATTATTTTATAAAATTATAGATTTATATATATATAATTATAAATAAACCTTATCTAATTATATAATTTAATAATTAAATAAACCTTATATATGTAATTATTTATATAAATTTATAAAGTTATATATAATTTTTCATAAATATATATATATATATATATTATTAACAATTTATTATATTTGTTAAAATATATGTATATTTATATAAATATTTATAAATATATATTTATATATATTTATATGTATTTATATATATATATATATATATGTTAGGGGGTGGGGGCCAAATCACCAATTGAATTGGAATTTTGATATTAATCCCAAAATGACAATTTAATTTGTGTTGAGCAAACCCATTTTCCAAAATTTAAAAGGCCTAGCAACCTTAAATTAAAAAAACATTTTATGAAAATTTTGCCTTGACCTACACAAGATTGGTTTTTCAAAATTTTTGGGAAAAAATAATTGTATTGGGTGTTATTTTAATGGAAAATCGATAGGTCTCTACTTTTGAAACACAACCACCACCCAAAGGTTGCGTTGAGGCTGACTGCCATGGAAGTCAATTCTCGACATGCCACATATGAAAAAATTCCAATTATTAAAATTATCAATAGTTTTAACAAGATTGAATGTGTCATTATTTAAATAATTTATAAATTTAAATAATTTATAAATAGAAGATATAAATATTGAAGATATAATTTTTTTTTCATAAATCATATTTTATAATTTGATAATGTTTTTAAAAAATCATTATTAATGGTGTGAAAATAAACCATCGACTCTAATAAAAGAACCATTTTATAATTATTAATGGGTTTGCTTCTATTTACTTGTCAACACCCTTTAAAGACTCCAAGGATTTCATGAGTGAAGCAAAATATGTGAATCAAAGAAGACTTGATCAAGGAAGACTTCAAATGATGCATAGTTTTTGGATACTTAGGTATAATAGAGTAGGTGATCAATATCTTGTTTCGAAGGTGAAAGTAATTAAAACAACAAATTAAAGGTATTTTGAAAATAAAATAAAAGAAACAAAACACACTACTTAAAATAATAGGGGGTTGTTTAAAATTTATAAAACTAAAAGATGTATGGTGGAATAAATTTTTTTTTTTGTTTTTTAAATTTGATTGATAAAACACAACAAGGATTTTTTTTTTTAATTTTTTAATGACGTAATCGATAAAATTCTACCTCTTCACTTAATTTTTAATCATTATCATTCAAATTAAAATACACCTTATTATGATAAAATAATTTAACAACCCTTGAACACTGAGAATTTACCACAACCACAAAACATGAAATGAATTAAATCCTAGGAAACCTTTAGAACATGCAATCGTAGAAGCATACTTTGTCTATCATTATAAGGCTAGCTTATGGTCAGTGGTCAATTGGGACTCATATCTATAATAGAAGTTAGGATTAATTGAGTGTATAGATTATATTTGAACTCTATAAATTGATCTCATGTTGTTTTATTTTAACAATTAAGATCACACTCTAACAATTACACTATGGAAAAAACACGTATTTGTGATGGGCTATTTGTGACGGGGCCGTTGCCGGTCACAAATAGTCCTTACGGTGGAACTATTTGAAATAGGGAAAATTTCCCATTACAAATACCTTTCTTGCATGTACACACTAAACTACAGGAACTATTATTTGCGACATATGTTTTCCCTCATCGCAAATAATATTTTTCATAATAGTTATTTGAAATGGGAATTTATAACTCATTGTAAATATTATGTCAGCAAAAGATTATTTGTGACATATCTTGTCACAAATTAATTTTGAATCGCTAAAAACTGTATTTATTATGGGAACTATTTGTGACATGTCACATCACAAATAGCCCCATATCTGCTAATCTATCCTATATATATGCCCTCAACCGAATTTTTCCCTCCCATTCCTCTTTTGAGATCTCTCATACTCTCCTCTCTAATTTTTTATCATCCCCAAAATTTCTTCCTTTAAAATTTCTAAATTTTATAGTGAAGAAAACTTTCATATAAGCATCCGATAAAAGATTCATGATTAAGGTATTTATTTAATGTTTTTAATTGTTGGTTAATCTAATTTATTTTATAGCAGTAATTATTTTTAATTAGTAGTAATTATATTAAATTAGAAGTAATTAGTTTTAATTAGAAGTAACTAGTTTTATGTTGCAGTGATTGTTTTTAATTACAAGTATTTAGTTTTAATTATCAATAAGTTTTTATAATTAGAAGAAATTAGTTTTAATTTGTAGTTATTAGTTTTAATTATTAGTAAGTATTTATGATTAGTATTAACTACTTATAATTGAAAGAAAAATGGTACTAATTAACAGAACATAGTAATAATTCATAGATCTTAGTAATAAGTGATAATAATTTGCAGTAATTATTAATTAGTAGTAATTAACATTAATTTTTAGTAATTAATGGTAAATATTAGTAATTTAAAAACAATTAGTAAAAATTAATGTTAATCAGTATAAATTAGCGGTAATCAATAAAATTAGAGGTAAATATTAGAAATTAGGGGAAATTATTAGAAAATAGTGGTAACTATTAGAAACTAGTGGTAATTACTAAAATTAGTGGTAATTATTAGAAATTAACAACAATTATTAGAAAATAGCGGTAATTAGTAAAATTATTAGTAATTAGTAAAATTACTAGTAATTATTAGAGATTAGCATTAATTATTATAAATTGGCGTCAATTATTAGAAATTATTAGTAATTAGTAGAAAATAGGGATAATTAGTATAAATTAGTTATAATGAATGGGAATTATTAAAAATTATAAGAAATGATTGGAAATTATTAAAAACAAGTGGAAATGAGCGGTAATTAGTAAAAATTTCTTATAATGAGCAGTAATTAGTAAAAATTGACGACAATGATAATTAATTAGTAAAAATTACCGACAATGAGTGATATTTATTAAAAATTAATGGTAATAAATATCAATTAGTAAAACATTCTAGTAATGAGTGATAATTAATACAAATTTCTAGTAATGTTTGGTATTTTGTAAAAAATATCGATAATGACCGGTAATTAGTTAAAAATAATGAAAATTATCGGTATTTAGTAAAAAATATCGGTAATGAGCAGTGTTGAGTAAAAATTACTGGTAATGATATATAATTAGTATAAATTACCAATAATGAGTAGTATTTAGTAAAAAATACCAGTAATGAGTGGGATTTCATAAAAAATACCGTTAATGAGTGGAATTTAGTAAAAACTACCGGTACTGAGCAACAATTATTAAAAATTAGTAGAAATGAGTTGTATTTAGTAAAAATCACCGGTAATGGGTAGTATTTAGTAAAAAATATTGTTAATGTTTAATATTCAGTAAAAAATATCGTTAATGAGTGGTATTTAGAAAAGAAATACTTATAATGAGGGGTATTTATTAAAAAATACAAATAATGAGTAGTATTTAGGAAAAATCAATGGAAATGAGTGGTATTTAGTAAGAATCACTATTAATGAGTAGTATTGAGTAAAAATAACCAGTAATAGGAGGTATTTAGTAAAAAACACTGGTAATGAGAATTATTTAGTAAAAATCACTAATATTGATCAGTATTTATTAAAAAATACTGATAATGAGCGGTAACTAGTAAATAATACCAGTAATGAGTAGTAACTAGTAAAAAATACCAATTATGGGTTTTAATTGGTAAAAAATACCGATAATGAGAGATAACTAGTAAAAAATATCTGTAATTAGTGGTAACTAATTAGTAATAAATAAAAATAATGATTAGTAACCATAATTAATTATAATTGACCTTAATTAACCACAATTGGTAATAGAAATTCAAACAAGGGGAGTGATGGAAGAATGAAGCAAAGGGAATGAAGGGAATGAAAAAGTGAAAGAATTATTGTGTTAAAATGATTTCTCTCTATGGTCACCACCATCCACACCACTCCCTATTTCCCTCATACCCCTTGGTTGGCCATCGATTTTCCTTAATGATAATTAATGGTAATTAGAAAAAAATAGTGTTAATTAGAAAAAATAGTGTTAATTAGAAAAAATTAATGCTAATTTGTAGAATTAGAAAAATTTAGTGGAAATTAGATATAATTAATAATATTTACAAGTAATTTGTAATTTTTTAATTTTCTATTTTTTTTGGATAGTGTCCTCCTTATATCAGATTAATCATGGGAAATATTGTTATTTTCTCTTTTTTTTATAAAAATATGGAATAAGGAATTAGAAAACTGTCTTTATTATATGATTATTATTTGATAAATCATTACAGGAATCCAAACCATTTTGGTATAAATCTTGTATATATTAAGGGTGTTGAAGATTTTTTTATCATTTACACAATGTATAATAGAATATTTATGAAGGGATAATTATTTTTTCATGTAAGAAATGTGATGTAATGACTGAATGAAAATTAACTTTTTTTATTAAGAAAAAAACTTTTAAGGAAAAAGTGAGAAACCAAGATACATGACTTCATCGACTTAAGACATCAAACCTTGCTCCAATGATCCAAAATTCGAAAAACAAGATCAAACAACAAAGAAGGACCCACCCCAGCATAAACAACGTTAAGTCCAGTTTCCACCATTCCAATGTGCCCGAAAAGCAATCCCGTACAAAGATGGGTTGGTACCGATGGCCAAGCCCATACCCTCTCAATCATCCAAAACCGAAACACATAAGTTCGGTGAAAACTTACATCTCTAGACCTCATCTGAAGCAATATCTGAAGAAAATATGGAATCAAGAACTTTTGAACAGCATGTTTCTGGAAAACAACAATCACAGTGAGCAGAAACCCCCAGATAGAATTCCACCATCATTCCAACCCAATCAACACAACAATCACAGAAAGGATCAGACACCCCCAAGCAATGCACGAATTCCACCACCATTTCAATGCGATCAAAACCAAATGATAAATAACCGAAGGCAGACCTGTGAGGAGAGATGAAGGTGCTGGAAGCCAGAAACAGGAGACCCTCCCCCCTCCGTGCAACACCGAGACCAGCACCGAGCTACGCCTGAGACGAATCCAGCCCAGCCGAAGCCATCGCCTACCGACACCAAACCGAGTATCAAAGCAATAACACCTGAAACTAGATGAGCAGGGAAGACGATGCCAGATCCACGCCACCAGAGCCTTCGCAAGGACAGACGAAACCACACCCAACACGCCACCGAGGCAACGCTTTTGGAAACAACAGCTGAAGAATCGAAAATCCCTCGCCGATCCGACGCGGTCGAATAGATCCTCGCCATCCAGCACTGTATCCCACCAACGCCAAGCCGAGGAAATATTCTCCGACCCGCACAGAGCCATGCCAGAGGAGGGGATGGAATGAAATCGACAGAGAAACCCTAGAAAGAAAGAGGGAAGAGGCTCCGCTGCTCAGAGGAAATACCTCCAAAAATGTGATGTAATGAGATTTGAAAAATTTGAAAATGTTGGGGTTAATATATTACATTTTTGTTTTTTGAAAGATTATGTTTTTTTGTATCAACACGGTGAATATAGTTATGGAAATGATAAAAATAATTTTTTTTCTAGATCCATCATGGCTTCAAACATTAGTACTTGAGGTTTCTAGTCTATCGATTCAACAAACAGAATCTCATGATGATTTTGATCTAACTCCTGAGTTATAAACATCTTGATTTTATGAGTTTTTGAAGACTGTTGAAGATGCCTTATATCCATTTTTTAAGATAAGAAAATGTACAGAAGATATGAAATTTATGGCTATTAAATCAGATAATGGAATGTCAAATAGATGTTTTGATCAGATATTCTCTTTAGTTAAATCAATGTAACCTGAAGGAAACATGTTTCCTACCAATTTATATGAGGTTAAGATGCTGGTTTGTAATTTGAGTCTTCATTATCAAAAGATCTATGCATGTCCAAATTTTTCCACTTTATATTATGGTGAAAATGAGTCATTAGTAAGTTGTCCTACATTTAGAAAATCTATGTACATGGAGGATCAACAAGGGTAGTCTAGATCGGTTCTCATTAAGCTTTTGAGTTATTTCCTGCTTACACATAGATTTCATTATTTATTTATGTCTTAATACACAACATCATTTATTTCATGGAACAAATCCAATATTTCAACCTTTACAAGCTTAAATCACCCTTGTAATGGTGATTCATGGAACCATTTTTACCACATATATCCTTCTTTTTCTTTAGAATCCCATAACGTGCGATTGGGTATTTCTACAAATGGTTTTTGTCCATTTTATTTTTAAGGTAGAAAATATTCTTATTGGTCTGTCTTTATAACTCTGTGCAACTTACCTCCTTGGATATTGATGAATGAAACATATATATATTTCATATTTTTATTTATTAGACATCCAAAAAAGAATATTGAGGTTTAATTGAATCCATTGATTGATGAGTTAAATTTATTATAGAGTATTGTTGTCAGTACTAATGATGTTGTCATGAAATATAATTTCCTAATGAAATATTCATTAATGTGGACAATTAGTGATGTCCTGGTATATGACATGTTTTCTGGATGGAGTACACATGATCTAGAATCATGTTCGTACTGTGTGAGTTAAAATAAATCATTTGTTCCTTTTAATGGGAGAGAAACTTGTTTTTTCAACAATCATAGCATATTTCTTCCTATTGATCATCCTTTTTGAAGGATAAAAAATTATTTCAAAAAGGTACATTTGAAAGAGATGGACCCTAGAAAATTATCTCAGGTATTGATTTAAAATCCATTGTTTCTTCATTACCGCTCATTACCTTTATATAAATTATAAACCAAAAAAAATAGATGACATTGGAAAAGATCACAATTAGATTAAACGAGGTATTTTTCGGGATCTCCAATATTGGTCTGAATTGTTGGTTTGTCACATGTTGGATGTCATTCATATTGAGAAGTAATATTTTGATAATGTATTTTATAAAGTTTTGGAAAAACCTGGTAAGACCAAATATAATATAAAAGAATGATTAGATCTTTCCCAAATTTGAAGGTGAGGAGAACTTTATTTGTTTTAAAATGACATATCACAAAAGTTAATAAATCCAAAACCAGCTTCTACACTATACAAATAATATGATTTTTTATTTTGTTAGTAGATTTCAGAATTGAGGCTACCAGATGGTTATGTTTCCAATTTGGCTAGATGTATCAGAAAAAAATATATTACCAGATTATAAAGTCATGATTTTCATCTTATAATGGAAAAATACTTCTACCAATTGAATTTAGATCTTTGTTGAGTTATTATATTTGGGATGCAGTAATAGAAATATCATATTTTTTATGATACATTGTTGTTCTGACAACAGACAATGATGCAGTTAGTATACCGCAAGAATATGTTATTTAAATTTTATGTAAACTGCAAAAAAATCACCACATTTCTTTGATTCAATGGATCATTTGATATTACATTTTCCACATGTAGAAAACTATGGAGGGTTCGTACAGATTCAGTGGATATACCCATATGAGATATGTGAGAAAAAATTGAATAAAAAGATACGTAACAAAGCATCAATTGAATGGTCAATTGCATAATCTTATTTGCAGGAGAAATATTCTTTTCTCAACTCTCATTTTTTCCAACATGAATATCTTTAAAAAACTGAGTGGGTCGTAATAAGGGAATTATTGAAGATGCACAGAACATTCAATTATCAGTTTTTAATCATCCTAAACTTGGATTTGGTGGAGTTTATGAACGATGAATTTTAAATTATGAACATCATAGGGATCATACATATGTTCTTCTCAACTGTTAAAAAATGACATGATTGGTATAGTGAGTACTACTATCACCTATTATTTAATTTTTTTAAATTAAATTAATATTATTTTATTTGAATATTATATGATAAATATATCAAGAAATAGTTTCCACAAATTACACTATATTCCCTTGAATACTTTTGAAAATAATAATGTTTCCTACTAGTTTCAAATAATGGTAAAGTAAATTGTTTTTTTCATAATATATGCAATCAATTTATTATTTATTATATTATTTTTTTTTCAAATTTTCAGGTATCAGAACATAATGATAAAATTGATAATATATTGTGTGTATTGGAGAATCCACCATCCAAAAGGGTTATATCTTATAATGAATATGAAGTCAATATTTTTTTATTTTATACACGTGCATATGGTGAATCAAAAAAAAAACAATGAATAGTGGTGTTTTATTGAGAGGATCTCATCATAGAGAAAGTGAAGTTGGATTTTATGACATACATAGTGAAATAATTGAACTATGTTATCTGAGATATAAATCACGAACATTAAAATTATAATTCAAATTATTATGTTGCTTCAAGAGGGTTAATTGATTGGTGGAAAATTATAAAAATAAAATACCATTAAAATCATTTTATGCAGAGTGAATTTGGTTTTATTGAAGTGAAAATAATTGTAAATTTTCAAGAGACATCTCCAAATACATATTTTCAATGAAGCGATGTGAATATCGATAATAAACCCCATAGTTAAGGGTAGGTGGAAATGATGATGTTGATGATTTAACAAATGAATTTGAATTAACAAGAGATGATGAAGTTAAAACTATTACAAAAATTGATGATACTGAGGATTAAGATTAAGATATTGACACCGTCGTATATAATGATGAGGATGAAGAAGAAGAATGAAACAATTACATGTTGGTTATAGTTATAATAAATATACATATATATAATAATATTCTTCAATTATTTACTGAAAACATTCTTTTTATGTTTCAAATGGATGAATATACTTATGATGAGATATTCCATAACCACTAGGATGTTGTGCTTCTTCGTGAAGAACTGGATTATTCATCATTAAAACCTCATGTTGTAGGGAGTGCATTGACTTAGAGGGGTCATGGTCTTAAGATATTGATAATTCCTGACCATATTCATGATCGAAGTCCACATATTAATTTTTATCCATACAAGTAGATGTATATTCAGTTGTTTAATTTAGTTAATTTTCATTATAATTAATTTTATTTAATTTATTTATATACTAATTGTTTTATTAGTTGTTCTATTTTTCCACAGTGGGGAGTGCGATTCTGTGGAGTTATTTTTCCGAATCATGGGTGGTGTGGGATCATATTTGCACTGATGTTTAGCAGCACATGTTTGATCATTGGATTGTACATAAATTTTTTTATTTTTTTATTTATTTAATTATTAACTTTCTATGATTAATTATTTGTAGTTTTTATTGTATCCCATTAATGATAGCATGGTGACCTTTATTTGTGTGTCCTGGGAGGCTGGTATGCGTAAACGTTGTTGTAATTTTTTGAACAATCTTAGGAAGTGATCCCTGAAGAAAGATGGAGTCACCATTTTTTATCAATCTTGCCACATCCCTTGACCCAATTACATATCCTCTATCTTTTGGTATGGATTTTTCTCATACTATATGATAGATAGTTTTCAGATTAGATCATCATTAATTTGGAAAAAGTAGGAGAGGTAGAAGGTCATGCATAGAGCTGGTAACCATGCATTTAGTACTCATCAAAGACATCTGGTAAGTACTCTTATTTAATATTTTATATAATAATAAATGTAAACTATATATTTTATTATTCATATGGGTATTTGAGTGGATATATATTACAAATTTTTATGTTTACAATATGGTGTACACTGACCCTGTCATTGAAGATATTACTAGTGATTGACAACATCAGATTGTGGTAAGTATAATTTTTTTAAGTTTAAAACTTAATTGAAAATAACATTTGAACTATTTTAATTTCAAATTGAATTTAAAGGAGTCATATGAGGTTACAAATTCTCACACACATGATGAGAGTCAGGATGATATTGAGGGTCATCCCACCAGTGCAACAAGATTTTATGATGCAGCCTAGATATGGGTGGTATAATTTCAAAAAAGGCTGAGTTGTTGGTATCTATTCTTAGTTGATGCTTGATATTTATTATGGTAATGTTAAATTTTCATCTTCCATATTGAGGGGAGCTCGTAGAGAGTCGTCATCATTGACTGCAGAGTATGAGTCAAAGATGCGAGTTTAGAATGATGTTATAGAGATGTTGTATAGAGAGCAATAAGAGTTTCATCAACAACATGAGTAGCAGGAGGTGGAACATCGATCACATGAGCAGTAGTATAAGAATAAGATGATTGAATACATGCAACACTTGGTACAGAGTATAGGGAAGGAGTTCCCTCAACCACCGCCTTGAGATGACTCTCCCCCTCACTGATTTATGTATTTTTTTAAACATTTATTATGATAAACATTTGAATGAACATTATATTTGTAAAATTATTTTTAATTTAGATATTTATAGTTTTATATAATCTATTTTTTATATTATTGTGAAGATTTTTATTTTTTATTTTTTATTTTATTCTTTTCGATGGAATTGATATCCCATCACAAAAACATATTTTCTATAGGAGATCAATCCCATCACAAATGATTTGTTTAATATAATTGGTACAATATTTTTGTGATGGGTGAATCCACCATCATAAAAAAATTGAAGGACTGCTGAAAAAAATAGTTTTTGTGATAGATTTTTCAACTATGGGTCATTTGAAATGGGTTCCCATTACACAATACAACATATATAGTTTGTTGAGGTGGTTTACTAAACCACCACTATATTTTTTATAAATAATTTAGTGGTGGTTTATTAAAAACCACCACTATTTTTTTTAATTCAGACACTTATCCCCCCCCCATGACCCCCGCGCGACCCACCTTCTCCCCCACCCCTATGAGACTCCCCCTTGGTGAACCCCAAAGACCTACGCCTCCCCTCAGCATGCCTCACCAACTCTACTCCCCTAAGCGCGGATCGTCGCCCATCACCGCCGACCCCCCGAAGCCCTAGATCACCTCCCCACTGCAGGTCCTGACCCGTGGCACTATTCAACACTTCTCATAACCCCTCAGTATCATCTTTATTCTTCTTATTCCATCCTCTAGTTATAACAATATCACCTAGAGCCAATACTTACACACAAGAACATGATATTTTCATCAGTTGGAAGTATATGGTTATAAACCCTCCAAACCATCAAATTGAACTTTGAGAAAATATCCTTGCACCATAGTAGTTCACCCAAAACATCTAGTTCATTGGATACCATTATTTTAATTATGTTCTTGAATTATATTCTTTATTTTATTATAGTAATTGTAAAAAATTTTTTTAGATCAATTAATAAATAGTTTTATTTTTAAAGAACATTTATTTTTGGAAAATCCCAAAGAAAAATATTATCTTCACAAAATTGTAAACCCCTTTTTTATATATATTTTTTAGAATTTGTTGAATTTCAAAATATATTTTTTGATATAATCAATATTCCATTGTAACTTAATTATATTATATTGAACATTATTTTTGATAATTTAGTTTTTTTATTGCGAGTTTTTACTTATCATTGAGGGATTGATTATACTTACTTTTATGATATTTATATATTAAATTCAGTTCAGAAAAACCTTCATCATTTTTTCAACAAACATATTTTAGATCTTTATGTCATAGGTGAATGGATAAATAATAATTGGTACAGGAGGAATTTTTAGTGGAAGACGAATAAGAGTAATATTTTACACATGACTAACCTCTATTTTAGTCATGAGATACTTGGAAAAAATTTCCATTGATTCCCTTTATAGAAGAGTTCCATTTCTCACACACTAAGTTGAAACATTGAAGGTTTCCTTGATTTTTTTATTCTTCCCCTTGTTCCTTTTGTTAGTCATATAGAATTACGACCTTATGTGTTCCTTTTATTCATTGGAATAACACCACTTGTTATTCTATATCATTATCAACCTTATTTTAACAATTTTATGATTTCTTTATTTTGAAGAATATGTTCATATTATTTGATTGATGAGCCATTTCATCATCGTTATAGGTTTCATCATTAATTGCTTTAAAAGAAAATATTATTTTATTATTGGATTATTTGGAATTTTTATTAGCATGTAACTTCATTGTGATATCATAGGTCATGATAGATCAATATAGATCCACAAATGATATGTTTTTTATTTCATTTTCCTCTTAGACTTTTATATATTTCGGTTTCATATTTCTTTTTAAACCCAAAATATTTTGATCACTAGATATTCTATAGTATGAGTATAATTAAGATACATTCAACCATTTCATATGTCAGTAAAGTATATAAATGGTTAGTTTTAATGAATTATTTGAAATGGGATTTCAAAGAGGATTAAAGTGACAAAGAATTATTATTATTTTAATAAGTCTCATTTGTAACTTTAATAATGAATAACTTATAATGTATGTAATACCCTAAATGATTACCACTTCTCTTTAGATGTTTTTATGACATAGATGATATTTTTGGTGTTGTTTGTTACAAGGGTGTTGGAGGTGAGGTTAGATTTATATTATTTTTTTGCATTAATCATGTAACTTGTTTGATTACTCATCTCCTATTATTTCTAGCATGGGTACACTAGGCACTGATAGAGAGGCATATATGGGGGGTAGGGGGATGTAGGGGTGTGGGGGAGGGGGTGTGGGTGTGGGCTGTCCAAGGAGGGGTGTGGGCTGTCCAGGGGGGTCACGGTGGGCTGTCCAGGTGGGGGAGGGGTGTGGGTTGTCCAGGGGGTATGGTGGGTTGTCTAGGTAGGGGAGGGCATGTTGGATATCCATGTGGGGAAGGTGGGTTGTCCAGGTGGGGGTGGGGTGGCTGTCCATGTGGGGGTGGTGGGGGGTGGGCTGTCCAGGTGGGGGTGGGGGGGGGAGGGTGGGTTGTCCAGGTGGGGGTGGGGGATGTCTAGGTGGGGGGTGATGGTGGGCTGTCTAGGTGGGGGTGGGGGCTGTCTAGGAGGGGGGGCTATCCAGGTGGTGTGGGGTGGGAGATGTCAAGGTGGGGTGGGGCTGTCTAGGTGGGGGTCGGCTGTCCATGGGTGTAGGAGGGATGTAGTAGTGTGGGGAGGGTGTGGGCCGTCCAGGGAGGGGGTGTGCTATCTAGGGGGTGGGGGTGGGTTGTACAGGCGGGGGAGGGGGTGTGGGCTGTCCCAGGGGGTTGGTTGTCCAGGGGGGCGGGGGTGGGTTTTCCAGGTTTCAGGGGGGGGGGGTGAGCTATCCAGGGGGTGGGGTGGGTTGTCTAGGTGGGGGAGGGGTGTGGTATATCTAGGGATGGAGGGTGGGCTATCCAGGTGGGTGTGGTGGTGTATAGGTTGGGCGTGGGGGTGGGCTGTCCAGGTGGGGTGGGTGGGGGCCTACCTAGGTGGGGGTGGGCTATCCAGGGTTGTAGGGGGCTGTAGGGGTGTGTGTGTGTGGGGGGGGGGGCTATCCAGGGAGGGGGTGAGCTGTCCAGGGCGTGGGGGTAGGCTATCCAGGTAGGGGAGGGGGTGTGGGATTTCCAGGGGTGGGATGTCCAAGGGGTGGGGGTGGGTTGTTCAGGTGGGTGAGGTTTGTGGGATTTTAAGGGAGGGGGGATGTCCAGGTGGGGTGTCCTGGGGTGTAGGGGGGCTACAGGGGTGTGAGGGAGGGAAGTATGGGCTATCCAGGGAGGGGGTGGGCTGTCCGGGGGGGGTGGGGGGGTGGGGGTGGGCTGTCTAGGTGGGGGAGGGGCTTGGGTTGTCTAGGGAAGAGGGGGGCTTCCTAGATGGGGTGTCCTGAGGTGTAGGGGGCTACAGGGGTGTGGGGGAGGGGGTGTGGGATGTCTAGGGAGGGATGGGATGTCTAGGGGGTGGGGTGGGCTATCCAGGTGGGGGAGAGGTGTGGGCATTCTAGGGGGTGGGATGTCCAAGGGGGTGGGGTGGGCTGTCCAAGTGGAGGAGGGGTGTGGGATGTCCAGGGAGGAGGGGGGGGGGGGGCTATCCAGGTGGGGTGTCCTAGAATTAGCTCTCATCTAGGCTTGAAGTCATGATAAAATTGGATAGGGATTGTATCTATGAGTAACTTAGGAAATGTCATTGGGGAAAGGGGAAATGACCTACATGGTTAATTACAATTTAGAAATTTGGCCAAGCACTTAGGATATATTTATATTCTTTTATGGATCTTTTTAATTTTTATGCTTTGGTTTTCTAGTGGGTGGGTTCATTATTTACCATATGTATTTATATATGATAACCTTATTTAACATAATTATATATTTTTTCAACAAGTATATATGAATATATTTCCATATTTATTAATAGTTATGTGTTTTAATTTGTTTTAATATTGTGTAGGCACATTGTGATATACATGGATAAAAGCTGGATCACATTACCGAGGAACACACCTTAGTATGTTAAGGATTTATAGGAGTTTTTAGATTTTGTAATTTCCAATTGATCTGTTGAATGGATAATAATGTGTCCATGTCCTAAATGTAAATTTATAATATGGTTGATGAGAGATGAAGTTTATTAATATTTAATATTGAATCAATTCCCTGATCAATATTTGTTTTGCATTTGGCACGGAGAATCGAACATTACAGAAAGGTTGAACACTGATGTCAATCCACAGAATGAGCTCCCAACTTCATTGAAAATAGAAAATGAAATGAAAAACCATATAAATGATTAATTTGGCACTACAAGACACCACCATCAACATAAAAACATATCTGAACAACCAGATGAGGGTGCTAGAAATAGCAATGTGACTAGTGATGTTTTTGAGACTGTAGGAAAACCAGATCAAGATTTTAACATATTAGTGGATCCTCCTCTTGATTATATGGATACTAATGTAAGAGAAAACTTCAATGAGGAAAATATTTTCCATGATTTAGTTGACAATGGAAATCAAGAGTTGTATAGTCGATGTTTGAAATATTCAAAACTTTATTTTCTACTGAAGTTGTACCATATCAAATGTCTATGTGGAATTACAAATAAGGAAATTTCCATGATATTGGAATTGTTGGGTGATGTATTACCTGAATTGAACATCCCTGAGTATTTTTATGATATGAAAAAAGTTGTTAATAGGATTGGTTTGAATTATTCAAAAATACATTTGTATCCCAATGATTGTATACTTTATTGGTGAGAGGATTCAAGTAGATATGATTGAAAAAATGTTATTCTTCTAGATGGAAGTAAATGGGTGATGTTGGAAGTCTGAATCAACATACTACCATGAAGAATAAGAAATTTAACACACCTGCAAAGGTTTTTCATTACTTTCTTTAAAGGCTCGATTGCAAAGATTATTCATGTCATCGAAAACCACTGAACACCAAAAGTAGCATTCTATAGATGATAACAATGATGGGTTAATGTGAAATCCATGAGATTAAAAATTGTGGAAGAAATTTGATTCATTACATCCATATTTCTCAGTTGATTATAAGAATGTTCGATTGGGATTGGTTGCCGATGGATTGAACCCATTTGGGACTTTGAGTACCAGTTATAGCATTTGGCCAGTTGTTTTGATCCCTTACAATCTGACTCTGTGTATGTGTATGCAACAAATGTACTTTATCATTTCAATGATTATTCCTAGAAAAACAATTCCTAGAAATGATATTGATTTATACTTGCAGCCTTTAATTTAAGAATTATATGATTTATGGAGCAACGGTATTGAGACATTTGATGCTTCTTCTAAAACAATGTTCAAACTGCATGCTGCTTTAATGTGGACCATTAGTGACTTCCCCGGACTTGGGAATTTATATGGTTAGAACAATTACAAGGGGTTTTATTTTCATGTTTGTAACATTGATTTTGGGCCCAAATGGCTACCTCATAGTAGAAAATGGAACTTCTTCTGTCACCGATGATTTATCGATGCATCTCATAGATTTCGGCTGAACAGATCAAAATTTAATGGTTTAATTGATCATAGACCACCTACAAAGTTGTTAAATGGTTCTGAAATATTGACACAACTTGGAAATGTTGAAACAAAATTTGGAAAGGTTCATCATTTTAATGATAGCGGGAAACAGGTTCGAAGTGCATCATCAAGAGAAATTAGAATGCAACAACGGAAGAAAAAAAGTATATTATTCAAACTTCTGTATTGGGAATTTATTTTTTTACGGAATAATCTTGATGTTATGCATATTAAAGAGAATTTATGTGAAAATTTAATCTTCACATTTCTTAATGATAAAGGAATGTTTAAGGATCATCTCAAAGATCGGAAAGACTTATCAGTAATGAACATAAAACATGATTTCTAGCCAGGTGAGAATGAAAATATGGTCCCGAAATTTTTTCAATGATAAATAGGGATAAAGATACATTCCTTAAAATTTTAGTGCATATGAAAGTATCTGATGGGTATTCAAGTAATATCTCGAGGTGTGTTGACTTAAATAATCATAAGTTACATGGATTGAAAAGTCACGATTCACATATTCTGTTACTATAGTTACTACCATTGGAATTACGTACATTATTACCTAAAAAAGTTAATGTTTTTGTACTCCAATTCTACACATTTATCAGAAAACTATGTGAGAAATCTCTACATCCATTTGTGCTTGAAAACATTCAGGAGAGGTTTGTGTTCACACTTTGTGCAATGGATATGATCTTTCCTCCATCATTTTTTACTGTAATGATGCATTTAACTCTGTATTTAATTGAAGAAGCTAAATTAGGAGGCCCTGTTCATTATTGATGGATGTATCCAATTAAGAGGTACTTTATTTATATGTTTTTTAGTTAAGTAAACAATTTTTTTCACTTAATTAAATTCATAATTATGTTTTTTTATTTTATTTCATAGATATCTTGGGAATTTGAAATCATACATGAGAAATAAAGCTCAACCAAAAGGTTCTATTACTGAAGGCTATTTGGCAGAGGAGTGTCTTACATTTTGTTCTAGATACTTAGATGATATTGAGACAAGATTTAATAGAGTTGTACATATTGAAGACACATCAACATAATCTCAAATACACGGGAAATAAATAATATTTCCTACTATTAGCTGATCAGTTGGGAGGACCTCAAATGTTACACTAACAGAAATGAAAATATTACAGGCACAAAGATATGTGTTTCTAAATAGTGAAATTGCAGATCCATTTATTGAATATTTGATGATACAAAAAAAGAGACGAATAAGAGGTTTTTGACAGTCCTTTCCATCACAGAGTCTAACGAACGAAAAGGGAAATACCTTCAACACAAAGTGATTCATCCTTTGAAGAAACATCAAAAATTGACAAAGGCATAAAGAAGGATTTGGTTAAGAATGGACCGCAAAAGTTTCATCATGGTCACGCAAGTATACCTGCGTGCCACATATTGTTTGAGTAGGTGACTTGCACACCCTATTTGATTTTTGCCTAGGGTCTTCAGTAGCCTATAAATACCCATTGTGGGACCCGATTTAAAAAATGAAAAAAATCCAGAAAGTCAGATTTGAGCTCCTGGCACCCTAGTCTCTTCTCAAACCCTTCCGAACACTTATAAGGTAATTTCTTACCTAGAACGGAAGATATAAAGAGGGGAAAAAGGCCTAAGTGTTGGAACTCATCAAAACTTGTGCGCCTAAGTGGACAGCCCTTAAGGGAAAAGGCCACACTTGCGCGCCGCCTTATCCATTCAACAAAACTTGCGCTCCACTCTTTTGGAAGCCTTTAGGGATAATACTAAGGGCTTGAGCCAAGTCTCTCCCAAGTATTACTCTAAGAGTTGACCGTCGTGCAAGTACCCATGTGTCACGCAAGTATACTTGCACGACCTGGACTTGCGCGCCCATGCAGGACTTGCGCGCCTCTCTCTTTTTGGGTGACCCTCATGCCTATTCACTTGCATTATTCATGTCCTCCTCTCCTCTTCAAGATTTAACCTTCAGAACCATCTTCAAAACCATTTATAGCATGGTTTCTTTGTTGGTTTCCTTATCTGAAAGAAATTCTATGGAACATCTCTCAAAATCTAGTGATTTCCATACCTTAATGTCACTAAGGTGAGAGATTTCATTCATTAAACCTCATCCTTTAAGAAGAGAAGTTCCCTATCCTGGGCCTCCTTTTCAAGAATAATTTCCAGTCATAATTTCCATTAACTTGGGCCTCCTTTTCAGGAATAATCCCCAGTCATAATTTCCATGAACTTAGGCCTCCTTCGCAGGAATAAGTCCTAAGTCTCAAGTCTCCTTAACAAATGGGCCTCCTTTTCAAGAGTAAGTCTCAATCTCAAATTCCCAAATATGGGCATCCTCCTTAAGAGTAATCCCTAATTCCCCTAACCTGGGCTTCCTTTTCAAGAGTAAGCCCCAGTCTTCAAATTCCCTTAATTTTGGGCATCCTCTTTAGGATTAAGCCCCAAGTTCCCAAATATGGGAATCCTCCTTAGGAGTAATCCCCAAATAACAATTTCCTTTAAACTGGGCCTCCTTCTCAAGAATAAGCCCCAGTCATAATTTCTCTTAACCAGTCTTAATTTCCTATAATTTGGGAATTCTTCTCAGGATTAAGTCCTAAGTTAAGTATCCAAATATCCATAAAGAACATATACCTTTATGGACCTTGTTCCCAGGTTTCTTCCCTATAGTAAATCCCAATCCTCATTTATCTTGGGCAGTCATACATACAGAAGCCCCACATTATTTCTTATGATAGCATCTTTCATGGCACAATTGTCAGGTTTTACCAATACCTCTTGTTTCTCACACTGAGCACAACTCACGTGATCTTAGGGCATAAAAGTAATTATGACATTTTGAGCCATCAATAATACATAAACCTCATACTTCATTACTCAAAATACGTGGTTTCTGATTCCTTTTATAAACAAGGATATGTATGTAGCCCATCTGTGGGTACGATCCCAACTCTAAAATAATCCATGTCCTTCTAAATTACAATAAACTTCAAGTGCCCTACTGAGTGGCTTTAAAACCAATATGGTTATCATATTAACCATGATATTTCTATACAATGTATTGAAGGATACCATTGAATAATAATCTCTAACAAATACAGATGATTATCCATCAATGAAGAACCTCGAATACATATAAAAGATTCTCTAAATCTCCTACATATTAATCATTGATTGTCATATCTAAAGTAAAGCACATTTTCATACTTGTTAATGTAATAAGGATTCACGAACATAACTTAAATCTATAAAGAGAGTCCCAGAGTAGACAATAATTCCCCCCAAAAAGGTGTGATGATTCCAACCTCCCATCCTCTCGACCAATGCAAATTCTTAAGCCTCATCAGTCCACAACTAGTGAGTACCTACCTTTGGAAAGTAGGTCCAAATGGATATAGAATCGTAGGATGTTTTAGGTTCTACAAACAAACCCGTTAGAAACTGATTGGAATGTTTTAACCTTAAACAAACAAGTTCATCCATATTTCCAGAGTAAACAGAAAATGGTGAACCCAATGTGAATCCTTAACCAAGTTAAAATGATGTTTTACTTATTTGTTAGGCCCCTATTTAAACTCAATGAGAGGGTCAAAAAATCAATCAATAACATATGTGATCATCCAAAAGATTTAGTGACTGAACTTATCTTGAATATGTCTATTATATCAAACAGGAACTCTTTTCCATGATCTTCTGCATTACAGAAATGGCTTCTCTTAAGTTCACACCTGTGAATACCTCTGCTGTGAATGCATCTGCTGCTACTCCTGCTGGACCGTCAACCGCTCTGAGGACGACATCACCTACTCAGTGTCTTCAATGATGGGTATGAAATGCACTAGTTAAGGAATAAGTCGACATGGTACCATTATGACTCTGGAGGCTTCTCAACAATCCCTCCAAGTCAATAATTCACCCTGGTTTTCCGGACAGCGACGACCAGCGATCAAGAAGCAGGTGGTTCCAATGACCGTTTCCAACCGTTTCAGGTCATTATCCCTGGAACACAATCACCATTCCCTCCCATATTCTGCAGAGGTGAATGATAAGGTCACTAAAGACCTTAATTAAAGGAAACAGGAGGTCTTCCCAAGGGATCCCACCAACAATCACCGCCTAACTCGTGTGGTAGTGCGCCCTCAACATGATGAGGGTGTCGTCTCCAAGAATTTAGCTCAGGTTCCTCGAACTCGAGCAGGCAAGAAGAACCACTAGAGGCAACGACCAGTCAACAGTGAGAAGATTCTTATCTCTTCCATTTCTGGAGAATTCCACCAACCTAACTTGGTGGAAAGCAATGAGAGGGAACACATACCCGTCCATTTTAATTCTGATGTCTAGCAGACTCGTCTGGAAGCAACACGCCAATCCTGCTAGGAAAGTTTTGTGGAGTATTATAGACAGGAACATACACCTGTTTATAAATCATCAGCTAGTCAGTAGGCTCATTTGACTACATACGATGAAGCCCGCTAACCCAATGTGTTGACAACTGGTAAACATGCACATAATCCTGCTTATACTCATCAATTCTGCCACCAGCCTCTTCTTCCAGTATTGAAAGAAGTTTATCAAACACATTCGGCGGAGTGCAATCAGCAGGTACATACACCTTCTAGTATTGATCAAGCCTACCAATAGTCTCTTTTGGTAGCATTCAGAGAAGTCATTCGGAAAGCTCATACGACAAACAGGAGGCAAACTCAACTCTCAGACCCCACACATGAGTACTGTCAGAACTCACTAACAAGAAAAAGAGGACAGGAGCAGGAACAAAAACCTACTCCAAGAAGGGAATAGACGTATATTCCCGTTCTGGCAGCTGAAGTCACCAAACACATTCTAACAATGGTTAAGGAGCATAAGAAAATTACTGCTCGTATTCTTGATGCTTGACAGGATATTATAACAGTTTCAGCAGCATCACATGGAAAGAAATGAAAATCTATCCCTACCAGTGGAGTGACACATCAACATTTCAATCCGGAACAGACACACACCTCTATTCTAGTCCAAGAGGGTTGTGGGTCATACTCCCCCATGTCATACGGACAACCAAGTAAGGCACATACACCTGATTTGAGTGGATATAATCAGCCTAACCTGAATATTTCTTCTGATAAGGAACATACACCTGCCTATAATAACCACTTTCATCAACAAGTGGTTCCAAAAATGAGTAAGAAGGAATCTAAGAAAAAGACCCATCCAACACAGTCACGAAATCAAGGGCCAATCTGTAACAAGGCCTTGCTCGATGCTGGAGTTCTTGATTTACTCAGACAATTATCTATTGCAACTCAAGATTCTACTCTCTCAGTTCTCAATAGTGGGAACATTAATTCCAAAGGTATTCATCAGACACTTCCTCATGAAGTCTTGCTTCATGATAGTTCAGTTGATCTTGAAGTATCATCTTCAGATGACAGCCACAATAACCCTCTGTGTGGCCATAAGACTAAGGAGAAAGAGGTTTCATCTTTTTCTGCATCCCACCATGGTGGTACTCCCCATAATGATGAATTTAGCTATGAAAGTCCTCTCCATAGTAGTAATTCACATTTCCTAGAAAATGCTCCAATAGACAATGTAGCGATGAGAAATATCTCTTATCTTGAGGCACTTACAAATGTGAAGCCATTCATTTCTGATGCTTTACCATTAGCAGGTGAAATACTTTATCAATTAGAAGATAGTCTGGGGAGTAGGTCATTCTCTAAACCACCCCCGGGTCATTTATCTTCTAGTTTGATAAGTGAATTCTCTACTAATCTTGTTGAATCTAATGAAGCAACAAGGAAGCACCAACTTTGTTCTAATCAGGTAGAAGAATCTTCATTGAAAGATAAAGAGGAAGTGCTGAATATGAGAAAACAACTGGAAAAAGGTGAAGTTCCAGTCATGTTTTGGCCTTTGGCCAACTCTCTGTATGACATTCCAGAAATGTTGATGGAAGAATGTATTCAAGATATTCATCTCAACATTTGGAAAACCCTTTGTCAATTGAAAAATAAAATATTATATTATGATGAATATGAAAATCATGTCAAGATAATAGAAGGGTTACAACGCCAAATTGACTTGGCATCTCTCCTAGTTTCTCAATATTCGAAGGCTGAAAAGCAGCAGAGAGCCCTTCAGCGTTATGCCTTGGCACACTAAGAAGATTGTGCCAGTTAATTACTAATGCCCCATCTGGTATTCATATCAGGGGATGGGGTGCTCATGGTGCACTATATTTCACTGTACTCTCCAGCAAACAATGCCCGCCAAAAATGGTCTCATACAATGTTATTGCCTATGGCCGGCCACAACCAATTGGATTTGTTTGTAATCAAAGGCTCTATCATGAAAATGCCTTAACTAGTTCTTCTAAAAATCAGGCATATAGAGAAAAAGTTGTCAAATTAATCTTGCATCATGAAAACGAGAATATCGAACATGCTTCCCGTTTAGAGCGTGCACATCATCAAGTGACTGAAGTGTCAGAAATAATCCAGAGTTCATTTGAGCCAGGTGATTTTAGTGGATGTAGGTTGATGCATCCAGCTAATTTCCAGACTAAAGTCCACAAGATCAGGAGATATTTTAAGAAAGTTTTAGATGTAGCAGCTCAAGAACCACCCCAGCTTTCTAGAATGGGGACTCTTTTAACCCAACCCTTGGAATTAACAAATAGGATTCAAGGAGTTGAGCAGGAACAGCCCCAGTCCACAGGACTGGGGACTTTTTCAAATCCTCAATCTCTCCCTCATAGAAAGTCAGTATTCTATCGATTAAGGAAGAATCCACAATAGGAATGAAGATCCAAATTATAAAGAGATTCCCTCCAAATTATGGTTCGTCAAGAAGTTCTTGAGGGATCAAATCAGGAAAAGGCAATGTCTCATCAAGGACATGGAAGAAGACAATATCACAGAAATGCCGATAGAAGGGATGAAATGCGTTATAAATCAATTAATTCCATCAATGCCATTGTTGTTGATCCCCCATATGAGGCTCACTCATAAGGATCAGATGAAGAAGTTCCTACTCAAGAGGCTGTGCACACAGAGGCAAATGAAGAAGGTGTGCGTACACGAAACCAAAGGCTTACCCAGAATCCATGTATTACTTCAAGTAACCCACTTCCCCCTCTCTGAAAGGTGTCCAACAAGGGGAAAGAAAGGAATCAGGATACATTCCACCCTTCCTATGGAGAAGGTCAATCACTCTTATTAGAGCAAAAAGTTGCACAATAGGAGGAAGAAATGAAGGAATTAAGGAGGTTGAATGCAGAACTACTTCACGATAGTATTACTCTTAAGTGTGTTGGAGTTAGTCAACCAAGGGAATTTGATGCGGCTACTGAGATGGATCAAGAATATCCTCTTATATCAGTACACCCTCATAGGTCTAATCCTATGGGTCATTCGCAACAACAGTCGGTGGTGCTACCGTCAGTTGCAGTACCTGCCACCACATCTGTCCATGCTCCAGTTATTGTACCAGTTCACTTCGAAGCTCAATCAGATGTTTCTCAAAAGTTAATAACTACTATTGAGTCCTTAATAGCTATGTTGGGATCTGTAGAGGGAAATCGTTCTCAAATTCAACCAGAAAAGTGAGCTTACCCCGAATGGGTTGAGGAAATTCCCCCATCAAATTTTTCAAGTACCACATTCCCAATATTTAATGGTTTGGGAGATCCAGAGTAAAACATAACACATTTTGTTTCTCATTTAGATCCTATGATGGGAACCCCTTAGAAACAAGAAGCAGTAAAGCTCAGGTGTTTTGTACAGTCATTACAAGGGCCTGCTTTTGTCTAGTATACAAGCTTTCAATCCCGGTCAATTACCGGGTGGGAGGATCTCCGTCAGTGATTCCTTCTTCAATTCATCTCAACTTTTACAAAGACAATAGTTTTTGATCTTACAAATTGTAAGAAAAGGGAGATTGAAAGGGTTTCAGATTTCATTTATCGCTGGAAGAGATTAACATATTCCCTGAGCTTAACACTCCCTCAAGAAGAGTTGTTGCCAATCTATGTGGCAAATTTTCGTGATGAGTTGTGCACACCATTGATCCCAATGAAATACACAGGAGGGTTTCGAGACCTTACTTCAATCTCTCAATAGATTTAAGATTCTTTTACAAATACTAAGGATAAAGCTCGTGTAATTCCATCAGCACCAGGAAGGAGAATGGGTAAGGCAGATACTGATACAATTACGCATAAACAAGCACCTGGACCTGCTTCTACTTTAAAACCTTCATCTTATCGAAGGGCTCCACCTCCTGAGCATCAACAACAGAGGCCATTTCACCAAGATGATCAAAGAGATCAAAGACGGAAACAATTTGAGGATCTGAAGAGCAAAGTTTATTCTTTCCGAAATGAACAAGTTCCTGGTTACTTCATTTCGACTCTGGAAAATAATTTGGTTCAATTTCTAAGGCCCAAAAGGCCAAATAAGGAAGGAGATGAAGACTATCCCAACTATTTCCCCTTTCATTAGATGTTGGGGCATCCCATTCAATAGTGTTTTGTCTTCAAAGACCTCCAAAAAAAAATGGTGGACTCGGGACAAGTCAAATTGAAAGGTTCTTCATCTCAGGTAGCATGTGTTACTGCTACAAATCCAGAGGAAGAAGGCGAGTAGAAATAAGTAAAAAGAAAAAATGCGCAGAAATATGATGATTGGATGGTCAGAAAAATGATCAACTGAACTCATGCCATTTTTTGAACGCAATTGAAGATACCAATTATGTCTTCTACTATGAATGCCACAACAAAACCCTCTTCATTAGAGGGAAAATCTTCGAAGAAACGACACAATTAAAAGAAAGAGGAACAATTAGAAGAAGATGAAATTGTGTCAAATCCTAAGTTGTCTTTGACTCTGGCAGATTTTATGCCATCTACTTCGAAACAACATGCACTGCCCCACTGAACGGCACAACGGGCACCACCCCACCAAACGACACAGCCTAAATTGGCTAATCAGGCAGAGTCTTCCTCATAAGAAGAATTGATCTTTGGTTCTATTAACATGATTCACTTAATAGATCCTTATGCTAGCCACAGTTTCTACTTTCATGAGCCTGAGTTCCCTGTATCAAACAAAGGAATTAGAGGAAGACGTGGATATCCCAAAAACAACTATTCTAATTCTACCCCTAATAGAACTGTATATGCAGCAGAAACTCGTGGCAGAGCCCTTCAACAGGCTCAACAAGAACATGCAAATTCTTCCACCAATAGCAGATTCAGTCCTGGTACAATTATTCTGGAGGATCAAATAGATGTTCCACCTTCTTCCTCTCAACAAAAAATAGACCTAATCGGCTTAATTTGCCAAAGCAAAGAGTATTTTCAACTCCCACCCCAATAAAAGAGGCATCTACTTCCAAAGCATCAACTTCTAAGGCACTTGAAAAACCACATGTTCCTATTGGGAAACACAGACCTTTGGATCAAAAATATGATGTATTGAAATATTTGGCCCAAGTACCGGCCAAGTTATCAATTCTTGATTCCTGGAACCTATGAAAGGATCTTCGGGAGGCACTCATTGAGGCTTTTTCAAGTCCTCAGGAGTTCGAAACTGAAATTGCTGTGGCTGAAGTCTACCATTCTGAGAATGGTTCTGCAGAATTCCATGTAGTGATATATTTCATAGATGAAGATGAAGATGATGTTGTGCATGGACATATTAGAACTTTGTATTTTTATGGAAAGGTCAATAGTGTGGACATCCGAAGAGATTTCATTGATAATGGTTCAGGAGTCAACCTCATCCCCATTCGTACACTTCATCGATTGGTCCTCACAGAATCTAATTTATCTCCTTCTACTCTGATGTTGCAAGGATATGATAAAAATGAACAAGAACCACTGTGCAAGATTACACTCAGAACTCAATTTGGAGATCTTGTATCTAAATCAGATTTCATGGTTGTCGATCATGACACAGTCTTGAACATATTGCTTGGAAGACCATGACTGCATCAACATGCGGCTATCCCTTCATCATACCATCAATGTCTCAAATATTGTTTCGATGGTCAAATTGGGACACTGTATGGTGATAAGGCCTCATTCAAGACATGTGAATCTCAATACATTGAGGTGGAATTCTATCACATGAAGGGAAAAGAGAAATCCACAGCAAAGGAGGTTACCAAGGTTAATGCTTCATATGGTATGGATAAGATTCCAGTAAACCCATTCACACATGTGAGTACAGATTATGTGTTGCCTATCAGTCAAATTGACAGGATAGACCCAAATCAAAATACTCTTATGGAAACATCCATAATGTCAATTACAGCAATCAATCTAGACAACATGGGAGAAATTGGTGATTCACCAAGAAATGATGAAAGCTCAAATGGAGATGTCTTCATTACATCCGCTGAAATCCAGCAAGTCTATACTTTGCCAACCAGGCTAGAAGAAGTTATAGAAATGTCAAAGGTGAACGATGAAGTCAATTCTCAATCCATCATCTCCTCTTTATTATCCAAAGAAAACCCTTCATCATCAATAGGGTTAGAAATGGAAGCCTCTTCTTCAAGATGTTCAGATTTTAACATATCTCCTGATCATGGAAATTCGGCTTCATCATCTACTATGCAAGCTGAAAGAGAAGAAGTAACACATGTTGGAGAAGAAGAGGAAGATCTCAAGAATGCTCCTCTGGCATTTGAAGAGGGTATCTCTACCACTATGGATGAACTCAGAGAAATAAATATGGGTACAAAAGAAGATCCATACCCCTCTTTAATTAGTGCGTCCATGACTCTTGAAGAGCAAGAAATGTATATTTCCTTTTTAAAGAAAAATAGAGATATATTTTCTTGGAATTATACAAAAATTCCAGGGCTTGATCCCGATGTTGCTAGTCTTCATTTGGGTTTTCCAGAAGAACACCGAGGATTCAAGCAAGCCGTAAGAATAACACACCCAACTTATGCGTCCAAAATTGAAGCTGAAGTGGATAAGCTTATCAAAGATAACATCATCATAGAAGTTAAATATCCCAAATGGTTGGATAATATTGTCCCTATGAAAAAGAAAAATGGACAAATTATAGTTTGCATTGATTTCAGAGATCTTCATCGGCATTGTCCTAAGGATGATTTTCCAGTTCCAATTACAGAACTCCTGATTGATGCAATAGCTGACTATGAATTACTTTCCTTCGTGGATGTATATTTTGGATATAATCAAATCCAAATGGCTCCAGAAGATGAAGAATCTTCATCTTTCACATCCCCTCAGGGTGTGTTTTGCTATCAGGTAATGCCCTTTGTCCTGAAGAATGCAGGCGTAACATATAAACGTGTCATGAATCGTATCTACGAACCCTTTTAGGGAAGTTTGTTGAATGTTATGTGGATGATTTGGTGGTTAAATAAAAACAATGTTCTAATCATTTGGATGATTTGGAAGTCATATTCCACAAACTTCGGCAACATAATTTGAAGATGAACCCCTTAAAATGTGCTTTTGGGGTAACCTCAGGAAACGTTTTCGGCTTTGTTGTACACCATCATGGTATCGAAGTCGATCCTAAGAAGACAAAGTCAATACTTGGTATGTCACCTCCTTGGAATTTGAAATAATTGAGAGGAATTCAAGGAAACTTGGCCTATATTTGGCGTTTGATCTCCAATTTGGTAGGAAAAAGTTTACCCTTCACCAAATTGATGAAAAAGGGAGTCACTTACCAGTGGACTGAAGAATGTCAAGAAGCATTCAATATTATCAAGAAGTATCTCTTGATTCCACTGGTATTAATGCCACCTATTGAAGGAATACCACTTATTCTTTACGTGACAGCCTTAGAGCGATCATTAGGAGCCTTCCTTGCTCAAAAGAATGATGCTGGTAATGAAAACAACCTTTACTATCTTAGTTGGACTATGCTTGAAGCAGAAACCCAATATTCAAGTATTGAAAAGTGCTGCCTAGCATTAATCTTTGCAGTTCATAAGTTGATACACTACCTGAAACATCATGAGATCCATTTGGTATCTTCCAATAACCTGCTCAAATTCATCCTTAGTTGTCCAATGCTTACAGAACTTCTAGCAAGGTGGGAAGTTATTTTGCAGAAATTTGATATCCAATATGTGTCTCAAAATGCAATAAAGGGTCAAGCTCTGGCTGATTTCCTTGCTGAACACCCTTCAGTAGAAGATACATCTTCAGATATTGAACTTCATGATGAGGAAGTCTTATCTATTCAAGATAGTCTTAAAACATGGGAAATGTACTTTGATGGTGCTTCCAGAAGTCCAATAGGGAAGAAAATGGAAGATTCTAAATTCAACAACGTTGGGTTAGGAATTGTGCTCATTTCTCCAGAAAAAGAAGTTCTACTCTATTCCTTCTCATTATTGGGAGGCGGTAAAACTAATGAAGAAAAATACTAATATCTCATCACAGGATTGGAGTTGGCACTTCATGAACAAGTGAATCAATTAACGGTGAAAGGTAATTCAGACCTGGTAATCAAACAAGTCAATGGGGATTATGCCAACAAAAAAGAAGAGTTAATCCCTTTGTATGATTAATTTAGAGAGTTAATGGCAGAGTTTCCTTCGGAAGCGACATTTTCTCATGTCCCGTGATCACAAAATGCTTAAGCTGATGCACTGGCTAATATAGCCACAACTCTGGCAGATCCAAATCGGGACGAGACAATCATTAGTATTTCCCACCGTCGTAGAATTTCACCTTATGTTTAAACCAAAACAGAGAAAATCATTGAAAATAGTCCCATTTTTGAACCATATGGTCATACTACGGGATGGATGACCCCTATCAGGGAATACCTTCAAAATGGAACACTTCCACTTGATAGAGCTGGGAAAGAACAAATCTGGCGACGTGCAGTCAATTTCACTCTTTATGATAGCCTAGATCACCTACAGAAATTTCTCTAAAAAAGTGTTTTTGATGGAATTCTCTTCAGATGAATTCACGGTGAAGAGATAATGGCTTTCATGAAAGAAGTGCATGTAGGAGTCTGTGGTTCCCATCAGTCCAGATATAGACTATCTGATCAAATTCAAAGGCTAGGATACTTTTGGCCTTCAATGATAAAAGATTGTGTTGATTTCACAAATAAGTGTCATTCTTTCCAAGTACATTCCAATTTCATTCATTAACCCCTAGAGTTGCTTCATACAACTAAATACTCGTGGCCATTTTCCACATGGGGAATGGATGTAGTAGGATCTTATCCTTCAACTACATCAAAGCAGTTTAAGTACATTCTTACTACTACTGATTTCTTTTCCAAATGGTCAGAGGAAATACCTCTCAAGGAAGTTAGTTATAAAATCATAGTTAGCTTAATAAAGTCTAACATCATTACCAGATTTGGTGTCCCTCATACCATATTGACGGAAAATGGAACCAACTTATGTTCATCCGAGGTAAGGAAGTTGTAACAAGAATACAACATCAAATCCAACTATTCCTCTCAGTATCATGAAGTAGCCAATGGCCAAATAAGATCCATCAACAATACTCTTTCAAACATACTACAAAAGATGGTGGATAAAGATAAGAAGTCATGGCCTGATAAGCTTTTTCATGCTTTATGGGCTTATCGAACCACCACCCGCACTGCAACGTGGTCAACTCCATATTCATTGGTATATGAAACAGAAGCAGTATTGCCCATTGAGCTTCAATTACCCTCACTCAGGGTAGCCATTTGTGATCAGTTATCTATAGATGAACAATCTCAAAAGATATTGGATGAATTGGAATGATTAGATGAGAAAAGATTGTGCACCTTGCAACACTTGGAAGTATATCAGAATCGAATATCATGAGCTTTCAACAAAAAATTTCATCTTCATTCATTCATTCAGGGAGAATTGGTATTGGTTCTCAGAACTCCAATGATACTAGGAAAGAAACCTCCCAAGCTGGAACCAAAATGGGAAAGACCTTATTCAATACATAAGGTTTACTCCAATGAAGCATATTATTTAATCTTAATGGATGGAGAAGTCATCACTACTCCAAGCAATGCTAGATTTCTGAAGAAGTATTTTGTGTAACACAAATACTTTACATCCAACATGATGTTTAACTGTGTTTTCCTTGCTGCAAGACTTTAAACTGCATAGTCCCTTACATCCAACATGACATTAAACTGTGTTTTCCTTGCTGCAAGACTTTAAAATGCATAGTCCCTTACGTCCAACATGATGTTAAACTGTGACATCCTTGCTACGTGATGCTAAACTATACAGAAGTCCCTTACGTCCAACAAGACGTTAAACTGCACCATCGTCGTTCTATGTATATGACCTTAAACTATTTGCACCATCGTCCAATATGACGTTAAATTGTATTGTTTCCATCATCCAAAATCACGTTAAACTGTGAAAAAGTCACTAATACGTCCAACATGACATTAAACTATGTCCTCTTTTGTCCTTACTGGATGACATTAAACTACACAATCCCCCTTTCATCCAACATGACGTTAAACTGTATTGTCCCCATCGTCTTAGCTACAGGACGCTAAACTGTACAACACCCTTTTTTGTCCAACATGATGCAAAACTATGTTCACATCCAACATGACGTTAAACTGTGTCCCTATATTTGTCCTACATGATGTTAAATTGTACTGCTCATTCGTCCTACATGACTTAAAACTGAAAAAATTCCCTTAATACGTCCTACATGACGTTAAACTATATTTTGTCCCTACTACATGAAACTAAATTATGCAGCACCAATAGTCCTCACTGAAAGACTTTAAACTACATAGTCCCTTCATATGTCCTACATGACATTAAACTGTGCATCGTTAAGGTTGTTTCTACCTCTTGTTTCTCACACCGAGTATGAATCACATGATATTAGAGTAAACTTCAACCATAACACCCTCTCTGGTCCGCTAACCATGTGTAAGTCCCAACACCAATTTTTAGGTGGTTGTCCTCAAGTACAACTTGATTACCAATTCATTCTTTAACTGAACTACGCAAATTTTGATCCTTGCCTTCTAGGCTGGGTAAATAGGAAACCTATTGAGGTTCAAGCCCAAAATCAATCTCTTCACATCGGTTGAACTTCATATCATACGATGTTGATTTATGAAACCACCCCCAGAACCAATATTTTTTACATTGGTTCACCATCGTTCTTGCTATATGACGTTAAACTGTTCACACTTTTGTCCTGTACGACAATAAAATACAACATTCCCTGACACCCTCACGTGAGAGGGAATCATTTTTACATTGATCTCCAATCATGTTATATTCTAAAGACTACGTGCATACATGGAAATTCCCGAACCTTTTATCTTGGGTCAAACCATCATTGCACTAAAGTACCCTTTCACCCTTCACTTGTATGAACCAAATCTGTAAAAAGGGTATTTCAAGAACTACGTGTGCCTTGATTCCCATCCTTATGGGATATGTAGGAATGTTTGAGAATCCCTCGAATCTAGCCCTAAGTCTTTGGGACTAACCCCAAAATTCCACTTTTAGTCCTTTGTTGAAAAGTCCCCCTGTGAAAACATGAATGTGGTATGGAAACCCTGGTCTTCATTCACATCAGTTTTATAAAACACACTCTGTATTCCTTATAATTGTCCAAATTCTATGACCCTAAACTAAGATCTCCTACACTCTCATCCCACATGACATTAAACTGTATTTTAAGAACTACGTATGGCTTGATTCCCATCCTTATGGGATACATAGTGAAGTCCAACACCTCAATTCAGGACCCAGCCACAACATGATTATGGTTAGCATTGATCTTTGTATCTCTACATGCATTGAACAATTCCCATTTTGATGTTTCATACTCCTAACCTTAAATACTGACAGATCTCCATAATCATTTTCTTGACTTCTGGTAAAAAAATGTCTGATACCTGAGAGTTCTTTTTCTTGACTATGTCGCACGTGCCCTTAGTCGGCCTTGCATAAATAGTCTACTTAACAGACTTGTCAGCCAAAGGATACTATTATTTGACTATGTAGCCAATGCCCTTAGGTGGCCCTACATAATTTATCCCCATAATGGGTTTTTTAAATAGTGGTAACTTCATTCTTGGGAGAAAACCCACTTTTGTTCTTATTTTCCTTAACGACAAAATGTAGGGATCCGCAAAAAAATATCCATCCTTAACATATTTCTCCCATGTTCTTTTTCGTGATCTGAAAGTCTTCAAGTCTAAGGTTTATATTTCCCTTCCCTACATTTGGGTCAGACCTTCGTAGGAGTGACATTCATCCAATTCTTAGACAATATTGATTGGAAATATCCTCTCCATATTCAAGTACCTCTCTCCATACAGTAGACTCTATACTTTGGAAAATTTGAATCTCCATAAACTTTCACTGTATTTTTAGCAGTAGAAAAGTAAAATTTCTAAGAGTTCTTTTGCCTGACTATGCAGCACGTGCCCTTAGGTGGCCTTGAATAAGTAGTATACATAATGGACCTGTTATCCAAAAGATGATATTATTTGACTATGCAACCAATGACCTTAGGTGGCCCTGCATAATTCAACCCCCTAACGGGTTTTTTAAATAATGGTAACTTAATTATTGGTAAATACCTCTTCTAATGACTTTTATCCCTTTTTCATATAATTACTCAGACTCAAAAATTTCTTAAGTCATAGTTTACATGTTTTCCATCATACTTGAATATGGTAATATGTTTTCAGATACATTATCAAGGAATTGATTCAATTTTAAATCCATTCGGTCAAAGCTATTTCAACCTTAAACATTAGCCTTTTTATATCCAACGTGCATAGCTTTAAACTTCCCACAAAAGAAAAGGGAAATCTGAACAAAAGTTAAGTCCCAGCTCACTAAACATATACTTTGTATGATTTAGGTAATATTGAGCAATTAAAAAGATTCAAAGTTTGTAGGGTTATTTTTTATAATCCTAGAAAAAACCAAACTGTGATTATTAGGCCCATTGGCTTAGGTGGAAATTTAAATCAAACAGAAAAAGAAGGCATGCACAAATGATTAAAGATGAAAATGTTTTTCATTTGATGCACAAGAATTAGAAGGACATCCATAGACTGGATTCTCTTCTCTTTTCCAAGAATTACAAAAGGTTGTCAACGTAACTCTTCATTTGATTTACGGCATCCCTAGCTTCATCAGAAGCTACGTGGAGCTCATGCACTTGACCAACTTCACTATTTTCATCTTGATGGAGCACTTTCTTAGCATATGCAATGGATTTCATACCATTCGTTTGAACTCCTTCCAATGAATTTTTAAGCTAGTCAAGTTCCCCAGTATCAACATATAACTGTTG
This sequence comes from Viscum album, assembly GCA_963277665.1. Classification (NCBI taxonomy): domain Eukaryota; kingdom Viridiplantae; phylum Streptophyta; class Magnoliopsida; order Santalales; family Viscaceae; genus Viscum; species Viscum album. Next base: position 211,341,866 of record OY728119.1, on the reverse strand, counting down.
CTGAAGGTGCATCTGCTGGACAACTTTCTCCTTGATTTTATGATTCAGCTCCTTCAACTTGGTAGCATGACCAGCCTCAGCTCGGGACACCACAACCTCAAAATTCACTGATATTGGCTGACAGCCTTACTCTGGAAAAATCTTGACGGTAACTCTGCCTTTTCTCCCTTCTTAAGATGAATTGTTTCACCGTGGCATGGATCTCTTGATATCCAAAACCACCAAGTCCCAACATGAAAAACATGGATGACAGTCGTGGGATCTTCGAAGACATCTCCTCAAGAGGAACTTTAGATATGTTCTTCCATATGTTTTTCCATGCCTTGCGTCGTGAAAATTGGAGCGCCTTTTGTACTTCCGGGTCAGACTCAGCATCCCTATCACAGGGAGGAATATAATCTGGGATTAATGCACTTAGGTAAGTGCCCTATTCTGTTCCTTCCCCCTGACCCATGTTTCTTCACTTTCTATTCCTGTTGGGGTAGAGGCTGAGGCTTCACCTCCAGATCTAGCCACTGAAATTGATGGCCCTGCATAGTTAATTGAAAGTTTTGGTTAGTTTCAAAGGATAAAAAAAGTTGATTTGTAATGTTTCAAATTAGGTGCAGCCACAAATATTATTATCTCGTATCCAACAGCAAATCAACAATAGGAGAAGGCTCCTCCCCATCATTCCTAGCTTCAACAGGATCTTCAGGATGAGTTTGAGGAAGCTCTACTGGGTTCAGCTGCACTTGAGCCAGTGTCTTTGCAATAGTAGGGTTATCCGTACCCCCCATCAGGCATTGTTAGTTCGGCAGCTTGTTCAGATGGAACTGCACATTTGAACCAATCATGGTCAGAGATGTAATAAGAAGTTATTTTAACAGGACAAAGGATAACACTCACGTCCAAAATCTTCTAAATTACATGGTAATTTAACATGATCTAAAAAATCTTCAAAAGATGCACCAAGTTCCATAATTTCATCAAATGTTATCTCAGATTCCTGGTTATTCTCACCAGTAGAAGCATTCGATACTTTTTCTTTCGAACCTTCATGTTGTGGCCTCTGATCCCAGAGAACGTCTGTAGATAAAATTGCAGCATTAGTTGCGATGGCCACCAAAAGATCTAGTGCAGGGGTTGAACCTAAAATATCACAGAATGGAAGTCATTTGATGTTTCATTCAACATTTTATGAAGCATTGTTAATTTACCAGAAGCAGGCTCTTCTCTCCTTGCAACAGCAGCAGGAGGGATACAGGGAACATACACTGGCTCTTCTCCAGGAGTAGTCAAGTCAGCCTAAACTTTTGATTGTTCACCAGCACCCTCCTTCGTCCTCAAAGTAGGGTTAGTCCTCTCCCTCAGAGGTGAAATTGAAGAATCCCCCATAATCTCTAGAAGTATAATCAATCTTTGCATGGGTTAAAACTCATGACTATCCGAAGGACTTACTACTACTGATGAAACGTTTAGCTTTGGATTTCCTCCTTCAATGCTTTTGTTTCTTTGTATTTTTGGGAGTGTTGAAATCGTCCTCTCCAAATAAAAGTATTAGAGAGTGAAAAGACCTTTCTAATTCCTCATCCATGGCCTACTGGCCTGGAGATATCTCGCCCGAATCTCAAGGAGATTCATTATCCCTGATGGCAGTACCACCAGGGCTATACAATGGTCAAGGAACCTCAGCAGTTCCTTTCTTTGCGAGCTGCAGGATGAAGAAAGTAATTTCCTTGAGTAACAAATCTTTAATTGGAATCAAGTTAAAAAGCAAATAAGGAAAGGGACTTACATCTTTAGGAGCCACGTAATCATGCCAATTCTCATCTCTGGAACCCCTAGTCCCCTCAGTGGCACCACGATCTATCATTTCCTTTACCCTCTTGGTGATAGGAGTGGAATCGTCAATGGAATATATGAGCATCTCCAGCTCTCTGACGTAAGCCTGAACTTCATAGAAATTATCCTAGAAACAGATATCAGTAGAAGCCTAATGATTCCCTATTCCAGGGATGTGTAGCCCTTCTCATAAATCCAGCCAGGCGGTTTCAGTATTGCAATATAAACTTCCCCATGTCTGAACAGCCTCTGGTCGTAAATATTCAGCATGTTTACCAGAAGGCTGTGAGAAGGGTCCTACAATCTTAGACTTTAGCTTCTTCCCTGCTCCTGCAGCTACAGATAAAGGATAAGAAAATAATACTTATTGCTCTATAAAGTAATGGTGATTAAATTACCCCAATGAAGTAACTCACTAGGAGTTGATGAAGTTGGTCTCTTGATTCTGACAGGGGGATTATATCTGGCACAAGGCCGCTTTGCTGCATGTTGTGCCTCATCATCCCCATCTTGGGAATCCGGTGAGTCAACCCTAGGTGAAGAACCTGGTGAATTAGCTCCAGGTGGGGAAGCATCACCTTCCCGTTGAAGGGTTTCTTTCTCTACAGTTATTTTATTTTTCCCCACCTGATAAACTAGATGATTCAACACCCCTTCAAGGTATGATTCTATCCAGTTCTCAGCATACCATGTAGTCAAGTTACTTGCCATTTTATGAACTGGGAGATCAAACACTACCCCAATCTTCTCCATAGATGTCAGCAACCATAGTTTTCAGGAAACCATTGGATGCTGCTCTGACCTGACATGCACAGGAGGGGATACAACAGTCTGTTGTAGACACTCAAATTGGTGTGAAAATCTGTATGGAGCATAGGCCTCACATATAATCTCTCCGTCAATCCTAGTGGCCAGTACACCATCTTTGCAAGCCAGCATGTACGCCCTCAATTCCAGACCAGCGGTTCCATCACCAATAAACTTCCTGGTTGGAGGGTTTCCATAAGGAAAGAAATTGAATTCCTTGTACATGCTCAGCCTCACCTTTATATCATAGGGGTTAAGGGTTAATTAAGAAATTCCAGAAAATTCCTACACTGATGGCCTGAAGGAACTTCCTGGAACCTGTACTCTGTTCTGTACATTATATGTCCTGAAGTGAGTGGCGATCCATCCCCATAAAACTTGGAATGGTCCCACTATTCTCAAAGAAGAATTACCCATCAAGACATAGAGTAAGATCCTATGAATAATTTCCAAAATGGGGGTAGCCAACCTAACCAGTTTCTTCTTAGCCAACTTGGCTGCCACAACGAAGGTCCCTAGCCTAACGCCTTCCTTCGAATCCCTAACTAGAAGAAGATAAACACTGAGCCACAAGGCTAAGAATCTCGCTAGATGGGTCTTCTTTGGGATTCCTTGATTTACTTCATATCCCCACTTCTCAAATTCTCCTGCTTCCAGGGTCGGCCAAAATGTGCCAAGAGCACCACTCTTCTCTGTTTTGGGGCAGGTAGTAGGACGAGTACAGGTGGGCCCCTTCTCCTTTGAATCCTTCTCCTCCTTCTTTGTAAGAAACATATTCATCCACTCCTCTAGATGAATATACATTCTAGAATGAGTTAGGGTAGTCTTAGAACTCTTGAGCTTGTGGAAAATTTTCAATAATTCCCAAGCCAAAACCAGAGTCTTCTCTAAATAATTCCAAGTATCCTTGGGAGGGATGAATTCATCATACATGTCACCTAGAATTGGAACCCCCGAGATCTTGTGGACATCCCATAGACTAATTACTACTTCTCCATGATTCACATGGAAATAATTGATTTCTGGGCTCTAGCGGCTGATTTGCTCTGGCACAAATTCATCATTTCTGTAGACATATGTCTGCCCAACCCATATGGCTTCGCATATCACAGCTACTTTCAAATCCTCGAAAAACTCTACATAGGTTTGTCACACCCAGTATGCCCACATGAAATTTGGCTTCACACCTCCTCCAAGACGGAAATCCCAACTCTTCTTCCAGCCTTTGGATTGATCCATTTGAGAATTTCAGAAGATTGAAGGATAACAATGTGGTTGCAGCTCGAGCTTGTGAGGTTTCAGATCTAGCGCACAAGGGCTATGATGCATCATATAGGCCTTCTCCACTGTTCTAGTATATATAAATTCTCCTCCACTTGAAATATTTGCTGAAGAAAAAATGGTTTAATTCTGAAACCAAGAATGTGGGAGATAGTTCTTTGGCTCTGGAATGTTGACATCTTGCCGATGACTAAGCCCATACAGAGGCAATTCAATGCTCTGTGGAAAGTTAAGATGATACTTCTTCAAGTACTTGGCCAAATCTGGAAGAGTGCTATCGCAGATATCATAGTAATCATGGCCTACAATGTTCATCATATCATAAATTCGTTTGCTGTCTAGTTCATTAGCCGTTTCAATTTTTCTAGGAGCCATTGAATCTGCACAAATTTCGAATAATTAACTCTTAAGTAAGTTGATTTTTTCATAAAATTTGTGAAGAAATTCGTAAAAATGGCTAAGGAATTAAGGTGCGCAAGTCCAATTTTGGCATGCAAGTATAGTTGTGTCATGCAAGTTTTTGGCACGCAGGTATCACCATGTAGGTCAAAATACCTCCGCAGCAGCATGAAACGAACAAACGCAACGAAATCGTAGAAAATCAGCAACTTGCACAATATAGGAAAATTGAGTGGCGAGAGCTCAAAAGTTTAAAATCTGGTTGATTTGCACATGAATTACCTCATATATATAGGCAATGTCACACCCCTGTGAGCTGAATCCTGCACGACTCACACCTGCACAACACCATCTGTGTGCTTAGAACTTGTGCGCCGCCTTTCCTTGGTTTTCTTATTTACCTCAGAGTCACGTCCTCATTCCTTTCAGATACAACTCTGAGGGGGGACTTTTGTTGATTCTCCTCACAGTGTCTAACGAATGAAAAAGGGAAATACCTTCAACACAATGTGATTCATCCTTTGAAGAAAATCAAAAATTGACAAAGGCATGAAGAAGGATTTGGTTAAGAATGGGCCGCAAAAGTTTCATCATGGTCGCGCATGTATACCTGCGCGCCACATATTGGGCACGCATGTGACTTGCACACCCTATTTGATTTTTTCCCAGGGTCTTCAGCAGCCTATAAATACCCTTTATGGGCCCCCTTTTAAAAAACGAAAAAATCCAGAAAGTCATATTTGAGCTCCCGGCACCCTAGTCTCTTCTCAAACCCTTCCGAACACTTCTTTGGTAATTTCTTACCTAGAATGGAAGATCTAAAGAGGGGGAACAAGGCCTAAGTGTTGGAACTCATCAACACTTGCGCACCTAAGTGGCCAGCCCTTAAGGGAAATGGACACACTTGTGCACCACTCTTTGGGAAGCCTTTAGGGATAATACTAAGGGCTTGAGCCAAGTCTCTCCCAATTATTACTCTAAGGGTTGATCATCGCACAAGTATCCATGTGTCGCGCAAGTATACTTGCACAACTAGAACTTGCGCGCCCATGCAGGACTTGCACACCTCTCTCTTTTTGGGTGCCCCTTTTTCCTATTCACTTGCTTTCTTCAAGTCCACCTCTCCTCTTCAAGATTTAACCTTCAGAACCATCTTCAAAACCATTTATATCATGGTTCCTTTGTTGTTTTCCTTATCTGAAAGAAATTTTGTGGAACATCTCGCAAAACCTAATGATTTACATACCTTCATGTCACTAAGGTGAGATATTTCGTTCATTAAACCTCTTCCTTTAAGATGAGAAGTTCCCTAAACTGGGCCTCCTTTTCAGGAATAATCCCCAGTCATAATTTCCATTAACTTGGGCCTCCTTTTCAAGAATAATACCCAGTCATAATTTACATTAACTTAGGTCTCCTTCTCAGGAATAAGTCCTATGTATCAAGTCTCCTTAAAAAATGGGCCTCCTTTTCAGGAGTAAGTCCCAATCTCTAATTACCAAATATGGGTATCCTCATTAAGATTAAGCCCCAAGTCCCCTAACCTGGGCTTCCTTTTCAGGAGTAAGCCCCATTCTTCATATTCCCTTAATTTTGGGAATCCTCTTCAGAAGTAGGCCCCAAGATCCCAAATATGGTCATCCTCCTTAGGAGTAAGCCCCAAATTCCAATTTCCTTTAAACTGGGCCTCCTTCTCAGGAATAAGCCCCAGTCATAATTCCCCTTAACCTGGGCCTCCTTCTCAAGGGTAAGCCCCAGTCATAATTTCTCTTAACCAGTCATAATTTTCTATAATTTGGGCATCTTTCGCAGGATTAATTCCTAAGTTAAGTATCCAAATCTCCATAAAGAACATATACCTTTTTGGACCTTGATCCCAGGTTTCTTCCCTGAAGTAAATCTCAATCCTCATTTATCGTGGGCAGTCATACATACATAAGCCCCACATTATTTCTTACGATTGTTTCTTTGATGGAATAATTGTCAGGTTTTACCAATAAATATTGTTTCTCACACCGAGCATGACTCACATGAGCTTAGGGCGTAAAAGTAATTATGACATCTTGAGCCATCAATCATACATAAACCCCATGCTTCTTTACTCGAACTATGTGGGTTTTGATTCCTTTTCTAAACAAGGATACATAGGTAGACCATATGCGGGTACGATCCCAACTCTGAAATAATCAATGTCCTTATAAATGACAATAAACTCCAAGTGCCCCATTGAGTGGCATTAAAACCAGTATGGTTATCATATTAACCAAGATATTTCTATACAATGTATTGAAGGATACCATTGACTAAGAATCTCTAACAAAAACAGATGATTCTTCATCGATGAAGAACCTCGAATACATATAAAATATTCTCTAAATATCCTACATATTAATCATTGATTGTCAGATCTAAAGGAAAGATCATTTTCCTACTTGGTAACATAATAAGGATTCAAAAACATAACTTCAATCTATAAAGAGAGTCCCGGAGTAGACAATAATTCCCCCCAATAAGGTGTGATGAGTCCGACCTCCCATCCTCTCAACCAATGAAAATTCTTAAGACTTATTAGTCCACAACTAGTGAGTACCGACCTTTGAGAAGTAGGTCCAAATGGATATAGAATCATTGGATGTTTCCGGTTCTATAAACAAACCCGTTATAAACCGTTTGGAATGTTTGAACCTTAAAAAAAAAAGGTCATCCCTCTTTCCAGAGGAAACAGTGGCCGAACACGGAATGATAACGATGTAACGAAAGTTGTTAATAAAGAGCTTGTAGAATGGTTTGAACAATGTGTAAGTTTATAAATATCAAAATAAATATGAATATTAGGTTGACACATATATTTTGTAATTCTAATAAATTATATTTCTTTTTTTAGATCATGAATACTAATACTCAAGCAGAGTTTTCAGATGATTTGATGTTTCTTGATCGAGGTCCTATAAAACAAGTTAGAAAGTACGAATCTTACAATGTGAATGGCTTTATATTACGTACAGTCGATCAATAATATGGTTTGAAAACACATAATAGTGATATATTTATATTTTGTAAAGTGGGATACTATGGAAAGATGACCTATATTATTTAATTAAACTACCATAAGCATTTTTTAGTTGTTTTGTTCAAATGAAATTTGGTCTATATTATCAGATTTGTTAAAAGCGATTCATTGAAATTTACTTATGTGAACTTCTCTCTCTTGATAGATGTTGGTGACTGTGAAATACATGATTTATATATCCTATCATCACAAGAAAAAATGGTATATTTTGTGAATGATGTTGTGGATTAAGGGTGGAGTGTAGTTTCTCACATAAAACAATGATATTTCTATGACATGGGTGATGAAGTGGAATATTTGACCTCTGACATTGAATATCATCAAAAAAAAGAATCAGAATTATTTGTCCACCATGATATTGAAAATATTAGTCTATAAAGTATGAATTAATTGGATGATGTAATGGAACATAAAACCGAAATTATTGAAGGAGAAAATGATTGTATGTATAGTTATGATTTCATTTAGCAACCACTTATTTCATTTGTGCAATCATTCATTAGTAGTGTTATATATATTTTTTTTGTTAGTATTGTGAATCTGTTATAATTTATAATTTTTTTCTACATATATTTTCTGAAATATATGTTCGGAAATTAATTTTATTTTATTAAATGACAGGAATGCCAAGGAGTAAGCGATATACTATTTCATCAACCACTACGACAAATAACGATCCATTTGTCTCCCTCCCTACGACATCTGAGCCACCATCTGCTTTACCCCTTGCACCATCTCCCCCTACAACATATCTCACACCCTCTATGAGTGTCCCTTCAGCAACTCAGTTTTTGCCTCCCGCTTCAGGAGCCTTAGCAGTGGGGGAGCGGCACGCCACTTCTTGTTCTTCATGGGGATATTGGAGGGTGAATGTTATAAGTAAATTTTTTAATATGAATATATTTATTGAAATTTTTGTATACTAAGTTTTTGTTCATTAAATATGGAAAAAATTCATGTGTGGAGAAAAATATTAAAATTTCAGATGTCTGGAATCTGAACAAAGAAAATATAGCTGTCCCATTTGATTCATATGGGGTCCCTACGGATGATGCCGCAGGATTAAATGGCCATATTTTAGGCCAGCTAGCCACAGAGCCTGGTGGTATTGCATCGACTGGTGGTGAGCAGGTAAATCACAAAAATTAAAAATCATTTAGTTTTAAAACTTTTATTGGTTTTAAGTTTAAATATAAATAAACAAAAGTATTTAATTTTCAATATAATGTTTTTACAGGTGGTATAAGGAAGTAGAGATGGAGGTGGAGAGGGTGATGCGCTTTGTTCATCATCCGACCATGATTATTTGTATTGTTGATATGTTGGATAAATATTCTAATAGTCAGTTTGTATATGTAGCATGTGTGGAACATAGTTGCCACCAAACATTTTCATGACCTAATATTTTCTTGATTTCTCATGTTTCCTTTTATGTATTTTATTAATTTCTGATGTTTCCCTTTATGTATTGATTTCTTGAGTGTGGTATGCACCATATATGTCTTGATTTATCGAGTATGGTATGCACCAAATATCTATTGAACACTTGAGTGTCTTGATCCTATTAAGGTAGCGGGACTGTCCACTTTATTAATAGTAGAATTAACAAATATATGTTGAACACTTGAATGTATTGCACTACTAGAATTTGTATCTCTCCAAAATATGCATCTGGTGGATAAAATCTATAATACAATCATGAAGCATTTACTATATGGTTTTGATCATCCTTACTGACTACTCATCAATCTGAGGATAAAAGGTTATACACAACTTCAATGATCAACTCATAGACTTATATTATAATTTCTAAAACTATAAGATAAAAAAGGTCTGAACTGGGTGAACATCCCACTTCAACTATCAACTCTGACACTAAAAAAATTTATATGCACTCTAGGTGCGAAAGTACCCAACAAATCTCTCTCCCAAGAGGTTCTGTCATGATCATTTCAATGCATAGACCACGACTACAAACTAAAATAAAGGATTATAGTATTTTATCTTGTGGTTTAAAAGCTGATGAATCCCAAAGTGACTAATTTATCACTCTACATCATAACATATCCTAATACATAACCATATGCATCACATTTAACTATATGTCCAATGTTAGGATCAGGAATGCTTAGGACCAGAGCTGACAACAACCACTTATTTGACACTATCAAAACTTCCTCACACTAGTATGTACAGTCAAACGTGAATCCATTCTTGGTAATTGTGGTTGTTGGAAATGCTAAGTGATAGATCTCCAAAATAATTCTCCTTTAATTCCCATAAAATCAAATAAATCATCAACTATCAATCATATTACTCAGTTATGACAAATACAAAAATATGTCAACATACTCGAGATCAACTACTATCCTAGGTTGTGAAACCACTATATCCAAAAGTGACACTTAATGTACTTAGAATAAATTTAATGTACCCAAATCATTTTAAACCTATTATTCAAGTATCTATCATGAGATTCTTATAAAAATGTTGGTCTTCTGATATTGTTTTGGATATGGGATGTATGTGCAAGTGAAATTGGAATGGTTTTTATTTTTAAGGCACTGGTACTGGGGATGCAGAATCAGATCTTTTTTTGTGGAAAATATGGCTTTAGCAGTGGTTAAAACCACTGCTAATATTTCAGTATTTTTCTATTTGTGGTGGTTAAAACCACCTCTACGGACAATAACTGAGTGGAAGTTTTAACAGCCGTTGAACTGTTTTCATATTTCTTTATTATTTTGCGGTGGTTATCTTTGTTTTAAAGGCAATTATCATGGTGAAAATGATATTTTTTAGCAGTGGTTTTAACCGCTACTAAACTGTTTTCATATTCCATTATTATTTTGTGGTAGTTAACTTTTTTTAGGGGTGGTTTTCATGAGGAAAATGGTGTTTCTTTAGCAGCATTTCGAATCGCTGCTAAAGAAAAAAGACATTTCAGATAGGAAAACCACCGCTAAAACCAAGATAACCACCATGAAATATGTCCACTACGACGGTTGCATTAAACTGCCGCTAAATCAAGTAAACTACCACATATTGAATGCTAAAAAATGATTTAGCGGAGGTTTTTGGAAACCGCTGCAGAATCATATGGAGGTGGTTTAAACAGCCACGATATGAAAAAAACATCACCGCGAAATAGTCATTTTCATGTAGTGACAAATGAAACATCACAAATATTTCTTATTTTAGTGGTGTTGACACATTACTCGATCTCACCTGTTTTGTGTTAGTTATTTATTTGTTTTATTGGTTGAATTTATTTTAAAAACATAATCCATAGATCAAATTAGGTAAATTATAGTGTCATAATGATCCAAAATAAATAAATGAATAAGGTTATAGGTTCATCGATTACTAATGAAAACTAATCTTCTATGGGCGGTGTATTCATTGTAGAAATTATTTTCATTCAAAAAGATTTAAAAAGGGTTTAACCCAAGATTGTTTATAATCTTGATTTCCACCCCAAATATGTAAATTAAAGAAGAAGGAAATTAAAAAAAATAGAATAAATGGAAGAGAATTAGAGAGTTTACTACAAGAACAACAATGCTCCAACAAAGAAGAGGAAAAGAAGAACATTTTGTATATAAATGGAAAGTAACCACTTCTCCTTTTCTCCCAATCCTCTAATTCACTCCCAAACCCTAAAAAAGGAAAACAATACCCATTTATATAGGGGAAGGGAGACAATGGTTATAAGTGGTTACTAGTGTTAATGAGATAATTTGGAGAAATATTTTTATTCAAATTGCATTGACTGGTTGAACAGAAAAATAGGTGAACCGTATTTCCTTCTAAAATAATTATTTGTTCATAATTGGATCCTAAAACGAGATTCAATCTCTTTATTTCAGAACATGATTTATTGTATGTAAATATAAGAAAAAATTCATATTTTTAATTATAAACAAAACTACAATATTAAAAATGATACAATTTCAAAACCATAATATATATATACGAATCTAATCCCTGAGAATAAATTTAGTCTCCACTAAAAAAGTGAAGAAAAAGTACAAGAAGACCCTACTACATGAAACTAAAATCCTATCGAATATTAAAAAATTGAGTTATCCCATTTAAAAACTCAACTAGTACCCAATCCGTTCATTTTCACATCATAATCTTTCAATTACAATTCACTTATAATTAATTTATATTTTTTTCGATATGAATTCCCAAAAAATAAGTGCATAAAAATTCCAATGCAATAATCTAAAAATATGCTCATAAACTAAAAACAATATACTAAATGTAATTGATGATAAAAAAAGTACGTGAATTGAATATTATTGAACTATAAACTAAAGTAAATAAACAATTTCATGATTACATAACACATCCTTTTCAACCAATATTGGATGTATTGTGCAATCTAAAACGAAAAAATATTTATCAATGATCATGAATATGATGTCCAAAATATCCACACTCAAAAGGATTCACTAAGTCCATGTCTATGGGAACAAGGGAGTCCACAACACCAAAATCCTTATATTAAAAAACCTTCATGATCCATGAATGAAGCTACCATGAATCTACATTGGAATTTCCCCCCCAGAACATAGATCTATTCTAGTGTCTCACCAATCACCTCCACATGACCTCATTAAAGCATAGGATGTTGGAAGGGTATTATATAGGATATTATTTTGTATTAGTGGATCATCCATGGCTTTATTGTAGTAGGGTTTGGTATCTACCTCATTGAAAATTGTTGTAGAGTATAGAATAAAATAACTAGTTTTTTTATTGAAATACATAACATAAAATCCTGAATTGTTCAAAAACAAAAGAACCAGATACTCCAAAAAATTGAGTGGATTCATATAAAATAATCAGGTACTAGAAATATAGTAAAATAATTTTTATAGATCACCGAAACATTTTTTGGATTCATACCAAGTTTTTTGAGTTCATGGGGAGGAATTGATATAGGATGGTCTTGATACCCTACCAAGATTTATCCTCCTCCCCCCAATGGGTTCCCTCTATCATAAAATATCAACATACCCTATCAACCTTCTATAGTCTAATTTCCATAAGTCCAATCCATAATCAAATTCATCCTTCCCCTTTCACAAAGACACACTTGATGTAGGAGAATTTACAATTCATCACAATGAGTAGTGAAATAATATCATTTTTATTTTGATTTTTTTGGTATTTTTTTTCTTAGAACCTAATACTCTTACCAAAAAAAATTCCATAGAAATGGTTATAGATTTATAACATGGTTAAGGTCATCACAACCATAAAAATATAATTTTATAACTCATACATTGGTGTAATAGTGAATTGAAAAATGTAATTGAATATGGCTAAGTAATTAAAGATATTTTTCAATATCCTAACCTATGAAAAAATTAAATGGAAATAATGGAATATTGGGTGTGCATTGTGTGAAAAATTAATTTAGAAATTTTGTATTATTAATGGCAATGCTATGTATATCAAAGATCAAAGACATCAATTTATGTTTTTCATGGAAACTACTGAGGCTATATAAGGAATGTGATGGATCAAGAAAATAAATTCATCTCAAGATGTAATTGACTACTTAGAAGTGTAATAATCTCTCTCAGTAATTACAACTACTCCCATTTTAAATCATTCCCTTCCTTAATATTCATGATCAAAGTGAATAAATTACAAGAGAAAGAATTATATGGATCAAGAAAAAGATAAAACAACAATAGTAAAATCTCCCTCAATTCAATTATGTGTGAAGAATGCATGATTTCAAAAAATACATGAATTGAAATTTAACTAAATTAGAGGAAGAAAATATATGATAAATGATATATCTTATCCCTCATTTCAATGTTTATCTCCCCCTATTTCATCATAGGTGATCACCCTAGTGGAATCTTCTATTAATGATTACCTTTAAATATTTCACATCCTCTCTACTCTAGAGATCCAAGAATATTTTAGTTGAGTTGGTTCCTTCTGGATGTTAATATTCAGTCTAATAGTTTTAGAGATTCCATAATTTCCCAAGTGATATATTGTTATACCCATTAATAAGATGCAATTCAAAGTTATGAAATCAATTTCTGCCTCAAAATTAACACATGACAGCTTCTAATTTGTTATTTTTTAATTACCTTGGTAACTAAAAAAACTCCAGAATATTTCATAAACCAATTTTAACAATCTCACACACACTACAATAACTATTAATCTTGGAAACATATGTTTTCACAATTAAATATTCATATTCTTAACTTGAAATTTCTAGAACTATTCTCAGAATTTTTCTTATTCCACCATGTTTTTTCAATTATATGAGACTGAAGATTAATAATATGTTCTTAACATGAATTATTTAATAAAATTCATAGCCAATGATCCTCACATCCAACTAGATTGGCATAACTCCAGACTTAATAAATTTACTCAACATTGGAACCAAAATTGAAATTCCTAGAATTCTCAAGAATCAAGCAGAATCCCTCATCCAATGTCTTGGAAAATATATATAATTAAATTATTCATTATAAAATTTAGTATTTACATATTTTAGAAATCTAGAACCATTTATGGGGAATGGGTAGTGATGATCATGTGTTTTTACCATTTCAAATCAACCTACTAGATATAAAATTTAATTATTCATTTTAGAAATTTTATTATTGATAGTTTGACCTTATATCAACCAATAAATCATCAATTTCAATTTTAAAAAGGGATGTCTAATTGAAAATAAACTTCATAAATACTCAGTAATTCATCTCTCCCTATAAATCAAAGATCATCATATTAATCCATCCTCTTAGATTGATCCATAGTGAATTTGATTTCCCTCATCCTCAATAAAAGGGTTTCACATTTATCCCATTTGGCGCATATCGGTTTCGACAACTCAAATCTAATCATTTAGTCCTTAATAAAATCTTAATGAACCATTGCCTATTAGGTATTTAAGAGTTCTCAGCCTGTTTACTACTTTATCCAAATAAGATTCATAAAACATCTCTTAGGTATTGGAAATCTAATCTCATATAAAGTTCAGTTCCTAAATTCAAACAATTCAACAGATTTCATAGGTGTGGCTCAAATAGAATGAGGTCCATCATTATCTTTTTCCAAAGAAAAATTTCACCCCTAATTGAGTTTATTCTTTGATATCATCTTCAAAAAAATTAAACCCATGGTCATATTTCAAGTTTATTTGAGTTTGGTATTTTTCAATTGTCACTCTTTTTTTGTCAACAATTGGTTCTCAAAACTCTGATGGCTTCAATTTACTCATAATAGTTGCATACAATTACTTCATGGAAACATTACTAGAATAATAGAGGAATTGAGATACAATGGGTAAATAGAATCTAATGTAATAGGATACACATTTACTGAATGAGAACTATAGTATAATTACAAGGTAAGGTATCATAAATTTAATATAGTAGTAGAACTAACTTCTAGAGGTAGTTGAATCATGTCCTTGATAGAAGCTGAATCTTGGGCAGTACTTCCTAGTGGTAGCAAAAATCATTAATAGAAGCACATCACTAACAGTATTGGACTGACTTGTTGGTCACACTCTATAGTTTAAAAATTTCACCAATTGAATCTCTATTCATACTATAACAAATTAGGTGATTTTTTATTCTGTTGATGTGTTATTCATATTATAATCACGTACAATATAAAAAGTATGCATATAGTAAGAAGCATATACTATACAATGTATGCATATTTCAATTGCATACTGTGTGAATCTAAAAGAGACATGAGAGGCATGAGATTATGAAATTATATAATTTACACAATATACTATAGTAATGGGAAAAAGAGAAACAAAAAAATTATTAAAGAGGTCTGAAAAAAACACCTGATTAGTGAGGATAGGGTTTTCGATTGGGAAGGGGTTGCGGTGGTGGGGGTGTAGAATTTGTTGATGAATAGATATGGTTACCTATGTTAGTGAAATGGATATCCATTGAACAAAAAATACATAAATTGATATTAGAAAATATAGGAATGGAAACTAGGGAAACTAAAAAATTAATTTGTATAGAAGAAAAGTATGAAAAGATTACCAAATTAGCATGGACAAAGTAATTGATTTACAAATGCATGCATGTTCTATGAGTTTCATCTGCACTAAAGATTCCTAACCACCACTGCATCTAACCACCCTAACATGGATTGATGTGTTTAGTAAAAATATGGGGACAATATTCCTCTACAATAAGCTCTCCCAATAGCTGGTCCACTTTATATTATCAATAGGATACAATACACAGTCCTAGTGATGTTTGAAGAGAACACTAGAAGCACAAAATAGCCTCATTAGGCATTCCTAGAGCAAGTAAAAGGTTAAAAAATTACACCAGTGAAGTAAAAGATCAGGAACTTGCAGCAACACAGAGTAACCATGACATACCATATAGAAATTTCCAAGGTTTAGGTATGCATCGAAAAATATAGGTTTCAGCTTTATAGCTCATGGATGAAATAAATAAGTTGGAAGGAATCAAAAATAAAAAAAAAGGGGTAATGAAAGTCACAAAATGGGGGAGTAGGGGGGAAGTGTAATGTTGGTAAAAAGATACATTATATATTGTGGATTATTATGGCATACAAATATTAATTTTAAAAACTACAAAAAGCCTTCATTTCTTATGTATAAAAAATAAAACTAGAAAAAATATTCTATTAGTTTAAATACAATGAATTGAAAAATATTTACCACTAATAATAATAATAATAATAATAGAGAAGGAAGAAATTAGTTACAACATATCTTATAATATTGGAGTGCTCTATTCTGATAACCAGACTCCATAAAAAGGCTAGCAGGATTTTACCATGCAATAGAAAAAGTTGGTTGTATTTGGAGTGCCTCTACATAACAACTATATGTCAGAAAAATAATGTAAAAATGTTACTATACTCATGATCACTCATTTATGAATTCAAGTTAGAAGAAAAAACTAGTTGTGGGGAGGAGAATATTGAAACCAATACCCTTCCATGGTAAAAACTAGTCATAGATAACAACACGAAGGGAAATATTATACATACATGGGACCTCCATGAACTTCAATAGAAATTCCTTCTCAAACAGCTCTTTCGCGGTTGATTTCAATGAAATCGGTGAAAATGTAACTAAATCCTAAAGGCCCTCCACTAAATCCATGTCTCTACCTTTGTTTGGAGAAATATCCTTGGCCTTGAAAACCACATCCTCAGCTAGGAGTTGTCTATAACACTCACATCCACGACTCCACCTTTGATTGCAGAAATAACCTTGGCCTAGGAAACCACATCCTCAGCTAGGAGCTATCTACATCACTCACAAGCATGACTCCACCTTTTTTACAGAAATAACCTTGGCCTTAACAACCATATCCTCATCTAGGAGCTGTCTACAGTGCTCCTAGGTAAGGTCATATTGGATTTCCCTCCAACTAATTCATAAAAAGGTATTGAAATTTAAATTTATCTTGTACACATAAAATAATATAATAAAAAACATGAACTTTCTGATAGTCTAGAGTAACCATGATTGTATATGTAAATGAGATTCAGTATCACCTGAATCCATAAATAAACAATAGTGTAATTCACCAACAGTTTGAACCTTGTATGAAGAATCAAATTCTATCTAGCCATATCAAGTGACAAACCTCCTCCATCTTCCCAATATAAATATCATATCTCCAACTCCTATCCAACAACTTCATCAGAAAAGTATTGAGACTAAACTTTAACCAGTACACATATAATAATATCATAAAAAACATGTACCTATAGATAGCATAGGAATATTGGAAGACCTCAATACCCTCAATACCATGGTGTTCAGTAACTATAACTATATATGTAAATAATATTTGGTATCACTTAAAGTCATAAATAAACAACAGTGTAACTCACTATGGATTCATTCATGCAACAATTCCCTCTAATAGTTTAGGTTTCTTTGGTCAACTAATTTTAAATAAATTGATAAACATTTAGAATTTTGAAGGTGAATTAAATAGATGGTGGGTGGTGATTATGGATATGAGGAAAAATTAAAAAGTTCATAGTATGAAATGGGATGTTTTAAGGAAAAATTATTCCCTAAATATTTTCCCTGAACTACTCACAACAAAATAGAGAGTTTTCTTTAAAATATATATTCTTTTATAAATTATATATAATTTTATACTTCTATATATGTTAATAATTTTATATACTAATATAAATATATATACATATTTAATTTAAAATGTTATACTTGTGTACTATTTTCAATTTATAAATAGTTTAATACATTTATACATTCATAAATTCAATGTCACTGTTGAAAATATTTTAAAAAATATAATCATTTATTTTTTATTTGTGAAACCATTATTATATTCAATAGACTTATTTTCAATTATATAAAGGTTTTTCAAATAATATACCTTTTTTTTATTTCCATTATTACATTCAATAGCCATATTTCATCAGTTTTTTATAATGTAAATGTGATTTTATACTTCATGTATACTCATACAAAAAGGGTTTTCTTTCAAGTATTTCATTAGATCTATATTCAATTAAACATCTTTTGTGTATTTATTTTGTTAACTATTAATTTATCTGAATCAAATAGGATGTATATGAATAGATAATGGATGGATTCCAATCTTATGACAAAAGAGTATGAATATGGGGTGAAGGAGTTCATCAAGTTTTCAAAAGATCATGAATATGACCATTTTCAAATCCTCTGTCTATGGTTAAACTATTTTTATTCAAGAATAATTAGTCCATAGGAGTTGTAAGAACACTCAATCTATCATCAAATTGATCAAGGTTATGAATGTTATAATAGATAAGGGGAAAAAATAATTTAGCTCGTGACTAGGATAATATTGCATTTTATAGATCATCTCATATGATTACAACTGTGGATAATAAAGAATACTGTATCAAGGATGTGATTACAAGTGTGAATGATGATGAACATCGTATTGTGGAAATGAAAATGATAGTTAAAGATGAACTTTGTGATTGTAAAAAATTGTTTGAGAAGTTAAATATCTATGAAAAGATTCCATTGTATACTGGTCGCACTAAATTTACAACATTTTCAGTCATACTAAAGTTGTATAATTTAAAATTGGAAATGGTTGGAGTGATGCTAGTTTTACTGAACTACTTTATATCTTGAATGATATGCTCCTAGAAGATAATGAGCTTCTTATCTGAACATATGGTGCTAAACAAATGCTATGTTCAATGGGTATGATCTATAAAAGGATACATGTCTATCCAAATGATTGTACACTATTTTTGAAGGACCAAAAATCACTTAAATAATTCCCAAAGTGTAGTGTTTCTAGATACAATAAATATGAGTTGGGTCCTATGAAAGTTGTAAGATAATTTCCAATTATTACAAGGTTTAGGTCACTATATAGAATTTAGGAGACTAAAATAAAATTTACATGGCATGTAGATACATGAAATAAAAATGGAAAAATTCATCACCCAGAAGAATCTCCGTAGTGGAAGATAATTTATCATGAGTATCCTGAATTTGGAAACAAGATGAGAATCCTTTATCTTGCATTATCAACATATTGAGTGAATCATTTAGGTTTTCAATGTAGAAGTCACATTACATATCCAATTATGTTGGTAAATTATAACTTTCCATAGTGGTTCACTACTGGAAAACTAACCTATACCATCGGTTTGGAACTGTTGTTATAGGCCTCCAAACTTTTGGTATAGCCTATACCAACAGTTTGGAGAACCGTAGGAAAGTAAGCCGTTGGGATAGGTCTATACCAACAGTTTTTGGAAAACCATTGGCATAGTCCTATACCAATGGTTTTGAAAACAATTGGTATAAGTAATATGAAAATATATACCAACGGTTCCATAAAACCGATGGTATACGTATTTCCAAAAAAAACATTTGCTGGGATTTGATCCCAGGACCTCCAGTTTATCATTGAACGACCTAACCACTAACCTAACATGAATTTTGTGAATATAATTTAATAAATATATATATATATATATGTATTATCATAATTATTTTAAATTTTGATTTATAGAATGTTCTGGTTAAGAGGATCCAATAAAAAATTAAAGGACATATACCAACGGTTGTCAAAACCGTTGGTATAGACCGACCTTTCCCAACGGTTTCACCAAACCATTGGGAAAAGTGGCCACAAATTGGACCTTTCCCAATGGTTTGTCCAAACCGTTTGGAAAGCCTACCCTTTCCCAAAGGTTTGGCCAAACCGTTGGGAAAAGTGGCCACAAAGTGTACTTTTCTCAACGGTTTGGCCAAACTTTTGGGAAAGCCTACCCTTTCCTAACGGTTTTGGAAAACCATTGGGAAAAGTGGCCATAAAGTGGGATTTCCCAACAGTTTGTCCAAACCGTTTGGAAAGGGGGTATAGAAGTGTTGGGAAAGGTCACATTTCCAGTAGTGGTTATACATGAAATGAAGATACATTATGTTATATATGCTTATATGAGGACCAAAATAACCGAGTAATGATTTTGATGTTTATTTGGCTCTATTGATCGAAGATTTGAATTTATTGTGGGATTTAGGTGTAACGTTGTATTATTATAATAGAAATAAATATTTTACATTGATATCCATATTGTACGATATGATAAATGGCTTTTCCACTTGTAGAAATTTATCAGGATATTGAATTAAAGGAACCCAAGGGTGTGACATTTTCAAACAACATACACAATTAATTAGGTTGAAACATTCATCGAAGAATTTTTTTCTAGTACATCGCATATTTCTACCATGATAACCTAAGTACCGATCTTAGAAGATATTATTTGTTGGAAGGTCATAAGAATGTAGAACACAATTTCTATTAATAGTTCCTTAACTGTTTGAGAAAGTAAAATATGTGGACACTAATTTTGGAAAACCATTTTTGAAAATACTTTCGAAAATCGATTGGAAAATGAGATCAGTTTTTTTTAATTACCATACTAAAATTTTCTATACGTCAGAAATTTTCTTGATTTTGTGCATGTTGAAAATATATATGTGATAGTGTAATTGGAAAGTTTCTAAATGCACCTATAAAAATAAAGGATGAAATTAAGGCTAGGTTGTACATGGGTGACATTGGAATACGAGAAGATTTGGCACTAGTGAAGGGTAAAAAATGAACCTTTCTTTCTCCAAATAATTTCACTCTTTCCAGGCAGGAGAGATATCAGTTTTAAAAATTCTTTAATGATATAAATCCTTTTCAACTAAAAACATCAATTCAATATGTATTTTTTGAATTTTGACAAATAAATGTAATGTAAATCATGGTAACATTTGTATTTAGGATTGTTTTTAGACTTTGGGATATGTAGAAATCAACCACACCACAATCTAACACACAGTGTGACTGATATGACTCTAAGTGATTCTTTTTATTTAAAATTGATAATAATTTTAGTATAAAAGATAACTAACATACTCAAAACCAAGAAAACATATTCATATTTCTTTTATTCTTTAATAAAATGATCTATAAGTCATTTGTGACATTTAGGAACCAACTGTGCCTTAATCATATGCATGGTGTGACCAGTATAATTCCAATTATGTCTATTTATTTAAATTTGACAATAATTTTAGTAAAAATAACAAGTGACATATTTAAAATCATGTAAAAACATTCATATTGTTTTGATACTTTAGGAAAAATATCCATAAGTCATTTGTGGAATGTTGGAATCAACCACACCTTAATATGATGCATGATGTCACCATTATAACTCAAAATGTTTCTTGTTTTATAAAATTGACATTAATTTTAGTAAAAAGAACAAGTAAAATAATTAAAACATTGAAACTTCATTAATATTTTTTGATACTTTAGGAAACGAATTCATATGTCATTTCTAACATGTAGGAATCAACCGCACCTCAATATGATACACAGTGTGACTGGTATGACTCTAAGTGAGTCTTATTATTTAAAATTGATATTAATTTTAGTAAAAATTACAAGTGACATACTAAAAACTAGGAAAAAACATTTATATATTTTTATACTTTATGAAAATTATCCATAATTCTTTTTTTGAAGTGTAGGAATCAACTGAACCTTAATCTGATGAACGGTGTTACTGGTATGACTCAAAGTGTCTGCTATCAATTTAAAATTGACATTTTAGTTCAAAACCATTCACTCACTAAAAATCAATAAAATTAACTCTGATTTTATTGATTATTTTGGAAAAATATTCATAATTTAGTTGTAAAACATAAGAATTAGCCTCACATAAAACCAATACATGATGTAACCGTTATGACTCAAAGTGTGTGTTTCTAGTTTAAAATGACATTTTCATAAAAAAGACAAGTGACATACTAAAAACTGAGCAAACACATTCGGACTATTTTAATACATTAGTAAAAAAATCCAAAACTCATTTTCGATGTGTAGGAATCTATATCACTTCAATATGATGTTTGGTGTGATCGGTATAATTACAAGTGTTTATTTATTTAAAAATAACATTAAATTTAGTAAAAAGAACAATTGATATATTGAAAACCAAGTAAATGCATTCATATTGTTTTGATACATTATTAAAATGACCCATGAGTCATTTTTGATGTGTAAGAATCAACCTCACCAGAATCCAAAACACTGTGTGACCGGTATAACTCGAAGTGTGTCTTTTTATTTAAAATTTAATTTAATTTTATTAAAAAGAAAATGTGGCATATTGAAAGATGAGAAAATGTGTTTTTATTGTTTTTATATTTTATTACAATGATCCATAAGTAATTTTTGATGTGTCAGAATCATCTTTACCTCAATCCTATGTATGGTGTGACCAATATGATTCCAACTATGTCTATTTATTTTAAATTGATGTTAATTTTCATAAATTGAAAAATGACATATTGAAAACCAAGTAAATGTATTCAGATTTTTTTTGATACTTTAGGGAAATGATTCATAAGTCATTTCTCACATGTAGGTATCAACCACACATCAATCTAACACATGGTGTGACCAGTATAACATAAAGTGTGAATTTTTATTTAAAATTGAAATTAAATTTTGAAAAAGAAAAGGTGATATACTAAAATGTAATAAAATGATTTCTTATTGTTTTGATACATTATTAAAATGATATGTAAGTCATTATTTACATGTAGGAATCTCCCACACCTTAATCTTATGCACAATGTAATTGGTATGACTCCAAGTGTGTCTTTTTTATTTAAAATTGACATTAATTTTAGTAAAAGAAACAAGTTTCATACTAAAAACTGAGTAAACACACTTGGATTGTTTTTATACTTTAGGAAAATGGCACATTAGTTATTTGTGACATGTAAGAAACAACCAAACCTCAATCCAATGCACGGTGTGATCAGTATGACTCAAAGTGTCCATTATTAGTTTAAAATTTCCATTTTGGTTCAAAATGTGTGTCACTCACTAAAAACCAATAAAACTTTCTCCAATTACCTTGACAATTTTGGACAGAGATTCATAAGTCATTTTTGATGTGTAGGAAGTAGTCTCATGTCAAACGAACAAATGATTTGATCGGTTTGACTCAAAATATGTATTTCCAATTCGAAATGACATTTTATAAAAAGGGATAAGTGACATACTAAAAACTTATCAAACAGATTTGGATTGTTTTGATACTTTAAGACAATGATCCATAAGTCATTTTTGATGTGTAAGAATAATCCTCACCTCAATCTGATGCACGATGTGATAGGTATAATTCTATGTGTGTCTTTACTTAAAATTGATATTAATGTTAGTAAAAAGAATAAGTGAAATAATAAACAATTATCAAACATGTTTGGATTATTTTGATACTTTAGGAAAATGATCTATAACTCATTTTTGATGTGTATAAATCAACCCCACCTCAATAAGATGCATGGTGTTACCGGTATAACTCCAAGTGTGTCATTTTATTTCAAATTGACATTTTTAATGTATTATTTTATATTAATATCTAGTTTATTTCATTAGAGTATTACTAACATATGATTTTATTTCTTATATAGGTTAATTCTTTTTATTAAGTTGAGGTGATTTTTTCGGAAACTGATACCATGGGAGGACTTTTTTGAGAGGGGATCACAGGTTCCAAAAGATGAAACATTAATGTTTTAAATGATTATGGATAGTAATAAATGTGATTATATAAAACATTGTTTGAAATGTATATAGTATTGTTATTTTATTCATGATGTAAAATTTATTTCAATTAAATTATATATTTTTCACACACATGTTACAGGTTTTTTCTGGGTGTGTTGCTATACAGACAGCACACTACAACATGTTGGGTTATTATCAGCACCATGTATAGCATGGATAAAGTATGTCATTTATCATCACTTTTTTTTCACTGATAAAGGTGACCCTTTATTTTCACTTTTTTAGAACTGATAAAGGGGACCCCTTTAGTGGAACTTAGTAAAAAAACTCTTAGCACTGAGGAAAATAGATCTCTTTTAGCATTGTTAAAGCCCTTTTTTCACACTGTTAAAGGGAATATTTTTAGTAGTTGGGAAATGTATTTCTCATTCTCAACATGATCATGCACCAATCTCACTAGTCTTCACATCATCTCTAAATCTTTCATCACTATGTATTCTCCCTTTGTTACCCCATCCACCTGCACAACCAGCCGTCAACGCCCCTCTCCCTTCCCCTCCCCCCATTACTTCCCATTATTCCACACTCTTCTCTTCTTATTTAATACTATATGGGAGAGGTTTTCCACCCAACCTATCACCATGGCCAACCCCACAATGATGTGGGTGATGAGCACCACCATCCCCATCGTGACGACAGCTGTGGAAACCACCAGCCCAAATCCCACTAATTTCTTAGTGATCCGAATCGCCTTATATTTTCTACACATATTCATTCCCATTGATTTAAATATCCAAAATAGGGAATTAATCTTATCTTGAACATAGGTGAACCGATCAGTGGTGATGAGTTTGGTGAAGGGGTTCTCTAGCGATGCGAAGGAGGTGAGGTCCCCTGATGATCGAGTGTGATTATCCCTCAACTAAAAGATGCGTCACCTATGTTGACTCATTTCAATAATGGGGATTTATTCCCTATATATTTTCCATCCCCTTTTATTATTCTCCCTCATTTATGGTTCAATGTGGTTTGACCACATTAAGGTTTTCACGTGGTTTTAGTTGCATGGAAATATGTCTTTCTTTTATGTGTGTCTATAGAGAAATGGAAAACTCTCCATAAAATCATCCTAATTGGTTGTGTGAAAAACATATCCCATGTTCTATAATTTTTCTCTCATCATTCCAATACTCTGCCTTTTGTTTCTTTGTTGATCTGTCAATAATTTACAGCATTTAGTATCAGAGGGAGATCTTCTTGATCCATGATTCCAACCTATAAACCCTCATTTCCCCGACTCTCCTAGACACCATCAGTACGTCCCAGAGCCCTCATTGATATTTATAGAGGCCCTCTCATGGTGCATTGGATGTTGAAGGAGACCGAGGGTGTTGAAGACCATCCTCTATGTTATCCCACTAGAGATGATCTTCATAATCCCCATCAAGGAAACCTCCAAGGAAGCATGGTACACCATAAATACCTTGCGCATCATCATTGATCAAGTACGCAAGGACAATTCTCATAAACTCTACAAGGAGTACGAAGGCATTCCTTTTCACAACAGTGAATCAGTGAAAGGCGTTGCGAAGAGGCTCACTAGGTTGGTCAACTAACTCACAATCCTTAGAGATCCATATCCTCAAGATGAGGTCATTAAGAAGTACATGTGTTTCATCCCCTTCAAGTTCTCCAAAATTTCCCTTTCAATTGAGACACTTCTCAATATCTCGATGCTCTCTCTGGAGGAGGTAACATGGAGACTCAAAGTGGTGGAGGACCGTTTTGAGTCGTCACGCACCACCAACACTGGAGTGAAGCTTTTCCTCACTAAGGAGGATTGGGTTACATGGATAAAGGAGCAAAGAGGCATCCTTTAATGATTACAAGTCCTGCAACTAATGTCACCGAGGACAACAACAAAATACTAACTTTGGAAAAAGTGAAAATGGAAAAGATGACTTAGGATACAGTGGTGGCCTTGAAGTCTGAAGGGAAAAATTCAGAAACTATGGAAAAATGGGCCATTGGGATAAAGATTATCACAGAAGTCCTAAAAGGGTTGAGGCCCTTTTAATCCAAGGTAATGATGATGAGCTCGCACTCCTTATGGAAAGGTCTTGAACCATAGTGCCTCATTTTCCACCGATTCAATCCACTAACACCAATATTCTACAACCACAATGCATCCCTCTATGGATATTCGAGGTGAATTTCTTCGAACAACTGGATTAGGATGAGGCACACGATGAAGACTTCTTGTACCTTGACACTGGTGACAAAACTACATTACTGGGTCCCACACAATCTTCTTTGATTTTGACTCTAGGATTTGGGGCACTGTGATGTTTGGATATGGCTCTACCATAAAAAATCAAGGGTTGTGAGAATATCTTTCTCACCTGCAAACCCAAAGAGCACTGCATACTCCTGGGGGTGTACATCATACCAATGATCATCACTAACATCATTAGAATTATTCAACTTGAAGATAATGGTTTCCAGATTCTGATCGAAGAGGGAATATTGAGGATTTGTTACCAGCACCAACGCCTACTAGCCAAGGTGAAGCACTTCCCCAGACGGATATACAAATTCAAACTCGTCATTTCAGGGCCAATATTCCTATCTATAAGTGGCTCAGAGAAGTCATGGTGTTGGTATGTGAGATACATCCACATGAATTTCTAGGCTCTACATAATATCTCTCAATAAGATATGGTGTGAGGTCTTCCATGGATTGATTAGGTGGATCAAATATGTGAAAACTAACTCATTAGGAAGCAGCGATGAGTGTCTTTCCCTAAACAAACAAAGCATAGTGCAGATTAAGTCATCGACCTTCTCCACAGTGACCTCTATGGGCCGATGACTCTGACGATTCCTAGAGGAACCTCTACTTTCTTCTACTCATGGATGACATAAGCCGATACTTGTAGTTCAATATACTTGTAAGGAAGGACCAAGATTTGGTAGAAATAAAATAACATTAGGCCACAGTGGAGGTGGTTATAGGGCACATGCTGAATTTCCTCCTCACGGACAATGGTGGATAGTTCACTTTAGTGTAATTCAATGAATATTGTGTCATGCATGGCATGCAATGGAAACTAACGACTACCTATTCACTAGAGTATAATGGGGTCATTGAACGACGCAAATAGACCATGGTTTCCATGGATCAAAGCATGTTGAAGGAAAAGGGTCCTCATTTGCTGTTTTTGGGTGAGGTCTTCTCCACTATTGTCTTCATCCTCAACTGATTATTGACACGAAGACTTGATGGGATTACATAATACGTGTCCTCGCATGTAAAATGACTGATGGTGCACTTTCTCCACACTTTTTTTAATTGCACATGTCAAGATCATGAAGGATCACCTGAAGAAGTTGGATGATCGGAGTACGCCAATGATCATGATAAGGTATGAGTTTGGATCCAAGGAATACCTTGTGTACGATCCTATCAGCAAGAACATGCACGTAACACAAAGCCTCATCTTTGATGAGGTGGAGCAGTGGGACTGGTGTGATCACGATGAACAAGGTGTGTTGAGTAGTGAGGATCCATTCACCATCGAACACATGACACATATACTAGGAATGATAGAGACTGGAAACACTTACAAAGACCAGATATCGTCACCCACACCCACTATGGCACGCTCTATAGATGCTGCAACACCAGATGTGGTCAAGGTGATTCCCATGCCATCAGCCACAATGGAGTTCATCTTGCTTCCATCCGACATAGTGGAAGCACTAGACATCGATCACGATGATGCCCTACTTCGGTTCCACACCATCGACAACATCATCAGGGCTACAACATCAGCTGGATTTTCACTATGCGAGTTTTACCCCGATGAGCTATATTTGACTACAGTTGATGAGCCAACCTCTTTTGTCAAATAAGAAAAACACTAGTGTTGGCGCAAGGTGATTCTTGATGAGATGAATTCGATTGAGGACAATTACACATGGGATATCATCGATCACCCCATTGGACAACATCTAATTGGTCTCAAGTGGGTATTCAAGGTGAATCATGATGAGAATGGCATGGTAGAAAAGAACATGAAAGGGATCATTGTAAATGGATACATCCAATAGTATGGGATCAACTTCAAGGAGGTATTTTACCCTATTACATGAATGGAATTAATGTGGATCCTCATCATGGGGGCAGTGCAAGATGGGTGAGAGGTCCATAACATGGATTTAGAATCGGAATTATTGACTAGTATCCTTAAAGAAGAGGTATATGTCGAGAAACCACAGGTCTTAATCATAGAAAACCACGAGCACAAGGTGGTTTGGATCTAAAAAGCACTCTATAGCGTCCACCATGTACCAAGAGCGTAGAACACCAAGATCAAGTCCATCCTTCCAACTCTTGGGTTTCAAAAGAGCTTATTTGAGCATGCTGTGTACACTCGTGGAAACAACATATGTCCTTTGATCATGGGGATGTATGTAGATCACTTGATCATCACTGGAATTGATGTCACCAACATCAGAATATTCAATGACTTGATGAAGAATCTCTTTCAAATGAGTGACTTGGGATTTCTCTCCTACAACCTCAGGATTGATGGGAATGAAGGGACAAGTGGTATTTTCTTATGTTAATATACCTATGAAACTGATATGTTAGAGAAGAACATAATGAGAGAGTTCAAGACCTACCAAGTGTCGATGTAGGTCCATGTAAAGATGATAATGTCTAGCACATGCCCGATCCAACTCAGTACCAGAAAATCATCGACACCCTCTAATACCTAGTGCATACATGGCCAAACATTAGCTATGGTGTAGGTTATGTAATCTGGTTCTTGGAGGAACTACATGAAGATAACTTGGACGCAATAAAGCACCTATTGTGTAACATAATTAGGGAACACAACTATAATGTCCACTACACAAGTAAGGTAAATAGTCAGTAAATATTGTTGGGATTTAGTGATAGTGACATTTTCGGTGATGTTAATGATATCAAGAGAACCACTGGGGTGTTCCTCTCTCTAAGAGGCAGGCACATCACTAGACAATAACAGAATCAAAACATGGTGGCGTTTTCTTCATGAGAAGCAGAGTAAATTGCCACAATGATTTTGGAATTCTAGGGAATCTGGTTGGACTATTTATTAGGATAATTTATCTACTTAGAACTCAGTGCACTAGTGCTCAATGTTGACAAAACTTCCACCATTTACTTAAGAAAGAAATCCATTTTCCATGACCGAAGCAAGTATATAGACACCTAATTCTATTTTATTTGGGAGTGTGTTGATGGAGGAAAAGTCATTCCCAAGCATATTTACACCGAGGAGCACCTTGAAGATATTCACAAGAAGTCACCTGGGCACACTAGGATTCATGAGGTGCATGCGAAGATTAGTTTAGTGGAGATCCAATGAATGCAACATATTAGGGGGTAATTGTTGACGAATTTCAATAAGGATGTTTTATTCCACCGTTATGCCCCCTATTCTCATACCTCATTTATGGTTCAACGTGGTTTGACCTCATTAAGGATTCCACATGGTTTAATTATGTTGTAAATATGTCCTGATTTTATGTAATTATATAAATAAATGATTAAATCTCTATAAAATCGTACCACAGTGGTGGGAAAACCATCTCATGTTTTCTAACATTTTTCTATCCATCATTCCAATACATTCATTTGTGTTTTTGTGTTGATGATTTGAGGATTTATAACATCCTGGCCACCCATAGTAGCTGGGGATTTGGCCGATGGATTTGAGGAGTGATTCATAGAATCTCTATAAGGGCTAGCATTTATTCCACTATCTTTAACTACCTTTTTTAAAGAAAATAAAAAATCTGATGGGGATATATATATTAATATATCATCTCTTTTTGAAGCCGACCAGTGCAAGCAGTTGGGGTTTTTTAATTTTTGTATAAACATAATTTCAATTACTATTATTTTAAATCAAATCTCTCATGTTTCCATTTTTTGAAAAAATATGGTAGCAATGATGGGGTTCACAAATCCTCTGCATGGGACATGTGACCCAATTTCAATGATTGCGGTTTTTCAAATTATAGATAATAAATAAAAAAATTCAAGATGGGTTTGTAAAATATTTAAAACTATTAATAATTTATGGATGAATTGATGGGGTCTATATGAATAATATTTTTAAAAAGTCCTAGAATGAGTGTTTCTTTATTAATGAATCAATACATAAATTGATAATTTTTACATTGGTTTTTAAAATATTTTAAAAAAATTAACTTATTTTTTACATCAGGTCTTTGAAAAATTTAAATCAGTTATAAAATGAAGTCATTGAAAAAAACATAATATATATATATATGTCAATTATAAAAAATTTCATTGAAAATGTTTACCGCATTGGTTATTTTATCAACTTTCATGGTAAACAATCATTGATAATTATAAATAATGTTTTCCATGATTTCTAATCTAAATAATTATCACTAGTACAAATCGGGCTATAGCCAACTCTAAAAAACATTATCAGTGCTAAAAGACGATGTTGTTCTAAGCTTCATTAAAAGGGGTCTATTTTATCAGTTTTAGAAATAATGCTAATAAAGGTCATATTGGTGCAATGTATTGTTAAAATTAAATCACAATATATGATCAAATACACGTATGTAGTAAATTCATGATTTAATTGAAATAAAAATTACATCACAGGTAAAAGAAAAAAAAATTATATAAGTTTCAAATATTGTTTTGTACAATCACATTAACAAGTACAATTTATCACAAACAATAAAAAATATCAATGGTTTTGTTGTCTTTAGCACTCAACCCCTTCTAAAAAAAGCCAGATCATGGTATCATTTTCCAAAAAAACCACCACAACTTGATAAAAAAAACTATATTTATAGGAAAACAATTATTATGTTACTAATACTATAAAAATATATTAAACATCGATATAAAACAATACATTACTAAAATTCCATTTTTAAACTGAAACCGCACAATTTGAGTCATACTGTTTATACTGTGTATCATATTGGGATGTGGTTGATTCCTACATGTTAATAATGACTTGTGTATTGTTGTCTTAGAGTATCAAAATAATTTGAATGTGTTTTCTAGATTTTGAGTATGTCTCATGTGTTTTGAACTAAAATGTCATTTTAAAACTCAAAACATATAGTTTGAGTCATAATGGTTACACCATGTATCAAATTGAGGTGAGAATGATTTCTACATGTCACGAATGACTTATGGATCATTTTCATAAAGTACACTACTACACATATTGCTGGGGATCGAAGCCCAAAGCAACAAACTCAGAACTTGCTCTGGAAGATCCCCAACTACTTTGGTGTCCAGAACTGAGAAGTCCAAGAACTCAAGCCACCACATTGATTCATCTTTGTATTTGGTTATGTTCCTCTCAAGGTCTTCATTTCGAGAAACGAACAAAAGCGCACCATAAGAAAAAAAACATGCAAGCACAAAGTACAAAACAATTCCCAATGGGATTATGTGGTACGAACTTTCATCCTATATCCACAAGAGAATGGTTAAATCAATTTAATTCCATGAGGATAAACGTATAGGTTATAAGAATTTCCACCATTCATATCTCTACCATGATCACCAGAAGATGTGCCACTAACACCGTTTGGTCATTGCATCTTCTATCTCCCTTTTTCTGGTCTCTGCCCTTGTGGGGATCGACCTTCACCTATAGATCTGGTACCTTTTGCTCTTTTTGTGCACCCAAGTTGGCTTCCCTAGAAGGGGACCACCTCTGCCTTTGTTAGACCTTGTCTTTTACTCATAATTAATACTCAGAAAATGTAACAGTGTCCATTTATATCGACCCTAAGTCCATATCTCTCATTAATGCAATCAACATTAATTTTTCCTTCCATTAATATTGAGAATTAACTCTCTATTAATGTTGGGAGAAACTCCACTCTTAATGTGGAGATAAATCTATCCATTAATGATTTTCTCTCTCTAATAAATGGGTTGAACCCAAATTAATTTTGTTTTGAGAATCGTATTCACAGGTTGAGTCCAACACATATGCCTTTTAACATTGCAGAAATAGGCTTCTAACAGCGCTAAAAATGCGCTATTAACAACAGTGCTGATAATGGGGGACTTTATCTGTGATAAAAAACTACTGATAAAGTATCCCCTTTATTAGTGATAAAAATATCAATGATAAAGTCCTAGATAGTTGCAATGTGTTGTAAATATAACAACACACCCTGTCAAAACCTATAATTTCAAACAATGCTATATAAATTATGTAATTTCAAACAATGCTATATATATTTAATTGATATCAAGAATATAGAAAATTTACATCCATATTATATACAAAAAACACAATTATTTACATTTAAAATAATGTTTTATATAATTACATTTACAATTATCCAACAAACATTTTAAAACATTTATATTTCAACTTTTGATGTCTGTGATCCCCTCTCAAAAATGCACACCCATGGTATCAATTTCCAAACAAATCATCCCAACCTGAGCAAAATATTATGCCTATATAAGAAAAAAAATATTCTGTTAGTAATACTATAATGAAATAAATAAACATTAATATGAAAGAATACATTAATAAATCATCAATATTTAATAAAAAAGTCACATTTGGAGTTATACTGGTAACACCATGCATCCTATAGAGGAGGGATTGATTCCTACATATCACAAATGAGTTATGGATTGTTTTCCAAAAATATCAAAAAAAATCGAACGTGTTTGCTCGATTTTGAGTATGTAACTTGTTCTTTAACTAAAATTAATGTCAATTTTAAATAATGACACATTTGGAGTTATACCAGTCACACTATGAATCTTATTGAGGTGAGACTAATTATTACCTGTCAAATATTACTGATGGATCATTGTCCTAATGTATCAAAATAATCATAATGTGTTTGCTCAGCTTTCAGTATGTCAGTTGTGTTTTTTACTAAGATGTCATTTCAAACTGGAAACATGCATTATGATTCATACCAGTAAAATCATGCATAATTTTGATGCGATAATTCTTCATACACCTCACAAATTACTTATAAATATTTTTCCTAAATTATCAAGACAATCAGAGCACATTTTCTTTCTTTTTAGCGAGTTTCATGAATTGACCTAAAATATCTATTTTAAACTGATAATTGATATTTCTTATCATATCGGTCAAACCATGAATCATATTTAGGTTTAGTTGATTACTACACATCAAAAATGACTCATGGATAATTTTCTTAAAGTATCAAAACAATCTGAATGCATTTTCTCAGTTTTCAATATGTCAGTTTTTCCTTAAATTAATGTAAATTTTAAAGAAAAAGACACACTTAGAGTCATACCAGTCACACCATGCATGGTATTGAGAATTAGTGGACTCATACACATCACAAATGACTAATGGACTATTTGAATGAATTATCAAAGAAATACAAATGTGTTTTATCAGTTTTCAGTATGTGAGTTTTTCTTTTTTACTTAAATTAATGTCAATTTTAAATAAAAATACACCCTTGGAGTCATATCGGTCACATTGTGCATCGTATTGGGGTGAAGTTGATTCATACACATCAAAATTGAGTTATTTATTTTTTTCCTAAAATACAAAAATAATCTTAATGTGTTTCCTTGGTTTTTAGTGTATGTCACTTGTTGTTGTTACATAAATTAATAGCAATTTTAAATAAAAAGACACACTTGGAGTCATAACGGTCACACTGTACGTCAGATTGAGGTTCCGATGATTCCTACACATCAAAAATGGATTATAGATATTTTTCCTAAGGTATCAAAACAATCCTAATGTGTTTGCTTAGTTTTCAGTATGTCAATTGTGTTTTTTGAACTAAAATATCAATTTTAAACTGGAACCACACATTATGAGCCATACCAGTTGCATCATGCATCATTTTGATATGATACTACTTAATACACATAAAAATGAATAATGTATCATTATACTAAATTATTAATACAATCATACCATGTTTTCTTAGTTTTCAGTGAGTGACACGTTTTGAACTAAAATGTCAATTTTAAATTGATAACAGACATTTTTAGTCATACTAGTCACATAGTGTGTCAGATTGAGGTGTGTTTGATTCCTACATGTCACAAATGAATTATGGATATTTTTTATAATGTATCAAAACTATCAAAATGTGTTTTCTCAGTTTTCAGAATGCCAGTTATTAGTTTTACAAAAATTAATGTCAATTTTAAATAAAAAGTCACACTTGGAGTCATACCGATCACACCGTGTGTTGTATTGAGTTTTAGTTGAATCATCCATGTCAAAAATAACTCTTGGATTGTTTTACTAGAATATAAAAACAATATGAATGTGTTTTCTCATTTTTCAGTATGTGAGTTGTTGTTTTTTCTTAAATTAATGTCTATTTTGAATAAAATGAAACACTTGGACTCCTACTGGTCACAACGTGTGTCGTATTGAGGTTTGGTTGACTCTTATATGTCAAAAATGACTCATGAATAATTTTCCTAAAATATAAAACCAATCTGAATGTGTTTTCTCAATTTTCAATATGTCACTTATTGTTCTTACTT
The DNA here is from genome assembly GCA_963277665.1 of Viscum album. Taxonomy (NCBI): domain Eukaryota; kingdom Viridiplantae; phylum Streptophyta; class Magnoliopsida; order Santalales; family Viscaceae; genus Viscum; species Viscum album. Next base: position 211,307,749 of record OY728119.1, on the reverse strand, counting down.
AAAATTAATGTCTATTTTAAATAAAAAGACACATTTGGAGTCATACTGGTCACACCGTACATCATATTGATGTGCGGTTGACTCCTAAACATCAACAAATACATTTATATTGTTTTCCTAAGGTATTAAAATAATCCAAATTCATTTTCTTAGTTTTTAGTATGTCAATTGTGTTTTTAAAACTAAAATGTCAATTTAAAATTGGAAACACACATTATGAGTCTTATCGGTCGCATCATGTGTCAGTTTGATGTGAAAATACTTAATAATCATCATAAAAGACTTATTAATAATTTTCCTAAATTATTAAGAAAATTGATGTGTGTTTTCTTGGTTTTCAAAGAGTGACAAATTTTGAACTAAAAATTCAATTTTAAACTGATAACAGACCCTTTTAGTCATAATGGTCATACTATGCATCATATTGAGGTGTGATTAATTCCAACACATCAAAAATGACGCATTTATTGTTTTACTAATGTATTAAAACAATCTAAATGTGTTTTCTTGGTTTTCAGTATGTCATTTGTTCTTTTTAATTAAATAAATTTAAATTTTAAATAAAAAGACACATTTTGAGTCATACCGGTCACACCTTCCATCATATTGAGGTTTTGTTGACTCTTACATGTCAAAAATGACTCATGGATAATTTTTCAAAAATATAAAAAATAATATTAATGTTTTTTCTCGGTTTTTAGTATGTTAGTTGATCTTTTTACTTAAATTAATGTCAATTTTAAATAAAAAGACACACTTGGAGTCATACTGGTCACATTGTGCATCATATTGAGGTATATTTGACTCCTAAATGTCAAATATGACTCATGGATCATTGTACTAAAATATCAAAACAATTAGAATGTGTATGCTTAGTTTTTATTATGTCACTTTTTTCTTTTAGTTAAATTAATATCAATTTTAAATAAACAGATACACTTGGAGTCATACTAGTCACACTATGCGTCGGATTGAGGTGTGACTAATTCAAAAATTTCAAAAATGACTTATAGAACATTTTAATAAAGTATCAAAAGAATATAAATGTGATTTCTTGGTTTTTAGTATGCATGTTGTTATTTTTAAATAAAATGTCAATTTTAAACTAGAAATAGGAATTATGAGTCATATTGGTCGTATCATGTGTAGGTTTGATGTGAGGATATTTTATACATGTCAAAAATGACTTATTAGTCTCTGTACTGAATTATCAAGACAATTAGAGTGTGTTTTCTTAGTTTTGAGTGAGTGACATGTTTAGAACTAAAATGTCAATTTTAAATTGATAATAGGTACTTTTAGTCATACTGGTCACACTGTGCATCAGATTATTATTATTTTGATTCTTAGACATCACAAATGACTCATGGATTATTTTCCTAATGTATCAAAACAATACTAATGTGTTTTCTCAGTTTTCAGTATGTCACTTGTTATGTTTACTTAAATTAATTTCAATTTAAAATAAAAATACATAGTATATTAAATAAACTTTACCTACTCATTGAATTATGAGTTGCATAATGAAAGCCCAATATATCACGAGAATAAGAATATTTGAAAAGACCTCTCTGACTCAAATAAAGGAATCCACATTATTAATAAAACAATTATTATGTGACTAATACTAAAAAAAAGTAAATTAAACATAAATATGAAACAATCCACTACTTCTATGGAAGTCACATCTTCATGAAATTTGTGTACATTCTTCCATCAGGTATATTTCCCATTCATTTTTTAGAAAATCTATATCATCTTGTGAATATGATTCTTTTCAATAGTCATAGTAGTAATAGAAAAATATAAATACACCAATAATTAATACATATTTTAAATGAAATATATATTATCTTAGAAAACACATCTTTAGGGATGCTAAGATATTCATGGAATATGATCTCTCTCATAAATTTATAAATATAATAACCACAATAAATTACATTGGTCTGTTTCGAACACTGCATAATCATTTAGAAGAATAAGTAATTTGTTTTGATATCTATTTTGATAGTGAAATCTTATTATACGTACACTGATACTTTTCTAGCCATAGAATATGTCTTCTTTCTCATGCTTAGCCCCTGGTGTCATTCCTTGTTTTTCACGATATTGATGCACCAACCTATCATGACAGAATCCTCATTAAAAGACAATATATATTATATAACATGATTTTTAGTTATATAATTTTGGATTTAGTGTATTACTTATTGAAAAACACCATCATGTGTGGATGGTTTCTTGGTTATCTATTCATTGAATCCTGAAAATAAATATTTTTAGTATGAAAATTTACTGCAATGAGTATATAATACTTTCGAAAAAAAAAGAAATAAGTAATGTTATAAATGAAAATATATTTGATATGATTAAATTGTAGAGTTTTACACCTACATCATTGGTATTAAATATTCTGTCATTTGAATGGTTGGTTTCACACAATTTTATCACACCTGCTACTATTTCATCCTTTTTTTGGTATCTATTTTGGGTTGTTCTATAGAGGGGATGTGAGGACTAACGAGTCAAAAAAATCATGGGAAAATACCGTAATTTTTTTTTCACATTTACACCTTCCAATAATATGAAATGTATTTAGTCATAATTAACATAGTATACTAGATTTTTTAAAATCAAATCATGAAAACATAACTCATGTATACATTTATATTAGAGACACCTTTCCAATCATAGTCGAGGATTTCACTTACACTCTTATCAGCAATGATGTCTTGATCTTTCTCTCCATAAATATTTTCTTCAAAAAAACATATATGTGATTATTACCATATTTTAACTTTGTATCCACGTGAACCTTCAATGATAGTAAATGAATATATAAAACGGTTGTAGTAATGGTGCTTTTGATAGATCTTTTCGATCAGTTGGTCAATTCTTTAGATGGTTTTGAGTTGGTATTTTATTTCATCCCCTTCTATTTGTCTATTTGTAATAACATTCATCATTTTAGACCTTTTTTCATTAATTTTTAAAGGTTTAGCATGAAATAGATGGAAATGAATACCTCCTTATTGAAATATTTTTTACACGATGTGATGGTCATGCAATGAATGTTCCAACATATTTTTCGATTATATGAATATCTTCCCCATCAATTGGAACATGTATCTCGACACTCATCTCATGGTCTATGATAATCGACACTCGCACCTAATCTGTTGGAAGTGGTCTACTGTGTAGCATGTCATTTTGGATTTTGAACACCATAGCCATCACTACAAGGTTATGGGTGGGTGTTTATAGATATAAATCACAAAAATTATCACCTTATATAATATCAATAAAGGAAAGGTATTACAACCTGTCTAATTCACATATAACAGAAACATTTATTAGAAAATTTATTACCTCATCTAAGACATCTCTTTGAGGGGAATGGATTGCCTCATAGCTGGTGAGGGTGGGGTGGGATCTCCACACGATGGTTATTCTTGAGTTTCTTCTTCTCTTTTCTTACCCCATAAAAGATATCATTATCTCTCTCTATCATTGGAATTCTTCTTAAAGGGTAGTTATTATTTCTCTCATCTATTTCATTAATTCACTTTGATCATCCAATTGTTTTTTTCAAAATATGTTCGGGGTTTCACTCCAATACCCTCACCTCTGACACAACCATACCATTCTGACTATTTCAAGGCCATTGATAGTGTGTGTTCATCTAGTACAAGTGTTGTTGATTCCTATAACTATATCAGATAGAAAATATAGGAAAATAAGTGAAAATTATTATGTAATAGTGATTTAATGAAAAAAAATATTTAATACTTACACATGTTTCCCATACTTTTTGTGTGTTTTCATCTATTAGTATCTCATATTTATTTACATGTGAATCCTTCCATAACACATGGCATGGGATGAAAGTGGATTTGGATTTGGATTGATCAATATGAATATAAACAAAAGAACATAATTATGGTGTTGTTTCATGTCACATAAAATTATTACAATAGATTTAAAATACATACCAATTTTTTTTCAAGTAAAGAATACCCCATCCATTCTTTATGGTAGGGTTATGCTAGTTTTTCTGCTCATTCTTTATTTCCATCACTTAGTTATTTTTTCATAAAGAAAAAATTTTCAATCAAAGTGGTGAATACCCATATCATTAAACAATGTATTACTAGCCACAATATACCTAAAAAAGAAACATCCACAATATGACTAGTAAATGCATCCCACACATCTCAGGTTATCAGGTGTTCATAGATAAGTGGTGTGTGCGGGTTTATTTTCCCTTTATCATCTTTAAGATGATGTCTTATTAGAATTGTGAAAAATCCTCTATGAATCCTTCCAGAAATAATTAATACATATTTATTGTGGGAGTCATCTACTATAAATTCACTCTACAATGGATAATGAAGAGTAAGTCAATTTTTCATTATTTTTTTTTAGTACAATAAAGAAATGATATCATAATTTCACCGCAATCTCTTCCCACATTAGTGTATTAATCCTAGATATAATATGGTTCCATGAATATATATCAATCCGCATGTGTTTATGAGTGACAATTATAATATAACTACTGAACATGGCCTTTTTGGGGTTAACATGTTATCCTCGTTCATTCCATTCGACCACATATTTGATTCCTTTGACTTTTGCCTTAATGATTTTTTCTAACACCATAAAACTATGATGCTCCTATTTTTTCATCGTTAGTCTTTCATTGCCTACCATTTTCTCAAATTCAATATTGTAAATATATTCCTCTAGAGCGGTAGCATCGGTATGTGAAAATGGTCATTGTAACTCTGCATTGGGAGCAGCAACATGTTGAGAAACCTGTTGTTCCTCAGGAATGGGAGAATCATAATGTATAGAAGGTTTTTCCTCTACACTATGAGCAGTAGCAGGTTGAGAGACTTATTGTGGCTCGAGATTGGTACCACCATCACGTGTATAAGTTATTATCAGTAGAAGTGGTTTAAAATTTAATTTATATTACATAAATACAACAATGAATTGATAATAACATGAGGTAACATGATGTATATTAAAAAAATATAACCTAATTATTGAACTCCTTTTTTATTTTTTAAAGTATTAAGGGATTTAACCCCTCAATCGACTATCCAAATCCCTTCTTTGTGGTCTCCTATGACATACAAGGAACCATATATGTTGGGACTGCTAAGAAATGACTGCGACGTCCCAATGAAAGGGTCATCCTTAGTTGAATTTGCATCTTACCCTTTAGTGGTTTTTGATCGATAACAGAACAGTAGAAAACTTTTGGGTTGCAGGATCTAGAACATAAAATACTTGTGCTACCTATGATTCCATTATAAATGATTTGTCTTTATACCCTTCCTTTTTGAAATCAGCCTTCATGAATCCCAACTCATCTATTTTAACAGCACTCCAGTTATCAACCTACTTTCATTAAAAATTCGGGAGTTGGAATTTTGTATAATCCAACTCTCATATTTTTTTAATGATGAATGTAACACCCCAAGATTTCATAGTACATTATCTCATTGAAGTAATTCAATAGCTTGCGCTACACGAAACACCGTGTTCGAGCGCGCCACAACTTACTAAACTAACCATTAAAAAAGAAGTTATGAATAGTATTAACTTCATTTTGAATCTTATATACTCTATATTATTCTTCCATTCATATTATTTGTTTCTTAGACATTATATAAGAACAAATTCATTTTTTTAGATAAAAGAAGTTTTTTTAAATGCAATTTTACCGCCTTTTAATGGAGAACCCTTTTTAAATCCAATATTTGAAACTTTTATATATTCAATTTGACAAAATAAACTTCTTATTTAGAATCATTACATAATAATTTAGTTTCAAAATTTTTTTGGTGTTTTTCTGATAACTTTCATATTTGGGTGAATAGTGAAAAATACTATATTTAACTAAAAACAACTTTTTTAATCAAAATAATTTATAGTGTTTCATTGTACATTTTAATGGTCTGGAAGTATAAATAGATTATATTTTTACCATTTAATCTAATGTTATTCATTAGAAATAATTTCACTTTGAAGTTGAACATAAACAGGTATTAATCTTTTGTTAGTTATTATTTCATAAAAACACGCTTTTTGGTTTTGACAATGGGAATTCATTTTAAATTAATAAATGAAACTTATATATTTTTAATTTGGTAAAATGGAATTCATTTTTGAATTTTAAATATCAAAATTAGCTTAGAGTGAATTTTTGGTATTTTTCTGAATACATTCAATTTTTGATGAATAGTGAAAAACATTGAGTTATTATTTAAATATGACTTTTTTATTTAAATGATTATTTATTTTATTTAAATTTATTTTAGGTAAATATAGATACATAATACCTATATAATTTCAATTTAATTAATTGGAGTCATTTTATAATATGTTTAGATATATAAAAAATTTATTGAACTTTATACCGTCTTTTACCCACCTCTTAGGAGTATTTTCAAATTTGTATAAAACTTAATTTTACCACTTCTGTGAGTTGAATTTAAAAAATCCGAGAAACATGGTTAATATTAGGAAGTAAAATTTGGTTTAATAAGATGAAAATAATTTTTGGTGAATAATAACGTTTTTCTTTTATTTACCACGGTTAAAAGTAAATAGGGTAATTAAGGGTAAAAATGAAATTATTCTTACACTAACACATGTCCTAATTCAATTGGATAAGTTTAATTCGACCAAAAACAAACTTAGGGATAAAATATGATCATTTAGGTCCACATGGATTAGATTAGGACATTTATTATTATTTTTAAAGAAGAGTTATAAGAGTTAACATCAAAGTTTAATAACTAAACCATTTTTAATATAAGGTTACAAAAAATATAAATTCGACTATAAATATTCATTATAAATATGAAAATATTTCCTAAATCATATTATTTTATTTATAATTTTTATAAATTAAATAATTTAATTTATTTATGACACAATGATGTTGTAGTAATTATTTTATTAATGAAAGAATCAAATAAATTGTATTATAAATAATAAAATAAATATAATTTCAATGTTTTTATGACATCCAAGAATTTTCTAGGTGAATATGACATGTTAGTATTGAATCAATGTATTTTTTTCGAATTAATATTGTTGTTATGAATTTAAAAAAAAAACAAATACCAAATATTGTCAAAATTGACATAAAATAGTTTTTAAAACAAAAACTATATTATTGGTTGATATAATATTCCTAAAAATCTAAAGTTCAGAAAAATGGATTCAATAATATTATAAATTTCATTAATGAACCACTATATGTTCTCTTGGAAGTTTATAGTAAGTTTATCAACCATATAGTGTAAGAATATAAGAAGACATGGTAAAAGTGAAACTATTTAACTAAGAGTTAAATCTAAAAGATAAAGTTAAAATGGTAACCTAAACTTGTCTAAAACCTGTTGGTTGAGAGTATTTCGACCCATAACCACATAATTCTGGAAATAAATTAATTTGTAGTCATTATAAACCGAATATTATTGTATAATAAATTAATACTTTAATCTTTTACTAAAGTGACCCTCACCCCTCTTATAAAAGGGCACCCCCCTTCTCTCAAATTCATATCTCCAAAGCCATTTGGATATGCCAAAACATTCCCAAATACCCTCTAAAATATCCTACCTTCATAATAAAGGCCTTAATTTAGTCATAAAGACAACCTATGGATCCCTTTTGATCAAATCTAAAGGAAGAACCCGAAGAAGAGGTAAATATATAATCAACTCTTTCAAGTTCCATTCTTCTTCCACTTCCTATTTCTTTGTTTTTTCCTTTCTAAAATAATAAATCCAGTATCTTATATATACTGTGATGTTATTATAAATATGGTACAACCATATTCATTATTCTATCCATCATTTTAATTATATGTCACTATAGGTGCGTACGTACAACTTACCGTCTCAACGACGCAATGAGATTCATTTCCATGTTCACCATTCAACGATGATTTTAAAAATATATATATTTAATAAGTATGTAATATATGAAATAATGATTCTACTAGAGATACATATATATATATATTTATGTATGTATGTAATTACATATATCTTATTCACTTACTTCCGTTCAATACGATATGAAAACGGGAATCACGTTTATGCGTACGTACAACATACCATCTCCATAAACGGTGCCTTCCATTTCATATATATATCCATTATAAATATTTATATTCTAAATATATATTATATAAAATTTTTCATATTCTGGATCATTTAAATCATGATCTAAATGATACGATCAAGAATAACAAGTTAAAACACGTACGATAAAGGAAGTGATTATTACCTGAAATGTTAATTCAACATGGAAATTATTATTAAATGGGTAGTATAAAGTCATAAATGAATCATTTATGATATCAAAAATATTAATATGATTCTGGTATAATATAATAACATACTACAGTCTTCATACAGAAGGTTAAATGTACACTTGACTAAAGGAAAGTGCAAGGTAAGGGTTAATTTCACAATCTCATTATTATCTGAGGTTGTTTTTATGTAAGTATCTATTGGGAAATATTTATTATCCATGTCCATGTATCATAAAATAATTTTCAAAGGGATTATTTTTAATGGTCGTTTTACTAAAACATCATTTTAAATGTTTAAAATATTTATTCTTCAAAATCATTATAATTAATGTCCATGTTTTCAAAATGGGTTTTAAGGATTTATTTATATGGACATGAATGTTTTTAAAACATTAATTCCTTTCAAAAGTTTCAAAGTGGTATGGGACACTTTTATTAAAAAATTTCTTTAAATGTCTTCCGTTCTAAATTTTGTGACTTTTAAATGTTTTCATGAAAAAAGGATATTTCTCTTAAAGGGTTTTGCAAATCATTTTCATCTATGTCAACATCCTTTCATGGATTTTAAACTTGTTTGAAGTTGATTTATTATGATAAAAATATTCTATATTGTATTGAAGGATTTGTGATATGTTTAACTGTGGATGTGTTATTTTTATATCATTCATGGTTTATGGATAAAGTATTGACATTTCGTATGCTAGTTTTAATACGAATGTTTACATTATGTTTAAACCTTTTCATATGAGGAATGCATTGGACTTAGTATGTGACAGGTGGAGCCCGCTATAGCTCCTCGATGCATCAGTAGGCCTCACGAGACAAACTAGTGTCTTGGAACAAGGCCTTGAAAAAAATATTATTCGTATTCTTGGCACAATGCCTTGACTATGTGGTTATGAAAGTCTGGCATTATGCATTCCATCATTATGAAAGTGGCAACTGATATTGCATGTGATTATTTGACTAGTAGAATATTCATGTAAATAAGTAAATGGAATTATTTTATTGTATCTTTACCATATTGTGCATAAGTTTTAGTTTAAAAGGCTTTTGTTTTAGTCTTATACATTGCCTTAAATGTTTTTTCTTATTTATGAAAGATTTCGCTATATTGCTTACACTTAATGAGCATTTTAGCTCACCCATTTCTATGTTTTAATTTTCCAAGGATTACAAGAAGTGTTTTATGATTGATAAGCAGGGTTAATCTAGGGGATTAATGGCAGTCTCAAAGGATCATTTATGTTATGTTTTATTTTCTAATGTGTAATGTAACATTCATGTATGTAATCTATTTTCCAAGATTGCAAAACTGATCGGTCTTTTGGGACTTCATTCCTTGTAATCAATTTCAATGTATTAAAATAATGCACCAACTCTAGGTAACTGGGGTTGGGGAATTACAGTTGGTATCAGAGGACGTTTAGTACAAACCTTAGAATCTAGATTTAGATAAACTTTTATTAGAGCACATTACCCTGAGATAGAATTTGACGAATAGTATAGAAGAACTTCCAAGAATTTTGGTAATGTAGAGATTTTGTGAGTTTTCTAAGCAATAAATCCCTGTCTGGATACGAGTAGGTAGAGGTAGTTGTGGAACAGATGTAACTAGGGGTAAAACCTGAAAACACCGCTTTGAACTATACTCGAACGGGAACTGGTGCACAACAATGGGCCTTGTTGCACTCTTGGTTATGACACTCCTAGGGGATATTCTTAGGATAATTCTCATTTTCTTTACAAATAATTATGAAGGATTTATGAGTATATAGATCCTCAAAGAAAACATTTTTATGATTATTGATTATATCCATAAACTGTTGAATTTATGTTAGGTATTTTACATGTTTGGAATTATGAATTGCGATTCATAAGCTAACATAGTGTATTCTGTTGTTTAAGAAATGGCACCCAGTAGAAGGAATGAGAACTCTAACCATACGTATGAACCAAAAAGTAAGAATGATCATATATTTCATTGTATTAATCCAACATTTAGAAGGGAAATAGTCTCCCAAGTATTCTAAACATATGAATAAATCGTATCATGTGTTAATAATATAAGTAAATAATTCTCTGAGTCACATGGCATTAAAGGGAAGCAAGAGAAGAAAATGATGGTAGAAAGAAAGATGGATAATGGGAAGAGGGGAAAGAAGAATTTTTCCCATATGTGATAACTATGGAAAGAATCACCTTGGTAAATTCTTGTAGGGAATGGTAGTTTTTTATAAGTGTGGAGAAAAAGGACACCAAGTATGTGATTTCAAGGATAAGAAAAAGGTTTCAAATGTACAATGCTTCATCTGAAAGGAGTTGGAACATTACCCAAATCAATATCTCAATCATCAGAGTTTAACCCAAATGATTCTATTGAATAATAATCAAGGTATGATACTACCATAGATAAAGAGGAAAGAATAGTGTTCTTAAGTTTTTATTAAAGAAATGTTTCATTTGATTATAGGTTATAAGAATTATAAAGTATATAAGGATTGTACAGCAGTACCATTTCATTAAGGATTTAATATTTTATAGTACCAAGTCAAGTGACACAGTTTCTGGTTAATTGTTTTGGAAAATAGATGATTAAAGGAAAGGTAAACCTTAATATGGTCCTGATACTGAGGTAGTATTTTTGGAATAAGAGATTGTTGATTTGGATAAATTATATTGGATATTCTTGACTACCTTGGAACTGATTAATGGTTTGTTTATTTCATCATTGTTGGGGTATTCAACATTTTTTTATAGGATTATATCCAATATTCTATAAGTAATAAGAGAGCATGAATGTAAAAAATATGGTTTTATGGTAATTCAGGATGTTGAAGAGTTTTAAAATAATACATGATGAAGGTGTTCACATGTTATTACGTGAAAAAAGATCTTCATTCTGTTTTCCTTCCTTAAAAATTTTGGGTTGTAAGTTTGGATAGAAGTATTTTGGATAAGTATAAAATTTGGAATTGATTAAGATTAAGATTATTTTTGTATTTTCATAAAAAGGTCAGCTCAGAGGTCGGGCGACAACCCATCACGTCCGGCAAGGCCACGAGACTTGAACCCACAACTGAAAGGCCACAAAGGTGCATCACCTACTACTGGCCTATGTGATGTCCTAGATTGTATAATGTGGTTTCTTTTTTTAAAAGGTCTGACAGGGAATTATAAATTCATTATTTTTGGAACCCTATACTATTATGATAAATAGAATATTTTTTGGAAATGTTTTGGAGTGAAAGATGAGTTTGTGGTAGGAATTAGTTAAAGGATGAAACTATACTTGTCAAGTATATATATATATATATAATTTTTTTTCTCTTATTATATTGATAAATTAATTTATAAACTTTAGGTATGGGATCTTAAAATCAAAAATGTTTTATCCTAATACATTATGTTTTTGTTGTACTGATGGTATTTGAAATTATCATAGATTGGTGGATTTAAGGCCCTCGATTCTACAATTATTTGTGACTAATGACCTCAATAACTCCCTATAAATATTTATGTTTTTCCTCCAATTATGTGTCTTGAATTTCTACCATGGTTCTCCTAATCGAGATCATAATTTGTTGGTGGCTTTTTCATTTCCTTTTCCCTCTTATTAAGAGTAAATTTTATTAACCCAATTTCCGATTTGGGTTTTCAACAAAGGTATCTTTCTATTTTAAACCATTTATTTTCAAAGAAAATTTTCAAATTGAGAGGACACAATTTATTGAATAAGGGGAGAATGTAACACCCCAATATTTCATAGTACATTTTCTAAGTAAAGTAATTAAATAGCTTGCGCAACACGCAACACCGCGTTCGAGCGTACCACAACTTGCTAAACTATCCATTCAAAAAGTAGTTACAAATAGTATTAACTGAATTTTGAATCTTATATACTCTATATAATTTTTCCATTCATATTATGTTTTTCTTAGATATAATATAAGAACAAATTCATTTTTTTTCAGATAAAAGAAGTATTTTAAAAAAAAATGAAATTTTACCGTCTTTTAAAGGCGAACCCTTTTTAAATCCAATATTTGAAACTTTAATATAATAAATTTGAAAAAAATAAAATTCTTCTTTATAATCAAGACATACAAATTTAGTTTCAATAAATTTGTGGTGTTTTTCTGATAACTTTCATATTTGGGTGAATAGTGAAAAATTATATATTTTAACTTAAAACAACTTTTATAATCAAAATTATTTATAGTGTTAAATTATACATTTTAATGGTTTGAAGTATAAATAGATTATATTTTTAAAATTTAATCCAATTTTATTCATTGGAAAAAATTTCACTTTGAAATTGAACATAAACAAGTATCAATCTTTTGTTAGTTATTATTTCTTAAAAACACGCTTTTTGGTTTTGGCAACGGGAATTAATTTTAAATTAATAAATGAAACTTCTATGTTTTGAATTTGGTAAAATAGACTTCATTTTTGAATTTGGAACATCAAAATTATCTAAGGGTGAATTTTTGGTATTTTTCTGAAAATATTCAATTTTTGATGAATAGTGAAAAACACTCAGATATTGTTTAAAACCGAATATTTATTTAAATAATAATTTATTTTATTTAAATTTATTTTAGGTACAAATTGATACATAATACCTATATAAGTTAAATGTAATTAATTAGAGTCATTTTATATTAGGTTTAGATATATAAAAACTTTATTGAACTTTTTACCGTCTTTTACCTACCTCCTTGGAGCATTTTCAAATTTTTATAAAATATAATTTTACCGCTTCTGTGAGTTGAATTTCAAAAATCTGAGAAAAATGGTTAATATCATAAAGTAAAATGTGGTTCAATAAGATTAAAATAATTTTTGGTGAATAGTAACTTTTTTTACTTTTATTTACCATGGTTAAAAGTAAAATGAGTAATTAAGGGTAAAAATTATATTATTCTTACCCTAACACATGTCATAATTCTATTGGATAAATTTAATTCGATGAAAAACAACCTTAGTAATAAAATATGACCATTTAGGTCCACTTGGATTAGATTAGGACATTTATTATTATTTTATTTAAAGAAGAGTTAAAAGAGTTAAAATCAAAGTTTAATAACTAAACCATTTTTAATATAAGGTTACACACAATATAAATTCGACTATAAATATTAATTAAAAAGATAAAAATATTTCCTACATCATGGTATTTTATTTAAAATTATTATACCATAAATAATTTAATTTATTAATGACACAATGATGATGAAGTAATTACCTTATTAATGAAAGAATCAAATAAATGGTATTATAAACATTACAATAAATACAATTTCATAGTTTTATGACATAAAAGAATTTTATAGGTGAATATGATATTCTAGGATTTATTCAATGTATTTTTTTTTGAAATAATCATGCTGTTACTGATTTTAACAAAAAAACAAATACCGAAGAGTGTCAAAAATGACAAAAAACAGTTTTAAAGAAAAAACTATATTATTGGTTGATATAATATTCCTAAAAATATAATGTTTGGAAAAAGGGATTAAATAATGTTATATATTTCATTAATTAACCACTTGAGGTTCGGTTGGATGTTTATAGTAAGTTTATTAACCATACAGTGTAAGAATTCAAGAAGACACGATAAAAGTTAAACTATTTAACTAAAAGTTAAATCTAAAAGATAAGGTTAAAATGGTAACCTAAACTTGTCTAAAACCTATTGGTTGAGAGGATTTCGACACATAACCACCTAAGTCTGGAAATAAATTAATTTGGAGCCATTATAAACCGAATATGATTGTATAATAAATTAATACTTTAATCTTTTCCAAATGTGAACCTCACCCCTCTTGTAAAAGGGCACTTCCCCTTCTCTCAAATTCATACCTCCAAAGACATTTGGCTGGGCCAAACCCTGACCAAATACCCTCTAAACAGTCCTCCCTACATCCTATAGGCCTTCCTTTAGTTATAAAGATAAATTAAGGATCCCTTTTGATCAAATCAAAAGGAAGAACCCAAAGAAGAGGTAAATATTTCATCACCTCTTTCAAGTTCATTTCTTCTTCCACTTCCTCTATCTTTGTTGTTTCCATTCTAAAATAATAACTCTAGTATATTCTATATAATGTGCTGTTATTATAAATATGGGACAACCATATTCATTATTCTATCCATCCTTTGAATGACATGTCACCGTACATGCATACGTACAACTTATCGTCTCCACGTTGTGGTGTAATTGTTATTCAATACATTATTATTTGGATGGGTATAATAGTGATGTGTAATTGATATAAATAATAAATATAACATTATAATTATTCTTTATATATGATATATCATCCAATTATATATTATTTTAATATCAAAAGAATGATAATTTCGCTCGCTCGTGCGTACGTACATATTACAGTCTCTACGACGCGATGAGATTCATTTCCATGTTCACCATTCAATGATGATTATAAATAAATAAATAAATATATTTAATAAGTATGAAATACATGAAATAATGATACTACTGGAGATACACATATATATATATATATATGTATTTATGTATTTATTTACTTACATATATCGTATTCACTTACTTCTGTTCAATACGATATGAAAACCGAAACAACGTTTATGAGTACGTACGACCTACCGTCTCCATAAATGGTGCCTTCCATTTCACACACACACACACACACACACACACATATATATTCTAAATATTTATATTCTAAATATTTATATTCTAAATATATATGATATATAAATCAAGTTTTATATTCTGGAAATCATTTAAATCATGATCTAAATGATACGATCAAGAATAACAAGTTAAAACACATACGATAAAGGTAGCGATTATTACCATAAATGTTAATTTAACATGGGAATTATTATTAAATGGGTAGTATAAAGTCATAAATGAATCATTTATGATATCATAAATATTAATATGGTTCTGGTATAATTTAATAACGTACTATGGTCATCATATATGAGGTTAAATGTACCCTCGACTAAAGGAAAGTGCATGGTAAGGGTTAATTTCACAATCTCATTATTATCCGAGGTTTTTTATATAAGTATCTACTGGGAAATATTTATTATACCTTTCCGTGTTTCATAAAATAATTTTCATAGGGATTATTTTTAAGGGTCTTTTTACTAAAACGTTATTTTAAATTTTTTAAATATTAATTCTTCAAAATCATTCTCATTAATGTCCATGTTTTAAAAATGGGTTTTAAGGATTTATATATATGGACATGAATGTTTTTAAAATGTTAATTGCTTTCAAAAGTTTCAAAGTGGTACGAGATACTTGGTTGAAAAATATATTTAAATGTCTTCCTTTCTAAATTGTGTGACTTTTAAATGTTTTCATGAAAAAGTGATATTTCCCTCAAAGAGTTTTACAAATCATTTTCATATATGTCAACATCCTTTGATGGATTTTAAACTTCTTTGAAGTTTATTTATTATGATACAAATCTTCTATATTGTATTGAAGGTTTTGTGAAATTTTTGACTGTGGATGTGTTATTTTTCTACCATTCATGGTTTATGGGTAAATTATTGACATTTCATATGCTAGTTTAAATACGAATGTTTATGTTATGTTTAAACCATTTCATATGAGGAATGCATTGGACTTATTAAGTGACGGGTGGATCCCGCTATAGCTCCTCGATGCATCATTAGGTCTCATGAGACAAAAAAGTGTCTTGGCACAAGGCCTTGGAAAAAATATTAATTGTCGTCTTGGGACAAGACCTTGACTATGTGGTTATGAATGTCTGGCATTATGCATTCCATCATTATAAAAGTTTCTACTGATATTGCGTGTGATTATTCGACTAGTAGAATATCCATGTGAATAAGTAAATGGCATTATTTTATTGTATCGTTTCCATATTATTCTGAATTTTAAGTTTAAAAGTCTTTTGTTTTAGTCTTATACATTTACGTAAATGTTTATGCTTATTTATGAAAGCTTCTGCTATATTTATTACCCTTACTGAGCGTTTGAGCTCACCCCCTTCTATGTTTTAATTTTTCCAGGATTCCAAGAAGTGTTTTATGATTGATAAGTAGTGTTAAGATAGGGGATTAATGGATGTCTCAAAAGATCATTTATGTTCTGTTTTATTTTCTAATGTGTAATGTAACGTTCATGTATGTAATCTATTTTCGAAGATTGCTAAACTGATCGGTATTTCGGGACTTCATTCCTTGTAATCATGACAATTTATTAAAATAATGAACCGTCTCTGGGTAACTGGGGTCGGGGCATTACAAAGACAAAGTATGACATATTCACATAAATTGTATTTTTATCTCTAGTACTAGAAACATACATTGTTTTAGCCACAAGTGTAACTCTACTATTTTTCATGTTTTTTTCTTCATCATGATCATTTGTATAGAATTTTTAACCATTAATTACATAACAATTGTAAGATAATACATACACACTTGGTCCTCTAGCTAACCATCGAAGTCTTTATGAAATTGAATCTGGATTTTCACCTAACACGTTTAAAATATGGTCCTTAAACCATCCTATAAATTTTTTATTATGTGTATTTGATATCCATAATTCATACCTTGATAGATTCAAATGCCTAATAATTTCATTGTGGGTTTCAACATATGGGTAAAACTCCAAAATGTTATGAAAAATGTAAAGGTGGGCCTACTCCCAATTTGTACTATTGATTGTGACAACATCTCTTCCATAAATTCCTTCACCTGCAAGCTTCCCTGTGTGACAAGATTTCGGTAGTTTAATGATTTTCACACTAGATAGGTATTCAGTATATAATTCAATGGATTCCTAAACAATATATCACTCTATAATACAACACTCTGGCCGATTTTGATTTTAGACATACCCTTTCCAAATCATCATATACTGTTCAATGGGGTACATCCATCTGTAGTGTAAATGAAAACATAGTTTAATATCTCTGACCAAGTGAACCATCAAATGAATCATAAAATCAATGAATGTTGGGGGGGGGGAATATTTTCAATTCACATAATATGATAGAAATTTCTCTTTCCATAGTTGGTAATTCACCAGGTCTATAACTTTGCTGCATATAGATTTGAATAAGAAATAGAACATGGTTAATGTATGATGGGAATTCTTAGGATAAATGAAATGTAAATCTATAGGAATTAGATCATTCATCAAAGCATGGAATTCATGTGATTTCAGACCCTTTAACATTAAATTATTTATTGACATTATGTTCTTAATATTCGATCAATACCCCTCTGGAACCTTTACGTCATTCAAGAAGTTGAAAAACTGATATCTCTCTTACCTGGAATGAGTGTAAGAAGCTAGGGTAAGAAAAGTCCATTTTCACCCTTCACTAGAGAAGTCTCTTCTCATATTCACATGTCAACCATGTCCAACCTAGCCTTAATTCCATCCTTTATTTTTTTTGGGTTCATTTAGCAACGTTCCAGTTACACTATCACATATATATTTTCAACATGTATGATATTAAAAAAATGGATGACATATGGTAATTCAAAAAAAAAACTAATCTCTTTTTCCAACTTTATTTTGTAAGGTTTTTTGAAAATGGTTTAACAAAATTAGTGTCCAAATATTTTACTTTAACAAATAGTTGATCACCTGTTAGTAGAGACTATGCTAAAAATTCTTCTGAACTTCTATTGAATGATTCCATCCCAGATCGGTACTTATTCTATAAGGGTAGAAATCTATTATGACCTAGAAACATAGTTTTTTATGAATTTTTCAAACTAATAAACTATGTACCTTATTCGCAAATGGGACACCCTTGAGTTCCTTAAATTTTATATCATGAAAAATTTCCATAAGAAGAACAGTCATTTAGCATCCTGTATAACATGGATCTCAACATGAAATCTTCATTTTAGTAAGCATCATAAAACATAACACCTTAATCCCATAATTATTTAAAATCATCAATCAATGGAGCCAAATAAAAATCAATATCATTGCCATTTTTTTCCTGAAATAATCATAGATAACAAGATGTATTTTCATTTCATGCATAACCACAGTGAAAATTTATAATTTACCAACATAATCGACCACATACTATGAGTGCTTCATTGAAAACCATAAGGATTCACTCTATCTGTAGATAACTCAAGAAGAAAAATTTTCAACTCGTTTCCAATTTCAGGATACTCATGATCAATTCTCTTCTACTAAGGAGATTCTTTCGGGTGATGTAGTTTCCCATATTTAATTATTGTATTTGTGTACCATGTCAATTTCCCTGAAGTCTCCTTACTTCCATATAGGTGCTTAATCCTTGGAATGATTAGAAATTACCATACAAATTTTGTAGTAACAGATTCATCTTTCTTATATTAATAAGTTCCAAAATTTGGGCATTCTATAAGTGATTTTTGGTCCTTGCGAAACAATATACCATCATCCAGGAAGGTGTGTATTCTTTCAGAGATTATAACCATGGAGCGAAGCATTCATTTGGAATCGTATGTTTATCTATAGAGCTCATTATCTCCTGGGAATATGTCATTCAAGAGAGAAATTAGTTTTTTAGAATTGGAATCCCTCAATATATTGCCTATTTTAAAATTATATAGCTTTAGTATGGTTGAAAATGTTGTATATTTACTGTAACAAGCATACAATGACATCTTTTCACAACTCTTTAACTTCTCAAACAATTTTTAGAAATAACAAAGTTCATCTTAAACAATCCTTTTCATTTCCTCAATATGATCATCATCATCATTCACATCTGTAATCACATCCTTGATACTATCATCTTCATTGTCCATGCTTGTAATCCTATCATATGATCCATAAAACATATTTTTATCTCAACCACTAGCTACATTCTCTTTTCCCCATGGTTATTCCAAATTTATAACATTGATCTATTCCATAATAGATCAAGTGTTCTTATAACTCATCTAGACAAATTTTATTGAATAATAATAGAGTGAACATGGACAAAGGATTTGAGAAGGGCCATATGCATGATCTTCTGCAAACTTGATGAACTCTTTCACTCTATCTTCATACCCTTTTATCAGATGATTGGCATCCATCTATTATTTATTCATATCTATCCTATTTGATTCAGTAATATTAATATTTAACAAAATAAACATGAAAAACATTGATATGAAAATTAACCAAGGCTAAAAAAAGATATAAACATAAGTCACATTCAATATTTATCCCCAACATTAACTTTCCAAAACCAAGGTCCTTAATTTGGGATCTTCTAGATAAATCAATATTTATATCTTCCAAACTTTCATTCATTGGTACAACTAAGAGAAAATCATCCACATAAAGAAGTAAAATGACAAAACTCTCATCATAATAAACCTTCATATAGTATTAATTATTTAAATTACACTTCATGAACATTAATTCTTCCATGAAAGCATTGAAATTCTAGTTACACTATCTTGGTTCCTACTTAAGACCACAAAAACTCCATTTGAGACTGGAACTGAACCTTCTATTCCATTTAGAAAGAAACCTTCTAGTTGGTCTTTGTAGATCACTTCCTCTGAATCTCCATGAAAGAATATAATCATGACATCCATTTGTTCTAGAAATAAACCATCAATGGAAACCAAGTCGAGAACCATCGAAATTATTATATTCTTCAAATCAGGAGAGAAAATATTACTGAAATCTAATCCTTCTAATTACTGAAATAAATTTACAACTACAGACACCTTACACTATTTTTTATCATCCATTTTCTCTTCTAGATGATAAATTTAATTGTTCTATAGAACACACTTTATTTGTTCTAATTCTATTATCTACAATGTATGAAAATCATAGAATGAATTCAATTATTTCTTTATTTTGTACTCATGCTACAATGAGGCCAATATTTGGCTTATGTTGAATCCTAAAAAAATAGAAAATCCACCTGACTTACCCACACATTCTTGATCTTCTCAGTATGATGATAGGAATCAAGGGTGAGATGCATGACCATTGGGGATGACTTCACCCTAATGAACTCAATCATAAACATCCAAAAATACAATATTAAAAGGATAAATAATAATAAATACTAACAAAGTCATTTTCAATAAATTCCCATTTAATATAAAATTACAAAACCAAGCACAATAAACCAAATAATATATATGGAGTTTGAAGAGGTTGAAATATAAAATGAGCCAAATGGATCTCTAAAACTAAAGGACTAACTGACATCTCCTCGTGACACTCAAGACACAACCATAATCACAAGAGCTGACTGTTTCTCATGGAAAATGGAGCCGAATCAAACCCTAAGGCCAGGAATTGATGAAATGTGAATAATACATGAATACTACTTACAAACCAATATAAATATATAGTGCATGATCCAAAGGCCAATAGGATACCACCATGAGTCTAATTCATTCCTTTTATAAATGAAAGAAGAACTACTAGTTAGAAAATAGTATAAAAAATGGTTTCCCTTTCATTTATATGATATAGGAATGAGAAAAATATAAAACATTTACTTTCTCAAAGCACCACATTTATAAAACATTGTATAATGATATTTCAAAAAAAACATTGAAAATTGAAAACCCATTCATCTATCTTTAAAATATAATTATTTTGAAAACAAACCCACACATGTTTTAAAACTTTTCAAATGAATTTTTAATAAAGGCCATCACTTTGAAAACAACATTCCACTATAAATAGAAGTCTTTAACACACCCAACATAAAGGTAATAAATGATCAAGGTAAAATATAATTAAAACAAAAACAAGGGTATTCATAAATAATGTTACTAAATAAATGTAACAATACTTTTAAATATCAACACTAAATCACAAGATGATCAATACATCAAAGAATATCAATCCAAGTCATAAAATAATTTCAATAAATATTTAATGGAATAACATACGATACATATTAGGATATAAAACCTTAGGGACAAATCAGATATGTAAAATACATGAAATGGTGGACTTATTACTAGTGGGTGAATGGTAACACATCTCGTCAATTGAATCACTCAAACCTTATCTCATTAGTGACCCTCCAACTATACAGGTATTACATACAACTGAGGATACTATCTAGTGCATAATCTCAACTGGCCTAGAAATTCCCAATGACTTCCCACTATCTTGCCTATGATTAATCATGAAATTACCAAAAGATGTCTATTCTAATAAAAACTCTCAATGTCTAATATCACAATCACATCCTTTCCACCACACACAATTCCCTTAGAAATTTCCCTAACCCATAAGCACAACATGAATCACATCATGAAAATCCTTCATAGGGATAGAAATAAACATCATCAGCATACACAATGGGGCTCAACATACCAAAATCAAGACAAAATATATCTATATATTAGGAATTCATAATAATTTGGAAAAAATGGAATACCCCTCCGGTGGAAGCAGAAGGGTTTGATGGCAGTGGAGTTGGGGTAGGTGGAGATAATAGAAGCACTAGTAGTGGAGGCCAGTGATGGGTTCACAGCGGAGGTGGGGTTTGTAGCGGAGGTGGGTTCATGGCAGAGGATGGTTCACGGTGGAGTAGGGTTCGCGGAAGAGGAGGGGTTCATGATAGGAGGTGGGGTTTGGCATGTGGCGGAGGAGGGTTCACAGTGAAGGAGGAGGGATTCACGGTGATGGAGGAGGGGAAAGTGGTTGAGGAGGGGTCAGCTGCAGAAGAGGTGAGGTCAGAAAAATGAGGGTTCATCTGCATAGGGGTTGGATTCCACAAGATCTTGAGGTGTGTGATAGAAGAATCCAACTGTCAGGGTTCATTTATAAAATTAGGGGAAACTTTTATCAATTCTAGTTAAAAAGAATAATAAAGGTATGTTTTATCAGTGCTAAAATATAAAGCGCAGATAAAACATACCTTTATCAGTTTTTTAGAACTAATAAAGACAGGCTTTAATCAGTGCTATAATTTTAGCACGGATAAAGACAAAATTTATGAGCAGTTTTTTAGCCCTGATAAAGGCCTATCTTTATCAACACTAAAAATGAACTCATAAAGATATAATGTTAATAATTTATTTATATTGTTATATATATTTATAAAATTATATATATTATAAATATATATATATATATATATTCATAATTATAAAATTATAATAAATATATTAAGTATCCATATTAATAAAATTATAAATATAATAAATATTTTTTTATAATTTTATAATTATTTAAATAAATAAGTAAATATTTATTTATAGTTATAATTATAAATATATATTTTTTCTCATTTAAATAATTATAAAATTATAAGAAATATATTGGTTGGAACGGTCATCATGATGTGTTCAACGGCATTTTTGGCACTGGCCAAGTGGGTATGGTCGATCAGGGATGTTGTCCCAAGGATCGATGATGGTTATTTTTTATACCTTCTAGTAGTTTATTTATTTTAGCTGAGCATGTCACATACACATATCACTTCATTTACTATCTATGTATGGGACCGTTTCAGTGGAACCCTACTAAGTTATGCACTCACACCTTGGTCAGACAACCATTGCACTTGGGTACCCAAGCAACCCTCACTATTGAAAGTCCTGGTTGGGTTGAGTCCTCAAATTTCTTGATCAATCTGGAGCACCTAAAAAGGGATTTGGAGATCGAGATGACATGAGGCTTGGGGATTATAGGAGAGACTTATGTATTTTTACTTGTATCTTTAATTTTTTTTATATTTTTATTTTGTATATGTGACCGATCTAATGGGTGATCATTATTATATGATTGAATTATTCTGCATCATGTATTATATTATTTATGTTTGTATCTATTTACTTTCTCATGGTTTGATGGATGGTTATGATTTATGGATGGGTTTTTCTTATTTTTATCAATTATTTTTTACATTGATATGAGGGTATACTCTCCTTACAAAACCACCATATTGTTTGGGATCAGAGCCTGAAGTAACAAGCATGAAACTTTCTCTGGAAGATCCCACACAACTTTGTTATCTAGAATTGGGAAGTCTAGGCACCCCAGCCACCGTACCAAGTCATCCTTGTATCTAGTTTTATCCCTCCCAAGGTCTTCATTCATAGCAACAGATAATCTAGTGCATGATAAGAAAACACCCGTGCAAGAACAGAGTACAAAACATTTCACAACATGATTATGTGGTTCAAAATTTCATCTTATATCTACAAGAAAATGAAAACATCACTTCAATTCAATGGGGACAAACATCTAGGTCACGAGAATTTTTATCCTTCTAACTCTACCAAGATCATAAAGAAGATGTGCCACCAACATCATTTTATCATCACATCTTCTCTCCCCCTCTTTTTGGTCTCTTCCATTACAGGTATTGACCTTCACCTTTGGATTTAGTGTCTTTGGATTTTTGTACGATTGGGTAGGATTCCCCATAAAAAGAGACACCCTCGCCTTTGTCAGGCCCTGTTAGATTTTGTTAGTCATACTTAAACAGTTTCACCACATCCATTTATATAGATGTTGGGGTATTGGGATGGGTTTATTTAATTTGTTTGAAGTAAAAAAAATATATGAATCATTTTTATTAGATCTAAAAGAACCGAAAAAGAAAATTCTGGAAAGTAAATATGAACATGAATATTTACACGGTTTAGACCTTTTGATCCTATTCCATGTCAATAACACCACCACAGATTAATTATTATTATGAAAAAGAAAATATAATACATACAAACTATGAATAACAAAAGAAACAAAAACCACACACACGGACCAGAGAAACTATACTAGAATAGGGACCTCATCGCCCTAGGAGATTGTGCTACAATCTGGCTTTGAGTTAGTAATTTAATCCCTTGAATTGGATGAACTCATTAACACAACCCCGAGAAGCGGACTAAGAAAGGAAAAAAAATGAGAAAAGATAATTCACATGCCATAAAAAGAATGTAACAGATTACAAAACTAGAATCTTCAAAGTGGATGTGGATCTGCCTAAGTTAGATGATCTTGTACAAGAAGCGATCCACATAGAGTTCGTGAGTCCCGAACTCTCCACTGAAGAAGGTTATCGGAATAGGGGTGTGTAGGTGTTTAGGATGTGGCCTTCTAGGTTTCCTCCTCTCTCTTAGTTATCTCTCAACTCTCTTTGGATCAACCGATGAAAATGAAGAACCAAACTGATAATACTGTTATGGTGTAGTAATAATATCACAACAAAATTCAAGACAGTGACCTGTAAAGTACAACAGATGAGGTTGGACACATGGATGGTGGAAAAATAATAGAAGCATTGTGAAAAATAACTTGATGAAATAGAGCACATGATTTACAGGACATGCGCCAGACTTGGAAAAAATAGGCAGTAGCAGATAAGATCACCAAAGCATGAAACAAACAAAAACACTGAGAACTACAGCTGTCAAATGGAAGTCGATCAATGTCCAGTATAAAACAAATAAATAGTGGATCTCCAGGGTGGATAACAGTAACAAAACAGGTTAGCCAGGACATGTGATCAACAGGACAACCAAGCATCCTAATAAGAAGCCCATAACACAACCCACCATGCCTCAATACAGAGCTCAGCAAACAGAATGCCCATAAAGGAAAACAAATTCATAATACTAAAAAGGACATAATTTTTCATGCAAAAATAAAACTAAAATTTTAATTTTGAAAACCCAAAATTAACAATAGAACCCTAGTCCATATATCGAATTAATACAGTTAACATTAACTTTTCCATCCATTAATATTGAGAATTAATTTTCTATTAATGTTGGGAGAAAATCCTATATTAATGTTGATATAAATCGCACCATTAATAATATTATATCTCTCCAATAAATGGGATGGGATGACTTGAGAATAATTTTCACAGGTTTAATCCAAGAATCTATCACTTTAAAACTATTCTCATGCCATAACCAATGTTGAAACCGGTCTATCTTCCTTTCAATGTTCTTTTGAAGTACCTGGATGGTTCTCCCTTATCCATCTGTAATATCATGCAGAATAGTGGCACTGAATAAATCTTTCATCGACTTAAACTGAAAACTGACGACTTCATCTGAAATCTCCTTCTAGGAACCTGAGTCATATGCCACCTGACATCAACTTCAAAAATAATCTCTAAGTAATTTCTGTTGTGGTCTTCTAGTTTTATTGCCTTTCATAATTCCAGCATCCTTCAAAAAAGCTCAAAATGTCACCGAATGAATGGAACAAGTCGCATGACACCTACGGACAATAAGATATTTGATATTCCAGAAAAGTCGTTCATATCTCCGCCATTGTCCAGTGAAATTCTTTCAGATGCCTAATAGACCACCTAATCTGAGGAACCCCAGTAGTCTTTCACCAAGATATTCCTGTCATCAATAATGGAACATGCCTCATGACTCTTGTTGGTCAATTGGACTTTCCATATCCCAGAGACACCTCTGGCACCACAACTATATTTTGTTAACGTCCTTCGAGTCCTTGATAAATTTATCCAACAAATTATTTCCACTATTTTCTATAACCAAACACTTCAACCTTCCTATGATTCTAAGTGTTGGGGATCAGGACCCAAAGCAACAAGTGTGAAACTTGCTCTAGAAGATCCCCCTTTACATTAGTGTTCAAAAATGGGAAGTCTAGACACCCCATCCACCACACTAAGTTGTATTTAAATCTGCTTCCAGTCCTCCCAAGGTCTTCATTCACAGTAATGAAGAATCACATGACAATAAAACATGTATACAAGAACAAAATATAAAACAATGCACAATAAGATTACGTGGTTTGTACTTTCATCCTCCATCCACGGTAGAAAGGGAATATCACTTGCATTCAATGAGGAGAAATTTCCAGGTCACGAGAATTTCCATCTTCTGAAACTCTACCAATATCATCAGAAGATGTTCCAACCACATCATTTGGTAATCACATATTTTGGATCCCTCCTTCTAGTATCTTCCCTTACGGGTCTCGACCTCCACCTTTGGCTCTAGTTCCTTTGGATTTTTGTGCACCGAGGTTGGATTACCTGAAAGGGAATCCACCTCCAAATTTATGTATCCAGGTCAGTACTCATCAGTCATACTCAAAAAATGTCACTGAATCCCGTAATATAGACCCCAAGTCTATATCTCAAATTAATGCAGTTAACATTAGTCTTTTCATACATTAATATTGAGAATTAATTATGCATTAATGTTATTAGAGAAGCCTCTATTAATTTAGAGATAAATAACTCCATTAATAATTTTATCTCTCCAATAAATGGGCTGGACCCAAATCAATTCTCACATGTGTTGGGGATCAGTTCTTGAAGCAACGAGCACAAAAATTTCTCTGAAAGTTCCCCCATGACATTGGTGTCCAAAAATTGGGAATCCAAGAACCCCAGCCACCACACCGAATCATCCTTGCATCTGGTATTGGACCTCCCATGTTCTTCATTTTGAGAAAAGGAAAAGCGCACGACACACTCATGAAATTACATAGTGAAAAACAACGCACAACATGATTACATGGTTCATAATTTCATCCTATATTCATGGGATAATGACAAAATAACTTTTATTTAATGTGGAGAAACATCTAGGTTACAAGAATTTCCATCTTCTAAAACTCTACCTAGATTACCAGAAGATGTGACACCAATGTCGTTAGGTCATCACATCTTCTGGATCCCTCCTGGTTTCCACCCATGTGGGTCTCGACCTCTGTCTTTGGCTCTAGTGCCTTTTTCTTTGTGTGCACCCTGGTTAGATTCCCCAAAAGGGGATCCACCTCTACCTTTGTCAGGCCCTGACATCACTCATCAGTCATACTCTAAAAACGTCACTGCATATATTTATATAGACCCCAAGTCCATATCTCTAATTAATACAGTTAACATTAATTTCTCCATCTATTAATATTGAGAATTAATTATCCATTAATATTGGGAGAAAATCCTCTATTAATTTTGAGATAAATCTCTCCATTAATAATTTTATCTCTCTCTAATAAATGGGTTGGACCCAAATCAATTCTGACTTGAGAATCATTTTCATCAGTTGAGTCCAACACATAGACCCTTTTTGTTAGTTGGAATACTCTAGTGTACAACCTAGCACACCTAAGGCCATGTAGTGACACTGATTTGGTTATTATTCATAGTGAGTTTTGTCTATTATTTAGAGATGATTTTTAAAAGCGATGCTAATGATAATCAACATTTTGGGGAGGTTCTTGAATATTCGATAAAATATATAGTTTACTTGTGTTGATTCATGATCATCTTCTATGTATGGTGTGTTTTCAATTTATTTTTTTCAATGTTTTGTTTTTAAAGCCTGTAGATCTTGGTTTATGGATTCTTAATATCTTCAATTACTTAAAAATTTGTTATTTGATAAGAAAAAACTATTCAATCATTCCCTTCATCCCAAACACGATTTAGACAAGTTTTTTTATATGTTTTGTAAAAACCAAATTCAAAAAATGGTTAGATAAATTGTTTTTTTCAAAATGCGGTACAAAGGCGGCATCGTGGATGCCGTCTTGGAACTGACGACGCGGATTGCTGACATGGGGAAGGAGGCGCCCTGGGTGCCACCTTCACCTCTTCACCCTATAAAAGGGCAGTTCCTCCCTCCCCTTCTCCTCACTTCCAAACTCCCATTACCTATTATTTTCTCTCTTTTGCGCTGAATTTTGCGGTTTGAAATTTTAGGAAAGTTTTTTGAGGTAAGTTTTTTAATTTAATTTTTTTTATTTTGTTGAATTGTTTTTAGTCAATGTTTTTTTTAAATTTAATGTTTTTTATTTAGTGGAATTTTTTATAGTTAAATATTTTATATCTTTAGTAGTTTAGTTAGTTTTAATTTTTTTTGTTTATTAGATTGTTTAATTAGTTATATATATTTAGGAATTATAATTATCATTAGTAAAAAATAATTTAGGATTATTTTAGTGAAATTTTGGTAGCATAAAGACTATGTTATATAAGCAATCAAATCCTTTTCTGGATAAAAACAAGTGAATGTGGCTCTAGCACAGATGTACCTAGGGGTAAAACCCGAAAACACCGATTTGTGCTAGACTCGAATGGGAACTGGTGCACGACAATGGGCCTTGCTATATTCTGGATTGACACTCCCGGGGGATATGCTTAAGGTATGAATATTTCATTATAAACTACTAAAATATCTAAGAAAATAAATTATAAATTTATAATTTAGTAATGATGTTGATAGTTAATATTAGGAATGATTAATTAGAAATTAATTAATAAATAACATCGAGTTAAAAATAAAACTACAGTTCAGATGATATTAAATAACATGGAGTTAAAAAACATGGAGTTAAAAAACATGGAGTTAAAAAACAACACAGAGTTAAAAAATAGCATGAAAATAAAGTGAAAATATAAATAACCTAGAGTTAAAAAATAAATAACAACATGTTTTGAGCTCTTGGACTTTCTTGGAGTGAATTGGATATCAAAATTTCAGAAAACTCGTGTGACAATGGGTTTTTTGAAATTTTGATATCCAATTCACTGCAAGAAAGGCCAGAAGCTCAAAACATAGTGTTATTTATTTTTTAACTCTATGTTATTTATATTTTAACTCTACTATGTTATTGAATAACTAATTAATAATTTAGTAAGGAATAACTAATGATTGAAGAATGATTAACTAATTAAAAAGTGTACTAAAAAATATCCTAGTTTAGGATATAAGATCTTTTAAAATTTAAGTATCATAGAGATTTTATAGTTTAGAAGTAACAGTTATTGTTTAAACATGAGGTAATTAAACTAAGTAAAAAAATAAGTTGGATTAATAAATATTATATTGGTAACCATCATTCTGAATGTCACTTACATTATCAAAATCTTGATCAAAAAACTTTTTTTACGTAGAGCGTAATGTTTGCCTGTGTGTACTACTGTGGGGAGGTTATTCAAACTAAGCAAGAAGAATCTTACAGTACACAACCAATAACAGTGGTTAATACAACTGATTGTGTAACCCTAAGTGACCTTCAAGGCAGAATTCATGGCTCATTAAATCTAGGACCCGATCAAAAGATCAAGTCAATGAGTTATAGAAATTTGCAGTTCCCGTCAACATTGTGGAATCGAGATTGTCCATTGGTTGATGATGCACAATGGATCCATACAATTAATTTGTTTTCTCAATGGTCGGGTGGGACCATGATGGAGTTATATGTTGATGTTTCTAATATACAACAACAACATCCAATTGTACAAAGATGTAGACTTACAAGAGTCTTTGAAGATAGTCCGCCCCATGAAGATGAGACTATTCCAAATGATGAAGAAGAGGAAAAACTACTTGATCTCTTAGATATACATGTTAAACCGACATCTGATGAGGAGTTTCGTAATAATGAAACAGATGGTGATAATAGTGCTGATAAAGAAGGAACAATAGAAGTTTCTAGAAATGCATTAGTTTTACAACAGGCTCTACCTACAATAAATCATCCACCGCTATTTGCATCTTGGTAAAAAGCAATGACACGTGTGCCTGAATTTGAAGATAATGTTCTCACATCGGCAACTGAGTTTCTCGGAGTTATACGAGATAGGTTTAATGAGATGGACAAAACTTTATATGTTGGAAGGAATTTTCCAAGTAAAGATGCATTAAAAAGTACGCTAAAGAGATTTCACATTGAGAGGAACTGTATCTATGTAGTTTATGAATCAGAACATAGAAAATATTCCATACAGTGTGAGAAGTATGGGGACAATTGTAGATTTTGATTGAGGGTGATTCCATACATTTCATTTGGAGGTTGGAGAATCTCGAGGATTGAGGCGGCTCATACTTGCGTTCAGCCAAGCCTCACACAAGATCATACCTCATTGGATGCAGAATTTGTGTCATCCATTATTGTTGAGATGATCCGGACATGTCAAGATATTACAATAGCCCTTGTGAAAGAGAGGATTCAACAGACATTCGATTATAATATTTCCTATAATAAGGCATGGATGGGGAAACAGAAGGCAATTATGAAGGTCTATGGTGATTGTGATGACTCATATCGGGTGTTGATGCAATTGCTAGGCATATTGAGGCATCATAACCAATTTGTCTCCCATATGGATACAAAAAAACATGTGACTCATGATAACTGACCTGATACATCTCGTGTTCAATTTCATCAGTTGTTTTGGGCATTCCTTCCCTGTATCTCAACATTTCATTTCTAAAAATAGTTTATTCAGATTGATGGAACATTTCTGTACAGAAAATACAAGGGTGTATTGTTGATTGTGGCATCCCAAGATGGAAACGGTTCACCTCTTCCACTTTCCTTTCCATTGTAGAGAAAGAAAACTATGAATCATGGAGTTGGTTTTTGGCATGTATCAGCAACCATTTTCCCAACATACGGGGTGTTTGTTTGATATCTGATCTACATCGAGCAATTAATGAGGCAATCAATGTGGATCCTGATACATGGAGTTACCCAAATGAACATCATCAGTTCTGCATTAGACACATTTCTAACAACTTGCATAAAAAATCCCATAATGAACCGATGAAGAAGGAAATCTCCAGACTTGGTACTATTGTATTTGTTATTTTTTTGTATATCAACATAAAGATAAATTCAAAATATGTGAAATATCATCTATTCTATGTAGACTATGAGTCATATCAATGACAGTTTGAAGAACATTTCGAACATATCCACCAGGTTAATGAAGAAGTTTACGATTATATGATTCGAATTCCAAAAGAAAAACTGGACATTGGAATATGATGGGGGGAAGAGGAATGGACACATGACCACCAACATTGTAGAGTGAATCAATGGTGTCTTCAAAGGGCTTCGTAGGCTACCTATAAATGCCCTATTTCATGAGACATTATATCGTTGCGTGATGTAATTTGTTGATAGACAAAAACTAGCATCAGATGGAATACATCAGGGGCTAACGTACGAAAGAAATTTTCGACGAGAGATTGAAATGAATATTAAAGAAGCTTCTGGTTATCAAGTATTGTTATTTTGACGAGAAGACTCTCGATTTGAAGTTCAAGAGAAGTCGAACCCCACCACAAATAGCATTGGTGAAAATGGTGGTATTAATAGAAACAATGCAATGTTAAGGTGGAAACTTTCAGGCCTTACAGTTTCCATGATCACATGCCATCGTAGCATGTGCCTATGTTAACATATCATGGGAAGCATATGTTGATCCATTTTACCAGATGAACACCATTGATAATTGTTATGCAGCACCATGGGCACCTATTGGAGAGTTTCGTTATTTCCCAATGCCCAAAGGCCAGCCGATAGTGGTACCTGATATGAAGCGGTTGCATTCCCATGGGAGACCAAAGGCCAGCAGGATGCGAAATAAGATGGACTGGCCTCAAGAACAAAGACAGAGTTTGAGATGCACCATATGTCATCAACAAGGTAATAATCAGAAACCTAGACCTAACATTGTTGGGTCGAGTTCACACTCTAAGCCAGAATGATGTATTGTCGTTATTGGGAGATTCTCATATTGTAAATTTTATGTTGTTATCTTTTCCTTTTACCTCGGTTATCTAACCCCAAAACTGAAAATCATAATAGTAAACCCAAAAACATCTTCTTTATACCATAATCCTAACATTCTAAACCATAATCCTGAAAATCATTTCTCAAATCACTAACCTAAACCGTAAAACGTTAAAAAAATCCAAAATCCTAGATCCAAAAGGAAAAATGTGAAACCGTAATCTCTAAATCCTAAAATTGAAAAGATGAACCATAAACCAAAAACACCTTTCCTTTACATCGGTTTTCAAAAAATTATGTGATTGAGAAAATAATCATCAAACATACAATCATGTGGACAATAATATATAAATTATAAATCAGGTACTTTTCTAATAAATATCTATACAATACAGACAAATGATTTTTATATATAAATATATAAAACCATATCTTACAAAACACCCAATTATAGGTAAAATCATATCTTAATAAACTTTAGTAAAATGCTTTGAAAAACATGAAGACATGCCCCTTTCTTTAGGTAAATAAAAGTTCATAAAACATTGTGAATAAACATGACATGTCTTGCATTCTAAAAATCATAATATTTTACAAATCATGATGTTATATTTATAGTTTACACTTACAAATCATTTCATTTTTTTATATGCAGATGAATGACACCATACTACTCAGTCAGTAAGCTACCCATTCTTCACAGGTTGTGATAGAGGGTGGTCCAGATCGATTGATTAGGGTGCGTCGAGCACAACATTTTCATCACACGGAGCCTCCTCCTGCCATTATACCATTCTTGCATCGTGATGGCTTCTATGGTATTGCGGTATCATATTTTTCATTTGTAGACCATCACCTACTAGCTGCACTCGTGGAGAGATGGAGACCAGAGACACACACATTCCACCTACCTAAGGGAGAGATGACCATCACCCCCTAGGATGTGGTTGTGCTTCTTGGTCTTCCTATACAGGGGACACCTGTTATTGAATCCACTCAGGCATCTTGGCCCGACCTTGCTCAGCGCTTGTTAGGCGTTGACATTTTGTCTGATCGTAGTGCTACCGATGGAGCATCAATATCCAAGCCTTGGCTGGAGTCACAGATTCCACTTTTAGCTAATGATCCTGACGAGCAGACGGTGATGCGTTATGCACGTTCATATATATTACAACTTATTGGAGGGACCATGTGTACAGATCATTCAGGGATGCACATGCACATGATGTATATACCCCTACTAGAGTACATTGATCGGGCATGGATGTACATTTGGGGATCCACCTTCTTGGGATACACATACAGAGAATTATGTAGGATATCTGACAGGTGGCACACAGGTCTCAGGGGATGCGTCATCCTTATTCAGATGTGGGCATAGGAGCACATCCCCGCATTCTGCCCTGATCAAGAAGAACCACACTTTGAAAAAAAATTGGTCCTTTTGAAATACTACATAGTCACTTGGAGACTGTAATAAAATTTACATGGAATGAAGATATAATAAATAAGGATGGAAAACATCATCACCAAATGAAATCTTATCAATGGAAGATAATTGATCATGAGTGGCCTAAATTTGGAAATGAGTCAAGAAAAATTTATCTTCAGCTATCTATAGATGGAGTGAATAATTTTGGTTTTCAAAGTAGCAATCATAGTACATGGTCTGTTATGTTGGTAAATTATAACATTCCACCATTGTTTTCCATGAAATGAAAATGTATTATTATATATGTTATTTTATCAGGGCCAAAACAACCGAGTAATGATATTAATGTTTATTTGGATCCATCGAATGAATATTTGAAAATTTTGTGGGATTCATGTGTTATGTTTTATGATGCTTATAGAAATGAGGATTTCATGTTGAGATCCATGTTATATGATATGATAATTTAAATTCCTATTTATGTAAATTTTATAAGATGTAAAATTAAATGAATTCATGTTTTTCCCATTTGTGAACAAGGTACCCAATAAAACAACCATCAAAGACAGTTTTCATGGAAATCACAAATTTATACCCCCGGCGACATAAGTAATGATCTTGGATGATATCCTTATATTTGAGTATAGAAGAATGTAGCAAACCATATCCAACAATAGTTTATCAAACTTTTGATAAAGTAAAATATATGGACACCTTATTTTAAAAAAAATTACCATAATTGATATGAAAAAGAGATCAGTTTTTTTGAATTACCATACTATAATTATTTTCACATCATGAATTTTATTTATGTTATGAATTTGGAAACAATGATTGTGATAATGTCATTGTCATGTTACTAAATGAACCCATCT
This sequence comes from Viscum album, assembly GCA_963277665.1. Taxonomy (NCBI): domain Eukaryota; kingdom Viridiplantae; phylum Streptophyta; class Magnoliopsida; order Santalales; family Viscaceae; genus Viscum; species Viscum album. The sequence goes on along the minus strand of OY728119.1, from coordinate 211,273,586 downwards.
AAACAAAGGATGGAATTAAGGCTAGGTTTTATATGATTTATATGGTGAAATGGGAATATTTGGTTCCCTTGAAGAGTGAAAAAAAATTTATTCATCTAAAAAATTACACTTTTTCCAATAAACAAATATATCAGTTTCAAAACTTCTTAGATGATGTAAATGTTCAATATGGGTATTCACCAAATATAACGAATATCATGTCAATGATTTATTTAAAGTTAACAGTTCTTAAATTATATGATTTTCATGTTTTAATGAAAGATTTAATGCATATAGATTTATATTTTATCATATCAAATAATGTTAATCAAACATTAATCAATATTTTTTTATTTTTAAAATCTATATGCAGCAAAGTTATAGACCTGGTGAAAATTTATATTATATAAATGGAAATTACTATCATATTATATAAATTGAAGATGTTATTCCCACCGGAATTCTTTAATATGATGTTTTACTTAATGGTTAAATTTATAAAATAGATTCTAATATATGGTCCTATAAATTATAGATGGATGTACCCCATTGAATAGTATATGAATATTTTGAAAGGGTATGTGAAAAATTGAAGTCGTCCATAAATTTCTATTATAGGGAAATATGTTTTTGAGGAAGCTGTAGAATTCTATATCAACTACCTATACGATGTGGAAAACATTGTTCAATTGAAATATCATCACATCATGGGGCTTGTGGGTGAAGGAATTTATGGAATAGATGTTGTCACAATTACTATTATAGTTTAGGTGTATGACCACCTTTATATTTTTCATAATAATTTAGAGTGTTCTTCATATGTTGAAACCCAACAATTGATTCTCAGGTATTTGATACCATCAAGATTTGAAATATGCATATAAAAAACATAATAAAGAGTTTATAAGTTGGTTATGAGACTGTTTTTAACAAGTCAAATAGAAATATCAATTCAATTTTAGGATGACTTCAACGGATAGCTAGAGGACCAAGTGTGAATTAATTATCACATAATGATCATGTAATTAATTTTTATACATTCTATACAAATGAAAATTATGAATGAAGGACCATGATTTTTTCGAGTTACACTTATGGCTAAAGTAATGCATGTATTTCGAACCAAGTACCAAAATACAATTTATGCTGGTAAGTCAAACTTTGGCATCATCAAAGAAATTTGGGAGTGGGATCATATAATATTCAAAGTGAAATTTTTTCCAATAAAGTGGGTTGATAACATGAGTGTAGTTCAAATATATGAACTGGGATTAGTAAAAGTGGGCTTTAGTAAGGAAGTGAACAAAGATGAACTGTTTATAATGGAATCGTAGGCAGTAAAAGTATTTTATATTCCAAATATTGAAAAAAAGTGGTCAATTATTATATTATCGACAAAACCATTAAAGGATAAGATTTGAATTAAACTAAGGATAAAACTTTCATAGGGTAATAATAATAATTTCATAGTGGTCCTATTGTAGATTGGGTATTATTTGTTAGAGGAGATTAAAAAGATGGTATTCAGATAATAGATAGAGGGGTCAAATCTCTTCTACCTTTTAAAAAAAGAGGGTTCAATAATCAGGTTATATTATATTGTAATATATATTATGTTACCTTATATTATTATCTATTCAATAATAACTTTACATAATATAAAAAAATGTTCAACCCCATATAAAGATAATTACAATTTCACATGCCGATTCTTTGAATCCTTTGGAACAACAGGATTATCAACATGTTGATGCACCCAACGTAGAGGAACAAAAACCTTCTACAAATGTTGATGCTTCAAATATAGAGGAATTATATATTTATGATGTTTAATATGAGGAAATGGTAGATGGTGAAAAACCTATAAAACAAAGAAATTATAAGTGACATAGGATGGAGATGTTTGAAAAAATTATTAAGGTGATAAAGAAAGGCATAAAATTCAAGGTTGGATGGAATGAATGTGGCCAACCTGTTAACCCCAACAATTCCATGATTAGTAGTTACATTAGAATCACCAATCGAATTCATATTCCAATTGATTTATATTTTAGGATCAATGTTATTACTATGCTTAAGACACCAATTTGGGAAGATATTAGGGTAACATTATGATACAATTTATTTATTTTACTAAAATAATAATAATAAAATACTGATTTGACTCTTAATTATTATTTTTAGAGTAATTTTATATTAGATGGATCCTGAATGACATTTATATTAATGATCACTAGAAATGATGATAGAGGTTTTTATAATATTCATACAAAGTATCATATGAAATATGCTAAAGGGAAAATAAATTCACATCCACCATAGATATTTTCACTCTTGATAAACCAGAATGTGTGGGATGCGTTTATTGGTTGTCTTGAGGAGACAAGTTTTTAGGTTCATTATTAATAGTAATATGTTTTCTTGAAAACATGTGTATTAATCACTTAAATTAATAATTATTAATTTATGACACAACAATTGAGTGTTGATAATAAGAAACGTAAATAAAAACCAACATACCTCTACCATAAATCAAGGATGGGTTATGTTTCACTTGAAAAAATTGTACATATTTTAAATCTAAAGTAATAGTTTTATATGACTTAAAAAAACAACATAATTATGTTCATTTATTTACATTCAATCTAATGAATCAAAATCAAAATCTAATTTCATCCCACTTGATGTGTTAAGGAAGGAGCCACGTGGAAATAAATATAAGATACTAATTGAAGAAAACACATAAAAAGTGTGAGAATCATGTGTAAGCATGATATAATAATTTTTTTTACTTAAATCGATATTAGATAGTAATGTTTAATTATTTTCTTTTATTTTTATATGACTTAGACATAATTATTATCATTAGCTATAACTGATGAAGGACAACCATCAGTGGCCCTAAAGCATCCAGAATAGTATGACCGCTTTAGAGATGTGGATTTTGGGGTGTCACCCCTAACATAATTTTTGAAATGAATTTAACAGGGAGATAAAGATATGAAAACAGAAGAGTTTCAGGCTTGATTTTATGCTCTCGAAGAAAAAATTAATTGGCAATTATAATTGTTAAAAAATGTTATGGGAAAGAATCAGAGAGAAGAAACAACCCAAGAATAACCACTACGTGAAGATCCACCACACCCCACAAGCTTGGAGGATATCTATTCCCTTCAAAGAGACAAAATATAAGTGATAAAAATTATTTTAATATTTTTTTCTGTGAAATTTAAATCAATAATACATTGATACCTTTCCTGTACTTATATTCTGCAGGGTGAAAATGATTGTGATTTATATCTCTTAACACCCACCCATCACCATTTTGTGAGGGGTACCATGTACAATATACAATGATATATTATATAGAATAAAAAACTTCTAATAGGTCAAGTAAGAGTGGGGGTTATAATGACCCTATCCTTTTAGACATATTATTATATGATTTTATTCATAATTAAACATCCAATTACAAGCCAAGGATCATAAAGTCTAGTGTCTCAGAGGATTAGGTACATAATTAAACATCATGAAAAAAAAATAAAAAAATATTGTTTTTAATCTTCATCATGAGATCCTAACTCTATTTGAGCTCTTATATCTGTATAGGATAACTAGGGGTATAATAAAAGGGATGAGCTAAATGTCCAAGTAAGGGAATAAACATGGGAACAAAACATAGAACATGGGTTTGAAGATATGACATGATAACATAAAAGCCATGGAATATGAATAAATATAAGGAATAATAACATGTATAACATGGGAACATATAACCATTAATTCATAGTAATGAGGAAACAATATATAACATGACATAAACACGATTCAAGGCTAGATGCCAAGACATGGTTGACAAAGTCCCATAAAAGAATTAGGTTCACTCCATTTCCCAACATGACGTCTCATGAGACTAAAAATTACCTAATGGATTGGATAACTATCTAGGAACACCCATCATAACATTATAATGAATATGTGTGGCATGTGAATAATCATACATATGTAATCAAACATAACTAAGGGTTTTCCCATGGAAAGAAATGAGTATCGTAATCATGTCATAAGGCATTACAAATGAGAATATCATAAAATATCCCTGAAATAATGGATTTAAAATGTATATAAAAATTAATAAAAAAATAGGCATAGATAATGATAAATAGTGTCCAAAAAAAGTGAAAACATTTTGAAAAAGTGTATATGAAACACGAGAAATTAGCAACTTTAGTGCATTTATATGGGAAAATATTAATGAGTATTTAAAACAGAAAAGGAATAATTGTGTATAAAAAAACGAACCATTATATTTTTCATTATAAAATGTGCTATTTTATAAAAATATTGGTGGTTTAAAATATATTATGTATATCACATGATAATGGGTAAGAAATTATAAAATTTCATTTAATCAGACTTGATTATTGCGAGTCTTTGGGGTTTGGCTTAGTGGTAAGCACCCCGTAATGCTACATGAAAAATGGGGGTTCAAAACCCATGGGGTGCAGGTACTGTAGCAGCGATGGGTACTGTAGCAATGACGGGCACTCTAGCACTGTCAGGTCACTGTAGTGGCGGCATGGTACTGTAGCGGCGGCAGGTACTGTGCGGTACTGTAGTAGTGCGAGTACTATAGCAGTAATATTCATAGAATGAGCTTTGGGAAACAAATTTGGGCCTATAGGTCATGTAATGGGTTAAATGCCCACTGGGCCTTCAGGAGATGTAATGGGTCTCCCTCTACCATATTAAAACAGGTCTTTTATTTGATTTAATAATAAATGAGGCTTCTGCCCCAACCTTTAAAAAAAGACTTGATTATTGAGAATATTTAAGAAGGGAACCTTTTTAAAACATGTATTTTACTATAAAATAAGAATGATATGTTATAGATAAATGATTTTGGAACACATAATCATAATTTTTATAGGTATATGAAAATAATTAAGAAATATAATGGGTTAAGGAGAGATAAACTGTAACCCGAAGATAAAATGGAGGTTTGGAGAGAATCCCTTACCTTATATATGAAACCATTATTCACTTGATCTTAATGTCCTATATAATCAGGTTAAATGCAATAATTAATTAATTCAGAAAATTTTATACATGTAATATATTTATCAGAATTTTATTAAGTTCATTTATGACCTTTTTGATGGGTTATGAGAATCAATCTCATCGTTTGGGAGGGTTGTTTTACTTGGTTTTGATGATCAGTTTACTTGTATACATGTACAGAAAATCATGTAAAATGAGAATGGTTGTATATAATTGAAATTATATGTTATTAATGAACATCCATAATTTTAAATGGTTATATGTGTCATTTGGTAATTTGGGGTGTGGATGAATCATTAGATTAAATGTTAATGATCACCATTTAGATTATTTTTGGTGTTTTTTTCGATCATCACAAACTAGTTTTGTTTAATTAATATATATATACATATATAATGGTTAAAATCATAAAATAGGATTTAATATATATATTTTAATCTTCTTTAACCATAAAAATGGTTTTATGATAAATTTCGAAGGAGTTAAAGAAAATTCAAAACCCGTCATCCTTGAATGTGACATAGATGGTGTTTTCATTTTTTGTACAAAAAGAGAGGGGAAGAAAAATGGTGATGAATTATTCCATTATAATAATAAAGTTATAGTATATTTAATTTATTGGATTTATCATACGATTTTTATGAGGGTAGGTGAAGAGAAAATAATAATTGAAAATAACCTGAAAATAAATTGAAAGAAAAGAAAGATGATTTTACCTATTGAATCATTTTTCTTGAGAACCTACTTATGGGGATTGGTTTTGGTATTTTGTTGAGAGAAAAGGATCCCCATCATGGGGAGGGGATTAGGAAAATATTTGAGTAGAATTTGGTAAAGGATCAAAGTTTTAAAGGTGTGAGTAGAAGATGTGGTGAGGGGTGGTATTTATAGGGGATGAGAGGAGTGTTTTCACATTATATTATTCATTAGTTTATCATTTTGACACAAGACTATGAATAGTTTGAGAATTATTACAAAAATTATTTTAAAAATGAATTATAGTATGATATTGTGGGCTTACATCATACATACATTATCTATGACCCCATAATTCATGTATTTAACTTTAATTATAAATTATCATATTTTACTTTTCACAAGAATTCAAATACATTAGAAAAATACCAAAAATCCAGCCTAACCATTTTTTTACTTATAGAATTAAAAAATTAAGCCTATTTTATAAAAACAATTTTCTAAGTATGAGAAATTTAATTTTTAATTAAAAACCTCATTTGTTTGGAAAATACCAATTTTAAAATTATAACTAATTTTGCAACACTTTGAAAAATTAATAAGGTTATAATAAAATTATCTTATAATCCTCAGATAACAAAATATTAATATATGAATATATTTTATGGAAATAAATTTTCTTTCAAAACATAGTATTAATTATAAAATTTAAAATAAACACTTAAAATCTAGAAAAATATCAACACCTAATTAAAAATTTCTAAAACATTTATTTACTAATGCTATGATATAATTATATCATATTTTCATTTAAAGGATGCCAAATTTTATTTATACTTTCATATGTGAGGTTACTATTCTATTAATCGATTTACTATTTATAATAGTCATATTATAACTCCAAATGTCATGTTACTATTGTATCTGTATGGGATCCTTAACTTCTAGAAATACCTCTTATTTCATTAATTATTCATTTATAGAGTTTGTTTTGTGTTATTTATGTGATGTTATGTGACTAATACTATATGAAATTATTATAAGAAGGGAATTTTAATTGACAAAATGTCGGGTCGTTAAATTCTTTCCCCCTTATGAAAATTCACACTAAAATTTTTATTTTACACTATTAGGTGAAAATAGGTGTGTTTACTTATCCTCAATCACGTCCTCAGGTTCCCATGTTTCCTTTTCTTACATATGGTTCCACCGTAGTACTTTGATCAGGTGAGTAGTCTTGTTACATAGAAAATTATCTCTATGACCCAAGATTTTCACTATCCTTACTGCATATGAGAGATCATTTTCCAACTGTACCACCTCTAAATTCAGTACATGTGAAGGATATAGTATGTACTTCCTCATGAGGGATTTGTGGAATACATCATGTACATGAGACATGGTATGTGGAAGTATTAGTTGATAGGAGAAAACTTCAACATGATCAAAAATATTAAATGGATGATGTACCTGGGACTTATCTTTCCTTTCTTCCCAAATATCATGATTCCCTTCCATATAGATATTTGGAGGAATACCATGGCTCCAACCTTAAACTCAATGTCTCATCAATGATTGTTTGAATAGCTCTTTTTTCAACTTTAGGCTACCTTGATGCTATTCTAAATGTTTTCACCTTCTCTACCACTTATTCAACCATTTCAAAACCTAGTATCTTATATTCACCGACTTCATCCTAGCATGCTAGTATTTTACATATTTTCCAACAAAGGGCTACATATGGAGCCATTTTGATTCTCAAACTGATACCCAATCTGAGAAGGCTATCAGTTTGAGGGTGATAGGTTGCACTGTAGTTCAACTCAAATTTCAGAGCACATTGGGAACTTTTCCAGAAATTGTAGGTGAATCTTGGATCTTGTTTGGATAAAATATATATTGGTACTCCATTCAACCATTACACTTGTTTGATTTATACCCATGAATGTTTATTTAGGGATAATTACTCTCAAATTGATATAAAGTGAGATAACTTTGTGAGAAAATCCACGACAACTCATATAACACTATTTTCTTTGAATTTCATCAGAAGTCCAGTGAAAAAGTCCATGGTGATGTTTTCCCATTTTCATTTTGGTATGGGTAATGGTTCCATTATCCCCTTATAATTTTTTCTTTATCCCTTGACTTTTTGATATAGGAGGAAATTTGATGTATATTCAGTGACCACCTTCTTCATATTTTCCCACCAATAGTGATCTCAGAGATCACAATGCATATTTGTGCTCCCTGAGTGAATAGATTTGGTTGAATTATGTGCATCATTCAGAATCTCTTTCATTATCTCAGGATTGGATGGAACACATAGTCTTAACCCAAATCTTATGACTATATCTATATAAATCATGAAATCAGAGGATTTTCCCTTTATGATAACTTCCACCCCTATCTGAATTTCCACGTCATTCCTTTGAGAATTTTTATTTTCTCCATAAGGGATAGTTGATAAATAATTTGAGAAAGAATTTATGATTTTAATTTCTTATTGATTCCCATGTCCATCCTTTTAAAAGATAAAAATATTGTATCCTTCTCAATTCCCATAATTGATAATATTGCAGAATACTGTATACTTAGAGATTTTTATATAATATTTTCTTTACCAGGATAGTAAGGGATTGAGTAGTCAGAATCCTTGATGAGATCTAACCATATTTTCTGGTGTATATTAAGCTCATTATATGTGAATATGTATTTTAGAATATTCATATCAATATACATTTCACACTTTTCCCCATAGATATAATGCCCCCAGATTTTCAATGCCAAGATCACACCTTCCAACTCTAGATCATTTGTCAGATAGTTTTTCTCTTGATTTTTCAATTTTCTTGAGGCATAGGCTATCACTTTATCATTTTTCATTAGTACACAGCCTAGTACCATCTTTAAATAATCGAAGTACACCAAAAATAGTTCCCCAATTATTGGCAGTGTGAGCGTTAGTGTAGTGATAATCCTATTTTTCAACTCTTTAAATAAGTCTTCATAGTTGCTAGCCTAGAAAAACATTCCTCCCTTCTGAGTCTACATGGTTAGTGGGTTAAAAAATCATGATACGTTCTTCAAAAATCACCGGTAATTTTCAGCTAGACCAAGGAAACTATGGATCTCTATTATAGATGTTGTACTATGCCAATATTTGATTTCCTTTACCTTAAATGGTCCACAGATATCCCTTTTCTGGTGATTACATGCCCTATTAATGATACTTCCTCCATACAAAACTCATATTTTCTGTACATTTCATATAATTTCTCCCTTGTCAATGTTTTTAACACAATATTCAAATTCTCCTCGTGTTTCTCCATTCTCGTGGATTATATTAGAATATTTTCAATAAACACTACCACAAATTGGTAATGGTAATATCTAAGACACTATTAATTATGTCTATAAAAATTTCTAGAGTATTAGTGCGCCCTAAGGGAATCACTATGGACTCAGATTTTCCATAAATTTATAGAAAAGCAGTATTGAGAATATCTTCCTTCCTCACCTTTAATTGGAGATATCCTGATTGAAGCTCCACCTTAGAGAGATAATTGGACCCATTTAACTGTTTAAAAAAGTCATCTATTTGTGGGAGTGGATACCTTTTTTATCATGATTTTGTTGGGCTTATACAACCTTATAGACTCATCTTCCTCCTGCTTTAGTCTGAGGAATTTCCTTTCCATCTTGATATGGAAGGTTTGGGGAAAATATTTATTGAAAAATATTTTCTTGAATTACCCCCAATCTATGTAATAAATTTCCTCTTTGGACTTTGTGTTCTTATCATTTTCCAGCATTTATCACCTTCTCCATCAAAATGATAGAATTCCGGCACAACATTCAATTATTCTGATCAGTGCATAACATAGAATATCTTCTCAATGAAGTTAATTCGTTGTTCTATGAGTAGGGGATCATAAGATCCACTAAACATGGGAGGAATTTTCCACATGAAGGATTTGATGACAAATTGATATTTCTTTAGAGAATAAGGGTGTTCCATACAATTCAAGTTATTATTCATAACTTGAGCTAGATGATCCTGTATTGAAAAAATGTTTTGAGCACCCATTCCCATCATATTTGTAAAATCCTTAGGGAAATCATCACATTTCCTGTCACATTTATTTTTTTCATGGGTTATTCTATTTAAAACCACTATCTATGAAAAGTAAAGTATAATTAGGGTTCTTGAATACATAGAGAATAATCCTATAAAGAGTAAACATTGAACATATAAGGATAAACAGGTTATTGAAAAGTATATCCCAACTTGCGATTCCCTATGTTTCCATCTTGGTTACCCGTGGTGATATACTTACCTATAGGTTTCTTACTAATGTACTCTAGTCCTAATATCCAAAAATAAACACACCTTTCTCTGTTACCAACTATTGATAACAATTCATTTTACACATATTATTACATGATTTTACGTAGAATTAAATTTTAAATTAAAAGATAATTATCGTAAAGTCTAGTATCATAGAATATTAGGTACATAATTCTACATACTGAAACCAAAATTAAAAAATATTTTATTTAATCTTTATAATGAGATATGAACATCTTTTGATCCCTTATATCTGCATAGGATAACCCGGGTAATACATGAACAAAATGGATAAGATAAAAACCCCATTAAGGGAATAAGAATAAGAATAAAACATATCACATGGGTCAGAAGGCATAAAATAGTAACATAAAAAGGAATGGAACATGATTAAAAAATAAGGAAGAATAATATGAATAACACATGATAATATAACCATGAATTAATTGGAATGTGTCATCAATATATAACATGACCTAAACATTAGTCAAGGATAGGTTCTAAGACATGGTGTATAAAGTCCCATAATGGAATCAGGTTCACTCCCTGTCCCAACATGATGTCTCACGAGACTCAACTTTACACAATGTATTGGATCACTATATTGGTTCAAAATTCATAAAATTTTGATGAATATGTGTTCCACATGAACAATCATACATAATAAATCAAACATAACTTACAGATTTACCCATGGAAAGAAATGGGTATCGTAATCATGTCATAAGGCATTACAAATGGGTGCATTATAAAAGTGTCCATGAAAGAATGGATTTAGAATATAAATGGAAATAAATAAAGGAAAATAGGTATTGATAATTATAAATTGTTTCTAATTTAAATTAAAACATTTTAAAATTGTGTTTAGGAAACTTTATAAATCATCCACTTTATTAAGGTTTTAAGGGAAAATATTAACAAATCTTTAAAATGGAAAAGGTATAATTGGTTGTACGAGACAATAAATGAACCAAGACTGTTTTTAGGATAAAACAAGTGATTTTTGAAAGTTATAGTTTTATTAAAATATATTATTTATATCACATGATAATGGGTAAGAAATCTAAAAATTCTCTTTAATCAGACTTGCTTGTCACAAAGATTTGAGAAGGAATCCTTTTTAAAATATGTATTTACCCATCAAAAATGGATTATATGATACGAATACATAATTTTGAACAGATACATATAATATATATGAGTTAAATAAAAATATAGAATAATTACATTGTGATAAAGAGATATAAAGTCTTACCTTAAGTTAAAATGAAGGTTCAGAAAGAATCCATTACCTTATGTTCGAAACGGTTTTGTACTTGATCATAATGTCCTAGATAATCAGATTGAATTAATTAATTAATTAATTTAGAACATTTATATATTTATTTTATTTAAAAAAATTTATTAAGTTAATTTCTTTAATTCTTGATGGGTTATGAGATTCAATTTCATCATTTGGGAGCGTTGGTTTCCTTGGTTTTCATGATCAGTTTACTTGTATACATGTACAAAAAATCTTGTAAAATGAGAATGGTTTTCCAAAATTGTAGTTTTATTTTTTTAATTAACATAAATAATATTAAATGTTTATATGATTCATTTATTGATTTATAGTGAGTATGAATCATTAGATAAGACGTTTATGATAACCATTTAGACAATTTTGGTATTTTGTTCGATCAACATAGAGTAGTTTTGTTATATTAATTAATATCATGTATACATAATGGTTAAAAAACATTAAATATGATTTAATGAAAATATTTTAATCTATTTTAACCATAATAATAATTTTATGAGAAATTTTGAAGGAGGGAATGAAAATTGAAAACTTGTTTCCCTTAAATGTGATAAATTAACACATTAGAGGTGATGTTTTCATTTTTAGTACAAAAGGAGAGAGGAAGAGAAATGATGATGAATTATTCCATTATAATAATAAATTTATATTATTTTTAATGTAATTGAGTTTTAATACCATTTGGATGATGTTATGTGAGGAGAAAATAAGAAAATAAAAGAACTTGAAAAGAAATTAAAAGAAAAGAAAGATGATTTTACCTCTTGAATCCTTCTTCTTGAGAACCTTCTTAAGAGGATTGGTTTTGGTATTTTGTTGAGAAAAAAGGATTATATATGTGGGGGAGGGGATTGGTAATTTTATTAGCATAATTTGGATAAGTTTAAAAGATTGATAGGTGTGAGGAGAAGTGGTGGTGGTATTTATAGGGGAGGAGAGGGGTGTTTTCACAATATTTTATTCATTAGATTTCTTATTTTGTCTAAAGACCATGAATAGTTTGAGAATTATCACCAAAAATATCAAAATAATGAAGGTTAGTTTGATATTTTGGGCTCAAATCATCCATACATCATCTTTGACTCCATAATTCATGTATTTAGCTTCTATTGTAACTTATTGTATTTTACTATTAACCATAAATTCAACTATTTTAGAAAAATCACAAAAATTCACCCTAACTATTTTGTTGATTTTTAAAATTAAAAAATTAACTCCATTATATGAAAATAATTTTTTAAATATAAAAAATCATTTTTAATTAAAATCATCATTTAGTTGTAAAATAGCATTTTTTAAATTATAACTAATTTTGTAACCCTTTTAAAAATTAATTAAGTTATCATAAAATTAAATTATAATCCTAAGATAAAAAATATTAATTTTTGAATACATTTTATGGAAATAAATTTTCTTATAAAACATTATATTAATTATAAAATTGAAAATAAACATTTATGTTTTATAAAAATCTCAACACTTAATTAATAATTTCTAAAAAATTTATTTACTTATACTATGATATAATTATATGATATTTTCATTTATAATATGCCCAAATTTTATTTATACTTTCATGGGTGATGTTACTATTCTATTGGCCTATTTACTATTTATAAGGGTTATATTACTATTACAAATGTCAAGTTACTATTTAATCAGTATAGGTTCCTTAACTTCTTGAAATACCTCTTATTCCATCAATAATTCATTTATAGAGTTTTTTTTCATTCTTTATGTGATTTTATGTGATTTTTACTATATGAAAAAATTATAATAACAGAATTTGTATTAATAAAATTTTGGTTCATTATAGGGATTCATATAGCTCATGAGTTGAGCACCAAGCTACCTATTCTACTTGATGATGAAAATATTCATACGGTTGACAAAGATATTGAAAATTTCAAAGAATTTTCATTAGATATTTCAAAAATACATGTCAATAAGGAGGTATTCATTTTTAATTTATTTTTCATGAAAAACCTTTAATAATTAATGGAAAAATTCCCAAATCAATGAATGTTATTATAGTCAGACAAGGGGAGGGAATGAAATGGAAGCTAAAATAAAAATGATCTGAAGGATCAACCAAAAATCAAAAAGATATTCACAAAGTACCTTTACCCCACCCATTCAATATCCACATTTACTAACATTAAAGGTTCATACAGAAACCATGTTAGCAAGTGGTAATATGGACACAATTTATTTTGAAGTATAGAAGTTCAAAGATTCCATTACAGACTATATGTTTATTGAGAATGTAAATGAAATTGTCAATCATGAATAGCGAGATGTATCAATTTTATATGTATAAACGAGGGATGTTTTCATGATTTGTTTTTCCAATATCGGATCTTCTATGTTAATTATGAATAATTTCTATTCATAATTTTTATTGGCATATATATCATCACTATTTTAATGGAAATCCCTATGAATATATATTTGGACTCATTAGTCCTCACATTACTTCTAGACTACTATTCTCCTCGAATCCAAAAAAATATAAAGTAATAGTGGGTAAACTAGTCACAATGTTTAAAAGAAATATTATAGATAAAAGACCCTTATTAATTCTAACGTTTTAAGGGTAAAACTCTCTAATTTAATCATATCAAATATATTTACATTCATTTTATTACTTATTTTTTGTTTTAGACAATCATTTATATCAATTTAGATCCTAAAAAGATTTATTTTCTCCATTCAATGCATAGATACCCAAAAAACTTACCACAATAATGACATTTAACAATTAATAATATTCTACATGTAATATTTTATGAATAAAATTCAAATTATTAATTATATATTATGTTTTAATGAAAATTATCTTATTTTTGGGTGGATTTTAAATATCATCAAAACCATGGAATGTTGATAGTCCATGAGCAGAAAAAGCCTACCGACTTCTACAAATGGATAAGTATTATGGTATATTTAATGAAATTCCACTATCAAAACATATATCAAAGAAAATCTATTATTTTTCTAAATGTTTATATAGTTACTTGAATGAACGAATGGAAAATATTTTGGTTATTATGATCAAATATTTATGAAAGATATCATATTCCATCAACAAAATAGCATCCTTAATTAGGTATTTCCATTGATAATTATAATTTAATTTAAAATATTTATTATTCCTTTATTTATTTATATTTTTCTAGTATTACCAAGAATTTTTGAGAGTCCTATTATTCATAATTGTAAATAGATTTTTTAGAAACGAATGGATAGAATACATGGTGTCATAAGAATTATTACATCATGAAGAGGTGGATTCATACTAATTATTTAGTAATTTCTCATCATTTTCTCTATTTTTATGTTAATTCCTTTTCATTTTTAACTGATACTTATTTTGTTAATTTTATATATATCATGAAGAAGGATGATTCAATCTTGATTTAATCATGTACACTGATTATTCTCTCAATGAAGATGATACAATCATGATGATGTAACTTCATTTTTATTCTATAATGAATTAAACATTCTAAGTTATCAAACCACAATATTGTTATATAACCCCAAATTTTGAATAAATGTAAGAATAAAAATACATGGTGTGATGTAAAGTACTCAACCAAAACTCAATCAGATACACGGTATGCCTCTTAAGACTCTATGTTTTTATTATTAGTTTAAAATTGATAGATTAGTTAAAAACACATGTTACATCCTCAAAATCAAGCAAAAAATTTCAGATTTTTTTAATACTACAGGAATTTTTTTTATAAGCCATTTGGAACGTGTAGGTATTAGCCTCACCTCAATATAATACATGTTGTGACTGATATGACAGAGCTAGTTACATTTTTGAAGCTTCTCATACTCATATAGGAATCTACCAAACCTCAATCAGTCATATCTCAATCCGATACACTGTACACTTGATATGACTCAAAGTGTATGTTTTTAGTTAATAATATATATTTTAGTTTGAAACACACATCACACACTCAAAACTGAGAAAAACATTTATGTTGTTTTGATAATTTAAGACAATGTTTCATAAGGCGTTTATGATGTGTAAGAATCAACTGCATCTTAAAATGATACACGGTGTATCTGGTATGACTCAAAGTGTGTGTTTTCAGTTTAAAAATTACATTTTAGTACAAAACACACATACATAAACAAAATTGGAAAACCAAATATGTATTTTGATGATAATTTAGGATAGTGATCCATACATTATTTAAGACATATTGAAATCATTCACACCTAAATCTGATACATGTTATGCCCGGTATGACTCAAAGTGTCCGTTATTAGTTTAAAATTGATAATTTAGTTCAAAAGATGTATCAATCAGAAATAAATGAGGAATCACACTTGGATTTACTTGATACATTAGGGGAAAAATCATAAGTCATTTGTGAGATGAAAGCAGTTGTTTCACATCAAACTAACACATGACATGACCAATATGACTCAAAGTACATGTTTTCAATTTAAATTGAAAATTTAGAAAAAAACACATGTGGAATACTCAAAATCAAGAAACAAAATCATATTTTATTAATAATTTAGTAAAATTATCTTTAGGTCATTTGTGACATGTAGGAATCAACTGTACCTAAATGTGATGTATAATGTTATTTGTATAACTCTAAATGTGTCTTTTTATTTGAAATTGACATTTTAGTTCAAAAAAGACACCATATACTCAAAAATGAGCAAACACATTCAATTAGTTTTTATAAATTAGGATAATTATCCACAATTCATTTTTAATGTGTAGGAATTAGTTTCACCTCAATCCTATATAACTCAAAGTTTATATTTTCATAAGTCATTTGTGATGTGTTGGAATCAGTCTCACATCAAAATCACACATGATGTAACTGATATAACTCAATATTTTCATTTTCAGAAAAGGCATGTTGAATAATCAAAACCAAGGAAAAACATTCAGATTTTCTTGATAAATTATAATAATAAATCATAATTCATTTTTGACGTGTAGGCATTAACGACACATCAATATAATGCACGATGTGACCCGTACGACATTAAGTGTTACTTTTTATTTAAAATCTCCATTTTAGTTCAAAAAACATGTCACATACTCAAAAGAAAGAATATATATTCCTCTTTCTTTGATACTTTAAGAAAATTATCCATAATTAATTTTTGATGTATAGGAGTCGGCTGCACTTCGATCCAATACATGGTGTGCCCGGTTTGTCTCATAGTTTTCGTTATTAGTTTAAAAATGAAAATTTAGTTTAAAACATGGGTCACTCATTGAAATCCAATAAAAAGAATTCATACTTTTTGTATAATTTAGTATAATGATTCATAATTCATTTGTGATGTGTTGGAATCAGACTCACATAAAAACAACGCACGATGTGACCAGTATGTCTCAAAGTTCAAGTTTTTCAGTTTAAATTGACATTTTAGTAAAAAGGATATGTGACATAATCCAAACTAAGAAAACATATTCATATTGTCTTGAAACATTATAAAAATAATCCTTAAGTCATTTTTATGTGCATGAATCAATAGTACATCAATCCAATGCACCGTGTGACCGAAATGACTCTAAGTGTGTCTTTTTATTTAAAATAAAACTTTTAGTTCAAAAAATAAGTCACATAATCAATAAAAGTAAAATGATTTAATATTGTTTTGATACTTTATAAAAATTATCTATTAGTAATTTATGATGTGTAGAAATCATCCAAACCTTAATCCAATAAATGGTGTTTCTAGTATGAATCAAAGTGTCCGTTATTAGTCTAAAATCAACAATTTATTTCAAAACGTATCTCACTCATTAGAAACCATGAAAACATGATCACCTTATCTTGATACTCTAGAAAGATTATTCTTAAGTCATTTTTACATTTATGAGTAAATATCATGTCAAAATGGAACATGATGTCCCGATATGACACCAAGTGTATATTTTCTATTTAAAATGAGATTTTAATTAAAAATTCATATGACATACTCAAAACCAAGAAAAACATTTATATTGTCTTGATATATTAGGATAATGATTATTAAGTCATTTTCTATATTTAGGGATTAGTCTCATGTCAACCCGACTTATAGTGTGACCGGTATGACTATAAGTGTGTTGTTTTACTTAAAATTGACATTTTAGTTCAAAACCCACATCACATAAAAAGACCAAGGTAATATATTCATATTTTTAGGATACTTTATTAAAATGATTCATAAGTCGTTTGTGATATGTAGAAATTATCCTCACTGCAATATGATACACGGTGTCACAATATAACTCAAAGTGTCCCTTATTAGTTTAAAATTGACAATTTAGTTCAAAACACGTGTTATTAACTGAGGTTGGACTCACCTATTTTGATAATCCCAAATCATATTTCATTTATGTGATAATCATGTTTCATTAATGTTTCATGTTTCTATAGTGTATCATCTATATAATCTTAATATCACTTCTTGATTGGTTATGTTTATAGTACATAATTTATCAAAGTACATGGTTACTGATGGAAGGCTTCCGATGCAAAGGTCATCGTTACATGGTTACCGATGCAAGGCTTCTGATACAAAGGTTACCGTTACATGGTTACCAATGCAAGTCTTCAGATACAAATGTTACCATTACATGGTCACCATTACATGGTTACCGATGCAAGGCTTCCGATGTAAAGGTCACCGTTACATGGTTACCGTTGCAGGGATTTTGATACAATGGTTACCGTTACATGGTCATCATTTCATGGCTATCGATGGAAGGTCACCGATGGAAGGTTACAGTTGGAGGTTGCCGATGTGCACCTACTATTGAAGCCTATCGATGTAAAGGCTATTGTTACTAGTCTACCGATGCTTACTCTTACATACTTTTTCAGGTTCTTAATATTATTCAAATTATCATATTTAATAAATTAAATGCTTCTGATGTTAATTAATGATGATTGCAGATGTTTTGGGAGACTGTACCTGGGACAATATGAGGTACAAGAAAGATCACACATGATCTATTCATTCCCATTATCGGACCAAAATTATAAAAAGAGAAGACCAAGAAATAAAAAAATCATAGATACACACATGTGAAGTAGTGTGGCATATGAAGTGCGAAAGATCTTACTAACTAGATCAAAGTAGAAACATCCAAAACTAACTCTGAAAACTCATAAGAATCATGAAGATAATTTTGAGACAAAATCACTTCTTCCTTCTGTACCTCATCAACTCTTGATCAACACCAGAAGTAGAACACTGAAAGATAAAACCTGGAGTTGCGACACTCTATTTTGAAGACAAGTTTCAGAGAAATATCCCAACATCAAATTCTTTACTCTGAGGATTCAAGAGCAGGACTACTAATACATAGAGATTTCTAAACATAATCTTATTATCTTAAGCTCTATTGTGTTCCATTATTTTACATCTGTGAGAAGTGTGTCTCTCTATCTGTTACACACACTACCTTTTGTGCTTGAACTGGAGGATACAGAATATCATCACATCAAACTTCACCTATATTTTGTTTCCCATGTATAACTGTGGAAGAGACCGTGTGTGGTCTCTACTATTTTTTTCCCACGAAAAGCTGTGGAAGAGGGTGTGAACCTTGGAAAGTTTGGGAAAACTATTGTAAAGCATGATACATGTTGTGTATATAGTTTATTGTATTATAAACTGATTGGTGGTAGGTGATCAATAAGTGGAGAGGATTAAGTCTCTACTTGAGACTGAACCACTTATATCACCTAAATGTGCACTATATTTTGTGATACTCTATTTTATCTATATTCTACTACTTATAATTTCTAAAACATAAAATTGTTTTTCATTCATTTTGATAGTTTTTTTGGTTAGTGTGTGTATTTTTTGAATTAAATAAACTTGTTTCAAAAGTTAAAGAAGTGTTTTTACATCAATTAAACTAAGGACTAATCACCCTTTGAGAAACCAGTTGACTAACTAGACATTTACATCTCTACTACCTTAATTAACTGGGCCATTTTGAAATTGGGGGATCCTTTTAACACAAGTTTTTAAATAGAAATTTTAAGTAAGAACTCAATTTACCCCCCTCTTGAGATTCCAATCTGACCAACATTTTGTATCAGTGGTTTTTATCTAGTGTTCAAATTATTTTAAACTGTGATTTTAGTTGTATATTAAAGATCTTAAAATTTCTGTCATATCTAAATTTTCAGTTCATTAAATTCTACGTAACTATGGAAAATAGATTTGAGGGTGATGCTACTAACATTACGCCATTCTTTAATGGTAATAACTATGCTCATTGGAAATTAAAAATGAAAATGTATCTAGAGAGCATTGGACCTGAAATCTAGGACACAATTGAAGAACAACATATATTGACTGCTACTACTAGAGACACATGGTCTCAGTTTACTAAACCCACATATAATAATAACTGTAAAGCAATGAATTCTTTGTACTGTTCTCTAGGTGATGAGGAATTCAATAGAATATATTCTTGAAAAACATTATATGAAATTTGGGATACTTTAGCTATTTCTCATGAGGGAACAACCAATGTCAAATAAATTAGATTAAATACATACACTATTAAATATGATAATTTTAAAATGAATCCTGATGAAATTATCTCTAAAATGTGTCCCAGTTTCAATGAAATAGTGAATATTATGAGGCTTCTTAGGAAACCAGTGGACAACAAGGACTAAATTATGAGATTGCTTCGATGCCTACCTGACAGATGGAGAGGAACTTCTGTTTCTATCCGAGAATCTTAGGACAAAGGAAAACTTCTAGTGAATGAACTAATTGGAAAGCTTATGATGTATGAAGAATAAATTAAAGTGAATGAATAATTTTATGAAGAACCAAGCACAAAATTTGTAGCATTCAAGACTTCTACCTCAAAGAACAAAGATAAAGAAAAATTTCAATCTCTTGTAGATACTTCCACAGGTGAAGACTTAGACTATGACAATGATGATGATATGGATCATCTTGCAAGGATATTCAAGAAGTATTACCGAAATAAAATGTTCTTTAGACAATAAAACTCTAATGGAAGGTATGATAATAAAGTATAGTTGAAAAAGTACAGAAAATGGAATGACAACACAACCGATATAGTCTGTTATGAGTGTAAATGAAAAATTCATGTGAAGGCTGATTGCCCTAAGATTAAATTTAAGAATAAGTATGAATACAATGGAAAAGGATATAAAAAGGATATGAACGCCACATGGAGTGCCTCAAAAGATAGCTCAAGTTGATATGACACTTCTGATAGTTACAAAAATAAACATGCAAATATGTGTTTCATGACAGAAGCATTAGAGGTAACACCCAATTCCCATATACCTAATGATTATTACTCTGGGAATGAAGGTGAATCCAACAATGATGAAAATATGACTATGGATGAACTATTAGAATACTGTGGAATGGTTTAGGATACCTTTAATGAACTCAAGGATAAATATAAACTATTGAAAATAAAACATGCTTTAAATGCTAATTACAAATCTAATCTAGATATTGAGAAAGAAAAATGTGCTCAACTATTAAAAGAAAATACTAAACATAAATTATCAAATGATCAATTAAAAAGTTATTTGAAAAAATTTACTACTGGTAGAGATACCTTGACTCAATTTCTAGGGAAACAAATTGCTCTAAAATACACAAATGGTAAAGGATATCAACCAGGGGAGAGAAGGATTATTAAAACTAAATCTTTTCCAAAATCTGGATAGTTCACACCTAGTTCAAGTTTTGGACCGTATTTTGAAAAACAATTCTCTAAAGGACCAAACAAAGTGTTCATGTCTCAAAATATACATGTTTATTATCGAAAACCTATGATACAAGTATGGGTTCCCAAATTTCTACTTGCTAACTTCTCTGTACCCAAGAAAATCTTGGTACCAAAGTTACCCCACACTTAATCTGTTTTGCAGGAAAATTATCTGAAGAGCTCCCATAAAACTCTATAGTACTTGGATAGAGGATTTTTGAGACATATTAAAGGATAATATTCATGTTTTAAAAGTCTAATCTAATTTGATGGTGGATATGTCACATTCAGTGATAATTCTAAATGGAAGATCGTCAGATTATTCCAAATTTGTAACCCTAATTCTGTATTAATTTAAAATGTACTTTTGGTTGATGGATTAAAATATGATCAGCTAAGTGTTTCTCATTTTTGTGATGATGAATTCAATTTTAAATTTGAAAAAGATGCATTCTATGTTTTTTATAAAAATTATTTAATTTTTACTACTCTTAGAAATGAGAATGTATATGCTGTTGATATAGATTCTTTAGTTAAGAAAAATGTTTCTTGTTTGAATGCATTTCATTAAGAATCCTAGTTGTGGAATAAGAGTCTTGGACACTAAAATGTGAACTCACATAGGAAACTGAACAGGAAAGGTTTAGTTAGAGATTTACTTAAATTGTAAATCTCTCTTAACAATGTGTTTAATCCTTTTCAAAAGGGAAAACAACACAAAGTTTCATTCAGACCAAAGAATGATGTTTCTACTTCTCAACAGCTTGAGTTAGTTCCCATGGACTTGTTTAGACCATCTAGAGTTTCATGTTTTAATGGGAAGCACTACGTTTATGTTATTGTAGATGATTCTTCTAGATATACCAGGGTATACTTTCTAGCTCAAAAAAGTGAAGCTTGTTCCTAATTTATTAAATATTCTAAGTCTGTAGAAAATCTTAGTGGACTTAGAATTAAGACCTTGAGAAGTGTTCATGGCCGTGAGTTTGAGAATCAAGACATTGAATCTTTTTTCCCACAAAATGGATATACTCACAATTTCTATGCTCCTATAACTCCTCAACAAAATGGAGTTGTAGAAAGAATAAATGAGACACTTCAAGATATTTCCAGAACTATTCTCAACGAGTATAATATACCTATTTAATTTTGGGCTGAATCTGTTCACACAACTTGTTACATTGTCAATAGATTCTTAATTATACATGTTCTCAAGAAGATCCCATATGAACTTTGGAATAATAGGAAGCCTAAGTTTAATTACATTAGAATTTTTAGTTGTAAAGTATTTATCCTTAACAATAAATATAGTCTTGAAAAATTTTCTTCAAAAAGTGATGAAGGAATTTTCCTAGGTTAATCAATCTCTAGTAAAGCCTATAGAGTTTTCAATAAGAGAACCAAATGTGTGGAAGAATTAGTTCATGTGAAATTTGATGATACTGATCCACATGAACCCAAAACCACTCTTGAACATCTTGAGGAAGATATGTCAATTCTGGACCTTAATGACAAAGACAATGAACCCTTAGTGAAAAAAAACTAGTTCTGAAACCTTTCCAGAATTAGTGCATGGTGAATATATACCTACAAATAATTTTGAGGAGTCTAGTTCAACTCTTTCTAGAGGTATAATAACTCTTAAAAATCATCCTTTAGATTCTGTAGTAGGAGATCCAAATAGAGGAACACAAACTAGAGCTTCTCTAAGAAACTAGGTTGAACATCAAGCTTTTCTTTGACAAATTGAACCTAAAAATATCAATGATGCAATCAGTGATGAATTTTGGGCGATAGGTATGCAAGAATTATTGAATCATTTTGAAAGAAATTTTTTTAGGGAATTAGTGGACAGACCTAAAGACACCTTGACCATGGGCACTAAATGGGTGTTTAGAAACAAAGTTGATGAATCTAGAAATATAGTTAGAAAAGAGGCTAGACTAGTTGCACAAGGGTGTAGTCAAGAGGAACGATAGACTATGCGGAGAAATTTGCACCTATACCTAGGTTGGAAGCCATTAGGATACTACTTTCTTATGCAACTCATATGAATTTCAAACTTTATCAAATGGATGTCAAAATTTCTTTTCCAAATTGGTATATAATTGAAGATGTTTTTGTTGAAAACCCCCCTTGATTTAAAAATCTCCATTTTCCAAATAATGTTTTTAAATTTTCTAATGCATTATATGGTCTAAAACAAGCTCCAAGAGCTTGGTATGATAGAATTAGTTCCTTTATTATTTAAAAAGTTTTTACTAAAGGGATAACAGATCCTACTCTTATTAAAAGGATTTTCAAAGATGTTTTAATAGTAAAAATTTATGTAGATGATATAATTTTTGGATCCTCTAAAAACTCTCTCTGTACTGATTTTCCAAAAATTATTCAAGATGAATTTGAAATGAGTTTGATGAGGGAACTAAACTGTTTTCTTGGATTTCATATTTTTCAAAATAAAAATGGTATTATTTTAAATCAATGTAAATATACTAAGGATATTTTGAAACATTTGGGTTTTGATAGTAGTAAAGGTAGTGATACACCTATGAGTATGAATTTCAAATTGGATGCTGATGAAAATGGTGAATAATTGGATCAAACAAATTACTGAGGTATGATTGGGAGTCTGGTCTATCATACTTCTAGCATACATGACATTATGTTCAGTGTATGCATGTGTGCTCTTTTTCAAGACAATCCAAAAGAGTATCACTTAAATGATGTTAAAATGATTTTTAAAGATCTCAAGTATACTATAAATTTAGGACTATTTTATACAATAAGAAAACCATTTGATTTAATATATTATTCGGATACTGACATTTCTGGTTGTAAGTTAGACAGAAAAAGAACCTCTGGAGCATGTCACATTTTAGGAAAGTCAGTAGTATCATGGTGTAGTAAGAAACAAAATTCCAATGCATTATCTACTGCAGAGTCAGAATATATAGCTTCTGGTAGTTTTTGTCCTGAAATTCTATGGATGAAACACACTTTACTATAATATAGATATCTATTCAAACATGTCTCTATAAACTGTGACAACACAAGTGCTCTTAACATCTCAAAAAATCTAATATCTCATGCTAGGACAAATCATATTGATGTAAGACATCACTTCTTCAGAGATCAATATCAAAGAGGTGATATCACTCTTGAATTCATTAGTACTGAACACCAATTGGCTGATATATTCAAAAATCCTTTGAATTCAAAGAGGTTAAACTACAGAAAACACGAGCTAGGTATGATAAACTGTTGAGTATAAGACCTCACCATTAGAAATTACCGATAGGACCACACCGTTAGAACTTACTGATAGGACCTCACAATTAGACCTTATCGATTGGACCTCACCATTAGACCTTACCGATAGGACCTCACCGTTAGACCTTACCGATAGGACCTCACTGTTAGACCTTACCGATAGGAACTCACTGTTAGACCTTACCTATAGGAAGTCATAGTTAGACCTTACCGATATTACATCACTATTATTACTTTATGATAGGATCTCACAATTAGAGATTACTGATAGGACTTCACCATTGGACCTTATTGATGCCTCCTTACCGATAGACATCTTTTGTCTAGGACATTGTATTTTTTTTTCGCAGCTGGAATCTGAAACGTTTTATACATTTACTTATTCATTTTATCTATTTGTTTTATTCGATCCCTAAATGATAAAATTAAAACTCAGATAAAATTTCGATCCACATCAAACCCTCTCCCGAACCTTTTTCTCCCAACTCTCAGAACCTAAACCTCTACTGAAACCTTGAACCACACCAGATCGATGGAAAGAGTCAAAAGACCATATTTTGCTAATGAAGGAGACACGTTGGATCCCAAGAGACCTAGAGCCGAGTCGAGTAGTGGAATCCAGATAGTGGCAAAGGTACTTAACCTTCATTTTTCAAAGAGAGAAAATGTGGCTGAGAAAGAGTTAAGTTCAGAGTGGCTGCTGTTGAGCTGGTCTTTAGTACTGAAGGAACTTGAAGCTCAGGTCTGCGTTGAGTGTTTTTCAAACAATAACGGACCATATTACCCAAAGTTAGTGAAGAAAGTTAATGAGTATCTCAAGTTTGTGCAGTATGTGGATGAGAACCAGATGACTTCCAGAGTAAATAGAGTAAGTGGGATGACTGCATGGGGGTTCCACATGAAGGGATTTATGATTATTACTCAAAAGTGGTGCCTCCCACTAGTGAGTTCTTCTACTATGAAGAAGAATTAGCTGAATTGACAAGGAATGGAATTCCTAGGAAAGTCGTTGCTGCTGAAATGGCAGGAGAATATAAGCTGCTTTTCATGTTTATCCAGCATGTTTTAAGTCCCAAGAGAGGGGACTTTGCTACTTTAAAGTTTCAAGATTCTTTTCTCTTGTATCTGTTAAAGCATGAACATAAGGTCAACTTATTTAGGATGTTTATGATTCAACTAGAATATATGACCAAACCTATTTCCAAATCCAATGCTCTATTTCATGATAAGTTGATAACTCCTATGTTGAAAGTGAAAGGACTTTCTAGAGATAAGGAGGAAACTATTGTTGTGAAAGATAACCATTGCGTCACCAAAGTGATTTTCAAGCTGCTGAATATCAACTAGAATCCATGGCTGAGGAAATGGGTGAATGACGAGGCTAAGGTATATAAAGAGTTTAACCCTATTATTCATCCTACTAGTCCTAAAAATAAGAGAGGCCCTAGTCTTAAGCCTGGTGAAGTAGAGCCTGCTTATTTAGATGATGAAGAAGAAGCTTCTATTGTGGAGGAAAGATAAGATTCTCCTATAGATGATTGGAGTGATCCTAACCTTCTCTCAAATCCTCATGATAATACTATATCCTTTGGTGAGCCTAGCCCCCTAAAGAGATTTCCTATATGGGAGACTATCCTAAGGGATAGTGATGAGGAAACCAGTGAAGAGGAAGGGGCTAAAAATGTCTTAAGAGACATTAGAGTTACCTCAGATGAGGATGAGGACACTGATTCAAGTCAAGTTGATATTGAGACAGCTTCTGTTGAAAGTTAATAGGAATGTTTAAGTCTCATTCCTCTAATAGGACATACAGAAAGTGTAGAAAGTGTAAATAATGAAGTGACTGATTTTGTAGAAGCTGGACTTGTTTTGGAAGTCGTCTAAGATTCTGTGGAGGAAGTGGTACTAAACATTCCTGTTAATAAAGTTGATCAAGGAGGTCTGATGGAGATAGATGTAGATGATTAGGAAAATTCTCCACGTGAGGGGGAGGAACCTATTTCTACAGGGTCATTTGCTGTTGCTCATGAGATAGAGGACTGGATAGATGCTCCTGGCTTTGTGGTATTAGGCTTTGATTATGGAGATTCTTAAGATGACCAGCCTGTGAGAAGTCCTCAAATTCCTATTGTCTCAGAAACTACCATTGCATAGCCAGTGGTTCTGTTACCTCGAGAATATATAAAGAAAGATGAATTGGATTCTTTGAAATCAGACCTGAAGAGGAATTTTGATGAGAAATCCACTAGGATAGCGACTACCATAGCTCATAATCAAGAAATCATGAAATCTGTAGTGGAAAGGATAGTCTCTACCTCTCACTCAGCTGTGTTACATGAGGTTAAAGAATGTAAGAATTATGTATGAACTTTTAAAGTTTCTATGGAATCAGCGAAATAGTCTATTTCCAACTTAGAAGCATGCTCAGGTGGATTGAGACCTTATATATGTTAAAAGTGTGGTTCAAAAAATGGTTATAGTGTTTGAGGATTTTAATAAGTCCATGGAAAAACATGTGAAAGTCCAAGATGATGATGTAAAAAGGATGATCAGTGGGCTAACCAAATCATTTAAAGAGATTGTGTCTTTCACTATGGCACCTCGGGGTGCATCTGCATATTCTTCAGCCGCTCCTCCAGTTGATATTGAAGCCTTCAGGACTATTGTTAGAGAAGAAGTGGAAATGTTATCTAGTGCTAGTACCTCAAACTCTCAGTTCATTTCCATTCCCAGGGAAATTCATAACATTGTGTAAAATTATTTAAGGGAAGATGCTCTAGATCAGAAGGACATCAATAATCAAGTTGACATCTATTACAAACGAGAATACACTAAGCATCAGATGGGTGGTCATTTCAAGCTTATTTTGGAAATTTTTTGACTCCCTCCTGTCACTTAGGAATTTAAGGATCAAGTGAGAAATATTAAAGAGCTGAATCCTTTCCTGGAGAGATTCATGGAACACAAAGATGATTTCATATCTGCTATGGAAAGAGGGGGAAGAATTATTATGGACTTTAGGAATCTTCTGTTACCTTTCCTCCATGTGGACTACAGACATATCATTGTTCCTCTTGCTTTTCCTACTTCTTCAACTGCCTTAGGTTCCACCAGTACTGCTCCTTTGATGACTCCTTCCCAGGCCATCAGAAGTTTGAACCCAATGATTACACAGATATATACTCAGTATATGTCTACTGATGCCTCAGTGGCTACTCCTCCTACACTGCTAGCGGCCATCCCTCAGCCTATCCCTCCACCTTCAGACCCTACCTCCTCAGCTTCCAAAGACAAAGCTCCATTGGACATCTCTAATTTAGATTTAGTGTGGACTATCTTAGCTGATAGGGATTGATGTATTCTTTTTGTCTATTTCACTCCTGTTTTATTAATACAAACACTCTGTTTTCTCTCTTTTTGTTATGTATTCCTTTTTGTTAATCACAAAGGGGGAGAAGATTTTATATGTGTTTATAAGTGTTTATATATGTGTTTATATATGTTCTGGCCTCAATTTATCTCAATGTAGTATTCACAATATAATATGTGTATGCTCACATCACTAATGAAATTAGCTGACATGTTTAACCTTGATTCAAAACTCTTAAACCTAAAGATTCAATGACATAATTTTTAATTATCAAAAAGGGGGAGATTGTTGGGCTCTCCAGTTTTGATAATCCAAAATCATGTTTTATTTATGTGATAATCATGTTTCATTAATGTTTCATTTTTTTACAGAGTAACATCCAAATACTCTTAATATCTCTGCTTGATTGGTTATGTTTAAAATACATAATTTATCTAAGTACATGGTTACCAATGAAAGGATTCTGATGCAAAAGTCACCATTACATGGTTAGAAATTCAAGGCTTATGATACAAAGGTTACCATTAATGGCCACTGTTACATGGATACAGATGCAAGGCTTCAGATACAAAGGTTACCGTTACATGGTCACCGTTACTTGGTTACCGATGCAAGGATTCCGATGCAAAGGTCACCGTTATGTGGTTACCGATTCAAGGCTTCCGATACAAAGGTTACCATTACATGGTCACCGTTGCATGGCTACCAATGGAAGGTCACTGATGGAAGGATACAGTTGGAGGTTGCCAATGTGAACCTACTACTGAAGCCTACCGATGTGAAGGCTACCATTACCATTCTACCAATGCTTACTCTTCCATTATTTTTCAAGTTCTTAATATTATTATAAAGATCATATTTTATAAATTAAATTCTTCTGAAACTAATTAATGTTTATTGTTGACGTTTCAGAAGACCGTACCTGAGACAGTACAAGGTACAGGAAAGATCACACGTGATCTACTCATTCCCATTTTCAGACCTCAATTATAAAAAGAGAACACCAATTAAGAAAAAACATAGATACACACATGTGAAGTAGTGTGTGATACGAAGTGCGAAAGATGTTACTCACTAGATCAAAGTAGAACTATCTAGCACTAACTCTAAAAACTCACAAGCATCACAAAGATCATTTTGTGAAAAACTCACTTCTGCCTTCTATGACTCATCAACTATTGATCAACACTAGAAGCAGAACACTGAAAGATATAACCTGGAGTTGAGACACTCTGTTTTAAAGAAAGGTTTTAGAGAAAGACCGCAACATCAAATTATTCACTTTGAGGAGTCAAGAGATGAACTGCTAACACATAGAGCTTTCTAAACTCAAGCTTATTATCTTATGATCTATTGTGTTCTTTTATTTTACATTTGTGAGAAGTGTGTTTATCTATCAATTACACACACTGTCTCCTATGCATAGACTAAAGGATACTTAATATCCTCACATAAAACTTGACCTATATTTTGTTTCCCATGTATAAATATGGAATAGACCATGTGTGGTATGTGCTCTTTGTTTTTCCCATGAAAAAATGTGGAATAGGGTGTGAACCCTGGAAAATTTTTGAAAACTATTTTAAGCCTAATATAGGCTGTGTATCTAGTTTATTGTTATATAATGTTCTTGGTGGCAGGTGATCACCAAGTGGAGAGGATTAAGTATCGGCTTAAGACTAATCCTCTTATTTCACCTTACTGTGAACTAGATTTTACGATACTCTATTTTATCTATATTCCACTACTTATAATTGCTAAAACATAAAACTGTTTTTCATTCACGTTGATAGTTATTTTTGTTTAGTGTGTGTATATGTTGAATTTAGTAAAATTGTTTCAAAAGATGAAGAAGTGTTTTTACATCAATTCAACCGAGGACTAATCACCCTTTGAGAAACCTGTTGAAATACTAGAAATTTAAATCTCTACTAACTTAATTAACTTGGGAATTTTGAATTTAGGGGATCCGTTTAACACATGTTTTTAAGCAGATATTTTATGGAGGAACTCAATTCACCCCCTCTTGAGATTCCACTCCGACCAACAATTTAAAATCAAGAAAATGAAACCATATGGTCTTGATAATTTAGGAAGATTATTCATTAGTAATCTTGGATGTATGGGAATTTTTATCAATTCAAACCGACCCACGATGTGACTTGTATGACATAAATTTCACATTTCTATTTTGAATAGAAATTTTAGTAAAAAAGATAGGTGACATACTAAAAATCTTTAAAACACATTAGAACTATAATGATACTTTAGGATATTTATATATAAGTAATTTTTATGTGTAAGAATCATCCATATGTCAATATGACTCACGGTGTGACCAGTATGATCAATGTGTTTCCTTTTATTTAAAATTGACATTTGATTAATTTATTATTTATTATTTATATTTAATTTAATTCTTTATAGTATTACTAATATAATAATTGTATTGTTATATATATGGATTTATTTTTTTGAGTTTTGGTGGTTTGTTTGGATACTGATACCATGAGTGAGATTTTTTTAGAGGGGGTAGGGTGCCGATGGAAATGAAGCTACTAGATTTTGAGGGAGAAACCTAGAAACAATCGAAAGAGGATCATTGTTATGAGGCCCTCATGTTTCTCACTTTAAGTTGGGCCCATAAATTTCCTATTCCTTGAGTACCAAATTAGTGGAGACCTGATGAAGTGATTAGAGTTGGATTTTCACAATCACCTGCATGAACCTACATCAATGGTGATAAATTCTTCACCTTCTGTACTCAAAACTAGGCCCATGTAAATGATAACTCAATTTGTAACCAAATTATTGTTCATTTCTTGTTTACGTTATTTTATCCTTTATGTTTACTAGTGCGTTGGGTGAATATGGGTGTACAATAAAATCCAACACAAGATGGGTTTAGTGAATGGGGAGGCATAAAATTGCATGTGGTTTCTCAACTGAGGTTACAAATACATTAAGCTTTCATAAGTAGGGGATAAAATTTATTACAGCATCTATAACTCGATTTTCAAAAAAAAATCTCACTACGATCCATATATTATCATATAAACTCTCTTCAATGATGACTAGTGCAAGAAAGAGGGGTATTTTAATTTTTTAGAAAAATAATTAGAATTAACATTATATTAAATCAAAGATGAAAAGTTTTCATTTTTTGAACTGAATTTGTAGATATGATGAGGTAAACAAATTTTCCATCTATGACACATGACAGAATTTCCATTACTATTGTTCAAATTGAAGAGAATAAATAAAAAATTAAAGATGGGTGTGTCAATTATTTAAAACTAATAATCATTTATGGTTTACTTGATGTGGTTGATATAAATAATATTTTTAAAAAATATTAGATACAATGTTTCTATATTCATGAATCCATACATAAATTTATATTTTTATATTGGGTTTTTAAATATTTTATAATAATTTATCCATTTTTTACATGGGAGATTTAAAAAAATTAAATTAGTTATGAAAATTTGGCATTATAAAATAAACATAATAAAAATATATTTTTGTTCAATTTTAGAAAATGTCATTGATTTTTTCTTCATCTATTATTTTAACAATGTTCATGGTGAAAAATAATCGATAATTATAAATAAATAATCTAAATAATTATCTCTATTATAGATCAAGCTATAGTCATTGCTATAAAATCCTTTATCTGCACTAAAAAAGTGTTGTTGTTCTAAGTGCTATTAAAAGTGTTCCCTTTTATAAGTGTTTAAATAGCGCTGATAAATACCATACTATTGTGTTGTGCTATTAAAATTACATCACATTATAGCATTAAATATAGGTATATGGAAAATCAACAAGTCAATTGAAATTTAGATTACTTCACAAAAACAAGAAAAACAGCATATTTTTTGACACCAGAAATTGCGTCCCAAAGTTTTCCAAATGAACCCATAAATGATCCAATAGCATTACCCGTTTCGTACGATTTGATTTGATAGGTCCTAGAGCCTGAACGGAGTTACAGATTAGGAGTTTTGGATATTTGATGTTGGGCTAGAAAACTGGTTCGTAGAGCCCATTTGTGAAGCTCCCTCCACGATCGCAGAGCATGGAGATGGGGTGATCCGTGAACCCCTTTGACATTCGTGAGCCCACCACAAGGAAATGAGGCAGGATGCTCCACAAACCCCTTTGACGTTTGCAAGCCCTCCACAGAGCAACGAGGCAGGATGCTCTGTGAATGCCGTTGACGTTCGCGAGCTCGCCACAGAGCAAGGTCCCCCTTCACGCTGAGAAAGCTCTGCTTTACGGAGCCACTTGCCTATAAATACCCAGCTCACCCCCATTGATATTCATGGCCACACCGCCCCTTGGGTGGCTGATCTAATGGTTTGCATAGCTCTTCTTTCCTTCGCAAAGCAGCTTTGCGAGCCTATACTCCACGAGCAGATTCCTTCGCGATGTTGCTTCGTGAGCCCATGATCCGCGAGTATCTTCCTTGGTGATGCTGCTTTGCGATTCCATGCTCCGCAAGAGCCATTTGCTCCGTGAGAGACCTTTGCTCCATGAGATACCTTTGCTCTGCGAGTCCATGCTTCAGGAGGCCATGCTTCACAAATCTAATTCGCGAAGACTTATCCTTTGAGAAGCTCCTACATTTGCGCACACCGGTGCATTCCACGGGGGCGTTGCCCCCACACCCCTAATCGGGGTCAGTTCCAGGCTGTGGTCCCAGCCCTCTGGGCCGGTCCCTTTGCTATCTTCACTAACCCCCATGAAAAATAAAGAGTCTCTCTGCGAACTTTTCGGGCTGGGACATCGACATTTTCCATTGCACCCTTATGCACAGTCTCCTTCCACCTATGGAATACCATGATTTGAGAGACTCATCCACACACCATGAAACAACTTGAGTCAACATATTACTCTTGGTTCAATTCCCATGTCATGAGTTGAGATTCTCGTCATCAATTCCCTGATTACCTTGAGTCAGAAAATTCCTTAGGAAACTCCTCCAAACCTCATCACTTGGATCCTATCCGAGGTTGAACCAGAAAGGGCCTCCCTTGCATAGGACCTAACACCAACCATTTCTAGGAACCTCATGGCCATTAGTCCTATCTACATGACTATAAACTGTAGTACACCCGATGTTCTAAACATAGGATACCTCTTGCTCCAAATAAGAGATGCCTTATGTTCCTAGCATAAGATGCCAATAGTCCTATCTATATGACTATAAACTGTAGTACTCCCTATGTCACAAACATATGATGCCTCTTGGTCCAAACAAGAGATGCCTTACTCTCCAAGAATAAGATGCTAATAGTTCTTATTACATTACTATAAACTGTAGTACTCCATATGTGACAAAATTAGGATGCCTCTTGCTCTAAATAAGATATTCCCTTTGTGATAAGAATAAGATGCCTCATGCCATGATTACAGTGGCATAATTTCATGAGCATCAGAATCCATTCAAACATTCCATCACTCCACCTCACACTTTGCGTGTCCTTCATTCAGATCCTCATCCCCTTCCATGTCTGAAGGGACCCCCTAATGGCCTGGTCCCATGCGGCATTGGCTCACCTACCGTTCTAGGCCAACTCCCTAGAAGAATTTGGAAAAAAACTTCGAGTCAGGTCTTGTGCTTCGAACACTGTCAACAGTCGAACCTCGATTGTTTGTTCACATTTCAGGATAACGTGATATGGATGATGTGTTTTGAACACGATCAACAGTAATCCTCTATCGCCACGCCACCCTCATTGTGTTCCGAATGTTGGGCATGTGATTCACACTTTTCATCTCCCCTTGTTTGGATTGATTCCAATTACCTTGGCATTATCCCACTTCTGAACTAGCGCATAAGTTTAGACCTCAATTATATGCCTCGACCCAACAGTGGGTTGGGATTCCCTCATGGCCAGACATGAGGAAGAAATTACGGGAAACTTCCTTGCATAAGCCCCATTCACTATTGCCGCTCCATAGTGGCACCTGGGCAGCATCCTCGTGTAAGCCCCATTCACCATTTCCGCTCTACATCGGCACCCTGGCTGCATCCTTGTGTAAGCCCCATCCACTATTGTCCCTCCATAGCGGCACCCGAGCATCATCCTCGTGTAATCCCCATTCACTATTGCCTCTCCACAGCGGCACCCGTGCTGCATCCTTGCATAATCCCCATCAACTATTTCTGCTCTATAGCGGCACCCAGGTAGCTTCCTTGCGTAAGCCCCACCCACCGTTGCTGCTCCTTAGCGGCACCCGGGAAACATCCTCGCGTAAGCCCCATTCACCATTTCCACTCCACAGCGGCACCCAGGATTCATCGTAACGTAATCCCCATCCACACTTGCCGCTCCATAGTAGCTCCCGAGAAGCATCCTCGTGTAAGACCCATTCAATATTGCCTCTCCATAACGTCACCTGGGCTGCATCCTTGCGTAATCCCCATCCACTATTTCCACTCCATAGCGGCACCCAGGCAGCTTCCTTGCATAAGTCCCATCCACCGTTGCCGATATTTAGCAGCACCCGGGTATCTTCCTTGCATAAGCCCGATCGACCTTTGATGCTCCATAGCGGCACCCCGATAGCTTCCTTGCGTAAGACCCATTCAGCATTTCCGCTCCACAGCGGCACCCGGGCAACGTCCTTTCATAATCCCCATTCACCATTTCCACTCCACAGTGGAAACCAGTCAGCATCCTCGGATAAGCCCCATTCACTATTTCCGCTCCACAATAGCACCTGGGCTGCAACCTTGCGTAATCCCCATCCACTATTGACGCTTTATAGCGGCACCAGGGCAGCATCCTCACATAAGACCCATTCACTATTTCTTCTCCATAGCGGCACACGGGATGCATCCTTGCATAAGCCCCATCCACTATTGTCGCTCCATTGCGGCACCCGGGCAGCTTCCTTGCGTAAGCCCCATCCACCATTGCCTCTCTTTAGCGGCACCCGAGAAGTTTCCTTGTGTAATCCCCATCCACCATTACTGCTCCATAACTGCACCCAGGTAGCATCCTTGCATAAGCCCCATTCACCATTGCCACTCCATAGCGGCACCCAGGAAACTTCCTTGCATAAGACCCATTTAGCATTACCGCTCCATTGCGGCACCCGGGTAGGTTCCTCGTGTAATCCCCATTCACCATTGCCACTCTAGAGCGGCACCCGGGAAGCATCCTCATGTAAGCACCATCCACCATTGCCGCTCCATAGCAGCACCCAGGCTCCATCCATGCGTAAGACCCATCAACTATATCCGCTCCATAGCAGCACCCGAGCAACATCTTCACGTAAGCCCTATTTACTATTGCCTCTCCACAGCAGCACCTGGGCTACATCCTTGCGTAAGCCATATCCACTATTACCTCTCCATAGTATCACTCGGGAAGCTTCCTTGCATAAGGCCCATCCACCGTTTCCGCTCCATAGGGGCACCCGTGCGGCATCCTTGTGTAATCCCCATGCACTATTGTCGCTCCATAGCAGCACCGGGGCAACATCCTTGGGTGAGCACCATTTTCCACCCTTATTTGACGCACCTTTGCGCAGCGATCTCCAGGTCCTTGATGCCTCTTGTTTCTTAGACCGAGCAAGACTCACATGGGCTTAGAGTAGTAAACATCGACCATGAAATCCTCTATGGGAAGCCTAGAGTGTAATAATGACACCCATTTTGATCTATGTGGTCTTTGATCCTTGTCAAGGAAAGGTACATAGGAATCCTCCCTGAGGTTCAATCCCAACACCCGGTTGTTCTGACCATCTTCACGTCGGTTCACCAACACCTTGGGCAGCCTAGAGTGTAATACCCACACCCATTTTGAAATACGTGGTCTTTGATACTTGTCAAGTCAAGGTACATAGGAATCCCCCCCTAAGGTTAAAGCCCAACACCTGGTCATTCCGACCATCTTTACGTCAGTTCACTAACACCTTGGGAAGCCTAGAGTGTAATCCTCACACACATTTTAAACTACATGGTCTTTGATCCTTGACAAGGTGAGGTACATAGGAAGCCTCCCTAAGGTTCAATCCCAACACCCCATTGGTTCTGAACCCCTTCACGTCGGTTCCCACACCATCCTGAACTACGTAGACTTTGATCCTTTCCAAGGCAAGGTACGTAGAAATTCTCCCAGAGGTTCAAGCCCATCACCCGGTCATTCTCACCATATTCACGTTGGTTCACCATCACCTTGGGAAGCCTAGAGTGTAATCCCTACACCCATTTTTAACTACATGGTCTTTGATCTTTTTCAAGGAAAGTTACGTAGGAATCCTCCCTAAGGATCAAGCCCAACACCCAGTCATTCCGACCATCTTCACGTCTGTTCACCAACACCTTGGGAATCCTAGATTGTAATCCACAAAACCATTTTGAACTACGTGGTCTTTGATCCTTTCCAAGGTGAGGTACGTTGGAAGCATCACTGAAGTTAAAGACCAACACCCCATTGGTTCCGACCCCCATCATGTCGGTTCCCACAACATCCTGAACTACACAGACTTTGATCTTTGTCAAGGCAAGGTACGTAGGAATCCTCCCTGAGGTTCAAGCCCAACACCTGGTCATTCTGACCATCTTCACGTCGATTCACCAAAACCTTGGGAAGCCTATAGTATAATCCTCATACCCATTTTGAACTATGTGGTCTTTGATCCTTGTCAAGGAAAGGTACATAGGAATCCTCCCTGAGGTTCAATCCCAACACCCGATCATTCTGACCTTCTTCACGTCAGTTCACCAACACCTTGGGCATCCTAGAGTGTAAGACCCACACCCATTTTGAACTACATGGTCTTTGATCCTTACCAAGGTGAGGTACGTAGGAAGCCTCTTTGAAATTCGATCCCAACACCCCATTGGTTCCGACCCCATTCTCATCGGTTCTCACACCATCCTGAACTATGCAGACTTTGATCCTTGACAAGGCAAGGTACATAGGAAGCCTCCTTGAGGTTCAAGACCACCATCTATCTGGGCCCCAGGTCCTCTTTCACATTGGTTCACCCCTGTACTATATGACGTTAAACTATGGACCTCAATCAGTGGTAAGTCGTTGTTCACCCATTTAGAGGTAAGCCGTTGTCAACCTCATTCGGCGGCAAGCCGTTGAAGTCCCCAATCAATGGTAATCCATCCTCAGATGAACTAAGAAAACTTTGATTCCCTTCCACATGGATACGTAGGATGTCTCCATGAGGTTCAAGCCTAGCATCCATGTCGCATCCTGATCTATCCTTCGATCCATGCGTTCTGAGAAGATCATGCCCCAGCCATGAGGTTCCATTTCCTTCGGGTCCCATCCATGAGTCCATTCTCATGGGCCACCTCCTCAGGTGTCCCATCGTCCCACCGAACTACACAGACTTTGATTCCCTACCACAGGGATACGTAGGAAGTCTCTTCGCGGCTCACCCCCAGCTTCACCGTCGCCCTCATGATGGTCCCGTTTCATTCCCCCTCCACTCCATTCAACTCTCCATCATACATATTGATTCTCACCCAGGCCAACACATTCTAGTGGGATCATGTCATCCACCCCTTCGCTGCTCCTAGCAATACTTTGGCAGTAATTCACGTGTAATCCCTGGCATGTCTCCGGGGTTTTGTCCTCTGTGTACACCCTGAATAATCACCCTTTCTAACTATATGAGTTTTGATCCCTTTCCTCAACATAGGGTATGTAGGAAACCTCCATAAGGTTCAATCCCACCCAATGGTAAACCTTGGTGTCCCCCATTATGGGGTGCACTCTCCCTGATCCGCCCTCAGTGGTGTTCAGATCAGCAGTCACGATGTGACATCTCCCCTCCCTAGGGTGCGCCACCTCAGATCTGTCCTCATTGGGAGTTGTGATCCATCCATCTTCCAGTTGTTACCTCATTGGGATGTACCAATTCGATCCATCTCTATAGGATGTTCTGATCACTCTCATAACCATGTTTGCCAGACGTAAAACTCGAAGCCTACCTCGTGTTAAACATGAGATGCCTGAGGAAAACCTTGGAAGACATGTCTTTGGCATAAACATCTTCGGTAGTTGTTAACTCACGACATGCCCTGTGTTGAACATGGGAAGCTGAGGAAAAACTCAGATACATGCCTATAGAATATGATCCCCCGCATTCGATATGGGATGACTCAGGTTATGCGCCCTTGATATGCCCTCTTATGAGGAAGAATACAGGTTCCACGATGTCCACACATTTAGATATGCCCCAACATGCCTGATGTTACTGTCTACTCTGACCGAAGGTTGCTACCATGTCAAGACCCCATGGAATGTCCTGAAAGAAGTAGTGTAATTAACTAGTGTCCACAAAGATATGGCACCAAGAACGAGATTCACGAACCATGAATTAATCTATAAGGGAGACAAAGACCAGGTGATGAGTTCTATAGAGGAATCCACAGAAGGAATAACTAACATCCCATCATCCCATTTCGATCAAGGGGAAAACATCCCTGAATAAGGAATGGATGCGGCTCGCCTTTGGAAAGTGAGAATGTGAGGCAACAGCTGCGCAACCTCCACGGAAGGATGCACGCACCCCGACGAATGCATCAGAAACAATATTATAGACATTTCAAACATTTTTTTTGTATAATTACATTAACAAGAACAATTTATCACAAATTTTTTGAACAATTAATTCTTTATTTATATTTAGCATCCTACCATATCTCAAAAAATCTTGACCATGTTATCATTTTTTGAACTATGCATCCCAACATGAGTAAAAGAATACACCTTCATAAGAAAACAATTCCTGTGTAAGTAATACAATAATGAATTAAATTAAACATAAATAAAAAAAAATATATTAATAAAATGTTATTTTTGAACTGAAAACACACAATTTGAGTCCTACTAGTCTCACCATGTATCATACTGAGGTGTGACTAATTCATACACATCAAAAATGACTTGTGGATTTCAGTCCTAAAATATCAAAACAATATGACTTTTTTTCTCATTTTTGGGTATGTCCAGTGTGTTTTTAACTAAAATTTCATTTTAAAATCCAAACACATAGTTTGAGTCATATTGAGAACATCATGTTCCATATTGAGTCATAGATGATTTCTACACATCGCAACTTACTTATGGATCATTGTCCCAAATAATTAAAATAGTCTGAATGCGTTTTCCTAGTTTTGAGTATATGACGTGTGTTTTGAACTAAAATGTCAATTTTAAATAAAAAGATTCACTTGGAGTCATACCATGCACACGATGCATCAAATTGACATGTAATTGATTCCTAAACATCCCAAATATCTTAAGGATCATTGTACAAAATTATGAAAAAAATATGAAGGTATTTTCTTTGTTTTGAGTATGCATATGCCTTTTTTACTAATATGTAAATTTAAACGGAAAAAATGGAATTTGCACATTATCGATCACATCATGTATCAATTCGATGTGAGACTAGTTCTTACATTTCAAAAATTACATATGAATAATTAAACTATAGTATCAATCCAATCTAAGTGAGTTTACTTGGTTTTTAGGGAGTGAAACACTTTTTTAACAAAAACATGTATTTTAAAGTGATGACAGATAATTTGAGTCATACCTAGAAAATTGTGTATCAGATGGATATGCAGATAATTCCTACATGTAATAAATAATTCCCAAATCATTTTTCTAATAAATCAAAACAATTTGAATTCATTTTCTCGATCTTGAGTATGTGACATGTGTTTTGAACTAAAATGTCAATTTTAAATTAAAAAGAAACACTTGGAGTCATACTAGTTACATGATGTGTCAAATTATGTATGGTTGACTAATAAACATAAAAAATGAATTAAGGATCATTTTACTAAAGTATATGAACAAGAAAAATGTATTTTCTTGGGTTTTGTAATGTCATGTTTTCTTTTGGCTAAAATCTATGTTTAAACTAAAAAATCATACATTGGGTCATACCGGTTGCATTAAGTATCTATTCCATATGAGGTTGATTCCTACACATAATAAATTACTTTTGAATAATTTTTCTAAAGTATCAAGACAATACACTCACATTTTCTTGGTTTTAGTGTGTGACACACGTTTTAAACTATATTGTCAATTTTAATATGAAAACAGATACTTTGAGTTTTACTTGTAACATGGTGCATCAGATTGATTTATGGTTGATTCTGACACATCAAAAAATATATGAGGATCATTCTCCTAATGTATCAAGCAACATGAATGGGTTTTATCATTTTGGATTAGGCCACATGTCTTTTTTACTAAAATGTCAATTTAAAGTAAAAACATGTACTTTGAGTTACATTGGTCATACCATGTGCTAGTTTGATTTGAGATTGATTCCTACACATGAAAAATGACTAATGGATCTTTTTACTAAATTATCAAGAAAATATTAGTGAATTTTATTGGTTTTTAGTGAGTTACATGCATTTCAAACTAAAATGACCATTTTAAACTAATAACATACTCTTTGGGTTGTACTAGGAACACCATGCCTTAGATTGAGGTATAGATGATTACTACACATCAATAATGAATTAAGGATCATAATTTAAAATTATCAAAAAAATCTGAATTTGTTTCTTGTTTTTGAGCCTGTTACGCGTGTTCCAAACTAATATGTAAATTTTAAAATAAAAATATACACTTCGAGTCATACAGAGTGCACCATTTGTTGGATTGTGGTTCATATGATTCTTACACATAAAAAATGATTTATGAATTATTTTTGTACTGTATCAAAAACATATTAATGTTGTTGCTTGATTTTGAGTATGTAACATGTGTTTTTGAACTGAAATGACAATTTTAAACAAAAAACAAAATAAAAGTGCATCATCATGCGGTTGATTCCTCCACATCACAGAATGTATTTTTATTCTACAATGAATTCAACATTTGGGGTTATCTAAAAATATTTTTATTTGATACTCCATAATATTGAATTCATTTAAGAATAAAAATAAAAGTGCATCATCATGAGCGTATCATCCTTATTGAGTGAAAAATCACAGTACATGATTGAATTATGTGTGTATCATCCTTCATCATGATATCTATGAGAATTAACAAAATAAGTATCAGATAAAAATGATAAGGAAATTAAATAAGAAATAGTATATAAAATTATGATATAATTAACTATATAAGTATAAGTAAGTCACCACTTAATGATGTATATATACATTTAGACACCATGAATTAATACCATTAGTTTTCTAAACAAAAATATTTCCTCTTTTTAATATAAGGACTATGGTCTTTCCATGTAGTACTATAAAAATATAAATAAACAAAATGATCAATAAATATTTTAAATGAAATCATAATTATCATTAAAAAAACCTCTTTACATATTATAGTTTGTGGAGGAAAAACAAATATTTCATAAATTTTCAAACATGATAACCACAATGTGTTTGATTAGTTTTTAGTATATAATTTTTGTTTTGAACTAAAATATTAATTTTAAACTAAAAACATAAACATTGAGTCATATTGGGAATACCATGTATATGATTGAGGTGTAGTTGATTCCCAATAATCACATCATGTATTTTTATTCTCTAATTAATTCAATATTTAGTTTTATCTTACAATTTTTCTTTTTGATTACCCAAAATATTGAATGTATAGTAGAATAAAAATAAAATTTCCTCATAATGAGTGCACTATCCTTATAGATGAATTTATTTATTGATGATATTTATTGAAATTAAAAAAAATAAGTATCAGATAAAAAAGATAAGGAAAATAACTAAAAAATGTAGATAAATGATGAGAAAATTAACTAAATAAGTAGTAGGAAGTGACATATTATTTATGTATTTATATATTATAACATAATTAATTCCACCCATTAATTTATAAACTAATATATTTCAAATTTTTGAATACGAAAACTATCTTCAGTCCTGGTAGTACTACAAAAATATTAATAAACAAATTATTAATAAATATTTTAAATAAAATATAAATTATCATTAGAAATACCTCTCTAGGGATGGAAGTATGTGGATGAAATAAAATATAATTTAAAAAGTTGTAAAAAAATAATCATAATATTCTCCATTAGTTTGTTTCATGCATTATAGATATATTAAAAATTAAGTAATTTGTTTTGATTGTGAGATCTTATTATATATACTCTAATACCTATACAGTTTTAGAACACAATATATATATTTTTCTCATGGACTGTCCTTATGCCATGATTTTGATGATATTTAAACCCCACCATATCATAAAAAAATTTCATTAAAAGAGAATACAACTTGTATAACATGAATTTTATTTGTAAAATGTTTCATATAGTGTATTACAAATTGATAAATGTAATCATGTGTGGTCGGTTTGTATGGTATCCATGAATTGAATCATCAAAATAAATATTTGAAGTATCCAAATTTATAGCAATGAGAATCCAATGATGATTAAAAAAGTAATAAGTAATTAATGGAATGAAAATTTATTTTAAATGATTAAATTGTAGTATTTTACCCCTACATCATGGGTTTTAAGAATATTTTGTCATCTGTATGTTTTCATTCAAACATTATGCATAGTTTTTAGAATATTTATTTATATGGACTTGGTTTAAATGAGAATAGTTGTTTAAAAGTGAGTTATAGACTAATGAGTCCAAATTTATATTCTTATTGGGTTTCCCTTCAAATAGAAGTGATATATATATGGCTGTAAAAATTATAAATATTATTTTGACATAATTAAATTATTAGATCAGTTATTGGAAAAAAATCATGAAAACACACCTCAAGTTTATATTTACAACTATGACTCCTAGATATTCATACATGAGGATTTAATTTACATTCTCAATATCATGGTAGTCTTTAAAGGCCTCTCTATTCATTTGTTACTCAAAATAAATTATGGTAGTATAAACACTTTTTAACATTGTATCCATTTTAACCATTAATTTTAATAAATTTGGAGGGTGAACGGGAGGGTTAAAGGTACAATTGGAATATATTTTCATTTTTTATTTTATCATTGAGATATTTTTGACTTGACATTGAATTTTACCCTTTCCCTTTCTTCATTTGTAACAAAATTCCTCAGTTCATGCCTTTTTTCATTAAATTTTAAACATTTTTCATAAATAAAATAAATTAGAAAGGAATACCGCCTTATTAGAAGTGTATTTTTACAAGATAAAACATACATGATATATAAGTTACAAAAAAAATCTTGGTCATATAAATATCCACATCATGAAGTGGAACAAGTAGATCGATGCTCAGATCATGAGTTATGTGTATCCCCACTCTCACATGACCAATTGAAATTTGTTTCTTTTGTGGAAAATCTCCTTGGATATTATAAATGGTACCCATCAAAAAAAGGCGATGAGTGGGTGATGATAGATATCAATCAAAATCATTTTCACAATATATAATATCATTAATTGAAAGGTATCACTGTCTACCTCATTCACATTTCAATAAAAAAATCATAAAAAATTGATTACCTCTTTTAAGACACCCCTTCTAGGGGATTGGATTGCCTCACAGATTACGGGTGGGGGAGGGGGGTATCTTCACATTTTGGTTGTTTTGTTTTTCTTTATTCTCTCTAATTCGTTCCCATAAAAATTTCTCAAAACTCAGATGGACAATTATGTTTTTCTTCTAGACTAGCCAATATTGTCTTCAACCCTTCCTTTTTATTATATTTATCCATATGTTCATTTCATTTCTCAAAATATATTTATGGTGACACCCCCAAACCCGCACCTCTAACTTGACCATACTATTGTAGCCACTTTAAGTCCACTTATATTAACTATTAATTAGAAAAAACTCATGATTATCCTTATATCTATGTTGTATAACAAATATATGAAAAACAAGTAATAATTTTTATGTAATATAGATTTGAAGAATTATTTTTATTATGTCATACCTATACACTCTGTCAATTTTTTTGTGTGTATTTTCTTCTCTTAATATCCTATCTTTATTTTTCTTGAGCTTCCTTTCGTAGCACATGATGTGGGATGGAACTGGATTTGGATTTTGAATCATCAATATACATATAAAGAAATAACATAATTATGTTATTGATTCATGTCACATAAAAGTATTACTATGGATTTATAATAGATACCATTTTTAAGTGAATAATCCTTGATTTATAACAAGGGTACATTAGTTTTTCAACATGTGGCTTATTTTCACCACTTAGTAACTATTTCATAAATTAAAAATTATTAATAAAAGTTATTAATAAATTTATTTCTATGATATGTATTACCAATTAAAATATACCTGAAAAAATATCTACCCACGATGACCAATAAGAAAATTCCATGATTGTTTTTTTATCAGGTGCACATACATCTATGGTGGTTTTAAGTTTATTTTACCTTAAACATATTTGAAATTATACTTCATATGAATTGTTCAAAAGATTGTATGAGGCTTTCCAACAATTTTTAATAAAAAAATTATTTGATATTTATCTACAATAAAGAAACTCTTCCAAGGATAATGAAGACTGAATCAACATT
This sequence comes from Viscum album, assembly GCA_963277665.1. Classification (NCBI taxonomy): domain Eukaryota; kingdom Viridiplantae; phylum Streptophyta; class Magnoliopsida; order Santalales; family Viscaceae; genus Viscum; species Viscum album. The sequence continues at coordinate 211,229,260 of OY728119.1, read as the reverse complement.
TCATTATTTGTTTAGTATAATAAATATATTATATCATAATATTACCCTAATATCTTCCCTAATTAGTTGATTAAGTGTGGGAATAACATTTTCCCCCAAATATAATCAAATTATTTATGAATTCAAGTGGTGATCCAAATTGTAACTACTAAACATGGCCTTTTTGGGGTTAACAGGATGATCACGTGCATTCTATCCAACCTCAAATTTGATACCTTTATCTCTCTCCTTAATAATGTTTGTTATCACCATCACAATATGAAAAATTTATTTTTTTTGGAAAATATGTTGTTCATCATCTACCTTTATGTTGTTCTTCAATATTGGTAGCATCAACATATATAGAAACTTGTTTTTCCTCTTCATTTGGAGCATTATCATGTTAAGAAACATGTTGTTCCTTAGGATTGGGATAATCAAAATGTGCACTTACCATTATCGGTAGAATTGGTTGAAAATTTAATTTGGATTATGAAATTTAGTAGTGGATAGATAAAATTTTTTGGAAACACAACATATATTAAAAAATATACAACCAAATTGATGAAATCTATTCTCTTAAAGGGTGAAAAAATATGACACCTCTATGAGTATCTAGATACCCTCATTGTGGTATCCTCTAACATACAATACATTTTATACATTGTGACTAATTTGAAATTATTATGACAACCCAATGAAAGGGCATTCTTAATGTGAATTTATATTTGACCATGTAGTGGTTTTGTTCGAAATAGAACAATTTACCATTTTTGTTTTGTAGAATTTGGAACATAAAATAATTGTAGTATATACGATTCCCTGATAATTGGTTTATATTTTTACCCTTTCTTTCTAAAATCCACGTTTATGAACCCCAGTTCAGCTATTTTATTTTCAATCCTATTATCATCCCATTTTCATTTAAAAATCATCACTCAGATTCTTGTATAATGCAACAACCACATTTTTTCGATGATGCCAAAGTATGAAATATTTACATATATGTGATTTCTATCATTGTTACTAGATACATGCATCACTTCAACCATAAGTATATGTCTAGTATTTTGTTATGGTATCAAATTCATCATGTACATTTATATAGAAAGTATAACAATTAATTACATAACCATTATAACATAATACATGAAAACTTGTTCCTATTTTTATCCATCAAAGTAATTATAAAATTGAATACATATTTTAATTTTTATCCTTAAAAATATGGTCTGAAAACCATCCTATATACTATTTATTGTGTGTATTTGATATCCATATTTCATCCTTTGATGGATTAAAAGGCCTAATAATTACTTTTTGGGTTTCAATATGGAGTATGTCCTCTAAACTTGTATGAAAAACACGAAGGTGATATTCCTCACACTATATAATAGTAATTGTGATAACATATATTCTATAAATCACTTCACCCACAAGTCTCCTAGAGTGATGAGATTTTGGTATACCAATACTTTCCACATTAGATAGGTAATTGCTACATATTTCAATGGCTTCCTAAAAAACACATTGATCTGGAATACAACTGTATGGATGACTTATATTTTTTGATATAACATTTAAAAATAATAACATACTATTCAATGGGGTACATCCATATATAATGGACATGACCATATAGTCAAATATCTCTTACCAACTGAATCGTCAAGTGGACTATAATATCAAAAAAATCTATTGGGAAGAGCATCCCCAATTATTATAATATGGAATAAATTTCATTTTCCATAGTTTGAAATTTCAAAGGTTCTAAAATTATTCTGTAGATAACTTTGAAAAATAAATAGATCTTGGTTAATGTATGAAAATCAGTTTTATGAAGAATGCAGCGTAAATCTAAAAACATTAGATATTTCATCAAAATATGATCGTTGTATGATTTCAGACCCTTCAACATTGAAACAATCATGGAAATGATATTTAGGATATTGGATGAATACCCCAATGAAACCTTTACATCATTCAAGAATTGGAAAAACTGGTATTTATTTTACTTGGAAGGAGTATAAGAACGTTATGGAAGAAAATTATGTATTCACCCTTCACTGGATTCAAATCTTCCACTATCTCTATTTCAATAATTTCAAACCTAGCATTAATTACATCCTGTGTTTTTTAGGTCTATTTAGTAATTCTACAATGAAACTATCACATAGTTTTTTTTCACATGGATAAATTGAAGAAAATTTCTAACATACAAACAATTTTAGTATGGTAACTAAATTATTTTTCTCTCTTTCCAACTAGTTTTTGAAAGGTTTCTCAAAAAAGTTTTACCAATATAAATTATCATATATTTTATTTTCTCAAACAGTTGATCACCTTTTTGTGGAGATTTTTTTACCTTCATCATAAATTTAAAAAAAGATGTCATCTAATATCAATATTTATGTCACCAAGGTAGAAATCTGTGATGTACTAGAAGCATGATATTTGATGAATATTTAAACCTAAATGACTATATAACTTGTTCAAAAATGGGAATTTCCATAAGAAAGAAAATCATTTATCATCCCGTACAACATGGATCTCAAGGTTAAATCTTCATTTCTATAAGAATAATACAACATTACAGCAGAATCCTATAGTAATTTCCAATCATTAATCAATGGAATTGAATAAAAATTAGTATCATTTACGGGATATTTTGGTTATGATATATATAGAGATAACAAAATTTATTTTCTTTTTATGCATAAAAATGGTTTTAAGTTATAATTTACTAACATAAACGACCATGTACTATGATTTCTTCTTTGAAAACCCAAAGAGATCACTCCATATGCGGATAAAAAAAGTTGAATGTTTCTCAGCATGTTTCGAAATTCAAGATACTCATTATTAATTTTCTTCCACTGAGGAGAGTCTTATGGGTGATGAAGTTTCCCATAATTAATTCTTATATTTGTATGACATGTAAATTTCCTTATAGTATTATCACTTAGATATAGGTGTAAAAACCGAGGAATGATTGGAATGTACCATAAAATTAACATAGGACTTGATTTATCTTTCTTGAATCAAGACACACCACACTTTAGGATTTTTTAAGCAATTCATGGTCCTTATGAAAAATTATAAAGTAATTTAGAATGGTATATATTCTTTCATATATCATACCCCTTTAACATTGAATTTTATCAATATAATATGTTTGGAAAGGAATATCATTTTCTTCTAGGAGCATATCACTCAATATAGCGAGTATTTCACTAAAACTTGTGATACCCCATCCATTTCCACCTTCTATATTATATGGATTTAGTATGGATGGAAATAATGTATATTTAGTACAACCAACATAAAATGGAATACCAAAAAACTATTTAACTGTAATGCTTAGACCCTAGAAGCCCAGAGTTGCTGCATTTTTTTTAATACATTGGCATGATTACAAGGAATCAAGTCTCGAAGAACCGATCAGTTTAGCAGTCTTGGAAAATAGATTACATACATGAACGTTACATTACATTATAAAATGACTAACAAAAACAACAATAACATTGTCCCCTTTTGAACACATTAATATCCCTTATCACATCCCTATAGGTCAACCATAAAATAACTCTTCAATCCTGGGAAAAATAAAACATTGAAATGGGTGAGCTCAGATGCTCAGTAAGGGTTACAATATTGTGGAAGCTTTTATAAATAATAATAAACCTTTAAGGAAATGTATAAGACAAAAAAAATCCTTATAAACATAAACATTATAATAATATGGAAGAGATAAAATCTAATAATATAATTTAATTATTCCCATGGATATTCTATTAGTCGAATAATCACATGAAATATCAATAGACACTTTCATAATGATGGAATGCATAAACCAGACCTCATAACCACATAGTCAAGGCCTTTTTCCAAGACTACAAATAATATTTTTTCAAGGCCTTATTCCAAGACACTAGTTTGTCTCATGAGACCTACCGATGCATTGAGGAGCTATAGAGGGATCCACCCATCACTTACTAAGTCTATTTCATTCTCATAGGAAAAGGCTTAAACATAACATAAACATTCATATTAAAAATAGCATACAAAATGTCAATACATTATACATAAACAATGAATGGTATAAAAATAACACACCCACAGTCAAACATGTCACAAAAATTTCAATATAGTATTGAATATTTGTATCATAATAAATAAACCTTGATTAAGAATAATATCCCGTAAAGGATGTTGACATAGTTGAAAATGATCAGTAAAAATATTTGAGAGAAATATCCATTTTTATGAAAACATTTAAAAGTCTCAATATTTATCAAGAAGCTATTTAAAATAGATTTTTAAATCAAAGTATCACATAACACTTTGAAACTTTAAAAAGTAATTTGAATTTTAAAACACTAATTTCCATATAAATAAAACCGTAAAACCATTTTTACAACATGGACATTAATGAGAAATATTTTTAAGAATAAAATTTTAAAACATTTAAAAAGATATTTTAGTTAGAGTTCCAAACCAAATGAGGGACGCTTCAATAAAAATAATTGAGGTAATAAAAGCATTATAATATCATGATGATAAATTTATTCATGATATACTATGTAAAATTACATTATATACACCAAATAAAAGTGAATTGGTGCATAAAAACAAATAAGTCTCAATGGAATGTATGATGAGATAAATTCCTTTACAAGGACCATATCCTTAGTTTAAGGATAAATAAATGAAATAATTTTGCGTGAAAAATATAAATACACTCTATATTATTGGATATTCTGTGTAAATCAATCATAGTACATTCCCACATATTCTTTTAAAAACTACACCAATGACTTGGATGTTAAACTCAATGAAAAGAAATTGAGATAAAATTAATATTATCAAGTTTATATCGATGACTTGAGAATTTATAAATGGAGTTATTGTGTGTATAAAAATAATATCCACAAAAATATTAGTTTAAATTACTAAATAAGTAAATAAATAGTGATTTCACACTTAATCTTGGGGTAATATAATCAATAAAGTTTGCATAAAACCAAATGAGTGAAAATTGAAATTTGAAATTACCTTACCAATTTGGTAACTTATGAAACATAAACCTCATGAAAAAAGGATCATCCTATGTTGATGTAATAACCTATAAATTAATGTATATTAAGCAAACCATATAATAATGGGAAGTACATACACCACACAAAAGGTAGTAGTGGAAAATATAGCATGAATCTGACGGGAATAAATGTGAGATGAAAACCCCTCACCTTGTAATTTTCATTGGTAGAGGGTAGGTTAACCTCTTGTATAATGGTGAAATAATTGTTATTAAATTATAAAATAACCATATAAAATAAAATTATATCATATATGAGCTTCTAATATTTCTTTGTTAATGATATTTCATTAGTATCATCGTTTCAGGTGTAAACTGATTCGTTTTCCATTATATCCTTTTTTAAGTAATTAATTTTTGTTATGGATTGGATGTATATTATTAATATTCATTATGATTTTATGTCTTTAAACATTATTTTTAATCATAAAATTTAAATTAGACTTTAATGGATATGAAAGGGAATGAATCTCATCGCGTTTGTGGAGACGATAATCTGTAAGTACGCACGAGTGACAATATCATTCTTTTGATATTAAAATCGTATATAATTGGATGGAATATCATATATAAATAATAATTATCATGTTATATTTATTATATAAATCATTTATACAAATTATTATACTCATCCAAATGATGAATTTTTTGAATAACAAACTACACCACGACATGAAGATGATAATCTGTACGTACACATGTATGGTAACTTTTTCATTTATAGGATGGATAGAATAAGGAAATGGGTTGTAGCATTTTTATAATAACATCACAGTATATAGAATATACTGGATTTATTATCATATAATGGAAACAACAAAGAAAGAGGAAGTGGAAGAATAAGAGAACATGAAAGAGGTGATGAAATATTTACCTCTTATTCGGGTTCTTCCTATTGATTTGATCCAAAGGGATCCTTAGGTTGGATTTATGACTAAAGGAATTCCTCTAGGATGAAGGGAGGAAAGTTTAAAAGATATTTGGGCATATTTTGTCCAATAAAAATGGCTTTGACGGTGTTAATTTGAGAGAAGTGGAAGTTCATTTTTATAAGAGAGGTGAGGGTCTCTTTAGGAAAAGCTTGAAATATTATTTTATAATAAATTTATTTTTAGTTTATAATATATCCAAAAGGATTTATTTAGAGGCTATTGTGGGGATGTGTCGAAAAAATTTCAAACAATAGGTTTTAGACAGGTCTATGTCACCATATTAACCTTATCTTTTAGATTTAACTCTTAGTTAAATAGTTTGACATTTACCATGTCTATTTGAAGTTTTATATTTTATGGTTAATAAACATACTATAAACTTCAAAGAGAACCCCAAGTGGTTATTTAATTATATTCCTATCATTATATAAGATTTTTGTATGAACCATAGATTCTTAAGAATATAATTTCAATTAATAATATAATATTTGTTTTAAAAACTCTTTATTGTCAATTTTGACACTATTTGGTATTTTGTTTTTGTTAAATTAATAACACCATTATTACTTCAAAAAAAAAATTCATTTAATCAACCCTAACATGTAATATTAAACTATAAAATTAATTTAATTCATTAAAAGTCACAAATTAGATTTATTTGGAGATTTATAATATCAATTATTTTAATCTTTCAATAATAAGGTAAATACTACATCATCATTGTGTCATAAATAAATTTAATTATTTAATGTCTAAAAATTATAATTAAAATACCCTTATGTAGGAAATATTTTTATCTTTCTACTTAATATTTATAGTCGAATTTATATTTTTTGTAACTCTATATTAAAAATGGTTTAGTTATTAAACATTGAATTTAACTCTTTTAACTCTCGTTTAAATAAAATAATAATAAATGTCCTAATCTAATCCACGTGGACCTAAAATATCATATTTTATTCTTAAAGTTATTTTTGGTCGAAATAAACTTATACAATAGAATCAGGACATGTGTTAGGGTAATTATAAAATCATTTTTACCCTTAATTACCCTATTTACTTTTAACCGTTGTAAATAAAAGTCAAAAGTTACTATTCAACAAAAAATTATTTTAATCTTATTGAACCACATTTTACTTAATATAATTAACCGTGTCTCTAGGTTTTTTGAAATTTAACTCACAAAAGTGGTAAAATTATGTTTTATAGAAATTTGCAAATGCTCATAGGAGGTGGGTAAAGGACAATAAAAAGTTCGATAAAATTTTATATATCTAAACATATTATAAAATGAATTCAAAGAATTAAGTTGAAAATATATAGGTATTATGTAACTATTTTGACCTAAAACAAAATAAAATAAAATAACTAGTTATTGAAAAAAAAATTTGATTTTAACTTATAACGTAGTGTTTTTTCACTATTCATCCAAAATTGAATGTTTTCAGAAAAATACCAAAACTTTTTACTATACTAATTTTGATATTTTGAATTAAAAAATGAAATATATTTTACTGAATTAAAACCAAATAAGTTACATTAATTAATTTAAAATTAATTCCTGTTGTCGGAACTGAAAAGCGTGGTTTTTTTAAAAAGTGAATACTATCAAAAGATTGAATTGTGTTTATGTAAAATTTTAATGTGAAATTACTTATAATGAACTACATTGTATTAAATTATACAAAAAAAATCTAATTATACTTACAAACTATTCAAATAAATTATTTAACACAATAAATTATTTCTATTAAAAATGTTGTTTTCAATTAAAATTTAGTATTTTTCAGTATTCATGAAAATATGAAAGTTATAAGAAAAGTACCAAAAATTAATCCAAAATAAATTTTTATGTCCTAATTCTAAAGACGAATTTAAATTTATTAAATTGAAAATATAAAAGTTTCAAATATTGGTTTTAAAAAGTTTTCTCCATTAAAAAGAGGGAAAATTGCATTATTTGAAAAATACTTCTTTTATCTAAAAAATTGAATTTGTTCTTATATTATGTGTAGAAACACATAATATGGGTTTCAAAATTATATAGAGTATATAAGATTCAAAATTCAGTTAATACTATTCATAACCGCTTTTTGATCAGATAGTTTGGTAAGTTATGGTGCATTCGAACTCGGTGTTGCTTGTAGCGCAAGCTATTAAATTACTTTATTTAGATAATGTACTATGAAATCTTGGGGTGTTACATTAACTTCTAAAATAATTTTGAACAATCATAATGTTCATCTTCAATTTTTATTGTCTTTCCCCCAATACAATATTTATAATTCCTCACTCTTGTAATCATATCCTTGATACAATCTTCTTCATTGTTTACACTTGTAATCATATCATATGATCCATAAAATGTAGTGTTATCTTAGTCACTAGATAATATCACTTATTCCGCTAATTTATTTTAAAATGTATAACTTTGATCTATTCTATGACAGATCTATTGTTCTTCCAAATCCTTTGGTTTAATTAGTCTTGAAAAAAATAGCATAAAAAATGGAAAAAGAATTGAGAAGGATCATATGAATTATCTTTTTCAAACATGATGAACTATTTTCCCCGTACCCATAATCTATTTTTATATGAATAATTCATCCACTATTGATTCATATATATCCTATTTGATTCATAAATATTAATATTTATCATAATAAATAAATAAAAAAAAGTATGAGCTTAGAACCCATAAATGATCATTCTTAATGAATCATTTATGCTAAATGAATCTATTTTAATAAGATAAAAATAGTTTAATGATTCATATTTAGATTGGGTTATAGTGCTATAAATATATAATAGTCCTAAACCTACACTCCCCTATCTTGTGTTGAAATTATTAAAATTAAATTTTTAGATTTGATAATGATTATAGTGACCCCATTTTTTCCATCCAAAACATAAAATATTAGAATGAAAAACTCGATAACTTATATTCTTAAGGACCATCTTGGTTTAGAGTTATAGATAATTAGGAAAAAATATTACATAAACAATACCCATGTATTTAAATGAGAAATTTTAATAGTTAACCAAGATTTAATTTTTTACACAAAGTTATTATCACCATCATCCATAAGAAAACCCTTATATAAATAAATCATTATAAATAATTCTTGATAAACTAAGGAAAAGGAATCATAAGAAGTGTGAGATCAAATTACTAGTAAGGATAAACATATGAATTAACAATTTAATGTCATTACTGATCATAAGAATAGAACTAGGGTATGATGATATAAACAAAGTGCATGAGCATAGAATAAGAATATTCATACCCATCAATACCTAGATAATGAAACATGAAAACATGGAATAAGGATTTCACAAAGGCAAGATTCATCAGAAACAACAATCCCAGGCCATGTGATTTCATTATTGATCAAGGGGATCATTTTTAAGAATAGAAAGAATAATGAAATAGTATTGGTATCTTAGAAAATTATCTTTATAGAACCCTTATAAAATCCTTATATAACCTTTATAATGGAATAACCATATGATCGACATCCATACATGATGAATTAGAGCACTATCTAGGACCACCCATCATAAAAACTATAATGGGATCACCTGGTTCTATCTGGGTTCACTAATCATAAATTAAATTTCAAAGAACCATAGCATGAATAAAGTTCTTAGAGAGTTATTTTCATCATAAAACTTATAAAAATTATTATTCCTTTCATAACATGATTAACCCATGGATAATAAATAGGTTTCATAACATTCTCTATGAAACATGATTAAACCACAAAAAATAAATGAGTTCTATAAAAATTTGTGACATGTTTAACCCATGGAAAAGAAATTGGTTCAATAATAATCTCTTTGAAATTTGATTAACACATTTTTGAAAGATGATTGACTTGTGGAAAAGAAACGGATACCATAACAATCCCTTTGAAACATGATTAACCGACAGAAAAGAAACAGGTTCCATACCATTCTGTTTAAAACAATCTTAATCCATAAAGAAAAAGAACGAGGATAATATCAATAAAAAATACCCCATTTTGGGATAAGTAATAATGAGGGATATTGAAATTGATGAATGGAAATACCGTTAAAAGATCATAATTTTTTTAAATAAAATGTAATTATCATTTTGAATATAAAATTTAAAAACAAAAAATTCACAAAATATTATGAAAATGATTTTCCTTGAGAAGCACCTGGAAGCATACAATGAAAATTTCTTTGAAAATAATGGAAACTGCAGAAATAAAATTCATTAATGTAATGAATATTAAAAATAAATATTATAGTCAATTTTATTTTTTAAAATGGATTAAAAAGCCATCCACTTGGAAAATTTTATGAAATTTAATTTTTAGAAACATTTAAAATAAGGTGAAAGACCATTTAAAATAGATTTTAGAAATAATATATTTTTATAAAATATTTTTTAAACATTTTAGAAAACATGGATATGGAGGAGAATGGTACTCGATTTAAAGGAAAATACTACATAAATGTCACATTAAATTGACTTAATTAATGTCTCATTAATCAATGAGGGATTAAATATAAATAAAAAATGTTAACCAAATTCATAAACAGATCACAATAAAAGATACATGGTTCAATAAAACTACATCACATTATTTCCTCTAAAATAACCTTGAACATAAATAATATTGAAATAAAGTAGATTGTAACCTATAGATTTTTCCACTTTGGTAACTCTTAAATCATTAAACTATTGAAAGAATAAAATAAAATTATACTTTTAATATTATGAAAATAAGGAGTTTCATGATATTAAATGTAAAAGGGTATTATATACACTCTACAAATGATTATAGGTTCATATCATAAAAGTATGTATGAAATAAATAGAATTTGAGAGGAATAAACCATACAATAATCAGAAAATTGAATTTAAGAATTAACTAATGAATCAATTACATGTATAAAATGTGAAATAGATAAAATAAGTTGAAATAAAAAATAAGATAATAAAAATTCATTACACCCAAAATAATGAAAAACTAATATCAATGAAAATGTATTATAGCCTAATGAAAAAAACTGAGTTAATAAATTCATCACCACTTGAAAAATTTCAAGTCAATTCCCATGAATGAAATAATTCTAATAGAAACATAAAATACCATTATTTATGAATAATTCAAGTTATTACATGTAAAAATGAAATTATATACCCCACATTATAAAAAATATGGTGAATATGGCATATGTATGAGATAAATTAAAAGTGATATGAAAAACCTCTTACCTCAATTACAAACATTCCCTACATTTTATTTAACAATTTTATAATAAGATTATATCAATTAGTTTATTTATTAAGAAATATTTTCAGTTTTAATACCTTACAATTAAATGATTTATTTTATTTATTTTTAAATGTATATTAAAATAATTAATAAGTTAAGTCCATGTTGGGTGTTTTGAGGACGTTCTGTTTATTATTTAAAATGTGTTGACTGTGGTCAAAGAGGTTATTATGTAAAAATATAAAAAATAATAATCATGAAATAATTCTAATATTTTTACATAAAATATAATTTTTAAATCCAATCATAATATATAGGTATGAAAAATGAACTAGGTTACGATCTTTGAGACGGTAGGTCATACATGTCTCTGAGTAATGCCTACATTATTCAATGATCATTATGGAATGAAGGTATAAATTATTTTATATTTATATAATTATCATAATATAATAAATATCATATTAATTTTCTAAATATACTTATATATATAATCAATGTGATTTATTTATGGAAAAAGAATCATATCGCTTTGTAGAGGTGGTAGTCCACACGTTCACAGACGACATTATCATTTTTTAGTGTATGACATAAAATGATATATTATCCTTTTAGAATGAAACATATTTCCTGAATTTAATTATTATATCATTTATATCTGATATATTTATTAAATATATTCTTATTACCTTTCATGTAATGCACTAGTGAAAAATGAAACACATCGCTTCGCCAGGTGGTAGTCCACTGTACACACGAACGACGTTATCATATCCCCGAAAATGAAAAGTAAGAATGTATATGTGATATTATAACTTAATAATTATAAATATATTACCAAAATCATATATATACTTTAATAAAATGATTTAAACTATCTGATAGAGGTTATTATGGAAAACGAATGACATCGGTTTGCGAGGCAGTAGTCAGCTGTACACACAAATAATGATTTCGTCTCTCATTTATTGGAAGAGGAGATAGATTTATGTTATAAAATAAACATAATAACATATAATTATATATAAAATTAGGCTTTTTATTATATAACAATCATTTAATAATATTTTATGTAGGAGTAAGAAGAAACAAAATAAAGACCCTTGGTTAAATACAAACCTCTTCATCAGGCATCCTTCTTAGGTCATCACCAAAAACCTTCAAAGGATGGATTTGTGATATAAATAAGAGATCCAATTTTTGTAGAGGTAAGTAATGAAGATATTTTTCTATTTATTTTCCAAAAAAATTTATTTTATGATGTTAATATGAGATGAGAGTGGGTGGCCTTTTATAAGTGATGTTAGTGGAACACTTATAAAGCTTTTTATAGAAAAAGGTGTACCCATGGATTTCATATGGCACAAGGCTCCAAAATGGGACATTATCTATACATTGAAATTATAAGGCCAAAATATATACATATAGTAGTTTTTAGAAAAGGGTTTAGTTTATTTTGACCCATATAGTTTTAGTTCAACCCTTGGTAAACCCAATTTCACCTTGACCGCGATAATAATTTTTACAGTTTTCACTATTCATTACGTTCAAAATATAATTTGAACATATTATATAATCTTAATTATTCATATTAAAAATATATTATCTAATTTTAAAAAATTAAATTCATATATTTGTAAAATTTTAATTTAAAATTAAACCAACAGACGTGATGAAAAACTAAGTTTTCAAGAAGTGTAATTTTTTAGAAAAAGAAGATTTTATATTAACTCTAAGAATAATAATATTCATTAAATAAATTTAGATTTATATTATTTTTTATATAATATATACATTTAATTTAAAATATTAATAATTATTGTTTTTTAAATAATTATAAATGATAAATGATAAACACTTTAAAATTATTTTCAGAAAAACCAGTTTTAAACTGAAAATATAATTATACTAAAATAAAATATTAATATGATTGAAATTTAATTATGTGTTTAAATATTAATAAATCATACATATTTATTTTAAAATCATATTTAAAAATATTTGGACTTTTAAATTTACTTAATTTATTAAAAATAAATGATATTTTTACAAATATTAGTGTTTTTCACAATTTGTTGAAAAATAATTAGTTTATAAAAAATAAAAAAACTCACCTGAAGTAAATTTAGATATTAAGATTTAAAAAATGAAGTTAATTTTATCAAATAAATTTTCCAAAATTTATAAAAATTAATTATAACATTTTTTCATGAAAAACAATAAAATCATTTTTAAAGAAAACATATTTTTGAAGAATAAAATTACTTTACTAAAAATTTATTGATTATTTACTAAAAATATTATCAATAATTTATATTGAATAAGAAAAAGAAAAAGAAAAAAAAATATATATATATATTTCATAACTTAGTTAATACTATTTATATCCACCAATTGAACGACTAGGTTATGACATTTATATATTTCACTGGTTGTCTAAGCTCAGTGTTGTGTGTTAAATACTCTATAAAATATAGTTTTCGTTTAGAATATTTGGGTGTTACATCCATCCATATAACTCAATTGTTTCTAAAAACATCTAAAATTGTCATGGTAATAAAAGTTTTGATATTTGGAAAAAATTGGATACCCACATCATTAATAGGGTTAACAAAGCTTCCTTTTGATAAGACATAAAAGGACGTAAAAATGCCTTCTAGAATAACACATACTAGATTTATGTATAAGATAATGTAGTTGGGAAGTTAATATTTGTACATGTATGAAAAGACTAATGCCTATATAATGATATTGAGTGACATAGATCATCGATCACAAGAAAGTGAATGATCAAAAGAAATTTAACAACCAAAAAACAATAAACCAATGAGATTTGAAAAAGGAATTTGACATTATCATAAATAATGGTTATAAGGAATTGTTATTTCTAAGATCCTTTTCCAAGAGTTGAGTAATTACTTTTCCATCTATACTAGGAGCATAAGGACATATATTTACATGATGACTATAATTCCATCCTTATATCAATTTCCCCCAAAATCTCTTCATTTCTCCATAAACACATAATTTTTTTACTCACAACAATAAAATCACACTGCAAAGGAACAAATAAATATATAATGGATAATAAAGATATTCTAATTTTCATTCGAAATTAACTAAAACCAAAATGGTTAGCACATGGTAAGTTGTTTCACAAAATTATAGCGATCCTATTTTGAAATGAAATTAATCACCTAATCACCAAGTCACTTTTCAATCCCATGGTTATATATAAGAAAAAGCATTTGTTGTGAAAATTATAAATATAATTATATTTAAAACTATATAAGTAAAAATAATGATGTTATACTATCTAAGACATCACATAGGCCAGTGTTAGGCACTACAACCTTTTCGCCAATCAGTTGTTGGATCAAGCCCCATGAACTTGCTATAAATGATGGGTTGTCTCCTAGAATTAAAGTTTTTATTTTTTCATATAATTATATCCTTATACATCTCGAAAAAATATGTTGAATATCCTTAAAAATATCCTTAATCATCAAAGATTATATAAATCTATTATGTTTTCAATACCTTTAAACTTTTGATCAACCTTAAATTCATAGACCAATGATGGTATCCATAACCCCTAAGATAAAAAAATCATAATATCTAAAGTAATCTAAACCCTCATTCAATAAAAAATATGATAGCCTCAAAACTGCACTCCCAAATCCAATGCTAAAATCATAAAAATTAAATTTTTAGCTTCAAAACTAATAAAGATAACCTAATTTCCACCATCCAAAACTTACAATATTAGAAGAAAAAATTGGATTAATTACATTATCAAGGACCTTTTAGGTTATTACTATGAGGTGATTAGGAAAAAATATTACAGAAAAAATAACAATGTCCTTAAATGATTATTAATCACACTTAACCTAGATTTTTATATTTCAAATTAACTCCCCATCATCATCCATATGAAACCCTTCTAGAAATAATTAATTTAACATAATTATTGATAACCTATGGAAAATGAAGCATAATAAGGGTGAGCTCAAATGATCAGTAATGGTAAATATATGCATTAAAAATTGAATGTAATTAGTGAGAATAAAAATATCATAAGGGTATGATGACATATCAAAGTGAATGAGAATAGTATAATAATATTCATTCTGATCGATACTAAGACCATGAAACCTAAAAACAAGGAAAAAGGCTTTCACAAAGAAAAGATTAATCAGAATTAATAATCATGATCCATGTGGTATCAATCATTGTGAAAGGAAAAATTTATCACCACAATAAGAATAATGAAATCATATTGGTATCTTGGAACATTATCTTCATAGAACCCTTATAGAACACTTTTAGAACCCTTAAAAATGGAATAACCATACAGTCAAACTCTATACTGAATCCATTATAGATCTATTTTGGTTCACCCATCATATTAGATATAACAGACTCACCTAGTTGTTTCTGGCTGTACCCATAATATACATAAT
Organism: Viscum album; assembly: GCA_963277665.1. Classification (NCBI taxonomy): domain Eukaryota; kingdom Viridiplantae; phylum Streptophyta; class Magnoliopsida; order Santalales; family Viscaceae; genus Viscum; species Viscum album. The sequence goes on along the minus strand of OY728119.1, from coordinate 211,213,536 downwards.
TTCTAAGAACAACAACATGAATAAAGTACATAGATATTTAGTTTCATTACAATACACAAAAAAACAATCATTATTCCTTTCATAACTAGATAACCCATTGAATATATGTGGTTTCAATAACGATCTCTTTGAAACATGATTAACCCATGAAAAAGAAACAAGTTCCATAAAAATCTATTTGAAACATGATTAACCTGTGGAAAAGAAACTAGTTCCATAAAAATCTCTTTGCATTGTAATTAACCCACGGAAAACAAAGGATTTCTATAACAATATTTTTCGAACATGATTAACCTATGGGAAATAAACATATTCCATACAAATATCATTGAAAAAAATATTGATCCATCCCGATAAATAATAAGGATTATAAAATTAAAAAATACCCCCATTGGATCTTAAGTAACAATAAGGGTTATTGATGTTGATGAATGGAAATACCAATAAAATATATTTAAAACATTTTAGATAAAAATAACCATTTAAATTTTAAAATCACTCTTGAAAAATAAATATTCACAAAATTTTGTGAAAATCCTTTTATTTTAAAAATTCCATAGTAAAATTTAAAGGAATAATAAATCAAAACAGGGGATACAATGGAAGGAAAATCCATTGATGTCAAAAATGTTAAAAATAATAATTATTTGAAAACATTTTGAAAAAGTGAGTATAAATTTTCCCATTTAGATAACATTATGAATATGCATTTTTTATTTGTTTTAAAGAAGTAAAAAGATAATGTAAAACGGATTTATGAAATAATTTTTTTATAAAAGAAACATTTTTCAAACAATTTTGAAAACGTGGATTTGTAAAAGAATGATACTATATCTAAAAGAAAATACAATATTTATAACACTTAAAAATGGATTTATTGATGTTTTTTAATGAGTAAGAGTGGAAATGGAAATAATAAATGTTAACCACATTCATAACCAATAGGGAATAAAATATATGAGGTTAAATAAGATAATATGACATTATTTCCTTTAAATTACCCTTAATCATAAACAATCTCGAAAGAAAGGAGATTGTAATAAAAATACTTTTCCACTTTGGTAACTCTTAAATCATTAGCCCCATGATAAAATGATATAAATGGATAGTTTAAATATCATGTACATAAGAATTTTCATCATATAACATGTCAAAGGGAAGTATGTTCCCTTTACAATTGAAAAAAGTGTGTTAGTTCATCTAGCCTAGACACCCAAAGAGGGTGGTGAATCAGGGTATAAAAAATTAAAAAATCTTCCCCTTTTGATATTGTTTTGTTGTTAGACAATCCTCACTTATATCTTTCCTTTCTTATGTAGAGTATGAATTAATATTAAAGCATGCACCCGAAAAAAAAATTACTTGGTTCACCCTCACTGGGCTACGTCTAAGGAGCATACACTAGCAATTTTCCAATGTTCCAAATCTACTATAAGTGCACTGATTTTTACAAGTTCTAAGTGGAATCAATTTCCCTCTTGGTTTAAAACAATTCAAAAATTTGAGAACTCACTCCTCTCTCAACTGAAGTGAGATCACATATTCTTTATATGATCCACTTAGTTTATAGACTATATGTATCTTTATTATCACTAATGAATACATCCTAAATTATAGATAGATGCTCTGTTGATGCTACACTTTCATCCACTGATGAAAAACACTAAGCATATAAACACTAGGAAACCCCTTTTGATACTCTTTCACAAAGCACACTACCTTTGGGAAGCACCCACTTTTTCCAAGTTCAAACAATCCTTCTCAATACTTCAACCTCTTCGCAAAGCTCACAGGTTCATAGAGCTCAGAAGTTCACAAATATCACTAGATCATAGAGCTCTATAGATCATAGAGCTCACTAATTTTTAGATATCAGACTAGTCTTCGCAATTTTTCAAAGCTAAACAAGCCTTTGCAAAGCACATATCTTCCAAAAAGCTAAACTGTCCATCGCGACATGCCTTATTTTCTCATAGCTCAACCACCTGTACAAATTCTCTTTTCATTTGCAAAGATCCCTGCTCCATGAATCTACTTCGAAATTTGAGAGCTTAAAGGTTTTTGTTTAATCTGTCTTTTTATCTTTTGGGGGTTGAGGTCTATTTATAGTAGATTCCACTAACTCGAGAACCTTCCACGCTAAGTCAGTGCCACGTCTGCTAAAATCACGAAGCTACAAAATTTCCGCCGAAATTATCTCTATATCGCAAAGCACCATGGAAATTTTTGGATCATGAAGATCATCATAATATTGGAGCATTCCATCAATTCCTTTGTATTTCCACTGCAAATCTTCTACACAATGCTCTTCTCCTCTGCTGTTTTGTGAAGCTCATCGTAATCGCAGAGAAAACCATCAACATTCTTCTAGTCCCTACAAAATCATCTTCATAAAGCCAATATTTGCGAAACTCATGCATTTAACATATCTGTATGAGATATTCAAGAAAATAAACTTTTCATGATGCTCATAAAATCTCAAATTTTGGACCCCAAAAAGTCAGAAAACACTAGAAAATGGTGCCACCTTGTTTATGTTCTCTTATACCGCATCCCGATCTTCCATTTTTTTTGGTTCTTTTTCAACATGGATTGTCAAAAAAATATCTATAACTCAACCATTAAGGATGAAATCCCTCATTTTCAACAAACACAACCAACACAAAAATACAGTAATGTTACCTTGAGGGATTTTTTCTCAACAAGGTGCATATCATAATTCTAATTTGAGATGAATAACCCATATAGAAATCATACCATTGAATTTGGGAATTAATTGATGAATTAGTTATGTCTATAAAATGAAAACCATGTAAAGTATGTCTAAATACAATACAATATAATCAAATTCATTACATACATAATCATGACATAAAAATTTCAATGAATAATTATTATAACCCTATAAAAAAATTAGTCAAGAAATTATTTACCAGTTGAAAAATATCATATTGATTCCTGTTGAATGGAAAAATTCATATAGATTCTTAAAATACCATGATTTATTAAGAATTCATTTTATTAAATTTAAAATGTGAATTATATATCCCACAAAATAAGAACAAGCGGTGAATATGACATATGTCTCCCAAAAATAAAAATTGGGATGAGAAAAACCTTACCTCGAGTCTAAAATTTCCTTGCATGTCCTTTAACTCATACACAACAAGATGATTTCCATTATTAAATTTATTAACCACCATTTTAAAGTTTATTATCTTATGTTAATGTCAATTATTATATGTATTTTTAAATACCTAATAAAATACTTAATTAGTTAAGTCCACATCGGGTGTTTTGAGGACATTCAGTTCATTATTTAAAAATAGCTTTGATGTGTTAAATGCGTCAAAGAGGTCATTATTTCAAAATATCCAGAATAATAATCACAAAATAATTATAATATTTATAAAAAATTTATTCTTTTTAAACCCAATAATTAAATATGGTTATGAAAAATGAATTGTGATATGATTATGGAGACGACCGGTCGTATGTATGTATGTGTAATTTTTCCATTTTCAACCATCATTATAGAAATAAAGTATGTATTATTTTAACTTTAATGAATAATAATAATATCATAAATGTCATATTATTTATTTAAATTTAATTATATATATCATTCATCAGATTTCATGATGTCAAAAGAATCACATCATTTTGTGGAGGAGGTAGCCCACACGTCCATGAATGACGTTCTTATTTTTTTGTGTAAGAGAAAAAATGATATATTATATTTTCATAATGATAAATATGTAATTAATATCTACATTGTTTAACATATATAACATATATTTATAAAAGTTATCATTATTCACTACCATGTAAATATTTAGTGAAAATAAAATCACATCGCTTCGTGAGGCGGTAGTCCACCGTACAGAAGAGAAACGTTATCGCATCCCTATAGAATGGAAAATAAGAAGGTATATGTGATATAATTACTCAATAGGTATAAATATGTCTCAATAATAATATATATAATTTAAATTCTTAATTAAAATAATCCATGATAGATGATGATAGAAAACTAATGTCATCAGTTTGTGAGACGGTAATCCACCATACAGCCGAATGATGATTTCGTATCCCCTATAATGGAAGAAGTGATGGATTTAGTTTATGAAATTAAACTAATAAAATATATGTATATGAAATATACTTATATAATTATATAATCAAAACTTATGAATATGTTATGAAGGTTTAATAGGAAATAAAATAAAAATTCTCAGCTAAACACAACACCTCCTCTTTGGGAAACCTCATCAAGTAAGAAATAAATCATTATTAGGAACGATTTATGATCAAAATAGGGGTTCTATGTATTTTTGATGGAATTTAAAGAGATATTTGATTATTTAATTCCTAATCTAAATTTATTTTATGGTGTTAAGAGGAGACGAGATATAGTGACCTTTTGTAAGTACAGCGAGTGGCACACATGTAATTTTTGAAAAGAAAACAGTGTATGTACATTGTTTACATGAGAAAAGGTTAAAACTTTAGAAATTACCAATAAATAGACTTTATAATGTATTTATATTGAAATAAAGTGGTTTTTATACAAGTTTTTAGGTCATTTTGACCCTTATATTTTGATTTTAACACCTAATAAAACAGTCTTCACCATAACCATGATATTTAATTTTTACTAATTTAACTATTAATAATGTTAATAAATTATGTTGTACTCATTAAATATTAAAAAAAAATATTATTAAAAATTTGTAATATATTTTACAAAATTAAATTTACATAAGTTCAAATATTTTATTTAAAACAAAACCTTTAAATGTAGTGAAAAAGAGAGTTTTCGAGAAGTGTATTTTTCAAGAAAATTATGATTTTATATTAAATTTGTGAATAAAATTAATCATCACATGAATTTAAAATAATATATTTTATAAATATTATATAAATTTAATTTATAACATTCCTTATTAGGTGTTTTTTAATTAATTAAAAGGTGAAACATTATGCACTATAAAATAGTTTTTTAGAAAAACTAGTTTTAAACCAAAAAAAGTACTTATACAAAAATAAACTTTAAATATGATTCAAATATAATTAAAAGAATTTATTATAAATAAATAATAATTATATATTATTAAATAATATTAATAACATAATAGGGAAATTAAATTTACTTAATTTATTGAAAAGGAATGACATTTTCAAACAATCTATATTTTTCCCTATGCACCGAAAAATAAATATTTTCCAAAAAATATAGAAATGTCACCAAAAGTAAATTTTTATATTAATATATAATTAAATATGTTTATTTTATCTAATAAATTTTATAATACTTCAAATAATTAATTTTAATATTAATCATGAAAAGAAATAGAATCATTTTTGAAGAAAATATATTTTTGAAAAATAAACTTACTTTCCTAAAAATTGATTTATTATTAACTAATAATTAATCAATAATTTATTTTGAGTTTAAAATTTAAATATATATTTCATAAATAAGTTTATACTATTCATACTACCAAATTTAATGGCAAGGTTATGTGGTTATATATATCATGGGTCGTTTGAGCATAGTTTTGCATGTCAAATACACAAATGAACATAGTTTTCGTTTAAAATCTATTGGAATTACATCCTCCCCCTATTTTAGAAATTTTTTCCTTGGTATTTCAATTTATCTCAGTAATCAAAGGTGGGTCATTTAAAAATACCTTTCTCAGAATCCCACACCATAAAAAGGGTTAATAAAACATCATATTGATTAGAGGAAAAAGAATATACGAATGTCAAACTAAATAACACAAACAATATTTAAAAATAAGTTAAAATTAATGGGAAGTTAAGATTTTGACATGGAAGAAAAAAAATCCAAAATAATGATATTGAGTTACATAGATGATCAATCACAAGAAAGTGAATGATCAAGAGATAATTAACAACCACAAAACCATAAACCAAAGAGGTGTTAAAAAGGTCATTGATATCACCAGAAATGATGGTAATAGGATAAAATATTATTTTAAGATCCTTTTACTATATTTTAGGAATAACGTTACCATTTAGAATTGGATAATAAGGAAATATACTTACTTGATGAGTAGAAAGTAATTTTTTAATAAATTTCAACCACTATATCTTATTTTTCTACAAACAATGAGTAGATTTTTGTTCTTCCTAAAGAACTAATAATGGATTTTAAAGGACCAAATAACCCTAAAAAGGAAAATATATCATTTCTACATATATATAGAGATTAAAGAAAACCAAAATGACTATAACATCATAATATGTTTCCCAAAATTATAGTGTCTCACTTACGAAATGATAATAATCACCTAATCACCAAACCACTTTTCAACCCTATGGTTATATCTATGATAAAAAATATAATATAAAAATAAAATTTATCAATAAATTTAAAACTTTTTAAGTAAAAAAACAATTTAAAACTAATCAGAACATCAAATAGGCTAGTGGTAGGTGTTGTGCCATTGTCTTTCTTTGGTTGTGGTATTGGGTTGCAAGACCTTTCCAGATGGGATGGGTTTTCACCCGATGTTTAGGTTTTAATTTTTCCAAAAATTATATTCTAAAAAGTTTCCAAGAAATATGATGAAAAAACTTAAAAATATCCCCAATAATAAAAGATATTGTAAACTATAATTTTTATCAATACCTTTAAACTTATTATCAACCTTAAACTCATAAACCTATGATGGTATCCATAACCTTTAAGATGAAGACATAATAATATCCAAAGTTATCAAAACCATCCTCGAATACCAACTATAATAGTCCTAAACCCGAACTCCTGGATTTGGTGATAAAATTATAAAAATTAAATATATGGATTTGCTACAGATGAAGGTGACCTAATCTTATCTATCTAAAACATAAAGCATCATAAGAAAATATTGGATAACTTACATTTTAAAAGATATTTTAGGTTTATATTTTTAGAGAAATAGAAAAAAAATCTTACATAACCCATGTATTTTAATGATAGTTTTTCTAAATTATACTAGGTTTTATTATTTCACATTAATTCATCATTATTGTCCATATGAAACCCTTCTATACATAAATAATTCAACATCATTTTTGACAACAAGGGGAAAAGGATACATAATAAGGGTGAGCTCAAATGCTCAGTAAGGGTAAACATATGCATCAATAATTGAATGTCATTAGTGATACAAAGAATAGAATAAGAGTTTGATGAAATAATAAAAGTGAATAATCATAGAACAAAAATATTCCTACCCATTAATACATAGATCATGAAACATGAAAACATGTCATAATTCTTTAAAAAATTCGAGATTCATTAAAAGAAATAATCATGAGTAATGTGATATCAATATTGATAAGAAGAAACATTTAAATCCATAAAAGCATAATGAAATTATATTGGTATCTTGGAACATTATCATCATAGAACCCCTACATAACCCTTAAAAACAGAATAACTATACAATCAACTTCCATACCCAATGAATTGGACCGCTATCTGGGTTCACCCATCATATAAGCTATAATGGTATCCATTAATGTTATCTAGATGCACCCATAATATAAGAAATGTATGACAACCACAAAATTAATAAAGTACATAGATCTTGCATTTAATCATAAACTTCATAAAAAAATCATTATTCCTTTCATAATTTGATTAACCCATGGAAAAGAAATAGGTTTCAAAACAATGTCTTTGAAACATGATTAACCCCTGTAAATGAAACGGGTTCCACAATGTTCTCTTTGAAACGTGACTAAACCATGAAAAAATGGGTTCTATTACAATATCTTTGAAACATTATCAACATATGGAAAGGAAATGGGTTCCATAATAATATCTTTAAAGCATGACTAACCCAAAAAAAATAGCTTCCATAAAAATTTCTTTGCAATATGATTTGCCTATGGAAAAGAAATGGGTTCCATAATAATATCTTATAAAAAATGATTAACCTATACAAAAAAAAAACAAATTTCGTAACAATCATTTTGAAATAATCTTAATATATAAAAAGAAATAATATGAATTGTATCATTATAAAATAACCCCATTAGAATATAAATTTCAATAAGGGTTATTGACGTTCATAAATGGAAATAACATTTAGATATTATTTAAAATTTTTTGGAGGAAAATAAAATTTCCGTTTTTAGAATCACTTTTGTAAACTAACAATTCACATATTATTGTAAAAAAAATTTTATTTGAAAAAAACCTTGGAATCGTATAAAATATATCTTCAATGATAATATTGTACATGATAGCCGGAAAATTCATTCTTGTCATAAATGTTAAAATTTAATATTCTATTTAAAACATTTTGAAAAAGAAAATAAAAAGTGACCCAATTAGAAGATGATAGTAAATTTCCATTTTAAAACCATTTAAAAAAAGGTAAAATATCATGTAAAAATTCTTTAGGAAATCACTCATTTTTAGAAAATATTTTTTTGAAAACATTATAGAAATCATGGATTTGGAATAGAATGATAACCTATCTAAATGAAATACAATATAGATATCACTTATAAATAAATTCATTATTTTTTATTTAATCATTATGGGAGGAAATAAAAATTAAACATGTGAAACACATTCATCACCAAAGTAAAATAAAATAGATGTTTTTTAGGAAAATAAGATCACATTAATTCCTCCCAAATAACCTTGAACATAAATAATCTCAAATGAAAGGATATTGAAAATAAATATTTTTAAACTTTGAAAACACTTCAATCAAAATCCCCATGAAATAATAACATCAAATGACACTTTAAGTATCATAAAAATAAGGATATTCATGATATAACATGTCAAATGGTAGTATATACACCTCAAAAATGAATATAGGTTAATATCATAAACATATATGTCAATGAAAGAGAAATTGATATGAATAACCCATATAAAAATTATAACATTTAATTTGAGTATTAATTGATGAATCGATTACGTGTATCAAATGTAAACCACATAAAAAAAATAAAAATACAACACTCGCGAAATGTTATCATATACCCAAAAAATTGATAGTAGGAAAGTATATGTGATATCATAAACCATGAAGTATAAAAATGTTACAAATATAAAATATATACTTTAATTACCTCATTAAAACAATATATGTGAGGAGATGATAGAAAACAAATTACATCAGTTCTTGAGGCACTTGTGTGCTATACACACAAATGATGTTTTATTAACCAAATTGATGGAAGAGGAGATGAATTTAGGTTATTACATGAAAATAATTTAATATAATTAAATGATCTATAATGGTGTTTTTATGTAAGAATAAATTAATAATATTTTAATGAGGTTGAATATGAAATAAAATAAATATGAACCGTTAAGCATGATACATCTTCTTTTGTAAACCTACTTATGTAAGCACTAAGGCTTCATTATGATGTATTTATGATAAAAATATGGGATATAATTCTTATTGATAGAATTAAATAAGTTAATTGGGTAGTTATTGTCTGAGATAAAGGGATTTGATGGTCTGAAGATGAGAGGAGAAGGGATGACCTTTTATAAGTGAGGTGAGTTTCATATTTGTAATTTTTTGAAAAGAAAAATTTATACCCAAAATTTTCATATTATAAAATGATCCAAAATTGTTCAATATAGATACATAGATATGATAAGGTATAAATATGGTCTGAAAAGATTTTTATACAATTGTTTAGGTTATTTTAACCCTTAAAGGTTTTTAATCCCCAAATAAAATTTTTTCTCGTTAACCCAAGAAAATAAGTTCTACTAGTCTCACTATTCATTATGGTAAAAAATTAAGTTAAAAATATTATATAATATAAAATATTATGATTAAAAATATTGAATTAATTTTACAAAATTCAATTCATATTAGTGTAAAATTTTAATTTATAAGAAAACTCATAGGCGCGATGAAAAAATGTTTTTCACGAAATGTTTTTTTCAAGAAAATGGTGATTTTTTGTTAACACTAAAAATAATACTATTCTTTGTAAAAATATCATCTAATATTGATTGATATACAATATATAAAATTAATTTAAAAAATTACCCATTAGGGTTTGTTTTAATTAATTAAATTTAAGATACATTATACACTTTAAAAGTGTTTTTTAGAAAAACATGTTTTATGTGTTCGTAGTGGAGTCCAACTCAAATGTTATAGTGAAAACTGGTTTAGGGGAGGATCCTGGTGCCTTGGGACATAGTTTAAATTATAAATATGTGTTATTGGAGACTAATAAAGGGAATATCATCCACCAGAGTTGGAGGGGGGCCGGTTTTGTTACAGATGCGCTTGTGAAGATTGGGAGGCTTGGGGAGGAGGTTGACATTTATGATAGTTTGGGTTCCTTGACTATAGAGTGAAAATATTTTTTTGAGGGGGATTCCATTGGGCTTCATAATTTTCAATACCCTTGAGGGAATCTTTTTTTTGTTATTTTCCTACACTTCTTACAATATAATTTAGAAAAACTAATTTTTAGTTAAAAATCCAGTCTTTAATCCAATCAATCAATCCTACTAAAATACAATATCAAGGTGATTAAAATTTAATAAAATAAACTCAATATTATTAAAAATACTTATTTAACTTTATATAATATTAAAATCATCAAGGCGATTTTAAATTTCCTTAATGTGTTGAAAAAAATGATATTATTATAAGAATTAGTATTTTTCACTATTCACTGAAAATCAATATTTTCTGAAAATCCAAAAAATTCTCCCAATGTAACTTTTGATGTTAATCTTTAGGAAATTAAGTTAACTTTATCACATAAATTTTATAAATGTTACAAAATTAATTATTATCCCTTTTCATGAAGGGAAAACAATTCTTTTTTGAAGAAAATATATTTTTGATGAATAAAATTACTTTACTAATAATTGTTTGATTGTTTAATAAAAATATAAAAATAATTTGTATTAAATAGGATAATTATGTCCATATATTTAATAAATTAGTTAATACTATTCGTACGTAACAATTTAAAGGCTATATTGTAATGTTTATATATTTCACTGGTCGTTTAAGATCATTGTTACATGCCGAATACACAGTCCAACATAATTTTCTTTTAAAATGTCAGGGTGTTATAATGAAACTAATAAAAATAAATGTGAAATATATATAAATATAAAATGAATATATATAAACTTTCATATATTTAAAAACACAGAGATCATGGATGGTTTTTGTAACTATTTAGGCGGGAGTACAACATGAGGGAGGATTTGATGTTTATTCAATTATTCACTTGGTACATGGCATATCTGGTGGTTTTTTAGTGATATTATTATTAGGAAATGAATTTTATATTTTTATTTGATGAAAATGTTTATAGGGAATAATAACATGGTAATGAGTACCCAAAATTTTAAGAAACTCTTGAATTTAAATCCAATGAACCAAAAGTCTTAGGCTGAGGTTATCAAGCTACTCGAGAAACTGAAGAGCAATCTAATTTGGGTTTCATGAAGGCTTAAAATTTAAAAAATTCACATGGATGAGGTGAAGAATAAAAGAAAAAAATTGAAAATTCTTATTTGGGCTAGAAGGAAAAAACAACTTCAATAGTTGTTAAAGAAGTGTCCTAGTAGGATTAGTAGGGGGAAGGATTCCTCAACAGGGGCAGTAGGGGGAAACAACTACTGCAAGTAAAAAAATTAAAAAACTATGGAAGTACAGATTTTTTTAATTAGAATAATTAAATGATAATTTTTTATTAATTTATTTTTTAAATAATAGAAAAATAAATTTTTTTGTTTTTGATATATCATTAAAATTTCAAGAAAAGAAGATCAGATAAAATTTAAACTAAGACAAATACATTAATAAATTTTAAAATTTAAAATAATATTCAAACAAAATTTATCTCACATATTCATTAAATTCATTTATGTAATGAATATATTTATTTATTTTAAAATATATACTTTAAATTTATACATAATCATTAGTATAATTTAATTTTGTATCCATTAATTATAAAAAACTTCAATAAAATTAAAATTTTAAATATTTAAACAAAAATTATTTACGTATATTTAATTAAATTTTTTTGTAAATTACACTTAATTTTGAGAAATTATTAGTTTTTATAATTATATAGAATAATCCAGAAATAGGGATAAATATAATAAAAATCATACAACGTAACAGTAAATAATTCAGCAAGAATCATACCCAAGACCTTACCAAGACCCCTATCACTAAATTGGGAGAAAGATAAGGGTATAGGTTCAATAAAATAAGATATAGATAGGGGAAATATAGGAAATTTGAAAATAATTGCACTGTACCATTTGTTTCGTTCCAAATACCCCTGATTTTTTCTTGATTTGAAATCTTCAATCGGGGAGAAACTGATTTCTCTTAGTTTCTACTTGAAGGTTTTCTCTCCATTAAATATAACCTTACCAAATAGTGGAGATAAGTTCTCAAAAATATTTTTTTATTTTATCCCTAATTCTCCACTGAAAAATGAAAAATATAATGACAGAAAATTTCTTATCAACTTTGGATCGCATAATGAATTTCTCATTCATGTTGTGACCTATCTAACAAAATAAATCCATTTTTAAGGAGAGGAAATGTTTGAGGATCATGATAAATGTGGAGCTTGAACAATGTAGAGGAGATGAACAAATAAATCTAGTGTTGTAATATTGATTAATGTGGGTATAAATAATCACATACCTTTGCTTTTAAGTGTATCGATTCCTTAGAGAACTTTGCGGAAGAGAAGTGGTAGAGGTCGACTTCGACGAGATATTGAATGACACAAGGCAGAAAGTTTGGTTGGGTTTAGAATTTATAAGATCCAGATAGGTTTTATCATCGTATTCCCAAAATATCAAATAAAAAATAGTATTATCATCATAAAAAAATAAAAATAAAAATTTAGCATAGTTAAAACATATCATTATCGGCGCTATAATTATAACACTTATAAATATAGGTTTTATCAGTGTTTTTAGCATAGATAAAGATGCATCAATATCAGTGCTAAAAAGCGTTGATAAAACCTATTTTGATTAGAGATATAATTATAATAGTGAAAGACATAGTTTTTATCAACCCTTTTATAAGCATTGATAAAAGCTCCTTAAATGAAATACCAAAAAACTAAAGAAATATATATTATATATAATTAAAATATAAAAAAATTAATAAATAATTCACATTATTAATGAACATATATTTTTAATGAATCTTAAAAATGAATGAAATAAAATAATAAAAAATTAATATATTTAAAAAATATCAAAAAAAGGATGAGTTTTATTAAATATATAAGTCATTAAAAAATTAAAGATGAATATGTTTTAAAATGATGCATATTGAATGTAAAAAAACCAATTAAACACATAAACAAAATTAATTATTATGATTATTTACAATAATTGTAAACACATATGTAAAAAAAATATATTTTTTAAAACACATTTAAATAAAACAATTACAATGATTTCAAACATTTTAAAAATATTATAACTTAATAAATAAAATTGAATGAATATTGATCATATAAATTAAAAACAAATTAAAAATATTAAAACATAGTATATAATTATGTTGAATTTGGAAGATTAATTTCATTAATTAATTTTTAACACTTACAAAAAATGAAGAGAATGTTAAAAAATGAATTTAAATAAATTAAATAAAAATATATATTAAAAATTTAAAAAAAATTAGAACTTAATAAATAGAATTGAATAAATATTAATCATATAAATTAATAAAATATTAAGAATATTAGAAAATAGAAAAGAATTATCTATAAATAAATTTTAAAAAATGAATAATTTCCAAAAAAATTAAATATTAATAGAAATTAAAACTGAATAAATAATAATAAATGAAATAATATTAAAATTGGATAAATAAAATTAAATAAATAATAAACAATATTTCAAAAACCGAATTCATAACATTTACATGAATTAAATTCACATAAAAACTAAATAAAAATGAATAAATATATAATATTAATTATATAAATAAAAAATTATTAAAAATGAATTATATTTACTATAAAAAATATCAGTAAATAAATTCAATCGAATTAAATTAAATAAATTAAAATTAAAGACACACACACACACACATATTCATGATGAATAAATTAAAGTAAATATATATTAAAAATTAATAAATATAAAATATGAATAAATTATATAAAATTATCAAAATAGGGATTTATTAAAATATAATAATATTAAATAAATAAATATACAAACAAACATAAATTCATATACACATGACAAATATACATATTCATACACACGCACAATTATACATATACCTAAATTTTATATTATTTAATATCAATATAAATATATATTTAAATAAATATTCTTTTATATATTATATAATTTATAAAATAAAATATCAATATATTATATTGATTCTAATTATATGCACACCTTGTAATTAATGTATATAAATATACCATTAACATTTTTGGCTAATATAAATTTGGTATTTTTTATATATAAAATTATGAAAATAAGATCCATTTTTTAAAAGGATATATAAATCATATTTTAATATTATATTTACATATATATACTTATTGTAATATACATCTTATTTAAAAATATATAAATATTTCTATATAAATTTAATTACTTACTACAACCTTTATCAGCACTCAACAAAAAAAGCTAACAAAGGTGAGAAATTTATCATCACTAAAAAATTACTGATAAAGTGGTAACTTTTATCTGTAGTAAAAAAAGAACTAATAAAGGGTACCCTTTTATCAGTGGGTTTTCTATCACTGATAAATGTTATCTTTATTAATTCTTTTTATAAGTGCTGATAAATATACCCCTTTATCAATGCTTTTTATTTAGTGCATATAAAGGCCATCTCTGGATATTTCATAATCTATTGTGGAGTATCATGATAAATACTATTCAATATCAATATGTTTTAAAAAAGTAGTAATTTATAGAAAACTATCCGTTTTACATTGATTATTTGAAAAATAGGCTTGAAAGACCTATTTTTTTAAAAAAATTAGTCTTTATGTCAATTATTTAAATTACTTACTTGAAAGATTTATTTTTTGATTGTTTATTTAACAAGTGATAAATATATTAATGATCCATAATATTGAGTACAAATGATAATATGGTGAAAGGAAAATCATCAAAATAAAAATGAACATGATAATCTCATCTAATCCTAACAACATGATGTGTAACCATATTTCATTCTTTTCATAAACATAAAGGAATGAAAAATAAAGAATTATTGATGGGGATAAATTCCATGTAACAGGATTCCTAAAGAATTGAACATTTTTTATTGTTAATTAATTATGGAAATGAACAAAACACAATTTTATACAACCACAATCTACTCCAAACCCAAAGCTTCACAACCAAAAAACAGAAAATACAACAATCACTTCTGATACAAAATCACTCTAACATGAAACGTATAGTTTAGACATGGTAGATGAAACATTTGCAA
Source organism: Viscum album (assembly GCA_963277665.1). NCBI lineage: Eukaryota > Viridiplantae > Streptophyta > Magnoliopsida > Santalales > Viscaceae > Viscum > Viscum album. The sequence continues at coordinate 211,198,039 of OY728119.1, read as the reverse complement.
TGGAACATTTCCCAAAATCACCCAAAAAACTAAAAAATCTTCAAACACTACAACATATATTAGAGTTTTTGGTCTAGAATTTACAACTTTTTACATTAGATTTCACGTATTTATATTCAAATACCTGAATATTAATATATGTCTTATCACATATTTATTTTTCTTAATTGTAACATTAATTTGATAATGACATTAGAGTATTTTTCTTGTTCAAAAGTCATAATAGTTCCCCATTCTGATATGAATCTTGAAGTCTTATGATAATATTCGAGAACATATATACCTGATGGTCAGGATAGAATTATTTTATAGGACTTATATTATGTTTCAAAAACATGTACTAGACTCTCATAAGTACAAAATTTTTCATCTCATTAAGTTATCACTTGGCAATCTCTAATTTTGGAAATTGTGGGGATAAATCCTCTAATAAAAATTTCACATGTTTATGTTTCATTGGATGTTATGAAATGAGAATTTTCGTGTGGGTTCTTAGACATGATATTATTATTAGTTAATATCATTAGTCACATGATTTTAAGTATTTATGAAAACAATGATTCCCTATATACATTGGGAATTATTATATGTTGGATACATCATGGGTGATGGAAAATTAATGAATAAGTAAAGAAATAATTTATCCCTTCTAATTCCATAAGATGATAAATCATGCCTTTGGATTGAATTAGAAATATCAAACTAAATTCCATGTCCATGGTGATAGAAATATTCATTTTAGGAAGTCAAGGAATGATATATGGAACACATATGTTGATGACATGAGTGCACAACTATATTGATTAGATCTTGAGACAAATAGTTTATATTTTATAGTGGTCATTCCATTAAGGATATTTTCATTGAAACATAAATAATTTCCTGAATAGGTTCTTAATATGTTGTTATACACTGATCTTGGACTTTAGGCAATCCCACCTAATGACACTATGGAAAATGAAAAGGGAGTCACCCAATTAGTGTATCCATTGATATTATTTAAATTATTTTTGATTTTAACTTCTAGAAGAAATTTTATTCTCAAGACTATTGAAAAATATTTATATTGGTATTATTTGTCAAGAATATTTTTTTACTAGTTACATTTAAAATAGAATTTATAAGTGAGTTTAATATTAAATAAATATTTATTCTCAAGGATATGAATATAATATTTATTTATTTATCTAAACACTAATATTTATTTATTAGTCAAATTTCAGTAAATGCCATGCATGGTGGTCGAGATGAGGGATCGATAAAAGAAGTGATATAATAATAAATATTATTTAAATAAATAAGGGATAACATATTTAATAAAAAATATTTAATTTTTTTAAGTTGAAACATTCCACGACATAATAATAATTATAATAATAATATTATTATTATTAATATTACATTTATTATTATTTTCCTTATAAAATTATATGATTTATTATTTGATGAAGGGCCTTATTGAAATACATTATAATAATCCCTAGATATATATTCTCATTTTTTATCATTTCATTTTGTGTGAACTCATTATAGGGGTAAATTAATTTTGATGTTGTGTATAATTTCTTCTCCAAGTGAATTCTCTTAACAAAAAACTTCAATAGGATTTTCTATCAAGACATAGAGAATTCCTCTATCTCCTTCCTCTGTTTCAAGAAAGAGAGAACTAGAGAGATGAACTTTCAATACAGAAGGTTTATATTGTGATCAAGATGAATAATTCATGGATATTAGACTATCCACAATAGCACCCAATGTTTAATTTATGTCAATTAGAGATTTGAGGAGCACAAGTGGATACAAATATAGGGATTTTATTTTGGGTCCTCTCGGTATAATGATGATACAACTCTAACAAGGTTCAGTCAATCAACATCTACTTTGAATAACTATCTCCAGACTCATGTATTTTCTTAATATTAATTTTATTATAAATTTAATGTGAATGGTCCTCCCTTCATAGTTACAGGATTTTTTTAGTTAATTCATGTATATTCATTAAATATGTTGATTCTTTGTCACATTTTTGAGGATTATTCCTACAATCCAACAAAATATTAGTTGGGATGGGATTAATCATCACATTTTCTATGCCTAAAAAATTCACGTTATATCATAATAGTCACATTCATATTTATAATTGTTTAATGTTTTTTATAGTATCAGGATTATTTTTTAGATTTTCATTTCAACTTTCATCATCAATCCATTATGTTTAGATTATGTGTTCATTCAGTATTACATAACCAAGAAGAAACAAATATCAGGTGATTAACACAAGAATATTTCATCCAAAGGTGTCATGGATTCTACCTACAAAACTATATTATAAATTATGTAATATTTTTCACGTTGTGAATTCTCGGTCAATGACTTTCGTATATGGTATCACCAATCATTGCATTATGTGTGAGAGATAATTCTTCGATATATAATTACAAAGTAATTACATTGAGTATTTATTTCTAGTATTACACATGGGTTACAGGGCTAAAAAATGTGTAACAGTTGTACATACCATATAACACCACATGGAACAATGGCTGTGTGGTGAACAAAGATGGTGTTTATTTAATAAAATTCCAAGTGTTGATTTCAAATCAATATAAATGATAAGCTGTATTTACTCAATTTTTAAATCCTATACACATCAGGTAATAATGTTTTAAATCACATGGATTGCATGTCGATTCTCTAGGTGTGTAATATGAGATGTCTAGAAAGGGTTTCAGGCTGTATACCTGATTTACATGTCATATAATATGTGTAAGATTAAGCAAGGAACATGATTGATAATCATTTTGTGTGATTTAATGCATATGGATTGAAATTAATTTCAAGAAAAACTAATCTACATGTCATGTATCTTGGAGTAAAATGTGAGTGATATGGCATTATAGGTTCCTGTCATAGTGAAAGTGCCTTTTGGACCAGACCAACATAGATTTATTATTAATTTATGAATAATTCAAGCTAGAAAGATTAATTAAATCATTAAAAAAATATTTAAATCATAGATTAATTGGATTGATTAAACACCAAAAAATATAATAAGGTCATCATCACATGTAATTTATAAGTTATTTATTTTCATAAATATAATTATCTAAACTTGTAATTAATTATTAATTAATTATGTTATTGACATGATCTCATAATACCATCATTTCATTGTTTGTTCTATGTGATTAATCCTTCCAGCGGTGATCCACACGTGCACCATAATCTAATTTTTTTTCCATACAATCATTGGGTGATAGTAGAATTGATCCCGATTACTTTCATCATTCATGGTTGATCATAGTATAATTCTCTTCAAGGGAGAAGAATTATTTGTGTTCACTCGATGGATTATGAAAAGAGGAGAAGAGATAACAATCTAGATATATGGAACTCTCCTCATAGTTTTTGATATATTATCTCTATCCATTGTGAACAAAAAAACCTCTTAGGTAATAGATATGACTAGATATATATTAAGGAAATTTTAGGGGTTTTTATTTACATATAATCCCCATTAATAATTCCTTCTTTCTCAGTGAACCACATATATTGATAATAATATAATTATTATTCACTTGATATGCACATCACCTTAGAATAAATAAATACCAATTATATCATTTACAATTAGACGAAAAAAATTTCTTCACTTATCCTCCCTGAAATTTATCGAACCTTGAATAATGACTATTTATTTAGTAAATAAATATCACATAATTTTTAATTGATAAATATAAATAATGTTATATTCTAGAAACCATACAAATAAATATTTTTTATAATTTAACAAACATATTATTTTAAATAAATTGTGATCAAATATTGAGGATAAAATATTGATTATCAAATAAACATGAATAATTATTAAACAACAAAGATGGAATAATATTTTTTCTATCATGTTAAATTTATCCCAGAATTTAACTTCTATTTCAAATTAAATTAGTGTGTGACCATCAAGGACTATTTATCAGTGTAAATAGGTAGATATTCTTAAAGTCATAATATATCCTTTAAAAACACTAGACAACACCCATAGAGAATAAGTTAATGTCACAATGACACATAACCTATTACAAATTTCCATTTTATAATATAACCCATTTTTTATGATATATCAAATCAAGTTGGTTGCATACTAGTTTCATCATCCTATTTTTTTTAATTTCACCTTATTTAACTTTGTGGAAAATAATATGTTCACAAAACACCACAACCATGGATTTATCCAAGAAGTTACATTCCCATAAAAGGGACTGGGATATCAAATTTTTTATGGGATAGAAGGGATAAATCCTTCCCACATTATTCATTAATTCTATATCACTCATAACGCACCCATTATATCCTGCTTCACTGTAGCCGTATGTCATCATTGTTTTTATAAATACATCAAATTATGTGAAATATGGTATTCATTAATAATATAATTAAATTTTTAGGATACATTCACATGTATATAGATAGGAACATCAAATTAAACATACAAATATGGAGTTTTTATTGGTGGTTCTAATTCTAATAATTGATTTCTTTGGAAATTATCAAGGGAACACACAATGAGAGGGTTTTTCAAAGTCCTATGAGTCATTAACCTTGATATACTATATTTGTTATGTCTCGTAAAAATTTATTTCCAAGATATATAATATATATTCAAGAAAATCGTCATAAAACCTTCAGGTTCTCATTATATTAGGGACCTTCTACAACATATTATTGGGACAAATATTCTTAGGACATTGTTACAAACTATGTCATGCAGAGAAATAATCAAGATGCGATAAATAACGTCACTAATATTCAATGTAATGAATATATATATAATCATCAAGTACTTAGAAGTAGGTTCTAGGGAACCAACTCCAATAAAATCCCACTTTCACTAGATCCATCTTTTAATAACCTTTAGTCCACTATCTATCACATGATACTGAATCTTCTAATGAGATAAATACTTTATCATTGGGTCTTCTATATTTTCTTCAATGGATACTCTACTCATTTAAACTTCACCTCATTGAGAAAAATACCTCAATACATGAATCCTTGGAATTATTTAATTTTATTTATAATGTGAACTTGAATCTTTGGAAAGAATCACTACTTTAGTGTTATACTAGAAAATTATGGTAGGTTCTTGACCACTTAGCAACACATCAAGATATCATAAAATGTTTGAAATCAAAATCATTTCTTTAAGTGAATTAAAAGTTGTAATATACATATATTCCATTGTATAATTGATAATAACTAGATTCTTTGAACTCTTCTAGCTCACAGCTCGTCCACTGCTATTGAATAATTATCTTTATTACATGTTTAGATAATTATAATATATATGAAAGATAGAATCTATATAATACATGATGGCCGTCTATTCTTCTCCAACATACACCAAGAATATATCAATATTTCAATATAGATACTTAAGTAAATCCCTTAAAGTAATTCAATTAAATCCACTTTTATCAATTTTATATCTTCCTACCATGATTAAACCATAGTGACATAAGGCTTGTAAAAACCATGTCATGCATGATCGATCCTATCAAAGAATAATACAAGATTCTACTCATTATCTCACTTTATTATTATGTTTTAGGATACATTTTCTAGAAAATATGTATACCATGTGACACTAGTACAAATCCCCTTTGGTATTGTTCCATACCAAGCCTCTTAAATAACTGGTCAATGTATGTATCTTGACTTTTTCCTAGAAACCTATTTGATCTATAATGTATGATCATTATCCCAATAATGTAGATCACTTCACATAACTTATTTATGGAGAAACACTTTTTCATCAATTCTTGAACATCTTATAAGGTTAGAATATAATATTCAATTTGTAATTTTTCATCAAAACATGATAATATAAAAACAATCATACTCCCACTAAACCACTTGTAAACACATGGATCTTATTAATTATCAATGAAACTATATTTCTTTATATCTTTATCGAAGCAAGTGTTCCATGAACTAAATACTTTATTTAATCCGTAAATGGATCTCTACAACTTGAATACCTTATTTGAATTCAGTGGAGTGACAATCCAATTTGGATATTTCATATACACATCTTATTGAAGGAACCCATTAAAGAAAATAATTTCGAAATCTATCTTCTAAATCCCATGGTCATGGAAAGATGTTGTGGTAAGTATAATTATCATTAATGTAAGAATGGAAACTAGAGAAACATTTTCATCATATTCTATCCCCTAATGGTTTCTAAACCCTTTATGATTATATATGATTTATTGGTACTAACCTAAACATTCATGCACATCATTCTATTGAATACCCATTTTTACTCAATGTGTTTTACATCTGCTAGTGGATCAAGTAAAACCCAAAAACAATTTCAATAAAAGGAATCCATCTCAAAGTTCATAGATTCTTTCCTCTTTCCATATTTTGGTTTATCTATTTCCTCATTATAGAAAATATGGTCATTATTGTCAACAAGTAATGAGTCACCATCTTCCTTGACTAGAAAATTGTATCTCTTTGATTCTCTAATCTGTTTTCTTTCTCCAATACAGTACTTGTGTTTCAGGATCGATATCTTCCACAATGACCTAAAGAGTCTGTTTTCATAAAAACTCTTATATATCTTGAGAATAAAATTCACGGATTTTTATCTTTATCCCACCATCCTTCATGAGGATGTGTTCCCTATCAAGTAATATGACTTTCCTAGAAACTATAACCTTTTAATTATATGGATAATATAGGTAGTATCCCCTTGTTTCCTTGGGGTAACATATAAAGATAAAAAATTAACCCTTCGGTGTTCATTTTTTTCTTGATCTATCCTTAAGAAACACTTGACACTCCCATGCATTATTATTTGAAAAAATGGGTCACTTTCCAATCCAAAACTCAAAGGAAATAAAATTTTATTATTTAGTTGGCACTCGGTTTTGTATGAATGCTACAGTGTTTAATGGACATCCCTAAAAGGATAATGAAAGGATTACACGAGTCAAAATAGACCATACCATGTACAATAAGCTATGAATCCTCATGTAATTAACATCATTCTATTGTGTAATATAAATAAGAGTGAGTTGAGATAAAATCCCATGCACCTGTAGAGGGTTATTAAACTCGTAATTATGATATTCACCATCTCAACCCAATTGAAGTTTCTTTTTCTTCTTACCAAGACGATTCTCAATATTATTATCAAATATTTTAACTTGTAAAAGAATTCATACTTATACCTCATCAAGTATATATCACCATACCTACTTAATTCATTAGTAAAACTCCTAATGTATGAGAATATACCTCTATATTCTACATGAAAAGTCCCACCTAGATCAGTTTGTACCAATTTTAGATGTTATTTGGTCCTTTCACCTTGAACAAAAAATGTTGTATTTTTGATGTTTAATTTTAACTAAGAATGAAATATTTCAAGCGGTTTAATAGTAAAAGTGTTTAAGTATCCATCTTGATAGATCTTCATCAAATGCATCTCATTTACCCGACCAAGACAATGATTTCATAAATGCGTGTGAAATGGGTTTCTTGAATTTAATTCATTTTCAATTTCCAATATTTGGTTTTCATAATACAATACATAAATACAATTATTCAAAAGTATAATTCCATAACATGTTATGTCTTTATAAAATTTTGAACTTTTATTTCTAAAAATTTAATATCAATCTATCCATGTATAAACTAGAAAAATAGATGATATTCTTAGTGAAACTAGCCACATAATAACAGTCCTTTAAAAACAAAATCAATCATGTAAGGAAAAATTACATGGTAGTCTCCAATGGATAGAGTATCTAATCTAACTCTATTGGTAACCCACAGATCCATTTTTCTTTTAGACACCTTCCGAAAACTAGTTGGTTCTTTTATTTGGATATAAATCTATATGTAGAATGTAATAAAAATATTCTAGATATGGAATGTTTAATAATATAATTAATTCACATAAAGCTTCCACTTGATTCTATGGATGGGTATAATTTCTCTACCAGTTGAATTGGTTTCCACATGAAAAACAAATCACATTATGTTCCTTTACATAGGGTTCGATATTCTTATTACTGGAATCACATTGATTTAGAGTCTTATACATGGAATGAGTATTTATAACTTTCACCTTGTTATTCCTTTTCTTATTTACTATAATGGACATGGTTTCTTTCGCACCCCATGTCTTTATCAACTTGGAGAATATGATTAATAAGTTCCAAAAGTGTATTTTCACTATTTCTGATATTGTAATTCATAATGAAAATAAATAAGGGTTTAGATAGTGGATAAAAAATGATTAATGTGTGAAAATAATCAGGGATCTTAGACCCCTAAGATGGAGAATCATTATATGTAGCCAATAATGGTGTATAATCTACAAGCCTACACATGAACAGTGAATTAGAGATCTCATATATCTCTTGTTTCTCCTTCTCTTGATAAATATCATGAAGGTGTGATATGATTCTATACACAATCATATCCCTATATTGATTTATAATATCACTGGACATGGATGATAATATAAAACTTTGGGAATCCACTGCATCATCTAGATGTTTCGGGTAGAGAGATACATATTCCTCACTATAATATTTAGAAATAGACTTAGGAAGTGGAGTTTCTAGCCCATATAATTTATGATCATGGCATATAATATCATGTAAGTGTCCATACCATTCCTAGAAATTCACACCGATGAGAAGGTTATCCTTCTATAGTATGGATCACATTGATATGGTCAATGTTGTGTGGTCTACCATTTCTTTAAAATTAATAGTAGATAATTATATCTTGATTGATTACCAAATTAGATTAATAAATTTAAATTTTCTTAAATTTTATTAATATCCCATGATTTTTTAAAAACCCTATATCCCTCACCATTAGTTTTGGAATATCCCATCTTATATATATATTGGTGGTAAGGACACATATTCCCTTTCTTATAACCCTGTCTTGGTCCTGGAAAGTTAATTGAAGGGTTTTAGGTAGACGCAACTCACCAACTTTATTAACTCAATGTTTATTGATATCTTAAGTGGACTCTCCAATATTGAAATCCTGAAAAAATACTTCCTAAACCCCTTCCTAACAGTTACACTAAGTACTATTTGGGACATCAAACCTTGATGAAAACAAAGTTAAGTCACCCAAAAATATCAATCTATAAGTCCCCTGATAATTGAAAGCACCCATACCTAGGTCGATCAAGAAATTTGAACTTTCAGTTTGATTATAACTAATATTGTGTAAGGATATGACAACTTGATATTTTAGTTGATGGTTTTTTATACTTATGTATAAAAGAACAATTTTTTCTTATCAAATTCCTCATTAATATTAATTAGATTTTACTTAATTGACTAACCATGTATGATAAAATTTATGCAAAATCTATTTTTTATTTCATTTCACATGATTATTTATTCATATATTAACTGATTGAGTAGAATTCAAAAACAAAAATAATCAACCATGCAACTAAAATAAATAAAATATAAGTGAAATGATCATGATATTCTCTAATGGCTAGTTATTCTACCAGATGATAAACTATCCCCTGACCCCTAGGAAAATACCTTGAACCATATATTGGTTTGTGTTGAAAAATTCCACCTTAGCTCCAATGTATCACCTTCACTTTGGGACTCCGACCGCCTCCTATATCTAGATATCCCCATCAATACATAATATTTCACTCACATATAGGTGGGGAGATCCAATAGATTATAATGTGGGGTTTATATAGAAGAAACCATAGAGTTTCATACATTTATAAAATAAGGAGGGGATGAATCCTACACCATTAATTTAATTTAATAATAATAAATTAAAAGTAATAAACTCACAAACATAGGTCTAGTATAAACTCATGATCATCCATATAACATATAACAAACACCCAATTTAAATCTAGTTATTAGCTCTTTTGATCAATTCTTTAATTAAGATAAAAAATGTATAATTAATCCAATTAATTCAATTTTTCTTTATTTCCTCCAAGAATCCTTGAAATTATATCATCCATAATTTAATAAAAGTAAAAAATTAAATTAATTTTAAATTATTGAAGTGCAAAAGAGAACTTTTTGGCAATGTAATATACTCATAAAAACTACTCGACATGATCCTTGCACATGTTTATTCCCTTAGAATCCAATGTACATGCATTCAAGGTAATTACATAGTGTTTACTATAAAAACATTATTAATGGAACACATATGAATCACACTGCATATGATACTCTTGATGCACACAGAGTAAACTATAATAAATTACCATACAATACTTGTACATTTATAATTTAGTAAAAACATAATTTAATATATAATAAAAAATATTATGACATGGAATTTACTATCAAATAAATGACACATAGAACACATGCGAATTGGTTTAAATATATAATCAATCACTACTGGAAATAAATGTTTTCCCAACGGATATATACCAACGGTTTGCTTAAACCATTGGTGTATATGAGTATACGAAGCATATACCAACGGTTTTTCAAAAACCGTTGGTAAAGGTATGCAGAGGTGAAGTTATACCAACTATGTTTGAAAAACCATTGGTAAAAGTGGGTTTTTGAGGAAGATATACCAACGGTTTTGCAAAACCGTTGGTAAAAGTTTTTTTTGATGAAGATATACCAACGGTTTTGTAAAACCGTTGGTAAAAGTGAGTTTTTGAAGGGCTTTACCAACAGTTTTTTAAAACCGTTGGTAAAGGTTTTCATTCCCAACGGTTTATAACCATTGGGAAAGATTTCGCAGAAATAGACAGGACCTAGGCTCCCCCATTCCAAGCGACTGGAGCCCTAAACCGAATTAGAGAAGTGGGATTCTCTTTACCCTACTGTCCAAATCATTCCATCTTCAAAATCTCCTATATTATCATTTTTAATATGCAAGTTATACTTTCATTTTAATGTTATGTATCTTCTATTTTGATTTTATGTTTTCAATTGGGTGAAGAGGTGAATTGGGATTCTGTTTACCCTACTGCGAAAATCCTTCATTCCGACCCATCTTCAAAATTTCTCAGTTCTACATTTCCTGTAAGTGATAATTTTATTTTAATTATCTACATCTACTGTTTTGGATTTCTCTTTATATTTGGGTGTTTATGAATTTTGTTTTCTGTTTGATTTGGGTACGTGTGTTGAGCTTTGATAGTGGCACACATATAGTGATTATAGTATGAGTTTGGTCTATTGGGATAAGTAGTAAAGTGAATCAAATTTGATTCAAAATGAATTGTGTGTTAATATCATCCATAAATTTTCAGTTTTTAGAAGGCTTGATATTTTTTGGAATTTTGTGTTAATATCATTCATATTACACATGATTCACATCATGGTAAGAATGTGTGATGATGTTGTTGAGAGTAGAGAGAAAACTCATACACTCTAGGTTGTTTATAGTGGTATGGTTAGTCATGAATGATAATTGGCTTCCTAATATGATTGTACTAATAAATCATTTAGGGTTAATTAAATATGGTTCTCAATGTACATTGTATATTATGTCTCTTTCTTGGACAATACTCACTTTTATGATAGTGGGGTGCTTTTCACTAGCCATGCAGGCATGTGTAGTCATCCATAAGAATTTTAGATTTGGTTTTATTGATGTGCAACTATGTTTTTTGTTTTTCTCTTTTGATTTGGTAGAAATGAGAGGTCTGTGGAAATTAATCATGGCTGTGGGTGGTAATTTAGGATGTAAGATAGTATGCCTTCATTTTCCTTGATATATCCAATAATATTATTGATTTATGTTCAGTATGATTATCTTTGACAAATGATGTAGTTTTATAATTTTTTATTAATGTTTGTAATAATGACTACATGGGGATGTCCAGGTGTTGGGGGATGGGCTGTCCAGGTGGGGGGGAAGGGCTGTCCAGGTGGTTGTCCGAGGGGTGGGGGCTGTCAGGGGTGAGTGGGGGCTGTCCGAGGGATGGGGGCTGTCCGGGGTGAGTGGGGAGCTATCCGAGGGGTGGTGGGTTGTCCAGGTGGTTGTACAAGTTAATCTCGCCTCAACATTTTAAGTGAAAAAAAACTAATGGCATACGGAAAATAAACCAAACGCATTTGGATTGTGTTTATAATTTAGTAAAATGATCCATGGGTCATTTGTGATGTGTACGAGTCAACCCCACCTCATTCTGAGGCACTGTGTGGCCGATAGCACTCTAAGTGTCTCACTTTTGTTTAAAATGAACACTATTTTAAGTGAAAATAACTGACATACGGAAAACCGACCAAATGTATTCAGATTGTGTTGATACTTTAACACAACGATCCATGAGACATTTGTGACGTGTAAGAGTCAACTCCGCATCAATTCGAGCTGTGGTGTGGCCGGAACCACTCAAACCGTGTAACTTTTATTTGAAATGCACAACATTTTAAGTGAAAACAACTACTGGTATATGGAAAACCAACCAAATGCATTATAATTGTGTTGATACATTAGGAAAATGATCCATGGGAAATTTTTGACTTGTATTAGTCAACCCCACCTCAATCCGAGGCACAGTGTGACCTAAATCACTCAAAGAGTCTCTCTTTTGTTTAAAATGGAAACTATTTTAAGTAAAAATAACTGACATACGGAAAACCGACCAAACTTATTTGGATTGTGTTGATACTTTATAACAATTATTCATGGGAACCACCCAAAGTGACTCTCTTATGTTTAAAATGGACAACATTTTCAGTACATACGGAAAACCGATCAAATAGATTCTTATTGTGTTGATACTTTATCACAAGGATCCATGGCTCATATGTGACATGTACGATTTGACCCCGCCTCAATATGAGGCACGGTGTGGCTGGTACCACTCAAAGTGTCTCTCTTTTGTTTAAAATGGATTAATTTTAAGTAAAAACAACAACTGACATACGGAAAACTGACCAAATGCATTCAGATTCTATTTAAAATTTAGAACAACCATCCATGGGTCATATATGACATGTACGAGTCAACCACGCCTCAATCAGAGTCACGGTGTGGCCATCACCACTCATAGTGTCTCTCTTTTGTTTAAAATAGATTTAATTTTAAGTGAAAACAACAACTGACATACGGAAAACTGACCAAACGCATTCATAATTTGTTCAAACTTTAGGAAAAGGATCCATGGGTCATATGTGATGTGTAAAAGTCAGCCGCGCCTTAATCTGAGTCACTGTGTGGACGAAACCACCCAAAGTGTCTCTCTTATGTTTAAAATGGACAACATTTTAAGTACTTACGGAAAACTGACCAAATGGATTTTGATTGTGTTGATACTTTATCACAATGATCCATGGATCGTATGTGATGTGTACGAGTTGACCCTGCCTCAATTTAAGGCGCAGTGTGGCTGGTACCACTCAAGGTGTCTCTCTTTTGTTTAAAATGGATTTAATTTTAAGTAAAAACAACAACTGACATACGGAAAACTGACCAAATGAATTCAGATTCTGTTGAAAATTTAGCACAATGATCGATGGGTCATATATAATATTTACGAGTCAACCCCGACTCAATCTGAGTCACGGTGTGGCCGTCATCACTCAAAGTGTCTCTCTTTTGTTTAAAATAGAATTAATTTTAAGTGAAAGCAACAACTGACTTATGGAAAACTGACCAAACGCATTCATTATTAGTTGAAACTTTAGGAAAAGGATCCATGGGTCATATGTGACGTGTACGAGTTGACTCCACCTCAATCTGAGGTGTGGTGTGGCTGGTACCTCTCAAAGTGTCTCTCTTTTGTTTAAAATGGACTTAATTTTAAGTGAAAACAACAACTGACATACGGAAAAATGATCAAAGGCATTCGGATTGTGTTGATACTTTAGAAAAAAGATAAATGGGTAATATTTAATGTGTATGAGTCAATCCTACCACAATCCGGGGGGGCTGTCCTGGTGGTTGTACGAGTTAATCTCGCCTCAACAGTTTAAGTGAAAACAACTACTAGCATACAAAAAATAGAACAAACGCATTTGGATTCTGTTGATAATTTATGAAAACAATCCATGGGTCATTTTTGATGTGTAAGAGTCAACCCTGCCTCATTCCAAGGCATGGTGTGGCTGACACCACTCAAAGTGTCTCTCTTTTGTTTAAAATAGACTTAATTTTAAGTGAAAATAACAACTGGCATACAGAAAACCTACCAAACGAATTCATAATCTATTGAAACTTTAGGACAAGGATACATGGGTCATATGTGATGTGTATAGGTCAACTGCGCCTCAATCTGAGTCATTGTGTGGCCGGAACCACCCAAAGTGTCTCTCTTATGTTTAAAATGAACAACATTTTAAGTAGATACAGAAAACCAACCAAACAGATTCTTATTGTGTTGATACTTTATCACAAGGATCCATGGATAATATGTGATGTGTAAGATTTGACCCCACCTCAATCTGAGGCACAGTATGGCTGGTACCACTCAACGTGTCTCTCTTTTGTTTAAAATGGACTTAATTTTAAGTGAAAACAACAACTCACATACACAAAACTGACCAAGTGCATTCGGATTCTGTTGAAAATTTAGAACAATGATATATGGGTCATATATGATGTGTACGAGTCAACCCTGCCTCAATCTGATTCACAGTGTGACCATCACCACTCAAAGTGTCTCTCTTTTTTTTAAAATAGACTTAATTTTAAGTAAAAAAATAACTGACATACGGAAAACTGACCAAACACATTCATATTCTATTGAAACTTTAGGAAAAGGATCCATGGGTCATATGTGATGTGTAAAACTCAACCGCGTCTCAATCCGAGTCACGGTGTGGCTGGAACCACCCAAAGTGCCTCTCTTATGTTTAAAATGGACAACATCTTAAGTACATACGGAAAACCAACCAAACAGATTCTGATTGTGTTGATAATTTATCACAATGATCCATGTCTCATATGTGACGTGTACAAGTTGACCCCGCCTCAATCGGAGGCATGGTGTGGCCGGTACCACTCAAAGTGTCCCTCTTTTGTTTAAAATGGACTTAATTTTAAATGAAAACAACAACTGACATACGGAAAACCGATCAAACACATTTGGATTGTGTGTATACTTTAGAAAAAGGATACATGGGTCATATTTGACGTGTACGAGTCCATCTAGCCTCAATCCGAGGTGCGGTGTGGCCGATACCACTCAAAGTGTCCCTCTTTTGTTTAAAATGGACTTAATTTTAAGTGAAAACAACAACTGGCATACGAAAAACCAACCAAACGCATTCGAAATCTGTTAAAACTTTAGAAAAACGATCCATGGGTCATTTTTGATGTGTAAGAGTCAATTCAGCCTCAATATGAGGCATGGTGTGGCTGGTACCACTCAATGTGTCTCACTTTTATTCTAAATGGACTTGATTTAAAGTGAAAACAACAATTGGCATACAGAAAATCGATCAAACACATTCGGATTGTGTTGATACTTTAGAAAAACGATACATGGACCATTTGTGACATGTAGGAGTCAACTCTGTCTTAATCCAAGACATGGTGTGGCCGGTACCACTCAAAGTGTCTCACTTTTATTTGAAAAGGACATAATTTTAAGTTAAAACAAAAACTTGCATACAGAAAATGGACCAAACTCTTTCAGATTGTATTGATACTTTAGGAAAATTATACATGTGTCATTTATGACATGTAAGAGTCAACCACACCTCCATCTGAGGCAAGGTGTGACTGGTATCACTCTATGTGTCTCTCTTTTATTTGAAATGGACATGATTTTAAGTGAAAACAACTTGCATATAGAAAACTGACAAAACTCTTTCAGATTTTATTGATACTTTAGGACAACGATACATGTTTAAGTTGTGATGTGTATGAGTTAACCCCGCCTCCATCTGAGGCATGGTGTGATCAGTATCACTCTAAGTGTCTCACTTTTTTTTTGAAATGAACAACATTTTAAGTGAAACCAACAACTGACATATGAAAAAATGATCAAAGGTATTTGGATTGTGATGATACTTTAGGACAATGATACATTGGTCATTTTTTATGTGTATGAGTCAACCCCACCTCAATCCGAGGTACGATGCAGTGGAATCCTACTTTGACCAATAGATCGCACCATACTTGTACCATTTAGTGTTCATAGCCTTAAAAACATTAATATTATTCTAACTAAGTTCAAAAAACTTACAATTCCATTCTTCTAGACCATCACAAGTTGAACTTGTGATCATTTTAGTTCTGCCTGAATTTTAAATCAAATAATGAGTTCTATACTTTACTCCTTTTGTAAGCACCAAGGAACCATGGGTAAGTTTCCCAACCCCATTTTCAAATTTAGTTTCATAACCACCATGGAACCATGGGTATGTTTCCATACCCCATTTTGAGTTATTGAAACTGTTATTCAACTCCACTGGATTATTATTTTCGTATAAATATTGAAATAGGGAATTGTAGTACACCACATGGTTGGAAGAGTTTGATGGTTTTATGTGTTTTTTTTGTGTTATTACAGGTGTTTTTATGCTGTTTTAATACTGTGTAATAGTTCTGGTGCTTTTTATGCAGGTGGGGGTGCTGGTGCAATGGTGGGGGTGCTGTGCAATGGTTCTGGAAATACACAATACCAACAGTTTCAAACCGTTGGTATAGTATTCCATCTTTAATATATATCAACGGTTCTCTTGAACCGTTGGTAAAAAACACAATACCAACAGTTGTAAACCATTGGTACACCCTAAAAGTGTATGTTCAAATTGTTTTAGAACCATTGGAGTAGAGATTTACCAACGTTTTCAATGGAACCGTTGGTATAGGTTTGGGATGGAGTTATATACGAACAGTTTTTAAAAACCGTTGGGAAAACTTTCCCCCAAATTGGCCGTAGCTGATCCTCTCCCCCATTCGCGATCCAGAGCCCTAAATGGGAGCGCTTGGGCGATTTTGGAGGCGATTTTGGAGGTGTTTCGGGTTCTCTTCCGCCATCCCATCCAAGGCTGAGGTATTTTCTTAGTTTTTAGTTTCGATTTTGATGTGGGATGAGACCAATTTCTATTCTCATATTCCAGCCGAATTTCTGTTCCAGCCGAATTTCTGTTCTAGCCGAATTTCTGTTCCAGCCCAATTTATGTTTCCGTTCTTTATTTACATTCCATGCATATTCCAGCCCTTATAGATTGCATTAGATAGTTGTCTAATTTTTTGATGTGCCTTTCATGTTTCATTACCAAGGAATTTTTATTATATGTTATAAAATTCAATCACATTTTAGTTTTAACATTCATTGTTACTTTATTATCTTGTTTTAATAATTTATATTAATATTATTTTCATATATTCTATCGTTGAGTGTTTTTACTTGTGCAATAGAATTCCAAGATCATTTTAATTCATAGTGATTATTTAGATTTCAAAGTTTTTTATTTTTCATGTTAAATGTATTAAAAAGTTTTGGGGACTAATTAAAGTTATTAGATTCAAATTTCCATGCTTCTATGCTTGTTAATAATTAAATGAAATATTATGGTTGTAATTAAATGAAAGTCAATGTTCAATTTTTATCATGTATGGGTGATTAATAAATTCGAATGTGATGAACCATATAATTGAACCATTGTTGATGCACATTATATACCAAAAGGTTATTGAATAAAAGTTATTCTTGTGAATTTCTTTACATCATAGATAAAAATGGTTGTGGTTATATGAGAGATACCTCCGATGGTTCTTTGATCATTGTTTTATGGAAAATGAATGGTTTAGGTCCGGTATTAATAGTAGCTCCTAGTGAGACCATTTTAGTATAAGGGGAAATGAGATTATGATCTACAAGGGGGTGATTGAGTTGGTAGAGACCAAACATTGTTTGTTCCTTGGGTCCAAGAACCACAAATAGAGTGTTCCAATTAGGTGGTCATCAGTAAAGACGTAGGTAAGATTTCCAAGTCCTGTTTCATGAAGTTGAATATGTGGTGCTATAGTGGTTTTGGATTGTTTGAGGTACTCTTAGTGTATTATAAACCCTCATTTGTTCCATATTCATTTAAATTGATTTAATATCATTTTTTTTCACACACACCATTATATCCTCTCAAATTATATTTAGAGTGTATTTTCATTTTTATGGTGTTAAATATTTTAGTAAATGTCCATACTAGCTTCTTTTATGTGTTATAGGGGTTTAGACTAATGACAGGGCTGCATGATTATTGTGCAGGTATTCTTTCCATATAAATATATCTATACACCCCGACCCCCTTGGACAACCTGACCACCACCACGAACAGCCCGCCCACTTGGACACCCCGACCCCCCTAGACAGCCCCCACCCCCTGGACACCTCCGACCCCCCCGGACGGCCCCACCACCCCCTCGACACCCCGCACCCCCCTGGACACACCACACCCCCCTTGGACAGTCCCGCCACTCCCATGATCCTCATCCTACTCCTCATCCTGATCTACTTGAAGAATTTAAAGAATAAAACTCATATACTCCCAACAAGACCCTTAAGGATTATGTATTCCTTGATCCACTTCCAGTATCTTATTGGTCAATCCTTGAATATAGGCATTAGAAATTTTGTATCTTATTTTCTTATATAAACTGTATTTTGTTGTATTTCTTAATATGATTCTCATATAGAATTGCTTTGAAATGACTTATTGCGATTTTTTTGATTAAACTTTAATATTATTGAATTGCTTTGAAATGACTTATTGCGATTTTTTTACAGAATGGATAGAAGTTGGATGTACGAAACTGATCGGATTTCAACCGATTTTCAAAATAATTTGAAAAGATTTCTAGATTTTGCATTTTACAAGGCTTCAGATAGTGGTCACATACACTGCCCATGTTTTAATTGTGTTGGAAGACCTTGGTTGGGCCGTGAAGCAGTTAGCTATCATATAACCAAATATGGTTTCCAAACAAACTATTATGTGTGGTATCACAATGGAGAGAAAATGGAATCTCAAAATGTTGATGATCCAAATGATAAGACTGAATTGGCGAGTTTGATATATGATCGGTTTCCATTTATTCGACATCATGAGAAGGAAAGGATGTCCAGCCAACAAGATTTCGATACAAGCACACATGATGCGTCCAATGAAAATGATGATGTTGATAGGGTGAAAAAATTGAATGATGTTGCGACGACTCCAGTATATCGGCAATGTGATAAAATAAAAAAGTTGGAATATTTAATCCGATTGTTTCATGGGAAAACTATGTATGAGATTTCAAATAATGAAATTGATTACATTATTACCTTCTTGAAGGACTTACTTCCAGATGATGCAGATATTCCCTCAAACCACTATATGGCATGGAAGTTGGTTGATGAACTTGGATTCTCAAAAAAAAATTCATGCTTGCCCGAATGATTGCAGCTTATTTTGGGAGGAAACTGCTGAAAGAAATGATTGTATAAAATGCGGAACCTCCCGATGGAAACCAAAAGATGATGGAACACCATCTCGTGTGCCACAAAAAGTAATGTGGCACTTTCCATTGATCCCCATATTACAGAACCTTTTCATGTCTGATGAAATATCCGTAAAAATGGAATGGCATGACACCGAGAGAAAAAATAATAATGAAGAGTTGGTTCACCCTATAGATGGATTTTCATGGTAGAGATTTGATGCTTGATATCCTGAATTTGCAGACGACGTGCGTAATGTGAGACTAGGTCTTTCATGTGACGGTTTTAATCCATTTGGGCAGATGCTTACTTCGCACAGCACATGGCCGGTTTTCATACACATTTATAACCTTCTGCCTTGGTTGTGTATGAAAAAGCCTTACACTTTCTTGAGTATACTAATATCTGGCCCTTCTGATCCCGGCAATGATATAGATGTATACATGCAACCTTTAATAAAAGAGTTGAAACTTCTTTTGGATGTGGGTGTGCCCACATACGATGCATGTTCGAAAGACATATTTCAGATGCGTGCTGCACTTATGTGGACTATCAATGATTTTCCTGCTTATGCAATGATGTCTGGATGGATCACAAATGGAAAATTGTCATGTCCTGTTTGTATGAAGAATACTCAATCGAGAAGACTGAAATATCATCATAGTTTTAGTTTTATGGGACATCGACGATTCTTTCCAATGAACCATCCATATAGAAACAATCGTCAAAGATTTGACAATACCATGGAGAATGACGATCCACCTCAGCGTATGTCTGGAACTGATGTGCTTAATGAATTTAAAGATTTCAGTTATTCATTTGGGAAGAGTGTAATGAAATCTCGAAAGAGGAAAAATGTTTCCAATGATACCTGTTACAATTGGAAGAAGAAGAGTATATTCTTTGAGTTGTCATATTGGTCAACCAACTTGTTACGTCATTGCTTAGACGTAATGCACATTGAAAATAATATATGTGAAATGTTGCTTTCGATTCTTCTAAATGTCAAGGGGAAGAAAAAATATGATTTATGATCTCGGCGCGACTTGGTAGATTGGGGGATCAGACCAGAATTGCATCCTATCTGTATCAGTGAAAATAAATGTCAAGTTCCATGTGCTTCTTATGTGATGAATCCTGCTGAAAAAATCAATTTCTGGAAGTGCTAGAGACTATTAAAGTTCCTGATGGCTATTCAAGCAATATATCAAAATGGGTCAACAGAAAAGAGTTGAAGTTGAAATCTTTGAAGACTCATGATTATCACATCCTTTTGCATGAGTTGATTCCAATAGAAATCTGTCATCTCTTGTCCAATAATGTTAGAGTCTCAGTTATTCGGTTGTGTTATTTGTTTAGAGATCTTTGTGCTAAGAGGTTGTCCAAATCCCTTGTGAAAAAACTGTTGGCAGAGACACCATTAATTTTGTGTGAGTTAGAGAAAATATTCCCTCCATCATTTTTTACATGCATGTTGCATCTGACTGTCCATCTTCCGACCGAATACTTCATGGTGGCGAGGATGAGGCTGATGATGATAGTGGTGATGGTGATGGTGATCAGAGGCAGATTGATCCATTACATTTTTGAATTCTGTATAACTCTTTATTTTTGAACATGGATTTCCACTTTGGGATTTTCCTCTGCTTCATAGGGACGTTGCATTCAGATTCTGTTTTTTGCACTTGATTCTTATTGTATGATTAGTCTACTACCTAGACCTTTAGTATTCCTTGGTACTGTGATACTCATTTCTCTATTTTTTTTACTTATCTTTCTTATTTATCCATGTATTTCATGTTTATGCATGTGGAAAATGATATGGAAAATGTGCTTTGAAGTAGTGGCCGACACCACTCAAAGTGAACTTTTATTTGAAATGGACAGGATTTTAAGTGAAAACAACAACTGGCATACAGAAAACGGACCAAACGGATTCGGATTCTGTTTAAACTATAGGAAAACTATCCATGGGTCATATGTGATGTGTACGAGTGAACCCCGCCTCAATCTGAGGGCCGGTGTGGCCGGTACCACTCAAAGTGTCTTTCTTTTGTTTAAAATAGATGCGCTTTTATGTAAAAAAAACTAAATACGGAAAAGGACCAAACACATTCGGATACTGTTGATACTTTAGGAAATGTATCCATGGTTCATATGTGACGTGTACGAGTCAACCCCGCCTCAATCCGAGGCGCGGTGTGGCCGGCACCACTCAAAGTGTCTAACTTTTATTTGAAATGGACAGGATTTTAAGTGAAAACAACAACTGGCATACGGAAAACAGAACAAACGCATTCGGATTCTATTTAAACTATAGGACAACGATCCATGGGTCATATGTGACGTGTACGAGTGAACCCCTCCTCAATCCGAGCGCCGGTGTGGCCGATACCACTCAAAGTGTGTCACTTTTCATTGAAATGGATGCGCTTTTATGTAAAAAAACTACATACGGAAAAAGTAACAAACGCATTCAGATACTATTGATACTTTAGGACATGTATCCATGGGTCATTTGTGGCATGTACGAGTCGACCCCGCCTCAATCCGAGGCACGGTGTGGCCGGAACCACTCAAAGTGTTTAACTTTTATTTGAAATGGACATGATTTTAATTGAAAACAACAACTGGAATACGGAAAACAGACCAAACACATTTGGATTCGGTTTAAACTATATGAAAACGATCCATGGGTCATATGTGACGTGTACGAGTCAATCCTGCCTTAATCTGAGGGCCGGTGTGGCCGGTACCACTCAAAGTGTGTCACTTTTCTTTGAAATGGATGCGCTTTTAAGTAAAAAAAACCACATACGGAAAATGGACCAAACAGATTCAGATATTGTTGATACTATAGGAAATGTATCCATGGGTCATTTGTGGTGTGTAGGAGTCAACTCCGCCTCAATCCGAGGCGCGGTGTGGCCGGCACCACTCAAAGTGTCTAACTTTTATTTGAAATGGACATGATTTTAAGTGAAAACAACAACTGGCATACGGAAAACAGAACAAACGCATTAAGATTCTATTTAAACTATAGGACAAAGATCCGTAGGTCATATGTGACGTGTACGAGTGAACCCCGCCTCAATCCGAGGGCCGGTGTGGCCGGTACCACTCAAAGTATCTTTCATTTGTTTAAAATGGATGCGCTTTTAAGTAAAAAAACCACATACAGAAAACTGACCAAACACATTCAGATACTGTTGATACTTTAGTACATGTATCCATGGATCATTTGTGGTGAGTAGGAGTCAACCCCGCCTCAATCCGAGGCGCGGTGTGGCCGGCACCACTCAAAGTGTCTTTCTTTTTTTTAAAATGGATGTGCTTTTAAGTAAAAAAAACCACATACGGAAAACTGACCAAACACAGTTGGATACTGTTGATACTTTAGGAAATGTATCCATTGGTCATTTTTGATGTGTACGAGTTAACCCCGCCTCAATCCGAGGTGTGGTGTGGCCGACAACACTCAAAGTGTCTAACTTTTATTTGAAATGAACACGATTTTAAGTGAAAACAACAACTGTCATACAGAAAACCGACCCAACGCATTCGAATTCTATTGAAACTTTAGGACAACGATCCATGGGTCATATGTGACGTGTACGAGTCAACCTTTCCTCAATCCGAGGGCCGGTGAGGCCGGGACCACTCAAAGTGTCTTTCTTTTGTTTAAAATGGATGTGCTTTGAAGTAAAAATCACGACAGACGGAAAACCAACCAAACGCTTTCGGATTCTATTGAAACATTAGGAAAATGATCCATGGGTCATTTGTGACGTGTAAGAGTAAACCCCGCCTCAATCCGAGGCGCGGTGTGGCCGAAACAACTCAAAGTGTGTCACTTTTCTTTGAAATGGACAACAGTTTAAGTTAAAACAACAACTGACATACGGAAAATAGAAAAAAGGAATTTGGATATTGTTGATACTTTAGGACATGTATCCATGGGTCATTTGTGACGTGTACGAGTCAACTATGCCTTAATCCGAGGCGCGGTGTGGCCGGTACCACTCAAAGTGTCTAACTTTTCTTTGAAATGGACAACAGTTTAAGTTAAAACAACAACTGACATACGGAAAACCAACCAAACGCATTCGGATTCTGTTGAAACTGTAGGAAAACGATACATGGGTCATATGTGACGTGTACGAGTCAACCCCGCCTCAATCTGAGGGCCGGTGTGGCTGGTACAACTCAAAGTGTCTTTCTTTTGTTTAAAATGGATGCATTTTTAAGTAAAAAAAACGACATACGGAAAATAGACCAACCACTTTAGGATTCTATTAAAACTTTAGGAAAATGATTTATGGGTCATTTGTGACGTGTACAAGTCAACCCCACCTCAATCCGAGGCGCGGTGTGGCCGACACCACTCAAAGTGTCTAACTTTTATTTGAAATGGACAGGATTTTAAGTGAAAACAACAACTGGAATATAGAAAACCGACCAAACGCATTCGGATTCTATTGAAACTTTAGGACAACGATCCATGGGTCGTATGTGATGTGTACGAGTCAACCCCGCCTCAATTCGAGGCCGGTGTGGCCGAGACCACTCAATGTTTGTCACTTTTCTTTGAAATGGACAACGGTTTAAGGTAAAACAACTGGGATACGGAAAATGGACCAAAGGTATTCGGATACTATTGATACATTAGGAAATTTATCCATGGGTCATATGTGACGTGTACGAGTCAACCTTGCCTCAATCCGAGGGCCGGTGTGGCTGGGACCACTCAAAGTGTCTTTCTTTTGTTTAAAATGGATGCGCTTTTAAGTAAAAAAAAACCACATACGGAAAACTGACCAAACGCAGTCGAATACTGTTGATACTTTAGGACATGTATCCATTGGTCATTTGTGACGTGTACGAGTAAACCCCGCCTCAATCCGAGGTGCGGTGTGGCCGACACCACTCAAAGTGTCCAACTTTTATTTGAAATGAACATGATTTTAAGTGAAAACAACAATTGGAATACGGAAAACCGACCCAACGCATTCGGATTCTGTTGAAACATTAGGACAACGATCCATGGGTCATATGTGACGTGTATGAGTCAACCATGCCTCAATCCGAGGGCCGGTGTGGACGGGACCACTGAAAGTGTCTTTCTTTTGTTTAAAATGGATGTGCTTTTATGTAAAACAAACAATATACGGAAAACTGACCAAACGCTTTCAGATTCTATTGAAACTTTAGGACAATGATCCATGGGTCATTTTTGACGTGTATGAGTCAACCCCGCCTCAATCCGAGGCGCGGTGTGGCCAGAACCACTCAAAGTGTGTCACTTTTCATTGAAATGTACAACAGTTTAAGTTAAAACAACAATTGACATACGGAAAATAGACCAAAGGAATTCAGATACTGTTGATACTTTAGGACATGTATCCATGGGTCATTTGTGACGTGTACGAGTCAACTCTGCCTCAATCTGAGGCGCGGTGTGGATGACACCACTCAAAGTATCTCTTTTATTTCAAAAGGAAATCATTTTAAGTGAATACAACTGAAATTTACACTCATCAACGATAGTCGCAAACTCTTTTTCATGAGTTGGGTAGTTTCACTCATGGGGTCATAAATGACGAGACTCCTAAGAAAATATCTTTTCACCATATATTATAAACAATACAAGTTCAATGCAAAATTCATCACAAATCATTACATACCCAAACCTAGTATCACAAAAAAATGGGATTTGAGTCAATTTGAATGTCTTATTCAACTCTAATAGATATTTATCAAACTATTCTGCCTATTAGAATTTGATGGGTGAGGTGAATTACCACCGGATGATTGTTGTCATATGTGTTTTTTGGGCTATTTTAGGTGTTTTTTATACTGTTTGAAGTCTGTATGTGGCTTTTGTGATATTTTTTATGTAGGTGTATAGTGGAAGGTATACTGGAGGGCTGTTGTGCACTGTTTTTTTATGCAGGTGTATAGTAGGGCTTCTGGAGGGCTTCTGGGGGCTGCAGTGCAGCAGCTCTGGAAAAAGCTTTACCAACAGTTCTGAACCGTTGGTAATGCTTTTTCCAGAATTCTGGAAAAACTTATACCAACAGTTCTGAACCATTGGTAAAGAGGTTCCCATAATTCTCAAACACCTATACCAACGGTTTAAATGAAACCGTTGGTATAGGGCATTCCTCACGGCTAACTGGCCAACGGTTTGGAAAACCGTTGGTATACCCTATACCAACGGTTATAAACCGTTGGTATAGCCTACTTTTCCAGTAGTGAATTATTCTATTTATATTAAATTAACCAAACAAGGTGTATCAGACTAAATAACATGTAGTGGGTTGCATGATGTGTAATATCTTCTTCCCATTTGTATGGAATACACTATCGAACTAGGTATGTTTCCCTATTGGAGATGTGTATATGGTACATGGTGTATAATCTTCCTAAACAACATGTGACCTTTCAGTTTCATGGATTCTTAGTCCCTTTTTAATATAGTAGATACTAAACATGATTAGACCCCCATACCATGTTCTCCATCAAAATAATAAGAGGATAACATATTTTTTACACTAGTTACATGATGTATAGTTCTTCAAACTGCAAGTCTTCAAGTCCAGATCAACATAGATATTATTTTATCGGATCTAATTTGATATCACAAGTATAATTTTATAACCATGAAAGATACACGTCATATACACATTTATACAATGTGTGTTTTAGTACATTATTTGTAATATTATGTCATTCTACTAAAATGATTGACAACTCTAGATGGAATTTTATGATGTTTCATTGTTTTGATTTAATTAAACTGTTAGTTATTTGAGAGAGAATGGAGAAATTGAAGATACAATGATGTTTTGATTCTATGTACTAATGGATTCAAAAAAAAAGAAACTAAAAAAAGATAACATTAAAATAATTATTAATAAATAACTATAAATTTACCATATGGCTGCTCAAGTACCACTTGTTGGTTTTGGGTGCATTAAAAATACCTTTTTAGAACAACCAACTCATAATTTAATATAAATTTATGAATTATATGATATTTAATGGAAAAATGGAATCATTAAAAATATATTTGAATTATAAATTACATGACTTGATTAAACCCTAGAATCATAAGTGGTGGATCATCACATGTAATTTATAGTTAAGTTATAAGGAGATCTAAAATTACTAGAAATTGTAATTATTTATTTACTGATGATCCAATTGTCTCGGTCTCATCATAACATAGTTTCATAGTAGTATCTAAGTGCAGATCCCTCTAGTAGTGATCCACAAATGTAACCAAATCTTTGAACATCATTATGTAATATTTGAGTGAAATAATAGCCATTCCTATTCTCATACCTTTTTCATGGTTGAATACATTATATTATATTGAAATATGAAGAATTATTAGTGTTATCGCAATGACTTGGGATAATAGGATGGGAGAGGACACTCTAGATATATCTAAATCACTCTAGGGATTTTATAGCATATATATATTTTTCATAATAAAACCCTCTTAGGAAAGAGATACAACTTGATATTTATTAAGGAATGTATAAGGATTCCTATTTTTGTATAATCCCTTACTAATTCACTAATTCTTAGTGGACCCCACGTCTGAGTAACAATATAATTATTATTCACTTTACATATGGACCACCTAAGAATAAATAAATTTATTTTATATTATTTTTAATCAGATAATAAACTCGGTCTACTTATCCTCCTCAATATTTACCTAACCTTTAATAATGACTTTTTATTTAGTAAATGAATATCACTTCATTATTAATCAATAAATATAAAAAATATTATATTATCTAAAACATGAAAATTAATATTAATTATTTTTAAATTGACTTATTTTTTTGAATATTTTTTTTATTAAATCTTGGTGATCAACCAAACCCAAATAATTATTAAACCACAAATAATGAATAATATATTTTCTAACTTGTTAAATTCAACAATAGATGTAACAGAGATGATGGATACACGTAGTGTGTGACCTTATAGGTAACTCTTCCAATGGAAATAGGTTAATATTCCTAAAGTCTATGGTTGAAATCTAGATACACACCAAATCAACCATAGAGAGTGGTGTTAATATCAAAATTACATATAGCCTCCCATGAAAACCCACTGTGTAATGTAATCATTTTATCATGATATCACTAATCACAAAGGTTGTATACCTGTGTCATAAACCAATGTGGTTAATGTGTCTTTCTTTGAATTTATGTAAAATAAAATTCCCACAGAACACTATGACTATATATTTATCTAGGAAGTTTCATTCCCAAAAAAGGGGATAAGATGGAAACATCTATCAAGAGAAAAATGGAATAAATTGTTCTCACATTATCCATGAATGTATTATCACTTATGACACACCCAATATAGGATAATTTTTTGGAATCCTATTTCACCACTTTTTTATTCAGTACATATAAGTACATGATTTATAGTATTAATTAATGATAACCATAAATTCTAAGGATTGGTACACATAGTCGTATATAAAAACATCCAATGACACCTATAAATTTTGATTTACAACGGGTGGGTCTCGTTATCAAAGCCTTTTCTCTATAAATCACCAAGGGCTCACACTCTGAGAGGGTACCTCAATTTCCTATGAGTCTCCACCACTGATATCCATTATCAATTGTGTCCCATAAAATAATATCATCTAGATATAAAACATATATTCAAGAATACTTTCATTGAACCTCTAGGTTCTCATCATAGTAGGGAGATGTTATGACCTTTCTATGTGACATATATTCTTAGTTCATTATCACAGACTATTTAACACATAGGAACAATCATGATTTGACAATAAACTTCATTAATATTCAATAAAGTGAATATATGTGATTATCAAGTATATAAAATTTAGTTCTGCGTCACCAACTCAAAAAGTGTTTCCATATGCCAAGTGATTTTTAAGTGTCTATGTGGAATGAATGTCTGGATTAATATTTTAGACATTATATATAAGTTACACTATAACTACCCAGCATTTTATCAATGGAATATCCATTCTTATAATTATGAAATATTTATTAATGTAGTATAAAGGACATGAACCACATGGGGAAACCAAAAACCCATTTTTCTATTAATTTGAACATTATCTTTAGAGGAAAAATGGCCATAAGCATTCAAAGTATTACAATGGGTCACATAATATAAAATAACATGATAATGATAATAAGAAAATTTAGATATGCTCGATCTCCTTAAATAATCACACACATGAATAACACTTTGGGGAATATTAGTAATGAAATATGAATTTTTGAAATGTACATATATGTAATTTTTTTTATAAAATAGATGTTATAGAATATTAATTTAAATATAATATATTTTTATAAAGTATGATTTGATATGAACTTTAAAAATTTAACTTTTGGAATAGCAACATGACCATTGGAATAGTAATCTCCTCTTTAGGAATAGTGATATGACTATTATAAATAGTAACCTGATGATTTGAAAAGTATCCTCACTTTAGAAAGTTCAGAATAATAATATGGTTAAGTTATAAATTAAAATATGACATATTTATACCATGGTACAAGTAAGAAAATTATTTTAAAATTAAAATTGAAGTGTTTGTATTTTTGTAAAACACAAATGTTTTAATTGTAATTTTATAATAAATATAATGTTTTAAAAGAAATTTTATTTTGATAAAATGTATATATACATAAATATTATGTTTAAGTATAATGGTAAGATAATTTTATGAAATGTTATGTAATTTTTCAATAGGTCATATAGATGATCATAATATTAAAAATGGTATTTTACAAATAAATAAGGGTCTTATTTAAAAATTAAATTTATAAAAATTAGAAAATTATTATCATAAAATGAACTTACTTTATATAGTCACAAGAATATATACTATTGATAGTCTTTATCCAAAATAATATATAAATTAATATAATATTCAAAAACACCCCCTCCCCGTATAAAAACCCCCACTTATAACCCATTCTACTCATAACTTATAAGCCATGGAAGTTGCAAAAATTTTACGGAATTCCATTCCCAATTCTACCCCCTATGTATTATCACTACTGGTCTCATCCAAATATCATTTCAAGGAGCCTAAAGTGTTATCCTAAGAGGACGGAACCAAAGGAAGAGGTAAAATTCTCAACTAAACTCATGTAATCTTCCACCCCTTCAAATAATCCAGAATCATAGAAATAATAGCATAATACTCCTAAATATACCAATGCATTATTATTATTGTGGGAAATCTATCTTCCACACTCTATTTTTTATATTTTAAAATGAAAACGTTGTTTATAATATGGTTAGTTCGTCTCCTCCAGGGAGAACAAACATCTCTTTTTTCCTCCGCCTTCCATAACTCTTATAGAAAAAATATTACGGTTAAATATGATTATAATAAATATATTATTACTTATTTCTATTTTTATATTTTTTAGTAATCATTTATTTAAACAAAACAAATATATTTTGTGACGGTCAATAAAACTACCTAAATGAATTATCTGAACTTTTTTAACATTTTTACTAAGATAATCATCCATATATCAGAACACATATAGGAATTTGTTAACATTTATATTTATGTAATTACATGAATACCATTTAATTTCGTTTTTATAGTTTTTCCCCATATGATATGAACTTTAATAATTTAACATAAGTGATCAAGCCTTGCAATCATGAAACGTACAATCATGGAACAAAAAAATTGAACTTTGAATCTCATTTAAATGGTCATAAATGAAAAAAATAAAATTATTAAAAATTAAATATAGATATAAAATGATATCAATCAATAAATTAATTAATTTAATTTGATTATTCAGGACATTAAGTGAAGGTGCATAAAAATTATGGAACGTAAGTCAAGGGATATCTCTGAACCACCCTTTTTCTTGGGGCTATGAACTTTCTCTATCTAAATAAATTTTTATATCTCTTTAATGATATGTAATGATGAAAAATTATATGTATTTGTCTATAAAAAATAAAATTATCTTATTCTACCTTCCTTTAATAGGGTAATACAAGACTTAAGTTCATTTCTCAAATTTATTCTTTATGAAATATCCTTTTATAATGATTTGAGTTAAGACTATGAAACCCAATTATTTCCAAGGGTAATTATAATTTTTATGACTTATGATTGATTTAATTTTTTGGTAGACATAATCATGTACATGTTATTTTGAGTGCACCTGAATAGTTCTCAAATTCATTAGGTAGTATTTTTGACTCATGGGATGGTATGTGTGAGATTATGGAGTGAACCTAATCTATGATGGGACTTTGTACACCTTGTGATATAATCTCTGTGGTTATCTTAACATTATTATTATTCCATAGTTTATGTTACTACCAAATTCATATTATTCCATGATCTTTATGTTATGATTACATATTATTATTCATGATCCTTGATTCTTAATGATATCACAGTATAACTTTTGATTGAAATCTCAGGATTCTCCATAAATTTTATTACCTTACTTGGGTTTATATCTTACCCCTTTATTTTATGTGTTCTCCCTATATAACCATTATTTAAATCTAGAGACACATAATTTAGGATATAGTTTTCATTTATAAGTAATTCAGTTTATGTTCGTAGTTTCCAGTTTAGATGTTTATTAGTCATATTATTCTAATAGAAAATCTTATTTTATATATAGTAAATGATTAGATCCAAAATAAAACAGTGAAATGTGATCTCATTGTCAATTCATAAGATTTCAGTATCCTATATGATTATATTTATATGCATTCTTTCATATATTTAAATTTTAGTAGAACTATTAAAACAACCCTTATATTTGGAGTTTGAGTTATATATGAGAACAAAAAATGAAGAAATTATATAATTAAAAGTATATAACTCTTCAAAGATTAATTTTTGTGGGCTAAAACTCTATGAAAATATTTACCTAATACCTTTAATGGAGATGATAGTATATTGGGCATATATTTTATATCTTATATAAAGTCAACATCAACTCTCATGCGAGGGAGGTCACTTTTCCCATGATGAGTCATCTTCTGATTCTATACAAGTGTAAGGAGGAGGATGAAACTCATTCTGAATTTTCATATCAAGTGTGGATATTATTACCTTATGAGAAAAAAAATCTTGGTAAAATGATTAATACCAAGGAGAGAATCATGTCCGAATACATGCAGATTGTGGGGGGTTATATCGATGAATTCCTTGAAGAGTTTCCTAGTCTTTTTCTTTATAGTAATGCTAATTTCTCAATTGAACTTATTCAAGAATAACTAAAAATATTAAAGAATCCTTATATAATGGACACCGGTGAGTAAGAATAACAGAATAAATAGTCACAAGAGAATATGGAAAATGGTTTTAGACACCCAAGTGCTTCACCATCGAGTGCAATAGTCCTCTTATTCATAAATAAGGTGAGGTAAATTTTCCTATTAATTAGTTATCATTATCTCAAAAGAATCACGATAAGGTAAATTTTCCCCATTCAACAGATATATAAATTGTTCAATAAACTATTCATACTATGTTACATCTCTAAGGTGGACCTTTAGTCAGGATATTACCATAAAAAGGTGAATAATGAAGATATTCTAAAGTCATCCTTTCAGATGAGGTATAGAAACAATGAGTTCACAGTGATTCTCTTTAGACTCAATAATTCTCTAATAATATTTATGGAATTAATTAATAGATACAATAAGGATTGTGTTAAACATTTTTTATTCTTTATAGATGATAATTTGACATGCTCCAAAAGCAAGGAGGATCATGGGGATCATTTGAATACTATTCTAAACACTTTGTGAAATAATACACTATACTAACAACATTGTAAATGTGATTTATGGATGGAGGAAGTATCATTATTGGAGTATGTTACCGCCAATAAAGGGATATATGTGGACCCTTCTAAGATAAATGTAATTGAGGCATGGCCCATACCAAAATATGTAATGGATATTAATTATTTTATTAGACTACATGGGTATTACCAATTATTTTTGAGTAACGTCTGATGATAAAAAACCTACTAACCAAGCTAAATCAAAATGGGGTATTTTATTTCTATAACAATGAATGTGAAGACCTCTTCAATGGATTGAAAAAGTGGTTTATCACTACATCATCCCTCACACTTACCACAAGTGGAGTTCCTTTCATGGTATAAATAGATTCTTAAAAGGTCTTAGGTTGTGTAATGATGAAAAATAAAAACATTATAGCCTACACTTCAAGGCTGTTAAAAGTTTATGAGTATAAATATCCAAAAAATGATATGGAGTTGGTTGTAGTAATCTTCACATTGAAAATGATGTAGTATTATCTATATGGGGAGAAGTGTGACATGTATATATATCATAAGTTTCTCTAATATATATTCTCATAGAAGGAACATAACATGAACTAGTGAAGATGATTAGAGATGATCAAGGATTATGACTACTTAATCTCCTGCAATCTCGATAAAGAAAATAAAACATAGGATTATCTATGTAGATAGGATCTAAAAATCATACCAATGATGAGAATTGGGAGAGTTCCAATCTTCATATTCTTTTAAAGTATGGAAATGGGAATCATAAAGGAAAGAAAATAATGATACATTTCTCAACTGATTTCTCAACCATCTCTTATAAAGAAGTTAAAGGATACTTAAAGAGATGATGTGAAAATATAGATGGAGGTGGAAGCTATATGAAAAAGAAAACCATCAATGTTAAAAATTAATAAAGGAGTTATAAGATTTGTTTCATGACAATGTGTACCATAATATCCTAAGACAATGAAGGAACTATTGAATGATGCACAAATATCTCCCTTCTACATCCACCCAGGGGGAATGAAGATGTATCAAGATCATTGAGAGCAATATTGGTGAGAAAATTCATGTAAGGAGATTACCGAGTACACATCAAAATTCCTCGTATAAAAATAGTTGAAGGATAAAAGGTAAAATTCTAATGGTATTATGAAATCGTTACCCATGTTTACATATAAATACAAAAACATCACCATTGAAGTTTTCAAAGGTATTCCAGAGATTTCTAGAGGAAATAATGATATAAGAGTAATTGTGGGTCATCTTATAAATATTTATCACTTTATTAAAATTCAAGTTGAATTCTTGTTTGATTGAATTTAAAGGATTTACATTAGAGAAGTTGCGAGTCTACATGGAACACCACTATAAATTATATTTTACAAATATTAGAGACTTTACCTCCTTGTTCTGAAAGAGCCTACAACATTTTCTAACCACTTGGATGAACATAAGTATGACCTACCACCCCCAAAATGAGGACCAATATGAGAGGACTATCCATACATTCGAAGACATGTTGAGAGAATGCTGGATGTACTTCAAAGGAGTATGACATCAAAATGTTCCTATAGTCTAGTTCTCATACAATAAAAAATTTAACTCAAGAATCCAAATAGATCCACATGAATCCCTTTATGGAAATAGATTTATAACACCTTAATGCTGGGATGGAATTGGTAGAATGAAGCTAATAATAATTTAAATAGTCAAGGAAATGGTAGAAAATGTTAAGAAAATTTAGTAGCTCATCAGGGATACTCAGAGTTGATAGAAGATATATGATGAATATCAATGTAGAGACCTTGTGTTTGAGGTTAGATATCTATTTCCCCCCAAAAATATCTACAAAACAACGCCAGGGGATTTAATGAGAAGGGTAAGATATGTTCCAGGTACAAAAATCCCTTTGATATTCTTTGTTGCATTAGATCTATATCCTGTCAACTATCACACCCACCAACCCTATCTCAAGCACACAATTTATTCCATGTATCCCTATTGAGGAAATACATACCAAATCCATTAATTGTACTAAATTTAGAGTTGATATATCTAGAAAATTATTTCTCTTATGAGGAGTATGTGGTGAAGATGTTGGACCATATAGATAAATTTCTACACAATAATTCAACTCACCTAGTCAAGGTACTATGAAAAAACCATAAGTACAAGGAGATAAGATGCGAACTAGAGGAATCTGTGAAGTAAAAGTTCCCTCACCTATTTTCATATTACTATGTAAAATGAAATAATGAGGGGAAATTTTCATAAGTGAAAATAATATAACAAAACTAAATTTTATAAATGAAATTTACCTTCTTATAATTGATTCATATTTAGTAATGTAGTATAAATTACCTGCACCACATGATAAACCTAGACAAATTTATTATATTAATGTTAACACTACATTTAGAGAATAAAAATTTCAATAAAAATTTATTGTATTTACATGGAACAAAATTAAAAAATAAGATAAAAATATTAAAAAAAAGTTGGATCTTTTTGATCCCCTAGAATAATTTCACTCATGAACAACACTATAGAAATGAAGCAAAATATCTATAATCCAATAAGTATTTTGAAAATAAAAATATATGTAACTTCGAGAGAAAATATAATTGAATGAATAATTAATTGAATATGAGGTATTTATATAAATTAGGATTCTATATGACTGTTACAAATATGATCATTGTAATAGTAATTTTACCATTACGAATTGTAATCTGACTGTTAGGAATAGTAAACTGATAGTTAGAATAATATCCTTAATTTAAAAGTGTAAAATAATACTATAGGAATCATATAAAATTAGATATGAAATATTTCTACCATGATATAATTAAATATTTTTTTTGAAAATGATAAATTAAGAGTTTTTGTTTTTAAAAAACATAAATGTTTTTAATGACACTTTTATAATAAATAAAGTTATTTAAAGGAAATTTTATTTTTGTAAAATGGATTTATAAATTAATATTAATTTTTATTATAATTGTAATATAATTTTATAATACCATTAATATTTTATCAATAGGAAATAAAATTGAACATAATAATATAACAGATATTTTTCAAATAAATGAATATTTAATTTAAACGTTATTTTTCTTAAATTTATTAAATTAATTTTCTTAAATTTATAAAATTAATTTCTTAAAATTAATTCAATTTTTATAATATAAATGTCAAAAATTGGTTGTGATTAACATTTTTTATTCTTATATACTTATCGAGTTTTGTTGAATTGAGAAATATAGTTAAATATGGTATTTAAAATTATAAGATAAATACATGGATATTTGAGTCATAACTGATGTAGAAACCCATTAGTTTGAACTCACATGCACCATTTAGTTTTTATAGTCACAATATTCAATATTATTGATATTTGTGATCCAAAATTACAAACTAATGAATATAATATTAAAAAACACCCCTCTACCCCCTTATAAATACCACCTCTCACAACCCCTTATCCTAAAAAATTATAAGCCATGGAGTTTTCGAATACTCTAAAACATTAACATAAAAATCCTATTAATCACACTCTAGTGCAAATAGTACCATCCAATGACCATTTCATGGAGCCTAAAAAGGTATACTTAGAGGAGGTGACCAAAGGGAGAGGTAAAATCTCAACTAAACTCTTGTAATTTTATTCTTCTTTTAACACCCACTCACATTATATATCCACCTATAAATAGTGACATAGAAATCCTAAATATAATGATGTTTTATTATTATGATGTAATATCCATATTATACAATTCATTCTTTATGTTTTGAAACAAAGTTGTTGTTTATAATATGGTTGGTTCAATACCTCCATAAACAACATACTTCACTTTTTTTGACTTCCTTTAAGGATATTTACATTAATAATATTATTGTTAAATTGTATTAAAACATGTATATTATAACTTATTTTATATTATATAATTTTTTAATAATCTTTTTATTAAATAAAATTAATTTAGTTCTTGATAGTCAGTAAAATGACCTACATAAACTAACCACAAAAAGTTAATGTTTTAACAAAGTGAATCATCTATATTTCAGGATTGATATATGTATTTGGGACCATTTAAAATTATCTAAGTATATGAATACAATTTTATTTCATTTATCATGTTGTATCCCCATTTGACATGAATTACAATAATTATCCACAAGTGATTCGACCTTGCAATCACGAAATGAATGCCCTCAGAACAACAAAATGTAAGTTTATGCCCCATTGAATAGGTCATAAATAAACAAAATAAAATTATTTAAGTAAAATATTGATATAAAATGTTCTTAATTAAGTAATAAGTGAATTTAATTTTATTATTTAGGACATTAAGTGCAAGTATGGAACAATTTTAGAACATAATGTTAAGGATGTCTATAAACCTCTCTTTTTCTTGTGGTTATGTCCTTTCACTATCTAGATCACTTTATCACTCTATTTAATATCTTTATATGATTAAAAATTACACACACACATATATATTAATCACATATAATCCTAAATTATTCTACCTACCTTTTTTGGGGTAATACATTTTTTATGTTTATTTTTCAAACACTTTATTTATGAAATCTCCAATGAAAACAACATAAGGAAAGATTATAAAACCCATTTATTACCATGGGTAATTATTATATACAATATTTTTCATTTTTTGGAACACATAATCATGTACATGTTATGATCGGTTTATCTAGATAGTTCTCCAATTAATTTGGAAATATTGTTTTCTCACGAGACAATATGTATGGGAGTAGCGAGTGAACATTATCTATGATGGGACTCTATCCACCATGTGATGTTGTCTCATGGTTAACCTCAACTTATTATTATGTCATTTTTATATTTTTCCACATTACTATGATTCCATGATCATATGATTCCATGATATTGATGTTATGATTCTATATGATTATTCATGAGCTTTACTTCTTTATGATATCATGTTATGACTTTTTATTGATAGGATATGCTTATACATAATGATTATTCCATTACAAGGATTTATAAATCAGAGATTTATTTTATGTATTCCCCATATTATTGTATGTAGTTTTAGGAGCTCTAAGGGATTTAAAAGATCATTATGGAGATTAAAATAAAGAAGTTTTACTTTAGTTTCATATTTTTGTTTTATATACCTAGTTCTATAAAGAAATAATTCCTTTTTATCCTTTTGTTTTATTTAATGAATATTTATGTTATAAATCATATAATAATATTTTTTAAAGTCTTGGGTTTCTATATAAATGTTGTTCATAGTTTTAATACACAACACATTCCAAACAAATCTAGATTCGATAGTACACACAAAAAATATTAAAGTTTACCGTGTGTTGAATAAACCAGGTTGAATACAGGGATTGACCCATAGAACAGCATGCCATGTAATATCCTAAAACTCCATGTATGATTATATTTATTTCATGTACATGATACCCATATATAACTATACTTCTGGTAAGTAAAAGATATTGGAACTTGTAATGTTGCCTCCAGTATATGTTGTGTACTAAAGTATATTTAATAAAATGAATTAATTTAATATATTTAAAATTATAACAGTTTGGAATCATATGTATCTACGAGAATTATTGGATTAATTATTAATATGACCATTAATTACTAATTATATAAAAAATTATCATAATTAAATTGAGAGATTTCAAATAAATACTAGTATATATGAATATGATATCATTCATTGTATCTGATTGATCATGATCATGACCAAACATTGTATGTGTTGGGTTTCTATTTAATTTTATATAATTTCATGGGTTTAATATATGGTAATGTTTTATTAAACTAAATATGATGTTCTGTGAGTCATTCCTTCTACACATACTATATAAGACCTACATTTCCATGTTTTATTTTATATATCTCATACCCCTAG
This sequence comes from Viscum album, assembly GCA_963277665.1. Lineage (NCBI taxonomy): Eukaryota > Viridiplantae > Streptophyta > Magnoliopsida > Santalales > Viscaceae > Viscum > Viscum album. The sequence goes on along the minus strand of OY728119.1, from coordinate 211,159,823 downwards.
TTCCACTCACCTATATTTGAGTAAATACACTTAAAGGATGGATATTTGAAGATATGAGGCAATTTAAAACTCTAACCAAGGTGAAACAAACCATAACATACAATAGTCAATGGTGGGATGATGCAACTTTTGACAAGACCAACTCAAAGATTTTTTCCACTAGGGTTATATGTTGTTTTATCAACATATTGGTAGATCAACCATCAAAAATATCAGGAGCAAGTATTTTTTGAAGTGCATGGTTATGTATTTTATTATATGTATGTGTTTTTATGTTATTAATAAACAATACCACATAAAATAAATAATATAACAATCGTTCAAGATAAAGTAAAATAAATAGATTATGCATAAATAATTTTATGAAGACATGGTTTGTTAATTAAATAAAATCCACATCATAGTGATAAGATATATAAATGACAAATTATAGGAATTTATGAATAAATAATGAAAATAAATTAAATGAAATATTATGTTATAAATTACTTCTCTTATTGAATTTAGAATGGAAACATAAATGAACGTGTTCCTATAGCCCTTATCAGTATATATTATTTTCTAGGGAGTTCTAATTGTAGTTTTGGGTAAATTTACCAAGTTTAAATAAATAGGTGTATATTTATATAGAAATGGGGTCGACATAGATGTGGGTGTTGGGGAAATCAAACTCAATATTTTTGGATTAGGGAGTCCACTCAACAAATCAAGGTGTCGCAAGCTAGTAGTTGGAAATACTACAATACTAAATATATTTATATAATTTAATAGAATATTGTGTGTGTTATGAGAAGAGAAATATGAATCATTTCTATTATAATGTCCATCTAATAGGACATTCTGAGTTCAATGGTGAGGTCTATTAAGACTTGATAAAATAGTTAGGGAATAATAATATAATTAATTTTTTTATCTCAAGTATTTTGGAAATAAATATAAATTAAAAAATGTAATTTTATTTTTTTAGAATATTACAATGTCATTGAAGTAAATATCTCCATGATCTATACAATATAAAGATAACCTAATGATTAAAAATAACTTCCAAGAGTGGTACAAGAACTTTTGAATTCTACTATGCCAGGAAAATAAGCTTTATGATTTAGAATCATCAGTTTTTTATCTTACAGCTAAAGAGGTTCGTAAGGAAGACCTCTCCATCAAAATAAAATACTTAGATGGCATAAAAGATGTCTAGTGTTTTATTTCATCATCCATGTTTAATGAATTTCAAATTTTCGATGACAAAATGAATTTATATATATAATCACCCAATATTTATGTTCTTTATCAAGAGAGAGACAAATATGATCAATATGATATTTTGATTGAACTATTTTCATGAAATATTATATAGGGTGTGTTAGATATGACTCATGTAGTAAAGATGATTTACTCTATTTAGTGGCTATAAATTCTTGCATTTTAGATACCTAGGGAATTTTGAATAGATATCATACGTTCATTACTCCCTCCAGTTCTAAAAATCTGTTCTCATATACCTCGAATCATGGTCGGAAAATCTTGTCTACATCGAAGAAACCAAAGGAATGAGAAGAGGTAAAGCATATTTCATCCTTTTCTGGTTTTGCAGGTGGTTCGTTCATCTCACTTAAACCTAGGGCTTTGCAAAAGAATAGTTCGAAAAGGGGTGACTGCTCATGTTGCAGCTTCAAATGGCGCGGTTTTAGAAAGGATCAAAATATGTAGTTTTTGTTTATCTCTCGTATCTCATTATCAAAAGGAATGAAGCCTTGGAAGGTGATAGATCTAGTTTAATTTCTAGCTAGCATTTGGGGGTTTTCAGACTTCAAATGTGTTTCTATTGGGAGGGGTTTCTTCCATCTTCTATTCCCCTCTGCGGAATTGAAAAACCGAGTGTGGAGTTCTGGATCAATTAACCTTCAACCGGGTATTATGCGTTTTCATGAATGGAAACTAAGCTTCAACTTCAACGATTTTAAAGAAACTTTCACACCAATATGGATCAAAGTACAAGGATGAAATTGGGTTTTATGGAATCCAGAAATTCTGTACGATATTGCTGCTGCAATAAGAACTCCCATAAGGATGGATACCGCCACTGAGTTGGTCAGCTATGGTCACTTCGCTCGTATTTTTATTGAAGATGATCTAAGCTCAACATTGATTGACAAAGTTGTTCTATCCACACATCAGGATGAAATAACTCTCAGAATCGAATATGAGAAGAAGCCGCCCTTTTGTGATTCCTTCCATATAATTTCCCACTCAAGGGATAATTGTAGAAATGATCTTCTATGTCCAAACTGTCAAAGAAAAGGCCATCACTCCGAGAGTTGTATAAGGTCTAGTAAAGAAATAATTCAGCATGCTGAAACTGTTAATGCAGTTAAAGTTATTGTTTCCAATAATCCTAATCCTATCAATGGGAAGGTTGGTTCACATGTCACCTTAGGAACTGCTCAAGAAATAAGTGCACCTATTTCGGACATTGATGGTTGTACAGATGACATGATTTTTCCCACTGAATTTCCTGAAAGAACCAATTGCCTGGTTCCACCAGTTCTTCAAGTTGATAAATCCATGGTGTCTTGGGCTGATACAGCGGAGGATGGTCTTCACACTGGTTTTTCATTCAAGGATGACATGACTAAAGACATCATGGATGATGATGAGGGGGATGAGTCAACTAATATCCAAGAATACATGGAAATTTCTGCTCAAAATGAGGTGGACTTCAATTTGTGGCAAGAGTAGAATTTGGTTTCTTCTAGTCATAAGGGGAAGACCAAATTATAAGGGGCTTCATACATAAATGTTCGTTATTCTCCTCAGCACAAAAGTAAACATGGTCCTGTTCTAAATTGCAGAAAATCTATTTCTAAATCATTGAAAGCTCCTGGAGACCATAATCCTCCTAGACTAATGGCTTCAAAAGAAGCAGCGACTTCATCCTCATTCCCCGATGCCTCAGGACAGGACACAACTGAATTGAGGATGGAAGACCCTCAAAATTCGGGACCTAGGAAGTGCTGGAAAGTCCCATCTAGCTCTCAAGCTGCTGCATCTGTCAAGCTCACAAGCACAAATCATCATGCACATGACAAACCCGAAAAGAGGGTAGAAGACCCCCAATCTTGATCGGGCAGGAGCAGGCTAGATTATCAAAAAAACTCCTACTCTTGTCCAGTGCATAGGCAAGTACCCGACTGCCACTGATGACATTCTTACAGTTTACAGGATCATTAAAAAGACTGTTCCGCAGACTCTCAATCAAAATGGGGATGGGTGCTCAGAATGGGATGTAAATAGGACTCTAGTCTTGAAGTCTCCATAGAATGACAATGCTCGAAGCATGAAATACAAACTTCTTGTAAAGGTAAGTAATCATAACTCTTTTGAGCTTATTGCGTCAGGTAGTAGCAAGGAAGAGGTTCAAAGCGATGTTCGTGCATGTGGATTGGATGAGATGGAGAATTCTAACGATGCTGAATTTCCTGATGATGGAGGGGGACCGTGGACGCGGGCCAAAACTGGGAGAAGAGGGCATCATCCTCGTGGGTGGGGTGGACGCTCCCCTCATCACAATATGAACACTCGGTCTAAAATAGCCTAAAGGTGTTCTTTCTGTCCTTTACCTCTGTTTTCGATTCCTCTGTATCTTGCTACCTTTATTTTGATTCAATAAAGAGGCCCATGTGCCTCAATCACTTTTAAATAAAAAAAGTACATAAAGGGTGATAATACATCAGTGCTTATGGTTATCAGAAGGGAGGGAAAGATAAATAATCCATAAATTAGATCAAAGTCTCATGCATCTTTGTTTTTCCCAACCAAGAGGTGGAAGATCAAAGGGAATGAAAAGGTATATGATGTACTATTTTTTGTATGTGGTAAGAAGTAAAACTGGAAGAAAAAATACATTGTGGTAATGAATTAATGGGAATATTCAATTGTGTTCATTATTCAGTTTAGTCTTTCAATTTTTACAAACTATGTATTAAATATATCTTACACTATAAGAAAAATAGTGGTTAACTCCAATTTTTTACACCTATTTACATGTTTAATTTTGATATTTTAGTGATGGTTTATCAAAGGCCATCTCTATTAATTTCTAATTAAAACTATCACCAAAGTCAAAAATTTATATGTATTTTAATTTTTTTCAATTTTATGGTGGTTTTTAAAAACTACTATAAAATTAATAATAGTTAATTATTATTATTATTATTCAATTAAACTTTTAAGTTATTTTCAATAATAAATAATTAATAATGTATAAATATTTAAAAAATATTAATTATTATTTATTTATCATTTAAAATTTTAAATAATTATAAATTATAAATTATAAATTATTTAAATGTGTGTATTAATATATATTTATTTGTATTTATATATGTCACATCCCCCAGCCAAATACCCCTAATCAATGTCTTGGATGGTGGTGCCACATTACCTTAGGAGTACCTCCCAGTATGAGAGAGGCACCTAACTAGAAGCGACAATCAATGATGGTACAGTGGAGAACTCATGAGCATTGTTTTGTGTGATCTATAAATATTTTTGATTTTCTTCAAAATTCAGCATAGGGGCTTTCCCAAGTCATTATACTTATGATCATTAATATAAATCACTCGCTATCACAAACACATTTTTTTTATTTTTTTATTTGAATAAAAAGGAATTAAATTCAGTTTTTGAATGATGAAATGCCTGAAAATAATGTGAGGTAGAAAAAACTAAACAAATGTTAGAAAAAAAAGAACTTGGTCCTAGGGTTGACTTCCCAGGTTTCATCATTATCTATTATTTTTTTAATTCTATTTGATAGTTTATCCCATCATACATGAACAATTATCACCAAATTTGAGTGTGAAATTTATCTTATATAGGAGATCTATTTAGAACCCCAAATATCAGCTCCTCTAGTATTCATTATCAATGAACACACCTCAATAAAGGGAGTGAAAACTTTGAAGACCTAGCTCTATCATATGTTGTTTCATCTCTCAAACTAACTCAATTCTATCACATGAGGATCTATCTGAGAGAAGAGACAGAATTGATGTTTGATAAGGAAGAGAATAAAACAATGGATAATATTTTGGAATGGTGGAAAATCACACCATCACACCTAAATACACCAACTAGTATATTAAAAATAGAAAATATACACTGATAACTGATGAACAAGAATTCAAGAACACCAAGAAAACCTCCCCCAACTCCAAGTCTGGGGTTAGTAACTTGCCATCGTTAGTACCATATATGTATGATGTAACAACACAAAATTTAAAAGAAAATAATAGAGACTAGAGGAAGATAAATAAAATGATATCAATTGAAAATATATTATATTATTAAAGAATCATTACACCCAACCTAGCTTCTGAAATGGCCAACTCCTTGAGAAAGGGTGGATGTCCAAATATATAAATAATCGTGTGAAATATTTTGGATCGAAATATGTATTATGAATATTTTAACATGGTATCCCCAAAAAATTATATAATTTGAGAATGTTTCCTTTATTAATGTTTTTCAACCATCTCTATTATGTCTACAATAAAAATTTCAACCCATGTGGATTAGTTTATAAAATGTGGAAGAAGTTTTTTTCGGAAAATATTTTAGTCCTGAAGAATGTTCATATCAAAATGTAACGATTTAAAATTATTTTAGGACCTTGAATGAATAATAATATCAAGTTTCCTTAATTTATTGATTTTTAATATATATGTTCTCCATCTCTGTGTAAAAATTAAGCTCTATTGATTTTACAATTTATTAAATTTGGGCCAATATTTGAAAGTCTCTAAAACTATGAATAGATTTGGAGGCTGGGATTTAGAGATCATTTTTCACCACAAATGATTGTCTTCCATTATGGTTTCATTTTAATAAAATATGTCCCATAGAACATGAAAGAATATGAAAATTAATTTCATAATTGTTTTCATTATAGAAAATGTTATGGACTATATAAAAAAGTAAAGACAAATAACTACGAATCCAAATTTAGACCTTTTTTTCAATTAAGTTAAATAAACTTATAGAACCTAAAAATGTGGTAATGTTTCATAAAATAAACATTAGTGGGATTAAAAAATTAATATAAAAAGTTAAATTATTTATACTATTGGCTTTGTTATCCACACTTGAGGTCACATGGTGTCACCAACCCAGACATTTATTAGAGGCCTTTGATCGAAGGATGTCACAATGTGTTATTAAGACTCTTTATTTTTTATTAATAATTAATTAAGGTGTAATACAAATAATAAATTATTGTAAGTTTTTATGGAACTCATGTTTAGGATAATCTAACAGATATATGAGAAAATTAAACATTTCCAAGGATGGGATTGTTATTTTGGTTTCCATTTTTACCATTGACCTATTTCACCTTGAGTGATTCACACAATTTTCGGTTCAGGTTTTTTAATTTTTTTCTCTCATCTATAATGATAAGAGGGAATTTGTAGATGCATCATATTAGGCATGTAAGATTCATATATCATTTTTATGATTTCTTGTGATTTTTTACTTTCTATGATGCTTGGTTTTTATATTTAATGTGATTGCATCAAATTATATGGAGTTTTCCCATATAACATTGTGGTGTAATTTTATCTAAATTATTACTTAACAAGTTTAAATTTACAACAAAAACATTCTATTTTAGTTAACTTATGGTATTTTCTAACTAAAACACCAACTACAACTTATAAATTGTGTTCCTTTATAACGTATAATTGAAATTATTTTTAATTAAGCCTCAATTATGAATTGGTTGCTAAAAAAATGATATGAAATGGAATGGATATTATGAGTTTGTGAATTTACCATATGTGTGGATAGATGGGGCTAGTGAGATTTCTCAATTTATAAGATTCTTGGGATATAAGATAATGAAAATAATGGGGAATTATTCCTGTTATAGATTTCCTTAAACCATGATGTCAGTAACTATTATGGTAATGTGTATTGAGGAATGTGTTTAGAATTATATAAAAATACTTCCATGAAAACATATGATTGAGTTCTATGAGGGTTGTGACTAGTATACACTAGAGGTGGTTAGGATTGGTCCATTCATTGTGATAGTTTAGGTTATGTATGTTCATCTACAAGAGATTGGTGTAGTCAATGGAGAGGGAAGATTTATAAGCTGTGTAGAAAATAACAAACCTTACTTGAGAGCTTTAGCTATAACACCTAACATTATTGTTCAAGAATTGTGGTCCTTAAGAAACTATGTTTTAGGTAGAGTAAAGGTAGATGATTCTTTATCATATTGAGACATCTTCTAAAAGGAAAGTGGTAGTCATCGCATATATACATGAAGGATCAGAGAAGTGTTGGTGGGATATCATGGTTTAGCTTGATCATCATATGGGAATAACTTGTAAAGGAATTAAGACTAGGTTATTTAACCACTTATTTTATGAGACCCCAAGAGCTAGTAATGTGATATATTTTATACACTTGGTGTATAGAATCATGTATATGATGTACTATACTTCTAATTTTTCATACTTTCTATAGTTTTTTCTGATGTGGATGGGGATGGGGTGCAGAGGGCATGGATTTTTTAAGACACACTCAATTATATGATATGAGTTTATGTGAGTATTTTTTCCTTCCAACCATTTCAAAGGTAGTGAATGAAGTCTTCTTATCTAATAGGAACCAATGGGAATCCTAATGTTTTGGGTAGATGGATTCTATAGTAGGGGATAGTAGTGGGTCATTAGATGGTAGGAAGAATTGTTTCAATGGGTCCCACTAGGGTAGTAATGGATGGGGTAGTATGGGTGGTGATCCATTTTCTCAAGATGATAGGAAAATATAGTTCCATTAGTGTGGTAGGATTTTTGACTATTGTTATTAGTGTGACTAGCCACTGGTATATTCATAATGTTGTGGGAAGATTGGGTATATTTAGAGACTCTACACGAGTATTCAAGGGATTTATAACAACAAGGAATCTGTGAAGATGTAGGGTTTTGGAGTTGGATCATCTACAACATAGTAGCTGGGTAACTGGAGTACTATCGACCATTCATTTAGAGGTGGTGGGAAAATTACAACGGGCATGATCAACATATTCAATAGCATGGGTTAGTACATGGGAGTTAGGAAGGGAATGAGGTCCATGGTTCAGGCCAACTACATGTGTTTTTATTACACCTAAGTTGAGAAGGATATTGGACCTTATACAGTATAAGTTATGATTATAATATCCTATACATTAGATTATTCTCTTTTTAACACATTGTCTTTATAGACATTCACAACCACTCATTTTGTTGAAGGATTGGGGATAACCATAAAGTATCTATTTTGTGTGATGTCTATCGACACACCATTAGGGTTTTGGTCAGAGGCCATTCAATGTTTCTAGTATTTTGATTTTAATATTTGTGTTCATCAGTTTCTATGGGATCACTTCATGTTGGAAATGACAGGTTTTTATTCATTTCTCTAAATGGATAGGTTAGTACGACATCGATCCCACATTATCTGTTACTATATATTTGTAACTTTTATATTTCTTGAGGGTGAACATCATGTTCATGAAAGAGAGTTATATATTTTGATAGGTCATGTAATACTTGATCACCAACAAATGGGTAGGATTACCACCCATGTGGTTAGTATCGTGTTAGAAATTGTTGATCTGCACTAGGATGTTTTTTCGCCCATTTATGAGTAGTTTTAGGATGTTTTAATAGAGACATATCAAGACTTTCACCTAGTATAGAAGTGTAATTTTTCATTGAGATAATCCCTTGTTTATAGAATGTTTCTATTCCTTCATAAAGGACAGATCCTATAGAGCTACGAGATATTAACACTCAGTTGGAGTATATAGAGTCGGAGGTATTTATTATATATTGTTTTTATCTTTTGGGTTCTCCACTCATTTTTTGAAGAAGGTGGATGCTTCCTTGAATTTTTACATGGTTTAGTGGAAGTTGAACTGAATGAATGTTAAAAATTGACATACTCTTTGCATATTCAAAACTTTTTTGATTAGCTTAGAAGCACTAGGGTAATAACTATTATTAAATAAATATTATATTATCACCAATTAATGGAGAGTCTTTTAGATGTACATCATACTAAATTCAAGATTAGGTATGGTATATATGATTAATTAATGATGTCATTTAGTTTAATTCACACACTATGAGTATTCATGGATTTGATGAATCTAGGTTTCCACCCACATCTAGACACCCATTTGGTATTTTTTGGTGATGAAATTTTCATGTACTCTAAATAAAAGGAGGAGCACACATGACCCCTAGATATAATCTTGGGTATACTTTGGGATAATAATATTTATGATGAGCGCATAAAGTTAAAATTTTTGATTGAAGAGGAATGTTTCTTATGGAATATTGTATATAAGGTGGGATTTTACATAAACCCTAAAAAAATAAAAGAATTTGTTTCTTGAGATATTCCTAAGAATATTGTTTATATGCAATTTTATCGGATTAATCGGTCATTATCATACATTTATTTAGGACTTCAAACATTTCTAATCGCTATTGATGATGCAAACCAAAAATTGAGTGATGTTCATCTAATATGATGCCTGGGAAATTGGTTTTTAGGAGTTATAGGGATGATCAAATGTCTCCCCGATCATAACCTTACCTAAGATGGGTTGGGAGTATATCATGTATTGTAATGCATCTGAGATCAGGCTAGGAGATGTCTTTGTTGGTCCCATTGGATGACTCAAGAGGGGGTAAATTGAGCTTCCAATTTAAAATTTATATTTTAAAATTTTAAATAACCCTCAAATAAAATACCATAGTTAACAAATAAATCACGTATAATCCATCTAATGTTTAGAAATATTTTCTCAATTATTTGATCATAACTCAATTAAAACTGTTTTAAAAAAAATTTAAAAATTTAAAATATTTTTCTAAAACCAAATAAAATATATCACATATAGATGGTAAATATATGATATCATCTTTTCAAAAAATAGTTTTTAAAATAATTGGTGAAAAATAGATGATATATATAACCAGTGAAAATATTTTTAAAAGAAGATTAAAAAAATAAATAAGAACACACAAGACAATTTAAACAAGATGTTTGTTTCTAAGATAGAACTTAAAAAACTCTAATTTATAGTCACTAGATGCCAATTAAATTTATTAAATCCTAGTAAACTTGATCCATAACCAAGATCATATTTTACAAACACATTGTCCATAGGTCATTATAGGCTAAAACTAGCCTCTTCCATAGTTATTCATGGGAAAAAATATGAAAAGAAATGAATAAAGAGTAATAAGTATTCTTTAATACACAATAAATAACATGCCAAAAATATATAATATGTAAAAAAACATATCAAAATTAAATTCAAATATATAGAGCTTAGAGATATTAAGGGAGTGTTTTGGAGTTGGCCAATCAGATATATGAAAGGAGTGTTTTGGAGTTATCCTCTTTCATTATGGCATGTCACCCCCAAAATGAAGGAAAATCTGAAAGGTCTATTCAAACACTTGAGGACATGCTGAGAACTTGCTCAATAGAATTTACAGGTGGATGGGATCAACATATCCCTTTAGTTCAGTTCTTATACAACAATAACTTCCACTCCAGCATTAAAATGTCACCCTAAAAAGCCCTATATGGAAAGCAATGTAGAAATACTACTTGTAGGGACAAGGCTGGTGATAGAAAGCTTTTTGGGCATGATCTTGTGCAAGATATGACAGAAAAAGTACATGCCATCCAGAAACACATTAAGGCTGCAAAGAGTCGACAAAAGAGTTATGCTGACAACCGTCAAAGGGATCTAGAGTTTAATGTTGGTGAAAAAATATTTCTTTGGATTTCACCTTGGAAGAGATTCATGAGGTTTGGGAAGAAAGGGAATATTAACCATAGGTACATTGGCCCCTATGAAATCCTCGATTGCATAGGAGCTATGGCCTATCATCTTGCACTTACTCCAAAGATAGTACAAGTTCATGATGTATTCCATGTATCCCTCTTGGAGAAGTACATACTTGACCCTTCACATGTACTAAACCTAGAGGTGGTACAACTGGAACATGAATTATCCTATGGGGAGCATCCGGTTGAGATCTTGGACTGCGCAGACAAGGTTCTATGAAACAAGACTGCCCACCTTTTCAAGCTCTTGTAGAGGAACCAAATGGGCGAAGAAGCCACATGGGAACTAGAGGAGTCTATGAGGTTGAAGTACTCAAAAAATATTTCTTCTGAGGGTAATAGTTGAAATTTTGGGGATGAAATTTCTTAAAGGGGGAATATTGTAATGGACCCAACGTTTTAATAATATTTTTTTCCTAAATTTTTGTGTGTTCTTTAATACTCAACAAAGCTATATCCTTAAAGTAATGAAATGAGTACAATTAAAATGATATCATTGAGTTTCTACTGTTGTATGACCGCTAGAAACTAAACTCTTAATTTTATGGTTATTGTTTTTAAATACATGTGATCATGGATAATTAATACAGAAAGAATATTAAATGGACTCATCCAGTAGACTCAGGCCATATAAAGCTCATATGTCGGAGCTTGGGAAGGAAGTAGCGTCACTGGGCTTTTCTCTGGATCAAGCCCAAGTCGAACTTCAATAGATTAATCTTGAATGTAATCGCCTATGGGAGAAGTTCAAACTGATATAAATCACTACTCCGGAAATGTTGTCTAAGCCGCCCCATGATTTTATCACCATAGCACACCTAACACTTAGGTCATATGCTGGTGTTATAAGGGGCTATGCAATGAGACCTAAGTTACTTTTTGTAATCCGATGGTATAAATAAAATTTTTATTTCTTATTATGATAAAATTTGTGATTTTCAAATATCTAGATAAATGTTGGATGAATTTATAGTTCCATATTATTGATGAATTTTGGAAAAAAGAGGTATTTTAAAAATTTCTATACTCTTTATATAATTAATAATGTGAATTGATTTTAAAAAAATGGTCTTCTACAGTTGTGTTTAATAGGAAATCTAGGGTCTAATAAATTCGAATTAATTTTTTGTGAATATTAAAGTATTAAAAGTAAAATACTCGTATGATTAGTAAATCGGCCAAAAAAATAGAAACTTCACCCATGAATGTATAAATACATTTTAGTCATCTTGAGAGTGAAAAACTATCATGGTATATGTTTTGGTTTTTTTGTATGTCATAAATATTTTATTTACAATTCTATAATTAATTTAATCATTTTAAATGGAAATGTGTTTTCATAAAATTTAATCATATATTATTAATTTATTTTCTTATGGTTATACGATAATTTTATTGGACCTTGATTAGTTTTTTAAGGTGTTATAGAGAGAGTTATAGTTTTAAAGTTGTAATTTACGAGTAAAAAATAATTTTATTTAAAAAATTAAATAAAAAATATTTATAAAAATATTTTTATAAAATGGAGTTCATTTTTGAATTTAGAGGATCAATATTAGGTTAGGGTGAAGTTTTGGTATTTTTCTGAAATAGTTGAATTTTTAGTGAATAGTAAAAATTCAGTTTTGAGTTTCTGGTGTTTAATGACATCATTAATGTTGTAATAATGATTTAATCATTATGTTATACTTATTAATAGTAATATATTATATGAGATGTCCCAAGTGTCCAATACCATGGAAAAATACCATGGGCAATCGCATGGTTTTCCAAATACCCCCGATGAGGTGTCCCATGAAAATTAATAATTTATTCTCTCACTTTTCCTATAAATACCAAGACACCCCCTCATTCATTTCATTACTAAATCCTCATAAACTAATTTATGGTCTGTTTAACTCTTAATGATTCCTCCCAAGGCTCCCTCAAGCCTACCATGGTACCAACCTTCAAGCTTTCGAAGTTACTCTTCAAGGTAAGGGAAACCTTCACCCTCCTCTTTTAAGTCATGACTTCCTTTATGTTATGTCTTATAGTTACATATTATTATATGAGGGATTGGTATTATATAAATTTAATACTGCCCATTTAATGTCAAAATGGTGAGAAACCCTTTCTGATCTCATCAATTGATTTTTCGAAATTTTTAAGTGACGCTGTTAGGCTGCTGAATTTTCGTAAAAGAAATAGCTTTTTCTCTTCAAGTTTCATTATCTTGTGGTATGTCATGAAAATTTCAACACCATAATATTATTTCTTTTTATTCTATACCTATACTGTAAAATGATTAATTTATGGATATTATACCCTTGTCCCCTCTCTTTTTATTACTTTCTAAAACAATGATATATAGCCTTTATACTGCAGAAATTTCGCCTCAAAATTTTCCTCTCTTTCTCTCAAGAAATTATCATGTTTTATTTATGAGAATACCTAGACCTATTTCGTTTATATGGGTTTTTATAAATATAAAAAAATTATATATTTGATTTCGGAATTGACATACATATAAGCCTCACTCTCTTTCCATGGGTTATAAATGACATAATGATCTTATTTTTAAGAACCTTTAAAACGTCATGATTTTGAAATGAAACCCATTTCTTTTACACTCTATGGGTTATTTATGAAATGTATGATTATGATATATGTGTATCACATGAAAATAAATACATATTAAGGGTGCACCCCTATTGGTCCCCAATTTATTGGGTAAAGAATTTAATATCTAGATATTACATGTTTCATCACACCTTGGTGAATAACCTTGGTAATGTTTTATGACACCTCAGGGTTAAAACTTGGTGATATGGTCATGAATGTATAAATTAAATGTTGTAGCAAAATATTAATATTATGAATCATGTTATTTTTATTATGATATACCTCACTTTTCCATTAATCATGTCTTATGGTTTTCATCAAGTTCTTATTGATATCACAAGTAAACTAATTCCTTTGCTTTCCTTAGTGGGCCTTCAACTCACCCTTTCCTTTGATGTATGTCTCCAGGTTGTGAGATTCAGTAATTTTACTAAGGACAGACTTATGATGAATCCTTAAAAGTGGATTATAATGATGTCTTATGTTGTTTTCATGTTTTATTGTTCCTGATTTCCAAGACAATAGACTTTATATATCCTCTATTTGTAAAATGTAATGAAACGTTATATAATAAAAATGCGGTATATCATATATAGGATATATTAGAGGAGATATTACATAAATCCTTATGATCTCCCTTTATATACTAGGATCAAAACTATTTTTTGGTCTCACAGGATCCATAATAGGATTGAAAGTCTCAAAAACACTCTAACTCTCTATCAACCATTCCTTCTTCCACGAGTTACTATTGATTTCCATATGCTTACAAATTTTATAATTTAGTAAATAATCACCAGGTAAGACTATTATTTCTTCCCCATAAAGTTCTAATCATTTTTAAATCTAGTTGGGATAATATAGATTTTGGATTAGGTAATGATGTAAATTTGGTGGAGGTTTTTAAAAACTCTTTCATGTGACTCATGATATACCTTGAGAATATTAACTAAATTCCAATATTCATCAGATTAAACTCCGAAATAGATATATAAAAATGGATATAATTGTTTATTAATAATAACTCAAATAGTAAACATGTAGTCTTTGATAATGAGTATAAAATAAATAAAAGAGCTAATAATTTAAAAGGAAAAATTAGGTGTTATCAATAATTACTAAGTCAGGTAGGATAAAATATAATATTTCTATATTCAAATGATTTGTAATGATATAAGAAAGATGATATTAAATTATAATGAACACAAGAGTAATATAAATTTATTGGAAATGAACTCTCAAAAAGTGATGTCTTATATCAATATACTTAGTCTTAGAATAATATAAATGATTCTTAGAAATATTAATAGTATTATTATAATCACAATTTATTGGGACATTCCAAAATTCATATCCATAGTATTGTAATGTCTATTTCATCCAAAACATTTGTGTACAAAAACATCCTATAGCCATGTATTCAGTTTCCTTATAAGATAATGTAACATTATTTTTTTTACTACACCAAGAAACTAGATACTTTCTTTATCTATCTAGATTACGACCACCAAAAACAGAATCATAATTAATAACTAATTTAAATTCATGCCCTTTATAATAGAACAATCTAAATTTGGTTGTATCCTTGAGTTATTTTGAAAATTATATTAAAAAAATTAAATGAGAATATTTTAGATTTTCTTGAAAATGGGAACACATACATACACTAAAGATAATATTAGGTTAGATAGTAGTTGAATATAGTAAACTCACAATAATTCCACTATAAGTAGTATGATCGACTAATTTTATATCTTCATCAAGATATAAATTATATCTTGTATAAACAAGAGAAACAATACCTTTGGTTTTATCCACACAAAACGCATTAAAATATGTTTTGTGTATTTAGTATGATTTAATAATATTATATCATTATTTTGAAAAATTGTAAACCATGAAATAATTTTAATTCACCCATTAAACTAATTAAAAATTCATTTTGTATAATTTTAAAAAATTCAATACAAAAGGAGTGTTTGGATGATCCATAAATAATACCCTAAACATATATTTGAACTAATAAAACATCTTTTGATATTATTTTTATAAATAATGTTGGATAATCAACACGTTTTCTATACTAATATAAATATTAAAGGGGTTTAACCAATCATACCAAGATTTAGGAGCCTGCATCAAACTATATAATGCTTTAAAATGTATAAAAACATGATTTGGAAAATGATGTTTTTCAAATATGAGGGGTTTCTCAACAAAAACATACTCTATGATATAACTATTTAGAAATGGAACTAGTGAAAAGGTACCTATATGAACAGACATATTCCAACAGTTCTTAATAATCATTATCATAACATGTTTATGTGAAGGCTATACAAACACTTTTATAAAACCATTGGAATAGAGTTTTTTATTACAATGGTTTTAAAAAACTATTGGTATAGATAGAGTATACCAATGGGTTTTTTAAAACCATTGGTATATGATTTACTCATTTATCCAGAATGTAGGCTCCCCTCCTCCCATATTATTCACATACACATTTAACCCTAGAAGCATGCAACCTTCAATTTTCTTCCCCATCTATGAGAATATCTCTTTATTTTTTTTTAATTCCATTATTGTTCTACACTGAATTGGTGAATTCTGAATCATACATATATTCTATCAACCATAATTTTAGTTTTTTCTAGGACTAAAACACAAACCAAGAATATTTTTTTGTAAGTAATTACTTTCTTTTGATATTTATGAATCATCTTCTGTGCTATTGAAAGAAGGGTTGCCCATAATTCTATGAAGGATAATATATTAAATTTCTACTTGTTCACTCTTTTTATTTATCTTTTTTTCTACATACACTACTACTGTATTTTGACTTTTAGTTTTTTAGTAGAATACTTTCTTAGATTAATCCCTATAGGGGACTTCATTAGTGAGGGGTTAGTCACTCTAATTAAAAGCATTGAGTTTTTTATATGTTAAAGCTAATTCAGCATTATTAGAAAGTTTTTTCACTCATAATTTTTTATTTTTTTTCTTTTTTCTGACATGTACAGTGTGAGAAAATCAATCATTAAAAGAATCAAAAAAAATTATGCTTTATTAGTAAATTTACAAGATAACCAATAGTGCACTAGTGACTTAGACTACACTAATTTCGTGTGGCAATATACACTAATGTTTTGATTTTCAAATAAATTAAATTGTTATTATTAGTTTGTGTTTTTTTTTGAAAATTTATTAGATAGTTAGTGATTTGAAGATGAATTTTGAAGGATAACCCTAACAGTTTAGAGGAGGTTCATTTATCCTATAAATAAATTATGTTTGGAAAAATATTTCAAATCATGTTCTTCATCAACCTTTTGACCTTTTTTGGTTTCTTTGTTCTTAGATGTGGTATGAGGCCATATTGTAGTTTTGATGGGATCATTATTTCTATAGGAGCATGTTTAATGGTACTGTTTATTATTGATAGTTAGTTTTTGGTTTAATGGTTGATGGAGATATGCAGTTGTCTCTCCCATGTTGATGACGACGTGATCTTTGGCATGGTCCCCAACCAAGGCCTACTTTGCTCAACTCTTCTCTGGCATCCCAGTCCAACACTCCTTTCCTAGTTGGGTGGTTGCGATGATAATGATGGAGGTTCTAAGAGGTGTTCTTCGAGAGGCCTTTGTTCTCCGTGAGGGAGACTGGCATTTGATGTTCTCTCCTCGACAAATGTTCTGAGTCTAGTTTTGTTATGTTGCTTTTTATGGTGGTAGGGTGTTCAAATGGGGGGGATTATGGTGTTTTTTGGCGATGTCAATGGTGTTTTTAGGTGTGTTGATGGTTTTTTTTCATTCGGTGTTGATGATGGTGGTGAGTCATTTTTATCAATGGTCTGATGCCGACCGAAATTTACTCTGCCCAATGACAGCACTAGAGACAATGAAACTTCTTGGAGTGGAGGATGGCGGTGATGTGGACGATGGTGATGGTGATATGATTCAATGATGGAACTAGGATGTGATGATGGTGTCATGATGTTGATGCACTATGAACTGATATGTCAGGCCTTGTTCCACGTAGTGGAGTGGCAGGATTTGGTTTTATCGGAATCAAGGAGTCCTCAAAGCACTATTTGAATTTCGTACATTTTATCCAGTACAAAAATGTAGGGATCCTTATGCTGCTCATGATATTTACAGTGATCTTGTTGAATTTATATTCTCATGGCTTTCATTTTGAATTTTTGTTTGGACTTTAAATTTTTAATTTTTCTGTTGTGTTATGTTGAATTCAGTGTGATGAAGTGTGGGTGACCACTAACCCAAAAAGTGGTTTTATAAAATTAAAAAAAATGATTTGGAGGTATTCCTAAATTAATTAATGTCATATTTTAATTCTTTTTTGTATTAAAAATTATTTATAATTTTAAATTGATTTCATTTTTTTTTTGAAATGCTATAAATGAAAAACATTGAAGAGGTATTAAGGAAGTGGATTTATGATAATAATTTCCACATTAGAGATATGGGAGTTCCTCCTATAGTGCCTATTTTGAGTATTATATTTCCAATATATATATATATATATATCAATTGAATATAATTCCATTTAATTAATTTTGTTTTCAAATTTTAATCAAGATATACCACCTAGGAAAAAATTATTCTCTGACCAACCTAGTGGTAGTAGTGCTTAACTAGAATTGTTGAGGAGGGTTATACATGAGCTACTTCCACCAATTATAATACCCAATAATATCCCATCCCTTTATCAAATATACTATATGGAATACTTTCTTATTCCACTAGGCTGTTAGTAGAACTCAATATATTTAGACTAATAATTTTGTTTCCACTATTAACATATGATACTCTTCATATTTGTTTCCTTATCCAATGATGTCTCCCACTCCCTATCCATATAATAATTTTCCGCAGATTTATATGCAATTTTCTTTTCCTTTTATTTCATTCACTTTAAATTTTATGTTCATTCATCTTTGACATATAATACAACACATTATAAGACTCCCAATCAGTCAATAGAACCCATTGCTACTGTATAGGCCAACACTCCTTCTGATCCTAGGGGTCCATTCATACCCACTGATTCAGTCTGCTCAGGTATATTTATAGATCCTTGGTAATTATTTTTTGACCATAAATTATTTTCATGATAATATGTATTGATATAATATTTGACTTTTTTTCTTTCATAGCTATATCTTCCACTAAGAAGAATGAGTGTACACACATACATGAATGGGGGAACTTACACACAAAGTTGATGGATGAGTACAATGAGGATATCCAATTTATTGGTAAAATATGGTGAGAGTGTAAGAGTTTTATAAATATTCTTTCAAAATACTATGACATCATTCCCATCCACCCACATTCATGAAGATACCTGTACAATAAATTAAAGGATGATTATTGTGTGAAAATATGGTTAAGAAAATTAATTATATTTAATGTTATATTATTATAGTATTTATATGAATTAATATTTTGGTAGCAGCTTTGTTATATTTTTCCCAGTGGTGAGGCTATGAGGACTGCATGGCTTATGGAATTAGGTGACCTATAGAAGGAATATAAGCATTAGTTGTATAATGGTTGGTTTTCTATAACTAGAAAGGACTTAAAGGCCGTACAAATAATTAATGAGTTTCCAACAACACATTATTAGGAAATTATTGTTTACTATAATATTACTGTTTTTAGGGTATTAATCAAATTTGAGGTTTTTGGATGAAAATTAAAATGGTTTACCTTTATAATATATTCTGTATTATTGAAAATTATATTTTTAGAATATTCAGAAATAATATAAAAAGAAGACATTTTTTTAATAATATCTTCACACTTTTGGGATGACTATGATGTTGTAACATGAGAGGAATCATATATTTTTCTTTTAAATCTTCGCTTAATTATGTATAAATTCTTAAATTTTTCACAACTTTAATTTTTATGATTTAGATATTTAGTTAAGGTGTACTAATTATCCATATATTACTCTATGAATTATTTTTCTTGAATGCAAAATCCTTATAGATTATTCATATATTTCTTGAATCTATATTTATGTATATCCACTTCAAGTATAATGATTTTATCTTCATTCCAAACCTATTTATTTCCAAAATATTTAAATGGTAGGAAATTAATGAATTATTCAATATCTTTCCCCTAATATATTTGATATCTTCACCCTATAAAATGAATTCATTCAACTTTGAATGTTTTACTTATTTAGGGGTTCTTTTCTCATCTTTATCTCCCACTTCATTTTTCATTGGTAACGAGTTCTGTATAGATATTTGAATGTCCCTTGAAGATGGTATCATTATTAGTAAGATAAATAGGGTTTGGTGAGTCACTTATATATCTCTTTTAGGTTCTACATTAACATTACTTGATTATTCCAACCCATTCATAAATTATTCCACATCATCCTTCCCTAATTTCTAGTTTTTTTACCTGTTTATACTCTAGAAATTATCTTTTAGTGGGAGGTTTTAAATATGAATTTGAATATTCGTCTTTAAAATTTTCATTTTCATTTATAGCTCAATCCTAATCCTAAAGTTTTTTGGATCAATAAACTTTATTTTCTAGCATAAAAATAGGTTTTCCTTCTTAAAATTTGGTAGTTTCTTCCTTAGTGAATATCCCAAAAGCTAATTCAATCGGTGTTTATTTCTAAATGTCTTATTGAATGAAACTTTCTATCAATTATGAATTTACAATGTGTTTTTACTCTAATTAAAACTGATAAAATTTTTCATGTTGTCTGATCTTCTCACAATACTTTCCCTCTCTCTAGGTGATGTCCGTGTAATAATCTATGGGAATGCACTCAGCCTTAATGGGCACCAATTCCTTACTCCTTTCACTATGTCCTTCTTCAACTTTATTCATAAAAACCTGAGATCGTATCCCCATCCCACTTTTAATTAAGGATATATCATTATTTTTTAGTTATTGGATTAAAAATCAACCTATTTTGATAACAATGTATCAAAATAGAAAATAACACAAAAATAAATTCACAAAAATATCCCTTATATAGATTTCCCACTCCTGACAGTACATGGAATCCCTAACCACTCCTAGCCATCCCACTATCAAGCATCTCACACCTAGAATCACACCCCCAACCACTACATTTCTCAAAAATATTTATATTTATTTACACATTATAAACTCATATATGTCCACATGATATCATACTTCAAGCTCTATCAATAGCTTGGATCCATTATATTATATAAACAACACATCCAATGTAGAATATTTGAAATATGTTCTTATGTATATAGGGAGGGTGTTTCATTTCCTATTCTATATAATTGAAATTTGATAAACACTAGGGTTCCCCTTATATATTCAATAGATAACCATTTCATATGAAAGGATATTCATGCCTTTGTTAAAATTTAGTGTACTTCACTCATAAGATGATCCTTGTATTTAAATTATGATTCAAAAAACCAAAATCATTTATTATCCAATATTTCATTCAAATATGATATGAAAACTACCGACAACATACTAAAAACTCCATTTTTAACATAGTTATAATGATTCATTACTAATTAAGATAAATAAGTAACAAGTTTTCACTAACAAATAACAACAACCGAAGGTGGAATTTGACTACTTAGAATACCAATACCAAGATTTTGTATTCAGATTACATAAAAGTTTATTTCCATAAAATAGGATAATATTAACACGATCAACATAAATTAAATTTCCATGAAATTATTACATGTTTTAATGCTTGGGTGGTGGTTATTTTATTTGAAATACATTTTTTGGTAATTTTATTATTATACTATTATCTAGGCTTGCTAATAATAAAATTGAATTATAGCTACAACATTTTTAACTTGATAGAGATCAATCATTTATACATGTTTAAAAGGAAGAAAATCATAAGGAGTCTTTCATAATTATAAATGGGTTTTTTTAAATATAAAAACCCTATAAAAATCATATGGAAATCAAGAATTTATTATGTCGATTGAAACATAACGAAAAATCGATGATTAAAAAATAGTTAAGAGAAAATGATATTGGGATGAGGTTTAAATTTTTAAGTATAATATATTATAATTTGTCCCTATCATTTAAAAACATCATGAATTATTAAAATTTGACCGAATTGTTCCATAGAAAAATAAATGAATAATTACATATTCAAAATACGATATAATACATGTGAAATTTTTGGAATTTATCTTTAGAATCATGGATTAAAATCGGAAACCACTTTCCTTTTATGAAATTAAAAAGAAGAGGGTCGATTGGCATTATTTCAAAACAGAAATAATGGACCATACCTAAGACATACATGTAGTTGTCATCATTGGTTGTCTATGTTTTAAAGTTGTTTGATATAATAGATATTGAATAAAGATAAAGGCTTATTTATTTAATTTTAATCACTTAAAAAAAATTAAAGAAGATACCATAGAACTTTAAACACCCAGTAGTAAGAAAAAATCTTTTAATGGTCAAAAAATCGGGATCCCATGGGAAAATAATAATCTGCCTTGATATCGATCTTGACTTTTGGAGAAGTATCATAGTGATTATATAAAAATGCTTATCTATAGGAAGACAAATAAAATAGATTGTTATTTTAATTATTTTAGTGAATTTTTTTTGATTAAATTCATAATTTCATCTCCAGACTTGTGAATTCATTGATCACACACTGAAAATCATGCGTTTTAGTGATAAAATTATACTTTTTATTGTAATTAGATACTAAACATACATGAGAAACACATAAATAATGAATTCCCCTAGAGGAATTGAGCGAATAATATGGTCCACTGACCAACTAAAAATAAATAGATAACATTAGTTCATGAAAAATAGAGAAATAAAGAGAGAATACAAGAAAAAAAACTAAGAAATTATCCTTCGATATAAGTATAGTCAAACCTTGTTTGTATAGAAAACAAGTAGAAAACATTATCCAAATTCAGATTAGATGCCAAAAAAAATTATCCCCCTACAAAAAATATAGACCAACCCTCAGAGAGTTTGAACCTCATAAATATAGACAAATCCAACCACGGACACATCATTCATACATTAACCATGTGAAACAATGTCAACCATAAAAAATTATCATCATTCAACATTTTAAAATAGTTACAAATATCCATGAATAATATAATAATAGTAATGATAACTATAACAAAAACATATAATAAAAAATTAATTACTATTATAAATATCACCACGTATCAAAATCCAATCATACTACTCTTAATATTACAAAAAATCAATAACAATAGCATATTCCAATATTTTTGATAATTCTATATTGAAAAATAGTAAGTATGAATTCTAGTATTGAATCCCATAACTATATTTCATTATTCAATTAATGTATCACTGATATAGAGTAAGAAAATATAAACCACAATCAAATAAAAAGAGATTCACCAAATGACCTATCCAATAAAAAAATTATTTATAAACCTTTAAAATCACACAAAATCAAATGAAACCCATATGGAATTGCCCCATGGGACTAATGAATGATAGAGAAATAAATAATATATTGTAAATGAAATAACAAATAAATATTTTAATGAATGAATTATATTACAAGAATAATTATAATCAAAAGCTTTAAAACCAAAATGAAACAAGAAATATGAACCTATAAAAATATTATGGTGGGATTCAGTTTTCATAATTATAAATGGTTTGATCTATAAAAAGGGTCTAGTAAAATTTATTAAGTGATTCTAATAACCTTGGACAGATTATATCGAGGACATCAAAATTACATATTTGGTGTCATTCACTGGACATCCAAATCCCCATGCATTTTAAATAGAATTTCCCATGATTCATTAGGGTCATTTTCCCATTTTAAAATCAATGTTATCATCTTCCATGGAATAATGGATTCTTGAAATATCATTTTATCCTTAGACCATGACTCAATAATTATTATATTTCTTAATTTTTACCATATAATTTATTCCTATATAAATCTTTAGGAACCTTTCATGAAAAAACTACTATGTTATGAAAATAAATACACCCACATTACCAAGACATCAAATAAAAGAAGTTTTGTTGATTACATATGACTTAATTTAATAAGAAATAATTGAATCTACATCAAATTCATAAAGGCATAATCCATAATAGAATAATATATAACTCCAATGTGAATTATGAATCTTTATATGAATAGACACAACTATTTTCATATAAACATCCTACATGATCTGCACTAACACTTAGAAAACATGTAATACACGATGTACAAGACTTTAGGACTTTTAGGACACAGTAAAAATCATAAATCTATTTATGGTTCATAAAATATTATTATTTTTTAATGGAAAATTTAAAACCTCAAATATCATGGTGATATTTATATTTAGTGTCAATCCATCATGTTTCATACCTTCTGAACCTAGATGAATGTTTTTATTAAGATTTTTAGTAAGAAATCTAACTTTCATATACTGTTGATTATCTACATTTGATGTTATTATTTTCTTTTTTAGTTTTTATTATTCATTATGTCTTAATGGGTTGTATTATAATGTTATTTCCAAATAAATATAGTTAGACTCTCCCAACGTTGGGAGAGTCTATTCCTCCCACTTTTTTGATAAAAAACACTACTAAATGTATCAATAAATTGGGATTATATGTGTACAATAAATGGATTAATTAGTTTTGATATTTTAAATATATATTCCCATGAGATTAACATCAATTATATATTTTCTTCAAATTATTACAAATGAAAATTATACTAATATTTTTTCCATGAACCAATGGAGTTTGTTGAAATGTGTCATGTATATTTCTAATAAAATTATGAAATGGGTTGTATCATATGATTTTATAAAATTCATAGTTTATGAATATCAAGTTTTTGTAGATGATCTAAAATATTTAATGTCATTACAGAGGGTGTTATTCAATATTGAAGGATGTGTTCCTAATGAAAAATTGTTTCAACTGGGAAAAAGAATAAATATGAAATCATAGTAAAATAACAGACCCAAAATAAAATTATATGCTTCAAGTTTTTGATTTAAAATGTAAATATCTATATTTTTAACAAAATAATTCAATTATAATTGTAACTGTGTGCTTTGGAGGTCCTTGATGAGAATAATGATGAAACATTTGGGCCAAACAATCATTTGCATCAGGTATTAGTAGATGGACACCATGAGAGATTACTCTATCAAAAAAGAAAAGCTTTTAAGTGACTAGATATTTTCCCTCTATAGGTTCTAGTTCTAGTGGCACCGAGTTGGAAAAAAATATTGCAGGGGTAGCAAAGGATGATATAAAGGTAGCATAGGCCAAAAAATATCCATTCAAGAGCTTGAATGGAGTAAAAAGTCAAACAAGAAATTTATGGAAGTTATGGAAACCTTATTTCTATATATTCCACCCAATACTGTCGTGGTTTTTGATACTTTCATGTCGATGATGAATCTGTTATATAATGCACTGGGTGATGGTAATTATGTTCATAGTAGTGTATAGGATGATGAATTTCCAAGTGATGGAGGTAAAAATGGTGATGGAAATATTGAGAATGCTTTTGAGGATAATGTTGAGGATAATGGTGAGGATACTGATGATGATTATTGTGATTATTACGATGATGGTGATGATATCAAGATTGGTCCTTTACATTTTAAAATATATTTATGACACATAATGTTTAATGATTAGAATTCAATTTAAATATTTGATGTTTTAAATTTTTATTATTAGTGGTTGAAATCAGTAATTAGTTTTTTTAATTTTTGATATTGGATAGAAGTGGTTTGGTGTGTGTAGGATTAGATTTTTGTTTTTATAGGGTTTGGGCCAAGGTGGGGTTTTTGGATTCCATGATAAGGATAGTGAACACTAAAGGTTTTTTAAAACCATTGTTATAGACCTATAATAATGATTTAATTAAACTGTGGGGCTGATGGATTCTATGGTATGGGAAGTCTCTAGAAACGGTTCCATGAAATCCTTGGTATAGTGTAAATTCAAGTGACCTTTAAAATAGGTTTACAAAAAACTATTTGTATAGGTTAATAACTGAAACTATATTCCTAATGGTTTGTAAAACCATTGATATAGGCTATACTAATGATTTTAAATCCTATATAAATGGTTCAGAACTATTTTTATAGCTTATATTTATAGTAGTGTAAACTATTAACATCCATTAGATATAATATAAAATTATGATATACTACATATGAAAGTAGTGTTGTAATGTGTTCAAGTGTAGCTATTGTTGCAAAGTATTATTCATATTTAATATCTTATTATCAACTATAACCTTATGCAACAATCTAGATTTATTTCTTTATGTTTTTCTAGACTCATCAACCTTGTTTCTATATACACACATTGTGAAAATTGTTAACTAGTATTTAGGTCTATCAAGAAACTCCCAGGCGATATTTATTTTAAAATGATTCAATTATTATGCTATATTTAACGCCACGTACTCATCATTGATTGATTTATTGATGTTCTTAGGTATTAGATGAGAAGAATACCTTGATGCTAAACCAGATGTATTAGTGAGGCTTAGGTTTGAGAACCATTATCCAGGTGAGAAAAAGATATATAAAAGTGATGGTTTTTTGGATTTATAATGGTTATAAGTAATGGACTACCTGGTTCTAATCATATCTACTAGGATATTTATTAGGTAAATTATCAGTAAGTTCAAAGGCATCGGGGGTATTACTAAGATTCAAATTTGAGGTATCATGTACAATATTTTCTACATTTTTTTGGGGTTCCTGTGGGCATAACTCATTAGAAATAAAATGTATAGATTTATCCACATCTTTAAATTTTTTATTAAATATTTTATATGATTTAATAATGGTTTAATAACAAATAAAACTTTTTTTATAGATTATTGGTTATATTTTATAATATTCTCCATTGTTTTAAGAATGAATTTTTTTCATCCAAAAACTATAAAGTAATTTCATTTTTGTTTTCTTCCATTCCATAACTCATATGGATTTATTTTTAAAATAGTTATAATAAGAACTATATTATTTTCATAAAAAGTTGTGTAAACAAATTTGGCCAATAAATAGATATGTAATTCACATTCACAATGCATATTTAGGGAAATTTCTTGAAGAGTCTAATTTATACTTTAAATAATCCCATTTTGTTGAGGTGTACATGTTGTTGATAAATCGTGAGTATAGATATATTGTGTATAAAGGTATTGAAACTCTCAATTATCAAACTCTTAGTCATTATCACTTCTCAATGTTTTGATGGTGTTTCCACTATGGTTCACTACAAATTTTTCATATTTAGTAAAATAAGAACGAGATTCAAATTTGTGATCTAAAAAACACACCCATGTTTATCTTGAATAATCATCAACAATTACATAATCATAGTTCTTTCCTTCTAAACTAGAAAATCTCGATAGTATGAATAAATCAATGTGAACCAATTCCAGTGGTTAATAGGTAGAAAAATTTTTCTTTAGTTTGAAATATATTTTTGGTTTCAATCCAATTTGGCAAGGACTTCGCAATTTGAATTTGTGAAATTTTAGTTTGGTAGATCCCTGACTAAACTATTTTTATTTATGTTTTTAAGTGACTATATATTATAATATCCTAGTTTCCTATGACTCAAACAATATTCTATATTAAAGGCACTAAAAAAATATTTTTTTTAGAAAATAAGGAATCTAAGTTAACAACAACAAAATTATCATTTCTTAAAGAATTAAATATCAAATCATGCTTGGAATCATAAATTTACAAGAATTATTTTAAGAAATGACATGAAAATCATCATCAAATAATTTAGAAATACTAAGTAGAGTATACATTAAACCATTAATGAATAAAACATTTTAAAGAAATATAGATTTAGATTACTAATTTGTCCAAGTACAATAATCTTTTATATTATAGTCACATAAAGTGACATTTTCCCCTTCCACTTTTAAAATATTCTTAATACATGAATAGTATTCAGTTATATATATGAGACATCCACTATCTAGATACCATTGGTTTATACTGGATACTTTCAATCACGTTTACTAAAAATAATCAAACAAGAAATGAATTTGGAATCCATATTTTCTTGGGTATAAAGAAGTTAGAAAATAGTGTCTTTGGAATCCATTTTTTTAATAGATTTATTACAAAAAAATTAATAGATTTAGAAATAAATTACTTTTTAGGTCCGAAAGATTTAGATTTATTACCAAAACTAGTAGTTTACTTTCAATTAGAGACTATGGTCTTGTTATTTGAACTAGGAATAACATAATTTTCGTATATCATCCCTTACCATCAAGATCTATACTGAATTATAGATTTAGATTTTTGATTTTTTGTTCACCCAATATAATATGAAAGGTTTTTTTACAATAAAAAAACTATTCAAGAATATTTTTGAGTTTTTTATTCAACAATTTAAAATTAGTATTTTCCTTTAATATATTGACATTATTTTCTTTTCTATAGAAAGATAAATACAATATACATCATATAAAACACACATCTTTTTAATATTTTTATATATATCTTTTAATTCATTAATGGTAACTTCCACCATAACAAAATA
The DNA here is from genome assembly GCA_963277665.1 of Viscum album. Classification (NCBI taxonomy): domain Eukaryota; kingdom Viridiplantae; phylum Streptophyta; class Magnoliopsida; order Santalales; family Viscaceae; genus Viscum; species Viscum album. The sequence goes on along the minus strand of OY728119.1, from coordinate 211,131,681 downwards.
TTATTATAATTATTCATTTTACCTTTTTGAATCATCAGATATATGAGTGTAAGGAACATATGGTACCTTCAAAGAAGTGTCCTCAAAGTTTAGATTTTATTCTTCATTTTCATCTTCTCGACTTGAATCTAAATAAATTGATCTATACTCAAATGTAATCCAAGTAGCCTTCATGTATTTCACTAGTATTTTCTTTTTATATTCACACTTATTCCTATACCTAATCTTTTTTACAATCATATTTTATATTTATTTTCTTCTAACACTCATTTCGAGTAATTTCATTATAAGAGTCATCCATTTTCCAATATTTCCTCTAGTTTAATATTTTATAATATATTCCTTTATAATTTTACTAATATAAGAAAATTTTATATTTATGTAACATTTTGATCTTCTGGATAGCTAATCCATTTCATAATCATTTTTCCATCATCTTCACTTTCACTTTTGTTTTCAAGTTTGATGACCTCTTTGCATTTTTACTATGATTCTTTAAAGGAAACACATTTAATTTTTAGTTCAACATAATCATTATTCACTTTCATATCTTATTCATATATAATAATATTTCCAATTAGATCTTTTATTTCTACTTTTATAATGTTTCATGACTCTTGAATAGTGATTGTAGCACCTTTCTATATATCTAGTAGACATATCAAGATCCCTAGTACTTAAGATTTTGTATCCATATTTTTTAAAGTGTAATAATATTGTTTATGGTATCATTGAACCTGAGATACATGTAATTCATTGGTTCATTATGATTTATTTTGAAGGATTCTTATCTAATGTTATTTATATTTAATCTTATTTATTTGACATTAGACGTGCCTTCATGAGACCCATAATGATTATCCCAGTTTTTTAAGATCTATATGAAAACTATATCCTATTAAACAAATATTATACTAAAGTAAATAAATAATTCATTGATTTTAAATTTGAATAATAATTATATATAGTTATCAAATCCCATTATTTTCTATAAATTTTAGGTTTTTCCTATTTATCATCTGTAGATCCCCAAATTTCAAAAACCATTCTCTCAGGATAAAATTTCCTTTTTATCATCCACTATGTATAATTTTATCCTTTAAAATAAGGTGGAATATTTTTAGCATATTTTTTAGACTTAGAATTTATACATAAAAATTAAATAATAAAATTAAAAGAACTTTTTAATAAAATGATCATGGTCAAAGATAAGTAAATATAAAGAAAAAAAATACTCTCATACAAAATACTATCCCCAATGGATGGATAAATTTGGGGAGAAATGAACATCACCTTTTAATTTACTATTTAAATTTTTTATCAAAACCCCTAAAATAAAATAACATAGTTAACACATAAATTATGCATAAATAATATAGTGTTTTGAAATAGTTTCTCAATATTTTAATCAAAACCCAGTTCGAAATATTTTGAAATTTTTTTAACTTTTGAAAATATTTTACTCACAAAAACAGAATATATTATAAAAAATTTCAACTATTATATATCTTTTAAAAAAATACTTAAGAAAATAATGAGTGGAAGTTAGATGAAAAATATACCTGATGTGAATAGTTTAAAAAATGGAGTAATCAAATAATCAAGAACACAATGAAGAATTTAAACAATAGGTTAAATTTTAAGATATAACTTAATCGTATCCACTTAAAAGTCCCTAGCTTGCAATCATGTTTATTAATTCCAAATAACCATGATCCCCAACCCTGATCAAGTTTAAAAAATACAACCTCAAACATGGTAGTCCAGGATAAATTCGGCCTCTTCTATAGTTATATGTAGGATAAAAGATGAAAAACAAATAAACAAGGAGTATATAGTATTTTTTGTTACACATCAAGAGCATGTGGAAAAAAATATACAAGATAGAAAAAACACAACTCAAAAGTTGGAAAAAATAGTGAGTGTAAAGATATAAAGGGAGTGTTTTAAAGAAGATCAATTATATTAATTTTTTGATAAATTTCCTTTTAATACATCCTTGAAAAAACATCAAATAGATATTTCATTTAAAATAAAAAGTACATAGTTTCATGGAAGCACATGGTGTATAAGTCAATCTGATTTGTATTTCAATGGTATCCTCTCCTTTTTCATGATATGATCTAATTATTAAATAGAAATACATATCAAATTATCCTTTGTATAATATTCATAATATAATCCCCATAAATATTGTTATGATATTTCATCCTAAAATGCATTTCCTTCTTAATAAATTCTCTAAAATATATCCATTAGAATTTTAAAATTCATTATTGGTTGAATTAGACATAGTCACTAAATATTTAATTAGGCATGGATAGTTTTTGTTGTGGGTAATATAACTTATAATCAATTTATCTTATGGTCACATGAGTTTTTGGTCATTTGAACTTTTATTCACTTAGAAAAACCATTTTCTCTCTATGTGTTGTCACTTCGTTTCTTCATAAAGTCACTTAATTACTCATGTGGTAGTTTCAACAATTATACAATTTTCACTATCCATCTGAAAAGTTGGTATATACTTTATATGGGTGGTTTAATCCTTCGTGAGGTCACTTGAACACTTCATACAATTGGTTTAGTGTATGTGTGGTTAGTTCATAACGAGGAGAAATGTTTCTCATCAGACACATGATTACTTATTTATTTATGTAGTCACTTAGACTTCAATGTGTTATCAATTCTTTATGGAAGGATAGTGCAGTCACTTAATGACTTATCCATTTTTATATTTTTAATACATATTTTACTATAATAAAACACATAAATCAACAATAACATAATAAACATTAATTTTTAAGCATTAAAATATGAATTTTATGAACTTGTCTAATATTTTTGAGGTAGTATGGTCATGTTTCCATAAATGGGTTAAGGAATAAGAGGATTAATGAGGAGAAATACCCTAAAAATGACTTGGAGTTTGTAGTAGTAGTGAATGCCTTTAGATATTATAGGAATTACATTTCGGTGGTGAAATTTGTGGTGTACACTGACCACAGAAGACTAAAGTATCTCCTCTCAAAATAATACTCGAACCTTAAAATGAACAGTTCGGTTCAATATAATCCATATTTTAATTTTTGAGATGGATTATATCCATAGAAAAGGTAATATAGTTGAATTTTCATTCATATAGACGATCCATGTTGATGTTTTCCAAGATTTGAACTGTAATAGTTAATAACCATCATTTCTTATATGAATTTAAATGTCTATGGGTATTGAGGCTGGGAAATCCTTATGTCATTGTCCATCATCCCCTCACATATTAGTACAATCAAGAGGAGATAATTTTTAGATATATTTTCTATCCTTTAAAGAAAACATATATGGTGTGGAACCACCACCAGAACAGACCCTCGATGATGACTTAATACTTCCTATCCATATTTTATTCTTGGTTCCCATGGACATGTGTGAAGATATAATGATGGATTATCATGCCTAAAAGTGGGTAGTATAGCCATGTATAAACAAGATGTATAAGAACATGTTCCAATAGCACTTGTGTCCTGGAAGAAAGAAGTATGTCTTGTGTTATGCCATGTGGGGATCCACCTTGCAGAAAGTGAAGGTCCAACACTAGTTCACCAATGGCCTTCTATAATTGTTAAACATTATTTAGTAGAAATGATGTGAAGTTACTATTGAATTCATGAAGGAGTTTCCCAAGAAACCCTACGGAAATGATTTAGTTTAGGTGGTTTTGGATTGACTTAAAATGCTATTCATTTTTTATGGATTTGGGATAACTTTTCTAGTGGATGTTTTTTATAAGGGATATCAGAATGGTATGGACTTAGTGGAAGCATAGTGGTTGGGAGGGCCCAACATTTCATTTGGCATACTTGATGAATAGTCTAGGATCAATATGATGATAAATTCCATTATCCATGGATTAAGATCAAAGATTTAGACAAAATAAGAAAAGGCAACCATATCCTAGAGAGAGGATCATAAGCATCGTGTTTATAATTAATTTAAATAATTTCTGAAAAAATTAAATACCTAGATCTTCGGTACATTCTTTTTTGATGATGTTAATCATTCTTAATGACCCTTCTAGATTTTCTAGTTGCACTTGTGAGGATCAAAACTGAAATCCCCCTAGAGGCAATCCAAATTTTATACGATGGCATCCGATCAACACCACTCGTTCTCTAGGTGCTAACACGGCGAAATGAGCGTCTTGCATTGGTTGTTATTGAATGCATGTTCTTTGGTAATGAAGAACATTACCCAATCATGAGAGTGTAGAGAAGAGTATTAGAGAGAGAGAGAAATTGTTTTGGCTTAACAATTCTCTCACCCACATCAATTTAGTTCACCACCCATAATGAAACAGTAGATATACCTATCTATTTAATGACATGGGGTTTCAGTTACAATATTTAACTGCGTAAAAGAAATTAAATATAGTCATAACCGTAGAGACAACCCATGATACATAATAAAAATAGCATCACCATTATTGGTGATGCACCAAATTGCACAAAATGGAATCATTAATGAAATCATGTGCCACATAATGATAACAGGGATATTATTATTTTTCCTGGTGCCAACTAGTTAAATAATTATTTACTTTCTTTCAAATAATTATTTTACTACCAGATCAACCTTGTTTTGTTCAAAATTCACATCCATTTATTGAATACCCAAATAAATATATAATTTATTATCTTAAATAAATATTTTATTTAAAAACTAGTAAATAAATATTTAGTAAAAGTTTGATAAAATAAATATATTTAATTTAATTTATATGATCATTTTAACTCAAATAAAATTATTTCAAGCTTTTGAGAATAATATTTATTCCAATAATAAAATTCAAATAGAATTTAATTGAGACCAAAAGAAACACTTAGTGTGTGACACTTTATGATTCTTTCATGATGGAATTAGGTGGGTTTGTCGAAAGCCTAAGAGTACTATCTTGCAATGAGCTAAGGAATCGAAGAAAAAGAACTTAATGTCGCTACAAAGACATCCACATATAAATGCTAACTGTGTAATATAATACAGTTTTCACAATATCTCATCAAACCTATTTCATGATTATGTCATCAACCTATACGATTGATACTTCATTATTTTAATACATGAAATAAACTCATTGTTCCTCCATGTCCATGGAATTTATTGGGAATGTTCAATTTTAATCTAAGGGACAATATATCTACTTCTATAAATGGAAGGGAAAAATCCTTCCTCAACTTATCCATTAATAACATGTCATTCATGACACACCCAACATACCCTACTTCCCACCAACATATGGCATGACAGTTTTTGTCATCAAATCTAAGTGTGCGAGTAATGACATGTAATAATGATAATATTAAAGTCTAAGGACCATTACACATGCTCACAAATAAGAATATATGATGAAACCAAAACATGAAAAATTCTTATCGGCCGATCTGTTCTCTCAATATCCAGTCTTAGATATTACCAAGTACAAACTTTATGATAAGTAGTCTCATGTACTTATGATTACTCGCACTTGACAACCTGTACACTATGTGTCCCATCATATCATGTCATCCAACCATAGAACTATATTTAAGAATATTTTAATAGCACTTCAAGGTTTTCATCATAGTGGGGAATTTCTATGACCTTATCAATGTGACAAATACTTTAGGAAATTATTAAATTATAGTCATGAAGAATAATGTAAAATATGTTATAAGATGTATAATTTTTAAATACATAAAATATTCATGTAATCAATGTACAAACAGTTGTTTTTAAGACACCAAATCCAACAAACTCTTACTTGGACTAGAGAAAACTACCTACGACTTTTGGTTTTATAAACCACACATGATGATCATGTTTCTACTGAGTCAAGAATTTAGTCAAGGGTACATCTATGTTGTATTTCATGAAAATAATTCTCACTACAACTTCACCTGTCTGAGAAAAATCCTTCATGATATGATACTTTCTTAGCATGTTCTTCATCCACTGATGTGACCTTGGCTCTTTTTTGAGAGCCACCACTATAGTATTATCAAAATAAAGTGTGATGGGATCATTACTGCTAGGTACAACATCCAACTCTTAGATACAACTCCACATCCAAACTACTTCTTTAGCTGCCTCAAATGCTGTGATATACTCAAACTCTTTTGTAGAATTTGAGACCACACCTTGCTTTGAGATCTTCCAGCTCACAGTTCCTCCATTCAAAGGGAAGATGTATCTCGTTTGTGACTTCATGTCATCTTGATCAGTCTGGAAACTAGAATCTAAATATCCTCTGATGACAAGTTCCACATCTCCCCCATAAACCAGGAACATATCTTTTTTATACCATAGATACTTAAGGATAGCCATGAATTCCATCCAATAGTATTCTCCCAGATCATCATGAAATATTCCTACCACACTCAATGCATAAGAGACATCTAACCTAGTACCTAGCATAACATACATGACTGACCCAATCGATGATGTGTATGGAATAATTATGATTATCTTTATTTCCTCATACTTCTGAGCACACATTTTCATAGAAAGATGAATTCCATGTTATGTAGGAAACAACCTACTCTTGTATTGTTCTATACAGAATCGCTCCAGTATCTCATCAATGTATGTACTTTAACTAAGGCCCTACAATCTCATGGATCTATCACGATGGATCTTTATCCTAATAGTATAAGATTCCTCTTCCAAGTCCTTCATGGAGAATAATTTATGCAACCAAGTCTTAACATACTATAAGATTGGTATTTCATTTCTAATATGTAATATGTCATCAACATATACTGTTAAGAAAATGACTGCACTCCCACTGAACTTTTGGTACACACAAGGATAACATTATTACTTTATAAAACCAAATTCTATTATGGATTCATAAAATGGAATGCTCCATGACCTAGATGCTTTATTTAATTAAAACATTAATATTTTAGACTTGCATATCTTGTTGGAATCCTTTGGAGTCACAAACCCTCCAGGTTGTGTCGTATAGACATCTTCCTGAAGGTTCCCATTAACAAAAATGGTTTTGATATCCATTTTACAAATCTCAACATTCATTGTAAGCAGAAATGGACAATAGAATTATGATGGATTTCATCATTGAAAATGGTGAGAATGTTTCATTGTAGTCAATTCCTTGACTCTATCTTATCCCTTTTGCGACCAATCATGCCTTATAGTTACTGACTTTTCCTTCCATGTCAAGTTATTTATTGAATACATATTTTCAACCCAAATACTTTATACCTATTAGAGGATCTACCAAAATCCAGACTTGGTTTTGGTGCATGGAATCCATTTCAGAAGTCATGGCTTCTTGCCACATGGTAACTTATGTGCCACTTTCTTTTTTCCTTGTATGTTAGAGGATCATTCTTATCAACTAATAATGAGTCACTATCCTCGATTACTATAAAACCGTATCACTCCAATTATATAGACTCTCTTATACTCATACACAATACTTGCCTCATTGGAACAAATATTTCTTCTACTGGGATTTTTGGAATCTACTCTTGTACCATCTTTAGATTACTTTGAGCCTTGACATCATTGATGTCTATCTCGCTCCCACTATCTCTTTTAGAGATGTTCTCCATCTCAAGGAATATGATATGTATTTCCACTATAAAAGTTTTTATGAGGGTTCTTATGGGTAATATCCCTTTATTTCCTTGGGGTATCTAATAAAGTTACACGTTGTTCCTTGAGGTGTGAGTTTGTTACCTAAAAAGGCCATAAAACATGCTTCACTTACCTACACAAGTAAATTAGATAACATAATTTTTCGTCCACTCCAAATATCATATGGAATACCATTTATCGATTTAGTTGGTACTCAGTTTAGTATTTGTGCCGCTGTTTGTAATGCATATCCACAAATAGATAACAGAAGACTTGCATGACTCATCATTTATATCACCATGTCCAATATGGTGTGGTTAAACCTTTTGATTACACCATTCCACTAGGGTGTGTTAGGAGTAGTGATTTGGGATAGCATCCCAAACTACCATAAGTAATCAATAAAGTCTTGATTAAGATATTCTCTACCTCAGTCTGAGTAGAGTTTCTTAATCTTCTTACCAAGCTGGTTCTCAACATAATTTTTTTATATTTCTTAAACTTATCAAAAGAATCCAACTGATACATCATTAAGTAGATATATCCATATATTTGAAAATAATCAGTAAATGTTATGAAGTATTAGTACCCACCCATTTATTAAACTAGAAATGGTCCACACACATCAGAATGTTCAAATTCAAGAAGATTTTTTGATCTTTCACCTTTCCCACTAATTGGGGCTTTGGTCATTTTACCTTGTAATCATGGATGACATAAACCAAGTGGTTTTATTCTTAAAGAACCTAAATATCCATATTGATGTAACTTTCTCAACTGTTTCTAATTTTCATGACCTAGGTGGTGATGTCAAAGTTGGGTGTGGTATTAGTCATGTGAAGTAGTTTCGTTATCTATTTCCATCACTTGGATTTTTCTAATCCATCACGTAAATACCATTATATAAACGTGCCTTTAAAAAACAAATTCTACCTTAATAAATGATGAAACATTCATTTACAAACATGAAAATAAGTCCATTTGTATCTAGTATGGATAGAGAAATAATGTTTATGGTTACAAAAGGCACCTAATACAAACATTTTAATACCAACATCATCCCAGTAGGCAACATGATGTGCTAGTCCTGGACAATTACAATAGCAAGTCTAGATCTGTTGGAAGCTCATAGATCAACCTCCCCTCAGACAATATTCGTGAATGTAATTAGTTTCTATATTCAGAGATATATTTGAGAACCAAAGTCTCTATCTAAAACCCAAATTGTTGAAATTGATAAATTTCACTCAATAAGAAATGCACAGGAAGCTTCCAATTTCTTCTTTATCTAGGTAAATTTTTTCTTCCAATGGCCCTTCTTGCCACATGTGAAACAAAAATCTTCCTATTATATTCCATACACCTTGATCTTAATTTTCTTGGAAGGGAACGAATAATATTTTGTCTTAAATATATTCACCTTACATTTAATCTTATTCACTATAAGGACTAAAGGCTTTTTAGGATTCATGTCTTTTTCCCCATGGTGAAGGTGGATAAGAAGATCTTGTAGAGACTTCTCAATGTCATTCATAATGAAATTAACTACCAAACTAGAGAAGCTCTAAGGGAGGGATGCATGAATGAGATTAGCACCCACTTCTTCAGGGAGCTTAAACCCTAGAACCTCAAGATGATCAATGTAGCCAATGGTCTTGACTGTGTGAGGCCTAGTTGGGGAACCCTCTCTAAGATTAATCTTAAAGAGTTCCTCAGAGATCTATAACCATTCCGGTCTTCCAATCTCCTTGTAAAGACCACATAGGTTGTCAATCATGATATAGGAATCAATGCTTTCATGATACATCCCGAGTTCACTAGAAATTGATGATAAAATCAAACATTAAAAGTAGAAAAAGTCATTCATATGTTTTTGGTAGACTAGGAACTCTTCATCACTCACCTCTTGGGCATGCAGATCTGTCAATGGGGACTCCATTACATAATATTTACGCTCATGGTGTACAATGACCTGAAGGCATGTAAACCATTTCAGGAACATACTACCAGTGAGGATGTTGTCTTTATCAAGTATTGATCATAGGGATAATGTGGTTGCCGAGTTTATCATTTTTATTTTAAAATTAAAAGAGTAGATAATAGGTACTTTTTTTATTACATTTGTTGAGAAATAATAATTTAATTTTATTATGTCTCCCACTGTTTTATCAAGTTCCAATGGACATCACCATTGAACTCGAAAAGTCTAGTTTCTTGGAAATTCTAGTGGAAATGATAAATATAACCCATTGTATAACCCCCAAAAGGTTTGGTTATTCTATGAGAATGTATTTAGGTAGGCAGGTCCTTTAAAACTATGGGTTTTCACCTCCTTGATCTATTGACTGGACTCCCCAATCATAAAATCCTGACATTGATTTCCTCAACACTTGCCTCTAATATTACAAATATTCTAGAAATGGATAATTCTATTGATGTAATATGTTTAAGAAAACCCGATAATTTCATAAGGTATTATTGTATAAAATTATGTTTCCCAACAAGGGTTGGTCAAACACATAGTTTGATTGAGTATTTCCTATAATCAAGTAACGAAAGGCTTATTATGACTTAATATTTTATTGATTGCATTTCAACTCTTCCGCGTAAATTGATTATTATCATTTTCACATGCTTGTTAATATTAAGTGGAAATTACATAAAGTGATTAAACTTCCCTTGATAATATTTATTCATAAGCATAGTTTATTTTAGTTCCTTCTTTCATGATTTTTTAATTCATTAATTATGTGATCACAATAAATCATCCATAATGATAAACCATGAAACTGACATAAATAAAATAAATTAAAGGGAGTGATCATGATATTTTATAAGGGTTAGATTATCTAGTGGTCGATAAACTAACCATGACCTAGGAGAGAAACACTTTGAATCTTTTGGGTTCATGTTTACAACCTTCCTCTTGCCCACCTTTGTATCTCCTGGGATTGGTTTCATCTCAAGTACAGATTGAATCACCTCCACTATCTTGAGAGCTCCATCCATTACATATGCTTTTTAACTCACACTTAGAAAGGGATAAAAAGTTGTTTTACATAAAATAAACCACGGGAACATATACCCTACATATTAATGAGGAGAGATGGAACACATACCAAAAATTAAATTTAAAATAAATTAAACGGAGACCAATCACAAACAATGGTTTGTTCTAACTCATGATCATCCACATACATGCAATGAATTAAAAATTTAATAAAACTAGTATTCAATTATTTTATCATTATTATTATGATTAATCATGCTTGAATCGATTAATTATTAACATTAATTAATAAATCATTTTATCTTAATAATTTTCTAAATTTCCCTGAGATTCTCATCCATAACCTTGGAGGTATCATATTGAACACCCATTTGATTCTACATGATATGAAATTATGAACATTACAAAAACATTAAAGTTTTAATTCTATGTAATTTTGTAAATTACATGGTATGTAGTTTCGACTACACAACGTGTACTGACTGTTGTGTCTTATCTGAAGTACACACGTAGGGACTCGGGGTGTGAGGTGTACTTCGGAAATATTGGAGTAAACGACATGTCCAGTGGGCCACAAACCATGTTGTATCTGGGTTACATGGTTACTGGTCGGCTTGGCTCGGTATGTGATACACAGTTTGGCCCTTCATCCGAAGGGACTACACACTATGTCTAGTGGGACAGACAACGTGTAATCTGGATAAACGTGCGCCAGTCTATCTTGGTCAACATGCGGTGTAAGAGTTAACTAAACCATCTGTAATTAATGCACATGACTAGAGTAATTACAAAATTAATCTCAATTCATGGAACCAAACTACACATTGTGTAATCCAGATTACATGACTTGTATGGAATATTAAATAACATGTAACTCTGAAATCAAAACTTGTACTATTGTGTTACCTGGACGGTATTGTTAGTGCCTCTTAATGAGATCCTCCATTTAATTTTAATAAAAAATTATATGTTTCTATTAGATCTATGAAAAAAAATAGAAAGAAAAAATCTCAAAATTCATATTACAATAACGATTAAACATGAATTGAAAAACTAAATTATAAAATTATTAATCAACAACTAATTATTTAAATAATTATAAATGACAATGAACCTCCCTCTGATACAACATGAAGGGCCTGGACACCGCAGAAGGTTGGTAGTTAGTAGGGACCAAAAGTTTCGTGGTCTTCCCTTGTTGTGGAGTTTCTCATTGGGCTTCAGTAGTTGCTGGTTCAGACCTGCGGGTGTAAGACCGGTCCCCGTCAACGGAATACTCTATAGAGCCCTCCTGGGTTCATTCTCGGTAGCTCTCTGGTGTCCTGCGATGAACTTCTCAGCGTCTGATTGTCGCACTCTTGCGACGGCGATGCGTGGGGTCCCGGCTTTTCTCAGGTGAGTGCGGTGGGGTTTTGTTGTGTCTGAAGCGGCCAATTTGGTGGTGGCGGCGGGTGCTTCAGAAACAGGGCGTTGCTTGCGCGGTTGGATGGTGTTGCTGAGTTCGGCTTGGTTTCATTCGTGGTTTTTTCTGCGATGTTGGTCATTCGCTGTTATGTTCTTATTTTCTGGTTTCTCTGGTTTGTGATGCGCACCTGTTGCATTTGATTTTTTGGAATTTTGAATGTTTGTTGAGTGGATGAGCTTGTGTTTGCTCATGGATTTTGTTTTGGACTGGTGATGATGCGGTGTCAGGTTTCCTCTGATGGTGATGGTGAAGAAGGACGTCAATATTTCTCACCAGCGTTTTGCAGGTTGATGATGGCAACGACGGTTGCCGGTGTTGCTCGCCGGTGATCTGTTTGGTGGCCGGCTGGATTGTCTCACCGGTAGTGACACGTGATGATGGGTCCGCTGCTCGAGGTGGGGCACGTGGCTGGTGCTGCGTGTTGTTGGGTTTGCTGATTGAGGTGGGGCTTGTGTTTTTCGAAGCGCGATGATGGGCGCGCAACAAAAGGTAGAACACGTGGTGTTCGGTGGATCTTCTTGGTTTGATATTTGAAATTTGAAATTTTAAATTTGAACTTTGTTGAATGTTGTATGTGGTGGGAAGTGCTTGTACGGTTTTCGGTTTTCATTAAACCGGTTTGGGGTACCAGTTCCCCTAAACCGGCTTATGAAAATGAAAAAAAATTATTTGCAGCAATTTAAATAATTTCTGCGAAAATTAAATACCTAGATCTTTTTTAATTTCTTCATTTATGATGTTGAACATCCAGAATGACCCTTCCGGATTGTCTCATTGCACTTGTGAGGATCAAAACCAGAATCCCTCTAGCGGTGATCCACACATGATCTGATGGCGTAGGATCGATACCAATCGGTCTCCGGGTGCTAGCATAGAAAAGAAAGTGTCTTTCATAGATTATTCACGGTTGTTTTTTCTTTAGTATTTGTGAATGTCTCTCATTCTTGAGAGTGGAGAGGAGATTATTCAGGAGAGAAATTTCTTTGGATCAACAATTCTCTCACCACCGGCAATTTGGCTCACCAGGCATTATGGCACAATAGACGTACATGTCTATTTAACAACATGGGGTTTCGATTAAAATATTTATTTTCATAATAAAAATTAAATATATTCATAACCTTAGAGAAAACCCATGTTACAAAATAACAATATCATAACCATCATTTATTGTACGCTTACTTGCGCATGATAGAATCATAAATGAAATCTCATGAAACTTAATGATAACATCATTATTATTATTTTCTATTATGCCAACTAGTAAAATAATTATTTACCATCATTTAAATAATTATTTTACTGCCAGACCGGTCTTGTTCCACTCAAATCCACTTAAATTTATTGAACACCCAATTAAATAAAAAATTTATTCTCTTAAATAAATATTTCATTTATAGACTAGTAAATAAATATTTATTAAACGTTCAATAAAAAAAATATTTTATTTAATATATACGATCACTTTAACTTGGATAAAATTATTCCACAATATTGAGAATAATATTTATTCCATTAATTAAATTCAAATATAATTTAATCGATACCACAATAAACACTTATTTTTTGACCCTCAAGGATTCATTCTCGTTGGAATTAGGTGGGCTTACCAAATGTCCAAGATTATTTTCTAGCAACAAGTTAAGGAACCCAATAGAAAGAACATAAAATATAAATGACGACATCCACATATGAATGATCACTATTTAATATATTACCTTTGTCACAATATCTCATCAATCTAGTTTCATGATAGTTTCATCAACCTACAAGCTTGATATGTCATTCTTTGGCTACCAGAAATAAACTCATCATTAAACCATGGCCACAGAATTTTGGGAGATGGTTCAATTTAAATAAAATTTGTGGAGATATCAACATCCAAAAATGTAAGGGATAAATCCTTTATTGACTTATCCTTTAATAACAAGTCATTTGTGATGCACCCAATGTACACTACATCCTGTCATCATATGGCATGATGGTTTTGGTTAGAAAATATATGTTCACGAGTCATGAAATATATTAATGATAATCTTAAAGTCAAAGGAACATTACACATAGTCACATATAGGAATATCTGATGACACCAAAACATGTGTAATTCCTAGTAGCCCGGTATCCCGTTTCCTACAAGGAGGCGTTGTGCTCCTTGCCCAGCAAATCGTAGAAGGCCTACTTCCCAGAAGTGAGCTCGGCGGCTTTGCAGGCATCTAGGGAGGTTTCAATCATGTCGGTGGAGATCCTGGTGGAAGATTTTGCATATGCTATTTCTTGCATGAAGTGGACCCTTGTTGCGCATTTTGGATCTGGGAAGCCTCCTCTCCCCATATTTAAACATTTTGTGGACTCTTGGGGGCTGCAGGCCTTGGCTCGCGTCTTTATGGTCCACCGGAACTCATTTTTCTTGGTACTGGATTCGTAAAAGGACTTTGTGCAAGCTTTATACAAGGCCCCTCAGATCCTCGGCCACTGGCATTTCAACCTGTCACACTGGTCGATGGAGGTCCACAGGTTTTTTAGTACAATTTCTTTAGTATGAATTTATTTATATAGGTCACATGGTTTTGGTTCTTTCACTTACTAACTAATATCCTTATTTCTTTTTGGATTGTGGATATCATTATTTTATTAGGAAATCCAAGTGTTTGAGGTATATGTTTTATTAAAAGGCATTTTGTATAAACCAATTGTGCTTTCTCATTTGAAATTGTGTTTCTAAATTGTTTAATAGCATGATCTGTGATTATTAAAACATGATAGTTTGGGATTATTTTGTAAAATTTATTTCCTATATTGTATTGTTGATGAAAATGGATTTCAAATAATATTTTGTTGTGTTAAAAGGGTTATTTTATTATGTATGTGTGATATCCCCTTGAGATTATTTGAACTGTAAAAGTAAACCCTTAATTATGGTTTAAGGAATATGGAAACTAGATATACTTAATAGGGGATAGATTTGAAAAAAATACACTATGATGGTTTGTAGCTACCTAGAATGGATTTACACTACAATCTAACTCAACTATGTTATGATTTTGGGTTCACTATTTGGGGTTTTCTCCTCTTTACAGGACCATTGTTCTAGGTATTTATGTGCACATCATCATATGTTAATTAAGGCGTTAGAATTCTAGCTAACCTAGGCCTACCGTATCCTAGGAATCAGTTTCCTTGTTTCTCCAATATGTAATGGTTATTTATGCATTATATTAAAAAATAGCTTAATTTGGTAATGTTTTTTATAATTCATTAAAACGATGAATTTACAAAAAAAAATTAAATAATGAAAAACTGAAATTGTATCCCTATTCATTTTTAAATGAGAATAATTGGGTTTTTATTAAATACTTGTTATGAAACATTTGGTGGGGTCCTGTTGGACTTGTTTTTATCACACCATAAAAATAGTTTTGGACATGTGTAAATCTTATTTTAGCTGACACATGTAAAAGAATGGAATCACTTAGTGGTGGATGGTATCTATGTTAGAAGGGTGTGGGAGTTTGGTGGTGACATGGTGGGATATTGGATGTCATATCAAATGGATATGGGTTGTTGTTGGTCTCAAATAATTTGGTTTACATGTTTTTAATTGGAACTTGTATCATCTTGTACTCTTTATCTTACACTATCTCACTCTATACTATCATGCTAACTTTATTTTTTATATTCCATCTATTGATTGTTTTGTTTATTGAGGTTTAAAAAATTTGAAGAGTTATTTCATGAATCCAAGGCACTTGTCACCAGCCTTTGGGGATTAAGTATGCCCTTCAGGCCTTCTTTTCGGTCAACTTGTGTGACTTTTTCATGGATGACCCAAGTTAGTTCGTGAAAAATTTGTTTTAGATATCAGTTTTTTATCCATAGTCATAATGTATTAGGATGTTCTGGTATAAAAGAGATATGATAGTCATGAATTAATGGGTATGTTATGAGTGAGTGACTTGGTATATTCATCAAAATAAGCCTTAAGTTTCCATGGGATGTTGGGAAGTGTGTCTCTCATGTTGATTTTGGATCTAATATTAGCTATGTACTTTCATTCTCATAGTTTAAACTAAGATAGATCACCTTTTTGGTGGTCTCTCTTCATTCCTTGATGTAGCAACATTCCCCCATAAGTCTTCATATTACCCTCCAAGAGGGTGTTATAAATCATTTTCCATGAGGAAAGATTCCATTTGATAAGAATAATGATGAATTTGTAGTGATAGGGGTGTTTTATATGGAATAGAGTTTTTTCCCTATCCAAAATCTAGACATGACAGTAAAACCAGGGATCAGAGAAGATATATATATATATCCCTAGAGTTTCTCCCCAAAAATTCACCATACGTTCTAGGAATTAATGATCCTCAAGATGTAGAGTAATTGTGGATAAAATTGATCCAATTTAAAATTTTTAAACTCTACATTCATTCAATGTGAAATTTGACATATTTATGTTCAAAGAACATTGTATAAGATTGTGGGAAATAATGGTTAAGGAAAAAATTATGAAGGTTTGGAGAGAAAGGAATTAAAGACCATCTTTTTCTATATGTTTTTACTAGAATCATTGATTATGGATGAATCTTTGGAGTTCTTATCCTTTAAAAAAGGTGATTCTATTTTAATATATTATACTAAACGCTTTTTAAAACTAGTTAATTTATTTCCCATGTTTATATTGACTGATAAGTTGAAGTATCATAGGTTTCATATTGGATTGTGACTATATATTTGATCACAGGTTTTCATGAAGATTCTTACCACACACTGAAGTTATGGAGAAAGCCATGATAATTGAAATTAATATAGTACAAAATTAATTTCCAGATGGGATACCATTTCTACCAATTGGTGGGTTTTTTGTCTCCTATGGAAAGAAGAGTAAGTGGAAAAGATTCGTAATAGTGATAGAAGTGGCTTCTAGAAGCTGACTAATACCACACCTTCAGTAGTAACCAGAATAGGACCTTTGACTTTCTACTGGTGTGGTAAGATTGGGGGACACAACACAAACATTTCCTGTACATCCAAAAATCAATAACTAGTTTGGACACCAAGGTCAGTTATAGAAGTTCTTTTAGGATGATTCTACTCCGAATTATGGTCAATAATATCAAAACCTAAAGGTTCTATGGTTCTTTCATATGACTTAGATACTCTAGGGTTCTATCCACATGCCTTTAGAATGATTGTTTTTCATACTATGGAAGAGTATCCATCGAAGTTTTGTGTGGGCCTTGAAACTGTAAGACTTATAATCTATATTTATTTTTATTTAGAGTAAAATTTATTTGATACTTATTAATATTATTAAATTATATCAACTAAATTTTTAAACCATTTAAAAATTCTAAAAAAACTGATGACATTTTTATGGAGTTGGATACACATCTTGGAAATAAGGAGTGGGATTTTTAATGTCCCTCAAGTTCACTTTTGATATCACAAGTTGAGTTAGTTTGAGATTTCTAGGTTTTCATCTTTTACTACTATGGATGATCTTTTCAAAAAACTATAAATTGGCATTAACAATCAAAAAAGGGACTTTAATCTATACGATTGAAAAATCCTTCTTTTATCAACACCTTTTTAAACATTGATAAAGGAATCCTTTTTCGGGGCTTAAAAAATGTGCTAATAAAATATGGCCAAAAAAATTATAGTGCATTACCACACCCCCTTCGTCATCACTTCCCCATTACCTTGTATGTTCATTTCCCAAAACCTTCACCCAACCCCTGCATCCCACACATGTGCATCCACCACCCCTTTATCAACACTCAAAAATCCCTTTTTCATCACTTTTACACTTCCCATCCTCCTGTTCACCCCTATGCATGCCATGATTTCATCCTTGTACCACTTTTTGTGATATGAAAGACTTTACCACTACACTATTCTTGTTTTATTGTATATTTTATGATATTTATACTTATTTACACACACACACTTTTTTTATTCATATATTTATATAATTGGTTTTAAATGAATTTATAAAATATAGGTTTGTGTGTGAGATATATATACTTATATTTATTTATATATTAGAATATATATATATATATATACATTTATTAATACACACACATATGTATATATAAAAATTATATATACAATTTTATAATTATATATATTCAAATATTTTTTTAATGTAAAAAGTTTAGATATTGTTGTAAATTAATTTTTAAAAAATATATATATTTTATATATTTAGATATAAAGACATTTTTAAAATGTCCCTATATATAAATGACATTTTTAAAATATGGCTAGATATAAATTACATTTTAAAAAAATGTCTAAATGTAAATTTTATACATTATATATATATTTATATGTATGTATATTTAAAAATATATATTTATACATATTCACTTATAATTGTATATTTTCATATAATATTTTTATAATTAATTTATAAATATTTTCTATAAATTCATTTATATAAAATATTTTATGATAATGTTAATTATTTATTTATAAAAGTACATTTATATATGATATAAATACACAATACTAACACGGAGATGCAGACACACATGTACACATATTTTGAAACACATGTACACATTTATATTTCTCACATACACACACAAATATTTACATATATATTTATGTATTAATTGACATATATTATATTATATAGAGAAATTTATATTTTTTTATTAACACATACAAGTTTATATAAAAAAATTTATTATATAAGTATATATATACATAATTATGCGATTTTATCAGGTAAATAAAATGGATCACTTTTTATTGTAAAGAAAATTAAAATAAAATACTTATTTCCATATGGTTTATATATATAAAATAAATTTTTATTTTAATAATTTTAAATATTTATTTATACAATAGATTTATTATATTTTGGTCGATGAAAACATGTAAATTTTTAATTATAAATAAAACTACAATATAAAAAATGTTAAATTTTAAAAGCCATAATATCTATATGAATTTTATCCATGGGAAAAAATTCATTATCAACTAAAAAAGGAAATAAGACTTTTAAAATAAGTTTATATTTCATTTAATATTAAAAAATTAGGGTATTTAAACTAAAAACTCAGTTTTGGAGCCCATTTGGATCTTTTCCATCATAAAAATAGTAACCAAGGTCACCTAAGGTGAAACAACATAGATATCCTTTTCAGATTCAATTCCACATGTGGTAGAGATAAAACGGACACCGAGATCAGAAGTTATGATCATTTGAAGTTTAAGTCATGTTTTTATCTTATTTTAGATCTTCCATTATTTTTTTGAATATTTATGTCATTTAATTTTTATTAAATGATGATTACTCGATAATAATTATAAAATTATTAATTAATATTTTTTTGAAAAACAATTAATTCATTTTTACTAAATATAATATATATTATGTGTAAATTCATATTTATCCCTATCTAAATCATAGTTAATAAAATATAATATACTTATATCAATATGAATATATGAATATATTTATATGTTATCTTTAAGGACATATAATTTCTTTTGTGAAATATACGCTTTAACAATTTTTTCCTAGCACTAATAAAGAGCCCCCTTTATCATCACTTTTCTATTTTCCCTAGTAGATCCCCCTATCATATCTTTTTCTATTAGCACTGATAGAGGCCATGCTTTATATGTGATTTTTTTAGAGTTGATAAAGCCCCCACTTTATCAATTATTTTTTAGCAATGATAAAGGCTTACACTAGATAAACCTAATTTTTTAGTACTGTCGGATCACTTTGATGTTATAATTGAAATGTATTGGTTAGTTTATAATAAGGGCGATAATAATTATTGTCATCCATTTTTTTACTTTACAACATTCGACGGGCACACCAGAGTGTTTCCAAGAGAGTGAGATCTAAGGTCTAGTGTAACATTCCAAGTAAGTAATGAAAAATATATATTTTTATCTATGTCTATTAATGGATTTTATAGTGTTTTAGAGGCTTAAAATTAGAATAAATACAGTCTTAAGCCTGGAATACACTAATATTTTTAAAATATTGTTCTACTGCCTTTTGATTGCAAACCATCTTTCAAATCTATCTTTTGACAATTTTATAAGCTCTATTTATCAAAATAAACATATTCTTTATGATTGGGACATCAAAATTTACATTGTGTGATTTTTTGGTATTTTTCCGATAAAGTTCATTTTTTAATGAATAGTGAAAAATGTTGTATTTTAATTCAAAAACTCTTTTTAATCTAATTTATTTATATGATTAGATTATGTTTTGAATTTGTTTTAAAGTTCAATTATAATATATCTTTACCATTTAATCCAATAGTGGTCATTGGAATTAATTTCACATTGAAATTGGACTTAAACTAGTGTCAATCTTTTGATACTTATTGTTTCATAAAAACACGCTATTTGCTCTGACAGCGGGAATTAATTATTAAATTAATTAATGCAACTTATATGTTTTGAATTTTGTAAAATAGACATCATTTTTTAATTTGGAATATCAAATGTAGCTTAGGGTGAAGTGTTGGTTTTTTCTGGAAAACTTCAATTTTGATGAATAGTGAAATCACTAAGTGGTTCTTTTAAAAACTAAATTCTCGTTTAAATAAAATTTTACCACCTATGTGGTTTGAATTTCAAAAATCCGACATACATGGTTGTCATTAATAAGAAAAATATGGTTCAATGGGATTAAAATAATTTTTTGGTGAATAATAACTTTTAAGTTTTTAATCGCGATTAGAGGTAATTAGTGTAATTTAAGGTAAGAATAATGTTTTAATATTATGAGATGAGCTTGACACATGTCCTAACCTTATTGGATGTGTCATGGCCGACCAAGAAAATCCATGGGTCAACTTGGGGACCCCATGGAGCCACTTTGGTAGGAAAATGACATTAATATCTTTTTATTTAATGTCAAAATAAAAATGACACAAACATGAGGTGTTTTACTAAAACAATTTTTACATGGGGTTATACAAGTAATAGTTTTGACTATAAATAGTCATTAAAAATATAAAACTATTTCCTACATCATAGTATTTTTTTTATAATTTTCAGACATTAAATAATTAAATTATTTATGACACCATGATGACACAACGATTACCTCATTATTTAACGATTTAAATAAAATGAAAAGATAATGTAAACTCTATGACCTACACAAGTCCAAAACCTATTGTATGGGTTGATTTAGAACCCTTATCACATTAACCTTTAATTATATCAATGTGGGACCTTTTAAATCAGAAACACATTTTAAAATAAAGTAACATTTATTTACTTTCCAAGAGTGCCCCTCCTCTCCTCTTATAAAAGTCTCCCACCTTTACCTCCTTACCCACATTTCCAAATCCTTTGGCTCAGCCAAACCCTGCCCATTTGGTCTCTCCACATCCCTCTATAACTCCTAGAAGCCTCACTTTGGGAATAAGTCTTCCCAAGGAATCCTTTGATCTCAAATCAAAAATAGTTACCCGATTTAAAGGTAGTGTCTTATCTTGTGTTCTTATGTTTTATTTTGCTTCTCCAAAACCATAACTCTTTTTATGCATTTCTTTTGTAGAAAAAACAATATCTTACATATACTAGGATGTTGTTATAAGAAGGATTCGATCTACACTAACACACACCTACATCTAATGGTTAAAGAACATACTGTTTCTGTGGATGGCGAATTTCTGCCTCACGAAACGATGATTGTTCAACACTCATATATCACCTTCAAAGGTGGCCATTAAGATGTCACTATATTTATATATTATATATAATATATTTATTTTTTACTTAAACTTCTGTATTTTTAATTTATGTCATATATTTATGGTTACCATTATGAGTAAACGCGATATCTACATTTTAGGAAGTGCGGACTACTGCCCCCTTAGTGTGATTTGATTCGTTAATACCATATGTGGTACGTATAAAGGATATATTTAATGATATTATATATGATACCATACTGGAATTAAAATACTATTATGTATCATTATGTTTTAATTCCATAAAATAAAAAATAGAAATGAAAGTAGCGTTCATGCGTACGTACAGCTTACCGTCTCCATGAACGGTGCATTTCATTTCTTACCTCTAAACATTGTGTAATATTATAAATGAATGTATATACTGGATATATATGATATATATGATATATACATCATGAGTATAACTCTGGATATAATGAATACATGAACAACTTGTAATTATAAAGAGCATATTTTGACTCAAGTACCAATGATCGTTAAAACAACTGTTATTAACTTAAATAATTACATAGTGTTAATGACATGGTAATAAGTGATATAAAAGGAATAATGAACTTGAAAAAGGTTCTTAAGCAAGTAGAAATTAACTTATGTTTATTATTCAGGAGATTAAAGAACGATCAAGTCAAGTCGGATACGAGGTATGAGACTTCGTCTCAATCTCCTTTTATTGAGGCGTATTTTGTTTTATACACAACCTTCTTATATATGGTGTATAAACCCCTTTGAATTTTACATTTATTCAAAAGGAATCTTTTTTATAAAAAGCGTTTACTAAACGACAAAAGGGAATATTTTTTTGTCGTACGTATGCAGCGACAACGACTTCTCCGCCGCCGTGAACATTATTTGAGTTTCAGCTTCCTCTACAAGCCATAAATTTTTTTAAAGAAAAACAAATACCATGTTTTAATTTTTTTTATTTTGGTATTGAAAATGGTTTTTATATTGTTTTTATATCAATGTGTTTTATTGATATCTTGTGATTGAAAGGTGGAAATGTTATGTTTCCTTTATGCATGTTTTATGTGATATGATTATGTTTTGGTTCTTAGGAATTATTATGAAGATGGGTGGTTTCGTGATAAACTAAGGGTGGGTGAGCCCAATATAGCTCTCCAATGCATTGGGTAACGTGAAGGAGTGAAATGCTAAGGTTTCTCCAATGAGATTTAGGGAATATACTGTGATGGGTATTCCAAACGTAACCAAGAGGGTTACTCCCTACGTAAGAATGTTATGAATGCCTCAAGTTACCTTTATGTCGTATGATTTCTATGATTTATTCATGATTTGATGAGGTATGTTAATGTGCTTATGTTTTATTAGTAGAGTATGATTTCATTGATTCTTATGTATACTTGTACTCATGCTTCCTTTCCATATTTTTATATCCCTTACTAAGCTTTTTATGCTCATCCCAAGTTTTTGAAATTTTTTTCACAGGTCAAGGGAAAGGTACATGATATGATGACAGTGTCAAGGAAGTGTCAAGAAAGAATCCATGTTTTATTTTAAATATGTTTCCATTGATGGGAAAAATGAATACTATCTTTTATGTAACCACTTTGCTTAAATGTGGAATGTAATAAATGTTTTATGATCTAATTCTCTAAAACTCTAAACCTGAAAAGATCCTCAATGTGAATTATTCATTTAATTCAGTATTAAGTAACGTTTAAGGCCGGGGCCTTATAGTTGGTATCAGAGGTCGGTTTAAATAACTTTAGGAGTTATAATTTTATTAAATGATTATCCAAAAATATTTTTTTATGGTCAAATTGAAATGATATAGCATTTGAAGATTACCATGTTTCTTCATCTAAGACATGTTTGTTCAGAATGGTTTCCCACAGAGGAAATAGGGAAGCAGTGCTTGGAAGGCATACATAAGGAAATAACCTTCTGAATCAGCATCCTGAGATTGTCGGAATTGGAACTGAACAGTTTGTTGCAGTAATGGCGCAGTTGACTGAAGCGATAAATGGTGGCGGTATCCATGCACGAGATTAGCCAGATCAACCACAGAGGAACATGGCAGTGGTGGAACACTTCATGAGGCAACATCCCCCATCATTCAGAGGATCATCTGACCCTGTGCTAGCTGAAGGGTGGATTAAAGCACTAGAGAAGATTTTCGATGTCTTGGGGTGTTCATAAAATCAAAAGGTTAGTCGTGCTATTTACCGTTTGGAGGGTGAAGTAGATCAGTGGTGGTCGATGGTTAGAAATATCAGGGACGCTGATGAGATTGATACTCTCGACTGGGATGAATTTAATGGTATGTTTCTTGAGAAGTATTTTCCTAAGGCTTTTCGACTTAGGATGGAAAAGAAATTCTTGGAATTGAGGCAAGAGGAAGACTCAGTCGCTGCCTATGAAGAAAGGTTCACTCGATTGGCAAGGTATGCCCCAAATTTTATCCGAGACCTTGATAGTCAAATCAATCATTTTTACTCAGCATTAAAGCCAAAATATCGAAGGTCTTTAGCTTCTCATGAGTTCAAAAGTTATGAAAAGCTTGTTTGATGTGTTGAGAAGGTGGAAATGGAGTTTGCCGACGATCATGTGTTCTATAACAACTAGCAGAAGAAGAGACCGAGGTGACAGGAGAAAGGGAAGAATTCATCAAAAAGGTCTGATGGTAAGAAAACTAAGTTTCTAGTTTGTGATAAATGTGGGAAAAGGCATGCTGGGGAATGTCTTCTGAATTCTGGAAAGTGCTACCGATGCGGTAAGATGGGACATAAGGCTTGTGATTGCACTGAAAAATATCAGGGTGATGGTAAGACTAAATTTGATATACAGTTAGTGAAATGTTTTAAGTGCAATGAGATGGGTCACTATGAAAACGAGTGTCCGACAAAGATCTTGAGTGATGGGAAGCAGTTAAACTAAAAGAAGAAAGGGTTGGTGAAATCCTTTGCAACTACTTTAGCAGATGTCGGGCCATCAAATGAAGTTGTATCATGTACTTTGTTTGTTTTTTCAGATTATGCCAGTGTGTTGTTTGATTCGGGGTCTACACATTCTTTCTTCACTGAAAACTTTTCTAGTAAAATGGGAATACCATCTCAAAAAATGCCTCCTGAACTTGTGGTAAAAACACCTGGGGGAAATGTTGAGGCAAAAAGAATTTATAAGAATCTTCCTATCCTTATCCGTGGAAAGAACCTACTTTCGAACCTTATTGTTTTACCTCTAGTAGAGTTTGATGTTATCCTGGGTATGGATTGTCTCTCTATTTACCATGCTAATATTGACTATAGAGCTAAAGAAGTTTCTTTTCAGAAAGACTTTCAGTTTGTGTACAAGAATGAACCCTTACTATTGATAACATATCCAGAGGCTGAGAAACTTGTAAAGGATGGAAATGAATGTTACCTTGCACATATTGTTGAAAACAAGGGAACTGTCCAGATTAATGATGTGCCAGTGGTAAATGAGTATCCTGATGTTTTTACTGACGCGTTTCCTTGAATAATACCAAATCGGGAAGTTGAGTTTACTGTTGACTTAGTTCCTGATGCTAAGCCAATTTCAAAACCCCCTTATCGAATGGATCAAATTGAACTTTTAGAGTTGAAAGAGCAATTTCAAGATTTATTAGAGAAAGGTTTCATTTAACCTAGAACATCACCATAGGGTGCTCCTGTTTTATTTTTCAAAAAGAAAGATGGTTCTATTAGACTTTGCATTGATTATAGAGCCTTGAATAACTTCACTATTAAGAACAAATACCCTTTGCCTCATATCGATGATTTGTTTGATCAGCTCTAGGGAGCTCAGTATTTTTCAAATATTGACCTGAGATCGGGGTACCACCAGCTGAAGGTAAAGGAAGCAGATGTTCTAAAGACTACGTTTCGTACAAGATATGGCCATTATGAATTTTTAGTAATGCCTTTTGGGCTATCCAATGAACCTGTTGTATTCATGGACTTAATGAATATAATTTTCCATGAGTTCTTGCATAAGTTTGTGGTTTCTTTCATTGATGATATTTTGGTGTTTTCTAAAAGTAAAGAAGAGCATGAAAGACATTTAAGGGTTATTTTTCAAACCTTGAAAGAAAAGAAATTGTATGGGAAATTCAGCAAGTGTGAGTTTTGGTTGCAACAAATTTCTTTCCTTGGTCATATTGTTTCTAAATATGGGATAACTGTTGATCCTGCAAAAACAAAGGTTGTTGAAGAATGGACAAGTCCCACAAATGTAACTGAGATTCGAAGCTTCCTTGATTTGGAAGGCTATTACCGAAGGTTTGTTAGAAATTTTTCACGGTTATTTAGTCCAATGACGAAGTTAAATCAGAAGGGTGTTAACTTTATATGGACAAAAGAATGTGATAATTGTTTTCAAGAACTGAAAATTAGATTGGTGAATGCTCCAATTTTGGTACTACCTTCCAGGAATGGTGAGTTTGTTATATACAGTGATGCTTTATTGAAAGGACTTGGTTGCTTCCTAATGTAGAATGATCAGGCAATTGCTTATGCTTCACGAAAGTTGAAAACTCTTGAGGTAAATTACCCTACACATGATTTGGAATTAGATGCTGTTGTTTTTGCATTAAAAATTTGGAGGCATCATTTATATGGAGTAAAGTGTGAAATATGTACTAATCACAAAAGTTTAAAGTATATATTCACTCAGAAAGAGTTGAACATGAGAGGAGATGGCTGGAATTAATCAAGGATTATGATTTTACAATTTATTACCATCCGGGAAAAGAAAATAAAGTGGCTGATGCTTTGAGTTAGAAAAGTAATGCTTCATTAACCAGGCTACGTTTGGAACAAGATCCTTTGGTTTTTGATTTGATGAACTTTGATATAGAAGTTGTTGGTGCAGGAAGTTCTTCTGTTTTGTTTCAGGTATCAGTGAGATCATCTCTATTAGACAGAATCAAGCAAGCACAGAAGCAAGACAGTGAGTTTCATAAAAAGGTAGAGCTCATTCAGAAGGGTAAGTTTCCTGAATTCAACATTGATAATGATTGTGTTTTGAGATTTGGGAAGAGATTGTGTGTGACTTGTGATTTACAGTTGAAGAGAAGGATGTTATGTGAAGCTCATAGTTATCTGTTTACAGTTCATCCTGGCAGTACTAAGATGTATAGATATCTTCAGGAGTATTATTCGTGAGACGGAATGAAAAGAGATATTGCTGATTTTACTGTGAAGTGTTTGAATTGTCAACAGGTCAAAGCAGAATGGCAGTTACCAAACGGGATACTTCAGCCTTTACTAGTGCCAGAGTGGAAATGGGAGAATATATCCATGGACTTTGTTGTGGGATTACCGAAGACATCTCGAGGTAATAATGCAGTCTGGGTTATTGTTGATCGCTTGACCAAATCGGCTCATTTCCTTGCTATACGAGATACTTTTTCCCTAGATCAACTTTCCCGTTTGTATCTTAAAGAGATAGTCAGGTTACATGGAGTTCCTCTCTCCATTGTATCTGACCGTGATCCCAGGTTCACTTATAACTTTTGGAAAGGCCTTCAGAAGTCGTTAGGTACTGAATTTAATTTTAGTACAGCTTTTCATCCTCAATCAGATAGACAGTCAGAACAAACGATCCAGACTTTGGAGGATATGCTACGTGCTTGTTAGATGGATTATCAGGGAAGTTGGGACCAACATCATTCTTTGGTTGAATTTTCTTATAATAATAGTTTTCATTCCAGTATACAGATGGCACCATTTCAGGAATTATATGGGAAGCGGTGTCAAACTCCAACTTCCTGGGATGAAGTGGGTGAAAGGAAGTTGATGGGACCATAATTGGTAGAAGAGTTGGCAGAAAAAGTTCAGCTGATACAGAAACACATGAGAACAGCTCAGAGCAGGCAGAAGAGTTATGTGGACAATAGGAGGAAGGATCTCTCTTTTGAGGTAGGTGATCATGTTTTTCTCAAAGTATCACCATGGAAAAGTGTGATGCGATTTGGTAAGAAAGGAAAGTTGAATCCAAGGTTCATTGGACCATATGAAATTCTGGAGAGAGTTGGATTAGTTTATTACCGAGTGGATTTACCTCCGAGTTTATCTCAGGTACACAATGTTTTTCATGTTTCGATGTTGAGAAAGTATATGCCAGATCCATATCATGTTTTGAGTCCAGAGGTAGTTCAGCTGGAAGGGAACCTATCTTATGAGGAACAACTGGTCCAGATTCTTGAACACATGGAGCAAGTGTTACGGAATAAGGTGATTCATCAGATAAAGGTTTTGTGAAAAAACCACATGATTGAAGAGGCAACATGGGAATCTGAAAATGCAATGAGGGATAATACCCCCACTTATTCGATAAGTAAATGAATTGCGGGGATGCAATTTTCTAAAGGGGGGATGGATGTAACATCCCAAGTAAGTAATGAATAATAGATATTTTTATCTATGTCTATTAATGAATTATATAGTGTTTTAGAGGCTTAAAATGATAATAAATCCAATCTTAAGCATGGAATACACTAATATTTTTGAAAGATTGTTTTACTGCCTTTTGATGGAAAACCATCTTTTAAATCTATCTTTTGACTATTTTATGAGCTCTATTTGTCAAAATATACTTATTAATTATGATTGAGATATCAAAATTTACTTTGTGTGATTTTTTGGTATTTTTCCAGTAAAGTTCATTTTTTTAATGAATAGTGAAAAATGTTGTATTTTAATTCAAAAACTCTTTTTAATCTAATTTATTTATATGATTAGATTATTTTTTGAATTTGTATTAAAGTTCAATTAGAATATATTTTTACCATTTAATCCAATAGTGGTCGTTGGAATTAATTTCACTTTGAAATTGGACTTAAACTAGTGTCAATCTTTTGATACTTATTCTTTCATAAAAACACGCTATTTGCTCTGACAGCGGGAATTAATTATTAAATTAATTAATGAAACTTATATGTTTTGAATTTTGTAAAATAGAAATCATTTTTTAATTCAGAATATCAAATATAGCATAGGGTGATGTTTTGGTTTTTTTCAGGAAAACTTCAATTTTTGATGAATAGTGAAACCACTAAGTGGTACTTATAAAAACTAATTTTTCATTTAGATGAAAATTTACCACCTCTGTGGTTTTAATTTCAAAAATCCGACATACATGGTTTTCATTAAGAAGTAAAATGTGGTTTAATGGGATTAAAATAATTTTTTGGTGAATAATAACTTTTAAGTTTTTAATCGCGATTAGAGGTAATTAGTGTAATTTAAGGTAAGAATAATGTTTTAATAATATGAGATGAGCTTGACACATGTCCTAACCTTATTGGATGTGTCATGGCTGACCAATACAATCCATGGGTCAACTTGGGGACTCCATGGAGCCACTTTGGTAGGAAAATGACATTAATATCTTTTTATTTAATGTTAAAATAAAAATGACACAAACATGAGTTGTTTTACTAAAACAATTTTTACATGGGGTTATACAAGTCACATTTTTTACTATAAATATTCATTGGAAATATAACAAGATTTCATATATCATTGTATTTTTTTTATAAATTTTAGACATTAAATAATTAAATTATTTATGACACCATGATGATGCAGCGATTACCTCATTATTTAACGATTTAAATAAAATGAAAAGATAATGTAAAATATATGACCTACACATGTCCAAAACCAACTGGATGGGTGGATTTCGAACCTGTATCACCTTATCCTCGAATTATATCAATGTGGGGCCTTTTAAATCCGAAACTCATTTTAAAATAAAGTAACATTTTTTACTTTCCAAGAGTGCCTCTCCTCTCCTCTTATAAAAGGCCCCCACCTCTACCTCCTTACCCACACTTCCAAAGACATTGGCTCTGCAAAACCCTGCCCATTTTGTCTCTACACATCCCTCTCTAACTCCTAGAAGCCTCATTTTAGGCAGAAGTCTTCCCAAGGAAGCCTTTGAGCTCAAATAAAAAAGAGTTACTCGATTTAAAGGTAGTGTCTTCTCTTGTGTTCTTATGTTTTATTTTGCTTCTCCAACCCCATAAACTCTTTTTATTAATTTATTTTATTGCATCACCAGTATATTCTATATACTAGGATGTTTTTATAAGAATGATTCAAGATACACTTACACACACCTACATCTAATGGTTAAAGAACATACTGTTTCCGTGGATGGCGAATTTCTGCCTCACGAAACGATGATTGTTCAACACTCATATATCACCTTAAAAGGTGTCCATTAAGATGTAACTATATTTATATATTATATATAACATGTTTATGTTTTACTTAAGATTATTTATTTTTCATTTATGGCATATCTTTATGGTTACCATTATGAGTAAATGCGATATCTTCATTTTAGGAAGTGCGGACTACCGCCCCCTCAAAGTGATTTGATTCGTTAATACCATATGTGGTACATATAAAGGATATATTTAATGATATTATATATGATATTATACTGGAATTAAAATACTATTATGTATCATTATGTTTTAATTCCATAAAATACGAAATAGAAATGAAATTAGCGTTCATGCGTACGTACGGCTTACCGTCTCCATGAACGGTGCATTTCATTTCTTACCTCTAAACGTTGTGTAATATTATAAATGCATGTATATACTAGATATATATGATATATATGATATATAAATCATGAGTATAACTTTGGATATAATGGATACATGAACAACTTGTAATTATAAAGAGCATATTTTGACTCAAGTACCAATGATCGTTAAAACGACCGTTATTAACTAAAATAATTACATAGTATTCATGACATGGTAATAAGTGATATAAAAGGAATAATGAAATTGAAAAAGGATATTAAGAAAGTAGAAATTAACTCAAGTTTATTATTCAGGAGATTAAAGAACGATCAAGTCAAGTCGGATATGAGGTATAGGACTTCGTCTCAATCTCCTTTCATTGAGGCATATTGTGTTTTATACACAACCTTCTTTTATACAGTGTATAAACCCCTTTGACTATTACATTTATTCAAAAGGAATATTTTTTATACGAGGCATTTACTAAACGACAAAATGGAATGTTTTTTTTTCGTACGTATGCGGCGACAACGACTTCTCCGCCGCCGTGACCATTATTTGAGTTTCGGCTTCCTCTACAAGCCATACTTTTATTAAAGAAAAATAAATACCATGTTTTAATTTTCTTTTATTTTCATATTGAAAATGGTTTTCATAATGTTTTTATATCAATGTGTTGTACTGATATCTTGTGATTGAAAGGTGGAAATGTTATGTTTCCTTTACGCATGTTTTATGTGATACGATTATGTTGTGGTTCTTGGGCATTATTATGAAGACAGGTGGTTCCATGATAAAATAAGGGCAGGTGAGCCCGATATAGCTCTCCAATAAATTGGGTAACGTGAAGGAGTGAAACCTTAAGGTTTCTCCGAAGAGATTTAGGGAATATACTGTGATGGGTATTCCAAACGTAGCCAAGAGGGTTACTCCATACGTAAGAATGCTATGAATGCATCATGTTACCTTTATATCGTATGATTTCTATGATTTATTCATGATTTTATGAGGTATATTAAAGTGCATATGTTTTATGAGTAGAGAATGATTTCGTTGATTCTTATGTATACATGTACTCATGTTTCCTTTCCATATTTTTATATCCCTTACTGAGCTTTTTATGCTCATCCCAAGTTTTTGAAATGTTTTTCACAGGTCAAGGGAAAGGTACATGATATGATGATAGTGTCAAGGAAGTGTCAAGAAAGAATCCATGTATTATTTTAAATATGTTTCCATTGATGGTAAAAATGAATACTATCTTTTATGTAACCACATTTCTTAAATGTGGAATGTAATACATGTTTTATGATCTAATTCTCTAAAACACTAAACCTAAAAAGATCCTCAATGTGAATTATTCATTTAATTCAGTATTAAGTAAGGTTTAAGGCCGTGGCCTTATATCTTGTCAGGCATTACCTCCTCTATATAAACTTAGAAATTTTATTTCCCCCTTTTTAGAAAAACTAGGGGAAACCCAATGGGTCATGATCTTCCTTTGGTGGATAAAAAATTTCTTAATGTGTTTCTATATGATTTATCTAGTCTACTTATAGAGAGAGATGTTGAGTTTTCAATCAATTTCATGCATAGAAGTTGGCCAATATCCATCCATTCATACCATATGGATCTGAAGGAATTTAATGAATTGAATCTTCAGTTGGATGATTTAAAATCTAAAGGATTCATTCATCCTAGTGTATCATATTTGGAAACCCCTATTCTTTTTAGAAAAAAGGCTGATGAGACTATCTGTCTGTGTGTTTATTAATGAAATCTCAATAGGGTAACTAAATTGAATAAGTATTATTTTCCATATATCTTTGATTTTATTATAAAATAATGAGAGAAAATTGGTTCTCATAAATTGAAATTCAGTTTTGATATCATCATCTTTGAGTTAAAGAGTTAAATATTCCAAATATAGCTATTTGGATCAGTTATAGCCACTTTGAATATATTTTTTATGTATTTTGGTGTGAATAACGCTTTGGTTATTTTCATATTCTTGAAGAATCATATTTTCCATTGATAACTTTATATATTTGTCATCATATTCATAAATAATATAGAACTAAAAAGAGCACGAGTGTCACTTGATAGTTGTCCCGGGATGTTGAGGGATGAGTACCTTTATACTAAGTTGTTGAGTTAAATTTTATAGATTTGAGAAATTGTGTTCTTAGGAATTGTCATTTCGGAACATGATATCTTAGTTGATTCAATGAATATGAAACTTTTATTTTCATGGTAGAATCTAAAAAATGTATTTGGGAATTCAAAGATTCTTAGGTTTGGTAGGATATTATTGACGGTTTCTGAAGGACTACTCAAAGATTTCATTTTTATTGACTACTATTTCCAGGAAAGGGATAAAATTAACATTTGATTATAAATCTCATACATACATTAATGAATTGAAACAATAGAAGAAATTATAACCTATTTTAATTTTACCAAAAGAATGAAAGGCCTATGTGGTGTTTTGTGATGCTTCAGGTAATTGTTTCAGTTGATTTATTATTAAAGAAAAATATATTGCTACCTAAAACTATTTTTATCATCAAAAACATGATAATAATTACATTAACCATGATTTCAAACATGCATAAGTTACTCATGCTCTCAATAGTTTGTGACATTACCTATCTGGGGAATGGTTCCTAATATATTTTTACCATTAGAGTTTAACTTATATATTTTATCATAAAGACATGAACCCTAGTAATATTTGAAAATGAAGTATATTTATCCCTTAAAAATCAACATTACATATACCCTAAGAAAGGTTATTGTTTTCGTGGGTTCCTTATACATAAATATTCTTTCTCAATAAATGATGGAATTAAAAGAATCATGCAATATCATGGATCACATTTCTCGAATGAACCTAGATACGATAGAGGAATATTATAGGATTATTTTGGATAGTGCTAAATTGATGTCATATCTTCCAATGTTTTTTAGGAAAGAACAGGGATGGAGAGTTCGTAAGAATCGAGAACTCTTTATATGGCATGGAGTCTATTTTTGAATGATATATTTCTCTATATGGAAGTCATTGCTTCAGAATCTAGTAGTTCATTACCTAATAAATGATGAGGGATATGGTGGAAAATGTTCATTCTCAGTGGGTAATTCATTTTGGTATAATGAATATGTACTATGATGTTAAGAATCAGTTTTGGTAGCCAAATTGAAAATGCAACATAATTTTTGGTGTTTCATTATTAGACATA
Organism: Viscum album; assembly: GCA_963277665.1. Classification (NCBI taxonomy): domain Eukaryota; kingdom Viridiplantae; phylum Streptophyta; class Magnoliopsida; order Santalales; family Viscaceae; genus Viscum; species Viscum album. Next base: position 211,098,047 of record OY728119.1, on the reverse strand, counting down.
TTTATAGATAAAGGAGGAACACAAAAATACTTTTAGATTACTTTAACCTCTCCTTGTTCCTATTTGGAAATTAGATGAGGTGTCCATGGATATCATCAATGGGTTATCATGGAATATCCAAGGGAATAATTTCATATGGATGGTGATTGATTGATTAACCAAGTCGAGTCTTTTCATTACGATTCAATACATCACTATGATTGAGGATTTGGTATGCTTGTATGTTCAAAATTTTGTGAGGCTACATGTTGTGTCATATGTTATTTTAGAAATGGACCTCTGGTTTACCAATTGGTTTGGGGAATCCATATAATAGGATATGGCTTCTCAATTTAATTTGTCACAATATACGATCCTAAGACTGATGGACAAGTGGACAGGTGGGGCGATCATTTCAATTTTTGAGGATATTATATGTGATTATGTCCTGGAATTTAGATGCTCTTAGGATAGATATTTGGGAATTGTTTCATTCATTTATCAAAATAGTTATCAGTCATCCATCAAAATAACTACCTTTTAGGATTTTCAATGTTGACCATGTAAATTACCTCTTTGTTTCCTAGAATATGTCATTTTTAGATTGGGACTAAATGGAAATTATTTGTAAGACACATGAGACCTTTGGTGATCACTGAGCATATTGAAAAATTTGATTATTGATTATCCTTTTATTCTCAGTTTACATTTATCGCTGATGTTTTCCATTTTTTATTAGCTTAATAAGTATCATTATTATAGCTATCATGTTCCTAATCGGGAAGATCATGATTTGGAACTGAATATGTCAGAAGTCAAATGAATAGTTTTGGGTTTTGATAATTAGGGAAAAGGATCTACATTGTAAATATATTCTATTATTCCATGTGTTATGGAATCACAGATCAAATTCTCACATGACATGAAAATAAGAATTGATGAAAATGGATAATAAACTTTTTATTTATTTGATCAATCTTCTTTGGTTATACTTTTTGAGGGAATAAATTGATATTATGGGGATAATTATAATATCTTGATGCCATTTTAGGCTTATATATTCATTTTTCCCATCTTTTGTTTTGAACTATTCTTGTGTTATTTAGATGATTTTGGATATTTTGGAGTTTTATGGTTATGCTAATAGTTTTTTCATGGGTAGGCTAAACATAACGAATTCCCATAAAACTATGTTCCTCGTGGTGGTATGGGAGAATGGAATATTGTATGGTAGGTGTGTGATTATCCAAATTTTATTACTATACAATGTGGATTCTCTAGTGTAAAAAACAAGACATACAATTTACGTAATGGTGTAAAAAAACAATGTGTTTGGAAATAATTAATAAAAAAATCATTTTTTAACTAAAAAAACATCCCATTAACCCAATTATTTCACCTAAATGAAAGTATCTTGAAACTATGGGTTTAACAAATATATTTGGAGATCCCAAACCAATTAGAGAGAAATTATAATGGATCATATGGTCATATATCAAGGAAAATATAGGGATGAGCCCATTGTTCATTTTTTTCAGTATTCTTCCAGATCTTCTCTCTTTTTCTTTAAAGGAACTATAAATATGGGATGTTATGGACAAATCTCTGGGGTTTTTCATGATATAATGATAATTCTATTAGATATTTTTTGAGATAGTAATAAATATACCAGATCTACATTAGTGGTTGAGTTAAAATTTTAGTAATTAATTGGAAATAGGTTTCCCTTATCTCAATTGATCTAGAGTATGTTGAATTCATGTTTTGTGATATGGGTTTCATGGTTTAGGGTCTTGTATTGGTAGCTAATAGCCCTCTTTATCTTTTTTATTTTTTATACCGTTCGGTTAGTAGAAATTTAAAGTGTTTGAGGTATGTGGTTTCATGAAATACTTTTTTATAAATCATAATTTCTTTCTCATTCTAATTTTTTTTCTAAATTGTTTACTTTCATGATCAATGATTTTTTGAATATGACTATTTTATATTAATTTTTTAAAATGGATTCCCCATTGGTATTGTAGATGAAAATTGATTTCAAACAAGTTTTGATGTCCTATAAGGTTCTTTTGATTATTGATATGTGATTTCCCATTGAGATGAGTTGAACAACGAATGTGAAGCCTTTAAGAATGGGATAAGGTATATGGGAAATAAGAGTAGTTATGAGGGGGTAGATTGGAGAAATAATTCTAGAATGTTTTTTTTATACCTCACATATATTTATGATATAAATATGACTAACATAAGTTATGATATTGCGTTCACTTGTTGGGTGTTCTCTAATCCCTTGGCTGGTTACACTAGGGATTCATGTGTACATCATCATATGTTTACTAATGTGTGAGGATCCTAGGTATCGCAGATGTAAATTATCACAAGACTATGTTTCCTTGTTTCTCCATTTTGAAATGACTGTTTATGTTTTCATTGAAAAATTGGGTTTATTTTTAAATGTTTTACATACTTTTATGAAAGGTTAATTTTTTTGTGTTGTTTTAAACTTAAAAATCTATATTTCATGACTTTAATTAATTTAAATGAGAATTATTTATTTATTCACTAAATAAATATTATGAAAGACTTGGTTGTATCTTTCTAATATTTTTTTTCTCACAAACTGTGCATACCTTTAGGTGTGTGTAGATCATGTTTTACCCAATATAGGTAATGGTAAGACATCACTAAGTGGGTGTAGGTATATGTGTTAGAAGGTTTTGGGATTTTTTATGACATTCTGGGATATTTTCTCTAATATCATATGAAAATGGGTTTTTTTTAGTCTCATCTACTTTGGTTTACATGTTCTAGATTGACACTTATATTGGATTATGCTCTTTATCTTCAACTGTCTCACTATGTGTTAGATTGTTTTCTTTATTTCGTATATTTAAACTAATTTTAATTTTTTTTGTTGTCCGGAAAATCATTCCCAAAGGTATTTCTTGATTCATAAGAACTTGTCACCAACCTGTGGGGATTGGGAATACCCATCGGTTCTTACCATGAGCCAACATAGGTGATTGGTTTAGGGATGACCTAGGTTGTTTCATGATAGATAAGGATACATGTGGGAAACTTGTTCCTCTCATAGGTGCTATTGAGGAAGAACAACCATATCATTGAAGATACATGAGAGTGGGAGTGAGATATATAGACTCAGTGGCCTGAATAGTTCACTGACTATTTCAGGTGATGTCCATGAGTGTAGCTGGAGGAAACAATACTGTATGTTTCATATATTGTAAGACCATGTCCTTTATAATGCTTAATATTTTTTTATTTTTTATAAAACCTGTTTATTTCCTCCTATTATTGGTGTTTGGGGTGTCATGATTGAATTGGGATAGGTTTCGGGAAGACCGGGTAGGCCTGAATATGAAAATATGTATATTGTAGTCATTACTAGTTTTCAATTAGGCATCATGGTGTGAATATACCAAGATATAGGCTTCATGGTGTATATTTGTGCTACATACCATGAAAATATCAGGAAAAGAGGGAGGGATTTCTACCATGACATATTCATAGCATGAACCGTATAGACATGTTGAGAACCCACCCTGGACAACCTTTTTTATTGATTGATAAATAAATTAATCAATTAATATGGGTTTTAAAATAGAATAGGGTTTCCCCTTACCCAATACGTGTGATTCATAATCCTACCATTTGGATTTATTTATTTCATAGTAGATTTATTCTTCATTTCTCCATAGAATTTATTTTTATTCATTTTGATAGTGATCTTAAGTTAAGGATATCAATACATTATTTTCTTTTCTTTTTCTCTTCCTTCCTCAGGAAGTCTCATTCTGGTTTTGGCTAGTGAGGCCTATTTCTAGGGTTTTATTATGTTTTTTCAATTTATTCCATTTTATCCTTTATCAATGGTTGGATTATAGAGAGGTGAAATCTATGAACTTATGTTAGGTTGTATTGAAGTTATCCCCTTAAATTTTAGTAATTTTATTAATGTTTGTGATGTGTGGTCTCACTAACATACCATTATTTCAACTAAAAATATAATTAAATATTTTTAGAACTATATCATGCAAATTTTCCTCTACATGGTCTTACAGGTAGCATGATAAATAAAATAGATTGATCCCTTTCCACCCCATGATGTTTTCTTGACCTTGGAAATCAAATTGTTAATTTAAATTGGCGGACCTAGGGGTTTCATGGAGTTAACAAATGATCATGGGTGTTTTTATTTTGGATGCTATGAAGTGATCCATGATCTAGTTTTGTTAATTAATATATGAAAATATATAAAATTTAATTAATTGAATTGATGGATGAATTTTCTACATACATAAAAATTTGTTTGAAACTAATTTGACATGTTCCTTGGATTTAGTTGATGATTAATGTTTTGGAATGCCTTGGACATGATCCTGAGATTTAGACTTTGACTATTAGTTTGAAATTCAATAGACTTGCTCCGTGGATTCAAATTATGGTTATCGATTTAGAAATCCTTGGAAATGCTCCTTAGATTTATTTTTTCCACTACGAGTTACTGTTATTAGGGACATATGGATTTGGGAAAAGCAGTTATAGTCAAACTCAAGTTTCACTGTATAACCTGATGATTGATCATGGTTTATTTATCTATACTTCCATTTTATTATTCACATCAATAAGCACCGCATACTAAAACTGGATATGTTTTAGATGATGATGGTGTTGACCTACTAAGTCACAGTCACACCCAATCGGGTCACAATTTGGCACCCAAGAAGATATTATGGTGGTAGGAGATGATAAGGGAAATCACCCAATAAAAAATGATTGAGTTGGTTAGGTAGATCTGGATCATGGGATATGGGACTAGGCTGGTACCTAAGATCGATTTGGGTGAGTTTATTAATTTTTTTCTTATGTTTGTTTTTGGATTTTTGGTATTTATGAACATCCCATTGGGATCCTCTTTGGTTCAAGTAACCACCTGACATTTTTTGACCGCCTTTTTATATAACATGTATTATGTTTATTTATTATCACTTACCATGATGTCTTTTTATTTCATTATATATATGTGTATTATTATTATTCTTTCTGTTGTGAATGCACTCTAATATAATGGTATATTCTTTTAACAACACCACCATATACTCTTTCCACTAGTTGAAAACCTTTATAATATAGGGAGGCATGTCTTAGGCCACATTGAACCGCCTACCAGGAAACTAATTATAGGTCTTCAACTACTAAACTTCATAATATAGATTTTATGTGGGTATCTATGTAGATATAGATATTCATATGTGTGTATTTATAATTTGTTTATATATTTTTATGTGTTTATTTATATAATTATATTCAATTATATATATATATATATGTAATTACATTCAATTCTATATATATATATATATATATGTATTTATAATTATTTATTTAAATTTATTTATAGTTATAAATATTTATATGTTTATATGTATATTCATTCATTAATGTCTATTTAAATATATTTATATATATTATAATGGTGCCTAAATGTGTTCATGTGTTTATGTATATTTATATGTGTTTTTAAATATATTTATATATAAATATTTTCAATTATATATATAATTATTTATATATCTTTTATGTATATTTATTTATAATTATATATATTTATGTATATATATACTTATATATATTTATAAATATTTATATCCTCGGTGAGGTCTCATTTAACAAAAAAATGTTGAGAAAGGCCTGATGAATATTTAATAGAGGCATGTGATCAACCTGACTTGTGTGGTCAGAATGTCTCTACAAATGTTTTTGATGACCAACATGATTCACTAGCAAGAAAGGGAGAAGACATGGATGAAAAAGCTGACATTGTGAATGCAGTGGGAGATCATTCTACCTATGGTACACCAGTAGGGATGACAACAACTAAGGAGGGTTCCACATTCCCACTAGACTCCAGCTCCAATAGAAATTAATTTACTTTTTTTGACATTTTAAATAGATCTAATAGCAGTGATTTATTCCATGAGGAATTTGGAAATTTCAGACCATTTAGAGTTGAAGGAAAATCCTAAAATTTTGAGATTGTTGAGGACACTAGAGGTAAAGATGTTGAGCCTCGTGGTAAGGAATATGGATCATCCACAATGGATGATCAGGATGAGACAAGGTAATCTCCTAGGTAGAGGAAGATAGGTAGGAACCCGAGAGGTTGGGGTGGATCCCGAAGGGGTGGCAGACATAAAAAAATAATACTATTGAATGGTCTATTGCTATTGTTGGCAGTATTTGAGTAACTTTTTTAAAATAGCTATTGTACGTTTTCTTTTTCTGTCCCGGTTTACCTTATTTTTTAAAAAAACTTCTGGGACCATAGGTTTTAACTGATGGTTCTCACCATTCCTAACACATACAAACACACCCACATATATATATGTTTGTATTTATGTGTATTTATTCAAATTTATTTATAGTAATATATATATATATGTGTGTGTGTGTGTGTGTGTATTTATGTTTATTTTTGTATACTTTTGTATTTTTGTGTGTCTGTGTATGTCTATTCCTGAGTGTATTAATGTATATTTATATGTGTTTTTGTGTATATTGATATATATTTATATTTACCTCCATAGGGCATAAGTAACCCTCATGGTTGGGGTAGTTGAGAGGCCTTTATAAATTGGGAATTCATTCATGGGCCATGTTTTTGGATAATATTCATATCCTCATTAATTTCATCATTATTATGTTTTCTAATTTTCAATATGCTAGTGGTTTAGTCAAGTCTGACCTCATCTAGTCTCTTGTATTTTTCTTCCTTTTAACAAATGGACAAGAGCCTACGAGCTCTACACTCTTCCAATTATACATACATAAATACATGTATATATATATATAATTATATACATATATATATCATTGTGTGTGTGTAATTAATTATATTTATGTAAACCTATTTGTATTTGTAAATTTTTATAAATATTTATATGTATTTATATTTATTTATGTATATATATATATTTATAAGTATTTATATATATTGATATATATATATATATATATATATATAATGAGTATATATATAATTTAAATTATATATATATATATGCATTTCTATATATTTAGGTAAATTCATTTATTTTTATACTGTTTTATAGATATTTTATGTTATTTATCTATATCTATTTTGTTAGTATATATATAAAATTATATTTATTTGTAAATATATTTTCATATGAATTCATTTACAATTTATGAATAATTATATGTTCACATATATATGCACTTAGATGTAGTTATCTATATATATATGTTAAATTACGTTCAGTCACCACATGAAGGAATCGGTGGAGTGCAAAATAATTTACAGAATAACCAAGAGATAAGGGGTTCAAATCTGACACCACACATATATATTAATTATTTTATAGGTCGAGTTTGGGTGGGTTAGGGCATGGTGGGCCCAAGTTGGGGTTGTCATGGGATAATAAATAACCGATAATAGATAATTAATAATGGATAATTAATAACAAATAATAAATGAATGAACTAATAAATAAATATAATTAAAATTAAAATTAAAATTAGAACAAAAAAATTAAAAAATTAAATAGAGCTAAATACAATTAAAAAATCAATAGAAATATAAAAAATTAATACTAATCAAACTATCACAAAATAAAAATCCACCATTAAAACATTCCTTATACGAGAATTCCTGATGATTTGTATATGGTGTTTCAAATCATTTTTCATCTATTTAAAGCACTACCAAATTCTGAAAAACTTCATGTTAAACACCTTTATCTTATAGTATTGTGCTGCTCACATTTTTATCCATTTATATTAACCTATTAAATTCATGATATTTTCCTATGGTGAGCGGGATATATGAGATACCAAGAGAGTTATACTTGCTACATTGGAAATAAATGACTAAGATATCACATTTTCGATAAGATTGAACCTTATTCGGCATAATTTTTATTATGTTCCAAACCTAACAAAAAACCTTATATCTGTGTACAATATTGAGGAAAATTAATTGATTTTCATGTTTGGAAATAGATGTTTAAAATTTTATAAATATATTATATGTTATCATATGGGAAGTTTAAATAATGGTCTTTATATTTTTTAATACAACATTCAGGTGTTGGAAATCGATAATGAATCTAGTTCACATGACACTTATCACACCCAATTGTGGAATCACCACCTTGGGTGTGTAAAATAAAAGTGATTATCCAATTTATATAAATATGGGTATTTGGATTCTTTTTAACAAAAACTACTTGGTATGTGTGATTCTTGTTTACAAGGTAAGATGACCAATGATAAATTTAGTGGAATGGGTGAAAGTTCCATATATATTGTTGAATTAATTCATACATATGTGTTTGGACCATTTCCAATTGAAGAGGTTGGTTGATTCTCATATTTTATATCTTTTACTGGTGAATTAAATAGATATGTATATGCCTATATAATTTGGTATAAGTCCAATTCCTCTGAGAAATTAAATGAATAAAAGAGAGAACATGAGAATCAGGTTGGTAATAGGATATAAAAACATTAATTTTATTATTAGGATGGATTATATTAACCAATAGTTCATTGATTGCCTTAACAAAGTGCCAATTAAAGTGTAAAATAGTATTCTATATGATCTTCTATGTGGACGGAAATATTTATTTTCTAACTTACATGCATGGTGTTACAAAGTTTTTGTTATTTTCACATCTAGTAAAAATACATTCACCCAGACGAACAATGTTTATCTTTATAGGATAGCATAAGGAAACAAGGGGAAATTGTTTATACATACCATTTGATAAAAAGAAAATCGTGGTATATAATTTCATATTCCTTGAGATGGATCACATCTTCAAAAGAGATAGTGCGAACTAGATAGACTGTGATAATATTTAGGATCAAGATACATAGGAGTTTTCACATTAATAGATTCTGCAAATCCACATGGAAGAGTATGTTCCAAAGGCACAAGTACTATATACATGTAATAGATATTTTATAAAATCCAAGATATATTATTTTATAGTAGTTCATGATGACTCACTATTAGTAGATTATAATGATCTTTTGTCCAACAAAGAATCAATAAGTGGATCCGAAGATGCTAGATGATAAGAATCTATGAATTCTGTGAGGGATTCCATGTTCCAAATCCAAGTTTATATTTTGATAGATCCTCTAGTGTTTATAATGTTTGTGGGTTTGAAATTATTATTTTGAAAAAAACATGACATGGATGGTAGAGTTAGTACCTAAAAACATTCTTTAGCTATAAAAGTGTTAAAAAGTTTCAAATTATTTCCTATGATGAAACATTTTCACTAGTTTCTATATTTAGATTCATTAGAATTTTTCTTAGTATTACAACTTATCAGGATTATGATATTTGTAAAATGGATTCCAAAATAATTTTAATTAACAATAACCTTATTAGAGCTTTCTATGTAGAACGTATAGAAGGTTTTGTGACTCTAAATGATTCCAATAAATTATGAAAGTTACAAAGATCTATTTATAAGTTAAATAAAACATCTATTTCATGGAACATTAAATTTGATTAATCCATAAGGTAATTTGGTTTCATATAGAATAATTGTGAAAATTGTGTCTATAAGATTTTCAGTGGGAGGTTGGTAATTCTTTAATATTATATATTGATGAAATGTTACTAATTGGATATGATATACCAGTATTATCTTCTGTTATGGAATGGTTGAAAAATACTTCTTCATGAAGGACATATGTGGATCAATATCGGTCATGATAGATCCAAGAGGCTAATTTTCCTATGTTGAGGTATATATAATGGAAAGGTACTAAATAAATTTAGTATAGAGAAATACATGAGGGGAATGTTTCCTATGTCTCCTGGATTACTTATTTATATGAAAATGTTTCTTCATATAAAATATGAGTGTCATACGATGACCATGATTACATATATATCAACGGTAGGATCTATCATATATTCCATGACATGTAACAGGATGGACGTATCCTCATCCTGATCATGGTAGATCTATTTCATGTAGATCTTGGAGACCACCATTCGATAGAATTGAAAACTATCCTAATGTGTTTGAGGTGCGATCAATATATGTTTTCTGCTTTATTGAGGAGAATTCGAGATTATCGTCAAGAGATATACATATTCTAAATTCCAGAACTGTCAAGTTGATCTTAAATAATATTCAGGATATGTATTATTTCTTAATGGAGGGTATTTGACTCAATAGAGCTCAAATCAGACATTCGTCTCCAATTCCATAATAGAGCGTAAGAATAGTACACATTCTAATGAAGATAAATATGTAGCATTGAAATAAAATTTCAACTATGACCTTGATTTAATACTTAGAATGAATTATAAAATCACACTATACTTGGTTCATACTATAGTGGTGGTTCTATAAAAATATCATAGGTTACATTAGTTGATTATCCATATACTTCGGAAGTATCATATCTCGCGGTATTTTTCTGAAATATTTGAGGTCACAATAAGTGGAGTTTATCGAGAGGACAAATTTTTGAACCCATTAACAAAATACATATCTGAAAAAATAAATATAATGTGATAGTTATTGGATAAAATTTAATTAGTAGTTAGATCTAGTGAAATTGGGTGTTTTTTGGAGTTTATTCCCTAGGACAAACTACTTTGACCATTAGATTACTTGTATTTTTATTCAAATACCTAAATATTAAAAAAATTATTTTCACATATTCATTATTATTCTATCTAATATTAATGTGATAATTTCATTAGAGTATTGTTTCAACTAAAGGGTCATAATAGTTCCCCATTATATCAAATATATTAATGTTATATGAAAATATTCTAAAATATATTATTCCTATTGTAAGAACACTAATCTATGATGGGAAAAATATTATGTTTGACTATAATGTGTTAGATTATCATTATTTTATGGGGGTTTATCTTATTAATTTCACACTTTTCAATCTATAAGAAGGTTGATTATGAGGACATACCCGCCCAAAGGAATTACATATGTTTGTGTGTCATTGGATGTTGTTATATGTGAATTTCTGTATTACTCCTTAGACATGTGATTATTATTAAAATGTATCATTAGTCACATAATTTAATGTATTGAAAAAGAAACCATGAGGTCCTATATTTATTGGGAAGTAAGATACATTTTGTTTTACATAATTTATATGACATTAATGAAAAATTAAAGTAGGGATTTGTCTCTTCCAAGAACAAAAGATAATATTTCTGGCACTTTGATTGAAATGGAACTATCAAACTAAATTACATGGTTAATATGAGTGATGCATCCATTTCAAGAATTCATGGGAGGATATATGGAGCTTATAAGTTGATGATATTATTATTAAACCTTGCACATGATATATCCAGACAAAGGCATTATATTGCACTGTGAGATATCATATGAATTTGATCTCATTGTGATATCAACTTCTTCTTCAATGGGTTCCTTGATGTGTTTCTATATATTGATCATCGACTTTAGGTGAGCTCACTTACCAATTGAGTAAAAAGTCCAAGTGATCATACACTTTCTGTATCTTTTGATATCAGTTATATTTTAATTTAATTTAATAGTTAGAGTAAATGTTTTCGGCAAGATAGATATTTAATATTTATTTAGGTTTTATAGAACACAAATATTAAGAGACTGTATAGAGGTTTATTTGGGTTTTGTTTCATGTTATGAATACGCCGTATTTGGTTGGATCATTCTAGGGGAAATTTGGTGGCATCCAAAAGATTATTTTACTAATATATTATATGGTAATCACGATGCATATCTATTTTCTATATTATATTCTATGATAGGACATGAACCCGAGGAAAGATTTGATGAAGGCTTATGATGGGGTTTGATAGTGGTTGTATATAAAACTAATGTGGAGAGGGAACCAGAAGATTCCTAGATGTCAAGATGGGTTTGTCTCTAGTGTAATATATTGTGGGTTATGATACATGATATTTAACCAAGATGGTTAATAATTTATTTTATTCCTATTGATGAACTATGCTATATACTTTAGTATTAAAATAATTTTTTAAATTTTATTTGCTTGGTTATGGGTGATATGTTATCTATATATTGACACTCTTTCTTTTTGATTTTTTTATTGATGGTATAGTCTCTCCACTGTCCCCACCTAGTCCCTCACTACTAGTTGGTAACCTCTAGCATATAGGGCAGTACACCAAAGGTTAGGCAGTACCCTCTAGCTTAGATCCATTCAAGGAAACTGGGATGAGAACATTACATAAGAGATTTACTTTTTAGGAAATAACTATAAAATCCAAACATATCAATCTAAACTTCAAAAATATGATCATCAAAAATAAAATCTTATTTACACCCAAAGTATTACAAACTAGTAGCCACCAAATAAAATATAACTTAAAATAATTTTTTTTCATATTAGAAGTAGTTTAAACTGTTGAAAGTACAATTAGTGGTGGTTATATAAAATAATGATTATTTCACTGTTGGAAATAAAATATTGGTGGTTTCAATATATTTTGTAGTGGTTTATAAAATTGTCATTTTTTATTTTTTGTTTAAGTTTTCTATACATTTAACATTAGTTCTTATAATAAATTTTTTATTTAATGAATTGAAAAAAAATGAACCATTGATAAATAATGTTTTAGTGGTTTTATTTCATGATAGTTTATTGTAATTATTGAAAAAAATAAAAAAAATGAATTTGAAAAAATATGAACAAATAATTGTCTTGAAAATATCCACCCTTAAACCATCAGGTCTATCTCGGCTCCTCCACTACATCTAACCACATATTAATATAGGCTCATCATACATGAAACCGACCACATCAATGTAATATCAAATGAAAAAAAGAAATGAGAAAAATAAAAATAAAAATTACAATTGAATCCATGATAGTGTTGGAAAATGCCATAAAAACTATAAATAATCATGGGTTCCTTCTGATGTGGGTAATAGTTTAGAATTATCAAATTCCTACATATTGTCAATAAATGTTACATATAATACAAAAATAGAAAATTTATGAAAAATAAGAGGAAAAAGAATAAGAAATAAATATTTATAAATTTAAATATATCATTTATTTATTTTATTAAACATTATAAATTTCAGAAAAAAAAATGATATATCACCCCAAATATCACAAATTAAATAATATATGAAAACGATCATGGTATTTAAGACTAAAAACTCACCCAAGAGACTTTGAAAACATAAAATTACATATTTAGGATATTATTCAGCTACCAAATCACCAAAGAGATGGATTTATAAAAATATAAGTCTCCATATCTCATTTTCTCTTACTATACAGCTAATTTTACCAAATTGATACAAACCTTTATAATTACTACCTAAACCAATGAATCCATTACTCAATGTACCTATCTTAGTAAATTAGATATGGTTTCATCTTAGTTTCTCACAATTCAACAAGTGTAAGTATCAAACCAAATCATTCATTCCATCTATGGAATATCCTAGCATAATATAATAAAATATAATAAATCCATTTAAATGAAAATCCATATAATAAAAATTCTCTATAAATAATGCATCAACTTCCAACATATCCCAAATCCAAATTCCAACCATTGATACTACCCTAAAGCTCGATGCTACACTATAAAAGGGTAAAAGTTCATAATTGCATTTTTATTAAAACCAAGCATTCCTTAATGGGAAAAAACCAAATTAATTTCAACATTGAAGGTTTAACCTAAATATTCAAAAATCATTAAATAAACCATGCATGTTTAGCAATGAAGAATGAATTTGTTAAAAATGATCAATGAGCATCCAATTCCCTATGTTAAACCTATAAACTCACCAAAAAAAACTATGATAACTTAAAATTAAGAATTTTTATTATATTTTAACTCTAAGAACATGAAATTCTAGCGCTATTAAAAATTTAATTCACCACATTTCCTTTTTCATTAAAATAAAGCTAAATTACAGAATTGATACAAACTTTTATAATTCACCACCAAAACCAACCAAATAAAAAACCAATATACCTATTTTGATAAATTAGATATAGTTAGATCATAATTTATCACTATTCAACTAGTGTTAACATAAAACTGAATAATTCATTCCCTCTAGTAAATTTCCTAGTCCATGAGTTTAAAATCAAGAATATCCAAAAAAACAAATCCATATATTTGAAATTTATTTGAAATAATGTATAAACTTCCTACCCATTTGAAATACATATTTGAGTAATTAATTCTATAAAAAATCACTATGATGAACTATAAAAATTGTAAAAATTAATAATTTCATTTTAAATCAAGACAATAATTCCTTAATTCATACCGGTTTTCCAAATTAGAATAATTATTTAGGAATCAAACAAAAATTGTAAAATTGGGTGTTTTCTGCAATATTTTATACTCTTTCCACTTTCTAGCTTCAAAATAGGTATTAATGCATCATAAAAATTGGACCCCATTGAAATACACACAATTTTTTGTGATTTGGATCACTTTAAGTAATGTTTGTGCCCTATTTTAGTGGTGTGAGGTTAGTAGAGGATCTCAATAATCCATGTCAGACCTTAGGATACCACATATGGTTAGGTGCTTGGTATCCTTAACCATTCACACTAATCACATGTGCTATGTTTTTGACATGTATAAAACACATGGTAAGATTCACAGTCTCTTTAACTGGGTATGATAACCATTCTAAATAAAACTAATGCTCAACTAACTTATAACCAATTAATTTACCTTGGTATTTTCATCATAATCACCAACAAAATATGTGTTGATGACTAATGAGTATAGTTCGCCTTATAATTTGGTTAGATATCATTAGAGAGTCTTGGGGAGGAAAGAACCACTATTCTTGGAGTTTTTTTAAAAGTTTTTTTAAGAACACATTTTATTCTTCTTCTTCACATAAAACAAATTAAAATTTAATAAGAAACACATTCAATCACAAGTACACACCCATGTAATTAAAATAGAACATTCATCTCATATTACCCAAAATCCCTCTCATTGATGTGTCCCTAACATGACAAAATATCGTCATCGAAATAAAGAAAATATTTCCTTATAATTTTCATGGATTGAGTTTATAATTTAATTTTATAGGATGGGAAATAAGACATGAAATTTCATAGGGGATTATGGCCATCATCCTCTCCAATATATAAATAATGTAATTTTCCATTTCCAACCACTAAACATAATATGTTTTTCTATACGTTTTATGTTATTCAACATTGTAGTTTAGCTTTGACATTTTCCTCTATGCTTCTAGATAAATGAAAACTGTTAAACCCCTACTAGATGGTGTAATAGTAATGGATGATAGTGACCTACCAAAGAAATTCGACAGAGTATTCCCAGAAAAATTCCTCCATACATTTATGAGATTATCCTTCTCTAAGATGATTTCACCTACATCATTCTTGGAAACCAATGATGACTATGAAATGTATTCATCCCATGCTCCTTGAACTTTTACATATTAATAAAAAATATCAACAATTATTTAATAAATATCCAAACTTCCAAATATTATTTAATTAACATATTTTTCACCATCATATTTTTATAGTAATGAAATAACATTAAATTATAATGAATATTAGTTACTCTAATGTCTTTAATATAATGTTTTCTGATACATTCATTTGGGATCTAATAAAAATTAATCAATATTTCCATTCTTCAAAAAAGGTGACCTATATCAAGACTCTTTATAAAAAGTATATACATATCATGTTAGAAAAAAAACTTTTGGTATAGTTAAATAATATTAATAAAAATGAATTAAATATAACCAAAACTATTTTTTTAAAACTTTGTGTCCAAGTGATATGAGTAATTACTTTTTTTTAAAATTCATAGTATTTTGTAAATAATTCACTGATAAAATTGAAAAATTAATAAAAACTATAATTTTCATGTTATTTTGTTATTAAATTACTCTAGCATATAAAAATACCTTTTGAGGTACACCCATGTAAATATAGTCAAACAACACCCAATTTTCACGAGACACACCTTCATGAACTTTCTCATATATCCTCTAAGTGCTTAGATATGTTTAATTTGACTCAGGAAATAATATCCACTTAAAAAAGTCTCTCTATTTCTTAGCCAATTGTTTCATGGTCTATGTGTGTGAAGTCGAGTCAAGGATATAGAAATGAAAAGAAATTTGGAAATAAAACACATAAAACTTTATATGTATACTAATTATTCTACTCCTACAATTTAAATTAGTAATAAATGAATATTAAATTACTATTAAATTTATTTGGTTCTCAAACACCTCATTCTTCCAAGATATGGGAATATTCCATCTGTATTTATAATTAGTCGTAAGATTCATCATATCATAAAAAATCTACCAAAGAATCTATCTATATATTTCAAAAATATTACTAGTATGTACCAAATCATAAAATGGAATGATAATTTTAAAGTCTATTAGGTCTCAAACATATAAGGTATTCATATTGTTATCTATTATATTTTTATTTTTTATCTATGTGAAAAATACATTAAATAGTTGAGATGTATATATTGTTCTTTTAAAATGACATAAATCATAATAATAGTAACTATAAAATATAACGTAGATAGAGTAGTGACCAACTATTAATCCACCATAGTTGGGGAATCTGGTGTCTTGCTAAATATTTCTGGTATAGTGGACTTACTCGAATCCACTAAAGGTGATAGTAGAGGTGATGTTATCTGAGATGATGATATTCTAGGATCATGAATTTTTCGAGATCTATGTATTACAAATTTCAAATAAATTAGAATATATTTAATATATTAAAAATTAAAAATAAAATCATTATTAAATAAAAAAACAAAACAAAACAATGAATATATGTATTAAACACTTATAGATATGAAATTGTAATTGAGTTTTATTACCAATTTTCACATTCAATTATCCTTATCTGCATTATCCTCATTGTTTTAAACATCTATTATGAAGATTAATTCTTTATTTTACCATACCTTTCTAGTTATATTGTTTTAATATTATTCATGAAAAATTGGTTAATGTTTTATATTTGATGAGTTTCACTGTCAGAGATTAACAATTGACATTCATCATCAATACCATACAAGTCTCATTGTTTTAAGTGTATATCAAAAATCCAACCTTCGTGTACTTCATAATCTATATAATATTTATATTTTCTTATGAATCGAAGATAAATGGATCATTCCCTTCATACTCACTCATATGAATCAAGGAGAAAAGTTGATAGAAATAAAATGTAACAAATATTTCATTATACCCATGTAAATGTTGAACAACTTGAATTTGAATAAGAAAATTAAAAATTGAATATAATAGTTTAAGTTGATGATATCATACAATTTCTATATTATACCACCAATAAAAGTGTTAATGCACTACTATTATGAGTTTTAAGCTTTCTTCTAACTTAATTGTATGAAAATTTAAGCCTTTAATGTTGTAGGCATAAAATCTCTTTGCATTTCTTAGAGTAACACAGTACAAAAACATTAAATCAGTAGAAATTTTATCTATAGTATGAAAATTCATCATCTACACATGAAGATATAAGCTATTAATTTTAACATATATAACATAACAATATGTTAATAATATGAATATGAGTATGTACATACATTATGGTGAATCATTAAACAATCTCCTTATTAATATATTCTTTGATTGTCATATAATTTCAATCTCTAACCCATAGAAAACTATGTTTCTCAATAGAAATTATCCAAAAAATGGATCTGTAATATGAATATTGAGTTTCACATATCTTTGCTCTCATAGTAACTCCAATTTAGTCAGTTTAAAATTTAATCCCTTGAACACTGGTAGTCCCATAGTTTGAAATATTGATTTCAATTTTTTAGAATGAGAATTATTTGATATGTCATTAACACATCCAAAATAATTTAATGTAGTCTCAATTATATCCAAATACATAGAATAGAATGTTAGAAACTCTTTGGATATATAACCTTCATAAAAAGAGACTTTCGGTTGAGCTTTATTCCTCGTATATGACTTCAAATGACCTAAGTACCTGATGAAACAAATATGAGAAAAATATTAGTTTTTTTAAATAATTATTTAATAAAATGGAATTCTTAAATGAAAAATAGTAACATTAGGGTAACTCTCAATTGGATACATCAATCAATAGTATAAAAATCCACCATTGTTTCCTTCATAAACCAAATGGACAATTAAATGAATCATGAAAGTGAAAATAAAGGGGAAAACAATATCACTAAATGACATTGTTTAAAAAAAATTCTTCTTGATGCTTTTAAAGATTAGATGGACCTAGATTTTTTATAAATATATTCAAAGAAGGTGTATAACTCAACGAATTTTTCTTTACTTTTTCAGGTAATGTATTATGAAACTATTAGGGTAGAAACAAATCCATAAAAATATATGAGTGATGAATTTTCAGTCCATTTACTTTTAAAGGTTTTATATAAATCAACTTGAAATGTGACTTGAATATCTATTTGGAAATTTAATATTCTTTAATGTTTAAAGTAATACAAATTTCTCAAGATATATAACTTAAAAATTGGTTAAGGATACATTACATTGTCAAATTCCCACAAAATGTATAAATCAATGTAATTGTCAAGAATATTATTTCCTAGAATAATCAATGAAATAATGAAAGAATTATTATTCATACACATCCACGGTGGATGACTATAGAGGATCAAAAAACTATCCATATGCTATTATTGGATTTACTCATAAAGTATTCATTTTTAAATTACTATGTATTCAACTTCATGTCATATGTGGTCTTAAACAATACTTTCACATGTGTTTTATTCTTTTTTTTCATCCCAATGAATAATTAATTTTGAATCTCACGGTTATTCATTGATTTCCATAAAATTGTATGAAATATTATGCATTATTTTTTATTATACTATTCTCTATAATAATGTAAACAATAACTAGGGATTCATGTATTTTTTATAATCAAGACCAATTTTTTTGATGATTTTCTTCTTCTTATATAATGTTGTACGGATCTTAGAATCCCCAAATTAATCATGATGAAACTAAAAAATCATCAAACTTCACATTCCTTAATTCCACAGAGACTTCTAATATAGTATAATATGTATTGAAAATATTCCTTTTGATACTTGGCATACCTTTATACAATTCTTTATCTCCATCTTTAACAAATTCATAAAACTCATTTTTTGTCTCACTTACGTTATTTGAAATATTAACCAAATTAGGATAAACTGAATTTTATCTTGATCCATTAAAATATTATTTATTGTATACAGCCAATTTAAATGTGTCATTTAATAGTTTTTTTATAGAATTCTAGTTTTGAGGTCTAATTTGTGTTTCATTAACAATATAGTTTCTCCGTTGACTTTATATAACATTCAATTTTCCTGCAAAAATAATTGAACAAATCAAGAAGGAAACAATTTCTATATCATCTCTTCATATAATTATTTTCTATTTAATTATCACTTGAATATATAATCAGGACACAAAATTTAAATTACACTATCCAACCAATTTATTTTTCATTTGATAATATAAATCTTTTTCAAAAACCTTATCATGTTGAAACTAATGAAATGATTTGAACAAGTGTATGTTACCCTAAAATAAATATAATATATGTTAATTAAAACCCCTAAAATTCTACTAGATAGGTCAGGGGAATAATTTCATTATAGATGTTTGATGAGTATAGGGGATAGAGGCTGTTGAAGATTGGGAAATAATTAGTATAGAGGTTGGGGAGGCGAGGCTGGTGTTGTCAGACTCATAGACAAAGATGAGGTTAGGGGATTGAGGTCAAATGGAGAAGAGGGGTTTCAATCACTATATTTTGTATGGAAGGGAGATGAAGGTAAGGTATGAAATGGGTTTCATGTGTAGGAAAGGATGGTTTGAGGGAGAATGAGGAATGAGGAGGATGTGGGTTTGGAAATCAAATATTTAAGGAGAAGGGGGCCTTCGTGGCCAGTGTCCAGAGGGAAGGGATATTATGAGTAGGTCTATAATTTCCCTACATTACATACATGTTTATTACATCATATTAATGATGAAATTATTACAATAACTTAATCCAAAGGTTTAGTATCTTTTTATAACTAGGACCATACATAACATTTACAAAATAAAACATTTTCTTCTCTATCTTCTTATTGGACCTTGAATTCTCATTAGTAGAAGTAGTCACCTGATGATATAAATTAAAAAGGGGTGACCTAAAATCCCAGTAATAGGATATATAAGAACGAGTAATAATATAACATGGGGATTTTATAATCATAACATCATCATCATAATAATGAGAGGAAGAATTAAGAAAAGGCTTGGAATTCGGCAATACATAAAAATGAAACATCATGTCATAGTCGTAAACTACCACACATAGTTGTGAAAAAAGAAACTTTAATGTTCAAACATATTTGAAATTACTCATGAGATAAAAATAATTCAATAAATAATTGGTGTTATATTTAATTTTGGGTTCACCCATCACTTAATAACATTGACACTAAGTTATATAATTCCAGGTGCACCTGTCACATCCTAACATTTACATTATCACACATACCACATAGAATCTATATCAATATTGGACAAAAAATAACACATGTAAAGTAATGATTTTCATTTAATAATCATACATTAATAATATTTGGGTTCCCAAAATAAATATGGAAAAAACTTGATATAAGAATCATCAACCTTGATTGAAGAAGAAACAATATCGAGAAGTAAAAGGTGTGTTTTTAGAAAGAATAATGCTTTTCGAAAACATTGTTTTTGAAATAAACTCATTTAGAAAACATTTATATCCCATAAAAGGTAATTAAATTATCAGTAAATTATTTTTTAGTAATAAACAAATAAAGGGAATTTAGTTCGAGAATTCCCCTTACCTTGTGTTTGAATGATTTCTTCACAATAATATCCAATATAATCATATTAGATCCATAATTAACCAATCCATAACGTTATAGAAATTAATTTTATTCTATATGGTTTTATTAAGTTCATTTATTGGATTTTGGATGAGTTATAGATTATAATTGCATCATTCCGGAGCATTAATTTTCATGGTTTTTAAGATCGGTTCACTTGTATGCATGAATGGAAGTTCATAAAAAATAAGTATAAATATCCCTAAATTTTGTTATATTTTATTAATTATATTCTATATGTTTAAATTATCTTTTATATAAATTTTATATATGTTATGAGGGTTAATCTTTTGAAGAAATATAATGATGATAGTTTTAGGTTAATTTTGGTAGTTTTTGAATCACAATGAACTTGTTTTGTTTTGTCATTTAGTGTTATTTCATTATGTTAGTTACAAAACATAGATATGGTTATAAAACAAAATTTAAAATATTTTTTCAACCATTTAATGTTTTTATGAACAACCTTGAAGGTGTTAAAGGAAAATTAAAATTCATTGTCCACAATGTCTGTAAATTAACACATCAATAGCGATGATTTCATTTTTAAATTAAAAGAAAAAGAGAGTGTAGTTTAATGATGAATCTTGTATTAAAATTATATAATTATAGTATATCAAACTTAATTAAGTTATCATTGCATTTGGATGAAGTAGGGTAGGAGATAATAAGAAAATAAATGAAATTGAAATGAAAATAAAAGAAAGAGAGGATTTACCTCTTGAATTTATTCTCCTTGAGAACCTCATAAGGGAAAGGTTTTTGGTATTTTTATGAGACCAGGAGATTCTAGATGTGGGAGAGGGACTAGGGATAATTTTTGGTAACAATTTAGGCAACACACAAATCTTGGGAGGTCTGAGGAGAAGAGGAGGTCGGGGTGGTATTTATAGTTAGAAGAGGGGTGTTTTCTCATTATTTAATTCATTAGTTTATTAATTTTCTCAAGACAAGAAATAGTGTTTATTATTGAGACTAAATAAATTAATTAGATCATTTGAGTTCCAACCAATGGTGCTTACACTAGACTTACATCAACAATGCCTAAAAAATTCATGTTTTAGCATTTATTGAAAATTCTCATATTTTACTATTTATAAACAATTCAAGTATTTCAGAAAAATACAAAAAATTAAGCATAACAGTTTTTTTCAAAGTATATAATTAAAAAATTAACACAATTTTTGAATTTTATTTATAAATATGAGTAATTAAATTTTTAATTAAAAACATAATTTACTTGGAAAATACAGATTTTAAAATTAATAAATATTTTATAAAACTTTGAAAATTTACATAATGTCTCATAATTATATATTAAAACTGTAATACATAAAAAGATTAATTTATGAATATATTTTATGAGAATAAGTTTTATTTTAAAGTATTAAATTAATCATAAAATTACAATTAAATATTTATGACTTTAAAAAATGCCAACACTTAACTAATTTTTTTTAAAATATTTATTTAATTATACTATGATATAATTATATCAAATGTTAACTTATAAGATGTATAAATGTTATTTGTACTCTCATGGGTGATTTTACTATTCATTTGGCTATTTTACTATTCATAAGGGTCATATTACTATTCCTATGGTCATCTTAGTATTTCATTAGTATAATTTTCTTAATTTCGTGAACTATATCTTATCTCATTAATTATTTGTTTATAAAGTCATTAATATTATTTTATGTGATTTTTTATGATTTATACTATTTGAAGTAATTATAAGAAGTGATAAATTTCATTGATAAAATTTTTGGTCGTTACAAAGATAGATCTTGGGTTTAAACATCAAAATTTATGTGGTGAGTGGGAATGAGGTGGTTCATCATTAGGTTTAATTAGGGTTTTTATTTATTAAATTTATTAGTGATTAAAAAACTATTCTGCGTGGTGGTTTTTATTAAACCTCTTCAACAATTTTTAAAAACCAGTGATAATAATAATAAATAACAAAAATATTTTTAAAAAAATAAATATGTGAATGTTTAGTGGTGTTTTTAGTAATTTAAACTAAACATCCACCTCATATACATTATTTTATTATAGTGAGACTTTTTCTAAATCTTATGTGACATTGTCATTTATATCAGTTCTAAGAAGTGATAAATATTTTCTCACATAATATGTGATCAATACACGTTATATCAAATATAATATTATACTACATTATATTATTGATATAAAATAGGCAAAAATAAAGTATAATTGATGTATGATCGAATTATGCATACAATAAATGTGAACCCTTAAAAGATAAAAACATTTAATTCCAATCATGAGAATCCAAATATCTATCCAACCACTCTGAGATCTGAGTACCAAATTATTTTCCTAAAGAGCATGTAAATGTATGGACCTCAAAACCCCAATCATGTAAACCCATATCATCCACCATTGTGTAAAATTCATGCATCATAATAAAACTCCTTAACACGACACTATTCTTGTCACTACTAAAAAATAATTTCATTAAAATATCTTCCAACCAGCATAAGTCCATTGAAATATCTATTCATATTCAACTTTTTGAGTGAAATCATAAAGATAAACAATTATTATATTCTTGGGATCATGAAATGATGATATTATTTCATCACAAAATGATTTTGAGAAACAAGGGAAACAAACAATTGAACTAGGAAATCAAGATAAACGATGATAGGAAAAATATATGAAAGTAAGAACATAGAGACTTATTGTTGTTTAGATCCATCCCCACGATAAGAACACCACAAAATTCCTAATGTTTGTAAATTTTTAGAATAAATTTACAAGAATAACATGAACTTGAGATATAAAAATACATAGATAATTCAATAACAAAAGAAAAATCAAATAGCAGTAAAAAATAAATTCACACTCTCAAATGAATTTACTAACCAAACATCACCTGAGTGTTCTTAGAATACCTCCAACAATTTTAATAGAAGTATTTCATGGTAATTAGTATCTTTAATATCACCATTGAAATGCTACTTTAGGGTAATATTTGATCTTTAATGGTGAGGTTTGTGGAACATCTAGCAAGGAACAACGTCACTGGATTAAATTGACCATCTTTACCTTTCTCTCCCTCTAGAATAATAACACTTGAGATGCTCTGAAATCACCATCAAAATAGTAATTCTCACTCTATCAATTAACTCAATAATTTATATGCCTGAGTGTTGAGGGTGGCTACAACGACTCATCAAAAATCATCAAATTAAAGGACGAAAAAATAATATCTAACAAACATCTATAAAAGTTATCAAACGTAATTTCATGAGTGTCACCAAAAGAGAGTGGTGAAAAGAATTAAAAAATAAACCCCAATATAAAGATTAGTCACCAGAAATGTAAGTTCTAATAGACTCCATGTAAGGATCAATCATTCAACACATAAGCTGTATAAGGGTCTGAATCTACTTCACATAAGGGTAGGGCTTCCACAGATGTTCTAAGAAAATGTTAAAATGGAAATTCTGTAAAGGTAAAAAAAAGAAAACAAGACCCACATAAAGGATAAAACAAACAATATTAGAATAAAATGTTGATAAGAAAAACAAAAGAGGAGGAGAAATAAAATATAGATATAAACATGTTAAAAGTCAAACAATCAACAAAATAAATTAGATTCATTTTGAAATCATGCAAGTTAAAATAAATAAATATCCACCATTTACAAAGTAAAATAAAACAAAATAATATTTATGTTCTTTCACTTAAATGTTATTCAATTTAAACTATGTTTAGAATATCAAAACTATGCTTAAATTTAGAAAAATCCACAACCTTGGTCAAACTATCGTATAAGATTTCATCTATGTGAATCTTATTGATAGACACTTTTCAACATTAAATTGCCTCTTTAATAAAATGTAACATAATATCTATATTATTTGACATACAAAGTAATATAATATTCTTAGAGATATACATGGTATATTTTGAATCAAAATGAAAAGTGATAATATAATTACACAAATTGATTTTATTAGTCAATCCCTTAATCTAAATGGGTTATTTTATAGCATTTGTTAATGAATCATATTCATCCTTACTGGTTTAAAGTTCCAAAACCAATTGAATATTTCATCTCAAAGAGTTAGTTCCACCATATACGTTGTAAATATATTCAGTTAAGGATTTCCTTATATCAATATTTATAATATAATTAAAATCATCATAACTAGTCACTAACTATCTAAAATTAACATTCTTACCATAACAAATTAGAATATGTTATTCTACTTATGTATTCAAAATAAATAGTATGTGTAGGAGACTCGGATAATAATAGATTGAAATTTTGAGAAAAAGGAACACTAAATGGTTTTAATGCATAAAAAAGTGTCTCATAATCACTTTAAGAACATAATAATGCTGACACAGATACAGTAACCCATGATTTCTATCTAAAATTATTTCTACACCAAAAATCTGCGCGGCACTACCCAAATATTTCATTTTAAAATATAAATTTAATTAAACTTTAACCATGGTGATTAATTTAATTCTACTACTAAAAGCATTATATTATAACCATAAAAAAGAAAATAAATCATGAAATTAGTATATTTAATGTTAATAGATTCATCAAAGCCACTAATTTTAAAACTATATTATAAAATAAATGGATTAAACTTTTTTTACCACTATCTTGAGGTTTGTTTTAATTCATAAGGATATTATTTTTAAAAAATACTTGGTTAGATTTAGATTCATTATCAAAATGGAGGAGGCTATAACAACATAATATTTCAATAAATATTTTCATTAAATAATTATTTTGTTAATAGATTTTTCTACAAGTAACAATGAACTAAAAAAAATATGTGATGTTTTAAAATAAAATGTGACATTTTTAATATAGCTGTTAAATTAGTGGGTATAGAAGGAAGCAACCATATGCTGAAATCTACAAAGGAACAAAATAAAAATGAGTAGGGTTAGTATTCCGTATGAATATCATTTTTCTATGCTTGGTAAGAAAGTAAATTTATTATGATTTTTTTCTATATTTAAACCTATATAAACTAAAATAATTTTTTTAGGAGTGAACTTTTTTGTGAAATAAATTCAATCAAATGGAAATTTGCTGTAGATATATGCTATCAGAATCATAACCCTCAACTGTCGCCAAAATATACCTTATTCTTAGATCTCACAAAAAGATATTTAAGGGTTACTTAACTAAAAATTCATAAGATATAAACATTTAATTATTAAGTTAATATTTTATATATCAATTTTTTATTTTTTATTTTTTATTTTTTATTTTAAACAAAATGAAATTTGGTTTTCTATAAAAATAGTTTTTTTATGTTATCTATGAAAAAAATAATTTTTAAAATTTTAGGATCTAAATTATATAAATATAATTTTACTTTTATATTTATAATTCCCAAATTATATTTGTATGATTTTTTGAATTTCTATCAAGGACATTGTTTTTAGGTGAATAGTTAGAAAATACCGATGTTGCAAAACTCATTCATTTTGTAACATTATCATAATATAATAATGAATTAAATTTAATTAAAAATATTTATATATAATATCTAAATTTTATGGTAAATCAAATGGTTTAAAGTTACAATTTTTTATTTATAAAATCCAAGAATGTCATTTAAGAAATATAAGTAATATTTTACTATACAAACTAATTTATTCACTTCTACCAAAAAAAATATTTTTAGAACTTGTAGAAATTAAATCCAAAAATATAAATATTTCATATTTTAGATCATAATGAAAATAGTTTGTATTAATTTATTTTTATTTTTTGTCATAATAATATGATTACAAACTTTAAAGTTAATAACCATGATAATGGTAAAACTATTATTTTCAAAGCATTTTTTATTAACATTGCATATTTATTATCTAATTATATAAATTAATAACATCATAAAATTAATATCAATATATTTTTTAGTAAAATATTTAAATAAAATATCACTCACTAAATTTGAAAAATTCGAAATACGATTAAAAACACCTAATGGTGAAATTTTTTTTTTCCTACAAAACCGTTTTCTATATTTAAAATGTTTTAATTTAAAATTAAGTTTTATATTAATTTTAAATTAAATTAGATTTAATTTATATTAAAATAGGTTCATAACACCCAATTTTTTTTCCATTTGTTATTTTATCTGTTTATTTAAACAGAAGTTACTTGGGTAAAAAGTAGTTGGCCTAGTAATTAAAATGTAAAAGTTAACATATAATAAGAAATTGTTTCAAACATGTTTAAAAAATGTGTGAGAATTCGTGGTTGATGATTTATTAACTCAATATCACTCTAAAATTTCTTATTTCAATCTTATGGGGTTTATAACCCTTGAATAATGTAATTATATCAATTAAATGATTAGGTGTATTCGAAAAAGTTCCATTTTAGTCACTTATAAATGGGGACACTCTCACCTGTTAATGACACACCCATTCCATTTAATTATTTCTTAAAACTATAATTTTTTATCCTCCAATTTTATTCTCTCGTTTTAATAATATTTTGGTCTAGATTATTTATCATATTCCCTTAACTTCCATGTATAATTTTATGAAAAGTAAAAAGTATCCAAGTGATTATTACTTACTCTTTTCCATTGGTTCTTATTATTTCACTTCAAAACCTACTCTAAACATAGTAATATAATTCCCTATATATAATTATTATACTTAAGTGTTATTATATGAATGTAAAACCATTATGTACAATTTTCCATCCACCAATAATAAAATAATATTAATCGTGCGTTGTGTGGACTGCCGCCTCCTATAAGTAAAGTTTTCTTTCTTTTCATCTTGATTTTTGGTATTCATTAAAACAAATTAAAATTTGATTCTAAAATTAAAAAAAGATAATACCATTATGATTCTATTACAATGATATTAAACCCTTACCCATTGAGTTGGTTTAGTCACCTACTTGGGTAATGCTATAAAATAAATCATGGAACAATATAGGAATATAAGTTCTAATATTATTATATGTTAATAAGAAATTAATTATTTTTATGTAATTATTATATTAATTATTTAACTTATTATTAAAATATCATCTTTGATCATAATAATTACCGAAATAATCCGACACCGATTCAATTTTTTTGCAAACATAAGAAAATAATATAAAACAAATAAAGAGAATATGATATTAAATGGTTCATATTAGATTAAATATTGAATAATATGTTTATTAAGAATGTAAATAATAAAATTAATTTGATTATTTAGTAATTTACCCGTCTATATAGAATGAATCAACAACATGGTATGGGTTTGTGATCACCCAATTTTCTTCCATTAATTTAAAAACATTGTTTCTCAAATCAATTTTCAAAAGTTTGATGTGTTATTTATAAGGAACACATTTTATTTTATTTCCTCATTATTTTGTGTGGCTTTATAAATCTTCTATACAACCTCTTTATAAAATGATTCTTACCTCAATGATTATGTTACTTATAAGGGCTTCTTGTCTTAATTTCCACCCCCTTAAGACATATTTCTTATTACCCACCATGTTTTATTTATATTGGTTTGTATACATAAATATCATATTTTTAAATCATGATTATATTATTTTCCATTGTATTCAATTCTTTATTCAAATTTATTTATATCATTGGGTTTTGAGTAAAAAATTTCAAAACTGGTATGGGTTTTAGTCTATATCACACATCATTGAGGAATATTTTTATATTATACATCAATATTATTTTATGTGGGGTAAATAATAATACTTTAAATTTAATGTCCTGTATTATGTTTGAAGATGAAAAATTAAGATCAATTCCATATTTTCCTTACTTTGGGATATTGTTGATATCTTAACAAAAATGTAAGGGGAATTTCACAACATGACCAACTTTCTATAGTATTAATTTTTATTCTTTTTTTAGTATCTCATTTCATATGGAATTCTATATTTATATATAAAAAAATCACTCTTCGTTCAAAATAATCCTTATCTATGAATATTATTCTTGAAATTTAAATAATGTTATGAATAATTATCATCCTCATAAATGAGGGTTTACCATCGACGTCCATGTTTTCCTATTCATGAACGATTTCCATTAATACTTAGAATAACAAGAAAATTTTATTTAATATTCCATTTTGAATTATCATTACCCCATTTCAAAAATATTGTTTTATATTCTTTTAATGATGTGGGTTTTCAGTAAATGTATAAAAAAGTGTCATGACCCCCTCCCACCAAAGATGCCCCTCCTGAGCTGGCAATGGTGAAAGGGAGATAATGACCCCCTGAGTCCCGCCTCTAGTAGGCCCTGGGGTTGCGACGAGCACCAAGGGTATGAGTTTTCACAAATATGGGAGGCATTAACCTTTTTTTATTATTTAGGATCGGGAAACAGGACAATTCAACCACCCAAAATGAAAAGAAAAAAGTGTATATAAATAAACCCAAACCAAGCCCACATGCATGTTTAAACAGTTTATAACAAGGTACAAGTACAAGAAAGCTCAAAGTACAATACCAAAAGAAAAAAAAGGTACAACAACAGCAACAACTCCAACTGTCCGACTAGTAGGGTCCCGCACGGCCCTGGTAGTCCTCTTGGAAACCTGAAAGTAAATGTAGGGTGAGTATACATGTATACTCGGTAGAGAAACCTAAAGCTCTCATGCACAAGTGGGGAGACATCCTAATGTCCTGTGAGAACAACAGAAGAAACCTAGCAAGGAATTCTATCCACCCAACCTCACCAGCCACACTCACCAAAACACAAGCACAACAGGTAGTAGTATATAAGAAACAAGAGTATTGGGTACCCCGCACCCTCTCCCTTTAGTTAGTTGCTCTTCCTAACGAAGAATGTCCTGAAACTGCCACACTCTCCTCACCCGCACACACCTGGGCCTCACAACCAGGTATCCCGCCCGCACACACTTGGGCCTCACAACCACGTATCCCGCCCGCACACACCTGGGCCTCACAACCACGTATCCCGCCCGCACACACTTGGGCCTCATCCCGAAGATTCTTGGGAAACAGTAGAACCTGCCTGAAGAGTCTTGAGCTAAAACCACCTCAATCGAAACCTACCCGAAGAGTCTTAGGTGAAAGGTCACCTCAAGTCATCACAGCCTAGGGGAGAAGGAGCAGGAAGGAGCTAGTAACTAAGGAAAAAACACCCTCTCCCATAAAATGAGAGTTTTCGGCACTAAGTTCTCAACATGGGTGCGGTGCGATAAAAACACAAAAGATAAAGATATATATATATATACCAACCTCACAGCCCAACCTATGGATTCTAAAAAGAGAAACTGAGCACGTGCCTCGACACTGCTACTACGAAGCATGCATACAAAAAACAAACCCAACACCCTTTAGGATTTCACATTTCAGTAGAAATAGTTATTTAGTTCCTTAACTACTTGGAAACTATCCACAACTAACCACACCAATCGTTCGTAAAACATATCCCTACCATCCACAATACAAGTTAGGAAAAACATAAGCATCACAACAAAGTCCCTCTTATCAACCAACCAACCCCATTGATTATTATTTCCTTTTCAGTACCACGCCCCACCATTCATTAACTCTTCCACTTTTATTTATTAATCACAACCCATAACCCGTTCACATTAAAACCCAACCCTGTAGCCCCGCTGCCAACCTCCATAACCACAAACACACTGAAACTCGTACATCAATATCACTTTAATACCATTTATTGCAGCCCCACTGTCCATTACCAACACAACATTCACACCAACCCACAACCAAGTCAACCGCAACCCCGCTGCTCACCCAATCCACAACAACCCACATAAACACCCCCAACACATGCCACATAACCAAGCCAACACCCACATGTTCATTATTCCATTTTGATTAATAGGGGTGATCACACAAGGGTTCTATATTTTCATTTAATCAGCCAAATTTACGTGATTATCCAATTTCCACATTCCACAAGCTTCCATCCATGAGAAAATATAGAAGGAGAGGGAAACATTTAATTGTGTAAGCAAAGGCCCCCAAAGACCGTGATTTTCAGTAGGTAGAAGCTCATTCAATTCACAAATCTAATATCACAGGATATAAAAAGTAAAGTAACAACAATCACTAACTTCCCAACCCCATTCTTTAACAAGTTATTATCTTTATTTAATGGTTCAACTGCTTCTCATGAAAACAAAAATATATCCACCCCGCATGTTACACAAATTATAGAGACAAAGGTGAGATCCTTACCTTAACAGGTTCTTGATCGCAACGCTCCCCTGGATCAAACTTAGAAGACGTCCGTCGGTGTCCGTCACTTCTGTCGGGTCCCGGAAAAACCTCCTCGGGTGGAAGTCGGAAAGAAAAGGCTGAAGGAAAGTCAACGGATCCAAGCTCAGAAGCTCCGCCTCATCGTTAGGATCCCGTGGCCGATGAAGGATCGTAAATCGGAGCTCGGACGAAGAAGTTAAGGAAGAAAGAGCCTTCAAGTCTCTTGGGAGTGCTCTGCTCAGAGGAGAGGGGAGGAGAGGTGTGAGTTGAAAGGAGGAGGGGAACCCTCCTTTTATAGGCGTGAAAAGCAAAAGTACACGGCGTGTACTCGGTTCTTTAACACGGTCTCCACGCGGCTTCCAACACGGCACTGCGACCGTTGAATGGTCAACACACAGTTTGAGGGTAACACATACGTGGAGAAGGACTACACGGCGTGTACTCATTTATTGCACACGGCAAGGACACAACTCCAACACGGTACACGACCATTGACTGGTAACGCGTATGCCAGGAAGGACTACACAACATGTAGAACTGAACACACGGCATGCACCCATTACTCCACAAAACAAGGACACGGTCTGCAACACGGGGTATACCCGGGAAGGGGGTACACGACGTGTACTCAAACTACACAGCATGCAGTTTCAAAATTCTGGAAAGTGTGGAAAAAGACCATTTAACCCTCCAGAACACTTCTTGACCTTCTTCTTGACAAAGCAATGGGACGGAGAGGTCCGGGCCATTACATCAGATACCTCATAAAACATTCTCATCCCTGAGAATTCAAAAACCAACCCAGAAGAACCTGACAAGATACCTATTAGCGTTCTCGTTATAACAGGAACCCAACCAACAACCATAATCATAAGTGTTAGGAATTACTTATCCTATGTCAAGATATTTTCTGATTTAGGTGGAACTGCCTCGCCTTAACAGGTTTAATCGAATCCACATTAATGCGTCTCGATTAAGAATTGGGTCTTCCCACTTTCATACATTAGGATTTTTCAACTCGCACTAACCCCAACACCACACAACCAACACACTGCCCGAACACATGGGTTTGGGAAATTCTGTTACCTATGTCGAGATATTATCCACTTTAGGCGGCACTGACTCGCCCACATGGGTTCAATCGCATCTGCATTAATGCGTCTCGATTAAGTGTCCGGTTTTTCCCTTTCCCACACATTAGGACATGCTACACATTACCAGGGAACAACGAAACAATAGGTCTCAAAACTGACAAGCCAAGCATTCCATATATCAAAGGTACATAGTACAACATCAACACAGGCTCAGAAGAACAAGGGAAACACAAGTCAAAACAACTCCAGGTATTGAGCGTTCATATGGGTCTCCTGCTCCCAAGTGCTCTCCTCGAAGCCTTTATGCTTCAACAACACACGAACCAAGGGAATGGTTCATCCATGGAGCACCTTCTCTTTACGATCTTCGATTCTGACTTATCGTTCCTCGAAGGTCATGTCGTCTCCCATATCTAACTCTCCCCAGTAGATAACGTGGGAGTTGTCATGTAAGTACCGATGAAGATGGGAGACGTGGAAGACATCATGAACCTTATCCAACTGAGTTGGCTGGGCCAGCTGATATGCGACCTCGCCGACTCGCCTCAACACCTCAAAAGGTCCGATGAACCTGGGTGAGAGCTTGATCCCCTTCCAAAACCTCCACTGCCCCCGTCGAGGGGAAACCTTCAAGAACACATGATCCCCCACCTTGAACTCCAAGGGCCTCCTCCGACAATCAGCATAAGACTTCTGTCAGTCCTGAGCCTCTTTCATCCTCTCACATACAAGATGGACTTTCTCTATGGTGCTCTGCACTACCTCTGGCCCAAGAGCACCTGTCTCACCAACCTCTGCCCAAAAAATGGGTGAATGAAATGGCCTTCCATACAAAGCCTCAAACGGTGCCATGCCAATAGTAGAGTGGAATCTGCTGTTTTAGGCAAACTCTACTAAAGGCATGTGACGTACCCATGATCCTCTGAAATCCAGAACATAAGCTCGCAGCATGTC
The DNA here is from genome assembly GCA_963277665.1 of Viscum album. NCBI lineage: Eukaryota > Viridiplantae > Streptophyta > Magnoliopsida > Santalales > Viscaceae > Viscum > Viscum album. The sequence continues at coordinate 211,064,743 of OY728119.1, read as the reverse complement.
CTCCAACGTCTGGATAGTCCGCTCCGTCTGCCCATCGGTCTGGGGGTGGAAAGCAGTGCTAAGGCGTAGCTGGGTGCCAAAAGCATGATGTAACCCTCTCCAAACTCGTGAGGTAAGCCGAGTATCCCGATCTGAGATGATAGTCCTCAGAACTCCATGCAAGAACACCACCTCGTCTACGTACCTCTATGCTAAGGTACTCACCGGGCCCGGCTCCTTGATTTCTAAGAAGTGAGCTAATTTCGTCAGTCGATCCACCACCACCCAGATAGCATCATAACCACCCTGAGCTATGGGTAGTCCTGTGATGATGTCCATCGAGATGTCATCCCACTTCCACTCAGGGACATCTAAAGGATGCAACAAACCAGAGGGAACACGGTGTTCAACCTTCACTTGCTGACACACTAGGAATTTAGCCACAAACTCCACCACTGCCCGTTTCACCCCAGGCCACCAAAACTGATCCCTCAGTCCTCAGTACATTTTTGAAACTCTTGGATGTACCGCCAAGGCTGAGCTATGGAACTCATGGAGAACTCCCTCACACATCGCCTCCGAAATAAACAACCTTACATGGAAAAGAATCCGATGTCGGCTGTCCTCTGACCATCCTTCTAGAGCGTTCCCCTGATCGACACGATCCCGCATCACTTCCACCTCGGAGTCCCCCCACTGAGACTCTTCCACCTGCTGCAACAAGAAGGACTGCACTGTCATCTGAAACAAACAGCCTCTAACACCTTCTACCCTGGCATCCAAGTGCAAGGCATCCAACTCTCCCATTGCCTTCCAAGCATCAGCAGATTCCCAAACCACTTCCTGATGTGACTTCCTGCTCAGGGCATCAGCCAAAACGTTTCCCTTACCTTCAGTGTAAGAGATCTCAAAGTCATAGTCTTGGAGAAACTCGACCCATATCCACTGCCGGAAGTTCAGGTCACGCTGGGAGAAGATATAATGCAGGATCTTGTGATCTGAGAAGACCACAAAGAGCTCCCCAAAGAGGTAATGTCGCCACAACTTCAGTGCGAACACTACTGCTGCAAGATCCAGGTCATGGGTGGTATAGTTACGCTCATGAGGGCGCAACTGCCTAGACCCATAACAAATCACTCCCTTCTTCTACATCAGAACACCCCTAGACCAAGGCCAGATGCATCACAAATCACCTCATACAACAACCCTTCCTCTGGCAACCTGAGTACGGGAGCACTGAACAACTTCTCCTTCAGGTAGTCAAAAGATTTCTGGCACTGCTCGCTCCACAAGAAGACCTGGTTCTTCCTCTTCAAAGCTATCAAAGGAGAATAAACTCGAGAGAAGTCCGAAATGAACCTCTGATAGTAACCTTCTAACCTTAGGAAACTACGAACTTCTACCACGCTCTTGGGTGCTACCCAAGAAACAACTGCCTCCTCCTTCGACGGGTCCACTGACACTCCATGATGAGACACCACATCCCCAAGGAGGTGTACTTCTTGTGTCAAGAACTTACACTTCGACAATTTCCCATAAAGATGGTGGTGTCGAAGGACTTCCAAGACTGCCCTGAGATGCTCAACGTGCTCCTCCTCTGATCTTGAGTAGATCAGGATGTCATCGATAAACACAACGACGAAACGGTCCAGAAACTCTCAGAAGACAAAGTTCATAAGTCCCATGAACACAGCTGGTGCATTCGTAACTCTAAACGGAATCACTACAAACTCAAAGTGACCATACCTGCACCTGAAAGACATCTTCGAGATGTCACTGTCCTTCACCCTCAGCTGATGATATCCCGATCTTAGATCAATCTTAGAAAACCAACCTGCTCCCCTCAGCTGGTAAAAGAGATCATCTATCCTTGGGAGGGGGTAACTGTTCTTGACCGTTACCTGGTTTTTCATAGCCTGAGACCACCATATTCCTTCTTCACGAAAAAAACTAGAGCACCCCATGGCAACACGCTGGGTCAAACAAAACTCTTCTGCATCAGATCGTCAATCTGAATCCGCAACTCCCGCAATTCCGATGGTGCCATCCGATAAGGGGCCATCAAAATCGGACGGGCACCAGGCTGTAAGTCTATCCCGAACTCAACGTCACGTTGGGGGGGGGGGGGTAGAGTTACAAACTCCTCAATAAAAACATCAAGGAACTCCCCAACAACCTCTGGTACATCCATCATCTCTGTATCAGTTGGAACCACTGATAACACACCCAAAAAGGAAAGGAGAGGCTCCACATGCCGGCTTCCCGCCTGATAGCTCCTCTCACCAACAAAAGATATGTGCTTCCCATCCACGTCGGAGAACATGACTATTCTCCGGAAGCAGTCGATAACAGAACTAAAAGAAAACAACCAGTCGATGCCTAGGATGACATCATATGGCTGCATCTGTAACATAAGAAGGTCTCCACTAGATCTATGTGGTCCCAACGTCATCCCACATCGCCGGCAAACACAAGATACGCTGGTTTGGCCCCCAACTGGTGTACTCAGTACCAGTGGTATGGAAAGTCCCTCTTTGTCTAATACCAAAGCATGGGCTAGACTAGGTGCAACAAAGTAGTGTGAGGCTCCCGAATCGAATAAATAAGAAACAAGAGTGTTGAACAAACAAATTGTACCTCGCACCACCTATGGTCCTACTGGAGCTGTCAACTCTGCTGCATGCAACTTTCCACACCCATCTCCTCTGCCTCTTTGATGTTGTCCACCTCCCCGACCACGACCTAGTCGAGGTCCCTGAGGAGCACCCTGAGGTCGGCCTCCTCCCGCAAAGTCTACACTCGGAGGGGCACGTTCCTGCTGCTGCGGGATGGGCCTTGCCGGCAACTGGTGCTGCTGAGGTGGGCGCTGAACCTGTCCACCTCCACCATACTGAGCTCGGGTCGGGCACCGACTCTGAAGGTTCCCGAAACCTCCACAAGAAAAACACCTCTATCCCGGCCTCGTGAAAAAGGGGTGAGGACCCAAAGATTTGAACTAGAAATGCTGGGGCTTGCTCCCCACTGGACTGAACCTGGAAGGTCCTGTCGTAGGAGCCCTACTGCTGGCTGCCTTCCCCTTCGACGAGCCTGGCTGGATCCCCTCTCAGGGTGCACCTCCCAGTGAGTTCATCCTCTCTACAACGTCTGCCTTCTTCTGTACTTCCAAGTACGTCGGAAGGGTGAAGGGGGTGATAGAATACTGGAGCGAAGGACGAAGCGCCTCCTCCAAACGTCTCGCCCGAGACTCCTCATCCGGAAAGAGATCCGGAGCAAAGCGTAAGAGATCCTTGAACTTGATCCCCATCTCTCGTACCGACATACTCCCCTGCTGAAGGGAGTGTAACTCCTGCTGCTTCTCCGCCTTGATCATGGAAGAATGGAATTCTTCTCGGAATTCTTTCTCAAAGTCAGCCCATGGAACCTCTGCCTCTATCCTCTCTCTGAGGTAGAGCATAGACCACTGTCGCGCTGCACCTCTCAGCTGACTGACTGCAAGGGGAAACCAGTACTCACTCGGAGCACAGATCAAGGAAAAAAAGATCCCTAGCTCTTCAAGCCACCCCTCCGTCTCTATATCCGAAGTACTACCCTCGTACTTCTTGAGGGTCAGCCGCTGGAAAGAATGGAGAGTCTTCTGCCACTGACTATCTTCCTCCTATCGGTCAATCTTCAACTGATTGACCACCTGGATCTGCTGGGCCTTGACCATATGAGCCACTCGGGGACGACGTCCATGTTCCATAACTGTACGGTAAACAATGTTTTCCTAATCCCAAGTAGTAAGGAAATTTCTCAAGGTTTTATTTTATCACATTATTTCAATTTCTTTCCCAGAACACCCAAATCAAGTAAAACACAATAATGATGATGCATGTACCTTCCCTAGGGTCTCTAACCTGCAATCAATGTGGTCTCACTTGGTCGATCGGTAGGCTCAGAGTCCTTGCATCGAATCACGGGGGGCCCTAAAATTCCGTGTCCTAGCTGGTCTTCCCTAGCCTATGTCACGCACCAAGATTAACTAACATTGTTTCCCTACCATCCCATGCAATCCTCACTATGCCTAACACCAGACTCCATCCTATCTCTCAACCATCTGCCTCTGATACCATTCTATCATGACCCCTCCCACCAAAGATTCCCCTCCGGAGCTGACAGTGGTGAAAGGGAGATAATGACCCCCCGAGTCCTGCCTCCAGTAGGCCCCGGGGTGGTGACTACCACCAAGGGTATGATTTTTCACCAATATGGGAGGCATTACCCTTTTTTATTATTTAGGATCGGGAAATAAGACAAGTCTACCACCCAAAAGTAAAAGAAACAAGTTTATATAAATAAACCCAAACCAAGCCCACATGCATGTTTAAACAGTTTATAACAAGGTACAAGTACAAGAAAGCTCAACGTACAATTCCAAAAGAAAAAAAAGGTACAAAAACAATAACATCTCCAACTTTCTGACTAGTAGGGTCCCGCACGGCCCTGGTAGTCCTCCTGGAAACCTGAAAGTAAACGTAGGGTGAGCATACAAGTATACTCAGTAGGGAAACCTAAAGCTCTTGTCCACAAGTGGGGAGACATCCTAATGTCCCGTGAGAACAACAGAAGAAACCTAGCAAGTAATTCTATTAACCCAACCTCACCAGCCACACTCACCAAAACACAAGCACAACAGGTAGTATTATATAAGAAACAAGAGTATTGGGTACCCCACACCATCCCCCTTTACTTAGCTTCTCTTCCTAATGACGAACGTCTTGACGCTGCCACACTCTCCCCGCCCGCACACACCTGGGCCTCACAACCACGTATCCCACCCGCACACACCTGGGCCTCACAACCACGTATCCCGCCCGCACACACCTGGGCCTCACAACCACATATCCCGCCCGCACACACCTGGGCCTCACAACCATGTATCCCGCCCCCACACACCTGGGCCTCACAACCACGTATCCCGCCCGCCCGCACACAACTGGGCCTCATCCCGAAGATTCTTGGGAAATAGTAGAACATGACCGAAGAGTATTGGGATAAAACCACCCTAATCTAAACCTACCCGAATAGTCGTAGGTGTAAGGTCGCCTCAATCCATCACAGCCTAGGGGAGAAGGAGCAGGAAGGAGCTAGTAACTAAGGAAAAAACACCATATCCCATAAAATGAGAGTGTTCGGCACTAAGTGCTGAACATGGGTGGGGTGCGATAAAAATACAAAAGATACATATATATATATATATATATACCAACCTCACAGGCCAACCTATGGCTTCTAAAAAGAGAAACTGAACACGTGCCTCGACACTGCTACTACGAAGCATGCATACAACTAACAAACCCAACCCCCTTTAGGTTTTCACATTTCAGTAGAAATATTTATTTAGTTCCTTAACTACTGGGAAACTATCCACAACTAACCACACCAATCATTCGTAAAACATATCCCTGCCATCCACAAAACAAGTTTGGAAAAACATAAGCAACACAACAAAGTCCCTCTAATCAACCAACCAACCCCATTGATTATTATTTCTGTTTCATTACCATGGCCCACCATTCATTAACTCTTACACTTTTATTTATTAATCACAAACCATAACCCGTTCACATTAAAACCCAACTCTGCAGCCCCGCTGCCAACCTCCATAACCACAACCGCACCAAAACCCGTACATCAATATCCCTTTAATACCATTTATTGTAGCCCCACTGTTCGTTACCAACACAAAATTCAAACCAACCAACAACCAAGTCAATCGCAGCCCCACTGCTCACCCGATCCAAAAAAACCCACAAAAACACTCCCAACACATGCCACATAACCAAGACAACACCCACATGTTCATTATTCAATTTTGTTTAATCGGGGTGATCACACAAGGGTTCCATATTATCATTTAATCATCCAACTTTACGTGATTATCCAATTTACACATTCCAAAAGATTCCATCCATAAGAAAATATAGAAGGAGAGGGAAACATTTAATTGTGTAAGAAAAGGCCCACAAAGACCGTGATTTTCTGAAGCTATAAGCTCATTAAATTCACAAATATAATATCACAGGATATAAAAATTAAAGTAACAGCAACCATTAACTTCCAAACCCCATTCTTTAACCAGTTATTATCTTTATTTAATGGTTCAGCTATTTCTCATGAAAACAAAAGGATACCAACCATGCATGATAACCAAATAAGAGAGACAAATGTGAGATCCCTGCCTTAACAGGTTCTTGATTGCAACGCTCCCATGGATCAACCTTAGAAGACGTCCGTCGGCGTCCTTCACTTCTGTCGGGTCCTAGAAAAACCTCCTCGGGTGGATGTCAGAAAGAAAAGGCCAAAGGAAAGTCAACAGATCTAATCTTGGAAGCTCTGCCTCGTCATTACGATCCCGTGGCCACTGACGGATTGTAAATCGGAGCTCGGATGAAGAAGTTATGGAAGAAAGAGCTTTCGAGTCTCTTGGGAGAGCTCTGCTCAGAGGAGAGGGGAGGAGAGGTGTGAGTTAAAGGAGGAGGGGACCCCTCCTTTTATAGGCGTGAAAATCAAAAGTACACAGCGTGTACTTTATGGTACACGGTGTGTACTTGGTTCTTTCACACGGTCTCCATGCGGCTTCCAACACGGCTCCGCGGCTGTTGACTGGTCAACACACGGTTTGAGTGTAACACATACGCGGGGAAGGACTACACGACATTTAGTTTGGACACAGGGCGTGTACTCATTTATTTCACACAGCAAGGACACGGCTCCAACATGGTACACGACCGTTGACTGGTAACGTGTACGTGGGGAAGGACTACACGGCGTGTAGAACTGGACACACGGCATGAACCCATTACTCCACACAGCAAGGACACGGTCTGCAACATGGGGTATACCCGGGAAGGGGGTACACGACGTGTACCCAAACTACACGGCATGTATTTTCAAAATTCTGGAATGTGTGGAAAAAGTCCATTTTACTCTCCGGAACACTTCTTAAACTTCTTCTTGACAAAGGAATGGGTCGGAGAGGTCCGGGCCATTACAAAAAGGGACCTTCTTTATGTTCATAATAGAAGGGTTTCTTCTAATCTAAACTTATTAAATATAAACCTTTATATTACATTAAAGTATCCATTGTTGATTTTTATTTTTAAATGTGACATTTATAAAGGATTTCAATTAACCTATTTGATATTTATTTTTTAACATGACCCATGAAATCAAATTTTAAGACAAAGTTAAATGTGTTCTCTAAAAACACTTTAACTTTTTTTCATTTATTTTTTTTATTTTCAAAAGTAATTACACTAATTGGATATATATTTTGTGATTTGACCTTTAATTTACATTGTGTTATTTTTTATAATTAAACTCATTGTATGGAATAACCCCAATTCTTAATCTCTTTTGTGGTACCATTTGAACTATTATTCTTTTAAGGGTGTTTCTCAACTATAATATCATCCTTATAGGTTTCTTTTTTTTTCTAGGGAAATGTTATTTTGAAACCATCCAATTTATTTATCTAAATATTTTATGTTCATGTTTTGATGAATTAATTTTGAAACCCATTTATTTTATAGGTTAGATTGTTTTTATGAATATATGAACGTTTTTTATGTGGAAAAATTAAGAATGTACATAATATGATGTGACAGGTGGCCCCCAAATTAAATATCCCCATAATGCATTGGGTAAAGAATTATATTTCTTGAAATGTTTTGTATGGGATTAAGGAGTAAAACAAATGTGCCAGGGGACTTTTTCCACAATGTGATTATGGTCTTGGGAGTGAACCTTGACTTATCTTAATGATTTCATGTATTATGTTGTGGTCACAATATTAATATTAAAAGATCCTTTGATATTAGTTTCTTTATAATAAACCCTTATGATATGATTATTGTCTCTTGATCCTTGTGTTATTGGGTTTGAATTAAATATTTTAAGTTCATGTTCTTTTGTTACATTATCATACCCATATTAGTAACATATGCACACTTATTATCTTTGATTGTTGTAACTTATGATTACCATTAGTGAGTAATTTATCCCATCCATTCTTATGTTTCCTTTTACCTAGTTAATGAAGGAAATTAATACATGTGGTATAAATAGAAGATTATCTTGTGTAAATAATTATAAGAGATATTGAAGACTTGTTACAAGTTATGTAGTATATACTACAGTGAAAAAAAATTCAATTGAAATAGAAAAGGGGTTTGTTAGTAAATGTTTTTTCCTAATTATATAAAATGATAACTCTAAAATTACTTGGTTATGTATTTTAATACAATATTTTATTTAGGTCATTTAATTTGATGGTCACATCATTAGGGTGTTGTGGTTGGTACCAGAGAAGGGTTTAGATAACATTAGAGGTTAAGATTTTATTTGAGGATAATTTAAAAATTTAAAAACTAATATTGATCATAATTTACAAGGTATAGATAATTATTTTGTTTAATTAAGTCAATATTGAATATTTTATAGATTAAGACGTGGAAACATTAGTCATTTTATTATAATATATTTTTATTGTATCTCTCTTTTACTAATGTAAAAATATAAATCCTCTTTTAAAATGGGTTACAAGGGAACCCAAAACATGAACCATAGGACCAAAGGAACATAAACCTAAGAGAACATGGAATGAAGGCCCATACATGGTGCAAAGAAACTATAGAATCAATGACCTACCCCCCCCCCCCCCCCCTCAAAATGGAGCTAATTGGAAGGACTAAGAGGTATCAAGAAATATTAAAGAACCAGTCAAACATTTTCCTGCCCCCCATACAATACCACCATTACTAGTTTTATTTTCCCACCTAATTATTTTTTTGTGGACCATGATTCATTGTCTACCTAATGCTCCATATCAGTTGACTATAAAAATGTACTAAAATTCATGAGGTTGGGTATCAATCTATCCGACATGAATGTTTACTGAATGATGGGTGTCTGTACACCCATCCATCAATCGAGGTCACCCACCTCATTTTAGTTTACTAGGGTGTTGTACTTCCTTCAAAATGTGACAAGACCTAGGTTGTTCTATCCATGACACCTGAAACATAGAAATATAATAGATGCATGGTGGCATGAAGGCCCAAAAAACAAGGCCTAATGGCCCATGTTTAGATCACTCCACCACCACCACCACAATTTACCATCAACATATGGTCCAACACACCTTCTAATGATGGATCCACCACCACCAAAAGATCTTAAAAGGGTGAAGCAACCATTTTTTCCCATAAGCACACATCTTGTGACCATGTTATGCCATCTAAAATCTCTAGAAAAAATATAACTTCCTGAAACCCACTGGATCTTGATCCATTTCCATCAAACACTCCAAAGGGAGATTTAAAAACCATGAAATTCCAGATGAAATCCTAATTCAACATATCCATAAATACCAAACCCAATTACCAATCATTACATGTCTGAACATCACCTAAAGAAATGAGACCCCTAGCCCACACCATCTTTCCCCACACCAACTAATCTTTTGTAATGGACTATTGTGGTCAACACCATATCTAGAAACAAATATAAAACCAGAAGAATTAGAGATAGAATAGCAGGGGAAATTGGGTTGGTGGAGGATGAGGATGTGAAAACTAGAGGAATAGTGATTCAGATTAGATATGGAATGATCTACACCCATACACCACCATATTTCTCCACAAATTCTACCTTCTTCCAAAAACACCACTATCCCGAGAAACTAAATAGAGTTTAGATCAACCCTATTAGGAATTCCTATGCCAAAATATGGGTCACAAGTAAGTAGGTATAAGAAACTAAACTAGTAGGAAAATGACATCACAAAAGGAAAAAACATAGGAGATGTAGATGATTCCCATTGAATCAAATATATGCCAAAATCCAAATAGAAGTTTCAGATGAAGGCATCAAAGATATTTTTACTAAATTTCTGCAAAGTTTTGAGTTTTTTTCTCTTAGTGAAATACCTGATATTATAATAAAAGTGGATACATAATATGACACAAATGTTATATGGGTTGATTTTCCTAAAATGATAGGTTTTTCAATAACTTGATCATTACATGGTGCAAGAAAAATAGGTCTAACTGCACACTTAGTTTTACACTCCAAAGGTATTTTATTATATTCATCATATTTTATGAACTACCATGAAGGATTGATTCCAATATTTTTTAAAGAGTTTATTTTAATAAATAATAAAAAAATAAACATAATGTAAACTAGTTTTAATCAAGAATGATATACCTGGATCTAAGAGTGGTATATATTGAATTAAAATATCTATGAGTTAATGTGATAATCTCATAAAGGCAGACATATTATATTTAACATTTTCTAGGACTATTTATGATAATAATATTATAATGTTAATTTTTCATCACTCATGTTAGCCCATTTTGGTTTTAGTAATGTATGGAACATAAAAGAACTATGGTTATGAGGAATAATGTAGAGATTACTTCAAAAAAACCCATTGAAAGTTAAGAGGGAGGGAGAAACCTTATGATTATTCCAAAACCACTATTATGATATGTGATTAAAAATGTGAACATTGTTGAAGTACAAAACACACTAATAAAGAGAAAGATGTAGCATTGTGGAAGATCATGTGATAATGATAAAGAAAGAAAGAATATTAAATTCCCTACATGTCATAATATGGAATGAAGCATGGGGAAATTTCCTTAATGGGATGGGAAGATGATATAAATGGGGAGATGAAGGAAATAAAACTAAAAAGCGAGAGGTAGAGAATTTTCCAAAATACATTACTCAAAATTATAATAAATTTTACATAATAAAAATTATTTCTCTAATCAAAGGGATAATTCGAAAAATAGTTACAAAAAACCACTTAAACATTTAGAATAAGTAAAATCCAATGTTACAAATTCTATTTAAGTATAAATTAATTTTTCATTATATATTAGAGTATCAATCATGCTGTGTATGTTTTAATATATTATACATTGAATAAAAAAATATATGATTATTATATTGATAAGGATATTATTTGAGGTTTTTGGATTTACTTAATATTATGATTCTATAGGGAATGTGTTATCTCTTTTTACGAAGGGATTATATCAAAAAATTGATATGAAAATCTAAATTCATATACTAAATCAACCCATTATTAACTATGAGTTTATGGTTAATTATGATATGCCTATATACATTACTCCAATCGTATGAGTTTTAAAATTTAGAGGATAAAATTTATTTAAATGGCGGGGGATGTACTAAAATGATATTTAACGAAGAATTTTATTTAAACTAATATTATGTTAATATCTTGTTCTACATTCAACACAAAACTAAAAAAAACTTCCGATATGTTAAAATATATTCTGACTGTTGTTGTATTACCATGAAATTATTTGGGTTAAAATAAAGTAATCGTATTATGAAATCTATGAAATGTAGAAATGGAATCGAGTATAGAAAGTATTCTATATAAAGCTCATTTGCCTGATATCTGAACAAAAGTTGAATTTATTAGTTTTAATATATACTAGCACTAATATGAACTCGAATAGTTATGGTATGATAAAAATCATATATGGGAGAAATTCAAGGTCATGGAAGTTTCCATGAGATCTTTTTTATTGGAATCACCACCCTCGACTACCACCAGATCAGAACTTACACATAGATCTTATCTGAATATATTTAAGGACTATTTAAATAAAAATTATGATGATATAAACATGTAATTATTAATACAAAAAATTATTTAACAAATCTATTATTCATATTTCACATTTTTACTTTTGAATAAAAACTATTTTTATTTTCTATAAAAATAATTTTATTTATATTAACTTCTTTAAAACTAAATATATATATTTTATGATTTTAATGGGAAAAAAATAATTTATTTTTGGATGTTGGAATTTAAAATTTTCATATTAGGAATTTTTTGGATTTTTCTAAAAGCATTAGTTTTTATGCAAATAGTGAAAAATACTGATATTTCTTAAACCACCACTTTTATGAAATTATAATAATGACACAATAATTTTTTTAAACATTTTAATATTTGAGATAAAAATGAATAAGATAAATAAATACTATAAAATTACCATTTTCTATGTATAAAACCCATGTATATCTTTTTGGAAAGATAAGTGATATATTACTCTAGAAACTAATTTATTTGTTGCTATCAAACAATTAGTTTTCATAAATTGTAGATATTAAATCCAAAAAATAGATTTTATATTTTATATAAACATGATCATAATTTTTAATATTCTCAATGTCATTTTTGGACATAATATTATGATTACTTTTGGGAAAAATCCTTCAATGCATCCTCTCAATTTGTTTTGGGTGTGGATGTGTTTGTTGCCATGGATCGCGTACGATGTATGGGAAGGGAACATGACCATCTACTAGGCAGTTGGAATGATATGAGAATGCGGTTTTCAAAACTGAATATGGTTCATGGTGGATGGAGGTGCTGTATGAGGATGGTTTGGCATCAACCGAGGAGGTCTACCGTGTAGGATAAAAGGAGATACGCAGAGCGAGTATGAAAATGGTTCGTGGATGGCTTGTGGTTCACGGTGGCTAAAACATCTGTACACAGTGGGGGTTGTATCAAATCAAGATTTTGTATATAATGATTTAGAATATTAAGAGATTATATTTTCCTATATAAGAATTGATAATCCCAGCAAATATTGTGGAGTTTGAACATCATTTGAAAATATTTTGCTTCGGGATTTCGGGAAAGGCTAGAGGAAGTTCGCGAAGGCTGAAGTGGTTCACGAAAGATGAAGTGGTTCACATGGAATGAATTCCACCAAAGGTTTTTATGAGGATTCTTAACCAGAAAAGTAAGTTCAGAACATGGAAGAGTGAGTATGGTACGCTGAAGGAGTTGTCTCGATACGTAAAGGAGGAAACTTTGGTACGCGAGAGGGAGAGTTCTGCAAGTAGTACGCTTAGGGGGAACTCCGGTACGTGGAAGCGAAGGCAGTATGTGAAGAAAGAATAGTTCATGGACATTGGGTTATTTTTAATAGAAGGTTCAGGGAGTCAGTATGCGGATGAGGCAGTCTATAGATAGAGGAGGATTGCGGAAGAGGCTGTCCGCGGATAGAGGAGGTTCGCAGAAGAGGCAGTTGTATGCAGAGAAGGCGATTGGCGTACCAAACCTAGTACTCAGTACATGGGAGAGACAAATTGGTTCGCGATTTTCATAGAAATCTTGTGAATTCTTAAATTCAGTTTTTGAAATTATTTTCCAATACCTAATATTACTCGAGAAGGTTGAATTCATCTACAGGTAAAAACAGAACTTCAATAGAGCATATAACTATAGTTGAGGATGCAGGAATTCATGCAAATGAAGGGACCTACATGTCCATAAACTGTGTTTGACCAATATGTCCATAAACTATGATAGGATTCCTTTCCAAGAGAAGTGAGAGAAGGAAGAGGAATATGATGACTCTTTCCACTGGCAGTGAGTAAGAGAAACATTGTAACACCATGAGATTTTATGAGAAATATTATTTTTAATTACATTGATGTCTTGTGTTGTACTCTACACCAAAATTAGCTTGTGCTATAAGAAACACCGTATTAGCTTGTATTATACGAAAACACTATTATAGGCTTGTGTTGCACGACAGAGCAGCATTCCTCGATAACATGAGTTGTACGCAATACCAAGTTTCACTAAACACAATATTATTATAATATTATTATGAACTAACCGTTATGAATAGTAACACCCACTTTTTGAAATTTAATAAATTTTATCTTTAAAAATGGACTTCATTTTTGGATTTGGAATATTTAAATTATCCTAGGGTGAAGTTTTGGTTTTTTTTGAAAACATTCAATTTTTTATGAATAGTGAAAACACTGGGTTACTATTTAAACACCGACTTTTTATTTAAATAATTATTTATTTTATTCAAATTTATTTTAGGTCAAAATAAATACATAATACCTATATAAGTTCAATGTAATTCATTGGAGTCATTTAATAATAATTTTAGATATATAAAAATTTTATTGAACTTTTCACCGTCTTTTACCCACCTCCTTGGAGAATTTGAAAATTTACATAAAACATAATTTTATCGCTTCTGTGAGTGTAATTTCAAAAATCCAGGAGATAGGGTTTATTTTAGTAAGTTAAATATGGTTCAATGAGATGAAAATAATTTTAGGTGAATAGTATATTTTTACTTTTATTTACCACGGTTAAAAGTAAATAGGGTAATTAAGGGTAAAAATGATATTATTATTATCTTAACACATGTCCAAATTCTATTGGATATGTTTAATTAGACCCAAAACAGCCTTAGGAATATAATATTATCATTTAGGTCCACTTGGATTAGATTAGGACATTTATTATTATTTAATTCAAAGAAGAGTTAAAATAGTTAAAATCAATGTTTATTAAGTAAAGAAATTTTAATATAGGTTTATACATAAGATAAATTCAACTATAAATATTAATTAGAAATATACAAATCATTCCTACACAATTGAATTTTATTTATAATTTTTAGACATTAAATAATATATTTTATTTATGACACAATGATGATGCAGTAATTACCTTATTAATGAAATATTAACGTAATTGATGTTATAATTACCCAAATAAATGTAATTTGAGACTTTTTATGAAATACACTAATTTTATAGGTTAATAGGACATGTTATTATTGATTAAATTAACTTTTTTAGAACTAATCACTCTGTTATGATTTTCACAAAAATCTATCACCAAATAGTGTCAAAATTGACATAAAATAGTTTTTAAAACAATATATTATATTATTAATTTATATTATATTCCTAAAAATCTATGTTTCGGAAAAATTACTTAGATAAGGTTATATATATTAATAATTAACCACTTGGGGTTCGTTTGGAATTTTATGGTATGTATATTAAGCATATAGTGTAAGAAAACAAGAAGACACAGTAAAAGTTAAATTATTTAACTTAGAGTTAAATCTAAATGATAAGGTTAAAATATTATCCTAAACTTGTATAAAATATATTGGTTGAGAGGATTTAGACCTTTCCCCACTTTATCTTATAAATAAGTCAATTTCGAGCTATTATAAACAGAATATGACTTTATTAAAAAATAATATTTTAAGTTTTTTCTAAGGTGCCCTCACCCCTCTCATAAAAGGGAACCTCCTCCCTCTTCTCTTTACACAATTTTGAACCTTATGTCTCAGCCAAAACCTGCCCATTTCCATTCTAAAATTCCCTAGAAACATTATATAGGTTATTTCCTCTTAAAAAAACCAAATCTAGTTCCTTAAGAGGAAGCTTAAAAGAGGTGCGTCGAAGAAGAGGTAATCTCTTCTACTGGTTCTTTCAAGTTTCTTTCTTCTTCTACTTATTCTTCTTTAGTTGTTTCATTATAAAGTAATAAAATCAGTATCACTAATATACTTATATGTTATTATAAATATTAAACAAACCCATTTAACCTTCTATCCATCCTACGAAAAATGAAATCACCGCGCGTGCGTATGTTTGGATTACAGTCTCCACGTCGTGGTGTAATCTATTTTTCCAACACCACCTTACTTGGATGGGTAAAATGGTGTAAAGAATATCTATATATAGTTATTATAAAATAATACAGATTATGAGGTATTATATCATCCACTCCAATTCAATTTGATAATTATGTGAACGATTTCATCGCTCGTGCGTACGTACAGATTACCGTCTCCACGACGCGATGAGATTCATTCTCCATGTTAACCATTCAAGAATGATAATAAAGTATATATAATGAATAATAATAAAATAAATTACATTATAATTCTACTTAATTTATTTATATATATTTCAACTACTTACTTCCATTCAATTCAATAAGGAAAGGAAAACAACGTTCATGCGTACGTATGGCCTACCGTCTCCATGAACGGTGTATTTCATTTCATTTATCTATCTATTATATATATATATACTGAATATATATGATATATAAATTATGATTTACATTATGGAAATAATTAAATCATGATATAAGTAATAATAATATCATGAACAACAAGTCCAAACACATACGATAAATTAAACAATTAATACCCAAAATGTTCCTTTAACATTGAAATGACAAATGAAAGGGTAATATAAAGTCATAAGTGAAACATATATGATATCATAACACTGAATATTATTATTTAATAAGTAAATGAAACTATTTAAATCATTATATAGGAGGTTCAGATATATACAAAGCATATCAGACATAAGGTAAGGGATAACTTTTCAGATCTCATTTTTATTCGAGATTGTTTATTCGTAAGTATTTACTGGGGTTATATTTATCATCCATGTCCCTATTTTCTAAAAACTCTTTCATGTATTTTAAAGTCCTTGTTACCAATTTATGAATTTTACAACATGGTATGTATGGAATATTTCTTTTATGAGGCACTTTTTTACTTTTCCGGCAAAAGTATGAGAAGAATGTTTTTAACTTATATGGCATGAACGAATTTTTACGGTTTTATAACACCTTATTTTCATGAATTTAAATCTACAATATTTCATGAATATTTTCAAAAAATCATTTTCTTTTAAAATTTCATGGCATTTTGAGAAAATAAAATTATTTTGAAGAAGAAAGAATATTTTCCTCAAGAATTCATTTCCAGTGTTTTTTCAAAACTATTTTCCATATAAGATGACATTATTAAGTATGTTTATGTTTCAAGTATAATGTATCTATTATTTACATGGTTTGATTTTTTTTATGATGAAATTATATCCATTTATTATATATAGATTATGTTATGATGGAATGATGTTTATGAAACCCATTTTATTCGTTAGGTTATTATGAATGATGTATGTTTATTTTGTGGCACACGAAAGAATGATTTCATTATGAGATGGGTGGGACATATATCTCCCTCCAATGTATTGGGTAAGATTTATATCTCATGATATAGACATGGTTTGAACGGAAAGTTAATCCGGTTCATTCATACTGGACTAGAACGAGAAGTGAACTCGATTTAGAAAGGGACTTTGTCTACTAAGATGGTCTTGGCAGAAATGCCTTGGCTACTATAGAAATCATAACATGTGCTTAATGGTTTCCACAATTAAATGTTTTATTCCCATTCTATTTTATCAGGAATAATGTTTCTTTATGATCAATGCCTTACGTACTGCCATGTTTTATGTCATTGCTCAAGATCTTGATGTTTAAACATCATGTTCATGTTTTTAAGTTCAAATGTATATGATTTGTTTTATTTTTTCCATGATTAACTTTACTGATCATTTTAGCTAACCTTTTTATATGTTTTCTTTTCCCCAGGATTTAAAGAAAGTTATTAGGTAAGAAAAAAAGGGGAAGATCTTTATGGGAGATTTTGAAGATCTTTCACCTTGATTATATGATTATGTTCTGAGTTTCTAAAGACACTAAACCATTACGGTTCTTTGGTGTTTGTTTTTGTTATGTAATATGTATTCTACAAAAGTAATGTAATTTCCATGTACGTCAGGCTATGGGTCTCTACAGTTGGTATAAGAGGAAAGGTTTAGTTAACCTTTGGAAACTAGGATTCGAAAACATTAGTGAGATCCCTAGAGATATTTCTAAGGTATGTCTAGGGATTTCCCTAAGGTTTAGTATAACTATTGGTTACAGTCCTAGAATTATGTTGACGATCATGAATAACATAGGGTGAACCTAGGGTGTCATGGATTAAAGAATGTGTGATAATTTAGACATCCTATAAGTGACTTTTTATAATTATGTGGTTCCTATTTATTTTAACTATTTCTTACACCATGGGTTTTGGTTTTAGTCAATGGAGGGAACCAGAAGGAATTGGATCAACATTGAATCCAATGGACAAATTGGTGACTATGAGCAACGAAATTTCGTAATTCCTAGAAAGAATGATTTTGTGATTATGCCGAATCAGCCATCACGATATATGATTAACAAGGTCAACTTTAGTGGTATTCCTAATTCATCAAATAAGAGGAAGATGGAATTTTATGCCTATTCACATGGTGAGGAGCATAGAGAAAGTAATATTGAGATTTCTATATAAGGGAAGAAGAACCTTGATGAATACATCAGATGGAGGGGAAGATGTTATCTCTGTGGAGAGAAGGGTCATAGAGTGACAGAATGTTATGGAGTTCAATGTACTATCTGTGGAGAACATGGGCATTACCCAACTCAATGCCCTGACCTAAGAGGTTACTTCTAAATCAAGGAAGGACTTATTCCATGACAATCATTGAAGTATATGGATTGATGTGTTTATGTATTGGTATTCAAGAATAATGTTGGTGAGGTACTTTTATGGTATATTGAAATATCTATGAATTTGTCCATTGTGGTTTTAAATAATTGTATGGTACTAGTAACCATGAGAAGTAATTTAAATATTTTTCGAAAGCAGATGATATGTGTATAATGAAGGGATAAGGAGAAAATAATATTTTTGATAGTATTCATGAGCTCATGACTGATATAAGGACAAAGTGATATCATGGTTTGAATATATAGAAATTTTAGGATTTTGGTATGTTGAAAGATTTAAATTTTTGACAGAATTCATGTTTTTACTAAGGTTCAATGGGTATTAATTTTTCAATATAATAGGTTTTAGACAGGTTTGGGTCACCTTGTTAACATTATCTTTTAGTTTTAACTCTTAGTTAATTTGTTTGACATTTTCCATGACTCTTTGTATTTCTATATTATATGGTTAATAAACTTACTATAAACTTACGATAAACCCCCAAGTGGTCCATTAATGATACACATATCATTATATAAGTCTATTTACTGAACCTTAAATTTTTAGGAATATAATATCAATTAATAACAAAATATTTTTTTTAAAAACTCTTTTATGTCATTTTTGGCACTATTGGGTATTTTGTTTTTGATAAATTTATAATAGCATTATTACTTGAAAAAAAATTCATATAACCAATCCTAATATGTAAGATTAACCTAGAGAATAATTATAATTCATAAAAAGTCTCAAATTACATTTATTTATGTATTTATAATATCAATTATCTTAATCTTTCATTAATACGGTAATTACTGGATCATCATTATGTCATAAATAAATTATATTATTTAATGTCTAAAAATTATAAATAAAATAAAATTATGTAGGAAATATTTCTATATTTATACGGAATATTTATAGTCAAAAATATTACTTATATAACACCATATAAAAATTAATTACTAAAAAGTTTTTTATTTATGTCAATTTTGCCTTCACATTAAATTAATTAATCTAAAATGTCATTATCATTCATAAGTGGCTCCACGGGGTTGCAAAATCGACCCAAAGATGCCCATGGTCGGCCATTACTCATCCAATAAGGTTAGGACAGGTGTTAAGGTAATTTTTAATTATTAAAATGTTCTTTTTACCTTGAATTATCCTATTTACCTTTAACCGTGGTAAATAAAAGTAAAAAGTTACTATTCACCAAAAATTATTTTTATCTTATTGAACCAAAATTTAATCCTTTATATTAACCATGTCTCTCAGATTTTTAAAATTCATATCCTAGAAGCGGTAAAATTATATTTTATGGGAATTTTCAAATTCTCCTAGAAGGTGGGTAAAAGACGTTGAAAAGTTCGATATTTTTTTTATATATCTAAAATTATTATAAACTGACTCCAATGAATTAAAATGAAATTATATAAGTATTATGTATCTATTTTCATATAAATTAATTTAAAATAAATAAATAATTATTTAAATAAAAAAATCGGCTTTAACCAATAACTCAGTGTTTTTCACTATTCATCAAAAATTGCTGTTTCTCAGAAAAATACCACAAAATAAGCCTAAGATATATTTGATATTATGAATTCAAAAATGATTTCTATTTTACCAAATTGAAAACATATAAGTTGCATTATTTAATTAAAATTAATTCCTGTTGTCAAAACAAATTAAGTTTTTTTAAGAAATAATAACTATCAAAAGATTGACACTTACTTATGTCAAGTTAAAATGTGAAATTATGTTCATTGACAAACATTTTATTAAATTGTAAAAATATATTCTAAATATTCTTTAAAACCACTCAAATTCATAATTTATCACTATTAATTATTTCGATTAAAAAATTAGTTTTAAATTAAAATTTAGTAATTTTCCATATTCATCAAAATATGAAAGATATCTGAAAAGTACCAAAATTTCACCATAAGCTACGTTCGATATTCCGAATCCAAAAATGAAGTCCATTTTGAAAGATAAATTGTATAAATTTTCAAAAAGTGGGTATTACTATTCATAACGACTACTTTGATTGGTTGTGGTTTGTGTTAGAACTCGAAATTGCGCACAACACACGCTGCTGTATTATTCAAAAGGAAACGTACCGTGGAAGCTTGGGGTGTTACATTCCCCCCTACTTCAATAAATTTCATCCTCATAATTTTTAAAATTGGGCTTGGGAATATAATGGAAAGTCCCACATTAGAAAAATAGTCAATAAAACTATCACTTTAAAAGAAATAAAGAGAAGTAAAAAGGACACCCGAGATAACCTATACTAGGATTCCATATAGAAAAACATGGATATGGATGATAAACTAAGTGTCAAGTTCTTATGGAGAGGGAAAGAGAACAAGATCAAGAGAAAGTTAACAACAATAAAACCAAAAACTTGTTATGGGACAAAAAGTCATTAGTTTACCAGTAGGAAAAGTAAACAGACAACATTTTTTTGTTTTAATAAAGATGAGGAATTCATATCTGAGATTGACTAAGAACATATGGAGATACGCATAATTTTATTAAGTAATTTTTCATTCTTTAATAAATTCCTACTACTAACTCCTTTTTAAATGATGAGTATTCAAGAAGACATGGTCACACTAGGAGAGCTAAAATAAAATTCTATAGAATCACATCATCCATGAAGGATAAATTATATATTTACCTTGTCTTTAGAGATTAATCAAAACCATAACGGTTAGTACAAGATCTGATGATCCCCCAAAAGGATTTTCCTTTAGAGAAAGAAACACTAATCTTAATTTCTAAAATTAAACCAACAATACACCAAAGTTAAATAAATACCATTCAATAAAAAAATTTCCTTAAAATCCTTCAATATAATCCTAAATAATATTGAAACCCAAAACTTAGAAGAATTTTGTTATGCAGTCTTCCACATTAAATTGTATCTCCAAATTACATCAACTACTCTTAAAGTCACATACTTAAAAGTAATTAAACTAATCACATATTTTCTATTATAGGTTAATCATTTCTATAAATAACCCAAATCACTATAAATCCACAACAAAAACGTAGATAAAAATCCACCATTACTCCTAAAATAAAATCCCATAGTATTCTATTTTCCTTAGACATATAGTGTTCCCAATAAAGAGAACATCTTCCAAAATAACATTAATCACTTAATCACCAAATCATCTTCCTATACTAAGGGTATTCACATGATAAGACATAAGATCCTAAATAAACATATTATTGATCAATAAAATTAGTTAACTAAAAATAATTAGTCACACTAACCAGGGACTTCATGTAGTCCAGTGGTAGGCGATAAATCCCTATCGCACTTTTGTTGTTAGTTCGATTGCCATATCTTTGTTCGATGCAACGGGGTTTCACACGGTCTGCATGTTTTCCTTTTTCAAAAACTATATTTTATAACATTAACAAAATGAGATAAATTCCTCAAAATAACCATAACATAATTTAACCACAAATTTTATCTCATACCTTGAATCTTCATCACAAAATATAATAACTTGTAATTCCCACAAACCCAATGATCATATAAAACAAAATGGTTATTTATAACTATATCCATAAGAGAAGGGACAAGACTTCCTAAAATATCATTATCACATGATAAATAGCAGGGTTACACATGTAAGAGAAAATTCACCCAAAGTAATCTCAACAACAAGGAGCACTAATACCTTTAAATATTTTTCCATCCATTTATTTCTTCATAGGTTCTTCCTTGACCAAGATTTTATGCTATAGAATAGGGCATTGACTTGGGTGATGCCAAGGTCTCTTACATTTACGACAAATGACCGTAATTGGAATCTTGGGACCATTTTTATTTTCCTCCATAGTAATCTTCATTTTTCCTCGGCAATTCTTCACTTTATGTCCTTCCTTCCCACACATAAAGAATTTATTTGTTCCACTGAGACACCTTCCTGGGTGTCTCCTTCCACATTTCTTACATGATGGAAATTGAGATTTCTTCTCTCCATGGTCTCCATAGCTGGAGCTCTTATCATTCACTACCATTCTCTTCTTTGTTGAGTCTGAGAGTTGGTTAATATATATGTTGTCGATCATATTTTTGGAAAACTTATTTGGCATGAACACGATATCTTTTACGCATATCGACAATCCATTTTGTTGGTCATTTCCACCATTATTCCCACCTTGTACAACATTCTCAAAGTTATTATGACTTCCTTGGAATCCGTCCATTGACTAAAACTGAAACGCATTGTGTGAGTAACAGTAGTCATAAAATTATTTAGAGAATATCATGACATGATATTCTTAAGTTAAAACACCTTAGGATTAACTAGGGTCATTTATTTTCATCTTATAATAAAATACTTTAAATTGGTTTGTGTAGAAAATGTAAGTTATCATATGCACATCCCCCAAGAGTGTCGTAACCAAGAGTGCAGCAAGGCCCGTTGTCGTGCACTGGTTCTCGTTCGAGTCTAGCTCAAAGCAGTGTTTTCAGGTTTTAACCCTTTGTACATCTGTGCCAGATCCACCTCTACCTTCTTGTATCTAGATAGATATGTATTGCTGGGAAAACTCCCAAAATATCTACAATACCAAAATTCTAGGAAGTTCTTTTATACTAATTATCAAAGTCTATCTTAGGGCTATGTGCTCTAATCAAATTTTATCTAAATCTAGTTTACAAGGTTTGTACTAAACTTCCTCTGATACCAACTGTAACACCCCAATCCCAGTTACCCAAAGTCAGTGCATTATTACATAACATTTTCATGGTCATAAAAGATCAAGTCTCGAAAGAACTATTAGTTTAGTATCCTTGGAAACACTAAATACATTCATAATTTTTACATTACATCATAAAGTGAAAACTACATCAACATTTAGTCTCCACACTCATATCCCCTTATACTATCCCTACAGGTCACTCATAAAATACTTCTTCACATCCTGGGAAAAATAAAACATATAAAGGGGTGAGCTCAAATGCCCAGAAAGGATAACAATATAGCGGGAACTTTCATAAATAAGAATAAACATTTAAGGCAACGTATAACTAAAACAAAATCCTTTTAAACTTGAACTTCAACATAATATGACAAAAATAAAATGAAATAATGCCATTTACTTATTCACATGGATATTCAACTAGTCAAATAATCACATGCAATATCAATAACCACTTTCATAATGATGGAATTCATAATTCCAAACTATCATAACCACATAGTCAAAGCCATGTGCTAAGACTACAAATAAGATTTTGTCAAGGCCTTGTGCCAAGACACTAGTTTGTACCATGAGACCGACCGATGCATCAAGGATCTATAATGGGCTCCACCCATCACTTAATAAGTCCAATTCATTCCTCATATGAAAAGTTTGAAATATAACATAAATATTCGTATTAAAACTAGCATACAAAATGTCAATACATGATCCAAAAATAATTAATGGTATAACAATAGCACATCAACAGTCAAACATAACTATTTCTATAAAATATTGAAGATTGTATTGTATCAGATTAACCTCAATCAAGAATAATGAAGGATATTGACATAGATGAAAATAATCATCAAAACTATTAGAGATAAATATCCCCCTTTTTCTTGAAATCATTTAAAAGTCACAATATTTTTCAAGAAGCCATTTAAAAATAAATTTTTGAATCCAAGTCTCCCATGCCACTTTGAAACTTTTAAAAATAATTTTAATTTTAAAACATTAATGTCCATATAAAGAAATACTTAAAATCATCTGCAAAACATGGACATTAATGAGAATGATTTGGAATAATAAATCTTTAAAACATTTAAAATGATATTTTAGTTAGAGTTCCTAACCAAAGAGAGACACTTGAATACAAATAATTGAGGTAATAAAAACTTTGTAATATCATGAGAATAAAGGGATTCATGATATACTATGCCAAAGTACATTATACACACCATATAAAATTGAATTGGTGTATAACAACAATGAAGTCTCAATGGAATGTAAATAGAGATGAAATCTATTATAAAGACCATATCCTTAGGTTAAGGATAAATCAATGACATAATTAAGTGTGAAAAATATAAATACACTCCATATTATTGGATATTCGGTGTAAATTAATCAGAGTACTTTCACACATATTCTTGTAAAGACAACACTAATGAATTGGATATTTAACTCAACAAATGGAGATTGAGTTAAAATTACTCTTATAAAGTTCATATCGATGACTTGAGGAATTATAAATGGAGTGATTATGTGTATCAAAAGTATATCCATAGAAAGGGGAGTGGAAATTATGACATAAGAAAATGAATAGTGATTCTACACATAATCTTGGAGTAAAATAATCAATGAAGTATGTGTAAATCCGAATCAGTGGAAATTGAAATTTCAAATTCCCTTATCGATTTGGTAACTTACGAAACATACACCCATGAAATAAGGATAATACAATGATTATGTAGATATCCATAAATTAAAGTATATTACACAATGAATATAATCATGGTCAGTACACACACCACATGCAATAAATAAGTGGTGAACAATGGAAATCTCACGGAATTAAAAGTGAGATTAGAAACCCCTTACCATGTACTTTTCCTTGATAGAGTGTAGGTTAACCTCTTGTATAATAGTAAAATAATTTTTATTAAATTATATAAGAATCATGTATATTAATATAATATCATATATGATCTTTTAACAATTCTTTGTTAATAATATCATAGTATTAACGTCGTTTCGGGTGTTAACTTACTCATTTTATTTTATATGTTTTATTATATAAGCCGTGTTTGTTATGGATAGGTTGTATCTTATTCATATCCAGGATGAT
Organism: Viscum album; assembly: GCA_963277665.1. NCBI lineage: Eukaryota > Viridiplantae > Streptophyta > Magnoliopsida > Santalales > Viscaceae > Viscum > Viscum album. Next base: position 211,039,624 of record OY728119.1, on the reverse strand, counting down.
ATCAAGTACTTAAACATTATTTTTAATCATAAAATGAGATAGGACTTGAATGGATACGATGGGGAATGAATCTCATCGCGTTCGTGGAGACGGTAGTCCGTACGTATGCACGGACGCTACTTCCATTTTATTTTTCATTTTAAAAGGAATCAAAACCAAATGATAAATAGGTATATTATTATTCCAGTATAATATAATATATTATATTTTTTACTTATGTTCATTAATACCATCCTTTATACGTTCCATGTATGGTATGAATGAGTCATATCACTTTGAGGGGGCGGTAGTCCGCACTTCCTCAAATGAAATTATCGTATATATATACAACATGAAATGAATAATGGTATGATATAAAATAGAATTAAAGAAGATTAAATATAAAATAAATATCATTAATATCATATTTAATTACAGTTCCATCATAATGGTCACCATGTTAGGTGGTAGGAGATAATTGAACAATCATCCTTTCGTGAGGCGTTTGGTTGCCATCCATAGAAACATTATGTTCTTTACCCATTAGATGGATGTGCGTGTAAGTGTAGTTTGAATATATCTCATAACAATATCCTAGTATATTTTGGATACTTGTTTTTTACAAAACAAAAGAATAAGAATATTTTAGGGGTTAGAGAAGTAAAATAAAAGAAAAGATGCTAAGAGAAGTCATTACCTTTAATTTGGGTAACTCCCATTGGTTTAAACCAAAAATTACTCTTGTAGTTCTTTATAACTATGTTAAGGCTTCTAGTAGGAGTAGAGGGATGTAGGGAGCTTAATTAGTCAGATTTTGGACGAGCCAAAAGGCTTGAGAGGTGTGATAAATTGGTTATAAGTGATATCCTTTTATAAGGGGGAGGAGGGGATTTTTAGGAAAAACGTAAAGTATTATTTTATAATAAAATAATATTCGGTTTCTAATGGCTCCAAAGTGTATTATTCAAAGTCTAAGGTGGGGATAGGTTGCAAAAAACTTAACCAATAGGTTTTATACATGTTTGAGTCACCTTATTAACCTTATCTTTTAGTTTTAACTCTTAGTTAATTTGTTTGATATTTACCATGTCTCTTTGTATTTTTGTATTATATGTTTAATAAACATAATATAAACATCAAATTGACCCCCCAAGTGGTCCATTAATGACACAAATATCATGATATAAGTCTTTTGGCCGAACCGTAGATTTTTAGGAATATAATATTAATTAATAATATAATATTTGTTTTAAAAACACCTTTATTACAATTTTGGCACTATTGGGTATTTTGTTATTGATAAATTAATAACCGCATTATTATTTTGAAACAAATTCATATAACCAATAATAATATGTCATATTAACCCTAAAAAATTATTTTAATTCATAAAAAGTTGCAAATTACATTTATTTGGGTATTTATAATATCAATTATCTTAATCTTTCATTAATATGATAATTAGTTCATCATCATTGTGTCAAAAATAAATTATATCATCTAATGTCTAAAAATTATAAATAAAATACCATTATGTATTAAATATTTTTATCTTTCTAATGAATATTTATAGTAAAACATATTACTTATATAACACCATATAAAAATTAATTACTAAATGGTTTTTTATGTCAATTTTTCCTTCACATTAAATTAATTAATCTAAAATGTCATTATCATTCATAAGTGGCCCTATGGGGTCCAAAAATAGACCCAAAGATTACAATGGTCAGCCATTACTCATCCAATAAGGCTAGGACATGTGTTAAGGTAATTTTGAATTATTACAATGTTCTTTTTTACCTTGATTTACCCTATTTACCTTTAACCGTGGTAAAAAAAAGCAAAAAGTTGTGAATCACCAAATAATATTTTTATCTAATTGAACAAAATTTTACTCCTTGATATTAACCGTGTCTCTTGGATTTTCGAAATTCAACTGACAGAAGCGGTAAAATGATGTTTTATGGGAATTTTCAAATTCTCTTAGGAGGTGGGTAAAAGACGGTGAAAAGTTCGATAATTTTTTTATATATCTAAAATTATTATAAACTTACTCCAACTAATTATAATGAACATATATAAGTATTATGTATCTATTTTGACATAAATTAGTTTAAATAAAATAAATAATTATTTAAATAAAAAAATTGGTTTTAACCAATAACTCAGCATTTTTCACTATTCATAAAAAATTGATGTTTCTCAGAAAAATACAAACAAATAGGCCTATGATATATTTTATATTATGAATTCAAAAATAATTTCTATTTTACCATATTAATAACATTTAAGTTTCATTAATTAAGTTAAATTAATTCACGTTGTCAAAACAAATAGCGTGTTTTTAAGAAATAATAAATATCAAAAGATTGACACTTACTTATGTCTAGTTTAAATGTGAAATTATTTCCATTGACAAACATTGTAGTAAATGGTAAAAATATATTCTAAATATAATTTAAAACCACTAAAATTCATAATTTATCACTATTAATTATTTCGATTAAAAAAGTTGTTTTTAATTAAAATTTAGTAATTTTCACTATTCATCAAAATATGAAAGTTGTCCAAAAAGTACCAAAATTTCACCATAAGCTAATTTCAATATTCCGAATCCAAAAAATGAAGTCCATTTTGAAAGATAAAATTTATAATATTTCAAAAAGTGGGTATTACTATTCATAACGGCTAGTTTGATTGGTTGTGGTTTGTGTTAGAACTCGAAGTTGCGTACAACAAATGCTACTGTATTATTCAAAGGGAAACGTATCGTGGAAGCTTGGGGTGTTACAATGTGATTGGAAATTCAAAAATCTGAGAGCCATGGTTGATGTCAGTATGTTAAATGTTGTTCAATGAGATCAAAATATTTTTTGTTGAAAAGTAACTTTTTTACTTTTATTTACCAAGGTTAAAAGTAAATATGGTAATTAAGGGTAAATATGATATTATTATTACATTAACACGTGTATTTATTTGATTGGATAAGTTTTATTCATCCAGAAACAATCTTAGGAATATAATATTATCATTTAGGTCCACTTGGATTAGATTAGGACATTTATTATTATTTAATTGAAAGAAGAGTTAAAATAGTTAAAATCAAAGTGTATCAAGTAAAACATTTTTAATATAGGGTTATACATAACATAAATTCGACTGTAAATAATCATTATAAAGATAAAAATATTCCCTAAATAATTCTAATTTATTTATAATTTTTAGACATTAAATAGGTTAATTTATTTATGAAACAATGATGATGCATTAATTACCTTATTAATGAAATATGAATATAATTGATGTTATAAGTATCCAAATAAATGTAATTTGAGACTTTTTAGGAATTCCACTATTCTATAGGTTAATATTACAAGTTATTATTGATTAAATTTATTTTTTTCTAACTAATCATGCTATTATGATTTTCAAAAAAATCAATCACCAAATAGTGTCAAAATTGACATAAAATAGTTTTTAAAACAAACATTATATTATTAATTGATATTCTATTCCTAAAAACCTAAGGTTATTACAAATGACTTATTTAAGGTTATATATATTAATAATGAACCACTTGGGGTTTGTTTGGCTTGTTATAGTATGTATATTAACCATATAGTGCAAGAAAAAAAGAAGACACGGTAAAAGTTAAATTATTTAACTTAGAGTTAACTCTAAATGATAAGGTTAAAATAGTAACATAAACATTTATAAAATATATTAGTTGAGATTATTTCTACCCTTCCCCACTTTAGCTTCAAAATAAATCAATTTCGATCTATTTTAAACCAAATATGACTTTATTATAAAATAATATTTTATGTTTTTCCTAAGGTGCCCCTCACCCCTCTTATAAAAGGTCACCTCCTCCCTCTTCTCTTTACACAATTTTGAGCCTTAATTCTTGGCTAAACCCTGCCCATTTCCTATCTTAACTTCCCTAGAAACATTATAGAGGTTCTGGTCTCCTCAAATGACCAACCCAAGTGCCTTAAGAGGAAGCTTAAAAGAGGTGCGTCAAAGAAGAGGTAATCTCTTCTACCGATTCTTTCAAGATTATTTCTTCTTCAACTTCTTATTATTTAGTTGTTTCATTATAAAGTAATAACATCAGTATAAATAATATAATGATACTTTCTTATAAATATTAAACATCCCCATTTCACCTTCTATCCATCCTACAGAAAACAAAATCATCGCGCGTGCGTACGTACGAAATATCGTCACCACGCCATGGTGTACTCAGTTTTTCCAACACCACCTTACTTGGATGGGTACAATGGTGTAAATAATAACTATATATAGTTATTATAACATCATACTGATTCATAGATATTATACTATCTACTCCAATTCAATTCAATAATTATGGGAAGGATATCATCGCACATGCGTACGTACGGATTGCCTTCTCCACGACGCGATGAGATTAATTCTCCATGTTAACCATTCAAGAATGATTATAAAATATATATAATGAATAATAATGAAATAAATTACATTATAAAGATACTGTATTTATGTATATATATATTTCATCTACTAACTTCCATTAAAGTCAATAAGGAATGGAAAACAACGTTTATGCATACGTACGACCTCCCGTCTCCATGAACGGGGTATTTCATTTCATTTATCTATCTATTATATATATATACTGAATATATATGATATATAAATCATGATATAAATACTGGAAGTAATTAAATCATGATATAATTAATAATAATATCACAAACAACAAGTCCAAACACGTACGATAAATGAAACAATTAATACCCAAAACGTTTTTTTAACATGGAAATGACAAATGAACAGGTAATACAGAGTCATACATGAACAATATATGATATCATAACACTGAATATGATTCTATAATAAGTAAATGAAATTATTTAAATCATTATACAGGAGTTTCAGATACATACGAAGCATATCATACAGAAGGTAAGGTATAGCTTTTCCAATCTCGTTTTTATCCGAGATTGTTTATTCGTAAGTATTTACTGGGGTTATATTTATCATCAATGTCCCTGTTTTCTAAAAATAGTTTCATGTATGTTTAAATTCCTTTCTACCCATTTTTGAATTTTACTTCATGGTATGCAAGGAATCTTTCTTTTATGAGGTACTTTTTGACTTTTCTTGAAAAAGTACGAGAAGAATGTTTTTAACTATTACGGCATGAACAGATTTTTACAGTTTTATAACACCTAATTTTCATGAATGTTAATCTACAAGATTTCATGAATATTTTCAACAAAATCATTTTCTTTTAATATTTCATGGCATTTTGAGAAAAAAAATTATTTTGAAAAAGAAAGGACATTTTCCTCAAGAATTCATTTCAAGTGTTTTGCCTAAACTATTTTCCTTCTAAGATGACATTATTATGTATGTTTATGTTTCAAGTATAATGTATATATTATTTACATGGTTTAATTTTTCTTATGATGAAATGATATCCATTTCTTTTATATGGATTATGTTATTATGGGATGATGTTTATTAAACCCATTTTATTCATTGTGTTATTATGAATGATGTATGTTTATTTTGTGGCACACGAAAGAATGATTTTATTATGAGATGGGTGAGACCTATGTCTCCCTCCACTGCATTGGGTAAATATTTATATCTCATGAGATAGACATGGCTGGAATGGAAAGTTAATCTAGTTCAGTGATACTGGACTTGAACGAGAATCGAACACGATTTAGAAAAGGATATTTGTCCACTAAGATGGCCTTGGAAGCAATGCCTTGGCTATTATGGAAATCATAACATCTTGTTAATGGTTTCAACAATTAAATGTTTTATTCTCATGTTATTTTATCAGGATTAAAGTTTCTTTATGATATATTCCTTACGCACTGCCATGTTTTATGTCATTTATCAAGATCTTGATGTTTAAACATTATGTTCATGTTTTTAAGTTCGAATGTATATGATTTGTTTTATTTTCTCCATGCTTACCCTTACTGAGCATTTGAGCTCACCCTTTTATATGTTTTCTTCTCCCTAGGATTTAAAGAAAGGTTTTAGGTAAGAAAACAAAAAGGGGAATATCTTTATGGGAGATGTTGAAGATCTATCACCACAATTAGAAGATTATGTTCCGAGTTTCCAAAGACACTAAACTATTACGGTCCTTTGTTGTTTGTTTTTGTTATGTATTAAGAATTCAAAAAAAGTAATGTAATGTCCATGTACGTCAGGATATGGGTCTCTACAAACATGCATAGGTAGTTACCCTTGGGAATGCAGTGAGAAGACCCTAAACCTAGTAAAGGTAGTGAGGTTGGGCATAAAATACCTATCCCAAACATTATAATCATTATTGGAAGTGAGCCTTGGTGAATTTGGTACATCGGGACATTGTTGTTGTATACTCCATGCACGCAGCCCAGTGAGGGTGAACCAAGTAAAAATCATTGTGTCATGTGCATGATTTCCTATCTGTTTGTGTATTTCTACAGGAGGAAGAGAGAATTGAGTTTTTTTAACAACAAAAAAAGATCTGAACAGGAGAATTTTTTAATCTATCATACCTTGATTCACCCCCCTTAGTGTATTCGACCTAGTGGACCTAATAATATTTAATATTAATTTTAATGGCCATGATTATAGAAAAACTGTTATTTACAAAGAATTGTTTTACAAATATTGTATAATTTTATATAATTAAACAAATTAATATTTAAAAAATGATAATTTAATATAACATTATTTAAAATATTTAAATAAAGTCTTACTCATTAAATTGGGAATAAATACTATATTATATTAAGGACACTTAATGTTGAAAACAACATTTCTCTAAAAAACAACTCTATAAATTAATTTATTAAATTTAAAATACTATTTTCTCACAACATGTATTTGAATTAGATTAAAATGATATTATATTTCGGTTAAAACCACCCTTGTTTGGTAAGAATTTTTATCTTGTAGATTTAGTTGAATATAACTTTCTTAGGTAAAAACTAGCCTGATTAATGAAAACAAAAAAATAAAAGTAAACATATAATAATGAATGAATTACAACATGTTTAATATTTCTGAGTAAATTATTGGTTAAGAATTTATCAACCCAAGATCACCCCAAAATCTATTATTTCAAACTTTGTGAGTCTCCAACACCCGAATAGTGTAATTATATCATTGAAATGTAAAGGGGCATTCAAAAATGTTCCCTTTTCTTCACTTATCAACATGGACACTTACACCCCTTAATTACTAACCACTTTCTTTGTATTTATTATTTAATATCTTCATTTATTTCCATACTATATTAAATATCAAATTTGAAATCTGTTGTTCTTAATTTTTTTACCAAATAAAATCATTTTTAATGATACATTCAACAGAATGTTTGAGGCACCAAAGTCAACAATACTTTCTCCTTTCATTTTCTTATTAATATTCTCATCCAAACCAACCCAAACCATAATAATATAACGAATATATAATAAATATTTTATGTAATTTTTATTTTATTAATTTTAAAATATTTATTTACTCGATTCCAACTAATTTGAAAAAAAATGAAATTTAATTGTGTATTGTACGGACTACCACCACCAGTAATTAATATTTTTTATATTGATTTTCATTATTTATAATAAAATAAAATATATATTTGAAAAAATTAAAAACATATAAATAATATAATTTTTATTTTAATCTAATGATATTATACACTTCGTTAACCATACCCACACATTGAGATATAGTGTGTTCATGTTTGAATCGACTTAACCACCAACTTGAATAATGCTATAAAAATTTATCATGGATGAATATGTATAAATAAATAAATTATTATATTTAAATAAGTACTTAATTATTATTTTTGGTTCTTAGTGGTTATAATAATTATTTAACTTATTATTAAAATATTATCTTCGAGAGCTAGAATTACTAAAATAATCATACACCGATTGAACTTTCACACAAACATAAATAAAAATATATTATAAATAAATATAATATGATAAAAAATGGTCTATATTAAATTAAATGTATGATAATAAGGTTCCTAATATTTTATTAAAAAAATAGAATTTGATTATTCTGGAATTTCGCCGCATGCACATAACGAATAATGAACGAGATAAGTGTTTTTACTAACACAATTTTTTCCATTGAGTTAAAACCCTTCTTATTGAACTCTATTGTTACAAGTCAATTTTTTTATAAATAATGGATAATTCATATTGTATTAACTAATTTTGTTATGTGGTTTTATATTACATACTTATAACTTCATCATCATATGATTCTTTCCTCAAATAGTATGTTACTTGTAAGCGATTTTGTCTACATTTCCCCCCTTGAGATAAATTTATTATTATACACCTTGTTTTATTTTAAATGGTGTATATAATAACCATGAATATTTTATTAATAATTATTATCTTGGATTTATTAATATTAAATTTCCTATTCAATGTTCTTTCTATCATGGGGTTTTGAATCCAAAATTTGAAACATTGTAAGGGTTCCTGCCTCTATCACCATTCATTGAGGCGTTTTTAGATATTATGCACTAATATTATTTTTTATATTTTAAATAATAACACTTAAATTATAATATATTAAATAATTGGTTATCATGGAAACATATCTTCCATTCATGTTCTTCATCACTTAAAACTATTATTGATATCTTCCCTAAAATATTAAGGGTTATTCAAAACTTGACCTTTTCTCATGAGTAATAAGGATTATCCCTATTTTTCATCATTAATTTTATATGGTATTATATTTTTTATAATTATAAATCAGTTATGGTTTAAAACCATCCTTAGTGATTAATTATTTTCCTTTTATTGAAAATTCAATTGTGTTAAGAATAATTCTCACCCTCTTAAATGAGGGGTTATCATCCAGGTCTCTATTTTGCACTTCCTGCTAATGTTTTACCTTAAAATTTTTTAATTACTATCATTTTTTATTTATTATTCCATTAATAATTATCCTAACCCTATTTAAAGATAATTGTTTTATTGTTTTCATTATATTTGATTTTTTTAAAGGTATTAAAAAAGGGTGTTTTCATACACTTTATAAAAAAAACTCATCTTTTACACTAAAATTCATAAAGATAAACCTTTATTTAACTTTAAAGTCACCATTATTTTTTTATATTTAAAATATATTTTTATAATTTATTTCACTTCATTTTTTTGAAAATTAATTTTAAAAATTATTTGCAACATCGTCTTCTATGGAAATGTTTAAAGTGTTTTATAAAACTTCTTTCACATTTTTGTGACCAGTTTAATTTATAATTTTAAACTGTAATTACACTTCTAGTATATATTTTTCATTATTTAACCAGGATTTATATAATATTATTTTATTCTTGTGTATTTAAACTCATGGTATCAAACAACCCTAACTATTAATCCCTTATGTGGTGCCATTTGAAGCATTTCTTTCAAGGGTATTTTTTCAACTATGCTAAAATCCTTCTATGTTTCTGTTGTTAATTGGGAATATGTTCTTTTTCAGCCATCAAAACTATTTCTTTATATGTTTTTTTTCATGTTTTTTAGAAATAATAATTAAAACCAATTATTTCTCATGTTAATATTTCATTGATGAAATTTTCAATATATTCTATGTGGAAAACCTGTGCACATTAAAAATATAATATGATAGATGGGACTAGAATTATATATATCTCCATTGAATAATGTAAATATTTATATCTAAGTAGATGTTATGTATGAGATTGAGGATTGAACATAATCTAACATGTGAGTTTTTCCACAATTTGATGATAGACTTTAGAGTTAACCTTCAATAATGTTAATGATTTCATATATTATATTGTGGTAAAAATCATAAGATTTCATGATCCCTTGATATTAGTTTCTTTATTCTAATGCTTCATGTTATGATTCTTGGCACATCATTCATGAGTTATTGGGTATTAATTCTATATTTTATTTTCTTGGTCCTTACATACATTCTCACACCTTATCATCTCTTATGATGTTTTATTTTTATCGCTTATACTCACCCTTAATAATTTTTGGAGGTCACCCCTTCTTATTTTTTTCTTTCCTTCATGAAAATACGGTATGTAATATGTGTGTTATGTCTAAAATATTATTATTTTTATACATTTTTTGGTGGAGTTAAAGAATAATATGGATTAATTATTTATTTATATAGTGAGAAAAGTGTTTGTTGGTTGAAAAATACAAGAGTTTTAATAGTTAATATTTTATCATAATTTTATAAAACACTAAACATAAATGGTCATGGATTTTTATTATAATGAAATATTATATTAATGTCATGTAATTTTATTGTAACATCCTCAGGTCATCATAGATTCTTCATTTGTAACACCCAAGAATGATAATGGGTTAAATTAATAAATTACATGACTCCTGTCAAAAAGATGAACATTTCTTGTCAGGACCATGCCTGATTAGAACTCCATAGTTAAACTTTCTTATCATGGATTATTGATTAGTATAGGTGTCCTCATGGAAATGTTTTTAGGGTGTGTGTGAGTCAGGAAAAAGAACATTGAATGAACATGTGTTGGCCTCTGAGGACATTCATTAGTCTGATGATCTGTTCGGAAACATGGGTGGGCTCCATATATGGGACCATGTGACTATAGGGGAATATGTGTTTCCCACCAGGATAGGACCATACACCCATGTTTATGTGAGGTGTGTGTGTTTTCAGTGGGGCCTAGTTGTTACATTGGTATCAGAGTGGAAACCCAACCCAAAGTGTGTTGGAAATTCTTAGGTTAAGATATAAGGTTCACAATGAGTAAGTAATCATATAAGGGTTTGAATGTAACACCCTATAATGATATAGTGTTAAATTAATATATTATATAACTCATGTCAATAAGGTGCACATTTCTTTTCAGGATCCTACATAATTAAAACTGTATCATCAAGTGTTCTTAGCTTGGAAAATAATGATGAAAGGGTAGGTGACCGCCTAGTATGTTTCTCAAGGTGTGTGTGTGAGGAAAATTTACATTAAAAGGAAAACTTCTAGCCTATGCGGACATTCATTAGTCTAATGATTCATTTATCCATGTGTGTGGGGCCCTTGTAGGGGACAAGATGTCTGAGGGAAAACTTTTGGTGCATGGGGGGCAAAGACTTGATGACCATGTTAAGGAAGGGTGTGTGTGCTGTCAGTGGGGACTATTTATTAAACATTACATAATATAATGTTTTTATTAAATAATTCATTCTCTTAAATTTGTGATTATTTTTTAGTTTATAATTTTATACAATTAGGTCAAACTAATACATAACAAAGCAATTTAATTCAAAGAGGATTCTTACGGTCGGTATATATTTTTTACACCATATGAATCTTTTAAAATAATACATGATTTATTTTCATTAAAAATATTCAAAACATTTATATTGACATATTCCTTTCCCTTAACCATCCTTAAATATTATGGAAGACATTTAAATTTCTATATATATATATATCACATTGTGTTTGATGTTGGAATCTTCACATTGCACTTTCTAACATAAAAACAAGGTCTTTGGTGAAGATTAAAAACTATAACACACTAACTCACCCCTACCTGTAGGGTGTATTTTTCATATGGTTATAATATGTGGTATCGGATCCATAATACTTTTTCATAGAGAATCTAGTATTTTTGTAGAGAATTTGATAAATGAAAAAGGGTTTCTTAATTTATGGATATAACTTTATACTATGGAAGAATTATATGAGATCTCATATATAATATTTTGGACTAAAAGTTTTCACTAATACTTTACATAGAATACATGCCAATGACACCATCAGAATTTCAATGGTTAATAAAAATAAAAAAGTTATTGATGCTAATGATAAGGCTCCAAATTCTCTATATGTAGCTTATCCAACCATTTATACATGAAAGTGATAGATTTCACATTAGTAAAAGTTATATGGGACAATCTATAAAACATTTATTAAGGGGATATTTAGATGAATGAGGATATGTTCTAAGTGATTAATGATAAATTTGATAATTTGAAGAAGATACCAAATGGAAAAAATGATGATTTCATTAATCAAATCATAGAAGTTGTGGGAGAAATTCATGATTTTGATGATCATATGAAGGGTATTTATATTATAAAGAATATTATCAGTAAACTAATTTCTTATAAAATTCCAAGCTGTTGTCCATTGAAGAACAATATCTTTCAAATGTTACTCTTTATGACCTTAATAGAAATCTAGTGGCTTATGAGATATGAGTAAAAACTGAAAATTTATTTGGTCAAACATCAAAAGATATTTATTCCATATATATGTTGAATATTAATATTTAAGAAGATTGAGTTAATGATGAAGATATTAGAGACTATTTTTTTCATGTTTCATTAGAATATTCAAGTGACACAAATGTATATACGAAGTAAAATTTCAATTTTCTTTTTTTAGTTGTGGGATGATTGAGAATATTATGACAAGATTCCTAAATAAGGCTGATAATTGAGATGAAATTGATTTAGAGTCAACTCCAAAAATAAGGATTCCTCCAAAATGAAAAATTAAATCTTAAATTGCAACAAGATATATGTTTTCAATTGAAAAGACTATTGAGTATAGTAGAAGATGATGATGATAATTTACTTGAAGATGATGAAGTTGGGTTCATATCAGATAATAAAGATGTTATAATGGTGATAGTTGAGGGAATCAGGAATGAAAATGAAAAATTAAGATCCATATGAAGAAGTAGTTGAACTAAAATTTGAACTTGAATAAGGTATTGAACAGTTTAATATAAAGTTTAACCAAAACAGAAAGATATGAATGTTATTGAAACAATCAACAATATATTTTTAAAAACTTATATCCAAAATCAATTGACATGATTATTTATTGGAAGAACATAGTGATTTTAAAATTAATTTTAAGACGCGATTAATTAAAATATATAAATTTTGGAGAAAGTAAAAATGTTCAATGAACTAAAAACCCATTTAGAAGAGAAAATATGGTTGAATCTCTAAAATAATAAGTTTTAACTTTACAGATGAAGCAAAAAGATGAATCCAGAGTATATAGAGATAAAAAGAAGTTATAATTCATAAAAGTTTCTAATAAATAGATGATATAAAGATAATCAGAAGTAATGAGGACTATTAAATGTATCAAAAATGAAAATTGTCCTAAGAAAAGGAGATAGTCCAAGCTCTAATGTGCATTTGGGATTTCCAGAGTTGAAGAAAGTATTTTATAGAGCTAGATAAAATATAAAGTTTCTGAAAACACTCAAACCCCAAGTTTAAACCCACAATTTGGAATCTACTCCACAACTAGAAATATATTGAGTTAAAATTATGAAAATATATTTCCTGTCACACCCCGACCGCGGACGTTCGTAATTTTCCTTCTTTCTTGGTCCCGGTTTAAATTTTTCGAAGATTAATTGTGATTGGTGGTTTCGCGCCGGTGCGCGGTCATCGCATCGCTAGCGATGGTCGTGCGTTCGGCCCAGGGGACGATGTGTCCACCCGGCGTTTTAAATATTAAAGTTTTTACATTGACCTTTTTTATTATTATTACTATTTGAGTTGCGTTATTATTATAATTAACTAACTTTTATTTACTTTAATTATTTTATTGTTATGATTATTATTATAAAGTATTATTAATATTATTATGAAGGTTTGTTATTATTATTATAAAGCAATTATTATTATCATAACATTTTATTATTATTATTATTATAAGTTTATTTTTATTAGATAAGTTTCATTGTTACTAATATTATATGTTTTATTATCATTATTATAATTATAATTATTATTTTTATCTTATATATATATATACATACCTAAAACTAACCCAAAACCCTAGCCATCCCTTCCTCCCATAGCCGCCTACCCCTCTCTCCCCCCTCTCTTCTCCCCGGGCTCCCCTCCAGACCGCCGTTGTCCGGCCTCCCGCTGCAGCCGCTGCACCTTCTCCTGCCGACCACCTCCGCCAACGCACCCGGCCGTCGGGCGTCCTCCCGCCAGCCGCGCCGGCCTCCACGTCCCGCCTTCTCCCGCTCACAAGCCGCACCGGACTGCCATCTCCGTTCCCCTTGCTCGCATCGACCCCCTGCTCGACCCAGCCGACGCCCCAGCCGCTCCTCTCCCTGCTCGCCGTCCCGAGCTCGCCGCGCCGGCCTCCTCCACCAGCCGAGCGCCGGCCTCATCCTGGTTCGGCCGACCCGCACACATCCCCTCCGACCTCGCTCCGCCTCGGCTCCCGGCTGCGCGCCCTCCCTTCGGCCCCCGCCGGCCCTCCCGGCCCTCCCGACTTCACCCCGCCGCGCCCTGGCCTTCCTCCTTCAGCCCGGGCCCGACCGCCGTCCCGAACCCCTACTCCTCGTTCCGGTGTCGCCACCCCGCTCCGGCGCACTCCCGCCTCCGCTTTGCGCCGAGCCCGTACCCGGCCTGATCCCTCTCTCGCCGAACCGTCGCCGCGCAACACCCCCCTCCCGCGGTGAGTTTTATTTTTTTTCCTTTTTCTTTATTTTGTTTTCATTTTGTTTTATTTTATTCTTTGTTTTTATTTTGTTTTATATATATAATGTTTTAATATTTTTATCATGTTAATAATTTTATAATTATTTTATTATTACTAGGTTATTATTATTATTATATTATTATTATTTATTAATAATATTATTATGTTACCACTATTATTATTATACTATTATTATTTGTATTATTATTATGTTAATACTTATATTATTATTATTATTATTATTATTATATTATTATTATTATTTTTATTGTTATTATTATTGATATTAACATTTCATATTATTATTATTATTATTGTTATGATTACTAACATATTATTAATATTATTATTATTATTATTATTACTACTAATATATTTATTATTATTTTAATTATTATCATATTATCTTTATTATTATTATCATGTTATGATATTCTTATTATTATTATTATGTAATATTATTATATTATTATTTATTGTTAATATTACTATTATTATGTTTGAGTTATTATTATTACATTAGCAGTATTATATTTAATATGTTGATGTCCATAATATTATATTATTATTATTATATTTTGATTATATTATTGTTATAGTGTTATTATGTTAATATTATTCTATTAGTATTATTATTGTATTACTATATTATTATTATTATTATAATATGTTATTATTATTATTATTATTATGTTATGGTTACCCCTATTATTATTATTTTTACATTATTATTATTACTATTGTCATTACTATTATGTTGTTATTATTGATTGAACCTATTTAACGGTCTATTTTTTTTAGGATCTGTTTGACGGCGCAATACGGTGCGACCTTGACGCAATGGGAGTTTTGCGCCGTGTCATTTCTCGTTCCGATTCGAGGTAGGTCTCCCTATGCACTTGCCTCTAAATTAAGAATTTATTTATTCCTTGTCCTTTTACTAAATTTCAGTAAATTTAAGAAAATAATATTAAGTAGTTTTTATAGTGTGGTGATTTGCTGATAATGCAAACTGTTTAATTCCAGCATTTCATTAAAAGTGTTTTCTTGGTTTCAATTGTGGGATTTCATAGTAATATCGCTAAATGGTTTTTCCTGAGTAACGAAAGACATGTTGAATTGGGTTTTGAAATGTTTTTGGCGTGTGTAAATTAGTAAATGTACTGTTTATGGAAAATGGTGTTTTCTAATAATCTTGATTAGAGAAAATGTCGTGTGACCTTTTGAAATTGTTTTGGAAACTTTACGTGTGGTTCTTGGTTGACGAAAGATGTTTTTCCTTGTTGTGTTATTAAAAAAATAATGCTTTCTATGTTGTGAAAGTTGTTTATGTTCTTGTTTGAGTGTTTCAAAGAAAGGAGTTTTTGCGAAATGATTGGGTAATGACATTTCTATTTCTAGAAAGGTATTTTTGGCGTGCGTGAGTTTGGAAATATTGTTTGGGTGTGGAAATGGTGACTTTTGTGTGCAATATCTTGTTTGGCCTGCGATATGAGGAAGAAACATACTATGTGAATGTGAAACTTGTTTGAGCACATGGGAAACCCTGGGTATCTAGGTGGGCGGACTAGAACTAGTGCGCTAGTGAGCCGGATGGGTGTCGTCCCTGTTTCACTTAGCTGGATTGACGATTGCAACACTAACTAAACATATGATATCTAATGGTCGTGGCCTTATAAGCCACGTGTTCTGAGGGTCGTGGCCTTCTAAGCCACGTTTTCTGAGGGTCGTGGCCTTCTAAGCCACGTTTCACCGAGACACAAGGTTCTAGGGTCCCACGTGAGCTAGATGAACCTTAGGGGTTTTACCCATAGTGCTCTACCATCTCTGGCGTGGTGCCTTCCGTCGGCATACGGGGGACCACTTGGGTGTGAGTGTGTGTGCGTGTGTGAGTATGTGTGTGTGTGTGTGTGAGTGTGTGAGTGTGTGTGTGTGCCCATGGTTATTGCTGATAACTTCTGGTTTATTTTTTTTACTTGCACTTGGTTTTTCCTTGCCTGTTTACCTCTACTTGCACTTGCTTTCTTTCCTGCTTGATTACTTTCAGTTCTTCTTTACCGCTTGTACTGGTTGCTTTGCGAAAATGGTTTTCAAATAAAAATGCGTTTTTCTCTTGTGTAGTAAAACTGAAAGTGTAACACTTCTTTATCGTTCAGAACGAATTTGGAATCAATGAAAAGAAATTCAACTTTTAAAAAGGAATAAGGGTGATGGCTTGTGTTTAGTTTTTCAAGTGAAACATTGTAAAAGCATACTTTTATACATTGTAGTTCAAACCTGGAATAGGTAGATTCTTTATTTACTGGCAGTGCATTGGGATTTGTTGTGGGGCTCACCTACTGAGTACTTTTGTGCTCACGCCTATCTTTTACCTCTTCAGTTGCAGGTTCCTTTTTTTCAGGTTCTCCTGCTTGAGTCGCTCAGTGTGGGAGCGACGTTGGTTGTAGTTGGGTGGTGACCCGCGAGGTCACATGGAGGTATGTCGTGGTTTAGTTTTGTTGTGTCTTTAGTGTTTGTCTGTTTGTTTAGTTTATATTCGTTCTTTCGATCCTGTTTTTAGTTTGGGCTGAAATCGTTCCCAACGATTAATGTTTCAATGCCCGGCAGTTGTTGCCATCCCGGGGGGATCGGGAACGCTCCTCGGGACTTGCCGCGGACCGGCTCGGGTGACCGGTTCAGGGTCGACCCGGGCTGGTTCGTGACAAAATGGTATCAGAGGAGTTCTTGTTATTTGGGTTGTCCGGTAGAAGGAGATTAGGACTGTCGGAACTCGAGGGGTAAGTACGGGAAGAGCGTCGCGAACTCTTGCTCGCACTGATCTTCGAGCTATCAGGGGTAGTTCGGGAATTGTGTCCTTGTCTTTTCTGGTTTGTCTCGGATTGAGAGATGGCAATGGAGGCAAGCCGACGTTACGTCGTGATTTCACATGGAGTAGTGACCCATGTGGAGTCTGAGTACACGGTTTGAATTCCTCCTAGTGGTCGACGTTGACTTGGGACATGGCCCACTACCATGTCGCCAGGTTGAGCGTGACTACTAGTCCCTCATTTCAGTGGTTGATGCAAATTTGGATGTTGTTTTCGTTTTGGTCTGTGTGAGTGCGTAGTTGGAAATGAAAAAAAAGAGGGTTTTTGAAAATTTGACTGGTTTCTTTTAAAGGACTTTAAATATATGAAATGGGTTTTGAAACTGAAATCTCTTGATTTGTAAATCTGTTGTTTGCTTGAAATTGGTTAAGGATGGTTCAGGATGAAAACCCAGGTCCTCTTTATGAACGTTTGCACATGTGTGAGAATGCAAGGAAAGTGTGTGTTGATGCACGTATGAATGGAATGGGGATAAGGACATGTGCAACGGTTCATGAGATTACCTGGGTGTGTATTTGAAATTAAGGGCTTGATCTTGTTTTCTAAATTGGTTTTAAATGGGAAACGGTTTTGGAAAGTTTTGGTTTGAAAGTGGATTGGTTTTTGGAATGTGATCTTGAAAAAGGGTGGTTTTGAAATCAAAAATAAAAAGGGAATTTTAAAGAGGAGATTTTGTTTTGGGTTGTGTTGTATTTGTTGGGTCCTTGAGCTGACTGTTTTTGATGAAGACGCTTTTATTGATGTTGCTTCGATTTGATGTTGGTTTTGGCTTTGAGTTTTATATATCGCTCAAGAAATGCCGCCCAGAAAGGTCTCTAAGGATTCGGATATGTCATGCCCAGTTTTTGGTCCTCCTCAGACTTTGCCTATTCTCCATGGTGATCAGGGTCCGTTAGAGGCAGGGAAATGGCTCGAGGAAGTGGAACGTGTCTTTAGAATATTGGGAACTCCCGATAGTGTTAAGGTCCGTGCAATTATGGAGTTGTTTGAGGGTCCAGCTCTGGACCAGTGGAAGATGGTTACCCCACCGTCAACGCAAGGTCAAATGACGTGGGATGTCTTCAGAGTCATTTTCATCCAATGGTTTGTACCTATGGAAGTGAAGCTGGAGAAAAAGAGGGAGCTTGTGCATATTCAACAAGGTCGACGGACGGTGAAGGCATGTGTTGACCATTTCAAGGAACTAATTCCCTTTTCTCCGGATGTAGCGTCACATGAGTCCATGAAGGCCTCTCTTTTCACTGGGGGTCTTCGTCCAGAGATCAAGGAGCGAGTCCTCCCTTCTAAAGACCTTTGTTTCGAGAAGCTGGAGGAGGAAGCCTTCTTGGCTGAGTTAGTTTCTGGTGTGCGGGTGGTTAATACTTCAGTGTCCCCGTTGTTGTTCGCAAGAGTTCCCCCTCTGGTGAGGAAAAGGCGCCAGAGATACCTGTTCCTAAGGAGTTATCCCCTTTGGTCTCAGCTTCCAGTTCGTCAGATCATTCGAGGGTAGGCTATCAGTGTGGTCGTTTCGGCCATTTAAGGCCGTCTTGTCGCAACCCTCCGAAGACGTGTCATCGATGCGGTTGTCTGCGTCATTTGGATAAGTTTTGCCGGAAGCGTCGCTTAAATAGGACGTCGTGATGGGATAACGTCAGTACCTGACTGTGAGGCAGAAGATGCTTCAGCCATCAGAGCCCCAGCCACAAGTCTCGGGGTGAAGCTCGCGCACAGTCAGGAGTCCCCAGGGGTGTGAAGCCTTGGTCCAAGTTCTGTATTCCGTGTGGACGGTGAAACAATTAGAAACCTCTTCCATACTTGTTTTCCTGCTACTGAAGTTTCAACAGCGTTGTAAATGCGTAGCTTTTCTATAAAGTGATGATGGACTGGTTCTATGATAATCTAAGCAGACTTGTCGTGTGAATGTAATATTCTAAATCGTGTGTCCTTCTTAAAAGTGTGTTTGACTCTCGTGTGGGTTGACCTCATTCTAGTTATGTTGTCGATGTGGTTATGCTTTGTGGACTTCGATGGATCAAGTCTCCAATTTGATATTGGTTAAATGTTTTCCATGGGTTTTCCCTGGTGTTGAAGTTGTTGACTCTAGTCGTGGGTTCAAGGTTTCGACGGAGGCGTTGTAGTACTCGTGCTATAAAAGTTGGTTTAAACCGGTTGGGAGTTCCCGCGTTGACCCCCCTTTTTTCTAGAGTTGTCTATTTAAATGGTCTTCTTTTCTGCACTAGTTAAGTTCTTGTGGTGGGGAGAACCCCTTCGTGTTCTCCCCTCAATCTCGGACCTTAGTTTCCTCCTGAATCGGTCGGGTGTGACCTGTGTGGAGTAAGGTCATCCCCGAGATTCTCAGTTCTCTCTGGTTCCTTTAGTTCCGTTGGGGCATGGACTTAAATCTTGATCGACTTTTGGCCTGGTGACTTTCTGGGGGCAGAAAGTGTCTGTGGTGGGGAGAATTGTCACACCCCGACCGCGGACGTTCGTAATTTTCCTTCTTTCTTGGTCCCGGTTTAAATTTTTCGAAGATTAATTGTGATTGGTGGTTTCGCGCCGGTGCGCGGTCATCGCATCGCTAGCGATGGTCGTGCGTTCGGCCCGGGGGACGATGTGTCCACCCGGCGTTTTAAATATTAAAGTTTTTACATTGACCTTTTTTTTTATTATTACTATTTGAGTTGCGTTATTATTATAATTAACTAACTTTTATTTACTTTAATTATTTTATTGTTATGATTATTATTATAAAGTATTATTAATATTATTATGAAGGTTTGTTATTATTATTATAAAGCAATTATTATTATCATAACATTTTATTATTATTATTATTATAAGTTTATTTTTATTAGATAAGTTTCATTGTTACTAATATTATATGTTTTATTATCATTATTATAATTATAATTATTATTTTTATCTTATATATATATATACATACCTAAAACTAACCCAAAACCCTAGCCATCCCTTCCTCCCGTAGCCGCCTACCCCTCTCTCCCCCCTCTCTTCTCCCCGGGCTCCCCTCCAGACCGCCGTTGTCCGGCCTCCCGCTGCAGCCGCTGCACCTTCTCCTGCCGACCACCTCCGCCAACGCACCCGGCCGTCGCGCGTCCTCCCGCCAGCCGCGCCGGCCTCCGCGTCCCGCCTTCTCCCGCTCACAAGCCGCACCGGACTGCCATCTCCGTTCCCCTTGCTCGCATCGACCCCCTGCTCGACCCAGCCGACGCCCCAGCCGCTCCTCTCCCTGCTCGCCGTCCCGAGCTCGCCGCGCCGGCCTCCTCCACCAGCCGAGCGCCGGCCTCATCCTGGTTCGGCCGACCCGCACACATCCCCTCCGACCTCGCTCCGCCTCAGCTCCCGGCTGCGCGCCCTCCCTTCGGCCCCCGCCGGCCCTCCCGGCCGTCCCGACTTCACCCCGCCGCGCCCTGGCCTTCCTCCTTCAGCCCGGGCCCGACCGCCGTCCCGAACCCCTACTCCCCGTTCCGGTGTCGCCACCCCCGCTCCGGCGCACTCCCGCCTCCGCTTTGCGCCGAGCCCGTACCCGGCCTGCTCCCTCTCTCGCCGAACCGTCGCCGCGCAACACCCCCCTCCCGCGGTGAGTTTTATTTTTTTTTTCCTTTTTCTTTATTTTGTTTTCATTTTGTTTTATTTTATTCTTTGTTTTTATTTTGTTTTATATATATAATGTTTTAATATTTTTATCATGTTAATAATTTTATAATTATTTTATTATTACTAGGTTATTATTATTATTATATTATTATTATTTATTAATAATATTATTATGTTACCACTATTATTATTATACTATTATTATTTGTATTATTATTATGTTAATACTTATATTATTATTATTATTATTATTATTATTATATTATTATTATTATTTTTATTGTTATTATTATTGATATTAACATTTCATATTATTATTATTATTATTGTTATGATTACTAACATATTATTAATATTATTATTATTATTATTATTACTACTAATATATTTATTATTATTTTAATTATTATCATATTATCTTTATTATTATTATCATGTTATGATATTCTTATTATTATTATTATGTAATATTATTATATTATTATTTATTGTTAATATTACTATTATTATGTTTGAGTTATTATTATTACATTAGCAGTATTATATTTAATATGTTGATGTCCATAATATTATATTATTATTATTATATTTTGATTATATTATTGTTATAGTGTTATTATGTTAATATTATTCTATTAGTATTATTATTGTATTACTATATTATTATTATTATTATAATATGTTATTATTATTATTATTATTATGTTATGGTTACCCCTATTATTATTATTTTTACATTATTATTATTAGTATTGTCATTACTATTATGTTGTTATTATTGATTGAACCTATTTAACGGTCTATTTTTTTTTAGGATCTGTTTGACGGCGCAATACGGTGCGACCTTGACGCAATGGGAGTTTTGCGCCGTGTCATTTCTCGTTCCGATTCGAGGTAGGTCTCCCTATGAACTTGCCTCTAAATTAAGAATTTATTTATTCCTTGTCCTTTTACTAAATTTCAGTAAATTTAAGAAAATAATATTAAGTAGTTTTTATAGTGTGGTGATTTGCTGATAATGCAAACTGTTTAATTCCATCATTTCATTAAAAGTGTTTTCTTGGTTTCAATTGTGGGATTTCATAGTAATATCGCTAAATGGTTTTTCCTGAGTAACGAAAGACATGTTGAATTGGGTTTTGAAATGTTTTTGGCGTGTGTAAATTAGTAAATGTACTGTTTATGGAAAATGGTGTTTTCTAATAATCTTGATTAGAGAAAATGTCGTGTGACCTTTTGAAATTGTTTTGGAAACTTTACGTGTGGTTCTTGGTTGACGAAAGATGTTTTTCCTTGTTGTGTTATTAAAAAAATAATGCTTTCTGTGTTGTGAATGTTGTTTATGTTCTTGTTTGAGTGTTTCAAAGAAAGGGGTTTTTGCGAAATGATTGGGTAATGACATTTCTATTTCTAGAAAGGTATTTTTGGCGTGCGTGAGTTTGGAAATATTGTTTGGGTGTGGAAATGGTGACTTTTGTGTGCAATATCTTGTTTGGCCTGCGATATGAGGAAGAAACATACTATGTGAATGTGAAACTTGTTTGAGCACACGGGAAACCCTGGGTATCTAGGTGGGCGGACTAGAACTAGTGCGCTAGTGAGCCGGATGGGTGTCGTCCCTGTTTCACTTAGCTGGATTGACGATTGCAACACTAACTAAACATATGATATCTGATGGTCGTGGCCTTCTAAGCCACGTGTTCTGAGGGTCATGGCCTTCTAAGCCACGTTTTCTGAGGGTCGTGGCCTTCTAAGCCACGTTTCACCGAGACACGAGGTTCTAGGGTCCCACGTGAGCTAGATGAACCTTAGGGGTTTTACCCATAGTGCTCTACCATCTCTGGAGTGGTGCCTTCCGTCGGCATACGGGGGACCACTTGGGTGTGAGTGTGTGTGCGTGTGTGAGTATGTGTGTGTGTGTGTGAGTGTGTGAGTGTGTGTGTGTGCCCATGGTTATTGCTGATAACTTCTGGTTTATTTTTTTTACTTGCACTTGGTTTTTCCTTGCCTGTTTACCTCTACTTGCACTTGCTTTCTTTCCTGCTTGATTACTTTCAGTTCTTCTTTACCGCTTGTACTGGTTGCTTTGCGAAAATGGTTTTCAAATAAAAATGCGTTTTTCTCTTGTGTAGTAAAACTGAAAGTGTAACACTTCTTTATCGTTCAGAACGAATTTGGAATCAATGAAAAGAAATTCAACTTTTAAAAAGGAATAAGGGTGATGGCTTGTGTTTAGTTTTTCAAGTGAAACATTGTAAAAGCATACTTTTATACATTGTAGTTCAAACCTGGAATAGGTAGATTCTTTATTTACTGGCAGTGCATTGGGATTTGTTGTGGGGCTCACCTACTGAGTACTTTTGTGCTCACGCCTATCTTTTACCTCTTCAGTTGCAGGTTCCTTTTGTTCAGGTTCTCCTGCTTGAGTCACTCAGTGTGGGAGCGACGTTGGTTGTAGTTGGGTGGTGACCCGCGAGGTCACATGGAGGTATGTCGTGGTTTAGTTTTGTTGTGTCTTTAGTGTTTGTCTGTTTGTTTAGTTTATATTCGTTCTTTCGATCCTGTTTTTAGTTTGGGCTGAAATCGTTCCCAACGATTAATGTTTCAATGCCCGGCACTTGTTGCCATCCCGGGGGGATCGGGAACGCTCCTCGGGACTTGCCGCGGACCAGCTCGGGTGACCGGTTCAGGGTCGACCCGGGCTGGTTCGTGACATTTCCATTTATGAGATGAAACTTTTGTGGCTTTCATATACATACAGTTACCTACTGTATAGAAGTAGAGAGTTATTTAAGAGATAAGGCTCCTAGATGTCATAAAATAAATATTATATTATATCCTGTATTTTGAAAATGGAAATATTCTTATGGTTTTCATTATAACAAATCTAATTTTGGTCACATTGTGATAAATAATAGATAAATGTGGAGTTAAACTCGCTTTAATTAGATTCAAATAAAGAAAGTAGTTAAGAAACATTTGAGTATCCATTGAAAAATAGATTTTATCATTTGTTAGAAGAGGATTGTGAATCTATAGCTTAAAATAATGAAATTAAATAGAGGACACCTTATGTGTAAACATGACCAAGCATATTTTAGAGTGAGAAGATGAAAAATGAAAAGGTTGTCTTTGTGGAAATTGATCACAAAGAAACAAAAAAACCAAAGTAACTAGAACCTTGATAGAGTGTTCTATTCTCACATATATGGAAATAAAAATCTATCAAAGAATATAAAAAAACATATTGATGTCATGATTAGATTTTTAAATTATAAAGCATTAAAAATTAAGGGATGTAAAAAATATAATGTTGGATGGAGATGAATTGAAAACTATAGATGTTATTTATATGGATCACCTTTAGTATAATATTTTTCATATGATCCAACTCTGTTACACCAAATTAGATATCACGTTTCATCAAAATAATTTCTCTATAAAAGGAAAAATCATGAGATTAGTTTTTTATGGTATAGATAACTCATGGTAACAATTATCAAGTATATTTCAAAGGGAACAACACTATTATTCTTATGGTGGTGAGATAGAATTTTATTTAGCATAGAAGGAATAGTAATATCAGTAGAAAATAGAGAATCTAACCGAAATAAATAACACAATTAATATTCCAAATGTTAACCAATATTTTCATAAAACATGTAATGCCTAAATGAGAGGAAAAGTAGTATGAAATTCATAATATCCAAAGAAAAGGAAGCCCTCAATCTTGATTGATTTAATCCAGATTGATGTGTACCGTCCCATGTTGTTTCATGGAATATATGGTGATAATTACTTCATCTTATACATTGATAATTATAGTAGAATGGGTTTTAAAATGCTTAAATATTACATGAAAAGGTTATTGAATGAATTAAGAAATATCGAAGGAGATCTAAGAAAAAACAAGAAGGACCATCAAGGTTATTTAATCTAATAATAGTACAGAGTAAACCTCTTATGATGTGGAAAATTACATAGATAAGAATTGGATAAATCATGAAGATTCATCGGTGAGAAAACTATATAAAAATCGTGTGGAATAAAGGCAAAAAATGGTGACAATCATAGCTAAAACATTACTCATTTAAAGAATAATCACAAATTATTACTCACAGAAAGTTTTTTTAGTTTCTCTTTACCAATTAAATCAATATTTTATAACCCTCATAGTGAAAATAATCCCTCAATAGATATTTAATATAAGAAAATAAATATTGAAACACTTTAGAGTATTCAATAATTGGTGACACATTTAGAATAAGGAAGTGTCTTAATGAAAAAACTGAGATGTGGTACACAATGGGATATTTATAGGATTCCCCTTCAATAGTAGAACCTATAAATGTCTCAAAAAATGGTTGAATATGATTTTTGAAACCATTTACATCAATATAATTGAATAAAACAAATTTGAAAATAGATCTAGAATTATATATTTTAATGTGGTTATAAATAAAAAAAGAGAACCAAATATAAATAAATCCAATAAATAATATTACATGTGACGAAAATTTAAAGGATTAATTAATGTATAAATAAGATTTAAAACATAGTGAACCATTAAATCCAAAAATAATAAATTAATTTGATTTCGATGAATCACATATCTTTTGTGATAAAAATATATCTATGAAATAATAGTGTATGATAAATTTAGAGAAAAATGATCTATTGTCTCTAGTGGATATGGCCTCATTTTAAGAAAAAGAATTGGTGGTGTCATGGTTCATGTACTTAAATATAAATTTTGATCAAATTGATAAAAAAATGGGCTTTAGATAATGTGTATAGTCTGGTGGATCACAATTACCTAGGAACAAAATGATTATTCATAAATTAACATGATGATAAAGGAAAGGTGATCCAAATAATTGAAATGCTAGTGTAAAATGGGTATGCTCAAGTTGAAGAAGTTGATATGGAAGAAACATTCACACCAATATCACGACTATATTTAAAAATACTCCTCCTTGTAATAGATGTCTAAATGAAATATTTAATCTAAAAATGGATGTTAAGACAGTTTTCATAAATGGAATTTTCAAATAAGAAGTTTATATTAAAAAAATTGATGGGTTTTCTTATTGGAAACAATTAGACAAAAGTGTACTGACTGGAGAAGGTGATATATGGCTTGATTCAAGCATCCTAGTCATAGTATGCTTGATTGGATAATTTATTAAAGATTATAGAATTTAGAATAGGTGTATTCAATCATAATATTGATATGAACTCAACGTAGGAATAATACTTTATTTTTATCATCTATGTTAATGATATCATATATTGGGGAAGAAATAAAAATTTTGTGGAAGAGTTTCCTAAAATGATGAGTTTGGAGTCTAAAATATTTCTCATCAACTATCTCACATTTCTCCTCAGGTTATATGTTATCTAGAATGTATTAATAAATTTTTTTATCAAGATAATTGGGAAACAGGTCTATAGAATATGTTTGAGATGCATGATTGAAATATGATCAAAATTACACTAATGGTTGAAACTAATATGGGAAAACATGAGGAAGGGAAATAATATGATAAAAAAATTACTAAAGGGTGATTGTAATCATGTTGTATCTTATTATAATGAGATCAGATATATTCTCTACGACAAGACTAGTTTTCTGATATCAACGATTCCCCAAGGAGTATCATCTTTTGGTGGTAAAGTGGTCCATGTGGCACAATTGGGTTACACAAGATTATGATCTTATATATCTGGATGAAAATGGGAAAGAGCTATATGAATTCTATGATATGGATTGGACTAGAGATATTGTGGATAGAAAATAAAAAAATGGGGGATCATTTTTCAGTAGAATTCGGTGGTTCAGGTGGCATATCATAGAACAATAATGTTCTTATCTTAGTAGAACTAAAGTAAAGTATATTTTAATTAAAATATATTTTACATAACCGAATCAATAGAAGTAGTAATTGGAGGATCATAGCGATTAGATAGATCAGCCCATGGAAGTACATTGTGATAACCAAATTGATATAAATCGAATAAAGAATCTAGTTCAACATTACCAAACAAGGAATATAGAAATATGGTATCACTTCATTAAATATAAGTTTGATTAAATCATGATTAAATTGAAACATGTGTATAAAATGTTTTTAGTTTTCAATATATATAGAAAACAATCGCCATAGTGGTCTTTGAAAAGAATCAACAGAACCTTTGAATTCAACTACCTCATGCCCTAAACTTCTTATTTCATTCTCCTATGTTACCATATAATAAATATAGATTTAATATACGTCTATAAAATAACTATATTAAAACTTATCCTAATGTATATCATTCCATTAAATTTTTTTATTACCAATCCATTAAAAATTCTACAATAAAATCAATATTCAGGTGAAAAATAGTTTGTTTTTCATGCATATTTATTTTTGAAGATTCCAGTCATTGCACCTTGTTCATGGATTAATAACCTAAAAAATATTGATAATATTATAATTATCATATATATTCATTATATAAACTTTTATAACTATTTATATGTGATGGTGTTGAAAAATGAATTTCATCACTTCATGTTGACAGTGGTTCATATATATGCACGGGTAATGTTTTTCATTTTCTAAAGAATAAAAAGTGATAAAGGTAATTAACAATTTAGAATTATAGAATAATAATTACATAATATATATCATATATATTTTTAAAATTCATTCATATGACTATAAATTTATGGATGATATGAAAAATGAATTACATCGCATCATAGAGGTAATAGTCCACATGTACTCACGAACGACATTATCATTTCTCATAGAATGGAAAGGAGGGATAAAATGAATGTACCATTAATATAAAAAATAAATATTATAATTATTTTTTCATGTTAATATGGTTATATATGAGTTTAGAGGAAGTTATGGAATAAATAAACTGAAAATAGACCAGTAAATATAATTACCTCTTGTTTGGGTAACTCCTTTGGATTACACCATAAGCCATCAAAGGATAGTATTTTGGGAAGAAACAAAGATCTATAACAAGGTAATGGAAGTTATTAAGTTATTTGGGAATGTATTATCCATGATATATTTCTAAAATATTGTAAATAAGTAGAGATAGTAGGTTCACTTTTATAAGTTAGGTGAGTGGGAAACTTGTAAATACAATACATAAAATATTAAAATTTAAAAAATTTACATTCAAGCGAAAGTGTAACCAAGGAAATCAAAATTATAAAATTAGATAATTGTGGGTAAAAATAAAATAAAAAATATGATTTATAAAAGTTTTTATGTTATTTTAACCATTATCTCTTTAGTTTAACCACTTATTAACCTTTATCATAGTAATAAAATTTTATCTTAGTTAATATTCATTTTAACCAAAAATGAATTTGACATAATTACCAAATTTGGAAATCATTATTTCATCTATGAAAAATAATTTTTTAAATTTAATTCATATAACTAGAATAAATTACTTTTCAAATGAGTTCAAAAAATGTAATAAAACCAATTTTTAGAAAAACAAATTATTAAGGATAATTGTTGGAACTGAAATTCATACCTGAATGGAAAAGGTATAAATAATCACCAGAGAGCATTCCTTATGAATCTTCGTTGTGAAGTCCTTCAGGACCACGAATGGTGTGAATTAGGCATAATGAACTCCTCTATGACCTCGAAAAAGAAATTATAGAAGCCTCTATGATCATGGAAAATACATTCGTGACCACCATAATGAAATGAAAAAATCCTATGTGATCCCGAAAGATAGGTTCATGGCCCCTAAAAAGAAATTATAGAATCCTCTGTGAGTCCAATGGAGTGACCTCAAATCATGATACACCATTTACTTCGAAGCTATCCCACAAATAATTTTGATATCTGGTGTCAATAAATATGTGGTTCACCCCCCCCCCCCCGAAAAGATCAACACCCATACATTTTTCCTTTCGAGCTCTCAATTCATGAAGAACCATTAGTTCTGTGAACTGGCAAGAAAATCCATACCCCAAGGTACCTGATCACTGTGAACAAGCTTTAGCTTTTATCCCATTTTCCTCCACTTTAAGTCGGGATTTCCATAAAAAAATCCATATTTCAATTGTGAAGGTAGTAATCTCTTTTGGGTACGTGGGTCTTCATAGAGAATTCAGCCTTCGTGAACCACCCTCCAAGAACATGTTGACTCCATGCCTCAGTTTGGTCATCATGCTTCACGAAGATCCTACCTTTTTAGAGATCATTTTCACCATTCCTTATTAATCACTTTCCTTTGTGTGACCCCTTCCCTTCGCAAAGCACTAGAGCTTCGTGTAGTCCCTATCTGTGAGGCCTTTTCTTCACAAACCCTTATACTATGCTGCCCTCCAGTCCTGTACGAAGTGATTTCATGGTTCCTCGAGTGGTGTTTCATATATTTTTATCCTAAATTATGATTCTTCACATAGATATAGTAATGGATATTTATTATCCACATGGACATGCTAACATTAGCCCCTCGATTGGCCATTCCTCCACCCCATATTTTCACAACTCTTATGCCTTCTTTCTCCCAATTGTGGGTTGGTACATGTTTTGTAAGATTCAGGGGTGAGGATCAAGTCATAGTCATCCAAGCTGCAAAAAATTAACCTTCCAAGAACCTTAATCCCTAACATATGAAGTTATACAATGAGTTTCATCTTGTGTGACAGTTCAGGGTAGACTCAAAGGAGAATAAGCATCAGCAATCTCCCACTCCTCCCTCCCAAATTTGATTTGTTGATATGTTCACCTCGGGTAGTCTCCATGTAAGCCCAAACATACTCTGATGGGGTGTTCATTATACGATGGTCATATCCTCCTTGTACATTAGATCACCGTCCTTGGGAGTCTCTCCTAGAGTAAGTCCCAGTCTCCATCTCCCTGAGCCGGTAGTGATGAGTAATCCCAATATCATCTATTGTGGTTGCACCTTTTGTGAAATGAATGTCAGGTCACCCACTACCGTATGTTTCCCACATCAAGAATAGTGCACATGGGCTTAGAGTATATCAGTGTCAATGACATACACCCAAGTCACTAACTATGTGTAAGCCATGTTCCCCTCATCATACATGACATTAAACTACACCCATACGAACTATGTGGAATTTGATTAATATCTCCTAGATAGGGTATGTAGGAAGCCTATATTGGGATCAATCCTTCCATTCCCAAAAATCTATTTATTCTGTGCACTTCATACTAGTTCACCTCCATCTCGCATGATGTTAAACTATATTCTCCATCAAGCTACATGGGTTTGGATCCATTTCTTCTACTCAGGGTATGTAGGATGCCTCTCTGAGGTTTAATCATGATCAATGGTAAACCTTGGTGTTTCCCCTTTTGTTGTCTACCTTCCATGATACCCAATGTGTATTTTCTATATCACCCCACTTGATGTGAAATCTTCCTTTTTTGGGATATATATCTTGGGTCCACCATTCTGAGGTGTCCTGACTCATCAATTCAGGCTACTAACCATGCATAAGCCTCGTAATTAACAATAATGTTCCTACCAATAGTGTCCCTATTTCAATGGGATTCTAACCATGCACAAGCCCCAACATGTTTCCAATTTAGTGTCCATTGTGCACACCCTGATTCTATACCCATTCTGAACTATATGAACTTCTATTCCCAGCCACTAGGATACGTAGGAATCCTTCATGAGGTTCAATACCATGTCCCATTTCCATTTGATACTCTCCCTTGAGCCTTTGTGTTTCGGGGAGATCATTCCCAAACCTAGAGGTTCTACTTCCTAGAGGTCCCCATCCATGCACCCATTCTCACGAGCTTCCGTCTTAGGTGTCTCATCACACCATTCAGAACTATGTGGACTTTGCTTCCTAAAAATTGGGATATTTAGGAAACCTCCTTAAGATTAAATCCCAACAACATCATCTTTATGTCGGTTCTATCTAATTCATCCTCACCCTCCAAAGATTCCTCCATATCCATGTTGATATTTATCTAGGCCACCACATTTCTGTCAGATCAGGCCATCCATCATTACCACTCTGTAGAGGTGCCAGAGAAACTAACCATGCATTATCCCCAACCATTTCCCCCCACCTTACCCTTATCATGGTAATTTCATCCATCCCATGGCTGCTTTTGGAAACACCCAGGCATCTAACCACATGTATTCCTTGAACCACCCATCCTTTGAACTACATGGATTTTGATCCCATGTCTTCTAAAAACGGTACATAGGATGCCTCTCGGAGGTTCAATCCCATATAATGGTAAAACATGGTTTCCAATTTGCTGAGACCCACCTTCTCTAATCCTATTTTCAAGGTGTTCTAGATCAGCCTTCATGGTGTGAAGCCTTCCCTTTTTGGGAAATTTCCTTCCATGGTCTGCCCGTTTTGGGAATTCTGACCAATCCATCAGGTAAACCTTCTAGGAACTCCCTCTTACGGTTGTACCCATCTTATCCACTCTCTTCAGTGTTATGATCAGTCTGATATGTCTCCACTAGATGTTAAAATTTTGGAATTGCCTATGTTAAATGTGGTAAGCTAAGGAAAACCTCAGAGACATTCCTATATCATAAGATTCCCTGCATTCGACATGGGATGCCTCATGATTCCGTACCCTAGAGAATCCCTCTCATAAGGGAAAATTCAATTGTACAAAGGTTCCAATGTCCATACATGCAAAAAATTCCCATCATGACTACTTCCATGACTAAAGGTTTCTGTCCCAACATGACCCTTTGGAATGTCCTGGTGGAAGTAACATAATTAACCAGTGTCCACAAAAATATGGCACTGGGAATGTGATTCACGAACAATATCTTATTCTATAAGGGATACCTAGACTAGGCTATGAATTCTAAGGATGAATCCAAAGAAGGAGATACCAACATTCTATCATCCCATTTAGATCAAGGAGAAAAAAATCTTTGATGAATTAATGAATTTCAATCTCCTTTGGAAGGTGTAAATGTGGGACAACAGATGCGACCCTCACCGTCGAAGACGACACAAGGTAGTGCACCCTAGAGGAACGTGTCTCAAAAATAAATGGAGAACCCAACATGAAGATTTTCTCCTTAAAAAATGGGGATTAGTAGTGTTCTAGACATCAGAAGAGAAGTATATAAACAGATCTAGTCATTCAACGTTAGGTCCCATAAATCAAATAGTGGGCCTCACATGAAATTCAACAGAATTTAGAGTAGTTAATCATTGGGAATTCTGATCTGTGACATCATCAGCATGGATATTTCTATCTATACATGGATGCATGAATGATTCTAGGGCACTGGGAACTACTTTCCTATTATCTATGTTGATAGCTGAATATTCAAGTTTTCCCGGACTCAAGCTACAGGAACCCAGTCACTTCACTCCTGTAGACACAAGGGTAGGGGTGATGATAATGTGGAAATACTTTATGTGTAACATCGTTCCCTATCTCATTGGCATGATAAGGAGGTGAGATTCTACTTGTCCATAAGGGACACCCCCATGATTCCAAAGACTGAAAATAAATTTCCGAGGGTTTAAATTGAAAGTGGGGGATGATTTACCCTTTTGAACTAAATCCATTAACCCAACAAACCATAACCAAATAACTAACTATATAAGGAATGAATAAATTAATGATATCTCAATCACTTCATTTATATCAAAAACACCCCAAAGTGTGATACAGTGGAAGACAAAGAAACTATAAAATTAAATAGTGGAAGTAAAACTAATAAAATAGTGACGAAAACAATACTCCATGCTTCATAAGTTCCATGCTTCAATCACCAAATAGCCCAAGTATCATAATGTGGTGCTAAAGATTTGTGATACTTAACCTTTTCCAATGTCCTAGAAGATAACATCTGCAAAATCACCAAAGTACCAAATCAGATGTTAGTATAAAACTTGTTAGGATTTCTCCAATGACTTCCCCACTCATACCACGAGGATAGAAAGGTTATGGAAATTTATAAAAACAGTTTATATAAAACAATTTCCCAAAATAATTTATAACTAAATATAAAAAATTTCCAAAACCATTTTTAACCAAGAGTAAACAAGTTCAATTTTCAACCAATTTTAATGCAACTATAACTTCTAGAAAATTATCCAATCATGGATTTAAAAACAATTTCTCAATATCATTTTGGAATACATATTCCATGGTTTACCAAACACACCCATGCATGATTCATTTGACAGTTCCATACTCATGAGTGGTCTTTTGTCCAATTACCTTTTGTACCAATGACACATTACCCTGATCTAGGGTTTCACTCCTTAAACCCTAGTGGTAAACATCCCATATTTAGGGGAATGTTGAACATGAACTCATACAACACCCCAATGTATGGGAAAACCATTCAAATAACAAAATTCAAACCATTTCAATAAAACCATTAATTTATTGAAAAAAATTAAACAAAAAAATTATAATAACCATTAAATTTCAATAAAACCATTCCATTAATTTCTAAACCTCTCAAAAAATCCATTTTTCATAATTCCTAAAAAAACCCCATTTCAAAAGTTCATTTTTAAATCAAGAATAAAACATTTTATTCACAAGAACTAATTTTCCATATTTACACAACCATAATTAAAAATATTTTCAATCAATAATAAAGCATCCAATTCAAATTTTAATCTACACAAAGAAATAAATTTGAAACCATTCAATTAAGTTCTAATATGAGTATTTGAGAGTGAACTTACCTACATTAACTTTTTTGACAAAAATACAAAACAGACGAAGAACACTCAAGAAACTGGTTCGATTCTCCACAAAAACACCTTAGATCTATTCACATAACAAAAAAGAGACAAAATCACAACATATTTGGCATCCAAAAATATTATATCTACCCCTAACATGTGTAAATATTAGAATTAGATAATATGGGAGAATTAGATCTAAGTAGATCTAATGAACCATGACATGAATGGTTAAGAATGATGACATACATCGATAAGATGTATTTGAATCGCCAAGGGAACCCTTTGTATTGAATCTAGATCAATGGGAGGGAATTATTTGGCCTTAGTAGAAGAAAAATCTTGAGTTAGAGATGGTTTAGAGAAAGTAAGTTGGTTGATGGAAAGTCGAACCAAGATCCACTTTTCAAGGAGATGGTTTTAAACATGCACACTGTTTAGTCGCACGGTTAGGAAAACCGTGATCTAAATGTGCATTATCTAATGCCTCATGAAAAGATTCGTATGACCTCTTATCATGGTCTCCATAAACATGCACCAAATATTCCAAAGCTATTGACTTAAATCTACCACTTTTAATGGTTTCTATTAGGATTTCTACACGGTTTAGGCAAACCGTGTGCATCTCGTGCACATTCCATTTCGCCCCAAAAACTCTTTGAAGGATCCCCAAACTCTCCCAACCTCCACATTTATACTTGTTATATATAACCCACAAAGTAAGGGTTACATACCAGAAACTAGTGGTAATATATTCTCCTAAACATGGGTCTTTACATCCTCCAAAAGAAGAAAGTTATCCTTGCCCTGAAAGAGTTCTGGCGACTTCTCTTTAATTTCAATCTCTCATTCCCAATTCTCTTCATGAATCTTACCATGTTTCCATAAAACTTGCAATAGACTGATGCTTTTCTCCTGCAAGACATTAACCCACCTATCCCCAATCCGTACCAGGATCTGTTCCAATGGAGCATCTGGATTTAAGTCAATGTGATATTATCTGATTACAAGGTCAGGATCAGGCTGATACGTTTTCAACTGAGATATGAGGAACACATTATGCACCAAACTGAACCATGGTGGCAACGCCAACCAATATTCAACCTCTCTAACCCATTCTAATTTCTCAAAAGGCCTATTTATCATGGAGATAACTTGTCATTCTTCCCAAAATGTTGATGTTGAATCCTTGGAGAGATCCTTAAGAACATTTGACCACTTATTGTGAATTAAAATGGTTTTTGATGATGATCCACATATTATTTTTGATGACTTATGTCATCTCTATCTGTTTCCTAATCAACCAAATCTTCTCTATTGTTTCTTTTACGGGGCTTGGCCCAACTAGTGAGTTATCACCTTTTTCCACATAAATAAGTGGATAATGACAAGGACTCCAATAAAATTATTCAAATAGATCCATATGTATTGAGGATTGAAAATTATTGTTGTATGAGAACTCCACTAAGGGTATATGATCTTCCCATGATCCACCAAAATATATTACACAAACCCAAAACATTTCTTAAAATTTCTATATCTTCCTTTCAGAATTCCAATTCTTCTGAGGTTGATACGTCGTAATCATAGTCAACTAAGTCCCAATTTATTCCTGTAATTATTTACAGAAATGATATGTGAACCTCAGATCTCTGAATGACATGATAAAAACTGTTATTCCATATATCTTTACCACATATTGGACATTTTGTTTGATAGATACTCCACTATATGAGTTTTAAGAATATGAATGAAATGGGCTAACTTAGTGAGCCGATCCACTATCAACCATATGATATCATGTTTTCAAACCATTATTGGGAGACCTATAACAAAATTCATCGCTATCTGCTCCAATTTCCACACTGGAATAGATAAATACTGCATCATAACTTCTGGTCATTGATGTTATGACTTAACTTGCTAAAAGGTTGATCACCTTGAAACAAACTCATCCACTTTCTATTTCATTCCAATCCACCAAAATTTCTTCTTCAATACCTTATAAATATTTTGTATTTTTGTGTGTACAACCCATATGGAATGGTGGTAAGAATGATGAAGTTTTTTCTGAAAAGCCTTAGGTATAACTGCCTAGTCTCTAAAAACAAAAATGAACTCCCATAATGCTTTTCATCCCTCAATGGTCTCCCTATCACTGAGTTTTGAACTCATAACCAGAATTATGCATCATATTTTTGTGCTTCTTGGACCAACATTCCCAAATTGGGAACCATAGATATTGAAAAAAAAATTGTAACACCACCTTGATGTTCACATTCCACATGCATGTCGACTAGGACCAATATTAATTGTCACTCATCTAATGATTATTTTTTCACCTGAGAATAAGACATTATAATCTATGTATCTTTAATGGAATTACCTTTTCCCAGTGTACATATCAAGTCAAAGTTAAACATCTGAAGATACTTCATCCATCTCATTTGAAATATATTTAAATCACATTGTGATAAAAAAAAATTTGAAGCTCTTATGATCCTTAAACATAATGAATTTCTCACCAAAAAGATAATGATTCCATGTATTATGGTCATGGGAAACCGCCGCTAACTCCCAATCATGTATTGGGTAAATATTATCATGCACTCTCAACTGAAATGAACCATAAGAAACCACATGGTATCCTTGAATGGTAACCCATCCCAACATAGACCACGAAGCATCATGGTACACTAGGTAACCTTGTACCGATTCTGGAAAAATCAAGATACGTTCTGATGTAATAAGGACTTTCACCTATTGAAAAGACTTCTGTCAATCTTCAGTCCATTAGAATGGGACGTTCTTCTTTTTCAAAGCTATTATCAGTGAATCTAGTCATGAGAAGTCATGAAAAAATCATCAGTACTAACCATATAGATGAAGAAAACTTCATATCTCAAAGACATTCTTCAACAATTTCCAAGAGATAACAACTTTTATCATATATGGATCCACATAAACATATTTTATAGAAATTAAATGGATGAGAAACAATCCCTCTTGTGTCAAAAAAACAAACATTGAAAATTTGGAATAAAAAATACGATCTTTCAAGATTTCTAAAACTATCAATAATTATTCTTCATTCTTAGCCTTTTTCCATGAATAAACCAATATTTCATTTAAAAAGTCCACTATAAAAGAATCCATGTATCTCTAAAAT
This sequence comes from Viscum album, assembly GCA_963277665.1. Taxonomy (NCBI): domain Eukaryota; kingdom Viridiplantae; phylum Streptophyta; class Magnoliopsida; order Santalales; family Viscaceae; genus Viscum; species Viscum album. Next base: position 211,002,756 of record OY728119.1, on the reverse strand, counting down.
ATTTGATTCATCAATTCCATAAAGATCATTGGTGATTCGTAAGATAGAAATGCATGAATACATATTCTTATTGGCTATTTATACTTTTGAATGTTATATTTGGAATATCCTCATTCCGAACTTGCAACTGTTGATATCCTGATCATAATTCAATATTAGGGAACTAACGACCTCCCCTCAACTGAAAAAATAGATCATCAATGTGTGGAAGTGGATATCGATTCTTTATCGTAAGTTGGTTACCCTTAAAATAATCCAAAAACATCCTTAGAGTTCCATCTTCATTCTTCATGAACAAAACTGGTGCTTCCCATTGAGTCGTACTTGGCTAAATGAAGCCTTTGTTTTCTAGATCTTTCAAATTCACTTTAAATTCTCATAATTATGTTGGTTCCATTCTATAATATGGAAGGGAAATAGGACTTGTCCCTATAAGTAGATCAATCATAAAATCCACTTCCATTATAAGTGGTAACCCAGAGATTTTTTTTGGAAAAACATCATGAAATTGATGCCAAACTGATAGAAAACTATTATCCTTGATCTATTATATAGATTCTAAATTCAACTCCACTAACTGATAATAGATCATTCCCTCTGCTGGTTCCAAAATATCCATTGCACATTTCTTTAAAACCCATTGTCCTCTAAAGAGATGCTCGAGACCACCATGAGTTGTGAGACTAACCATTCTACTATAGAAATTAATTTGAGCCTTGAATATTATCAACCTATCCATACCTTGGATTACATCATATAAATCCATCTCCAACATTGATAATTCCAATTTCTTCTTAAATACATAAAAAATTATAGAACATTCTCTATAGACAAAGGCTCGACATTATTTTAAACCAAGAAGATTTTGAAGTTTTTTCAAAGTAGGTATCATCTCGAGTTCTAAACATATAAAATAAATAGAACTTGAATCAATGAAGGAATGAGATGGACTAGTATCAAAAATTACTTTAATAAGGTTAAAAGTTTATAGAATTTTACCTCTCACTATAGATGGTATAGCCTGATCATCCACAATCATCTGCTCAGATGCATAAAATTGGTTCATTGCTGCACTCTTCTCCTTGTTTTCTTAATGCTATTACCCTTAACGAGGAGTCATACTATAGCTAGAATCACCATGGATATATCTTCTTTGTTGATGATACTGATTCGACTACAATTTTCCTATTTTTGAATACGATGCTTGCGACCCTTGAGAAGTGTCTTGAGCACCTGACCTCGGATCACCGTGACAATAGTGCTAAAGATGCCCCATCTGCATGTAGTTATAACATTATATAATTTGTGTCATACACTCTTTCTTTATGTGGTCAATATAACCAAATTAGAAATAGACCTCTTTTCTATTGGGTGTTGGAGAAGGTTCACTAATGTATTCGTCTGATTTTGAGTCCCACTCCCACCTTTAAAATAGGTGTCCCTCTTCCATGTTCATTCATCATTTGAGTTCCCAAATTTTCCCACAGGTATCATCATAATTTCTCCCCCCATAGCTCCTAAGATATCACATTTATCCACTATCTCTTTTTTTACCATTTTGTTATAATATGTAATATAGAGAACAACAATATTAAATCAAACTTATTACCTTATCCCTGATTTCAAGATGTGTTCCTTCAAGGACGCACTAGCAGCAACCGCTGGGGAAAAGTACACTAAATTAATGAATTTATATTCATATTCTGTGATAGATATATTTTCTTACTTCATGTTAACAAAATATTTCATTTTATGGATTTTTATTCTGTGAGGATAGAATTGTTCATTGAAGATTTCTTCAAAATCATCTGAACTCTGGCCTTGATCTAGTTTGGCATGCAGCACTATTTCCCACCATTGGCGTGTAATATCATCGAGTATATATGTTCCAAATTTTACTTTCATATCCACTGGTGTGATGATGAAATCAATGATACGATTCATCCTTTTTAGACAGAACTTCACCTTTTCTGATTCAGAATCACCCCATAAAATGGGTGAATTCTACTTCATGATTTGGATAGAATGAACCATGTGCCTTAGATCATCCCAATGGTTTCTTGTATCCACATCCAATAACTCTCATAAAATACTATGAGATAGCTCTTCATTCACTTGTGGATCAGGTGAAACCACATTATCTATACCTTCTTCCAGTTGGTTTCTACGATGCCTATCAGGTTCCATTTTCTAAAAAAACAACAAAATCTATATGTCTCTCTCACTAGAAACTGATTCAATAGTATTTAAAATTATATCACATCAATTATCACAACTTTTATTTTCAAAATATTTTCCCCCATTCAATCATTTTTGAAAAATCCATTCTTTCTTTTGAAAATCAAACCATTTTCAGAATACATCAACCATGATTTTTCAAAGTCATTAATTTGAAGACAATTTCCATATTTTCCAAAAATTTATACATTTTCACAAAATCATAAATCATTACTCTAAATGAGATATGAAATCCAAGTTTTAATTCATTCCTCTATAATTCATTTCATTCTCATATCATCGGTTAACCCAATTAATATCATATTTTGTATCTTATATGTGTCTCCAAAACACTTATGTACCCAAATCCCATGTAACATGAAGTTAAAAATAAAAAGGCTAGGTACATCATTTTATTCTCCACATTCATGTCCTGAAAATCATACTTCTTTCCAAGATTCCAACACAAGGATAAATAGTAATGAATTCAAATCCAAGAATAAGAAAATGAAGACGAATTTTTAGGAAAGGACCAAACAAGATGATGCCATTTGTAACAACCCTCCACGCATCACTGGATTAAGAGGGTAGGACATGCTACTTGGCCTTATGTGAGACCCCCATGACTCCAATATCTAGAAATAAGTGTTTAAGGGCTTCAATTTCAAGTGGGGGATAATTTACCTTTTAATAAAAAACATTAACCCATCAAATCATAACAAAACAACACTCTATATGATTCATGAATAAATTAAAGACAACTCAATCACTTAATTTACACAAAAACCAAACCAAAGTTTAATATTGTGGAAGAAAAAGAAATATCAAAGTAAAAATCCAAAGGAAACTAATAAAATCAAGATGAAAACAAGAATACAAGCTCCACAATATCAATACTCTAATCTCCAAATAGCCCAAGTATCATGATGTGGTGCAAAGACATTTGATACTTTACCTTTTCCAATTTATCAAAATATAGAATCTGAAAAATCATCAAAGTTCCAAATAAGGGGTGAGTATAAAACTCAGTAGTATTTACCAAGTTACTTCCCTACTCACACCACTATTATAGAACAGTTAGAAACATTTATATAAAATAGTTTATAAAAAAAATTATTAAAACATTTTATAACTAAATATAAAAAAATTCCAAAACCATTCGTAACCGAGAGTAAAAAAGTGATGTTTTCAACCAATATTACAAAAATTAAAACTTCCAGAAAATTAATCAATCAGGGATTTAAAAACCATTCCTCAATATCATATTGTTATACCTATTCAATGGTTTACAACACACACACATGCGTGATTTGTTTGACAGTTCCATACTCATGAGCATCCTCTTGTCCAATTACATTGTGTCCCACTAAAACTCACCCCCGATGTAGGATCACAAACATTGTACCCCAATGGTACACATCCCTTATTTAGAGGCACATGGAACATGAACTCACAAAACACCCAAATGTTTTCCAAAACCATTCAAATAACCCAGATCAAACTATTTCAATAAAACCATTTTTTATTGAAAACCACCAAAAAAACCAATTATAATCAACCATTAAACATTAATAAAATCAATACTCTCATTGAAAAACCTTTCATCAAATTGATTTTTCTTAATACCAAAAAAGTACATTTCAAATCATCATTTTAAAATTCAAAATAAAACACTTTATTCACAAGCACCAATTTTCCATATTTTCACAATCATCACCAAAAAGGGTTTCATTCAATCATAATGAAAATAATTCACAATCAAATCCACACAATTTAGTCAATTTGAAACCATTACTTTCAGTTCTACTAATAGGATTCGAGAGTGGAGCCATCTACCTCAACCATTTTATGAAAACTACAAAATGGATGATGAACAATCAAGAAAATGGGCCGATTCACCATGAAACCATGATAGGTATATTCCCATGACAACAAAAAAACAAACATCAACATATTTGGAATCAAAAACCACAGATCTACCCTTAACGGGAATAGATATGAGAATCCATGAATATGGGATAAGTAGATCTAAGTGGATCTAAGGAAACATTACAAGAATAATGAAGAAAAATTACATACCTCAAAAATACAGCTTCAAATCACCAACAAAATCCTTCTTATTCATTATAGATCTATGGGAGATCCTTATTTTACCTTTGGAGATAAAAAATACAAAGTTAGGGCTGGTTTGTGAAAAAAATGAGTGGATTAAAGGAAAGAATGACCTATATCCACTTTTTAAGGAGGTGGTTTTTAACCCACACATAGTTTATTCACATTGTTAGACAAACAATTCACTAACCATACATTAGATACTACCTTAATATTATCCATTCACTACCTATTCACGTGGTATCCCCAAACTATCTCAACCTCTTCATTTGTACTTAATATACATGAAAAGAACAAATTAAGTGTTACATAATAGAAACTGTGGGTACTACAACACATCAACAACTTTTCCATAGTGTTTTCCACAACCATGGATACCATGTACCCACACCCCATATCACCCTCAATGTTTATCCAGAGAAGGGTTATTGATAATCTCATTAAACAGTAAGAACATGAGGGGTCATACCCACCAGGGACATAGCCTTCCAAGATTTGGAGGCTTCTATGCCCCACCATCATATCTTCCCCCTAGGTCCACACAGGGATCCACTACTCGCCACTCCGATGTCTAACTGTTTCCAGAACCACTCCTTAGAATGTTTTTATGAATTGTTCCCCTATTCCAGTTTGGTATGAGATGGCTGATTCATCCTGGATTTGATTATCAGTCAAGATCTTCCAAGAGGGATCCCATTATGCCATATCAACACTTCTAGCTAGTATCTCAGGCCCAGGAATATTTGTTCTCTACCCTTGTTTTTTCAACCCTGACTCAACTAACCCAATGCCAACATAGGGCGAAAGATCAAGAAGACGCATATTTGTGGGATTCATCTTCTACAACTTAAGTGGCCCATTCCATAATCAACACAGGCTATCAGTTCCTTATTATCATAGATCAGGGGAACATATATTCCTGGTTGGGATTGAGACCCTAGCCACCCATTGGGCTGGATTAGATGTCTCTTCCAATTTCTGATGTGAGAGGAAGTCATCGTGAGCAGCCCTGTGATGTCTAGATCCAATACGAAGGCCCACCCCATACAATCAGTAGCAAGGGTGGAGTTACTCCTTAATTTCACACCCAACATGGGAGTTACCCACTTTCCTCCATTTCCTGTCTGAGTAGAGTTCCTCCCCATCTATTTGATGTTTACCATGGAGGTCCTCCTCATGCCTAGGGTCCTGGGTATAGAGATATTCTCCAAATTGAAGGTTATCATCACATAGGTCCTCCCCATGTTGAACTTGATCATTATGAAGGAACTACTCATACCACCACTTCCAAAGAGTGTGGAGGTCCTTCCCGTTCTATAGGTGGGATGCATGGATGACCTCCCCATGTCCTTACTAGCTCTAGCGGAGGCCTTGTCCACTCCAGTACTACTAACTACAGATGTCCTCCCTATACATATCACACTCAGCATGGGGGTCCTCCCAATGTTCTATTTGGAATATTAAAGGGTTCCCATCACACCCCATATCGTCCAATTGGGGTTTATCCCTACCCTCTCATCCAACATGGAGGCCCTCCCCATGTCCTTATCCACACCTAGAGTAGAGGTCCTTCATGCTATGACGACATTATGCAAGGATATTTTCCCCCAATGTTCCTACCAACTCCAGCGGAGGTCCTCCCCTCTCCAATACAATCCTACATAGAGGTACTCACCTTTTTAATGATTTACTCTACCATGAGTAACCATCAGGGGGAAGAAGTGAAAACCTCCACTGCTAAAGTAAGAATCTTGTGTAGTGCCACATCACTGTCAATCAAGTCTCCTTTGAATTCTCAGAAGCGAAGTGTGATTTGATGATGGAGCCTTCACCCCGATCCGCTGTATCAGATTCTAGGGTGGGAACCAGGCATGCAGGCTTCAACCATATAGAAATTAAAAATCACTAGATCTCTAAACCCCTTTGTATATATATACTGGAGGAGGAATATTTGTCTACCTTTTAGGTTCTGGCCATGAAGTCCACTCTGACATCACCAGGATCATTCTCTTCATGACCAAAGATCATAGAGAGTTATTTTGGGGATTGGTGGATGATTAACACAACCAAAATTCTCCACTAGGGATCCCCACTGTGACCTAGGAATCCATGGTTGATACCCCATCCTAAAAGGATGTGGTGATGTAGTCAATATAGTCCTCGGATGACATCCTAGTATGCAACAGTTTTTCATCTCACACACCATACACTCTACTAACAAGTCCACTACTGTAGTGGTCTATATCCCTACCATTACTAGTTCATCAGCCACCCTTAGTTTATGAATGGGAAAACCAAGGTCTACACCCTAATTTCAAATGAATGTTTTCGTGGGACATTCTCATAGAGGACCATCTTCCTGATATGTTTTGGCCATTTGATACATTAGAATTGACATTCTAGAGCCTCTTACCCAGGATTAAGTCATGTGTTTCCACTAAAACCAAGACAAGAGGCACTTCCATCTCCATTCTCATCGATTGGATTTCCGAAAAAAATCCTGGAGCATTATGATGACATCATCCAACAATACTACCTGGTTCAGTTATTCATGAATCATGTGCATCAGCACCCTGCATATCCCAATCATCACCTAGACAATCAACAATGATACATCCAGATATTCATTATACACTACCATGTTATTGAGGAGGCATTTACACACATATGGATCCATTTAACGGGACATTATGATTCCCTCCACTTCATCCTAATCTTATGACAACTGAATCTTCTCGGCGACATAGAGGATATTCCACCAAGAGTCGTCACCATAAACATGGTCGATCTCATAGAAAATGAAACAGAGGTAGGAATCATAGAAGAAAACATGACTCTAGGGATAATACCACATCTGTTGGATACCCCAAGAATTTTCACTCACCATAAAACACACTTACTTGGCCTTTAATATCTCGATGATTCATTTCCTCTCAGACAAGACCCCAAAAAGAGATAAGGGCACACTAGGACTATTAATTCCTCTAATGCATATAGTTCATTGAAGAAAAAAGATGATGATTCTGAGAAGGCCTTGTTTTTCTAGTATCTAAAAACATAATAATTTCATTAGTGATCTCCCTGTCGAGTGCATAGAAGAGAAAAAACTAGATTATGGTGATCCTCTATGTAATCTCAATCATCCTCCACCAGGTTAGGTACAGGTTCCCTCAGGTGAGTTACCTTCTATTGATCTTGAAAACCATGCATATACTGACATGATAGATGCAAAATATTATTGAAAGAAACCACGGTATGCATCGCCAAATCTCCCTGAGCTGTGTGAGAACCTTCCCCCAGCTACTCAAAAAGACTTCCCATCAGCAGACCCTTAGGTTACTATTCAGGTATTCCACTAGTTGTTCCATTGGTTATCCATACTACATCTCCTCGGGTCATTCCACCAGCGAGTCTATGAGCTGCTAGGCCTACTTATCATGTTGAAGAACCCTCCAATGCACTGGTGGGAAGTGATCCTCTCCATGACAAGAATAATTTCCAGGATAATCTAATGGATTGTCTCATCACTCTCCACGAGGCCCTTGAAACCCAACATGAGGTGATACCACCTGATGGAAATCCATATCTGGCATGGGAGGATGAAAATTCAGCACCCATGGGCTTTGGGAACCCTACCTTCTCCTCATTCAATGGGACTAGAAATCACCTCTAGATTATGGCCCCCATTATCTCAATTTTTGGACCAATGATTGGAATTCCTGTGTATAATGAGGCCACCAATCTCTAGTTTTTTGTATAGGCACTGGAAGGGCCTGTGTTCATCTAGTATAACAAACTACCCATTGGGTCTATAGCTGGTTTGGAAGATCTTTTCTATAATTTTCATTATCATTTTATCTCTATCATGAACAAGACCACATGTTTTAATCACTTAAAGGTAATGAAAATTCCAGATGAGTGCACTGATGTCTTTTTCTCTTGGTGGAAGGGCCTCACATATTTACTTGATATGCCACTGAATCAAGAGCAATTGTTGATGATGTGTGTGGGAAGCATAAAAAATGAACTGGTTACTTATCTTATTACTCAGAACATCCCATGTGGAATCTAGGATTTCTCTAATAATTATCGGTTCCTAGATGAAACCTTGCATCATTCCAAATAGGAATGCCCATTTCCTCCCACCAACCCTGCAAGAGAGTCATCGAAGGGTGAGACTGCTGTCGTTTCAAATGTATATGACCCTAGGGCACCAGAGTTTCTATGAGCGTAGCCTCTTCCGTAGCCTCACAGAGAGACCCAGCCTTAGGATCACCCATGGGTTTAGCATCTCCCGCAATAGAATTGGAAGGAACCACTGCATAATGCACCACAACTACCTAGGTGATTCAATCAGGTTCCACCTCATCGCCAGTCTCTAGCCCCCATCAGGGCCAGGATCCTAGGGTACCTTTCTTGAATAAGAGATACTGGACCTCCTCATTTGATGAGGCTTAGTTACCTAACTATTTATAGAGTTATTTGGATCAGGAAGTATTGCAGTTTCAAGAATGAGGAAGACCCTAAGTGGATGGTCTCATTGATGACCCCAACTATTGACCCTATCACTGATTCATTGGACATACCCTAAATCTATGATATGTGTTCAGGGACTGGCTCCAGAACTAGGTTGATGATAATGTGGTGTGTTTGGGTTTGGCCGCATCATATTTGGAATGTCTATCTGCAAATATAGATAGTGACAATGAAGGTGAATGGAAACAGGTCTCCAGCTGTAGACCTCAAAACTATGAAAACTGGATTGCTCACTAAGTGGTTGTTTTCACCCATTGAATCATTCATGCCCACATAAATCAGCCCAAGACTATTTAAGACAACACACCTTCCCCATTTTCTACTACTACATTCACATCTCTGCGTTCTACCTCTCATAGGAGTAGGCACCAATGATGCAAGGGAAATCAAATCCCCCACTGATGCCAAAACCATCTCATATGCTTGGCAGTTTCATGCCACATGAAATGGGGATTTCCCCAATAATTCACCCAGAAATGGTGAATTCCTCAACTAAGTACTAGTGGTATGCCTGGGTAAATACAGTCAAGTTGGTGGACCCATATATTGTTCCCGATGATGAGGAGAACTAGGAAGATTCTGTTAATGATCCCGGTTGATGCCATCGTTGAAATAACCGTGGATACATGAATCTTCATAAAGCATAAGAAATTTCCTCTATAAAATTTGTTCATGATATAGATAATAGATTGTAGGTTCATTACATATCTCTGTATGTGCAGTCCTCTCATCCTATCTCATCAGATTTTTGGTCGCCACCATTGGTGCTCCTTGATCAAGGAGAGTCACTGTAACCGCCTCATGATCAGCCGCATTCATCTATGGATATACCTAGGTTGTTTGGTAATTATCTAGTACTAATATTTTTATGTTTATCTAGTGTGAAATGAGACATTCCCACCACCATCCAGAATGCACCGATTCGACCAACAGTGCCCGTGATTCCTCCTACCACAGAGCAGCTCCATGCCGGCAAAATTGAGTGCATAGAATGAAAGTATGATGTGTATAAGAACCTTTCCATCATTACTAAATAAATCACAATCCTCTTGGATATCCATATTTTGGAATATATGAATGAATCCCTTGTAGAGGATTTGGGAAGTCCTCTCCAGTTTGAAACGGAGGTAGCAGTCGTAGAAGTATTCCATTCCGAGGAAGTCGAGCATGCCGAATGTCAATCCATCATCTTATTCTCAAGAGAAGATGAATGATCCATGTAAAAGGGAATATTATTCTATTATATTACAAATTATAGATTATTTTCATGGAATTACTCCACTTCCTTGTTGACAAATGTTCTGGGATCATTCTCATCCTGACCTGGATGCTCCACAAACTAGGGTTGTCTAAAGCAGATCAGGATCCCTCAGAACTGAAGATTTAGTGTTATGATCCGACCAAATAGAGGTTGTGTGGAAAGATTCATCAGAAAACCCAATTCGGTGGATTGGTTTCTAGAACTAAATTCATAGTCATCACAGTACGTCACCTATAATACATTGATTGGTTAACCCTAGCTCCAACTACATGCAGCAGTTCCCTCCTCATATCACTAGTTCCTCAAATACTTCCTTAATGGTTAAGTGGGTGTGCTATAGGGTGATAAATCTCTATTTACCTCTCTTTAAGATCACTATTTTGACATTGACTATTAAAAGATCAAATAAAAGCGGGTTCAAACCAATAATTTTGAGTACCCTACTCTTTTGATCGGCCTGTGGAGAAACTTGCATGATGCATTTATCCTCCCAGTTCACTGTTTAGAGGCCACCACCCTAGACTTAGGGAACTAATTTTTTTTTCTGATACAAGGGAAGTACATGTTCCCATATATAAGAAACATTATAGGATCACATCATATTCTTATATAAAATAGGCTCATGTTATACTAGAACTCACTACCCCCAAACTGTATCGAGATGTCTTCCCCATGGAAGCAATAATATGCTATACGTGCATGTTCCACTGAGATGGGTTGAACCGACACAAAAAAACGCACCATTACTGATTTTATATCATCAAGTGTGGTCCCTTCAGTCAAATGCCTTAATGGAATTGGATTGACATAATTTTTCTCCCTGGTTTCCACAGTGTAGGGCTCTCCTGATGAAGATTCCACCACCGCTCAGGCTGACACCAACATTCTGTTAGGGTCAGTTATCCCAAAAGAATTTCATTTTTCTAATGATCCACTTTCTATGGATGATGAAGAGGATTTGTAGGAAGATATTACTTCATTAAAGAACAGTATATCTTATACCAATGATGAGGTGATCCTAATGAATCTTAGTATCGATACAGACCCATGGCAGACACTGATTAGCATTGCTATGCCTCTAGGAGAGAAACAATAGTATATGGATTTACATATGTATCATCGGGGTGTATTTTATTGTAGATATTATGAGATACCATGAAAATACCCTTAGGTCACCAACCACCATCTTGGTGTCTCAATAAACCATCATGTGTTAAAATAGCCTCTGAGAAAGATGCATCCTTCTCACAGTGCCATGGCCGAGGCCGTAGTTGATAAGATCTTTAATGCCAACTTCATTAAGGATGTATAGTTCCCAAGATGGTTGGCCAATATCATTCCCATCAGGAATAAGAACCTACATATAAGGGTATGCAATGACTTTTAGGATCTTAACCGCCACTATCTGAAGGATGATTTTCCTACTCATTGGACATAGTTGTTTATCGATGCCAATGACGAATTCCACGGTCTCTCCTTCATGGATGTGTATTAAGGATACAATCAAATATGAATGTCCAATAAGGGTAAGGATTATAATTAATTTAGAGCACTAAAAGTTACCTTATGTTATCTGGTAATTCCTTTTGTTCTAAATAATGAAGGATCCACATAATAGCATGTTATGCACTGCATTTTCAAATCGATTCTCAGGATGATAGTTGAATGCTACAAGGATGATCTGGTGGTCAAATACCACCACTACTAGGACCATATCAGAGATATTGATAATGCTTTTGGCTTCCTTTAATCCTACCATATGAATATGAACCCCTTGATGTCTGATTCTGGGGTTACCTATGTAATGTTCTGGGATTTGTTATCAGATATAGAGGTATCGAGATCGATCTAGAGAAGATCAAGTCCATTAGTCAGATGCCTCCTCCAAGAAACCTGTGATAGCTCCAAGCCTTTATGGCCACTTTTCCTACATATGAAGAATTATTTAGAATTTTTATGGAAAGTTTATTCCCTTTTCCAATCTCATTAATAAAGGTTTCATCTACCGGTGAGATGAATATTTTCAAACTAGTTTTGAGTAAATCTAGCAGTATCTTCTACAACATCCAGTTCTAATGCCACCTTTTTCAAAAAATCCACTTGTCATTTACATGACTACCCTTTAATGGTCCCCCAATCCCATTATCACAATGAAGAATAAATAATGGATAGATAATAGTTTATACTATCTTAGTCGCATGCTCCTCGACGGTGAGATGAAATATTTATCTATCGAGAAGAGCTGCCTCACACTGGTTTTTACAATACCGAACTTGTGAAACTAACTGCAGCACCATTAGATATAGATGGTGTCCCACAGGGATCCACTAAATAATAATCTAAACTACCCTATGATGAATTTCTATCTAGATTTTTGGGTATTTATTCTTTAGTAGTTTGACACCATGTTTCTTCCATAGAAAGTTATCAAAGGTTTGGAATTTGTAGATTTTATAGCCTCTCATCCAGCCGTTATATACCTATCTATGGATCATGAATTACCTGATGGGTTCATCCTCTTACTGGATTAGGTTGTTCCATGTTAGAAGATGCACTTCTATGGCACTTCACAAATCCCCTCCGGTAGAAGGCTCCATGACCCAGACTCAACAAAGTAGGTTTGGGTGTCATCTTTATTATAACCCCACATGTGGACTTTCCCTATTAATTCTTGTTTTTAGAAGGATTCACAAAAAATGAATCAAAGTATCGGTTTCTTATCATTGCTCTCTTATTGGACCTTGAGATTGATGTTCCCCACCGACAAGTGAAGGGGGGATCCAAGCTAGTTATCAAGTAAACCAATGGTGGCTCTATCGTGAGAAAGCTAGAGCTCATGAACTTGTTAGAGAATGTTGTCAAACTGATGGACCAAATCCTTTCTTGGGATAAGATCATTTACATCCTATGGTTACAAAATGGAAAATTTGATGCCTTGGAGAGGCTTGTGGCATCTCTTGTAGAGTCTAACAAGAATGAATGGTATATCTATATGGTGCAGTGAAGATTCTTCGCTCATGTCACTCCATATGATGTTGATAGTCACTAATTAGGATCTCTTACCCCCGATGCCTCCACATCAGGACCTCTAGATCTCACTACCCTTGAATAATAAACCCCTTTTGGTTGAATCCATTTTTCAAATACCTCAAAACAGAAATATCTTTATAGAAAAGGCTGAATGTGAGCGAATATGTCCTCTTGTGGTGCAATTCACTCTCCAGAATGGTTCCAACCATGAATAAATCCCCTAAAACATGGGTTTTATGGAGTAATCCTCTATTGCATTCATGGTGGTGAGATCTCCCAAGTTATATAGGAATTCCATGCTTGTTGCTGTGGATATTATCAAATTGTGTTGAAACTTTCCCACCAAATCTAAAGGTTGGGGTACTTTAGTACCATTGTGGTATACAATTCTATAATGTTCTCCAAGAGGTTACACGCATGTAAAATCCATTCTAACATTGTGCATCTACCGCCGTAACCCATCCACACTACTAAATACTCATGTATATTTTTGGTCTGAGGGATTATTGTCATGGGACCATATCCGCTAGCAATAGCTCTCCATTTCATGTTCATTCTGACTACCACATATTTCTTCCCCATGTGGGAAGAAAAAATTAAACTCAAGTAAGTTAGGGCCCATTCTATTATTTATTTCATGAGCTCCAACACCATCCACTAATTTTAGTCCCACAAGACATCCTCATCGATAACAACACCAACTTTCAAGTAGTTGAGGTGAAGAAACTATACACTAAGTACAACATCCATTCCATTCACACTTCTAGATATCATGTACAATAAATTGGGAAGATAAAGACATTGAACAAGACCCTCTCTAACATTTTTCAAAATATGGTTTGCTAGAACAAAACTATTTGGTCGGAAAAACTCCCCAACACTCTCTGGGATTATTGGATGGGAACCCAAATTCTACCCAGGTGACCCCCAACGTGACTACTTCCCTGACTGATAGTTATTACCTTGACTTGGCCCTTTGAAATGTCCTAGAATAAGTAGAATAATTAATCAGTGTCCACAAAAATATGGCACCGGGAATGAGATTCATGAACAACATCTTCATCTGTAATGGAGACCCAGACTAGGAAACAAATTCTAAGGAGGAATTATAAGAAGGAGAGACCAACAACCCATCATCCTAGTTAGATAAAGGAGTGTACATCTCTATATATGTACAAAATGCCTCCCACGTTTGGAAAGAGGTAACATGGGGTAACATACATGACCATCGTCATCGATGACGATGCGAGGTAGTATACCCCAGAGAAAACCATCAGAAACAATAACAATGAATCTATTCTCATTCCATTCCTTGTAACTACCATTAAATGAATTTTAAAATATCTTATTGAATATATTATTTACATATTTCATTAAAATTAATCATTATTATGATTAATTTAAATTATTTAGATAAATAACTATACATGAATAATTTTTTTCACAAAAACATCTTTTTTGAGCTTCAAATGATCTATTTTAAATTTTTACCAATTTATAACCAATTAATAAATTTTATTCATGTGTAAATAATAAATATTCCTAATTTTAATAATTTGAATTAATTTGTAAGTAAAAAATATATTTCAAAAAAAACATCTCATTAACAAAATACTTAAAGATAGTGGAAAAAAAATAAATTAGGATTCACAAAAATAATGTTCAAGATAGTTGAAAAAATCATTTGTGTGGTAAATTTAAAAAAATATATTCCTTTCACATGCTTTGTAAAAATTCATAAATAACATTTTTAGAAAACATTGTAAAATTTCATTTTAAATTTTTTAAAGAGAAATTAAAATGTGTTTGGAAATTTATTCAAATAATAATTGGACTATATAAAAGAAAATTATTTGAAACACTTTAAATAACATGGACATTGAAGAAAAATGTTGTTATTCAAACATGAAATAAGGTTGGTTTTAATTAAAAATAAATTTTATCAATCATTTTAAGTACCAAAGAAAGAATAATGAAATAAATAACGAAAAAATAGAAATAAATATAGGTTAATAAAATAAATGTTGTTTAAATATTAAGTTTCAAATAATTTCCCTCAATGGAAATTTTAAATATTCAATCCCGAAAATAAAAGAGATTGTAACATAAACCCTTACATGAGGTCATTAATTTTATTGTACACTATATTATGTTTGGGTATAATAAATTTATATTTATAATAAATATATACCAGACCCATATTTTAACTTATCATAAAATATATCATTTCATTATAATTTCTAATTACCCATCCATTAACAATTATACATTAAAATCAACATTCAGTTGAAAATTGGCCTCTTTTTTATGCATGGTTTGGTTTGATGGATTCATCCCTTGTACCTTGGTCATGGTTTCATAATATCAATAATATTAATCATTTTATTATTTTCATAATTATTTATTATAGAAATATTTATAATTATTCATAAATTGTGGTGATGAAAAATTAATTGTATCACTTTGCGGAGATGGTAGTCCGTATATAGGAATGAGTAATGTTTTTATTTTCCAATGAAAGGATATAGAGAGAGGTAAATACAAATATATCTTTCAATAAAGATAATAATACAGTTAATTTTATATATATTCATTAAATCTATCCATATGACTTGTCATTAATTTCAACCATAAAAAAATAGATGACATTACTTTGTGGAAGTGGTAGTCCACACGTATGCATGAATGTCACCGTAGAAGGTTAACGATGAAATAAACTCAAAAAAGATCAGCAATGAAAATTACCCATTCTTTGGAAAACATCATTTTTATTACACCTTAAGCCTTAAAATTATGTTCTTATGGAAAGAATAAAAGCTATAGGATGTGGGGAAGGAATTTATAAAGGCAATTCAGAAGTTATTGTATATTATAAAATTTCAAACATTGTGAATAAGTGACTATAGAAGGTTGCCTTTTATAAGTGAGGTGGGTGGAAAACAAATAAATACTTAAAAAAATAACATATAATAAAGTTATATTAATGTGTAAGTGGAACCAAGGGAACCCAAATTCAAATATAAGTTAATTTTGGAACAAAATTCACTTATCTAATAGGATTTAGACAAGTTTTAGGTTATTTTAACTCATATTTATTTAGGTTAACCCTTCATCAACCATTACTTTAGTAGTAAATATTTACCTTGGTTACTATTCCTTTTGAACAAATATTATATGTACCTACTTACCAAATTTTGATATAATGAATTCAAATATTAAGATGATATTATAAAATTAAATTCCTATAAGTGGAAGTAATTAATTCTAAAATAATTGCATAAAACACGATGAGAACGATTTTTAGAAAAAGGAATTTTTAAGCTTAACACTGAAATTATTGTCATTATTTTCCTAGTAACCACCATTAATAGAATGTTAAAATATTTTATCAAATATATTACCTAAAAATATCAATAAAATAAATAATAAATAGTGATTAATTTAATTTATTATGGTAAAAAAACACAACATGTATAAAATGAAATTTCCATTAAAATAACTCTTTTTACCTTCTAATTACTTAATTTTTTTTAACAAATTTATAACCAATGAATTAATATTATTCATGTGTAAAAAATATCTATTATTAATTTTAACACTTTAAATTAATTTTTTAAAAACAAATATGAAATAAACAATTATCATAAACAAAATATGTTAAAATAGTTATTTATGATCAATAAGTATTTAATAAATGAATTATAAAATAATTCAAACAATAAAATTTCAATTAAATACCATAAAATGTGATTAATTTTATAATTTATAAGAATTATTCACAATTATATTGATTTTTTTCTTCAAAAAATATCAAATGACATTTTTTTATTAATAAAACATATAATTTAAAATCTTGGGGTGTTACAGTTGTGGAGATATTTAGGTTATAACGGTTTTGGGAGATATAATATAATAACCACGGTGTGAGGGATAAGGCCATGTTTTGAACTTTTTATAATTTCAAAAATTTATGTAGTCCTAAAATTTTCATATGTTGATTTGAATTGTGTATGGATCCATTCAATGTAAAATACTTGAACCAGATAATAGATTTCATCATTGAGCTTATGGAAATAATAACAAATTTATGTAATATATTCCATAGGAGGAGTGTAATATGTTTGACATTATAAAATTCATAGTTTCTTGATTATATTTCATAGATTTTAAATGAACACCATAGTGGTGGATAAATGGATTTCTGTCATTCAAGAGATTTGTAGGTACCTACACCATGGTAGGGTTTCTATGTTATTTTTGGCCCAAAAGTAAATATGAATGAGGAGGAAAACACCAAATACATATTTCTATACAATGAAGGAGGAATAGAAGAATTATAATGGTTATAGAAGATTTAGGTTCACCACTTCACAAAGTATGATTATATCACAACCCATCAACAGTAAGATGAGGACCATGCCACAATATAGTGGTTTCACCATAGAGGGTGTATTTTTGAAAATCAAAAAAATTGTGGTTGGATAAAATCACTGATATTTGGATTATGGCAAATTTGATCATGTCACAACAGGTCAAGAGATTATTATAATTTATAGATAATTTTTTCATAACATGCATTAATTTAATATGGGGGTTGATAAACAATTTCAGATCTGATAGTTGGTTGATAACCACATCATACTGAATATGTCCATTCCATAATCTAGAATTTTTTAATAAGATAATTCCGCAAGTATATTTGTTACACAGTGAAATAATTTGACCAAATAATTTATAGATTTCATAATTTATTTCAAACATGATGGGATTTGGATAAATTAAATTGAATTTAATGGATGGTTTAAAACCCCATTAATGGAATAAAGGTGTCACGATTAATTGAACAAATTTTCATAATAAATGACTCTCAATTTTAATGAATGAATCAAGAGGGAGGAAAATAACCAACAGAGAAGGGGGAGAAATTATCAATTTCAGAATTAAAATGATAATAAAAGAAATGAAATATTGAAAAATATAGTGAAGACAAAGAGATGAGAAGAAATCCCATATATATCATGAAGTGTAGAAGTTGGTGTAAAATAATGACACACTCACAATATTGATGCTTTAATTTTTGAGGAGTAATCATTTTAAGAAATTTTTATAGAAAATATTTTTATTTCATATTTCATAGCAGTGAGTATAGAGATTAAAAGAGGTTTCTCCATTGGATCGGTAATCAGTCTTTCAAAAATAATTATAACATCTATAGTACATATTGTTAACCCCAAGTACATCGACACAACATCAATTTATGATTCATGGACTATCCTTGGTGGTGAACCAAGTAAAATATTATCATCCTCACCTTAATTTATATATTTAAATTTCATTGAGTGTTTGATGTTTGAGAGGTTCAAATTTTTCTTACTAACATCATAACGAAATCCTTTTTTATGATTAAATAATTCCACACTCTAATTCAACCCCCCCCCCCCCCCCCCCCCGTACACATACACACACCCTTTGATGTATTTAACATGTGGGTATAATATAGAATCACTATCCATTAATTAGAGTGGAAAGTCACGAGATATTAGGGTGGCCTCCCCATATTACAAAGGTTTCTAACTACTATTAGTGTCCAAGAATTGATAATGGGGATATTATATGCTGTAAAGATAAAAAATAGTAACTGTAACATTTTAAATATAAATATCAGTAGAAGCATGAAAAATGAGTATCATAATATACTAAATGGTGAAAAAAAGTTCAAAATGTCATAATTGTGATATAAAATTAAACATGAATGATATAAAACCCAAATATTTTATAGTATGTCATATTTACATAAATTTAATTTCTTTGATAGTATACATTGCACGCAACACTGAGCTTAAATGAACTATGATAAACTATAATATATTATTATTTTAACAGTATTTATTAATTTTTCCATTGTGAATAAGATTAAATAAAATGTGAAAAGATTTTTTACAGATATTTCTAGAATTAATTATTTGATTATTAATTAATTTTAAATCAAAATAAAAAGAAATTGAATATACAAGATGTCTTTTTATTAAATAAAACTATTTTTATGCCCACAATGGAATTTTATCATAATAAATTAAATTAACCACTATTAGTGAAATATATTAATGAAATATATGTTTTATATATTCAATAAAAGGTTTTTAAATTCATCCAAAAAGTTTTATAGGATAAATATAGGAATAAAACCAATTTTAACCATAAAAGGTCGTATTTTTCTAAAGTCTATTCTGTCACCTATTGATGTAACATTTTTTTAAATATAGTTTTTGTTGATTTTATAAATTATATTTTAAAAATAAACCTATTACTCTAATTATTAATTTCAAAATTTACTTTGGCTTAATTTTCGGCATTTTTCTAACAAGTATCAGGTTTTTAAGAATAATAAGAAAATATTGGATTTTAATTTAAAACAGTATTTTTTGAAAATAATTTATAGTGACAAATTATATTTTTAATTTATTTTAAAGTATATATATAGAAATTATATATCATTTAATCCAATTTTTTTCATTGGAATCAATTTCACTTTGAATTTAGATATAAAAGTATCTCAATCTGTTGAACATTTTCACTTTAAAAACTCATTTTCTTGCTCTGTCACTGGTATTGATTTTAAATTAATTTTATCCAATTAAGTGTTTTAAATTTTGAGAAATTTATTCCATATTTTTAATCATAAGTTAAAAATTTTGTAAATTGGTACCTTTTATTTTTGATAAATATGAATAATGACTTTAATTTATTTAATTACCATGGTTGGGGGTAAATCATGTAATTATGATGAAAATAATATTATAGGTATTATAAAATTAACCAAACACATGTCAAAATTTTATTTAACAAGCGACTGTTGACTAAAATTATCCCTGGTATAATTTTATGGCCTCATGGATCCACTTGGATTACGTTAATCCTTTTATTGTATTTTATTCTAAGGAAAGTCAAATATGTCATATTCAGGTTTTTAATAAGTATTAAATTTTTTTATATACGGTTCTTCATAATAAATATTCAATTATAAATAGTAATTTGAAATATAAAATCATTAACTTAATGATGATAATTTTTTAAGGATGAAATTATTAAATTAAAGGCTTTCATAATGACAATGCAATAATTGATTAATTAGTGGATGTGTCAAATAAATGTTATTAAAATTATTAAAATAAATTAAATTAGATATAATTAATGTCATGAACTAGTTTTATAGATGAAATATACATATTATATATTTATTAAATGCATTTTTCAAATTTATCTTGTTTTTATGATATTTTAAAACGTCAAGAAACGAATAGCGTTAGAATTGACACTAATGAAATTTTAAAATAAATGATATTTTATTAAATGATATAAAATTAACAAAAATATTAAATTAATTCTAAATATTGGGATAAGGTTTAAAATTCCATAAATTACTCATTTTTCATTCATTTTTTAATATATAGTAACTATATTAACCTTCAAATAGTAAAAACAAATGTGGACACGGTAAGAGTTAAATGATTTAAATAAAGGTTAAAACCAAAAAACAAGGGTAAGAATGTGCCCTAAACTTTTCTAAAAATTATTGGATAAATATGATTCACAAAATATCACATTAATATCTAATTGTATTTTTTTAATGGAAACTTATTTATGAAAATAACTTATATATTATTTTAATCAAAGATAGTTACAAAATGTCACTTTGTTTGTAGTTAGTAACTTTTATGTATCCACACAGTGAAAAAACCAAGTTATGAACGAAACTAACTATATATATTCATCCTAATTAAATTATGTTCATTATAAAAATTTATTTTTATTTTTTATAAATAATATAATTACCTTAAAAGCTTCAATAATTCTAATATAATATCTAATTAGATAATAGAAAAATAAAATAATTGATATTAAAAGCTTTACTTGGTATATATTTTGGAGGGTTTAATTATAACGACCCGTACTTTACATACATTGTTACTACTTCAAAATTGAAGCACACTTATTACAACATATGACAAAACCACAAAGGACCGTATAGGTATAGTGTCTTTAGAAACTGGGAAACATAAACAACTGGTTCATAAATCTTCTACAGTGTCTCCCATTTATTTCATCATATCTAGGGTCCCTTTTAGCATATTCTACTTAATATCCATCTTCCTGACCTGGGGAAAAGAAAACATAAAAGGGTGAGCTCAAATGCTCAGCAAGGGCAAATAAAGGAAATAAAAATCATATCATATCCTTTTGAAAATCAAAACCTGCAAAAGAGATCATAATATCTTAACATGGAATAAATTATAGAAGTGAAAATGAGATCCCCATAATCATAACATAAAACTTGAAACTTTGTGGCATGCACACATAATCATGGAAATCATTTCTTGTTAGTCATGACTCATTGCCAAGACTATCTTAGTGGACAAAGTCCCTTTCTGAACCGAGTTCACTCCTCGTTTCAGTCCTGTATCACAGAACTGAAATAACCTTCCGTTCCAGCCATGTCTATCTCATGAGATATAAAATCTTTACCCAATGCATTGGAGGGAGATATAGGTCCCACCCATCTCTTAATGAATCCTTTCTTATGTGTGCCACAAAATCATAAATCATTCATCATTGCATAACCCATGTAATAAAAATGGGATTCTTAAACAACATGACATCATAAAACCATTCATATAAGATAAAGGAATTCATAAACATAATTCCATCACAACATAGTCAAATCAATGTAAAAATATGGATAGAAACAGAACCCTTTATTATCTTAGATGGAAAATAATTTTGATAAAACACTTGAAATGAATTCTTGAGGAAAATATCCTTTCTTCTTCAAAATAAATTTCTTTTCACAAAACATCATACAATTTTAAAAGAAAGAGATTTTATTAAAAATATTTATGAAATATTTTGGAGGAAGGTTCATGAAAATAAGGCTTTATAAAACCGTAAAAATCCGTTCGTGCCGTATAAGTTAAAAAAAACATTCTTCGTACTTTTGTCGGAAAAGTCAAAAAGTGCCTCGTACGGAAAAACGACAAAAGATTCCTTTCATATTCTTTACTAAAAACTCACCTAAGGGTAAAATTGGATTTAAACTATTGAAATTGGATGGAAACAATATTACATATTGAGGGAACATGGATGTGGATGATAAAATACACCCCAGTAAATACTTACGAATAAACAATCTCGAATAAAAATGAGATTGTGATATTTTCCCTTACCTTAGGTCCGATTTGCTTTGTTTCGTGTCCGAAGCTCCTGTATAATGGTTTAAATAATGTTATTGACTTATTCCAGAATCATACATATTGATATGATATCATATATGGTCATATTATTAGCTTCTTATTAGTAATATTTCATTGTTACTTGTTACTCGGGTCTTTATAACTTTTTGTTCTTATGCGTGTTTTGTCGAATAAATTCGTATTCTTATCTTTAGGTTATAGATAATTCATTTCCAGAATGGTATTAGTGTAGTATATACCATATTCATTCATTCAATTCATTTATATAATCATTATGAAATGAAGATCATGTAGAACGAGTCGCATCACATCGTGGAGACGGTATTCCGTACGTACGCACGAGTGATGATATCGTTCCTATGATCATGGAATTGTATTGGAGTATATATATATTATTTCAGTATCAATATTACTTCAAAATAATCATATATAGTTACTCATTACACCATTATACCCATCCTTGTAAGGTGATGGTGGAAAATAGATTACACCACGGCGTGGAGACGGTATTCCGTACGTACGCACACGCGGTGATTTCATTTTTCCGTAGGATGGATAGAAGGTGAATTAGGGTTGTTTCATATTTATAATAACATATCAGTATGTAAGTAATACTGATGTTATTACTTTATCATGAAACAACTAAAGAAGAAGAAGTTGAAGAAGAAAGAAATTGAAAAGATCGGTAATGGATATTACCTCTTCTTTGGAACGCCTCTTTGAATCCTCCACTTAAGGAACTAAGATTGGTCTTTGGAGAAGACCAGGACCTCTAGGATTATTCTAGGGAAGTGGATAGGAGAACATTGCAGGGGTTGGCCGAGCTTGAGTGCTCAAATTGGTGTGAGGAGGAGGGGGAGGAGGTGTCCTTTTATAGGGGAGGAGAGGGGCACCTTAGGAATATCTCAAAATATTATTTTATATTAAAGTCAAAATCGGTTTATAATGGTTCCAAAGGGTCTTATTTCGAAGCTAAAGTGGGGATGGGTCGAAATCCTATCAACCAATAGGATTTAGACAAGTTTGGGGTATTATTTTAACCTTATCAATTAGATTTAACTCTAAGTTAATTAATTTAACTTTTACCGTGTCTTTTTGTTTTCTTTCACTATATGGTTAATACACTTACTATAACATGACAAACGAACCCCAAATTGTTTATTATTAATATATATATCCTTATCTAAGTCATTTGGCCGAACCTTAGATTTTTAGGAATAAAATAACAATTAATAATATAATATTTGATTTAAAAACTATTTTGTGTCAATTTTGACACTATTTGATATATGATTTTTGTGAAAGTCATATCAGAATTATATGTTCGAACCAAGTTGATTAAATCAACACTAATATATCATAGTAACCTAGAAAATTAGTGGAATTCATAAAAAGTCTCAAATTACATTTATTTTGGTATTTATATTATCAATTTTGTCAATATTTCATTAATAAGATAATTACTGCATCATCATTGTGTCATAAATAAATTAAATTATTTGATGTCTAAAAATTACAAATAAAATACCATCATGTAGGAAATCTTTTTAGCTTTCTAATGAATATTTACAATCGAATTTCTCTTATGTATAACCCCATATTAAAAATGATTTACTTATTAAGCTTTGATTTTAACTATTTTAACCCTTCTTTAAATAAATTAATAATAAATGTCCTAATCTAATCCAAGTGGGCCTAAATGGTCATATTTTATTCCTAAGTTTGTTTTTGGTCGAATTAAACTTGTCCAATAGAATTAGGACATGTGTTAGGGTAATATTAATATCATATTTACCCTTAGTTACCATATTTACTATTAACCGCGGTAAAAATAGTAAAAAGTTACTATTCACCAAAAAATTATTTTCATCTCATTGAACCACATTTTAGTCCTTGATATTAACCGTGTCTCTCGGATTTTTGAAATTCCATTCACAGAAGCGGTAAAATTAAGTTTTATGCAAAATTCAGTTTTTAACCTACCACTTAGTGGTTTCACTATTCATCAAAAATTGAAAGTTTTCAGAAAAAAACCAAAATTTCACCCTAGGCTAATTTTGATATTCTGAGTCCAAAAATGAAGTCCATTTTGAAAAATAAAATTTATAAAATTTTAAAAAGTGGTTATTACTATTCATAACGGCTAGTTTTAATAGCATATTGTTGTTTAGTGAAACTCAGTATTGCGTACGACGCAAGCTATCGAGGAAGGTCGCGATTGTGTGCAAAGCAAGCCAAGCAAGTGTTGTGTAGAAAAAGATTCCTTTGATGATTTATATAACATAAAAGTCTCGGGTGTTACATTCTACCCCCCTTAAAAAGAATTTCGCCCTCGAAATTCGTCACTTTGTAACAAACAGATGAGGATACTTCTCCCTCATCATATCCTCAAGCTCCCATGTAGCTTCTTCAAGTTGGTGGTTTCTCCATAAAACTTTCACCAAGCGAGTGGTCTTGTTTCGTAGGACTTTTTCACTACGATCCAGAATCTCTATCGGCTGTTCTTCATAAGAAAGATCTTGCTCCAGCGGTACAACTTCTGAGCTAAGTACATGTGAAGGATCTGGTATGTACTTTCTCAGGAGAGATACATGGAACACATCGTGAACTTGAGAGAGATTCGGTGGAAGCGCCAATCGGTAAGCTACCTTCCCAACACGATCCAGTATTTCAAAAGGACCGATATATCTAGGGCTCAACTTCCCCTTCTTTCCAAATCTCATAACCCTCTTCCAGGGAGATATTCGTAAGAACACTTTATCGCCCACTTCAAACTCTAGGTCTTTTCTTCGGTTGTCGGCATAACTTTTCTGTCGACTCTGAGCCGCTCTTATGTGTTGTTGAATAGATCTAACCTTTTCTGCCATTTCATCAACGAGATCAGGTCCTAATAGCTTTCTTTCCCCAACTTCATCCCAGCAAGTTGGAGTCCTGCATTTCTTTCCATAGAGAGCTTCATAAGGAGCCATCTGAATACTGGAGTGAAAGCTATTATTATAAGAAAATTCCACCAAAGGTAGGTGTTGATCCCAACCTCCTTTGAAATTCATAGAGCAAGCTCTCAACATATCTTCTAGGGTTTGAATTGTTCTCTCAGACTGACCGTCTGTCTGGGGATGATAAGCAGTGCTGAAACTCAACTCTGTGTCCAGAGTATGCTGAAGACTTCGCCAGAACTTCGAGGTAAATCTCGGATCCCGATCAGATATAATAGAAAGTGGTACTCCATGTAATCTTACCACTTCCTTTACATATATCCTGGCAAGCTGATCTAGAGAGAAATCCTCTCTAATAGGAATGAAGTGTGCAGACTTTGTAAGACGATCAACTATGACCCAGATAGCATTATTGCCTTTAGATGTTTTAGGAAGTCCTGTGACAAAGTCCATAGTGATGTTTTCCCATTTCCATTCGGGTATGGGTAATGGTTGTAACATCCCCTTAGACTTCTGTCTCTCAGCTTTAACTTGTTGACAAACCAAGCATCGAGAGACATATTCAGCAACATCTCTTTTCATGCCATCCCACCAGAAGTACTCTTTCAGGTCCCTATACATCTTCGTGCTTCCAGGATGAATAGAGAATGATGAACTATGAGCCTTATCCAGCAGCTCATTCTTTAATTCGGGGATGGGAGGAACGCAAACCCGATTCCTGAACTTTATTATCCCATCACAATCAAGGTTGAATTCAGGAACATTTCTCACCTTCTTTTGTAACTCGACATCTTCTTTCTGTGCCTCTTTAATCTTCACATGTATAGATGGTTGAACATTCATTTGAGAAAGATAAGATTTTTCCCCTTCCATTATAATTCCAAGATCCATCCTTTGTAAATCCATATATATTGGATCTTTTGTGATCCTCATCATGGATAAACTAGCATGGTCTTGTCGACTTAATGCATCTGCCACCTTGTTTGCTTTCCCAGGGTGGTAATGGATTGAGCAGTCATAATCCTTAATCAGCTCCAACCATCTTCTTTGACGCATATTCAGCTCCTTTTGTGTGAAAATATACTTTAAACTTTTATGATCTGTATAAATATCACACCTTTCACCATAAAGGTAATGCCTCCAAATCTTTAATGCAAAGATTACCGCAGCCAACTCCAAATCATGTGTTGGGTAATTTTGCTCATGGATTTTCAACTGTCGTGAGGCATAATCTATCACCATATCATTTTGCATAAGAACACACCCCAATCCCTTCTTGGATGCATCACTGTAAATCACAAACCTTTCTCCACTACAAGGCAGTGTGAGCACAGGTGAACTGGATAACCTTCTTTTCAACTCCTTGAAATTCTCTTCACATTCCTCTGTCCAGACAAACTTAACTCCTTTCCGAGTCAACTTGGTGAGTGGATTAGATAATCGTGAAAAATCTTTTACAAAACGTCGATAATATCCAGCCAAACCAAGAAAACTTCGGATCTCAGTTACTGTTGTTGGTCTTGACCATCTTTCGATAACCTCTGTTTTTGCTGGATCCACAGATATCCCCTCTTTTGAGATTATATGACCCAAAAATGAAACTTTTTGAAGCCAAAATTCACACTTGGTAAATTTGGCATAAAGCTTCTCCTTTCTCAGGGTCTTCAATATAATTCTCAAGTGATCTTCATGCTCTTCCTTGCTCTTTGAATAAACAAGAATATCGTCTATAAAGACTACCACAAATTGATCAAGATAGTCTCTAAAGACTCTATTCATTAGATCCATGAAGATAGCAGGGGCATTAGTAAGACCAAATGGCATCACTATAAATTCATAGTGTCCATACCTTGTACGGAAAGCCGTCTTTGGTATATCCTCCCTTTTGACCCTTAATTGATGATACCCTGAACGAAGATCAATCTTCGAAAAGTATTGGGCTCCGCGTAGTTGGTCAAATAAGTCATCAATGCGTGGGAGAGGATATTTGTTCTTGATAGTGATCTTGTTAAGTTCTCGATAATCAATGCAAAGTCTCATTGATCCATCTTTCTTCTTAACAAATAGAACAGGTGCTCCCCAAGGTGACGCACTAGGGCGTATGAATCCCTTATCAAGATTCTCTTGGAGTTGCTTCTTCAATTCTTGCAACTCAATTGGGGCCATTCTATAAGGTGTCTTTGAAATAGGCAAAGCACCCGGTACGAGTTCTATTGAAAACTCAACTTCACGATTTGGTGGAAGACCCGGTAATTCCTCCGGAAAGACATCATCAAACTCCCGTACAATGGGCATATTCTTAATCGTGAGTTTCTCACCAACCATTTGAGATAAATAACCTTCATTTAGTGGAATCAATACCCATAAGATGGAAGAAATTTCCACTGGAAGGTTATGTTCATCCTTGCATTGATAGACGATCGTAGATTGATCTGGAATATGAAATGTGACTTCCCTTCTTTGGCAATCGATATGAGCTCCATGTAGAGAAAGCCAATCCATGCCAAGAATCACATCAAATTCCACTAAAGGAAGGATCACAAGATTTGCAGGAAGCACTTTCCCACAAACTTCGATCGGAGAAGAATTATAAACTTTTGATGCGATTGACGTGCCATTAGGTGTTGTCACAGCTAACTCAACATCTAATTGTTGAGGTAATACGGTGATACCCTTAGAAAAGTCTTTAGAAATAAAAGAGTGGGTGGATCCAGAATCAAATAAAACATTTGCTACTTTAGAGTGGATGGTAAGTGTACCTTTCACCACATCGTTATCGTACTCCACATCGCTGATAGAAATTGCATGTGACTTTCCTTTGTCTTTAGCCTTAAGAGTTTGTTGACGTCGACCATCATCATCCACCCTTGGATTTGGGCATTGATTGGCATAATGCCCCATCTCCTTGCACTTGAAACATTGAAGTGTAGTAGGTTCATTCTGTGTATCCCTTCCTTTGTTTGCGTCATTAGACATCTTCTTCCCATTATCACGGCATTCAAATGCCCGATGACCTTCCTTTCCACATTTAAAACATTTACTTGTCCCTTTAAGACAACTCCCTCCATGTTTCTTTCCACACTTTGAGCATAAGGGAAAGTTCATCTTCTTTTCCGTGTGCTCTTTATATTTTTCTTTGAATTCCATCTTCCTCTTTTTATCAAACCCATGTGACTGATGGGTTACTCCAATCTCCATCTCGACTTTGAGAGCACATCGAACGATTTCCTCGTAGCTATTGAAGTCCCTTATGGCTAACGCCCTTCGAAGACTTGGTTTTAAGCCACTAAAGAATCGATCGATCTTACTATCAGGTTGGATAATAATACCAGAAGCGTACCTTGCAAGTCTTGTAAAATTTGCTTCATAGGTACTAACAGATTCATCATCCCTTTGCTTCAGTTCAAGGAACTCTTTCTCCATCTTTGTTCGGAGAATACGAGGGAAGTACTTATTGAAAAATAAGTTCTTGAACTCGTCCCATTCCATAGACTCAATTTCATCCCTTTGCCTCGTATTCTTAACAAGATTCCACCATTGATCCGCATCTCCTTCCAAACGATACACTGCTAGGATGACTTTATCATGCTCAGAACATTGAAGAACTGAAAATATCTTTTCAGTAGTACTAATCCATTGTTCAGCAACTAATGGATCAGTAGACCCGCTGAAAGAAGGTGGGCGCTGCCTCATGAAGGATTCAACAGAATGTTGCTCCCTCCTTTGCTCGTTTGGAAATCCTGCATGATTCATAGCTTGAGAAAGTTGTGTGAGCATGGCTACAAGATTTTGCATTCCAGCTCCCATATCGTTTGGTTGCTCAGGGGGACAATCATTGCATTGCCCATCGCATTCCGCATTAACACAGTTCCTTCGGGTTCCATCCATTGACTAAAACCAAGAAGAATAGTGTGAGCAACACTAATTATAATAGGAAACCACATAATTCAAGAATAAAATTTTCATGCTTATGGTCTTATCCTAGGTTATTCAAGGCCATTTCTAAAACACTAAGATTGTGTACTATGCTTAGACTTATCCTTAGGGTTCTTACTAAGGTTTTCACATCCTAGTTTCCAAAGGTTGACTATACCTTTCCTCTGATACCAACTATAACGACCCGTACTTTACATACATTGTTACTACTTCAAAATTGAAGCACACTTATTACAACATATGACAAAACCACAAAGGACCGTATAGGTATAGTGTCTTTAGAAACTGGGAAACATAAACAACTGGTTCATAAATCTTCTACAGTGTCTCCCATTTATTTCATCATATCTAGGGTCCCTTTTAGCATATTCTACTTAATATCCATCTTCCTGACCTGGGGAAAAGAAAACATAAAAGGGTGAGCTCAAATGCTCAGCAAGGGCAAATAAAGGAAATAAAAATCATATCATATCCTTTTGAAAATCAAAACCTGCAAAAGAGATCATAATATCTTAACATGGAATAAATCATAGAAGTGAAAATGAGATCCCCATAATCATAACATAAAACTTGAAACTTTGTGGCATGCACACATAATCATGGAAATCATTTCTTGTTAGTCATGACTCATTGCCAAGACTATCTTAGTGGACAAAGTCCCTTTCTGAACCGAGTTCACTCCTCGTTTCAGTCCTGTATCACTGAACCGAAATAACCTTCCGTTCCAGCCATGTCTATCTCATGAGATATAAAATCTTTACCCAATGCATTGGAGGGAGATATAGGTCCCACCCATCTCTTAATGAATCCTTTCTTATGTGTGCCACAAAATCATAAATCATTCATCATTGCATAACCCATGTAATAAAAATGGGATTCTTAAACAACATGACATCATAAAACCATTCATATAAGATAAAGGAATTCATAAACATAATTCCATCACAACATAGTCAAATCAATGTAAAAATATGGATAGAAACAGAACCCTTTATTATCTTAGATGGAAAATAATTTTGATAAAACACTTGAAATGAATTCTTGAGGAAAATATCCTTTCTTCTTCAAAATCAATTTCTTTTCACAAAACATCATACAATTTTAAAAGAAAGAGATTTTATTAAAAATAGTCATGAAATATTTTGGAGGAAGGTTCATGAAAATAAGGCTTTATAAAACCGTAAAAATCCGTTCGTGCCGTATAAGTTAAAAAAAACATTCTTCGTACTTTTGTCGGAAAAGTCAAAAAGTACCTCGTACGGAAAAACGACAAAAGATTCCTTTCATATTCTTTACTAAAAACTCACCTAAGGGTAAAATTGGATTTAAACTATTGAAATTGGATGGAAACAATATTACATATTGAGGGAACATGGATGTGGATGATAAAATACACCCCAGTAAATACTTACGAATAAACAATCTCGAATAAAAATGAGATTGTGATATTTTCCCTTACCTTAGGTCCGATTTGCTTTGTTTCGTGTCCGAAGCTCCTGTATAATGGTTTAAATAATGTTATTGACTTATTCCAGAATCATACATATTGATATGATATCATATATGGTCATATTATTAGCTTCTTATTAGTAATATTTCATTGTTACTTGTTACTTGGGTCTTTATAACTTTTTGTTCTTATGCGTGTTTTGTCGAATAAATTCGTATTCTTATCTTTAGGTTATAGATAATTAATTTCCAGAATGGTATTAGTGTAGTATATACCATATTCATTCATTCAATTCATTTATATAATCATTATGAAATGAAGATCATGTAGAACGAGTCGCATCACATCGTGGAGACGGTATTCCGTACGTACGCACGAGTGATGATATCGTTCCTATGATCGTGGAATTGTATTGGAGTATATATATATTATTTCAGTATCAATATTACTTCATAATAATCATTTATAGTTACTCATTACACCATTATACCCATCCTTGTAAGGTGATGGTGGAAAATAGATTACACCACGGCGTGGAGACGGTATTCCGTACGTACGCACGCGCGGTGATTTCATTTTTCCGTAGGATGGATAGAAGGTGAATTATGGTTGTTTCATATTTATAATAACATATCAGTATGTAAGTAATACTGATGTTATTACTTTATCATGAAACAACTAAAGAAGAAGAAGTTGAAGAAGAAAGAAATTGAAAAGATCGGTAATGGATATTACCTCTTCTTTGGAACGCCTCTTTGAATCCTCCACTTAAGGAACTAAGATTGGTCTTTGGAGAAGACCAGGACCTCTAGGATTATTCTAGGGAAGTGGATAGGAGAAAATTTCAGGGGTTGGCCGAGCTTGAGTGCTCAAATTGGTGTGAGGAGGAGGGGGAGGAGGTGTCCTTTTATAGGGGAGGAGAGGGGCACCTTAGGAATATCTCAAAATATTATTTTATATTAAAGTCAAAATCGGTTTATAATGGTTCCAAAGGGTCTTATTTCGAAGCTAAAGTGGGGATGGGTCGAAATCCTGTCAACCAATAGGATTTAGACAAGTTTGGGGTATTATTTTAACCTTATCAATTAGATTTAACTCTAAGTTAATTAATTTAACTTTTACCATGTCTTTTTGTTTTCTTTCACTATATGGTTAATACACTTACTATAACATGCCAAACGAACCCCAAATTGTTTATTATTAATATATATATCCTTATCTAAGTCATTTGGCCGAACCTTAGATTTTTAGGAATAAAATAACAATTAATAATATAATATTTGATTTAAAAACTATTTTGTGTCAATTTTGACACTATTTGATATATGATTTTTGTGAAAGTCATATCAGAATTATATGTTCGAACCAAGTTGCTTAAATCAACACTAATATATCATAGTAACCTAGAAAATTAGTGGAATTCATAAAAAGTCTCAAATTACATTTATTTTGGTATTTATATTATCAATTTTGTCAATACTTCATTAATAAGATAATTACTGCATCATCATTGTGTCATAAATAAATTAAATTATTTGATGTCTAAAAATTACAAATAAAATACCATAATGTAGGAAATCTTTTTAGCTTTCTAAGGAATATTTACAATCGAATTTATCTTATGTATAACCCCATATTAAAAATGATTTACTTATTAAACTTTGATTTTAACTATTTTAACCCTTCTTTAAATAAATTAATAATAAATGTCCTAATCTAATCCAAGTGGGCCTAAATGGTCATATTTTATTCCTAAGTTTGTTTTTGGTCGAATTAAACTTGTCCAATAGAATTAGGACATGTGTTAGGGTAATATTAATATCATATTTACCCTTAGTTACCCTATTTACTATTAACCGCGGTAAAAATAGTAAAAAGTTACTATTCACCAAAAAATTATTTTCATCTCATTGAACCACATTTTAGTCCTTGATATTAACCGTGTCTCTCGGATTTTTGAAATTCCATTCACAGAAGCGGTAAAATTAAGTTTTATGCAAAATTCAGTTTTTAACCTACCACTTAGTGGTTTCACTATTCATCAAAAATTGAAAGTTTTCAGAAAAAAACCAAAATTTCACCCTAGGCTAATTTTGATATTCTGAGTCCAAAAATGAAGTCCATTTTGAAAAATAAAATTTATAAAATTTTAAAAAGTGGTTATTACTATTCATAACGGCTAGTTTTAATAGCATATTGTTGTTTAGTGAAACTCAGTATTGCGTACGACGCAAGCTATCGAGGAAGGTCGTGATTGTGTGCAAAGCAAGCCAAGCAAGTGTTGTGTAGAAAAAGATTCCTTTGATGATTTATATAACATAAAAGTCTCGGGTGTTACATTAATATTTATAATTTATTTTATATATCTATAGAATATATTAAATTTTTTTGGAAATAATTATATTCTAATTTACAAATTTTGTTAATGTATTTAAATTCAAATTAACTGAATATTTCTAATTTGAAAAAAAAATATTTTATTGTATTATTATTTTAAAAAATTATATGAAAATAATAAAAATATTAAAATAATATAAATGGGAAAATATATCGTCTAAAATACCCTACCACATTCGTGTATATACTATTTTCAACTCTTTGGATCAATAATAGCCTATTATATTTTAATAAGTCGAGGATTTCTAAAACTGCCCTTGGCCTCAATTATAAAAAGTCACCTCCTCCATCACTTACTCACACAAATTTGAGCCATAGATCACATCAAACCAGGATAATGTGTCTTAAAAACATCATTATTTGTGTTTTATAGGTTATTTTCCTTCCAAAATACATACCCTATATCACTTAAGAATAGATTAAGGGAAGTCTACCAAATAAGGGGTAATCAATTTTACTATCTCATTCAACTTCATTCCCTCTTCTAATTCAACCTCACTTGTTGTTTATATGATTAATTAATAAATATATTGTAATATAAATGATTGGATTATATTATGGTTATGTTACAACTATATTTCACCATTAATACATCCTATAAAAAATGAAAGCACCTCGCGTGCGTCTGTACAGCTTACTATCTCCATGCCATGGTGTAATTTGTTTTTCATCACCACTTTACATGGATGGGTATAATGATAGAAATAATAGATATATATGATAATTATTAAATGATTTTTATTCTCTAAAATTTAATATATCACCTTGTTCTATACCCTTTCACCAATGTGGGAATGATACCGTCACCCATTCATATGAATGACCTACCATCTCTGTGACGTGATGTGATTCATTTTATGTGTCTAACATTGAAGAATGGATATAAAAATGTATTTAAATATTAAATATGATATTTTTAACATTAATATAATTATAGAGCTATTAAAAACATATCCTACTTAAAAGAACCAGGACTTACAAAACAAAACATGCATAGAAAAATGTAGTAGCTAACAACTGAAACAAGGGTAATAACGAAATATTATTAACAAATGAGTGATAAGATGATATAATATGATTATATATGAAAAAATAAATATGAATATGGTTCTGGTATAGACTTATAACATGATTTAAATCATTATAAAAGAGTTTAAAACATGTACAACCAAAAACAAGTGTTAGTTAAGGGTTTTTTCTCAGCTCAATTTTATTTCTATATGATATGATTTTCTCACCACTTATTTATTTTGAGAGGGGTACTTACCCTTTGATATATCATATAATGAATCTATTTATATTAATTATATTTAATGTTTTATTTGATAATTATTTACCATTTTGGGCTTATTATTTAAATATATCAAAGTGGTATAAGACACTTTGATTTTAAAATATCTTTATAAATATAATATTATACTTGAGGAATGATGTGTACATGAAACTCATGGGTTGGGGACCGATTAATGAAATAACCTCGATGAATTGGTAGTCTCTTGAGAGAAAATCAGTTTTAAAAAACCCCTTCACATTTGATTCCAAGAATAATGAGATGGGTTTCTACCTACAAATTTAAACTGGCCAGAGTATTGATCTTGATAGTAAATTTGAAGAGGATATATCTTAATAGTTCACACATATGAAATTATGTATTTCTGTCATTGTAGTAACTAATATCCAAATGATTTTCACTATAACAAAATCTATAGTTGCATTTTCATTATCAGTTTATTGATTACAGGGAATTTGTGTTCAGTTATTTTCTTTGCTATTTTGATTATGCTCAATGATTCACGTTAGTGTCCACTGAACAATACCCTTATTAAGAATTTCAGAACACCCATTTCTTATTTTTTATTTTACCCTAGTTTCCAAGAATTTTATTATGACTGATATGCAAGGTTAAGCTATGAAAATAATGGTGTTCTCAAAGAAAATAATTTTATTGTATTTTAAGATTAAAATGTAATTTAAATTTCAAATATATATCTTGTTTACCAAAACTAATAAACTATTCATCCCTTTAGGATGTGATTTCTTGTATGTTATTCCAATATAATACAATAAATTAAGAACTCCAAGCTAGTAGGATATAAGGAATTATAGTTATTATTGGAGAATGTTTAGTAGAAACCTTGGGACTAGATTTAGAAAATCATGGATTATAAAGCATAACCATAAAACTGAATTTTTTGAAAAGTATAGTTATATGAAAGTATCCTATAGATATTGTAATGATCATTGATAACATATGTTAAACATAAGGATTCATATTTTGGTAATGTGTCCTGATTAAGCATCCGATAAATGATTCTTCATGACCATGATATTTATCACTATGATTAGTGTTTCTCAGATTGTTATTTTGGTTTTTATTAATGTATAATGATAGGAGGAGTAGATATTTATAATTTTTTGGTTTTTTGACCCATATAGGTTAATTATATTCCTTCAAGAATGAAAACTACATCTTAAATACTGATCATTTGTATACAAAGATGAGTTTTTTGTTGAAATTTATTAATGGATGAAACTCTAATTATCAAGTAAGTATGTTTCCTTATGTACTTAGTATGGTAAGTAAACTATAACTTTAGGAAACATATTTTTAAACGAAAATGTTATCTGTTTACTTCTTTAAATTTCCTTGTAACCCATCACATATTTATGGGGTTTTTATGGTTAAATTTTACATTATTATGTTCTCAATCACTCTCTATTAGTCTTTGAGATTTAGTTTTCTCTTATATATCCATATTTTCCTACAAGGAATCATAGTATTTGTTATCTCATGTGACCTTCTTACTTCCATTTATTTCATTTTAATTGAATGTTTCATTAGCATTATTTCTAATGTGGGTTTTCCATAAAGGAATTTTCACGTTTCAACCTTCAATTATGAAATTTTAATTTCAAAATTTGAGGATCAAATTTATTGAAATAGGGGAAAATGCAACACCCTGATATTTTATGGTATGTTTCTTATTAAATAAATTCAATCTCTTCAATAGTATATGTTTCATGAAACACATAGCTTAAACGAACCACTATATACTCTTAACTATTATTATTTTAACACTAGTTGTTAAGTTGGAGGTTGTGAATATGAATAACTAAATTATGAAAATATATTTTACACATTTTTATTCAATAAATTCCTTTATTATAAATTAATTTTAAATTAAAATAAAAACCAATTGAGTATAAATGATTTTTTTTGATTAAAAACTATTTTTATTCCCCCAATACAATTTTATCGTAATAAATTAAATTAAGCACTATTTTTGAAATATATTAATAAAATTTAAATTTATATATTATTTTTTTTTAAATTCATAAAATAAATTTAATAGGCATAAGATAAGAATAAAATAAATTTTAAGCGTAAAAGGTTAAATTTTTTTTAAGGTAATTTTATCGCCATTTGATGGCTTACCTTTTTGAGATCTAGTTTTGGAAAATTTTATAAATTATATTTGAAACAATAATATTCTTATTTGAAATTGGAATATTCAAATTTAATTTGGTTTATTTTTTGAAATTTCTCTGATAATTTTAATGTTTTGAAAAATAGTAAACAATACTGGATTTTAATTGAAAACAACCGTTTCATCTAAATAATTTTTCGTGAGAAATTATTATTTTTAATTGGTTTTCAATTATAATTAGATAAATGTTATATAATTTAATCCATTATTGTTCATTTTAATCAATTTCACATTGAATATTGATATAAAAAATTTCAATCTTTGGAACGTTTTTACTTTAAAAACACTTTTTCGTGTTCCATCAATGGGATTAATTTTAAATTAATTTTACCCAATTCCATTTTTTGAATTTTAAAAATGGATTAAATATTTTTTATTATAATTTAAAATTTATAAAATATGTTCCTATTATTCTTGTACAATAAAAATAGTAAATTTATTATTTTTTAATTAAAAAGGCTGAGAGTCAATCAGGTAATTAAGGGTAAAAATAATATTATAAGTATTATAAAATTACACTAACACTTGTAAAAATTTTGTTAGATGAGTGAATTCTGACAACAATCATCCACAGGAAAATTTTATGGCCTATTGGATTTACATGGATGAATTTAATCCTTTTATAGTATTTTATTCTAATGAAATTCAAATATGTCATGCTCATGTTTTTATTAAGTGTTACATTTTTTATATACATTGTTCTTTAGAAGATATATTTGACTATAAATATTCAGTTTAATGATAAAATGTTTATATTCATCGTGATAATTTTTTTTAAAATTTTTTGGGAAGAAATATTTAAATTAAAGGCTTTTATAATGATGATGCAATAATTGTTTATTTAATGGTCATATCAAATAAATGTTATTTAAAATATTAAAATAAATTTAATTTAATATAAATAATGTCATCCATGAATTTTATAAATTGTCTAGACATATTAGGGATGTATTAAATGTTTTGGTTGAATTTATCTTGTTTTTATGATATTTTTAAAACATCAAGTAATGAATAGTGTCAAAATTGAAAGTAATGATATTTTTAAATAAGTAATATTTTATTAAATGATATAAAATTCATAAAAAAATATAAAATTCATCTAAATGGTTGGTATAAGGTTTAAAATTAAATCAATGACTTATTTAAGGTACTTTTTTTAATTTTTAGTTACTATATTAACCTTTAATGAGTAAAAACACATGTTGACAAGGTAAGTGTTAAAAGTTTTAAATAAGGGTTAAAAAGAAAAGTTAAGGGTAACAATATGAACTAAACTTTTCAAAAAATTATAGGGTGAATTGGATTCTACAATAATCACATTAAGATCTAAATTTAGTTTTTTAATGGAACTTTTTTATGAAAATAACTTATATATTATTTAAATCAATGATAGTTACAAAATGTCACCCTCTTAGTATTTAATATCATTTATGTGTACATGTAGTTACTAAACAATGATATGTATGAAAATAAATTTCTATTTTGATTAAAATTAAATTATATTCATTAAATATTTTTTTATAAATTATATAATTCCCTTAAACGCTTCATCAATTCTAATAAAATATATTTTTATTTATGAGAAAAAAATTAATTAATTTTAAAAGTATTATATTTGAAATATTTGTGATGATTTAATGTGTATAATTATTTTTATAGATCTATAGGATATATTAGAAATGTTTTAAACCATTATATCATAATTATTAATTTTTCTTAATTTATTGAAATTCAAATTGAATGAATAGTATAGAATTTGAGAATAATGATACTTTATTGAATTATTATTTTGATAAATTATTTAAAAATCAGAAAAATATTTTATAATTAAAATTTGGATAATTTATGGTTTAATATATCTTCCCATATTCAATTATACTCCATTATAAAATCATTATCTCTAGAATAGCCTTATTATATTTTAATATTTTGAGGTTTTCTAAAAGTGACCCTCACCTAAATTATAAAGGGGAACCACCTCTCTCACATACTCACTCCAATTTGAGCCATATAGATCAACAAAACCGTAATATTTTCTCTTTAAAACTTACTTAGTTAAGTTTTATAGGTTCTGTTCTTTCCAAAAGACCTAAAATATATAATGTGTTGTTTCCATGAAAAAGTAATAAATAAAATATAATATATATTATTAGATGTTATTATTGTTATTTTATAACCATATTCTACAATTTATCCATCATATGAAAAATGAAAGCACAGTGTGTGTCTGTGTGTGCATACGACTTACCGTCTCCACACTGTGGTGTAATTGTTTTTTCATCACCACTTTACTTGGATGGGTATAATGATTGAAATAATATATATATATATATATATGTGTGTGTGTATATATATATTTGTGTCTGTGTGTGTCTTTTTGTGTGTGTGTGACAATTATAACATGATATTGATTCTTCAAAATTAAATATATCATCTACTTACTCACCCTTTCAACAATAAGGGAATGATACTGTCACTCATGCATACGTACTACCTACTGTCTCCATGACACGATGCGATTCATTTACCACTACCAAAATTCAGGAATATATCTAAAATTATATTAAATAATTAAATATTATATTTATAACATTAATATAATTCTTTATATTTTTTTATATATATGTCCTATGAAAAATAATCGAGATATACATGAAAAAACATACATAGGAAAATGAAGCAATTAACACTTGAAACAGGGGTTATAATGTTATATTATTAACAAAAATATGATAAGATGATACAATAGCATCATATATGTAACACCTCAAGCTTCCACAGTACGTTTCCCTTTGAATAATACAGTAGCGTGTGTTGTACGCAACTTCGAGTTCTAACACAAACCACAACCAATCAAACTAGTCGTTATGAATAGTAATACCCACTTTTTTAAATTTTATACATTTTATCTTTCAAAATGGTTTTCATTTTTGGATTCGGAATATTGAAATTAGCTTATGGTGAAATTTTGGTACTTTTCGGATAACATTCATATTTTGAGGAATAGTGAAAATTACTAAATTTTAATTAAAAAAACCTTTTTAATTGAAATAATTAATAGTGATAAATTATTAATTTGAGTGGGTTTAAAGTATATTTAGAATATATTTTTACCATTTAAAACAATTTTGGTCAATGGACATAATTTCACATTTAAACTAGACATAAGTAAGTGTCAATCTTTTGATAATTATTATTTCTTAAAAACACGCTATTTGTTTTGACAATGGGAATTAATTTAAATTAACTAATGAAACATATATGTTTTGAATTTGGAAAAATAGACATCATTTTCGAATTCATAATATCAAATACATCTTAGGCCGAATTTTTGGTAATTTTCTAAGAAACATCAATTTTTTATAAATAGTAAAAAACATTGAGTTTTTGGTTAAAACTGATTTTTTATTTAAATAATTATTTATTTTATTTAAATTAATTTATGTCAAAATATATACATAATACTTATACAAGTTTATTTTAATTAATTGGATTCATTTTATAATATTTTTAGATATATAAAAAATTTTATCGATCTTTTCACCGTCTTTTACCCACCTCCTAGGAGAATTTGAAAATTCCCATAAAAATTTATTTTACCACTTCTGTGAGTTGAATTTTGAAAATCCGAGAAAGGAGGATAATATCATGGAGTAAAATATAGTTCAATAAGATAAAAATAATTTTTGGTGAATAGTAACATTTTACTTATATTTACCACGGTTAAAGGTAAATAGGGTAGTTCATGGTAAAAAGAATATTGTAATAATTCAAAATTACCTTACCACATGTCCTAGAGTTATTGTATGAGTAATGTACTACCATGGGAATCTTTGGTTCGATTTTGGGACCCCATGGAGCCACTTATGAATGATAATAAAATTTTAGATTAATTAATTTAATGTGAAGTCAAAATTGACATAAACAAACAAACCTTTTAGTAATTAATTGTTATATAGTGTTATTTAAGTAATATTTTTTACTATAAATATTAATTAGAAAGCTAAAAATATTTCCTACATAATGGTATTTTATTTATAATTTTTAGACATTAAATAATTTAATTTTGTTAGACACAATGATGATGCAGTAATTACAGTATTAATGAAAGATTAAGATAATTTATATTATAAATACCCAAATAAATATAATTTGAAACGTTTTAGGAATTACAATGATTTTCTAGGTTGATATGACATATTAGTGTTGGTTATATGAATTGTTTTCGAAGTTATAATGTTGTTATGAATTTATCAAAAACAAAATACCCAATAGTGCCAAAATTGACATAAAAGAGTTTTTAAAATAAATATTATATTATTAATTGATATTCTATTCCTAAAAATATATGTCTAGGCCAAAGAACTTATATCATGATATTTTTATCATCAATGGACCACTTGGGGGTTGATTGGAAGTTTATAGTAGGTTTATTAACCATATAATATAAAAATACAAAGAGACATGGTAAATGTCAAACAAATTAACTAAGAGTTAAAACTAAAAGATAAAGTTAATAAGGTGACCCAAACCTATCTAAAACCTATTGGTTAAGTTGTTTTTGACCTATAATCACCTTATACTTTGAATAATTCACTTTGGAGCTATTAGAAACCTAATATTATTTTATTATAAAACAATACTTTATGTTTTTCCTAAAAAGCCCCTCCTCCCCCTTATAAAAGGACACCAATTCTAACCAATTCCTCACACCTATAAAGCCTTTTATCACACCCAAACTCTGCCAAATTAAACTCTCTAAATCCCTCTCCTCCTCTTAGAGGCCTTACCTTAGGCAGAAGGAACTTCATGAGTCCTTTTTGGTTCAAACCAAAGGGAGTTACCCAAATTAAAGGTAACGACTTCTCTTAGCTTCTTTTCTTTTATTTCACATCTCTAAACCCTAAACCCTTATTATTATTTTATTTTGTAACAAAACCAGTATCGAAAATATACTAGGATATTTTTATGACTATTATTCGAACTACACTTACACACACCTCCATCTAATGGGTGAAGAACATAGTGTTTCTGTGGATGGAAACCAAACGCCTCATGAAATGATGATTGTTCAATTATCTCCGACCACCTCTCATGGTGGCCATTATGATGGAACTGTAATTAAATATTATATTAATGATATTTATTTTATATATAATCTTCAGCTATTCCATTTTATATCATACCATTATAAATTTCATGTTGTATATATATACGATAATTTCATTTGAGAAAGTGCGGACTACCACCCCCTCAAAGTGATATGACTCGTTCATACCATACATGGAACGTAAAAAGGATGGTATTAATGAAATTAAGTAACAAATATATGATATGATATTATATT
This sequence comes from Viscum album, assembly GCA_963277665.1. Lineage (NCBI taxonomy): Eukaryota > Viridiplantae > Streptophyta > Magnoliopsida > Santalales > Viscaceae > Viscum > Viscum album. The sequence continues at coordinate 210,960,798 of OY728119.1, read as the reverse complement.
TTAATAATAATATACCTATGTATCATTTGGTTTTGATTCCTTTTAAAATGAAAAATGAAATGAAAGTAGAGTTCATGCGTACGTACGGACTACCGTCTCCACGAACGCGATGAGATTCATTCCCCATCATATCTATTCAAGTCCTATCTCATTTTATGATTAAAAATAATGTTTAAGGATTTGAGATCATTATTTATATTAATAATATACAACCTATAAATAAAAAACACGGCTTTTGTAACAAAACATATAAAATAAAACGAGTAAGTTAACACCTGAAACGACCATAATACTAAGATATTATTAACAAAGGAATTTTAAAAGATCATATATGATATCATATTAAATTATATGATTCTTGTATAATTTAATAACAATTATTTAACTATTATACATGAGGTTAACCTTCACACTATCAAGGAAAAGTACAAGGTAAGGGGTTTCTTATCTCACTATTAATTCCGTGAGATTTCCATTGTTCACCACTTATTTATTGCATGTGATGTGTGTACTGACCATGATTGTATTCATTGTGTAATATACATAAATTTATGGATATCTACATAATCATTGTATTATCCTTCTTTTATGGGTGTATGTTTTTTAAGTTACCAAATCGATAAGAGAATATGAAATTTCAATTTCCACTCATTCGGATTTACGCATACTTCATTGATTATTTTAATACAAGATTATGTGTAGAATCACTATTCATTTTATTATGTCATAATTTCCACTCCCCCTTATGTGGATATACTTTTCATAAACATAATCACTCCATTTATAATTTTTCAAGTCATCGATAGGAACTTGATAAGAGTAATTTTAACTCAATTTCTATTTGTTGAGTTAAATTTCCAATTCATTGGTATTGTCTTTACAAGAATGTGTGTCAATGTACTCTGATTTATTTAAAGTGAATATCCAATCATATTGAGTGTATTTATTTTGTCACACATAATTATTTAATTGTTTTATCCTTAACCTAAGGATACAGTCTTTATAAGAGATTTCATCTCTATTTACATTCCAGTGAGACTTCTTTGTTGTTATACACCAATTCACTTTTATATGGTGTATATAATGTTCTTTGAAATAGGATATCATGAATCCTTTTATTCTCATGATATCACAAAGTTTTGATTACCTAAATTATTTGTATTCATGTGTCTCTCTTTTAGTTAGGAACTCTATCTAAAATATCATTTTAAATGTTTTAAAGATTTATTATTCCAAATTATTCTCATTAATGTACATGTTTTAAAAATGGTTTTAAGGATTTATTTATATGGAAATAAATTTTTTAAAATTAAAACTCTTTTTAAAAGTTTTAATGTGGTGTGGGAAACTTTGATTCAAAAATCTATTTTTAAATTGCTTCTTGGAAAATAGTGTGACTTTTAAATGATTTCATAAAAAAGGGGGATATTTCTCTCTAATAGTTTTGATGATTATTTTCATCTATGTCAATATCCTTCATTATTCTTGATTGAGGTTAATCTGATATATTTACATCTTCTATATTGTATCGAATGAGTTATATTTGACTGTGGATGTGCTATTTTTATACCATTCATGGTTTGTGGATCATGTATTGACATTTCTTATGCTAGTTTTAATATGAATGTTTTTGTTATATTTCAAAATTTTCATATGAGGAATGCATTGGACTTTGTAAGTGATGGGTGAAGCCCATTATAGCTCCTCAATGAATCGATAGGTCTCATGAGACAAAGCAGTGTCTTGGCACAAGGCTTTGACAAAATCTTATTTGTAGTCTTGGCACAAGGCCTTGACTATGTGGTTATGATAGTATGAAATTATTCATTCTATCATTATGAAAGTGGTTATTGATATTGCATGTGATTATTCGACCAGTAGAATATCCATGTGAATAAGTAAATGGAATTATTTCATTTTAGTTTTTCCATATTCCGTTGAAGTTCAAGTTTAAAAGGATTTTGTTTTAGTTATACATTTCCTTAAATGTTTATGATTATTTATGAAAGTTTCCGCTATATTTTTATCCTTACTGGGCATTTGAGCTCACCATTTTCTATGTTTTATTTTTACCAGGATGTGAAGAGGTATTTTATGAGTGACCTGTAGGGATAGTATAAGGGGATATGAGTGTGTAGACAATATGTTGATGTAGTTTTCACTTTATGATGTAATGTAAAATTTATGAATGTATCTAGTGTTTCCAAGGCTACTAAACTAATAGGTCTTTAAGGACTTGATCGTTTGTGATCATGCCAATGTTATGTAATAATGAACCGACTCTGGGTAACTGGGGTGGGGGCGTTACAGTTAGTATCGGAGGAAGTTTAGTACAAAACATGGAAACTAAATTTAGATAAACCTTGATTAGAACACATAGCCCTAAGATAGACTTTGAGAATTAGTATAGAATAAATTTCTAGAATTTTGGTATTGTAGAGATTTTGTGAGTTTTCCGATAAATACATCCCTCTCTAGATACGAGCAGGTAGAGGCGGCTCTGGCACAGATGTACCTAGGGGTAAAACCCAAAAACACAGCTTTGAGCTAGACTCGAACGGGAAATGGTGCACGAAAATGGGTCTTACTACACTCTTGGTTACGACACTCCCTGGGGATGTGCTTAGGATAATTTAAATTTTCTATACAAAACAATTTGAAGTATTTTAATATAAGATGAGAATAAATGACCCTGGTTAATCCTAAGGTGTTTCAACTTAAGAATACCGTGTCCTGATATTCTCTAAATAATTTTATGACTACTATTACTCACACAATGCTTTTAGTTTTAGTTAATGGCTGGATTCCAAGGAAGTCATGGTAACTTTGAGAATGATGTACCAGGTGAGAACAGTGGTGGAAATGAGAAATAAATTGGAATTTCAATAGGCATAAAAGATATCGTGTTCATGCCAAATTAGTTTTCTAAAAATATGATCAACATCATATATATTAACCAACTCCCGAACTCAACAAAGAAGATAAAGGTAGTGAATGATAAGATCTCCAACTATGGAGACCATTAAGAGAGGAAATCTCAATTTCCATCATGTAGGAAGTTTGGAAGGAGACACCCAGGGAGGTGTATAAATGGAACAAGGAAATGATTTACATGTGGGAAGGAAGTACATAAAGTGAATAATTGTCGTGGAAAAATGAAGAGTACTATGGAAGAAAATAAAAATGGTCCCATGATTCCTATTACGGTCATTTGTCATAAATTTAAGGGACCATGGAATCACCCATGTCAATGACCTATTCTATAGGATAACCTCTAGGTAAAGGAAGAACCTATGTGGTAATAAATGGATGGAAAAATATTTAAAGGTATTAGTGCTCCTTGTTGTTGAGATTACTTTGGGTAAATTTTCTCTTATATGTGTAACCCTACAATTTATCATGTGATAATGATATTTGAGGAAGACTTGTCCCTTCTCTTGTGGATATAGTTATAAAGAACCATTTGGTTTTATATGATCATTGGGTTTGAGGCAATTACAAGTTATTATATTTTGTGATGAAAATTTAAGGTATGAGATAAAATTTTTGGTTAAATTATGTTATGGTTATTTGGATGAATTTATTTCATTATGGTAATGTTATAAAATATAGTTTTGGAAAAAGGAAAACGCCCAGACCGTGTGACACCCCATCACATCGGACAAAGCTGTGGGAATCGAACCCACAACCAAAGTGCGATAAGGGATTTATCCCCTACCACTGGACTACGTGAAGTCCCTGGTTAGTGTGACTAATTATTTTTTACTTAAATGATTTTATTGATCAATAATAAGTTGATTTAGGATCTTATGTCTTATCAAGTGAATACCCTTAGTATAGTAAAATGATTTGGTGATTAAGTGATAAATGTTATTTTAGAAGATGTTCACTTTGTTGGGAACACTATATGCCCAAGGGAAATAGAATACTATGGGATTTCATTTGCGGAGTAACGGTGGATTTTTATCTACGTTTTTATTATGGATTTATATTGATTTGGGTTATTTATGGAAATGATTATCCTATAATAGTGAATATGTGACTAGGTTAATTACTTTTAAGTATGTGACTTTAAGAGTAGTTGATGTCATTTGGAGATACAATTTAATGTGGAAGACTACATAACCAAATTGTTCTACGTTTTGGGTTTCAATATTAGTTTGGATTATATTTAAGGATTATAAGGACAATTATTTATTGAATGGTATTTATTTAACTTTGGGGTATTGTTGGTTTAATTTTAGAAATTAAGATTAGTGTTTCTTTCTCAAAAGTAATATCCTTTTGGGGGATCATCAGATCATGTACTAACAATTTTGGTTTTGATTAATCTCTAAAGGCAAGGTAAATATATAATTTATCCTTCATGGATCATCTAATTATATATAATTTTATTCTACCTCTTCCAGTGTGACAAAGACTTCTTGAATACTCATCGTTTAAAAATGAGTTAGTAGAAGGAATTTATTAAATAACGAAACTTTACTTACAAAAAGTATGTATATATCTTTATGTTCTTAGTCAATCTCAGAAATAAATTCCTCATCTTTATTAAAACAAAAAAAATGTTGTCCGTTTACTTTTCCTACTGGGAAACTAATGACCATTTGTCCCATCACAAGTTTGTGGTTTTCTTGTTGTTAACTTTCTCATGATCATGTTCTCTATCCCTCTCCATCAGAACTCGGCACTTATTTTATCATCCATATCCTTGTTTTCTACATGTAATCCTAGTATAGGTTATCTTGGGTGACCTTTTTTACTTCTCTTTCTTTCTTTTAAAGTGATAGTTTTATTGACTCTTTTTCCAATGTGGGACTTTCCATTATGTTCCCAAGCCCAATTTTAAAAATTGCGAGGACGCAATTTATTTAAGGAGGGGAGAATGTAACACCCCAAGCATCCATGGTACGTTTCCCTTTGAATAATACAATAGCATGTGTTGTACGCAACTTTGAGTTCTAACACAAACCACAACCAATCAAACTAGCCGTTATGAATAGTAATACCAACTTTTTAAAATTTTATAAACTTTATATTTCAAAATGGACTTCATTTTTGGATTCGGAATATCGAAATTAGCTAATGGTGAAATTTTGGTACTTTTCAGATAACTTTCATATTTTGATGAATAGTGAAAATTACTAAATTTTAATTAAAAACAACTTTTTTAATTGAAATAATTAATAGTGATAAAGTATGAATTTGAGTGTTTTTAAATTATATTTAGAATATATTTTTATCTTTTAATACAATGTTGGTCAATGGACATAATTTCACATTTAAACTAGACATAAGTAAGTGTCAATCTTTTGATGGTTATTATTTCTTAAAAACATGCTATTTTTTTGACAATGGGATTTAATTTTAATTAATTAATGCAACTTATATGTTTTTAATTTGGTAAAATAGAAATAATTTTTTAATTCATAATATTAAATATATCTTAGGCCGATGTTTTGGTATTTTTCTGAGAAACATCAATTTTTGATGAATAGTGAAAAACACTGAGTGATGGTTAAAACTGATTTTTTTTTATTTAAATAATTACTTTTTTTATTTAAATTAATTTATGTCAAAATAGAGACATAATACTTATATAAGTTCATTTTAATTCATTGGATTCATTTTATAATAATTTTAGATATATAAAAAAATTATCGAACTTTTCACCGTCTTTTACCCACCTCCAAGGAGAATTTGAAAAATCCCATAAAATATAATTTTACTGCTTCTATGAGTTGAATTTAAAATATCCGAGAAACACGGTTTATATCAAGGTGTAAAATGGGATTCAATAAGATGAAAATAATTTTTGGTGAATAGTAACGTTTTAATTTTATTTACCACGGTTAAAGGTAAATAGGGTAATTCAAGGTAAAAAGAATATTGTAATAATTCAAAATTACCTTAACAAATGTCCTAAACTTATTGGATGAGTAATGGCTGACCATGGGAATCTTTGGGTCGATTTTGGGACCCTATGGAGCCACTTATGAATGATAATGACATTTCAGATTAATTAATTTTACGTGAAGGAAAAATTGACATAAACAAAAAACCGTTTAGTAATTAATTTTTATATGGTGTTATATAAGTAATATTTTTTACTATAAATATTCATTAGAAAGATAAAAATATTTCCTACATAATGATATTTTATTTATAATTTTTAGACATTAAAAAATTTAATTTATTTATGACACAATGATGATGGAGTAATTACCGTATTGATGAATGATTAAGATAATTGATATTATAAATACACAAATAAATTTAATTTGATACTTTTTATGAATTACAATACTTTTATAGGTTAATATGACCTATTATTATTGGTTATATTAATTGTTTTTGAAGTAATAATTCTGTTATGAATTTATCAAAAACAAAATACCCAATAGTGCCAAAAGTGACATAAAAGAGTTTTTAAAACAAATATTATATTATTAATTGATATTCTATTCCTAAAAATATAATATTTGGAAAAAGGACATATATAATGTTATTTAAATCATTAATGGACCACGTGGGGGTCTATTGAAAGTTTATAGTAAATTTATTAACCATATAATATAAAAATACAAACAGACATGGTAAATGTCAAACAAATTAACTAAGAGTTAAAACTAAAAGATAAGGTTAATAAGGTGACCCAAACCTATGTAAAACCTATTGGATAAGTTGTTTTAGACCTATCCCCACATTATACTATGAATAATCCACTTTTAAGCCATTAAAAACCGAATATGATTTTAATATAATATAATACATTAAGTTTTTCCTAAAAAGCCCCTCCTCCCCCTTATAAAAGGACACCACTTCTAACCAATTACTCACACCTCTCAAGCCTTTTGGCTCATCCAAACTCTGCCTAATTAATCTCCCTACATCCTTATCCTCCTTCTAGAAGAGTTACCTTAGGAAGAAGGAACTTCAAGATTCCTTTTTGGTTCAAACCAAAGGGAGTTACCCAGATTAAAGGTCACGACTTCTCTTAGCTTATTTTCTTTTATTCTACTTCTCTATACCCTAAACTCTTCTTATTCTTTTTTTGGTAACAAAAACAGTATTCAAAATATACTAGGATATTTTTATGAGAGGTATTCAAACTACACTTACACACACCTCCATCTAATGGGTGAAGAACATATTGTTTTTGTGGATGGTAACCAAACGCCTCACGAAACAATGATTGTTCAATTATCTCCTACCACCTCTCATGGTGGAAATTATGATGGAACTGTAATAAAATATGATATTTATGATATTTATTTTATATATAATCCTATAAAATTCCATTTTATATCATACCATTATTCATTTCATGTTGTATATATGTACGATAATTTCATTTGAGGAAGTGCGGACTACCGCCCCCTCAAAGTGATATGACTCGTTCATACCATACATGGAACGTATAAAGGATGGATTTAATGAACTTAAGTAACACATATAAGATATTATATTATATGGGAATAATAATGTACCTATGTATCATTTGGTCTTTATTCCTTTTAAAATGAAAAATGAAATGGAAGTAGCGTTCGTGCATACGTACGGACTACCGTCTCCACGAACGCGATGAGATTAATTCCCCATCATATCCATTCAAGTCCTATCTCATTTTATGATTACAAATAATGTTTAAGGACTTAATATAGTTATGGATATGATTAATATACAACCTATCCATAACAAACATAGCTTATGTAACAAAAGATATAAAATAAAATGAGTAAGTTAACACCCGAAATGACGATAATACTAAGATATTATTAACAAAGCAATGTTAAAAGATCATATATGATATCATATTAACGTATATGATTCTTGTATATTTAATAACAATGATTTAACTATTATAAATTAGGTTAACCTACACTCTATCAAGGAAATTTACAAGGTAAGGTGTTTCTTATCTCACTTTTAATTCCGTGAGATTTCCATTGTTCACCACTTATTTATTGCATGTGGTGTGTGTACTGAACATGATTGTATTCATTGTGTAACATTCTTTAATTTATGTATATACACATAATCATTGTATTATCCTTATTTCATGGGTGTATTTTTCGTAAGTTACCAAATCGATAAGGGAATTTGAAATTTCAATTTCTACTCATTCAGATTTACGCATACTTCATTGATTATTTTACTCCAAGACTATGTGTGGAATCACTATTAATTTGATTATGTCATAATTTCCACTCCCCTTTATGTGGATATACTTTTGATATACATAATCACTCCATTTATATTTCTTCAAGTCATCGATATGAACTTGATAAGATTAATTTTAACTCAATCTTCATTTGTTGAGTTAAATATCCAATTCATTGGTGTTGTCTTTAAAATAATATGTGTGCATGTCCTCAGATTGATTTACACTGAATATCCAATCATATTCAGTGTATTTATATTTTTCACACATAATTATGTCATTGATTTATCCTTAACCTAAGGATATGGTCTTTATAAAAGATTTCATCTCTATTTACATTCCATTGAGACTACTTTGTTGTTATACTCCAATTCACATTTATATGGTGTATATAATGTACTTTGACATAGTATATCATGAATCCATATATTCTCATGAAATTAATAAGTTTTTATTACCTCAATTATTTGTATTCAAGTGTCTCTCTTTTGGTTAGGAACTCTAACTAAAATATCATTTTAAATGTTTTAAATATTTATTATTCCAAATATTTCTCATTAATGTCCATGTTTTAAAAATGGTTTTAAGGATTTATTTATATGGATATTAATTTTTTAAAATTAAAATTGTTTTTAAAAGTTTCAATGTGGGGTGGGACACTTTGATTCAAAAATCTATTTTTAAATGGCTTCATGACAAATAGTGTGACTTTTAAATGATTTCAAGAAAAAGGGAGATATTTCTCTCTAATAGGTTTGATGATTATTTTCATCTATGTAAATATCCTTCATTATTCCTGATTGAGGTTAATCTGAAACAATAAAATCTTCTATATTATATCAAATGAGTATGTTTGACTGTGGATGAGCTATTTTTATATCATTCATGGTTTTTGAATCATGTATTGAAATTTAGTATGCTAGTTTTAATACGTGTGTTTATGTTATATTTCAAACTTTTCATATGAGGAATGCATTAGACTTAGTAAGTGACGGGTGGAGCTCATTATAGCTCCTCGATGCATCGGTAGGTCTCATGAGACAAACTAGTATCTTGGAACAAGGCCTTGACAAAATCTTATTTGTAGTATTGGCACAAGTCCTTGAATATGTTGTTATCATAGTCTAGCATTATGCATTCTATCATTATGAAAGTGGTTATTAAGCAAGGGATTTCCCTACCGGTGATGGCGGTGGCTCCCGGGTTGGTCCCTCCTCCCCCGTCGGGGGAAGGATCTCTGACGATGGCTTCATCTTTCTCCCTCTTCTCGAATCCCACTTATCTTTCCACCTTCCCTCCAATTTCTCTTAGCCCTAAAGTCCCATATCTGTTAAACAACCTTCTGAACCTTTTGATCTCTCCCTTGGAGTTCAACGGGGCTTCGGGTTTGCTGAATCCCTCCCTTATTGCACGTTTCAAATAGTGTCGTCCATCATTGGATTCCTTCGACAGACACATTTTTGAGTCATGGAACCTGTAAGATAGAGCAACGGTGGGTTTTCTTGATTACAGGCATATCTGGATTCACTTCGCTTCAGAGGAGGATCTGGTTAGTTCTTGGTCTAGTGCCCTACGTAGTTGTGATGGTCATCATTTCTATCTATTTCGATGGCCATATGTCTTCCAATTGCAGTGCGACTCCCCTAGGGCTGCGATTTGGGTTATTTTCCCAGAACTCCCCATGCCTTTTCAGAACCCCTCTATCTTGAGGATGCTAGGAAATCTTGACGGTAGATATTTGTTCTCTGATTCGAGAGCAAGGGCGCTCTGCCATCCAGTTTTTCTGCGGGTATGTGTGGAATGTGATGTCTCGAAAATTCCTCCAGAGTATGTGTGGATTACAGTAGAGGGAGAGGTTCGACACAAACAATGTGTAGTCTATGAAACATGGTTCGAATTCTGTAATTCCTGCATGAAACTGGGAGATTATGTGGTTTCCTGTAAACGATTGAGGAAGAATTTTTCTCCTCTATAGGTTGAGGATCCAAGAATTGGCGACAGGGGGAGTGCATGGGTGAAGCTAGAGATAAAACTATGGAAGTCCAACTAATGTGCGCCAACAGTGGTCCAGAAGATGGCAAGAAATTGGTGAAGGGGGCGCCAAGACATAGTCTCGGTATTGCGGTGCTAGTTCTTTGAGTCAAGCTTAGGTCCACAATCCAAACCTGAGTGTTGAACATGTGTTTGATAGACTGAAAGGGGATCTAGGGGTGCACATTCCAGGGAAAATGGAGAGCAAAGTCTCTTCATCGGACATGAGTGCTGGCAAGGTGGTATCCCATTTTAAGGCGGTTCTAGGTTGTAGTGTAGAGGTAGTGAAAAACTTTCCTACATCCCTGGAAGGTGGCTCACATGGTGGTAGCAGTGACCGTGTGGAGGAGGTCCATCAGGTGGATATGTTAGCTTCAGAAAATGGAGCCATGGTTACCGAGGTGATTGAAGGAGTCTGCGAGGACCAAGTTACTGGTGGGGGCTCTCAGTGTTTGGATCTGGAGAATACATCAATGCAGTTTATGGGATGAGGCTTTCAACAGGCAGGAGACTTCAAGCTGCCATGTCAGGCCCTGCAGGCAATCCCTTCCTTTGTTGAGAAGGTTATAGCTGGGCGAACAAATAGGAAGCTATCATAACCGGTTTGTAGTGTTGGGAGAGGACGACTGCCAAGCTAGTGTAGAATGAGATGGGATGGGAGGCATCCATAGAGAGGGGAAAGAAAATTTAGAGGATGAGGTAGATTCCCATGAGGAGAATCAAGATCCATTGGATTTCCCTGCTGAATCCAAGGAAATGGAAATTGCGGAGGAATATCTCAGATCCTCCACAAGGAAAGGCAAGAACACCACTATCAATTCGGATGGATTTATTAAAAACAACTGAAGGACACACCGTAAGAAGTAGTATTCCAACCTACCCAGTCCTCCTACAACTAGATCTGCAAGTAGGGGCAAGATACCCCCAAAATCTCCCATATCTGTGAGAAACCTGCATACAGCGCCCAACTCATCATGTGACATGGTGGCTGCAGGTGGTGAGGCTTTTGTCCCGTCCAACCACCTGATTGGTATGGAGACGAGGGATCCTGGACAGCAACATGATTCAAACTTCACTAGATACCCGCAGCGACATATATGCTTATTGATGGAACACATGGACCTACTTATGCACTCAGATGAAGAAATTGCAGAAGAAGAAATAGACTTAGAAGTTCTAAAGAAGATATGAAGAATGATTTGCATGACCATCACTAAGGAGGCTGCTGAGTGGATCGATAAGCAGGCCCGCATTCTGCTAAGAGGATTCAATATGGGGAAGATCAACATGGAGGAATTTTCGAAAGCTTGGGACAACTTGGAGAATCAGTATGAAGACATCCTTAAGGGCTACCCGGACTCACAGGTAAATTCAATCCCTTGGATTTTGTTTAGGGAGATGGATTCCAATCGGCTCAAACATTTTTTCAACAAGGCTATAATCTCTTTTGGTGTTTAATCCTGTGAGGGTTCCCACTTCCCCTTTAAAAGTGTTTTGGAAATAAAAAAGTAACGTTTGATGGAAAGTGGTTATTGATATTTCATGTGATTATTAGACTAGTAGAATATCCATGTGAATAAGTAAATGGCATTATTTATTTTTATTTTTTCAATATTATGTTGAAGTTCAAGTTGAAAAAGCTTTTGATTTAGTTATACATTTCCTTAATTGTTTATGCTTATTTATGAAAGTTTCTGCTTTATTTTTATCCTTACTGGGAATTTGATCTCACCCCTTTCTATGTTTTTTCCCCGGATGTGAAAATGTATTTTATGAGTGACCCGCAAGGATAGTATAAGGGGATTTGAGTGTGGAGACAAAATGTTGATGTATTTTTCACTTTATGATGTAATGTAAAATTTATGAATGTATTTAGTGTTTCCAAGGCTACTAAACTAATTGGTCTTTCGAGACTTGATCATTTGTGATCATGCCACTGTTATGTAATAATGCACCAACTCTGGGTAATTGGGGTCGGGGTCTTACAATATATGATAAATTAAATATTAATATGGTTCTCTTATAAATTAATAACATTCTTTAATCCATTATACTATATTTTAAAAAATTTAAAACCAAATTGAAGTGTGAGTTAAGGTTTTTTTCTCATCTCACATTTATTTATATGAGATATGAAATATTCACCACTTATTTATTTTATGTGATGTACATCCACTTTGATTCATCATAACATGAATCTATTTATATTCTTGGTGTTAAATATATTATTTTTTTTATTATTTACTGTTATGTGGATTATGATTCAAATATTTCAAATTTTTATGAGAATCTTTGATTTAAAAATATCATTTTAAATAAATTATTCTATATGAGGAATTAATTTTAAATAAAAATTTGGTTGGGGATTATTTAATGAAAACCCCTCGATGCATCAGTAGTCTCTTGAGATGAAGTTAATTTGACACAAACCATTCTCACTTGTTTCTACGAAGAATCAGACAGGTTTCTACCAATATAATTAAATTGATAAATGGATTTATCATGACAGTAATTATATAAATGATATATCTTGATAGTTTAGACATCTGAGATTATGAATTTCATTCATTTGAGTTACTATTATCTAGAGTATTTTCACTCTTACAAAATCTATAGATGCATTTTCATTCTTATTTTATTGATTACATGGCTGATGTGTTTATTTATTTTACATTATTTATAGATTATGATCATTGAATCAAGTTAGAATCCAATGTAATTTACCATTACTGATCATTTGAGTTCACCCCATTATTAGTTTTTAGTTTCCTTGGGCTTCTAAGAATTTTATTATGACTGATATATAGGGTTATTCTAGGAGAGTAATCGTGTTCTCAATGAATTTTATTTTTGTGTTTTATATTTAAAATAAAATTTTAATATCAAATATATATCTAGTTTTCCAAAACTACAATACTATTCAGTCATTTGTGATGTGATTGATTGTATATTATTCTAATTTAATAAAGTAAGATAATAGTTCTATGCTACTGGGATCTGGGTCATTATAATGTCTCTCAGGCTGCTCAAATATTTATAGACAAAAAGTATTAAAAATAAATCAATCCTAACACCGAGGAACTACTCCACCCATTTTCAAAACCATAGGTTCCAACCCATGCACTATCACCACACACATATCTACTATGTTAAATATATTGAAAATTTATACTTACCTATTCTATGAGACATAAAGATGCATATGTCTTCGAGGACCCTTGAAGGGTGTGAGTATGAACTCGATAGACCACCACCATTGGTGTCCCTATCTAATATCTGTATGTATAGCAGTGTATGAAAATGAAAATAAAAAATAACCATACATATCAAAAAAACATGATTTGTTAATTTTTTACTAGTCCCAAGTGATTCTATACATGATTTGACCAATACTATAGTAGAACGAAACATCCATAGTCCATTATACTCGATGCATCTTCAGCCTTCCAACCAATTCCATAGTAGAAGGAATCATTGTTCTAATTCAACCATAATTACCCAATAGAATTTCCAAAAGATATATCAAAAGACCCATTGTCACCCCCTTATGGTACCCCTTTTTGGTCAATTTTGAAGAAAGAAACAACCTCATAATCCCGACTCCAATAGTTAATTGGTTGGAAACTAGCATTGAGTGTATAAAATTCATACAAATTAGATGGATTTCCCTAAATATATAAATTTACAGATAATAGATAAGGTTATATCCCCAAATAAAATCTCTATTACAAATAAAAAGAATATCCTAATACTTGAATGTAATATCATTCAAGCATAAACAACTAAAAATACCAAAAATATCTTAAGCGGTTACCACAAAACTCCAACATCTCTTGAAGATTTTCATAAGGAAATTCCTAGATTGATAACCAACCCCCTTGTGTGAAACCAAAAAAAACAATTTATATATATTTGGGGTAAGTATATATTTATTCTTAATAGGATCCTCTCTATAACCTCTCATGAAAATGTGAAAGAATTATAATAAATCATAGTTAATAAAAAACGTAATCAATTCCTCACCAATACGGGTAAAACTATATATAATCCTCACTAGAGATCACTAAAGAATTAGTGCATATAATTAATCATAAACATATCTAAAGAATATTCATAAGAAATTTAGTATTCATCTACTTCGCCCAACGGTTTTTAATTGTCATTCCCCAACACCAAACGTCTTGCGATATAATCCCTTACAAAATTCATCCTTCACCCCATGCATACATATCACAACCAGGTCATCATATCATCCTGCATCCCTTGAAACAAATCATAACCTAATCCTAATAACACACTATAAAAAAATATAGAGTTTGAAATCCATTAAATCACTAATATCAAGCACTATACCATGATCCACTATAACTCGATCATGTACATATTTATGAAACCACAATAACTATAGCTAGAATATAGGTATGTGTTATAACTTGGAGTTTCTATAGTCTACACATACAAGTATCATAAAATGAGATACATAATATCCTATGAATACAGGTACCATATACCTCAATCAATCAAATACCAGGTATGATTATACATTATGCTACATTTTATGGGGGATTAGAGAAGGGGGAGAAGTTGTCCATTTGTTCCCTCACTGACCTGGATGTTTGAAAAAACCACTAAAACCCAAAATATTTTGGAAATACCTTCCTACCCAACTCAAGTGGTGGATCATATAAAATAACCAAAAAAATAAGGATAAATTGTGCACAACCACACTAAGGGAAACTACCGAGCCTCAGACTCAACTATAGTTGTCACCCCACATGAGGCCTGACTACCACTGTTATGGTGTAGGAAACTATATCTCATATAAGCACACAAACATAAATATTCAACATCACCAATTATTATCATTTGATAATTAAAAATTATCCATCATTCATTAACACCATTACAATATCTAATTTAATCATTAAAATTAATCACAAGACAATTCTTTCATAATTCAAATTTACATTTCCATAATTCCATTCCATTGTCTAAGAGGGTTCATTATAACCATTCTATGGTTTAATTTATTCAAATTTACAAATATCAACACCCATATCATGGGATAATTTACAATTTCAATTACTATATCAAAATCAGAGTATTTTAGGGCTTGAATTGAAATTCCACAATGAAGACACACTTGATGTTCCTAAGAAAACTATAGTAGGAAGCTGGAAACCACAACAAACAAACATAAAAAAATCAAACATCAAACAAAAAAAACATCACGAAATATCCACTCTGAACCTAAACTAATAATATCATAAAACCCCATTATAACTATATCGAAAATAAGAAATTCCTACTCTATATTTGTTTCATCTATCCCATTTAAATGAATAGTCAACAAAAAATTGATTCCATAAAAATTAACCAAATATTTCTTCCCCATAAAACAAAACCCACATATAAAATCATAGAATGTTTCAACAATACTATAGAATATATAAATATAAACATGAACTATTTTCAGTACAAAAAAAAATGGGGAACCATGGCTATAAAATCAGGTACACAGACATAGTAATCATGGAATAACAGCAAGAATGGGCTCCCAATAGCACCCAAACACCTTAAAATAAAAAAAAACATTTTCATTATCTTATTTAATTAAAAAATTCATTATACATAAGTTCCATCAATAAAAATACTATAAAAAATAACTACTAATATCTTAGAATCAATAATAATCATGTTTCAAGCATCTCTTTTTTTCGTAGTAGATTGCAAGGAAGAATAATAATTAAGTTCACATGTTATTTCATTAAACACTTAATATTACTATCTTTACATTTTAACCAATTTCAATGATATTATTCATGATATAGGAAAACCATAGTCATATTAAACATATAGAACACTATCTAACAATATCAAGAGGCTCACAACAATGAATAAACCACATACAATCAGTACATCTCATTCCATATCCCATTATTCTTTAGATTTACATATTATTGTCTTCCTTTGGATGAATCCACCATTACCCAAATAATAAATATCATTATACATTCATATAGTCACATAAAATAAGAATATGTTATGAAACATGAAACTCGATACAAAAATTACAACATTTTTGAAGGAAGAATCGAATAACAATCATAGATATCCAATAATATCTCCCATATAGAACAATTGATAAATAAGGATATAACCCCAATAAGAATAAAAACTCAATTAATAATGTAAACCCCATTATAATAAAATAAAAAACATCCATGTCATATAAAAGGGTTAATATGAGATAAAAGATCCAATAGGGAAGAGGTATTACCACCCCAAATCACCAACAAATCAATCTCCAGTGGTCATGGGTTGAATCCAAGAAGTGGAGATCAAAATTTTATATAAGTGGTATTAATTTCACCTATTTTTACATGGATGAGGGAGAAAATAATATATTTTAAAATGAATAAATTAATTTAGACTGGATATAAAAATATAAAACATCATGCAGGAACCTTATCTATATCATAGTAGTTAAGTTTTTTACCAAAACTACAATGAAGAATATATGGTAATGTCTAAATTTCTCTTGATAAATCCAACATTCATAAACTATAGAATAGATGTTATTTTATATCCACCTTTTAAACATTGTTAAATTCCATATCCTACATCCTAGAATACAGTTTCATCTCAAACAAAGGATCCACATCATAACCCCATAATCGGCAGGGATGAGGCCATAACCCATTGAGTCTCCATGAAACAACACCAATACCACACCATAATGATCCTATAAAAGTAAGATACACATAAACCATCATACGTATCATCGACGCCATAATATAAAGGACCAAACCAAAACCCAACAGCATAATGGTCATTTCAATGAGTGTAAGGATAACAACAACAACACAATCTAACCTTCAACACTATATGGAAACTATATAAGATTTATTCCCTTTTAAAAGTTCCTCTTCATGATATATATTTCATATGATCCACAACTAGTCTAGAAGAGGTTATCTTCAAAACTATATCACATCAAATCCTTATAAATCATGCTACAACATACCTCTCCCAGCTGAAATTTTAGGTCAAACAATACTTCTTAACCTCCACCCTTTCTTGGAAACCACCAATTCCAAAAACACACAATAGATGTGCATGGGAAGAACTCATCCCTAATATATGACACAACTCAATAAAATATCATCCTTGAGAATTTAAACCAAGACAAGAAAAGGAAAAGAATGGTTAACAAAACAACCACCCCAAAAGACAGCTTTCAAGGATCTCTCAAAATCAAGAAAACAACTAACACATCAGCGGAAAAAGGTATATAAAAACACAACACCATTAATCATCTAATTAAAAAATATTTTTTTTTCATATCATCTCAAAAATAATAAAATATACAATAACATGGGATATTTATCATGTATATTCCACTTTTGATCTGAAGTAATCTCTTCTCAGACACTGTGTTTCCACAAGATATGAAACATTGGAATATCATGTATATGAAACACCATCTCTTGAAGGTATTGAATCTCAAAAGGCTATTCCATGAAGGTCCCATCATCTTCAACCTCTAGTTCAACCCACTTAATTATATGAAAATCCTCATGAAGATACTAATGAATCTTTGACACATGAAAGATATCATGAATCCAACTGATCTATATGAGAATTTATAACAGTTATATAACATATTCAATACACAAAAAATTAAAAAATGTCTAAGAAATCATGTAGAAAGATTACTCCCATGATCAAACCTTCACTTCCCATGAAGAGTATATACTTTCAAGAATACAAGATCTCCATCATCAAGCTATATAGGCCTCTTATACCTTACTGCATTGGAAATATGATGATCCTATGAAGCCTTCATTTTATCCTAGATCACATATACCCTATATGTCATGATATATAAAAATTATAGTATAGGAATTACTGAATACCTATCATTTTTCTAACACAATGGAGATCAATTGGTTTCCATATAATTTTTTGAATTAGATCATACCAATGGGAGAGCGATAACAGTTATTATAAGATAGATCAACCAAGGTTAGTTGCCACACCCACGAACATACGAAATCCAAAACACATGTGTGAAAGATGTATTCTAAAGTATAGATAGTTTTCTCAGTCTAACTATCCATCAAGGGGTTGAAATATATGCTGTGGAATATTTTAGATCTAAAAGAATGTCAGAGACCTCCCCAAACCCTATAGGTAAAATAGTGATCACAATCATAGAAGACCATCTTTAGACACCATGATCCTCACCACCACCTCTGGACACTACCTTGATAAAATATCCACTTATCACATCTAGTTAATGACTAATAAATGATATGACTTCGTTAGGAGGTCCAAAATAATCCTTTTAGAATCATGTACACCCTTAGCTAGAGGCAAAATGGTGGCAAAAAACATTGAGATGTACTATCACTTTAATAGGGGAACATTGAGCGGTTGAAAAAAACCATCAAGAACACGGTGCTCAGTTTTGAAATTATAGAAAACTAAACATCAAGAAACAAACTCTCTAATAGGCCTCTTCATAATAGATCACTAAAAATAAACTTATAGGTTCTGATACATATTTTACACATTAGGATATACCGCCAAGAGTGAACTATAGAACTCATAAATAAACCCATCAAACATCACTGAAAGAATTAATAACCTCCACTAGAACAATACTTGATGATGATAATACTTAGACCATCACTTGGGAGAATTACCACAAAATAACTAATCTTACAAAAAATCCACCTCAAAATTTCTCATATGGAAC
The DNA here is from genome assembly GCA_963277665.1 of Viscum album. Lineage (NCBI taxonomy): Eukaryota > Viridiplantae > Streptophyta > Magnoliopsida > Santalales > Viscaceae > Viscum > Viscum album. The sequence continues at coordinate 210,941,839 of OY728119.1, read as the reverse complement.
TCCTCCACCCGTTTCACCAAGGATGAATAAAATTTCATCATACAAAGAAACCCTCCAAGTTAATTCATAATCAAATAATCATCGATACCATTACCATTCCCATGTTTATAAGAAATATATAATTCACAATCTCATAATAACTTCATCCACCATCAATGAGGAAAATTCAAATCAAACTGGGAGATGATATACCTCAATCTCTTATAATCTATGAAGATCCTAAAATTTCCCACCAATGATGAAATTTCAACATAACATTAAAGAAAACACATCTATATGAATATCATTATCATGGGAGGAATATTTATATACATGAGTTCATAACTCTTGAGACCCATAAAAGATAAATTCTCTCTACAATGTTAGAACACAACCTAAGAAAAGATGTGAAGTGTTACAATAAACCTCAAACACAATACCTTAATCTAGAAGATGAATAACAGGATAACTGACTAGATTCTCGTTCAAATACATAAAATTATTCTATTACCTATCAGTCTTCATGAAATTATAATCCATTTTAGTCAAATTTTTTAGAGAAGTCACAATCCATGAGAAGTTAGTAATGAAACTCTTATAATAGTCTAAAGGATAAATGAAACTTTTCAGCTTTATGACATTCACGGGGTACCCCCCTTTAATAACTACCTCAATATTATAAGTATCCATGGATAATACTTGCTAAAACATAAAATTTCCTAGAAAATAGACCTCACTGGACTAGATCTTGTACTTCTATAGCTTCCCAAATAGTTGATAACACTAAAGAACTCCCAAAATGGCTCATAGATGCTATGAATTAACCTATTATGACACCAAATAATATAATATCTAATTGATAAGAACCACTATTAAATGAACATAAAATTCATAGAATGTGGAAATAATCATTTTTATGAATACAGTTGGAGAATTTGTAACACTGAATAGAATTAAAAAAACTCACAATTCTCATAATTTAATCATAAAGAAGTTTTTATAATATACTCATCATTTAATCTCATATAATGATATCCAAGCTGAAAATTAATCTTCAAGAACTATCTATCTAACTTAAAGTAATCAAAAAATGTTTAATCTACATGCGAGGATTATGGTTCATCACTCTCACCTGATTCATGAAATGATAATCAATAATCAAACACATTCAATCATCTGGCTCTTTTGCAGACAAAATTGGGGCACTCCATGGTGTCATGATCATAATAATAAATCCTCTCTATTGAATTTCTTCATTATCAATCTATATCTACCACAACTTGGAAGGCATTATACTACATAGGGGCATTGATGTCTAAGGAACACCCAAAATTAGCTCTATCCAAAACATGTTCTCAAATCAAGTGGGTAACATCACGACCACTTCAATGAAGATATTAGGATACTCTTTTTCAACCATATGAAACACTATATATTGATCCTCTTCAAAACCAATATCAAATCATCCATTAAAAAATACATGGACTCCACATGCCACCAACCCATCCAAGGGTCTCACTCACCAATAAATACAACAATATTTCTATTAGAATCATATAATATACTAAAATTACTATATAAATTAATAGTATCCTACAGAAAATACAAATATCCAATATTGAGGATGATGTTGTATAGTTATATATAAAAATATTGGAAATATCCCCAAGAGATATAACTCCATAACACTAACTCAAAATCTCTACCCACATTATACAAGCTTGCTTAACCTGAAACAAGAAAAGTTAATATCATGAGGACTGGAATTATCTCAACCTCAAGTACAAAATCATGGAATAATTTAGGTATGATGAAGTAGTGTGTATCCCTTGAATAAAATAAACAATAAACTCAAATATAATATAAGCGGCTAATACCTCACATGACTTTATAATTACCTGGATATGAAGACTCTAATAAATTTATTTGATCCCGACCTACTCTGTGGACACTCTAACCAAAAGGAATACTACATCCATGACTATTTCTCACTCTCCCTCCCTGTGTATTAGTGGAGTCAATAGTTTTTCCTCTTCCCACATTGTCCCCTATCAGCTAATGAAAAGTGTGAGAACCCTATTACATATGTTTCATCAAAGAATTCTATTGTAGGAGTCAATCTTGAATAAATACAATGGATCAATGTTTACATTTGAGGAAGGTTGGGAAATTGATGTTCTGAGGTCCATGATATCCACATGAAAAACAAACCATTCCCATATACTAGAAAGGGTTTGAGAAGTTTCAACCCTAGTGAAATTAGATGAATAAGGTTGGAACCAAATATATTCTACTTAAAATTTATCTAACTAGAAACTGATAAATTATTTCCACAAATATACTCCGTAGAGAGATTTGAAAAACCCCCCTCTCATGATGATCTAGTTTTATTCAAAATCCTCAAAATATATTATATCTTCTTCAGCACCTCGATATATTTTAGAAACATGAATAGGGAGACCTTTTTTAGGATGATATCTCATCAATGATACTATTAAAATATAATTTATAATACCCAACTGACACTAATTTAGTATAATGTAGGTTCGAACCCAAGGGATGTTAGTGAGTGAAGTAAGTGCCTATTTATTCCCTAAAATACAAAAAAAAGATATAAAGTGATAAAGAAATGAAATGTGAGTATATTAATTAAAATTAAAAAGGTTAGTGGGTGAGGATATAAGTACTATAACCTAATACAAAAGGTTTATTGTAAAAAGATATGAAAATATACACTGAGTTTTAATGGAAATGAATTATCATGTTGAAATAATAATGATCAAGAGAAAGGATTAAAAAAAACATGATACAGATAATCATCCATGAAGTAAATTTTTATTATACTATGGATTTATATTAAAAATATCCCACTAATAAATAGATCAATCTATTGTATGGGTGAAACGTGTCCAAAAAATTTCCTGTATTTTTTTATTCTATCACCACATCAATAAAAATAAAGACTGATCTAAGAGAGAAAACCCCAAGAAGAATGAATGAAACCTCAAACAAAAATATCAAGAACACGAAAGACTAAATATAATGAAATAATTTTATTCCCAACATTAATTTTAGTTATATATAATGATTTTAAAAAAAATATAAATTTTAAAATATGAAACAATCAAAAGATATAAGGGAGAAAATAGTTTCTCCCCTATTGAGTTTAGATCTCCACTCCCGGAATCGCTATAGTTTTTCTATTTATAAATCATAGATAATACCCCTATAGTTTATCCTACAAAAATATATGGATTATATAAGTTTCATTCCCCAATTTTAGTTGGTCTCCAATAATTTTAGTTAATGGTCTTCAATCGATCATTTATGGTTCTATCATGGATTTCCAATTTTTATGATATATCACACCAAGAATTATGAATTCCAATATTTTTTCTCATATATGGATGCTTCAAGATCAACTCCCAAGTCACCACATCACCACATTGACTTCTCATTCACATTACTTGTGACTCAAGATAATCCTTCTTACTAACTATGCCACTCCCACATGGGTTATTCTTTGGCTCTAAAAATTCTTAACCGGGTTATGACTTGGTCATGATTTAACCCTTCCAAGATTCTCCAACAATATTCATTTTATTATCATGGACTCTTCTTTGTCTGCTTGAGATCAAATTTTATTTTATTTTTATTTAAAAATTAGGGATCATTATGTTTTAATTACATTCTTTATACCATGATGTAGCTTGATGGAGCACGGTTAGCCATTATGTAGTTCTTTAAAGTGTGGGGTGATCTTTAAATGGGTCCTGTTACCTTTACACATGTATAGTAATTTTTTAGATACCCTTACAAAGCTTATTTTTCAATGGAACTACCCTTATGTAGGAACCTGAGTTATCCTTCAATATATTTCTAAAATGTTGGGCTACATTTATGTAGGTGCAGAAACATCATTAGTAGCCATAATTATCCTTTAGAATCATTGTGGCACCTTTATATGGGTATATTTTATGAAATTTATATATGTGTATTACTACCTTTATACAGATCATTTGAAATAAAGGATACATTTGCACAGAAACACCTTTAAATAGAATATATAAAATATGAATATTTGATAAAATTAAATAAATTTAAAACAAAATAAAAATTTAAAACAAGAACATTTTTAAAAAAAATGAGTTCCAATAATGATATTTAAAAATAAAACATGGAAATTGAAAATATTAAACCCAATGAATAATCATTCAAAATATCTTTAAAATATTATTTTAATGAATATTTCATCAAATTAATTCAAAATACTTGTTCTAAAAATATATTTAAATTAAAACTAAGAACAATAAATCAATTAAACACCCAAAAACACATTTTAAAAATAATATTAAAATAATGAAAATTTCAACAAAAAATGATCCAGTGTCATTAATCTCTCATTTAATACACATTTTGAGTACTAAATAAAAAAATTAATATAGAAATTTTATGGAAACAACTTTATGAAAAGGATGTCACATTAAATTCTTCCACACTTAAGGCATATCTTTTACTCAAGAAATAAATTTATCAAATTAAATGGAAGAAAAATAACCATAAAAATAAACATTTTCAATGGAAAAAAATATGATATTTTGAAAAAAACCTTGAACTCTCTAAAGTGAGAATATATGATTGATCTACTCAAAATAAGGTGTTTTCGAAAAAAAATTGATTCAATTTAAAAAAAGTGGTTGATTTTGAAATGTTTGAAAATATATATACAGTCTCTAATTTTTATTTAAATGTATTTTTAAACTTATCTATTTCTCCATTTTGAACAAACTCACACAGTAAACACTTAGAATAATTATACGTAGTTGGTGGATGAGTGTGTTGAATAATTTAAATAAAGAATAATTAACTCAGTAACCAGTTTTATCTTAAATAAAAAAAATTATCAAGGGTTAGGAGTTCATTCCACAGATCATTTAAATGAAAACATTAGTTTCAAAAGATCTAAGAATGTAAAGCCTCCTTAAAATGACTATTTCTATATTCCTTGTATGAAATAATCTCTAAATCACAACACAAACATTTCTTATACAAGATACTAAACTCATAAAAACTGGAACTCCTTTTGAGGAGAGAAAGAATCTCATATTAAAAAGCTTCCATCTTGGTCAAAGAATGAATCTTGACTTGAAACCCATAACCAAACTTATCCCATAAAACATTATAATCCTTATGATACTCAAATAATAATAACCACCACTATCGAGATTTCCCGTGCAGCATAGTAAGATCCAACGAAACCCATTTCTCCCTCTGAGCATAGATTAAACTAAATGGAATATCTAACTCCATTGACCAATACTTGATCTTCATATCTAAAATGGATCTATCATTGTTCTATATACCTAATATCTCTATCTATTAAAGTATAATCCACTAAAACATTTCATTTTCTTCATCAACTCTATTGTGATTTGATGGCATATCTTGAAAAACATCTTCACTATGAGCCTGACATGGATGTCGACCTGGAGACACACCTAAAAACTTGTTTATGGTTAGGGGCTCATAACACTAGAATAATTAATATTAATTATTAATTAATTAATTAATTAATTAATTAATATTCATTCTAATTCACATCATTTACCAAATTCAATAATAGGTATAAAAATAAGGATGTAAGATCCTTACCCACTTATCTACCCTATAAAAATCCTTACTTCACTTAATGTGGTCAATAAACTTTAGGGTCTTGTGTTGTTTTATAGGGGGGGATTAAAATCCAATCTCATAGCTGGTATCCATTATTTACATCACATCATAAGTCCAGAAGGCACTGTTTCCCTATCAACCTATAGAATCCTCGCTAGTATTTATCCCCAATCTTTATAATATCTCACAACCATCATCTCTAATACCATTCTTGTCAACACCCCCTATTTTAAAACCCCTCATAGGTGGATAGTGAATATGGGGATAAACCCTAAAGACAACCTCTAATAGGTCCCGAGATGGCTTCTAGAACTGAGGGTATAAATTTCATACATATGGGAGGAATTAACCTCAATATATAAATTTCAGGACATGATATAAGATTAGATCCTAAAATATAATCTATATCATAATAAATAAACTATCCCAGCAAATGGATTTCATTTCATTGAAGAAGAAACAAATAATACTACTAAAACAAATCCTGGTAAGTGAGCTCAAAACTCAAATAGTTTTTCTGTAACTCTACACATAATTTTCACATGTCTTGATCACTAAACATCTTATACAAACCTTAAAATAGTTTAAATATAAATGGGTTGAGCATTCAAGTATACTAATTAGGACCCTCCTCGGAACCACTTTTGAAAATTTAAAAGAAACATACTAAATATTAGTATATGAAAAAATGAAACAAATTATTTTCTTAAAAAGGTAAAACTTTATTTAATACTCACCAAGTCATTCTCAATGAGAAGCACATAGAAGTAAGAATATCCTTATCAAAATCAAATTCATAAAAAAGGTACCATGCATCCACTTCCTCATTGGTTGTCTCCCTCAGGCCCCAATAACAATCTCCTCATACTAAAATCCATTCAAAAGTTCATCATTAATCCATGCATACAAATAACTGTAATATCATCATTCTATTATAAATCTCATGAAACTCAACATAACCTAATCATCATCACATTAAATGGGTTTGTTAGATTCTAATAAAAATTTTCAGATCAAGTGGAAGATATTAAAAACCCTTGTTTGAGGATATCCATGTAATAAAATATGAAACATGCATAAAAAATGAAATGAATAACATCTTTTAAATGTGTGTACCTTACACCAAATATCTAATACATCATTCTTGATCTTTTTATAATGAGTTTTAAAGAGATTAAAAAGCAGAAAAAAAGAATCCCACCTTTATAGGTATCCACAAGAAAATTTGAATAACATCTTGTACATTCCAGATTATCTCTTATCCCATTATGTAATTGCATATCAATATAAAAAGGAAGAATAATAATAGCACTATGGATATCTAGGATTTTTTCCAAGCATCATGCGTACACACACACGCACCCAAAATCATATTTATGTAAGTTTTATAAAACCCTTGGTGACACCCCTCGATAGTTCTATAACTAATTATTTCATTTAAATTCATGTATAAATTTCATGTATGGTTCATGAATCATATGTATTTACTTCATATATGTTTCATATAAATATAAAATTAATTCATTTAATGATAGATTACATGGGTGAAAAACAAAATTATAAATGATTATCATTTCTCTACAATCTCATATTAGATAAAATAATATTCCCTTATGTGCATGAAAATAAATATTTTCAGGAAATCCAATATAAAAATTATCAATATATCGTATATAAATATATATTTAGGGTATATATCCTTCAATATACCACTTTTACTAATGTCTAATTGACTTCGTTCTAGTTCAACTTATATTTTATTTTATACAATAACTTTTGATACCATACCCAAAGCTCCTTTAGGATAGCCTCTAAAAAACTTTTGGAAAGATATAATTAACTTCACCTTGTATCACATTATATTCCATACCTTATGAATACTAATTGAAAAAACTTTTTTTAACCTTGAAACACTATTAGAGTATCTCTATAATACAAAATCAATCCCTATTTAGTCTACCAAAAAGTGTGACCCCATATTCCTTTACAGTGTTGTTAAAAAATAAAAATATCTGGGTCCATATATATATATATATAATCAAGGAGAACATCTAGAAAAGAATCAATTTTAATAAATATATAAAGGGATATAGTGTGATATCCATCAGACATGTCTGTCTCGTTACCAATGTCTACCTATCTACATCATATGAAAATTTTCATTTTCATATTTTCCCTTTTTCAATGATATCTAGTTTCCATTGGACATGAATCATGTCAATCACACATAGCTAAATCATATATTCATGATTATCAAACTATATAAATATCTTATCAATGAATTCATCACATGTAATTCATCTTTATGGATAAATACATCATGTGTCCCTTATCTGAATAGATATATAATATATAGTTGTGTCCACACATCTCCCACAGTCTCTCTAAATTGAGGGCATAGACATCATACCCCTCATAAGAGAGGAAAATATCTTATTGGTTAAACTATGAACAATAAAATGATCAGAAACCTACCCAACCACCTCCGTATTATATAAGTCAAAATTTAGACTTGTGTAAGTTGGTTATTAGAGTATCAAGGTTCTTATTATAGGTACATCTCTAACCGAAAGTATTGGGGAATCATATATCATTCAAGAAACCCATGTATACTAAAAAAAATTGTATTTCATTCAATGTTGTATACTTAATAGGTCATCCAGTGCACACGAAGAATAATATTATTTGTGTTGTGCCTCATGATCATATTTTATATCTCAATAAAATAATCATACTCATGATTACCTTAACATTTCTTTATAACCAATAATACACTATAATGAACATTGATTAGAGAAAAAGTCAAAGTCATACAATAAGAGTTAAATTGTCATTTCACATCACAAAATGTGTATATATATATATTTATTTATTTATGTATTTGTCATGAAAGAGTGATAAAATGAAAGTTTTATTTCATATTATACATTTCAATATTCATAAAAACATTAAGAATATTTTAAAACCCAACATAATCACTAGTTTTTTATATAATATATGATAAAATTCCATATTAGTTTTATGTTCACTACACATTATTTTTTTAACACATTACATCATATAAAATCCATGTAACATATCTATATGACCATCTCATAATACGTTTCCACAAAATATATAGTGAAAAATATCTATGAAGTAAGTTAGTTTGAATAATACTGTGATTTAGGAATCATATTCCTAACTGTTCAACTTTTGAACATTTCAAACCTCTTAAACTCACAAGATAAAATTTTATGATGCTAACATATATTTTCTACTTAGAAATCTTCATAAGTTCATCCTTTTCATATTTAGATCCCTATTTCATTAAAAACATTCCTTGAAATAATGTAACTACTTACATTAACGTTTACTAATATATCTTATCTTTATTAATATATTAAGTAAAATTCACTGTAAACTTATATTAGTGTAACTATTTATTTTCTAAATATGAACTTAGTCAAGTCAAATCATGCTCCCACTGGCCTCTTGGGCATTAATTTATATTAAGAATATATTTCAAAGACACAAAAATCCTTTTGTGTTAAGAAATTAAAATTATTTCCTTTTAGAAGTAATATTAAACAAACATACTCCCACTAGCCTCTTATACATTCAGTATCACAAACATTTCAAAAGAAAATAATTAATTTCTATAACTTCCATACCTTACATAGAAATTCCCTAGTGTTTTACAAACTCTTTCAAGTATATCTTGGATAATAAAATAATATTGACTTATTAATATATATTTATTATAAGCCTAGGTTTTAATGACCATGATTGGGTTAATGAAGAAACATTTTTTAAATTTTCAAACATCTTTTCTTCTTCCAGTTTTAACTTTTACCCACTTATACTATCTATATAGTAATTTAGAATATATAAATTATATGCCTAGTTCATATATACTCCAAACACATTGATAATATCTAATAAATATTATTAAAATTTAATAATATTTTTAGAGTATTCCAATAGATGAAAATAAGTTTTATTCCCAAACCAGAATAATCCCTTTTTGGTATCCTCTTAAATTATGTTGTAGAATAGAATAAACCATAATTATGTGTATCAAGAAAAAATAATCCCATTCTATTAAACAACAATTGTATTCATGCTATTCCTATGAAAAAAATTATATAATATACCTATTATAACTAGTTCATCCAGGCTTAAAGCATCCATGCTTTCAATGTTGAATATCCTTTGATCCATTACTTTAAAAAAACTTCAATCTCAGAACATCAATTATTTTCTCATTATGCCCTTCTGTTTATTTACTACACTTTTTAATCTTACAATACATGTCATATATATTTCATAATAACATAATTTATTTATATAACCCTTAAATATTTAAGGAAACCATTATTTTCAATAACTCATTAAACATATTCAATCCTATTAAGAATTTAAAAAACGCAATAATATTGACTATTTGATACTATAATTCCTTTATCATTGGTGTACCTAATCATATTGAGTATATGATCGGAGACTAGTATTCCTTTATTCATTTTTCATATAAATCCCTTTAAACCTTGAATGAATCACTATACACTACCATAATCATCTAGATTCAATAGTTGAACAATTTTGGCACTTGGTTTCCAAAGAATGAACTTTTCTAAAACATAAAATTTTTCTTTAATAAATTTTCTTAAATTACATATCTTAAGAGATATTTACCATAAGTTTATCCATTATAGAATTAATCACAATTTTTGGCATGATTATGAGGATTATATTATCTATAATAGTCACTTTTATCAATTTAGTATCATGTTTTATTAGTTATTCGATAATGAATTTTATTAAATGTTCTCCCACTAAAATTATGACCCCTTTTAGAAAATTAATCATATGCATTTTTGGGCGGTGATCCATATTTCACTTATACAATGACCAGGTTTTTTTGAAAATCCTCATCTAGTTTTTTAGATGGGTAATCATAAAAATAATATCAGAAATGAATCTTGGATAGTTGATTGGAAAACTATTTGTACAATACATCATATAGATAAACCAAAATCTATTCCTATGGTATCCTAACCCTTGGATATTACAAGCTAGTGTATCCTAAAGAAAATTTCAAAACATATATAATCACAAATAAGTATAGGGGATCACTTCTTTAGCATATCAATTCCCAAGAATATTACATTATCAATCATTACTTTCTAGCCTTACCAAAGATAATATACAGGCAACCCAAATTGGAATATAAATACCTTTTTAGATGATTGAGGTCTTAAAAACTGTTTCTTTAGAAGGAATATAACATTTAGTATTTCAAGGTTATTTAATCTTACTATATTATCTCATGTTATGACCTTTTATTTTTTCATTATTCTATAAATTTATTTCAGAATCATATTCCTCCCACCAAAATAATATGTTCAAACTATACTTATATTTAACCCTTTTCAAAAATCATATCTTTGTGTTACTCATCCGAAATTACAAGTAAATTATATTCATAAATACATGAAACCATCATATTCATAACATACATGAACACTCAATTTAGTGGAATAGATAAATATGAGATTGAAAATGACCACATGATTAGGCCTAGAGTGAAAGATAACCAAGTACCTCTCCTGGGGATAATTTACTCAAGATGTTATCCAATTAATCATAACTCTAAAGTGTAATATAAATATATTATATTTAAAAAATAAATTCATGTTCATAATATCAATTACAAACTGAGGTCACGGAAGCTGGAAAACAAAATTCATTATCATATCCAAAATGTAATGAAAGGATATATTTAGAGTTAATTTAAAAATTAAACTAAATCATACAACAAGCATAATATAAAAAATCTATAACAATGAATGAAACATTGAACAACCTTTTAAATAAATAAATAATTAAGATATTGAAACATGATATAGTTATTTATGAATAATTCGTAAAAAATCTAAATATAAACACTTAAAATTTTATCTTTAAAATTATGTACATTCCATAATTTTGAATATAGAAATATTATATTTATTCCAAAAAAAAGTCATTCATATTTGTAATTAAATTGATTTTTTTTACATATGTGATGTTATATGAATTATAAACAATTTAATATCAAATCTCTTTTATGTAAACATATTAAATAATCAAAATATCTTATATTTAACTATTATTTAAACCTTGATGATGTCGACCCTCAAAACACTTTTTATGTGTTCTTAATAATATCAAAATGAGTCCCACTTTTATTTTGAACAGTTAAATATAATTTATTATTAAAAATTCATAATTTAAATATAAAAATTTCGTATTTTTTCCTTATTACATGATTTATAAGCTTTTATAAATCATTTATTTTATTTTTAAATGAAAACATTTATTTCTAGATCATAATTAATTCCATATAATTTGTTTAAAGGTGCTTCTAATATTAATATTTAATATTTGGGAATAAAATGTTTCAAAAACAATTATTATATTAGTTATAAAACATTTGCAATCAATTAATTTATAAACCATTAATAAATAAAAATAACCCAAAATACCTTTTATATTGAATAATAAACATTTATAACCCATTAAAATAATTTTAAATGTTAAATGTTTTTAACAAAATGTTTTCATACCCTTATATATAAGGGATAGGATATGTAAGGATAAAAATATTTACCTTTACACAAGCCTTGTGGAATCGTTGTGTTATTGTAAAGAAATTGGAAACATTTGTATAAATTGGTTATGTAAAGGTAACCATGAAATTCCTTTCATTTTATAAATGTAATGATGAGGGTACCATTACACAAATCAGCATTTACGCTTACGCAGAATTTCTACATAATGGTATTGAGTAATTTCCTTACACCTTGTAAATGGAAAACAGATGGACCCTTATGAAGAACACATTTACCCTTAAATAAGATTTTAAATATCTCAATTAGACTTATATAACCAATTAAATCCTTTTTTATGTAATCGTAGATCACAAAAACCTTTCTCAACCTATAACATTACCTTTACACAACCTTAGGAAAACCATGTTTACCCTTATGTTAACCCCTAATGTAAAGGTAAGCCACATATCATCATATAAAGGAATAAGAAAAAGTGATTTATGGATATCCAATAGATTTATCCAAGCAACATGCAGACACACACACCATTGTACAGTAGTACGCTTTATAAAGACCTCGAGGGAACTCTTCAACAGTGTATGCATAAATTCAAATGTTCAAATGATTTTATAAATGCCATGAAAAGTTCACGAATCATATACATTTACTCCATATACATTTCATATAAATATAAAATTATTTCATCAGTAATAGTTTGTGTCGTTGAAACACAAAGTGATAACTATTTATTATTTTAATACTTTCACAATTTTTCATAAAATAATATACCATTTTGTGCATGAAAATCATAATTTTCTTGTGTGATGATAAATAGACCATAAATATATCATATATAAGTATGGATTTATGGAATATCTCTTTCACAAATCCCATATCCAAGTAGAGAATCAAAACATCACTATATCATATGTATTATGCACTATGAATCAAGTTAGTACAATACATTCATGTTCACTTATAAGAAATCACATTCACTACAATAAGAATCCATGTATGTGTTATAACCCCAAGACTCTACAACATTAGCACACATGTATGGTAAATTGAGATCCATTATATCCTGTGTATACATATACCCTATAACTTCACTATAACATCCAAGATACACCTACACATTATTCTAAGTCTAAAAAGAGAGAATTTAAAAGTGAGAAGCCATCCATCAATTCCATCACAAATATGTATGTTAGGGAAAACACATGAAATCCAAAACATTTGGGCATAGACTACCCACACAACCAGGTGGTAGAGTGTATGAAATCAGAAAATATAAGGATATGTGTAGATGCCGAAAAGATTCCGCAACTCCTAGAGGAAGTTTCGAAATGGAAAAGCGAAGTAATATTCGGAATCAGAGGCCCGGTCCGGAGGCCTGCGAAGTGGGGTGCGAAATAAAGGAGGGCTTGCGCGAAATAAAGATTTGCGCACGAAGCATGTCCGGGATTCGCCGAATCGAGCCATTGGTGCACACAATTTTGCGCGCCCTGGTTCTGTGTGGTGAGGCTTTGCGTGCTGATGGTTCCTGGTGCAGAAACTTTCACGCGCCGCCTAGATTCCATGCTGACGGGTGCCTATAAATAGAAGGCGACCCCCGACAGACGCCGAAAAAAGTCTGCAACTCCTAGAGGAGGTTTCGAAATGGAAAATCGAAGTCATATTCAGAATCAGAGGCCCGGTCTGGAGGCCCGGGAAGTGGGGCACGAAATAAAGGAGGGCTTGTGCGAAATAAAGATGTGCGCGCGAAGCATGTCTCGGATTCGCGGAATCAAGCCGCTGGTGCGTGTAATTTTGCGCGCCCCGGTTCCGCGCGGTGAGGCTTTGCGCGCCGACGGTTCCAGGTGTGGAAACTTTCGCGCGCCTCCTGGATTCCGCGTTGACGGGTGCCTATAAATAGAAGGCGACCCCCAATGGTTTGGGGGTTGAGGAATTAGGATTATCTCTCGGGTGCGCAATTCGACTCCCCCCGCGTGCAATATGACTTCTAGGTAATACCCCTTTTCACCCAACCTTTCCCCGGGGTTCGCCTTTGCGCGCAACTCCACCAGCTTCAGTGAATTTACCTCCTCCTCTTGGTACATCCCTGGTGCACAATTGTTGTCCCATGCACGCAATCCCCTTCTACGCGCGCAATACCTTGCGTGCAATCCCATATCCTCACAATACTCTGGCCCTATTGTGCTCCATCCCGGTGTTTTGCACGCAAACCTTCCTTTTGCGCGCAACACCCAGGGCCCCTTTACCTTGACGCCCCTTGGCTGCCTTTCCGCGCCGGCACGTGATTTCTTCCCTGCCGGGCTTGCATGCCATGCATTGTTTTCCCGTACGGCCTTCCAGGATCATACAAAGTAACCTCAAGGTCCCTTGGGCGGTGCTTCCCGTTGCGTTGCTTTGCCTAATGCTTCTCCGCATAGGCACGCTAACAGCTATTGCTTCTTCGCATAGCCACGCTAACGTGGACCCCCAAATTGTTCGCCCTGCGGTCCCCCTACATCGCGGCTTTACCGATGCCTTCCCTCCCACAGGGGGTAGAGGGCATTGGGCATGTGAGCCCTCGGGGTGTGGAGCGAACCCACCTCGTCCAAGCTACAGGATGTTAAACTACTAAGCACCTCGTCCATAACACATGACGTTAAACTGTGGTCCGACCCCGTGCTTCACACGCAGGGTCCCCCCATCTCGGACATTTTTTACACCTCTCATCTCCATGGGAATGGGCTCTTCGACACATGTAATGAGTTCCTCCTTGTCGGAGTGGCATTTGTCCACGGGGGAAGGGCTGCCTTAGAGCGTAAGCCCCTAGTCTCTCTTACGGAAGGTTGCACCCATGCATCTCCATACTTCCCCCCTTCCAAGGCCAGTGGAGTCTCTTTACCACTGTGCTTTGTCGCACCATGGGCCTCCACCCTGGAGTAAGCCCCGGCACCCAGGGCTGCTAACCACGCGTAAGCCCTTGTTTCCTCTTTGGGCCGCTAACCTTGCGTAAGCCCCATTCCTCTTCTCACGGACGTACCCTTCACGACGTGATCGTCTGGTCCCTCCTGCCTCTTGTTTCTCACACCGAGCATGAATCACATGGGCTTAGAGCGCACATCGGCCATGACATCCTCCTATGGGATGCCTCAGAGCATAAGCCATATGCCAGTGAACTACATGGACTATGATCTGTGCTAACACATGGTACGTAGGAAGCCTCCACAAGGTTCAATCCCACCACCCGGTCGTTCTGACCTCTCCACGTCAGTTCCCTGACCATCATTGGCCGCCTCAGAGCGTAAGCCCCATATCATCTATGGGCCACCTCAGAGCGTAAGCCCCATACCCACTTTGGGTCTCCTCAGAGCGTAAGCCCCATATCCCTCATCCCGCATGACGTTAAACTGTATGCCCTTGTCCCGCATGACGTTAAACTGTATCCCGTCCCGCATGACGCTAAAATGCATTTCCCCTCTTGGTCCGTCTTAGAGAATAAGCCCCATGCCTCACTCCATCATCTATCCTGATCCTTACCCGGGCCGCCACATCCCGATGAGATCATGCCACTCCACCCCCCTCCATAGCATCCGGGAAGCCGCCCATGTACTGGCTGAAGGTTCCGGGCGCAGCGGAAGCGCGTTGGTGGGTTTTCCCAACTTAATTTTTCGTTAAACAATGTTCAATCCGAGATCCTTCACGATATAAAACATCGAATCTTCGGAATAGAATGAAGAACAAAAAGAAAAGAAGAGTCTCAGAACCCTTGAGGAGGGTCATCATATGTTGGTTATAATTAATTTAATTAATGCATAAGAATTTCCTCGTTGTAATTCTTTCTTTGTTGATGTGTCTAGTCACGATTCGGTGATCCGTCGTTGCGTCGTAGAATCCAAGTGTAGGATTCCTCTAGCGGTGATCCACACGTGTGTCACGTATCTCCGGACGTCGCCGAAGAGATCTCCAGGTGCTAGTGCGGAAGAAACTTCGCTTGTGATGTCCACATTCGACCGCTTTGATCTGGTGGAGGATCTTGCTCTCGTAACATGAGGGCATTCTTGGTGGAAAGGGAATTCTCTCTGGGCTTGAGAGTATTTCCAAATCCGTTGTGCACAACAATGGCTCTTTAAAATGTTGGGGTTGTGAGGATATTTATAATCATGTTTGAGGTTAATAGAGTTATGACAATAAATAAACGCGTTACGCATTTTATTTATTTCATTAACTCTTATTGAAAAACCCCCCCATGTCGAATTATTAATTCCTTGACATGCTCCCATGATGATTATAATAAATATCATTTAATAAAATAATATTAAATCCTCAAAATCCCAACTGAAAAACTACACGGCGTGTACTTTTATTTTCCATTTTTTTTCTCCACCACATTTATTAGACCTTGAGTAATGACTATTTATTTCTTAAATAAATTTAACTTCATTACTCGCTAATAAATATATTATTTCATCCACAATATATTCTCTCGAATAACTAGTGTCAAATTAAATGTGATCAAACATCCTTAAATAATTATTAAACCACAGTCGGGAATAATATTTATTTAACTTGTTAAATTAATATTTAACTGAGATACATGGACACACTTAGTGTGTGACCCTCTAGGCCTCTTTCTCAGTGGCATTAGGCTTAGCCTGCCTAAAGTCCAAGGTTAGCGTCTAGAAACACGCCAATTCACCCATAGAGAAAGAAGTTAACACCGCAATGACGTGTTACCTCCTAAGAACGCTTACCATGTAATATAATCCCTTTGTCTCGATATCTCCAATAAAGCGGGTTGCATGCTAGTGCCATCAACCCATGTGCTTGATTATTCTTTCTTTGACTTCCCGGAATTGAACTTGCCCATACCTTACCATGTCCATGGATTTATTTAGGCTATATCAATTCCATCAAAGGGCCTGAGATATCTACTTCCGTTATGGAATGGAAGGGACAAATCCTTTCTCGCATTATCTATTAATGTGGTATTACTCGTGACGCACCCAACGTATCCTACCTCACTGCGAACAGTGTGTCGTCACAGTTCTCGTCAATACATCTAAGTGCGCGAGTTTTAATACCCATTAATAATAATCTTAAAGTCTAAGGATAAATACACAAGTCCGTAGATAGGAACATCCAATGACACTATGAAATGTGGATTTCCTACTGGCGGGTCTCGTTCTCATAATATCCTCCTGGATATTACCAAGGGCGCACACCATGAGAAGGTGCCTCAAAGTTTTATGAGTCCTCACCCCTAATGACCTGTATTATTTGTGTCCCTCAAATAATATCATCTGGCCATAGAACATACATTCAAGAACAGTGTTATGGCACTTCCGGGTTCTCATCATAGCAGGGATCCGCTACGACCCTTTAATGCAACAGTTGTCCTTAGGACATTATCACATGACATGTCACGCAGAAGAACAATCAAGATGTGATAAGGCTTTTATTTAATGAATAAAGTACAAAGTAGTTGGTTCTAGACCACCAACTCCAACAGACTCCCACTTGGACTAGAGCCAACTGCTAACAACCTTTAACCCGCTAGCTCTCACATGATATTCATGCTTCTGCTGAGATAGGCCTTTAGTCATGGGGTCCGCCACGTTCTCTTCTGTGGACACTCTGCTCAATGAAACATCACCCCTTTGATAGAAATCCCTCAAGAGGTGATACTTTCGGAGTATGTGCTTTGTCCGTTGATGTGACCTTGGTTCTTTTGCAAGAGCCACCACTGCATTATTATCACAATACAATGTAATGAGATCTTTACTGCTAGGCACCACATCAAGCACCTGGACAAAGTTCTGAATCCAAACGGCTTCTTTGGCAGCATCAGAAGCCGCTATATACTCGGACTCCACTGTAGAATCAGCGACAACTGGCTGCTTTGAACTCTTCCAGCTCACAGCTCCTCCATTGAGATAGAAAACATATCCATATTGCGACTTCAGATCATTCTGATCTGTTTGAAAACCAGAATAAGCATACCCTCTGATGACAAGCTCCTCATCTCCTCCATACACTAGGAACATATCCTTAGTTCTTCTCAGATACTTAAGGATAGTCTTAACAGTAGTCTAATGCTGTTCTCCTGGATCTGCTTGATATCTGCCTACCATGCTCAGTGCATAGGCAACATCAATCCTGGTACATAACTTGGCATACATGATGGATCCTATAGCCGAAGCATATGGGATATTTCTCATCCTATCTTTCTCCTGTTGTGTCTGGGGACACATTTTCTTAGAAAGATGTAAGCCATGAGACACTGGAACCAATCCCCTCTTGGATTTTTCCATACTAAATCTCTTTAGTATATGGTCAATGTATGTACCCTGACATAGTCCAAACAGCCTCTTGGATCTATCATGAATGATCTTGATCCCTAGAATGTAGGCTGCTTCTCCTAAGTCCTTCATGGAGAAACACTTGTTCAACCAGTCCTTAACTGACTGTAAGGCTGGTACGTCGTTTCCAATAAGCAATATGTCATCAACATATACCACTAGAATGACGACCGCATTCCCATTAAACCACTTATAAACACATGGCTCACATTCATTCTTAATGAAACCAAATTCCTTTATGGCTTCATCAAATCGAATGTTCCATGACCTAGATGCTTTCTTCAATCCATAAATGGATTTCTGCAACTTGCAAACCCGTTTGGCTTCACCTAGTGTCACAAACCCTTCTTGTTGTGTCATATAGACATCTTCCTGAAGGTTCCCGTTAAGGAATGCTGTTTTGACATCCATCTGCCAAATCTCGTAGTCATGGTAAGCTGATATGGCAAGTATGATTCTTATGGATTTAAACATGGAAACTGGCAAGAAGGTTTCATCATAGTCAATTCCTTGATGCAGTCTGAATCCTTTATCCACTAGCCTTGATTTATAGGTGCTAACTTGACCTTCCATGTCCACCTTTCTCGTGAATACCCATTTGCATCCAACAGGCTTTACATCAACTGGCTCATCGACCAGAACCCAAACTTGGTTCTGATACATGGAATCCATCTCAGAATTCATAGCTTCTAGCCATCTTGCAGCTTCTGAGCTTTCTACTGCTTCCTTGTAGGAGAGAGGTTCATCATTGTCCAACAATAATGATTCACCATCCTCGGTGACTGGGAAACCAAATCTATCCGGTTCCCTTACCTCTCTTGAGCTCGTACGCAGTACTTGTGTTTCTGGAACCTCTTCCACGGGGACCTATGGAACTTGTTCCGGTACCAACTCATGTGTATCTTGAGCATCAACTTCATCGAAGTCAATCTTGCTCCCACTATCCTTCTTGACGATGTGATCCCTCTCAAGAAAGATGGCTTTTCTGGCGACAGTCACTTTCTTGTCTTGGGGGTTATATAGGTAATATCCTTTCGTTTCCTTGGGATATCCTATAAAGATACACTTTGTGCCCCAGGGTGCTAGTTTGTTGCCTGAGAAGGCCTTAACAAATGCCTCGCATCCCCATACACGTGTGTGCGACAAAGTGGGTTTCCTTCCATTCCATAACTCGGATGGAATTCCATTTGTCGCCTTAGTTGGTACTCGGTTTAATGTGTATGCTGCAGTTTGTAATGCATATCCCCAAAAGGATAATGGAAGATATGCATGACTCATCATCGACATCACCATGTCCAACAAGGTGTGGTTCCTCCTTTCACTAACACCATTCCACTGTGGTGTATAAGGAGGAGTGAGCTAAGATTGAATCCCAGACTCCCGTAGAAGATCGATGAACTCTTGGTTCAGATATTCTCTACCTCGATCCGATCGAAGCTTCTTTATCTTCTTACCAAGTTGATTCTCTACTTCATTCTTGAATTCCTTAAATTTCTCTAAGGACTCTAAGTTATACCTCATTAAGTAGACATAGCCATATCTACTCAAATCATCAGTAAAAGTAATAAATTAAGAATATCCCCCTCTAGCTTCTACTAGAAATGGTCCACACACATCTGTGTGTACCAATCCTAGAATATATGTGGCCCTTTCACCTTGTCCACCAAAAGGAGGCTTGGTCATTTTTCCTTGTAAACAAGCGTGACATCTATCAAGTGGTTTTAGCTCAGTAGAGTCTAAATAGCCATCTTGGCAGAGCTTTGTCAAGCACTTCTCGTTCACATGACCAAGGCGGTGTTGCCATAACTGGGTGATGTATGATTCATGTGAATTTGTTTCGTTATCGATTGCCAACACTTGGTTTTCGTAATTTAATACATACAAACCATTATTCAAATGTGCCATACCATAACATACGTTGTTCTTATAAAATAGACAACCCTTATTTCCAAACTTGAAAATAAATCCATCCATATCCAAACAAGATATAGAAATTATGTTCTTGGTAACACTAGGCACAAAATAACAGTTTTGTAAAACCAAAATCATGCCAGTTGGCAATGAGAGGTGATAGTCGCTAATAGCCAACGCAGCCAGCCTTGCGCCATTGGCAGCTCGAAGATCCACCTCTCCTCTAGCGATCTTTCTAAATCTACTTGTTTCCTGCATTTGAATATAGATGTGAGCTCCACAAGTTGTATCTAATACCCAATGTGTATAAATAGAAAGATTTCACTCGATAACGAACGCACCTTTAGCGTCCCCATGCTTCTGGGTGCAGTTCCTCTTCCAGTGGCCCTGCTTGCCACATGCAAAACACACTGCTTCCTGTTCCTTGCCCTGCCTCTGGATCTTCCCCTTCTTGGAGGGATGGTGCTCGGGGGCTTCAGACCGTTTATAAGTCTTTGGCCCCTTTGCCTTGTCCTTCCTTTTCTTGTTCACCATAAGGACCGCGGGTTTGTCACGCCCCATGTCCTTATCTACCTGAAGAATCAAGGTCAGAAGCTCCGATAGACTCTTCTCATTTACGCTCATGTTATAGTTGACAATGAAAGTAGAGAAGGTCTTGGGCAATGATGATAGGATGAGATCTGTACGCAACTCATCTGGGAATTTAATCCCTAAGATTTCCAAGCGTTCAATATAGCCAATAAGATTGACCACATGAGGCCCAGCTGGCGCAGACTCTCCAAGCTTCGTGGTAAACAAAGCATTGGAGATCTCATACCTCTCCTGTCTTGCCTTCTCTTGGTAGAGATCTTTAAGGTGAGACATCATGCCATACACATCCATGTTTTCATGTTGCTTCAAGAGGTCATTAGACATGGCTGATAGCATGAAACACTAGACATCTGTGGCATGATCCATGTGTTTCATGTAGAGAGATAATTACTCATCACTAGCCGCTTTCCCAGGCGCAACTGGAATAGGCTCTTCTAGCACATATAATTTCATTTCGTGGCAAAGGACGACGCATAAACGCCTCTGCCAGTCTTGGAAATTGGTGCCGGGGAGAAGGTTTTCTTTTTTGAGTATGGTGCGCAATGATATGTTTGAAGTCATTTTATTGCTGTTTCTACAATTTAAGATGAGCAACGGTTTAGTACTTTATTATAAAAATTGAGACAAAAAAATAAATTAATACTTATTAGTCTCCCACTATTTTATCGAAATCCAATAGCCCTCACCATTGACTTCAGAATATTCTATTGCATGAATATTCTAGTGGCAAGGATCCATATTTCCCTTCGCATTACCCCAACTAGGGTTGGTCAAGCAACTTGAAGGGTTTTAGGTAGGCATTCCAAATTCCAACTGCATTAACTTGCAGTTCCTTGATCCGCTGAGTGGACTCCCCAATCCTGAAATCCTTTTTTGGATTTCCTCAACCTTTGCCTCTTGGTCACACCAAGTCCTGCTGTGGCAGTCAACCCTTGATGCGAACCAAGTCAAGTCAACCCAAAACCTTGAATTAGAATTCCCCGATAATTGAAAGCACCCCAACTAGGGTTGGTCAAGCACTTTGAACTATGGTTCGATTCTAACCAAGATTATGGAAGTCTATGCCGACTTAATATTTATTTTGAGGGATTTTATCCTTATATGTAAATTTCCATTTTATTATCTTTGATTACATGCTTGTTAATATTAAGTGGGATATACTTAATTGATTAACCATGTCTAAGATAATATTTACGTATAATCCAATTTTATTTTAGTTACATCTTTCATGCTTGTTTAATTCATTAATTGGGTGATCGTGACAACACACCCACAATAAATAAACCATGCAACTGACAGAAATAAAATAAATGGTATGATCATGAGCTTTTCTATTGGTTAGTTTATCTAGAGGTTGATAAACTAACCCAAAACCTAGGGGAGAAACACCTTGAACCTTTCGGGTTCGTGTTTACAGCTTTCCACCTGTCCACCTTTGTATCTCCTTGGATTGGTTTCACCTTGGCTCCTAACTTGAGCCGCCTCCACTAGCTTGGGAGATCCATCAATTACATATGCATTTATCTCACACGCAGGTGAGGGGGAAAAGGGGGTTTTACATAAAATAATCCTTGGGCGCGCAGGCCCTACATATTAATGAGGAGATGGCTCGCAGGCCAACAAATTTAATTTAAATAAATAAATTAAAAGAAACCATTCACATACAAAGGTCTTGGTCTGTCTCATGATCATCCATACATGCAACGATATTTACACATAAATAAAACTAGCATTCAATTATTTAATCGTTCCTGTTTAAGATAAATCACGCTCGAATCAATTAATTATCTTTAATTAATCAATCCTTTTATCTTAAATCCCTTTTTTTCTGAATTTCCTTGAGATTCTCATCCATCATAATTTTAAACAAATAAATTCATTTAAAATTACCCTTGTACGTAACTTGTACCTTGGAGGCAACCCGGTGAATTCCCATTTATTACGCAGATGTTAAATTAATCATATATATATAAAACACCTATCACGTGTTTTGCCTCAGCTTTACGCCTGCACCACGGTACACGTCTCAAGGGTTTGTATAATATAATAATAAATTTTAATAAATCTGCGTAATTTGGGTGAGTACACGGCGTGTAGTTCCGACTACACGATGTGTACTTTTTCTTCACCGTCTATCCGAAGTACACGCCCGGGGATAAGTCGTGTTAATGTACTTCGGAAATTTTCAGAGTACAGGGCGTGTACAGTGGGACACATGCCATGTAGTTTCCGCGTTACACGGTTTCCAGCCAGGCAGGCCGTGTACAGAGTACACGACCCAACCCTAACCCGAAGGGACTACACACCGTGTTCATTGGACCACACAGCGTGTATTCCGGAAACCATGTGCCACCTGTTTCTGGTCAACACATGGTGTCTTAAATTCTTAGAAAGAATCCAATACACGACCTGATTTGGCGGATCAGTCAATGCATTGAACCTAGACTACATGGTGTGTACTTCCGAATACACGCCGTGTATTCTGGTGTTATATGGCCAGAAACGTTTGGCTCCTCCGGATGAGGTCCTCTATTTTATTTTAATCAAAATTAAAAGAAAAAACCGTTTCTATGAGGTGAACGAGAAACGAGGGAGGAGGAACAGATCTCGAGATTCAGATTTCCAGAACGATTAAACATGAATTGAAATAACTAAATTATTAAATGCATATATCACCAACGAAAAACTAAATAATTATAACCAACGATATGACCCCTCTGATACCACTTGAAGGTTCCGGGCGCAGCGGAAGCACGTTGGTGGGTTTGCCCAACTTAATTTTTCGTTAAACAATGTTCAATCCAAGATCCGTCACGATATAAAACGCCGAATCTTCGGAATAGAACGAAGAACGAAAAGAAAAGAAGAGTCTCGGAACCCTTGAAGAGGATCATCATATGTTGGTTATAATTAATTTAATTAATGAATAAGAATTACCTCGTTGGAATTATTTCTTCGTTGATGTGTCCGGTCACGATTTAGTGATCCGTCGTTGCGTCGTAGAATCCAAGTGTAGGATTCCTCTAGCGGTGATCCACACGTGTGTCACGTATCTCCAGACGTCTCCGAAGAGATCTCCGGGTGCTAGCGCGGAAGAAACTTCGCTTGCGATGTTCGCCTTCGACCGCCTTGATCCGGTGGAGGATCTTGCTCTCGTAACTTGAGGGCGTTCGTGGTGGAAAGGGAATTCTCTCTTGGTTTGAGAGTATTTCCAAATCCGTTGTGCACAACAATGGCTCTTTAAAATGTTGGGGTTGTGAGGATATTCATAATCATGTTTGAGGTTAATAGAGTTATGACAATAAATAAACGCGTTACACGTTTTATTTATTTCATTAACTCTTATTGAAACCCCCCCCCCATGTCGAATTATTAATTCCTTGACATGCGCCCACACTGATTATAATAAATATCATTTAATAATATAATATTAAATCCTCAAAATCCCAACTGAAAAACTACACGGCGTGTACTTTTATTTTCCATTTTTTTTCTCCACCACATTTATTAGACCTTGAGTAATGACTATTTATTTCTTAAATAAATTTAACTGCATTACTCTCTAATAAATATATTATATTGTCCACAATATATTCTCTCGAATAACTAGTGTCAAAATAAATGAGATCAGACATCCTTAAATAATTATTAAAACACAGTCGGGAATAATATTTATTTAACTTGTTAAATTAATATTTAACTGAGATACATAGACACACTTAGTGTGTGACCCTCTAGGCCTCTTTCTCAGTGGCATTAGGCTGAGCCTGCCTAAAGTCCAAGGTTAGCATCTAGCAACACGCCAAGGCACCCATAGAGAAAGAAGTTAACGCTGCAATGACATGTTACCTCCTAAGAACGCTTACCGTGTAATATAATCCCTTTGTCTCGATATCTCCAATCAAGCGGGTTGCATGCTAGTGCCATCAACCCATGTGCTTGATTATTCTTTCTTTGACTTCCCGGAATTGAACTTGCCCATACCATACCATGGCCATGGATTTATTTAGGCTATATCAATTCCATCAAAGGGCCTGAGATATCTACTTCTGTTATGGAACGGAAGGGACAAATCCTTTCTCGCATTATCTATTAATGCGGTATTACTCGTGACACACCCAACATATCCTACCTCACTGCGAACAGTTTGTCATCACAGTTTTCATCAATACATCTAAGTGCGCGAGTTTTAATACCCATTAATAATAATCTTAAAGTCTAAGGATCAATACACACGTCCGTAGATAGGAACATCCAATGACACTATGAAATGTGGATTTCTTACTGGCGGGTCTCGTTCTCATAATATCCTCCTGGATATTACCAAGGGCGCACACCATGAGAAGGTGCCTCAAAGTTTTATGAGTCCTCACCCCTAATGACCTGTATTATTTATGTCCCTCAAATAATATCATCCGGCCATAGAACATACATTCAAGAACAGTGTTATGGCACTTCCGGGTTCTCATCATAGTAGGAATCCGCTACGACCCTTTAATGCAACAGCTGTCCTTAGGACATTATCACATGACATGTCACGTAGAAGAACAATCAAGATGTGATAAGGCTTTTATTTAATGAATAAAGTACAAAGTAGTTGGTTCTAGACCACCAACTCCAACACTGGCCCCAACATCGGTGTTCCCCCTAGGGGGTCCTTCAATCTGATTCACTCTCAGTGTTTTGATCAGTCTGATCCGTCTCCGGAAGACGTTAAACTCGTGGAATACCACGTGTAAAACATGGGAAGCTGAGGAAAACCTCAGATGGTACACATTCCCCATGTTCGATGTGGGATGCCTCGGGCTTCTGCGCCCTCGAGAAGCCCTGTGATAAGGGACAGAAGACAAACATGCTGATCCCCAGCGTCAAGACATGCCAATGACTCCCCAACGCGACCGTTGCCCTCACTGAAGGTTGCTACCCCGACAAGACCCCTTGGAGAATCTCGACGGAAGAAGTGTAATTAACTGGCGTCCATGCAGATATGGCGCTGGGAACGAGCTTCATGAACCCGTCTTAAATCTATGAGGGAGACCCGGATTAGGTGACGAGCTCAGAGGAGGAATCCACGGAAGGAAGAACCAACATCCCATCATCCCGGTTTCGATCAAGGAGCAGATTTCCCTGAATAAGGAATGGATTTCGCCCGCCTTTGGAAAGCGGGAATGCGGGGCTGCGAGCCGCGCATCCTCCCATAGCTAACGGACACGCGCGCACGCTCCGGCATAAAAGCGTCGGAAACAGAAAATCGTGAACCCGACGTGAATCTATTCTCCTCAATATGGGGAGAGGTAGCGTTCGGGATGTCAGAAGATCAGCATGTCACCAGGTCCGGGTAACTATCACAGGGACATGAAACCCGCCAGGGGTTGAGGTAGTCAGGATGTTATGCACTCTGTTCTGCGACGTTGTCAGCGTGGATCCCTCCCACCGACCACGGAAGACGGAACGACATTGGGCTATTGGTTGTCAATTTCTTTTCCTGTTAGTACTAATGGGTTCATCTCCCTGCTTCTAGGAATCAGATCAATGCATCCAGAGCTCGATCACCACCTGCCCACCGGCACAGGGACATGGGCAGCACCGGCACGGCTACCCCCGTGGTCCCACCTTTTCCACAGTCACTCCGGCTCTGATTTCCACGACTTTCGGGCGCTGACGCCCCCTCTCCCCATAAGAAATCATCCAGCGAAGGGTGATCCAGGACTTGGTTCATAGGTACGACAAGGAAGGGATCATCCCTACTAGGGGCCTAGCCCGTTTGGATGTAGAGGCGGTTGCGCCCCACTATTGTTGCCGCCCCCGAGGGCCACACAGGGAGCTGTCGCTCCCCACTCCGACGTTCAACCGCTTCAGGAGCCTATCCCTGGGGCACCTTGACACATCTATCCCCTACTCCAATGAGGTGGGGGATGTTCGGGTCTGCCCGATCGGAGACCCGTCCCAGAGGTTAACGACAAGAACCCCCGCCAGGCTGCGTCGATGTCGTCGCCTGGCTCCCCAGGCTAAGGACTAGGCAATCTTTGTGCCTGCACCACCAGCTCCAACCCATCTGACCCGACGCCAGCGTCGGGCGCGATTGGAAGAGAGTGCACGTCCTGGGGTACCAACGTTAGCAACCACTCTGGCATGAGCCACTGCTGACTCCTGCTACCAGATCCCAGCACATGTTAAGCAGGGGTAGTCACATGCCCAACTGGGGTCGAGGCCCTGACCGCCCTACAGGCAGGTTGGGTCGACTCTCCTGGTCGCGGGCACAGGCAATGGCCACCACGGACCAATCCATGGTAGTGCCACCCATCATGAAGGCTCATTCCGTGCCACTGGTCTGGAAAGCCAAAGGCTTCTTCGCAATAGCTACGCTCCGGGTATGACTATTTCTAGCATCCACTACACTGGGTATGAGGTCACTCCCCCTACTTCTGGCCGCGAGTACGGAGCCGTTGCGTATCCAGTCGCTCACTCACATGGAGGTCATCCCCATGTCCCTTTCGACATCTGTCCCGGTGCTTCCCGCACCCCGGCCTTCAGTCCCCTCTGCCCCATCACTATTGCAGTTAAGGGACTCCTTGACAGAAATCATCCTTACCCTGAGGAGCCAACTATGGGCAGGAAGGAGGGGCGTCGTCGCCGTAGGAGGAATTTCAGAGGATTCCGGAAGGAAATTAGACCGGTCTGTTTCTTGGACTCTAAGGCGGAGTACAACTCGACGGCGGAACCTTCCCCCTGACCCTCTGAGTAGAGGGTAGGGATGGGGATGCAGCATGTCAGCCTTGTACTCCCTGAATGCGAGATCCGTATGATTCCCTCCTCCCTCCGAAGGTATATCCAGGAGGAATAGGACTGGTCGTACCCCCAGGGTCAAACCTACAGTTATCACTGGCCTCCCCGGAAGCGCCTTCCACCTCAGTCAGGGAGTGTAGGGAACATTTCTGGGGACTGACGGAGGAGTCTCAAGGCGACACACCCTCGGAGAGCATCGATGCTATGACAAGAGGACCATTCGCTAGTCCATCCTATCATGACGTGGCAGCCAGGGCGCTGAATCCCTTGGAGGACGACTCAGGGATCGGCAACCAATCGGCATGTTCGCCGTATTCCCCGTCGGCCAGCCCATCGGCCCGGTGACCTGCCTTGGCGCCATTGCCAACTCCCCGGCCATTCTCGGTTGATGAGCATGGGAAGAATGGCCCGAACCCCGAACCAGAGTCATGGAGCTTCTGGACCGTCCTCGCAGCGGGCCACTTCCCCGAGAAGTTTTGGCAGGTCGCTGGATCAGATTTTGATATGCCAGAGGCGCTCACCCCGGGAGAGTTTGAATGTTTCTGCCAGACTCTTCAGTTGACTCACTCCCGTCTTCGCCATCAGCCAGTTCCTTATCCCGGGAGTCAAGCACATCTCGAGTATATCGGTGATCAGTGTTGTCGGGTCGACTTGGCAGCGCACCCTGTGGTCTGGCACCCCGAGTCGCCTGGCCACCGCAGGGCCCTCAAGAAACAATGCATTTAGAGTTTTCAAGTACTCCTCAAGGTTATCGAGGAAGCCACCCCCCATGTCCACGTCCATGGATGGGGGCAGTACGCTGCCCTTCTTTTTTGCGCGATCTGCAGACAGCCCGATTCACCGGGCGGCCCTGAGGGAATGTCGCCAAAAGTAGTGGTGGTCAACATGGGTGACCTTTTGGATGAGGGAAACGGTGTGGGTCACCTTTATGGGGACTCACCCCCTGAGCACAAGCCACCACTATACCCGTCTGGGAGGATCACTTGCCACTAGAAAAGCCTCCTAGGTCTCCCCACACCCACTGAGGCACTGACACTGAGCCGAAAAATCGGCAAGGGTAAAGAGAATGTCGGGGTTGTCAAGCTCGCCGAACCATCTGCCTCGGTGCAGAAGGTAGAGTAAGACTTCGAGAAGGCCACGCTACGCCAGCAGCTTGCTGAGCAAAAGAGGCTGGTTGATGAGCTCTTGGACGAATGCATTACAGTGCGGCGGCCTGACTACGGTAATCCCAGGTCAGGACAGCAGGGGCAGGAGCACCTACCCCTTGCTGAGATTCCCCCAGGAAACCGTAACCATGTCGTGTTCACCGACAGGGGAGAGGCCGATGCCCATGGAAAGATGGCGCGATACGTCTCGCTGAACCCTCCCGAGAAGTGGAATCACCTGGGGGACCATGCTCGGTTTCCTCCCGCTGCCCCGAGAGTCGCTCCGCCAGCCGCCCCACGATCTGCTGAGCTTGACTACCAGTTTGGAGAGCCCGACAATGCGCTTGTGGTTAGAGATCACCATCATGAAATGAATCAATGTCCGGATGATCTGACGGAAGTGCTCATCACCCGCTTGGAGGCCCTGGAAACTCAGTAGGTGGCAATCCCACCGGATGGCAAGCCATACCCAGCATGGGTGGACGATATGCCAGCCCCACCGGGATTTGGGAACCCCAATTTCGCCCCCTTTAACAAGACAAGAGATCTTCCACTACACCTGGCCCACATCAACTCGAGGTGCGGGCCTATGTTGGGGACTCCGGCGCAGCAGGAAGCTGCCAAGCTCCACTGCTTCGTTCAGACGCTGGAAGGACTAGCCTTCGTCTGGTACAGCCAGCTCCATGTTGGGTCTGTGGCTAGCTGGGAGGACCTTCTCCAGCAATTCCTCTACCAGTTCATTTCCATGACCCGGAAGACGAAAATCGCAGAACTTTTCAGGTGCAAACAGAGGCTTGATGAGCGGGTCGCAGACTTCATCGCCTGATGGCAGGGGATCACGTACTCCCTTGACATGCCACTAACTCAAGAGAAATTACTGAAAATGTGTGTAGGGAATGTCAAGGCAGAGCTAGTTCCTTCTCTGATCACTCAGAATTACCATGGAGGGTTCCGGGATTTCTCGGACAAGGATCATCGCCTTGAAGAAGCCCTGTAACAGGCTAGTTAGGCACGCCCGCTGCCTCCTGTAGTCCCTGCAAGGAGAGCTGCCAGAGCCGAGCCCACTTTTGTAGCCCAGATAGAGGCTCCCAGACAGCTGGAGTTGCTACCAGTAAGGCCAGCTCAGCAGCCCCATAGGGGTCCACCCCCAGGGTCACAGCCTCCGCCCCGGCAGTGACCGCCTCAAAATAGGCAGGCGCCTCCGCATGATGCACCGCCACCACCTAGGTGAGATAATCAGGCTCCACCTCCTCGGCATGATCCTCCGGCCCCTGGTCAGGGTCAACCTCCAAGAGAACCCTTTCCAGACAGAAGGAATCAGACTTACTCTTTTGAAGAGGCCCAGGTCCCTGGTTATTTCTGTAGCGCCTTGGAGTAGAGGATCGTGCGGCTGCCTGAGTGTCGGAAGCCAGAAGAGGCGCGTCTCACTGATCACCCTAACTACTGCCCTTATCATCAGATCTTGGGGCACACCATCCAACAATGTTATGTGTTTAAGGACTGGATCCAAGACCATATTGACAACAACTTAGTTAGGTTGGGCCTAGCCCCGGCACAGGTGGCAGCTGTCTTCGTGAGATAAGATGGCAGCAGCGGTAACGAGGATGAGGGGCAGTAGGTTTCCGACCATGGGTCCCGGAAGTATAATGACTGGATGGCCCGCAGGATGGTTTCCCATTCCCATGGCATCATCCGTGCCCACCTAAGTCAGCTAGAGCCCTCAGAATCTGCGAGCGCCACTTTGGCATCATCGTCCCAGCCTACCACTTCCCAGAAGATCAAGTAGCAATGCAAGAAGAAAGAACGTGCCCTGCCAGTGCCGTCATCTTCCCACACGCTTGGCGATTTTATGCCCCCAGAGATGGGGATCCTCCGAGACTCTGTCCGGTAGCGGATGACTCCTCGAGTGAAATCCCGGGGTACGCTTCGGTTAACACCATAGAGTTGGTAAATCCCTTTTTGGCTCCTGACGATGAGGAACGCCATGTGGACTTCCCCAATGTCCCCTGCCATCGAAAACGTCGGTGGATCCATGGCTACGTGAATCGCTGGGGCACGAGAGTCGTCACCTCCAGCCAGGCCATGCATGCTATTGAGACCAGGCAGTAGGCCCGATACAGAGATCAGTGCAAGCGGTCCCCTCACCCAGTGTCGACAGGTCCGCCTCCACCACCGTTTGTGTTGCTGTATTAGGCGGGACCACCTCGTTCGTGTCGCAGCCAGCCCAGCCCTGCCACCGGCCGACTACAGCCTTCCAGTCCTAATGCGGCAGCCACCTCCCAGGCATCGACTAGTGAACAACGAGACGTGCCTAGTACCAGTCAGTCACTGGTCCCGCCGGCAGGGCCCATCATGCCTCCAATCGCAGAGTGGCCACCCGTAAGCAAAAGCTCATTTTTGGCTCGAAAGTATGATGTTCTGAAGCCCCTGTCCAACATTCCATCATGGCTTTCTATCCTTGAGGCCCTTCTCCTGTCGTCGTAAACGCGTGAGGCGCTCACCGATGCTCTAAGGAGCCCCCTCCAGTTTGAGACGGAGGTGGAGGCCATAGAATCCTTCCACACCAAGGCGATTGAGTACACCGAATGTCAGGAAATTATCTCATTTTCTGGGGAAGATAAAGACCCTCCCATACAGGGGCACATTCTCCCACTGTACGTCACCGGCCAGTTCAACGACATAGAAGTTCGCCGCTGTCTTGTTGACACGGGATCCGAGATTAACCTCATCCCAACTCGAACGGTGCAGAAACTGGGGTTATCTAAGGATGATTTAACTCCCTCTGACCTCAGGATCCAGCGGTATGACAGGACCGAGAAAACTCCACTCAGAAAGATTCGTCTGAAGACCCAGTTCGGCGGCCTGATTTCCAATACCGAATTCATGGTTTTCTCTCAGGACACTACCGACAACGCATTGATGGGTAGTCCATGGATATACCTTCACGCAGCGGTCCCCTCCTCGTATCACCAGTGCCTCAAATACTCCATTAAGGGTCAAGTGGGTGTGCTCCAAGGAGATGCGTCTCCTTTTGCCTCTTGTGAAGCCCGTTATCTGGACGCTGGCTACTACAAGAGCAAGGACAAGCAGATCCTGGCAAGTGAGGTCGAGCCCGCCACTATCGCGAGTGGTCCCTAGGTGGGTTTGGACGATGCATATGTCTTCCCAATCCATCGGTTGGAGGAAACGACCCCCGACATGGGGCAGTGCTTTGTCGTTTCAGGTACCAGAGGAAGGCATATTTTCGGGTCCAAGCGACGGCGGGAAATCACCTCGTACTCTTACACCAGCCAGGCTCAGGTGATCCTCGAGCCTCCTACCCCTGTACGAATTCGGGATGTTGGGCTCATGGAAACGACAGTACGTCATACGTGTCTGTTTCACCGTGCCGGAATCGATCGGCTCAAGCCAATGTGCCACCACTTCTTTGATTTCATAAAGCGTGGCCCCTTGGGCCAAAGGCCAGATAGGATTGGATCAACTGCCTTTGTCACCATGGTCTCCGTAGTGCATGGGTCCCCTGGCATGGAAACCTCTACCACCCAAGCCGATACCAGCTTCCCATCAGGGTCTGACAGCCCCGAGACGGCTCCCACATTGGATGACCCTTCCACAAGAGGAGAAGAGGACATGGAAGATGCTCCTCCTGCCTTTGAGGAGGGAATCCCCACCACGGTCGACGAGTTAGTGCAGGTGAACCTCGGTAGCGAGGCGGACCCGAGACCCACATTGGTCAGCGCCACTATGCCTTCGAGGAACGGAAACAGTAAGTAGACTTCCTCAGACGGTACCGTGATGTGTTTTCCTGGAGTTATGATGAGATGTCGGGACTAGATCCCCAGGTAGTCGTCCACCGCCTTGGCCTTCCAGCAAACCATCACGGGTTTAAGCAGCCTCCCAGAATGATGCACCCCTCTCAAGGTTCCATGGTTGATGCCGAAGTTGATAATCTCATAAAGGCCAACTTCATCAAAGATGTCCAGTACCCTAGGTGGCTAGCCAACATTGTACCAGTCAGGAAGAAGAACGGGCAGATTAGGGTCTTTATCGACTTCCGCGATCTCAAACGCCACTATTTGAAGGATGATTTTCCCCTTCCCGTGACAGAGTTGTTGATCGATGCCATGGATGAGTTCCAAGCCCTTTCCTTCATGGATGGGTACTCCGGGTACAACCAGATCTGAATTGCCCACGAGGATGAAGAGTTCACTACCTTCAAGGCCCCCCAGGGTACTTTCTGCTACCAGGTTATGCCCTTCGGCCTAAAGAATGCAGGTTCCACCTATCAACGGGCCATGCACCGCATATTCAAGCTGATTCTCAGGATGCTGGCGGAGTGTTACGTGGATGATCTGGTGGTTAAGTCTCCTCAGCGCCAGAACCATCTCAAAGACCTTGAGAAAGTGTTCGGCTTCCTCCGTTCTCGCCACTTGAAGATGAACCCGTTGAAGTGTGCCTTTGGGGTCAGCCCCGGAATGTTTCTTGGCTTTATTGTTAGGTATCGAGGCATTGAGATCGACCCAGACAAGATCAAGGCCATCAGTCAGATGCCTCCCTCGAGTAATATTCGGGAGCTAAGAGGTCTTCAAGGACACATATCCTATGTACGCCGATTCATTGTGAATCTGGCCGGTAAGTGTAATCCCTTTTCCCAGCTCATGAAGAAGGGCGCTGCCTACGAATGGGACGAAGTGTGTCAGATCACTTTTGAGGAAATAAAGCAGTATCTTCTTCAACCTCCGGTCTTGATGCCACCCATTTCCAGAAAGCCGCTGGTCCTTTACGTGACCGCCCTGGAGCGATCCCTCGGCACACTTCTCGCCCAGAAGAACAACGAGGGAACAGAGAATAGCCTCTACTACCTCAGCCACATGCTCCTCGATGCGGAAATTAAATATTCCCCCATCAAGAAGAGCTGTCTGGAGCTCGTTTTTTCCATGAAGAAATTGCAGCACTACTTGAAACACCACGAGGTACAGCTGGTCTCTCAGGTAGACCCGTTGAAATACATCCTGAACCGACCTATGTTGACCAGCCGATTGGCGCGCTGGGTGGTGATCCTCCAGCAGTTCGACATCAGGTTCGTATCTCAGAAGGCCATCAAAGGACAGGTGTTGGTAGACTTCTTAGCTGCCCACCCAACCTACGCGGACCAGCCACTGGATCTAGGCTTTCCTGATGTGGCAATCCTCTCAGTTGATCACACCATCCCATGCTGGAAGATGCACTTTGATGGTGCCTCCCGGAGCCCCACCGGTAGAAGCCTCAACGATCCTAGGCTTAACAGAGTGGGCCTGGGTATCGTCTTCATCACCGCAGAGCAAGCCATTTTGCCGTATTCGTTTTTGTTGTCAGAAGGCTGCACCAACAATGAGGCATAGTATCATGCCCTCTTTACTAGCCTCGAGTTGGCTCTCGAGATTGTCGTACCCCATCTGTATATAAAGGGGGACTCCGAGCTGGTCATCAAATAGGTCAATGGTGACTATGCTTTCAGAAAGCTGGAACTCATGCCATTGTTGGAGTGCGGACCCCGTCTAATAGCTAAGTTCCCCTCTTGGCTAGAGGTCGTTCACATTCCCCGGTCGCAGAACAGTCGAGCAGATGCTTTGGCCAGCCTGGCCGTATCACTTACGGAGCCCGAACAGGACGACCTAATCGTCCATGTGGCACACTGGAGAGTCATTTCTCCTGTTATTCCGGAAGGCGATCGTGGCCCGCGAGTGAACCATGTCACCGTTGGTGCCCTCACGTCAGGGTCCCCAGGGGCTTCAGGCGCAGTAATCGGAATAGTTCCTGACTGGAGGATGCCCTTGGTTGAATATCTCCAGCACGACAATCTTCCGCCGGACCGAGCCGAGCAAGAACGAATCCGACGCCGCGCACCGCAGTTCACTCTTCAGAGTGGTCCCAGCCTTGAGCAGCATTTTTACAGGCGCAGATTTGATGGTGTTCTCCTCTGTTGTCTTCAAGGATTCGAGGTCCCACAGGTCATGCAAGAAGTGCACGCTAGTTCCTGTGGTGCCCATGAGGCCGGGTCGAAGTTGTCCCACCAGATTCGGAGGTTGGGATACTTCTAGCCCTCCATGATCCACGACTGCATTGAGTACACCAAGAGGTGTCATGCGTTCCAAGTTCATGCTAACTTTGTGCATCGGCCATCAGAGCCTCTCCATACTACCAAGTATTCTTGGCCATTTGTAGTCTGGGGGTTTGATGTCATGGGGCCTTACCCACCAGCGACGGCCCACCAGTGCTGGTTCATCTTAACCTCTACAGATTTCTTCTCGAAGTGGGCGGAGGCAATCCCACTCAGGGAAGTCAAGGCTTGTTCTATTACTGACTTCGTGAGCTCCAATATCATCTATCGGTTTGGAGTACCTCACGCTATCCTCACGGATAACGGAACCAACATCCGAGTAGCCGGGATGAAGAAGTTGTACGCCAAGTACAACATTCGCTCTAACCACACCTCCTG
This sequence comes from Viscum album, assembly GCA_963277665.1. Classification (NCBI taxonomy): domain Eukaryota; kingdom Viridiplantae; phylum Streptophyta; class Magnoliopsida; order Santalales; family Viscaceae; genus Viscum; species Viscum album. The sequence goes on along the minus strand of OY728119.1, from coordinate 210,906,351 downwards.
CTATCATGCGAAGGCGAATGGATAGATTGAGGCATTTAACAAAACCCTCTCTAACATTCTGCAAAAGATGGTTGGTCAGAACACGAAAAGTTGGCCGGACAAGCTCCCCAACGCCCTCTGGACTTCTAGGACAATGACTCGTAACTCCACCCAGGTGACTCCGTATTCCCTGGTATACAGAGCTGAGGCCGTCCTGCCCATAGAGATCTAGTTTCCCTCATTACGCACGGCGGTCGACGACCAGCAAGCGCCGGATAGAATTGTCGAAATCTGTCTAGCCGAATTGGAAGCACTGGACGAAGGTAGGCTTTGCACTTTATATAAATTGGAAAGGAATCAGAGCAGTATGGCTTGAGCTTTCAATAAGAAGGTTCACCTCCGCTCCTTCCTGCAAGGTGACCTGGTGCTGGCTCTCAGAGCGCCAATGATTCCCAGCAAGAAACCACCCAAGTTGGAGCCTAAAGGGGAGGGTCCTTTTATTGTCCATATGGTATACCCCAATGGTGCGTATTCCCTAGTGACTATAGATGGTGAGCGCATAACTCCTCCCACCAAATCCAGGTTCCTCAAATGGTATTTTGCCTGAGTGTCAAGGGTCCGAATTCTAAGACCTAAAACTAAGATCCTCTGTTGGTCCAACATGACCTTAAACTGTACGGTCTAGCATGACCTTAAACTGCATTTTGACCTACAACTAGGCATCCTTGGTCCTGCATGACCTTAAACCACACGTTCCCGCATGACCTTAAACTGAACCTTTTTCCGAGTTCTAATACCTAAAACTAAGATCTGTGTTTCGTCCAACATGACGTTAAACTGTGCTTCTAGCCCCCAGGAGCACCCAGACCTTCTATCTTTGGGTCTAGCTCAAGGTCCGCTAATGCATCATGCCTGGCTCGCCATTAGGACCTTGACCATAGGATCGTGTGGAGTGGCACAGAATTATGTCCTCATCCACGTCGGGTGTGCAATAACTGCACCACGCACGCCATGTTCTCAGGATTAGCCCTCCTGTGTCGTGTTCCCCATGATATTAAAAGGCACTTTCTAGAACTACGTGTGGATTGATTCCCATCTTCATGAGATACGTAGGACCTCCTGAACACATAGATTTCCGGTCCAGCCCCATCTCTTAGGAGATCCCATGATCTCTCAGTTGCCTCGGTATTTTGGCATACCCTTCCCTTGGGAATCCGCCATCTTTTGGACGCTCGAAAAATGAGCCCTTCGACCCTTCCCAGTGGTTTTCTAATGTGTTCTGAGTACTCTGGTCTAGGACCTGAAGTGTAAGATTTGACTGAGACAAGTTTTCTTCCACTTTTAAAGCTTCGTGTTCTCCTACATTCTGTCCCCACTATCCTTAACACCCAGAGGGACCCCCAAGAACGGCCTGGATACAATGCCTAAGAGCTCTCCTACCGTCACGGGTCAACGCCCCCGAGGGTTTTGGGTGACAAATTGATACAAATCCCATGTTTCAAATATGATCAGTGGTTGATGCTCATTTGTTTTCCCCCACTTATAGGCTAACGCGACAGGATGCTGTGTTGCGAACATGGTCAGCAGTAATCCTCAGTCTTCACGCCAACTTCCTTGGGCCTTGAATGTTGGTTTTATGATTCAAATTGTGTTCCGCCCCTATCATGTCAGGGTGGAATCTCGACACTCCTTGTAATAAACCTCAGTACACCCCCGCACGTCAGAAAGACTGAGCTACGTAACGGTGTCCCTCGTGGCTCCCGCGATCTGGGCGCTAGAGTATGTGCTTTGGTTTCTTCTCTATAGGTTGCGTGCAGCTTGACCCTCATCCCCAAGGGGAACTAGGAGTCGTCCAGACATGGTGTTTCGGGCCAAGCATAGTTGGGAGCTAGCACCTCCTTTCCCCCTGATTTTTGAACCCTCGTAGGCCCCTTTGGCGCGAGGATCCTCTCTCGGAACCACACGCGGTGGTGGTATGGGATTACGCACTCACCGGCATCATGTATGCTTTATCACATCATGTGTGTTCCTATTGTTCCAAACCATATGACCTTAAACGGTGTTGTTGGTCCAAACCTTAAGACCTTAAATTGTGTTTTTGGTCCAAACCTTAAGAACTTAAACTGTGTTGTTGGTCCAAACCATATGACCTTAAACTGTGTTGTTGGTCTAAACCTTACAACCATAAACTGTGTTTTTAGTCCAAACCATATGACCTTAAACTGTGTTGTTGGTCCAAAACTTACGACATTAAACTATGCTATTGGTCCAAACATTATGACCTTAAACTGTGTTGATGGTCCAAACCATACGACCATAAACTGTGATGATATCTTCCTGGAAGCACGACGAAAAATGGAACCGCATTGTGATGACCTCCCCATGGGGGACATCACGCCAGGTATTGTTCAATTACCATGCCCCTTGTTAATGCCTGATATGGCTTGATTATTGTGGAGATGCCAGGAATTTCTATCCTAGGCCAGTTGCCCCCACAAAAGAAAAACCATTTACCTTCAAGAACAAACAAGACATATCAAATGCCGATTCTTTTAGTACGAGGGCTAGACCCGTATGACTCCTTCATCCTTTGCGCAGGCGCCATATCGCGCCATGCTGCCTTTCAAGAACTACATATGACTTGATTCTCATCCTTATGAGATATGTAGGAGCGCCTGGGAACTTCCCCGCAGGCCCAACCTAACTTTGCGTGTTTGGTCTCTTGGCCTATGTGCGTCCCCAGGAGCACATAGTAAGGAGGGCTTTTCCCCACACTCACGTTGGGTTTTGAAACCACTTTACCATGTTTCTCCCATTCCCCTTCTCCTTTGGTGCGAGTTCTAAGACCTAAAACTAATATCATTTTCTTGGATTTCCGTGAATCAGTCTCTCTAGTGGGATTGTACGGTGTGGTGTAGGATTATGTCCTCATTCACATCGGGTTACTCGGCATGACATGCCTGTCCCCAGATGAGATGTTTCCCCCATCCCACACGACGTTAAACTGAATTTCTTCCAGCATGATGTTAAACTGCCTTTCAAGAACTACTTGTGGCTTGATTCTTATCCTAATGAGATACGTAGGAATGCCCGGACATTTCGTCTTGGGTCCAGCCCCAGGGATTACCAAACCTCGTCCCTCCTTATTGTCGGCCCCTCGGCCTGACTTCGCGAGAAGTTGTTTAATCATGAAATCCACCTTGAATAAGTTCAGGATGCCCCATAGTGGTAATGGGAAGCATTATTTCTCTCGCCAGAGAGGTCCTGCCTGAAAATGAGGACGACCCATGACCAGGTTGGTACGTCCTCTTGATGCACCTCCGCCACGGTGGCACAATTTCGGGAGTGTTGGACTCTGTTCAAACAAACCACCACTCCACCTTTCATGCTTTACATGCCCCTTTATTCGGATCCTCATTCCCTTTCATGTCTGACGGGACCCCCTAACTGTATGGATGACAGACCTACAGTCCGCCTACTATCCTGGGCCAAAGTTCCGGAGGACTGGTCATGTTTGACGGGACCCCCTAACAGTATGGGTGATAGATTTTGGTCCGCCTACTGCCACAATATGGATGACAGACCTTTGGTTAGCCTATTGTAGCAACATAGATGATAGACCTATAGTCCGACTGCTGTCATGGGCCAACGTTCTGAGAAACTGACCGGCGATATTTGAGTTAGGCCCCGTGTTGTGAACATGGTCAGCGGTGAGCCCTCATTTATTGTCCCAACTCCAGGCCAACATGATATGGATGATGTGTTTCCGTCAAGGTTAACAGTTATCCTCCATCGTCGCGCCCCGCAGTGTTCCGAATTCGGGTAGCGTGATTCACCTTTTCTTTCCATCTCCCTATGTTAGGATGGATTTCAATGCCCCCGGCATTGCCCCAATCATGTGTCAGAGCACATTGAGAAGGTGATATATCAATCGGTCTGAGGACTCCTCCTCAGAAATGCAGTCCCAATTTCAGATTCCTGAAGCTTGGTCAATGCCCCACAGTTGGACGAAATGGTAGCACAAGCATTCTTTGCTTCTCGCCTTGGGTGCGACCCACAGGAGCTTAGAGATGAGTTGTTATTCATTTCAGAATTATGGGTGATCATGTTAAACCATGGGTAAAAATGAATGATTTGGCCATGTGTTTGATTGAGATGATGAGCAGTACAAGCAAGAGGTTCATGAGATGGCCAAAACAAAGCCCTTAGGGATCAGCTTGCTAAATCGATCTTTCCAGTGCTGTTACCCTTTGGCTGGTGGCCTCCAGGACCACTTCTCGTTCCTCGAAGATACTCTCTTCATCGGCCACTGCAGAGCGTAGCTCGCCAATCCTAGATTTTGCCTACGCCCACTCGGTTCGAAGTACTGTCATCTGGTGACTCGCCTCTATCAGTTGTTCCTACACGTCAGCCAATTGGGCCGTCAGTTGCTCCACAAGCTCAGAGCATGTTGCGATGAAGGCCTACTTATCTGTCACCTGACCTTTGAGGTGCCAGACCTCCTACTACACCCTCAAGAATGCTCGGGCGCTCTCCGATCTTCCCCGACACTGGGCAACGTCGGCGCGCTGGCTGCTCTCATGTTTCTTCTCGGCCATGTAATCACAGACCGTCAGATGAAGGCGCTGAGCGTCAGCCCCTCCGGTGCACAGGAAGCGTAGCCAGGTCTGGAGTGATCCCATCCTCCTCAGGAAATCCGTCTGGGGCTGTATGAGGAAGTGTCAAATACACTTCCACCCTTTGCGCCGTGTCATCCGGCTCTCCTCGGCTGCCTCTGAGTCCGAGTCATCTACCTTCTCAGGGTACCCATATGCGCTTGTAGGGGACCCCTCTATTCTTGTCAATTCAATGATGGGTGTCGGATCCCCATCATGTCCCACCGGTTCCTCTCCTCCCTCCTCCTCTAGTGGGGACGCCCGTCCAACGCTCAGCTGCTCCTGAGTGAGGTAGGGAAATGGTTTAGAAGTTGAAAAGGAGAATGTATGAATAAGGAAAATGAATGAAGATAGAGACAGAACTTGAGTATCTCGGTTATATCGAGATCAGAGCCGATAATCTCACCACTCTCTCGGAGACTCCCTTAGTGGGTCGCCCCTTGCGACCCCTCATCTTCGGGTTCTCCTTCTTCTTCGTCTTCTCCTTCGCCTTCGTCTTCTCCGGTCTCCTCCTCCCCCTCCGAATCCTCGTCGCTGACGCCTTATCCCGGCGCAATTGCTTCCGGATCATGCCCTTGGCCAAGCATCACATTCACTTAGAATGGTGGCTCTGCACGCCGACCCCTTTGGTGTGCGTATGCGTCCATGGCCGTAAAATAAGCATACCGCCGATGGAAGTTCACCCGATTGGTAATTTGAATGAGCCCGACCTCTAGCAGCTCAATACCGTTTTACATGATCTTCTACCAGAAGACTTCAACGCTCAGCAATTGCCGCAGGGTCATCTAGGCCGACCACAGTGCCGGTAAAATCGCATCTTGGGAAGGTTCGAGAAGGTATCTTATCTGCTTCCCAGGCAGTTCCCTGGCAGCCTCATGTGACCCCCCCATGGGCAATGAGGTCACGGCGGCGCTGCGTGATGTTCCCGCTACTGAAGTCCCAGCTTGTGCATGCCTCGCTGTCTAACGCACCCCTAGTTCCCCTCTTTCAGCAGCCCCTTGCCTTCTCCCCCGTCACTCGGTTTCCACGCGAGTGACCTCGAGTTGCCGAAATCGCTTGCGTAAAAGCCCCTCAGGGTACGTGATGGTACAATGTTCGGCATACTCGGTTGCCAGGACGGCGTCAACCCCGGTGTGAGGAAGAGTAATGACTTCTCCAAAGCCGAAGGTGGTGAACATCAACCACATCTGGCACAGGACGTAGGTATTCTTCTCCTACCAGATAGCTGTGAACACCTTCTTTGGCATTCGTTGGAGGCACCCGAACTTCCTGGAGAATCGGTATGGCACGTAAGGCTCGCAGATCACCTTCCCGTCAATCCGAGCCCTGAGCACCCCGCCTCGAATGCTCTGGAAATATTCCTACTGTTCCAGAGAGCCTCACCCATTGTCCACCATCTGGACGACCGGGGTGGGGAACAGGCTGAAGTGGAAGGTGTTGTGGATTTCTATGCAGATTCTCACGTCCTCTTCATTGAGCGTCATCGGCACCACCCCTGCGATGTTCAGCAAGGACGGTCGCAGGCCATCGCTCGGAGGACGGATGGCATTTGGGAAAGTGTAGCCGTCGAGGTGAGCCGCCACCCAGCCATAGAAGATCTGGAAGGGGCCATATACTCTCCAAGGTGACCCCCCCTCATGAGATGCACCCTAGTATGGAATATAGATTAGCTAGTATGGGGACACACAAGTTGAACCATTTGTTGGCGGCCATGGTGCCCGCCATCACTAGTGTTGCTGGACGGACGCCCATCCTCGCGTCCCGCACCGGTAGGAGCCACCCGCTCTGGAAGGCGGCAAGGAACTCGACATACCTCACATTCGATTCCCGGGCCTTGATGACGCAATAACCCATTGATTGGTATTGCCCCGCCTCCAGGGTCCTCCATTATGACACGTCCCTGCTCCTCTGAGCCGCGGTTGGGCACCGTTTGCCCCGTCCCGGCATCTTGACGACCGAATCCTTCTCAAGGAACATGTTGAACCAGCCCATGTAGGTGATGTCCTTCAGGAAGTCCATGACCCCCAGCCTCTCTTTGGCCATCTCCAGCAGGTGCCACGTCAGCATGGGCGTCTGTGACCAGTCTTCCCAGGTGTTCATTGGTGGAACGAACACGTCATATTGGTAGCCCTCCAGTGGGATACCCCTGATGCAATGACCGTCCCAGATGCTGATGCTGGCTTCCCCATGATGAAGGTGGAATGTATTTGTGTTAGAAGACCACCGGGTGAAGAGCTCTGGCCTGAGCTCAGGTTGACGGTGGAAGTGGAAGTGCGAGGTCCATACTGCCTCGAACAGGCCGATATACCACATTTCATCCCCGAACTGGTCACAGGTATGGCGAACCCAGAATGCCTAGGCCCATTCGCTAGTGAAGTTGCCCCCGGACAGCAGGTCCCAATCCTTCAGCCAGCACTTCGCGTCATTCGTGATGCTCTGGCGGAACGTGTTCGCATAGAGGACCGGATAATTCTCTGTGACAGGCTCGTCCTCGGTAATGGTCCTGGACCTTGGGTTCTGAATGTAGAAGTCCATATGTCTGGTATCCCTGGCAGGACAGCCGTTGTTGGTGATGTTTTAACAAGGAAGCTCGTCCTCCCAGGTCACCCATGACCGCGGCGTGTCCACCTCGAAGCCCGGCAGGGGCACCTCCTCCAGGATGCCGAAGTTCCAGAGCGGGAGGATGTCAGACAGCAGATATGTCTTCTGGGCTGGGGTCAGTAGATTGAACAATGTCAGATTGTTTGAAACGATCACCTTGGCTCCATAAACCTCCTCGTTCACCGCCATTTCGGTCTTATGAGAGGCGGCTTCCCCCTCATCAATTCGGTTTGCGGCCATCTCGAATATTACGGTAGTTGCATGAAATCAGAATGTAGTGCGCGGAATCGGAGAGTGCTGCGTGAAATCTGATGCGGCGGCGCGAAATCCTAGAGTTGAGTGCGTAATCGGTGGGCTAAGCTTGGAATATCCCGAGTAGGCGCGCAAGGATGGTCAAAATTCGGAAGGAATTCCGTGCTGCTAGATCATTTTTACATGCAGTCGCGGGAGCAATTTCGCGCACGAGAGCTATAATCTTATCGCGCGAAAAAGCTGTGGTACGGATCTGGGACCCAACACCCCTTTTTATAGGTGAGTCCAGGTTTTCGCGCCACGTGGAAAGTACATTCCGCACCGATCCGTCGTTTTTCGCGCCGCATTGGTTGTTTGCGCGCTAAGCTCACTCGGACTTGCCCTACTTCGGTGTTTCGGCATTTCCCTCGGAATCCGATTGTTGCGGCCTATCGCTGATCCAATTCTGAGGGGGGCATTTGTAGATGCCAAAAAAATTCCGCAATTCTTAGAGGAAGTTTCGAAATGGCAAAGCGAAGTCGTATTCGGAATCAGAGGCCCGGTTCGGAGGCCCGGGAAGTGGGGCACGAAATAATGGAGGGCTTGCGTGAAATAAAGATGTGCGCGCGAAGCATGTCTGGGATTCACGGAATCGAGCCGCTAGTGCGCGCAATTTTGCGCGCCCCGGTTCCCCAGGGTGAGGCTTTGCGCACCGACGGTTCCCGGCGCGGAAACTTTCGCGCGCCGCCTAGATTCCGTGCCGACGGGTGCCTATAAATAGAAGGCGACCCCCAACGGTTTGGGGGTTGAGGAATTTGGATCGGCTCTCGGGCGTGCAATTCGACTCCCCACGCACACAATATGACTTCCAGGTAATCCACCTTTTCACGTAACCTTGCCCCGAGGTTCGCCTTTGCGCGCAACTCCACTGGCTTCAGTGAATTTGCCTCCTCCTCCCGGTACTTCCTTGGCGCGCAATCGTTGTCCCTTGCGCTCAATCCCCTTCTATGCGCGCAATACCTTGTGCGCGATCCCATATCTGTGCAATACTCTGGCCCTATTGTGCGCCATCCTGTTGTTTTGCGTGAAAACCTTCCTTTTGCATGCAACATACATGGCCCCTTTACCTTGACGCCCCTTGGCTGCCTTTCCGCACCGGCACATGATGTCTTCCCTGCTGGGCATGCGCCCCATGCGCTGTTTTCCCATACGGCCTTCCAGGCTCGTACGAAGTAACCTCAAGGTCCCTTGGGCGGTGCTTCCCATTGCGTTTCTTTGCCTTATGATTCTCCTCATATGCACGCTAACGGCTATTGATTCTTCGCATAGCCACGCTAACGTGGACCCCCAATGGTTCGCCCTGCGTCCCCCCTTCATCACGGCCTTGCCAATCCCTTGTAACGACCCGAAATTTTGAATAAATCTTGATTCCTAATTTTGTGTGTTATTTTATACTCAAAAAACCGTTTAATTTGATAACATGAGTATAATTAAAATGGTACTATTGGGTTTTGACTTTTATATGATCGTTGGCAAATATGACCACTAAAAACTAAATGTTTTCATTATTGTCTCTAAATACAAGTGATTTTGGTTAATTAATATAGAAAGAAGATTCGATGGCCTCACCCAGTAGTCTTGGACCAATCGATGCCCATCTAACAGAACTTGGGAAAGAGGTAGCACCACTGGGCTTTACTCTAGACCAAACCCAAGTCGAACTTCATCATTTGAAGCTAGAACGGAATCTCCTTCACGAGAACTTCAAACTGATAGAAATTACTACTCGTGTGATGTTGGCCGAGCCGCCCTCCGATTCCCTCACCTTAGCACACCTGACACTTTGGTCCTATGCTGGTGTAATAAGGGGCTCTGTAAGGAGACCATAACTGGCTTGTGTAATCCTTTGTTTTAAATAAAAAAATTTGATTTATTCTTATGATGAAGTTTATGAATTTTCAAATGACCAGATATATATGGTATGCATATTTTTGATGAATATTAGAAAAAGGATATTTTAAAAATGTTTATGTAAAACTTAAATAATTAAAAATGTGTAATGATTTTCAAAAAATGGTATTCTACAATTATGTTCAATACGAAATTTAGAGTCTTATAAGATCAACTTGATTTTTGATGAATAGTAAATTATGAATAGTGCTTTTCGCTTAGGATTAGTAATGTGACCAAATGGATTAGTAATCTCACTTAAAAAAAGTTTTAATATAATTTAGACACCTTGTGTAAGTCAAGTGATGCAATAAAATGGGTAAATAACCGTTTAATAAATTATTAATCAAGTATTAGTTTTTTTGATTGAATAGTGTTTTTTAATTAAAAATTAAATTAAAAATAATTATAAAATTATTTTTATAAAATGGACTTTATTTTTGAACTCAGAGCATCGATATTATGTTATGGTAACTTTTGGGGATTTTTCTAAAAAAATGAATTTTCGGTGAATAGTGTATTTATTTAAAAATTAAATTAAAAATATTTAGAAAAATATTTTTATAAAATGGAGTTCGTTTTTGTAATCAGAGCATCGATATTTGGTTAAGGTGAAATTTTGGGATTTTTCCGAGAAAGATGAATTTTCAGTGAATAGTAAAAATGCAGTTTTAGGGTTTCGGTATGTTTAATGACATCATAACTATGTCATGATGATGCCATGAGATATTTTAAGGTTTGGCTGACGAAAAGTGATTAATTATTGTATGGGGGGCCCCATGTGGCCTAACTCCATGGGAAATACCATGAGAGAGCCTGTGGTTTTGAGAAAACCACTTGTGAGGTGTCCCTTGGCCATTAATGCCTTGTCCCCTCACATTCCCTATAAATAACCACCCCTTCCTCCTTTAGTTTTCACTCCCAACACTCCCCCAACGAAGCTCTGGTCTCATTACCTCCCAAAAAGTCCTCCCAAGGTTCCCCCACGTCCTCAAGGTCCCAACCATTGAGTTTTAAGAGTTACGTTTTAAGGTAAGGGATCCTACTCCTCTCTTTCTTTTTAAGTACACTCTTTTATGTCATTCCTTTTTAGCTCATCTTTCTTATGACTGGGATGTTCTTTTATATTAATCCTACTGTACTTTTTATTTTCATATGATGAGAGACCCTATTTTCTCTCATCAATCCATTTTGGATGTTTTGAGTGGCGCCGTTAGGCTGCCGAATTTTCGTAAGGGATCCGACCTCTCTCTTTCTTTCCATGTAATCTCTTTTATGTCATTTAGTTTTTTCTCCATGTTCTTATCTTAACGGATGTTATTTTATATTCCTCCTACTTCCCTTTTCATGTTCATATAATGAGATATCCCCTCTTACTCTCATTATTTCATTTTATGAAATTTAAGTGGCGCCATTAGGCTGCCGAAATTTTTGTAACGGATTCTTTCTCTCTTCTCATTTTTCAAGATCTATTTTCATGTAAAGTCTTTCAAGTTCCTTTTTATTAGGTTGGGGTATGATATGTATATCTATCATACAGATATTTTATTATCATATGATGAGATACCCCATTTGATCTCTTCAATTCAGTATTTTGAAGTTTTAGTGGCACTGTTAGGCTCCCGAATTTTTAAGTGGCTCTTTCACCCTTCTCGTTTTCAAGTTCTACTTTCATGTCAAGTATTTCAAGTTCCTTTTTATTATGTTGGGGTATGATCTCTATATCTATCATACTGATCTTTTATGATCATATTATTAGATACCCCATTTGATCTCTTCAATTCAGTATTTTGAAGTTTTAAGTGGCGCCGTTGGGCTGCCGAATTTTTAAGTGGTTCTTTCACCTTTCTCCTTTTTCAAAGTTGTAATTCCATGTCACGTCTTGGAAGATCCTTTTTATTATGTTGGGGTATTATCTCTAAATATATCATACTGATATTTTATGTTCATATGATGAGAGACCCTATTTGATCTCATCAATTCATTTTTGTTGAAGTTTAAGTGGCACCGTTAGGCTGCCGAATTTAAGGGATTCTTTCACCCTTTTCATTTTTCAAAGTTCTACTTTCATGTCAAGTCTTTAAAGATTCTTTTTATTATGTTGGGGTATGATCTATATATCTATCATACTGAACTTTTATGTTCATATCATGAGAGACCCTATTTGATCTCGTCAAATCGTTTTTTGTTGAAGTTTAAGTGACGTCGTTAGGCTGCCAAATTTTCATAAGAGAAATCTTATTTTTGTCTTCCTTTCATTTTGTTCATTTCATATGGTATGTCTTTAAAATTTCATTACCATGTTCTTAAATCCTTTATATTCTGTTCCCCTACTATTCTATGGATCATTTATGTGTGGGTGACCCATGTCCCCTCTCTTTTCAATGTTTTCTAAAACCCCGAAACATAACTGTTATGTTGCTGAATTTCCGCCTCAAAATGTCTCTCTCTTTTTCTAAAGTTATTTTATTTTATTAAGTGAATACTCAAGGATCTCTATTCTATAGGGTTATTCACATATATACCAAGTTTTTATATTTTAAATTCTGGGATTTACATACATGAGACCCGCTCTCCCTTTCTGTGGGTTTAAAGTGACGTAAAGATCATGTCTTTAAAGCAGTTTTTAAACGTTATGATTATGAAATGAAACCCATTCCTTTTTTTCTGTATGGGTTGTTTATAAAATTATTGATGATGATATATGTGGCTCACATGATAATAAAGACATTTCAAGGGTGTGCCCTGATAGCGCTCCAATGCATTGGGTAAAGACTTAATCTCTAGAGATGACCTTTTAGACTGATACCTTGGTGAATAACCTTGGTAAGTTTTTTAATGACACCTTGGAGATGGACCTTGGTGAAACGAAATTATTGTCAATATTAAATGTTGTAGCCACACCTTCAAGTTATGAAAATTTTTATTTTTATTATGATATGCCTCATGATTTCTTTCTCATGCCTTAAAGTTCTTTTTCATGATATTGTTGATGTATCCCAAGTTCACATGTTAAATGGTTCCCCTTGTTTCCCTTACTGGGCCTTCTGCTCACCCTTTCTTTTGATGTATGTCCCCAGGTTCTAAGATGCAGTAATGAACCTAGGATGAACATGAGGAGAAGTCTTTCAACTGTTTAAGAAGTATGTTTTATTTTTTCATGTTTTAAGTTCTTGGTTTGCAAGACACTAAACCTTAAAGATCCTCGGTTTTGTAAAATGTAATGAAAGTTTATGTGATAAAGAGGCGGGATGCTATAGTTGGTATCAAAGGATGGTTTAGTTATTTATGGAAATTAGGATATGAAAACATTATAATGAACCCTATAGAAAAGTTTAAGTTTAGGAAACCTTCCTGGTATTTTGGTCAGTATTGAGTAAGGGGTTTCCAAGCAAATACATCCTTGTCTGGAAACGACCAGGTAGAGGTGGCTCTGGAACAGATGTACATAGGGGTAAAACCAGAAAACACCTCTTTGAGCTAGACTCGAATGGGAACTGGTACAAGACAACGGGCCTTGATGCACTCTTGGTTATGACACTTCCAGGGGATATGCTTTGGTAAATTCATAAGCTTAGTATTAACAATTATTAAAGGAACAAGGATAAAATAAAATAAATATTCACATAAGAATATATTATCATGGATAAACTAGATTGGGACCTAGGGGATCATAGGTTAGGGTATACTTTTCTTCTACAAGTTTATCTTTCTATGATTGAAGTTTTCATTTTAATGATTATTGGCCAAGTATTTAAGCCCCTAATTGTACTTTCTTTGCTTAGTTAATGGCGGGAAATGGAAGAACATGTCCCAATAACCAATGTGATAGGAAATGTGACCATTTCCGTATAAATATGACAGAGATGATTAGTGGATTAAAAGATGATTATTATTTTGGAAGATGTTCACTATTTTGGGAACCATATTTGATCGAGGTAAATAGATTACTACGATATTCTCTTTGAGGAGTAAAGGTTGACTTATATTTTGAATAATAGTTGAATTTAAGGTGAACTTATGGTATTATAGGTTACTTATGAAAAGATTGACCTATCTTGGGGAAAATATGTTTAGGTTAGTTACTTTTGTTATAAGATGTTAGGAGTGGTTGATGTTGTTTGGAGATGAACGATAAAGTTTATCTTGGAAGACTATGTTATCATGCCTTTCTTGTATTTTGGTTTCAATCTTAGTCTGGGTTATTTGGAGGAACTTTAAGGATAGTTATTTACGGAATGGTCTATGATGAACTCTAGGTAGTACCGTGGAACTTTGAAGATTTAAAAGTAGTTTCCATTCCTATGGGATTCTTTCTTTTTAAAGAGTTGTTTTATCTTACCCTTTATATTTTTGGGATAAATGTTTAAAGATAGATAGTTTTTATTTTGTGGAATACGTGATTCTATAGAAGATTATTCTTATGTTTTTTATGAGACCAAGTGTTTTTGAATGCTCATCGTTTGGAGAAAAGAATAATTTTGGTAGAAACTTATTAAAGGATTAAACTTTACTTAAAGGTAGGTAAATTTCCTTATGTTTTTATTCTTTGTAGTAAAGGAATTCCTCAAAACTATGAAAAGGAACAAAAAACAAAAAATGTTGTTTGTTAATGTTTCTTACTAGGAAATCAAATACCGTTTGACCCATCATAAGTTTGTGATTTTCTTGTTGTTAACTTTCTCCTAATCATGTTTTCTATCACTCTCCCTTAGAATGTGACCCTTTGTTTTTTCCTCTATGTCCTACACAAAATCCAAGTATGGGTTAACTCGAGTGACCTTTGTATTTCCCTTTCTTTCTTTTAAAGTAATAGTTTTAATGACTCCTTTTCCGATGTGGGACTTTCAATGAAATTTCAAAACCCAATTTTAAAAATTGTGAGGACTCAATTTCTTACAGGGGAAAAGATTGTAACGACCCGAAATTTTGAATAAATCTTGATTCCTAATTTTGTGTGTTATTTTATACTCAAAAAAACTGTTTCATTTTATAACATGAGTATAATTAAAATGAGACAGTTGGGTTTTGACTGTTATATGATCGTTGGCCAATATGACCACTAGAAACTAAACGTTTTGATTATTGTCTCTAAATACAAGTGATTTTGGTTAATTAATATAGAAAGAAGATTCAATGGCCTCACCCAGTAGTCTTGGACCGATCGAAGCCCATATAACAGAACATGGGAAGGAGGTAGCACCACTAGGCTTTGCTCTGGACCAAACCCAAGATGAACTTCATCATGAGAAGCTAGAACGGAATCACCTTTGCGAGAAGTTCTAACTGATAGAAATTACTACTCATGCGATGTTGGCCAAGCCGCCCTCAGATTCCCTCACCTTAGCACACCTTACACTTAGGTCCTATGCTGGTGTAATATGGGGCTATGTAAGGAGACCGTAACTGCCTTGTGTAATCCTTTTTTTTAAATAAAAAATTTCGATTTCTTCTTATGATGAAGTTTATGAATTTTCAAATGACCGGATATATATGGTATGCATATTTTTGATGAATTTTAGAAAAAGGATATTTTAAAAATGTTTATGTAAACCTTAAATAATTAAAAATTTGTAATGATTTTCAAAAAATGGTCTTCTACAATTATGTTCAGTACGAAATTTAGAGTCTTATAAGATCAACTTGATTTTTGATGAATAGTAAATTATGAATAGTGTTTTTCGCTTAGGATTAGTAATGTGACCAAATGGATTAGTAATCTCATTTAAAGAAAGTTATAATATAATTTAGACACCTTGTTTAAGTAATGCGATGCAATAAAATGGGTAAATAACGGCTTCATAAATTATTAGTCAAGTATTAGTTTTTTCGGGTGAATAGTGTTTTTTAATTAAAAATTAAATTAAAAATAATTAGAAAATTATTTTTATAAAATGGACTTTATTTTTGAACTCAGAGCATCGATATTATGTTATGGTAACTTTTGGGGATTTTTCTGAAAAAATGAATTTTCAGTGAATAGTGTATTTATTTAAAAATTAAATTAAAAATATTTAGAAAAATATTTTTTTAAAATGGAGTTCATTTTTCTAATCAGAGCATCGATATTTGTTTAAGGATAAATTTTGGGATTTTTCTGAGAAAGATCAATTTTCAGTGAATGGTAAAAATGCCGTTTTAGGGTTCGGTATGTTTAATGACATCATAACTGTGTCATGATGATGTCATGAGATATTTTAAGGTTTTTCTGATCAAAGGTGACGAATTATTGTATGGGGGCCCTATGTGGCCTAACTCCATTGGAAATACCATGGGAGAGCCCATGGTTTTGAGAAAACCACTTGTGAGGTGTCCCTTGGCCATTAATGCCTTGTCCCCTCACATTCTCTATAAATAACCACCCTTTCCTCCTTTAGTTTTCACTCGCAACTCTCCCCCAATGAAGCTCTGGTCTCATTACCTCCCAAGACATTCTCCCAAGGTTCCCCCAAGCCATGAAGGTCCAAACCTTTGAGTTTTAAAAGTTACGTTTTAAGGTAAGGGATCCTACTCCTCTCTTTCTTTTTAAGTACACTGTTTTATGTCATTCCTTTTAAGCTCATCTTTCTTATGATTGGGATGTTCTTTTATATTACTCCTATTTTAATTTTTATGTTCATATTATTAGAGACCCTATTTTCTCTCATCAATCCATTTTGGAAGTTTTGAGTGGTGCCGTTAGGCTGTCGAATTTTCGTAAGGGATCCGACCTCTCTCTTTCTTTTCAAGTAATCTCTTTTATGTAATTTCTTTTATGCTACATGTTCTTATGTTAAAGGATGTTATTTTATATTCCTCTTACTTCCCTCTTCTTGTTCATATAATTAGAGATCTCCTCTTACTCTCATTATTTCGTTTTATGAAGTTTTAAGTGGCGCCATTAGGCTGCCGAAATTTTTGTAACGGATTCTTTCTCCTTTCTCATTTTTCAAGATCTATTTTCATGTAATTATTTAAAGTTAATTTTTATTATGTTGGTGTATGATATCTATATATATCATACTGATATTTTATGATCATATGATGAGAGACCCCATTTGATCACTTCAATTCAGAATTTTGATGTTTAAGTGGCGCAGTTAGGCTGCCTAATTTTTAAGTGGTTCTTTCACCCTTCTCGTTTTCACGTTCTACTTTCATGTGAAGTCTTTAAAGTTCCTTTTTATTATGTTGGGGTATAATCTCTATATCTATCATACTGATCTTTTATGATCATATGATTAGATACCCCATTTTATCTCTTCAATTCATTATTTTGATGTTTTAAGTGGTGCCGTTAGGCTGCCGAATTTTTAAGTGGTTCTTTCACCTTTATCCTTTTTCAATGTTCTAATTCCTTGTCAAGTCTTCAAAGTTTTTTTTTATTATGTTTGTGTATGATCTCTAAATCTATCATACTGATGTTTTATGTTCATATGATGAGATACCCTATTTGATCTCATCAATTCATTTTTGTTGAAGTTTAAGTGGCGCCGTTAGGCTGCCGAATTTTTAAGGGATTCTTTCACCCTTATCATTTTTCAAAGTTCTACATTCATTTCAAGTCTTTCAAGTTCCTTTTTATTATGTTGGGGTATGATCTCTATATCTATCATACTGAAATTTTATGTTCATATGAGGAGAGACCCTATTTGATCTCGTCAAATCATTTTTTGTTGAAGTTTAAGTGACGACGTTAGGCTGCCGAATTTTCATAAGAGAAATCTTATTTTTGTCTTCATTTCATATTCTTCATTTCATATGGTATGTCTTTAAAATTTCATTACCATGTTCTTAAATTCTTTATATTCTGTTCCCCTACTGTTTTATGGATCATTTATGGGTGGGTGACCCATGTCCCCTCTCTTTTCAATGATTTCTAAAACCCCGAAACATAACCGTTATGCTGCAGAATTTCCGTCTCAAAATGTCTCTCTCTTTTTATAATGTTCTTTTATTTTATTAAGTGAATAATCAAGGCTCTCTATTATATAGGGGTATTCACATATATAACAAGGTGTTCTATTTTAAATTCTGGGATTTACATACATGAGACCCACTCTCCCTTTCCGTGGGTTTAAAGTGACGTAAAGATCATGTATTTAAAGCAGTTTTTAAACGTTATGACAATGAAATGAAACCCATTCCTTTTTTTCTATATGGGTTGTTTATGAAATTATTGATGATGATATATGTGTCTCACATGATAATAAAGACATTTCAAGGGTGTGCCCTGATAGCGCTCCAATGCATTGGGTAAAGACTTAATCTCTAGATATGACCTTTTAGACTGATACCTTGGTGAATAACCTTGGTAATTTTTTTAATAACACCTTAGGGATGGACCTTGGTGAAACTAAATGATTGTAAATATTAAATTATGTAGCCACATCTTCAAGTTATGAAAACTTTTATTTTTATTATGATATGACTCATGATTTCTTTCTCATTCCTTAAATTTCTTTTTCATGACATTGTTGATGTATCCCAAGTTCACATGTTAAATGTTTCCCCTTGTTTCCATTACTGGGCCTTCTTCTCACCCTTTCTTTTGATGTATGTCCCCAAGTTCTAAGATGCGGTAATCAATAGAGGATGAACATGAGTAGAAGCCTTTCAAGTGTTTAAGAAGAATGTTTTATGTTTTCATGTTTTAAGTTCCTGGTTTCCAAGACACTAAACCTTTATGATCCTCGGTTTTGTAAAATGTAATGAAATTTTATGTGATAAAAAGGCAGGAGGCTATATGCCTTCCCTCCCACAAGGGGTAGTGGGAATTGGGCATGTAATCCCTAGGGGTTTGGAGTGAACCCACCTCGTCCAAGCTGCATGACGTTAAACTGCTAAGCACCTCATCCTTAACACATGATGTTAAACTGCGGTCCGACCCCGTGCTTCGCACGTAGGGTACCCCCAGCTCGAACATTTTTTACGCCTCTCGTCTCCATGGGAATGGGCTCTTACTCACATGGAATGAGATCCTCCTTGTCGGAGTGGCATTTGTCCACGGGGGAAGGGCTGCCTCAGAGCATAATCCCCTGTCCTCTCTTACGGATGGTTGCACCCATGCATCACCGTACTTCCCCCTGCCAAAGCCAGTGGAGTCCCTTTCCCATTGTGCTTTGTCGCACCACGGGCCACCACCCTGGAGTCAGCCCCAACACCCAGGGCCGCTAACCACGCGTAAGCCCCTGTTTCCTCTTTGGTCCGCTAACCACGCGTAAGCCCCATTCCGCTTCTCACGGACGCACCCTTTGCGACGTGATCTTCTGGTCCCTGCTGCCTCTTGTTTCTCACACCGAGCATGACTAACATGGGCTTAGAGCGCGCATCGACCATGAAATCCTCCTATGGGTCACCTTAGAGCGTAAGCCCCATGCCAGCGAACTATGTGGTCTTTCATCTGTTCTAACACATGGTACGTATAAAGCCTCTACGAGGTTCAAGCCAACCACCCGGTCGTTCTGACCTCTCCACGTCGGTTCCCCGACCATCATGGGCCTCCTCAGAGTGTAATCCCCATATCCACCATGGGCCGCCTCAGAGCGTAAGCCCCATATCCCTCATCCCTCATGACGTTAAACTGTATGCCCTTGTCCCGTATGATGTTAAACTGTATCCCGTCCCACATGACGTTAAACTGCATTTCCCCTCTTGGGCCACCTCAGAGCATAAGCCCCATGCCTCACTCCATCATCCATCTTGATCCTTACCCGGGCTGCCACATCCCGGTGAGATCATGCCACTCCACCCCACTCCATAGCATCTGGGAAGCCACCCACGTGATGGCCCCAACATCGGTGCTCCCCCTAGGGGGTCCTTCAATCTGATCCACTCTCAGTGTTTCGATCCTTTCGATCCATCTCCTCAAGACGTTAAGCTCGTGGCATACCCCGTGTTAAACATGGGAAGCTGAGGAAAACCTCAGATGGTACACATTCCCCGCATTCTATGTGGGATGCCTCGGGTATCTGTGCCCTCGAGAAGCCCTATGATAAGGGACAGAAGACAGACATGCTGATCCCCAGCGTCAAGACATGCCAAAGAAACCCCAACACCACTGTTCCCCTCACCAAAGGTTGTTGCCCCGACAAGACCCGTTGGAGCGTCTCGACGAAATCAGTGTAATTTACTGGCGTCCATGCAGATATGGCGCCAGGAACGAGCTTCACGAACCCGTATTAAATCTATGAGGGAGACCCAGATTTGGTGACGAGCTCCGAGGAGGAATCCACAGAAGGAAGAACCAACATCCCATCATCCCGGTTTTGATCAAGGAGCAGACGTCCCTGAATAAGGAACGGATGTCGCCCGCCTTTGGAAAGCAGGAATTCAGGGCTACGAGCTGCACATCCTCCCATGCGTGACGGACACGTGCGCGTGCCCCGGTGTAAAAGCATCGGAAACAATATGTCACACAAACCCACATGAAGGGAAACCACCTAGACTTAGTCTCAACTATAGCTATTGTTCTACATTACACAAGGATTCCACTAATATGTTATAAGAAACAAGATACCATATAATCACACAATAATCAAGATTAAACATAATTAATGATTCTTATTTACAAATTATAAATTATCGATCATTAATTAACCCCATTAAAAATTCTAGTATAATCATTTGATTTCATCACAAAACATGCTTTTATAATTCACTTTTCAATTTATAGATTTCCATTCCATGATCTCATAGAATTCATTTCAACAATATCAAAGTCTCCTTTATTTAAATTTTCCAAAATCAATATTCATACAATGAGTTCATTTAAAATTTCATTTTTTATTCCATAATCCATGTATTGTAGGACCCAACCTGAAATTCCACCATAATGACACAATCTCATTTCCTAATCCAGATATAGTTGGTAGTTGGAAATCATAATAATAAATTATCAATCCGCCCAAAAAATAAACACATTATGCATGAATCACTATCAACCTAAACCAAGAAACCCATCAAAAATCTCATCACAATGATCTAGAAAACAGGAAAGCCCTGTTTTCAATTTTTTCGTCTATCCCATATCAATTAATAGGAAAAAAAGAAATCCCTACTCTCAACCTGCACAATTTATTTTAGCCCCATACCAAAAGAAACATATTAAATAACGGAAATTACCAACCATCCTTGAACATATATACATTGAGAAGGATCATATTTTAAAAAAACCCAATATGAAACCAAGTTCAGGACATCAAGCACACATTCCTAGTAAACATGAAACAATAATAAGGTTGGGCTCCCAACAATCCCAAATAATTTAATCATAGAAAATAACCTTTTTCATTGCTATCTTGAATTAATTTTTTGATTATGAAACTGTATCATTGAAAATTAACCTATAAAAAATAAATATGAATAGTTAGGAATAAATTATAAACATGTAGTAGGAAGATCATTCAAGTTTAATGGATTACAAGGAAGAATAGTGATTAAATTCATGTTCCTCTCTCATGAACCACTTCATTTTCACAACATTTCATTATTAACCCATTTCAAGTATATTATTAATTCCAAGGAACATGAATAATCATAACAAACATATAACATAGTATATAGTTATATCAATAGGCACCTAATATAGAAAAAACCACATGTGATCAGTACATTTTATTCCATATATCAATATTCCTAAAATTTTCTTATTATTATCCTCATTAGGTTGACTTAATGCTTACTCAAAGAATATTAATAAATATTATTTCATTTATACACATAAAATAATGATAAATCATGAATCATATACCTCAATATGAAAAATTAAATGTGCTCTAAGAAAGAACAAAAATACAAGAATACATTAGTAATCACCTCTCCTTTATAGAACACACAACTCTTAAGGATACCACCCCACCACGAATTTGACGTCTATAATCAATATAAACCCATTTAAAATCAATGTAAAAAAATAAAGTTGTACTAAAAGATTGAATGGGAGAGATAAAAACTAATAAAGAAGAGGAAACACAACTTGAATTAGTAAAACATAAATCTCCAAAGGTTGGGGTTTGAATCCAAGGAATGGGAATCAAAATTCATTGAATAGGGCCCTAGGGTCACATTTGGTTCAAAGAAGAAGAGATACAATAATATAATAAGTATGATGGAAATTAATTTATATTTATTGTGAAAATAAAAGTCCATGATGAGGTACCCTCATCCAAAAAACAATGATTATGAATTTTATAAAAATTATAGCATAGAGTAGATGGCTACAACATAATGGCCACACTAATTCCATCTTTTGTAAACCATTTCATAAATCCAATTACATCTCCAGATTTAAAACCTCACCTACAAACCAAAAATATTGTTATGGAACAACCGATAGATCCACATCATACCTTCCCCCAAATCGTTAAATGCATGTCCTCAGCCCTTTGGGACTCCATGACATAACTCCATACTCGCACCATAGTGACCCTTCAGAAGGTAGAAAAATTTATACCCCCATCTTGAGCCTCCTTACCATAATATAAAGGACCACACCATAGGCCAACTACATTATGGTCACTTTCATGAGTGTATGGGTAACATACATGGTGCATCCCAACCTTATACACCTAAATGGAACTCTATAGGAGTCATTACCTTTTGTAAAGTCATCCTAAGAATATCCACATTGTATAAACCATGGATAGTCTATTAGATGCCATCTATAAAACTATATCATCTTGTAACCTTAGCAACCATGCAGCAACATGCATCCTCCGACTAATATTTTAGTTCAAACAACACTTCTTCTACTTTACCCTTTCCAGGATACCTCCAACACTCAAAACACACAATGGAAGGGATTAGGAAGATATTTTCCCATACACTCATTGCCTTATAATACTTTAGCAACCACTCTTTCCATTTCTTGATGATACCCAAGGCATGGAAATGCATTTCCTTTACCAAATATGGATCATCAACACAAACATATAGGATCTTGGTCTCATTTGGTAGTCTCAATTGCTACCCATTGTGACCAATTATGGTGTCCACATCATCCATACCAATGGTCAAAATCTTCCACCAATATTTCTTAATTTACTAAAGTTACCTCCAATAATGAGTGGAAAAAACCACCTCATGGTCCATGTCCTTTGTTAACATGAACTCAATGGTCTTAGCCAGCAAGGTGAGAGGAACCACCAACATCCTATGGCCACAAATTGATGAACATCCATCACCACACATGAATATCATCAACACCAACTACATCTCACCAGTGAACCTAATTTCCCTATTCCTAGAAATAAACAACACCCGCATTCTCCTGGTCCACACCCATCATATTCCCTATAAACTGTATGGACCATTTCATCACAGAGATGACCACTTTACAACACATGACATCATGAACAAAAAACCCTATAATCATCCAACCAATCCATACTGGGACAAATCCACTATTTTTTATTAGAGACTTCCCTTTGATATCCCTTGAAAACAATGGAAACCTTGATTGGTATCGTTCTTCATTACACACACACAACCAAACTCGCATCTATTTACCAAAAAATGCATAACATATGTATAACATCGAAAAAGGATTGGGACCAATTACATAGACTATAAAGTAACCCACCCATCAAATA
This sequence comes from Viscum album, assembly GCA_963277665.1. NCBI lineage: Eukaryota > Viridiplantae > Streptophyta > Magnoliopsida > Santalales > Viscaceae > Viscum > Viscum album. Next base: position 210,883,364 of record OY728119.1, on the reverse strand, counting down.
CCATAGTCTAATTATAATCTAACCAATAAGCACAAATTGTTTTATAAAATTCCTAAAATTAGGGATTTCCAAAAATAGATTAAGTAATTGAGATAAATCCAAAAAATTGTTTCACCTAGACTATTATCCTTTCCAATGGATACAACTTATGATATAAAGCACAAGAAATGGTTAATAATCAATGATGATCTACCAAAAATCAAGAAGGGACAAGAGAGTTAAAACTATGGAATTTCCATGCATTCTAGTAAAAAAATATTATTTTCCCTTCGATAGTTGAGTTCCCTCTTGAATATTTCATTTTTAATTATTTTTTGACAAATCTAGAAAAATACTATAATTTTAATTTTTTTGACACACAAGGGATCTTACATATAGAAAATTTGCTTATGTTTTTGAAAAAGTTATTCTTACATATGAAAAAGTTATTATTATGTATGGAAAACATACTCTTATGTATGGGATTTTTCCGAATTTTAGAAAATATGTTATAACTATCAAACATCCCCCCTAAAAACTCATAAAATCAATTTTAACCACTCTAAACAAATGTAACCCTATAAATAACTGTAAATTCATATTGAAAATGCCTAAAAAGTCTTTTAATAACACAATATGAGCCCCATGATTAGTCTAACTCCTAAGACTCGTTCCCTAACCTATACCAACTCCCCATAACACCTATACATGAATTAATTCACTATATCATTCTTTGATATAATTGAACCACTAATATAAAATAATTAGGACCTTATAACATTTCAAACATATGAGAGAATATACCTTGGCTATCTCAGAAACATACCAAACAATATTCATTGAAACTCAAGTGCTTCATTCACAACATTCTCAAAACACTCATACTATATAGAATGGAACCATATCATCACCGCATACACAACCTACCTCGGTTACCTATCATAAATAAATTGATTTCTTATGTGGGTACTCCCTACCCTCAGAATCACCTACTTGGTATCATCTCAACCAAACCACCCAATACGATGATGATTTAATGCCCATCCATCATCCTAGAACATTAACATTCCAAGCATCAAAAATTACCATTTTTAGTCATACCTAATTCCCATAAGCAAACTCAATACCAATTCATCCCATAATTTCCACGCATCATATCAAATTCTCATATATTAATATACAACTAGTTTATCAATTTATAATTTATGGACATCATACACTTTTATCCATTAAAAAAACCATATTCATCAAGCGTATGAAACACCTATAACTTTTAATGGCTCCTCTACCGACTCTGAATACATCATCTTGACCACATTCAGCAAACACAAATCCAAAATAATCAATTTTTATTCTCCATATAGATTTATGTGTTTTAATAGTTGGTTCCCTACACCCAACATGATAAATACTTATTTATTACCATATCATGGATATTGTGAGTTATAAATGATGTACACTTTCCATGATGGTGTTGATATTTTTTCATCCATTATTTAAATTTTAATTTCCATAGATTAATTATTGTATCAAAAAGTTATAGATGTTCTCAGGCTATAATGAGAACCTCAAGATACTATGACATTAATATTAAATATATTTCTTATGGTCTAGATATATCATACTAACATGATACAATTTATGTTGAACTCTATGGTGATGGGGAATCATAAGCATTGAGACATCTTCTCACGAAGTATACACTTGATGATCTCTAGTAGTTGAGATCATGAAGAGAAACCTTCCAATAGTAACAATGCATGTTTTGGGTGTCCTTGGATGTTCATATCTACGAACATATCTATTGGTATCAAAAAATGAGATCATTATCAATGTGTACCATTTGATCATGTACTTATATATAAGGAGAAAACCAAGACAATGTTGTCAAGGAGGGGGAGTTTGTGTTGGCTGCATCATTGGTAGTATGACATTTGTTTAATGATCAAGATATAATTTGTCACTTCCTAATTGAGGAAGAGATATCTCGAGCCTAGTTAATCAGGATGGTAGTACACTAATTAAATCCATGGTGTTGGTAGTTGAAGGTAAATTCATCCAGTTATATCAAAAAATAATAATAAAAAGGATGGGACGATGAGACAAGTGTGTGTCATGCTTTATGAGATATTGTATGACAAATAGAATTTATTACACAATGAATTTTTTAGGTTTTTTGTTGTTTCTAGGAATATTCATTATCTCTTTAGAGGCCTTGATGGGTTTCTAGACTCCATTCTTCTTCTGTGAATATTATTCACTACTATTGAAAAATTCTTTGAGGGTCACACAAAATAGATTTTTGGAGACTCTTCCATATTATGGTGAATTGTTATATAAGACATTATGGGCCCCACTATGAGGTATGAGAGTTTTCTGAGTTCGATAACAGAAAAATAAATAAATTCATTATTATTAGAGTATATAATAATTAAGTTGAATTTATTTTTTAAAATTATTTATGATTGTTTATGTAAACACTTGAATAATATTAGATGGATGAATATTATTTTAATATTCAAGGTTCCTTTAAAATTATCGAGGAATACGAGTATAGAAAATCACTCTGGTTTATCATGTAATAAATTAAATATATACATTACAAGCATGTGAAAAATTATATATAATTTTTATGACATAGTTATTTCATCATAAAAATTTATTTATTAATTATTTAGTGGGAATTAAATATACAGGGGCCAAGGAACACTAACAGGGTATTTTACATATCCACAATATAATTAGATGAGGCACTCATTTCAATTTGTAATTTAATCCATTGGATTAAGAGCTCCTATCTCTTATCATATCCTTGAGAGAGAAAGATGATGTCCAAGGAGTCGATCCAAGGACATCTTCATGGATCATAGAAATTGTGTTGATGTTGTGACATCTATGAAATCCTTAGAGATCTAATCTATATGTTGTAATTCAATTACTGGAATTTACCTAGATTCTTGAAGAGTGTGTCGATGATATAGAGGGGTTCAGCAATGGATCCTTCAGGTAATGATCAATGATGATGAGCTATAGTCGAACGTTCCCCCAAATCAAATTAGTAAACTTTTTTTTTGCGTTCAAATATTTTAATATGATCCTCGGACCTATACTAGTAATTAAATTGTTATAGGAGAATATTTTACTTTTGTCTAGTGGTGTAAAATTAAAAATCTCATACCCAAAATCTTATGCTACATGACCTGGTACCATAAATTGTTATCGGAGGGATCATTTAAATTTTTTGAGCCAAAAAAATTAATTTTTATTATATTAAGTATTAGGTTTTAAATTGACCCCAACAGAACTGGGCGCACATCGATCTGATTTTATATGGCCAAGTTATTGCCATAAAATATTTTTTGAATGGATTAAAAAATGTATATTTCTAGAAAATAATTAAATAAGAATATAAATTAATATATTTTCATGTTTTAATTTTTGGGTGATCTAGTTTTGATTAGGTTTCGATTGAAATGTTTTTTCCTGAAGAGATTTTTCATCACATGGAATCATTTCCAGAAACCCTATATTTCTTTTGATTTATTCCAATGGAATAAATAATATTTATATAAATAATAAATTGGAGGTAAGTGTGTGAAAGAGAAGGATTCCTGAAAATACATTATAAAAAACTAAAAATAACCATTTTTCTCTAAATCCAACATGACTGGGTTTTTGATTTTTTGGTGAATTATTTGGACATTTTGATGAAACTTCCAATAGAAGTTTATTATAAGAAAATGGAAAAATCTACCAAGATTCATAAGGAATCTTGGAACGCAGACACCACCTCATCTCCCATGGGTGACTCTGCAACCATTCCCCCTCCCGGCCACCTCAGCAGAACATTAAAAGATGGATGCCTCACCCTCTGCCGATGGAGACCCATTTCCACCCTGTCTGGACCAATCTAGGTTGTCATCCCTGGTATTGTTTCGTCCTTGCTAAGCACCTGTAGTCACCCCGTACCCCATAGGACCACCGCTTCATCGACTACACTTGGTTACTACATCCACCTAAGATCACCGAAGACCACTGATATCGTCGAGTGTGGATGAACTAATTTATCCCTCTCTCCCATCCGAGCGAGACCACCTCCATCATCAGTGACTCTTCCCACAAATGATACAAACACCATGGACACCTCCCATAGTAGAGATCTCTGACCATCATCCTCCACCACTCTACTTGGTGGATGATTTCAATGTACAACACACTGCCCAGAACAAGCACCTCCAGGCGTGAGCCTCTCCACAAACCCCCTGCCAGCAAACATCTTGCCAAGATTGCCTCTCATTGTATATAGTTTTCCCTACAATGGGATTGGGCGGGTCAGCTTGACCAAGAAGGGGTCAAGATGGTTCTACCCAACATAGAATTGGTAGATATGGATATGTAATGGGCCTTCATGGTTTTGTCCTGACCCGTAACTGTATTGGATGGGAATTTTGGACCGAGGGATAATTTTAATTAAACTGGAAATTAAATTATTAAATTATTATTTTATAATAATAATTTTTTTATTATTCTAAATAATTAATTTAATTTTGGAATTAAATTAAATTAATTGATTAAATTAATTTTATAAATATAAATTAATTAATCTTTGGACTAAAAAAGAAAAATTATTTGAATTTTACAGTTCATTTATGTAATGCTCTAACACCATAATCTAGAAGCCAATGCATTATTTTAATGCACTGACATTATTACGAGGAATCAATTCCAGAAGGACCAATCGATTTAGTAGTCTTGGAAACAAGATACATGCATTAGTTCAACATTACAACTTGAAAATAAAAACAACACTAATTTATTCCATTAAAAACATCATGGCTTCTAAGATTATTCCTGCATGTCACTCATAACTAACTTATTCATATCTTGTGAAAAAGAAACAAGAGAAATGGGTGAAATCCAATGCTCAGTAAGAGTAATCAATATATTCGAAGATAAAATAAACATTAGGCATGGTGAATAATTGAAAACACATTCCTTTACAAATAATTAACATTAACACTTATGGAAGGAATATGAGCTGAGTAAAAAAAATTCCATAATAAAACATAGTCGTGGCTATTCTACTAGTCTAATAACCACATGAAATATCAATATCTAATCTTATAATGAGGGAATTCATAATGCCAGACATTCTGAAACATTTTGTCAAGGCCTCACCCAAGATGTCTAAAAATGATTAAGGCCTCGTCCAAAACCATATATCAAAACTTGGCAAAGGCCTCAGCCAATTCCACATCTAATTACCTCATGAGACCTACCGATGAACCGAGGAGCTATAGAGGGCTCCACCCATCACTAACTAAGTCCAATGCATTCCTCATATGAAATGGTTGAAACATAACATAAACATTCATATTAAAACTAGCATACGAAACGTCAATACTTTATCCACAAACCATGAATGGTATAAAAATAGCACATACATAGTCAAACATAACATATTCAATAAAATATGATAGATTTTATTGTAATATATTAACATCAATTAAGGATATTTACATAGATTAAAATAATCATCAAAACTATTTTAGATAAATATCCCCGTTTTTATTGAAAACATTTAAAAGTCTCACTATTTATCAAGAAGCCGTTTAAAATAGATTTTTGAATCAAAGTGTCCCAGAACACTTTGAAACTTTTAAAAGGAATTTTAATTTGAAAACATCAATGTCCATATAAATAAATCCTTAAAACCATTTTTAAAACATGGACATTAATGATAATGATTTAGAATAATTAATCTTTAAAACTATTAAAATGATATTTTAGTTAGAGTTCCTAACCAAATGAGAGACACTTGAATACAAATAACTGAGGTAATCAAAACATTATAATATCTTGAGAATAAAGGGATTCATGATATACTATGTCAAAGTACAGTATATACACCAAATAAAAGTGAATTGGCACATAATAACTAAGAAGACGCAATGGAATTTAAGTTGAGATGAAATCCCTTATAAATATTGTATCCTTTGGTTAAGGATAAATCAATGAAATAATTATGTGTGAAAAATATAAATACAGAAAATATGATTGGAGAATTAGTGTAAAACAATTATAGGACATTCATTCATATTCTTGTAAAAAAACACCAATGAATTGGATGTTTAACTCATTGAATGGAGATTAAGATAAAATTACTCTTATCAAGCTCATATCGATGACTTGAGAATTTATCAATGGAGTTATTATGTGTATAAAAATTATATCAATAGAAGGGGAGTGGAAATTTCTACACAAATAATAAAAAGTTATTCCACATATAATCATGGAGTAAAATAATCAATGAAGTATGCATAAAGCAGAATGAGTGGAAATTGAAAATTAAAATTCTCTTACCAATTTGGTAACGTACGAAACATAAATCCCATGAAAGAAGTATCATACAGTGATGATGTAAATACCCATAAATTATAGTATATTACAAAATTAATACAAACAAGGACAATAAATATGCCACAGAAAACGAAATAGTGGCCAATATAGCATGAATCATACGGGAATAAAAAGTGAGATGAAAAACCCTTACTTCGTTGTAATCAATCGAGTCGTATGACCAAAAGTTAATAACCACCAAATGAATCACAATATATATTGAATATAAATAGAATCATAATAATATATATCAAATGACATTACAAAATACACCACATGCAATAAATAATTTGCGAACAATGGAAATATCACGAAATTAAGAGTGAGATAAGAAAACCTCTTACCTCAAGTCCGACTTGTATTGTATTTTCTTTGTTCTTCCTAATTAATAAACTTAAGTAAATTTCTACTTGATTAAGAACATTTTTCAAGTTCATTATTAATTTTATATCACTTATTACCTTTTTATAACAATTCATAAATTATTTGAGTTTATATTGGATATTATATCGATGTTCTGAAACTTGAGTCAAAAATGAAATTGTTATAATTACAATTTTTCCATGTGGTCAAAAGTCCATTATCTCCATAATGATATAAATGATTTAGATATAATATATATTTTATATATCCAGTATATATATGTATTTATAACAGTACATAACATTTGTATATAAGGAATGAAATGCACCGTTCATGGAGATGGTAAGCCGTACGTACGCATGAACACTACTTTCATTTCTATTTTGTATTTTAATGGAATTAAAACATAATGATACATAGGTATAATATAATTAAAATATCATATCATATATAATATCATTAAATCCATCCTTTATACGTCCCACATAAGGCATTAACGCATCATATCATTTCGAGGGGGCGGTAGTCCGCACTTCCTGAAATTAAATTATCGCGTTTTACCCATATTGGAAACCATAAAATAATGATATAATTGAAAAATAAAGAAGTATAATGAAAAAATAATATATATATATATATATATATATAGTTTCATCTTAATGGCCACCATGAGAGGTGGTAGGAGATAATGGAACAATCATCGTTTCGCGAGGCGTTTGTTTTCCATCCACAGTAACAATATGTTCTTCATCCATTAGATGGAGGTGTGTGTAAGTGTAATTTGAATCCTTTTTATAATGACATCCAATTATATTTATTATACTGGTGTTATTTTAAAATAATGGAATAAAAAGAGTTTAGGTTGTTGTAGAAGTAAAATACAACAAAATAAAACAAAAGAAATTTATAGAAAGTGTTACCTTTAATTTGGGTAAATTCCTTTGGTTTGAACCAAAAGGATTTCTTGAAGAGCCTTATATATAAGGTAAGGCTTCTAGGAGTAAGAGGGAGATCATGAAATATTATTTTGGCATGGTTTGGATGAGCCAAGGGGCTTGATATGTGTGTTGAATGGTTTAGAATTGGTGTCCATTGATAAGGTTGAGGGGGGCTCTTTAGGAAAGCGTGAAACTATTATTGTATTATATAGTGATATTCAGTTTCTAAAGGTCCAAAACTAATAAAAGTCGAAGATAAGATGACTCATGGTCGAAATAAAATCATCAAATAATAATTAGAAAGACTTTGGATATTATTTTAATATTAAAATTAATATTTATTTAAATAATTTATTAATGAAGTAAATACTACATCATTATTGTGTCATAAATAATTTAATTTATTTGATGTATAAAAATTATAAAAAATACCATAATGTAGAAAATATTTTTATATTTCCAATTATTATTTATATTTGAAAATATTACTTATATAACCCCATGTAAAAATTGATATACTAAAAGATATTTGTTAATGTCATTTTTGTCTTTACTTTTAGTTAACTAAAATAAAGTGTCATTATCATTTTTAAGTGGCTCCATGGGGTCCCAAAAGCGACCCAAAGATTCACATGGTATTCCATGACTCATCTAATAATGTTAGGACCTGTTTTAAAGTAATTTTTTATTATTATAATAATCTTTTTACCTTGAATAACCCTATTTACCTTTATCCGTGGTAAATAAGTCAAAAGTTACTATTAAAAAAAATTATTTTCATCTTATTGAATCAAATTTTACATAATAATAACAACCATGTATGTCTTATTTTCAAAATTCAATTCACGGAAGCGATAAAGTTTCATTTAAATGAAAAAGTCGGTTTTTTAACTACTACTAAGTGGTTTTACTATTCATCCAAAATTGAAGTTTTTCCGAAAAATACCAACAATTAATCCTAAGATATATTTTATATTCAGAATTAAAAAATGATTTCTATATTACAAAATTCAAAACATAGAAGTTGCGTTAATTAATTTTAAAATAATTCCCGTTGTCAAAACAAATAGCGTGTTTTTAAGAAACAATAACTTTCAAAAGACTAACGGTTGTTTAGGTATAATTTCAAACTGAAATTAATTCCAATGACCAAAATTGTATTAAATGGAAAAAATATAATATAATTATACTTCTAGACCAATAAAATATATAATTTAACCCTAAAAATTATTTTAATTAAAAAAGTTGTTTTCAATTAAAATTTAGTATTTTCCCGCTATTCACCCTAAAATGAAAATTACCAGAAAAACACCAAACAAATTTATCAAAACATAAATTTTATATCCCGATTCTATATAATAAGTTTATTTTGTCAAATTGAATATATAAAAGTGTCAAATATTGGATTTAAAAAGGTTTACGATTAATAGGTGGTAAAATTGGATTTTTTGAAAAAAACATCCTTTATTTGAAAAAATGAATTTGTTCTTATATTATGTCTAAGAAACACATAATATGGATTCCATAAATATATGGAATATAAATAATTCAAAATTCACTTAATACTATTCATAACTACTTTTGAATGGTTAGTATCGTAGGTCATTGTGCTCTCAAACTCGGTGTTGTGTGAGGTTCAAACTATTGAATTTAAAGAAGATAACTTACTATGAAATATTAGGGTGTTACATTCTTCCCCCATTTTGGAAATTTCCTCCTCGAAATTCTAAAATTGGGCTTGGGAAGTTCATTGAAAGTCCCACATCGGAAAAACAGTCAAAAAATATCTCCTTAAAATAAAAAAAAGAGAAGTACAAAGGTCACCCGAGATAACCCATACTAGGATTCCATGTATGAAAACATGGAAATGGAAGATAAATTAAGTGTCAATTTCTGGTGGAGAGTGATAGAAAACAAGATCAGGAGAAAGTTAAGAACAAGAAAACCAAAAACATATGATGGGATAAACAGTCCTTAGTTTCATAGTAAGAAAAGTAAACAGATAATGTTTTTTGTTTTAAGTTACATTTCATAAAGTTGAGGAATTTATTAATGAGATTTACTAAGAAAATAAATAGATATACTTAATTTTTAAGTATAGTTTCATCCATTAATAAATTTCAACCACTAACTCATCTTTTTTTAAATGACGAGTATTCAAGATCACTTGGTCACACCTGAAGCACTAGAATAATCTTATAGAGAATCACATAATCTACAAAGGATAAAAAATATATATTTAACTTGTATTTTGAGATTAAAAAAAACCAAAATTGTTTTTACATGATTAGATGATCCCCAAAAATGTTAACCTTTAGAGAAAGAAATATTAACCTGACTTTCAAAAATTATACCAAAAATACCCAAAGTTCAATAAATACCACCCAATAAACAATTGTCCATAAAATATTTCAATATAATCTAAACTAATAATGAAACCCAAAACATAGAAGAATTTTATTACATAGTTTTCCATGTTAAATTGTATCTCCAAATAATATCGACTGGTATTGCAGTCACATACTTAAAAATATTTAAACTAATCCCATATTCTCTATGATAGGTTAATAATTTCCATAAATAACCCAAATCGCTATAAATACACAATAAAAAAAAGTAAAAACCCACCATTAATCCTCAAATGAAATCATATAGTAGTCTATTTTCCTTAGGTATATATTATACCCAATAGAGAGAATGTCTTCCAAAATAATTTTTATCACTTAATCACCAAATTATTTTCTTATACTAAGGATATCTATTTGATAAGACATATGATCCCAAATCAACTTATTATCGATCAATAAAATCATTTAACTAAAAATAATTAGTCACACTAACCAGGGACTTCATGTATTCCAGTGGTAGGCGATAAATCCCAATCGCACTATGGTTGTGGGTTTGATTCTTGTAGCTTTGTCTGACATGACTGATTGTCACACAGTCTTCATGTTGTCATTTTTCAAAAAACAATTATAGTATTCCCAAAAATGATATAGATTCATCAAAACAACTATAACATGATTTCATCACAAATTTTATCTCATACCTCGTATTTTCAATCCAAAATTTAATAACTTGTAACTGGCACAAACTCAATGATCATAAAAAACCAAATGGTAATTTATAACTTTTTTGACAAGAGAAAATACAATTCTTCCATATATATCATTTTCACATGAACAACTGCAGGCTTACAAATACAAGAGTAAAGTTTTTCAAAGTAATCCCATCAAAAAAGAGCACTAATACTTTTTAAACATTTCTCCATCCATTTATTTCCACATATCTTCTTCTATGACCAAGAGGATATCCTATTGAATAGGGCATTCACTTGGGTAATGGCCATGCCCCCTACATTTATGGAAAGTGAATATAAATGGATTCTTTGGACTATTTTTATTTTCTTCAATAGTACTCTTCATTTTTCCTTGGAAATTTGTTACTTTATATCCATTTCCCCACACATAATGCATTTCATTGTTCCATTAAGACACCTTCCTAGTTTTCTCCTTCCACATTTCCTACATGATGGGAAATGAGCTTTCGTTTCACCATGGTCTTCATTGTTGGATCTCTTATCATTCACCACTTTTCAATTCTTGTTTGAGTCTGGGAGTTGGTTAATATATATGTTCTTGATCATAGTTTTTGAAACCTGATTTGGAATGAACACGATATCTTTTATGCCTATCAAAATTCCATTTTGTTTCTCATTTCCACCACCGTTCATACCTTGTACATCATTCTCGAAGATACTATGACCTCTTTGGAATCCATCCATTGACTAAAACCAGAAAGCATTCTGTGAGTAATAATAGTAATAAAATCATTTACAAAATATCATGACACCTTATTTTCAATTTAAAAGACATTTGGATTAACCAAGGTCATTTATTCTCATCTTATAATCAGATCCTTCAAATCTTTTTTAATGAAAATGTAAATTATCCTGAGCATATCCCCCGAGAGTATCGTAACCATGAGTGCATCAAGGCCCATTTTCGTGTACATGGATACCTCGGCCAAGCCAGAAACTCCTTTCCATTATGTTAACTCCTAGGTACATCTTTTCTAGAGCCTCCACTACCTTCTCATATCCTTATAGAGATGTACTTCTTAGAAAATACACAAAATATCTACGTTACTAATATTTGAGGAAGTTCTTCTATACTAATCCTAAAAGTCTATCTTAGGGTAATGTGCTATAATCAGAGTTTATCTAAATCCAGTTTCCAAGGTTTTTACTAAACTTCCTTTGATACCAACTATAACTCCCCAACCCCAAAATTTAGGAGCCGGTGCATTACTTTAATACCTTGGTATGATTATGAGGAATCAGGTCTTGAAGGACCGATCAGTTTAGTAGTCCTGGAAACAAGATACATACATATGTTCAACATTAAAACATTAAAAGAAAAACAACACTAATTTATTACATTAAAAACAAATGTGCTTCCAAGATTATTCCTTCAAATCACTCATAACTAACTTCTTCATATCCTGGGAAAAATAAACATGAGAAATGGGTGAGTTAAAACTCTTATTAAGAGTAAGCAGTACAGTGGAAGATAACACAAACATTAGGCATGATGAATAATTGAAAACGGATGCCTTTACAAGTAATAAACATGATCACTTTGGGCAGGAATATGAGATGAGTAAATAATTCGTTAATAAAACATAGGCATGGGTATTATACTAGTTGAATAACCTCATAAAATATCAATATCTTATCTCATAATGATGGAATGAATAATGACAGACATTCTGAAACATTTTTTAAGGCCTCATCCTAGACGTCTAAAAATGAATATGGGCTCGGCCAAAACCATATATAAAAATTTGGGAAGGGCCTCAGCCAATTCCACTTATAATTGCCTCATGAGACCTACCGATGCACTGAGGAGATATAGTAGGCTCCACCCATCAGTTACTAAGTCCAATTCCTTCCTCATATGAAAAGGTTGAAACATAATATAAACATTCTTATTAAAACTAGCATTCGAATTGTCAATACTTTATCCATAAAGCATGAATGGTATAAAAATAGCACATCCATAGTCAAACATAACACATTCAATAAAATATGGAATATTTTAAAGTAATTTATTAACCTCAATTAAGGATATTGACATAGATGAAAATAACCATCAAAACTATTTTAGAGAAATATCCCCTTTTTTCTTGAAAACATTTACAAGTCTCACTATTTATCAAGAAGTCGTTTAAAATATATTTATGAATTAAAGTGTCCCATACCACTTTGAAAATTTTAAAATTAATTTCAATTTGAAAACATTAATTTACATATAAATAAATCCTTAAACCCATTTTTAAAACGTGGACATGAATGAGAAAGATTTAGAAGAATAAATCTTTGAAACATTTACAATGATATTTTAGTTAGAGTTTCTAACCAAATGATAGACGCGTGAATACAAATAATTGAGGTAACAAAAACATTATAATATCATGAGAATAAAGGGATTCATGATATACTATGTCAAAGTACAGTATATACACCAAATAAAAGTTAATTGGCACATAACAACAAAGAAGACTCAATGGAATGTACGTTGAGATGAAATCCCTTATAAAGAAAGTATGCTTAGCTTAAGGATAAATAAATGACATAATTATGTTTGAAAAATATAAATACACTCAATATTATTGGATATTCTGTGTAAATAAATCAGAGTACATTCACACATATTCTTTTAAATACAACACCAATGAATTGGATGTTTAACTCAATGAATGGAGATTGAGTAAAAATTACTCTTATCAAGTTCATATCGATGACTTGAGAATTTATCAATGGAGTGACTATGTGAATCAAAAGTATATCCACATAAATGGGAGTGTAAATTAATATACAAATAGTAAACAATAATTTCACATATAATCATGCAGTAAAATAATCAATGATGTATGGGTAAAGCTGAATGTGTGGAAATTGAATTTTGAAATTCCCTCACAAATGTGGTAACTTATGAAACAGACGTCCCATGAAATAAAGATAATAAAATGATGAAGTAAATACCCATAAATTATAGTATATTACACAATTAATACAATAATGGACATTACATAAACCACACAAAAGGAAATAGTGGCAAATATAGCATGAATCTCACAGGAATAAAAAGTGAGATGAAAAACCCTTAGTTCGTTGTAATCAATCGAGTTGTTTGACCAAAAGTTAATAACCACAAAATGAATCACAGAATAACATGAATGTAAATAGAATAATGATAATATATATCAAATTTCAGTACACAATACATCACATTCAATAAAGAGGTGGAAAATAATGGAAATGTCACGAAATTAAGAGTGGCATAAGAAAACTACTTACCTAAAGTCCGACCTGTCTTGTATGTTAATTGTTCTTCCTGAATAAAAAAGTTAAGTTAATTTATACTTGATTAGGAAAATTTTTCAAGTTTATTATTCCTTTTATATTACTTATTACCTTTATATAACAATTAATTAATTATTTTAGTTTATATTGAATATTTTATCGATGTTCGGAACTTGAGTCAAAAAATGATCATGTTATAATTACAATTTTTCATTGTACTCCAAAGTCCATTATCTCTAGAATGATATAAATGATTTAGATATCATATATATATTATATAACTTGTATATATAAGAATTTATAACAGTCAATAACATTTGTAGATAAGGAATGAAATGTACCGTTCATGGAGACGGTAAGCCGTACATACGCATGAATGCTACATCCATTTCTATTTGGTATTTTAATGGAATTAAAACAAAATTATACATAGGTATATTATAATTACAGTATTATATAATATATTATATCATTAAATACATCCTTTATATGTCCCAAGTAAGGAACGAATGAGTCATATCATTTTCAGGGGGTCGTAGTCGACACTTCCTCAAATGAAATTATCGCGTTTTACCCATAATGGAAACCATAAAATAATGATATAAATGGAAAATACATAAGATTTAAGAAAAAAATATAATATATATATATAATATATAAATATTGTTTCATATTAATGGCCACCATGAGAGGAGGTAGGAGATAATTGAACATTTATTATTTCGCGAGGTATTAGTTTTCTATCCACGGAAACAGTATGTTCTTCACCCATTAGATTGAGGTGTGTGTAAGTATAGTTCGGATCCATCTTATAATAACATCCTAGTATATTGAGGATACATTTTTAATTATTAAATAAATTAATAATAAGAGTTTAGGGGGTTGGAGATGTAAAATAAAACAAAATAAGACAAAAGAAATTAAGAGAAAGTGTTAACTTTAATTTGTGTAACTTCCTTTGGTTTGAACCAAAAAAAATTCTTTAAGTTCCTTCTGCATACAGTAAGGCTTCTACGAGTAAGTGGGGGATATTCAGAGATTATTTTGGTAGGGTTTAGATGAGACAAGTTTCTTGAGAGGTGTTTTTAATGGGTTATAAGTTGTGTCCTTTTATAAGGGGGAGGATGGGCTCTTTAAGAAAGTGTGAAAATATTATTTTATTATATAGTGATATTCAGTTTCTAAAGGTCCAAAACTAATTAAAGTAGAATATAAGATGACTCCTGGTATAATCAAAGTCATACAATAATAATTGGATAGGTTTTGGATATTATTTTAATATTAGTAATCATATTTATTTAAATCATTTATTAATGAAGTAAATACTACATCATTATTATGTCATAAATAGTTTAACTTATTTGATGTCTAAAAATTATCAAACAAATACCATAATTTAGGAAATAATTTTAGATTTCCAATGATTATTTATATTTGAAAATATGACTTATATAACCCCATGTAAAAATTGATATACTAAAATATATTTGTTAATGTCATTTTTTCCTTTAGTTCAAGTTAATTAAAATAAAGTGTAATTATAATTATTTAGTGACTCCATTGGGTCCCAAAATAGACCCAAGGATGCCCATGGTTGGCCATGACTGATTCAATAGGGTTAGTACAATTTTTAAGGTAATTTGTTTTATAATAAGTTTCTTTTTTACCTTGAATTGCCCTATTTACCTTCAACCGTGGTAAATAACATTCAAAAGTTACTATTCACCAAAAATTATTTTCATCTTCATGAAACCAAATTTTACTTAATAATAACAACCATGTATTTTGGATTTTATAAATTCAATTCACAACACTGGTAAAAGTCCATTTAAATGAAAAAGTTAGTTTCTTAACTAATACTAAGTGGTTTTACTATTCATCAAAAATTGATGTTTTTAATAAAAATACCAAAACATAAGCCTAAGCAATATTTGATATTCCGAATTTAAAAATTATGTCTATATTAAGAAATTCGAAACATAGAATTTGCATTAATTAATTTAAAATTAATCCCCGTTGTCATAACAAATAGCATGTTTTTAAGAAACAATAACTATCCAATTATTTATGTATAAATTCCTAGTGAAATTATTTCCAATGACCAACATTGGATTAAATGGTAAAAATATAATCTAATTATACTTCCAAACCATTAAAATATATATTCTAACAATATATATTGTTTTGATTAAAAAAGTTGTTTTCAATTAATTTTTTTTCATTATTCACCCTAAAATGAAAGTTATCAGAAAAACACCAAATTTTTTTATCAAATCTAAATTTTTATGTACTAATACTAGATAAGAAGTATATTTTTTAAAATTGAATATATAAAAGTGTCAAATATTGTATTTAAAAGGGTTTACCATTAAAAGGTGGTAAAATTTTATTTTTTGAAAAATAATTCCTTTATTTGAAAAAAAAACCAATTTATTCTTACATTATTTATATGAAACACATAATATGAATGTTAAAATTAAATTGAATATATATAATTAAAAATTCAGTTAATACTATTCATAACTGATTCTGAATGGCTAGTTTGGTAGGTCATCGTGTGCTCAAACTCGGTGTTGTGTGAGTTGCACACTATTAAATTTAAAGAAAATAACTTACTATGAAATATCGGGGTGTTAAATTCTTACCCCCTGTTGGAAATTGAGTCCTCGAAATTTTAAAATTGGGATTGGGAAGTTCACTGAATGTCCCACATCGTAAAAAGAGTCAATAATACTATATCTTTAAAAAAAGAAAGGGAAGTACAAAGGTCTCCCGAGATAACCCATACTAGGATTCCATGTAGGAAAACATGGATATGGAAGATAAACTAAGTGTTAATTTCTGGTGGAGAGTGATTAAAAACAAGATCAGGAGAAAGTTAACAACAAGAAAACCAAAAATTGTGACGGTATAAACAGTCATTAGTTTCATAGTAAGAAAAGTAAATGGATAACGTTTTTTGTTTTAAGTTCCATTTCATAAAGTTGAGTAATTTATTTATGAGATTGAATAAAAACATAAGGATATATAATTACATTTTAAGTATAGTTTTATCCTTTAATAAATTTCTACCACTAACTCATCTTTTTTTTAAATGATAAGTATTCACAATGACTTGGTCACACCTGAAGTTCTAGAATCAACTTATATAGAATCAAATAATCTACAAAGGAAAAAACTATATATATTTGAATTTTCTATAGAGATTAACCAAAACCCAAATGGTTAGTACTTGATCAGATGATCCCCCAAAATAATAATCCTTTAGAGAAAGAAGTACGAATCTTAATTTCAAAAATTAAACAGAAAATACCCAAAGTTTAATAAATACCACTCAGTAAACAATTCTCCCTAAAATATTTCAATATAAACCAAACTAATACTATAACCCAAAACTCAAAAGAATTTTCTTATGTAGTTTCCCACATTAAATTGTATCTCCAAATAATATCTACAACTCTTAAAGTCACATACTTAAAAGTAATTAACCTAATCACATATTCTCTATGATAGGTTAATAATTTCCCTAAATAACCCAAATTGCTATAAATCCACAATAAAAACATAGGTAAAAACCCACCATTACTCCTAAAATTTAATCCTATTGTAGTCTATTTTCATTAGGTATATATTATTCCCAATAGAGAGAACATCTTCCAAAATAAAATTTATCACTTAATCCCCAAATCATTTTCTTATACTAAGGATACCCATTTGATAAGACATAAGATCCCAAATCAACTTATTATCGATCAATAAAATCATTTAACTCAAAAAAATTAGTCACACTAACGAGGGACTTCACGTAGTCCAGTGGTAGGTGATAAATCCCAATCGCACTATGGTTGTTGGTTTGATTCCTACAGCTTTTTCCAACATGATGGGTTCTCACACAGTCTGCATGTTATCCTTTTTCAAAAGCTATATAATGTTATAATATTCCCAAAAATCAGATAGATTCATAAAAACAACTATAACATAATTTCACCACAAATGTTATCTCATACATCACATTTTCATTCAATAATTTAATAACTTGTAACTGACTCCAACTCAAGGATCATATAAAACCAAATAGTTATTTATAACTATGTCTATAAGTGAAATTATAATTCTTTTTCAAATATCATTTTCACATGACAAACAGCAGGCTTACAAATACAAGAAGAACGTCTTCCAAATTAATCCCATCTACAAGGAGCACTAATACTTTTTAAACATTTCTCTATCCACTTACTTCCACATAGATACTTCCTTGAACAAGATGATATACAATAGAATAGGTCATTCCCTCAGGTAATGTCCAGGTCCCCTATATTTATAACAAAGGACTGTAAATTGATTCTTGGGACCATTTTTATTTTCTTCCATAGTACTCTTCATTTTTCCTCGAAAATTATTTATTTTGTCCTTATTTCCCACACATAAAGAACTTGTTTGTTCCATTAAGACACCATCCTAGGTGTCTTTTTCCACACTTCGTACATGATGGAAAATAAAATTTCAATTCTCCATGGTCTTCACTACTGGAGCTTTTATCATTCACCACTTTTCTCTTCCATTTTAAGTTCAGGAGTTGGTTTATATATATGTTGTTGATCATATTTTTTGAAAACTGATTTGGCTAGAACACGATATCTTTTATGCCTATCAATTGTTTCTCATTTACACCACCGTTCGAACCTTGTACATTATGCTCAATGTTAATATGACTTCCTTGTAATCCAGCCATTGAATAAAACCATAAAGCATTGTGTGATTAATAATAGTCATAAAATCATTTATAGAATATCGTGACACCTTATTTACAATTTAAAACACCTTATGATTAACCAAGGTCATTTATTCTAATCTTATATTCAGATCCTTCAAATCGGTTTGTAAAGAAAATGTAAATTATCCTAAGTATATCCCCTGGGAGTGTCGTAACCAAGAGTGCAGCAAGACCCATTGTCGTGTACCAGGATATCCCGGGAAAAGCACGAAACTCCTTATCATAGTTGTCACTCCTATGTATATCTGTGCCCAAGCCACCTCTACCAGCTCGTATCTAGATAGGGATGTACTGCTTGGAAAATATACAAAATATCTACATTACCAAGATTCTAGGAAGTTCTTCTATACTAATCCTCAAATTCTATATTTGGGTAATTTCTTTTAATTAGAGTTTATCTAAATCTAGTTTCTAAGGTTTGTACTAAACTTCCTTTGATACCAATTGTAATTCCCCAACGCCAAAATCCAGGACTCGGTGAATTATGTTAATACATTGGCTTGATTATGAGGAATCAAGTCCTAAAGGACTGATCATTTTAGTAGTCTTGGAAAGAAGATACATACAAAAGTTCAACATTACATCTTAAAAAACACTAATTTATTCAATTAAAACATCCAAGATTCCATGATTATTCCTGAAAGTCACTCATAACTAACTTCTTCATATCCTGGGAAAAAGAAACATGAGAAAGGGGTGATCTCAAACACTTAGTAAGAGTAAGTAATACAGTGGAAGATAACATAAACATTAGGCATGGTGAATAATTGAAAATGCATTCCTCTAAAAATAATAAACACAAACACTTATGGCTGGAATATGATATGGGAAAATAATGACATTATAAAACATAGTCGTGGGTATTCTACTATTAGATTAACCATATGAAATATCAATAGATAATCTCATAATGATGGAATGCATAATTCCAGACATTCTGAAACATTTTGTCAAGGCCTCAGCCAAGACGTCTAAAAAAGATTAAGGGCTTGGCCAAAACCATATATCAAAATTTGGGAAAGGTCTCAACCAATTCCATGTCTAATTGTCTCATGAGACCTATCGACGCACCAAGGAGCTATAGCATACTCAACCCGTCACTTACTAAGTCCAATGCATTCTTCATATAAAAATATTGAAACAGAAGATAAACATTCATATTAAAACTAGCATACGAAATGCAAATACGTTATCCATAAACCATTAATGGTATAAAAATCGAACATCCATAGTCAAACATAACACATTCAATACAATATGATTGATTTTATTATAATAGATTATCCCTAATGAAGGATATTGACATAGGTGAAAATAATCAACAAAACTATTGTATAGAGATATTTCCCTCTTTTTCTTGTAAACCTTTAAAAGTCTCACTATTTATCAAGAATTTGTTTAAAATCGATTTCTGAATCAAATTTTCCCATACCACTGTGAAACTTCTAAAAAGAATTTTAATTTGAAAACATTAATTTCCACAAAAATAATTCTTGAAAACCATTTTTAAAACATGGACATTAATGAGAAATATTTAGAAGAATAAATCGTTATAACATTTAAAATGATATTTTAGTTATAGTTTCTAACCAAGTGAGAGACATTTGAATACAAATAATTGAGGTAATAAAAACATTATAATATCATTATATTAAATGGATTCATGATATACTATGTCAAAGTACAGTATATAAACCAGATAAAATTGAATTGGCGCATAATAACAAAGAAGACTCAATGGAATGTAATTTGAGAAGAAATCCCTTATAAAGACCATATCCTTAGGTTATGGAAAAATAAATGAAAAAATTATGTGTGAAAAATATAAATACATTAAATTTGATTGGATATTCAGTGTAAATAAATTAGAGTTCATTCAAACATATTCTTGTGAAAACAACACCAATGAATTGGATGTTTAACTCAATGAATGGAGATTGAGTTAAAATTACTCTTATAAAGTTCATATCAATGACATGAGAATTTATAAATGGAGGGATTATGTGTATTAGAAGTATATCCACCTAAAGGGGATTGAAAATTACTACACAAATAATTAACAGTGATTCCACACATAATCATGGAGTAAAATAATCAATGAAGTATGCGTAAAGCCGAATGAGTGGAAATTGAAATTTAAAATTCCCTTACCAATTTGGTAACTTACGAATGATGATGTAAATACCCATAAATTATACTATATTACGCAATTAATACGATCATGGATAGTACATATTCCACACAAAAGGAAATAGTGGCCAATATAGCATGAATCTCACGGGAATAAAAAGTGAGATGAAAAACCCTTACTTCGTTGTAATCAATCGAGTCATATGAAAAAAAGCTAATAACCATAAAATGAATCATAGAATACCATAAATATAAATATAATAATGATAATATATATAAAATGATAGTACACAATACACCACATGCAATAAATAAGTGGCAAATAATGGAAATATCATGAAATTAAGAGTGAGATAAGAAAACCCCTTACCTGAACTCGGACTTGTCTTGCAAGTTCCTTGTTCTTCCCGAATAATAAACATAAGATAATTTATACTTGATTAAGAAAATTAATCAAGTTTATTATTAATTTTACATAAATTATTACCTTTATATAACAATAAGTTAATTATTTGAGTTCATATTGGATATTTTATCGATGTTCTGAACATGAGTAAAAAATGAACTTGTTATAATTACAATTTTTCCATGTGGTCAAAAGTCAATTATCTACATAATGATATACATGATTTAGATATAATATATATATTATATATCCAGTATATATATGTATTTATAATAGTACATAACATTTGGAGATAAGGAATGAAATGTACCATTCATGGAGACGGTAAGTTGTACGTACGCATGAACGCTACTTCCAATTCTATTTTGTATTTTAAAAGAATTAAAACATAATGATGCATAGATGTATTATAATTCCAGTATAATATCATAAATTATATAATTAAATACATGCTTTATATATCCCACATAATGCATTAACAAGTTATATCATTTTGAGGGGCCGATAGTCCACACTTCCCCAAATGAAATTATTGTGTTTTACCCATATGGAAACCATAAAATAATGATATAAATGGAAAATACAAAAGAATAAAGAAAGAACCAACAAAATATAAATAAAATATATAAATAAAGTGTCATCTTAATGGCCACCATGAGAGGAGGTACGAGATAATTGAATAATCATCGTTTCATGAGGCGTTAGTTTTCCATCCATAGTAACAGTATGTTTTTCACCCATTAGATGGAGGTGTGTTTAAGTGAAATTATAATACTTATTATAATAACATAATAGTATATTTTGGATACATGAGTTTTTATAAAACAAAGGAACAAAAATAGTTTAGGGTGGTTTGAGAAGTAAAATAAAACAAAATAAAACAAAAGAAATTAAGAGAGGGTGATACCTTTAATTTGGGTAAATTCTTTTGGTTTGAACCAAAGGTACATCTTGAAGTGCCTTATACATAAGGTAAGGCTTATATAAGTAATAAGGGGATCTTAAGAGATTATTTGGTCAGGGTTTGGATGAGCCAAGGGGCTGGAGAGGTGTGTTGAATGGGTTTGATGTGGCGTCCTTTTATAAGTGGGAGGAGGGTCTCTTTAGGAAAGTGTTAAAATATTATTTTATTATATAGTGATATTTGGTTTCTAAAGAACCAAAACTACTTAAATTAAAAGATAATATGAATCATGGTTGAAATAAAATCATCCAATAATAATTGGACTGGTTTTGGATATTATTTTAATATTAATAATCATATTGATTTAAATCTTTTATTAATGAAGAAAATATTACATCATTATTGTGTCATAAATAATGTAATTTATTTGATTTATAAAAATTATAAAGAAACTACCATAATTTAGGAAATATTTTTATCTTTCCAATGATAATTTATAGTCGAAAATATGACTTATATAACCCCATTTAAAAAAAGATATACTAAACGATATTTGTTAATGTCATTTTTTTCTTTACTTTAAGTTAATTAAAATAAAGTGTCATTATCATTATTATGTGGCTCCATGGGGTCCCAAAATCGACCAAAGTATGCCCATAGTTGGCCATGACTCATACAATAAGGTTAGTACAAGTGTTAAGCTGATTTTGTTTTATTATAATATTCTTTTTACCTTGATTTATTCTATTTACCTTTAACTGCTGTAAATAAAAGTCAAAATTTACTATTCACCAAAAATCATTTTTATCTTATTGAACCAAATTTTACTTTTAATAACAACCATGTATGTAGGATTTTTGAAACTCAATTCACAAAAGTGGTAAAATTCCATTTAAATGAAAAAGTCAGTTTTTAACTACTACTAAGTGGTTTGACTATTCATTAAAAATTGATGTTATTTAGAAAAAAACCGAAAAATCAGCCAAGATATATTTTATATTCCAAATTCAAAAATTATATCTATTTTACCAAATTAAAAACATAGAAATTTCATTAGTTAAATTAAAATTAATTCCCATTGTTAAAACAAATAGCGTGTTTTAATGAAACAATAAGTATCAAAAGATTGAGTGTTGTTTATGAATAATTTCAAAGTGAAATTGATTCTAATGACCAAAATTGATTTAAATAGAAAATATATAATCTAATTATACATCGAAACCATTAAATTGTATAATTTAACGCTATAAATTATTTTGATTTAAAAAGATGTTTTCAATTAAAATTTAGTATTTTTTAACCATTCACCCTAAAATGAAAATTATCAGAAAAACAAAAACAACCTATCGAAACTAAATTTTTATGTCCCCATTATATATAAGAAGTTTATTTTGTCAAATTTAATATATAAATTTGTCAAATATTGGCTTTAAAAGGTTTTACCATTAAAAGGTGGTAAAATTTTATTTTTTAAAAAATACCCCCTTTATCTAAAAAAATGATTTTGTTCTTATATTATATCAACGAAACACATAATTTGGATGATAAATTTATATAGAATAAATAAAATTCAAAATTCAGATAATATTATTCATAACTTCTTTTGAACGACTAGTTTGGTAGGTCATTGTGTGCTCAAACGCGGTGTTGTATGATGTACACGCTATTGAATTTATTGAAAATAACTTACTATGAAATCTTGGGGCGTTAAATTTAATCCATGTTTTAAGTTTCATTTATATCAGTCTTATAGTTTATCATTTATATGCTTTGGAAGCCACGTGCTTGAAATATTTTTAAGTTTCATGTAGGTGTCTTTGAAAACATATAAATTATTTTCCGTCAACATTTTTTAATTTTTTTTATTTTCGACGACATATTATATGTTTAATCAATGTAATAATTTTAATTTACATTGGACATGTAGTTTATATTTTATAGGCTTTCAAAGACACGTACTTGAATTATTTTTATGTTTCAAGTAGGTGGTTTTGAAAAATTATAAATTATTTTTTATCATCATTTTTATGGAATTATTTTAGTTTTCAGCTTTTTATTATATGTTTAATCCATGTTTTATGTTTCATTTAAATTGATCTTATAGTTCATATTTTATAGTCTTTAAAAGTCACATACTTGAAACAGAATCCCACATCAGAAATGCAGAATGTTCTATGCAGGAAAGGGAGAACCAGAATCCCACATCGGAAATGCCGAATGATTTCTAGGGCAAGCTCTCTTATAAAAGGGGGAATTGGGTGAGAGCTTCTATCAAAATATAGACTGTTGTCATTATAGAAATGAGGAATTTTAAATAGCAGATATATTGTGCTGAAAAGTTTTGGTTATATGTATATATAAAAAAACAAAAGAAAATAAAAATATTTAAAATAAAAAAAATAGTAAGTTTTTTTTTGTTATAGAAGAAAGGCGGCAATGGGGCTTCCGTCGTTCGACTTAACCCGAATGGAGGTAGCGCCACTTCCACCATTACAGTGTATTTTTTAAAAAAATAACCTAACTATTTTTTAATTTCTTTAAAAAAATGTATTAAAAAAATCTGATAGGCGGCACAAGGAGTGACGACGGAAAAACCACCATCGACGTCATTCAACACTAAAAATTCAAGTGGAATGTGGATTCCTCCTGGTTGGAGGTTTTCTTCCTCAGTCATGGATGGGGGTGATGTTCCCAACTAGGGGGTGTTCCTGACCGGGGGGATGTTCTAACGATGCAGCTCCCCGATGATTCGGTTTCTTGTGACACTCATCACCGAAAAACGACTGTTGTCGGGTCACGTAAATAGGCCAAGAAGTCATTACATAAATTATTTTTATCTAAATTGGAGGGATTTCAACCCATTTTTTCAACACCACCGAGAAAAATACAGGTAAAAATGAAAATGCAGCACTTGATCTATGTAAAGCTATTTTTAAAAAACAAATTAGTTAATTTGAAACGATTGGAACATAATATAATTCCTCGCGTATAACGATTTTAAAAAAACTATAACTACAAAATGTTTTATTAAATTTCTAATTAAAAAAATATTAATAACAAAGATATACATAAAATATTTAATAATAACTATTAATATAATCTTTTTTATTTACAATGCATGCTAGAAAATAATTTTATGTAACATTGAATTTTAATGTAATCTATATATTTAGGTTATATATTGTATATTTAATAATATTTTTTATTAAACAACATTTTCATAAAAAAAATTTCAAATATTAATAACAAAAATATTTTTAATGTGTTAATAATAAATATAAATACAAACATATCATATTGAATGTTGAAGAGAAAATTTTAGTTCAAATTTCCACTATGAATATTAAATTAAAATCATTAGTGAATTATATGAATTGAAAATTTTCACTTGAAATTTGAATGGAAGATTGCACTAAAAGTTTCCAGTTTAAATTTACATTAAAAGTTAATTGTAAATTCTTAATGTAAATATTGGATAAAAAATTATATTTTTTATTTATGTATTTATATATCTAAATTGTAATTTTAAGAGAATATTTGAGTTAAAAAATTTCAATGGAAATCTACACTGAAAATTGAGTGGAAGTTTGCATTGATAATTTTTAGTGGGAATTTTCAGTATATATTTCTATTGGAAATTTTCACTGGAAATTTCTATAGAAAATTTGCAGTTCAATTTTTCAGTGCAACATTATATTATATTATTTATTAATATATTTGAACTGAAAATTCAAACAAACATCTATTTTAGATTTTAAATAATAATTTTTTAGTATAGTTTTCTGTTGAGTACCAACTCAATTCCCACATCGGATTCCACCATATATGGTGACTCACATGAAAGATTGGATAGAAAATTCCTTATATCATCCATCAATTTTAGGATGGAAGTTCAGAAGGGCTTATGTGTTGGGTGTGAGAGACCTAGGGATGAAGGAAATCGATCCTAACAAATGGAATCAAAGTCATGGTGTAGAAAAAGTGTGATGTATGGTGGCATATTCGTCCCAAATGAGTTTGACAATGAAAATAGTTTCTCATTTGAAGCATGTGAATCCTTGATGCATAGTGTCAAATGTCTTCCTGATGAATGCTGGTCATACAGTAACTCTCGATTATGATAAAACAGCAGAACAAGATGGTTGGATTTTGATGCATTATTGTTGAAGGGGGTACCCAATTGTGTGGTCTTTCATTTTTTGGGATGATTATTGAGTACAAACCCAAGCCCCACATCGGATTCCACCAAGGATAGTGACTCACATATATGTTTTGATGGACAATTCATATTATCGCCCATGGGGTTTAGGATGGAACCCTAGAAGGGCCTATTTATTGGTCCTCAAAGTCCTAATATTGGAGAAAATCAATCCTAACATTATCAATACACTATAATTTTGTAGTGAGAGTTTTCCATTAAAGGTTTTCATAAAATTATCAATGCACTTTTTTTTTGTAAAATTTCCCATTGGAAATCTATAATAAAAGTTTTGTGTAAATTTTCAATACAATTTATTAAAGGAATTTTATATATTATATTTATGAATTAGTATATTTGTTTTAAAATTTTCTGTGGTGGAAATTTTCACTGTAAATTTCCCATGAAAAATTTCACTGGATATTCATATTGGAAATTTTCTTTTTTGACAATCAGATTTTCAATAATTTTTTTAATTATTGGAAATTTTCACTATAAATTTTCATTCAAGAAAATAGAATGTATATTTATATTATGAAATATATAGATTATGGAAATAGGTAAAAAAAATATGCTCTGGAAATTTATGTGGAAATTTGAACTACAGTTTTTTAGTGAAAATATGTGGTGAAATTTGTCAATGCAAATTTGCGGTGAAAATTAACATTACTTTTTATGTACATACATACATACATACATATTTATACATACATATATATATATATATATATATATTAAAATATCATGTATTCATACACTGAAAATTTGTATTATAAATTCTCATTGAAAAAATAAGTTGTTTATTTATAATAAGAAGAATATGACGTGTATGAAATAAACACTAGAAATTTACAATATTAGTTTCCATAAGAAATTTCCAGTGGAAATAAACAATGAAAATTACCAATAAATATTTTTATTGTTTATTTGTGTATTAATATACTATCACTTATAATTTAATTGGAAATTCAAATTGAAAATTAAAGATGAAAATTTTCATTTCCCCAGGTTACCCTATAAAGATGTAAGGGATTAAAGGTAGTTAGAATATCTCTATGGAGATTAAAAAAGAAGTGTTTTTTAGCCCCATGTTTTTTGTTTTTTGTACCTAGTCTTCCAAGACACTAGACATAACGATTCATGGCTTGTACTCTGATGTATAATTATGCTTAAAATCATGTCATGTTATATGTGAAAGGTTAGGGTCACTATAATCTCATTTTCAAAATACTATTTATGATATTTGGAATTATAAAATATTTTTTTAAATTTCGGTTTTTAAATTGGTGTATTTATTATGTTTGGATAATTTAATTTTTTGAATTTTATAATTGTATGGATTAAATAGTATGTTTTTTGTATGATTTATTTTTTGTAGAATGATTTAGTAAAATTATATATGATATTTGGAGGATTAAAATATTGTTGAATGGTTTATCAAATTTATATCGATTATTATATGTAAAATTAATTATTTCAAATATGTAATGAATTATGAAATATGATTGATCAACAGATCTAATAATGTATTGCAATAGTTTGGAGAGAGGGATAAAAAGAAACAAATAAAATCTATGACACCTACAAGTACTAGGGGAGACTCAAACCTAAGGCCTTTCTCAAGACCCCTTAAAGGTGTATCCACTATGTTACGGCCCTAGGGGGATCATATCTAATAATGTATAATAACCATGTTTCAGATAGAACAATATATGTCTGGGTTTTTTGCATTTATAATTTCCATTAGTATGTTTTAATTTTATTTTTTATGATATGTGTATATTATTTTTCACTTATATGTAGAATATTCATGTCCATGATAAATTTAATGTATCATATACTTCTAGTACAACTTTATTCCATGTGAGTAATGCTGTAAAAAATGAAGGATCCAAATGAGCTGGTGATATTCAATATTGCATCTATGCCTAAAACATAAAAAGATTGTCTATTTTTTGTAGTCAAGTTGATCAAACCATATAAAGATTTACTATAAAACATCGAACATATCACTTTATAATTACATTATTTATTTAAGATATTTAATTACATAAATTCTCATGACCTTTTGTGTTTAGATTTATAGAGGATTAGGAACCTCATTATAATATAAAAGTCACACTTTCACCCTATGTACATTTTTCTACAAAATCCATGTTCTTAAAATGATACACTTTCTTTAGTAAATATAATTATCTACAATAATTACTTGATTATTCTATTATTCATACACACCGACAACCCTTGTAAAATAATTTAAATATTTTCAATTATAAATAAAGCTCAGCTGGAAGTATAAAAAGAAAGAAAACTCGTAAGTTCATTGAGAAAAACATAAAAATACATGAAACATTTAACCATTAAGTTACAAAATTTGATCTCCCGAAACCCATAATTATAACAATAAGAAATTATATAAATGAAATTCATTTTTTTGATGAATAAATTCATTATTAAGTAATATTGTTATATAAAACACATATAATAATTTTAAAATTCTTAGACAGTTATAGTTTTTTGGTTTTAAAAAAGTGTTACACAATATAATGGTTAATAATATAACTATTATATAGTGACCATTAAGATTAGTATATTAAGGGTTATGATAAATTCCAATTGACATAAATGGTAGGATATATGACCTCTAACAGTAGGATCATATTGTAGGTTTTGGGTGTAGTAGAAGTGTGCGATATGTAGTGTCCAACGTTTCCTTTCTTCATGATTGATGATCAATCTGAGATTTACACAATGATAAACACTATAATCAATATAATTTAATGATGGAAAAGTTATGGTAGATAAAATTATGGAACTAGAGGATAAAATCATAACATATTACTTATAATTAATTTAATCAATTAAAGAGTTTCCATGTAAAAATGATTTCTCTATTGATTGATCTGTCAATAAATCTATATTGTACCATTGTTGTGTGGTAGGAATCCAGAGTGTATTTCATCTAGTGTTGATCCACACATGTTCCACAAATCTCTAAATTTCATTACAGCAATCCTCATGTACTAGCATGACATATCCTATCGCTCATGTCGTTCTCCTTTGACCACCTTAAGAATTAATTCCAAATTATTCTCTTTGATATCTCTTAACTCGAGAGTGGGAGGTGGAGGAAGATATATCTCTATTATCAGGAGAGTTCTTGGAGAAGGGAGTGCTCAAGATATTTGAGTGGATTCTCCAGATTCATTGTGCACAAAAAAACAAATGAATTGGCTTTCCTGAAGAAAAAAAATATGATGGTTTTATATACCACTAGGGTTTAAAAATAAATATTTTCACAAGTGACCTTTAATATTTATCTACTCTATGTGGAACGCCATATCTATATTACTGTAATTATTATTATCATTTAATGATATCCATTTAACATTAAAATTAAAATTAAATATTCTTTATTTCTATAATATTCAAAATATTATTTCTCACTGGACCATTATACTCGGTTCTGTATTCCTCCACTATAATTTTCAGGCCTGGAATAATGTCTATTTATTTATTAAATAAATAAAATTTTATTTTTCACCAATAAATAAATAAATATTATATTCACTAAAGAGAAAATAAATATTTATTAAATATTCAACTCACATAATATTCTATCGAATAATTAGTGAAAGAATATATGTGATCAAGTAAACATGAATAATTATTAAACCACTTGTGGGAATACTATTTATTCATCTTGCTAAATATTAAATAATATATATATTATTTACCTTTGATTCTAGATACACTTACTGTGTGATCCTCTAGGCCTATTTCTCAGTGGAATTTCGAAAATCATCCTAAAATCCATGGTTTTCATCTAACAACATTCCTATACATCCTTAGAGAATGAAGTTAATACCGCAATTACATAATAACTCAAATAGACACTTACTATGTAATATAATCACTTTATCACAATATCTCTAATCAAGAAATTTTCATGATGGTTCCATAATCCTATATGATCGATGTATCTTTCTTTGAATTTAATGAAATCAAACGTTCCAATAGAACACCATGACCATGGATTTATTTAAGCTACAAAATTTCCATCAAAAGTATTGAGATATCAAATTTCGTTAAAGAACATAAGGGAAAAATCATTTCTCGCATTATTAATTAATGAAATATTACTCATGATGCTCCCAGTGTGTCCCACCTCATCCTGAACATATGTCGTCAAGGTTTTTTTCAATACATAAAAGCACAAAACTTATAACTCTCATTAATAAAAATCTTAAAGTGTAAGAACCAATACAAAAATTTGTACATAGGATCATACAATGACACATATAAATGTGATTTTCCTACTAGCGGGTCTCGTTCTCATAATATCATACACTGGATATTACCAAGGTTGTACACCATGAGAAGGTTCCTCATTGTCCTTTGATTCTCTAACCATGGTAGCTAAAATCAGTTTTGACCACCAAATTAGATCATCTAGATATAGAATATATATTTAACAATATTGTCAAGGAATTTCTAGATTCTCGTAAAATTGGGGAACTACTTTGACCTTCTAGTTAAATAGCTGCTCTTAGGACATTATGATATACCATGCTATGAAAAAGAACAATTATGATGTAATAAGATGTTTGTTAATATTCAATACTATGAATAAATGTTATCATAAAGTACATATAAGTTGGTTCTAGGGCACCAAATTTAATAGAGTCCCACATTAACTAAAGCCAACTACTAACAACCTTCAGTTTGCTAGTTCTCAGATGATACTCATTCTTCTACTGAGATATGCTATTAATTAAGGGGTCTACCACATTTTATTATAGGGGAAATCTATTTACTGCAACTTCACACCTTTGATAAGAATCCATCAAGAGGTGATACTTCCTGAGTATTTTCTTTGTATGTTGGTGTGACCTTGTCTCTTTTTCAAGAGCCACCACTATGGTATTATAACAATGCAATGTGATAAGGCCATTACATGTAGGTACCACATCAAGGTCCTGTAAAAGATATCATATACAAAAAGCTTCTTTGGCTGCATCAGAAGACACTATATACTCATACTCCACTATAGAATTAGTGACAACTGACTACTTTAAACTCTTTCTACCCAAATATCCTCCATTGAGACAGAAAACATATCCTAACCATGAATTTAGATCATTATGATCTATTATAAAATTATCATTAACATAACCCCTGATGACCAGCTCCTCATCTCCAACAATTACCAGTTGCATATCATTAGTTTTTCTCAAATACGTGAGGATAACCATAATAGTGGACCAATTTTGTTCTCCTGGTACTTCTTGATATATGCCTACCATGCTCAATCCATAGTCATGTACTTAAACTGTAAGTAAATGGGACATTATTCAAAACAATTTCCAAAGCATCAAGGGAATCTATCAAGGAAGAGCTGAAGGAGAGATAACCAAGCTTATGTGATATCCACAGTTGAGGTAGAAGTACCCAATGATATGATGGCATGTATATTAATCCCATATTCAAATTTAGCTAATGCATTATTTGATTCAGGATCATCACACTCTTTTATATCTACCTAGTTTTCTAGGAAAATTAGACAGTTCCCTTTTGTTTTAATAAGGTATTTGTCAGTCAAAATTCCTAAGAGAATTCTCATTGGAACAAAAAAAATTTCTATTATTCCCCATTATGATATATAAATGTGCATTATTTTTTGACCTTATCATCATACTTATGGTTGAATTAGATATAATACTCATTATGTAATGACATTAAAAATACCATGAGAACATTTATTATCAGAATATAGAAATTATTATTTATGGGGAAAATATAGAATTCCTTATATTTATATAATAATATTCATCATCTAATTCTTATCTAGATCCACACTCAGCAGCACTACTAAATGATATTCTTAGCTAGAAAGAGAAAACAACATCTTAGGATGTGGAAAGTAATCTTCAAATTGAGGATGTACCAATCATACAAGAATATATTGAATCATTTCATGACTAATTACATGGACACCCCCATAAAATGAAGTTGAGTATACCATTGATTTAATCCTTGATGAAAGAACAACATTAATGTATCCTTATATATTAACCACTTTGTAACTAGTGGGGTTGAAGAAAAAACTAGCAGAGTTTGGTAATAAAGGATTTACTCTCCCTTGTGTTTCTCCATGGGGATACATTATTTTAATTTTAATGAAGAAACACAGATTAATGACGTTATGCATTGACTATAGAGAAATCAATTCTATTAAAATAAACAATAAGTGCCCTCTTCCTTACATTGAGGATTTATTTGACCAAATTCACAAAGATCAATATTTTTTGATGATTCACTATTATTATGGGTATCATCAATTTCAATTAAAGAAGAAAACTATTTTGAAGAAATCTTTTCGAATGAGGTGTTGACACTATGAGTTTACAACAATTCCATTTTAATTCACTAATGTACACTCACTTTTTAGAGATCTAATGAAAAGAGTATTCCAAGAATATATTCATGATTTTTTGGGGTATTCATTGATGATATTTTGATGTACTCCGAAAGCTATTAAGACCATGAGAATCAATTGAGGAGCATTCTTAAGACTCTTATAAGGAAAGAGTAATTTGTTAAATGTAGAAAGTTTGAATTTTTGCTTCTAGAAATTTATATTCTTTTCTATATTATCTATAAATATGGAATCTTAGTAGATACTATAAAGATAAATGTAGTCCAATAATATCTTCACCAATGAACATAACTGTGGTAGGTAGTTTCCTTGGTTTACCAGGTTGCTATCGACATTTTGTTCAGAATTATTCCCGATCTGATATCCCATTAACTAAGTTAACATGTAAATATAATATGATCATATTTAAAAAATAATGTGTATACTATTTTGAAGAATTTACGAGAATATTATTCAATGGTATAATTTTGACTCTACAATCCAGAAAATATGGGGTTTTGATATATAAAGATGCATAAAATATTGGACCGGGTTGTGTCCTTATATAAAATAATAATGTCATTACATATGCATCAAGGATGTTAAAGAATAATGAACAAAATTATCCAACTCATGCTCTTGATTTAGCATCTGTAATATTTACTCTGAAGATATGAAGACACTGTCTCTATGGTGAAAGATGTGGGATATATACAGATCATAAAAGATTAAAATACATATTTCTACAAAAATAACACAATATGAGGAAATGATGACGGATCAAAATACTTAAAGATTATGATTTCTCAATACACTACCACCTAGGAAAAGAAAATAAGGTATTAGATTCATTAATTTGGAAAGATCATGGACTTTTATCCCAAATAAGGATTGAGAGATACCCTCTGATCACAGACGTAGTAATTATAGATATAAGAATTATTATGGAAGGGGAAAAAATACTCATTTTCAAATGATTTTGAAACAATATTTTTTAAAAAAGATAAAAATCTATCAGTCTAATGATGAGAATTTTACGAAGAAATTCAAATCCATTAATGATGGAAGATTGTAACACTTCATATATGAGGATGGAATTCTAAAATTTGTGAAGAGGCTATGTGTTCCATCAATACATGAGCTCAAAAGAGAACTATTAATTGATACTTGTAGCTCGAATTTCTCTATACACTGTGGTATTACCAAGATGTAGAGATATATAAAGGAACTTATTTGGTGGGATAATATGTAGTGGGAAATTGCTAACTATGTTTTAGGACATCTTGTTTGTGAACAAGTGAAGGATGAGAGAAGGAATCCTAGAAGATTCTTATAAAATATACCTATTACAATGTGGAAGTGGGATGAAATTACTATGTATTTAATCATTGTATTACCAAATACCCCAATAATGAATGACACAATGTGGGTTATTGTTGGTCGCATTACAAAATTGGCACATTTTATTGATATAAGAGAAGATTATCCTCATGATCACCTATAAAGTATCTATATTAATGAAGTTTTTAGAATTCATTGATTTCCTATATCGATTTAGACTGGTCTAGATCCCCATTTTACATCAAAATTATAGAAGATTAATCGGAAGGCTCTAGATACTGAGCTTAATTTGAGTACTTCAAATCACCCTCAAACCAACAGACAATCTGAATGTACTATTCAAATAGTGTAAGACATATTGTGATCATGCTCACTTGAATTTCATGGTACATGGGATCAATATTTAATTTTGGTATATTCTTTTCAATAATAGTTTCCATTCAAGTATTCAACTGGACCCATATAGAGAATTATATGGAAGGATATTTCATACTCCAACATGTTGGGTTGAATTTTTTGGAAGGAAACTTATAGGGCCAAAACTAATTGAAGATATAATGAAAAAGGTAAATAATATTTAGGCTCATATTGAAGCAATCTCAAAGTAGGAAAAATGATTATTATGAAAACATGATATTGTATTTTGAATTTCAAGTGGGGGACCATGTATTTGTGGAATTAACTCCATGGAAGGGTGTTAAAAGGTTTGGTAAGAAAGGGAAACTGAGCCCCAGGTATATCGAACCATTTTGAAATTCTAGAAACAATTAGAGCTATGGATTATTGATTTTCAATTCTACCAAGTCTCACAAAATTTCATGATGTGTTCCATATATGATTATTAGATTAGTACACACCAGAACCAATGCATGTTCTCACCTACGAAGAAATAGAAATAGAACATGATTTTTTTTACGAGGAAGTTCCTATCAAGATTCTTGACACTAGAGAGTAAGTATTGAGAAATTAGATGGCTCGGCAAGTAAAAGTTCTTTGAATAAACCATAAAATGTATTAAGAAACATGTAAACCCAAGAATGTTAGGAAAAAGAAACAACCTTAATCATTTTATAAGGAAATATTAATGAAATATTTCAAATAAGAAATTTTCTTAGTGACATAGGGCATAGGTGTAACCTATACTAAACCTGTGTAAGTAGTGATCATTATAGTGGATTTTGGTGAATGACACATTACCTATGCTTGCTCCTTGGATGCATCCTAAATAGGGTGAACTAGGTAAATGACCATGAAATATTTACTTTATCCATGCACACTGAAAAAAGATATAGTAACCTTATTCTTATCCAGTAAAGAGCATAATAAGTGACCCTGAAGGATGAATGGTAAAGATTATATAGGTAAACTAAAACTTTAAATGGGGTAATAGTTTTAATTTTCAGAGAAAGTTCATACCTTGATTTATCCCCACCACCTCTATTAAGTTAATCAAACTCTAATTCCTTTGTATAAGTCTGACAACATCTATCTTCCCAAAAGTATAAGAATAAAAAAACACCTATAAAGTTCAACTAAGAGTGCAATAATAATTATTTATTATATATAATAATTTTCATTGATTAATTAAAATATGAATTATTTATTAAATTATTAAATTATTTATTTGTTATTTAATTGAAAAAATTAAAAAATAATTATTCATTATTGGTTATTTTTTATTCAATTATTATTATTATTTATTTACTAATTATTAGTTAGTATATGGGTCCCCATATCCCATTTATTCTTGGTCAAAAGTGGCTTGGAAAATCTTAAAAATTAAGTTTTTATTTTGATGAATTATTGATCTATCAATGGTATTTAGGTATCATTTAAGTGGTTATTCTTTTCCTTTTTGGTGGCCCATGGCATTTATGGATAATTGATTGGGAATAGGAGTGAAATAACCAACGAGGAAATGGCCAGGTCTTACACCTGAATGGAGGCCCATGGTATTTGTATATTTTTTTTTGATAAGTTAGGATATGGTTGAGGCTTTCACATAGTAGAAGTACCACTTAGATGAAACTCAATAGCGGTTTGATTCAAAATAAAATAGAATCTATGAGGTATTTTGTGTAATTTATTCTCAATAGTGGGTTTATTCAGGATACAATAGTTTCTATGAGGTCTTTTGTGTAATTGTTTATCCCCTTTTGACATGAGTGAATGAGGTTCTTGGTGGGAAGCTTGGTAATATTGGGCGTAGACACATTACACTCCTATTTTACAGGGGATTTATCCTCTACAATTTTTACATATTCGAGACAATTTCAGGACTTGAGTTCTTTATATTTACCTAATTAATTGGCTAAATTATGGTCATTTGAAAAGGATAATCATGGTACCTTTTAAGGTCATGTATCCAAGACCATAATGGATCCATTAGACATGACTCGATGGCATGTTGATTCTGGATAAAGGGTGTTTGAAAATAAATTTTTTGAAATTTCATTAGACCAATTAAAGGGAATCAGATATCAGGGTAACCTAATAGGACACTTAGGAGGACTAAAAGTATTCCTTATGCTCGGGTATTGATTGGGTTATCGCCTCTTCACTTATTACATGGTCTAGAAAATGGTGGGTTTGTGGGTTCTCCACATTTTCCATATTAATTGATTATAGAATATTCATTTGAAAATGAAATTCATGGTTCCTTTTATGGTCATGCTTATAGTGCTATCATGGTTCCTTTAGACGTGACTGAGTAGGGGTTGATTCAGGCTAAAGAGTATCAGTAAGGTCTTTTGGGGAATTTATTTAACATAATTAAATGTCCTGAGTGAATGAGGTGCCTAGGTGGAATGTTTGGGAGGCTTGGGTTTGGATTCCTTACTCTCACATGTTTATATGTATTTTTGTATATATATATATTTATATATTTATGTGAGTGTGACTATACTCATCTATATTTATATTTTTTTATATTTATATACATATATTTATGTGTATTTATATGTATTTATATATATTATGTTGGTTTATATATTTATTTATATTTATATGTCTATATAAATATATATATTTGTATATATATATTTAAATGTATATATTATCATATTTAATGATATATATTTACATGTTACTATACATATTAAATAAATTTATATCAATTTATATTGATGTTTTATTATATTTAATTTCATAGATATCTATATATTTATATGTATTTATACACATTTATGTAAATTTATTTATATTTACACACATTATAGTGGTATATATGATTGGTTATATATATATA
This sequence comes from Viscum album, assembly GCA_963277665.1. NCBI lineage: Eukaryota > Viridiplantae > Streptophyta > Magnoliopsida > Santalales > Viscaceae > Viscum > Viscum album. The sequence goes on along the minus strand of OY728119.1, from coordinate 210,845,900 downwards.
TATATATTATATAGGTATATATTTATGTTTTTATATATATTTATATATATGTAATTTTTTAAATTTATTTATATTTATAAATTTTTATATGTATTTATAGATATATCTATGTGGGTGTGTATATATGTAACACCCGAGACTTTTATGAGAAATATTTTGTTTTTATATAATATAAATCATCAAAGGAATCTTTCTCTACACACAACACTAGCTTGGCTTGCTTTACACGCAACCGCGGCCTTCCTCGATAGCTTGCGTCGTACGCAATACCGAGTTTCACTAAAAAACGATATGCTATTAAAATATTATTAAAACTAGCCGTTGTGAATAGTACTAACTGAATTTTGAATTTAATAACATTTTAATTCAACTTATACATTTTCTAGAATGAGGTATAAAAGAAAAATCTGTTTTTTTGGATAAAAGAAATATTTTTCAAAAAATACAGTTTTGCCGCCTTTTGATGGCGCACCCACATTAAATCTAGTTTTTGACATGTTTATAAGTTCAATTTCACAAAATAAAATTCTTCTTTTGAATCAGGCTATAAAAATTTACTTTGGATAAATTTTTGATATTTTTCTGATTACTTTCATATTTTGATGAATAGTAAAAATACGCTAATTTTTAATTAAAAACAACTTTTTTCATTGAGATAATATATATGGATAAATTATAATATTGAATGGTTTTAAAGTATAAATAGAATATATTTTTACCATTAAATATAATTTATGTCATTAGCATTAATTTCACCTTGAATTCATAGGTAAAAACATTTCAATCTTTGGCAATGTTTTAACTTCTAAAACCCGTTTTCTTAACAACGGGATTTATTTTAAATTAATTACTGCAACTTATATGTGTTGAATTTTGAAAAATGGATTCCATATTCAGAATCATTGGGTCCAAATTATGTTAATATGCTACTTTTTATTTTTGGGCATTATGAATAGTAACTATGGTAAATTTTATTTACCACAGTTAAAGGTAAATCGGGTAATTAAGGGTAAATATAAGATTATATAATTACCCGAACACCAGCCAAAATTCTATTGGATGACTAAAAGTCGACCCATATCACCTAAGAGGCGGATTAGATTCATTTAATGGACTTTTGTCCATGAAAATAATTTAATTATTATTAAAACCAAAGAATGTGACAACATGTCACTTTCTTAAATCTTATAAGTATAATAATTTTAATTTGGTGATAAACATAATGAAATTTCGAACATGAATAGTATCCAGAAATCTAATACAATTATATACATCATAGGAATTTATTTTGAATTTTTAGGGATTAAATAATTATTAATTATGACACAATAGTGATGTTGAAATTATTTTATTAATTAAAATATCAAATAAAGTGTTATAAAAATATTAAAATAAATACTATATGAACTTTTTAATGTGCTACACTAATTTTCAAGATTCATATGACATTTTATGAATCTATTAAAGCTTTTAGTTTGAACACATCATCTGTATATATTTTATTTAAATTCAAATAAATGAATAGTGTCAAAATTGACACTATTGTTATTTTATAAACATAACATATTATAAAATTGTTTAAAAATCACAAAAATATTTAAAAATTATAAATTAAAATTTATATGGTTTACAATGTCATAAAGTGTCAAATTATGGAAAATTCACAACACATATTTTATTATTTATAATAATTTAAAATTTAGAATATTATTACCACAAATAAAATTAAATTGATAAATAAGGATAAATCAAGTTGATAATGTTTAAAATAAATTCCTAACATGTCTAAATTTTATTTGTTGATGATATTACAACCCTATCTCATATAATCTTTGGATATGAGTCATTTTGGAAGTTTTTAAGTGGGTTTGGGATTTAATATAAACTAATATTTCTTATATTTCCAAAGGTGCCCCTCTCCTCCCTTATAAAAGGGCACCTCCTCCCTCTTTTCCACACACCACTTTGAGCCTTCAAGCTCGGCCAACCCCTGCCCATTTCACTTCCCCACTTCCTTAGAAACCTACTAGAGGTACTGGTCTTATCAAAAGACCAACTCTAGTGCCTTAAGAGAAGGTTTAAAGGAGGCACTTCGAGAAAGAGGTAATACCTTCTACCATTTTCTTGAAGTTCCATTCTTCCTCTACTCCCTCTTCTTTAGTTGTTTCATTATGAAGTAATAACATCAGTATCACTAATATACTGATATTTTATTATAAATATGAAACAACCCTATTTCACTTCTTATCCATCCTACGGAAAATTAAATCACCACACGAGCGTACGTACGGAATACCGTCTCAACGCCGTGGTGTAATCTATTTTCCACCACCACCTTACTTGGATGGGTATAAGGGTAAAATTAATGAATATATATGATTATTGTAAATTGGTATTGATTATGAAATAGTATACATACACTCCAATACAATTACACGATCATGGGAATGATATCATCACTCGTGCGTACGTACGGAATACCGTCTCCACGATGTGATGCGATTCGTTCTACATGATCTTCATTGCATAATGATTATATCAATTAATTGAATGAATTAATATGATATATATTACACTAATACCATTATGGAAATGAGGTATCTATAACCTAAAGAGAATAATAAGAATTTATTCGACAAACACGCATAAGAACAAAAAGTAATAAACACCCGAAAAACAAGTAATAATGAAATATTACTAATAAGAAGCTAAGAATATGACCATATATGATATCATAACAATATGTATGATTCTGGAATAATTCAATAACATTATTTAAATCATTATACAGGAGGTTCGGACACTTACGAAGCAAATCGGACCTAATGTAAGGGAAAATCTCACAATCTCAATTTTTATCCGAGATTGTTTATACTTCAGAATTTACTAGGGTGTATTTTATCATCCACATCCATGTTTCCTCAATATGTAATATTGTTCCATCCACCTACAATTGTTTAAATCAAATTTTACCCTTCGGTGAGTTTTTAGTAAAAGATATGAAAGTAATCTTTTGTTGTTTTTCGTACGAGGTAATTTTTGACTTTTCCGACAAAAGTACGAGAAGAATGTTTTTTTAACTTATACGGAATGAATGGATTTTTAAAACATTATTTCCAAGAAGCTTCCTTTACATGTTTTCAAGTTTATTTTTAATCAACTTCTTTTAGTTTAAAATTGTATGACATGTTAAAGAAAGGAAAATGTTTTTGAAGTAGAAAGGATATTTTCCTCAAGAATAGAGTTCAAGTGCTTTATCAAAATTATTTTCCATCTAAGATAATATAGGGTTATGTTTCTATCCCTATTATTACATTGATTTGATTATGTTGTGATGGAATTATTTTTATGAATTCCTTTATCTTGTATGAATTGTTTTATGATGTCATGTTGTTTAAGAATCCCATTTTTACTACATGGGTTATGCAATGATTTATGATTTATGATTTTGTGGAACACATAATAATGGTATCATTATGAGATGGGTGGGACCTATATCTCCCTCCAATTAATTGGGTAAAGATTTTATATCTCATGAGATAGACATGGCTGGAACGGCAGGTTAAACCGGTTCAGTGAAACAGGACTGAAATGAGGAGTGAACTCGGTTAAAAAATGGACTTTGTCCACTAAGATAGTCTTGGAAATGAGTATTGACTAATAAGAAATGATTCTCTATGATTATGTGTGTATGCCACAAAGTTTCATGTTTTATGTTATGATTATTGGGATTTCATTTCACTACTATGATTTATCCCATGTTATGAAATTATGCTCTCTTTTGCAGGTTATGATTTCCAAAATGTTATGTTCTTATGAATATGATGTGATTGATATTTCTTTTTTTTACCCTTACTGAGCATTTGAGCTCACCCTTTTGTTTGTTTTCTTTCCCCAGGTCTGGAAGAAGCTTATTAAGTAAGATATGCCAAAAGGGACAATAGATATGATGAAATGAATGGGAGACAGTGTAGATGCTTTATGAACCAATTGTTTATGTTTCCCAGTTTCTAAAGACACTATACCTATACGGTCCTTTCATGGTTTTGTTATATGTTGTAATAAGTATGCTTCAATTTTGAAGTAATAACAATGTATGTAAAGTATGGGTCGTTATAGTTGGTATCAGAGGAAAGGTATAGTCAACCTTTGGAAACTAGGATATGAAAGACTTAGTAAGAACCCTATGGAAATGTCTAAGCATAGAACACAATATTAGTGTTTTAGAAGTGACCATGAATAACCTAGGATAAGACCTTAAGTGTGAAATTTTATTCTTGATTATGTGGTTTTACTATTATAATTAGTGTTGCTCACACTATTCTTCTTGGTTTTAGTCAATGGCCGGAACCCGAAGGAACCGTGTTAATGCAAAATGCGATGGGAAATGCAATGATTGTCCCCCTGAGAAACCAAACGTTATGGGAGCTAGAATGAAAAATCTTGTAGCCATGCTCACACAACTTTCTCAAGCTATGAATCATGCAGGACTTTCAAACAAGCAAAGGAAGGATCAACATTCTGTTGAATCCTTCATGAGGCAGCGTCCACCTTCTTTCAGCGGGTCTACTGATCCATTAGTTGCTGAACAATGGATTAGTACTACTGAAAAGATATTTTCAGTTCTTCAATGTTCTGAACATGATAAAGTCATCCTCGTAGTGTATCGTTTGGAAGGAGATTCTGATCAATGGTGGAATCTTTTTAAGAATACAAGGCAAAGGGATGAAATTGAGTCCATGGAATGGGATGAGTTCAAGAACTTATTTTTCAATAAGTACTTCCCTCATATTCTTCTAACAATGACGGAGAAAGAGTTTCTTGAACTGAAGAAAAAGGATGATGAATCTGTTGGTACCTATGAAGAAAATTTTACAAGACTTTCAAGGTACGCTTCTGGTATTATTATCCAACCTGAGAGTAAGATCGATCGATTCTTTAGTGGCTTAAAACCAAGTCTTCGAAGGGCGTTAGCCATAAGGGACTTTAATAGCTACAAGGAAATCGTTCAGTGTGCTCTCAAAGTCGAGATGGAGATTGGAGTAACCCATCAGTCATATGGGTTTGATAATAAGAGGAAAATGGAATTCAAAGGAAAATCTAAAGAGATCACTGAAAAGAAGATGAGCTTTCCATTATGCTCAATGTTTGGAAAGAAACATGGAGGGAGTTGTCTTAAAGGGACAAGTAAATGTTTCAAATGTGGAAAGGAAGGTCATCGGGCATTTGAATGCTGCAATGATGGGAAGAAGATGTCTAATGATGCAAACAAAGGAAGGGACACACATAATGAACCTACTACACTTCAATGTTTCAAGTGCAAGGAGATGGGGCATTATGCCAATAAATTCCCTAATCCAAGGGTTTTTGATGATGATCGACATCAACAAAATCTTAAGGCTAAAGACAAAGGAAAGTCACATGCAATTTCTATCATTGATGTGGAGTACGATAATGATGTTGTGAAACGTACACATACCATCCACTATAAAGTAGCAAATGTTTTATTTGATTCTAGATCAACCCACTCTTTTATTTCTGAAGATTTTTCTAAGGGTATTACTGTATTACCTCAACAATTAGATGTTGAGTTAGCTGTGAAAACACCTAATGGCAAAACAGTCACATCAAAAGTTTATAATTCTTCCCCAATTGAAGTTTGTGGGAAAGTGCTTCCTACAAATCTTGTGATCCTTCCTATAGTGGAATTTGATGTGATTCTTGGCATGGATTGGCTTTCTTTATAAGTAGCTCATATCAATTGCCAAAGAAGGGAAGTCACATTTCATATTCCAGATCAATCTATGATCATCTATCGATGCAAGGATGAACATAACCTTCCAGTGGAAATTTCTTCCATCTTATGGGTCTTGATTCCACTAAATGAGGGTTATTTATCTCAAATGGATGTATAGAAACTCACGATTAAGAATATTTATGTTTTACGACAGTTTGATGATGTCTTTTCGGAGGAATTTCTGAATCTTCCACCAAATCGTGAAGTTGAGTTTTCAATAGAACTCGTACCGGGTGCTTTTCCTATTTCAAAGACACCTTATAGAATGGCCCCAATTGAGTTGCAGGAATTTAAGAAGAAACTCCAAGAGAATGTTGATAAGGGATTCATATTCCCTAGTGCGTCACCTCTTCTGTTTATTAAGAAGAAAGATGGATCAATGAGACTCTGCATTTATTATCGAGAACTTAACAAGATCACTATCAAGAACAAATATCCTCTCCCACGCATTGATGACCTATTTGACCAACTACACGGAGCTTAATACTTTTCCAAGATTGATCTTCGTTCAGGGTATCATCAATTAAGGGTACAAAGGGAGGATATACCAAATAAGGCTTTCCGTACAAGGTATGGTCACTATTAATTTATAGTGATGCCATTTGGTCTTACTAATGCCCCTGCTATCTTCATGGATCTGATGAATAGAGTCTTTAAAGACTACCTTGACCAATTTGTGGTAGTCTTTATAGACGATATTCTTTTCTATTCAAAGAGCAAGGAATAACATGAAGATTACTTGAGAATTATATTGAAGACCCTGAGAAAGGAGAAGCTTTATGCCAAATTTACAAAGTGTGAATTTTGGCTTCAAAAAGTTGCATTTTTGGGTCACATAATCTCAAAAGAGGGGATATCTGTGGATCCAGCAAAAACAGAGGTTATCAAAAGATGGTCGAGACCAACGACAGTAACTGAGATTCGAATTTTTCTTGGTTTGGCTGGATATTGTCGACGTTTTGTGAATGATTTTTCACGATTATCTAATCCACTCACCAGGTTGACTCCAAAAGGAATTACGTTCGTGTGGACGGACAAATGTGAAGAGAATTTCAAGGAGTTGAAAAGAAGTTTATCCAGTGCACCTGTACTCACACTTCCTTGTAGTGGAGAAAGGTTTGTGATCTACAGTGATGCATCCAAGAAGGGACTGGGATGTGTTCTCATGCAAAATGATATGGTGATAGCTTATGCCTCATGACAGTTGAAAATCCATGAGCAAAATTACCCAACTCATGATTTGGAGTTAGCTGCGGTAATCTTTGCATTAAAGATTTGGAGTCATTACCTTTATGGTGAAAGGTGTGATATTTATACTAATCACTAAAGTTTAAAGTATATTTTCACACAAAAGGATCTGAATATGAGTCAAAGAAGATGGTTGGAGGAGATTGAGGATTACGACTGCTCAATTCATTACCACCCTCGAAAATAAAACAAGGTGGAACATGCATTAAGTCGACAAGACCATGCCAGTTTATCCATGATGAGGATCACAAAAGATCCAATATTTATGGATTTACAAAGGATGGATCTGGTAATTATAATGGAAGGGGGAAAATTGTATCTTTCTCAAATTAATTTTCAACCATCTATACATGTGAAGATTAAAGAGGCACAGAAAGAAGATGTAGAGTTACAAAAGAAGGTGAGAAATGTTCCTGAATTCAACCTTGATTGTGATGGGATAATAAAGTTCAAGAATCGGGTTTGTGTTCCATCCATCCCCGGATTAAAGAAGGAGTTGCTGGATGAGGCTCATAGTTCTTCATTCTCTTTTCATCCTGGAAGCACGAAGATGTATAGGGACCTGAAAGAGTACTTTGGATGGGATGGCGTGAAAAGAGATGTTGTTGAATATGTCTCTCGATGCTTGGTTTCTCAGCAAGTTAAATTTGAGTGACAGAAGTTTAAGGGGATGTTACAACCATTACCCATACCTGAATGGAAATGGGAAAACATCGCTATGGATTTTTCACAGGACTTCCTAAAACATCCAAAGGAAATAATGCTATCTGGGTCATAGTTGATCGTCTTACAAAGTCTGCACACTTCACCGCTATTAGAGAGGATTTCTATCTGGATCAGCTTGCCAGGATATATGTAAAGGAAGTGGTAAGATTTCATGGAGTACCACTTTCTATTATATCTAATCGGTATTCGAGATTTACCTCGAAGTTCTGGCGAAGTCTTCAGCATACTCTAGATACAGAGTTGAGTTTCATCACTGCTTATCATCCTCAGACAGATGGTCAGTCTGAGAGAACAATTCAAACTCTAGAAGATATGTTGAGAGCTTGCTCTATGGATTTCAAAGGTGGTTGGTATCAACACCTACCTTTGGTGGAATTTTCTTATAATAATAGCTTTCACTCCAGTATTCAGATGGCTTCTTATGATGCTCTCTATGGAATGAAATGTCGGGCTCCAACTTGCTGAGATGAAGTTGAGGAAAGAAAGCTATTAGGACTTTATCTTATTGATGAAATGGGTGAAAAGGTCAGATCTATTCAACAACACAAAAGAGTAGCTCAGAGTCGACAGAAAAGTAATGCCGACAACCGAAGAAAAGACCTAGAGTTTGAAGTGGGTGATAAAGTGTTCTTACGAATATCTCCCTGGAAGAGGGTCATGAGATTTGGAAAGAAGGGGAAGTTGAGCCCTAGATATATCAGTCCTTTTGAAATACTGGCTCATGTTGTGAAGTTAGCTTACCGATTGGTGCTTCCACCAAATCTCTCTAAAGTACACAATGTGTTCCATGTATCTCTCTTGAGAAATTATATACCTGATCCTTCACATGTACTCAGCTCAGAAGTTGTACCGCTGGAGCAAGATCTTTCTTATGAAGAACAGTAGATAGAGATTCTGGATCGTAGCCAAAAAGTCCTAAGAAACAACACCACTTTATTGGTGAAAGTTTTATGGAGGAACCACAAATTAGAATAATCTACATGGGAGCTTGAGGATATGATGAGGGAGAGATATCCTCATCTGTTTGTTACAAAGTGACGAATTTCGAGGGCGAAATTCATTTTAAGGGGGGTAGAATGTAACACCCGAGAATTTTATGAGAAATATTTTGTTTTTATGTTATATAAATCATCAAAGGAATCTTTCACTACACACAACACTATCTTGGCTTTCTTTACAAGTAACTGCGGCCTTCCTTGATAACTTGCGTCGTACGCAATACCGAGTTTCACTAAAAACGATATGCTATTAAAATATTATTAAAACTAGCCGTTATGAATAGTAATAACTGAATTTTGAATTTTATAACATTTTAATTCAACTTATACATTTTCTAGTCTGAGGTATAAAAGCAAAATCAGTTTTTTTTGGATAAAAGAAATATTTTTCAAAAAATACAGTTTTGCCGCCTTTTGATTGAGCACCCACATTAAATCTAGTTTTTGACATGTTTATAATTTCAATTTGACAAAATAGAATTCTTCTTTTGAATCAGGGTATAAAAATTTACTTTGGATAAATTTTTGATATTTTTCTGATAACTTTAATATTTTGATGAATAGTAAAAATACGCTAATTTTTAATTAAAAACAACTTTTTTCATTGAGATAATTTATATGGATAAATTATAATATTGAATGGTTTTAAATTATAAATAGAATATATTTTTACCATTTAATATAATGTATGTCATTAGCATTAATTTCACATTGAATTCATAGGTAAAAACATTTCAATCTTTGGCAATGTTTTAACTTCTAAAACCCGTTTTCTTAACAACATGATTTATTTTAAATTAATTACTGCAACTTATATTTTTTGAATTTTGAAAAATGGATTCCATATTCAGAATTAGTTGGTCCAAATTATGTTAATAGGCTACTTTTTATTTTTGGGCTTTAGGAATAGTAACTACAGTAAATTTTATTTACCATAGTTAAAGGTAAATCGGGTAATTAAGGGTAAATATAAGATTATAAAATTACCCCAACACCTTCCAAAATTCTATTGGATGACTAAAAGTCGACCCATATCACCTAAGGGTCTGATTAGGTTCATTTAATGGACTTTTGTCCATGAAAATAATTTAATTATTATTAAAACCAAAGAATGTGACAACATGTCACTTTCTTAAATCATATAAGTATAATAATTTTAATTTGGTGATAAACTTAATGAAACTTCGAACATGAATAGTCTCCAGAAATATAATACAATTATCTACATCATAGGAATTTATTTAGAATTTTTAGGGATTAAATAATTTTTAATTATGACACAATAGTGATGTTGAAATTATTTTATTAATTAAAATATCAAATAAATTGTTTTAAAGATATTATAATAAATATTATATGAACTATTTAATGTGCTACACTAATTTTCTAGATACATATGACATTTTATAAATCTATTAAAGATTTTAGTTCGAACATATCTTCTGTATATATTTTATTTAAAATCAAATAAATGAATAGTGTCAAAATTGACACTATTGTTATTTTATAAAAATAACATATTATCAAATTGTTTAAAAATCACAAAGATATTTTAAAATTATAAATTAAAATTTATATGGTCTACAATTTCATAAAGTGTCAAATTATGGAAAATTCACAACACATATGTAATTATTTATAATAATTTAAAATTTAGAATATTATTACCACAAATAAAATTAAATTGATAAATAAGGATAAATAAAGTTGATAATGTTTAAAATAAATTCCTAACATGTCTAAATTTTATTGGTTGATGATATTACAACCTTATCTCGTCTAAGCTTTGGATATGAGTCATTTTGGAAGTTTTTAAGTGGGGTTGGGATTTAATATAAACTAATATTTCTTATATTTCCAAAGGTGCCCCTCTCCTCCCTTATAAAAGGGCACCTCATCCCTCTCTTCCTCACACCAATTTGAGCCTTCAAGCTCAGCCATCCCCTGACCATTTCACTTACCCACTTCCTTAGAAACACACTAGAGGTACTGGTCTTATCTAAATACCAACTCTAGTGCCTTAAGAGAATGTTTAAAGGAGGCACTTCGAGAAAGAGGTAATATCTTCTACCGTTTTCTTCAAGTTCCATTCTTCTTCTACTCCATCTTCTTTAGTTGTTTCATTATGAGGTAATGAAATCAGTATCACTCATATACTAATATGTTATTATAAATATGGAACAACCCAATTTCAACTCTTATCCATCCTACGGAAAACGAAATCACCGCGCGTGCGTACGTACAGAATACCGTCTCCACGCTGTGGTGTAATCTATTTTCCACCACCAACTTACATGGATGGGTATAAGGGTGAAATTAACGAATATATATGATTTTTGTAAAGTGTTATTGATTCTGAAATAGTATACATACACTCCAATACAATTCCACAATCATGGGAATGATATCATCGCTCGTGCGTACTTACGGAATACCGTCTCCACGATGTGATGCGATTCGTTCTACATGATCTTCATTGGATAATGATTATATAAATGAATTTAATGAATTAATATGATATATATTACACTAATACCGTTCTGGAAATGAGGTATCTATAACCTAAAGAGAAGAATAAGAATTTATTCGACAAACACGCATAAGAACAAAAAGTATTAAACACCCGGATAACAAGTAGTAATAAAATATTACTAATAAGAAGCTAAGAATATGACCATATATGATATCATAACAATAAGTATGATTATGGAATAAGTCAATAACATCATTTAAATCATTATATAGGAGGTTCGGACACTTATGAAGCAAATCGGACCAAAGGTAAGGCAAAATCTTGCAATCTCAAATTTTATCCGAGATTGTTTATACTTCAGAATTTACTGGGGTGTATTTTATCATCCACATCCATGTTTCCTCAATATATAATATTGTTCCATCCACCTAAAATTGTTTAAATCCAATTTTATCCATCACTGAGTTTTTAGTAAAAGATATGAAAGGAATCTTTTGTCATTTTTCGTACGAGGTACTTTTTGACTTTTCTGACAAAAGTACGAGAAGAATGTTTTTTTAACTTATACGGCTTTAATGGATTTTTAAAACGTTATTTCCAAGAAGCTTCCTTTAAAATTTTTCAAGTTTATTTTTAATCAACTTCTTTTAGTTTAAAATTGTATGACATATTAAAGAAAGGAAAATGTTTTCGAAGTAGAAAGGATATTTTCCTCAAGAATGGAGTTCAAGTGCTTTATCAAAATTATTTTCCATCTAAGATAATATAGGGTTCTGTTTCTATCCCTATTATTAGATTGAATTGATTATGTTGTGATGGAAATATTTTTATGAATTCCTTTATCTTATATGAATTTTTTTATGATGTCATGTTGTATAAGAATCCCATTTTTACTACATGGGTTATGCAATGATGTATGATTTATGATTTTGTGGCACACATAAGAATGGTATAATTATGAGATGGGTGGGACCTATATCTCCATCCAATGAATTGGGTAAATATTTTATATCTCATGAGATAGATATGGCTGGAACGGCAGGTTAAACCGGTTCTGTGAAACAGGACTGAAACGAGGAGTGAACTCGGTTCAGAAATGGACTTTTTCCACTAAGATAGTCTTGGCAATGAGTATTGACTAATAAGAAATGATTCTCTATGATTATGTTTGTATGCCACAATGTTTCATGTTTTAAGTTATGATTATTGGGATTTCATTTCACTATTATGATTTATCCCATGTTATGAAATTATGCTCTCTTTTGCAGGTTATGATTTCCAAAATGTTATGTTCTTATGAATATGATGTGATTGATATTTCTTTTGTTTACCCTTACTGAGCATTTGAGCTCACCCTTTTGTATGTTTTCTTTTCCCAGATCAGGAAGAAGATTATTAAGTAATATATGCCAAAAGGGACTACAGATATGATGAAATAAATGGGAGACAGTGTAGACGCTTTATGAACCAGTTGTTTATGTTTCCCAGTTTCTATAGACACTATACCTATACGCCCCTTTCATGGTTTTGTAATATTTTGTAATAAGTATGCTTCAATTTTGAAGTAATAACAATGTATGTGAAGTATGGGTCGTTATAGTATAAATATACATGTTTATATGTATTTATATTTTCATGAAATTATATATATATATATATTATTATATCAATTTTTAGGTAAGTATAATTAAGAGATGATGACCTTAAATAAGTGGTAATGTCATTAAAATATAAGGAAGTGTCTATGGCTTCAAATAATAGCTACCTATAATATATGATGTGATTTTGTTTAGCCCAGGGGTCTGGTTGGGCTTAGTAGTGGGCTTGGGGAGGTAGGAAAATGGACTGGGTTGTGTTAGGTTGTATGTTTTGACTGACAAGGCCATGAGCTAAGCGATATTGGGTTAGTTGGGCCACCCCATCTATTTAAACAATTAAATTACTAAAAAATTTAAAAAGTTTCACTAAATATTTTTTAGTGAATTTAATAATTCCTTCTAGTTTAAAAATGATAGTTATTTTTTTTAAATTTAGAAAACCCACCATAAATTTTTAAGCAAATTTTTTATAAACTAATGTTAAATATATATTTTTATAAATCATGTTACCAAACTTTTTAAAAAATAAACCATCAATAAAAACACTAAGAAACAGATCTAAAAAACTAATCATGAAATGATTCGTAGTGGGTTTTTAAAAACATCATTAGACAATCCCCATCATAGGTATCCATATAAGTTTTATAAAACTCAAGTAGATCATTTAGTATCATTTTAACCACCTATTAATGTTATAGTTGACATAGTGTATTACTAGGCCATGATTCCTTGACCGCCAATAGTCGTAGGATTAAATAAATATGAGATTAAAATTCATGCTCAAAACTCAATTAGGATTTCTTTCAGTTATTCTATGATTCCTAAGCCCTCAATTAAGTGTCTTTAATATCCTTGGATAATTTATTGGTGTGTAACTGAGAGAGAAGGTGATGAGCTATTAAATGGATTTTTTTTTCATTAACCATTTGAGTTGGAGTATGATTTTTTGGGTCTATTATTAGATATCCATTTTTTTAGCTTGCTTCCATAGACATCTAAGGATATGATGTAGAAATTGGAGTTTTGAGAATTATGTAAATTATAACCAAGAGGGTTTCCTCCAAGATAATCCTAGAAATTGAGGACCTGGAATAAGATCTCTTGTACCCCTAGAGTAAGATATGTGTGAGTAATGTGAGGTCATATAAGGCTTGACCCAAATAGATCATTTGTGTTTCCTCGTATACTTTTGGTTCATATGACTGGAATATAGGGTTAGTGTTCCTCACAAATCAAACATGTTGTATCTGAGTGGATTATGCTTCATTTTTTGATCTTGATATAGGTTTAATGGGTGATTACTTATATAGCTTAGTCTTAAATTTTTTTGGCCATCATGACAACTTAATTGATCTTTTCTTATGAATTTTTTCTTAATTTATTGATTTATTCCATTATGTGTTTTGTTTATATTATGGGATGTTATTCCTAGTTATGAAATTTTTCTATGAGGTCGATAAGTTTTATTAGCTTTGGGATGGTGATGAAATATGGTCTCGAAGGAAGTTAATAGACCGTATTAAAATTTTAATGAAATAAATTATATCTATAATTTAATTATTATATTTATTATCATGTACATGCAGAAATAATAAGTAGTGGAAAAGTAAATAATTACCCCATGTATTTTTTATAGTAGTTTGGGATAATGTAGAAATACACCACTCTTAAACCTCACTAATATTTAAGAGGTGTGTATTCACTGCTTGATTTTTAAGGGAATCATATCCCAAATATATCCAAATTTTTATAGTGTAATTATAAAAAATTGAAAAATAAATTTTGTATGGAAATTCACAACCTATTACATGTATTGGTTTTAGATACTGAGAGTAAAAACCCAAATGATCTTGGATTTAGAATCCGTGGGACACTGCTCGAAGACAGAATAATGATTTTGTTGGGAAAATCATAAAAAAATGTTTAAAAAATTGTTAAAAAAATATTAAAATCATTAACATATACTTAGATAGAATTAGAAAAAAAAATTGATGGATACTGATGAATCATAAGAGCCAGTTCATGAGTAGGGGATTTTTGCATCTCAACATTGTAGTAGTAGTAGTCAAAAAAGTTTTGGTTCCCCATGAGATAGGGTCAAACATATGAAAAATTATTTACATAGGATTACAAAATCAAACATCACTTTGAAATTTCAAAATTTCATGACAAATGTGTATTATATTATCTTAATAGTTTGGTATCTGGTCTCCTTTGAATGATTGTTTTAAATATGGATAAACCGAACAAAACAAAAATCAAGATATTGGTTTAATAATATCAAATTATATGAGAAAGAGAAGAAGATATATATTAGTGATCCTAAATTATTATTTCAACATTATTAATAAATACCAATTAATCCTAATTATAATTCATCATTAAATAGTTCAAAATATCTCCATAATAATTATAAAAAGAAATATCATAAAAATTGCATTATTTCCAACTACAAAATTATAATTCAAATTTTGAAATACAAATTCTATATACATGAGAATATGAGATAGAAATTTAAACATAAAAACATCCTTAAATAATATAAAGAAACATTTAATAAGTTTTCTATAATTTAAAATTAATTTAGAAACATTAAAAAGGCACATGATATAAAAAAATTCAACAAAGTGATGATTCATGATTTAGGTTTATGCAAGAATAATAAATCAATTTAAAACTACATAAAAAATACTAATTTTCTATAAATACTTCAAATAGTCTCCCTAAAAATTATTATTTTTGGAATCAATAAATAAACTAAAAAACTACTAAAAATTGATGTAAAAGAAAATATCAAAACATACCAAAAAACAGATTATTCTTGGAAATTTATAAATTTAAAAAAAATTATTGGATCAACTGTGCATATATTTTTATCATTCACATTGATCATGAGTTTTAATATAACATGAGGTATGATGAGATATATAAAAAAATCAATCAACTATGAGATATCACATCAAACATAAGAAGAAAATCCCACCGATAGTAAGAGAAATTTATTGACTACGTGAAGAAACCAAGAAATTGGGGGGGGGAGATACCATGTGACTTTTTTAATAAGTAGGGGAAAAACCCCTTTTTCTATTAAGAAAATATAGAACTATTTTTAAATGTATTTATTTGTAACCCATACAAGACTCGATGAACAAGTGGTACAAAGGCCCATTACAAATTGGTGGCTCGAAGGCCCAAGGTGATCATCCAAGATTCGCATCATGATCTCAATATTTTCATTACGATTCCTTTTACCATAACCCATTTAATTTCACATAACATCATGATGATGTCACAGAGAACCCCTCTTTATCCCACGGTAGGGTAGGGGACTAAATGATTGGTTTGATTGCACCCATCCCTCTTTTGTGCTTCCCACCCAACAATACAAACATGTCTTTGTACAACACCGCCTTCCAAGATACATCTCTTCAACTATCTTGTGTCCACCATTCACATGATGTGTCACCCCCTCTCAAAGAACCATCTTGTTGTGTAGCACTTTGAGATGTGGTAGAAGAGAACCCCTCGGTCCAAACTCGATAAGGGAAAAGTTGACAGGTTTCGCTGCACCAACCTCTCTTTCGAGCTGCACACTCAGTGATGATGTATGAAACAAAGATTCACAACCATCTTGATGCACTACAATGAAGGGTTGGTTAATTTTAATTTCCAAAAAATCTATGGTGGCCTAATGTCCCAATGGACCAAAGTCCCTAATATATGGCTCATAGTCTCAAATCAGGTGAATAGTTTCATTACTATAGTAACTGCTACAGTATCTGCTATATTAGTACTATGATTATGCTACAGTGACTCAAAAATTCCACCCCTATCCGAATTTGATCATGTGACCATGCGAAAGATAATGTTTGGTTAATCAAGTGATCGTGAGAAAAAAATAAGATTGAAACATAAGTAAATAGTAAATACATAATCGTTTATATAAAATATAATATAATAACCATAGCGAAGATAATTACACATTACATATATGATGTCCTCAGAAATTATCCATAAAACAACTAATTTAAAAAATATCTTATGGTATTTGAGGGTTCTATTTGAGGTGTTTTGAAGATTTAAAACCGAAAATATAAATAAACAACACATCAAATTGTAAAAAACACCAAAAAATAACAAACATCTAAAAAAACTCATCCTCTATAAAAATTTCAAAAATGAAACATGATTTTACAAGAAAACCCATTTTGAAATTTTCCAAAAAAGTAATAAAAGAATTAAAATTTAAATATTTGAAATCATAATTAAAATAATTAAAATTTAATTATTATAAAAACTCTACATTAGAAAATGAATATTTAGCCAAATATATAAATATTAGTAAAATAAATTTTTTGTTTAATTTTTTATCATACAAAATCAAAATTTAAATTTATAAAAATTAGAAAAATCCCAGAATTTTGAATAAATACTTGTAAGTTGGATTTCATTTGAATCATATTCAAAATAAACTGCCTTTATTTAAATAATCTAAAGTATATTAAAACTTCATGTCACTAGTTTATTTCTAGAAAGTGGTAAATCATTTTTTTAAATTAAAATTTGAGAATAATTATCCCGATAAAAAATAATTTTTCCAAAATTAAAACCATAACCATACATTATTTTTCTAATCCAAAATGATTGAGAACAACATGATACAACATAGATATATTCACTTTAAAGAGTAAATAAATAAATTTAATCTTATTTATTTCAACTCAAAGAAACAAATAATTTACTTAAAAAATAAAACATACATAAAGGGAATCTTATATTAAGTTCACATCCGCAAAAATCAAAATTAGAATAAATAATAAAAACAAAATAATTTTTTCATAAATAAAAATACCACTTTTAAGGGTTCCTTCAAAATATATAATAATTCATTTAATATCATTCAAGTGAGATTACTTAAGATCAAATTTTCATCTTTAACATAAATAAATAATAATAAAACAATAGTTATAAAATAAGTAAAACGTTACAAAAACAGTAATCATACCTCAAAAATTTTTACAATTTGTTGACTTTCCACAATTTTCTGAATCCAATTTACAACTAAAAATGACAGGGTTTTAATAATTGTACAAGAATATAAACAAAAAAAATTAATTAAATATGTAGTACGTTTACTTTGATTCAAAAATAATCAGTTAATTTTTTTGATAAATTTTCAGCCCTAAAAAAATTTAAGTTATCTCATTAAAATATTATAAATTTCATTTTACATCCTATTATAAAATTATTTACAAATAAATTAACATAATTATCCAAAAAAATACCATGAACATAAATTTTAAAAATTATCATAATATTAAAAATCCTTTTAATAAACCTAGTGAGAACTATATCATCTTTATTAAAATAGTTTTAAAATAAAAACAAAGTAATTCTATCATAAGAATTATAAGGAACATGATTAATACCATACAAATAATTAAATAACTGAAAAAATATTAGAAAAATTCCATTTTCAAAAATGGGTGGTTGATAAACAAAAACTACTTCATAAATAAAACCATTCAAAAATATACTTTTAAGATCAAATTGAAATTATTTATAATTATGAAATATCATAAAATTTTAAAAAATTATAATATATTCTATAATATAAAAAGACACAAAATATTCATCAAAATAAAAACCTTATTCTTGAGAATAACCTAGAATAACATATATATCCTTATTCTAAATAATTGGACTAGTTTATAAATTTACTCCAAAAATTATATTTAGTTCCAATAACTTGGTTATACACAAGTGGTCGAACAAAATACCAAAAATTATTTACAGAAAATTGATTAATTTTATCTTGCATATCAATTATCCAATTATTATCATTCAATTTATCAAAAACATCATTAGACAAAAAATTAAAAACAAACTTAAAATTCACAAAAAAATCGTAATTGAATTTTTAGTTTCAACAATAGAATCCAATTTTCCAATTACATTAAAAACAAGTTTTTTAGAAATATTATAAATTTTAATTACTTAACATGAAAAATTAATCCCCCCTAAACAATTATAATATTACATTGAGGTTTTTCTTCACAAAAAAAAGATCATTAAATTTATCTGGAAAAATCAATAAAATAGATATATTTTCAATATCATTGAAATTATTTTAACAATAATAGACTCTTCAACAATCATAGTTCATTTTTTATAACCTCTAAAAGTCATACTTTTATTATAATACCCAATAAAAATTCCCTTACCTATTTTATAATCAAATTAATCTAATATATACTATGTATTTAGAATAAAATTGTTACACAAAAAATTTAAATAACAAACATTAGGGTTTTCTCCATTAAATAAATCATAAGGTTTTTTCTTTAAAAAATATTATTAAAACTCTATTTCAAGTATAAAAAAATTATTTAACAATAATTCTAAAAATAGTTAGGTGAATTGTATTTATTTACCATAGTTCGATCCCTTTCAATAATAGACTATTTTTCAATTCTATAACACCATTTTGTTTTTGTGTTCCAATATAAGACAATTTTTTGAAATTACCATTTTCCAAAAAAATCATCAAATTTGAAAAATAAATAATTCACCACTATTATCACTTATAATAAAATAATTAAATTTTTTTTGATTTTGAGCTATTTAAAAAAAACCAATTTAGGATGTTTTTTAATTTTATGAGACATAAAATAAGACAAAGTAAATCTAATAAAATCATCAATAGTCATAAAAAATATTTATTTCCTCCAAAAATAGAAAAATGAAAAACATAAAATAAATTAAAACTAAATAATTTAGAATGATCATGAAATTTTAACTATATTGAGAGATCTAAAACTTACTCAATGTTTTTACCATTTAACCAAGAATCATAAATAATATACCTGCTAATTTTCAAATCCGTTGAGTTATATGCATATCCTTTATTTTATAGTATGTATAATAGACTAAAGTTCACATGTCCAAGCCATTTATTCCATAAAATATAACTTGTCTCTATATTATTAAGTCACTTAACATTTTTTTAGTTAACTCATAAAAATAAATATAATAAATATTTTCATTCCTATTAGAATAATATAATATAGATTCATTTTTTAAAAATAAAAATGTATTATCACTACATTTAAAAATTATTCCATCCTTGTGTAATTGTGAAATACTAATCAACTTATGTTTTAAAGATTAAATGTGTAATAATTAAACATTAGATATACCCACTTCATCATATCCCCTAATCTTTCCTTTTAAAATATTTTCGAATGTCACAGAGCCAACATCACATTGATTATAAGATAAAAACCTTGATGGATATATAGTTATGTTAATGAATCATCTGTTATTAATGTACCATTAATATTTGACACACATAAGCTAGGTTTTTTGAAAATATTAATAAAGGATTAATTGTTTTGATACCCCGACTATCTCTGGTCCAATCGGGCTTGTATAAGAATTCTTAGGCACCCAAATTTTTTTAAACAAAGTATTTTGGGTAATATAAAATCTAAATTCATGGAAATAAATGTTTTACTAGGTCATAATAACCGAGGAAATCTAAATGAACATTCACTACCATAATGACCTTTCATACCACATTTAAATAATGTAATATTGTATACAAATCTATCATAATTATTAAAAAACAAAGCCTTATATAACGTAAGAATTTTTTATTATAAAAAAATAACTTATATCATTATTTCTATTAATTTATTAAATCATTTGTTTGTAATATATTTACCTTGGACAAAATTAGATAAATTTTCTTTTAAACATAAAATTAATTTTTTTTATTTTCATTCTATTTTTCTGAAAAATATAAATCATTGAATTGTTTTTTCACATGAAAAAGAAATATAATTTCTAAGAACAACATTTTATATAATCAATTTATTATATATTTAATAATCTCTTTATAATCTCCATGTATGTTTTTATATAGATCTATAATTCCTAAAAAATTGAAATTTTTAATATTTTATAAGTAATTTTTCCATATTTTGTAATTTTAATTCATAATAATTTGAAATACAATTAGAATAAGTGATGAACACATTTGAACTAGTTACCACCATGTAATGGTTATCCATATCTTTTTCACTTCCACTTTCATCACTTAAATCAAATTCTTCAATGAAACATCATCCTGCCATAAAATATATTTTATCCCTTTTATTTTATTTAATATCTCCACAATATGCTTTAGTTTTGGGTAGTTAGAATTTATGCTTCCCTTATTTCTATACTCATATCATGTGAGTTTGGAAACATCATTAAAATAAGGTTTACCTTTCTTGTTTCGATCATCCTTATGGTTATCCTTCTTAAATCGGTTCATGAAAATGTTTGTTCTTTTCAGTTTTTTGTAAACACATTTAATGGAATTTGTTAATTATTTTTCTCTTTAAAGTGATTTGAAATCAGATATGTAAGTGTAAATAGTTATATTCGATTCAAATTAAACATCATTATTCCCTAAAGACTCATATTCTATGATTTTCTTAAACACTAATTTGTATTAAAGTTATAACGATGATTCCAAAAATGTATATTCATTGAAGCTGTTTTCTTTTTTAGATAACATTTTTTTTCACATTCCACTAACTGAGTTGAGTTTTTAGGAATATTTCAATAAGTACATTATTTTTAATGTTTCCCCAAGTGCATTAATTAAATCAACAATACTAGTGAATAGATGGAACATTTTTTTGAGACATTATCCTTCAACTGTCTTGAAATATAGGTACTCAACCAAAGTATTATTAAATTAGTTCTAATTTTCTTATTTTCAACAAGGTGAGTAACTTGTAGAATTTTTTCAAATCTCATGATTTCTATTACATGGAAAAATATCACTAAAACATTTATTCTAGTTGAATAGTATCCAATATCCATAATTATATAATTTAAGTCATACATAGAATTATCATTCCTAATAGTATATTTAGGGTCATAATTAGGTACCTTATACTATTTTATCATTGTAGTCTATTTTTCAATACTTATTATTTTGAGGTATACCACCATTCAGGATTTCCATCAACCATAATCATTACCATAAGAATATGGTGTCTTCTAATGAACTCAACAATCATATAAATTCATTCATTCCATCTTTTAAAGATCGCGTTCCTCTAACTGTGGAGTCTAGGATATTCATGTAATCATAAACAATATAATTAACAAAACCTATATAAAAAATGATTACTCTTTGATACCAAGTGTTAGGTCAGATATGGTGACAACATGTGGTCTAGAGGGGGGGAAATGGATCAGATTAAAATTTAAAAAAAATAATATAATAGTTAATTATAATGAAGAAATAACAAGTATTAAAAATTTAATTTTTTGAAAAATGTATTTTTTATAGTAGTTTGATCCAATATTGACCTAGTCTACTCTTAAACTTCACCAAACCTTGAGTGAAGTGTGTTCCCTAAATTATATTTTAGGGTGAATCCTAACCCATTGTAAAACCACTTCCTCTAATGGAATGATTCCCAAATAAATATAAATTTTGTATAGGGAGTCACAAACCGTTATATGTAAAATTAAAATAATGTGATTCATAACCCAAATGGTCCTGAATTTAGAATCTAGGAATCATACTCTAAATACAAAAGAATGTTTTGTATGTAAAATAATAAAACAAATGATTATGTACAAGTGAGAATGATATAAAGGATTAATGTAGACATATATAATATAGGTAATAAAATAATTCGATGTAGTATGATGAAGCAATGGTACGTGTTTTTGAGTAGTGAATTAGTACATCTTGTCATGGTAGTTGATGTAATTGAAGACTTATTGGTTCCCCTTAGGACATCATCATGTTGATGAGAAACTTTTCAAATGAGATCACATAATAAATTAGAAATTTGAAATTATAAAAGTTAACAATGAAATAGTTTTGTAATAGCTCAGTAGTATGATATCTTGTCTCCTTTGAATGAGTATATATCCCTTCAAATAAAACTTAACAAAAACCGAAAAATGACCAAGAATTCTATTAAATAATTGAAACTTAATAGAGATATAGGAAAGGAGATTGATATATAATTCATCAATTATCATTTCTATATTAAAAAAATTATTATTCAGACCTATCTGAATTCATTATTAAACAAAACAACTCTACATGAATCAGTCAAAGTAATCCCATTAAAATCGCATTGCTTCCTTCTATAAAAATCAAATTTGAATTTTGAAAATATTTATATATACTTATAGATATGAGTTTTAAATTAAAAAATAATAATAAATCATTAAATAATATAAATAACCTTTGAATAAGTTTATTATAATAAGAAAAATTAAAAAATAAGACACATAAAATAAATAAATCAAAAAAATTGATATTTCAAGTTATAGGTTTATTTGTGAAAACTAAAATAATTTAAAATAATATAAACACTATTAAAAACATTCTAAAAAACTTATCATAGAATTAATATAATATATATTATTTTTTCGAATTGATCATAAGAAGAAAAATCAATAAACCACATGGCTCACTGCATGAAGAAACAAAGTTTCTGTAAGGAATATTTTGTGAGACTTAGGTTCATATGAAGTCATATAACTAGGTGAAACATATCATTGGGTAAGTAAAGTGACCTTGAGAGTAAAAATTTGGTAGAATAAAAGTAAACTATAAATGCATAATCCTTTATCAAAAAGTTAATATGATAACCTCAAAAAAATAATCACATGTTAAATATATTATTGCTATGAGAAATTATAATTTTAAATAAAAAATCAACTAAAAACTCTTATGAGGTATTTTTAATATTCAAAATAAATAACTATATATATAAAACAACACTCCAAAATGTAACAAAAACCAAACTCTAACAAAATCCATAACAAGTCTTATTTAATTAACATATTCATTCAGGTGTACGATGGTTTTCCATTCACTCTGATACTACCAAAGGCCCAAGATGACATTCTCACTTATGTGAAAATTCTTAAGGAATGGTAAAAAATTACCAATATGATATTTTGAAATGTGGTATGTGACTCACTACCCATTCTTTGTATGATTATGTGTCAAATTACACATGGACCATTACTTGATATACATGTGGCCTGGTACATACTGCCCAATTTCCTTAATATCCTTATAATATGTCATTGAGGGACACTATTCGCATTCCATGATGATCTCATGATCTAGGATATTATTCCCATGGTATTGGTATGTGATTCCCAATAGGCTGTAGAATATATTTACAACATGGTCCCGATGATGTTGATAATGGGGGAAAATTCCTATTTATTTGTAATTACCCTTAGCATTAGGATATTATAAACATTATGGGATGATTACTTGAAAGTTAATGTGATTATCAGATGGGGATGGACAATGTGAGGCATTATTACCACTGTTATGGTGCAACATATGAGTTAGGATTCTCCACCATCTTATAAGCTACTTGTGGCTAAAGATGGTGTGCCCTCCTATAAAGATGTGATCAGGATTGGATTCCAACATAAGTGTGTCTTATCTATGACATTATTCCTAATTATGAACAATTATTATAATTATGTTATTCCTGTAATGATAATTATTTGTGTTTGGGATGGTATGCCTGAGATAATGTTGTCCTTTGTCCATGAAACCAAGTAATAATGGGGATGGGATGATATGCCCAATTATCAACTATTTTCCTTGGAAGTGGGACACAATTCTCAAGATGATGTGATAAAAAGTAATATTTTGTGATTCCTCTATTATAATAATGACGTTGGAACATGATACACCAACTTATGTTACACGACCTGGGTTTTGGGAAACTATTCCCTCTTAAAATTATACATGTGGCTAGGGACATTATTTCCTCCCTTGATAAAATTATCTAATTATGATTACTAGTAATATATGTTTAATTAGAGATGTTATTCCCATGGATGTGACTATTTTATTATCATTTTCTTCCCATCAAGCAATGGTTATGTTTACATAGGTATGTTATGCACATTTTTTATTATGTTTTTAGGTTGTGTTTCCCCTATATTGGTCATTATACAATGATGGGATGTTATGCTTATTGTATATGACATGGGGTGGGTTGAAAATTAGATACATACATTACCTTTATAGAAGAACCATGGAACTGGATAAAGAATGTAATGGTCACTCAGGTGAATGTGTATTATGTATGATTGTACAATTTTTTTATATCATTTCCTATTATTTTACGTATGACCATATGCAATTGTATGTATACCTATTTCCAATACTTATTAGAGACATTGTTAGTGGTGGCCTACATAGATTTACTTAGACTTTAATCAGGCACTTTGGTACCTGGTAAAACATTATAGTTCATCTTCTAGTTTCAGTTTATGACCTTACTTTTTGATGGATGGTTTATAAAGATTGGAAGGAGTTGGGACAAGGGACCAAAAATAGGCCTGAAATTTTTTTATTATATCTCTGATATTTTACTTACGTTGGGGTTCTATGTAATGGGATCTTAATTAAGATATATATTTCTTATATGTATGACAATATGATGATACTTGACTCATTTTTTTTATGGCATAGGAGTTATTATTTATTTATAGATGGAATATAGTTGTGTTATTCAATTTGGTTTGTATTTTGTGATGATTAATGAACCTTATTAAATATATTATGATTTATAGATTTTTGTACCAAAGAGGATATAGAATACACATCTTATACATAGACCCTCAATCCTAGTCGATAGGCTAGAGTATGGGGAGTCATTCTTAAGGTATGTGGAACCAGGTTCGATCACTAAAAAATTGATGCAAGATAAGAGGCCTATGTGAGAGTATACTAGCACTATGAAGGGGAATAAATAAGTGTCTTATAAAAACAATTCCTGAAATATATGATTACATCTCTATTTTGGTGTTTTATATCTCAATGGTGATGATGTGATGATGATATATGAGTTATAAATAACATAGACTGACACAATGGTTTTTACAAGTTTCCATCACCCATATTATCATATGGCTAATCATTCGTGTGCAGTAGTTATGAAATTAGTACCTACATTTAAATTTATAATTGAAATAACAAAGAATAAATAATTTTTTAGTTAACTCCAAAATCAATATGAATAATTTATTTCAAAAAGATGAATGATCTTCACTTCATGTACAAAAGTTGCATCCAGAATTAAAATATGATGTGAACCATTATTATTAGCCTCAATATCCTTTCAAATTCTTATTGGAATAATATTTTATTTTTTCAAAGTATCCTATATTCATCAAATATATTTATCTCTAAGAAGTCAAAAACATATTTATATATTTAACATACAAAGTAGCCTGATGCTTCCTCCTATAGAAAGACCCTCATATCAAAACAATATATAAGAAATAATCCACATGATTTAAAAGTCTCTCATAATATCTTTGTCTAGATTTATTGATTTTTAATTTAATAACAACATAATATATTTTATTTTTTTCAAAACCAACAATCTGATTATTTTTCCCAATAAAATTCATCGTGGTGTTGAATGATTGTTTCCCTATTCCATGCCTTATATATCTATAACTAATAAATCCTGAATAAAAAATCACATATTTTATAGTGTTTTAGTTCCTATAAATACATCCTGGTATTATTAACTTTTCTATTTCCAAGGTAATTAATCATTGTTTGATGGTTCAAGGACACTGGATTCATAGGACATTGTGGCACAAATATCTCCGAAGTTGGCAAACCTGGAACTATCAAATCTTGGGAAATACTTTGAAAAAATATAATGATACAACCATTATAGTTATTTAATGTTATTACTCATTTCATAATAATCCCTTCTCACATCAGATTATCTTGTTTTTATAAGCTTATCACATATTATTAAATCATTTCTCTATCACCATCACCATGATGAAACCAAAAAAATTACTGTATAATTTATTCTCATGTAAAAATAATCTATTTCTAATGAATATTAACTCAAAAAACCAAATTATCATGTATGACACATTCAATAATCATGTAAAAATAATTCAACCATAATATAGAGCGATCACCCCCATTCACACTATGTTTATTTTAATCATAAATAGAACATTATTATATTCATTTATATATATATCCACTCAATTAAAAAAGAGATTCAAAATACTCCTTTAGCATGTTACCAATAAATAAATATGAAATATTCCTAAACTCATGAATTAATATTATAAAGAAATAATTCATATCAATCCTAAAAAAAGGTCATCGAAATACCCCCACCATATTCTAGAATTATGATTGTGTGAGAAATCCATCACTTGGTGTAAGATAAATTCTATTTTGAAAAATTATTAACTGAGATAAACTAAACTCATACTTTTTTAATTAACTACCTATGATCTATTTAATATCTTATCTCTAAATGGGATTATCAAATTACCCCTTTGAATTTTTTTACAAATTTTAAATCAATAAATAATTTCTTCTATAAATGTTAGCTTCAACCACTTCAAGCCCCCTAATTCCTATTAATTCTAAAATTATAACCCCTTAAATGATCTCATGAAAAATTAAATAGAGTCTCTCCCCAATTTTAATAATATCACTTTTCACATTCTCCTCATTTTCAAAAAATTAAACAGAATGAAATTCAAAAAATTTCAATGAAATCTTATGAGTATTTTAGAAAATAATTCACTCCAAAAACACTCTCAATTGTAAAAAATAATACATTAAAACAAAGATTGTCAATATATCCATGAATTTATCTTTTTTGGAAACATATCCCTTTGAATGTTCATCATTTTTTGACTTATAAATTATTATTTGATACTTGATGATGATATAATTAATCCTTTAATGTTTCAAAAGATTCATTGACAACTTTATTTCTCTCTAATTGGCAGACCCAGTCAATAATGGGTATGAAACATCGATCCTCATTTCTTATAGGTATGTATTCATCCATATAATTTAATATGTGCATATTATTGGTTCCACATATTCATCCAAAATTATTATAATATATAAAAAATTTGCTTCATATAGTGGTATGTAATACATCATCCTTAGATAAAGAAATAACCTCCTGAAGTTAAGTTTTTATCTTCAACATCTCCTACCTAATTTTCATTTTTAAATCAATAAGGCTAAAGTGATTTAATTTTTTAACACCTAATGCTAAAAAAATTGTTAAAACAAACTAGGAACTTATATAATATTTTTTCATCCTAGAATTAAACAGTTAAATTCATTATAAATATGTTAAGTAATTCTTAAAATCAGAAAAGAATTATATTTTTTAAAAAAATGTATTCTTTTAAGATTATAGAATTTTAATTTTAAAAAAAATTAACTCCATTATTTAATTCAGTAATTAAAAATAATCTTAGAATGTATTTCTCATATTTTTAAGAAAATATTGATTTTTAGTAAATGGTGAAAAATAAAATTTTTTGTTAAAACTATATTTTATTTTAAACACAATTTTTGATTAGATTTAAATTCAAATTAGTTCAATTTAAATTATATTATTTCAATTATGATTTTTTAAATGGATTTTACACTATAATTTATTATGAAAACATTTTATATTTAAAAATATATTTTCATTGAAAAAATACTTATTTGTTCCATTTTTATGGTTTAATTTTAAATTAAATTATTAAATTTATGTGTTTCGAATTAGATAAAATAAATCAATTATTTATAATTATGAGGTTTATGTTTTTTAATTAATCCCCTTTTATATTTTTCCAATAATAATAGTGATTATGGTAAAATTTATTACCATGGTAATGGGAAAAATAGGTTAGTCTGTATGAAAAATAAATGAAAAGTACATATATTTGTTGGCGCCAAAATATTGGATGACAAAGGAAGAAGGAAAAGAAGCCCGCGTGCTGCCCCGCGAAGCTCAGCCGCGGAGCGCACCCCAAAAACACGGCCGCCGCGAAGAAGAGGAGGAGGTAATGCTCCGTGAACACCCTGACGTTCACGAGCCCGCCGCGAAGCAGAGGAGGCGGTAACGCTCCGCGAACCCCGTTGATGTTCGCGAACCGCCGCGAAGCAACCGCTGCCGCTTCACACCGCGTGAGCTCTGCTTCGCGGCACCACTTTCCTATAAATACAAGGCTCTCCCTGAGCCCTCAAGGATGGACAATCTGACCTTTCAGCTTCCCAACTCCCGAATCACGAAGCACCTTTCGCACCGGGAATCATGAGCTCCGCGAGGTATTTTTTCTTTGCAAGATGCCTTCGCCTTGTCTCGTTTTGAGCACCTCTTTCAAGAGGGATGCCATTCACGAAGCCTAAAGGCCTTTGTGAAGGAAGGGGATTCCCAAGGGAACCCGAGCATCCACGGAGCGTTTATTCTTTGCAAAACACCCATCATGTACTAGTGATCCACATGCCAAGGCAGAGTCAATGTACATCGCGAAGCACATTGCTTCACAGAACCTTGCTTCGTGAGGCACCTGTACTTCGCAAGGCAGTGCTCCGCGAATACCATTCCACTTCGCGAAGCACCCCCCATTCAGACCCCTACCCCATGCTTAGGCCAAGGCATTCCACTTCGCGAAGCACACCCCTTTGCTTGACAAATCCTCTTCCCATGCGACCCTCCAGGTTTGCACGATTTGATTTCAATGTCCCATGGAAAACATCACCTGTAGTGTTGCTTCGCCTAATGCTTCTTTACATAGGCACGCTAATGGTTATTACATCTTTTCATAGCCACGCTAACGTGGACACCTCGATGTTTCGCTCTGCGACCCCTCTTTACCACGGCTTTGCTGGTACCTTCTCTTCCCCAAGGGGCAGAGGGTACAAGTTATGTAAGTTCTAGGGGTACGGAGTAGGCCCATCTCATCCGAGATGTAGGATGTTAAACTTCCAAGAACTGCGTCCTTAACACATGACGTTAAACTGTGATCCGACCTCGTGTCTCGCACGCATGGTCCCCCCGGCTCGGACATTCTTTACGCCCACTCGTCTCCACAGGAATGGACTCTTCCTCACATGGAATGAGATCCTCCTTTTGGAGTGGCGTTTGTCCACGGGGGAAGGGCACCACCTTGGTGTATGCCCCAAGTCTCTCTTACGGAAGGTAGCACCCATGCACCTCCGTAATTCCACACTGCCAAGGCCAGTGGAGGGCGCGATAGGGAATGAATAATTCCCTCCTTTGGAAAGAGGAAATACGGGACAACAGCTGCACATCCTCCACATACGGATGTGCGCGCCTCGGAGAAAGCGTCAGTAACAGAAATGGTGAACCTGATGTGAAATTCTTCTCCTCAATGTGGAGATTAGTAGCGCTCGAGACATCAGTAGATTGACGTATTTCCGGATCCAGATATCTGGTACCGGGCCCCGCTAAGCAAGTAGCGGGCCTGGAGTGAAACTCACCGGAATTTGGGGTAGTAGAATGTGGGGAATTCCGTTCTACAATGTTGTTAGCCTGGATCCCTCTTACCGTGCACGGAAGCCGGAATAACACTGGGGCACTGGTTGTCAAATTGTTTTCCTCGCAGTGCTAATGAGTTAACCTCCCTACTTCCCAAGAACTAGGTTGCTGCTATGGAGACATGATCACCGTCTGCTCGCCTATGCAGGGGCATGGGCAATACCATTACTGCTGCTCCGCATGGCTACACTGCCGTCACAACGACCTCTACATCTGTGAATGTGGGATGTCCACATCCCCTTTCTCCGTCAAAGATCATCCAACGAAGGGTGATCAACAACCTTGTACGCAGGTACGTGGAGGAAGGGGTCATCCCAACCCAGGATATGGCCCGCCTGGACCTGGAGGCAGCCAGGCCCCATCGTCAATGCCACCCTCAAAGGCCGCGTAGGGATCCCCTGCTCCCCACCCCAACGTTCAATCATTTCGGGAGCCTATCCCCGAAACGCCTCGACGACTTCTCTCCTTACGCTGACGAGGTGGGTGATGTCCGGCTCAGCCCAGTTAGAGTCCCAATCCAAGGACTCCCGGCAAGGGCCCCCATCCGGCCATGTTAGTGCCACCATCCGGCTTCGCCAGAGGAGAAGGTAGGCTATTCCCCTGCACCACCTGCGCCAGCTCGTCTGACCCGACATCAGCGTCGGGACCGAGCTGAGGACGCTCGTCAAGGTGTGTCGACATCAAAAGCTACTGTGGCCCGAGCCACCGCCAACGTGCAGCATGGAGTCCCTGCATACACTGAGCAGGGGCACTCCTCCACCCGATCAGGACCAAGACCCAACCTCCCCATGGGCAGGCTGGGTTGGCTCTCGGGGTCACTGGCCCGAGCGATGATTAATGCGAACCAATCCGCCGTGATGTCACCCCGTACGGAGGGCCTCCCTGTACCACCGTTCCACAGAGCGTGGGCCTTCCCCACTCTGAAGCTCGTCATGGGGGTATGCCTCGTGCTACTCCCATCCCAAATTAAGACCTTCCCCGTGGCAGTGACGCTCGGTGCGGAAGCCTCTCCCGCGCCCACCATACAGGGAATGGAGTTCCTCCTCCTTCCCGCAACCGTCGATGTGATGGCACTACCCATCCGGTCCCTCTTCAACGTGGGGATCCTCCCTACATCCTCTCTGCAACTGGTGAAGGTCATCCTCGCCCCGGAAACCCGATGAGTGAAGGTCAGCCTCGCTCCACCCGCCCCAAGCATGAAGTGCCTCCACATGCTCCTGCTGGTTCCAACAGAGGATCCGCCCACATGGGTGTTATCCATGGAGGTTCTCCCCATGTACCCTTCGACATTTTCCCTAGTGCCCCTCGCACCCCTGCTATCTCAAGCAGGAGTCCTCTCCGCCATGGTGCCAACGCCGCTCCGAGACTACATGTCAAGGATCAACATTTTCCTAAAGAGCCACTTAGGGGCAAGAGAACGGGTCTTTTCCGCCATAAGAAGAGTCTTGGGAAGGCCTGAGTGGAGGTCAAACCAGCCTGTTTCTCAGATTCTAAAGTTGAATGCGACTCAGCGATGGAAACTTCTCCCTACTCCTCCGTGTCAAGGACTGGGGCAGGAACAAGGTGCATCAGCCTCATTCTCCCAGAATGTAAAGTCCACCGGATTCCCGCCTATCACTGCATGTACATCTAGGAGGAAGAAATTTTAGATAATCCATAGTTTTCAACTGTGCAATCACCCCCGTCATCACCAGAAGAGCACTCTACATATACTAGAGATCATGGAGAGCTATTTTGGGGGCCAACGACGGTAGAGCAACGGCGTGGCCCATCGCCTGTGACTGCAATTCTTGTGCCATAAGCTGTGGCTATCAGCCCATCGTATCGTGATATTGTGGTCAGGTCACCTCACTCTTCAGAGGATGGCCCGAAATTCGGGGGCCTGTTAGCTCGTTTTCTGTATTCTCCACCGCTGATTTTATTGTCCCAGCGGTTCACCTCGGTACCGCTATCGGCTCCTCAGCCCCCTCCGTTTGACAAGTGGGGCAATACGGGGCCAGACCCTGAGTCCATGCCCAGGAGCTTCTGGAACATTCTTGCAGCGGATCACTTCCCGGAGAAGTTCTTGCCGACGGTAGTGCCAAACTTTTGTGCACCGGATTCCCTTACCCAGGAGGATGTAGGGTGCTTTTTCCGAACCCTATTGGCGACACACTTCCTCCTTAGTTATTAGCGGATAGTGTACCTCAGGATCCGGGAGCACATGAAAAAATCGGTGAGCAATGTCGCTTGATCGATTTGGCTGCACTCCCTATGGCCCAATGCCCTGGGTCGTGAGGCCGCCAGAGCACCCTTCAAGGGAGATGCGTTCAGAATCTCAAATTACTCCACAGAATCATCAGGGAAGCTACCCCTCCATGTTCAAGTCTATGGCTAGGGATATTATGCCTCCCTCCTCTTCAGTCCTATCCAGCGGCAACCCGATTCGTTAGGAGACATTGATGACATGCCCCCAAGGAGGGTCACGGTCCACATGGCTGACGTAGTGGACAAGGAGGACGAGCTTAAATTTATCAATGGATACCTACCCCCTTAGGGTGTACCACCACTGCTGGACCCATCAGAGAGGGTTACCCATCAGTAGCGGAACCATTTGGTCCTCCTTGTACCCACTGGGTCGGTGGTACTCAGTCGAAATGCCGGTAAGTTTAAGGAGTATGTCGAAACCGTCAAGCACTCTGAACCGTCTACCTCTGTACAGAATATGGACGAAGATCCCGAGAAGGTCGCGTTACGCCAACATCTTGCTGACAAGAAGAGACTGGTTAACGAACTCCTGGACGAGCGTGCTGCAGAGCGGCGACCTGACTATGGTAATCCCAAGCCGGGGCAGCAGGGGCAGGAACAATTTCCCCCCGACGAGATTCCTTCGGGCAACCATGATCATGTTACTTCCGCAGACAGGGCAGAAGCCAGAACTCACGGAAAGAGGGCATGATACGTCTCGCCAAACCCTCCTGAACGACGGGGCAATCTGAAGAATCCATCCCGAGTTCCCCCAGCCGCCCCATAGGTAATTCTGCCAGTCGCTCCACGAGCTTCTGAAGCCATCTACCGTGTCAACGATCCTGACAACGCACTTGTGATTAGGGATCCCCATCAAGATAGGGACCCCCACTGGGATGATCTTATAGCGACACTCATCGCCCGCCTCGAAGCATTGGAAATGCGGCAGGTGGCAGTCCCACCG
Source organism: Viscum album (assembly GCA_963277665.1). Taxonomy (NCBI): domain Eukaryota; kingdom Viridiplantae; phylum Streptophyta; class Magnoliopsida; order Santalales; family Viscaceae; genus Viscum; species Viscum album. The sequence goes on along the minus strand of OY728119.1, from coordinate 210,812,456 downwards.
GATGGCAAGCCATATCCCGCGTGGGTGGATGATATGCCCGCACCCCCGAGTTTTGGGAACCCCACTTTCTCACCCATAAACGGGACATGGGACCCACCGCAGCACTTGGCCCACTTTTCTTCCAGGTGCGGCCCTATACTGGGGACCCCGGCCCACCAAGAATCCACCGAGCTCTGATGTTTCGTGCAGACATTGGAGGGCCTCGCATTCGTCTCGTACAGCCAGATCCCTATCAAATAGGTGACCGGATGGGAGGATCTCCGTCGGCAGTTCCTATACCAGATCAGCTCCACCATGCGAAAGACCAGCATCAAAGACCTCTTCAAGTGAAAACAAAGGCCTGATGAGCGAGTAGCGGACATCATCACCCAGTGGAAGGGACTTACATACTCCCTTGAAATGCCACTGATATAGGAGAAATTACTGAAGATGTGTGTAGGGAATGTTAAAATAGAGCTGGTTCCTTCCCTGATCACCCAGAACTATCCTGGAGGGTTCCAGGGTTTCTCATATAAGGATCAGTCCCTTAAGGAGGCTATGCAGCAGGCTAGTCAGGCACGTTTGCTGCCCCTTGTGATCCCAGCCAGGAGGGCTTCTAGAGCCGAACCCGTCGCGGTGGCCCAAATAGAAGACCCTAGGTAGCTGGAATTATTGACAGTAGCACCGGCCCCGCAACCCCATTGGGTTCCTCCACCTCAAGCGCAGGCTCCTTCCCAGTAGCGACCGCTTGAGAATCGACAGGTTCCCACGTGCAACGCACCACCACCACCTAGGAGAGACAATCAGGCACCGCCTCCTCAACCGGCCCCTCCGGCCCCTCGTCAAGGCCAGGCTCCCAGGGCCCCCTATCCAAAAATAAGGTACCAGACATACTCGTTCAATGAGAATCAGTTCCCCGATTACTTCCGAAGTGCTCTAGAGCAAGGGATTGTGCGCTTACCCGAGTGAAAAATTCTGGCAGAGGCGAATCTCACCGATCACCCCAAATATTGTCCCTATCATCGGATTCTGGGGTACACCCTCAAGCAATGCTATGTGTTTAAATATTGGCTTCAAGACCAGGTCAACAACAACATAGTCAGGTTGGGCCCAGCACCGACACAAGTAGCGGGTGTCTTTGTAGGGTCAGAGATCGGTAACCACAGCGAAGGCGAGTGGCAGCAGGTTCCCAGCCGTGGGTCCCAGAAATACGACGACTGGATGGCTCGAAAAACAGTCGCCTGTGCCCATGGTATCATTCGAGCACAACTTAATCAGCTGAATCCTTCGTAGGAAGTAGCCAATACCTCTGCATCGTCATCACAACCGACCTCTTCCCAAAAGGGCAAGCAGCGACGACGCAAGAAGAAGAAACACGCTCCATCTTTTCCATCATCATCCCACACTCTTGGTGACTTTATGCCCCCTAAAATGGGGATTCCTCCCATAATATGCCTGGTGGAGGATGAATCATCGAGTGACAGCCAAGGGTATGCTTCGATTAACACTATGGAGCAGGTAAGACCCTAAATGGCTCCTGGCGAGGGGGAAAGCTGGGCGAACCTCCCCAACATCCCCAGCCGACGTCAACATCAGCAGAACCGCAACCACACAGTTCGTCAAGGCATGCCAGGGAGCACTTTTAGTCAAGCCATGCACGCTACTGAAACCAGACAGCATGCTCAGCATAGAGCTCAGCATGTGCAACCTCATCTGATGCCCTCAGATCTACCTCCACCGCCGTTCGTGCTACTAGATCAGGCAGAGCTGCCTCACCCGTATCGCGGTCAGTCTTAACCGGCTGCAGGACAATCTTTGTTGTCCAGTCCCAACCCAGTGGCTACTCTACAATCCTAAACTAGTATGCAGCAGGATATACCTAGTAGTAGCCATCCACCGGTTCAACTAGTAGGACCCGCTATGCCTCCAATTGTAGAGTGACCTCCTGTAGGCAGAAGCTCACGTCTAGAACAAAAGTATGATGTCTTGAAGCACTTAGCTGGCATTACAGCAAGGCTTTATATCCTTGAGGCTCTTCACATATCTTCCGAAATGCACGAAGCACTTGCCGAGGCCCTAAGGAGCCACCTTCAGTTTGAGACAGAGGTAGTAGCTGCGGAAGCCTCCCACACTGAGGTAATTAAGAATGATGAATTCTAAGCAGTTATCTCATTCTCTAGTGAAGATGAAGACCCTCCCATACATGGGCATATTTGCCTACTGTACTTCATTGTCCAATTAAATGGAGTCAAATTCCTCTACTGCCTCGTTGACACGGGTTCTTGGATCAGCCTAATCCCGACTCGGACACTGTGAAAGCTGGGATTGTCGGAAGATGATCTGACTCCCTCCGACATCAGAATCCAGGGATACGGCAGGACTGAGCAATCCCCAATCGGCATGATCCGCCTGAAGACCCAGTTTGGTGGTCTAATTTCCAGCACCGAGTTCATGGTTGTCTCCCAAGACACCGCTTATAACGCATTGATGGGAAAGCCGTGGAACCATCTGCACGCAGCAGTCCCTTTGTCGTATCACCAATGCCTCAAATACTCCCTCAATGGTCGAGTAGGTGTTCTCCAAGGAGATGTGTCTCCTTTAACCTCTTGTGAATCCCGCTATCTGGACGCCGACTATTACAAGAGCAAGGATAAGAAAATCCTAGCAAGTGAATAGGAACCTGCCATGGTCATTAGTGATACCTAGGAAAGCATGGATGACACCTCAATCTTCCCAATCCATCGATTTGAGGCCACGACCCCCGACATGGGGTAGTGTTCTGTTGTTTCAGGTATGAAAGGAATTCATGTTCCCATGTCCAAGAGATGGCAAAAAATCACCTCGTACTCCTACACCAACCAGGCTCAGGTGATCCCGGAACCTCCCACTCCTGTGCGGTATCGGAACGTCAAGCTTATGACGATGGCAGTACGTCATACGTTTCTCTTCTGTCGGTATGGAACCAACCAACTCCGGACGACGCGTCACTACTGCTTTGATGTCATCAAACATGGCCCCTTAGGCCAAAGGCCATATGGGATAGGATCAACTACCTTCATTTATATGGTCTCAGTAGTGAGTGGGTCTCCTGATATGGTGACCATTGCTGCCCAAGCTTGCACCAGCTTCCCATCAGGGTTTGATAGATCAGAAGCATCTCCCCTTGCGGGAAATCCCTCCATGGGTGGAGAGGAAGATCTGGAGGATGCTCCCTCTGCATTTTAGGAAGGCATCTTTACCACGGTTGATGAACTGGTACAGGTAAATCTTGGCAGTGAGGCAGATCCGAGACCGACATTGATCATTGCATCCACGTCCCCCGAGGAGCAGCATCGGTATGTAGACTTTCTAAAACAACACCGTGATGTGTTTTCCTAGATTTATGGCGAGATTACAGGACTAGATCCTCAGGTATCCATTCACTGCCTGGGCCTCCCATGAAACCATCATAGGTTTAAGCAGCCTCCTAGAAAGATGCATTCTTCTCATGGTGCCATGGTTGAGGCCAAGTTTGATAAGGTTATCAAAGCTAGCTAAGTCAAGTAAGTCTGGTACCCCAAGTGGCTTGCCAACATTGTGCTAGTCAGGAAGAAGAACAGGTAGATTAGAGTCTGCATCGACTTTCACGATCTTAATCGCCACTGCCCAAAGGATTATTTTCCCCTTCAGGTGACCGAGTTAATGATTGATGCCACGGCCGGGTTCCAAGCCCTCCCTTTCATGGATGCGTATTCCAGGTACAACCAAATCCGGATGGCCCCCAAGTTTGAGGAGTCCACTGCCTTCATGGCTCCCCAAGGTACTTTTTGTTACCAGGTTATGCCTTTTGTCCTGAAAAATTTAGGTTCCACTTATCAGTGGGCCATGCATCGCATATTCAAGCCGATTATTGGGATGCTAGTGGAATGCTACACGGATGATCTAGTGGTCAAATCTCGCCAGCACCAGGACCATCTCAAAGACCTTGAGAAAGTTTTCGGTTTCTTCCATTCCAACCACATGATGATGAACCCATTAAAGTGTGCCTTCGGGGTCACCTCCGGGAAATTTCATGGCTTTGTTGTTAGATACCGGGGCATTGAGATCGACCCAGAGAAGATCAAGGACATCAGCCAAATGCCTCCCCCGAGCAATACTCGAGAGCTCCGGGGTCTCCAAGGCCACTTAGCCTATATATGCCGATTCATCGCGAATCTTCCCGGCAAGTGTAAGCCCTTTTTCCCGGCTCATGAAGAATAGTGCCGCCTATGAATGAGATGAAGAGTGTCAGACCACCTTCGAGGAAATAAAGCATTATATACTCTAACCTCCGGTTTTGATGCCACCCGTCTCCAGAAATCCGCTGGTCCTTTAGGAGACCACCCTGGAATGGTCCCTCGGCGCACTTCTCTCCTAGAAGAATAACGAGGGTACAGAGAACAATCTCTACTATCTCATCCGCATGCTTCTCAATACGGAGATCTGATACTCCCCTATCAAAAAGAGATGTGTTGCGCTTGTTTTTTCCGTACAGAAGTTGCGGCATTACCTGCAGCACCATGAGGTATAGCTGGTCTCTCGGGTAGACCCACTAAAGTACATCCTGAACCGCCCCATATTGACTGGCCGACTAGCGCAGTGGGCGGTGATCCTCCAGCAGTTATACATCAGGTTCATGCCTTAGAAGAACATCAAGGGACAGTCATTGGAGTAATTTTTAGCTGCCCATCCAACCTCTGCGGATCAATCCCTATACTTGGATTTTCCTAATGAGACGATCCTCTCAGTCGATCATGTTGGCAAATGCACTTCGACGGTGCCTCCTGGAGCCCCACCAGTAGGAGGCTCAATGATCCTAATCTCAATAGAGTGGGTCTGGTTATCGTCTTCATCACCCTGGCACAAGACGTCCTTCCATACTTGTTCCTATTGTCAGAAGGTTGTACCAACAACGAGCCAGAGTACCAGGCTCTCATCACCGGCCTCAAGTTAGCCCTCGAGATCGATGTGTCCCATTTTCATGTGAAAAGGAGATTCTGAGCTGGTAATCAAGTAGGTAAATGGATACTATGTCGTCAGGAAGCCGGAGCTTGTGCTATTTCTGGAGTGCACCCTCCGTCTAATGGCCCTGTTTCCTTCACGACCATAGGTTACCCATGTCCCTCGGTCACAGAACGGTCGAGCCGACGCTTTGGATGGCTTAGTTGTGTCGCTCAAAGAACCCAAGAAAGATTATTTGATCATATTTGTGGCACACCATAGAGGCATTGCCCCCGTTACCCCAGAAGACAATGATGGCCTGCGGGTAAGCCATCTCACCACCAGACCTTCTACGTCAGGGGTCCCAAGTTCATCAGACATAGTGGTTGAGGCCACTCCCAACTGGAGAGCACCTTTGGTCGAGTATCTCCAAAATGGTTACCTCCCGGACGACCGGGCCGAGAGCGAGAGAATCTGATGTCATGCGCTGCAATTTACCCTCCAGAGCGGTCCCAGTCTTGAGCAGATCCTCTATAAGCGGATCATCGATGGTGTTATATTCCGTTGCATTCAAGGAGTTGAGATTTCTCAAGTCATGCAAGAGTTTGACACTGGTTCCTATGGTGCCCACTAGGCTAGGCCCAAGTTGTCCCATCAAATCCGGAGGTTGGGGTATTTCTGGCCCTCTATGATCCATGATTGTATTAAGTTTTCCAATAGATGCCATGCATGCCAAGTTCACGCCAACTTCCTGCATCAGCCACCAGAGCCTCTACACTCCACCAAGTATTCTTGGACATTTGTGATGTGGGGACTTGATGTAGTGGGACCATATCCACCAACAATAGCTCGCCAGTGTAGGTTCATCCTAACTACTACAGATTTCTTCTCCATGTTGGCAGAGGCAGTTCCACTCAAATAGGTCAAGGCCCGTCCCATTTTCGACTTTGTGAGCTCCAATATCATCCACCTGTTTGGGGTCCCTCATGCTGTCCTCACTGATAACGGCACTAACTTCCGAACAGCCGAGCTGAAGAAATTGTATTCCAAGTACAATATCCGTTCGGACCATACCTCTCGCTATCATGCAAAGGCAAATGGACATATCAAGGCATTCAACAAAACCCTCTCTAACATTCTGTAGAAAATGGTTGGCCATAAATAGGAAAAGTTGGCCGGACAAGCTCCCCAACGCCCTCTTGGCTTATCGTGCGGACAAGGACTCGTAATTCCTCCAAGGTGACCCCATATTCCCTGGTGTATGGGGCTGAGGCTGTCCTACACCTTGAGATCCAGCTGCCATCATTACGTACTGCAGTCTGTGACCAGTAGGCACCAGATAAGGTGGCTGAAACCCTTCTAGCTGAATTGGAAGCACTGGAAGAGAACATACTTCGTGCCCTGCACAATCTGTAAAGGCATCAGAATAAGATACCCAATGCCTTCAACAAGAGGGTTCGCCTTTTCCCTTTTCTGCAGGGCGACCTAGTGTTGGCCCTTCGAGTGACAATGATCCCCGGTACAAAACTGCCCAATCTAGAGCCCAAATAGGAACGACCTTACGTCATCCATAAGGTTTACCCCAACGAGGCATACTCCTTGGTGACCACAGATGGTGAGCGCGTAACTCCTCCCACCAACGCCAAGTTCCTCAAGCGGTACTTTGCCTAAGCATATTTGGTCCTGCACGAACTTAAACTGTACAGTCCAGCACGACATTAAACTGCTCTTCAAGAACTAAATATGGCTTGATTCCCATCCTAATGGGATATGTAGGAACGCTCAGACGTCTCGTCTTGAGCCCAGCCCCAGGCTGTTCCCTTTCATTGTCCCCTGAGTATAGTTTCCTTCAAGGATCCTTGCATGATGAGGAGTAGGCTTTCTTAGTCTCACTCATACAAAGAATATAAGGGTTGCACAATGTGCCCACTCCTGTTCTTCTATTCTCCCACATCCTTACCGCACGACGTTAAACAGAATGGCCTTCAAGAACTATGTATGGCTTGATTCCCATCCTAACAGGATACATAGGAATGCCCACAAATTTCGTCTGTTGGCCCATCCCAAAAGCCAAAATCTTCCCCTCGGGTCACGACATATGGCAGGATGCACACTATTTCCCCAACTCACGTCGAGCAAGCCTCGAACTAGTTGTACGTTCCCCTGGAGATGTTCGCCTCTTTAGTAGATGGGTATAGCTATGCTTCACCCACTCCTTGACTGTGATTACATCACTTTCCTCACCCGGAGTGACCCTCGAGAATGGCCTGGATACCATGCCCAAGGGCTCTCCTACTGATACGGGCCAACGCCCCTGGGGGTTTTTGAGCAACAAACCGATACAAGACCCGCGTTGCGAATTTGGTCAATGGTCGATGCTCATTTGTTGCTCCCATATCATGTCACCATAGGGAATCCGTGTCTTGAACACGGTCAATAGTGTCCTAGATCTTCGGGTCCACCCCGTGATTTCCCAAACATCGAGTGCAGTGATTCGTTCTGCCCCATCCCGAAGCGACAAACATTCGTACAGGTGGTGCCAGCGGTCGGGCCCACGGCCCCAATTCTCTTATAAGGGATGTACGGCATGGTGTAGGATTACATCCTATTCCACGTCGGGTTTCTTTACATGCCATACATATCCCCAGACAAGATACAATTAACTTTTTCCCCGTCTTCATTGTAAGATGTTAAACTACAAATTGGTCAGGCCTCCCTGACAGATGCCTAACCTCAGTCCCCTCGGCCTTTTCGGGCCCACGGCTCCCGTCCTCGCTGTAAGAAGATAAAATACAAGTTAGTAGGGCCACCCTGACTGAGGCCCAGCCTTAGGCCTCTCTCACCGAGGCCTACCCTCAGGCCCCTCGTCCTTTTCGGGGCCCCCTGGCCCAGATTCTTTCCTATAGAACTATGCGGTATGGTGTGAGATTATGTCCTCATTACCCGCCGCACTATACACCTCCTCTGTCTAGGAAATCCTATTCCACGAATCTCATCATCCCTCATGACGTTAAACTACGCTTTCAGGAAATACGTATGGCTTGATTCCCATCCTTATGGGATACATAGGACCACCCAAATGTCAAAGCTTCGGGTCCAGCCCCATCTATTGAGAACCTCTATCCCACCTTGGCCCCTTGGCCTACTCTTCCTCCATGAGGGGATTATATGGTGTGTTATTGGATTATGTCCTCATTCACATCGGTCTTGTAATGGCAACACCATGTACCTCTCCTTCCCGAGCTATTTCGTTGACCCTTTCCGATGGTTCACCAATGTGCCTAAGGGTACTCCGGTTTATTACCTGGAATGTCGAACTTTACTCGGACACGTCTGCACCCTCTTTTCAGGCTTTGTGTATCCCTCCATCAGGGCTTCCATCACCTTTCAAACCTAGTGGGACCCCCAATAATGGCCTAGATACCACGCCCAAGGGCTCTCCTACCGTTACGGGCCAACGCCCCCGAGGGTTTCAGACAACAAATCGATAAAAATATCATGTTGCGAATATGGTCAGCGGTCAATGATCGTTTGTTGTTACTACCTCAGGATAACATGATATGAAGACTGTTTTTCTGCCACGGTTAATGGTTATTCTCTATCGCCACACCAAACCCAATAAGCCCAAAATGTCGGTTACACGATTCACATCCTTCTCCATTATCATTACGTCAAAGTGGAGTTTTGAAACTCTGGGTACTATTCCTCCGTGCACGTATGCATGTTGGGGGAACAAAGCCGTGTCAAAGGTTTCCTTCGGGGCTCTTCACCAACTTACCCTCAATAGATGTTTCGGGTATTACGAAAAGATCTTCCCCCCTTGTTTCCCACACCAAGTTTAACTCACGTGGGCTTAGGGATCGGGTTGAGGTCTGTGCTTACCCATAAAGTTGTCATCAACTCATGGTCCGAGCTCTAAAGACAATAAACTAAGATCTCCCAAAAACTATGTCTGGCTTGATTCCCATCCTCATGGGATACATATGACACCCAAACCACCTGTCTTTGAGTCCAACATGAGTTCAGCATCCTGCCTTCGGGACCCTGACTACGGGACTGCGTGGTGTGGTGTGGGATACATCCTCATTCACGTCGGTTGTGTCGCATGACACCATACACATTCCCCGCCAAGCATCGTCTCTACTACGTCTGTGTTGCATGACGTTAAAATGCATGCTTGGTCCTATCACATGAACCTAAACTGTGACATTATCATCCTGGCCGCACGATGAAAAACGACACTGCATTGTGATGACCTCGTAGTAGAGGACATCACGTTGGGTATTGGTCACGTGGCATACCATTTGTCAATGCCTATCAAGGCTTGATTCTTGTGGCGACACTGAGGATTTCTACCCTAGGTCTGTTGCTTCACAAAAAAAAACCACTCACCTTAAAGGAAAAACAAAATTTGTCAAATTATGCTTCGTTTGGTGCCAGGGCCATGCCTGCACCCCCCTTTTTCTCCCAACACTGGTACCTTACCATGCCACATTTCAAGAACTACATGTAGCTCGATCCCCATCCCTATTGGGTACATAGAAACGCCTGGGCACTTTGCCTCGGGCCCAGCTCAACTCTCGTTTTCGACCTCTTGACCTAAAACCTCCCCAAGGAACACGTGCTCATTGGAACCCCTGGTTCCTATTCACGTCGGGTATTGTAGTTATCCCACCACGTGCCTCCCATGTTTCCTTCCAACCATGGTCCGAGCTCTAAGACATTAAACAAAGACCCCTTAAAGAACTACATGTAGCTTGATCCCCATCCTTATGGGGTACATAGGAATTCCTGATCACATTGCCTCGGGCCCAGGTCAACTCTGGTTTTCAGTTTTTTTTTCACACTTTTCCACATCCTCGTGTTCAAGTGGAATTCCAACACACTCGGCTCTATCTCTTCACGCATCTAGGAGCGCCACATGTTCATGTTAGTATCATGGGGCTGGTATTCACCGAGCTTCCCCTCACCCTAACCTTCCCCCTTTCTGTGTTGGGAAAATCCCACCACTACTTCTTTTTCCCCACACCGAGCATGACTCAAGTGGGATTAGTAGTTTTGACAGGATGTGTACAGACACGGCCAGGATTCTCATCATCCCGCACAACATTAAACTGCGCTTCAAGAACTGTGTATGGGTTGATTCCCATCTTTATGGGGTACTTAGGAATGTCTGACCACTCTGCTTCGGGCCTAGCCTAATTCTCACTCTTGGTCCCTCAACCTGAAGATTTTCCTCTGGGGGTAAGTTGTGTGATTTAGACCCCAAGTCCTCTTTCATGTAGGTTTCATAACTAAAACAACATATGCTCCCTGGGATCTTCCCTTTCACGTCCTATCGTATGACGTTAAACTATGGGAGATGTCATCAAGGCATGACACTAAACTGTGGTTCTACCCTAAGAAAGTTCAGGATGCCTCGTGTTAATCACGGGGGGGCACCAGGGCCTCTGCCAGAGAGAATTTCACCTGCCTGCGTTGGTCTATGACTACACTCTGCTTCTAGAACTACATATGCCTTGATTCCCACCCTCATGGGATACGTAGAGACACCCTTGTATTTTTCTTAGGGTCCAGCCCATAGGAATCATTAATCATATTCTTCCCCTTTCCGCCCCCCTGGACGGACCCCTCGTAGGAGGCCATGTAACTATGATTCTACCCTGAACAAGTTCAGGATGCCCCAAGATCCATTGGGAAGCGACATACCCCCTCGATAGAGAGGCTATGTCCCAAAGAAGGAAGGATCCGTAATCAAACCGATGTGCCCATCTGGCGTACTCCCACCACGATGGTGTAATTACATGAGTGTCGGATTCTGTCCGGAAAAACCATCACTCCATATTCCACACTTTGTGTACCCCTTATTCGGACCCTTGTCCCCTTTCATGACTGGAGGGAACCCCTAGCGGCCTGGTCTCATGCCGCATCAGCTCAACTACCATCCTGGGCCAACGCCCTGGAAGTCTCTTGACAACATTTGTGACAAGGTCCCGTGTTTCGAACATGGTCAACGGTCAACCCTCATTTTTCTGTCCCCGTTTTAGGCTAATTCGATATGGATGCTGCGTTTCCTCCATGGTTAACGGTTATCCTTTATTGTCATGCAATCCCCAAAGTGTTCCAAATCTTGGGTATCGTGATTCACACTTCCCATTTCCATTTGTTCGGATCGATTCCAGCGCCCATGGCGTCACACTGATTGTGCATAAGAGCACGTTGAAGAAACGGTAATTCGGCTGTTTTGAGAACATCTCTCTCTGGCCAGGTCTCTCCTATTTTCTGGAAATCCGGACTGGTTATCTAAACCCCGGATTCCCGATGCTTGGTTTCAACTCCTATGTGGGTGGGATGATGAGGCAACTATCCCTTTTTTCTCACACCGGGCCTGACCCACGTGAGCTTAGGGAATTGTCGTCGGACATCCCACAAACATTGGAGGGATGTAATGAACTGATGCAAATAGTGGAAATCGTGCATTCTATGACATTCGAAAGCAGAATAATTAAAGCATGAAATTACCATTAAAAGGTTTCTAATTTGTTACAGTACCCGGGGGTCAACTCCCCACATGGATGGGTTGACCCCGTCAAAAGAGTGTTGCAGCTCCGCCACCCTTTGACTTGTGGCGTCCAAGAATTGATGCTGCTGACTCAACTCCCACTCCTCCTCAGCAGCAGCGGGGTGCAGTTCATTAGCCTTCGCCTTGGCCCTCTCTATGCCAGCCTGAATGGCAGCCATCTTTCTAGAAGCCTACCTCATATGCTCTTCTGCCTCTGCCAGCTGGGCCTTCAACCATGAGATCAGCTCAGATTGTGTATTAAGAGAGGCTGAGTGCTCATCCGCCCAGGCCTGCAGCTGTTGGACCTCACTTTCAGCCTCCTGGAGCTTCGTGATGTTTGTCTCCTTCCTCCGCTGCAAGCCCATGCTGAGCCCGTGATCATACTCCCGGATCATCTCGTCCATGAGATCTTGGATTAGCGCATGAGGACGTTGGGAATACACTCCCCCAGTGCACAGTTCGCGCAGACGTGAGTGAAGTCTGTCCATTTCATTCAGCCATAGCACTTGGGGGGTGTTCTTGATGGAGCGCGTGATTAGCATCCACGATCGGCGGTGGACTATGCTGTTGTCTTCTTCGTCGGAGGCCGTTTCGTCCCAGTCTGCGCGATTGGAAGGATCGTACGTAGGATACGCGCGCAAGAAATCCTTGGCAGGATCTGCATATGGCATTGAATCTGGCGCAACATCTGGCACTGGAGCAGGCATGACGGGACTTGGGTCGGCTGATTGATCCTCGTCATCGGACTCTACCTCGATAACCTCGAGCACAACCCTGCTGGTGGTCCCGCTAATGGTAGGGAGTGCTGCAGCTCAGGGAGATGGGGGGACTGTCTCCACCATCACCAGCATGCCCCTAGGAGGGATGCAACTAGACATCCCGACCAGCCTTGCTGCAGTAGCCCATGCCAGTTGGAGAACTATACGACGGAGAGGGACATAAACACTAGTTGACACAATCTACATATGACAGCAATGGATCAAGTAGAAAAAGTTTATGGAGATCAAACTCCTAGTGATTCTCTTGAGTCGATGCTGACGGGACCCCGAGGTGTGACCCTCCATATTCTGTTGGAAGGTATGGAGATTCTGGAGGAGCCACCTCAGGTGCTCTAGTCCCGCCAGACATAGAAATGGATGCAGCCATTGGCGCGGGTTCTGAAGGTCCTACGTCATCACCTGCCAATGGGTGAGAACGAGGTCTGCGTACAAGATCCTCCTAAATGGCTCAAATGTTCGTGATAGGTCTAAAACGACCTAAGAGCAGACCCAGAGGAAATGGATTTGGAATGATACCTCGAGAACCTCCGCGAAATCGTCGGAATCCGAGTCTTGGTCTCCGACTTCTCCCTCCTCCAATGGGATCCCTCCGCTAGCCTTATCCCCCCGGGAGGATTCCTCTGATTCTTCTGGCAGGGGGAAGTGCTCCCTCAGATCGGCAGCTGACAGCTGTGGGGGAACCGTCTGATCTAGTAGTACCCTCACCCAGTCTATCATTGGGCGTGAGACACCACTGGAGTGAATGTAGTCCTCCAGCTCATCCAAGTATTGCTCCACCTCCACAGGAGATTCTGTGAAACCAGCCCGGACTGGGCTTATGCCCGGTAAATCCATCTCGAGATGATTCAAATGCAACCACATCTCGGGTGGATTGAGGAATTTCCGGTTGACATCCCAAATGTCCCAGGACTCTGAAAAAATGGCATACTCTGGCATGTCAATGTGGCGCTGTCGCTTCCTTGGGGCCTGAGTGGATATCCTACGAAATCCCCTCTGCGGTCGCCCCTCCGGATGGCCCTGCTCTTCCGAGACTACCGGGTCTACTACCACTGTTTCTGCCACACCCTCGTCCAGTGCAGGTCTCGCCGCCATAACAGCCCTGCCACTGCGAGAGGCCTGTGCTTCCCTCCGAACCTGACCTCGGGATAGGTGAGGCCCACCATCACCAGCCCGAACGGTTGGCAGCCTCAGCATCTCCCCCAGATAAGAGGCCTCCCACCTGATGGTGTACTCCTTCACCAATCAGAAAGCGGCGGTGGACGAAGGCAATGCAATTCGCATCTTCCTATCTTCCCGTGTGAACATGAGCCACAACTGCCTCATCACACATAGGTTCTCCTCATGAAAAACCTCCCAGTAGACCTATGGGGTCAGCTGCTGCATGCACCAGAACTGCCTCGCAAATCGATGCGGGGTGTACAGTTCGCATAGCGGCTCCCGGTCCATCCGTTCCACCAAAACTCCACCATGAAAGGCCAGGAGATAAGCCCAGTGCTCTTCCGTTCCCTGCCCGTCATCAGTGAGTACCCCCATCAGCAATGGAAATAGGTGGAAGTTAAATTCATCTGCCCTCCACACCCGGTTCAGCACCATCGGTACGATTCATTTAAATGGGAATCTCCCGACAGCATTCAGAATGGAGGGGCGAAAGTTTGATCCCGATGGAGAGATAGGTTTTGGATACTCATAAATCCCCCTGATGTGCGCTGTAATCCACCCAAACAGAAGGTAGAAGGGCCTGTATATCTTTGGCGGCTTCTTACCCTCGCTATCATGCCGCAACATCCTGTATAGCTTAGTGAGCATTGGAATCCCCAGATTGACCCACTGCCCCATGGCCAGCATATACACCATGATGAACGAGCTGGGCCACACCCCCATGCTGGTATCCCTCACCGGTAGGATCCAACCATAGATAAGGGCCGCGATGAACACCGACAGCATGACTATCGGCTGCTGTTCAATGATGACACTGAAACCCCAAGTCTTCCATTGGCTGTCCTCCAAGACCCACCAATACAAGTGCTCCTTGCCCCGTTGAGTTGCCTTTGGACATGTTTGAGGCCTCAGAGGGAACTCTCGATACTCCGGGAAGTTCAGGAACTTCTCAAACCACTTCTTAAAGTGGACATCTCTCATCGCTTCCTTGTCCTCTCCAGGGACCAATGCCATCAGCCCTGACTCCAGTCGCGATATCTGCTCCAGATCCTCCCACGTGCTCATGATGGGGAGGAACTCATCATACATGGCCCCCAAGATCAGAACCCCCGAGATCTGCTGGACATCCCAAAGACTGATGCCCACCTCCCCATGGTGTAGGTGAAATGTATTTGTCCTAGACGACCATCTGCTCAGCCGCTCCGGAATCAGCTGTTTTGTTTGGAAAATGTGGAATTGAGAGGCCCATGCCGCCTTGTACAAACACACTCTCCTCATCTAGGACCCAAACTCCTCGCATGAGGCGCCAACCTAGTAGGTCCATGCCTAGTCATTGGTGAAGTTTCCGCCCTGGAGCAGGCCCCAATCATTGGACCACCCCTTCTTCGAATCATGCAAAGCCGCCTTCCACATGATGTGGTACAGAGGAGGGGACGTCTTTAGTTGCAGTGGCTTCCTGTCAATATTTTTCACATGGTTGTAGAGATAGTCGGCGATGACGGGTGTGAAGTCCTCCCACGCATGACCATCGGCCACCCTGAACCACTGGCGCTGGCATGGCATGCTCCTGAACCAACAAGCTGGTTCGTCCCTACTCGCCTCAGGGATGAATACATCATCCCTCAGCCCAAAGCCATACAAGGGCAGCTTCTTGCACTGCGGATAGTTCTTCTCACCCTTTGAGAGTAGTGCTGTCACAGAATTATGGTCTGAATGACTTCGGACCATCTCTCCATGGCCCAGACAGTTAGCCATCTCATCCCTCCAGGAGGCGTTTGTAAGCACCCCCAACGTAGCCTCTCGATGGGCCATTTCAGTTTCAGAACTCGAAAAAATTTCTGGTTGGGTCATGAATATTGCTGGTGAAGATCTCTCACGAATCTTGGGCACAAAACCAAGCCGTGAATCGTGGATTAGGCTGACAAACAGAAGTTTTCTTGGCGCGATCACGGAGTCGGAGACTCGAAGTTCGCCGCGAAGCTCGATTCTCGGAGAGCAGACGCGAAGTACGTGGAGCTTTGTGAAGTCGAGAGCGCAAAAGGAAAAAAGTCATGAGAGGAAAAAAAGAGGTCAGGCACCCTATTTATAGGCGGCGACACCAGAGCTTCATGGCGCGTCCAGACCATGCGGCCGTTGTCTGCCCCGCGCGCCCTCTTCGCGAGGCCGCATCGCGAGGGGCTGATAATTTTGGCGATTTTCCCTCAGACTTCGACCCTTGATCCCTCTGCGGCTCCAAGTATGAGGGGGGGGGCATTTGTGGGAGCCAAAATATTGGATGACAAAAGAAGAAGGAAAAGAAGCCTGCACGCTGCCCCGCGAAGCTTAGCTGCGGAGCGCACCCCAGTAATGCGACTGCCGTGAAGAAGAGGAGGCGGTAATGCTCCGCGAACGCCCTGACGTTCGCGAGCCCACCACGAAGTATAGGAGGCGGTAATGCTCCATGAATGCGCTGACAATCACGAGCCCTCCGCGAAGTAGAGGAGGTGGTAATGCTCCACGAATGCCTTGACTTTCACGAGCCCACCGCGAAGCAGAGTAGGTGGTAATGCTTCGCGAACCCCGTTGATGTTCGCGACCCACCACGAAGCAACAACTGCCCCTTCGCGCTGCGTGAGCTCTGCTTCGTGGCGCCCCTTGACTATAAATACAGGGCTCCCCCGAGCCCTCAATGACGGACAATCTAACCTTTCGGCTTCTCAACTCCGGAATTGCGAAGCACCCTTCGTGCCGGGAATCATGAGCTCCGCAATGTATTTTTGCTCTATGAGATGCCTTTGCCTTGTCTCGTTTTGTGCCCCTCTTCCGAGAGGGATGCCCTTCGCGAAGCCAATGGGCCTTCACGAAGGAAGGGGATTCCCAAGGGAACCCGGGCAGCCACAGAGCATTTATGCTTCATGAAAAACCCATCATGTACTAGTGATCCACATGCCAAGGCGGGGTCATTGTACATCGCGAAGCACATTGCTTCACAGCACCTTGTTTTGGGAGGCACCTCTGCTTCGCGAGGTAGTGCTCCATGAATACCATTCCACTTCACGAAGCACCTCCCATTCACACCCTTGCCCTATGCTAAGGCCAAGGCATTCCACTTCACGAAGCACACCCATTTGCTTGACAATTCCTCTTCCCATGCGACCCTCCAGGTTTGCACGATGTGATTTCAAAGTCCCATGGACAACATCAACCATAGCTTTGCTTCGCCTAATGCTTCTTCGCATAGGCACGCAAATGGCTATTGCTTCTTTGCATAGCCACGCTAATGTGGACCCCTCGATGGTTCGCTCTGCGACCCCTCCTTACCACGGCTTTGCTGGTACATTCCCTTCCCCAAGGGGCAGAGGGTACCGGTTATGTAAGTCCTAGGGGTACGGAGTAGGCCCATCTCGTCCGATCTGCAGGACGTTAAACTACCAAGCACTGCGTCCTTAATACATGACGTTAAACTGTGATCTGACCTCGTGCCTCACACGCAGGGTCCCCCCGGCTCGGACATTCTTTACGCCCACTCGTCTCCACGGGAATAGACTCTTCCTCACATGGAATGAGATCCTCAATTTGGAGTGGCGTTTTTCCACAAGGGAAGGGAAACCACCTTGGTGTAATCCCCAAGTCTCTCTTGCGGAAGGTAGCACCCATGCACCTCCGTACATGCCCACTGCCAAAGCCAGTGGAGGGTGTGATAGGGAACGAGGCACCTTCTATCTTTGGTCCCAAATCCATCTCTTGTTGCGCTTTGCCTCACTTTGGGCCTCGATCCTAGAGTACATCTCAGCACCATGGGCTTCCTAACGCGTAAGCCCCTCATCGTTTCACACGAACGCACCCTTCGCGACGTGATCGTCATGTCTCTGCTGCCTCTTGTTTCTCACACCGAGCACGAATCACGTGGGCTTAGAATAAGCATTGGCAATGACAATACATCGTCCAGCATGACGTTAAACTGTATTCCCCCGTCCATCATGATGTCAAACTGTATGTTGTCCCGCATGACATTAAACTGTGCATCCATTTGAACTACGAGGTCTTTGATCCATGTCAAAGCATGGTACGTAGGAATCCTCCCTGAGGTTCAAGCCCATCGCCCATCATTTCTTCACATCAGGTTCCAACCTTGTCCAACATGACGTTAAACTGCATTCCAGTCCGACGGCAAGCCATTGTGACCAACCCGAACTACGGGGACTTTGATCCATGTCAAGGCATGGTACGTAGGAAGCCTCCCTGAGGTTCAAGCCCATATCCCTTCAAACCAAGGTCCTTTCTTCACGTCGGTTCACCGACACCCACCATTCCACATCTCTACTGAACTACGAAATCTTTGATCAATGTCATGGCATGGTACCTAGGAAGCCTCCCTGATGTTCAAGCAAACCACCAGTGTACCCACAGGTTCACCTCCACGTCGGTTCACTGATGAAAACAACCACCTGAACTAAGGGGTCTTTGATCCATGTCAAGGCATGGTACGTAGGAAGCCTCCATGAGGTTCAATCCCATCACCTGGTCGTTTCGACCTCATTCACATCGGATCACCCCTGTCCTGCACGATGATAAATTCTATCACGCATCTTATTTGAACTACGAGGACTTTGATCCGTGCCAAGGCATGGTACGTAGGAAGCATTCCTAAGGTTCAAGCCCAACAATCATTGCCCCAGACCGTCTCCTTATCGGCATGCCAAGCCCCCCGTTCCCTCCCGAACTACACAGACATTGATTCCCCGCCACAGGGATACGTAGGAGGTCTCTTCAAGACTCATGCTGAACTTTACTGTCACCCTTGCGATGGTCCCATTTCATTCCCCCATCCACTTCATCCATCCATCCATCCATCATCCATTCGGATTCTTACTCGGGCCGCCACATCCTGGTGGGATCATGCCACTCAACTCCCCTCCACAACATCCGGGAAGCCACCCACGAGATGACCCCGATATTGGTATCCCTTCAAGGGGGATTCCTCAATCTGATCCACTCCAGCTAGTGTTCTGATCAGGCCGATCCATCCCCGTTGGACGTTAAACTTGCGACATACCCCATGTTAAACATGGGAAGATGAAGAAAATATCAGATATATTCCTATGGCATATTATTTCCGGCGATCGATGCGGGACGCCTCCGGCCTCCACGCCCTCGAGAATCCTTATAATAAGAGACAAAAGACAGACACGCCAATTCCCCAGAGTATAGACACATCAATGATGCCTCAACGTGACTACTCCCCCAACTGAAGGTTTCTGCCCTGAAAGGACCCTTTGGAATGTCCTGACAGAAGCAGTGTAATTAACCTGTGTCCATGAAAAGATGGCACTGGGAAGAGTTTCACAAACAACGTATGAAATCTATAAGGGAGACCCGGACTAGGTGATGAGCTCTGATGAGGAATCCACAGAAGGAAGAACCGACATCCCTTAATCCCGATTTCAATCAAGGAGTAGATGTCCATGAATAAGGAGCGAATGTCGCCCGCCTTTGGAAAGCGGGAATGCAGGGCAACAGCAGCGCGTCCTCCAAAGACGGATGCGCGCGCCCCGACGAAAGCATCAGAAACAATATTCTAATCTAAATTATTATTGGATGAAGTTATGTTGATCCTTAACACCTATGGTTTGTAACTGGTTTATTTAATAAACACATTTCAATGAAAATTAATTATATATTATTAAAATCAAAGAAAGTTAAAAAAATGTCACATTCTTATCTTTAATAAGTATAATATTTTAACAAGTATAATATTTTAAATATGGGGTTAACCAAATTTATATTCAAATATAAATAGTTATTTTAATGGTAAAATATTTAATATAATCATGTGAATTTATATTCAATTTTCAGTGAAGAAATATTTACTTTAAAGGCTTTCATGATGATTATAGAGTAATAATTAAATTAATAGAAAATAAAATAAATTAAATTAAAAATATTAAAATAAATATAATTTGATATATTCAAGGTGATTCATTAATTCTCTTGATAACTATGACATGTCTATGATATAATAACATAAATTGTAAAGACACTGACCCTAACTGCCTATAGCTGGTGCCTTACTTTATTACATTGGTATAATAAACAAGGAAGTCACATCTCAAAAGACCAAATAGTTTTTTAGTTTTGGAATATATATTACATACATGAAAATTACATTGCAACTTGAAAATGGAAAACCACAAAGAAACTCCATTGGAAACATCCATAACACCAAGATTATCCCTGCAAGTCAATCATAATTTACATCTTCACATCATGGGGGAAAATAATACATAATAAATGGGTGAGATAAGATTCTAAATAAGGGTATTTAATACAAAAAATCAAATCTAAATAATAATTAATGGTGAATGATTAGAAAAAAAATCCATTAGAACATAATCTTGAGCAAAATACGGAAAAAATAAAAGCTAAATTAATAAATCCATATAATTAATCACAAGAGAAAAAAGATTAAATATGGATATTATACTATTTAAATATTAACATGTATAATCAATTTTTAATATCATAATTAGGGAATACATATTCTTATCATCATAAAAATATCATTGAGGCCTCGACTAAGACACCTAATAATTAATGGTTTAGGACTCACCCAAAATCCATTTCTTGTTTTGTTTCATGAGACATATCGATGCATCAAGAGGCTATAGTGGGCCCCAACCGTCACTTAATAAGTCCAATTAATTAATAATATTAATGTGATTAAACATAAAAACATATAAATATGAAATATAAATAACTTTCCCCAATCTAGAAACATAATCACAAACCATTTTGAGTAGTATGGTGAATGGTATCAAGATAGTACATCAAAAGTCAAACTAATCATAAACCATTTAATCAAATATGGTAGATGATAACAATAATAGATAAATATAAATAAATCATATAATGAAACATAGGTTTTTATATATATTAAAATCCTCTAATAAAATCATAAGGGAATTCATGAGAGAAATACCCCTTTTTATTTACAGAGAAGAGTTTTTTGGAAAAAATAATTTGTATTTGTCATAATTGTTTGTATAAACCTAGAAATTAACAAATATAGTTTTTAATAATAAAACTAGTTATTTTATAAAAAAACATTGTATTTGTACAAATTTTTAATGCTAGTTTAAACTGGGTAAGAAATCACGAAGTTCCCTTTAATCGGGTTTTCTTATTGGGGGGAATTGAGAAGGGAACCTTGTAAAAAATTTGTTTACCCATTAAATTGATGCGAAATGGTATAGATACCAAATTTTGGATTATTCACATAGAATATATAATAATTTTATAAAAATAATGAATAATTACATTGGTTTATAGAGGGAGAAAGCATAACCCGAATGAAAATGGAGGTACATGAAGAAACTCTTACCTTATGTCTGAAAGTGTTCGGCTATTGACTTTAAAGTCCTTGATACTGAAATTAGATTAATTAATAATTTAATTAATAACCCTTTATACATATATTATATATATTATAATTTTATTAAGTTCATTTATGTTCTTTTTTTGGAGTTACAAGATATAATTTTATCATTTTGGAGTGTTCGTTTCCTTGGTTTTCATTATCGATTTAATTGTATATGAGTATAGTGGTTCATATAAAATGGGAATATATATCAATAATAGAAGTTATATGTTATTAATAAAAACATATAAAATTAAATAGTTAAATAATTAATTTTTTTTATTTGGGAGGAGGATGAATCATTAGATGAGACTTTATTGATAATCATTTAGATTATTTGGTTGGTTTTTCGATCATCACATACTGGTTTTTTATTAAATAACATCATGTATATATAATGGTTCTCTAAAAATAAATAGTATTTAATATATATATTATAATTTTTTTAACCATAAATTTATTATGATGATCCTTTTAGGAATTAATGGAAAATGAAAAATGCATCGTCCACGATGTTAGTAAATGGACACATCACGAGCGATATATTCATTAATAAAAAAGGGAGGGAATAGAATTTCTGATGGATTATTACCTTTAAAAAATAAAATTATACTATATATAAGATACATGATATATAATGTTACTTTAGGATAGGGGGTGAGAAGAAAACAACGAAAGAAAAGAAGTTGAATAGAAATTAAAAGAAAAGAAATATGTATTTACCTCTTGTATTGTACACCTTGAGAACCCCATGGGATTGGTTTTGGTATTTTATTGAGACCAAAGGCTCATATACATGGGGATAGGATTTAGAATAGTATTGTTCAGACATTTTACAAGCCTCAAAACATGTAATGTGCAAGGAGATGAGGTCGTGAGAGGTGGTATTTATAGTGGAGAGTGGTGTTTTTTAAATATTTTAATCATTGTTTTATTATTATGGAACAAGACTATGAATAGTTTTAGAAGTATCGCCAAATATTTTAAAATAATTAATTATGGTTTTTTATCATGGGATTAAATCATCTATATATCACCTATGACTCAATAATTTATTTTTTTAACATTTATCGTAAATTATCATATTTTACTATTCACAAAAAATTCATGTATTTTAGGAAACTTTCTAATATTCACCTTTAACATTTAGAAATCTGTATAATTAAAAAATTATCACCATTTTATGAAAATAATTTTCCAAAAATGATAAATTTAATTATTATTTAAAGTCATCATTTACTAAAAAAAATATAGATTTAAAATTTATAACTGATTTAACAACACTCTGAAAAATTACTTAAGGTCTCATGAAATTATCCTAAAATCATAAGATAAAAAAATATTAATTTATGAATACATTTATGAAAATTAATTTTATCCTAAATTAATTTATTAATTATAAAATTTTAATTAAATATCTTTGACTTACAAAAACTACCAACACTTAATTAATAATTTTTTAAATATTCATTTACTAATAGTATGATATAATTATATAATATTTTCATTTATAAGATGTATAATTTTTTTATAATTCCATAATTATGGTTACTATTCATTTTTCTAGTTTAATAATCATAAGATTCATATTACTGTTCCTAATTTCAAGTTACTATTTCATAGGTATAGGTTCCTTATCATCAGAAATACCTCTTATTACATTCATTCTTCATTTTTAAAGATTGTATTGTATTCTCAAAGTAATCTTATGTGATTTATACTATATGAAATAACTATAAGATGGGAAATTTCATTTATATAATTATGGGTCATTACATACTTGGATCTAATTTTCCTCTTTGTTTTAATGTTTTTAAAGTCATAGTAATGAATAATAATTAATTTTAAAATAAATGATATTTTCAGGAGAATAATATTTTATTAATTTTTTTTAAAATCATAAATGTATTAAATAGTTCAAAAGGGGACAATATATTGTAAAAAATGATATCCCATGTGCATTCATAATCAATTTTGACATCTTTTTCCCTATAATAGCCTTATTATATTTTATTATTTTGATAAATTTCTAATGTTCCCCTCACCTAAATTATAAAAGGGCACCCCTTCCTTCACTTCACTTCACCACTATGAGCCTTATAAATAAACTATCCTCTAAAAAATTATCTTCTACGCTTTACAAGAAAAATTCTAGAGGTGTTGGTCTCACTAAATGTCCAATTACAAGTTTCAAAAGGGATCCTTCATGGAGGGTATATTCAAGAGGTAGCTTCCTTAAACCACCTTCCTTAATTTCATTTCATCTTATATCTTCTCCACACCGCATTCATCCAAAAAATCATAATAACTATAGTGTCATTATTAAACTAGAATTTTATATTTCTAATTTAGTATATTCTATCTATACTTTTTCTTATCTCCCATTATTTAAATAATGGAAACCATTTTCCAAATTATGTCGATTAACCGTTTTTGTGGAAAATGTATTTTATTTTTTCATTACCACCTTAAAGGATGGTCATAAAACTATTATTATGGATAATATAGATTATAATATATATATTTTAACTTATTTCATGTTATGAATCTTATATATATATATATACTTGATATTAAATAAAATGAAATAAATTTCTGAAAGTTGGAAAACCCACCTTAATAAACTAACCAATTATCATTAAAGCTTTATTAAATGAATCATCCTCATGTACGAAATAAAAATTATATATAGGATCATTTAAATTTTTCGAGTTACATGAATAACATATAATGTATCCTATGAAATACAATTCTAATTTTATAAGAACTACCATAAATATACCAAATTTAACTAACCATGAAACCATGAAACATAACTCGTGAAACAACGATTTTGATCTCCCTCACGAAACAATGATTTTTATCTTTATAACTCATCATAATGACCTCAAATGAACATAATAAAATTATAATAAACAAATTATAAATAAAATAGGTACTTAATTATGTAATTAAATAATCTAATTTTATTTTACAGGATGTTAATTACAAGTGAATAATGAATTCAGACATAAGGTTAGGGATTTTCTTTTTAAACCCCTATTTAATGTCAATTTTTAAAAAAGTTAAAAAATCGTATTTATATGGCATGAGAGGATTTTCACAATTCCATGAAACCATAATTATATTTTGTTTTTTTTACAATATTACATGGCTATTTTCAAATAATTTTATTTCATTTGTATGTGTGTGTATTACATTAAGAGATGTTATTTTTTTCAAGGAATTATTTTATGGTTCAAGTATTCTTGTTGAATGATTATTTTATATTTATTGGACATTATTTATGATGATGGGTGGTTCATTTATAAACTAAATATGGGTGGGTTCATGATATCCCTCCAAGTCATTGGGTATGGTGGAAGACACCAATATAGTTATTCCAAATGCTATTGCGATGGTTACCCCAAGTATAAATGTGAGGGTTATGTCAAGTACGACAATAAGGGTCATTTTATGGTAACTGTGAGGGTTAAATCATAATTATGAATGAAAATTATTCCCAAAGAAAACTAATGGTTTATTTATAGTTTATGTGTTTTATGAAAATCACATGTTTTCACAAAGTAAGTTATTGATAAAAATATATTTTACATTTAAGGGTGAGAAGTATAAATTTGTGAAAATGACTTTATGTTCTTATAAGTATTCATGGAATAACATTTTATTTAATTATTTTTATGTCCATTACTACTATTTTTATGATCATACCATGTTTGGTTTAAAAAAATTCATATGTTTTAATGATGGTTAAGAGAAAATAAGAATCCAATATAAAGGTTGTGAATATGTTTCATGAAAATAAATCATATATTTTGGAAAAAATGGATACTGTGTGGAAGTTTAAACATCTAATATATGAGTTTTTTATGAATGTGTTAAGACCTAATTATCTAAAACTCTAAAACTAAACATATCTTTTAATGAAATAGAATAATTTCTTGACATAAATTTCAACATTACATGATGTTTTAGGATGCATCATTATATTTTCAATAAAAGGATGGTTTAGATAGCTTTAGAGGTTAGGGTAATGTTAATTGAATACCCTTAAAGTTACTAATTTATATTCAGTAAACATGTTAAAATTTTCACATTGCTTTAACAAAACTATGTCTATTCAGAGTGGTTTTTCATAGAGGAAATCAGGAATCTCCAGTGGTAAGGAATCAAGAGGAAACCGTACTTCTAAATCAACATCATGAGATTTTGGGATTCAGAACAAAGAAGTTTGTAATAGAAATGGACCAGTTGACACAAGCCATAAATCATGGTGGTATTCATTATAATGAAAATCTAGATATACCATAAAGTAACAAAATTACAGTGGAATGTTTTTTGAGGAAAATTCTCATTATTTCAGAGGATCTCTCGAAACAATAGTAGCTGAAGGTTGGATTGAATCCCTAGAAAAGATTTTGTTGTCATGGGTTGTTTAGATAATCAAAAGGTTAGTCTTAAAATTTATCATTTTGAAGTTGAAGCTAATCATTGGTGGTCAATGTTCAATGATATTAGGAAAATATAAGAGAATAATACCCTAGAATGTGTTGAATTTAGGAATATGTTACTGAAAAAATATTTTCCTAAGGCATTTTGACTCAGGAAGGAATAGAAATTCTAGGAAATAAAGAATTGAGGAAAATTAAATGGCCACATATGAAGAAAACTTCACTCACTTAGAAAGCTATGCTCCAAATTGTCTTTGGGATCCTGATAGTAAAATCCATCATTTTTACTCAGGATTAAATCCAATATATAAAATTGATTTGGATTTCCATGAATTCAAATTTTATGAGATAATTGTTCGGTGTGGTGAGAGGGTAGAAGGGGAATTGTTCTATTGATCATGTATTATATAAAAAAACCAAAGAAAAGTTATAAATGGAATGAAATAAGTAAAAACCAATCTAATAAATAAGACGTTAAATAAATATAGTTTCATTTATTTGGAAGTTGTCATAAAATGAACCATAGGGAATGCATTATCAAATTTGGTATGTACTTTTGAAGTAGTAAGTCTGGATATATTTCCCATGATGGTAATGAGAAAGATCTTTGTAGTGGTAAGTGGAATTCTGATAAGCATTCATCAAAGTGTTTTAAATGTAGTGAGATAGTGAATTATGCACATACTTCCCCAAAGGTGGAATAGAATGAAGGGAAGCATCGAGAATATAACAATAATGGAATGTTGAAATAATTTTCAAATACTTTAGTAGATTTCAGGCCATAATATTAAGTGCTATCAGGCATATTTACTGTAAATTCAGATTATGATAATGTATTCTTTTATTCAGGGCCTACGCATTCCTTTATATTTGAGAATTTTTCTAGTAAATTGAAAAATTCACCTCGATAAATAGAACTATAAATTTTAATAAAATGACCAGGGGTAAGTATTAGAGAAAAAAATAATAATCATTTTTGTTGTTTTCTATTGAAATATATTACCTAAAACCCATTTTTTCTTTAACCTAGGAGAGTTTGATGTTATTCTGGGTATGGATTGGATTTTTATTTACCATGATGAGATTGATTGTAGAGATAATGATGTTTTTTACAAAATATTTCTTATTTGGTATACAATAATGAACCCCTAAAATATTTTACATATCAAGAAGTTGAAAACTGTTAAAATATGGAAATTAAATCTATATTGCATATATTTTTGAAAAAAGGGAACAATTTAGATTAATTATTTTCTAGTAGTGAATGAATACCTTATTTTTTTCTTAGTGTCATTACTAATCAGGAGGCTTATTTTACTATTGATTTAGTCAATGATGCTAAAATAATTTAAGAATCCCCATATCAAATTTATCATGTAGAACTTTTGGAACTGAAAAAGCAATTTTAGGAGTTCTAGAAAATGTTTCCATTCATATGACTACTTAACCTAGGGGTGATTCAGTTTTGTTTGTTAAAAATAAATATTGTTCCATGATCATTTTAATTGATTATAGAGATTTGGATTAAATTACTTTTAAGAATAAGTATATCTTACCTGTAACACCCCAAGATTTCATAGTGTGTTATTTCTTCAAAATAATTCAATAACTTCTACTACACGCAACACCGAGTTCAATCACACCATGACTTAACAAAAAAAAATCCATTCAAAATAGGTTATTAATAGTATTAACTAAATTTTAAACTTTATATAATCCTTATAATTTTAGAATCCATATTATGAGTTTCTTAGACATAATGCAAGAACAGATTCATTTTCAGTATTGCACTTTTATCAACTTTTAATAGTGAAACCTTTTTAAATACAATATTTTAAACTTTTTGACTAAATGGGGACATCAAAAAATTTAAAATGAAACATCCCAAGCTTCCACACTACGCTTTCCTTTGAATAATACAGTAGCGTGTGTTGTACGCAACTTCGAGTTCTAACACACACCACAACCAATCAAACTAGCCATTATGAATAGTACTACCTACTTTTTGAAATTATATATATTTTATATTTCAAAATGGACTTCATTTTTGGATTCTGAATATTGAATTTAGCTTAAGGTGAAATTTTGGTACATTTCGGATAACTTTCATATTTTGATGAATAGTGAAAATTACTAAATTTTAATTAAAAACAACTTTTTTAATAAAAATAATTAGTAGTGATAAATTATGAATTTGAGTGGTTTTAAAGTATATTTAGAATATATATTTTTACCATTTAATATAATGTTGGTCATTGGACATAATTTTACAATTAAACCGAACATAAACAAGTGTCAATCTTTTGATAGTTATTATCTCTTAAAAACACGTTTTTTGTTTTGACAGCGGGAATTAATTTTAAATTAATTTCTGCCACTTCTGTGTTTTGAATTTAGAAAAATGGATTCCATATTTGGAATCAGGATTTTAAAATTGTGTAAATAGGTAACTTTTATTTTTAGACATTTTGAATAATTACTGCGGTAAATATTTTATTTACCATGGTTAAGGGTAAATTCGGTAAATAAGGGTTAAAAAATAATATTATAATAATACAAAATTACCCTAAAACGTGTCCTAGCCTTATTGGTTGATAAATGTCCGACCATAGGCATATTTGGGTCGATTTGGGGACCCCATGGTGCCACTTTTAGGTGATAGGGACACTTTATTTTAATTAAGTTAAAATGAATACAAAAATGACACAAGCATATATCTTTTAGTAAAACAATTTTTACATAGGGTTATATATGTTGGATTTTAGATTATAATAATTCATTAGAAAGACAAAACGATTTACTACATAGTGATATTTTATTTATAATTTTTAGACATTAAATAATTTAATTTATTTATGACACAATGATGATGAATTAATTACTATAATAGTTAAAAATTAAAATAATTGATATTATAAATACCAAAATAAATATAATATAAAACATTTAATGAATTAAACTAATTTTCTAGGATAATATGATATATTAGGATTGATTTAATTGACTTTGTTCGAAGTAATCAATCTGTTATGAGTTTCACAAAAATCAACTATTGAATAGTGTCAAAATTGACATAAAAGAGTTCTTAAAACAAATATTATATTATTAATTGATATTAAATTCATAAAAATCTAAGGTTCAGCCAAAATACTTATATCATGATAGTTTCATCATTAATGGACCACTTGGGGGTCTCTTGGATGTATATAGTAAGTTTATTAACCATATTATATAAAAATACAAAGAGACATTGTAAAAGTGAAACTAATTAACTTAGAGTTAATACTTAAAGATAAGGTTAATATAAGTACCCAAACCAGTCTAAATTCTATTGGTTGAGTTGTTTGAGACCCATCCCCACCTTAAAATTTAAATAATCAACTTTGGAGCCATTAGAAACCGAATAAAAATTTATTATAAACTAATATTTCTAGCTTTTCCAAAGGTGCCCCTCACCCCTCTTATAAAAGGGCACTCCTCCTTCTCTTTTCTTCACACCTTAAAAGCCTTTTGGTTCTGCCAAACTCTGCCCAAATACTCTCCCAACTTCCCTCACTACAACCTAGAGGCCTTAGTTTTATCAGAAAGCCATCCTAAGGAGCCCTTTTGATCAAATCAAAAGGACGAAACTGAAGAAGAGGTAATGACTTCACCACCCTTTTCCAAGTTTCTTCTTCTTCCACTTATTCTTCCTTTGTTGTTACCATTCTAAAATAATAACTCCAGTATCATATATATACTGTGATGTTATTATAAATATGGTACAACCATATTCAGTATTCTATCCACCCTTTGAATAACATGTCACCATACGTGCGTATGTACGGCTTACCGTCTCCACGTCGTGGTGTAATTGTTATTCAATATATTATTATTTGGATGGGTATAATAATGATGTGTAACTCATGTAAATAATAAGTATAACATGTTAATGATTCTGTATATATGATATACCATCCATTTATATATTATTTTAATATCAAAAGAATGATATTGTCGCTCGTGCGTACGTACGGACTACCGTCTCCACGAATGCGATGAGATTCATTCTCCATCATATCCATTCAAGTATAATTATCATTTGATGATTTAAAAAATGATTTTTAAGGACATGATATCTTTCTGGATATGAATAATATACAACCTATCCCTTACAAACATGTCTTACGTAACAAAACATATAAAAGAAAACAAGTAAGTTAACACCTGAAACAACGATAATACTAAGATATTATTATCAAATCAATATTAAAAGATCATATATGATATAATATTAATGTATATGATTCTTGTATAATTTAATAACAATTATTTCACCATTATACAGGAGTTTAACCTACCCCAACCAAGGAAAAGTACAAGGTAAGGGGTTTTCATCTCACTCCTTATTCCCGTGAGATTCATGCCATATTGCCACCATCACCTTTTGTGTGGTGTATGTACTGCCCATAATTATATTCTTTGTTTAATACACTTTAATTTATGTGTATTTACATATTCATTGTATGATTCATCTTTCATGGGTTGTATGTTCCTTAAGTTACCAAATTGGTAAGGGTTATTTCATAATCTCTTCATTATCCGAGGTTGTTTATACGTAATAATCTACTGGGATCTCTTTATCATCCACATCTATGTTTCTTAAAAATGTATTTCAAAACATTTTTACTATTTACAAGAATATGGGTTAAAGTCATTTATACCCTTGTTTGACTTTTTATATGTGGTTTGTAAAGGAATCTTTCCGTCATTTTCCAAACAAGGTGCTTTTTAACCTTTTCGACAGAATTAAGGTAAGAATGTTTTTTTAACTTATACGGCGGGTGCGGTTATTTTCCGCCGTTATAAAATCGTCGAAGCTTCCCTTACAAGATTATAAGAATATTTTCAAATTGAATGTATTATTTTATAATTATGTTACTTTTAATATTATTTTAAAAAAAGAGATATTTCTCTAAAATAGTTTTGATTTCATCTATGTCAACATCCTTTGATGGATTTTAAGCTTATTTGAAGTTGATTTATTATGATACAAAACATCCATATTTTATTGAAGGTTTTGTGATATTTTTGACTGTTGATAAGTTATTCTTATGTCACTCATGGTTTTTGTTTAAAGTATTGACATTTCATAAGTTATTTGTAATCTGAATTTTTATGTTATATTTCAACCTTTCATTCAGATGAATGTGTTAGACAAGTATGTTCCGGGTTGGGGACCGGTAAAAGTAAGCCCTCCGGTTTGGTCTCCGGTTATTAGAGGAACTCCGGTTTGGTCTCCGATTATTAGAGGAACTCCGGTTTGGTCTCCAGTTATTAGAGGCACTCCGGGTTGGTGTCCGGTTATTAGAGGCACTCTGGGTTGGGTTCCAGTTACAGTTAGCCCCTAGGTCTTGGGATGAGGCCTTGACAAAGAAATTAAAGTTCAGCATTATGCAATCCATCATTATGAAAGTGGTTATTGATATTGCATGTGATTATTCGATTAGTAGAATATTCATGTGAATAAGTAAATGGAATTATTTCATTTTACTTTTGCCATACTATGTTGAAGTTCACGTTTAAAAGGCTTTTGTTTTAGTTATACATTTCCTAAAATGTTTATTCTTATTTATGAAAGTTTCCGCTATATTGTTATCCTTACTGTGCATCTGAGCTCACCCCTTTTCTATGTTTTATTTTTCCCAGGATGTGAAGAAGTAAGTTATGAATGACCTACAGGGGTAGAATGTGGGGATATGAG
Source organism: Viscum album (assembly GCA_963277665.1). Taxonomy (NCBI): domain Eukaryota; kingdom Viridiplantae; phylum Streptophyta; class Magnoliopsida; order Santalales; family Viscaceae; genus Viscum; species Viscum album. Next base: position 210,781,429 of record OY728119.1, on the reverse strand, counting down.
TGTGGAATATGGAGACTATGTTGTTGTAGTAGTTTTTCACTTTATGATGTAATGTAAAACTTTATGAATATATCTAGTGTTTCCAAGGCTACTAAACCAATCGGTCTTTCGAGATTTGATCTTTCTTGTGATCATGCCAATGTTATGTAATAAGGCACCGACTCTGGGTAACTAGGGTCGGGGCGTTACAGTTGGTATCAGAGGAAGTTTAGTACAAACCTTGGAAGCTAGATTTAGATAAACTCTGATTAGAGCACATAGATTTAAGATGGACTTTGAGGATTAGTATAGAAGAACTTCCTAGAATTTTGGTATTGTAGAGATTTTGTGAGTTTTCTGAGAAATACATCCCTGTCTGGATACGAGCAGGTAGAGGCGGCTCTAGCACAGATGTACCTAGGGGTAAAACCCGAAAACACCGCTTTGAGCTAGACTCGAACGGGAACTGGTGCACGACAACGGGCCTTACTGCACTCTTGGTTACGACACTCCCGGGGGATATGCTTAGGATAATTCTCATTTTCTTTACAAACCATTATGAAGGGTTTATGTGGATTTAGTTCCTCAAAGGAGAAATTTATATGATTATGGATTATATCCATAAACTCTGTAATTTATGTTATGTGTCTTACAAGTTTGGGATTAGGTATTGTTATTCATAAACTAATCTAGTGTATGCCATTGTTTAGAAATGGCACCCAGTAGAAGGAATGAGAACTCCAGCAATGCACATGATCCAAAGAGAAAGAAGGATCATATCTTTCATGGCCTTAAGCCAAAATTTATAAGAGAAATAGTCTACCATTTATTATCATCATACGAAGAAATAATATCACGTGTTGATAAGATAAGTAAAGATTTTACTGAGTCCTATGGCTTTGAAGGGAAGCAAGAGAAGAAAAGGATGGAAGAGAGAAAGATGGATAAAGGGAAGAGGGAAAAGAAGAATTTTCCAATATGTGATAATTGTGGGAAGAAACACCCTAGAACTTGTCTGAAAGGAATGGGAGTTTGTTATAAGTGTGGTGGAAAAGGGCACAAAGTACATGACTGCAAGGGTAAGAAAACGGTTTCAAATGTATAATGCTTCATTTGCCAGGAGTTTGGACACTATGCGAACCTATGTCCCAGTCATCAAAATATGCCGCAAATGATGCTATTGGATAATAGTCAAGTTATTATACTACCACAGATGAAGAGGAATGATTAGAGTTCTTATGTTGATTATGTCATTTGAGTGTTGTATCAACAATGTACTTGTTATAGTAATTATGGAGTATATAAGGATTGTACTGCAGTACTATTTCATTTTTGACTTGAGATTTTGTGGAACAAAGAAAAGTGACTCAATAGCAGGATAAATTTTTGGAAAATATATGGTTGAGAGAATGATAAACCGTAATATGGTTCTGATACCGAGGTAGTGATTTTAGAATAATACATAATTGATTTGGATAAATTATATTGGATATTATTGACTACCTTGAAACTAATTAATGATTTGTATATTCCATAATTTTTGGGGTTTAAAACATTTTTGGATTGATGAAGTATATCCAGCATTCTATATGGAATAAGGGAGCATGAATGTAATCAATATGGATTATGGTAATTCAGGATGTTTCAGTGTTTTAAAAGAATACATGATGAAGGTATTCATATGCTATTACGTGGTAAAAAGGATCTACATTATGTTTAACATCCTTATAAATGTTGGACTGTGAGTTTGGTCAGAAGTATTTTGGATAAATTCTAGTTTGAGATTAATTTTGGATTACCATAAAAGGACAACCCGGAGGTCGGGCGGCAACCCGTCGCGTCCGGCAAGGCCGCGAGACTTGAACCCGCAACTGAAGGGCGACAAGGGTGTATCACCTACCACTGGCCCAAGATATGTCCTGGATTAAATAATGTAGTTTTTTTAAAATATCTGGTAGATGAATTATAAATTCGTTTATTTTGGAACCCTGTACGAATAGTATAAATAGAATTTTTTTACGAGTGAAAGATGAGTTTGTGGTAGAAATTTATTAATGGAAAAAACTCTAATTATAAAGTAAATATATCTACTTATGATCTTAGCCAATCTCATAAATAAATTCCTCAACATTAAGAAAAGGAACTTAGAACAAAAATGTTGTCCTAGATGGTACCTTAAATCATCACTAATTTATGGCTTTGGGATTGTTGGCCTCTTCCTAGCCATGTTCTCTACCACTCTCCATCAGATAATTGATGGTTAGATTTCTATTCCATATCCATATTTTCCTACATGGAACCCTAGTATGTGTTATTTTTGGTAATCTTCATACTTTCCACTCTTTATTTTAAATAGAGGCCTCATTAATTCATTTTTCGATGTGGGATTTCAACTAAGATATTTTGAAACGTCAAAAATGTGTTATCCTAATACCCTATGTTTTGTTGAACCGATGGTATTTCAAATCATCATAGATTGATGAGTTTAAGGACCTCAATTTTATACTTATTTTTGATTGATGACCTCAATCACTACCTATAAATATTTACGTTTTTCCTCCAATTATATGTCTCTAATTTCCACCGATGTTATCCTAATCGAGATCATAATTTGGTGGTGACCCTTTCATTTCTCTTTTCCTCATATTAAGACTAAATTTTAGTAACCCAATTTCTGATGTGGGTTTTCCCACAAATATATTTTCTATTTTCAACCTTTTATTTTCTAAGAACAATTTCAAATTGCGAGGACGCAATTTATTGAAGGAGGGGAGAATGTAACACCCCAATATTTCATAGTGTGTTATTTCTTAAAAATAATTCAATAACTTGCACTACACGCAACACCGAGTTCAATCACACCATGACTTAACAAAAAAAATCCATTCAAAAGAGGTTATGAATAGTATTAACTAAATTTTAAACTTTATATAGTCCTTATAATTTTAGAATCCATATTATGAGTTTCTTAGACATAATGCAAGAACAGATTCATTTTCAGTATTGCACTTTTATCAACTTTTAATAGTGAAACCTTTTTAAATACAATATTTTAAACTTTTTGACTAAATGGGGACATCAAAAAATTTAAAATGAAACATCCCAAGCTTCCACGGTACGCTTTCCTTTGAATAATACAGTAGCGTGTGTTGTACGCAACTTCGAGTTCTAACACACACCACAACCAATCAAACTAGCCGTTATGAATAGTAATACCTACTTTTTGAAATTATATATATTTTATATTTCAAAATGGACTTAATTTTTGGATTCGGAATATCAAATTTAGCCTAAGGTGAAATTTTGGTACATTTTGGATAACTTTCATATTTTGATGAATAGTGAAAATTACGAAATTTTAATAAAAAACAACTTTTTTAATCAAAATAATTAATAGTGATAAATTATGAATTTGAGTGGTTTTAAAGTATATTTAGAATATATTTTTACCATTTAATATAATTTTGGTCATTGGACATAATTTTACAATTAAACCGAACATAAACAAGTGTCAATCTTTTGATAGTTATTATCTCTTAAAAACACGCTTTTTGTTTTGACAGCGGGAAATAATTTTAAATTAATTTATTCCACTTCTATGTTTTGAATTTAAAAAAATGGATTCCATATTTGGAATCAGGATGTTCAAATTGTGTAAATAGGTAACTTTTATTTTTAGACATTTTGAATAATTGCTGCGGTAAATATTTTATTTACCATGGTTAAGGGTAAATTCGGTAAATAAGGGTTAAAAATAATATTATAATAATACTAAATTACCCTAAAACGTGTCCTATCCTTATTGGTTGATAAATGTTCGACCATAGTCATCTTTGGGTCGATTTTGGGACCCCATGGTGCCACTTGTAGGTGATAGGGACACTTTATTTTAATTAAGTTAAAATGAATACAAAAATGACACAAGAATATATCTTTTAGAAAAACACTTTTTACATAGGGTTATATATGTTGGATTTTAGATTATAAATATTAATTAGAAATATAACAAGATTTCCTATATATTGATATTTTATTTATAATTTTTAGACATTAAATAATTTAATTTATTTATGACACAATGATAATGAATTAATTACTATAATAGTGAAAAATTAAAATAATTGATATTATAAATACCCAAATAAATATAATATGAACCTTTTAATGAATTAAACTAATTTTATAGGATAATATGATATATTAGGATTTATTTAATTGAATTTTTTTGAAGTAATCAATCTGTTATGAGTTTCACAAAAATCAACTATTGAATAGTGTCAAAATTGACATAAAAGAGTTCTTAAAACAAATATTATATTATTAATTGATATTAAATTCCTAAAAATCTAAGGTTCGGCCAAAATACTTATATCATGATAGGTTCATCATTAAGGGACCACTTGGGGGTCGCGTGGATGTATATAGTATGTTTATTAACCATATTATATAAAAATACAAAGAGACATTGTAAAAGTGAAACTAATTAACTTAGAGTTAATACTTAAAGATAAGGTTAATATAAGTACCAAAACCTATCTAAATTCTATTGGTTGAGTTGTTTACGACCCATCCCCACCTTAACATTTAAATAATCAACTTTTGAGCCATTAGAAACCGAATAAGAATTTATTATAAACTAATATTTCTAGCTTTTCCAAAGGTACCCCTCACCCCTCTTATAAAAGGGCACTCCTCCATCTCTTTTCTTCACACCTTCAAAGCCTTTTGGTTCGGCCAAACTCTGCCAAAATACTCTCCCAACTTCCCTCACTACAACCTAGAGGTCTTAGTTTTATCATAAAGCCATCCTAAGGAGCCCTTTTGATCAAATCAAAAGGAAGAAACCGAAGAAGAGGTAATGACTTCACCACCCTTTTCCAAGTTTCTTCTTCTTCCACTTATTCTTCCTTTGTTGTTACCATTCTAAAATAATAACTCCAGTATCATATATATACTATGATGTTATTATAAATATGGTACAACCATATTCAGTATTCTATCCAGCCTTTGAATAACATTTCACCATACGTGCCTACGTACGGCTTACCGTCTCCACGTCGTGGTGTAATTGTTATTCAATATATTATTATTTGGATGGGTATAATAATGATGTGTAACTCATGTAAATAATAAGTATAACATGTTAATGATTCTGTATATATGATATACCATCCATTTATATATTATTTTAATATCAAAAGAATGATATTGTCGCTCGTGCGTACGTACGGACTACCGTCTCCACGAATGCGATGAGATTCATTCTCCACCGTATCCAATCAAGTATAATTATCATTTGATGATTTAAAAAATGATGTTTAAGGACATGATATCATTCTGGATATGAATAATATACAACCTATCCCTTACAAACATGTCTTACGTAACAAAACATATAAAAGAAAACAAGTAAGTTAACACCCGAAACAACGATAATACTAAGATATTATTATCAAATCAATATTAAAAGATCATATATGATATAATATTAATATATATGATTCTTGTATAATTTAATAACAATTATTTCACCATTATACAGGATTTTAACCTACCCCAACCAAGGAAAAGTACAAGGTAAGGGGTTTTCATCTCACTCCTTATTCCCGTGAGATTCATGCCATATTGCCACCATCACCTTTTGTGTGGTGTATGTACTGCCCATAATTATATTCTTTGTGTAATACACTCTAATTTATGTGTATTTACATATTCATTGTATGATACCTCTTTCATGGGTTGTATGTTTCATAAGTTACCAAATTGGTAAGGGTTATTTCACAATCTCTTCATTATCCGAGGTTGTTTATATGTAATAATCTACTGGGATATCTTTATCATCCACATCTATGTTTCTTAAAAATGTATTTCAAAACATTTTTACTATTTACAAGAATATGGTTTAAAGTCATTTATACCCTTTTTTGACTTTTTATATGTGGTTTATAAAGGAATCTTTCCGTCATTTTCCAAACAAGGTGCTTTTTAACCTTTTCGACAGAATTAAGGTAAGAATGTTTTTTTAACTTATACAGCGGGTGCAGTTATTTTCCGCCGTTATAAAATCGTCGAAGCTTCCCTTACAAGCTTATAAGAATATTTTAAAATTTAATGTATTATTTTATAATTATGTTACTTTTAAAATGATTTTAAAAAAAGAGATATTTCTCTAAAATAGTTTTGATTTCATCTATGTCAACATCCTTTGATGGATTTTAAGCTTATTTGAAGTTGATTTCTTATGATACAAAACATCCATATTTTATTGAAGGTTTTGTGATATTTTTGACTATGGATAAGGTATTCTTATGTCACTCATGGTTTTTGTTTAAAGTATTTACATTTCTTAAGTTATTTGTAATCTGAATGTTTATGTTATATTTCAAACTTTCATTCAGATGAATGTGTTAGACAAGTATGTTCCGGGTTGGGGACCGGTAAAAGTAAGCCCTCAGGTTTGGTCTCCGGTTATTAGAGGAACTCCGGTTTGGTCTTCGGTTATTAGAGGAACTCCGGTTTGGTCTCTGGTTATTAGAGGCACTCCGGGTTGGTGTCCGGTTATTAGAGGCACTCCGGTTTGGGTTCCGGTTACAGTTAGCCCCTAGGTCTTGGGATGAGGCCTTGACAAAGAAATTAAAGTTCAGCATTATGCATTCCATCATTATGAAAGTGGTTATTGATATTGCATGTGATTATTCGATTAGTAGAATATCCATGTGAATAAGTAAATGGCATTATTTCATTTTACTTTTTTCCATACTATGTTGATGTTCAAGTTTAAAAGGCTTTTGTTTTAGTTATACATTGCCTAAAATGTTTATTCTTATTTATGAAAGTTTCCGCTATATTGTTATCCTTACTGGGCATCTGAGCTCACCCCTTTTCTATATTTTATTTTTCCCAGGATGTGAAGAAGTAAGTTATGAATGACCTACAGGGATAGAATGTGGGGATATGAGTGTGGAATATGGAGACTATGTTGTTGTAGTAGTTTTTGACTTTATGATGTAATGTAAAACTTTATGAATATATCTAGTGTTTCCAAGGCTACTAAACCAATCGGTCTTTCAAGATTTGATCTTTCTTGTGATCATGCCAATGTTATGTAATAATGCACCGACTCTGGGTAACTAGGGTCGGGGCGTTACATTACCTCATATCGATGACTTGTTTGATCAGCTGCAAGGATCTTAGTATTTTTTCAAGAATGAGTTGAGATCTTGGTACCATTAGCTGAAGGTGAAGGAGGATGAAATTCCAAAAATAGCATTCCAGACTAGATATGAGAATAATGAGTTTTTAAAAATTCCTTTTGGTTTAAAAAATACTCTTTTTTATTTATTGATATTAGGAATTTTGAATTTCATGAATATTTGGATACTTTTGTGGTTTTTTTATTGATGATATTCTGGTTAATTCAAAAATTTAAGAGGATCAGGAAAACAATTTAAGGCTTGTTCTGAAAACCCCTAAAGAAAAGAATCTTAATGGTAAATTTAGATTATTTGATTTTGGTTACACCATATTTCTTTCCTTGGGAACATTGTAAGTAATGATGGAATTACAGATGATCCCGTGAAAACAAAATTGGTTGATAAATGGGAAAGAAGAACAAATTTTCTTGATATTTAAACTTTTATTGGACTAGTAGGAAATTGACATTGCTTTTTATAAATAAATTTTTTTCTACAAAAGTAGATTAATGTGTAGATTTTTGTACATTAATGAATAATCTTTCTAATTTTGGAATTTATTTAATTGTTCTATTTTTTTGGTAGGATATGACATATATTTGAAAAATAAATGAAAATTGGATGACACATGAGCCAAATGACCCTTTGCACTGCAAGGGAAGTGAAGTGGTGTGACATCGGATTTTAGGGATAATGAAAAGATGGAAACTGAAGAAAATTGAATTACATGTCATGTACCAAAAGTAAAAATCACGGCCATTTCAAGTGAAACAAAACCATGAAGAACATTTCATGATGATAGAACATGAATTAAACTTCAAGTAAACGTCATGTAAAACCAATACACAACGTGATGACATTAAAAATAACAAACAATATTTTCATAGATTCAAAGAGATATAGGATAAAGTGGATATGAGGTATACACTATGTACCCCAAGTACATGTCGTGTAGGGGTCGGCGGGTAGAGAAAAATTAGGTCATGTGGGCCGCATGTTTGGATGGGATTTTCCTACAAAAGGAGGCCTCTAGCAACCCTTTCAAAGAACTGAGAGGAATAGGAAGTCAAGTAGAACCAAGGTAAGGACTCTAGATGAAAGAGTGATGATCTGTGGCCTTCTTCTCTACCATTCTTCCTCTGGTATCCAATATGGTCACCTCTTCCATGAGGGAGTAGTCCCATAGTGCAGGGTGATGTGATTCAACATGGGTTGTGTGCATAGGGATTATTTTATTTTATGTTATACATGTTTTTGATTGTTTAAACTCATTTTTTAAATTCAAAATCTCATTATTTTTTCAAATTCATTACCATTGATTGTGATTTGAAGAGTATTATTTAATTTAATCAATTAATTGAACTGTTTTGTGTATGACCATTACGCAACATAGGTCAGTTATGTTTAAACATGTTTTTGGGCAACCTATCCTTGTGATTGAATCTCATAGATGACTATTCCAATAGTCCAATCATAGGGGTAGTGCGGGATACCAAGACCAAGGATCAACGTGGTCCCAATTCTGACACAAATACTAAATAAGCACACTCTCATGTAAATCCCTAGCTCATACCCTAAAAATCATTGACCATGGCATGAATCTCAATTTAATATTCGCAACTCCAGTCATTGTGGCTATTTCCCTTTTCCTCAAAAACAACAAAACAATTGAAATTTATTTTTCTTAATTAATTTATAACATATTCTATTTTCTTGTGGGTATGAAACTCGAACTTACTAGATACTACATATTTAAGTAGGTTTTCTGAGTCTGATATAAATTTTATATTTTCATAGCACCATAGGGAAGTAACGACACCCTTTGGGGATATAAAATTGTATTTGTTGTTGGGGATGGTTCGTGTTAAGCTTATGAAAATTAGGAATTTAGATAATTTTTTTCTTTTAATTCATTGTTTTACACTTTCTCATCTCGTGATGTAGTTTTAGGAAGCAATCAATTACAGGATTATTCCACCTGTGGGAAGGAAATGACTAAAGATCTTTCTTTTGACCCCAAGTTAGAGAAGACCTTACGCCGCCAAAGAAAGGAGAAGGATGAATCTGTCCAAAAACATAACACCATGGATGGAAGAGATAAATTTGAAGGATAACAGGGCCAACCAACAGGTCTATAAATTCATGGAAGAAATAAATGGGTCCAAGCGCTAATCAAATATGGGAGACCCTCAAACATAGGAGTCAACCCTAGAATTATCATTCCACCAGTTTCTGCCCAACACTTTGAAATCAAAACAGCAGTCATTCAGATGATCACACATTCATTGTAATTCATCGGTCTACCACACGAAGACCCAAATTCGCACATTAGAAGATTTATAGAGATTTGTGAGAGGTTCCAATTCAAGAACGTCACAAACGATGTTGTAAGGAAATTCCTATTCATATTTTCACTAAAGGACAAAGAATGGGATTGGATCCAAAGTCTTCCCCCACATTCAATCACCTCATGGGATGCTCTGGTAATGAAGTTTTTAATAATGTTTTTTCCACCATCAAAGCCTTTGAATCTGCGGGTAAGCATTTTAAATTTTTAGGAATAAAATGAAGAGTCTCTGTATAGTTCAAAAGAATGTTTTAAAGGTTTAATAAGATGATGTCCCCATAATGGCATCAAAATGTGGCTGTTAAATAATAAATTTTATAAAGGATAGTCACAGGGGAATATTTCTATTGTAGATGCTTCTATAGGAGTTTATTTGATGAGGAATTCACATGTGGAGAGTTATGAGATACTGAATGTTATTTCTAGAAAAAATCCCAATGGCAGCTGAAATAAGGATGAATAAAAGGAGTACACATGGTAGATAATAGATGGATGGATGAAAAATTTAGATGATGAAAATAAATATGGATACGATGATGAAAAAAAATCCCCAAGGTATGTATTGTGAAGATGAAAATTGCTAGGATTATAATAGACAAAATTATGCGCAGGGATGGAGGCCGCAACAACCACAATAGAAAAATTAGAATAAAGGTCACGGATTTAAGCTGATACAAAAAGGTTATCAACTTCAACAACAAGGGCCCTCACTAACCAGTCAAGTCTATTCACTAGAGGATACCCTTACATAATTTATGACCACCATAGGAGTAGCACATAAATAGTTTATGGCATACTCAAAAGATCATGGTACTATAATCGTAGAAATGAAAAATAACTCACTAAACCAACAATCATCATTAATAAACTTAGAACATCAAGTCGGCTATATTTTCGAAATAATTAGAGGAAGATCATGAGGAGAGATTTTGGGATGTCTAGAGCATCATCCTTATGTAGATATGAAATCCATATTGCTGAGAAGTGGAAAGAAAATGTGAGGGAGTGACATAGAATTTTGAGGACATTAGGAACAACATATAGCTCAAGTATATCAAGAGAAGAACATCAAAGATGAGGAATTTGATGATGAAATGAACCACCACCGCACAAAAAACCATTACCATATCTATATAGGGAAAAGAGGGGGAATATTAATAATAAAAAGAAAAGGTTTTTAAAGATGTTCAAGAGGATACACATAAACATACCATTCGCTGAGGATATTGAAAACATGCATGTGTATGAAAAGTTCATAAAGGAGTTGGTGAAGAATAAGAATAATCTTGAAGATTTAGCTACCATTAAACTTTAAGGAGAATGTTCTACGATTATTTAAAGCATTATACAGAAGAAAAAATGTGATCATGGTACTTTTTCCATTCCAATTACCATTGGTACTAATGAGTTTGGTAGAGATTTATGTGATTTAGGTTCCACTGCATACATAATGTCATATGCAACATTAAAAAGAATGGTACTGAAGAAAATGAAACCAAATCATGTTATGAATCAACTAGCTAACACAATTGTGAGACGTTATGAAGGACTACTTGAAGATATCATTATCAAAGTGGACGAGTTCTATTTTATGGATGATTTTCTGGTGATAAACATGGATGAAGAGAGGTGTTAATAATTTTGGGAAGACCATTCCTAGAAACTGTAAGAGAACTAATTGTTGTTCAAAATGGAGAGATGATTTTGAGAGTTGGAGGATGAGAGGTGAAATTCAATATGCACTGAGCAATGTAGAAGCTAGATAATCCATTTGATTATTTTTCAAGATGTGAATTAATAAATTAATATAGCGATGTTTTCCATGGAAGGAGAGATGAATTATTAGTTGTGGAGACTGGGTAAGGATGTAAGAGAAAGCTAAAGAAGGATAAGAAGGTGCTGGAAAAGGATGAGGACAATGGAGGGATGTTAGTTCAATAAATATTCAACTAAGGAGAGTAAGTTTGGGAAATTAGTGAAGTGTCATTTGGCTTTGCAGGAAGAAACAAGAACCACTAGATTTGGACCATGGAGATAGATAAAATATCAACCAATGGAAGATTGATGTTAGTTTCCAAAAAAGGGATAGGGACAATCTATTTTAAGGAATCAAGCCTTCGACATTTTGTAGATCTATATCATACAACCTCTTTACTACCATATATCACATGAGATAAAGAGGTAAGGTTTATCCAATGATAGTAAACAAAAGCGCTTTAGAGAGGCAACCCAATTTTTTAGTATTTTTTATTTATTTTATGTTTTTTAGGGAAAAGAACTCATCCCTAATAATTTTTGAATTTAATGGAATATGATTTCACTTGTGATTTTCATTTTTCTAGGGCCATCATGGTATAAAGTAGATGAAACTATAGATGAGTTACACGCCAGGAAGGGAACATACACATCATGAAAGGGTTCATGTAGAACCTATAAAAACCATGTTTGAAGCATCAAATTTCAAGGGTAGTATGAGTTTCAATTCAGTAATTATCTATTTTATTCCCCAATTTTTTATTGTTTAGAGCTTTAATTTTAAATTGCATACTCTACACTAGATTCATTATTTACTCAAATGATCTTGGAGACATGAAACTACCTAGGTCAATTATCATGGAATGTATTTGGATTAATTTATCAATAATTTTCAATAAGAAAAATGGAGAAAATAATTATTAGAAAAAATAATGTGGATTAGGATTTGAAAAATCATGATTTATAGGATCATGTTATTCCTTGTAAAAGAAATATTTCTGAAATTTTTCCATGTTTTAAAATTCTGCTGTTTTCATTAATTGATTAAATTATTAGTATGTGTTTCCATGAGTGATTGAACAAACCATTTTCTTTATTCCCTAGAAATCAAGTGTGCTAATATTTTCCAGTCTTTCTATAGTATATTTATTGAGAAACTCATACATGTATTCCTCTAGAACTTGCTTTTCATCTTATTGAAGATTTGAATGTACAAAATCACTATTAATATGACTGAAGAATTTTTTAGTCCTTATCCTTAGACCCATCATGAATTAATCCACTTTTAATCTCATATAAGCAACGAATTTCCTTGTTACAAAATGAGAAATATTATAAGGCCATTTTATCCATTCCTACCATCCTTTAAATGTTTGGAATGTTATTTAAAAAAATATGTTTGAGGGAAGAACTTTTGGGGTTTACCAGGATATACATTATTGGGATATTTTTATGGGGGGATTTTTCATTGTGATCTGAGATAGGTGATGTATATTTCATTATATTTTACTTTTTACCTCTCTTACTAAAAAAATTCAAAAAAATTGAAAAGAAAAATTAATAAATAAAATTAGATTGTTTATTGGGAGGATTAAAAATCACCATTTTTCTGACTGACAATTTTTATCATATGTGGTAAGGTGATGGATGTGATATATTTCCTAAGAATAAATTTCTAAAAAGAAAAAAATATAATCAAGATAGGTTGATCCATTTACTATGCTTACATATATAATGGGACCACATTGAGTTTTTGGGGCAAGAGAGAGATGGCATTTTTAAATGGAGACGATCCCTGAGATTATATTTTATTATCTTGAAAAATGTCTTAGAGTCAAACCTAAATTTTGAGCCTTACTTTTTATATCATTCACTTAATGACCCTGAAGCCTCAGAGTCATTTGATCCTTAACAGTAAAGCCCTCATGACTAATTTTGATATTTTTCTTTACGCGGTGGAGATGATAAATGCCTTCCAAGCCTATGGTTAGTTACATGTTTTTGAGGAATTTTAAGAATTATATTTACAATTGTACCATTATGATGAGTTGGAAAATTCATGAGAGGTAGATTTCAAGTGGCATTCTTATTAATAATGAATTGAAGAATTAGTATGGATGAATGAAAAGGCACGGTTTTTTCAAAATAGAAAATGTAAAATACATGGTTGATTTGTTTCATTAAAAAATGAGGTGTTGATGAATTTCCTATATGATTCTAAAACATTAAATTTTCCATTTGATTAATTATTTTTGTTGAAATTGAATTTAATTCATTATAAGGTTAACGTCCTTTGTAGTAAGTTGAGATTTCTTCCTTGAGTACAAAGTTGAATGCAAGTGTGGGGGGGGGGTTTGAGATGTCTATTCCATCCATATATTTTAGAGTAGTTTAATGTGATGATTTTTTTACTTTAATGTATAATATTTCCAATTTTGGAATGTATTTACTTGTTCTATGATTTTTGGAAGGAAATGACATATATTTGAATAATAAACTAAAAGTTGACGATAAATGAAAAAACGACCCTTCGCACTACAAGCGAAGTGAAGTGGCGCGAAAATGGATTTTTGGAGATAAAGAAAATATGGAAACTGAAGAAGAATTAATTACACATCGTGTACCATAAGTACATGTCACTACCATTTCAAGTGAAACAGAACCATGAATAACAGGTTGTGACGACATAATATGATGTGATCATCAAGTGAACATTGTGTACCACCAGTACAGGACGTGGCGACAATCAAACCAGCCTATGATATTTTCACAGATTCAATGCGACCAATGAAAAATTGGATCTACAGTACATGTCTTGTACCCCATGTACAGTTCGTGTAGTGGTCAACACATAGAGAAAATTCAGGCAACACGGGTCATAGGTTTGGATGGGGTTTTCCTATAAAAGGAGGCCTCCAACCACCATTTCTATGCACTGAGATGCAGAGGACGTCAAGAAGCACCACGGTAAGGCCTCCAGATGATGGAGTAATGAACCGAGGTCCCGCTTTTCCACCATTCTTCCTCAGGTATCCATGATGCTCATATCTGATATGAGTGAGTAGTCCCATAGTATCGGGTGATGTGATTCGTAGGGGGATGTGTGCATAGGTATTATTTTCTTTTATCTTATTCATGTTTTGGATTTTGAAAACTAATTATTTCAATTCCATATCTCATTCTTTTTGAAAATTAATGACCATTTCTTGTGGTTTGAATATTATTATTTAATTACATTAGTTAATCGAACTATTTTGTGTACGACCGTTATGCAACATAGGCCGGTAATGTTTAAACATGGTTTTGGGTCACCTATCTCTATGATTGAATCCAGTATATGACCATTCCAACAGTCTAATTATAGTGGTAGAGTAGGATACCAAGACCAAAGATCTATACTGACCCAATTGTGACACAAATACTAAATAAACACACTCCAAAGTAAATCCCTAGAACATTCCCCTGAAAATCATTGAACCAGGCATACATCCCATCATGATATTCACAAACCAAATCATTGCTGTTATTTCCATTTTTCTCGCCAACAACCAAACAATTGAAATTTATATTGCTTAATTATTTTATAACATGTTCTCTTTCCTTTTGGGTTTGACACTCGAACTTACCAGATACTACTTATTTAAGTATGTTTTCTGGTTCTGATATAAATTTTATTTTTGCATAGCATTATAGGGAACTAATAAAGCCCTGAGGGGCAGCCAATTTGATTGTTTTAAAGAATTAAAAAATTATATTAGTGAATGATCTAGTTTTTTACCTACCCCCACAAAATGGTAAATTCTTCAAATATAGTGATACATCCTTAAATTTACTTATTTTCATTCTAATGTAAAATTATCAGGTAATATATTTTTCATTAAAATAATTTAAACTTCATGAGTTAAATTATCCAGCACATGATCTGGAATTAGCTACTATGGTTCCTAATTTAAAAATTTTGAGGAATAATCAAAATAGGTAAAAGTGTAAAATATATAATGATAATAAATGTTTATGGTATATATTCACTTAGAAGAAATTGCATACGAGATAGAAAAAATGAACTGAAAAAATATTATGATTTCACAAACAATTACCATCTTAAAAAATCAACACAAATTCTAGATTTTTTCAAGGATGATAATTCAAAAATGGGGTAGAATGTAACAACCCAAGAACTTATATAATATTTTGATTTCATTCTGGAATTATATAGTTAAATTTATTATAAAAATGTTGAGTAATTTTTAAAATCATAAAGAACTAGTCTTATGAAACTAATTTCTAATTTTAAAATTATAAAATTTATTTTTTCCAATTTAATTCAATTATTGAACTTAATTATGTAAAAATAATCATATAATGATGTTTTGGTAAATTTATGAGAATATTGATGTTTCAGTAAACAATGAAAAATAATGATTTTTGTTAAAACGATAATATTTTTTAAAGTAAATTTGTTGTGGATATTTTTAAATTTTAATTCGTTCAATTTAAATTATAATAATTAAATTATGGCATTTTAAATGGATTTTATACTTGAATTTAGTATAAAACATATTATATTTAAAAGGGAATTTTTCTGAAGAACTGTTTTCATTGCGTTTTTCCAATTCAATATTAAATTAAATAATGAAACTGATATGTTTTAAAATAGATAAAATAAATTAATTTCTTTTATAATTATGATGTTAAAACTTGGTCATAAATCAACTTTTATTTCCGTTAATATGAATAATAATTTTGGAAAAATTTATTACCTTGATAAAGGGTAAAACAACATAATCCGGATTAAAAATAAATGCTAAGGACATACCTTTTTATATAAATTATTATTGGATGAATTTATGTTGACCTGTAACACCTAATATTCATAATTAATTTATTTAATGGAACCTTGTCTATGAAAATGAATTAAATATTATTAAAATCAAGGAATTTGACTAAATGTAACACTCTTATTTTGAATAAGTATAATATTTTTAATATAGGGTTAAATAGAAAATATATTCAAATACAAATAGTTATATGAGAGATAAAAGATTTACCTTCATCATGGAAATTTATTTTTAAATTTTAGGGAAAAATATTTACCTTAAAGGATTTCACAATGATGATGCAGTTATAATTAAATAAACAAAAAAATCTAATAAATGAAAATAAAAAATTAAAGTAAATATATTTTGAGATATTAATGGTGATAAAAAATTATATTAATTAAAAGAAATTTATATGATATAATAAAATTGTTTTTTCAAATTAGAATATTTCTTTATGTTTTTAAAGTCAAAGTAGTGAATAATATTAAATTTGGAAATAAGGATATTTCATGAATATAATATTTTATTAAATTATTTTCATATAAAAAAATATTAAATAAGTTTAAAGGTGTTAATATATGGTAAAAAATTTCATCCTCTATGAATTAATAGGTATTTGGCTCTATAATAGCCTTATTATATTTTAATATTTTGAGAAATTCCTAAAGTTCCCCTCACAAAAATTATAAAAGGGCTCCACTTCCTTCCCTTCACTTCAACACCTTGAGAATTATAGCTCAAATATATTCTAATAAATTATATTTTCTACTTCCCTATCCACATTATAGTGGTTTTAGTCTCACAGAAAGCCAATTTTAAGTTCTTTAAGAGATCCTTCAAGGAGGGGTTATTTAAGAGGCAACTTCCTTAAACCACTCCCCTTAATTTATTTTACTCTCCAATCTTCTCCTAACCGCATTCATCCATCAAGGGATAATTAATTTAGAATCATTAATATAATATAATTTTATATTTATACAATAATATATTTTATCTATACTTTTTATCATCTCCTCTTATTCAAAGAAAGGAAACCATTGTCAAAATTATGGCGATTAGCCATCTCCATGGATAACGACATTAAATTTTTCATTACTATGTTGAAGTCTAGTTATAAAACTATTATTATTGGTAAATCTGATTTTAATATGTATATTTTATCTTATATCATGTTATAAAACTAATATATAGACATGATATTATATAAAATTAAACAAATTCATGATGGTTGGAAAAACCGCCAAAATAAATAAACCAATTACCTTTAATGTTTTATCAATTGTGTCATCTTAATATCAGAAAGAAAATTATATATGGGACTATTCAAACTTATGGATGTGTATTGATACCATATAATCACACTTCTAGAGTATTATTCTAATTTTCCAACTACATCCATAAATACACACTTGCAAACGAACCATGAATCATGAAATGAACGCTCCTAGAACACTGATTTTGATCTTTATAACTCAAAAAAGTGTCCATAAATAAACTCAAAAAAATTATAAAAAAATATATGAAATTGGTACTAAATTAATTAATAAATTGATATAATTTTACTATCTCGGACATTAATTTCATGTGAGAAATGCATTCAGACATAAGGTAAAAGACTTTCTGTTTAAAAACCTCTTAAAAGTATCATTTTACAAAATTGAAAAAGAATTTTTTTTAACATATACAACATGATTATATTTTGGTTATTTTAGGATGCATTAAAATTTTCATGTTTCCTTTAAAATAGTAAATGGTTATTTTCAAATAAATTTTTTTTCTTTGTATGTGTGTAGTATTCCTTTAAAATAATTGATTTCCCCAAGGAATAATTTTTATTATGAAATTATTCATGTTTAATGATTATGTTATGGTTTATGGATATTGTTTATGATGATGTATGGATCTGTTATAAACAAAATAAGGATGGGTTCATGATTTCCTCTAATGCATTGGCTATGTCGGAAGTCGATTGTATGGTTAAGCAAAATATAATTGTGATTGTTACATGAAGTATAACAACAAGGGTTAGGTCGAATATAACCATGAGGATTATTATATGGTAGCCATGAGGGTTACATATTATATAAGTATAAAAATGACTCCCCAAGTTACCTAAATGATTTATTTATTCTTGATACATTTTATGGAAATATCATGTTTTCAAATATATTTTTATTGAGAAAATTATATATTGCTTTTAAGTTTGAAAAGTATAAATTTGTGAACATTGCATAATGTGGTTATAAGTATTCATATAATAATAATTTTTTTCCTTATTTTTATGTCCCTTAATGAGATCTTTTCCCTCATCCAAAGTTTTTCTAAAATTTTCTAACAGAGATTAAGGATGGGAAGGAGAAAAGAATAATCCAAGCTAAATGTTGTGAAAATTTTTTAGGAAAAGAAATAACAATTTCTTTTGTTTTATGGGAAATTTTAAATTATGAAGAATCTTCAACTTGTAATATATTGGTTTCTATGTAATAGATATGACCTAATTCTCTAAAAATATAATCCTAAAAGGTCCTCAAATTCAATAGAATATGTTATTGACTTAAAACTCAAGATTATATGATGTTTATGGTTGGGTCTTTATAATAGTTACTTGTATGCAGTGTAAGATATATTTTTCTTTCAAATGATGTGACTCCTTTGAGTTAATTAAGAATCGAACATTAATGTGTGGTGGCCCCCAACAAAATGAGTTCAATAAGAGAGGGGTGAATTAAAGAATAATAGTTTCTTCATTCCTTTATTTAATTCTTATAAGATCGACCACTATCACTTATTGGAGTGATTTATCCCATTGATTAACACACACACACACACACACACACAAGGAAACAAACAAATAAAGGATACTCAATGTACAAGGTTCACTACTCAAAATGATTTTTTAATACTAGGAATGAACTGGAATCACTCAAGACTATATGATTCATTAGAATCACCATTAAGGATACAAATGATATGGGAATATACATTAATCATGGTAAAATAAGATATTAGATTTATCCCCCATTAAGGATCACAAAATAATGCATTGTTGTCTTATATAATTGAGGTTGGGATTATCCTTATTCATATGATGATTTTCTATGACAATATTATAATCCTCCTACACATGTACATTGTTATGAAAAGGTGTGACATCTTCTTCCTCAATACATGATATACCTATGATTATTACACATTAACTAGTGTATTATTTCTCTTCTTATTCAAATATGTTTTCGACACTTTTCCAGGGAACACATGTCTGTCTGTTCAAGGATGAAGACATTGTTTGTTTCCCCGCATTCCTTCTTTCCAAAGGCGGGTGGCATTTGTTGCTTATTTAGGTACATTTACTCCTCAATTTAAATAGGAGGATAGGATGTCATTTCATCCTTCTATGGATTCATCCTCAGAACTCGTTACCTAGTTTGGGACTCCATTATAGACTTAAGAAGTTGTTTTTGAAACTCTTACTAGTGCCATATCTTCATGGACATCAGTTAATTACAATGATTATTCTAGGACATTCAATGGGGTCCAACCAGGGCAGAAACCTTCAGTTGGGGGAGTGGTCTTGTTGGACATCAGTGGAATGTCTGGACGCTGGAACACTGGAATATCTAGGTTTATTTCTCTAATTATAGGGCTTCTCG
Source organism: Viscum album (assembly GCA_963277665.1). Lineage (NCBI taxonomy): Eukaryota > Viridiplantae > Streptophyta > Magnoliopsida > Santalales > Viscaceae > Viscum > Viscum album. Next base: position 210,761,685 of record OY728119.1, on the reverse strand, counting down.
AGGGTGCGGAAGACCGAGGCATTTCATGTCGAATGCGAGGAGTTATATTCCATATACATGTCTCTAGGGTTTTCCTCAACATCCCATGTATAACATAGGGTTTACCACGAGTTTAACGTCTAGCAGAGATAGACCAGACTAATTGGAACACTGACTAGAGTGAATCAGATGGGTGAAACCCCTCGAGGGAGCACTGATGTATGGGCTAACACGTGGTTAGTTACCCAGTTACTGTGAGGAGTAGTGAAGAGGTGAATTTTCATGATCTCACCAGAATGTGGCAGCCCGGGTAAGAATCAGGATAGATGATGGATTGTTCACTGAATTAGATGGAGAATGAAATGGAGTTAACTCCTGATAACTATTGATGTTGGGATTTAGTCTTGAAGAGACCTCCTACATATCCCCGTGGGAGGTAATCAAATTCCACGTAGTTTATTATGGGGAATAAGATTGGGGTAGGTTTAGAGGACAGCGACCAGATGATATACTTGGGATTTCACGTGGTTAGAATCTTGAGGTCGGTTTGACGCCTGAGGGTTAATCAGAGATGTGGGTTCCAACAAAGGGGACTACAACAGCTTGCTGTTGGATAGGAAACAGAACAGATTATCATTGGATGGGATTGAAACTCATGAAGGCTTCCTACATACCTTTCCTTGGAATGGATCTATGTTAACATAGTTTGGGAAGCTAGGAAGCGATGTGAAGGGGGACAGATCCAATGAATGTTGGTTTTGAAACTCAGGGAGGCTTCCTACGTACCCTGCCTTAGAAAGGATCAAAGTCCACGTAATTCGGAGAGGTTTTTGATTTGGTGAATCGATGTGAAGAGGGTCGGAACGACTGGGTGATGGGCTTGACCATCAGTAAGGCTTCTTACGTACCTTTCCTTGGCAATGATCAAAGTCCACATTGTTTGGAATTGTAGGAACCAATGCGAAGGGGTTTAGAACCGATGGATGTTGGGATTGGACCTTAGGGAGGCTTCCTACGTACCTTTCCCTGGCAAGGATCAAAGTCCACGTAGTTCGCAATGGTTTGTGGTGAACCGACATGAAGGGGTTCGGAACGATTGGGTGTTGGGATTAAACCTCATAGAGGCTTCCTATGTAACATGCTTTAGAAAGGATCAAAGTCCATGTAGTTTGGAGAGGTTTGTGGTGAACCGACTTGAAGGGGGTTGGAATGGCTGGGTGTTGGGCTCGAACCTTAGGGAGGCTTCTTATATACTAAATCTTGGCAAGGATCACAGTCCACATAGTTCGGGTAGTGTTTGGGGCTTAAAATATCGTATTCCCATAGAGGATTTCATCATTAATGCTTACTCTAAGACCACGTGAGTCATGCTCGGTGGGAGAAACAAGTGGTATCAAAGACCTGATGATCAGGTCCCGAAAGGTGCATCTGTGGGAAATAGAGTGGGGCTGACATGTAGTTAGAAGACCAAAATGGAAACATGGGTTTAAGCATGGTTCACATCCCAAAGAGGAAACACGGGGTTACACATTATTAGCGGCCCATATAGATAAATATTGGGACTTACTCTAGGATGGAGGCCCAGGTGGTGATAAAGACTAGTGGGAGAGGGATTTGGCACCGATGAACGAAGGGATCAGGTGCCCATCCCCCCCTCTCTGGTCTTCGGCCATGAAGAAGATAGGAGGAGTAGGGGTGCTGCATCCTGCAAGAATGTCTAGGGGCTTACACCAATATGTTTTCCCTTTCCCATGGACATACACCATGCCAATAAAATTGAATCTTATTCCACATGAGGAATGATCTCACTCTTGTGGAGACCATTATGAGTGGGGAATGTCCGAGATGGGGCACCCCGCTTACGATTCATGGGTCGAGGTCACATTTTAACGTCATGTGTTGAGTAAGACGATGCTTGGAAGTTTAACGTCCTACAGCTCAGACAAGGTGGGTTCACTCTGCACCCTTAGGATATACATGACGGATAAACCCCCTCCCTTGGGGAAGGGAAGGAATAAACAACACCGTGGTGAAGGGGTGTCATGGAGTGATCCATAGAGGGGTTCATGTTAGCATGGCTGTGTGAAGCATCAGTATCCATTAGCTTGTCTTTGTGAAGAAGCATGAGGCGCAGTAAAAAAAGGGGATGTACTATCCAAGGGACGTTGAAATCACTTAATTAAAACCTAGAGGGTCTCATGGGAAATTTAGTTGTGGAGAAAAGAGATTCATATGTAGAGGCCTCATGAACCTCTGGTGATCCATATAGTGGAGGGGTTTCGAGAAGGGGTGTGATTCGTGAAGTGATGTGGCCTAGCCTAGGCATAAAGAAAATATGAATATGGAAGGTGCTTTGTGATGTGTAAAGGCATTAGTAGAGAAATGACTCACAATGCAAGGGTGCCCCATGAATCATAGTAACATGAGGAAATGTTCCTTGCAAAGCACAGTGGCCCTGCCTTAGCATATGGGTCACATGTGCATGGACGGTGCTTCACAATGCATAAGTGCTCTGCGAAGGCCTGAGTTCTCTTGGGGATCCCCTTCCATCGTGATGGCCCATGGGATCGGTGAAGGGAATCCCTCCTTTTAGAGGGGCTGAATTTAAACCAAGGTAAAGGTATTTCGTGATGAAAAAGTTCCTTGAATATCACATGGTTTGCAGAGCAAAGATTACTTCGTGATTTGGGAACTAAGAAGTCGAAAGGTCAGAGGATCTGTCTGTTGGGATCTATGGGATCCTACTATTTAATGGCAAGAGGCATCGTGATGTAGAGAATGCTTGGTGCGAAGAAATAGGTTGCTCTGTGGCGAGTTCACAAACGTCAAAGAGGTTCGCATAACATTTTGCCTCCTTGCTCTACGGTGGGATCGCGAACGTCAAATCGGATCATGGAGCATCCCACCTCCTTGATCCATGGAGGGTTCATGAAGGGGAGGCTCTACACTATCCATGGGGACACAGGGGCTCCGCGAATGGTCTATGAAAGGTAGACTATAATGATTTCCATTTGTTCTTGTGTTTCCTTGATTTTGGTGTCAACAAATGCCACCCTTTGACTGGGAGATGATGAGAAATCTAGAGTTCAAGTCTTAGGGTATATTGCCAAAATTCCACATCCAATCATGAAGTTTCCTTGTGAAGGAGGATCACGAGGAGGAGATTCATGCATGGGATGGGTGTGTTGTGATGCTCGCTGCGGTTGGGTGCGCCGTGAAGCTCCAAGGATCCTCCCCTATAAATAGGGGAGAATGCCTCTCTTTTTTCCATTATCTTCTCTACATTTTTGGATTTAAGTGCTCTCAGTTAACGAAGCTCTGCATACTCTGTGACTGATCTATGTAAATTGGGTATTTTGTTTCACGATGCATAAAAAGTCATTGAATTCGCATAGGAGTGCTTTGCGACTTCTGTTTGACGGCCAGGGCAGGGCTCCGCGAACAGCCTTCACGAATGAGCTCCATGAATTTTTTCCAAGAAAGAGCTTCCCAAACTGAACAAGAGAACACACAAAACATTAAAAATGGAATGGATCGCCAGGAGGATTCCAGGGGGTTCTTACGGACACTTCATAAAGGAAGGATATGGAGAATATCTTAGGCCTAGGGGAGTTGGTATGAAGCCACTATGACCATGATTCGTTTGTGAAGATGCTATTAGAAATCCAATGAAATTATCCAATGTGCAAGAGGATGCCTCTGTATGGATTTGGGATAAGGGATGACGTCTTCATCTCTGAAGAAAATAGGGATGAGACATCTTACTGGTTCAAAAGCACGTTGTTCCAGCACTAGTCATTCAGGGCAGCTGGCCGCCATGCTTGAGAGGACTACATGCCTATTGATGTATACTTATTATAAAATCACTTGAACAATATTAATGGGAAGGGGTTGCAACCGGAGACCTCCCCCCCCCCCCATTGTACTACACTTTCTTGAAGGCATCTCTGAGGAACCTGGGAAAGGGGTGGTCCAATGAGAGGGATTTTCACAAGGGTGGCAACTTCAGAAATGACTAGGCTGGGCCTACTGGGTAGGTTCCTCATGTGAAGAGTTTGGGGCACATCTCAGAAGAGTGGGCCTATATGTGGCATATTGGGCCTCCCAATTCCCCATCTATCAACTGAAGCAGCTAGTGACGGAGTTGCTGAGAAGGTCGTCATCGAGGACCAACAAATTCCACCTAACCAAAGGGGAGGTCAGTATAATTTTATGGGATGTGCATCATATCTCGGGGGTTACCGATATTGGGGGAGATGTGTGATGAATTCCTCCCAATTATGGGCGTGTGGGAGGATCTGGAACAAATGCTGCCACTGGAGATGGTGTTGATGAAACTGATGCTGGGAGAGGACAAGGAAGTAGTGAAAGATGTCCATTTCAGGCGATGGTTCAAGCATTTTATGAATTTTCTGGAAGAGAGGCAGTTTTCGGTGAGGACTCAGGCTTGCCCGAAGGGGGATCAATGAGGAAAGGAGCACTTATATTGGTGGCTCTTGGAGGAAGACTAATGGAAGACGTGGGGGTTCAACATTAGTAGTGATTAGCCATCGGTAGTCAGGCTGGCGACATTCATTACAGCTCTCATCTGCGTTTGGATCCTGCTGGTGAGGGATACAAACATGGGCGTGCGACCACTACGGGAAAAATGGGTATTTGCGACGGGTTATTTGCGACGGGAATAAATCCCGTCGCAAATAGTCCCGTTAAAAAATTATTTGCGACGGGGGTATTTACCCGTCGCAAATACTTAGGCTTTTGCGACGGGATTGCTTTCCCCGTCGCAAATAGTTTTCCCGCGATGCGCGCCAAATCGCGGGAAACTTATTTGCGACGGGGGAATATTCCTGTCGCAAATAACCGGCGGCGGTAAAAGGTATTTGCGACGGGAATATTCCCCCGTCGCAAATACTATGTCGGCAGGGGTTATTTGCGACGGGTCCCGTCGCAAATAACTATTTACCGGTTGACCGTAATAAATGTTGGCTAAGGTATTTGCGATGGGTACCGTCGCAAATGATACTATTTGCGACGGGTATCCCGTCGCAAATGGGCCCGTCGCAAATAATCTAACCTATAAATACCCCCATCCGTTTTTTTCATTTCATTCTGATTTCTTATCTTCTCCTTCTATCAAAATTATATTTCTAGAGTTGAGTTTTTCTCCAGTTTAATTTTTTTCTCCGGAGCTGATATTAAAGTTTTGAAGAACGATCAGAACAGATCAATTTTCAAGGTATTTATGTTCATTTTAATTTTTTATTTATTTTTAATTTTTTATTAGTTTCAATTATTATTAATTAGTTGTAATTTAATTATGTTTACATTGTTTTATTACTTAATAAATTTAAATTATTAGTATTGTTTATAGTTAATGGTAATTAGGAATAATTAGTAATAATTTTTAATAATTAAGAATAAATATTAATAATTAGTAATAAATACCAATAATTAGGAATAAGAACATTATTACATTATTAGTTTATTTTATTATTAATATTAAAATAATATAATTTTTTATATATATACAATTCTTTTTTCATCTGTGTGTTTGCTGTCTTCACATGTATTATTTGTATGTGGAGATAGAAAACGCACAGATGAAAGAAGAATTGTATATAAATTAGAAAATTATATTATTTTAATATTAATAATAAAATATATTAATAATGTTATTATTTGTAATTATTGGTAATTATTTCTAATTATTGATAATTATTCATTTAATTACTAATAATTAGGAACAATTATCAATAATTATCAATAATTAAGAATAATTAGTAATAATTAGTAATAATTACCAATAATTAGTAATAATTAGTAATAATTATCAATAATTAGTAATAATTACTAATAATTAGTAATAATTACTAATAATTAGTAATAATTACCAATAAGTAGTAATAATTACCAATAATTAGTAATAATTACCAATAATTAGTAATAATTACCAATAATTTGGAATAATTACCAATAATTAACAATAATTAGTAATAATTACCAATAATTACCAATAATTAGTAATAATTAGTAATAATTAGTAATAATTAGTAATAATTAGGAATAATTAGGAATAATTAGTAATAATTAGTAATAATTAGGAATAATTAGGAATAATTAGGAATAATTAGGAATAATTAGGAATAATTAGGAATAATTAGGAATAATTAGGAATAATTAGGAATAATTAGGATTAATTAGGATTAATTAGGAACAATTATCAACAATTATCAAGAATTAGTAATAATTAGGAATAATTAGGAACAATTATCAAGAATTAGTAATAATTAGGAACAATTATCAATAATTAGTAATAATTAGGAACAAATTCAATAATTATCAATCATTAAGAATAATTAGTAATAATTAGGAACAATTATCAATAATTATCAATAATTAAGAATAATTTGTAATAATTAGTAAAAAATGCCAATAATTACCAATAATTACAAATAATTAGGAATAATTAGGAATAATTAGGAATAATAAGGAATAATTAGGAATAATTAGGAATAATTAGAAATAATTAGGAATAATTAGTAATAATTAGTAATAATTAGTAATAATTAGGAATAATTAGGAATAATTAGGAATTATTAAGAATAATTAGAAATAATTAAGAATAATTAGTAATAATTAGTAATAATTAGTAATAATTAGGAATAATTAGTAATAATTACCAATAATTACCAATAATTACCAATAATTACCAATAATTACCAATAATTACCAATAATTACCAATAATTACCAATAATTACCAATAATTTGCAATAATTACCTAAAATTAGGAAAAATTAGAAAAAATTAAGAAAAATTAAGAAAAATTAGGAAAAATTAGGAAAAATTAGGAAAAATTCTCAATAATTAGTAATAATTACCTATAATTAGTATTAATTACCAATAATTAGTATTAATTACCAATAATTAATAATAATTAGGAATAATTAACAATAATTAGTAATAATTACCAATAATTAACAATAATTAGTAATAATTAACAATAATTACTAATAATTACCAATATTTAGTAATAATTAACAATAATTGCCAATAATTACCAATTATTGCCAATAATTACCATTAATTAGTAATAATTGCGAATAATTAGTAATAATTACCAATAATTAGTAATAATTTCCAATAATTAGTAATAATTAACAATAATTAGTAATAATTAGTAATAATTAGGAATAATTAGTATTAATTAGGAATAATTAGTAATAATTACCAATAATTAGTAATAATTAGTATTAATTACCAATAATTAGTATTAATTACCAATAATTAGTATTAATTACCAATAATTAGTATTAATTACCAATAATTAGTATTAATTACCAATAATTAGTATTAATTACCAATAATTAGTATTAATTACCAATATTTAGTATTAATTGCAACTATAGGAGTCATATGAGGCCGCAGCGTCACAGGCCCGGCCTGAGAGTCAGGCCGCGTCATCAGATCAGACCACTGCCCGTCAGTTTGATGAGGCGACATGGATGCAGGCCACCCAGTATGCCTTCAAGAAGGGCTGGGTAGTTGGTATCGGCTCTCGACTGACTCCCGGAGATTATTATGGCAGTGCTGCGATGTCGGCGTCCAGCTCGAGAGGAGCTCGTGCATCTTTTTCTACACAGTATGAGGATCAGTTGCGATCTCATACTGCACAGATAGAGAGTCTCTGATAGGAGCAGGAGCATATGCGTCAGCAGCATGAGGAGGAGCGTCGACGCCAGCAGCAGCTGTACGAGGAGCAGATGAGTCGGTGGCAGCAGCAGCATCAGGAGCAGATGGAGTACATGCGCCGACTCACTCATGCTTTAGGGGTGGAGTTTCCTCCACCGCCATCTGCAGATCCCCCACCTCCCCCCCCCTCCTTCAGATTAGAGTTTGTATTTCAGTTATAAAATTTGTGAAATCAATATATTTTTTTTTCTATTCGTAGTTTCTGTCTCATTATAAAATATTAATAATATTATATTTTTAAATAACAATATTAATATGAATAATAATATTATATATATTTTATAATATTAAATTTTATATATATATTAAAATTTTATAATATTATAATTTAAATATTTTTTTGTAATACTTGAATTATTTTAATATTTGAATGTAAAATAATTCTATTATTTTTATATTAATTAAAATAACTTATTAATATTTTTTTATTTATGAATTATAATTGTAATATTATTATATTAATTAAATTATTTATTAATATTCTATTATTTTTTATTTTTGAATTATAATTCTACTATTATTATACTAATTAAAATAATTTATTATTTTCATTTGTAAATTATAATTCTATTATTATATTAATTAAAATAATTTATTAATAATTTATTTTTTTTTATTTTTTTTATAGTATTTGCGACGGGATACTATACCCGTCGCAAATACTAGTATTATTAATAGTTTTTTATTTTTTTTTTAAAAGTATTTGCGACGGGATACTACTCCCGTCGCAAATACTAGTATTATTAATTTTTTTTATTTTTTTAAAAAACAGTTTTTGCGACGGGACCGTCGCAAAAGAGATTTGCGACGGGTCCCGTCACAAATACTGTTTTAAAAGTTTTTTACAAAAATACGGAATACTATTTGCGACGGGGAGAATGCCCGTCGCAAAAAAAGGCTTTAGCGACGGGCCCGTCGCAAATAAGTGTAGTTGCGACGGGACCCCGTCGCAAAAAGCCAGTTGCGACGGGATCCCGTCGCAAATAGCCCGTCGAAAATACCTGTTTTTCTAGTAGTGGACCAGGAAAATTTATCATGGCGTCCATGTTGGTGATAGGAGGGTAGGTGAACCTCCGAATCCCGATGCTCGCCAAGCAATATAAGATGTTGTGGAATATCAGCGACGGGAAGAGGCCATAGAGGATATTCGGGCCATTCTACCTCCTATACGGGTGGAGAGAATCACACGTCAGGGGGGTATATGAATATCTAAAACCCATATCCCCTATAGGATCAAACTTCCACCCATCGATCCAAACTTCCACAGGGAGCTTTCCATCCATGATAACTACACCTTCGGTACTGAATTGGGTGTGGAAGGTAGTGGAGTTCAACTTTCATCTGTTCCCACTTCCAAAGGGTGTTTTCACTGATGATGGCCAAGGAACAGAAGAGCACCTATCTTATTTCCTAGCCAATCGAGGTGGAGTCCTAGTGGTAAGAGTGGACCTTGAGCCTCTCTGTGAGTCATAAAACACGCACCGATTTTCCAGGATGTTTAGGTGTACGCAGCGACATACCCCACTAGTTTATTTGGGGGTGTGTTATGAGGAGAATATGTGCGCGATGAGGCAAATGTGGCTCATGTTCACACAGGATGATGGGATGGTGCGGAACGCACTGCCTCCATCCATAGTCGTCTTCTGGTTGGTGAAGAAGTATGCCAAAAGCTGGTTGGCGGCTTACCTGGGGGATATGCTAAAGCAGGAAACCGTTTGGGTTGGTGATGGTGCATCTCCCCAACATCGAGGCTAGGGTAGGAAGGCGGCAAGGACATCCCATGGTGGTGGGGCTTCTATGGCAGCAAGACCCGCACTGTTGAGGGTGAGGGAGTGACGATAGATCCGACGACCGCAGTGAACCCGATGGTCCTAGAAAAGAAGAGTTATCTGGAGGGGAGGCCACCGAGAGGATTTTGTAGAATATCCACCCAGACCCCGGGGAAGCGGCTGCGCCATATAGATATATCGGAGAACTTTTCCTTTCTGGAGGCCTGAGACAACTGGGACGTCAATAGGAAATTCCTCGGCCCGTCCGAGATGTGGAAACATTTAAACCATCTCGGGATGGACTTGCCATGATTTTTCCCTATCAGATCTAGCTTTTCAGTATCCCAGATGGAGGTGGAGAAATACCTAGAAGAGCTGGAAAAAATTTTTCACTCCTGATGTGCCCCACGTCCAATGACAGGCCGGGTGAGGGTGTTTCTAGATCAAACATTCCCTCTGTAGTTGTCATCCGCTGAACTGAGAGAGTGCTTCCATCTAGTGGAAGAATCGGATAAGTCCTCATGGGGGGAGGAGGCTGGTAGAGGGATCCCATCAGAGGAGGGTTAAGTTGGTGATCAAGACTCAGACCTTGAAGAATTTGTATAGGCCCTTGAGGTAAAATCCCAAGCCCCTTCCTTAGGTTCTGTTTCCAGGTCATTTTTGACTCCTTACTAACACTTGAACTATGCAAGAGGGTCCCATACACAGAACCTATTCTCACTCCTCAATAGATAGAGATACAGGCCCCTCAGGATCTACACCTATGGTTGGATTGATTTCCACGTCTTGCAGGGCCGGGACACCTGAGGTGGCCCCTCCGAAGCTTTCATATCTTCAGATAATATACGTGGGGCCATGCCTTGGGGTCCCGATGTCCTCAACCCAAGAACAAGACTAGGAATTTTATATATGTAAGTCTCTTCTACCAAATTGATGAATTTCTTTCATTGACCATGTAAATTGACATCCATGCCTCTTTTTGGTTTGTGAAGTTTTCAACTGGCGTGGGCTACCTTGGAGAGGTTGGTCGGGACTTCTGGCGGCACCTTTCCTAGTGGAATTCTAGTGATTATGGAGGCAGATATCTAGACAGACCAAACTACGATACTCCCGATCACTTATCGGACTTTCAGCGGTGCTAAGTCCGAGATTATTGTGGTGGGATCCAATGATGAGGATCGATTAGATAGCCTATGTACCGCCATTATCGATCAAACACCAAATGTGTACCCTACTAATGAGTTTTTGCATGAGTTCCCTACATATGATCATGCCATCCATGCCGAATGGGACAAGACGACCTCTGAGGAAGAGTATATAAAAATAGTCTATCACTGATCGTGGAAGATGATCAAGCACTTAATCGATAACACCCCCAAATAAAATGGCTTGTAAGATGGACATACGTTTCTTGCAGTTGCGTGAACTGTGTTCTGGGGAGTGGATTCCCATCATCCCCACATGCTTGTTCGAGATCTTATGGTGGAGAAGATTTTGGTGTATGATCATGGCCTCAGTGTGGGCTGGCAGCGGAGGAAATTGTTGAACATCAAGAGGATCTTGGATGCTGAAAATTAGGTTTAGCAGCTGAAGGTCTGGGTGGATGAGCACCCAGCCTCCATCCATGCACAATCTGAGCATATATCGAGAATGAAGGCCCAGCTAGTAGAGGCCGAAGAGAATGTGATGCAATAATCTATAGAAATGAACATTATCGAGACCGATGTAGAGCGGGCATAGATTGTGGCACAAATATTTCTCCCCATCATTGCCGAGGAACAAAAAGATCTTAACAAGAGACATCAAATCCTAGAGGCCACAATCCAGAGGGTGGTAGAGCTGCAATGCACTTTTGACAGGGTCAACCCGTCCATGGGAGGGTTCGTCCTCGGGTTTTGGGATGCATGTAACCATTGAATGTACTATCATGCATTGATCACTTTACACTTTTTGCATGCATGGATTCCATTATTTGTGTTGGTTCATTACATTCCTGTTATATTTATGGAGCATCCAGCAATCAATCCCTATGCTAACGTGGGTCAAGCCCAATGTCAGAAACAAGGGATGACCACATTATTAAATTACCCAAATATAAGAGTGAAAACCAAGATTAGAACATCCGAGGGTTTGAATGACCAACCCAAATTTCTAGGAAGAAAAGGAAGATCCCTAACTAGAAAAGGAAAGCCTCAGAACAGTTGAATCACCATTTTTACAATGTGCTTTAATGCACGAGCAAGGTAACGCGATAGGTGTTGGGAATCGATCCGAATATATGTGAGTGGAAAGCGTGAATCACGATACCCAAAATTCATAACACTGTAGGGATGGCGTGGTAATTAAGGATTACTATTGACCATGTTCAAAACAAAGTATACTTATTGTGTTATCCTGAAACAAGGATAACAAATGAGGGCCGACTGTTGACCATTTTGAAACATTGGGCCTGACTCCGAATGTCATCCACTAGTTTTCCAGGACGTTATCCCCAGAAAGGTGGTGAGCCATAGGCCGAGCATCCATACTATTAGGGGGTATTTTAAACGTGAAAGAGTATGAGGTTCTGAATAGAGGGCACACAAAGCATGGAATGTAGAGTGGTGGGTTGATCGACTGGAATCCAACACTCTTGAAATTACACCACTATGGTGGAAACACATTATGTGATAATATATGTTTGATCAGTGGTCATACATACTTTTGAAGGTTATAGACACATTGTTAAAGTTGTATGGTAAAGAAAGTGGGGACATGAGGAGTCCACACCACACCACGTATCCCCGTAGGAAGTTCATTAGGGCAAGGGACCAAAAGAGAAAATTAGGCTGGGCCAGAAGCAAAGGGGTTGGGAATCCCTACGTACCCCATTAGGATGGGAATCATGCTACACGTATTTCGTTGGGTGTAGTTTAACGTCATGTAGGACGATGAAAGGCATGTGTGGTATGGTTGCGCCAGTACAAATCCTACCAAATCTACAAATCCCATGTGAGTTGCGCTCGATGTGGGAAACAAGATGTAGTGGTTTGAATTTCTAAACACAGGAAAGAACATGGTAGGGTTGAGGGGATGTTAGGTTAATGAATCCCCAATGTTGTTGCCCCGTCTATATAACACTCCTAGATGCATGAAGGGGTAAATCTGAGTATGTCAGACTTCCACCTGAACATAAGGAAGTAGAAATATGTGAATCATGATGCTCGAGATCTGGACCAAAATGATGGAAGCGTGATGATAGGGGATGAATATTGACCATGTTTGAAACACAACATCCATATCGTGTTAGCATAATATGGGTATAAACAACAGAGGGTCGACTGTTGGCCATGTTTGAAACATGGGACCTATAGAAAATGTCATCTGGGGTCTTTAGAAATGTTGGCCCTAGATGGAAGGTGAGCCTATGTGTCATGATAACAGGCCGCGAAGGGGGTCCCTTCGGATGTGGAAGAGAATGAGGATCCAAATAACGGGCTCATTAAGCGTGGACATGGAATGAGGGGAATGTCCCTAAAAAAATTGCACACTTTGGGTTCTTTTCAAGACACATATGAGTATGAAAATAAGAAGTATCAGATAGAGGGAGTCAAGTACCTTACCATGGACAAGGGTCCTGTGTTTCATGCTTCTAAATTAAGGTCCTAGGGTGGACCATTAAGGGAGCTTGACTTAATGGACTGTGTGTAGTGTGGCGAAATAGCCAAATGTGATGCATAGTTCCCTTAGTGAGATACTTTTTTGGGGTCATAGAACTTAGACCGGGATGGGAAAAGACATGGGAGGCACATGTTGCAGCTACTGAAAAACTTTGCGTGAATGAGAACCCAAGAGGTACTCACCACACCACATTTTCACGAAAGAGTTTGGACCCAGGGGCCAAAAAGGTGGGGAAGGATTTTAGATTTTTGGGGATGGATCCGGAGACAAGATGCCTAGGAGTTCCTTCATATCCCATGAGGATGGTAATCAAGCCATACATAGATCTGAAGACATCATACATTTTAACATCTTACGGAAGGGGCATAGAGTGATCTTAGTTTATGGTCATAGAACATCGACCCGAGATGGTAGGGAATGAAGGAGACCCATGGTGAGGTAAATATGAAACCAAACGTGAATGAGGACCTAGATTTTAGATTACCATGTGTTCCTTGGGGAGGTTTAAGGTTGAGGGACCAGAAAAGAGTTTAGGCAGGGCCCGAGACAAGGTGCACAAGAGTTTCTACATACCCCATGAGGATGGGTATCAAGCCACACATAGTTCTAGGGATGTCATGATAGGATACCAGTGTCGGGGATAATAAGGTTGTGCGGGTCTGGCCCTTTCACCAAAAGAAGTTGTATTTGATAGATCTTGTTTGTACTTTAGGATGAATGAGTTTAGTTTTTTTTTGAAGCGATAGACCTAGGATTGAAAGTCCATGCATCTCCACAAGAATCAAGCCATCTACCAGCATTGAAAAATGGTATGGTGTGTGATCAATACCAAACACGATGTTCCCTTAAGTGAGGACACCATGATGTAGTGCCATTTTTCATCATGCGGCCAGGACGATAATGTCACAGATTAGGGTCATGTGATGGGACCAGGTGACATAGGTTAACGTCATATGGCATGAATGTGAGATATGAGGTTCAAGAGGGAATGTGCACAGTGTGATAAAGAATACCTGATGTGAATGAGGATGAGGTCCACATCCCACCATGCGTGATTCCATGAGATAATCCTCAGGCCAAGGGGCCAGAAAGGGTTAGAGGACATGGGTCATGAGTGGATAGCTCTCAGTTGGGATGCACCTGAAGACGAGATGTCCAAGTGTTCCTACATATCCCATGAGGTTGGTAATTAATCCATACATTGTTCTTGAAGGTACCTTTTAATTTCATGCATGACAACATACAGTTTAATTTCATGTGGGATAGGAAGTAGGAGGGATTAACTCCTAAAAAGGGGCGTATGTGGTGCGGTTAATGAAAAACCAAACACGAATGAGGGAATAATCCCACATGCACCATACCACGCATTCCTATAAGAGTGAGATCCCAAAAGGTAGAACATAAGAGTGGAACCATAAAAATATCTTAGTTTAAGGTCTTAGAGCCCTAACCATGGAGAAGAGATACTATTCCAAATAGGCACAGACCTCGGTCCAATCCCTAAACCCACGTGATTCAAACTCGATGTAGGAAACAAGGGAGGAAGAGATCTTTGCAATACATGGAATGCACGTAAATGGGGATGTAGGTGCGAAGCCCTGAAGAACGCCTCACCATAGCTTTGTCCTCCTAACATATCAATGCACACTGAAGGATAACACAAGGAGTGTTGAGATTCAACTTGGATATAATGGGGTGGAAAATGATGTGAATAATGCGACCAACATTTTGGGCTTAATGAGGTTGGTGTGATGATAGAGGATAAATGCTGACCGTATTCAAAACACAGTTTCCATATTGAGTGACCTGAAATGGGAAAAACAAATGATCTTTTCCCACTAACTCTATTAGAAACACGGGACTTGTATTAATTTGTTGTTCAAAACCCTCTTGAATGTTGGCCTGTAGTGGTAGGAGGGCCCTTGGGCCAAGATTCCATGCCATTTGGGGGACCCTTCAGATGTGAAATATGATGTAAGACCTAATTAATGGGAACACAAAGCCTAAAAGGTGGGTGATAACTTTTCGGATAGAATTCTACACTCTAAGTGCTGGACCAGAGTACTCTTCGGCACATTAGAGAATCAACAAAGAGGGTCGAGGGACCCGACTAAGAGCCAGCCGACTCAAAAATATTATCAAAGGGAATTGGGGAGAAGGGTGATCATGAGAGATAGTTATGAGGCGTATTTGTTATAAACCCGACGTGAATGGGGACATAATTCCATATCACATCATATACCCTTATCCTGATAGAACGTAGGACATGGGGAAAAATGATATGTATATTTCCAAGAAGTTGGACTGCACCTGAAGACTAGGCGTTCGGGATGTCCTACATATCCAATAAGGATGGGGATCAAGCCACACGTAGTTATAGAGGATGTCATGCAGTTTATCATCTTGCGACAATGACGCAAAGTATGGTCAAGATACCCCAATGAGGGATGTGTATGGAACGACGAGTGACCCGACATGATTGAGGACATAATCCCATAACACACTATACAATCCTAAGTGAGACCTCGGGAGAGGGGCCCAAGAAGGTCGAGGGACATTGGGGATGTTGGCCCAAAATGGCAGGAGAGCCCTTAGGCCCAGTATCCATGCCATTCATGGGTCCTTTGGGACCTAGAAGATGATGTAAACCCAAATTATGGTAATCGTGAAGCATTTAAGGGCCTCTGTTCATGGAAGGGACAACAAAGGGAGTGAGAAATGTCTCATGGGGATGTATTGGGGTATGGTATAATAGACCAACATGAATAAGGACATGAGTCCATACCACACCGCACAATCCTATATGAGAAGTTGGTCCAAGGGGCCAAAAGAGTTGAGGGACCTTAGGCTGGGTATCCTGGCCAACTGTAGCTATATTACCCCTCATGTGGGAATTACCCCATCATAGCTCCTAATCCCATGGGAGAAATTCTCTATGTGGTAAATAAGGATTAGTACTAGGCTATTCTTATCACATAAGGGACCACAAGCTGGAATCAGACCCTTGCCCGAGGCAGACCGATGAATGAAAGACAACGGGGTAGAACAAACCACTACACTCCATGATCATGATATGTGAGGATAGTGAAAATGAAAAAGGCTCATTGTTGACCATGTTTGAAACACAACATCCATGTCAAGTGATATAAAATGGGAACAACACATGAGCGTCGACCGTAGACCATATTCTCAATGTGGGACTTGTATCATTTTTTTCTGAAACTGGGAGGACGTTGGCCTATAGTGGTTGGAGGGCCCTTGGGTCGAGCATCCATGCCATTCGGGGGTCCTTTTGGATGTGAAATATAATGGATTCCCAAGAAAAATAGAGAGTGAAGCATAGATGTTCCCATGAATTTTAATGTCAAGCAGGACAGTGAAAGAGGTGAAAGCCTCCACTGGGTGGGATGTATTGTAGGGTCATGATGAACTCGATGTGAATTAGGGAGGAAGACGACACCACAACATGTGTTCTGACCCGAGGGGGGGGATTCTGAATTTTGGGGCTGGGTCTAGGAAAAAAATGTTCGATCGGTACTACGTATCCGATGAGGATGGGAATCAAGCCATACGTAGTTCTGGAAAATTCCATGCGGTTTAGTATCTCACTGTAAGGATGTGGGAGGACAAGAAGAATGAGGAGGGGAACATGGTGCGACTTTCATAATCTTTCCACGAGTGGGTCTAAAGAAACATAGGCTCCATCACATGAGATCCTCCAAGTAAACAACACCTAGGAGGAGGAGACAATAGAAAAGAGCATGGGACAGGACTCAGGGCGAGGCATCCGAGTGTTCCTACGTATCCTATAAGGATGAGAATCAAGACATACGTTGTTATGGGGTGCAGTTTAATGTCTTGCATGATGATACATAGTTTAATTTAATGTGGTAAATTTCACTGTTTAAGGTCATGTAGGATCATACCGTTTAAGGTATTGCTGGACCATAATGCAGTTTATGGTCATTAGGGAGTGTAATACACTTTGAGGTCATGAAAGACCGTACAGTTTAAGGTCATGTTTGACCGTAATGTAGTTTATGGATTTGTGGGGCCATGAGACTCAAACAAAGTATTTCTTGAAGAATTTGGCATTAGTAGGAGGAGTTATACCCTCACCATCCATGGTAACTAGAGAGTATGCACCATTGGGGTAGAACTAGTGAGCAATGTAAGGTCCTTAACTTTTGGGATCCAATTTGGGTGGTTTCCTGGTAGGTATCATTGGCGTCCTGATGTCCAATACTAAGTCACCTTTCAAGAAAGAGTGGAGGGGACCTTTCTTGTTAAAAGCTCTTGTCATCTTGTTCTGATGCCTTTCCAAATTGTGCAGGGCATGAATCCGGTTCTTATCGGGCACTTCCAGTTCATCCAGGAAGATTTGAGCTACATTATCTGGCGCTTTCTTATCATAGACAGGTGTGCGCTATGATGGAAACTGAATCTCGATGGGGAGCTTGTCCGACCATCTCATTTGGTTATGACCAACCATTTTTTGCAGATTGTTACAGAGGGTTTTGTTGAATACCACGATCTGTCCATTTTCTTGCACACGATAGTGGGAGGTATGGATAGAACAGATGTTGTAATTAGTGTACAGTTTCTTCAGCTCAACTACCCAAAAGTTCATCCCATTATCAATGAGGACAGCGTGAGGGACACTAAATCATTAGATGATGTCAGAAATCACAAAATCAAAAATGGAATGGGCCTTGACATCCTTGAGCGGAGCCTCCTATACCCACTTGGAGGAGAAATCTATAGTAGTCAGGATAAACCTGCACTGGGGAGCTATCGCCGGTGAATATGGTTCCACGACATCAAGTCCCCATACCACAAATGACCAAGAGTACTTGGTGGAGTGGAGAGGCTCCGGAATCCAATGCATGATGTTATCATGAATTTGGCACGCATGGAACCTCTTAGAGAACTTGATGCAGTCATGGACCATGGAGGGCTAAAAGTACCCCAGATTCTAGATCTGATGGGATTTTTTTGGCCCGGTCTGATGAGCCCCGTAGGAACTGGCATGATCCTCTTGCATGAACTGAGAAATCCTGACTGCTTGAATGCAACGGAGGAGAACCCCATCAAACCTACACTTGTAGAGGATCTTCCCATGACCATGGCTGTCCTAGAGGGTGAACTTCAACGCGTGACATCATATTTTCCCGCGTTCTCCCCGATATGCCGGGATATTACCATTTTTAGGTACTCTACAATGGAGGTTCTCTAATCAGGAGTTAATACAATCACTGCATCCTGGGGACCTGGGTGGTCCTAACATGGAGGTGCTGTCACTAAGGTGGCTTACCTGTGGGCTATCATCGTCAGATGGGGTGACGAGAGTAATGAATATTTGGTGAGCCACATGGATACTTAGATCATCATGTTCGGGCTCTGTGAGTGATGCAGATAGGTTATCTAGGGAGTCAGCCTAACCGTTCTGATATCGAGGGACATGAGGAACATCCATCCAAGATGGGAACTGGTCCATTAGTTGGGGAGTGCACTCCATCAATGGTATGAGCTCTTCCTTTCTAACGACATAGTCACCTTTAATCTGCATGATGACTAGTTCGAAATCCCCATTCATGTGCAAATGGAGAACATCAATCTTGAGGGCCAGTTCAAGGCCAGTGATGAGAGCCTGATACTCTTCAATGTTGTGGGTACATCCTTATAAAAATAGGAATTAATATGGTAGAATGTCTTGTGCTTGGGAAATGAAGACCATACCCATGCTTACTCTGATGATTTTGGGATCATTGAGCCTTATTTCGGTGGGGCTCCACGAAGCACCATGAAAGTGAATCTGATAGCACGGTGTATCTTGGTCAACAGAGAGGATTGCCTCATCAGGGATATAAAGTTCCGGAGACTGGTCAGCAGGATCTGGATGGGAAGCAAGGAAGTCATCCAGCACTTTCCCATTAATAGGATTCTAAGGGAAAAACCTGTTGTCAAACTACTGGAGAATTACTGCCCACCGAGCAAGACATCCTGTCAGAATGGGGTGGTTTAGGATGGAATTCAGTGGATCTAGTCAAGATACCAGCTGCAACTCGTGGTGATGCAAGTAATGTCACAATTTTTGTACTACGAATACCAGCGCATGGTAGGACTTTTTTATAGGGTTATATGATCTCTATATCGAGGAGTATGCAGGTAAGGTAGTAAAGGCTATTCTCTATCCCCAAATTGTTCTTCTAGGCGAGTAGAGTGTCGAGAGATCATTCTAGGGAAGTAACATAAAGGACCTGTGGCTTTTCGGAAACAGGTGGCATTAAGACCAGAGGCTGGAGAAGATACCGCTTGATTTCCTTGAACATAGTCTGACATTATTCATCCCAGTCATAGAGTTTTCCTTTCATCATGAGATGATAAAAAGGATTATACATGGCTGAAAAATTCGTGATGAATTGATGTATATAGGCTAAGTGGACTTGGAAGCCTCAAAGCTCCTAGATATTACTCGAGGGATATATTTGACGAATATCCTTGATCTTCTCTAGGCCGATCTTGATGCCCCTATATCTGACAATGAAGCTAAGAAACTTTCCCCAGGTGTCCTCGAAGGCACATATCAATGGGTTCATCTTCAGGTGGCGAGAACGGAGGAAGCCAAACACTTTCTCAAAGTCTTTAATATATTTCTTACACTCGATAGATCTAACCACTAGATCGTCCACATAACATTCATTCAATTTTCGGAGGATCCACTTAAATATATGATGCATAGCCCACTGATAGGTGGCACCTATATTATTTAAAACGAATGGAATGACTTGGTAATAGAAAGTAACTTGTGGTTCCCTGAAGGATGTGGACTCCTCATCCTCGTGGGCCATTCTGATCTAGTTATACCTCGAGTAATCGTCCATATAAAAGAGGTCTTAGAAACCAATTGTATCATCGATCAACAATTTCATCACAGGAAGGGGAAAATATTCCTTTGAACATTGACAATTGAGATCCCAGAAGTCAATGCGGACTCTGATCTGTCTATTCTTCTTCTTAACTAGTACTATGATGTCCATCCATTTGGGGTACAAGAACTCCTTAATGAAATTGGCTCTGATAAGCTTATCAAATTCTGCCTCGACCATGGCAATGTGAGAAGGGTGCATCTTCGAGGGAGGATTCTTGGACCCACGATGATTTGTAGGGAGACCGAGGCGGCGAAAGGATATCTAAGGATCTAGTCCTGGAATCATGTCGTAACTCTAGGAAAACACATCACAGTGCAGTTTAAGGAAGTCTATGTATCTCTTTTTCTCTTCGGGGGGCATGGATGCACTAATCAGTGTTACTTTTTGGTCTTCCACAATACCAAGGTTCACCTGTACCAATTAATCAACTATGGAAGGGACACCATCTTTAAAGGTGGGAGGGGCATCCTCTAAATTTTCTTCTTCACTTACGGAGGATAGATACTCAGTGGGAGGAGTATATTTTGAGTCGATAGATCATGATGGGAGGATGGTACCAGCCTGAGCAGTAGTGGGCACTACACCGGGGGACTCCTGTGCTGCCACAACCATAGCAATGAAGGTTGTCGATATGATCCCATCTGGTCTTCGACCCAAGGGGCAACACTTGATGATGTCAAAGAAGCAATGGCATGTCATCTTGATCTAGTAAATTACAGCCCGATAGAATAAGAAAGTATGATGTATTGTGGTTTCCATGGGGTGGACATCCCTATACCTTATGGGCGTAGGAGGCTTTGGGATCACCTAAGCATGATTGGTATTGGATTACTAGGTGATTTTCCAACATCTCTTAGACTTTGGAATGTGTTACCCCTCATTCCAGACACAACGAAGAAATGTCCCATGTCCAGGGTTGTAGCCTCCAATCGGTGTATTGGAAAGATGTAGGAATCATCACGATCTATCCATGGGTCGGTCGTAGCCATGGAATTATCGACCTCATTGGTCTGAATCTGCTTGTCCTTTCTCTTGTAGTAGTCGACATACATATAACGATCTTCACAAGAGGAAAAGGGAGATCCATCACTTTGAACCATGCCCAATCAACCATTGATAGAGTACTTAAGGTACTAGTGATATGATGAGGGAACTGCCGCATGCTGGTGGATCCAAGACCTGCCCAACAATGTGTTGTAGGTGGTGTCCTAGGAGACAACCATAAACTCGGTGCTTGAAACTAGACCACAAAACTGGGTATTCAAGAAGATCTTTCCAACTGGTGTCTATTACATCCAATCATAACCTTGGATTCTTAGGTCATAGGGGCTCAGATCATCTTCAAACAATCCTAGTTTTCACAGTGTCTGAGTCTGGATTAGGTTAATCATAGTGCCCATGTCAATGAGACAGTGGAAGACCTCCACACCATTGAGCTGACTGGTGATGTACAATGGGAGAGTGTTCCCATGTATGGTAGAGCCTTCATCTTCTAAAGAGAATGAGATAATGGTATGGGATTCAGAATTATCGACCGCCTCAGCGTGGAAGGCTTCTACGGCCACTACATCCATCTCAAACTGGAGGGGCTCCTCAAAGCCTCGACGAGGGCCTCACACAAGTCTGGAAATAGGATAAGCGCCTCAAGGATGGAGAGAATCACTAGAATTATAGCAAGATGTTTCATAATATCATACTTCCATGCTAGGGATGAACATCTACTTACAAGAGGTCTCTCTATGACTGGATGTATGGTGGGCCCTGCAAACTGGACCGATGACTAGTTGGTGCTAGGAATATATTGCTACTCACTATTTGAAGCCTGCATAGTGACTACCAGATGAGAGCCAAATGACTAAGACCAGCCTATATCAGGGAGTGGCTAGTTACATTGAGGTAGAGGTGTCTCCGCCAGATCCAAAAACATGAACGGATGCGAAGGAGGTCCTGTTGTCACCAGATGAGAAGGCCGCAACTACTGAGATATGCACTGAGTCTATTTCCTGGTCTTGGTAGTATGCACAACCTGGATGGAAGTTCTTACCTAGGCACTCCAATGGACCATATATCCATGAATCCTTCGACGCTGATGATGGCTGGGGACATAGGGAGGATCCTCCTGGCACTCATCATCATCAGGAATCATGTTGGGGTCTACCAGATCTATGGTATTAACCGAGGACTACCCATCACTATCACATGAAGTGTCATCCACTATTTTACATATTCTGGGAGGAATTTCCATCTTCGGGGGCATGAATTCACTGAGAGTACGAGATGAAAATGGCATTGGTGGGGGAATTCTTTTTCCATTTTACTACCGGTGTTAGATCTTATTGGAAGGGGATGGCTGAGATGATGATGCAAAAGTATAAGATGCTGCTTCTGAAGCATCTGTCCGATTCAAGCATGCACGAATGACACCATGGGAAGAGTTGACTGTCTTACAAGCCATCTAGTCGTCATACTTCTAGGACCCATGATTAGAAACCTGTTGCCATTAGCCCTCACTTTCATTGCTGTTTTCTGGCCTCACAATGATACACGCCACTTGTGCTGTGGATGGGCCTAACTGGACTATATTGTTATCCACCTGGTCTTGGATCCATACTTTGATCACTATTTTAGGGTGTGCCTCAAGATCCGATGATAAAGGAAGTATTTACAGAGATCAGTGAGGTTCACCTCTTCTGGCCTTCTACTCTCGGGAAAATATACAAACCCCGGCTCTAAGGCACTACAAAAGTAATCGGGTACCTGGCCCTCGTTAAACGAGTAGGTTCAGTTTCTCCTAACTAGAAAGGGTGCCCTTGGAGAATGATCCTAACGAGGAGATGGAGGACCTTGTTGAGGTGGTAGTTCCTGGTTATCTGAGCTAGGAGGTGGTGACGTATTACGTGGGGGAACTGGCTGATTCTGCAGTGGGCTCTGCTGGGCCGGAGGATGAACCTAAGGTGGTGGGCCTCTGCGAGGCAGCGGAGCCGAGTCCACAGGTAATAATTCTAGTTGTTTATGGGACCCCTATTGGGTCCACTAGGTGGGCTCATCCCTATCATCCCTTCTCTTGGTGATTACAGGAGGTAATAGTCGTGTCTGGTTAGCCAATTGTAAGGCTTCCTCTAAGCGCTGGGCCTTCATGGAGAAGTATTTGAATCCCCTGGGGTAGTTCTCGGTGATCAAAGAGGGGAATAGTTCCGTCTTGACATTCCCTACACACATCTTCAGTATGTCAAGAGATTATTTAATCCCTTTCCACTGGGTGAGAAAGTCTATGCTGTTTTCATCAGGCCTTGTCTTGCACTTGAAGAGGTCTGTGATACTCCTCTTCTGGGTGGTGGAACTAAACTCGTATATAAATTTCCTCCGGTGGTATTCCCAGCCAGTTACCGATCCTATGGGGAGATAGTTGAACCAAATGAATGTAGGTCCTTCCATTTTCTGCACAAAACACCAGAGTTTGGTGGCTTCCTACTGCATGGGGGTTCCCAACATGTTCCCACACCATCAGAAGAAGTGGACCAAGTACTGTAGTGGGTCCCCTATACCATTGATGTGGGAAACAGTAGGATCTCTGAAACCCATGGGTACTGAAATATCATCTACCCACACCGGATATGGCTTTCCATCAGGTGGTATTGCCACCTATTGTGTCTCCAACACCTCGAGACAGGCAATGAGTGCTGCCATTGGATCATCTGGGTGAGGGTCCCTGTCCTGACAGGGATCCCTAACCACCAGTGCATTGGTGGGATTTTCAACATAGTAACCAGGCCAAGGGTATTGTGGAGCGGCTATTGGTGTAACACACCAAGCTTCCACTATCTGTTTCCCTTTGAATAATGTAATAACTTTCATTGTACGCAACTTCGAGATTCTAACACACCGCAACCAATCAAACTAGTCGTCATAAATAGTAATACCCACTTTTTGAAATTTTATAAATTTAATATTTCAAAATGGAAATCATTTTTGGATTCGTAATGTTGAAATTAGCTTTGGGTGAAGTTTTGGGTATTTTTCTGAAAACATTCAATTTTTTATGAATAGTGAAAATTACAAGTTTTTTAATTGAAAAAATTAATAGTGATAAATTATGAATTTGAATGGTTTAAAAGTATAATTAGATTATATTTTTCTCATTTAATACAATTTATGTCATTATAAGTAATTTCACATATAAAGTTGACATAAACAAGTGCCAATCATTTGACAGTTATTATTTCATAAAAACACGCATTTTGTTTTGACAACGGGCATTAATTTTAAATTAATATCTTCCACTTCTGTGTTTTAAATTTAGAAAAATGGATTCCATATTTAGAATCAGTATTTCCAAATTGTCTAAATAAGTAACTTTTATTTTTATACTTTGGAATAATTACTTCGTTAAATGTATTTTTACCACGGTTAAAGGGTAAATTCAGTAAATAAGGGTAAAAAAATAAAATTATAATAATACTAAATTACCCTAAAACATGTCCTAACCCTATTTTTTGATACATGTCTGACCCTGGGCATAATTGGGTCGATTTTGGGACCCCATGGAGCCACTTGTAAGTGATAATGACACTTTATATTATTTAAGTTAAAGTAAATACAAAAATGACATAAGCATATATCTATTAGAAAAACAATTTTTACACAGGGCTATATATGTTATATTTTCGACTATAAATATATATTATAAATATAAATAGATTTCATAAATAATGGGATTTTATTTATAATTTTTAGAAATTGAATATCTAAATTTATTTATGACACAATAATGATGCAGCATTTTCCTTATTAATGAAAGAATCAAATAATTGGTATTATAAATGTTAAAATAAATATAATTTGTAAGTTTTGATGACATCCGCAAATTTTATTGGTTAATATGACATTTTAGGATTACTTAAATGAGTTTCTTTTTAATTAATAAAGTATTTATGAATTTAACCAAAATCAATTATTAAATAGTGTCAAAATTGACAAAAATGAGTTTTTGAAAAAAATATTATATTATTAATTTATATTCTATTCCTAAAAATCTAAGGTTCGGCCAAGGGACTTATATAATGATATGTGTATCATTAATGGACCACTTTTGGTTCTCTTGGCTTGTTATAGTATTTTTATTAACCATATAATATATAAATACAAAGAGACTTGGTAAATGTTAAACTATTTAACTAATAGTTAAATATAAATGAAAAGGTTAATATAGTGACACAAACATGTCTAAAATCTATTTTTTGAAAGGATTTAGACCCATCCCCACCTTATCCTTGAAATAAGTCACTTTCTCTCCTTTATAAACCAAAAAATAATTTATTATAAAATAATATTTTATGTTTTTTCTAAGGTGCCCCTCACCCCTCTTATAAAAGGGCACTCCCCCTTCTCTAATATTCATACCTTCAAGGCCATTTGGCTTGGCCAACCCCTGACAAAATATTCTCTCAAATTCCATCAATCCATCCTAGAGGCCCTAGTTTCATAAAAAAGACAACCTACTATGCCCTTTTGATCAAATCAATAGGAAGAACCTGAAGAAGAGGTAATAATTTCACCACCCTCTTTCAAGTCCCTTTCTTTTTCCACTTCTTCTTTCTTTGTTATTTCAATTATAAAATTATAACTCAAAAATATATTATAGATACAGTGATTTGATTATAAATATGGTAAACCCATATTCAGTATTGTATCCATCCATTGAATGACATGTCACCATACATGCGTGCGTACGGCTTACCGTCTTCACGTCATGGTGTTATTGTTATTCAAAATAATATTATTTGGATGGGTGTGATAATGAAGTGTAATTTATTTAAATAATAAATATAACATTATAATGATTCTTTATATATGATATACTATGCAATTATATATTATTTCCATATCAAAATAATGATATTGTCGCTCGTGCATACGTACGGACTACCGTCTCCACAAACACGATGATATTCATTCCCCATCGTATCCATTAAAGAATAATTATCATATGATGATTAAAATTAATGCTTAAGTACATGATATAATTCTATATATAAATAAGATACAACCTATCCATAACAAACAAGGCTTACGTAACAAAGCATATAATGGAAAATGAATCAATTAACACCCGAAACAACGATAATACTAAGATATTGTTAACAAAGAAATGTTAAAAGTTCATATATGATATCATATTAATGTATAGGATTCTTGTATAATTTAATAAAAATTATTTCACCATCATACAAGAGTTAAACCAACCCTCTACCCAGGATAAGTACAAAGTAAGGGTTTATTTCACAACCTCTTCATTATCCGAGGTTGTTTATACGTAATTATCTACTGGGACCTCTTTATCATCCACATCCATGTTTCTTAAAAATTTATTTCAAAACATTATTAATATTTTATATAATATAGGTTAAATTCATTTATACCCTTTTTTGAATTTTTATAAGATTTTTATAAATGAATCTTTCCGTCGTTTTCCAAACAAGGTCCTTTTTAACCTTTTCGACAGAATTAAGGTAAGAATGTCTTTTTTTAACTTATATAGATGGTGCGGCTATTTTCCACCTTTATATAATCATTTAAGAATCCCTTACAAGCTTATAAGAATATTTTCTAAGTAAATATTTTCTTTTAAAATTATGTGACATTTAAATGATTTAAAAAAAGTGATATTTCTCTCAAACAGTTTTGATTTCATCTATGTGAACATCCTTTGAGGGATTTTAAGCTTATTTGAAGTTGGTTTATTATGATACAAAACATACATATGGTATTGAAGTTTTTGTGATATGTTTGACTGTGGATGAGTAATTTTTATACCATTCATGATTTATGGAGTAAGGATTGACATTTCGTATGCTAGTTTTAATACGAATGTTTATGTTATGTTTAAACCTATTCATATGAGGAATGCATTGGACTTAGTAAGGGATGGGTGGAGCCCGCTATAGCTCCATGATGCATCGGTAGGTCTCATGAGACAAATTAGACTCTTGGCACAAGGACTTGACAAAATCTATTTTGTAGTCTTGGCATAAGGCCTTGACTAAGTGGTAATGATACTCTAGCATTATGCATTCCATCGTTATGAAAGTGGTTATTGATATTGCATGTGATTATTAAATTAGTAGAATATCCATGTGAATAAGTAAATGGAATTATTTCATTTTATTTTGGACATAATATGATGAAGTTCATTTTTAAAAGGATTTTGTTTTAGTTATACATTGCCTTAAATGTTTATGCTTATTTATGAATGTTTACGCTGTATTATTATCTTTACTGGGAATCTGAGATCACCCGTTTCGATGTTTTATTTTTCCCAGGATGTGAAGAAGTATTTTATGAATAAACTATAAGGATAGTATGAGGGGATATGAGTGTGGTCTATAGAGACAAGATGTTGTTGTAGTTTTTCACTTTATGATGTAATGTAAACTTCATAAATGTATCTAGTGATTCCAAGGCTACTAAACGAATTGGTCTTTCAAGACTTGATCTTTTGTGATCATGCCAATGTTATTTAATAATGCACTGACTCTGGGTAACAAGGGTTGAGGTGTTACAGTTGGTATCAGAGGAAGTTTAGTACAAACCGTGGAATCTATATTTAAATAAACTCGGATTATAGCACATAGACCTAAGATGGAATTTGAGGATTAGTATAGAAGAACATTCTAGAATTTTGGTATTGTAGATATTTGGTGAGTTTTCTGAGCAATACATCTTTTTCTGGATACAAGAAGGTAGAGGCGGCTCTGGCATAGATGTACCTAAGGGTAAAATCCAAAAACACTGCTTTGTGCTAGACTTGAATGAGAACTAGTGCATGACAATGGGCCTTGTTGCACTCTTGGTTATGACACTCCCAGTGGGTATACTTAGGATAATTATCATTCTCTTTACAAAACATAATTAAGGCTTTATTAGTGTATACTTCCTCAAATAAAACATTTCTTTATGATTATGGATTATATCCAGAAACTGTTCAATTTTTGTTAAGTGTTTTACAAGTTTAGATTTATGTATTGCGATTCGTAAACTAATCTAGTGTATTCCATTGTTTAGAAATGGTGCCTAGTGGAAAAAATGGAAACTGTATCAATGCACACACTCCATGTAGGTATTTCCCTCCTGATCAATACAATTATAGTGTAGCTGGTGATTCAACTACTGCTGATTAGCTAATCACCATACCGGGACAACTCACTTAGGTTATGAATAATAACCTTACCCGTATGGAGCACCCAGATCCACAGTGTGGAGGATAAATGTTAGATCTCTTCATGAGGAAACAACCAACAAAATTCAATGGGAGTACAAATCCATTAGTATCTAAGCAATGGATAAAATCCTTAGAGAAAATATTCCATGCCTTTGGGAGTAGTGAAAGGGAAAAAGTTATCATGGCAGTTTACCGCCTCACTCGAGATGCTGACCAATGGTGATCATTGATTCAAAACAAAAAGGAGGATGATGAAGTATCAAATATGGAATAGAGGGATTTCAAAGAGATTTTATTAGAAAAATACTTTCCTCGTGACCATTGAGCAGATATGGAAAGGCAATATCTGAGTCTGAGACAAATGGAGGATGATAATGTCACAAAGTTTGAGGCTAACTTTACAAGGTTAGCGAGGCATGCAACAGATTACATACATAACCCAAGGAGTAATATTGATCGTTTCTTTAATATGTTAAAACAATTTATCCATCGAGCATTAGTCTCACAATCCTTCTCGTCGTATGAAGATATTATCTCATGTGATATCAAGACAGAAAAGGAATTCTCTAAGTCTAATGACTTTAATGCAAAGAAGGAGAAGAAGAGATCTGCTAACCACTATGGTAATATAAATAAGTGGATGAAGTTAAAAGTTGAATATCCATCCTATAGTAAATGTGGTAAGAAACACCCTGGTACTTGTTTGAAGGTAATGGGAGTCTATTACAAGTGTGGTGAAAAAGTCCACCAAACTCGTGATTGGAAGGGGAAGAAAGAAGCTACCGATGTTCAATGCTACAATTGAAGGGAGATGGGACATTATAAAAATGAATTTCCTAAGCATTAGAAGAACTTACCTCAGAAAAGGACAAGGGATCAAGGCTAAGCTTATGTTATCAGTACTACTGAGGTAGAATTTCCAAAACACATGGTGGCAGGTAATTTAATGGTTTTCTCGCGTTTAGAAAATGCTTTATTTGATTATGGATCATTGATTTTTTTTCATATATTCCCAGTTATCTATGAAAATTAGATATTTCCAATTTTATTTAACATGGGAGTTGTTAGTAAACACTCCTAAGGGATGTATTATTGCACCAATGTTTTGTGAATCATTCCCCATTAGAGAACATAAATGATCTTTATCTGATGATATCATCATCATACCAATTATTGAATTTGATATATTCCTCGGTATGGATTGGATTTCAGACCATGATGCGAATATTTATTTTTAGAAGATAAAGGTTACAATTTTTTATGATGATGATAAAAAACACCTTATCTTTAGAGAATAATCATCACCACTTGATTCTTATCTAGATCCACCACCAGTAGATCAACTAAATTCAATTATCATGGAGGAAAAGAATGAAATAAATATGGGTGAGGAATGGAATGTTAAAATAAAGGATGTACCTATTGTGAAAGAATATGTAGATGTGTTTTTAGAAGATTTACCTGGACATCCTCCAGATTGAGAAATTGAGTTTTCCATTGATTTAATTCCTGGTTCAAGGCCTATATCGAAGACGCCTTATAGAATGGCCACTATAGAATTAGTTGAACTAAAGAAACAACTAGAGAAATTTAGTAATAAGGGATTTATTCACCCTAGTGTTTCTCCATGGGGAGCCCCTATCCTTTTTGTTAAGAAGAAATATGGATCTATGAGGTTATGTATCAACTACAAGGAAATAAATGCTATAACAATAAAGAACAAGTATCCCCTACCTCATATTGATGATTTATTTGACCAACTACATGGATCTCAATACTTTTCAAAGATTGTCCTTCGATCTGGATACCATCAGTTGTGTGTGAAGAAGGAAGACATTCTGAAGACATCATTTCAAACCAGGTACGAGCATTATGAGATTATAGTAATGCCTTTTGTGCTAACAAATGCACACTCTGTTATCATGGATCTAATGAACAGAGCTTTCAAGGAATATCTCGATGATTTTGTAGTGGTATTTATTGATGATGTCTTGGTATACTCCAACAGCTATGAAGATCATGAAAACCACTTGCGCATTATCCTGAAGACTCTTAGAAGACATGAATTTTATGGGAAGTTTAGCAAGTGTGAATTCTGGATTTAGGAGATTTCTTTTCTTGGACATATTGTCTCTAAGGATGGAATTTACATTGATCTTTCTAAGACCAAGGAAATCCAAGAATGTCCAACACCGACGAGTATAACTGAGGTATGCAGTTTTATTGGTTTAGCAGGTCATTATCAGTGTTTCGTCCAGAATTTTGCCCGACTGGCTAACCCATTAACGAAGCTCACACGTAAAGGGGTTAAATTTGTTTGGAAAAAAGAGTGTGAATAATTTTTTTAAGATCTGAAGAGAATATTAGTCAATAATTTTATATTGACTCTACCATCAGGATGGATGGGTTCGTTATTTATAGTGATGCATCGAAGAAAGGACGTGGTTGTGTCCTTATGCAGAATGATAGGGTTATTGCCTATGCATCGCGATAGCTGAAACTTCATGAGCAAAACTATCATACTCATGATCTTGAGTTAGCTGCTGTAATATTCTCTTTGAAGATATAGAGACATTATCTCTATGGTGAAAAATGTGATATATATATCGATCATAAGAGTTTGAAGTATATTTTCTCACAGAAATAACTTAACATGAGGGAAAGGCGATGGTTTAAACTACTCAATGATTGTGATTTCATGATACACTACCACCCGAGGAAGGAAAATAAGGTGGCGGATGCTTTGGGCAGAAAAGATCATGGATTTTTGAACAAAATGAGTGTTGAAAGGGATCCAACTTTCATGGATCTAGTAATGTTGGATATGGGAATAACCATGGAAGGTGAAACATCGATACTTTTTCAAATGGTTTCCAAACCATCTTTACTAGAAAAGATTAAGAGTTCTCAGACTGATGATGAAGAATTTCAAAAGAAGATTAAAGCTGTGAATGATGGGAGATTTAGTGACTTTGTGTATGAAAAAGGAATTTTAAAATTTGGGAAGAGACTTTGTGTTCCCGATATACCTGATATAAAAAGGTAATTTTTGGATTATTCTCATAGTTCCAATTTCTCTATACATAATGGGAGCACCAAAATATATAGAGATTTGAAGGAACATTTTTTGTGGGACAACATGAAGATGGAGATTGCTGATTTTGTGTCAAGATGCACGGTTTTTCAATAAGTGAAAGATGTAAGGCAACAACCTGGAGGAGTCATGCAACCTCTTCCCATACCTGAGTGGAAATGGGATAATATAATGATGGACTTTGTCATGGGACTACCAAAGACTCCGAGAAGGAACAATGCAATATGGGTAATTGTTGATCATCTTACCAAGTCATCACATTTTTATTCTATAGGGAAATATCTACTACTTGAGCGTCTTGAAAGGCTATATATTAGTGAAGTTGTGAGACTTCATGGAGTACCCCTATCAATTGTTTCTGATTGTGATCCACGTTTTACATCAAGATTCTAGAAGAGTGTTAAGAAGGCCCTAGATACTGAAATTTATTTGAGTTTTGCCTACCACCCCCAAACTGATGGAAAATCAGAACGGACTTTTCAAACCTTAGAAGACATGTTGAGATCAAGCTCACTTGACTTTCAAGGTATGTGGGATCAATATTTACCTCCGGTAAAATTTTCCTATAACAATAGCTTTCATTCAAGTATTCTGATGGCACCATATGAAGAATTATACAGAAAGAGATGTCGGACACCAACCTTTTGGGATGATGTAGGTGAAAGAAAACTCGTAGGCCTAGAACTGGTGGAGGAAATGATTGAAAAGGTAATGGTATTCCAAAACCACATCAAAGTATCTCAAAATAGGTAGACGAGTTATGCTGACAACCGAAGGAAGGATTTGGAATTTCAGGTAGGAGATCATGTTTTCTTGAAGGAATCTCTATATAAGGGTGTTATACATTTCAGTAAGAATGTTAAATTGAGTCTGAGGTACATCGGACCTATCGAAATTCTAGAACAAATTGGGGATGTAGCTTATCATTTGGCAATGCCTACAAGTCTCTCAAATGTTCACGATGTGTTCCACGCATCATTGTTAAGAAAATACATGCTTAACCCAACACTTGTACTAACCTATGAGGAATTAGAACTGGAACACGATCTGTCTTATTGCCAAGATTCTGTCAATATTCTTTATACAAGATAACAAGTGCTTAGAAACCCGACGACTCATATGGTAAAAGTTTTATGGAGAAACCATAAGATGGAAGAGGCAACGTGGGAACCCGAGAAACTTATGATGAAGAACCACCCGAGTCTTTTTATGCTGTAATATTCTAGAAATTTTGATGTTGAAATTATTTAAAGGAGGGGATAATGTAACACCCCATGATTCTGCTATATGTTTCTCTTTGAATAATGAAATAGCTTGCATTGTACGCAATATCGAGATTCTAACACACCACGACCAATCAAACTACTCATTATAAATAGTAATACCCACATTTTAAAAATCTATAAATTTTATCTTTCCAAATGGACTTTATTTTTAGATTTGGAATATCGAAATTAGCTTAGGGTGAATTTTGGGTATTTTTCTGAAGACATTAAATTTTTGATGAATAGTGAAAATTACTAAATTTTAATTAAAAACAACTTTTTTAATTGAAATAATTAATAGTGATAAATTATGTATTTGAATGGGTTGGAAGTATAATTAGATTATATTTTTATCATTTAATACAATTTAGGTCATTATAAGTAATTTCACATTTAAATTTGACATAAACAAGTGTCAATCTTTTAATAGTTATTATTTCATAAAAACACGCTCTTTGTTTTGACAACGGGAATTAATTTTAAATTAATTTCTGCCACTTCGGTGTTTTGAATTTAGAAAAATGAATTACATGTTTGGAATCATGAGGTCCAAATTGTGTAATTAGGCAACTTTTATTTTTAGTCATTTTGAATAATTACTTCGGTAAATATTTTACTACCATGGTTAAAGGGTAAATCCTGTAAATAAGGGTAAAAAAATAATATTATAATAACATTAAATTACTTTAAAATGTGTCCTAACCCTATTGGTTGATACATGTCCGACCCTGTGAATTTTAGGGTCGATTTAAAAACCCCATGGTGCGACTTGTAAGTGATAATGACACTTTATATTAATTAAGTTAAAGTAAATACAAAAATGACATAAGCATATATTGTTTAGAAAAACAATTTTTACATAGGGTTATATATGTTATATTTTCGACTATAATTATTAATTATAAATATAAGAATATTTAATAAATAATGGGATTTTATATATAATTTTTAGACTTTGAATAATTAAATTTATTTATGACACATTAATGATGCAGTATTTTCCTTATTAATGAATGAATCAAATAGTTGGTATTATTAATGTTACAATAAATATAATTTGACGTTTTTGAAAACATCCACTAATTTTATTGGTTAATATGACATGTTAGGATTACTTAAATGAATTTTTTTCTAATTAATAATGTTTTCAAGACTTTAACAAAAATAAATTATTAAATAGTGTCAAAATTGACATAATGATGTTTTTAAAACAAATATTATATTATTAATTGATATTATATTTCCTAAAATATAAGGTTAGAAAAAAGGAATTATATAATGATATGTGTATCATTAATGGACCACTTGGGGATCTCTTGGATTGTTATAGTATTTTTATTAACCATATAATTTAAAAATTCAAAGAGGCATGGTAATTGTTAAACTATTTAACTAAGAGTTAAATATAAATGATAAGGTAAATATAGTGACCCAAAACTATCTAAAATCTATTGGTTGAAAATATTTATTCCCCTACCAACAATATCCTCTAAATAAGTCACTTTGGAGCCATTTTAAACCGAATATGAATTTATTATAAAATAATATTTTAAGTTTTTGCTAAGGTTCCCCTCACCCCTCTTAAAAAAGGGCACTCTCCCTTCTCTCAACTTCATACCTTTAAATCCTTTTTTATAGGCCAAAAACTACCCACATATTCTATCAACATCCTTCAATTCAACCTAGTGGCCCTAATTTGATCATAAATCCTACCTGTGGGGACCTTTTGATCAAATCAAAAGGAAGAACCCAAAGAAGAGGTAATAATTTCACCACCCTCTATCAAGTTCCTTTCTTCTTCCACTTCTTCTTTATTTGGTATTTCCATTATAAAATCATAAATCCAGTATCTTCTATATACAGTGATGTTTTTATAAATATGGTACAACCATATTAAGTATTTTATGCATGCTTTGAATGACATGTCACCATACGTGCGTATGTACGGCTTACCGTCTCCACGTCGTGGTGTAATTTTTATTCAAAACATTATTATTTGGATGAGTATGATAATGATTTTTCATTAAAGTAAATAATAAATATAAAATTTTAATGATTCTTTATATATGATATACCATCAAATTATATATTATTTTAATATCAAAAGAATGATATTATCCCTCGTGCGTACGTACGGACTACCGTCTCCACGAACGCGACGAGGTTCATTCCCCATCGTATCCATTCAAGACTAATTATCATTTGAAGATTAAAAGTAATGTTTATTGATATGATATCATTATAGATATGAATAATATACAACCTATCCATAACAAACACAAATTACATGATAAATCATATAAAGGAAAATGAATCAGTTAACACTTGAAACAACGATAATACTAAGATATTATTAACAATACAATGTTAAGAGATCATATATGATATCAGATTAATGTATATGATTCTTATATAATTTAATAACAATTATTTCACCATTATACAGGGGTTAAAACAACCCTCGACCGAGGAAAAGTACAAGGTAAGGGTTTATTTCACAATCTCTTAATTATTCAAGGTTGTTTATACGTAATTATCTACTGTGACCTCTTTCTCATCCACACCCATGTTTCTTAAAAATGTATTTAAAAACATTCTTAATATTTTATAGAATATGGGTTAAGTCATGTATACCCTTGTATGACTTTTTATAAGATGTTTATAAAGGAGTCTTTCCATCCTTTTCCAAACAAGGACCTTTTTAACCTTTTCGACAGAATGAAGGTAAGAATGTCTTTTTTTAACTTATACAGCGGGTGCGGCTATTTTCCGCCATTATAAAATCGTTGAAGCATCCCTTACAAGCTTATAAGAATATTTTCAAAGTAAATTTTTTCTTTTATAATTATATAACTTTTAAATGACTTAAAAAAAAGAGATATTTCTCTCTAATAGTTTTGATTTAATCTATCTCAACATCATTCGATGGATTTTAAGTTTGTTTGAAGTTTATTTATTATGATAGAAAACTTCCATATTGTATTGAAGGTTTTGTAATATGTTTGACTGTGGATGTGTTATTTTTATACCATTAATGGTTTATGGAGAAAGGATTGACATTTCATATTCCAGTTTTAATGTGAATGTTTTTGTTATATTTAAACCTTATTCATATGAGGAATGCATTGGACTTAGTAAGTGAAGGGTGGAGTCTGCTATAGCTCCTTGATGCATCGGTAGGTCTCATGAGACAAACTAGTGTCTTGGAAGAAGGCCTTTACAAAATCTTATTTGTATTCTTTGCACAAGGCCTTGACTATGTGGTTATGATAGTCTGGAATTATGCATTCCATCATTATGAAAGTGGTTATTGATATTACATGTGATTATTCAATTAGTAGAATATCCATGTGAAGAAGTAAATGGTATTATTTAATTTTATTTCGGTCATATTATGCTAAAGTTCAAGTTTAAAAGTCTTTTGTTTTTATTTATAAATTTCCTTAACTGTTTATTCTTATTTGTGAAAGTTTCTGCTATATTGTTATCCTTATTGGGAATCTGAGCTCACCCCTTTTTATGGCATATTTTTTCCAGGATGTGAAAAAGTATTTTATGAATGACCTGCAGGGATAGTATGAGGGGACATGAGTGTGGTCTATGGAGACAAGATGTTGTTGTAGTTTTTCACATTATGATGTAATGTAAACTTTATAAATGTATCTATTGATTCCAAGGATACTAAACTAATAGGTCATTAGAGACATGATCTTTTATGATCCTGTCAATGTTATGTAATAATGCACCGACTATGGATAATTGGGGTCAGGGCGTTATAGGTGGAATGACTTGTGGAGAAGTTGGGGGAACCTGATTTGGGTTCCAAGGATTGTCACACCATCCAGGAGGATTTGGCGGGACATACTGCACCCTCTTGCCGTATGTTCTGGCCTCAACCTTGTCTGCAGGAGCAAGATGGTTAGGGTCACCTGGAGGCATTTCGCTGAGGGGAAGTTGAGTCTACCCCCGCTGCCCTAGCCTAGTATCACTGTAGTCTAGCCGTCGCTCTACAACACATTCAACTAGGAGATAATCAACCATATTCTTCTCTTGAACAAGTTGCTGACGCAACACGACATTTTTGGGTCTTCCTCCGTCTTCTAGACTTACCCGGACTGGTCGGAGGTTTTCGAAGCTGTGAGATTCTCGTTACCCTTACCGTGATTCTGGATAAGTACTAATGCCTCGGTGGTCGTAGGGAGACCCACCAGGCTACTCTTTTAGCGTGTAACCTTTCCAAACATATCCAATAGTTGTGGCATGCCTTCAGGGGGTAGGTCCCCATCAAGGAGCTCCCACTCATTGTCCTCTTCTGATAGGCTGGCCATGTTTACCGTGACTCTACCTCTGTTATTATCCTTGATATCACCTGGAAGGTCAGGCTATCGCTGGATAGGAATGAAGAAGAGAGAATCATACTGGCCCCTATCACAGATCTATATGTGGGGAGAAGACTCATTGATAATCTGGTGGAGTACATGAAACTCTGAACGCATCAGAGCTAGAGGGCCCTACGGTGGCCTGGCGACTCAGGGCACTGGGCCATGGGGAGTGTGACCAGATAAACTAGGAAACATTTCTCGCCAATTTCTTTAAAATATGCTTGGATCTTTAGACAAGACAGTCACCAGTGACGAAGTAGGAAGTGCATCACCCATAGGTTTGGACAGAAACACTCGACTTCCTCTAGGGCGAGGAATCCCAGTGCGCAGAAATTCAATTCTGCAATGGGCCAAAAGATCTCAGGGAAGTGGTCTACTATGAGGATATCCCATAATCTCATCATCTCTGATTTAGGGTCTGGCCCTTCATTTCCCCACTCATCAACTGGATGGGGATGAGGACCCGGTAGCGGTACCGAAGCAGACCACTAGGACGATAGGCTGTCCATTAGAGAATATGGTGAGCTAGATGAAAAACCGCCACATCTCGGGCTATTCTCCGAGTAGTTTAGTGACTTAGCCACCACATCACGGTAAGACGGTCTAACATCCACAGTTTCTAGAAAAGGGAATACGGCTGCTGGTGATGGACTGCGATGCTTCTCGTCCATCATTGGTCCCTAGAATAGCTCTTCGTGATCTCTAGTTGAGGTAGAGAGTGATTCTGGTGATTATGGTAGATATTTCATGGTTGTAATCTAGGGAGGTGCCATGATTTTGTCTTTCAAAATATACCCATGGAGGGAGGAAAGAATCTAATGGACCTCACATTATGGAAGTATGATGCTGGTGTGCCTAATTCCTGCCCTGACCCTTGACACAGAAGACCTAAGTGAGGGTTCCTTTGCTGATTCATACTCCACCTCATATTCTGAGAATAAAACCATTTTGATATCAGTTTGAATCATCTCATCACTCTATTTATGGAGGTGAAGACCCACCCTCCTACCCCGAGATGGTTATTCAGGACGGGGTACATTCCTGGAATGAGGATGACCTTCGACCGTACTGGTGCTGTGGGGGGGAGGACTCTCACTTAAGTGAGCTGGGGTGTGGTGAGCAACAGCACAGATATCAAAGGGGACATGGGGAGGACCTCTGTGGGAAGTACTCGAGTGGGTAGGACTTCCGCTGGAGCTGATAGGGGCATGGGCATGACCTCTGTTCTTGTTTTTCCTGATAGAGTCATCATGAGGAGGGTCCTTGTACTGGTCAAGTCGAACACGGGTAAGACCTATATTCATGGTGCTTGTGAAGCAAAACTAGCCTTCAATCCTCTGATTTCTAAGGTGAGGAGGACCATCAATAGTGGTTTTCAGGACATGGGGATCCCTCCCTTATTTGAGATTAACCTGATGTGTGACATCCCCACACCAGCGGTTTGTGGCATGAGGAATGACTCCATACAAAATGAAATGAGCACGGGATAGGCTTATGTACTGGTTTTCGCCATCGTGGGAATGTCCCTCATTCATATTGAAGGTATCACAGGGTGGACCTCGGTGCCAATCTTGGAGGAGGGTAGGACCCTCATTCTCTATTTTGTTAGTATGGAGAGGACTTCCATACTAGTGGAGGCCACTACCTGTGCCGGTGGCCGAGAGAGTCGACCCAGCCTGCTCGTGGGGTGGTTGGGGCCTCGATCCGGGCCGGGTATACAAGTTCCATTTCCCAGCATAAATAGGGGGTTGATGATAAATATCGGATGTGGCTCGAGCAATAGTAGTTGTCGACATCGACACCCATTGGTGGGCGTCCTCCTCGGCCTACGCCCGACGCTGGCGTCGGGTCAGCCGGATCGGGGCCAGCAGTGCAGGCACATGACTTACCTACTCCTTGATTCGTGTGACCGAGTGGTGGTGGTAGCATGGCCTAGTGGGAGCCCTCCTTGGGGGCCTAAAACGTGATCTCGGTAGGGCTAGCCCAGAAATCCTCTGCCTCATCGGTGTAGGTGAGAGATTCGTCGAGGAATTTCAGGGAGAGGCTCCTGAAATGATTTTACATTGGGGTGTGGAGCAGTGGCTCCTGGAGAGGCCTTTGGGGGAAGTAGTAGTGATGAGTCGTAGATTCCTATAGATCCTAGTGGGACATATCCCAAGTCAGGATAATCCCCTCCTCGTACCAGTGTATGAGGTTGCTTATCACCATTCATTGAATGAATTCAGAAGGGGAGATGGGGCGTGGGTGCCCAATAGTCATGGTTTTGGAGGTCATTGTAGAAGTGGTAGAACCACGCGGGGTTGCTACATTTTCATTTCCCCAGCCCCTACATCGGTGGGTGGGTGGTAATCGGTTTCCTGGTGCAGCAGCTTGGTTCCTTCAAAAGCAGGGAGAATAAGGCAATAGTGTTGAAACAATGAAATGGATGTCTAGTTCCACAGGGCCATTTCTTCTTCCATGGTTGGTAAGAGGGATCCATGCTGACAATGTCACAGAATGAGATTCCCATCTTTTTGACTTCCCCAAATTCTGGTGAGTTTGACATTATGGCCAATATTAGCTTAGTGGGACACGACACTAGATAACTAGATCTGGTGACATGTTAGTCCACTGATGTATCAAACACTTCTGATCTTCACAATGAGGAGAAGAATTTCGCATCGATTCCTCCATTTCTATCTCTGAGTCTTTCTCCAGGTAACACACATCCATATATTTGAGGACCATGATACTGTTTGCTTCCCCAAATTCCCACTTTCCAAAGGTTTGTGGAATTCATCGCTTGTTTAGGGATGTTTGCTCCTTGATCGAAACAGGATAATGGGATGGCAGTTCCTCCATCCATGGATTCCTCCTCGAAACTCATTACCTAGTTCGGGTCTCCCTTATAGACTTAAGACATTGTTCTTGAAATTCTTCCTACTACCATATCTTCATGGATTCCATTTAATTACACTGCTTCTGTCAGGACATTCCAAGGGGTCCAGCCAAGGCAGCAACCTTCGATCAGGGGATTAGTAACGTTGGACATCACCGGTGTGTCTGGACACTGGAACACTGACGTGTCTGTATTTCTTCCCCTTATTATAGGGCTTATCGAGGTCTTGTAAGCCTAAGGCATCCCACATCTAATGTATGGAATTATATTCCATAGGCATGTCTCTGAGGTTTTCCTCAACTTCCCATGTTTAACATGGGGTATGCCACGAGTTTAACATCTAGTGGAGATGAATCAGATTGATCAGAACACTGACTAGAGTGAATCAGATGGGTACAACCTCTGGAGGGAATATTAATGTCGGAGCTTACACGTGGTTGGTTACCTGGTTACTAATAAGAGTGGCGAGGAGGTGAATTGGCATGATCTCACCGGAATGTTGTGGCCCGGTTATGAATTAGGGTGGGTGATGGATGGTTATGTGAATTGGATGGAGAATGAAATGGATTCGGCAAGAGGTAAACATTGATGGTGGTCTTGAGCCTTGAAGAGACCTCCTACGTAACCCCATGGTAGGGAATCAAAGTCCATGTAGTTCCTGAGGGGGAATAGGATCGGGGTACTGGCAGAGGAAAGAGACCTGATGATATACTCAGGCTTATGTGTGGTTAGTACCCCAATGTCGGTCTAACACGTGAGGGGGGATAAGAGATATGGGTCCCAAAAAGGGGTATTACAATGGATTACGGCCGATTAGAAACACAACAGCTTACCACTGGATGGGATTAAACCTCATGGAGGCTTCTTACGTACCTTCCCTTGGCAAGGATCAAAGTTCACGTAGTTTAGGAAGGTAGGAACCGACGTGAAGGGGGTCATGACCAATGGATGTTGGGCTTGAACCTTATGGAGGCTTCCTGCGTATCCTTCCTTAGAGAGGATCAATGTACACATTGTTTGAAGTGGTTTGGGATTTGTTGAACCGACGTGAAGAGGGTCGGAAGGACCGAGTGTTGGGATTGAACCTCCGGGAGGCTTCTTACAATACTTGCCTTGGCAAGGATCAAAGTCCATGTAGTTAGGAATGGTAAGTACTGACGTGAAGGGGGTCAGAACCAATGGATGTTGGGATTGGACCTTATGGAGACTTCCTGTGTACCTTTCCTTAGAAAGGATCAAATTCCATGTATTTCGGAATGGTTTTTGGTGAACCGATGTGAAGGGGGTTGGAATGACCATATGTTGGGATTGAACCTTGGAGAGGATTCCTACGTACCTTGACTTGGCAAGGCTCAATGTCCACATAGTTCAGAAAGGTTATTGGTGAACCGACATGAAGAGGGGTCAGAATGACCGGGTGTTGGGCGTCAACCTCAGGGAGGCTTCATACGTATCATTCATTGTCAAGGATGAAAGTCCACGAAGTTTAGGTAGTGTTTGGGGATTACACTCTAGACATTCCATAGAGGATGTCACAGTCAATGCTTTCTCTAATCCCACGTGAATCATGCTCGGTGTGAGAAACAAGAGGTAGAAAATACATGATGATCACATCACGAAAGGTGCGGAAATGGGACGTTGAAAGGGGCTTACAAGTAGTTAGCGGCCCAAAATAGAATCAAGGTCTTATACTTGGTTCGTGGCCCAAAGTGGAAACAAGGGGTTATGCATTGTTAGTGGCCCAGGGAGATGGATATTGGGACTTACTCCAGGATGGAGGCACAGGTGGTGAAAAATCCCATCATTAGAGGGATTTGGCCCTAAAGAAAGGAGGGCTCTGGTGCCCATCCCCACTCTCTGGTCTTCAGCTAGGATGAAGATAGGAGGATCATGTGTAATGCCACTTGCAAGAAAGGATAGAGGCTTACACCAATGTGGTTGTCCTTTCACCGTGTATAGATGCCACACCAATAAAGAGGATCTAATTCCATGTGAGGAATGATCTCACTCCCATGGAGACCAGTAGGCGTGGGGAATGTCCGAGATGGGGCGCCCCACGTATGACGCACGGGGAAAGGTCACAATTTAACATTGTGTTCTAAGGATTATGGTGATTGGAAGTTTAACATCTTGTAGCTCAGATGAGGTGGGTTCACTCTGCACCCCTAGGACTTACATGACTCATACCCACCCACCCTTGGGGAAGGTAAGGCATCAACAATGCCATGGTGAAGGGGTTTCATGGAGTGATACACTGAGGGGTCAACATTAGCATGGATATGCAAAGAAGAAATAGTTATTAGTGTGCCTATGAGAAGAAGCATGAGGAAAATCATCACAACAGGAAGTAATATCCATGGGACTTTCAAATCAGTTCATGCAAACCTAGAGGGTCGCACAAGAAAAGGAGTTGTGGAGAAAATAGGTTCATAAGTAGAGGCCTCATGAAGCCCTGGTGCTCCATGTGGTGGAGGGGTTTCGCAAAGGGGTGTGCTTCACAATGTGATGTAGACTATCCTAGGCATAAAGAAAATGTGAATATGGATGGTGCTTCATGATGTAGAAAGGAATTCGCAGAGCAATGCCTTGCGAAGCAAGGGTTCCCCATGAAGCGTAGTACCATGAGGCAATGTGCCTCGTGAAAAACAGTGTCCTTGCCTTTGCATATGGGTCACAAGTGCATGGAGGGTGCTTCGCGAAGAATAAGTGCTCTGGGAAGCAACGATTCCTCTTGGGGATCCCCTTACTTAGTGAAGGCCCGTGGGCTCCGTGAAGGGCATACCTCCTTGGAGAGGGGCCGAATTTAAACCAAGGGAATGGCATTTCGTGATGAAAAGGTATCTTCAAGAACTCATGGTTCACAGAACAGATATTAATTCACGATTTGGGATCTAATAGTGTGAATGGTCAGAGGATTCGTCCCTTGGTCTTGAGGGGAGCCTGGTATTTATATGCAATAGGTTCGTGAAGAAGTGCTTGCTCGGTGCGAAGACATAGGTTTCTCCGTGGTGGGTTCGCAAACGTCAAAGGGGTTAGTGGATAATCCCCCTCTTTGATCCGCAGAGGGCTCATGAACATCAATTCGGCTCGCGGATCATCCCACCTCCTTGCTCCACGGTGGGTTCGCAAAGGGGTGGCTCTGCATTGGCCGCAGGGCCACAAGGGCACCGTGAACGGTCTGCGCAAGGCAGCCCGTAATGTATTCCATTTGTTCTTGTGCTTCCTAGATTTTGGCATCAATAATATAAATTAACTAATGAAAGTATTATTTTTCAATTAACTTTTCTTCATGTTCAAACCACACTAAACAAACCCCACATCCACATCCACACTACTCTAACTCTTTAATACGACACACAACATTCATAATATCATTATATTAATGAAAAACCATGTTCCTTTTATCTCACAGAGAAGAAAAATATTTAAATAACCACATTATTATTACTAATTCCTAAATTTTTCTTATTTTTTTCTTACTTATCCTTCGATTAAAATTAACCATCCTTGTGTATATTGGAAAAAAATTAGGGGGTTATTGTCTTCCCCACAACAAGACTATTCTATTCTAATAACTGATCTTAAAATATTACTTTCTTCATAGTGTGCCACTCTTTATTGGATGTATTTTTCGATAATCCCAACTAAAAATTTTCTTATTTTCCTAAAAATGAAAAATATTGGAATCCCAGGGTTGATATCATAAAGATGGTACTCACACAACACTAAATATTTATTTTTACTATTTAAACATTAAAATATACTACTAAAAATAAATACTTTTATAATAGTGATTTTCAAATGAATATGATATATATATATGATACACAAATATAGAAAAAGGAAAGACAAAACACAAATAGGTTACTATGAAAAAATACCGGTTCTATTCAGATTTTACAAATGTGTTATCATAGGTCTTTAAAATATTCTGAATATTCTATTCAATATAGTGACTAAGAACAATCAATTTACACTCTCCCATTCTAAAAATTACTACAAAACACTAATACCTCCACATATTGGTTAATTCTATTTCAAATTGTGTATTGAATCCTCTTCGCCTCACGTTACCATCTAAATACAGATCCAACATATATAGTATTGAAATGATAAAGGATATGGATAACAATGAATAATAAGATTATTTAAAAATAGATAAAACAGAGTGGATGAAAACCATAATAATTTTAAACAATACCAAAATCTTATAATAAAATATAGTGATGTATCAAAGTTAAATAAAACTCAAACAACCATGATTCCATACAAGTGAACCACAGTCAATGAAAATTATCTATTTTCATGAAAATGAGATTCACCGAGGGAGAAAAAAAGTGAAAAATAAAAAAACAATATTTAATAAAAAAAATTATACACAAACACACATATTTATATATTTAATGTATAAGACTATTAATATAGAAAATACACCCCTTTACTACTTAAAATTCCAAAATATTTTGAAATTAATTGTTGGGGAATGTTTATAAGAAATTGGGGTGTATAATTATTACACCAAATTTTTCTTAAAAATGTATCACGTGTTTGACACATTTAATGGATGAATATAAGAAATTGGTTGTTACACCCCATAATTTTAAAGGAATAATATAGTAAATGAAATGACTAATGTTAACACAGTGCACCATTATTTTCATGAGTATACCAAATTAGAACTCCACAACTATTTGTTCATATAATTGATTAGTGGTCAGGATTGGTGACCACCTAGAATATTTCCCAGGGAGTGTGTGAGAGAAGAAAAAACATAATGAAAGAACAGTTGTTGGTATGCAGGGACATAATTAGTTTGATGATCCATTCAGGTACATGGGTGGGGCCC
This sequence comes from Viscum album, assembly GCA_963277665.1. Taxonomy (NCBI): domain Eukaryota; kingdom Viridiplantae; phylum Streptophyta; class Magnoliopsida; order Santalales; family Viscaceae; genus Viscum; species Viscum album. The sequence goes on along the minus strand of OY728119.1, from coordinate 210,716,911 downwards.
AGGTCGGGGACCACATGTATGTGCGGATACAAGTGGTGCATGGAGGGCCATGACACGATGATCATGATAAGGTGGAATATATGTGCTATCATCAGGGCCAAGTTGTTACATTGGTATTGGAGGAGGAACCCAGCAAGAAGTGTGGTGTCACAACTTGAGTTCAAATATAGGGTCCACAATGAGGACGTTGTGCTCGAACAGGGGGGGATGTAACACCCCATATTTTTAAAGGGATAAAAAACTAAATGATATGCCTCATGTAAACAAGGTGAACCATTATATTTAGGAGAATACATTATTAGAACTCAATAGTTAGGTGTTATTAGCCTATAGTATTGATTAGGAATGGTGATATCTAGGATGTTTCATAGGGTTTGTGTGACAGAGGACAATTTACACTAAATAAAAGATGTTTTGGCTAATGGGGAGATTCATTAGTTTGATTAAGAGTTTAAAAAATTGGTGGTTCTTTGGTAGTGGACCACGTTTTTCTTGGGATACTAGTAGTGGCTGGCAAGATATGACCTAATAACCATATTAGGGTGGGGTATATGTGCTATCAGTTTGGATTATCTATTACATTGGTATTCATTAAAATCATTCCAATTGGTTTTACATGTTCATGCACACAAATGTTGATTCATTGGCTACATTTTTTCAAATTTTTGGCCAAATTGTTTTCGATACAACTTTTCTCTAGGAATACTCATTCAATTCCGATCTTAAATTTTCTAATAAATTTATAGACTTAATGAGGCTGAATATCAAGAATCTATCATTGATGTAAATGTGACTAGGCCTCTTCAATATCTTCTTGTAAAATTTCATCTATTATGGACCTATCATTTTTTAGATATTTTCCCACCATTAAAATTCATCCAAAATTTGCACCGATTTCAAAGACTCGTTTGTGATATCTATTTGGGAACCATATTTTTTGGAAATAAATGTTGTCCTAGTTGAGTAATATATATTCCAATGACCATTTTATCATTAAAAAACTTAATTTTTTAATTTGGATAAATTTAGGTAGTTTTTTTCGAAAAAAAACATGAATGTAAAAAAATCATTATAAATCCAAAATAATGTTTTTTTTGAAAAAATAACAAAAATATTGGTAAATATAAAAATATAAAAATTAAAAAAAAAATTAGGGATTAAAAATTTTAATTTTAGAATAAAATTTATGAAAATATTAGCTTAATCAACTCTCCTCATGATGCAAACTATCATTCTCCCTCAGAATAATATGAACGTTATTAATCACAAATACTCAATTAAGAACAAGGTACCTCTCAACAAGACATGACTATATTATTCATGCTGTGGATGTTTTTCTCTACTACTAGTATCAAAAAACCATTTGAGATATTTATTACATACAAGAATAGTTCAAGAATCATCATATTTAAACAATAACTCTTGAATTCTCATTTATCTCATAGAAATATACTTTTGATATTCCCTAGGAATTTATAAAACATCCTAAAATATTATATATTTTTCACATTTTGGATAATTTGGAAATCATATATAATAAATATAAAAATACTACACATGAAAAGTTTTTATGATTGAAAATAAAAAACTTTTACATCCTCAAAAAATATAAAGTATCAATCCCATATCGAGGAAATTGTAAATTAACTACTCAATTATCACATCCAATTAAAATAACATGCCTCATACATATTTTCCAACTCACTATGTCCACAAAAATCATAAAATTCCATTAAATTTTATGTCATTCCTCTTGTTTATTTCATAACTACCTCCCCAAAAAATTATTTATCTCTTCACTTGTGGATTTTTAAATATGGATCTTTTTTCATTATCAGCAACATGGATGATATTCATTGGATTATGAAAATTATCATCCATATATTCCGCAATATATAATTATTTTTCAATCATGAGTTATTTTCAAGGTAATTTTGGTGGATAATGGTCGATGGGTAAAACATTTAAAAATTCAAAGATGAAAAGATAAGGTGAGACTCGTACATATAATCACATGAATATTCATGTCAAAACATGGTAAATATACCTAACCCATTACCCTTATAAATGTGAAACACTACACACCCTTCTTAAAGAATTTAATATTTCAAATTGGATTAATTTAGATAATTTTAGGAAAAAACAAGAATGTATATAAAAACCATTAAAAATCCCAAATTATGTCATTTTTGAAAAAATTACCAAAATATTCCTAAATAATAAAAATATAACAATAAGACATAAAATAAAACGTTTGAGGGATTAAAAAATTGATTTAAAAAATGTAGAAAATTATGATCTTCATCAACTCTCATCATGATGGGAACTATCTTTCTTCCTCAGAACAATGTGAACCATCCTCATAATGTCTAAATTATCAACATCGTATTAAGGACTTTGACAATTCACTACTCAATTGTCACATCCAATGTAAATTTAATGACTCATAAATATATTCCAACTCTTTATGCCCTCCCCAATCATAAAAATCCATTAAATTTTATGGAAATCCACTTGTTATTGTCATAAATACCACCCCAAAAAAGTATTTCTATCTTCACTTAAGGATTTTTAAATATAGATCTTTTCTTTTATCATGAACATGTTTTAAATCCATAGTCTTGTGGAAATTATTATATCTCCAGAACACATTACATAAAAAAAATTATTCATGAGGTCTTTTCAAGGTAATTTTAGTGGATAAGTGTTGATGGATAAATAATTTAAAAATTAAAAGTTTGAAAATGGAAGGAAAGAATCATAAATACAATTAAATGAATATTCAAGTGAAAACATAGTGAATATAACTCACTCAATTCCCCTTATAAATGTGAAACACTAAAACCCCTATTTAATTGGAATGTTCCATAAGTTATACATTGAATGAAATGATTAAATTCATCATGATTCCCCCTTTTTTAAATTCTTTTAGAATATACGGTGATAATTAAATACAAAGAATGAACGAAAATTCATGTATGAAATAATAATGAATAATTTTATATCTTCGCAATTATTTTCTTTTTTTTTTCAATTTTTTCCACCTTTTCAATTCTTCATAGAAAAGTAAAATATTAATAAAGTATAAAGAATACTAACTCATTCTCATTTTCTCCCTCAACTACCCATAATGATGACACACACCTCACACAACACTATAATTAATTTTATTTCATAGAACACACACAGATGGTATTTCTATCACACTCAAACATGAAATATCCATGTGAGAAAAAGTATCTATAACGGGTTAGTAACACAACCAACACATCATTTAATTTATTAAATAATAAATAAATTGAAAATGTGATATTTTGAGGTGTAACTTTCTTGCAAAAAAATATATTAAAGATTAAACATGAAAATTCAAAAAATATAGTACAACCAAATAAGAAAATGAAATAGAAAAAGGATTACCAAGTCTTAATCCAGAAAATAACTAACACCCCACTACATAATCATTAATTCTAATAAACACAATTTAACTCCCTATAAAATGCAAGAGAAACCCATAGGAATATCCATGGACCATTTATATATCTAAATCCGTAGAAAATCCGCAATGCAACTCTCTAGTAATCCCATATTGAGTAATATTATAGGACAAAAAATTATTGTAAGAATATGTACAACATCCAAAAATTACATATATGACATTGTGTCAGACAATCATCATGTGAAGCTTTTATAACCCATGTTACAAATATATATATATATACGTATCATCATAAAATTGGAGCTACCCTTACACCATTGACCCTTACACAAACATGCTACTGCCCTTATGAGAAATTATATTTCAGGAATGAATTTTATTCCCAATGCATTTCACCCTTATACATATTTCAAAGACCATTACACAAACTATTTATATCATTAATTATTTCTAGTACCTTTAAGTATCCTCTAATAGTATCCTATACACCCTTATAAACTCCAAATAAACAAAGGTGAAACCACTAGAAAATAAAACTCGTACTTTTATGTAGCTTCCATAATTATTCAATATAACTTTAAATTTTTAATTTTGAACTAACTTTGCACATGTTACCCAAGGAATTACCTTTAAATATACTATATATGTAGCCAAACTTCCTTTATGTACTCAAATGATGCAGACATTAAACCACCAGAGAAGTGAAAACATAACATTAAATATAATCTTTGAAATAGATATACCATTATGAAAAAATCATAATACCATTAAATATAGATGTAAATTCATTTACACAACCTTTCTAAAAAATACAACTTTACAGAAAAACCAAAAATTAGAGTTACCTTAACAAAAGACTCACACTACCCTTATATAGAGTTCTAAAAATCATTATGCAACTTGGTTCACTTCATGAATACTTAATAGAACCCTTACATAGCCTCTATAAGTAGCCAAGATACCCTTACATATTAAAAATGAACATAAAAAAGAAATATGTAAACTATGTTTATTGGGGAAGTGGAGGTCAAAAGTTAAGCTCTTAGTTTCTAATATTTTTAACAGTAAAAGAAGGAAAATAATAAAAATAATAACTTTAATGAATGTAAAATAAAAATACATGGAAATATATAAGAGGGTTAAGGCTTGGTTTGTACATCCAAGTGGATACTACTAATTTAATGCTCCAAGTCAGGAGGATCCATCTGTTCATCCTAATCAGAAGATTGATATGGTTTCTTTCTTAGGAAATAAACAAAAATCTTCCTTCCAGAAGTATTTTTCATTAACATGTTATATAAAACCCAAAAAAAATTATGATCATTATATGCCCAGAGAAGATATATAATACTCATAAGGTGGGGTGGGAGAAATTATGGGCCCTATTTTTTTTTCAACCCCTAATTTTTTTCCTTATCTTCAAATTCATCAAAATCCTTCTCAATTAGTACTATATCATAATATTTATCATAGGGTAAGTAGAAAAAATTTCAACTTTAATAATATAAAAAACATTTATAATAAATAAATAAATCTTCACATAATAGTAGGAAACCTGGAAAATTTATTTCTATAGTAGATTCCTCTGGAAATAAAATTTTAGTAGGTGTATCCTTTTTTTCTTCATCATTCTCCTAAGAAATCCTAGTGTCAGTCGAATATAAAAATTCAATGAAGTGGAAGGTATTACTAAATTAACATTAAATGAAATAATAATTAAATGAGTTCAAAAAATGATTACTTCCATTATTTTGAGGGATTTTAATTCTTCTACTTATCTCATCACCTCTTGTAGTTGAGTTATAGGATTTCTAAGAAGATTATCATTATCCTCCATTTTTCTTCAAATTCATCCACTTTGGTGGTGCCTTTATACAAAAAAATATTTTAATAGAGGATATGATTTATCAGTATAAGTGATGGGAGAATAAATTACCTTTTCACATTCCAAAAAATCATACTATTGATATTCCACATCATTTTGGTCTCCCACATTCACATCAATGGGAATGTCTAATTTATAGGTCTTTTTTTAGAAATGGTTTATAATGTTACAATTGATATCATATGAATTATATAATATCCTAATCAGGTTACTCAACTAAGAATGTTTAAGGGAGAAGATATATGTATTATTTAACTTTATTTAATTGTTACTACCACAATTAAGAGTTTCTTTTTAAATTTAGGGCTGAATCCTTTTTTAATATGAAATAAAATACCTCATTGATATAAGTGAAAAGGATTTTCATTTATTCGCATGGTTCTTCCATCTTTCTATAGTTTTCTTGCACTTGAATCTTCAATAAATATTACCTAAAAGACTCAAAATCTGTCAAAGCTTATTAAAAAACACAAAAAATACATATTGACTTAATAAATAAAATATATTCAATGATTTTTTTTATTTTCTATATATTTATGATTTATTTGTGAAAAATAGTGTGTTTCACCATTTGGACTCCCATCAAATGGTTCTAAAATGATGCATGTGTATTTTCCTGGTACTTGGTAAATATTTTACTATTTACCTAATAATTAAATATAGTTTAATCTTAAGGATGATCTCATATGCATAAAACTCACACAATGACGAATTTATATTCCCACTATTTATAAATAAAAATATACTACTAAAAATAAATACATATATAATTAAAATTTTAAAATGAATATGATATATATAAAAATGATGTGAAAAAATAAAAAAATTAAAAATTAAACATGTGGAGCATATAATGAATTAATATTAAGGATCTTAGGAGTTAAAATAGATGTTATAACTATTATTTTAAATATTATAAATATCTATTAAATGTAGTGATCGAGAGTTGTCATATTAGCCACCCCAATCAAAATTTTACTACCCTATACAAAGACACCTATATATGGGGTAACAATCTTTCAATATATGGATATGATACCTCCATTACACACATCACCACCTCAATACTAATCCATCATATTCATTATTGTAATACCCTAATATTTCATTATAAGTTATTTTCATTAAATTCAATAGCGTGCACCTCACACAACACCGAGTTTGAGCACACAATGTCCTACCAAACAAGATGTTCAAAATCATTTATGAATATTATTAACTGAGTTTTTAATTATATATATTCCATATAATGTTAATATCCATATTGTGGCTTTCTTAGACATAATATAAGAAAAAATTTATTTTTTCAAATAAAGGAAGTATTTTTTAAAAAATGAAATTTTATGACCTTTTAATGGTAAAACCTTTTAAATACAATATTTGACACTTTTATATATTTAATTTTACATAATAATATTCTTATCTAGAATATGGACATAAAAAATTTAGTTTTGATAAAAAAAAATTCGGTGTTTTTCTGATAACTTTGAATTTAGTGTGAACAATGAAAAAATACTAAATTTTAATAGAAAACAACTTTTTAAATCAAAATAATTTATAGCATTAAAGTATAAATTTTTTTGGGTTTTAATTTTAATTAGATTATATTTTTACCATTTAATCCATTGTTGGTCATTGGAATTAATTTCACTTTTAAATTATACAAAAACAACTATCAATCTTTTGATAATTATTGTTTCTTAAAAACATGTTTTTTGTTTTGAAAATGGGAATTAATTTGAAATTAATTAAAGAAAAATTATATGTTATTAATTTATAAAATAGAAATCATTTTTAATTCATAATATTAAATATATATTAGGCTGATGTTTTGGTAATTTTTTAGAAAACTTCAATTTTTGATGAATAGTTAAACCACCTAGGAGTAGTTAAAAAACTGACTTTTTCATTTAAAATGAATTTTACCACTTCTGCGAATTGAATTTTAAAAATATGAAATACATTTTTGATATTAGTAATTAAAATTTGGTTCAATAAGATTAAAATAATTTTTTATGAATAGTAACTTTTGACTTCTATTTTCCGCGGGTAATGGTAAATAGGGTAATTCAAGGTAAAAAGAATATTATAATAACACCAAATTACCTTAACACTTTCTTAACCTTTTTGGATGTGTAATGGCCGACCATTTGAATCCTTGGGTATATTTCGGGACCCCAAGGAGCCACATAAGAATGATATTGACACGTTATTTTAATTAACTTAAATTAAAGACAAAAATGACATTAACAAATATCTTTTAGTATATCAATTTTTACATGGGGTTATATAAGTCATATTTTTTACTATAAATAATCATTGAAAATATATAATGATTTTCTACATTATGGTTTTTTTATAAATTTTTAGACATCAAATAAATTAAATTATTTATGACACAATAATGATGTAGTATTTACTTCATTAATAAATGATTTAAATAAATATGATTATTAATATTATGGTATTATTAAAAACCTTTACAATTTTTATTGGATGATTTTATTTTGACAATGATTAATCTCATATTCAACTTTAAATATATTTGGACCTATATAAACAGAATATCACTATATAATAAAATATCATTTTCACACTTTCCTAAAGAGTCCCTCCTCCCCCTTATAATAGGACACCACTTCTATCCCATTCAACACAACCCTAAAGTCCCTTGGATCATCCAAACCCTGCCCAAATAATCTCTCCAGATCCCCCTATTATTTTTAGAAGCCTCACCTTATGTATAAGGGACTTCAAGAAGTCTTTTTGGTTCAAACCAAATGAAGTTACCCAAATTAAAGGTAATGCTTTCTCTTAATTTCTTTTGTTTTACTTTGATTTATTTTACTTCTCCAACCCCCTAAAATATTTTTTCTACATTAATTTATAACAAAACCAGTATCCTCAATATAATATTATGTTATTATCAAAAGGATTACAACTACACCTACTCACACCTCCATCTAATTAGTGAATAACATACTATTTCTATGGATGGCAAACCAACGCCTCACGAAATGATGATTGTTCAATTATCTCCTACCGCCTCTCATGGTGGCCATTAAGTTGAAACTATATTTATATATGATATATATTATTTCTATGTTTTCTTAATTAATATTTATTTTCTTTTCATATCATTATTATATGGTTTCCATTATGGGTAAAACGTGATAATTTCATTTGAGGAAGTGCGGACTACCGCCCCCTCAAAATGATATGACTCGTTAATGCCTTATGTGGGATGTATAAAAGATTTATTTTAAGATATTATATATTATATTATATTGGAATTATAATATACCTATGTATCATGATGTTTTAATTCCTTTAAAATAAAAAATAGAAATGGAAGTAGCGTTCATGCATACGTACGGCTTACCGTCTCCATGAATGGTACATTTAATTCCTCATCTCCAAATGTTATGTATAGTTATAAATACATACATATATAATGGATATATAATATATATATATATATGATATCTAAATCATGTATATCATTTTGGAGATAATGCACTTTTTACCATGTGGAAAATTTGTAATTATAACAAGTTCATTTTTTACTCAAGTTCGGAACATCGAAAGAATGTCCAACATGAACTCAAATAATTAACTAATTGTTATATAAAAGTAATATGTGATATAAAAGGAATACTAAACTTGAAAAATTTTCTTAATAAAGTATAAATTAACTTAATTTTATTATTCCTTAATAACAAGGAACATACAAGACAAGTCGGAATTGAGGTAAGGGGTTTTCTTATCACACTCTTAATATTGTGATATTTCCATTGTTCGCCACTTATTTCTTGCATGTGGTGTATTGTGTATTTAAATTGGATATATATTATCTTTATTCTCATTATATTCATGTTTCCTTGTGATTCCTTTAGTGGTTATTAACTTTTGGTCATACGAATCGATTGATTTCAATGAAGTAAGGGTTTTTCATCTCACATTTTATTCCCGTGAGATTCATGCTATATTGGCCAATATTTCCTTTTGTGTGGAGTATGTACTGTCCATGATTGTATTAATTTTGTAATATACTATTATTTATGGGTATTTACATCATCATTTTATGATCCTTATTTCATGGGATGTATGTTTCGTATGTTACCAAATTGGTAAGGGAATTTCAAATTTCAATTCCCACTCATTTCGATTTACGCATACTTAATTGATTATTTTACTCCATGATTATGTGTGGAATCACTGTTTATTATTTTTTTTGTAATTTCCACTCCCCTTTTTTGCATATACTTTTGATACACATAATTACTCCATTGATAAATTCTCAAGTCATCAATATGAACTTGATAAGAGTAATTTTAACTCAACCTCCACTCATTGAGGTAAACATCCAATTCATTGGTGTTGCTTTTACCAGAATATGTGTGAATGTCCTATGATTGATTTACACTGAATATCGAATAATATTTAGTGTATTTAAATTTTTAAGAAATAATTATTTCATTTATCTATCCTTAACCTAAGGATACGGTTTATATAAGGGGTTTTCATCTCAACTTATATTCCATTGAGTCTTCTTTGTTGTTATGCGCCAATTCACATTTATTTGGTGTATATACTTTACTTTGACATAGTATATCATGAATCCATTTATTCTCATGATATTGTAAAGTTTTTATTACCTGAATTATTTTTATTCACGCATCTCTCATTCAGTTAGGAACTCTAACTAAAATTGTAATTTTAAATGTTTTAATGATTTATTCATTGAAATATTTCTCATTAATATCCATGTTTTAAAAATGGTTTTAAGGATATATTTTTATGGAAATTAATGTTTTAAATTTAAAATTAATTTTAAAAGATTCAAAGTGGTATAAGACGCTTTTATTGAAAAAAATATTTTAAAAGACTTCTTGATAAATAGTGAGACTTTTAAATGTTTTCAAGTAAAAGGGGACATTTCTCTGAAATAGTATTGAGGATTATTTTCATCTATGTCAATATCCTTCATTGAGGTTAAACTATTATAATAAAATCATTCATATTGTATTTAATGTGTTATGTTTCACTATGGATGTGCTATTTTTATACCATTCATGGTTTATGGATAAAGTATGGACATTTCATATGATAGTTTTAATATTAATGTTTATGTTATGTTTCAATATTTTTCATATGAGGAATGTATTGAACTTAGTAAGTGAAGGGTGGAGCCCACTATAGATCCTTGGTGCATCGGTAGGTCTCATGAGACAATTATACGTGGAATTGTATGAGGCCTTTTTCAAATTTTGATATATGGTTTTTCCCGAGGCCATAATCATTTTTAGACATCTTGGCCGAGGCCTTGAAAAAATGTTTTAGAATGTCCAGAATTAAGAATTCCATAATTATGAGACTAGCTATTTATATTTCTTGTGGTTATTCAACTAGTAGAATACCCATGACTATGTTTTATTATGTAATTATTTACTCATCTCATATTCCTCCCATAAGTGTTCATGTTTATTATTTGTAAAGGCATGCGTTTTAAATTTTTCACTATGCCTAATGTTTATGTTATATTTTTTTTGGATTTCTTACTCTTACTAAGCGTTTGATCTCACCCCTTTCTCATGTTTCTTTTTCCCGGGATATAAAGAAGTTAGTTATGAGTGAATTACCAGAATATTCTTTTAATCTTGGATGTTTTTAATGGAATAAATTAGTGTTTTTTTCAATTTGTAATGTTGAACTTATGTATGTATCTTGTTTCCAATACAACTAAATTGATCGGTCCTTTCATACTTGATTCATTGTAATCATGCCAATGTATTATAATAATTCACCGACACCTGGTATCTGGGTTCGGGGCGTTATAGTTGGTATCAAAGGAAGTTTAGTACAAACCTTGGAAACTAGATTTTGATAAAATATGATTAGATAAAATTACCCTAAGATATACTTTGAGGATTAGTATAGAATAACTTACTAGAATCTTGGTAATGTCGATATTTTGTGTATTTTCAAATCATTACATCTCTTTATGGATATGAGCAGGTAGAGGTGGCTCTGGGACAGTTGTACTTAGGAGTGAAAACCACGACAAGGAGTTTCGGGCTTGACCCAGGGTATCCTGGTACAAGAAAACAGGCCTTGCTGCACTCTTGGTTACACAACTCCTGGGGGATATGCTTAGGATAATTTACATTTTCTTTACAAACCGATTAGAAAGATCTGAATATAAGATAAGAATAAATTACCTAGTTTAATCCTAAGGTGTTTTAAATTGAAAATAAGGTGTCAATATATTCTCTAAATGATTTTAGGACTATTATTACTCACACAATGCTTTCTGGTTTTAGTTAATGGTTGAATTCCAAGGAAGTCATAGTAACTTTGAGCATGATGTAAAAGGTTTGAACTGTGGTGGAAATGAGAAACAAAATGTAATGTTGACAGGTTTAAATGATATTGTGTTCATGCTTAATTAGTTTTCAAAAAATATGATCAACAACACATATATTAACCAACTCTCGGACTCAAAAAGGAAGAGAAAAGTGGTGAATGATAAGAGCTAGAGAAGTGATGACCATAGAGAAAAGAAAGATCATTTTCCATCATGCAGGAAATGTGGAAGGAGACACCTAGGAAGGTGTCTTAACAGAACAATAAAATACATTATGTGTGGGAAAGAAGGACATAAAGTAATGAATTTTCAAGGAAAAATTAAGAGTACTTTGGAAGAAAATAAAAATGGTCCCAAGAATCCATTTACAGTCATTTTCCATAAATATAGGGGACCTAGCCATTACCCAAGTGAATTCCCTATTCTATTGGATACCTGCTTGGTCAAGGAAGAAGCTATGTGGAAATAAATGGATGTAGAAATGTTTAAAAATTATTAGTGCTCTTCATTGATGGGATTACTTTGGACGACTTTCCTCTTGTATTTTTAAACCTCCAGTTTTTCAGGTGAAAATGATATTTGAGGAAGAATTATATTTTCTCTTGTGGACATAGTTATAAATAACCATTTGGTTTTATATGATCAATGAGTTTGAGGCAGTTGAATGTTATTAAATTTTGGAATGAAAATGTGAGGTATGAGATAACATTTTTGAAGAAATTAGGTTATAGTTGTTTTGAGGAATCTATCTAATTTTATTGAATATTATAAAATTATATAGTTTTTGAAAAAGGAAAACACAGAGACCATTTGAAAACCCATCGCGTCGGACAAAACTGCAGGAATCGAACCCACCACCATAGTGCGATTAGGATTTATCACATACCACTGGATTACTTAATGTCCCTGGTTAGTGTGACTAATTATTTTTAGTGTAATGATTTTGTTGATCGATAATAAGTTGATTTGGGATCTTATGTCTTATCAAATAGATATCCTTAGTATAAAAAAATTATTTGGTTATTAAGTGATAAATGTTATTTTGGAAGACTTTCGCTCTATTAGGAATACTATATCTAAGGAAAATAGACTACTATAGGAATTCATTTAAGGAGTAATGGTTTGTTTTTACCTATGTTTTTATTGTGGATTTACAGCGATTTGGGTTATTTGTGTAAATTATTAACCTATCATAGAGAATATGTGATTAGGTTAGTTAATTTTAAGTATGTGACTTTAAGAGTTGTCAATATTATTTGGAGATACAATTACCGTGGAAAACTACGTAAGAAAATTCTTCTGAGTTTTGGGTTTCAGTATTAGTTAGGATTATAATGAAATATTTTAATGAAAATTGTTTATTGAGTGGTATTTATTGAACTTTGGGTATTTTTGGATTAATTTTTGAAATTATGTTAAGTATTTATTTCTCTAAAGGATTAACCTTTTTGGGGATCATCTACTCGTGTTCTACACATTTTGGTTTTGGTTAATCTCTAAATACAAGTTAAATATATACAGTTTATTCTTTGTAGATTATGTGATTCTCTATAAGTTAATTCTAGTGCTTCAGGTGTGACCAAGTCCTCTTGAATACTCACCATTTAAAAACAAACTTGAGTTAGTGGTAGAAATTTATTAAAGGATGAAACTATACTTAAAAAGTAAGTATATTTACTTATGTTCTCAGTCAATCTCATAAATAAATTTCTCAAATTTCTAAAATGAAACTTAAAACAAAAAATGTTATCCATTTACTTTTTTTACTAGGAAACTGATGACTGTTTATCCCATCACATGTTTTCAGTTTTCTGGTTGTTATGTTTCTCCTGAACTTGTTTTCTATCACTTCTCACCAGAAATTGACACTTATTTTATCTTTCATATCCATGTTTTCCTACATGGAATCCTAGTCTGTGTTATCTCGAGTGACCTTTGTACTTCACTTTCTTTTTTTAAAGAGATAATTTTATTGACTATTTTTCCAATTTGGGACTTTCAATGAACTTCCCAAGACCAATTTTGAAATTGCGAGGATGAAATTTTCAAAAGGGGTGAAGAATATAACACCCCAAGATTTCATAGTAAGTTATTTTCTTTAAATTCAATAGCATACACCTCACACAACAACGAGATTGAGCACACGATGACCTACCAAACTAGCCGTTCAAAAGCAGTTATGAATAGTATTAACTGAATTTTGAATTATATATATTCCATATAATTTTAACATCAATATTATGTGTTTTTAGACATAATATAAGAAAAAATTCATTTTTTTAGATAAAGGATGTACTTCTCAAAAAATGAACTTTTACCACCTTTTAATGGTAAACCCTTTTAAATCCAATATTGGACACTTTTATATATTCAATTTGAAAAAATAAACTTCTTAACTAGAATCAGGACATAAAAATGTAGTTTCTATAAAAAAATTGGTGTTTTTCTGATAACTTTCATTTTAGGGTGAATAGTAAAAATACTAAATATTAATTGAAAACAACTTCTTTTAAAAAATAATTTATAATGTTGATTTATACATTTGAATGGTTTTAAAGTATAATTAGATTATATTTTTACCATTTAATCCAATTCTGTTCATTGAAATTAATTTCAATTTGAAATTATACATAAACAACTGTCAATCTTTTGATAGTTGTTGTTTCTTATAAACACTCTATTTGTTTTGACAACATGATTTAATTTTAAATTAATTAATGAAAAATATATGTTTTGAATTTGGTAAAATAGATATCATTTTTGAATTTGTAATATCAAATATATCTTAGGCTAAATTTTTGGTATTTTTCTAAAAAACATCAATTTTTTGATGAATAGTAAAACCACTTAGTAGTAGTTAAAAACTCACTTTTTTATTTAAATGGAATTTTACCAATTCAATGAATTTAATTCCCAAAATTTTATATACATGGTTGTTATTAGTATGTAAAATTTAGTTCAATAAGATGAAAATAATTTTTGGTGAATAGTAACTTTTGACTGTTATTTACCACTGTTAAACATAAATAGGGTAATTCAAGGTAAAAAGAATGTTATAATAAAAAAAATTACCCTAAAACTTGTACTAACCTTATTTGATGAGCCATGGATGACTATGGTCATCCTTGAATCGATTTTGGGACCCCATAGAGCCACTTAAGAATGATAATGACACTTTATTTTAATTAACTTAAAGTAAAGACAAAAATGACATTAACAAATATTTTTTAGTATATAAATTTTTACATTGGGTTATATAAGTCATATTTTAAACTATAAATAATCATTTTAAATTTAAAATTATTTCCTAAATTATGGTATTTTTTATAATTTTTTAGATATCAAATAAATTAAATTATTTATGAAACAATAATGATGTAGTGTTTACTTCACTAATAAATGATTTAAATAAATATGATTATTAATATTACAATAATATACAAAACCTGTCCAATTCTTATTAGATGATTTTATTTTGACCATGAGTCATATTATAGTTTACTTTAATTATTTTTTGACCTTTAGAAACTGAATATCTCTATATAATAAAATAATATTTTCACAGTTTCATAAAGATCCCTTCCTCCCCTTATAAAAGGACACCAATTCTAACCCATCCAACACACCTCTCAATCCCCTTGACTCGTCCAACCCATGCCCAAATAATCTCTCAAGATCCCCCTCTTACTCCTAGAAGCCTTACCTTATGCAGAAGGCATTTGAAGAAGTCCTTTTGGTTCAAACCACAGGAAGTTACCCAAATTCGAGGTAACAGTTTATCTTAATTTATTTTGTTTTTAAATTGTTTTATTTTAATTCTCCAACCCAATAAATTATTTTTGTTACTTTTATTTTATAACAACACCAGTATCCTCAATATACTAGGATGTTATTATAAGAATCATTAGAACTAAACTTACACAAACCTCCATCTAATGGGTGAGGAATATACGGTTTATGTGGACGGAAAACTAACGCCTCACGAAATGATGAATGTTCAATTATCTCCCACCGCCTCTCCTGGTGGCCCTTAAAAATGACATGGTATTTATATATGATATATATATATTATGTTTATGTTTTCTTTATGATTCTTTATTTTCCATTTATATCATTATTTTATGGTTTCCATTATGGGTAAAACACGATAATTTCATTTGAGGAAGTGTGGACGACCGCCCCTCAAAATGATATGACTCATTAATGCCTTTTGTGGTATGTATAAAGGATGGATTTAATGATATTATATATGATATTATAGTTTAATTATAATATAACTATGTATAATTATGTTTTAATTACATTAAACAACAAAATATGAATTGAAGTAGTGTTCACGCGTACATACGCCATACCGTCTCCATGAACGGTACATTTCATTCCCTATCTTAAAAAATGATATAATACTGTAAATACATATATATACTGAATATATAATATATATATATGACATATAAATCATATATATCATCCTGGAGATAATTTACTTTTGACCACATGGAAAAATTGTAATTCTAACATTCCATTTTTTACTCAAGTTCCGAACATTGATAAAATATCCAATATGAACTCAAATAATTAAAAAATTGTTATAAAAAGGTAATAAGTGATATAAAAGAAATAATAAAATAGAAAAAATTTCATAATCAAGTTGAAATTAACTTATTTTTATTATTCAAGAAGAACAAGGAACATACAAGACAAGTCGAACTTGAGGTAAGGGGTTTTCTTATCTCGCTCTTAATTTCATGATATTTCTATTGTCTTCCACTTATTTATTTCATGTGGTGTACTTTGTACTTCCATTTGATATATATTATCATGATTTTTTTTATATTCATGTAATTTGGTGATTCATTTGGTAGTTATTAACTTTTATTCATATGACTCGATTGACTACAACGAACTAAGGGGTTTTCAGCTCACTTTTTATTCCCATGAGATTCATGCTATATTGGCCACTATTTCCTTTTGTGTGGAATATGTACTGTCCATGATTGTATTCATTGTGTAATATAAATTAATTTATGGGTATCTACATCATCATTGTATGATCCTTATTTAATGGTATGTATGTTTTCTAAGTTATCAAATTGGTAAGGGAATTTCAAATTTCAATTTCCACTCATTCGTCTTTACGCATACTTCATTGATTATTTAACTCCATTATTACATGGGGAATAACTAATTATTATTTTTGTAGTCATTTACACTCCCATTTCTGTGGATATAACATTGATACACATAATCACTCCACTTTTAAATTCTCAAGTCATCTATATGAACATGAATAGAGTAATTTTAAATCAATCTCCATTCATTGAGTCAAACATCCAATTCATTGGTGTTGTTTTTACAAGAATATGTGTGAATGTACTCTGATTGATTTGCACTGAATATAAAATCATATTGAGTGTATTTATATTTTTCATATATAATTATTTCATTGATTTATCCTTAACCTAAGGATACGGTCTTTATAAGGGATTTCATCTCAACTTACATTCCATTGAGTCTTCTTTGTTATTATGCGCCAATTAACTTTTATTTGGTGTATATACTATACTTTGACATATTATATCATGAATAAATTTATTCTTATGATATTATAAATTTTTTATTAATTAAATTATTCTTATTCGAGAGTCTCTCATTTTGTTAGGAACTCTAACTAAATTATCATTTTAAATATTTTAATGATTTATTCATCTAAATCATTCTCATTAATGTCCGTGTTTTAAAAATGGTTTCAAGGATTTATTTATATAGAAATTATTTTTTTCCAATTAAAATTACTTTTAAAAGTTTCAAAGTGGTATGGGACACTTTTATTCAAAAATCTATTTTAAACGACTTCTTGATAAATAGTGAGACTTTTAAATTTTCTCCATAAAAATGGGGATATTTATCTAAAATAGTTTTGATGATTATTTTAATCTATGTAAATGTCCTTCATTGAGATTAATCTATTACAATGAAATCTTTCATATTTAATTGAATGTTTTATGTTTGACTATGGATGTGCTATTTTTATATCATTCATGGTTTATGGATAATGTATTGACATTTCGTATGCTAGTTTTAATACAAATGTTTATGTTTTGTTTCAACCTTTTCATATGAAGAATGAATTGGACTTAGTAAGTGATGGGTGGAGCCTGCTATAGTTCCTCGGTGCATAGTTAGGTCTTATGAGACAATTAGACATGGAATTGGCCGAGGACTTTCCCAAATTTTGATATATGGTTTTGTCAGAGGCCTTAATACTTTTTAGATGTCTTGAACAAGGCCTTGAAAAAATGATTTAGAATGTCTGGAATTATGAATTCCATAATTCTGAGATTAGATATTGATATTTCATGTAGTTATTCAACTAGTAGAATAACCATGACTATGTTTTATTATGGAATTATTTACTCATCTCATATTACTGCCATAAGTGTTCATGTCTATTATTTGTAAAGGCATGCGTTTTCAATTATTCGCAATGCCTAATGTCTATATTATCTTCCTTTGTATTTTTTACAATTACTGAGCATTTGATCTCACCCCTTTCTCATGTTTATTTTTCCCAGGATATGAATAAGTTTTTTATGAGTGACTTGTAGGAATAATCTTGGAAGCTTGGATGTTTTTAATGGAATAAATTAGTGTTGTTTTTCATTTCAAGTTGTATTGGTGAACTTATGTATGTGTCTTGTTTCCAAGACTACTAAATTGATTGGTCCTTCTAGACTTTATTCTTCATAATCATGCCAATGTATTAAAATAACGCACCGGATCCTAGATTCTGGGGTTGGGGCGTTACAATTATTGAATTGACATAGGTGATGAATGGATATAAATATATAGAACATGTTGAGAGTTAGTAAAGGGGAGAAAACCCCAAATGAATTTAAGAAATGAATAAATATTATAATAAAATTAAGATATAAAATTAAGAGCACAAAACCCCAAGCAGGCACTACATGATCCCTTTAGACAAATTTTGAAGTTACCTCACTAATTTCATCAAAATGAGATACACATAGTTTTAAAATAAAAGAGAAAAATAGAAAATAAATATAAGGAGAAACTAATATAGACACACACTGACATATATATATATATATTTATATGATGTATAATACTATTAAAATATCAAAAACCCAATTTAGAAACTAAAAATCCCTAACTCTTTTGAAATGAAATGGAGGAAAAAATTAATATGTAATAGGGGTGATCAGTTTTCAATCCAAATATCTCTTTCGAAATTTGGAATGTGTTTAGACCATAAAATAACCAAATATTGGCAGTTGGATTTATTAAAATTTATTCTTATATTTCTTAGGAATAAGTTGAAAAAATTTCAACTCCATTGGCCACCCATTTCAAAATTTATGAATGAAGTTTTAAAGAAAATGATTTTTTCATAATAAAATATTTGAGTTCTAATCGAATGATTTCCTATGCATCAATTTACATGAAAAGGATGAACCTAGATCACACATGGTTTTTGGAAATTTGAATCTTCCCATTTTATATCTTCTTATTATATTTTATATCTTTTGAACTAGTTATTTGTGAGATATGGTCCCAATATAAAAATCAACAAACCAAAATTCATAGGTTCTATGGCTAAACATTTTAGCATCATTTGGGAATCATATTTTTTGATCCAAAAATTATCCTAGTTAAACCAAATCTACCACAATAAACATGAAATCATAAAAATAATAATATTTCAATCTGTATTAGTGTATATAATTTTATGATAAATAAAACAAATAAAACTAAACATAACTTAAATAATACAAAAATCTCATGATTTAAATTTTATATATCACAAAAAACTGAAAAATCTAACGACCTAAAGGTTTAGTGTCTCGAATATTAGCTACTTAAAAATTTTATTTTACAAAACATACAATATTACTCCATAATAAATATCATATATAACATTTTTAGTTATATCATATGTTATAATCACATTCACAACATGGGTATTAGAAACATAAGAAAGGGGTGAGATCAAATCTCGGTAAGTGAAAAACATATTATAATATAAATAAAAAATGTGAAATAAATAAATATAATTATAAATGATCAAACAACAATAGAATATAATCGTTAAATATTATATAGTAATATAATATCATAAAACGATCATTAAGAAGTATAAAATAAATTACATGGCTCGAAACACATGTCAACAATCATAAAAAATTGATAATGACATAAAATTGTGGAATACAAATAAAATTACGAATAATCAATAAAAAAAAGTCATTTTATTGAAATAATAATCATCTTAAAAAACATTCATAACTGTATGATCAATATGGAATATTTGGCATATCCATAATCATAGGAAAACCTATGTGATAAAACCCATAATTCCCTTGCTTATGTGCAAAAACACATTATGTCCACACCTAAAATGTGAGAAACTCAATCATTCCAATGACTATGTTGAAAAAATAATTATATCCATGCCTAAATATATCATGAGATATAATCCAAAGACAATGCATTGGAGGGATATATAGTTCCTCACCCATCATCATCCATACATGTGTGTTCCACTTAATCTCAATCGAAAACATAGCTTAATGAACCCATGAAAAATACAGGGTTTTCACATAAAATGAACTTAAAAAATAATTGATATCAAAATATAATTTTATAATGTTCATCATAACATAATAAAATATAGAGTATGATCAAAAAATCACTTCATGATATATAATCCTTAGAAGAAAAATATAGTTGAAAATCAAAAATGTTTCACAAAACCTTTTAAACATTGTTATAAAAGATAAAATGTAAATTAATTTAAAATAAAAAATTTAATAATGGAAACATAATAGTTTTTCAATTACTAACTACAAAGAGTTTCAAATAAAATACCCTTGAAAATACGTACATTTTATCCCAAAAAATTAGAGTTTCAATTAACAGATTTTAATTTTGAATGGTTGGAAAACCATTTTTTTAAATACCTCTATTTGAAAACCTACATAGTTAAAAGGATAATTACATATTTGATGTAAAATTAAATTAATGGGAATAAAAGGGTAATTATAGATGAAAATTGATTTTACTTTAGGGAAACCACAACATTGGAAGGAATTAGAAATATGGATATGGAAGAAAAATCAATTAAAAGTCATAGAAATTATTCCAAAAAATAATTTATAATAAAATGATAGAATCATTAGGAAAGAATATTTTGGTTTGAAGAATGATTTTCATATAAAATAAGGTAAAAATAAAATATAACCTCATCATTGGTTAGAATATATTAATAATGAAGGATAATATTCTAATAAGAGTGATTACGACCCACGAAAGAGATTTACGTATTTAAAAACCCTTACAGCCTTTGTATAATTTCAATTAGAACCCCACGAGAGGTATAAATTTAAATAAAAAAATTAAATTTCTTGAAAAATAATATCACCATAATAAAAAATAATAATATTTAAGTGTTTACATGAATGAAAAAGGAAACATTGTGTGTAACATAAACATGTCTCAATGGATTCAAATTTGGGACAAAGAAAGCCTTTCCTTATTTCCCTTATTAGTCGAATGCAATGTAATATCCTGTATAAAAAATATTAATATATTAATGAATAATTTAATAACCATATTAATAAATAAAAATATTAATAACTTCTATCTATAATCATTATATGTATTTATATTAGTAACTTTTCCCTATTTTCCCACACTAATAATTCATAATTTTTATTGTTTCTAGTAGTTTCATAGAATTGGTATCCGTATTCAATAATTATAAAATTTTAATCCTTAAAATTTAATTAAATTTAATTTAATGGATGACATATAATTATTTTTGATTTTTAAATTTACTTTTATTAGTACTTTATTCATTATCCTAGAATATGAAATCGACAACAAACATGTTTCAATTGTTTCTATCCTATGAAGGGTGTTTTCTTAATTAATTATATAAATTTTGATTTATCATTTATAGAACCAAAAATAATAATTATTTCCATATTTATATCATATTATTAAAAAAATTAATTTTTTATAATCATTAATGATATGATTTCATATCATTGTTCAAGTTGGTGGTCAAACTAACCCAATGATGAATATACCCTGAATACTAAGGATTATGAGGTGATTTAGCTATAATATCATTTAAATAGAATTATAATCATATCATTTAGTGTATATTATTGTTATATACATTAATTATAAATGAAGTATAATAATAATACGTGGATATTAAAATGTTACATAATTTGAAAAAATTATTTTCCTCTTCAGTACGATGGTTTTAAACAGTTGAATTTATGATAATTATTTGTTGATCAAAACATTAATAGGTCTTTCAATATGAAAAACAAAAAACATAATGATATAATAAAAAATAATATTAATCTTATAAAACAATTTTTATTACCATCCATGTAAAGTGGCGATGAAATGAAAAATAGAAATTGATCGTTCCAAGAAAGAGGTAGTCAACACATACGCATGGTTGCCAATTTCATTTTCTATAAAACGGGGAAAATGTGTAATTTTAATTATCATTTAATAATATCAAATATATAATAATTATCATAATAATATATAAAATTACCCATTTGTACCATCCTTTTATGGTGGTTATGTAAAATGAAACATGTTGTGTCGTGGAGTAGGTAGTTCTCACAACACACGATTTACATTTTCATTTCTATTAATGAAAAATGGGAGTGTCTTTAATGCTTGTAAAATCATTAAAATAACATAAAAGTATAATAATTATTCTTATATGATCATTTTAAGATACTTAAATGATGTTTTATTAATAACTAATGTACATATAAAAATAAAATAAATAATCAGGGGTTAGAAACTTATATATCTATTCTTGGATTATCTTCATGGTAATGGAGAATACATATTTGAGGGTAGGTATTATGATAATATAAATCCATAATTATTTTGTATAAGAGTGTGTATAAGAGGATTGGGAATATTTTGGTCTGAAAATAAAAAAAAATTCTAGAGGGGAAGCGAGGAGAAGATTTCCCTTTTTCTAAGTGAAAAGGAGTATCATTTTTACAAATACCTAAAACTTTCCCACATTGGTAAGTCTCCATTAGGAAAATTAGATCCCAATTTGATAAATAAATAATTTTAGAGGATATAAAGTCATTAAATCATTCAAAATTAAATTATAAACATGTTTTAATCATGCTAGTCACTTTACCAACAAGGTTACACATTTTCAGGATTTTAGTTTTCACCACGATAACTAGTCTTTACCGAGACAGCTTATCCTTTATGAAAAAAATATAAAATAGTTGTTATTATATATTTTTTCATGATGATCCCAAATTTTAAATTAATATTTTGATTCAATTTTTAAATGTGATAAAAATTAGTTTAAAAATACTAAATGAAAAATGAATTAAAAGATCTCTTTTAAAAAAATATAATATAAATTATAAAATGTCAAATACGGGTTTATAAAATAAAACCCATATTTTAAGACTATTAAATCACTTATAAAATAAATTTTCGGTCTTATAAAAATGTTTCATGAATTTACAATTCATAATTATATACTAATATTGTCAAAAATTATTATTATTTGTAAAAAAAGATTATTCACTATTCAGCTAAAAAAATGTTTTAGAAAAGTATCCAAAAATAATCGTAATATTATATTACATTGATAAATCCTAAAATGAGGTTCATTTTTTCAAATAAAATTTATATACTTTTATAATTCAACATACAAATAAAATGCAGAAATATAGAATGAAACTATTAAAATAAAAAATTATCTTTTTAAAATATTACCTATTATTTATTCTTATTTCATATCATTTAAAAATTAATTTATAGGTAATATATTATTTATATTAAAAATATACATTTTGTCATTATAAAATTCATTCAATGCACTTTTTTTCATTACCTATGATACAATCCTCACTTAAGACAATGCATGTAACGTTTGAGTTGAAATGTGTCTCCCTGCCAAAGGAAAAAAAGAAGATTGGATTTCCATTGGCTGAAATACATGTCATCCTCTAAGGGATGGAGATTCCTCATAAATTATTCTCAATCTATGGGTGGGGTGAAAAAAATTATACTAGATTTCATGGGGGAGTATTTATCTTTTCATGCTTCGATTTAACTTCTCGTAGGTCCCATACAGACTTACTAATCAAAAGTTATGCATGTTGGAAGCCAGGATTCCTTTTAGCCCAAATAAAAAATGAAAAGTCTAAAATAATGGATAAAACTTTTCTCAGACTGCATAGAACTATTCTATAACTTCATATAACTTTTTTTGGCATCATAGGGCTTCATAGAGTTCATGAAACACTCATCCCATAAACTGAAGTCGTTTGCAAACTGAGGTAGTGACATTTAGCCTCCCATGAAGGGAAGTCCTTTTAGAGATGCATTCGTGAATCCCTATGAAGATGTCTCTTTGTGAATCCCTATGTGGATGAAAATATGTGGAAATCCATTTGTGAGACACTAGTGTAAATATCACATGATGCCTTCCACCTTCATTAATAGTAATGCACACACGTTTTTCTATAAATCCAAATATTTTAGGAAAGCATTTATTCACCACTAATTATAAATATCGACACCAACTTTATGAATATGTGGAAAAGAATATGTGTGAGGGTGTACCATATGCAGAGGATGCTCATGTTTTCTCATCCTACAGAAACTCTTATGGAATCACTTGTGTAAAATTCTTGACTTTTATACTAAATAGGACCTTTGTAAATAAATCCCATGAAGATCCTCTACCAAGTAATCCCCTTGAAAATCATTCCAATTTAAAATTCTATATGAAACATGGGTTGTTTGGGGATACATACATCATTTTTTACCCTCTTTTTAAGATAATAAATTAATTTTACATGTACATAAATGAACCCCCCTAAAACAAGACTTATGAAAACATGAATCCCAATTCATGATCCCCTTTGTGAAGCCCTATAGGAATGACCCTATGTTGCTAGCTTTATGTGGAAACTAATATGCTTTTATATCCATGTAGAAAATTCTATATGGAAAACCCTCTACTAAAAATTCTATGTGACCAGAAATATGAAGAAACTTTTATACGACCATCCTTATGTGGAAAATGATATGAGGTTGGGCCTATGTGGAAAATACCAAGTGTCCCGCCCTATCTATCCATTCATGAAGCCCTTCACTACTATCATTGACACCCATGAGAAATATAAAGCCACAACACAAACTTTTTGGGTAGGTTAGAGTAATTTTTATATTGCACCACATACAAACCGACATAAAAACCTCTAACATTCCATGATTTGAGATTATCCACATGGTCCTAGAAACATTGGTATTATCCTAGGTGTATGCCCCAATAATACATATAAATTTCCATGAGTTGATATTATCCTTAAGGTTCCAGAAACATGGGCATCCTCCATGGTGTAAGCCCAAAACAATCCTCTAAATTACCTTGAGTTGCTAGTCTACTTATGGTTCCAGAAACATAGGCATCCTCCGAGGTGTAACTCCCAACCAAACCTTAAAATCACATGGAGTTCTCCCTAGTGATGTGATTGATATTCTGATTTCTATTATTTCTCTAACTCAGAATGACTCATGTTGGCTTAGAGATCTACAATGATCATCTCATTACCATAGAGAAGGTTCCTTCTTTATGACAATCCTCATAGGTGTAATCCTCATCCAAATATTCAACCTAACTACATTGGTTTTGATTTCCATTCATATTAGGATACATAGAACACAAATTTTAGGTTTGAATATAATTTTAGATCCAATTTTCCCACTCCAATAGACTATGTGGGGTTTGATTCCTACTTTCATAGAATACATATGAAACATCCTCTATGTTTAATCCCAACATAAAAACACTAACAGTCTCCTTGTACAACAATAAACCCACCTAGCCATCCTTAAACCTAAGCATTATAAATTTAATAAATGAAGATGGGGAACCTATAATACATATATAGGTTTACATCAAACACATGGTCGCGATAGAATAACTAGAATATGGGTAACTAGTCACACACTGAGATTTGGGAAGTATTCATGAATGATTCATAAATCTATAATATAGCCCAGGGGTAGGAAATAATCCCTCCAAATGGGTGTGGTGAGACCAACCTCCCATCCATTGGTCCAACACATTTTCTATGATTGCATTTAAAAAATCAATGTGATTACCTAACTTTTTAAAGAATATCCCCATCAACTCAAAACAAGTGTGGGTGTGAAATACCATAGAAAAATATGGTGAACCTGACATGAATATATTAGTTGTTTTAGACTTTCATAATCCAATGTGAGGCCATTATCTGGTTAAAAAATGTCCTGATGTAAAACCATTAACTATTAAATAAATTGATCGACCACGAACCCTAATATGGATGTTTCACTGATGAGTGTTCTGTTTTTTTCATACTAAAAAAATTAGACTTAAATACAAATGGAATATCTAAATACAACAATGAATTTGAAGATCACTAAAAATTATGGTAGAATCTGTAGGGAAAATTAACAGAACCAAAGGACATGATAAACATATGAATTGACATTAATGGTGACCATGGCCTCGTGGCCTCGACATACATTGTAATCAATGTGGAACATCTAGATTTAGGTGGAAAATTTTCTTGTGCATCGGTATCAATGAAATGGATCCATCCCAATACTAGAAGCAGATCATCAATGTCACTAGAGGATGAATCCCTATAGTCCATCCTATAAACAAAGAAGGGTGAGGAAGCACCAGAAACCCATCATCATATCTCATAGTTGTTGGATACTATCCCCAGAGGGTAGTAACACATTCCTTCCCTCTCTTGGGGAGGTGGAGGATGAAATCCATATTTTCATAAAAATTCATAGGATCTACCAAGTAAGGGACATTCCCATTATAATCATCATCACCAATATCTAACCCCAATTTAGTAATAAACTGTTAGGAAACAATAATTATCCGAAGAATCTAGATTAAATCATCATAAGGGAGAGATAACTAGTGGGAGATAACCTATGCAATTCTATGGTACAGACTCATATCTCCTACTATCACACCTCTAAAGTGCATCAGTGCATCTCGATAATGGATTAGGTCCGATTCCATATTACTGTAATCTAGATATCTCAATAATCCGCACAACTAGCCTTGGTGATAGTTGAATCCTTCGGAAATCCCATCCCATAGGGATGGTGTAAAGTGTACTCCTGAATTCACCTCTAATATCATCTATTGTGTAGAAACATACCGAGATAACATATATTCCTCCCCCAAGTGAATCTATGTTTACTCCCTCATGTATCACATTAGTGAATGTCATCAATTCTAGACTAGATTATTATGTAATCCTTGATACTGTCGATAAAGAGATTGATGAGGTCACATTCACTACCCAACCATCACAAAGCCATGGTGAAGCTATCTTAGCAGAAGTGGGGATTTCTCATCTCATATAAAAAGTATTATAACTTCAACAAGTTAATGCTAAGTTACACAGGGTAGAAAAATGAATTTACTAAAGTTATCAGATTTAAGATTTTATAAATTGTACTGAACCTATTCAATATGATATGGTTTCTCGACCCATAATGTAATAATTGATCCACCCCTTGAATTGATATTACATCAATCTGACAATTTTACTATAGAATTGATTGATTTCTAAGTGCACCCACAATTGTGAAGACATTCGCTACTAGTTCAAGAAACTCAAATAAAATTTACACAGATCATGACAGATAGGGAATTACTAGATTACCTTATTTATTAAATTGATTCTCTTTTAGTTCGACAGTCACTCATAAAACTATATCTTAAATAGTGTCTTATGTTGGTGGATTCAACTACCCAAACCCAAATTCGAAAACTGAAATTTCTCTACATTCGATAGATCATAAGGTCCAGAATAGTAACTCTCCCACTTCATTTATATTTGTATCCAAAGTTTGGGATCTCCAGAACAACAAGAGGCTTCCAAGCTCGGATTCTTTGGGCATACCTTGTAATGCCCAACCATTTGTGGGTATAGAAACTTGCATTTGGGTCTATATTAATACGAGAAGATCTATGTCAACAATTTGTTTTCCATTTTGGATCTACAAAAAGTAAAACTAAAGTCCTTGATCTATTTAATTGAAATAACTAGTAAAATGAGAGTCATTGATTTCATTATTATATAGATGTTTCTAAAATATTCTTGGAAAGCACAAAATCCTTAGTAATAATTACTAGAGATATGTGTGGAAAACATATGGGATGGTTTTTCAATAATTATTATCCTTATGATTGGTTTTTTAGTGTATGAAACTATAGAAAAACATACCGATGATTCTATTTGTAGAACCAAGTAATAATTATCAAGAAACACAGGAACAAATGTGGAATCCATATAAATTCCAAGAAAATGTTTTCAACCTCAATCAAAAAAGCATGTAGCAATATGAACATGAATGTTGGAGGAATAAAATATATTACTTCCATATGGATCATTTCCCAAGTTACTTCACCATTTCTCTATAAGAAACCTTTATCATGCTTCTGGAAATAAAGAATCTAGATGAAGCTGGGTAGGATGACCATCCAAATTACAACCCTTATCCTCATATGTTGGATCACACACTCCAAGGATGCTTCATCGTCAAATATCTACTAAACAGGATAATCGAAGATTTTAATATTTCATTAGATAACCATAATATCCAAGTGGAATGTGTTTCATCTTATCTTCCCTAATGGAGGAAGATAATGTTCATGGGGATTGTCCCACCAAATGGTACAATGGACATTATCCCACGAAATGATGTATTCAACTGAAGATGAGCACAGACTCAATTATATTTCGATCAACATGTTATCAATTAGGTCTGGATACTTTCAATATTATTCCAATGATATCACTCTTGATAAGGATGATTTTACATTTCCAGAGTCTTCTAATCCCTAGTAGGTAGTCTTATCCTCTTCCTCAAGAATTGTTGATGGAGGGATCACTAATACCCTTCCTTACTCTATTGTAGTCATTATTGACTCTGTTTATGCTTTATAGTGTAACATTAGTGGAAAATGTGTACAATGCTAATAGTATATCCAATATCTATAGTTTATTTTGAGACTCCCATCATTCTCCATCCATCTTACCATTGAAATGGAAAGCGTGTCAATGATTCTTATGTGTCCCAACCCCTTTTAGATGACATTTCCATATTTTCTGAAGAACATATCACTCACTTGAATCAAGAAAATTGTGATTTCAAGAAATAAATTATGAATATTATTCGAGGATGTTTTACATAAGATTTAATACAAGAATACTCTTATGGAGGTCCTACTTATAATGAAGTTACCCTACCCAAACAGATGGGGGTATTTTGAAAATTTTCATCCCCACATAGAGGGAATTATAGACCATGTTCTATCTCAACCCAACCCACAAGGCTAGTGGAATTTTTATATTTCAATTTTCCCTATCCCACAAGGCTAGGGTAATTTTCATATTTTCTACATCATCAGGTGAATCCCAGATATTATGTATCATTAATAGTTCCCACAGAACTTATATCAGAGTAAAATTTCCCTAGTATATGAGATACATTATCAACATTTGGGGGCTCTAATTTTTCATCTTATCCCACTAAGTTTTTCTAGACCAGGGAACTAACACCTCTAACTTGAATTCAACCACATTGCTGTTCCAAAAGTGGCATATGTAAGAGAATGAGGAAGAAATGTAATTATTTATAAATTGATGACATGAAAAGAAAATTATAATCCTTAAAACTAGAGAACGTCCCCATGTATTTATCCTATACAATGAAAAATTAATTTTTGACATCCTAGGAATTAAGAGACAAGAAGAGGTATATTTGAATGAAAATCTGAAATACCTCCCTTACCATCAATTGTTAGGACATACAATCGATGGGTCATTTGTCCTCAAGGATTAGATTCAGATGCAGATAAATGAGGGGATATTGGAGCCATTTATACCCATATCTTAGCATCATCTATATGGAAATATTGATCAGAACACACAATGTGTATCAATACCTATGGAATACCCATCCCTCAGAGATATACATTGTAAATTCTATCCCTTTAATTTCCTGGATGCGGCTCTATACTTCTCATTTTCACTAGAGAATAACTTCATCATGCTCTTGATGATCAAGAGATCTATAAATGTGATAAGGTAAGATCAAAACAATTATTTTCTCCACCAGAAAATTTTAGGACATACAATTGAAAAATGATTTACATTCAAAAATTGGCATATGAAAAAGGTAAATGAAGTCTTATTAGAGTTATATAATCCTAAGACTCCTGCCACATGCGTGAGAGTTATTATAATGCTACTATAAGATCACAATTCCTAATTAGTTATGACCAAAAGATCATAGTTTTTTCCCTTAACATAAATTAATCCATAGTCCTTTATTCATGACTTTAAACTGCATATAGTTCCTAGTTATATGACCCTAAATTATAATACATCAAGATATTCCTAATCACATGACTTAAAACTAAAATAAACCATAAACGATACATAAGACATTAAACATAAAAGATCCCATAATTATGTCACATGTTGTACAAATGGACAACATGTTCCCCAATACCCAATGTAACAAATATGGGATGCATTACTGGATAATCATGTGATTCCTTTTAAGGAGAGACGAAATAACTCATGAAATGAACATGAGATGACTTGTATAAGTGATAAGTGACACCCCATGAAAATAACATGTGAAAATTCCCCACCCTTTGTGTCGAAATTGATTTTCATACCATATGACTATAATATATGTTTTAAATTTCATTTTCATAAGATATTAAAATACATAGTTCATTATTAATCATGTAAAATTAAACCATGCGTTTCCATGAATTCTCATCATAAAATATATTACACTCTCGACATTACTCTCTCACCATTCCACAACATTGAACTAGAGGAATATTGATTCCTATATATAATAGATATGTAGTGATTCCTATAACTCATGTATTAGGACTAGAATAAAAGTTAACCCTTTATAAGATGGTTTTCACTAGTCATTGGACCCATATTTATCTCTTCACATTGGGTCTATTTCTTTCTGGTCGATAAATAAATCAATACACAACCATCGTTCAAAGCATTGAAACCCTAAATTATAGAAACTATATCAAAACTGCTTGTATCTTAATTCCTATCTATACATAATATGTATTGGCACCCTGGTTCCAAATCCTGGGTGTAGCTACAAAACAAATGTATGTGAACCCCCTCCCTGATTATAGGACATACTAGCATAAGGGATCTTCTATCCATGAAATACGTATGGATTAATTTTTACCATAGTGAGATACATATAGATTACTATATTCTACATCCTAGTCTATCCACAACATTATAAAAAATCCCATATCATTATATGTAACCACATATATGTGGTGGAAGAATCGTTTTCCACTCATTATTTCTCACACTGAGTATATCGCTTGTGGGATTAGGAATTTTTGTAAAGTATTAAATGTACGATCAAGGAGTATCATTTCATGTTATGGTTTTCATGGTCTTGGATGTAAGACATTAAAAGGCACACTATACAGCTTTTCCCCATGCCATTAAAATGCACAGTTGATGACTCTTTCATGATGTAAAATTGTGTATTACTATAGTCCTCGCTCGATGGGAACACAATCCTGGGTGTTAGTATCATTCTAATCATCCATTCATAGAACTATGTATTTCTTTATTAATTCCTTGATTATATAGATAGTGATTCAAGGATACTATTTCTTTTCCCAAGCCACAATATAAAACAATTCTATACTATCCTTTGTAAGAGACAAACCAACACAGTGAAGTCTAGCATGAATTTTACTTATATTCATATATTTGTGCTAAAAAGTGGCTCTTTTCCCCATAATAGAGACTAATATATGTGGGGGAAGTTTTTTAAAGAACTATTTTAGGATTGATTCCAATTTTTATGGGATATATAGTGATACATGGAGCTTCATTCCTACGCCCAGCTGTATTTCCTTCTTAATAAGTGAGAATGTATTTTCTATCATTCATCCCTTGAGGAACCTATTTAGATGTATTTTGTTATGGTATTTTAGTTAAGATATCTTAATCCTACCAATTTCATGGATATGTGACCCTAAACTATGGTTACCCTTTATCCTCATTAAATGACGTTACAAAACATGACATTCGGTACAAGCCACATGACCTTTAAACTATATGGCGCATTGTCAGGATCATGTGACCATGAATTGCTCATGGAGGTCACTGAAAAATGATATTAATCATACTCCATGATTCCACCATATATCTTGATTTCAAATTAAAATCATTGTGAGGCTTAAATGAACCTTCCATTGATTCATGGTTCATTCCTCCTACCCAAGAAACATGTTTAGAACATGGTGGTATAACCCTGGAATTTAATAAAAAAATTTAACACCCCTTTATTCACTAAACATTCATCATAAATTGTTATGTCTGAATCATAAAATAACATTATTAAAATTAATCTCTTGGTTCTTTCTCCCACATGGAAATTTTGGTAGCAACGTTTAACTAACCAAAAGGGACCCTACTAAGAAATAATGGGGAATAATATAGTTTTCCACTGATCATATGAAGTAAACCCTAGTTGAAATTTTGGTGTTAGAGTAAAATTACCACAAAAAACTATTTACTTTTCTAGATTTAGTGTGGTATTGTATTTCCTACTCCTACAAATCTCTATTGACTAAGTTTGGTATTATTTTTCTATCATTAATAATGGTTATTCTAATCCCTCCAGTCTCTAGTCCTGATTTGGACAACATATGACATGATTTACTTTATCCATTTGTCTATGTTTAATGGGGTAAATAATTTTTCTTTATTTCCTTTCATCATTCTCTACATCTTCTGTTGAATATCCTCTAATTTTTCAATGACGCATGACCTTAAACTATATTTAACAGTCTGGTCTACTAAACTCACCTTCCTTACATACCAATTTAGATCTATATATGATCCCCCAACATATGCTCATATATACATGAGCTTATACATGTATGTGAATCTCACTTTTATATAAGCATCCCAAAATTAATTAAGGATTCTCTAAATATTCTTAACAAAATCTCCATATCGATTTAAGTTATCTTGGTTATATGATGTCAAACTGTACAACATTCATCCTCACCACATGATGTTGATGTTTGTGTCTAATGTACTTATAACATATAGTTAAACTTTTTGATACTCATATAATCTATAATACATTAAATTTTTGATAAATGTCCTCTTCATATGTTTCTAATCTATAAAACATCCAAGTTTTTATAGCATGAAATTAAATTTCATGACACATTATAAATTTTATACATCCTATTACCTATATGAAATCTGGATCCATGTAAAGGTTCATGGAATATGATCTCTCTCTATAAATCTATAGTATGTTTTAATAATAAATTTTAAAAAATAAACCTAAATATTATTTCTTGGGTACTATATTTGGAACTTCACATTGTTTTAATCCAACATTAGGATGAAATAAAAATGTGTCTCTCCCCTATGCATGAGTTCGATATATGCAGGTTTCTCCTTTTAGAACTATTAATGACTTTATTCTCAAACAATGAGATATGTAGATATGCCTTGATCTTCTCTTTTCAGGTGCTTCCATGATTTTTCATTGATTAAAACAATATACCTCCATGAAATCCAAATCCATGTTAATATTCTTATTTTCATTGCAATGAAAATTCCCCCACATGTTCCTTGTCATGCCCTCTCATGTGGTTTTAATGATTTCCCAAGTGGCCATTTTTTTCTCACAACGAACATGACTCATGTGAGCTTAGATAACCTGAAGAGTTATTTTGAATAACACGATTGAGTTAGATTCTTATTAAAAGATAAGGAATATAGTTAATATGGTATGAAATGAAAATTTTCATGACTTGGATCTACCTTGGAGACTTGGGAACATGTTCTCGAGTTTATGGACACATACTTGGAATAAAATTCCACTTCCCCAAGACCTGTGACGAATTTTTTTAGGAGAAATTTTCATTCAAAAAACTATGTGTTTCTTGATTCTCATTCTAATTATATTTGTATTTATGTGTATATTTCTAATCCTAGGACCAGCCACCAAAAGTAATTCCAAGCACTATGACAATAAACTATGTGTTTCAACCTGTGTGATATTCTATTCTAACAGTGGGCTCATAATTCACATTGAGTTCTCCCATGCCTTAAATATGAATAATTCCCCACCCTTTTTGTCCAGGATATAAAATGTTAAACCTCAGTAACATTTGGTCCAAGATGTACGACCTTAAATTTTATCTATTATGGTGCTAATTGAATAAAATTAAACTAAAAATAAAAATAATATAAGTTTGTGTACCTTTCCTATGAGAATTTGATCAATATACAGTGGTATAACCATTTAGGTGCTTAATTAATTCTTGAATATTCATGTTCTCAATTATCTTACTTTTTTAATTTTTATTGATGGATTGTCAAGTTCGTAAAGATGATTAGTCCTCTTGGTTTTTTTCCGTTGGAAATTATGGTTTCAAGGTTTGATTGATCAAAAGAGACACAAATATGAAATAATGGTGAATAGAAATATTTTCCTCTGAGCCTATGATGTAACTCTTAGTAGACATTTTGGCCCTAGAAGAAAGGTTCACCCAAAAATCAAGAACTTTTCATGGACTGAGTGTGGTATTATTTTTCCACCATTACTAATGGTTATTCTTTCCTAGAATTATGAATTTATAATTTATTAATACATTTAGAGGTTATGATTTACATCCATCATAACCCTACTTTGTAAGGAGATTTAGGTACCCTAAATTTCATAAATTCATGTATCTGTCCCACATTCAAAGAAAGATTATGAATCTATATTCTTGTGCCCCTTCCAATATAGGTGTATCTCTCATTTCAAGATACTGAAGACTTAAGTTGGTTTTGTAACTTTGGAAAGAAAGACCCAACCGGGGTCCTTACTTCATGACCACAAACCAAACACCTAATTCTGAGGACTATGACATTAAACTAAGTATAATTATTAATGAGATCATTTATACCAATATTGACATATCCATTCACAATGGGTCTCTATTGGATGTTTCAATATGGAATGTCTCACACACCGTTATTTTTCCAAGTTGTGCGGCCTTAAAACGACATCAACATTTGGAAGAAGTTGTATGACCTTAAATTCTAGCCCTATATTTTTCCATATTGCAAGACGTTAAAATGATAATGGATGGAGGCATAGAACACACCAAGTTACAAACATACAAATGGAACCCTGGAAAAAAGTTGAGTCTCTACTCACTTGGCATGAACCCCA
This sequence comes from Viscum album, assembly GCA_963277665.1. Taxonomy (NCBI): domain Eukaryota; kingdom Viridiplantae; phylum Streptophyta; class Magnoliopsida; order Santalales; family Viscaceae; genus Viscum; species Viscum album. Next base: position 210,681,829 of record OY728119.1, on the reverse strand, counting down.
CATAACTTATAAAAACATGATCATAGGAAAAAAATTTAAAGGTATAAAACAATTTCTAGTTTGATAACCCACAAAGGTAATCCTATGTAAAAGATAAGTACTTTATTGTTAGGTCTCCTATTAATGGATTTGAAAACATTAAGTTTAAAATAAAAGTGTACAATGCTCATAGAGATCATTATTTTCCCTGATAATAAATTGATCTATGATCAGTAGGTCCACTAGCATAGTAAAAAAATTAGAGCACATCCATACTTTTCAATATCATTCTGAGGGTACCTAGTCCCATCATAATGTTAAACTGTATGACACTAGGTCCATCATGTAAGACATTAAATTTCCTAGAGTGTATCACTCTATGTGTCTTGAAATGTGTCACGAGATCCATATCTGTGCAATATACCAATAAAAACATGGATACTCACCCATGAATCCATTGAAATGAGATGGTATCCTATATCCTTTATATTAGATAGATCTATGTAGAAGATTTAATCATAGAGTTATTCACCAATTAACCTATGATTAAAATTGTATCACTCTAAGTATGAGGTTGACCTACACATGATTCCTAAATAATGATAGTGTGTGTATTGATTCTTGTACCCACAAGATATTTAGTGACATTGAGATATCCTATCTTTCATCCAACCTTAGATTTGTTCATTTGAATCAATTTTCCTATCTTAAAATAAGAACCATTCCCAATTTAAGAAATCCAAAATTATTCCTCTTGGAAACTCAAAACATCCAAGTAAATTTCTCATCTCAGAGAAATTCAAAATCCATTTGTTGAGATATTAGTTTTGTAAATCGTCATATCTCTAGAGAGATATCTCTAAATCACACAAGATGATTTAGGAATGTATAAAAGTTCCTTATATTTACCTTTGAATCATATTGTTATCAATTTTAATGATTCCAATTATAAGGGGGGATTAGTTTTCATCAAAATATTTATGCCATGATTTTTTTTCATGAAGTGTAATACTATCCTAACTTAAGACAACTCATATCAAGTTTGAGTAGATATATATCTCCTTGAAAAAGGAAGTAGTAGATTTGATTTAAATTTTCTGAAACACTTATCATACTCTGAAGGATGTGCATTCCTTATAAATGTTACCCAATACTAGGGTGTGGTGGAAAAATCCACCTAACGTGCATGGGGGAATAGTTCTCTTTATAGGCTTCAATTTACTACCCATGGGGCCCAAAAATACTTAAAAATCAAAAGTTATAGTATTTTTATTTTGAGTTTCATTTTAGATTGAATTAAAATTTAAAAAGTCTAAAATATTGAAAAGAACTTTTCTAAGAATTCATAGTAATTTTCTCCAAACACATAACACGTTTCTATGACGGAATATTTCAACATACAGTTCTAAAAACACTTATCTGGAAAATTGATGTCTGTTTCTGTATGTGGCGATGAATTTTTACCTCCCGCAAACTGAATTTCTTTGCGAGACTCCTTCAAAAATACTTATGTAGATTCCCATCCATGAATCCCTTTATAGATGAACCTATACAGAAAAGAATTTTTGATACTCCTATGCGAATATATTATGATACTTCCCTCCATGGTGAACTATAATGCACATGACATTTTCTATGGACTTGAAAATTTCAAGAATGTGGTTATTCACAAATACCTATAAATAACGACACCCACTTCTGGAATGTGTGCTAAAACATAGACACAAGAGTGTAACATACATAGACGATGATCTCATATTCTCATCTCGCACATACTCTCATTGAATCACTCATGTGAAATTCCTGAATTTCAAACTAGAGATGGACTTTGTGAATAAATCCCATGAAATCCTTATGCAAAGTAATCCCTTCAGGAAGTATAAAAATACCAAATGATATGTGAAACTTGGGTCACTCATGGTGTAATGAATAATTTTATAACCTCCCAATTTTATAATAAATCACTTCACGACGTCCCTATATGGACTCCCCTTCACGAATCCCTATGTGGACATGAATCCCTATGTGTATGACCCTATGTGAAGCCCTAGAATATTCCCCTATGCGACCAGCACTATGAAGAAAATGATATGTGGCTTGCCATATGAAATTTTTATCTGGACATTCCTATCTATAAAATGAAATGAGGATATCCTTATCCACCCATTCATGAATCCCTTATATATCATCACTAACCTGCAAAAAAATCAATAGTGACACCGTGATCTTTTTTGGCTTGGTCAAGGCCTTTTAGGGTTGCGACACATACAACACAACCGATCAAAACTATAAATTACAATGAGTTGAGATTGTCATAATGGTTCTAGAAACATGTGCATCCTCCTAGGTGTAATCCCTAACCATACCTTTAAATTTACATGCATTGATATTCTCCTTATGGTTCCAAAAACATTGGAATCCTCCTAGGTGTAATCCCCAAAAAACCTCTAAATTACCACGAGTATATATTCTCCTCATGGTTCCAGACACTTAAGAATCCTCCTATGTGTAACCCCTAATAAAACCTTCAAATCACATGGTATACTCTTATACAATTTGACCAGTCTTCTATTTTCTCATGTTTCTCACTCGGAGCATGACTCACATGGGTTTAGAGATCTGGAATGATTATCCCATTAGCATGGAGAAAGTGCCTCCATTATATTCATCCTTTTAGGTTTAAGACCTAAAATTTTTTTTATTGAACTACATGAGCTCTGATTCATATTCATAGTAGGATACATAAGATGCATCTTTGAGGTCCAAACCCAATTTCATTTCCAGTTAATCCATTCCATCAAAATATGTGGGTTGGATTCCTACTTTCTCAAGATATGTTGAATGCCTCTTTGATGTTCAATGAAAATGTCAAAAATAAAAATTTACTCCAATGATAATAATTAACTTCTAAGATACCAACTAGACATCTTTAAACAAAATCATGATAATATTAATATGGGAAGATTGGGACCCTCTAATTCAAATAGATGTTTACATCAAACACATTGTCTTTATCAAATCATTAGAACAGGTTTAAACAATCCTAAAATGAGATTTGAGAATTATTCATGAATATTTATTAAATCTATAATAGAGTCCCAAATTGGGGAATAGTTCCTCCCAAAATGGCGTGATGAGCCCAAACTCCCATCCTCTTGGTCAATGCATTTTAGAGATGTCATTACAAAAAATTATAATTAACTACATCCCTTTGGGAAGACAGTCTTAATCAACTCGAAATGATTTTGGGTATGAAATCTATAAGAATCAATATTTTATTAATATTTTAATCATAATATACTTATTTTCCTTAAATAAAACACCAATTTTATAAAAAATCATTTTAAACATAAAATGATGTTCATAGTTGTTTTATATATACAAATATTATTTAATTAGTATTATAAAAGGTCTTTATTTTTATTAAACACGTATTTCGTATTTGGGTTACTCCTATTCTTACCTTTTAATTCAATAATTAGATTTTAATATCCATATTTTATATTTAAAATATAACAAGTTTTTTCAATTTTTTTGGTTTTTCATTTGAAACACTCTTTTTAGAAAAATATTTATTTAAGGATGATATATAGTGAAATAATGGGTTATTACAATAAAAAATAAAATTAAATAAAAAACATAAAAAAAATGTGTTGGACTAAAAATTACATACATATATATTACATCATTTTAGATAAATATTCAATATATATAATGAAAATACATTCCTTATAACTATATTGGTTTAGTTTTACTGGATACTAGAAACATAATAATATTATTTCATGAAACATACTCATTAATTTCCATAATAATTATATCATATATTACACTTCTTAGACATACACTACTTAAAAACATCCTTCATAACAAATGGAAATGACGTATAAGAAAGGGAGAGATAAAATTCTCAGTATGAGTAAACAAAAAAAATATAAATAAATGAATATAATTGAGAATATGATAACTGTAATGGTATGATAACATGTTCATAAATTATAAAATTCATACCTAATCATTCATATATCTTTATTCATTAATCAAGGAAAAAGGCATTATTCTAATAAATTAATATGTCAAAAGAGTGAGGAATCATGAATAGTCCAACATTAGCAATGATAAAATATAAAAATAATAATACATAGGGTTTTATCATACACATAATTATACAAAATAATTTCCTTATCTAATACTACCTACCAGGGCTTTCATAGTGGATAGGGTTCACTCCACTTTCAATCATTTCCTTAGTTAATTTTCACTCCCAAGAATATCATAAAGGATAGTGTTCCTTTCTGAACAGGTTTGACTCCCCATTACATTACATATTATCTCATGATATATCAATATTTATTGAATAAATTATAGTACAATATAATTCTAGGACCACCTATCACATACTAAAAATCATATATGTGTCTACAATAATATAATAAATATATTCATCATTTCATCTTAGAAAAACCCATGTACAGAAAATGAGTTTAGTAAAAAAAGTAATCATATTGTAACTCATGAAAAATAAATAGGTTCTATTAATATTTCCTCATTTAATAGTAGAATATGTTCTGGATAAGAAATTTGTTTTTTAAACATTTGATCATAAATTAATTAACTTGCAGAAAAAAGGGTTCATAAAATCATCTTTAAATAAAAATAATCATAATATATCCAATAAGATATATTTTATGGTATCATTATATCATATCCCAAGTGAAGCATAACATCCCTTAATTGATTTTTAAAAATTTTAAAAATTAATTTAAAAGTGAATTTAAACAATTTTTTAAAATATCAAAAATATCATTTTATTTTGTTATCTTTAAAAACTAATAAGTCCTAGAATTTTGATACGAAAATTTTCAATGAAAATAAAAATTAAAACATATAAAATATTATCCAAGGAAAATATTATTCAAGAAAATGGGAAAATATTCTTTTTTGATAAATTTTTAATCAAACATTCCATTTATAGATTTTTCTAAAACAAGTTATAAATAACCTCTTTGAGTAACATTAAAACAATTATTTTTTAACACATTGAACTGAAAATAAAATATGGTCAAAAATGATTTTAAATAAATATTTCACCATATAAAAACAATATTTTTAATATTATTAGTTTTTTAATTATCATAAAACACTCTTCTAAATATAATTTATAAGTCCTTTGAATGAAAATTAAATTTTTTTCAAGTAAATTATTACCCTTATACAAGACTTATAATTTTTATAAATGTAAGGAGGGTTTTAATGCCCTGAGAAATGATAAATATATTTTTAATACCATGTTTAAGGGTACGGAGTATTTTACATGCACTGTAGAATGTTAAATCTGCTTTTCCATAGGCTGTTTGAGGGTAAAGTTACTTTTCCATAGGATGTGTAAGGGTAATATCATTTGTATAAATGTTTTGTTAGGTATATTTCCGCTAGGTTAGGGTATGCATATTTTTCTATACATTGCATAAGGGTAACACCATAATTTTAAAGAATGCATAAGTGTACATTATATTGTACATAAAGTTAACCCATTTTTTATATGAGTTTTGTAAGGGTATTTCCCTCTATATATAAGGGTAACTCATATATTTTAAAGGATATTTAAGGATAGGGTTTAGTTATGTAATGATAACTCCTTCTTTTTAAGGTATTCATAAGGTTAACCTTGTACCCTTATGTGACACTTAAGATATTCATTACGGTAAAACAATGTTACCCATACAAAGTTACCTTTTTCGGATAAATCAATTAATAAACCCTATTTTTACATTTTAATATACAAAACATGCACTTGTGAAGAGTTTTCATAATTTTATTGTCTAAAAAATATTCCAATTAATTCCATTGTCTCATTTATGTTTATTGAAAAATAATATTGTATAATTTAATAAATGAATAAATCAAAAATTAATTGATGATTTTAATTTGGTATTTCAATGATTGGAGTCTAATATATAGATTTATTTCTTATAAAATAGTCAAGCCATTGTTTTCTTTGATTTTTGGATACCATTTGAGTATGAATATCCCATACTTTTTCTTAATCAATATTAGTGAAACCTTCTACAAAAAATAAATTTTTTTTCTTCTTTTCAATAATGGTAAAACATTACCCTATCTCCTATATTATAGGGTGTATCATTTCAAAAGATAAAACCAATGAAATATTTCCCTGAATTGTTTTTATAGTATGTGAATTAGCTCTCTGAAGCCTTTTGGAAATATGATAAATAATTTTTAAAATGATAATAACCCAGAATTATGGAAAATAATAATAAGGATTATTACTATTTATTTTGGATATTTATGGTGGTATAAAATAATTATCATATGTATAATTATAATTTTATCAGAGGAAGAAATTGTTAATACATGATTTGGATTAAAACAATAATTTGGGTATAATCTAGGAGAGATAATCAATTACCAAATGTTTTTTTATAGATAAAATAATTGAATTGGTTATAGGAATCCTTAGTCAGTAGTTTGAGATAACAAACATGTGGATGTGGTTTGAGTGACAATTCATCAATGAACCTTGTCATTGAAATTAGTGAATTTGAGGTAAGAAACTTCTTATAATTTTTGGATCTCATATATTAATGTTTCTTTGATATTATTATTATATAGACATAACTTTTTTACCATGATTGGTTTTGATCACATGTGGGTGTGTTTATAGCTCGCGAGATTCATTGTGATATTTGATTCCATGATTATGTCTAGAGTATATTGTTTCCATGTTTGATTATTATCACATGTTGTTATGTATTACTATTATATTCTCATGATGATATGTTATTATTTAATTGTATGGTTAACCTTGTTCTGTTTGTTACCATGGCATAGAGGTTGTTATTGGTATATGAAACTGGTGGACAATCATTGGACATTTCTCCCTCATAGGGTTAGTGAAAAAAACTTATGTTGATGATGCTGATGATAATGATGGTTATGGTGATGATGGACTTGAGTATAGGGTAGGGGAATGATGATAAGGGTTCCTAATCCTAGGTAGAGAGTTAGGGTAATGATGGTTTGGGGGATGACCAACTGTATATATGTGGTAAGATGGTATGGATGACTAGTCTGTGAGGGGATATGATACCACGACCAGGGGACATGATATAACTCAATTCCTTGAGACCACTAGGAGACATGTTATGATCCTAGTTGATTGTTCACTTTCACTTTTGACATCCTATATTTATCATATGGGAATGGAGTTGAAAATGGTACAATAGGGGGTCTATAGTGGCTGGGTTATCACACGAACACTTGGTACATGTGGTATGATTATTATTCTTACTACACATTTATTATTATTAGGGAATACACCAATTATACTTGAGAAAACATGCTAAGGATGCATTGATGTCAGCCTAATGGATTTTATTATTCACACAATATTGAAGCATTTTGATGAGTGTGAAGACATAATGTTTAGGGACTTTAGTAATGGAAAGGGATGCATGGACGATTCTTGAGCAGAGAATCATGGATTTGGCAGGGGACCGAGATTGAATCTGGAGTACCTCTATAATTCATTTATTTATTCTTTTATTACTCAATATTTTCTCCTACTATGGGATCCAATTTATGATCTTCCTGACATGTATGCATCTTTAATTTAGTTTCAACTTGATACACTAATAATTATAAAATATTTTAATATATTTCATTATTACTTGTGCAATGAACTGATACTATGTTAATATTCTCCATAATTATGGACTTAGACACTCATTTCTGGCCAAAAATTACCTGTGTATAGATACGTTTGCATGAGGTCCTGTGGAACTCTAGTTCGAACACAATGATTAAAGTAGGTGCATTACAAAACGGTATCAGACCATAGATTATTCATTTTCATTTTATAATAACCTAGGAAATGTTAGAATATAAATAAATATGTAGGACTTGGGTAGAGGATTTATCATGTTCCTGACCAGCTCAAGTGTAACAGACCTCCATTTTTTCGTTGATGATATTGTTATTACTTCCTTAATGAGATTTCAAGGGTGGTCATGCATCATGATTAGGAATATATGATCATTTGCAACATATAATACTATTTTATGTTATATATTACTACTTTAATTTAATTCCTTGAATAATTATATTTTATCTAGAGAGACTTGTATTATCCATTATGTGGTATATTGTTTCCCTTAGTATTATTATATATTGATGTTGGAAATAATTAGTTTAATAGAGATTGTTGTTATGTTTATATATATATGTGATGAATGTATCTAATGTGCATAGATGAGACTTTGTTTAATGATAGGAGGGTTACACCTTGTGTTATGGATAGAATCTTATAGAACCTTTTTGTGATCACTTATTGGTTTTAGGATATAAGGACTTATGATATGATGTTTACCTTCATGTTATAGAAGATTACACCTCATATAATATTTATAGGACCACCATATTCCATGTCCTAGGATATTTCCAATTTTCATATTCCATCAACGTTTGTGCATGAGGATGATATAGAGAACACACCTAAACATGATTCAATGGTTTAGGAAGTAATAACACTTTAGTAGGGTGTCCTTATACCAAGTTCAATGGTTTACTATTCATGGGGTTTTCATCAACAAATATTCCAACCTTTATTGGAAATACATGACCATAGGATTATAAGGATTCGGTGGAAACTATCGAGGGTAAATTTGACCTTATCAGGACACCGGTGGAATGAAAGGTTATTCTGAGAGCATTCAAGATATAAGGACCTAATGGGAATTGGCGGGGAGTCATGGGATGGGCTGGTTGATGAGATTGAATCACTTGGGATCCCATTAAGGACTTGTTCTTTAGGTTTTTATTTCCCAATATGATGAATATTGGTTTAGAATAGGAGTTTATAAAGAAATACCATGAACACATGGTAGTTTTTTCCTACTCTACTCATTTTAATAAGATTCTTCATTGTGTACCTCTTCTGGTCAAGATTGATACTCAAAATAACAGAATGTTTGAGGTCATACTTTATCCCAATATCATACAACTGGTATATATTTTTTACTTAACGTCATCCTAAGTGTATCTATAAAAGGACTTGACTAATGGGAGGATCTTAGAGTAGGGTTAATAAGTTGGTATTTTTCTATAATTTATTTCTTAGATGGTTTGAACTCTTACTACTACAATTAGTACATTTTTTGGTAGCAGGAAGTGGGAAAAAAGGGACATGCAGTAGAGCATTAGTATGTAGGTGGAGCAAAGTCCATCTTTATTAGTTTCCCATGGAGGTGACCCACAGTGTTTCAAATATGGGAAGATCAGACATTACCATAGGTACATATTGTAACCATAGAGTTAGTGCTATAAATATGACAAGATAAAACCTATCAAATATTTTTTCCATGGATCTATGAGGCCATGCTTTTATAATTAGGAAGGTAGATGTGATCTGAGAACTGTATATCTATCCAAAGATCTCATTATTGGAATTATATAGTTACTTATACATATTATTTGAATCCGGGATATGGTTGTGAAGATTAGGTAGGTCAAGTGTGTGTGGTAGACCAGACTCCAGTAAATGGTGGTGTGGGGAAATCTAATATTAAAGTTATAGTTATGATCACGTCAACCCTGTATACTACCTTTTCCAATATTGGTTCTTCACATTCCTTCATATCTACATAAGTATTTGTTGGAATTTAATTAATTCCAATTTATCCTCTATGTTAATTTCACATGATACATTATTTGGAATAAATGTGGACCGTATTTAGTTACTCCAAGAGTGCCCCATAGTTGTCACCGATTGTAGACATTTATGGGAATTCATGATATTGGAGATGACGATATTCTTTGTGACCCTCATCATGGACTGACTGAATATATTTTATTCATAAATTTGATTATATCAGAGATGGGTATCATTTAATTTATTTTTGATGGAGAGTTCCATGATTATCAAAGAATTTTAACTAAGAGTCGGCAGTGTTGGCTAAGACTTACATCATCATTGGACAATCATGGTGCAAGTGCTGGACTCTTTTAGCGTGATTAGTAAATACCCCATCAAATATTTCTCTAATATTAGTGGTTTATCAAAAAAAACTTTATGGATTAAATAATTGGAAATACTACTAAAAGGGGACGTGGATTTTAGATGGATATTGTGCCTGGTTCACTACACATTTGTGTTCCCCATTTTCTTTCAACACTGTCCAAGATGAAGGAGATTAAGGTGTAGCTCGATGACATGGTGTAGTATGGATTTCTCAGTGTGATTAATTTACCGTGGTGTGAAATAATCATTTTCACCAAGAATGTAGATGGTAGTCTTCAACTTTTCATTGATTACCAGAAGCTGAACTATGTGACTGTGAAGAATAGATAACTTTTCCCAGTATCGATGATCCCTCCATTCAATTTTGGGTTTTCTGATGGTCATCTAAGATAGATATTTTATTAGGCTACCATAAACTTTTTTTATAGAAAACAATTTCCTTGATATGGAATTCAGAAGCAGTTATGGGTTTTATGGGATCTTGGGGATGTTGTTTGAACTAACTAACACACACACTGGCAGTGTTCATGGCTCTAATGAACAACATCTTCGACCCTTACCTAAAATCATTGATCATAGTGTTTATTGATGAAATCATCATATAATTTCAAACATCGATTCAGTATTCCATACATCTTTAGATTGTCCTAATTGTGTTTTGAAAATATTGTATTTACACCCAGTAGTTATAGTGTAACTTCTAGATTCATGAGGTGAAGTTATTGGAGAATGTTTTGTCTAATATAGTAATCTCCATGGACCTGGAGAATCGTGAGGTAGTGATTTCATATACACATTTCCAAAATCTTTTCCTGATTAGGATATTTCTAGGATTAGGAGGTCATTGTCGAAGTTTTTTCTAGTACATTTCCTGATTAATATCACCTATTATTACACTGATGAAGAATGGATTAATGTTTCAGTTGTTAGACCAGTGTAAAGAATCATTTCTTGAGCTGAATAAGAGGTTAACTATATCTATAGTACCACCACTATAAAATACGGTATGTGAGATGGGGAAATTTGGATGAGAAGTTACCACATTGTAAATAATCTCTGAACAACCACATGTTTGCGATGAATGATTTATTCCATTGAAAATAGTCATCATTTGTGATAGAATAAATAATCTATTAGAAATAATTCTGGCAGGACTTCTAGCCGCCTAGTGCAAAAACATGCAGCAACGGTCATTTGGAATAGACTAATATTTCCATCGATAATATTCTTCCACTAGGATGTATTTGTGATGGGAATTAACACCTATCACAAATACCTTTGATGGAAAAAACTATTTGAAAAAGAATTATTTTTGTTGCGAATATTCTGTCAAAATTAATAGTAAATTATTACCCTAAAAATCCTTATCTTCCCCTCCCCCATCTTTCTCTCCTTCTCCTGAACAGCAGCAACACACGATGGATGGTATCACCCTGCTCTGAACTTGATCCTACATACACTGTTGGAACTAATTTTTTTGAGATCTGCCTTTGAATCACCTTGATACGGATTCCTCTTGTCTCATTTTCCATTATTTTTTGTTTTATTCATTATATTACATTGTTTTGTTTTGGAAAAACACAGTTAAAGAAATTTATTCAATTTTTATTCTTTATTTGGTATTCAGGGTTGCATCAAATTTATTATTACCTATTCTCATGTTAATTTGGCTTTCATGAGTTATTTCAATTGATTTTTATGTATTTTTATCATTGTTTAATTTTGATATATGATTGTGTTGGTGTGTGTGTGTGTGTATATATTAACATGTGAATATACAGATATATATATATATATATATGTTTTAAAAAATTTCAATGATTTTTGATATATATATATATATATATATATATATATATTTATGTTTGTATCTATGTATATATACAATTGGTATATATATATATATATTAAAAAAATATTTAGAATATATTTGATGTATGCATATTAATTAATGAATCTTGTATTATATATATATAAATAATACCTTCTGAATAAAAATATCTAAACTTTTCAAAAAAAAACAAGGAACTTTTTTAATATATATATATATATGTATGTATATATGTTAACATGTGAATATATATATATATATATATATGTTTTATAAAAACATGTAAGGTCTCAGATATATATATATATACACACACACACACACATATATAAACATTTTAAAAAACATATATGGTTTTTGATATATATATATATATATGTATGTATGTATGTCTATATATATATATATGTATATATGTATGTTTTGATTTGATATGTATATTTGTTTAAAAAAATTAAAAATATATTTGATTAAGAAATCGTGTAATATTAAAAAATATATTTATACATATTAACATATGAATATGTATATAAAAACATTTCAAAGAAACCTGTAAGGTTTATTATATATATGTGTGTGTGTTTATAAAGATTTCAAATGTAATTTTTTTTAAAAAGAGTTGGAATATACTTGATGTATTTATATTAATTAAGAAATTTTGATATATATAGTAATTATAAAAAATGTAATTATAATTTAAATAACTAATAATAATTATTAAATAATTTGTAATAATTAATTAGTGAATATAATTAATAAATAGTAAATATTAGTGTTAATTACAAAATATTATTAATAATTTGAAATTTTGAGTAAATTACAAAAAAAGTTTCAAAAAGTAAGAAATCCTAGTAATTGAAAAAAATTAGTAATATTTATTATAAATACATTTAAAAATAATAAGTAATTAATATTACCTGATAGATAATTTTTTCAACATGTTAAAATTAAAAAATATTTTTAATAAATATTCAATTTTTTGTTAAACATTGCAAAAAAATATAAATAATTAATAAATATATATAAATTCATAATAATTCGTATAGATGTTATAGTAATTAAAATAATTCATGTTAATAATTGGTATAAATTTTTTAATATATATATATATATATATTCTTAGTAAAATATTTAAAATGATACTATCATTTATGATGTCACCAAAAACTCGATGTAAATGATGTTGTGTCACTCCTAGGGTATACTCAACATCCCCAATCTAATGGTGATATCAGATTTCTCATACGATACACCGTTAGAGTCATAATTCAATTTTTTTAGAGAAAATTATAATAAAAATATTTAATGGAATTACCATCGTGGGTGATGTTAACAAATTCTAAATGTGAAAAAATGACATGTCACATCTAGGGTAAACACCGCATCTCAAACCTAATATTGGTCTCTGATTTTTCTTATGATACACAATTTGTGGGATAATTTAATTTTTTATAAAAAATTATAATAAAAATATTAAATGAATTACCATAACATGTAATGTAACCAAATAATCGATACACACAAATGGTATGTCATGCCTAGGGTTACTCCATCATCGCAGACTTAATGGTGGTCTCAAATTTCCCATATGATACACCATTCGAGAGATACATAAATTTTTTACAAAACAGTATAATGAAAAGTTAAATGAATTATCATTGTGAATGGTGTTACTGAACTATCAACACACATAAATGTCAGGTTGCGTCTAGAGTAAATCTCAAATCTTGGCCCTAATAGTGGTATCTAATTTTCAAATTATACATAGTTTAAGAGATACATAATTTTGTTCATAAAAAAATATAATAAAAATATTAAATGAATTGCCCACAAGTTCAATATAACAAACCACACGACACACACAAATGTTATGTCGTTCCTAGGATGAAACCTGAATACCCAATCAAAAAATGGTCTCATATTTTCGATATGATACACCATTATGGAGATACTGTATTTTTTGTAAAAAAATATCATGAAAAAATTAAATGAATTACTATCATGTTTGATGTTACCAAACTCTTGATGCGCACAAATGTTATGTGGTTTTTATGGTAAATCCCATATCATGGTCCCAATAGTGGTCTCTAATTTTACATATGACACACATTTTGAGAGATACATAATTTTTTAAAAAAACCTTTAATAAAAATATTAAATGGAGAATCGTCACATGTAATGTAATCAAACACAAGACACACATAAATGTTATTTGGTACATAGGGAAACCCCTATATTATAGACCTAATGGTGGTCTCAGATTTCACATATGAGACACCATTTGGGATATATTCTTTTACTTTTGAAAAATAGTGTTTATTTTATATAATATATGTAATATTTTTTTCAATCTATATTTAGACACTATGGCCCCTAGAATCTATTGTTAACCTAGCACCTCACTATAATAATACTCCATAGAATATGTATCATCCCCATTTTGATGTATGTTACACTTATTTATGTCTTTTTATGTATATTAAGTTGTTTGGTAAGACTTCAGGGAGTGTGGATGGTTTTTGTTATGGTTTTTGGGGTTTTATATGGGTGTATTGTTTAAGAATGATTAGTGAAAACTATGAAACACTTGTAAGAAACCGTTAAAGTTGAGATAGAGGTGGGGGTTGGGGGTACACCATTAAGTTGCATGGTTTCCAAACAGTGTGACTGCTCAATGTAAATCATGCACCATGGGATATATAACTTCTGCACAGTTATCACATAGTTTGTATAACTGTGTGAGCCAACTATGAGAGGCACCCTTTTAAGATAGTAGTAGACGCACTATTAACCCACATTTTATCTAACCGTGCATGATAACTGTGCACAACATTAAAGATCGTGTTTTAAAAATGGACCCCACACATTTTAAACCCAAAAAACTCCATTTTATCCCCATTTAAACCTCACTTAGTATTTTATTCTCTCCAATGTTAGAGGACCTCTCCCCATCATTCTAGAAACCATTTGAAGTGTTTTATTCATGGGTTGTAGTTGAATATTCCTTCATAAGTCTCTCATCTTGGTAGTTTCTTGGTTTTCCTTAGATCTACAGTTATCTCTCTCCCAGCTTTATATATCTACTTCCATTGTGGATATATCTTTGGTTGTTGTTAAAAATAATTGTTATATTTATATGTATTGATGTCAGGGGAAGGAATCTAAGGCATTTTTTAGAGTTTTAACCTATATTTGGTGTGCGTTTGTGTCATTGGTTGTTTTCTCAAAAAACCCTAAATGTGCATGGCTTCAATCTGGACTCCTCTTTCAAGAACATAATTTTTTTAAAATAATCATTAGCTTGAGATTTATTATGAAATTGATGTGCGAGGCTTGTGTAAAGCCCCTTTGGTGATGATTTAAGGGATTTAGGGGAAATATTATATTGCTGTGAATTATGCATTATTTTTGGAATTAAAAATGAGGATTGTAAAATTTGCCGGTTGGTTTGATTTATAGATATGGTTGTGAAAATGGTTTTGAATGAAAACATTGTTTTATTGGAATGTTGTTTGACAATAAATTCATGAAAAGGTCTTGGGTATAATTGGTTGATTGGGTTTATCAATCATTTATAGAAATTATTTTGGTATATGTTTTTGATAATGTTTTTTTGGCATAATAGTTTAATCATGAGTTGGATGGATTGGATAGTGGGTGAAAAGTACCACAAAAAGGATTGGAATGTGGAATAAAGTACCATAATAAAAATGGGAAGGGGTTAGACGTGAAGTTTCAATGTCATTGGTAACACTAAGATCGTGTGCTGAAATTGGGTGCATGGTTGAAATATGCATGCAACCACATAAAGTAGAATGGATTATGTCATTGTTAAATTGGAAAATGTGTTATGAATTGTTTGGTTTCTTTCCTTGATAATGTGTTGTTTGGGAAAATTGTTTTGGTAAGGGTGTGTTTGGATTATTATATTTTTTTCATTGTTAATGGTTTAATGTAAATTATTTTATATAAATGTGTTAAATTGATCTATCATTGTGGAATGAGTAGGTATGTCATTTGGGTAAATCCTACAAACTATTATTACCCACCCCATTCTTTGGAACTTTTGTTATTTTATAGATGTTGTATTTTGAGATACAAGTAACAAAAAAAAACATCTCGCTTCTATAGTGGTACATTGTGATGCTTGAGGTAGTTGAGGAGTTGGGGTATGAATCATGTCATGGGAATATGGAGTCGTGTTCTAATTTATTGAGTTTTTTGTTTTAGTATTCTTATTTTTACTCTGATTTGTTATTTTTATGGTATTGTATTGTTTTTTCTAGCATGTGGTTTATTTGTATTTTATTGTTGACATGAATCATGTAGTTATTTTGGGAAATGGCATGTGTGTTTGGTGGTTTTATTAAAAAAGGGGAAATTTTCTCCAAATCATTCATGAAGCCCTCAACATTTATTGGTAGCCCTTTTCACCTTCAGGATTTCTATTAAGTTCATGTAGTACTTCTGCCTCGACTCAAGCCCGTTAGAAGGGGAGGGATGTTACAAGTGGTATCTGTTTGTTCAGTCCTTTGGTATTGGTCATTGGTATCAGATTTGAAATTCATTCATGGTTTATTCTTTTAGTTGGGATGGTAGAGAGGAGAAGTATTTTTAGAACATTAAATGTATAGCATAAAAATGCATACCTAAACTTTTTATGTTGAACATCAAGTTACTAGGGAGTTGGGTACATAAGTGTTTTGGAGGCAATTATAGTAGTGTAATATCACTGTAGTGGGTTTATCCAACAAGAATATAATTACATGCATGGTATAAATTACTTCCCACTATGATTTCATATCTCACTTGGAATAATATTTCATTTTGTGGTATGAATGTGTTATTTTTTGAAAAATATATTTTTTTCGAAAGGTTGATTTCGAAAAGAGAACATATGTGGCAAGTTGAAAATGGGTTTATTTTCAAAAAATGGTGGATTTATTTAAAGATTATTGAACATGGGAAATATTCAAATTTTGAAATCATGGTTGTGATAGTTACAATGTGATAGAAATAGAAATTGTAAGCCTTCAGTTGTTGTAGACTGAAACTTATGGTTGTTCTTGTGTTGATAGAAATGGAATCGGGTAGGCGTCTTAGATACTAATTGGAGGATGCTATGAAAAATGTGGTTTCACCTGAACCACACATGAACCAGTAGTTGGTTTAAAGAATATTGAAGGCTTTTAAATCCGTATATGGTGGGAATAAAAGGGATGGGCGGAATAATGTGGATAATTGAATTCAATTTTAGAAACAGAATCCACCAACTTTTCAGAATGATTCAGAACTAGATATGGAGGGGGCATGGCTGAATAGGATTAATTAAATCATCAATTTTCTAAGCACACTAGCCATGTTTAAATTAAAACTAGATACATATATGTTGTAAGATCTTTTGTTTTAGTGGTGGGAGTTAGTGGTCCAATATAATGGGGACCAAGGTATAGCATGAGAGGATTTTGAGGAATTATTTAATAAAAATTTCTAACCTCACATGTTCAAAATTAAAGGAACAATGGATTTATTCAGATTTAAAAAAGAGAAACTTTTAGTGATGGAATATGTCGCTATGTTTATGAACTTATTCTGGTTGGGACTCAAGGTTGCAGCTAGTTTCCCCTTAATAGTGTACATTTTCTATGTTGTCTTGAAGTATGAAATTTTTTTGAAGATTGTGGTGCTCAGTACAACGGATTATAAAGAGATGGTAAATACAACTACAATGGTTGAAATATATTTCTTAGGAGCTATGGTGGGATGAGGTATATTGATACCAATGGAAAAGAGTGGGAACTCTAACTTGGGGAGAAACATCAATAGGTACACTAATTTCCAAAGTGGTTGTATAGATTAGAATTAGTCATCAGGATCAGTGAATCTTCTTCTAATTCCTAAGTGTAAGTTGAGATATTTTGTTTTGCTATCTAAGCTATGTGAGGAGAGAATGTATAGAAAAACCTAGAATAGATCATAATTATAATTATATGGTACATAATTAGTGTTACTGTTTGAATGATCTGAGGGTAGTTATTCGTGACACCTCTTAGGGATTTTAGGCCTCTTATGCTTCCATAGGATGAGGGAAAATACAAACCCATAATCATAAGAGTAGATTTAGCAATGATGATTATAGGAAAACCATGAATCCTAAACAGGGGATGTTTTAGCAGATAAATAATGTGAAATGTCTGGTGAGTAAATAGGTTTTCAGAGTTGAGTAGGTTGTGGTGGACGATCAGTCATGACTATCCATGGTGAGAGGTACGAATCTTTTTGATTAGACCTTTATGAAATAAATTTATGATGTAGTTGAATATTATTATTTAAATTCTAAAAATTTTGTAAATTTTTTGGTTTTAAATACGGAAATGAATCTTTCTGTTTTGTAACATCATACTCTCCTCGGTCAAAGAGAGTGTTTGTAACGACCCAAAGTTTCATTATTTGAAATCCCTATTGATCTAATTAAATGTCACTTTATGTAAAAATTTTATATAAAATGTCAACTTCTTTTATTTTATGTTAAGAATTGTGATCGTTTCTTTTATAGCCGGTGAACAGTGATCACATGATTAGTATAAATATAGGGCTTTAACAAACCCAATTTACTCAGAAAAAGGAAAGGATGGCCTCAGCCACTAGAATTGCTCCATACTAAGCCCATTTGTTGGAGCTCGGAAAAGAGGCTACGTCTTTGGGCTTCACTCTGGACCAATCCCAAGCTGAGCTTCATCATGTCATGCTCGAACGTGACCCTCTACAGGAAAAGTGGAAGTTGAGAGAAATTACCACTCGAGCGATGTTATCTGTGCCACCCCAAGAGTCTGTCACCATCACAAACCTTACCCTTAGGTCTTATGCGGCTATTTTAAAGGGTTATGTAACAAATATCTAGTACTATGTTCATGTACATTATTTTTTGTATATAATAATGAATATATTTTCTTGTCATTTTTGATACATTGTAAATTGTTTTTAAAGTGAAAATGGTGTTTTTAGTTATTACTTAATTAAGAATTATATTTTATTAAATTAAGGTATTTTTGAGTTAAATAATATTTCAGTAAAATATTATTATTATTATTAAATTAATTTTTATTAAATATAAATGATCTTAATATTTTATGAATGCAATTGTAATTTTTATTATGGTTTGAAAGCCATTTTTGTCAAAACCAGTGAATTTTTTATAAATGTCAATTTTTATTTTAAAAGTAAAAATTAATATATTTAGAAAATTATTTAGATAAAATAAATGTTATTTCTAGAATCAGGAAGTCAAAATTATCCAATGGTTAATTTTTCATAATTTTATGAGATAGTCAAATATTTGGGTAAAAATTAAATATCGTTTAAATATATAATGTGTTTTATGACATCATAATGACCCAATAGTGATGTAATAAAATAGTATAAGCTTTATTTTCTTCCAATATTTGTTTTTTCATTAAAATAATGTGATTTTTGGTTTGTTTGACTTACTTTTACAAAGCATTAATGGACCCCTCAAGACTTATTAAACATCTTGCCTTTTTAAATTATTTTCCATGGGAGTGTGACTCACCTCCACATAATCAACCCCATTATTTTAAGAGGTTAGGACTTTGGCCTTATAAAATATTGTTTTCCTATTCCATTTTCCAAAAAACCATGGGAAAAAATTATGGGATGGATTGTAATTTGGATTAATTTAATACAAGGGGTCCCAGACCTAAATAATAAAGAATTCCCTCACCTTTCCTATATAAACCCACCCAAGATCCCAATCCCTCCTCACTAAAATCCATTTGAGTTCATCCAACCACTGCCCTACTCTCTCTATAATCCTCCCAAGGTTCCCCAAGCTCCCAAGAAGAGTCTCTCAAGCCTCTCTCTAGCCTTTGGAAGCACACTTCCAAGTAAGGGTTTTTTTCTTCTTTTCTCATTTTTGTCCAATTTGCATTAAGTTGTTTTGCCCTTTTAATTTCAATTATGAATGTTGGGGTATGGTTTCGCACCTCCCTCATACTTCCCAATTTATTTTTTACTGATGGAAGACCCATTTCTCTCTCATTAAATCCCTCCCATGTACACTCGTTACTATGCCGAAATTCCGAAAGGAACTTCTCTCTCCTCATTTACATTCAATCAATAATTTTGTATCATGAATCTAAATTACATTAAAATTGTTGGTAAATGTATCTATATGACCTCCTTACTATCCATTACATGTAAATATTATGAGGAACCCTTTTCTCTCTCATCAACCATTTTTTATGAATTCTTATGTCACGTCGTTACGCTGCCGAAATCGCACCGATTTTCAAAGCCAATGCCATTGTGTAGTGAATACCATGCCCATTTCTCCATCAAGGGTATTCGACTTTATGCACATTTACTTACTGATTATAAAGTTTAATTTATTAATTCCACATTCCTTTATCATGGAATAAATGGTTATGTTTTATGAATTCATGTTTTATGATCCATGTGGCACACTTATGCATGAAATGGAATATTTAAGAATGGTGCACCCTTATAGCACTCCAATGCATTGGGTAAAATATAGTATCATGATACTTCATGTGAAATGAGTGTTGACTTATGCTAATTCAAGTGCAATGAGGGTTTACTCGTGCTTCATGTTCAATGAGTATTTACTCATGCTCTATGTGCAATGGGCCTTGGCTCATGCTAATTCCATGTTAAGTGTTGTTGCCACATTTCCATGTTATGATTATCATGCTTTATCATGCTTTATCATGCCTTTATGTTCATGTTTCTCTTGTGCTCTATTGATATGCCTATTTGCTAACATTTATTGTACTCCTCATGTATTCCATGTTTATTCCCTTACTGGGCTTTATAGCTCACCCCTTTTCATATGCATGTCCTCAAGTTATCCCATGAAATGCTAAGTACGAGGGAATGTAGTGGTCATGTAAAGGAAGTTTTCAATAAGATGTTGTACTTCATGTTTTATGTTGTTATGTAATGATCCTAAGCCCTAAAGACACTAGGACTCTCAATCATCCATGTTTTATCAAGTGAATGGTTTATGTAATAAATCATTTTTATGTTTGTAATAAAATCAGGGTTGTCAGAGTTGGTATCAGAGGATAGGTTTAGTTATTTTTGGGATTAGGATTAGAAAATACTAGTAAAGCCTTAGAGACAATACTAAGTATAATAAAAACATCCCTAAGTTTTGGTAAGTACTGAGTAAGTGGTTTATCAAACAAATACATCCATGTCTGGATACGAGCAGGTAGATGCGGCTATGGCACAGATGGATCCTAGGGGTAAAACATGAAAACACCTCTTTAAGCTAGACTCGAATGGGAACTGGTGCCTGACAATGGGCCTTACTGCACTCTTGGTTACGACACTCCTGGGTGATATGTTTTTACAAATTCACAAACTTAGTATGAACCCTTATTAAGGGAATTAAAAAAATTCCCCTAGGAGTATATGTTAGAGAGTAGATCATGAAAAGCCTATATTGAAGCATATAGACTCATGAGTTAAGGAAATAAAATTTTATTTATAAGTGATCAACTTTTGTCTTTGTATTACCCTTTATGTGTTACCCCTAACTTTCCTTTAATTCCATCCCATGGCCGGTAATAGGAGGACTCAGGCTAACAACCGATGTGAAGATCAGTGTGATGACTGTACTAATGAGATGCCCAATCCATTGAGAGCATGAATCACAAACTTTGTCACACTTCTCTTTTAGCTAACTCAAGATTTGAATATAAATAAAGGTCAAGAGGAATTTCCAAACCCCCCTAAGAATGAACAAGTCGATATCGAGATCTTCATGAGACAAAGGCCTTATACTTTTAGTGGATCATCCGATCCCACGATCGCAGAACAATGGATAAACTCCATTGAAAAGATCTTATACATCCTTCAATGTTCTGAACAAGAGAAGGTTCTCCAAGCAGCTTATTGTATGGTGGGTGAAGCTAATCAATGGTGGACATTGATAAATAATATGAAGCCTCGGGAGGAGATCGAGGCGTTGGAATGGAAGGATTTCTGGAAGTTGTTTTTTGATAAATATTTGTTGTGCACCCTCCGGCTTAAGATGGAAATGGACTTCCTTTCCCTCAAGAAAAAATAAGAAGAATTTGTTGGAGCATATGAGGCAAACTATACAAGGCTTGCACGATATGCTTTTGGCTTTGTCCTTTCCCCTGAATGCAAGGTTGACCGCTTCTTTGGCGGGATGAAGCCTAGACTGCGGAAAGCATTAGCAATCCGTGACTTCAACAGCTATGAGGAAATTGTCCGATTTTCCCTCAAAAACGAAATGGAGATCGGGGAATCACAAGGGTATCATGGGGACAAGAAGCGTATGGTGGACTTCAATTTTGGATTTCTGATGGATAAATCCAATAGTGCTAAGAAGATCCAGCACCCCACTTTCGAAAAGTGCGGAAAGAAGCACCCTGGAAATTGCCTCAAGGGGACGAGGAAATTCTTTATGTGTGGAAGAGAAGGGAACCTAGCTGCTAACTGTCGGAAAGAAAGACCTGTGGCTGCGGTAGAGGAGAAGAATTCTCCATTCGAACCTCAACACGTTTTTCATTGCTACAAATTCAAAGAACCGGGGCATCTTGCAAATCAGTTCCATAATCCAAGTGTTTTCGGAGGAAACCAACAATGTCCATGGTAGCAAGGAGGATATTTTTCCATCACTTCTACCAAAGTGAACCCCGAAAACGAAGTGGTGATAGGTACGCTAGTTATTCATTCATAAATATCAAACATACTTTTTGATTCAGGTTCTACGAATTCTTTTATATCTCATAAGTTTAGTAGAACAATCCCAGCACCACCACAAATCATGGAAGTGACGATGTCAGTGAGTACGAAAAATGGGGCAATCATTGCATACGATGAATATAAGTCTTCTCTGTTATAATCTATGGATTGAATTTCCCGGCGAACCTCGTCATACTCCCTCTGGTGGAATTTGATTCAATTCTTGACATGGATTGTCTTTCCTTATATAGATACAACATAAATTGTCGGGAGAGGAAAATCACACTCAATATGGAGAATCGACCCCTGATT
Source organism: Viscum album (assembly GCA_963277665.1). Lineage (NCBI taxonomy): Eukaryota > Viridiplantae > Streptophyta > Magnoliopsida > Santalales > Viscaceae > Viscum > Viscum album. Next base: position 210,658,910 of record OY728119.1, on the reverse strand, counting down.
CTTTACAAGTGTAAGGAGGAAGATGAATCTCCTTTAGCTCCATCATCTCAAGCATGGATATTACAGCCCTATGAGCACGCGTATCTGGTTCAGATGATTGATATCAAGGAAGAAACCATCCTTGATGAAATTCCTATTGTGAGGGAATGCGCTGAAGTGTTTCCCGAGGAAATGCCAGGTCTTCCTCCTAGAAGAGATGTTGAATTCTAAATTGAACATATACCAAGGATGTTACCAATATCCAAGAATCCATATAGAATGGCTGTTGTGGAACTTGAAGAGATAAGGAAAAAACTAAAGGAGAATCTGGATAAAGGGTTTATACGCCCAAGTGCTTCTCCATGGGGTGCACCAGTCCTATTCATCAAGTAGAAGGATGGGTCAATGAGGATTTGCATCGATTATCGTGAACTTAAGAAAATCACGATAAAGAACAAGTATCATCTGCCACAGATCGATGAATTTTTCGATCAGCTACATGGAACACAATACTTCTCCAAGGTAGATTTGTGGTCGGGATATTATCAAGTATGGGTGAAGAAGGAAGATGTCCCCATGACTACTTTTTGTACAAGATACAGGCACTATGAATTCATAGTAATGCCTTTCGGACTCACCAATGCTCCTGAAATCTTCATGTGCTTGATGAATAGAGTCTTTAGAGATTACCTAGACAAATTTTTGGTAGTCTATATAGATGACATTCTAATATACTGAAAAACCAAGGAGGGTTATGAGGAGAATTTAAGAACTGTACTAGAGACTTTGCGCAAGGAGAAGCTCTATGAAAAGTACAGCAAGTGTGAGTCCTGGTTGAATGAGGTCTTATTATTGGGCCATATCAACACAAGCAATGGGATATCTGTGGATCCCTCCAAAATAGATGCAATTGAGGGATGGCCGAGGCCAACATCGGTAACAGATATCCATAGATTCTTGGGGTTAGCTGGATATTATCGATGATTTGTGAGAAATTTATCATGATTTTCCAACCCTCTTACCAAGCTAACATGAAAGGGAGTAAAGTTTTCTTGGAGTGATGAATGTAAAGAAAGCTAGAAGGATTTGAAAACAAGGCTTATCACTGCGCCCGTGCTCACTTTACCCACAAGTGGGGAACCTTTTATGGTATTCAGTGATGCTTTGAAGAAGGTCTTAGGCTGTGTGCTGATGCAAAATGATAAAGTGATATCTTATGCCTCAAGACAGTTGAAAATCCATGAGCGAAACTATCCAACGCATGATCTGGAGTTGCTGGCGGTGATCTTTGCCTTGAAAATCTGGTGACATTATCTCTATGGGGAGAAATGTGAGATATATACTGACCACAAGAGTCTTAAATATATATTCACATAGAATGAACTCAATATGCACCAGAGAAGATTGATAGATCTCATCAAGGATTATGATTGTTCAATACATTACCACCCTACGAAAGCGAACAAGGTGGCAGATGCCCTAAGTAGAAATTATCCAGTGATTCTATCAATGTTGTGAATTGAGAAGGATCCAATCTTCTTAGACTTGATGATGATGGACATGGGCATCATAGAGAAGGGAACATCATCAATCCTTTCACAAATTATTTCTCAACCGTCTCTTTTGGAAAGGTTAAGGGATGCTAAAAAGGATGGTGTGGGAATTCAAGAAAAAGTGGAAGTTATCGAAAAAGTGAAATCCTTGGATTTTAATGTTAATGAAGATGGAATTGTGCAGTTTGGGAAAAGAATATGTGTTCTATCAAGTCCGGAGATGAAGAAGGAACTTTTGGATGATGTAAATAGTTCAAATTTCCCTATTCACCCAGGAGGCACAAAGATGTATCGAGATCTCCAAGAAAACTTTTGGTGGGATAATATGAAGAAGGAGATCGCTGAGTATACATCAAAGTGCCTGGTGTGTCAGAAAGTGAAGGTCGAGAGGCAGAAGTCTAATGGGATAATGCAATCATTGCTCATACCAGAATGGAAATGGGAGAACATCACCATGTAATTTTTCAACGGACTTACAAGTACATCGAAAGGAAACAATGCAATCTGGGTTGTTGTGGATCATCTTACAAAGACTGCACATTTCATTGCTATTCAGGAGGATTTCTCATTGGATCAATTGGCACATATATATATCAGGGAAGTGGTAAGGTTCCATGGAGTACCACTATCTATTGTGTCTGACAGAGATCCAAGATTCACCTCTATGTTTTGGAAGAGTCTTCAAAAAGCTCTAAATACTGAACTGAACTTTAGTACACCCTATCATCCTCAAACTGATGGCCACTCCATGCGGACTACCCAAACACTTGAGGATATGTTGAGATAATCCTCAATGGACTTTAAAGGATGATGGGATCAACATCTTTTTTAGGTTGAGTTCTCTTATAATAATAGTTTTCACTCGAGTATCCAAATGGCACCATATGAAGCCCCTTATGGGAAAAGGTGCAGAACACTGGCATGTTGGAATGAGGTCGGTGAACAAAAGCTGCTTGGACCAGAAATGGTCGAGGAAATAGTGGAGAGGGTGAAAAGCATTGGACAGTATATCAAGGCAGCCTAGAGTCGACAGAAGATTTATGCAGATAATCGTCGATGAGACCATGAGTTTAAAGTTAGAGACATGGTTTTTCTACACATATCTTTGTGGAAGAACATCATGAGGTTTTTAATGAAAGGGAAGTTAAGTCCAAGGTGCATCGGCCCCTTAGAGATTCTTGATCGTGTCGGGGCTGTGGCCTATCGACTAGCACTTCCACCTACTGTGGCCAAAGTACATGATGTCTTTCATGTCTCCCTCTTAAGTAAGTACATACCGGACACTTCACATGTACTATCTTCTGAGGTGGAACAGTTGGAGGATGATCTTTCTTATGAGAAGGAACCATTGAAGATATTAGGTCATAGAGAAAAAGTTCTATGAAATAAGACAATGCATCTCGTCAAGGTGTTAAGGAGAAACCACAAGTTTGAAGAAGCAACTAGGGAATCAGAGGAAATGATGAAGCTGAGTTACCCACATCTGTTTTAGTATGGGAAATGGATATTTCGAGGGTGAAATTTCTTAAGGGGGAATATTGTAAGGACCCAAAGATTCATTAATGGAAATCCCTCTTGATGTAATTAAATGTCTCTTTATGTTAAATGTTTATATAAAATGTCAACTTCTTTGATTTTATGTTAAGAATTGTGACCGTTGCTTTTATAGTCGTTGAATATGATCACATGATTATTATAAATATAGGGCTTTAAAAAAACCAATTTACTCTGACAAAGGAAGGATTTGCCTCATCCAGTAGAATTTCTCCATACGAAGCCCATTTTTCGGAGCTCATAAAAGAGGTGGTGTATCTGGTCTTTGCTCTTGACCAAGCCCAAGCTGAGCTTCATCATGTCAAGCTCGAATATGACCGTCTATGGGAAAAGTGGAAGTTGATAGAAATTACCACTCGAGCGATGTTATCCGAGCCACCCCAAGAGTCTGTCACCATCACACACCTTACCCTCAGGTCTTGTGCGGATTTTTTATGGGGTTATGTAACAAATATCTAGTACTATGTTCATGTACATTATTTTTTTTATATAATAATGAATATACTTTCTTTTCATTATTTATACATTATAATTAGTTTTTAAACTACAAATAGTGTTTTAGTTATTTTTTAATTAAGAATTATATTTTATTAAATTAAAAAAAAATTTAATTAAATATTATTTCAATAAAATATTATTATTATTATTAAATTAATTTTATTAAATATAAATGATCTTATAATTTTATGAATGCAATTGTAATTTGTATTAATGTTTGAAAGCCATTTTTGTAAAAACTCGTGAATTTTCGATAAATGTCAATTTTTATTTTAAAAGTGAAAATTAACATATTTGGAAAATTATTTAGATAAATTAAATGTTATTTCTGGAATCAGGACCTCAAAATTATCCAACGGTGAATTTTTCATAATTTTCTGAGACAGTCAAATTTTTGGGTAAAAATTAAATACCGTTTAAATATATAATGTGTTTTATGACATCATAATGAACCAATAGTGATGTAATAAAATAATATAAGCTTTATGTTTATCCAATATATGTTTTTTCATTAAAATAATTTTATTTTGGGATTTTTTGACATACTTTTACAAAGCATTAATGGACCCCTCAAAACTTATTAAACATCTTGTCTTTTTAAATTATTTTCCATGGGAGTTTGACTCACCTCCACATAAGCAACCCCAATATTTTAAGAATTTTGAACTTTTTACATATAACATATGGTTTCCCTCTTCACTTTGTTCATACAAATGCACTGGAAGTATTTATGGAATTGATGAATTGGATATTCTATATATATATGGATTCTTTCATTGATGTGTTTGTTGATGATATATTAGTATATTCCATAACAAGGGATGAACATGAGCAACAGTTGACAACAATTTTTGGAATCTTGAGAGACCATAAGTTGTGTTCCAAAATATCAAAGATTGATTTTTGGATACAAGAGGTAAATTTCCATGGCCATAAGATTTATGAGAAAGGTGTCACAGGACATCTAAGAATGGTAGAGGCTATTATTTCTTGGAAACCCCAAAGAATTTTTTTGAGACATGAAGCTTCCTGGGACTAGTTGATTATTAAAAAATATTCATTCATGAATTCTCAGGATTATCTTCACTATTGAAATATTTTGCATGAAATAATTTTCCATTTCAACGGAATGGGGAATGTTAGAACTCTTTTGAATAGCATAAGGATTTCCTTACATCAGTACCAATCATGGTTTTTCCAACACCATGGAAAGGGTGTGTCATGTATTACCATTCATAGGGATCTAGGTTGCGGTATGTTTTCATTCAAGTGGATTATGTTTTTTAATATAGATCATGGTAGTTGATGTTTCATGATAACAACTACCACAATGTATGATTTGGAGTTAGCGTTTGTGGTGGATTCTTTGAAACCATGGTGCCATTATCTCTTTGGTGAAAAATTCATGTTGTTTACTTACCATAAGAGTTTGAAGAATATTTTATCACAGAGATATATGAACCTCAGGAAAAAGGTATGGATGAAGTACCTTAAGATGTTTTAATTTGATTTTATGTACACCCCGGGTAAAGGCTATTCAGTGGAATATGAATTAATTAGGAATTCATATGTTTTGATGGAAATAGAATCCTGAGAGTAGCGGCAGTTGATGTCTATCCATCAGTAAATGTGGTTTGAATGTGATGATCGAGGTTATCTAGCGTTTTTTTTTCTAGTTCAATTATTTCTTGATTTGGTAGAATTGGTTAGAGATGCACATATGTAAAATATATAATGTGTGGAAATAAGGTCAGAACTCAATGTTGGGGAGACTATTGACGGTTGTAAACTATATGGGGATTCAAAGAATCAGTTTTGGAATCAAAAGGTTGTTCATGTTGGGTTTCAAGGACAAATTCTTAGTGCATATCATCATTTGAGATGGGATGCCCATCCTAGAATTCAAAATCTGCATAAGGCGTTGAAAGTGTAGTTTTGGGGGGAGGGTATGAAAAGGAAAGTGGCTCAGTTTATATCGAGATGATTGAATTTTCACCAAGTAAAGGTAGAGCATCAATTTCTAGCATGTATGTTGCAGTCTTTACCCATCACAATGAAGAAATTGGAGCATATAGCTATGTAATATTTATGGGTATCCCGAGAATGGTTATGAAACACAATTTCATATGGGTGATTGTGGATCAACTCGCAAAATCATCCCATTTCATCCCTATTAATCAATATTATATGATATAGCATCTATCCAAAATATATATCCGTGAGGTGGTAAATATGCATGGTGTGCTAGTTTTGATTATATTAGATTGAGATCTGAGGTTCACATCACATTTATTGAAATACATACAATAATACCTTAGGACTTAATTGACTATGAGTATGGTGTATCACCCTTATAAGAATGGGAAATCCGAGAGGAATATAAAAACATAGGAAGATATGTTGCAGGATCGTGTGATAGATTTTGGTGGATCATGGAAGGACCACCTACCATTACTAGAATTATTTTATAATAACAGTTATTAATCCATGATACATTTGGATCTATTTAAAGAATTGTATAGTCATATGTGTTGTTCTACACAATTTTTGGTGGAAACATCTGAGACTACGATGGTTACCTTGAACCATTCCCATGAAACAATGAATAATAGAACGTTGATCCTGAAAAAATGGCGATGGCTCAGAGTCATCAAAAATCATATGCGGATCATCATCATTGTCTGCTTTCATTCTAGGTGGGTAACCATGTATTTTATAGAATCTCTCCTGGGCTTGGACATCATCATTTTGGAAATAATGGAAAGTTATCTATGAGATATGTTTGTACATTTGAGATACTTGCTTAGGTTGGATAGGTGGATTATCAGTTGGATTTTCCACCATGGTTCAGTGCGGTGTCTAATGTATTTAAGGTATCTTAGTTGAATAAGTATCAGTTTGATCCAAACCAAGTGAATTTATGGGATCATATTGAGTGAGAGGCGGATGTTTCATTGATTCATGTTCTAGTTTAGATCATGAATAATAAAGAGAAAGTATTTTTTAGGGAGGTAATCTGTCCCATATAGTTTTTTTTGGAAACATGGTCAGATTCCGGAGGGGACTTGGGAATTGGTGAATGAAATGGTTGTGCAATGTCCCAAGCTCTTATGAGAAGGTGGTGGTTTTCTACTTTCTAATGATGGAATGGAAAATGGGGGGAGAACATATAACCCCATATTTGAGTTATATAACCCTTATGTATGTCTTTTTATGTATATAAATTGGTTTATTAATCATTGGGAGAGTTTGGATAGTTTTTGGTAAGGATCTAGGGATTTTCAATGGGCACATAATTTCAGAACCATTAGTAAAAACCATGCAACACTTTCAAGAAATGGTGAAAGTTGAGTTAGAGTAATGGTTGGTGGAACATGGTTAAAGAGCACAAATTCCAAACCATATATCATCCCAAGGTAAATCATGAACCATGGAATAGAGATCTTATACACATTTATTGTACAGTTTTTTAATAGTGCGGGCCAACCATGAAGGGAACCATTTTGATATATTTTTGGGTACACAGTTAGTGCAAAGTTTATCTAACCATGTGGGATTATCATGTGTAACATTAAAAATGAGTTTTAAAAATTACACCCAATGCATTTTTAACCCTAAACACTCTATTTGAGCCCCATTTTGACCCTCACATAGGATTTTATTCTCTCCAAGGTTAGGAAACCTCTCAATATCATTCAATAAGAAACTAAAAGGGTTTTAATTGTGTTTTGAAGTTATATATACCTCATTAAGTCTCTCTTATTGATAGTTTCTTGATTTACATTAGATCTAGTCTTCTCCTTCTCCCATTTTCGTAGATCTACTTCTATTGTGGATAGTTCAAGTGGTTTTTCCATCAATGGTTAGATTGAGACTTATTGATGTTAGGGAAATTAATATAAGGAAGTTTTATGGAGTTTAAAACTGAATTTGGTGATCGTTTGTGTCATTGGATGATTTTACCAAAAAACGATATAGTTAGGCATCTTCAATCTCAGATCCTCTAGCTAGAACTTGAAGGTTGTGGTTATAAATTAATTTTTTTTCTAGAAATTTGATGTGAAATTTATGTGTGAATCTTGTGTTAAACCCGTTTTCTCTTGATTAATGGATTTAGGGGGAAGTATTTTGTTGTGAAATATGCCTTTTTTTGGATTATAAAATTAATATTTTAAAATTGGGTTGTTGGTTTTATTTATTTAAAAGGTAGTGAAAATTTTTTTTAATGAAAAAATTGTTTTATTGGAATATTGATTGAATATAAAGGGGTGAAATGGATTAGGAACAATTGGTTTGTTTGGTTTGGCAATCATAGATTGAAATAATATTGGTATATGTTATTTTTCATGTTTTTTTACCTTCATTGTTTAATAATGTGTTGTATGTAATGGATAGTGGGTGTGGATTACCAAAAAAGTATTGGAATGTGGCATGAATTTCCACGATAGAAAAATGATGTGGTTGGATGTGAAGTTCCACCATCAATGGTAACACTAATCTCATGTGGTGAAGTTATGATCACAGTCAAAATAGGCAAGCAACCAATCCAAATAGAATAATGGGTGGTGAATTGTTTGGTTGATTTCCTTGGTAATGTGTTGTTTGGGTAAACTGTTTTGGTAAGGTTGTTTTTTTATTATTGTAAACTATATTATTATTAATAATTTTTTATAAATGTTATAACTTGTTTTATCCTAGTGGTGTGAGTAGGGAAGTCATTTGGGGAAATACTGTTTTGTATTATTATACACCCCCTACTTTTGGAAATTGGGTGCTTTGTAGATGTTGTATTCTGAGACATAGGTAAAAGAAAAACATCTCACTTCTGTAGTGGAACATTGTGAGGCTTGAGGCAGGTGTGGATTTAGGGAATGGAGATTGTAATGGGGCTATAGAGTCATGTATTAGTGTATTGATTTTATTGTTTTAGTCTTCCACTTAGTACTCTGATTTAGTATATGTGTGGTATTATATTGGTTTTTTTGTCATTTGGTTTATTTGTAGTAAATTGTTGTCATGAATCATGTACTTCTTTTGGTAAATGGTATTTGTGGTTGGTTGTTTCATTCCAAAAATTTAAAATAAACCCCCAATCCTCCTTTAATTACTCGACATTCATTTCTAGCCTTTGGTGCCCAGGGGTTGTCTCTTAAGGCCAAGTATCACATCCGCCTCAACTCAATCTAATGAGGGGGGAGGGATGTTACAGAATATTTTAAGGTTTCAAAATATAATAGTAATTTAAAATTAGTCAAAATGATTTATAATAATAATAATTATTAGTGTTTCTTTTTAGAAAAATACGGACATAGTAAATAGACACTATTTTCTATTATGTGATTGTGATTGGATAAATATTTTCCAAAAACCTAACAGATATAGTATAAATCATATCTATGTTGATGGAGTTAATAAACATATATCATTTTTATCATAAAATTCAGAAGTTATTTTTAGAGAAATAATTAAATTTAAATGTAAAAAATGTGATCTTATTATATTCAAAATGTTTGAAAATATTAGACTTCTACTATTATGATTCGGTTTTCATAAAGGTTATAGTTTTTTGTATCAACATGGGGAAAAATTCAGAAAAAAAAATTAGTTTTTGATCCATCATTTTAGAATTTTGTACATTAGGATTCTGGTCTATCCATTCAAGAAACAAAAACATATAATGGTATTCCAAATCCTGAATTATAACTTTCTCCATTATATAATTTGTTTAAATATGATAATGAAGCCTTATTCTCGTGATTCTAAATGAGAAAATGTGAAGCAAAAAACAAATGTTTGGCTATTAAATCAAATTTTGAAATGTCACATAATTTTTTTGATCAGATATTATTATTTTTTAAAGAATATTTTCCTAATAGAAATACATAACATACAAGTCTCAATGAAAGTAATAGGTTGGTCCATAATTTGGGTCTTAATTGTCATAAGATTCATGTGTGATCAAATGACTACATATTATATTATATTCACTATGAATCCTTAGTAATTTTTCCAAAATTGGGAGAATTTATGTATAAATTGGTACAACAAATAAAGTCCATATTTACTATGAAGAAGTCTAAGAACATTCCAATTAATCCTTATTTACAACATTTATTTATGTCTCGCAATAGAGTCTCATTAATGACATATAATAAACAAAATATTTTCATCAGTAAAAGATTAAATCATTAATATGACGAGAATTCATGGAAAAAAATTATTAGATGAAAACATCTTTTTCATCAGAACATTGTAACATATGGTAGGGTCTTTCTACTGATGGTTTTTCCCATTTTTTTCTTAAGAAAATCAATTTTCTTGTTGGACTATTTACATTATTCCATAAAACGTACCTCTTTGAATTATAATGAAGGAACCATATTTATACTTTGATTTGTTAATTCCAGGACATCCATATAATAATATTGATCTTTATTTGAATCCACTAATTGATGAGTTAATTTCATTATAGAACATCAGTGTGACTAATTTTTATTTAGTCATAGATCAGAATTATTCACTAAAGTTTGACTTAATATGGATGATCATTGTATTTCTTGTGTATGTTATGTTATCTCGATGGTGCATATATGGTCTCAAATCATGTTTATACTACATGGCTATAAATAAACCAGTTATTCTTGATAATGGTATAAATAATAGTTATTTTTAATATCATTTCAAATTTAATCCTATGGATCTCCCATTTGGAAGGAAAAAAATTAATTTCACAATATTTCAAATTGAAAGCGAAGAACCTACATGAGTTCTCTCAGGTATTCAGGTAAAATATAACATATCTTCATTACATCTTATTACATTTGGAAAAACCATAAATGTAAAAAATGGTTTGTGGAAAGATCATAATTGAATAAGGGAGAGTATTTCTTGGGACTTTCTATAATGGTCTAATTTGTTAGTTCATCACATGTCAGATGTAATGCATATTGAGAATAATTTTTTTGATAACATATTGTATACCATGTTGGAGACACCCAGTAAGACAAAAGATAATGTAAACCCATGGTTAGATCTTTCCCATATTTATAGCTATCTTGAACTTGAATTATTTGAAGTTTAAAGGTCATGGAATTAAATGAATCCCAAAGATTATTATGCACATTATAAAGAATAGAATTTATTATTTTGTTAGTAGATTTAATATTTGAGGTTACCCGATGGTTACGATTCTATTTTTGAACACTTTGTAAAAAATGGCCATATTACTAGTTTTAAAAGTCATGATTTCATGTAATAATGTAAAGAATACTACATATTTGCCTTAGAGTTATTTTAAATTCTTCAATATGGCATGTGTAGACTGAAATATCATATCTTTTAAGGGATATTTGGGATAAAACATTGGATTATGAAACATTAAGTATGCTACAGAATGATTTTTTATAAGTTTATGTAAATTAGAGAAATCATTACAGTAGGGATTCTTTAACTCAATGTAACATTTAATATTGTACTATTCATATGAAGCTAAATGTGTAGGACCCGGAAAAATATGATGGATGTACCCCTTTGAATAATGTATGCAAAATTTCAAGAAGAAAGTGCGTAACAAAGCATCTTTTGAAGGGTCAATTGTAGAAGCGTGCTAGTAGCAGGATATTCCAAATTTATTCTCTTATTATTTTAAATCAAATTATCCTTAAAATAATATCTAGATGGGTGGAAATGAAAAAAAAATTTGATGATGTCATAGAACAAAAAAAATAATTTATAAATCAACCTGAGCTTGGTTTTGGTGGTTATCACAAAAAATGGATATCAGTTGAATAACTCCACAAATCTCATACATATGTTCTATTAAATTGTAATGAAATGACATGATTTAGTATATAAGTTTTAATTTTAATTATTTTGTTGAATTATTATAAATTATACATTTATTTACATTAATGTTTTGGTAGACTATATTATGATCATAGCAACAATTTTATTTAGAAAATTAAATATTATGCTCATGAAGAATATTTTCAACAATGTTTTCTATATTGGTTTCAAAGACTGGTTAGTTAAGTTGATTTATGTTGAACAATAAATAAATTTTATGACAATATATACTATTAATATTATTATTATTTTATGTAAACACAAAATGAAAATAAAATTGATATCCAATTATGTGTACTAAAAACCCTCAAAAAATTGGTAAAATCTTATAATGGGTATGTGGTTAAGGTATTTTGATTACATAAATGCATATATGGTGACTCAAAGAAATAAATAGATAGTAGTTTTGGTTTGAAAGGATATCATCATAAATTAATTGATGTTTACTTGTATTGTATGCTTGATGAAATAATTGAGTTATGATATTTAGGACCAAATTATGTAATAATTTTCAAATTTAATTGGTTTGATATTGGCCATGGTTTGTTAGTTAATCCATGACATGGAGTCATTTCTATTAATTAAAATAGTTTTCTTGCATCAAAGGAACCTTTTATGTTGTAAAATCAATAACATTGAGTTTATTATGAAAATTACTATGATGTTTTGAGATATTTGAATGATTCGTGGAGTGTGATAAAAATGACATAACATGAAAATTAGTTTATTAAAAATGAAAATGGTTCTATGGAAGTGAAACATATTAAAAACATTCAGGAAATATTAAAAAATATACCTCTTACATGAAGATATTTAAATATCTATAATGAACCCCTAGTTATGGGTTGATAATATAGATAATTTTGATGAAGTAATAAGGGATAAAGAAATTAAATGTTGTATGAATGTTCATGATGTTGAAGATAATTATGAAGACATTGAACTCAATGGAAATGATGATATAGATGAACATTGATGTATTATATTAATTAATTTATTTTTTTTAACATTTAATATTTGTTTTAACAATTATTTATAGTAAAGATTGTTTGTTTTAGATTGCAAGACATGCTGATCTATTTTGTTCCTTAATTGATGTGTGTAATTGTTAGTTTTTTATTTGATATTCATGTTAACATTTATTTATTGGAAAAAATATTACATTATATATGATATTTATTTGCTTTTTAATATTTTATATCTATAATAACAAATATTTAGATGTTAAATTATTATGTTATGGAATTTATGTACATGTAATTGTTATATTCTAATATTTATTCGCTTTTATATTTGATACTTGTATTAACAATTTCTTATTGGTCAGATTATTATATTATGGAATTTATTATTTTTTTATATTTGATATTTTTATTATCAATTTCATATAGGTGATATTATTTTTTGAAGATGGATAGAGATGCTCCTGATGATATATTTCACTCTCTCACTGATGCTAGACTTCCTGTTGATGAACTCGATTCACCTGATTCGTAGGATGATGCACCTATTCAGAGGGGATGTAGTCTTGCTTGATTGGTGATTTCGGAACCTATTCTAGAGAGATTGCCATTTTTTGATTTGGTAATCATTTATGGAGGTATGATTAATTATATATGATATTTATTTTATTTTAACATTTTCAATTAATTTTTAAAATTAAAATATGGATATTTTTTATTTAAGCGCATTTTACTATTTAGTTATTACGAAGGATGGTGCGATTCATAGAAATTATTTATCTATAACATGGGTTCCAGGGGACAAGGTTACCATCATTGTGCATCACTAGATTTTTGACCACTAAAATGTATATAATTAAATAATATATACTCTTTAAAATTTATTTGAATACTAACATATTTTTTAAATTGTCTTTCATAATTTATTTTCTCTGATTAATGATATTTTGAGAGATCCTATCCAAGAGGATTTAGAGATTTTTATACTTGATCACATTTACTAGTTTTTATACAAACCTGGAAAGAGAGCTATGGATGAGGTTTATGATACTAGTTTTGACCAGTCCTGCATTTTTTATTGACCTGAATATATATCAACTCAGGTATGGGATGGATTGTTCTCTTACTCGTTAAGAGAGACTTTTAAGAGGAGGTTATCATCTGGATGTAAAAGTTGGGGGATGTAGGAGGTCATTTATAGGTCCAGAAGTCAAGAATTTGGAATAGTTGATGATATATGGTAACTAATATTAATTATTAATTTATATATACATTAGCTTTAAAATGTTTTTTATATTATGCAGGACACTACTGACCATTAAAATATTGATTCTGAAATTTACACGAACATGTATACTGATCCTTGTACAGGATAACTTCTAGGTGATCGATATCACCATATTTTGGTTATTATTTTTTCAGAAAAAAAGAATATTAAAATTTTAATTATTAAAATTTCGAATTATATTTAGAGGAAAAGTATGAGGTTTTCAATTATGATTCATAAGAGAGTCTAGGAGAGAGTTAAGTAGATGCCACATGTGATTCAGGTTTTGATGTGGGGTCCTGGATACATGTAAATTTTCATTGTTTCGATAAAGGTTAAGTGATTGGTATTGGTTCCCAGTGGATGCCTATGAGTTATTATGACACTTCTGTGATGTTCTTTGTGGGATCAAAGGGATCTCGTGGAGAGTTTTCATTGATTTTGTCATCCACTCTATAGTATGAGGATAGGTTGAGAGCATGGGATGAGATGATACAAGAAAAATAGAGATAGAGGGAGGATGAGCTTGAGCAGTAGTGTGGGGGAGATGAACATATGTTGGAGTATATGTGATGGCTTGGTTGTGGACTTGGTATGGAGTTTGCTCCCCCTAATACTTCAGGTTCTACACCTCCATCTGACAGTAGTTTATGATTTGTGATGTTTTATGACATTATATTTTTGTAATTTTGGGTGAAAAGCATATTATGTTTGACATGATGTATTAATTTTATTTGTCTATTTTGATATTTTTATTTATTTATAATTATTTATATTTTTTTATATTTTTTTAAATGTTGTATGATTTTGTTTAACTTTTTTTTAATTTTGTTAATAATTTTTTAATTTTTTATTTACATTTAACCTTTATAATTATTTATAAATATTTTTATATAATTTTTATTTATTTTGATTATTTTTTATTATTTAAAATTATTTTCAATTATTAATTTTTTTATATTTTATTTTTAAATTTTTTTTTCTATTTCTAATGGATAAACAGTCTGTCACAAATAATATCAACTGCGATGATCAATATTAATTGAAGTTATTTAAAAAAAGAGATTCATTTATGTTGGATTTTCAATCCATCACAATTAAAATATATTTTTGACATACCGTCCAAATAACTACATTTGTGATGACATTTTGATTTGGAACAGTGCATTAATGAAGGAATCTAATGGAAAAATCATCATCAAAAAACAAAATATCTAGTATTATACTGTTACTTCATGATCCTGGGATCAGATTTTCAATATAGTGCGATGCATAAGGAATTCATTTGGGAGTAGTATTTATTAAAAGAGAGTTGGTTGTAGCTAATGGGCCATAATAGTTGTGACCCCATGAGCACAACTACACCACTCACAACCTAGAGCAAGTGGTTTTGGTCCATGATTTAAATTTGTGGCTACACTATATCATTGGTGGGAGGTACATTGTATACACTAACTATAAGATCCTACATTACAACTTCACACAATGGGACATGAACTTGAGGAAAAGGAAATAGGTTGAGTACCCGAAGATAATTAAATTTGAGATAACCTATACAAATGGTAAATGTAATTTCATATCAAAAACTCTTATCAATAAGATGTGTGTAGTTGAAGAGCTCAGTGAGTGGCCTTTAGATGAGAAGGGCCACTTGGTGAACTTGTTGGATGACTAGAGTATGGATGTTTCGGTGGATTATGTATCAATGACCTATTCTTCATTAGTTGCCATAACATATCTAGTAGACTGAGTTAAGGTTGGATATTAAAATATTCCAAAGAGTATTGTAATGTGGTAACAACTAGATTTAGGTGGACCGATACTTGGGTGGTTTTGGGAAATTGACGATATGATCCTTACGCATGGAAGAGTAGGGGTCCTAGCTTCTATCAGAGATGAACATATGTTGGACTTACATGCTTCAAGATGTAAAATGTATCTGAGTGTGAAAATGATGTACCAATGAATTAAATGATAGTTCTGGAAGCCTGGGATGAAGAGGGACATCATTGGTTTTGATTACCGATGCCTTACTAGCAATATGTTGAAGGTTGAGAACCAACATTTTGGTGATTTTATCCTGAAACATTTGATGCCCATGTGGTTGAGGGAGGATGTTACTATGGAATTTGTGACCAGGTTACCCAAGACCCCTAGGATTAATGACACTATATAGGTTATTATCAATAGATTGATCAAGGATTCTCACTTATTATCAATCTAAGAGACTCTCTTAGTGGACCACCAGGGAAATATGTATTCCCTTGAGATTATATACTTACATTGAGTTCCCTAGTATTTTTTTTTGTGAGGGACACATGTTTCATATCACGCTTTTTTCGGGGCTTGTTGAAATCCTTAGGGACTCATCTGAGATTTAGAACATCATTGCATCCTCAAAAAAATGGAAATTTAGAGTGGAGAGTTTTCATACTAGAGGATATTCTTTGATCTTATATCCTATGATTCAGAGGATAGTTTCTTGTATTCTATATAGATGGATCCATATGAGGCTCTCTTTAAGAAGGATATTCCACTCACAACTTTATTAGCATGAGATGGTTGAGGCGGTAGTTACTGAAATTAGTTTGGGGTGGGAGAACTCATAGAGCATGTATTTGATCAAGAAGTAGTTTTTGACCACATAGACCAGGAAGAGAATGTATGTAAATCAGAGGAGATGAAATTTGGAGTTTGTTTTCGGTGATCAGGTTTTTTTGTGAGTGTCAGCTGGGTTGGGGAATCATCATTTATAGAAGTAGGGAAAATAGATCCACAGATTCATAGAAACTATAATATTACGGTATGTTTTGTGATATTGAAATATTATCATTATCACCCATAATTTTATCATGGTATTCATGATGTGTTTCATGTTTCTATGATTTGAAGGTATATGCCTGATTTTACGCAGGTTATAGACTATAAGGATGGTTATTTAGAGTCAATTGAATGTTATAAATCATTTATAGAATGGATAATAGGATATAGTAATATATTCATTTGATTTAATATGGTAAAAATTTTCCAGATCCTGTGGCATCATTGAAGGATCTAAGAGGAGACATGGGAATAGGAGGCAGACATTCAAACTTAGTGGCCTGATTTTTTCAAGAAAGAACACTAGAAAACCGTCTTGTATCTGAAAAGTAATTATAGGGGTCTAATTACAATATTACCACTTTTTTATGTTCTTAGAACACTATTTTTCATATAATTATTAAATTTTTGTATTAAATACTAAAAATATTAAATAACATTCTCACCCTTATATTGCACCAATGCTTCTTGTAAGGCTAATAAATATTTTTTTATACAATGAATAAGGGTAAATACCCTTTTATATATCCTTCATAAGGATGAGGGTAGTTTACCAGGTGTTTCACAATGGTAAAACAACTTTTCCATAGGTTTCATAAGTGTAAATCCGCTTTTCCATAGACTATGTCACGATAATCCCAGTTTTATAAAGGTTGTGTAAGGATAACCAGCTACTATGTAAGTTTAAGGTTATTTTATATATATTGTTTAAGGTCAAACATTAAATTTCATAGTATCCATAAGAGTATATTAGGTGTGGTGTAAAGGAACCATATTTTTTATATGATTTGTGCAAGGATAGTTCCCTCTCAACAAAAGGGAAACTCCTAGATTCAAAAGGGTGTGTAAGGGTAGTGTTGAGTTGCATATTGGTAACTACTTATTTTTAAGGTTTACATAATCATAAAAAATTACCCTTACATTAAAATTAATAGTTTCACAATGGTACAAACAAGTTATCCATATGTTGCTCCTTCTTGGGAAAAAATAATGTTAACAACCGTTTTTTACATTTTGTTCTTCCCACCATACAACAAAACTGCATTTTACTGATTTTAGAGAAAACATTAAGAAAATTAATTCCATTAATTTTTTTTTGTTTTTTGACTCAAGCTATTGAAGAATTTCTGAAATTATTAATTTAAGAAATAGACGATGAATTTAATTAAGGATTTTAAATTATTGGACAGATACATAGATTTCTTTCTTCCATGATAAATAATCATTTACTACCTTTGTTTCGGGATTATCCTTTAATTTTGTGAAACCTATAATTTCCATTTTTAATGTTTAGTAATAAAATATATTTACAATAAAATTTCCTCATCATGTTTATAAACATGGTAGAACCTCACCCGCTCTCCTCAATTATTTGGTGGCACATTCCAAAATATAAACCAAGGAAATATTTCAATGAAATATTTTCATAATAAATTTTTGATTAACTATCTAGAGACTTCTGAAAAAATGATAAATTTATATTAAAATGATAATAAACCTAAATTATGGAAAATTATAATAAGTATTATTCTAATCCAACTCATATTATTCTGAAGAGAGGTTATTACTATCATATGGGTAATTATAATTTCCTTTAAGGAAGAAATGGATAACACATTATTTAGATTAAATAAATCATTTTGGAATTAATTAAAAGATAGACTATATTATCACTTTGTTTATTTTATTTATTTTAGAAATAAATAAATTTAAGCTGGTCTATGAATCCTTGGTGATAATTTTGAGAAAACAAACACATGGGTGTGGTTTGAGTTATGATTTATTGATGAACCTTAACATTGACATTCACAACTTTGAGGGGGGGAAGTTACTTACCTATTTGAGATAAAATTTACATATCTTTAGTTGATATAATTATAATTTTGGCATACATTGTTTACCGTGATTTATTTTGATCACATGTGGGAGTGTTTATAACCTCTGAGACCCGTTATAAAATTTTATTCCACGGGTATTTCTATAGTAGCATGTTTCCTTCTTTGATTATGATCAAATGTCATTATGTGTAGAAACATTTTATCATGATGATATTATGTTATTAACTTGTAATATCCACAATTTTAGATGTGTTACCATGCTTTTAAGGTTTTTATTTTTACCTTTTGATAGGCATAAATTAATGTGATGTTTATACCATACATAGGGAGTGTGCACCACATGAAAAAATAATGTCGATTGGCCTAAGAACATGGTAGGGGAATGGAAGCCTGGGGTCCTAACCTAAGGTGACATGTTAGGGGAATGATCATATTGGGGATTTACCCATTTCATAAATGGGAAAAGAATGTTTGGAGGCCAGAACTAGGATGGAGTCGGTAACACTTAATATTTTTAATATATTTTTCTTAAATAAATTTAATTTCTTCAATACCTTGTGTTACATGAAACAACGACTTTAGAAAAACTGTGATATAAAATTAAAATAATATTATCATGTAGTAATTGGATTTGGGGGTTTGAATATTAATCAATAAAGTATGAAAATGTATGGTTTACAAAAGAATAGAATGAATTCTTTAGTTATCAATTAATTAGAAATTAAAATAAAAAATAATTTGAAAATAAAGGAGTGGTTTTTTTGGAAATCTATTTTATGTACGTAATGTATTTTTATCCAAAATTTATCAAAATTAGTAAATTATTTTAAGGAAATATATATACTATATATTCAATAAAAAAATTAACATTTGTCTATTATTTTTTATTATGCATAGGATAATAATAAATTCAGTTTTGTGATTAAAAATTTATTTTTGAAAAAAACGATTTTTGACACATTTGTCTCACTTACATTAAGATTAATCCCATCCATTTATTGGTATTAAATTATGTAAAATTAATTTAATATTTCTAACTAAGTGGTTCAAATTTTGTAAATAGGTCCTTTTTCGTCTATTTAAATAGTTAATTGTGGCAAAATTTATCACATTGATAGAGGATAAATTTTGTTACAATAGGTATAAACTAAGTGTTAAGGCAATAATTATTCCTTATAACTATTATTGTACGAATATAATTCATCCCTTATCACATTATCTAATTTTTTAGTTTAGTTTAATCTTTTCCAACATGATTATATATATATAATTTAAAGACAAGAATGTTTCAAAATGCCACTCTATTATTTGTTATCAATTGTATGCCTATATAGGGACAAAAAAATGTTTTGTATATATATAAGTGTCTATTTTGAGTGATCAAAAATATTTTCATGATATTTTTTTTATTTTCAGTAATTATATAATGAACATAATTTATTATGCAACACTGATGCATTATTTCTCCATTTAATACAAATATATAATCAATGATTTTAAAAATATTGAATGTGACATAATTTGAATGAGTTAATGTGTCCCATGAATTATATTGATTTATATGACATATTAGGGAGGTTTTAAAGCATTGTATTTTAAATACACCTTTGTCTTGATGAAACTAATGTAAAATTAAATTTATAGTGTTAAAATGGAATTAATGATATTTTATAATGAATCATATTTAATTAAATGATATAATATTCATAAAGATATTATATTCATAAAAATGAATGGGATAAGATCATAAATATCATTCATGGTCCATTTTTGGGTCGTTTTTCATTTTATTGTTACATTATTAACCCTTAAATGGTAGAAAACATTAGTATTATAATAATTGTCAAAAGGGTTAATGGGGGAGAAAACTAAATGATAAGGGTAAATATGTGATCAAAGCTTGTCCAAACGTTATTATATTAAACTATGTATACCCATACTCGTATTAACTTCAAATATTATCAATTTTTCTCCATTTCAATAAAAAACATAATTTATATTAATTTAATATATTAAGACATTCCAAGAGTGCACCTCCCCTCAATAAGAAAAGGACACCCCTCCTTTTATCTTCTTCATACCACTTCGAGCCTTATAATTGATAAAATTAATTAATATATACAAATGAGATACATTTATTTTTGGTTTACTCATTACTTATTTTAGAATTCACTCGTTATTTATTAGTTTTTGTAGGAATTATGAATTTTGGACTTAGAAGTGGAAATTCTGAACAAGGTTCCAAAAAATTATATACACTATCTGTATCTCATACATGACCAGTATAGCTCATTCACAGTATACCTATGTAGCCACAAAATAGCCCTCCAAGCCTCTACATGATTTGAATCCAACACACAACTTGTATTATCATTAAAATACATATAGATATAAAGATCATAATATAATGAAAATTGAATCACACGCATGAATTGAATAGATTTCAAGATGTGCAAACTCTGAAGGCTCACCCAGTCAAAGATGTAAGAAAATTATTTAGGGGGAAATGTGGATCTCAACTACACAATGTGCAACCAATTTACATGACATGTAGGTGTCGGTAAAGAAGTCAATTAATCTAGTACACGACATGCATAACATATATGTCATGCACTTCCCAGAATTATTAATATTATGAGTGCTCTTCCACACATAGGATTCCTAACATAATTGATTTTATCTCATTTTCTTCCATTGTTTCTTCTAATTTTCATTCATTTGTTTCTTTGTTTTCTGGAATCCATTTGAGTTGTCAATCATTATTCACTAGTTCTTCATATGTTTCAATACAGTTTCTAATCCTATGGTTAGTTTCGTCAATGCTCACCATTCTTCATCAAAGAGTGAATTGTTCTTCAAAATTTTTTAATTTATAGTGATTTATTGATTATTTATTTATCTTATTATGGATTTATTAGTTTTTTATTTTATCATCATGTTAAGTCAAGTTTTGATTAGATTTTCATTTATTTCTGATGTTTTACATAGATTCATGATTTTCAAATACTAGATTATTTATTTTGTGACTACTTTATGATTATGCATTTCATGCCTAATATTTGCTTTCTTCTTCTCATCCTTACCGTGTGAGGATAATCCACCTAATGACAGGGTTCAATGGTGGGGGTGTTCACCATCCTAATGAATCTATATATTGGAAATTGGAAGCCATATATCTAGTAATTAGGTTAATAATAATTGTTCTTAACATTATTTGGCACCAACATTACCATGGAAGGTGGAATTGAATGAACCTATCCTAATTGGAGTTGAGTGAGACTATGTCTATTAGCCTATGACACTTTCTACAGAGAATCTAATCATAACACACCTAATTTTTTTGTTATACCATGACCATAAGATAGTTGTGGCATAGGTAGATCCAATTTGTTTTACCAAATCTAATTAGTGATCTTTTTATCACTTTGTAGGCTAAGACATATGACTATTCCAAGTTAAATCTTTGATTATCTTATGGAAAGAGCCCTAAATTAAACCTCAATCCCTTCTTTTTTTATCTTCCTTAAATCTAAACTAAATATCATTAGTAAAAACCAAACCTGAATAGTTAAAGTGAGGAATTCTTCTATAGAATTTTGTTCGATTATCTAGTGACCTACAGATAGTCCTCATGGATTTGACCCAAAAATTACACTTTACTGTTTCATTGTAGTCAGTGTAGTTTAGGACTATATATATTTAATTTGATCAATGATCACACTAATTCAACAACATATATGGCTGAGACAAATTTTTGTTCCATTTCAAGGTAGTACTATTGCTCATGCACATTGACCTTTATATTGAACCTCAGATAACCTCATCTCTTACCCTTTTTTCTTTTTTCCCATTTTACTTTTAAATTTTTTTTCTTGAGGAACACATAGATGAATATCCCTCTCTATAAATCTCTCTCTCTCGCACACTATCTAGTGCATGCTCCAGGTATCCTATACTTACACAATAATCTTATAAACACAAGAACAACATCTCTTCAATCCTGAGATCAATATAACAATCACTACATATCACCACATAAAAATGGTTGAGCATAAATATCTTACTCTACCACACCTTCGAGACCCCTAAAATGCACCACCTACAAATCAGGGTGAGTGACCAGCACTGTAGGAGTGCAATATTATTTATTATGGAATTTTGTCCATTATTAGTGTTTCACCCAACATTTTCACCCACTTATTCAGGTTCACACTTTATAAATCAAACATGGAATCATTAATATGATCTATAACATGTGGTAGTTCAGTGGGATTCAAAGTGAAGATCACTACAACCAACATTCAAACATTATTGATGTTTTTGATACCTTTTGTAACCACGAAATATCAAAATAAGTCATTTTTTAGTGACATCCCTTTCCCCTAATTTAAAGAGACATGGATTGGATGAAAATTGTAGTGCCTGAGTAAATCATGAATTAGGAAGAATTAACAATGAAATTTCTAAATGAATTCTACCCACTAATACAGGCCTAGAAGATCTAGATCAAAATTAAAAACATCACCCAGGTGAATAGAGAATTAGGGTGGGAATCATGGGATAGATTTAAGAAGCTAACTAGAAAGTTACCATATCATAACATAGATGCATGGCTATAACTTCAGACATTATATAAAATAATACATCATGTTTCCCATACTATGGTAGACACCGCTGCTAATATAGGATTAATGATCGAGATATCGGAATTCATCTAAGACATTCTTTATAAAGTTTCTAAAAATGAAAGTTTGTGGAGAAGTGATAGAGGACCGCCTCAATATGGAATTCATCAAGTGTAAGAGACCACCCAAATCAAAACACAAATTGATGAACTTACTAAGAAGCTAGAGTCATTGCAGTTACTTTTAACCGAGGAGTGTATAGGCACCATAAAAGAATCAAGGACTACCTCCTTCCATCCAACGGCCCGAAGACCTTCAAATATTTTTATTATTGATAAGTTACACTTTTAAGGGAAGAAGGAGAAAACCCAAGGACATCAGAGACATTGGAAAATCCCACCTGAAGGGAAAAAGTGTGAAAAATTGATTGAAAACTAGAGCAGCTCCTCCCTTGAATAAAAACAAGATGAATCACTCTAATGATGTAAAGCTAATTGGCTAGAAAGTGTCCTGTGTCAAACCACTGGTTCGATCCAACATATGACTCCATACCCTCTCAAGCAACTGAATCCGAAAAGCACTAAAAAGGAGAACCACCATCTCTGAAACCTCATATGGGTCTATTCCAAGTGATAAAGTCCAAATTCACAATTCCCCACTTCCCAGATCAAACCAAAAAACACAACCTCCACTGAACACATCAAAATCCATTAGAGATCCAAATCACCTACAGAGTGAAGAATATAAGCAAAAGGGTCGATCCAAGTCAAAATCTCCCATAACAATCATTGTTGGAACTGAAACCAAAAGAACCCCATCATAGCCACAAGGAAACCTTCAAACACATCCGAAACAACCCAAAATGGGGGACAAACCAAGGAGTATGAAGCCAAATCATCTTCACCCAAGACTGGAATATCCAACAGCATATCGATAGAGCATTGATGAAGTGGGGAACCTAGAAGTTCTGAGCATGAAATGACGCTTTGGGCCGAAGCGGATCAGATCGAAGTCGTGGAAGAACCCACTCTAGGTTCCGAATCAGATGAACCACAAAAGGCATAAGGGACCAACATGAAAAATAGGGGCAACTCTGGTGAAGACACCACTGTATATACACCAAAAGTGAATCAAAATCACATCAGACAAACCAAAACCAAACCTCCCCCTCTAAGTCGCTTCAAAGAATATGTCAACCCCTACCAGAACGCGCCCAAAGACAGTAGATATCCAAGACCCGATATCGATTCCAGAAGCCCACGCCAAGCAACAAATAATCAAAATCCAAGCCACCAGAAGCCGTCGAGTCTCATCGTCACCATACCAAAGTCAATCATCCAATAGAATCTATTGATGAGACCAAACCACTAAATAATTTTTGACACGTCATCTTCATTAAGATATTAGACCATCGGTGTTGTCACCAGATCACATCGTCGCCAAGCCGAGAGACCCAGAGCTAGCCCAAGATGCACAAAAACCACGCTGAAGTCATTTCCAAGTTGCTTCCTCCGAGATGAGATCCTGAAAAATACGTCACTGAGACACACCACTTCTGAGACGCGATAACAATAGTCCAATGCCAAGATGACAAGCCTCGCCGAAGGAGGCGGGAGACAAATCTAATGGATAAACCCTAGAATCACCTATGAATAAGAGAACCTACCGCTCAGAGGCTTCCAATGAATTAGGACCACCTAGGTACTCACCACAAGGTCTATGTTATCTACCATAACAACAATTCCAACAAAATTTTCCTAGATCTCAACAGTATGCACTATCACCACCAAAAAAATTCCTACAAAATCAATAAAGACAACAATAGTAATACCATCCTCTCCAAATAAATCGTGAAAATATTCCCACTTACCTCAATGAAAAAATCATATAAATGGATGAAAACCCAAGATATGGAGATGCAAATCCATAAGGATGCACTATAAAACCTAGAACATTTAATGGGTTAGATCCTTAAAACCTTATTTTATTTCCTACTAGGTACTTTGACCAGTAATTCCAAAGATCATCTAAAAGAAGAAGCTAAAGATATAATTGTTAGAATTGAAAATGTTCTGGATTTTCAAAAACCATGTAGAGTTAAGAAAAATATATTGAAATAATAAGATGGAGCTGGTCAGGAGAAAACTCAGGAGGTAAAACCAACTGATAATTCTCCAACAAAAAACACATGATAAGGAATAAATTTATGTAATACCACCATCAAACAAGACACCTCTCTAATTTCCATTATGGATGAAACAAATAAAAAAATGGCTAAATATAAAAAAATTCATGGAGTTGTTTAAAAAAATGTAAATCAATATCCTTTTCAAAGAGTATATTTCTCAAGTACGTGTTTATTCAAGATTATTTAGAGAAATTATTTCATGAAAAATAAATTGTAAGACTTAGGAGTCTTCTCCCTAGATAAAGAGTGCCTCGCATTTGTCTAATAAAATGTACCATAAAAAATGCCAGACCCCGAAATCTTCTCAATGCCTTGGACTATCAGCACATATAATTTAAAAAAAACCCTTGTGTGATCTAGTTAAAAGTATGAATATAATTCCCATTAGTTTTTACAATAAGATGGGGCTTGGTGAACTGAAACCAATAAGGGTATCACTCCAACTCTCTGACTATTCATTCAATCATCCCCAAGGATTTCTTGAGGATGTCTTAGTGAAAGATGAAAAATTCATTTTTCCCACTGATTTCCTTTTTCAGGATATTGAAGGGGATGGTTATATTAGAATAATTATGAAAAGACCATTCTCTCCACTAGAAATGAGATGATTAATTTTAACGTAGGGAGATTCATATTTAGATTATTTGAAGAACATTTCATGTTTAATGTGAAGAAGGACTCTAATAAAAGAATCATTAAATTGAATTGTCAAACTATCCCTCTTACTCATAAAATAAATGATCATGAGTCCTGTAAATATGAAAAAAATAATTTACCTCATATTGATTAGGAATATAGATCTCATAAGTATTAAAATGTCATTACACCTCTAAAAAATATGGTCATTTAACATTTCATCCCCTCTCTTTTGAAGAATCTCTCTACTAAGGGTATCAACTCAAAGAAATAGTCTTCAACTTCTAAAAATTTATTACACGAAAAAATAAATTATATACTGATTGGGAGGTAACCCAATGTAGGTTTAATAGGGTAAGGTTGATTAGTATTTCCTTCATGATGTTTTATGGATTCTCTAAGTATTTCGAGAGGACCTAGACCAAAAAGTGGCACAAACTACAAAATATACGTTGTATAATCAATACTTCACCTATAAAAGTCATGAAACTGAAAAATAATAAAAATTCACAATTTTCATTTTTTTCAATACAAGGCATGTAAATGTTATGAAATCCTTCTAAATACCATGAACTTAGGATTCATGTTGAACCCCCACCCCACCAACCCATCGCTCCTCTCCCATGCACCCCACTCCCATGAGTTCCCTCTGCCATTCCACCACTCATCATCCTTTCGTCTCCTCATTAACCAAAATCACCTACCCATCTTTTTCCTCTTTCTTGATGCTTCTATCCTTCATGGTGATAATGAAAATAGTTCTTACACTACCCACTAATTTCATGTTTGAGCATGATGACACATCTCTTCGACTCAAATAATCGGGGGAATCTAATATTAAACCAACCCTAATCCCTCCACCACATCATCTATTACTTCCACTACATGCACTTCCACTTATGGGGACTCAAAATAAACTTATGGTGGATATCATGTCCCTGCCCATCCCCACCTTCATCCAAGCCTCCACTTATCTGAAAATATTCACCTATTCACTTGGTCTATCGTCAGGACGAGTCGATGTGCACTAACATGATTTTGGACCTCACAATGTTGGGGGAAAAATACATTTACCAGTAGGTACAAAACCCCAAAGGGCATCTACACCTAACCCCAATAACGATGGTTCATGAAGAGATTTAAAGGGATCTCTCTCATATGTTTCTTTCCAACTTTGAGTTGGAAATTGGTTCTGTTCAACTATGACTCAATGTTCTACAATGGGAGATCATCCTCCGTGATTTTACTATTGGACTTAGTGTCTACTCTATAGAGTTTCTTACCTCCATTATATTATCCACATTACAGATCCATCCATGAAATTATGAGGTTGTGAGACATTGGGAATGTATTTATAGACACTCATAGATCATTTATTATCCTCACACCATGGGGAGCATCTTGCTCTGAGGTGTTTTCTTCAGGTTACTAAAAAGTGAAGTTACTCATTCCTAGAAGGTCTATGGTGATACCAACTCCTTAAGTGTTCCATTTTTCAACATTTACATTTTTACCACCCTTCACTACCACAATCCACAAAATCCTCCCACCTACCACTACTGTAAGGCCCTTCATACTCATCTTTTCACTCGTCTTCTCCCACTAAGACCCCTCTTCCCCCTGAGCTGACAGACCATCTGGACCAAGAGGAGTTTTTAGTATAGAATTCCTGGCTGGGAAAGGGTCCAACCCTTTCACCATCTACTGAGGCATTATTCATCAACCTTGCTTCTATAAACATAGACACTATTTGGATCAACACATCTCCACAACCGTCCACCATGTTAGTAGCAATTACCATGGAACCATCAATGACCATAGATGATCCTTTTTCCACATCCATAGAAGACATCGATACGAGGGGTAATACTGAGGGACCCACTATTTAAGAAGGTACTATAAATGTAGCATCCAACAATAGTTCCCATGAGTCTTAGTTTTCCTTTTTTTCTCCTCCACGGTTTTGTATTCTATGTGGGTGAAACTTTATCTACTAATTGTATTCCATTTTAAACTGACGTATCATTTATTTATCTATATATGGGAAATAGATTTTTTATTCATTGGTAGTTGAATTATTTTTATTTCACTACTATATAAAATTATCCATTTATATCTCTTACACGTCATCCATTGTCATTGTTGTTCCTATTCAACCACCATGA
Source organism: Viscum album (assembly GCA_963277665.1). Lineage (NCBI taxonomy): Eukaryota > Viridiplantae > Streptophyta > Magnoliopsida > Santalales > Viscaceae > Viscum > Viscum album. The sequence continues at coordinate 210,630,980 of OY728119.1, read as the reverse complement.
TCACTCTTATTTCAAATGACTCTACATCTGGATGACATAAAACACCAGCTTGAGGAGCTCTCACTAAAGATATATGTAACACCCCGAGATTTTATGAAAAATATTCTTTTTAATTTCATTAATGTCTTGTGTTGTACGCTACACCAAAAGGAGCTTTCACAACACGCATCCTTGACTTGCCTTTCATTACACGCAATCGTGACCTTCCTCGATAGCGTGTGTAGTACGCAATACCGAGTTTCACTAAACAACGATATGCTATTATAATATTATTATGAACTAGCCGTTATGAATAGTATTAACTAAATTTTGAATCTTATAACATAATTATTCGTCTTTCACATTTTCTAAAACATGGTATAAGAACAAAATAAATTTTTCAGGTAAAATAAGTATTTTTCAAAAAAATGCTGTTTTGCCGCCTTTTGATGGCGCAACCACTTTAAATCTAGTTTTTGACATGTTTAAAAGTTCAAATTGACAAAATAAAATTCTTTTTTGGAATCATGAAATAAAAATATACTTTGGATAAATTTTCATATCATTCTGGTAACTTTCATATTTTGATGAATAGTAAAAACACGCTATATTTTAATTAAAAACAACTTTTTCAATCGAAATAATTAACAGTGATAAATTATTAATTTGGGTGGTTTTAAAGTATATTTAGAATATATTTTTACAATTTAATACAATGTTGGTCATTGAATATAATTTCACATTTAAACCAGACATAAACAAGTGTCAATCTTTTGATAGTTATTATCTCTTAAGAACACGCTATTTGTTTTGACGACGGGATTTAATTTTTAAATTAATTAATTCAACTGATATGTTTTGAATTTGGTAAAATAGACATAATTTTTTAATTCATAATATCAAATATATCTTAGGCCTAATTTTTGGTAATTTTCTGGAAACTTTCATTTTTTGATGAATAGTTAAACCACTAAGTGGTTGTTAAAAAAATGAATTTTTCATTAAACATAATTTTACCGCTTCTGTGAGTGGAATTTCAAAAATTCGAGAAACACGGTTAATATCAAGGACTAAAATGTGGTTCAATGAGATGAAAATAATTTTTGGTGAATAGTAACTTTTTACTTTTTTTTACCACGGTTAAAAGTAAATAGGGTAATTAAGGGTAACAATGATATTATTATTACCCTAACACATGTCCTAATTATATTGGATATGTTTAATTCGACCAAAAATAACCTTAGGAATAAAATATGACCATTTAGGCCCACTTGGATTAGATTATGACATTTATTATTAATTTATTTAAAGTAGAGTTAAAATAGTTAAAATCAAAGTTTAATAAGTAAATCATTTTTACTATGGGGTTATACATACGATAAATTCGACTATAAATATTCATTAGAAATATAAAACGATTTCCTACATAATGGTATTTTATTTGTAATTTTTAGACATTAAATAATTTAACTTATTTATGACACAACGATGATGAAGTAATTATCTTATTAATGAAATATTGACATAATTGATGTTATAAATACCCAAATAAATGTAATTCGAGACTTTTTATGAATTCCACTAATTTTCTAGGTTAATATGACATGTTAGTATTGATTTAATTAATGCTTTTCGAACTAATCATTCTGTTATGAATTTCACAAAAATCAATTACTAAATAGTGTCAAAATTGACATAAAATAGTTTTTGAAACAAATATTATATTATTAATTCTTATTTTATTCCTAAAAATCTAAGGATCGGCCAAATGACTTAGATAAAGTTATATATATTAATAATAAACAACTTGGGGTTCTTTTGTCTTGATATAGTAAGTTTATTAACCTTATATTGTAAGAAAACAAGAAGACATGATAAAACTAAAATTATCTAACTTAAAGTTAAATATAAATGATAAGGTTAAAATAGGAACCTAAACTTGTCTAAATTCTATTTGATGAGAGGATTTAGATCCCTCCCCACCATAGCTTATAAATAAATCAATTTGGAGCTATTTAGAACCGAATATGACTTTATAATAAAATAATATGTTTAGTTTTCCAAAGGAGCACCTCTCCTCCCTTATAAAAGGGCACCTCCTCCCTATCTTCCTCACACCACTTTGAGCCTTCAAGCTCGGCCAACCCCTTCCAAATTCCCTTCTCTACTTCCCTAGAAACATCCGAGAGGTTCTGGTCTTCCTCAAAGACCAATTTTAGTGCCCTAAAAGGAGATCTCAAAGAGCCGCTTCAAAGAAGAGGTAATGTCTGTTACCAAGTCTTTCATCTTTATTTCTTCTTCCACTTCTTCTTATTAGGTTGTTTCATTATGAAGTAAAAACATCAGAATCACATATATACTGATATGTTATTATAATTATGAAACAACCTTATTTCACCATCTATCCATCCTACGGAAAACGAAATCACCGCGCGTGCGTACGTACGGAATACCGTCTCCACGCCGTGGTGTAATCTATTTTCCACCACCACCTTACTTGGATGGGTATAATGGTGTAAATAATAACTATATATGATTATTGTAAAGTGATATTGATTCTGAAATAGTATATATACACTCAAATACAATTCCACGATCATGAGAACGATATTATCGCTTGTGCGTACGTACGGACTACCGTCTCCACGACGCGATGAGATTCATTCTCCACGTTAACCATCCTTGAATGATTATAAAGTATATATAATAAGTAATAATGAAATATATGACATAATAACGATTATGGATTTATGTGTATATATATGTATGTCATCTACTTAATTCCATTCAACTCAATAAGGAAAAGAAAACAGCGTTCATGCGTACGTACGGTCTACCGTCTCCATGAACGGTGTATTTCTTTACATTTACTAATCTTTTATATATATATATATATTCAGAATATATATTATATATAAATCATGTTTTATATTCTTGAATTAAGTAATCATGATCTAAGTAATCATATGAATAATTACATGTCAAAACACGGACGACAAATGAAACGATTTTACCCAAAATGCTCTTTAACATGGAATTTACAAAAGAACGGGTAATATAAACCCATAAGTGAACCATATATGATATCATAACAATTATTATGATTCTAGAATAAGTCAATGACATTATTTAAATCATTATACTGGAGGTTCGGACACTTACGAAGATAATCGGACCTAAGGAAAGGGAAATATCACAATCTCATTTTTTATCCGAGATTGTTTATACTTTGGCATTTACTGGGGTGTATTTTATCATCCACGTCCATGTTTTCTCAATATGTAATATTATTTCCATCCACCTACAATTTTTTAAATCCAATTTTACCCTTCGGTGAGTTTTTAGTAAAAGATATGAAAGGAATGTTTTGTTGTTTTTCGTACGAGGTACTTTTTGACTTTTCCGACAAAAGTACGAGAAGAATGTTTTTTTAAACTTATACGGCATGAATAGATTTTTAAAACATTATTTCCAAGAAGCTTCCTTTACAAGTTTTCAAGTTTATTTTTAATCAACTTCTTTTATTTTAGAATTGTAGGACATGTTATGAAAGGAAAAGTGTTTTTGAAGCAGAAATGATATTTTCCTCAAGAATGGAGTTCTAGTGTTTTATCAAAATTATTTTCCATCTAAGATAATAAAGGGTTCTGTTTCTATCCCTATTATTACATTGATTTGATTATGTTGTGATGTAATTATATTTATGAATTACTTTATCTTATATGAATTGTTTTATGATGTCACAATGTTTAAGATTCCCATTTTTATTACATGGGTTATGCTATGATGTATGGTTTATGATTTTGTGGCACAAATTATAATGGTATAATTATGAGATGGGTGGGACCTATATCTCTCTCCAATGCATTGGGTAAAGATTTTTTATCTCATGAGATAGACATGGCTGGAACGGTAGGTTATACCGGTTCAGTGAAACAGGACTGAAACGGGGAGTGAACTCGGTTCAGAAATGGACTTTGTCCACTAAGATAGTCTTGGCAATGAGTCTTGACTAATAAGATATGATTCTCTATGATTATGTGTGTATGCCAAAAAGTTTCATGTTTTAAGTTTTGATTATTGGGATTATATTTCACTACTATGATTTATCCCATGTTATGATATTATGATCTCTTTTGATGGTTAAGATTTCCAAAAGTTATGTTCTTATGTATATGATGTGATTTATATTTCTTTTGTTTACCCTTATTGAGCATTTGAGCTCACCCTTTTTTTTTCTTTTCCCCAGGATATAAAGAATGGTTTTAGGTAAAAAAAGGGAAGATATTTATGGGAGATGTTGAAGATATTTCACCACAATTAGAAGATTATATTCTGAGTTTCCAAAGACACTAAACTATTACGGTCCTTGTGTGTGTGTTTTTTTATGTACTAAGTATTCCGCAAAAGTAATGTAATGTCCATGTACGTTATGCTTCAGGTCTCTACAGTTGGTATCAGAGGAATGTTTTAGTCAACCTTTGGAAACTAGGATGCGAAAACGTTATTGAGATCCCTAGAGATATTTCTAAGGTATGTCTAGGGATGCCCCTAAGGATAAGTATACGTATAGGATATAGTCCTAGAACTATGGTAACGATCTTAGAATTTAACCTAAGATGTTAGATATTGAAGTTACTCCCCTTTATTATGATTTTTGCCTCTAACACTATTCTTTTTGGGTTTTAGAAAATGGCTGGAAACAAGATGATTCACGATAATGGAGGATATTATGGACAATGGAATGATATTCTTCATGAGAAACCAAATGAAATGGGATTTGGAAGTCCAACCATCATTATTATTCCGAATCAGCAATCTCATAATATGATCAATAAACTCAAATTTGGTAAGTTTCCTGAATCGGCTAATAAGAGAAAGATGGAGTTTCATGATGATCATAGAGGAAAGAAAGTTCAATTTCCCCTATGTAAATCATGTGGGAAGAGGAATCAAGGAGAATGTTTCAAAGGAACTGGAAGATGCTTTGGGTGTGGAAAAGAAGGACACAAAGCCAGTAAGTGCAAAGGAAAATGTTCAGTTAACACCAGGGATGAGGATAATGGTATTGCTACGACATCAACAATGGTTAAATGTTTTAAATGTGGAATGTACGGGCATTATGAAAACCAATTCCCTAAGGGAAAGTCTCATGAAGAGAATCAGTATGGTCGTATGGGTAGTATTTATGTTGATGATGATGAAGAGACTACAAATGATATGTGAGATGAAAGAATTGTTGAAGCTCGGTCAATGGTTTAAGAATGTAGTGGAATGATTACATGTTTATCATGTGTAATGTTGTATAAGTAATCTCATGGTACTATGGAATAAAGAGACATATAAGGATTGTTACACTGTTGTCTTTCCTTGCGTTTTGAAAGTGTATGATTAATGTTATCGGTACCCATGAAAGGTTATTCAGATATTTTTGGAATGTAGATGATATGCGCAAAATGAAGGGATAAGGAGAAAATTAAATGTTTGATAGTATTCATGAGCTCATGACTGATATAAGGAGAAGGTTATGTAATGGATTGAGTATATAGAATTTTTGGATTTTGGTATGTGGAAAGTGTTAACTTTTAACTGCATTCATGTTTTCACAAAGGTTCAATGGGTATTCAAGAGAACACATGATTAAGGCCTTTGAATGTTTGGAATGTGACCAATAAGACATATCTTATGATATATGGGGATCAATGATGGTATTAAATCTCTGGTAATAATTTTCACTATATTATGAGAGTGGACTGCAATATTATGGATAAGCCTAAAGATTGGAATGGACTATGTAGGACATAAGTTAGTATTGTTTAAGGATAAAAGTTATTTCGATATTATTGATGGGATGTTATAGTAATATAGTTTTAGAAAAAGGACAACCTGCAGGACGGGCGACAGCCCATCACGTCGGACAAAGCCGTGGGAATCAAACCCACAACCGAAGTGTCGCAGGCCTTTATCGCCTACCACTGGCCTACAGTAAGTCCCTATTTAGTAGAAACTAGTTTTATTATATTTAGAAATATGATATATGAAGTATAAGTCCATTTTAGGAACCATATATGATTAATCACACTATAGATGGACTTATGTATTTTTTGATAACTTTTCTAACCTTTTGTTTGAGACATATGGAATGACCCATCATTCTATCACATGATCTACTGACACATCACGAATAACAAATTCAACTTCATTTATTTAAGAGATGAAGTGGAAATTGTCCAAAGAACGACCAATGGTGAGACTATACCAAAATCACGAAAGTATTTCTTCTAATTCCAATTTCATCAACTTTAGGGAAACGATCTTGAAAACCAAAAATGTTTTCCTAGTGCTCTTATATCTGATGAATCAGATGGTACCTTAGATCGTCACAAATTTATGGCTTTGTGATTGCTGGCTTTTCCATAGCCATGTTCTCTACCACTCTCCATCAGAACATGATGGTTAGATTTCTCTTCCATATCCATATTTTCACCTATGTGGATACCCAGTGATTAGTTTATTTGGGTAACCGTTGCGTTTCATACTTTTGTTTTTAAAGATTGGTTTTGGTATTCCTTTTTACGATGTGGGTTTCTATTAAAGAAACTTTCGAATAGTAAACCATTTATAACCCCAACGAAATTCGAGGGCAAAATTCATTTTAAGGGGGGTAGAATGTAACACCCTGAAATTTTATGAAAAATATTCTTTTTAATTTAATTAATGTCTTGTGTTGTACGCTACACCAAAAGGATCTTGCACAACACGCATCCTTGACTTGCCTTGCATTACACGCAATCGCTACCTTCCTCGATAGCGTGTGTAGTACGCAATACCGAGTTTCATTAAACAACGATATGCTATTATAATATTATTATGAACTAGCCGTTATGAATAGTATTAACTACATTTTGAATCTTATAACATTATTATTCGTCTTGAAAATTTTCTAAAACATGGTATAAGAACAAAATAAATTTTTCGGGTAAAATAAGTATTTTTCAAAAAATGTAGTTTTGCCGCCTTTTGATGACGCACCCACTTTAAATCTAGTTTTTGACATGTTTATAAGTTCAAATTGACAAAATAAAATTCTTCTTTGGAATCATGAAATAAAAATTTACTTTGGATAAATTTTCATATCATTCTAGTAACTTTCATATTTTGATGAATAGTAAAAACACGCTATATTTTAATTAAAAACAACTTTTTCAATTGAAATAATTAATAGTGATAAATTATTAATTTGAGTGGTTTTAAAGTATATTTAGAAAATATTTTTACAATTTAATACAATGTTGGTCATTGAATATAATTTCACATTTAAACCAGACATAAACAAGTGTCAATCTTTTGATAGTTATTATCTCTTAAGAACACGCTATTTGTTTTGACGACGAGAATTAATTTTTAAATTAATTAATGCAACTGATATGTTTTGAATTTGGTAAAATATACATCATTTTTGAATTCATAATATCAAATATAGCTTAGGCCTAATTTTTGGTAATTTTCTGGAAACTTTCATTTTTTGATGAATAGTGAAACCACTAAGTGGTAGTTAAAAAAATGAATTTTTCATTAAACATAATTTTACCGCTTCTGTGAGTGGAATTTTAAAAATCCGAGAAACACGGTTAATATCAAAGACTAAAATTTGGTTCAATTAGATGAAAATAATTTTTGGTGAATAGTACCATTTTACTTTTTTTTACCACGGTTAAAAATAAATAGGGTAATTAAGGGTAAAAATGATATTATTATTACCCTAAAAAATGTTCTAATTCTATTGAATAAGTTTAATTAGACCAAAAACAACCCTAGGAATAACATATGTCCATTTAGGCCCACTTGGATTAGATTAGGACATTTATTATTAATTTATTTAAAGAAGGGTTAAAAGAGTTAAAATCAAAGTTTAATAAGTAAATCATTTTTAATATGGGGTTATACATACGATAAATTAGACTATAAATATTCATTAGAAATATAATATGATTTCCTACATAATTTTATTTTATTTGTAATTTTTAGACATTAAATAATTTAATTTATTTATGACACAACGATGATGCAATAATTATCTTATTAATGAAATATTGACATAATTGATGTTATAAATACCCAAATAAATGTAATTTGAGACTTTTTTTGAATTCCACTAATTTTCTAGGTTAATATGACATGTTAGTATTGATTTAATTAACGTTTTTCTAACTAATCATTCTGTTATGAGTTTCACAAAAATCAATTACTAAATAATGTCAAAATTGACATAAAATAGTTTTTAAAAAAAATATTATATTATTAATTCCTATTTTATTCCTAAAAATCTAAGGTTCGGAAAAATGACTTAGATAAGGTTATATATATTTATAATATACAACTTGGGGTTCGTTTGACTTGATATAGTCTGTTTATAAACCTTATAGTGTAAGAAAACAAGAAGACACGGTAAAAGTAAAATTATCTAACTTAATGTTAAATATAAATTATAAGGTTAAAATAGGAACCTAAACTTGTCTAAATTCAATTGGATGAAAGGCTTCCGATCCACCCCCACCTTATCTTCGAAATAAATCAATTTGGAGCTATTTAAAACCGAATATGACTTTATAATAAAATAATATGTTTAGTTTTCCAAAGGAGCCCCTCTCCTCCCTTATAAAAGGGCACCTCCTCCCTCTCTTACTCACACCACTTTGAGCCTTCAAGCTCGGACAAACCCTGCCAAATTCCCTTATCCACTTCCCTAGAAACATCCTAGAGGTTCTGATCTTCCTCAAAGACCAATTTTAGTGCCATAAAAGGAGATCTCAAAGAGGCGCTTCAAAGAAGAGGTAATGTCCGTTGCCGATTCTTTCATCTTTATTTCTTCTTCCACTTATTCTTCTTAGGTTGTTTCATTATTAAGTAATAACATCAGTATCAATTATATACTTATATTTTATTATAATTATGAAACAACCTTATTTCACCATCTATCCATCCTACAGAAAAAGAAATCACCGCGCGTGCGTACGTACGGAATACCGTCTCCACGCCGTGGTGTAATCTATTTTCCCCCACCACCTTACTTGGATGGGTATAATGGTGTACATAATAACTATATATGATTACTGTAAAGTGATATTGATTCTGAAATAGTATACATACACTCCAATAAAATTCCATGATCATGAGAACGATATCATCGCTCGTGCGTACGTACGGACTACCGTCTCCACGACGCGATGAGATTCATTCTCCACGTTAACCATTCGTGAATGATTATAAAGTATATATAATATATAATAATGAAATATATGACATAATAATGATTTTGTATTTATGTTCATATATATGTATGTCATCTACTTAATCCCATTCAACTCAATAAGGAAAAGAAAACAGCGTTCATGCGTACGTACGGTCTACCGTCTCTATGAACGGTGTATTTCTTTCCATTTACTGATCTATTATATATATATATATTTATATATTCTGAATATATATTATATATAAATCATGTTTTATATTCTGGAATTAAGTAATCATGATCTAAGTAATCATATGAATAATTACATGTCAAAACACGGACGACAAATGAAACGATTTTACCCAAAACCCTCTTTAACATGGAATTTAAAAAAGAACGGGTAATATAAAGTCATAAGTGAACCATATATGATATCATAACAACAAGTATGATTCTAGAATAAGTCAATGACTTTATTTAAATCATTATACAGGAGGTTCGAACACTTACGAAGAAAATCGGACCTAAGGAAAGGGAAATATCACAATCTCATTTTTTATCCGAGATTGTTTATACTTTGGCATTTACTGGGGTGAATTTTATCATCCACAACCATGTTTCCCCAATATTTAATATTATTTCCATCCACCTACAATTGTTTAAATCCAATTTTACCCTTTGTCGAGTTTTTAGTAAAAGATATGAAAGGAATATTTTGTCATTTTTCGTACGAGGTAATTTTTGACTTTTCTGAAAAAAGTACGAGAAGAATGTTTTTTTAACTTATACGGCATGAATGGATTTTTTAAACATTATTTCCAAGAATCTTACTTTACAAGTTTTCATGTTTATTTTTAATCAACTTCTTTTAGTTTAGAATTGTATGACATGTTAAGAAAGGAAAAGTGTTTTTGAAGCAGAAAGGATATTTTCCTCAAGAATGGAGATCATGTGTCTTATCAAAATTATTTTCCATATAAGATAATAAAGGGTTCTATTTCTATCCCTATTATTACATTGATTTTATTATGTTGTGATGGAATTATATTTATGAATTCCTTTATATTATATGAATTGTTTTACGATGTCACGATGTTTAAGATTCCCATTTTTATTACATGGGTTATGCTATGATGTATGGATTATGATTTTGTGGCACACATAAGAATGGTATAATTATGAGATGGGTGGGACCTATATATCTCTCCAATGCATTGGGTAAAGATTTTATATCTCATGAGATAGACATGGATGGAACGGTAGGTTATACCGGTTCAGTGAAACAGGACTGAAACGGGGAGTGAACTCGGTTCAGAAATGGACTTGGTCAACTAAGATAGTCTTGGAAATGAGTCTTGACTAATAAGATATGATTCTATATGATTATGTGTGTATGCCACAAAGTTTAATGTTTTAAGTTTTGATTATTGGGATTACATTTCACTACTATGATTTATCCCATGTGATGATATTATGATCTCTTTTTCTGGTTAAGATTTCCAAAAGTTATGTTCTTATGTATATGATGTGATTTATATTACTTTTGTTTACCCTTAATGAGCATTTGAGCTCACCCTTTTTTGTTTTCTTTTCCCCAGGATATAAAGAAAGGTTTTAGGTAAAAAAAGGGAAGATATTTATGGAATATGTTGAAGATCTTTCACCACGATTAGAAGATTATATTCCGAGTTGCCAAAGACACTAAACTATTACGGTCCTTGTGTGTGTGTTTTTGTTATGTACTAAGTATTCCGCAAAATTAATTTAATGTCCATGTACGTCAAGCTTCGGGTCTCTACAATATATGATTAAAATCGATCCCCACTTTGTTGAGAAAAGATGTTATTCTTACCTCGTAAGATTCAAGCTCATTATGCTCTTGAGGTGTTAGACCCTCCTAAGAGTCCATGTGAGCTCAATGAAATAACCACAAAATATTATATGAGGAAAAATACTTTTGAGCAGATCGAATACATGACTTGGTCATTTTCTCTATCCTTCTAGATGATGACATAATTATAAGCATTTTATGGTAGGCATCCCATATTTTTGACTTTTTATTTTCTGTTATATGATTACGATTTTTTATTTTATTATCATTCTTATACATATTCCATTCCTAAACTTCATGGTACTCACATATCTTCATTTATATGAGCTTTTTCTCTTTACTATTCATTATGTGCACCATCCCATTTCAATGATTTCATATGACTTAAACCCTATAGACTAATGTTTTATCTACTACAATTTTTCTAATTCTATCACATTACACTGGTATCCCAATTTTAAATCATCATCCACCATGTTTCCCAATGTAATATATTCATCATAGGGAGATCTTGAGTCCCTAAACTGAATTTCAAGTTACCAATTCATTTTTTCAATGCAATATATGTGACATATCTACCAAGATACATTCTATTAAAATGTCAACACTATCTCATTTAAAGTATTTCGGAGTATTTCTTTTTATTTATTGTCAGTAAACTTGATTTATTTCCGGTTTTCACCTATCTAGAAGGAAGTTTCACTAAAATAATGATTTAAAGCAGTCAATTCATTAAACCCATTTAAATAAAAAAATGATCGGTCGTAAATATTTGAAATTAATGTTTTACACCTGTTTATAATTTTAGCATTATTTATGAGTATAATAATTTTAATGAAATTCAAAATTTTTTAATTTTCATTTTATTGACATATTTATGAATTTTATACACTCAGTTATTGATAGTTATTTTTTGTACACTCCCATTCTCGAGATGATTCTAGACCCATGATTTCATATTCTTTTTTTGAGGGTATCTATTGAGAGATACCTAGGGAATTTAAATCTTTTAGGACATTTATTGAGATGTTATTGAGGCTATGACTAAAACAAATACATTTTTAATTTCATCGATACAATCTTTGTTGATCCAATTTTTTCTGAGACCCACCTGTACATATTTCCTTCTTTTATCCTGTGGTTTTAATGAATAAACTTTTTATGATGGATCCATTTCAATATAATTATCCATTCCTACCTTTCTATTTGTATTATGCATGATTGTCCTTTAAACAAGTGTGGGGGAATTTTCTCTATAGACTAACACAGTATGTTATTATTGAGTAGATGTACTGTGAAATTTTCACCAGACTAATATGATGTTGTCCACAATTACATTTGGAATTTTTGTAATCCTACCCAGTTCTTGATATACATATATAGAAATAAAAATAATATATATATATAGGGTTGTGCATAATGTAGGTGAAAAATCACCATTTCTAGACTGATGAATCCTCTACTGTTTTATATATGGTTAGGCGATGGATGTGATATTTTGAATGAACAAGGATTTAAAAAAATAAAAAAAATTATGAATATAAAAAAGAAAGGAATAGGGTAAATTTTTAATACATACATGATATTTTCATGGATACACCTTAAGCTGTTGGTGCATGGACACCATTTTATCTTAGAGGAGTTACTTAATTGTATTATTTGTTTTAATCAATTATTTTAATTTAGAGCTTACCCTCCTTTTTATCTTGATTTTCTAATTTCTACCCACCTTCCCTCAGCCTCAGGTTCATTTGATCCCTTTTTACAGAATCTCTCATAGATGATTTTGTATTAATATTTACAAAGTGGAGATGATATAACCAATGAAATACCATGGTAAGAAACATGTATTCAGGGTATGAGCATAACTACATCTAAAATTTACCTAGAGTGGTGACAGAAAATTCATTGTGATCTAAATTGATAAATGGGTATAGAATATAAGTAACATTTATGAAATTGAAATTAAAAGAATAAATAATGTGGATAAATAAGTAAACTATGAAGCATCACTGATTTTCTCTATAATATTGGTTTTGGTGGATTTAATTTTTATGCTTAGACATAGTTTTACTTTCTTGGTTGTAATTAATGTTTCTTATTTTAAAAACTGTTCCTTTTGGAATCCTTATTGTTATGCTCTTTTCTTGAGGACACAAAATTTTTCATGTATGGGTGAATGTGATAGGATGAATTTATATAAACATATTTGATACATTTATATAACGGTTGTTCTATACTTATTTGATAATTCACTTGGATTTGGTTTTTTTCTTAGGAATTTGGAATTATAGACTTAACAGAATAAATATTGAACAACTGTCAAAAATTTGTTTTAAATGTTGTGTAGAACTCATTCAAAGATTACCTACAGAGACACAGACCACCCGGGAATCCTTTATATGATTTGAATATAATATATGATGTGTACAATAATTACAAAATGTGAAAATTTCAAATATAATAATCCCATACAAATTGAGTCACATAAACAATGTGTATATATTGCACATTGTGAAAAGTTTAAAGGCTCTCCCGGTCAAAGATACGAGCCGACTCTTCAGCGTGAAATGTAGATATCAAATACAAAACATGAAAACAACATACGTTATGTGTATATATAAGGACCAAAGAAAATTAAATCACTAAAAAACATGCAACTAAATTTTATGATTATGCATGCCATGCCAAATATTTCCTTTCTTTTGATGATCACTTCCATGTGAAGCTAATCCACCTAGGTTTAGTGGACAAGAATATGGGTGTTTCTAAGCCTAATTGATCTATAGATTGAAACTTGGTAACCATATGGATAGTAATTGGGTTAATAATAATTGTTTATAAAATTATATTTCATAACCCTGACCATGGTTTGTGCGAGTAATGAACCTTACAAATTAGAGTTGAGCAAGATTAAGACCCTTAATGTGTGATGCTTTCTACATACATGCTAAGTGTAATGCACCTAAGTTGTCAGTTATACCCCAAACATGGCATAGTTATCACATATGTAGATTTAATTTGTTTAAATAAAACTAATTGGTTATATTTTATAGCTTTTAATCCAAATCCATATAGTTATTGTTGGTTAATTCCAGGATTATCTTTTGTCAAGAGATCTGAAATTGACCCTGATCCCTTCCTTATTGAACTTTATAAATTCAAAACGATGTAGATTTTGTTAAAACAAAACCTATATAGTGAAAGTGAGTAATCCATAGAATTTCTTTATGAGCTACAAACATTCCAGTAGTCCTCGTGGGTTCGACTCTACACTGCCACTTTACAACGCCATTGTAGTAAGTGTAATTTGGGACTATAAATATATAATATGATAAAACCCCACATGAATTCAATGATGTGTGTGGAAAATTATATATCCCAACCAAACTCTACCAATTTCTCTAATACACTTCCCTATCAACATTATATAGGTTCTTTTATTCACAAAATATGAACCCTATATTACTTTATAGGAGGTCTAAAGGAGTCATCTCAAAGAAGAGCTAATCACATTAACAAAAAAAAATTAATTTTTTAAACCAATAAAACTATAATTTTTTTCCTAAAATAATAAATTATGTATCCTAAATATACTAAAAGGTTATTATGGTTATTAAACCCCCTTTATAATGTCTTTTTTCATTGAATGAGATGGGAAATTACCACTCCTGTGTATGTATGGCTTACTGTCTCCATGTAGCGATGCAATTCATTTTTCTGCACCAAATTTTATGAATGGGTATTAAGATGAGTTTCATATTTATATATGAAATTTATGATGCAATTATAGTTTTTTAATGATAATATTATGTCTATCTTCTCATCATCTAATCCTTTGGGAAATGATAACATCGTTCATTTGTATGTGTGGACTACCACCTCCATGAAGCTATGTGATTCGTTTTTAATTTATATTATACTTGAATGGTAATAAGGATGAATTTTATGTATATATATGATATATGTGATATAATAATGATATTTTAATATTTAATTAATATTTAACTTTATTTTCATCCATCCATTGAAAAATGAAAACATTGTTCATGCATACGTACGACTTACCATATCCATGAACAATGTAATTCATTTTTCTATACATAATGTTCATGGATGAATATAAATATACATAATGAATAAATTTGATATTTATACCATGATTATTATTTTAAATATTATGGAACTATGATTATAAAACAAGGACCAGAACTACCAAACAAAAACATACATGAAAAAGAAATCAATTATCACCTAAAAATATCCACTTGAAAGAAACTGTAAATAAAAAAGAGATAAAGGTTAAAATTAAATATTATATGGTTTATATGATCGTTTTTTTGGTATAAATAATATAATAAACATATATTTATTATACATGAGGTTTGAAAATATTTGAAGAATGCCAGACCTAAGGTAAGGGTTTTTATGTTACAATCTCATTATTTATCATAATTGTTTATGATAAAGTTATGATGATGAAATATTATGGTAAAACTATCAAGATAATCATGAATCATATCATATTACAATAAGTTCCATAAAATAATTTTCTCCTTTAATTTCCTTCACCTTATGTTTTCAAAATACCAAAAATATATTTTTAAGGAAAATCGACTTCATTTCCCTCTTCGGTTAAAAAATATTTTACCCCCATATCCATATTTCCTAAAATGGTTTAAAGAAGGTTTATAATATTATCCTATTTATTTTAATTTCATTTTTTCTAATTTTTGACATTTTACAAATTCGTTCAAGAGTAATCAACTTTTAATTTTCCAAATGAGGTACTTTGTGACTTTTCCAAAAAATTTATAAAAGGGTTTTTTTAACTTATATGGATTTAATCCAATTTGACACCATTAAAGACTCAATTTTTTGAATCAACCATTAAAAATTTTCACGTTAATTTTTAAATAATTTTTTTTCACAACATTTTTGTAATTTTTTAGATTCTAAATAAGTGATTTATAAATTGAAGGATTATTTAACACAAGAGTATTTTAATGATCTTTTAATTAATCAATAAAAACTACCTTCAATATTTCTTATTCTTTACTTGGAATATGATACATGTATACTATCCTTATATATTATATTGATGGTTTATGTTTATGATGGAATTTTGATTAGGAAAATCATTCCTTTTTTATAGTTTATGCTCCGATGTAAGGTTTAAGAAACCAATTTGTTTCATGGGTTCTAGTATGATGAATGGTTTATGATATTGTGACATAAATATGTATGATTTAAATTATTTTATAGGAGGGACATATTTCTCCCCCAATACATTAGGTAAATATTGATATCTCATGAGATAAACACGACATGAATGGGAAGTGAAACTAGTACAGTAATAGTCTTTGTATAGTATGACTGTCTTGGGAGTGAACTTTAAACACCATGCTAGTTTGGGGAGTGAAATAATTCCACTATGATATTCATTGTAATGATCCTTGAATACTCAAGAAATTAGTTTCTATGTTTATGTGAATTCCATAAACTAATCTCTTATGATTTTTTTACCTTCATAACTTATGTTCTTCGATTATATTATGATTTATGTATTACAAACTACTAATATTTTAACCATGACATAGTATTATGATCTATTATATTCAAAATATGGTTTTTTAATATAAATATATTGTTTCCATACCGTTTTTTACATTTTCTACATATATGATAATTGATATCTTTCTTTTTTACCCTTAATGAGCTTCAAATATCACCCTTTACCTTGGTTATGAAGAAAGGTTTTATGTATGACATGTCTAATGAGGGTGATATTTTGGAAGATCAATGTCAGAAACGATGTAGAACAATTATGAATAATTTTTTTATGATTACATGTTTCCAAAGATAAGTGACCTGTATGATTTCTATACGGTTTGTAATGTTATGTAAATAATAATTATCCTATTAGAAGTAATATCTATGTATAAAAAATTCATGTCACTGTAGTCGGTATTAGAGATATATTTAATTAACCTTTAAAAACTAGGATGATAAAAAATCATTGCGAACCCTTGGAAAAATTATATATATAGGAAAATATCCTAAGGTTTCGGTAATGATCATGAATTAAATAGGATAAACCTATGTTCTCATAGAGGAAGGTGTCATGATTTTGACATCCTATAAATAATTTTTCATGATTATATTACTTCCCAAAATTTTATTTCACACTATGATTTCAGTTTTATATAAGGGTTTGAACCCGATGTAATATTGTTAATGCTTAATATGATGGAGAATGAAACGATTCCCTCCTGATCAAAATAATGTTATAATACTGAGAATGAAAAATATTGTTGTTTTTCTCAAAATAAATTCTCAATAAGTATTTTCCTCATATTATTCATATAAAAATGTAAAAGTAGTTACTTGAGTTGAAATAGATGGATGATAAATTCAATGGTACCAATGAGGAAAATTGTACAATACTTTAAAGGTACACTTTTAGTGTTATCATCCAACATGAATGTAAGGTTGATATATTCTTTAGTGGATTAAAAACAAGTCTCTAAAGGACGTTAACCATAAGGGACATCAGTAGCTAGGAAGAAATCATTTTATTTGGTATTAATGTGGAGATGGATATTGGAGTTACCCATAAATATCATGGTTTTAACAAGAAAAGAAAAATATAATTAAAATGAAATTATATAAACCATAGAGAGAATTGGATGATATTTCCTTTTTTTCTCAAAATGCGGAAGAAAAAATGGGCGAAACTTTCTTCAATGTAACTAGTAAATTTTTCAAGTGTGGAAATGAATTTCAAAAAGAAATTGAATACAAAAGTGATTTTAAGAAGTTAACTAATGATTTGAATAGAGAGAACGAACCACAGAATAAAAAACCCTTACCCTAGTGTTTTAAATTTGTGGAGTATAGGAATTTCTCTAACGAATTTTCAAATATGAAGGATAATTATGATGATCGATTTCAAAAATCCATTAATCCCAAATAAAAGGTTAAATATCATGTGATCACTATTTCGGATGATGGGTACTATAATGACATGGTGAAAGGTATACATACTATCTACTCTAAAACCGCTCATGTCATATTTGATTATGTATCTACCCACTATTTTATATAAAAATACTTTTTATGGGTATTATAGTACCACCTCAAGTATTTGATGTTAGGTAAGCATTAAAAATTCTTAATGGTACCATGATCGCATCCCAAGTCTATAGTTATTATATAGTTAGAGTTTAGGGGAATTATTTTCATAAAAATCTTATCATTCTTACTATAGTTAAATTAGATGCTATTTTGGAAGTGCATTTGATTTTTATACATAAATCCCACATCAATTTTTGAGGAAGATAATTTACATAATATATTTAAAATAAACATATGATAGTATATCAATGTGATAGAAAATTCACTTTTTATGGTAATTAATCCATCATGCGGGTTAATATTCCTCTTAAAAATGGGTATTTGTATCATATTGTTTTGTTGAATCTCAACATTTAAGATATTCATATTATATGGGTGTTTATTGATTTGTTTCCAAAGGAGAATCATGGAATTACATTGAATCGTGAAATTGAGTTTTCAATTGAACTCATACCCGGTGCTACACTTATTTGCAAGACTCTATATAGAATGTCCCCAACTAAGTTGAAAAAAATGACTAAGAAAATATATGATATTTTTAAAAATGGATACATTCATACATGTGAATAGCATTGGGGTTCACCTATTTTGTTTACTAAGAATAAATATAGATTAATGCGACTCTACATTGATTATCGGGAACATGACAAGATCACTATCAATAAGAAGTGTCACTGACCCGTATTGATGACTTTGTTGATCAAATGTGTGAAGATTAATAAATTTCCATGATTTATATTCATCTTAGATATTTGAAATTTATGGTCAAAATAGAGGATATACCCAGGAAAAAAATTTGTACATGTTATGGAAACTATTAATTTATAGTGATTCTATTCAGTCTTACTAATGACCTGACTATATTAATATATTTATTGAATAGAGTCTTTATAGAATACCTTGATTAGATTATTCAAGTATTTATTGACTCCATTTTTATATATTCAAAGAGAAAGTTAGAGCATATCACATAATAATTGTTCTAAAGACACCAATGAAGTAGAATATTTACGAAACATTAACCACATTTAAATTTTGGCTTCAAATTCATTCTTAGGTTATACAATCTCATGTGATGGTATATCAGTTTACCCTACAAAGATAGAAGTATCAAAAAATTGGCATAGACCAACCACTATGACTAATATCCTTAGTTTTCTTGGTTCGGATAGATATTATTGGTGCTTTTGGATAATTTTTCCTAGATATGAAATCCACTAACCAAGTTAACTAGGAAGGGATCTATGTTACTTTAGATAATTGAATGTTAGGAATGTTTTATGGAACTAAATAGAAGGTTCGTTAGCACACTTGTGGTTAAACTACCTTATAGTAGAGAACGGTTTGTAATATATTGTTACGCATCAAATAAAGTATTGGGTTTCATGCTCATACCATATGGAATGGTTATAGCTTATATCTAAAAACAATTGAATGTATGTGAGAAAAACTACCCAACTCATGATTTAGAGTTAGCTATGGAAATTTATAAATTAAATATATATAATCACTATCTATTTGAATAAATGTGTGACATATATACTGATTAAAAAAGGTTTAAATAAAATTTTCACTCAAACCAAGATAAAGATGCACCAAAGAATATGGGTGGGTATGGTTAAAGATTATGAATTCTCAATATATTACTCCTATGAAAGCGAACAAGGTGGAAAAAACTCCAAGTCGAAAGGATCATTCAAGGATATCTATGATGAGGATAACCAAAGATCCAATATTTTTGGACTTTTAAAATATGGATCATAAAATATAGAAGGAAGGTTCAAAATATTTTTATTATAAATTAAGTTCTCAATAATGTATCCAATTGAAAATTAAATAGGAGAAGAATGAAGATATATAGCTACCAAGAATGCGAGAAATTTTCCTGAGTTCAACCATGATTGTGATGTAATACTAAGGTTCAAGAACCATGTATGTATGCCTTAAGTACCATATTTGAACAATTTATTGGATGTATATCATATTTCTTCATTATTTATTCATACGGAAAGTACAAATACGTATAGACTTTTGAATGACTTTTTCTGGTGGAATGACAAGAAAGAATATGTTGCAGAGTATGTTTCTAGGGGCTTGGTATGTCCGTATGTTATGGATTGCAGATATTTGTCCAAGCGGATGTTATAAAAATTACCCATACAAGAATGTAAATGGGAAAATATAACTTTGTATTTTTTAATCACAATCCCCAAAACAAGAAAATGGAATAATGTTATATGGGTTATAGTCGATAACCTTACAATGTCACCACTTTTTAATTACAATGGATAATATTTATATCTTTATCAACTTACTAAGTTATATATTAATTAATTGGTAAAAATTAATGGTTTACCACTATCAATTGTATCTTATTGGGATCTTAGGTTTACTATGATGTTTTGGGGAAATATTTAATAGAATATGGATACAAAGTTATGTTTCAAGACAGCTTATAATCCTTATAAGGAAAGTTTTTCTGAGAGAACCATTAAATATCTAGAATATATTTTGATATCATTCTCGATGTATTTCAATGGTGGTTGGGGTCAACGCATTCCATTAGTTAAAATTTCTTACAACATTAGCTCTCAATATAGCATTCAGATGGCTCATTATGAATCACTATATGGTAGGGAGTTCCAAACTCTAATGAGTTGGAATGAAGTTAGAGAATAAAACTATTTTGACTTGATCTAGATATGGTAATGGCAGAAAGGACAGATATATTAATTAGCACATAATAGTGGCTTAGAGTCAAAAAATAAGTTGTTTTGAAAATAGTCATAAATATATAGAGTTTGAAGTTGGTGACAAGTTATTCCTAAGAATATCACCCAAAAAGAGGGTGATGAGATTTAGAAATAAGTGAAATTTAAGTCCTAAGAATATCGGTCCTTTTGAAATTTTTTAACGTAACATAATGGTATCTTTTCAATTGGCACTCCCATAGAATATCTCTCATGTTCATGATGTGTTCTATGTATCTCACATGAGGAAGAACATTCCTGATCCTTAACATGTACTAATCTTAGAGGTCATACCACAAGAGAAAGATATTTCTTATCAGGAATAACTATTAGAGATTCTTGATTATAGATAGACGGTGTTGTGAAACCAGACTACCCACCTAGTCAATGTTTTTTGCTGTAACCAACAATTTTAGGATACTATAAGAAAACCTGAGGATATGATGATGTAGAAGCATACTTAGTTGTTTTACTAGTGTAATTTAATTTCAAATGATTTTTTTAATGTGGGCAGAATATGACACCCCGATATTTTTAAGAAATATATTTTTTTTAAATAACATTAATTTCTTTAATATTTTTTGTTACACGCAATAGTTAGTCACAAAAAACTATGATATACTACAAAAATATTATTATCACAAATAAATTTAGTTGGATGGTTTGAATAAGACTAAATATATTATTAAAATTTATGGTTTACCAATGTATAAATTTTATTCATCTGTTATCAATTAATTAGAAATGAAATTAAAAAAATCATTTGAAATAAAAGGACATGGTTTTCTGAAAAATGTTATATGTGAGCAATGTATTATTATCCAAAATTGATAATTTTTGGTGAATTAATTTAATGAAATTTTTATGTTAAATATTCCATCAAACTTTTTAACATCCATATAATAATTTTTATTATTAGTAGGATAAAAATACTTCCATTTCTATACTTAAAAACATATTTTTCTAAAGATTGATTTTCATCTCACTTTACGCACATAATTTAAAATTAATTTCATCCATTTCTAGGTATTAAATTAGATAAAATATAGTTAAATATTATGAATTATGGGGTTAAAATATGGTAAATAGAACATTTTTATTATTTGGCCAATATAAATAGTAACCGTGGTAAAATTTACCACCTCGGTAAAGGGTAAATAAGGTAAATCAAAATTAAAACTATGTCATAAGGCCATCTATTTTCATCATAATTATTATTTTATAAAGTTAATTATACCCTTATCCTATAAATCAATAAATATATTAGTTTATTGTATATTTTTATATGAAAATTACATATATAATATTTAATTCAAAGAAATTTTCCAAATTTCACTCTCTTTTCTTTTAATATATCTTTTATTTCCACATAGGGTAAAATGATGTTATCAAAGAATATAATTTTTTATTTTGATCTTAATGAGATTATTTTCTTGATATAAAATTATTTTTATTTATTTATTACTTATATAATAGCTTTATTTTACAACGAAACACCAATATAGTATTTCTTCATTTAATATGAAAATATAATAAATGATATTAAAAATATTAAAAGTTGTATAATTTGAAAGAGTTAATGTCTACCAAAAATTTCTATATCTATATGAAACATTAGTGATGTTTTAAATCATTATGTTACAATTTAACCTTTGTATTAATGTATTTAAATTTAAATTAAATGAATATTTTTAAAAATGGCAATAATGATATTTCAAAATAAATAATATTTTATTAAAAGAAATAATATACATAAAAATATTATATTATAAAATATTAATGTTATGTGATTTTAAACATCATACATGTTCCATTTATTTGTTTGTTTATAAATTTATAGTAACATTATTGACCCTAAAATGGTAGAAAACTCTAATATTACGGCAATTGTCAAATAGGGTAACGAGGGCTGCAACTAAAATATAAAGATAAAAATGTGATCCCATGCTATAAAAATTATGTTATATAAGATTATTGAAATTAATAATTATATTATATTCAAATAATATAAATTTTGATCCAATTTAAAATTATATTTAATTTATATTAATTTAATATATTAATAAATCCCAATAGTGTCCCTCCCCCAAATTATAATTTTTAACCCGTAATTTCTATTATTTAGACCACGTTGATTAATATATCTCGATAAAAATATAAACATTTCTCTTATATAATTACCTATACAAATTACGGATTTTATTTTATTCCCAAAAGACCAAACCTATATCCCTGTATAAGAGATATAAATGAGTCATTTCAAACAAGAGGTAATTACATTAACCTATTACTTTGTTTTTAATTCTACATTTAACTCCTATAAATATATTATATTTTTAATAAAATAATATATTAATTATCTTAAATATACTTAAAATGTTAATATTATTATTAAACCACCATTATTCATTCTCTATGCATTAAATGAGAACTGAATTTATCGCTTGTGCGTATGTATGCCTTACCATCTTCACATAGTAATACAATTCATTTTTCCTCACTATATTTTATAGATATAATTATTTTATAACTTATATATGATATTTATGAAATATTTATACTTTTTAATGATAATATTAAGTTTACCTTCTTACAATACAATTTTTTTAAACGATTACATCGCTCGTGTGTATGTGTGGAGTACCACATCTGGGAAGAGATGTGATCTGTTTTTTATTTATATTTTACCCTAATGGTAATAATGATTAATTTTATTGAATTATATGGTATATATGATAAAGTAATTATATTTTAAAGGTGAATTAATATTAATTTTTTTTCGATACTATAAAAAACAAAAACAATGATCATGCGTACGTTATGCTTACCATTTATATGAACGGTGTAACTCATTTTTCTATATCAACATTTATTGATGACTATAAATATTTATGTATAATGAATATATATTGAATTTATTCCATTATTAAAATTTTGTATATTATGGATCTACGATCATATTACATTTACCAATGCTACCAAACCAACAATTACTTGAAAAATGACGTAATTATCACCCTGAAGAGTGATTTTAATAAAGAATCGTTAACAAACAGGTGATAAAAGGTAAAAATTAAATATTATGTGTTATTTATTAGTATGGTTCTACAATAATATGTATAATATACCTATATTTATTAAATATGAGGTTTGAAAATGTTTGAAGGAATTCATAGGTGAGGTGAGGGATTTTTTTTACAATCTCATTATTTATCGATATTGTTTATGATAAAGTTATGATGATCAATTATTATGATAAAAATATCAAGATAATAATGAATTTTTATCATTAAGTTATTTATTTAAAATAAAATTTCGATTTCATTTTCATCCCATTATGTACTTAGGATACCAAAAATATGATTTTATGGAAAATAAACTTCATTTATCTCTTCATTTAAAAATAATTTTTAATGGATATACATGTTTTATAAAGATGTTTTTAAAAGGTTTTAACTATCATCTTATGTATTTTTAAAGTATATTTTACATATTGTGGACTTTTCACCAAACATTTTGAAAAGAACCTTCTTTTTATATTCTAAATGAGGTAATTTGTGGATTATACGATAAAAGTATGGAAGGAATGTTTTTTCTAAATTATGAAACATTAATTTAATTTCCAAACATCATGGATTCTTAGTTTTTTAAGATTAATTTAAAATTTCTCATGGTTATATGAAAATAAAATATTTTTTATAATATTTTGTAACATTTTATATTTTAAATAATTGATTTCAAAATGGAAAGGTTCTTTTCTTCAATACAGTTTTAGTGATATTTTGATTCATCAATGACAATGACATTCAATTTTTTTAATTATTTACTAAGAATATGATCCCTGGATAAAATACATATTTTTTATCTAAATGGTTTATGTTGATGATGGATTGATGTTTATGAAACCCATTCATTTTACACAGGTTAGGGAATGATGAGATGGTTATGAAAACCATTTCTTTTAATGGATTATAATATGATGAATGGCTTATGATCTTATGGAACACATTTATGAAATTAAAATTATGTGATTTGTGGGACTATATATGAGGCCCCAGCCTTAAACATTACTTAATCTTGAGTTACTTCAAGAATACACGTTTAGGATATTTTCAGGTTTAGAGTTTTAGAGAATTAGATCATAAAACATGCATTACATTCCACATTTAAACAAAGTGGTTACATAAAAGATAGTAATCATTTTTCCCATCAACAGAATCATATTTAAAATAAAAAATGGATTATTTCTTAACACTTACTTGACACTATCAACACATCATATACCTTTCCCTTGACCTGGGAAAAACATTTCAAAAACTTGGGATGAGCATAAAAAGCTCAGTAAGGGATATAAAAGTACGAAATGAAAACATTAGTCCATGCATGGAATCATACTTTACTCATAAAACATAATCACATACCTCATCAAATCATGAATAAATCATAGAAATCACAAGATATAAAGGTAACTTGAGGCATTCATAACATTCATATGTAGGGAGTAACCCTTATGGTTATGTTTGGAATACCCATCACAGTATATTCCCTAAATCCCTTCGGAGAAACCTTAACGATTAACTCCTTCACGTTACCCAATGCATTGGAGAGCTATATCGGGCTCACCCGCCCTTATTTTATCACGGAACCACCCGTCTTTATAACAATTCCCAAGAACCATAACATAATCGTATCACATAAAACATGCATAAAGGAAACATAACATTCCCAAATTTCAATCACAAGATATTAACACAACACATTGATATAATAAAAACATTATGAAAACCATTTTCAATACCAAAATAAAATAAAATTAAAACATGGTATTTACTTTTCATTTAAAAAAGGGTATGGCTTGTAGAGGAAGACAAAACTCAAATAATGGTCACGGTAGTGGAGAAGTCGTTGTCACCGCATACGTACGACAAAAAAACATTCCCTTTTTTCATTTATTAAATGCTTCATATAAAAAATATTCCTTTTGAATAACCATAAAAATTCAAAGGGGTTTATACACCGTATAAAAGAAAGTTGTGTATAAAACAAAATATGCCTCAACGAAAAGAGATTGAGACGGAATCCCTTACCTTGGGTCTGACTTGACTCGATCATTCCTTAACCTCCTGAATAATAAACTTGAGTTAATTTCTACATTCTCAAGAACCTTTTTCATGTTCATTATTCCTTTTATATCACTTATTACGATGTTATGAACACTATGTTATTGTTTAAGTTAATAACGATTGTTTTAACAATCATTGGTACTTGAGTCAAAAATAAACTCTTTATAATTACAAGTTGTTCGTGTATCCATTATATCCAGAGTTATACTCAGGATTTAGATATCATATATATCATATATATCCAGTATATACATGAATTTATAAAATTACATAACATTTAGAGGTAAGAAATGAAATGCACCTTTCAAAGAAATGGTAAGCCGTACGTACGCATGAACGCTACTTTCATTTCTATTTCGTATTTTATGGAATGTAATCATAATGATATAAAGGTATATTATAATTCCAGTATAATATCATATATAATATAATTAATTACATCTTTTATACGTCCCACATATGGCATTAATGAATCAAATTACTTTGAGGGGGCTGTAGTCCACACTTCCTAAAATGATGATATCGTGTTTACCCATAATGGAAACCATAAGGGTATGCCATAAATGAAAAATACAGAAGCTTAAGTAAAACATAAACATATTATATATCATATATAAATATAGTTTCATCTTAATGTCCACCTTTGAAGGTGTTAAAAGATTATTGAACAATCATCGTTTCGTGAGGCAGAAATTCGCCATCCAAGGAAACAGTATGTTCTTTAACCATTATATACAGGTGTGTGTAATTTTATCTCGAATCCTTCTTATAAAAACATCCTAGTATATGTAAGATACTGTTGTGGTTACAAAATAAATGAATAAAATAAGTTTAGGGGGTTGGAGATGCAAAATAAAACATAAGAACACAAGAGAAGACACTACCTTTTAAACGGGTATCTCTTTTTGATTTGAGCTCAAAGGCTGCATTGGGAAGACTTCTGTCCAATGTGATGCTTATAGAAGTAAGATAGGGATGTGGAGAGACAAAATGGACAGGTTTTTGGCGAGCTTAAGGCTTTTTAAGTGTGGGTAAGGTGGTAGACGTGGGGGCCTTTTATAAGAGGAGAGGAGGGGCACTCTTGGAAACTTACAAAAGGATACTTTATTATACAATGATTTTCGGATTTAAAAAGTCCCAAAGTTATAAATTTAGAGGATAAGGTGATAAGGGTTCGAAATCCACCCATAAAATTGGTTTTTGACAAGTTTAGGTCTTAGAGTTTACATTATATTTTCATTTTATTTAAATCGTTAAATAATGAGGTAATCGCTGTATCATCATGGTGTCATAAATAATTTAATTTATTTAATGTATAAAAATTATAAAAAATTACTATGATGTAGGAAATCATTTGTCTTTCCAATGAATATTTATAGTAAAAAATATGACTTGTATAACCCCATTTAAAAACTGTTTTAGTAAGACAACTCATGTTTGTGTTATTTTCATTTTAACATTAAATAAAAAAATATTAATGTCATTTTCCTACCAAAGTGGCCACATGGGGTCCCCAAGTCGACCCATGGATTTTCTTGGTCGTCCATGACACATCCAATAAGGATAGGACATGTGTCTAGGTGTTTTCACTTTATTATAATATCATTTTTCCTTAAATTGTACTAATTACCTCTAATTGCGATTAAAACATAAAAGTTACTATTCACAAAAAATTTATTTTAATCTCATTTGAACCACATTTTACTTCCAAATAACAACCATGTATTTTGGATTTTTGAAATTCAAAACACAGAGGTGGTAAAATTTCATTTAAACGAAAAATCAGTTTTTTAAGTACCACTTAGTGGTTTCACTATTCATCAAAACTTGAAGTTTTTCAGAAAAATACCAAAAAATCACCCTAAGCTATATTTGATATTACAAATTCAAAAATGATGTCTATTTTACAAAATTCAAAACCTTTAAGTTACATTAATTAATTTAATAATTAATTCCCACTGTCAGAGAAAATAGCGTGTTTTTATGAAACAAAAAGTATCAAAAGATGGACACTAGTTTATGTCCAATTTCTAAGTGAAATTAATTCCAACAACCAAAATTGGATTAAATGATAAAAATTTATTCTAATTGAACATTAAAACCAATTCAAAAGATAATATAATCATATAATTAAATTATATTAAAAAGAGGGTTTGAATTAAAATACAACACTTTTCACTATTCATTAAAAATGAACATTATCAGAAAAATACTAGAAATTTATCCAAAGTAAATTTAAATTTCCCAATCTTAAAGAATAAGTTTATTTTGACAAATATAGCTTATAAAATTGTCAAATTTTTGATTTAAAAATGGTTTTCCATCAAAAGGCACTACAACAATCATTTAAAAATATTAGTGTATTCCATGCATAAGATTGGATTTATTCTCATTTTAAGCCTCTAAAACTCTATCTAATTCATTAATTGACATAGATAAAAATATCTATTATTCATTACTTGGGATGTTACATCCTTCCCCCCTTAAGAAAATTGTGTCCCCACAATTTATTTACTTATCGAATAATTGGGGGTATTTAACCCTCATTGCATTTTCAGATTCCCGTGTTGCCTCTTCAATCATGTGGTTTTTCCACAAAACCTTTACCTGATGAATCACCTTATTCCGTAACACTTTCTCCCTATGGTCAAGAATCTGGACCGGTTATTCCTCATAAGATAGATTCTCTTCCAGATGAACTACCTCTAGACTCAAAACATGAGATGGATCTGGCATGTACTTCCTTAACATTGAAACATGAAAAATATTGTGTACCTGAGATAAACTCGGAGGTAAAGCCACTCGGTAAGCAACCAATCCAACTCTCTCCAAATTTTCATATGGTCCAATGAACCTTGGACTCAGCTTTCCTTTCTTACCAAATCGCATCACACTTTTCCATGGTGAAACATTGAGAAAAACATGATCACCTACCTCGAAAGATAGATCCTTCCTCCGGTTATCCACATAACTCTTCTGCCTGCTCTGAGCTGTTCTCATGTGTTTCTGTATCAACTGAACTTTTTCTGCCATCTCTTCTACCAATTCTGGTCCCATCAGCTTCCTTTCACCCACTTCATCCCAGAAAGCTGGAGTTCAACACCACTTCCCATATAATGCCTCAAATGGTGCCATCTTTATACTAGAATGAAAACTATTATTATAAGAAAACTCAACTAAATAAAGATGTTGGTCCTAGATTCCCTGATAATCAATCGAACAAGAACGTAGCATATCCTCCAATGTATGAATTGTTCATTCTGACTTCCCATCTGATTGGGGATGAAAAGTTGTACTAAAATTTAATTCAGTACCCAACGACTTCTGAAGGCCTTTCCAAAAGTTAGAAGTGAACCTGGGATCACGGTTAGATACAATGGAGAGAGGAACTCCAGGTAACCTGACTATATCTTTAAGATACAAATGGGAAAGTCGATCTAGGGAAAAAGTATCTCGTATAGCAAGGAAATGAGAAGATTTAGTCAAGAGATCAACAATAACCCAGATTGCATTATCACCTCGAGGTGTCTTCGACAATCCCACAATGAAGTCAATGGATATATTCTCCCATTTCCACTCTGGCACTGGTAAAGGATGAAGCATCCCTTTCGGTAACATCCGCTCTGCTTTAACCTGTTGATAAGTCAAACACTTCACAGTAAAATCAACAATATCCCTTTTCATTCCGGCCCACCAGTAATACTCCTGCAGATCTCTGTACATCTTAGTACTAGCAGGATGAACTGAAAACGGAGAACTATGAGCTTCACATAACAACTCTCTCTTCAACTGTGAATCATAAGGCACACACAATCTCTTCCCAAATCTCAAAACACAATCATTATCAATGTTGAATTTAGGCAACTTACCCTTATGAACCAGCTCTACCTTTTTATGCAACTCATTGTCTTGCTTCTGTGCTTTCTTAATTCTATCTGATAGAGAAGATTTCACTGATACCTGAAACAAAATAGAAGAACATCCTACACCAAAAACTTTTATGCCAATGTTCATGAAATCCTTAACCAAAGGATCACGTTCCAAACGCAACATTGTTAATGAAGCATTACTTTTTTGACTCAAAGCATCAACCACTTTATTTGCTTTTCTCAGATGGTAATGAATTGTACAATCATAATCCTTGATTAATTCTAGCCATATCCTCTGTCTCATATTCAATTCTTTCCCAGTGAATATATACTTTAAAATTTTGTGATCGGTATATATTTCACACTTTACTCCATACAAATGATGCCTCCAAATTTATAACGCGAAAACTACATCAGCTAATTCCAAATCAGGTGTAGGGTAATTTACCTCATGAGTTTTCAACTATCAAGAAGCATAAGCAATTACCTGATCATTCTGCATTAGGACACAACCAAGGCCTTTCAATGAATCATCACTGTAGATAACAAACTCACCATTCCTGGAAGGTAGTGCCAATACTGGGGCATTCACCAATCATCTATTCAATTCCTGAAAACAATCATCACATTCTTTTGTCCAGATAAACTTAACACCCTTCCGAGTTAGCTTAGTCATTGGACTAGATAACCGTGAAAAATTTCTAACAAACCTTCGGTAATAGCCTGCCAAACCAAGGAATCTATAAATCTCAATAACATTTTGGGTCTTGGCCATTCTTCAACAACCTTTGTTTTTGCAGGATCAACAGTTATCCCATCTTTAGAAATAATGTGACCAAGGAAAGAAATTTGTTGCAACCAAAACTCACACTTTCTGAATTTCCCATAAAATTTCTTTTATTTTATGCTTTTAAAAATAACCCTTAAATGTCTTTCATACTCCCCTTTACTTTTAGAAAACACCAAAATATCATCAATGAAAACCACCACAAACATATCCAAGAACTGATGGAAAATTCTATTCATTAAGTCCATGAATATAGCAGGTGCATTGGTTAGCTCAAAAGGCATTACTACAAATTCATAATGGCCATATCTTGTACAAAACACAGTCTTCGGAATATCTTCTTCCTTTACCGTCAACCGATGGTACCCCGATCTTAGGTCAATCTTTGAAAAATATTGAGCTCCCTGGAGCTGATCAATCAAATCATCGATATGAGGCAATGGATATTTGTTCTTAATAGTGATGTTATTCAAGTCTCTATAATCAATGCAAAGTATCATTGAACCATATTTCTTTTTAACAAATAAAATAGGAGCACCCCATGGTGATGTTCTAGGTCGAATGAAACCTTTCTCTAATAAATCATGCAATTGATCCTTCAACTCTAAAAGTTAAATTTGAGCCATTCGATAAGGGGGTTTTGAAATTGTCTTAGCATCAGGAAATAAGTCAACAGCAAATTCAACTTCCTGATCTGGTATTATTCTAGGAAACTCATCCGGAAAAGCATCAGGATAATCATTTACCACTGGCACATCATTAACCTGAACAGTTACTTTGTTTTCAATGATGTGTGCAAGGTAACGTTCATTTCCATCTTTTATAAGTTTCTCGGCCTCTTGATAAGTTTTCAACAGTAAGGGTTCATTCTTTTACACAAACTGAAAGTCTTTCCGAAAAGAAACTTCTTTAGCTCTATAGTCAATCTTATAATGGTAAATAGAGAGCCAATCCATACCCAGGATAACATCAAACTCTACTAGAGGTAAAAAAAATAAGGTTCGCAAGTACGTTCTTTCCACAGATAAGGATAGGAGGATTATTATAAATTATTTTTGCCTAAACATTTCCCCCATGTGTTTTTACCACAATTTTAGGAGTCATTTCTTGATATGGTATTCCCATTTTACTAGAAACGTTTTCAGAGATGAAAGAATCTGTAGACCCCAAATCAAACAACACACTGGCATAATCTGAAAAAACAAACAAAGTACCTGATACAACTTCATTTGATGGACCGACATCTGCTGAAGTAGTTGAAAAGGATTTCACCAAACCTTTCTGCTTGTAGTCTAACTGCTTCCCATCACTCGAGCTCTTTGTCGGACACTCATTTTCATAGTGACCCATCTCATTGCACTTAAAACATTTCACCAACTGTAAATCAAATTTGGTCTTACCATCACCCTGATCTTTTTCAGTGCAATCACGAGCCTTCTATCCCATCTTACCACATCAGTAGCACATTCCAGAATTCAGAAGACATTCCCCAGCATGCCTTTTACCACATTTATCATAAACTGGCAACTTAGTTTTCTTACCGTCAGACCTTTTTGAAGAATTCTTTCCTTTCTCCTTCCACCTCGGTCTCTTCTTCTACTGGTTGTTATAGAACACTTGATCATTGGAAAACTCAATTTCTACCTTCTCAGCACATCAAACAAGCTTTTCATAACTCTTGAACTCATGAGAAGCTAAATACCTTTGATATTTTGCCTTTAATCTTGATTAAAAACGATTGATTTTACTATCAGGGTCTCAGATAAAATTTGGAGCATACCTTGCCAATCAAGTGAACCTTTCTTCATAGGCAGCCACTAAGTCTTCCTCTTGCCTCAATTCTAGGAATTTTTTTCCATCCTAAGTCGAATAGCCTTAGGAAAATACTTCTCAAGAAAAATTCCTTTGAATTCAGCCTAGTCTAGAGCATCAATCTCATCAGCGTCCCTGATATTTTTAACCATCGACCACCACTGATCTATTTCACCCTCCAAACGGTAAATAGCAAGACTAACCTTTTGATTGTCTGAACACCCCATGACATCAAAAATATTCTCCAGTGCTTTAATCCACCCTTCAGCTAGCACAGGGTCAGATGATCCCCTAAATGATGGGGGATGTTGCCTCATGAAATGTTCCACCACGGACATGTTCCTCTGCGGTTGATCTGGCTGATCTCGTGCATGGATACCACCACCATTTATCGCTTGAGTCAACTATTCCATTACTGCGAGGAACTATTCAGTTCCAATTCCAACCATCTCATGATGATGATTCGGAAGGTCATTTCCTTCTGTATGCCTTCCTAGCACTGCTTCCTTGTTTCCTCTGCGGAAAACCATTCTGAACAAACATGTCTTAGATGAAGCAACATGTTAATCTTCAAATGCTATATCATTTTCAATTTGACCATAAAAAAAATATTTTTGGATAATCATTTAATAAAATTCTAACTCCTAAAGTTATCTAAACCGACCTCTGATACCAACTATATGGCCCCAGCCTTAAACATTACTTAATCTTGAGTTACTTCAAGAATACATGTTGAAGATCTTTTCAGGTTTAGAGTTTTAGATAATTAGATCATAAAACATGCATTACATTCCAAATTTAAACAAAGTGGTTACATAAAAGATAGTGATAATTTTTCCCATCAACGGAATCATATTTAAAATAAAACATGGATTCTTTCTTAACACTTCCTTGACACTATCATCACATCATGTACCATTCCATTGACCTGTGAAAAACATTTCAAAAACTTGGGATGAGCATAAAAAGATCAGTAAGGGATATAAAATTATGAAATGAAAACAATAGTCCATGCATGGAATCATACTTTACTCATAAAACATAATCACATACCTCATAAAATCATGAATAAATCATAGAAATCATAATACATAAAGGTAACTTGAGTCATTCATAACATTCTTATGTAGGGAGTAACCCTCATGGTTACATTTGGAATACCCATCACAGAAAATTCCCTAAGTCTCTTCGGAGAAACCTTAACATTTAACTCTTTCGCATTACCCAATGTATTGGAGATCTATATTGGGCTCGCCCACCCTTAGTTTATCAAAGAACCACCCATCTTCATAACAATGACCAAGAACAATAACATAATTGTATCAGATAAAACATGCATAAAGGAAACATAACATTTCCACATTTCAATCACAAGATATCAACCCAACACATTGATATAATAAAAACATTATGAAAACCATTTTCAATACCAAAATAAAAGAAAAGTAAAACATGGTATTTATTTTTCATTTAAAAAGGTATGGCTTGTAGAGGAAGCCGAAACTCAAATAATGGTCATGGTGGCGGAGAAGTCGTTGTCGCCGCATACATACGACAAAAATACATTCCCTTTTGTCATTTAGTAAATGCTTCATATAAAAAAGATTCCATTTGAATAAACGTAAAAAGTCAAATGGGTTTATACACCATATAAAAGAAAGTTGTGTATAAAACAAAATATGCCTCAACGAAAGGAGATTGAGACGGATTCCCTTACCTCGGGTCTGACTTGACTCGATCGTTCTTTAACATCCTAAATAATAAACTTGAGTTAATTTCTAATTTCTTAAGAACCTTTTTCAAGTTCATTTTTCCTTTTATATCACTTATTACCATGTGATTAACACTATGTAATTATTTAAGTTAATAACGGTCGTTTTAACTATCATTGGTACTTGAGTCAAAAATAAACTCTTTATAACTACAAGTTTTTCATGTATAAATTATATCCAGAGTTATAATCATGATTTAGATATCATATATATCATATATACCCAATATATACATGCATTTATAACATTAGATAACGTTTAGAGCTAAGAAATGAAATGCACCGTTCATGGAGACGGTAAGCTGTACGTACGCATGAACGCTACTTTCATTTCTATTTAATATTTTATGGAATGTAATCATAATGATATAAAGGTATATTATAATTCCTGTATAATATCATATATAATATCATCAATTACATCCTTTATACGTCGCACATATGGCAATAACGAATCAAATCACTTTGAGGGGGCGGTAGTCCGCACTTCCTAAAATGAAGATATCACGTTTATCCATAATGGAAACCATAATGGTATGCCATAACAGAAAAATACAGAAGATTAAGTAAACCATAAACATATTATATATCATATATAAATATAGTTTCATCTTAATGGACACCTTTGAAAGTATTAAAATAATATTGAACAATCATTGTTTTGTGAGGCATAAATTCGCCATCCACGGAAACAGTATGTTCTTTAACCATTAGATGTAGGTGTGTGTAAGTGTAGCTAGAATACTTCTTATAACAACATCCTATTATATGTAATATACTGGTGTTGTTACAAAATAAATGAATAAAAAGAGTTTAGGGGGGTGGATAAGCAAAATAAAACATAAGAACAAAATAGAAGAGACTACCTTTAAAACGGGTAATGCTTTTTGATTTGAGCTCAAATGCTTCCTTGGGAAGCCTTATGCCCAAAGTGAGGCTTCAAGGAGTAAGAGAGGGATGTGGAAAGACAAAATGGACAGGTTTTGGCCGAGCTAAATGCTTTGGAAGTGTGGGTAAGGTGGTAGAGGTGGGGGCCCTTTATAAGAGGAGAGGAGGGGAACTCTTGGAAAGTTACAAAAGGATACTTTATTATAAATTTATTTTCGGATTTAAAAGGTCCCAAAATTATATATTTCGAGGATAAGGTGATAAGGGTTATAAATCCACCCATTCAATAGGTTTTTGACAAGTGTATGACTTAGATTTTACATTATATTTTCATTTTATTTAAATCGTTAAATAATGAGGTAATCGCTGCATCATCATGGTGTCATAAATAATTTAATTTATTTAATGTCTAAAAATTATAAAAAAAGTACTATGATGTATTAAATCGTTTTAGCTTTCCAATTATTATTTATAGTCAAAATTCTGACTTGTATAACCCCTTTTAACAATTGTTTTAGTAAGACAACTCATGTTTGTGTCATTTTCATTTTAACATTAAATAAAAAGATATTAATGTCATTTTCCTACCAAAGTGGCTCCATGGGGTCCCCAAGTAGACACATGGATTTTCTTGGTCATCCATGAAACATCCAATAATGGTAGGACATGTGTCTAGGTGTTTTCATTTTATAATAATATCATTTTTGCCTTAAATTGCACTAATTACCTCTAATCGCGATTAAAACTTAAAAGTTACTATTCACCAAAAAAATTATTTTAATCCCATTGAACCACATTTTACTTCCTAATGACAACCATGTATGTCATATTTTTGAAATTCAAAACACAGAGGTGGTAAAATTTCAATTAAACGAAAAATCAGTTTTCTAAGTACCACTTACTGGTTTCACTATTCGTCAAAACTTGATGTTTTTCAGAAAAATACCCAAAATTCACCCTAAGCTATATCTTACCCTGATGATAATAATGATTAATTTTATTAAATTATATGGTATATATGATAAATTAATTATATTTTAAAGGTGAATTAATATTAAAATTTTTTCGATACTATAAAAAATAAAAACAATGGTCATGCGTACATTATGCTTACCATTTATATGAACGGTGTAACTCATTTTTCTATATCTACATTTATTGATGACTATAAATATTTATGTATAATGAATATATATTAAATTTATTCCATTATTAAAATTATGTATATTATGGATCTACGATCATATTATATGTACCAAAGCTACCAAACCAACAATTAATTGAAAAATGACGTAATTATCACCCCGAAGTGTGATTTTAATAAAGAATTGTTAACAAAAAGGTGATAAAAGGTAAAAATTAAATATTATATGTTATTTATTAGTATGGTTCTATAATAATATGTATAATATACCTATATTTATTAAATATGAGGTTTGAAAATGTATGAAGGAATTCATAGCTGAGGTGAGGGATTTTTTTTTACAATCTCATTATTTATCGATATTGTTTATGATAAAGTTATGATGATAAATTATTATGATAAAAATATCAAGATAATAATGAATTTTTATCTTCAAGTTATTTATTTAAAATAAAATTTCCATTTCATTTTCATCCCATTATGTACTTAGGATACCAAAAATATGTTTTTATGGAAAATAAACTTCATTTAACTCATCATTTATAAATAATTTTTCATGCATATACATGTTTTATAAAGATGTTTTTAAAAGGTTTTAACTATCATATTATGTATTTTTAAATTAGATTTTACATATTATTGACTTTTTACAAAACATTTTGAAAAGAATCTTCTTTTTATATTCTAAATGAGGTACTTTGTGAATTTTATGATAAAAGTATGGAAGGAATGTTTTTTCTAAATTATGAAACATTAAATTAATTTCCCAACATCATGGATTCTTAGTTTTTTAAATATTAATTTAAAATTTCCCATGGTTATATGCAAATAAAATATTTTTTATAATATTTTGTAACATTTTATATTTTAAATAATTGATTTCAAAATGGAAAGGTTCTTTTTTTCAATACAGTTTTAGTGATATTTTGATTCATCAATGACAATGACATTCAATGTTTCTAATTATTTACTAAGAATATGTTCCCTGGATAAAATCCATATTTTTTATCTAAATGGTTTATGTTGATGATGGATTGATGTTTATGAAACCCATTCATTTTACACAGGTTAGGGAATGATGAGATGGTTATGAAAACCATATCTTTTAATGGATTCTAATATGATGAATGGTTTATGATCTTAAAGATCACATATATGAAATTAAAATGATGTGATTTGTGGGACTATATATAAGGCCCCAGCCTTAAAAATTACTTAATCTTGAGCTACTTTAAGAATACACGCTGAGGATCTTTTCAGGTTTAGTGTTTTAGAGAATTAGATCATAAAACATGCATTACATTCCACATTTAAACAAAGTGGTTACATAAAAGATAGTAATAATTTTTACCCTCAACAGAATCATATTTAAAATAAAGCATGGATTATTTCTTAACACTTCCTTGATACTATCATCACATCATGTACTTTTCCCTTGACCTGTAAAAAACATTTCAAAAACATGGGATGAGCATTAAAAAGATCAGTAAGGGATATAAAAGTACGAAATGAAAACATTAGTCCATGAATGGAATCATACTTTACTCATAAAACATAATCACATACCTCATCAAATCATGAATAAATGATCAAAATCAAAAGATATAAAGATAACTTGAGGCATTCATAACATTCATATGTTGGGAGTAACCCTCATTGTTACATTTGGAATACCCATCACAGTATATTCTCTAAATCTCTTCGGAGAAACCTTAACGTTTAACTCCTTCGCATTACCTAATGCATTGGAGAGCTATATCGGGCTCGCCCGCCCTTATTCTATCATGGAACCACCCGTCTTCATAAAAATTCCCAAGAACCATAATATAATCGTATCACATAAAACATGCATAAAGGAAACATAACATTTCCTCATTTCAATCACAAGATATTAACACAACACATTTATATAATAAAAACATTATGAAAACCATTTTCAATACCAAAATAAATGAAAATTAAAACATGGTATTTATTTTTCATTTAAAAAAGTTATGGCTTATAGAGGAAGACGAAACTCAAATAATGGTCACGGCGGCGGAGAAGTCATTGTCACCGCATACGTATGACAAAAAAACATTCCCTTTTTTCATTTATTAAATGATTCATATAAAAAAGATTCCTTTTTAATAACCATAAAAATTAAAAGGGGTTTATACACCGTATAAAAGAATGTTGTGTACAAAACAAAATATGCCTCAACGAAAGGAGATTGAGACGGAATCCCTTACCTCAGGTATGACTTGACTCGATCGTTCTTTAACCTCCGGAATAATAAACTTGAGTTAATTTCTACTTGCTTAAGAACCTTTTTTCATGTTCATTATTCCTTTTATATCACTTATTACCATGCCATGAACACTATGTAATTATTTAAGTTAATAACGGTCATTTTAACCATAATTGGTACTTGAGTCAAAAATAAACTCTTTATAATTACAAGTTGTTCATGTATCCATTATATCCAAAGTTATACTCATGATTTATATATCATATATATTATATATATCTAGTATATACATGCATTTATAATATTACAAAACATTTAGAGGTAAGAAATGAAATGCACCGTTCATGGAGACGGTAAGCCGTACGTACGCATGAACACTACTTTCATTTCTATTTCATATTTTATGGAATGGAATCATAATGATATAAAGGTATATTATAATTCCAGTATAATATCATATATAATATCATTAATTACATCCTTTATACGTCCCACATATGGCATTAATGAATCAAATCACTTTGAGGGGGCGGTAGTCCACACTTCCTAAAATGATGATATCGTGTTTACCCATAATAGAAACCATAAAGGTATGCCATAAATGAAAAATACAGAAGTTTAAGTAAAACCTAAACATATTATATAACATATATAAATATAGTGTCATCTTAATGTCTACCTTTGAAGGTGTTAAAAGATTATTGAACAATCATCGTTTCGTGAGGCAGAAATTCACCATCCACGGAAACAGTATGTTCTTTAACCATTATATGTAGGTGTGTGTAATTGTATTTCGAATCATTCTTATAAAAACATCATAGTATATGGAATATACTATTTTTGTGACAAAATAATTGAAAAAAAGAGTTTAGGGGGTTGGAGAAGCAAAATAAAACATAAGAACACAAGAGAAGACACTGCCTTTAAAACGGGTAACTCTTTTTGATTTGAGCTCAAAGGCTTCCTTGGGAAGACTTATGCCTAATTTGAGGCTTCAAGGAGTATGATAGGGATGTGGAGAGACAAAATGGATAGGGTGTTTCTGAGATAAAGGCTTTGGAAGTGTGGGTAAGGTGGTAGAGGTGGGGCCCTTTTATAAGAGGAGAGGAGGGGCACTCTTGGAAAGTTACAAAAGGATACTTTATTATAAAATGATTTTCGGATTTAAAAGGTCCCAATGTTATATATTTAGATGATAAGGTGATAAGGGTTCGAAATCAACCCATAAAATAGGTTTGTGACAAGTGTTGGTCTTAGAGTTTACATTACATTTTCATTTTATTTAAATCGTTAAATAATGAGGTAATCGCTGCATCATCATGGTGTCGTAAATAATTTAATTTATTTAAAGTATAAAAATTATAAAAAAGACTATGATGTAGGAAATATTTTTATATTTCCAATGAATATTTATAGTAAAAAATATGACTTGTATAACCCCATTTAAAATTTTTTTTAGTAAGACAACTCATGTTTGTGTCATTTACATTTTAACATTAAATAAAAAGATATTAATGTTATTTTCCTACCAAAGTGTCTCCATGGGGTCCCCAAGTCAACCCATGAATTTTCGTGGTCGGCCATGACACATCCAATAAGGGTAGGACATGTGTCTAGGTGTTTTCACTTTATTATAATATCATTTTTCCCTAAATTGTACTAATTACCTCCAATTGCGATTAAAACTTAAAAGTTAATATTCACCAAACAAATTATTTTAATCTCATTGAACCACATTTTACTTCCTAATGACAACCATGTATGTCGGATTTTTGAAATTCAGAACACAGAGGTGGTAAAATTTCATTTAAACAAAAAATCGGTTTTTTTAAGTACCACTTAGTGGTTTCACTATTCATCAAAACTTGATGTTTTTCAGAAAAATACCAAAAA
Organism: Viscum album; assembly: GCA_963277665.1. Lineage (NCBI taxonomy): Eukaryota > Viridiplantae > Streptophyta > Magnoliopsida > Santalales > Viscaceae > Viscum > Viscum album. The sequence continues at coordinate 210,590,534 of OY728119.1, read as the reverse complement.
TTCACCCTAAGCTATATTTGATATTGAAAATTCAAAAATGATTTCTATTTTACAAAATTCAAAACATATAATTTACATTAATTAATTTAATAATTAATTCCCGCTGTCAGAGAAAATAGCGTGTTTTTATGAAACAAAAAGTATCAAAAGATTAACACTAGTTTAAGTCCAATTTCAAAGTGAAATTAATTCCAACGACCACTATTGGATTAAATGGTAAAAAGTTATTCTAATTGAACTTTAAAACCAATTCAAAAGATAATATAATCATGTAAATAAATTATATTAAAAAGAGGGTTTGAATTAAAATACAACACTTTTCACTATTCATTAAAAAATAAACATTATCAGAAAAATACCAGAAATTTATCTAAAGTAAATTTCAATTTCCCAATAATAAAGAATAAGTTTATTTTGACAAATATAGCTTATAAAATTGTCAAATGTTTGATTTAAAATGGTTTTCCATCAAAAGGCACTAAAACAATCTTATAAAAATATTAGTGTATTTCATGTATAAGATTGGATTTATTCTCATTTTAAGCCTCTAAAACACTATCTAATTCATTAATAGACATAGATAAAAATATCTATTATTCATTACTTACTTGGGATGTTACACTATAAATCTCCCTATAATTCATTAGTTATAGAATGATATCTTACAATATAAAAATTACTGTAATGGGGAATGGACACTATTCAGTATGAGAATTTTTCCACTATGATATCCTCCGGAGTAAACCATTGACACTACAATGGTTTAGGGAGTGAACCCATTCCACAATGATAGTCTTCTATAATGATTCATTACTATTAAAGAAATTATTTTCTCTAATTATGTGTATTCCAAACAATAATGTCTTATGCCTATTTTATGCTCTCATGGATCATGTTCTTTGATTAAATTATGATTTATGTCCTATAAACTACCATGCTTTATTCCATGACTCCATATTATGATCTAAAACATATTAGGTGTGATTTTTAAAAGTAATGCTTGTGTTCTCATAAACGTTTTATAATTTTATTCTTACATGACCATTAATATCTCCCTTATTTTACTTTATTGAGAATAATAGCTCACTCTTTCTTATGTTTAATTTACCCAAGTTATGAAGAAATGTTTTATTTATGATATCTACAAGTGGGGTCATATTTATAAATACCTAAGTCAGAGATGAAGTAGAACTATTATGAACCAATTGTTTAAGTTTCTATGTTTTCTAACATTATAGTGATATATGATTTTGGTCTAGATTATTATGTTATGTAAAGAATATTCAATTAAACAGATGTGATATCTATGAATAAAAATTGTAGGTCACTATAGATCCATGATATGATGGTCTGAGGTCTTGGTCTAGCTCGATTCCAGGAGGCCACTAGGAGATGATTTATGAGCATAGTGGATTTTTCTCTCTCATTATTTATGTATTATGTTTATCCTACCATAAAGAATATAAAGAAGGTATGGATTGGGTAATATGGTGTCTTAGTTATCACATTACTACTTGGTGAATGAGGTATGATTTTTCTCCTTTTCATGAACTTATTATTATCATGGAATACACATGTTATACGTGAGCATACATGTTAATCACACATTGGCGGTGTCCTACAAGGATTTAATACTCAAATCGTGTGTAGGAATTTAAATTTTCTTGAAGTGTTCATGGTTATGTACTAGGTTAAGGGAAAAGAGATCACGGTAGATGGTTTATTTTAGGAGCATAGAGCTGGTATCAGAACAAGATGGACTCTAGAGGACTCTTTATTTCATATTCTTATTTAAATGTTTTACTTACTAATCTGGATTAAATTTCCACATTGAGACCCCATTTACTACATTTGTTACATGTATACCTCTATAATTGTGTTCCAAATTACACATATATCCTTATATTATTTTTTAATTTATTTCATTGTCATTTGTGTTATGACATGATAGTAGGGTTATAGTCTCCCCAATGGCAGTCTTAGACCCTTTCTATAGTTCAGTAGAATCTTTTGTATGATGAGGCACATATGAGGTCATGTGTAACTCTATTTTATAATTTTTGGTTTAGTAAATGACATTATAAAAATCTATAAAACATTCTAAACAACATAGACATGGAAGAAAAATTTCATTGAACGAAGATGAAATAAGGTTGATTTTTTGTAAAAAAACCTTTTCACGATTTTTTAAGTAAATGAGACCGTAAAATGGTACTAATACATAAACAATTAGTAATAAATAAATTAGAATAAATTATATTTTATTTATTGGACATCGATCATATTATTTCCCTTAGTATAAAGTTTTAAAAATTATCCTGAAAATAGATGATTTTGTAACATAAACCCTTATCTCAAGTATCATCTTGAATTTTACGCAATAAAAAATTATATATAATAAATATATATTTAATATACATATATTATAGAAACATATTAGAACATAAATTACTATGTATCATTCCATTATAATTTTTATTATCAATTTATTAACAATTCTTCATTAAAATGAGAATTCTAATAAAAACTGGTTCGTCTTCCATGCATATTTCAGTTCAATGGTTTTAAAAATTGAAACTTGGATACAATTTAATCATCTATAAAATATTAATCATCAAATAATTATCATATTTATTCAATATATAAACTTTTATAACAACTCATGTAAAGAATTTATGAAGAATGAATTACATCTCTTAATGGGGACGGTAGTCCGTAAGTACAAAAAATTGATGTTCCACTTTTCAATAGATGGAATGAAATAATGCTAATAAAATAATTCAACTTTATAGAATCATAAATATATATTTAAAATAATATATATTAATTAAATCTATTTTTATGACCAATCATGTAAATTGTTAATGAAAAATGGATCACATTGCTTTTTTGATGTGGTAATCCCTATGTACGTATGACAGACATTATGAATTTATAAAATATGGGGAGGAGATTGAAAATGGATATACAATTACTATAAAAACCTCTTATTATAGTTAATATATCAATTCCATCATGTTAATATAGGTATATAACATTGGTATGATGTTTAAGAATAAAGATACATGAAAAATATCAGTAATAACGCATACAACTGTTTTGACTATCTTCCTTTGAAAAGCACATTATAGAACCATGAATGGGTAATTTTGGATGAAAAAAACATCAAGTTAATATATAAGAAATTTCATAGAGTATTTGGAATCATTATGGGGGAGATAAATATCTCATGTGTTTGGAAGAAGAGAGAATATGAGGTGCCCTTTTATAAGTGAGGGGAGTGGCACAATCGTACCTATTAAAAATATTAAAATATAATAAAGTTACTCTAACAAGAAAGTGTCTGTGATTTAGATAATATTATAATATAGGGAGATATAGTATCTAAATCCATTCATACAATATTATTTTGATAAAAAAATTTCATTTAACCGTTATCTCTTTAGGTTATTCCCATTTTTAAACCCATTAACCCTTATCATTTTAATCAGATTTTTACCTTAGTAACTATTCATTATGGAAAAAATAATATGAAATTATTACCCAATATTTATTTTTTAAAATTAAAAATATTTAATCCATTTTAAAATATTCAATAATTGTATGTGATAAAGATTCATTTAAAAATAAATATACAAAACACAACAAAACCTATTTTTCAACAAAAACATTTTTAACCATAAAGTTTGATATAATTTTATTCCATGCATGGAAAAATTTAATACACCCATGACATAAAAAACAATACTCTTTTTGATTGCACAGTTGAAACAAAATATTGATCTTAAAAAACCAAGATATATTATAATTTAAATATAACAGTTATAACATAGACATTAAATTAGCAAGTATGAATATGAATAACCACATTAAATAATGTATTTATGAAGGTTATACTCAATAAAAATTTATTTATTAATGATTATGAAATATGCATTAAATTTTTAGGAAAGTCATTTTATTCTTAAAAAATAATTTTCCCCCAAAAAATGGTTTTTATTAACATTTGGAAGGATATATTATGAATAATTTGTTTCAATTTTATAAAATTTATTTCAAAAGATAAATTATGTTTTAAAATAATAACTTAAAGAAGTATATTACAGTTAATGTTTTATAAGTTTCTAAATTGATTGATTTTTCAATGAATAGCGAAAATACTGATTTTTATTATTAAGTATCTTTTTTCATATATTTAAAAATATAATTTTTTTTAAAATGGTTTCAATGTAATATTAGTTAATATATATTTTTAAAAACATAATTATGGACACTAGAATAAATTTTATTTTTAATCTTGGAATAAAAATTTTATATACTTAAGATGAAATTTATTTCGGGAAACCCTTTTTTCAACTTGATTTATGGCTATAATTTTAAATTAAATTATACAAATTTTATGAATTAAATTTGATAAAATTTATTCCATATTTTTAATTAGAATAAATAAAATTAGGTAAAAATTTCAACTTAATTTTTTGTGATGAAGAAAAGTAGTATAGTAAAAAAAATGCCATCACAGTTTTGGTTAAAACAGGTGTACTAGGGGGGATACACTAATGTGATCAGGGTTAAAATGACCTAAAAATCAACTAAATACAATATTAAATAAAAATCTATAACTTATATTATCTAATATTCATAAATGGTCCATTTTAGATCTATTTAGGTTAAGTAAGATATTAAAAAATCAAAATCTTTTAAAACATTTCAACTGTGTCCCCTACCTCACTTATAATATGACACCCCGTCTCCAATCATATCCACACTTAAAGTAACATTTGGTTCGGAAAATCCCTAAAAAAACTCCCTTCCTAAAATCCTTACTCATATATTATATATATTATTTTGTTAATAATACTAACCTTAAAAGGATTATTGTGCACAGAAAACAAGGTTGTGTCAATAATAGGTACAATTTTTTACCAGATGTTATAGTTTAATTTCATATTATACAACCTAAAATATTATTATAACCATTTGGATATGATATAATAAATATATAAAATATAATTATATCTTTTAATGTTAGTTTAATAACCATTATTCATCTCATTTATTCATCATATGGGAATTCAAACCGTTGTTGGAGTGTACGGTGAACTACCACCTCACAAATTTATTTAATTCATTTTCCATAACAAATTATTATGTTTGGATATAATTATTTATTTAATACATATATATATATGATATATTCATGAAATAATTATCAGTTTATATACATAATTTATCATATATTTTTATACCATTCCACAAATTTAAAAATGATAACATTATTAATGTGTACGTGTGGATTAACAACTTCTTAAAGTTGGGTGATTTTTTTTCATCACCATATCACATGAATGATATATATAAGTTTAATCAAAGATTTAATATTAAATTTATGATATTTTCATCACTCTAAAAATATAAAATAATAGTTACATTATTTCAAGCATGTTCGTTGAAAAATGGAAATGTTACTCATGCGTACGTACAACCTACCATCTCTATAATTCTAATAAAATGGATTTTTCCTAGCCATTATTATTGGTTTGATTAAAAATAAAATTAAGATAAAAAATGATTATTATTTCATGTTTATTCTTCATTGAGGATGTAACAATTACCTTTTTTATTTTGGTCTGTATACTAAAATAATTCTGCCACTATGAACTAAACATCATCAAAACACATGACTATGACTTAACTAATTAACAATTAAACTTTTCATCGAAATAAATTATATAATGATAAACTAAAACAATATATACATTTTTCTTAAAAAAATTAAATTTTTTAAATAAACATATTATACGGGCGTAAAAGTATATATATATATATATATAATACAGACATGTGGTAAGGGGTATCATAACTCAAGTTTCATACATTGGGATTTGTCACTTCATAATTTATTATATTCTACCAAGAATATATGTGGAATTTAATTTTTTTTATTTTTTATTTATAATTTTTTTTTATTTACATTTTTTACATATAATCAAATCATTATTTAATTTTCTATGATATGATATGATCTCTATAATGGTTTCTTGTTTGACTTTTATTTCTATGAGACATATGCCTTATCCACAGATTATTTCCTTTTTGTGGTGTATATAATACTAATAAACTTGTTTTATGATGCTTATCATGAAAATTATATAGATTTATAAATACAAATAATTTTTTCTCTTTCAGTATGTTTTGATTCAGAGATAACAAAGTCATAAGGGTTCTCCATCTCAATATAGTTTCATCGAGACATGTTTGAGGTTAAGAACCAATTTATCTTAAAGAAGTTTATATAATTCCCCATTGACATGTTATATCATGAATATCCTTTTGATTATGATATTTATAATTTCATTTGAATTTATTCTTTCATGTTCTATATGTTTCTGAAGGAACCAAATTGGTGTGGGGTTTATGTTTATATCACATTTTAATTTGGATTGTTTATGATTGAATTTACATTGAGTAAATTATATGAACCATTTTTGACTAATAAATTTTATTTTTATTTTACTAGGTATATTTCAATAATTTTAATTTTTTATAACAATTTTTATCTCATTGGTACACAAAATAGTCTAGAAAATAATTTTATGAAGAGAAGAAATTATTTTTCTCATTACATAAAAAAATAGTTTTCGTTCATATCCATGTTTTCTAAAATTATTTCAATTTTGTTTTTGAAATGTTCTATGATTTTTTAAATTAAAATTTTCCCATTCATTAATTTTTACTCAAAATATTAAAAAATAATCTTCATTTCATTTTCTAAACAAGGTATATCTTTTAAAAGGTGTGAAAAAAATATATGTTTTAATGATTATGATGAGAAAAAAATTTACAACCATCATGACCAATAAATTATTTGAAGCTTCCTTTACAATGTTCCATGATTATTTTCAAAGAAAAAATTTTCCCTAATATTTTATAAATTTTTAGTTCGTAAAATTTCTTTTCAAATTTATATGGATACTTCCCTCAAGAATGTTTTAATTGATATTTTATATATTCTTTATAATCATAAATTAAAGAAACCCTTAATTTTAATCATTCTTAACAAGGGATATGTTGCAATGATATAATCTTTATTATTCATCTAGATTGATTATTAATTATCCAATATTATTTTCATGGAACCCATTTCTTTTCCACTGTTAAATAAAGAGATGGCTGAATACTGGTTATTGTTATGTCGAAAAGTTAAAGCTTATATGTATTTTATCATTCTATGGTACAATGAAATATATTTTTATGAATAATTATTGGTTTTTTCATAATCCAAGGATGGTGGTTCTATTATGAACCATGAACGTGTGATTAAATTATTAACCACAGATGGGTTGGTATGTTATATCCCTCCCATGCATTGGGTAAACAAATAGATTTAATTGGTTATAGGTTTCTCTGAATATATTTTTATAATTTACTTGGTAGGTTATTCACTTATGAATAGTGATTAAATAGATGATATGATAATGATATCCCAAGGTACCAATTTTTTTCTATGATTTCTATGAATTCTAAAGGGTCCTTTTCTCAAGAATTTTTTTTCATGGATCATGTTTTTTGACTTATATGAATCTTTTCTTATGTTAAAAATTTATTCCATGTTTCATGATTTATGATCCACATTCAAATGGGTATATATTTTCTTATGTTATTCTCATGAACATTGATTATGACATCATACCCTTATCTTAATAATATGACCACTCGTGGCATTCAATTTTTATTTCTTATTTTCACCCATACTGAGAATTTGAGATCACCCTTCTTATGATTCGTTTTCCACAAGTTATTATTAATGATATTAATTTTTTCACTAAAATGATTAATTTCTAAATAATACATTTAGGGATGCTGAATAATTATTTTTAAATAATAATCTCTATATATAGCTAGAATAATGATAACATGAATTCATGGGTATTGAAATTTAACAATATTTACTATGTCTCTAAAATTATAAACCAAAAAGTTCCATGGGTATATAAGTGATCCAATATTTCCGTTTGATGTTGCATGTTTTGGATGAAAAAAATTTGTTCATGGTTATCGGTATTAAATCCAAGAAATGTTATGGTTATTTTTTAGCAATAAATCCAGTAGTGTGGGTTCAAGACTATTATAGTTGGTATAAGAGTCAGGTTTAGATAACTCTTGAGATTATGTTGTTTTGATGTGATGTTATCTTAAAAGTTATGAATGAAAAAATAGGTTTATAAGTTTTAGTTTAATCATATGATCAAAGGTATAAAAACCCCTTTTAAGGTTTTAAGTGATTATACTTTTAATTGATTAATTAAATTTTTCGAGATGTTTTTCTAGGCTAAGATAAAAGTAACCCTTATGTGTATCATGTGGTTTAACATGGAGAATTATTTTGAAGAAATGATGTTACATTTTTATGATGTATGATGAAGGGTATAATATAACCTTTAAGGTTAAAAATTTATTTAATTTAGAGGATATTGAGGTAATATTGGATAAAGGGGTACTTATTTATTGTATAATATATTTTTGAAACATTTTTTATTGTGTAAATATTTATTATTAATGTATTATTTCTTTATATTTAGGTTTACTAATTGTGTATATTATCTTACCATTTAATAACCAGTTTGGTTTTGGAAAATGTCTAAAGATAATATGAATAGTTTTTTTCATTTTTTGGATCATTTGATCTATTAGAAGTTGATTTTGGTTCTTCGGCCATGAAATTTCATCTTAAAAACTCATCTTTTAGAAAAAAATGATATTATTATGGTAATTTATTAAAGTATAAAATTATACTTCTCAAGTAAATATATTTGCTTATATTTTTAGTCTAAATGGAAAACGAATTCCTCGTATATAGGAAAAGGATTTGAAAAAAAATTATCCAATTATGTTTTTTTTATGAATTGATTCTATTTTTGACACATCATTTGTTTATGGTTTTTGGGTCTTTAACCTTACCATGAATATTTAGTTTCTTCTGATCGGTTTTCTTAGTCACATTCCATTATTATTTGAACATTAAATTTCCTCCCTATATATATTTTCAAATCCCACTAATGTAATCCTATTTAGAATCCTAGTTATGTGTTATTCTAGATAACATTCATATTTTTATCTCCCTATTCAAGAAATAAAGTTTTGTTAACCCATTTTACGATATAGGTTTTCAAAACATTTTATTTTCATTTGTCAGACCATTTACTACCAAGATCAAGTAGGATGTAATTTATTAAAGGTGTGATATTGTAATAAACCATTATTGAAAAAATAATAATACTATATTCAATAGCATCCATGGAATGCGATATTGATCTTTGACAACCAAGGAATGTTATTATTTAAATATGATTGTTATAACCTATCCATTAAACTAGAATGTGTGAATAAGAATAATCACATTATAAAAAATATGTATAATGTTCCTAATCATTAAAAAGATAATGATTAATTCTTAGGAAATAATCATTCAATTTTTAGTAAAGTCATTATATGCTACAAAAATAAGTTTTTCTCCAAAAATGGGTTTTATTGATTTTTTTAGAAAATATTATAATTAATTCCTTCCAATTTAAAAATATATATTTTGAAAAATTATATTAATTTATAAATCCTATTTTAAAAAATATTATAGAGAATTTTTTATAATTTTATGAAATTATTTATATTTTATTGAATAGGGAAAAAATGATTTTTATTGAAACAGTCTTTTTTGTTTCAAGAATTTAAAAAGATCCACTTTATAAAAAAAATTAAAAGAAAAATTAGTTCATTTTCAATATTAATAATCTAATTAAGTTCATCAAAATAAATTTTGTTTTCCCACATTAGTATGATTCATTTGATAAAACATTAATGATAAATGTTTGTTTATTTTCTTGGTTTTCTGATCATCATAAACTAGTTCTTTTATATTATTTAATAATATGTCTATATATTAGTTCTATAACATGAATAAAGTTATAATATACATATTAAAATTTTATTTTTCAATAATAATAGTTTTATGACTGGCCTTGAAGGGGGTAATGAAAAATGAAAACTCATTATCCACGGAGATGGTTAATTTCCATAATTTGGAAGATAGTTTCATTTCATTGAATAAGTGGATATGAGAAAAGGGGTGGACATAAGATATTCCATTAAAAATATAAAATTTTAGTTTATAAATGATACTTGAGATATTATTCTTTTATGGATGAAGTAAGTAAGGATAGGGTAAAAGAAAAAATCAAATTGAGAGAAGTGGTTTGAGAAGGATACCTATTGATTATCACCTACTTAAAGGATCACTTAACGAGGTTGGAATTGGTCATTTGGTGAGAACAACGACACATATATGTTGGTAGATTGGTTATAAGAGTTTTTGTTATCAATTTTGAAAGGTTAATGACTTTTAAGGTGTGAGTATAATTATAACAACAAAAAAATTTATCAACAGAAATCCCTCTCTTAAAATTATGTCATATAGTATAATCACAAAAAAGTCACATTACCAACACAATACAAACATTTTAAATGAATAATTAATTAAATAAGAGGTATTTATACAATTAAAGGATTATATACCAATGAAATAGTAACTTTACCTTAAAAATAGTAATTCGACCCTTAAAATATTAAATCATTGAAATGAATAGTAACCAAACATATGAAAGTATAACTAAAATCTATGCATCTTAAAAATGAAATTATGATATAATTGTATCATAATATGCGTAACGAAATGTTTTAAAAAATAGTAATTAAGAGTTGGTGTTTCTGTAAGTTATACATATTTAATTACAATTTTTAATTAATATAAGGTTTTAAAAGAAAATTTATTTTCATAAATTGTATTCATGAATTAATATTTTTTTATGATTTTAAGATAATTTTATGAGACCATTTTTAATTTTTCAAAGTGTTATAAAATGAGTTATAATTTTAAAATCGCTATTTTTCAAGTAAATGAAGAATTTAATTAAAAATTACATTTATCCTTCTAAAAATTTGTTTTCATAAAATAGATCTTACTTTTCAATTATAAACATCAAAAAATGGTTCGGTTTATTTTTTTGGATTTTTCAAAAATAATTCAATTTTTTGAGAATATTAAAATATGATAACTTGTGATAAATACTAAATGCAAGAATTTATGAGTCTTTATTGATGTATGGAAAAGGTAATCACCATTATTTTGAACTCATATTCATAATTTACAATATTTAGTAACAATAATCAATATAATTTCTTGTCTTGAGACAAAATAATAAACGAACTATTAAAATAATGATAAAACAACCCTCCCCTCCACTATAAATTCCACCCCTCACCACCTCAACTCCTCACACCTTCCAATATTTGATCCTCATTTAAATTATTCCCAATACTCTTCTCAAACCCATCCCCCATGTTGAGTAGCTCTTGATCTCATAGAAATACCAAAACCTTTTCCCTAGATAGGATTACAAGGAGGAGAAATTCAAGTGGTAAATTCATCTTTCCGTTTATATTAATTTCTTTTCATGTTATTTTCTTATTCTCTCCTCACCTACCCAAATAAAAATGTAATGAAAACTCCAATACCTCAAATATACTATAATTTTAAAATGATAATGGAATAATCTATCATTAAACCCCTCCCCTCTTCCTTTTATTTTAAAAATTAAAATGTCGTTCATGAGGTGTTAATTTATTTCCTTCAAGGACCAAAAATATCCATTTTCCATTAACGCATTCAATCATGGACATAAAACCTTTTTTATGGTTAAAAAATTATAATATATTAAGTATATCCTATGTAATGTTATGGAATCATTATATACACATGATGATAAATAATAAAGCCAAACAATTTTTTTGTGATAAAAAATGCCAAAATTAAGTGTCGAACCGTTTCTTACATTAGCTACGGGATTCAACATTAACCTTTATTTTTCCCCTAGGTTGCAATTTCCCTCTATTTACCCCAAGTTAATTCTTATTTAGTTTTATATTATTCATAAAAATTCATTGTATACTATCTAAAATCATATATCCAGATCATCTCATCCGTTTTTTATGAGGAAATACATGTTTTAAAAAGGTTCTCTTCTCAATTCATCTTGATAAGTAAGCATATTCAAGGGAAAATTTTAATTTATTACCCATTTTAAATTTGAATCACTAATTTATTTTATGAATCCATTATTTTCTTTAAAATCACTTATTTATATTTAAAATATATATTTTTCATTTCTGTTTTTATATAATCAGATATTCTCTTTCCATTTTAATAAATATTTAATATTTTCCTTAAATCAGACTAGAATATTTTCTTTCTAATGTTTCATAAACACTATGTTTACATGTATTCACTTAATTATGACTTCACTTATTCCTATTTTCCCTTATTAAATTCCATTTACGTTTTAAATCATTCCTATCATGGACACCGTTATAATATTCCCTTATGTTAATCCTTTTGGCATTATTATGATATCTAATTCTTACCATGGGTAACCCATATGTTTATTTTTTATTCAATATGTATGATTATTCATGTGGAACACATATTTATGAACATGTTTTACTGGGTATGCTTAGGTAGTGATCCGATGCATTGGTTAATGTTTAGTCTCATGAGATTTCATGTGCAACGGTATTGGTGGTTAGCATTGACCCGTGCTCCATGTGTGATGGCCACAGTGGTTATCCTTGACTCATGCTCCATTTTCAATGGTCCTTGAATCCTTATTAAGTCATTTTGAAAGTTTTTTCCTGAATTATATGATACTATGTTTTTATAATTCCACATTATACATGTTATTCATCCTTATGTTTATTCATGTTCAATGATTTTTTATTTCATCATGTTATGATTTCTAACCCATGTTCTATTCATTATTCATATGTCTATTCCCTTAATGGGATTTCTATCTCATCCCCATGTTTATTAATTCCCTAGGGTATCCTATATAGATGTAAGGGATCAATGGAAGTTATTATATCCTTATAAAGATCAAATAAAATATGTATTATTTTGGTTTCATATTGTTTAACTATGTATCAAATATTCCAAAGGCCCTATAATTTAAGCTCCATGGTTTGTATTTAATGGTTATGTATGATTAAAATCATGTGACAATCTGTGTAAAAGGTTAAAGTCACCATAATGAGAACTAGAAACCATTGTATTTACTTCATACGCTTCCAGTTCCATATTGGACGTGGGATGCGATCTCAATGGACTTTGTGGTTGGGTTTCCATGTACCAACAGAAAGAAGAATATGATATAGGTTATGATTGCAAGGTTGTCCAAGTCAGCTCACATTACTCGCAATCTTGATACATCCAATGTTGTGGTGTTGGGAAAGATCTATGTGAAAGATATTTTTTGTTTTCGGAGAGTTCAATCAAATATAGTCTTTGATAGGGATCCTTGGTTCACTTATCGCTTTTGGAGCAGCCTTCAAGAGGCACTGGGATCTCAGGTTCATTTAAGCAAGGTATACAATCCGTATTCAGATGTCTAGAAAAAGACGATCTATACACATTATCAAGTATATTTTTTGTTCATGTGTTATCAATTTTGATGGAGCTTTGGGTCATCATTTGGGGTTGATTGAGTTTTCATATATCAATAGTCACTAGCCCGTGATCAGAACGACACTTTTTGAGGCCATTTATGGTCTTTCTTGTAAATCTATTTTATGTTGGTTTGAGATTGGTAAAAGTTTTTTGGTTGGAACAAGCTTGGCTCAAGAGATGACAGAAAATATTTAAATGATTTTTCAGAGTTTTTCGGTGGAAGAGATCTCATATAAGTCTTACGATGATCATCATCATACACTGTTGGAATTTTCAATTGGTGAAGAGGTGTTCTTGATAGTTTCACCCTATTTGGGTCATCGATAGATTGGGGTGCAAGGGAAACATTCCCCTTGTTTTGTGGGACCTTTTTGGTTGTTTAGTATGTGGGGAATGTTTCATACCATTTAGCACTTCAGTCTCAGCTAACAGGGATACATAACATGTTCCATGTATCTCAAATATGAAATTATCCTTATGATCCATCAAATATTTTGGGCTAAAGTGATATTTAGTTTGAACTGGATTTATCTATGACTGAACATCTAGTAAGGATTGTAGATTCTGAAACCAATGTATTTAATGGGAGAAAATAATTTTTTTTCCTGTGATATGGTATCATGATTCTAATTCTCATGAGATGTGGGAGATCAAGGCGTTGATGAGAGAGCTGTGGCCTCATCTTTTTGACCGAGGAGATTCTAGGAAGGATTTTTTTGGGGACATAAAGTTTCTATAGTGGGGAGTTTTTTCACATCATATTACTTTTTTAGGTATCCTTAAACCCTTCTTTAGATCTTTTTTTGTTTGGGTTTAATTAGGAGATTCTTAATGTGAAAATTTAAGGACTTTTGAAAAAATTTGGGTTGTGCAAGATTGGTACACATTTTTCTCAAACTGTACACCCTCTCTGGAGAAACTATGAAAAACCATAAAGTGGGGGTTTACATGGTTAGTTCATTTTCTGAAAAATCGTATTCCAACCTATAAGTAATTGTGAACCTTTCCAAGATGGGGTTTATAGTTAGGTTGCACAGTTTGTACAACCATGCGACCCTGCCTCATAAACCAGGAACGTGGTTTATTTAATCAAAAAATATGTTTTAAAAATCATGACACACTTTTTTAGGTTCTTTATGGACCTAGAATATCCTAGGATGGTTTCTTCTTTCTTAGGAGCACCCAATAGACATTTTTGTCCCCTCTAAACCCTTTCAGAAGCAAATTGTAGTTAGGAGAATGGTGTACGATCTCTACCCCATAGGTTTCCTCTTCTGGTTATCTTTATCCCAGTCTCTCCGCTATCCTACATTGGGTTTTCTAGATATCCATGTTATTGGATAATATAATATACAATGTTTTAGATCATGAAACTTGGGTTTATTCTTGGATATTTACTACCAACATTCTTTGTATAAGTTTACTATTTAGGGATTTTTGATTTGTTTTCTAGTGATCCCTAGGTAGGTCATTCCTTTATATTGGCCAATTTTTATTAACCATACATTTTTTTATTTAAATTCAATTGTTTGATTTAAATTCAATTAATTGGTATAAATTAAATAGATTCCTATTGGCTGACAAAAACCTGATTGTATTTAATTGCAGATTTGAAATTGGATTTTGACATGAATTTGTGAAAACCCCGAATTCCATTGAATTGGGATGAATTTTGTGAAATTGATGGAATTTATTATAAAATTTTAAATTTTGAATTTAAATTGTGAAATTTATATGATAGAATTGGTTTCAAATTATTATTTTGGAAAATGGATTAAAATAGATTTTTATAGAAACCCATTGGTTTTATCTTGTAAAAATAAAAGATTTGATTAAAACCCTCATTTGGTTTTTAAATGAAAATTTTGAATATTGAAAAGGGAGAATGGGATGAAATGTATTTTAATCAGTCTTAAAATAGATTTCCAATCGTTTATTTTTATTAGATCACATGAAAACATAGTTATATGGCGAGTTATTTGGACAACACTCTACGATTGACAATGCTAACAATACATAAATATAGTAAGTAACATCTATGATGGGATGGTGATGTGTCTCCCTTGCCTTGTATAGAGGAGGATGTGTGTATACACATATTTTAATGAAGACTATTTTTGTGTGAGGGAGTCCCACACTACTGAAAAAATGGCTTATTGTGATTGGTCATTTGCGACGGGGTCCCGTCGCAAATGACATGTGAGAGAAAAGGGTGTCCCAAATAATATATTTTCTGTCAGTTTGTCGCAAAAAGATATTATTTCTGATAGGCTGTGGCCCCGTTACAAAAACGTTTTTTCTGTTTTTAAAAATAGTAATTTTTGATGTGCCAACCTCCCATCTCAAATAGTTTCTCATTTTTACATTTTTTCGACGGACCATCACAAATACTGCTAAAAATATTTTAAAAGACCCTTTTTCGATGGGCCCATCGGAAATAGTTGAAAAAAATAATAAAATAAATTAATATTAGAAAAATAATATTAATATAAATGAAATCATAGTTTTAATATCAGTATAATAAAATTATTTATTAAATAATAGAAACATTATATTAATATAAATAAAATAATAATAATAATATTCAAAAAATACTTATTTTAAAATAATCAAATATTATAATAATATCATTATTAATATTAATTAAATAATAATATTAATAATAGTAATATAATAAAAACCAGAGTATTTTCAAAAATATAAAAAATTATTAATTAATAAAATAATAAATATAATAAAAAAATTAAATAATTAATAATAAGTATAATATTTGAGACAATATAAAATAATATTATTTAAAACATTAAATAGATAATATTACCCAAAAAATACATTCAAATGTTTCATTATAAAATAAAAATACATCACGGAGGAGGAGGGTCGTCTGGAGGAGCAAGAGGAGATGGTGCAGGAAACTCCATCCCTAAATTGCGAGTCAAACATCACATGTACTCCATATTCTCCAGCACCTACTGATGTCTCTAGCAACGCATCTCATCCTACATCTCCTGTTACTACTACTGGTGCTATCATAGGAAGTCTTCCTTCGATTAATACTTCCACTGACACATCTTATCACATTACCTACACAGTCTCTATAAGCTCACTCTAAGATTGCAGTTGCTCCTCATACTATGAATGAGATGATGTTGACTCTCTATGATCTCCTCTCGAGATGGTCGCCGACATCTCATAGGATCCATAAAAATGCTCAGGGGTCAATTGAGATCTGATAACAACAACTAGACTTTTCTTGAAGTCATATCTTGTTGCCTGTATCCATACCACCTCATTAAATGGGGGGCATTGGGCTGACCATCGGTGTTGAACTAGCTCTCAACATGTGTCTAAGACATTTCCACCTCATATGACTCCTTAAATTTAAATTTAAATCTAATATAGTTAAAATATTGTTTTTAGTTAAATTTAGATTTCAAAAAGAAATTATACTGACCACAATCTTACACTGGTGACCACCACTAAACTCTTATGTGGATGGATCATTTTACATCATCCTATAAACATCGCACCTCGTAATAACGGGCTGTGCGACTACCTATATGAATATAAAATAAACTGTTTACATTTAATGTTATATAAAAAATTTTAAAAAATATATTTACCATATGCTCACTATGTGTACTGAATGTACAACTACATGCTCAATGTGTCACCCCTTATCTCTATCGATTTATCCAACCTATTAATGATCTACTCTAAAACTTCCTACTCAACCAGTGTGTACATAATCCAACCCAAACCTGAGAAGAAATATAATCAGGTTGGTGGACCCAACATGTCTTCTAAAACTCCTTCAATCCTACTTTCTCCATTTTTTTCCATTTCAAATTGTAAAAAAACTAAGTGCAACGCGGACACATAGCTCCTTTCCATGCCTTCTAGATAGCTTCACACATGATCTCATCAGTAGGATACCATAAAACCTACAAATAATTTATTATATAAAGTTATTAATTAAATTAATTTCAAAGTAAATATACTTTATTTATGTACTAGCTAATGGTCAAACCTGTGGTTTTGTACATAGATGGAAATTTGATCCCATAACACCCATGCATTAGAGAAATAATTACG
Source organism: Viscum album (assembly GCA_963277665.1). Lineage (NCBI taxonomy): Eukaryota > Viridiplantae > Streptophyta > Magnoliopsida > Santalales > Viscaceae > Viscum > Viscum album. The sequence continues at coordinate 210,572,887 of OY728119.1, read as the reverse complement.
CAATATAGCGCTCCACTATCCAACATCTCTATACATAAAGCTGTGATAAATAATAATTTTCAAATAATTAGAATATTAATAGATTAATGAAAACATACAAAAATACATAGGTAAACATACCTCTGTGTGCATGGATCGAACCTAGGATGTGGATGTCACTCATGGATAGGATCGGGAATCATCAGTCGGGCAAGACCACACCCCCTCTGATTGCCCCCTAAATTGCCAGCAGGCTGTGGTTCAGATGATACAACCTCCTACTCATCCAAATGTAGATCAACCACTTGTAACAAATGATATAGATCCTTTTCCATCTGATAGACAAAATGATTTTTATTATAAAATAGTTGAAATTAAATATTATAGATAGATATATACTATATATTATTATAACAAGCATTTAACTATGTCAATTCTCATCTTCATCCTATTCTTCATAGTTGTCGATGTTAATGTCTTCATAATCCTCCTAAGCAAAATCTATTTCCATATTAGTTTCAGTTTCATCATCTCTCTAGATTTCAAATTTCATCGTAACATCATTAATATCATCATCACCATCAGCCCTTAACTATAGGGTGTCATTAATGATATTCGTGTCTCTTATTATAAAAGATTAATTCATAGAAGTCTATTGAAAAATGTCAATTTCATGCACTTTAGTGGAACCACATTCACTTTTAGTAAACTGATTCTATCGAGAATTAATTTTTATCATGCTCCACCAATCACCTAATTCCCTTCAATTGGAATAAAAATTTTCATTTTAAATTTTCTGTGCCTGATGATCCAATAAAATTATTTCAATTACTACAAGACTAATTTTATAATTAATATCAATTATTCCATGAATTAGATGATCATAAAATCTTCTCTTAGTATCATACCACTGAAATTTAAACATTATTTTATAATGTTTTCCAATACACCAGAGTTCGATGATTTCTTCCAACATGCCGTAAAATTCATCTTCAATTTCTCTTCAAATGAGATCCTCTAAAAAATACCTCTATTAAAGGCTTTTTTATTCCCTATATGCACATTTATAAAATCAAAAACCATTCACCATATATTCACTATAAGATCTAACCATTTTGGATAATAAGTTACTCAATATAGACAATTGATTATCAATTATTTCAGCATGTTGAGATACCTAAAATGTTGTAAAACAATTATCATTATATCAATTATTAAATATAATTTTTATGTGAAATTAAAAATAATTTATTTTACCAATTTTTGAAACTAATAAGAATTTGTTTTGGGAATGTTTTTTAAGATCAACTGCTATAATTTGTGGAAACTATTTCTTGATATGATTATCATATTACCAAAAAATAAAATAATATTAATGTACTATTATTAAAAATATAGAATAATTGATAGGATCACTCAAAGCGCAAATAGTTTCATTTCTTCATAGCTGATAAGAATATATATATGAGCTATGTGATGTTTATCATCTGGAATCCATCGTTTATGAAATCCACTGAAGCTAAGTTTGAGTGGATTGAAAACTAATAATTGATTGATCATTTCATCTTCAACATTTCTTTCATTATATCTCTTGTAGTTATAGTTTTAGGTATATTTATATTGAATGTAATGAGAGTAGAAAAATAAAATTTTTTCATGCAAATTATATTATTCAATTGAGCCTTCAACAGGTGCTTTGTTACGAAATTTTTTTATTTTTTCTTGAATCTCTCAAATGGGTACATCTATCAAAACTGTACTAGACCGACACATTTTATTTCATTCATAAAATGTAATATCAAATTTTCAATTGAGTCAAAAAAAACATGAAAGGGAGATTTTTTCTTTTTGAGAAAAAATTATAACGATATATTCCCCCAGTTTTCTTATGTCATCGTAGTCTGATGTTGACACATAAATGACATGAAAAAATATAATATGCCTGTTAAAACATCGAAAATAATAGGATTTAACAAAACTATAAATCAAATTAGTTGAAGTATTTCCATTAAAACATGACATTCATGGCTATTCAATATGGAAATGTGACAATTTATGACACATCTTCCCAAATTGAAACCATAACCATCTGGAATTCTCAAATATGTAGTCCAATGACAACATAATAAGTGACTCTCTTTGGATAGTGTATAAGATTATTTTGGCTTCATTAACAACTGTGATCTGAAATTTTCAAACAGTTTATGTTTTGGTTGCTTCCAATTTTAATGAAGATCTAATTGTGCATTTACATTAACTTTTGTCTTACTAGGTGTATCCAAAACTGTATGAAATAAATTATCAATATATTTCTTCTCAATATGAATCACATCCAACATGTAACTAGCCAATAAATCAGACCAATATGGAAAATCCCAAAAAAATGCCTCATTTTATCCAATTATGCTCTTTTCCAAACCCATAAATATTTTGTTGGATTATTGTTGGTCCAAATGTGATGGGAGGTAATGAAGAGACGATTGAGTTTATCTCTATACCTGAGATCATTGCGGGAGGCCCATATTTTTCAACTGTTCCATTTCTAAAATGATATTTGTTTCTTTGAAAAGGATGATCAGATGGAAGAAATCTGTGATGCTAGTAACAAAACAAGGTTCTTTCCATTGACAAGAATAAAGTATTTGATGTATCTCATACAGTGCATACATGATTTTAGACCATGTGTACTCTAGCCAGATAACATTCCAAATGCTGAGAAGTTTTTAATTGTCCACATCTATGAAAATTTTAGTAGGAATTTTTTTTGTAGTAACATCATAAGTACTGACACCATTACTTCATAGGGAATTTAACTCATTAATCAATGGTTTCAAATAAACCATGATATTATTTTTAAGATGACCTATAATTAATAAGTTCATATAGATATATGGATCCTTCATCAACATCCATGGAGGTAAATTATATTGATTTCTAAATATATAACAAAATTAATAATGACTAACATAAGAACCAAATGGATAGAAACTGTCATTATAAAGACTGAATAACACATTTCAAGGTTCTCAAGAGAAATACAGATTCACTTGGTCAAAATGCTTCCATGAATCACCATCAGAGGGATAATTTAAGCTTTTAATGGTTGAAATGCTGGTTTTGTTTCATGCCATGAATGGTGATGTGTTTTTAGACATAAATAAACGCTGAAATCTGGGTTTGAGTGGAAAATATCTCAATTGATTTAAAGGAACAAATCTAAACTTCTCGGGTTTGGATTCTATATAACATGATTTTCATCATGTAGGAAAACTATCCAACAAATCATTTTCACCATAATATATGATGCAATCATTTGAAAATTAAAGAATCTTATGATAACCATGACCTAGATTACGATCCAAACTCTTTCTCTTATAGAAATATTTAGGAAAAAAATTTCCTTCAAGTAGAAATGTTTTTAACAATGTGAATATCTGATCAAAAAAACTATTTGAAATTCTATTATCTGATTTAACAACCATAAGTTTAGAAAAAGCTTCAATATTTCTTATCTTTCACCCAGGATATAAGACATCCTCATCAGACCTCGACAACTCATATAAATTTTATGGTTCCAACTCAAGTTTTAAATCAATATCATCATGAGTTTAAATTTTTTAAAAAGACAGAACTTCCACATCATTTACTAAATTTTGAAAATGTGATGGATCTAAAACCAAATTATTAGTATCTTCTCTAGAACTGCATTCACTATGTTGATACAAAAAAGCATAATCAGGTTGAAAAAACGTAATTAATGATCGCCAACATTATCAAATGTGTTATACATCCTCAGAGCACATTTTTTACAAAGATACTTAATTGTCCCTTCTGAATTTTTTTGTTGTTGTGATCCTGAAAATAATAAGAAAGATTGAACACCCTCAATATATACATGATTTAAACCAGAACCATTGGCAATCCTTCATTGATTTATCCAAGTATAATCATCAAATTATGACTACTGGTGACTTCCTTTTTCAATATTGTTCTAAAAAATATTAAATAATTAGTTATTTTGTATAATTATATATAAAATAAACCCTATCTAAAAATAGAAGACAACTAAATTCTATTTTCTTTCAATTTATAAATTTTTTTTTATTTTATATTTATTTATACAATTTTCTAAGCTCTTAAACTAATATAGACCCATTTATAAAAAGTTATATTAATTGACACTAATTATTATTAATTATAAGTATCCTGTAAAAATTATTGTTAATTACCAACGGCAAAATTTTTAATGGATTGGCGGCCGCTCTTTTTCCCGACGACTCATCCCCTTGAAACATTTTGTGACCGAAATCATGACTAAAATTCTTCTTTGATGTACGAATATCAATTTTCATATGCACAAGGATGGAGAGTAGGGATGCATCGTTGTGCTTCTCTCTGTGCTCGTGCATATGAAAATTAATATCCATACGCCAGAGAATACATTTCCTAGTGATTTATGTCAGAGAAGTTCCAAGGAGACGATTCGTCAAGAAAACGAGTCTCTTTTTTCCGAAGGATCTCCTCCTTACAACATTCTACGACTTAGATCACTATGAAAAATCTTCTTTGATGTATATCAGATTAGATTTTTCATACTAACTTTAGTAGGAGAAAGCTTCTAGGAATTGAGGATTCGATCAAAATGAATTCTTCCAATCTGATGGAAATTGTTCGAGTTTATCAATGTACTTTAATTTATTCCAATTTATTACTAATTAATCCTAATTATTGCTAAATTAATCTAAATTGTTATTAATTTTTACTAATTCTTACTAATTGTGACTAATTTATCATAATTATTACTAATTGTTACCAATTGTTACCAATTGTTACTAATTATTACTAATTAATCCTAATTATTACAAATTAATTCTTATTAGTACAAATTTATCTTAATTATTAATAATTATTCCTAATTATTTCTAATTAATCTTAATTATTCCTAATTATTATTAACTAATCCTAATTATTACTAATTAATCCTAATTATTATTTAATAATCATAATTTCAACAAATTTTAACTAATGATTTGTAATTAGTACATATTAACTCAAATTATTGTTAATTATTATATTTTTTTACGCATTATTAATAATTATTGCAATTTATTACTAATTATTGATAATTATTACTAATTATTCCTAATTATTTTTAATTAATCCTAATTACTACTAATTAATCCTAATTATTGACAATTATTAATAATTATTACAAATTATTTCTAATTATAAAAAATTATTACCAATTATTTCTAATTATTTATATTTATTTCAAATTATTAAAAAAGTTTACAAATTATTGCAATTTATTACAATTTATTACAAGTTATTATCATTGATTAATAATTATTACAATTTATTACTAATTATTACTAATTAATACCATTTATTACTAATTATTACTGTTTATTAGTAATTATTACATTTTATTTTTAATTATTACCATCTATTACTAATTATTACCATTTAATATTTATTATTACTAATTATTACAATTTATAACTAATTATTTCTATTTTTTATAGTTTATTACTAATTATTATAGTGTATTACCAATTATTACAAATTATTACATTTTTTACTAATTATTACTAATTATTACAATTTGTTACTAATTATTACAGTTAGTTACTAATATTTACTAATTATTACAAATTTTTACTCATTTATACTAATTATTATAATTTATTACAAATTATTTCTAATTATTAGAATTTATTAATAATTATTACAATTTATTACTAATTATTACTAATTAATACTAGTTATTTATATTTAATTCAAATTATTACTAATTATTCCTTGTTATTACTAATTTTTTGGAGTTGTTACTAATTATTATAAACTATTACTCATTATTACGAATTATTACAATTTATTACTAATTATTACCATTAATTACTAATTATTACCATTTATTACTAATTATTACAATTTATTACTAATTATTACCAATTATTACCAATTATTACCATTTTTTAACAGTTATTAAAATTTGTTACAACTTATTATTAATTAATACATTTTATTACTAATTATAGTTAATTATTACTAATTAATCCTAATTATTTCTAATTAATCACATTTATTACTAATTAATCAAAATTATTACAATTTATCAATAATTATTACAATTTATTACTAATTATTACAATTTATCACTAATTATTTCAATTTATTACTAATTATTTCAATTTATTACTTATTATTACAATTTATTACTAATTATTTCAATTTATTACTAATCATTAAAATTTATTACTAATTTTTAAAATTTATTACTAATTATTAAAATTTAATACAAATTATTAATATTTATTACTAATTATTACAATTTATTACTAATTATTACAATTTGTTACTAATTTTTACAATTTGTTACTAATTATTACAATTTATTATTAATTATTAGTAATTATTACTAATTATAACTAATTGTTTGTAATGTACACTTAGACTTAATTATTCATAAAAATAAATACTGAAAAAACAATTATATACTTCTAATTCTAATTTAATTTCATCTAGCTAACAAAAATTATAAATAATTTTAAATAAAATAAAATAAATAAAAAATAAAAAATAGATAAATACCATGAAACTGAAGCTTTGGGAGTATAAAAGATGCCAATTATATAACGATTTTAATGTTTAAACCTTGAAAAATTTTATAAGAAAAATTTTCAGATGAGATTGAAAGATTAGTTGAGAAAGAAGTAGAATGAGAGGAAAAACGAATGAGGGTATATATATATATGTTATATTATTTATGACAAACTTATTTATGACAGGACCCATCGCAAATTCCCACTGCCCACATTAATTACAGTCGGTCGTAAAAAATTATTTACAACTGGTCCCATCACAAATACGTACCTGTCAACATACCATTTGCGAAGGGAAAAGTATCTCATCGCAAATAGAAAAAAACCACTATGAGGCATTTGTGATGAGAATAGGGAACCCGTCATAAATTCTCTTCCCACGGTTTGTCACATATTTCACAGCAAACCTTTTGTGACGGTTCCCTATCGTCCTGTCGCAAATGCACATTTTTCCCATAGTTCCATATCCTGAAACTATCATACCTTTTCACACATGAACAAGTTGCTCATTGATTGTATTTGAAATATATTCCATTGTTGTTGTAAACTATTTTATACATGCCTTATGAATTTATATACAATGTTTATATAAAAATATTTATTAAGACATTTTTTAAATTATTTCCATCATTTTAAATGTAAAGAATGATTTGTATTAAATATTCTTTTGAAATGTTGTAAAGCCCCGAAATTCTAAAATAATTACATTGTATTCGATACCCTGTATGATACGCAACATCAAGCAAGTAAGGGAACATAATATCCTGAGAAATTATAAAATATTTATATTTTTAAATAAAATAAATATACTTTATATCTTGGAATGTATGCGACTTGGATTTTGCATACGTCACACTCAACAATTATTTTCTTTAATTGCTTTCATTACATGCTAGAAGGATTTTTACCGAACAAAAATATATTATTTAAATATTATTATATAATATAATAAGACATAACCTAGCCATTATATTAGTGGTTATGAATTTAATAAACATAATTATAAAAAATTTTGGTTTACACAAAATATAAAATTAATTCATTTGTTATAAATTAATTTTAAATGAATATAAGAACCAATTGAATATTAGGGGAATGTTTTTATAGAAAAATATTTTTATGCTCACAAAGCTATTTTATCTTAATAAATTAAATTAATTAAAATTATTTAGTTTTATTAATGTAACATATATTATAGATTCAGTCAAATAATTTTCATATTCATCCAAAAGATTTGACACGCATGAATAAACCCAATATTACACATAAAAACCAATATTTTTATTAATACACTTTTAACGCTATTTGTTGGATAACATATTTTAAATAGAAATTTTGTAAATTTCATAAAAATTATATGTCAAAATAAACATAATATTTTAAATCAAAACAAAAAAAATTAAGTTAGGGTGAATATTTTGTATTTTTCTGTGATGTTTCATTTTTAATGAATAGTGAAAAATACTGAATTATAACTCAAGACGACCTTTCTGTCTAATTTATTTATAATGTTAAATTATTTTTTTTAAAAATTTATTAGATATTTTTTATATCAATTAATCCAATTTATGTCATCCGACTCAATTTCACTTTGAAATTCAATATGAAAACATAGCAAACTTTTGAACATTTTTACTTTAAAAGCTACATTGTTGTCCGGTCTACAAGATTAAATTTTAATTAATTTCAGACACTTTTTATTGTAATTTATAAAAAATGGATTCCATATTTAAAATCTGACTAATTTATATCTAATTTGGTCAAATTAGTTTTTGACCACAAATATTACTGAATGTAACTAAAATTAATTACAACAATTAAGGTGAAATAAAGCACACCAAGGGACTAAACCACAAACTTAAGTGACAAAATGACCTATAAACTTGTCCAAAATCCATTTCATAGTCATATTTATACCCTAAGCTCCATTTTATTGAATTTTGACCACTATTTGATCCACTTGAAAGGGGACAACATTGGTGGAATTCAATTTACAAATTTACAAGACTCTCACTCCTCCTCAACTATAAAAAGACACTCACGCCTACCACTTCTTCACATCTATCAATCCACTTTTCCTAGAAAAATATCTACCATAATGTCAGATAAAAATATCTCCCCTCATCCTAGAGGCCTTAACTTGGTTTGAAATCCTTCCAAGCATCCCATTTGGTTCAAACCAAAAGGAGTTATCCTGTTAAGAAGTAACATCTTTTCTCATTCTCTTAAGGTTTAATTCCATTATACACACCTAAAATATCCTTATTACATGATTATATAAAAAATACCCCCAATATACTTATATTATTTTATGTTAATGGTTCTAAAGAATATTTCACACACTTACATCTAATGGGTAACTAACTAACCCTTTATGTGTACGACGAACTACCGACCCGTGAAATGAGGTTTGTTCATTCTTCCTTTGCCAACTATCATGGTGGGAATTATTTTGGAAAATTTTTTATATATGATATATATGATATTTATAATCTATTTAGTCTTTTTTAATTTTAATATATATCATACCTTTATGCTTTTTATTTTGTGTAAATTCGACAACATCGTTTGACGATGTGTGGACTACTACAACCTAAAAGCGACGTGATTCGATCACATGATACATGAAATGTATAAAGTATGGATTTAATTAATATCATGTCACATTAAAAACACCAATATGATATTAATTAATTAATTACCTTTTTTAATCATAATATATATCATTTTCATAATTACCATTTGACACACTTAATAAGTTATAACGTCATTCATAGACCTGTTGACTACCACCACCACGACATGATCTGATTCCATTTAAATCAAAATAATTATATATATAATTAAATAGAATTAAATAATATGGTATTTATGATATAATTATCACAATGTATAGATTAATTTTACATACCTTCATTCCATAATGATCATTAAAAAATGAGATCGTTACGCATGCGTACATACAACCTATCGTCTCCTTGATTGTAATGTTGCTTCATTTCTCATTACCATATTTAACAATTGGTTTTAAAAGTACAATTTATGTATAAATATTATAAATATATAATAATTATTATATATATATATATTATATAATGACCACTTTGACCATAGTTTATCTCCAAAAATGTTTTTTTGACATAGAATCCATTTTTTTTCAAAACACACGATGTAAAATTAATTGTTTAACTGGATGTATACAACATTGTAATAAGTGAAATATAATTATTAATAAAAATTAATAATATTCTAAAGCAATTAAATAATTAACATGAGCTTATTATTTATGAATATAATGACACATGAGACAAGCCAGACTCAAAGTAAGGGATTTTCATCTCACTTTTTACATCTATGCGATAAATGTCATTTTGACCACTTACATATTTAGTGTGGTGTATCTACTGCCACTTTTGAGATATTATATCATTAATAATTTTATTGTCATGGTATATAAGACTAACATTTAACAATATTACATCACAAGCCTTATGATTTAAAATGGTTCAAATTGGTATGGGACATATTGGATCATTTAAATATTATTTGCCTCAAAAAATACTTTTAATGATCTTTCAATGGTATTTACATTCAAGGAAATTATTTGACCGTTATTCAATAAACCCTTTCAATTTAAACTCTGATTACTAATGATATTTTTCAAGTATTGGTACCACTTTTTCACTCTTTTTTACTCAAACTATTTTAAAAAATGTTTTTAAGAAAACCCAACATTATTTCTCTCTTTATTCGGATAAGTTATTTTGCTCTAAAAACATTTTTTTATAAAAAAACAAAATATATTTTTAACCTTTAAAAAGGATTTATTATATAAACTTTTACCCTTTTTTTCTTTTAAGATTATGTTCAAAAGAATCATCTTGTTGATTTGTGAATAGGTAATTTTTAAAACCTTTTTGTCATGATAAAAGAATTTTTAGTTCACCTCGTACGAAATGTACGAATCCACACACCATCATTTATTTGAATCATCATTTTCATATTTAAAAGGGTGCATTTTTATTAAACATATTTAGACTGTCATTTCAAATAAAATCTTTTTCAAAAGGTTTTTGAAAACAATATGATATTTTCACCATGAATGTTTTCAAAACATATTTTTCTTGTATTTCTATTCACCAATGACTGAAAACCATTATTTTTTATCCATTTGGGATATGTTGTACTGGTACCATCCTTATTCATTGTCTATATGGTTTATGATTAATTTGGCCATGGATAGTAATGACATTCACTTCCTGGATTCATTTTATTCCCCTTAAAATATTTACTTTTCTATAATCATTGAACATTGAATTTTCCATAATTATCCAAATCATTTATCATGGATATTTTCATTGCATATCCCATATTCCATGTTTGAATGATTTTATCTTTTAAATTTAATTGATTATTTGGGGAATTATTTATAAATATTATCTTCTACTTTATAAGGATATTTGATAAGGAACAATATTTTTGAATTAAATCGATTGTTCTATATGTGAATAATGATTTGGACATGTTGTGACGAGTGGGGAACAGACGTTATATAGCCCCTCAATGTATCACTAGTCTCATGAGATGAAATTATGTAGCGAAAAACCCTTTGATATTGTGTCCAAGAAGTATATATGGGTTTCTACCTAGAGACTTAAATATTCATGAGGATATATCTTAATGGTATAATGGTTCTTGTTTCAGATACATGATATACGATAATTATGAGTTTACTTAAATTTAACTCATTATTTATAATCCATGATATTTTTTATCGATATATCTATAGATGCATTTCGATTTCATTTCTTTGATTAAATGGATTGTGTTTCAATTTCTTACCTTTCCATATTGATTTTTCCTAATCTAGTTATTTGAATGGAATGTGTTTCAAGTTATTACATTTCTATATTTTTTATTCACTTCCTTTTAATTTTTTTATTACATGGTATGTATGTTCAGTAATTTACTATTCCGTAATTATTATTCTCATTGATTCGGTATTGATTCAATTTTACTTTACCCTTACCGAGCATTTGGATGCCCCTTATTTTCATACCCTTTACTAGGAATCTGAGATGTGTAAAAAGAAACCTATTCAGGTATATCATTGATGGAATGAATTTATCCTTAAAGGAAGAAAAATTATGTTAAAATTCGTGTTTTCATTTCTAATGTAAGACTAATTTCTGTATCTGTTCTACCAAGACTACTAAACTGTCCAATCCTTCAAAATTTTAATCTATGTAATCATGCTAATGTATTGGTAGTAGACAATTACATTGTGCTTTATAGGGTAGGTTCGCTACAGTTAGTATAATAGAAAGTTTAATAGAAACCTTGAGAAATATATTTAGGTAAAAATAGTTTAGAGAACAGAACCCAAAGGTAGACTATGAAGATATGTATAGAAGATCGCCACAGAATTTTATTAAACGAGAGATTATATGGTTCTTCCTAGAAATAATTCAATATCTGGATACAATAATTTGGAAAGGTTCTCAAATAAGAGTACCAATGAGTAAAAACTCAAAAAATGTGTGTCAGGTCTTACTCGGTGTAACAAGGTACAAAAAAGGGCCTTACAACGCACCTTCTTTGACACTCCAGGGTGATATGCTTTGGATAATTAAATATAATTTAAAAACCATTGTAGAGGATTTTGAAAATTAATGAGAAAGGTTAAACCTAAGGTGTTTTAAATTTAATATAAGGTGTCATGATTTAGAAATTCTATAAATTATATTATAAATACACCGTTGAAAAAGGAATGATCTATGTGGAAATAAATTAATGAAGTATTTTTGTATTAGGGTTGTGTTAAAAAGGATAGGATTTTTAATGATTAAATTTCAATGATGTATGTCATATTTATTTTTGAAAATATATTAATATGGTTTTAGAAAATAAAAACACGTATTCCAGGTCACAACCAATCAATCCCACCAAGGCCACGAGTCTTGAACTCATGAATGAAGTTGGATAAATGTTTCACACCAACCAATGACCTTTGCAATGTCTTGGTTAAAATTCCAACGTTTTTAGTTAAACAATTTGATGAAAAAATATTAATAATGAACCAATAGTTTAGCTTTTTAGGATTATATATTATTGTTTTAACTATGTTGTCTTAAGATAATAATTATAGAAAAATGTAATGACTTTTCAGCCTTTATGGGTCTTTAGATTAGTTGAATGTTTATTTTATTACTTCAGGGATCTAAGTTAATTTTTGGATACCCATTTCATGAAGTAAGTGATTAATTAGAATTTGATAGAAGCACAACTAAATGATGGAATTTTTCATTTGAAATTGAAATTTATCATTTCGTTATATTCTTAGGCAGAAAAAAATTATCAATATGAGGAAAAGAATCTTAATTTTCATCCTAAAAAATTTATTTTTTTAACTAATGGTCTTATAAATCATCACAGAATTATGGCTTTAAGACCCTTAAATTTTCATTAATCAATCACTTGTTTGTGATTGATGACCTCAATCACTCCCTATACATATTAAAGACTTTTCTCTTAGTACGTATCTCTAATTTCAACTAATTATTGCCTATAAAGAGACCTAATTATATGTTGTTCCATGTTACCTTAGGACATCCCATTATGTTTTTGTCTGATTTATATGGAATCCTTCTAACTATGCAGGATTTCAAATATAGGAAATATAAAACAATCTATCACCGTGATCATAATTAAATTGAAAAGATGTAATTTATTTAAGGTGGATAGAATGTATTACCCCAGAATTCTAAAATAAAAAAATTGTATTTGATAGTATGTATGACACGCAATACCAAGCGTGTAAGGAAATATAAAATCCCATAAATTTATAATATATTTACTATTATAAATAAATTCAATGTATTTGATTGATTGAAATGAATACAAACATTTGTTAGAATATGTCACATGCAACAAAGAGTATTTTTAATATCTTTTGTTACATGAAAGATCAAGTTTTATAGAACAATAATAATTTATTAAAATATTTTTACCTAATAAAATAAGATATAACATTGCCATTAAATTAGTAGTTATGAATATTATTAAATAAATTTTGAAAATATTTATTTTACATAAAATATAAAATGAATTCATTGGTTATAGATTAATTATAAATTAATATAAGAACAAATTGAATACAAAGGGAATGTTTTTATAGAAAACTATTTTAATGCTCACAAAGCTATTTTATCCAAATAAATTAAATTAATTAAATTTAGATATTGATATTAATGTAATATATATATATATTATATTCAAAAATATTTTTTTTATATTCATCCGATATTTTTTATAGGCACGAGATAAGAACAAAACCAATATTTCCCATTAAAACCCATATTTTTATTAAGGCACTTTTACCACATTTTAATAGTGAAAATATTTTAAATACATTTTTTGGAACTTTTATATGTCTTATATGTAAAAATAAACATAATAATTGAAACAAGAACATAAAAATTAGGTTAGGGTGAATTTTTAGAATTTTTCTATGGGTTTTCATTTTTAAGGAATACTAAAAAATATAGAATTTTAACACAAAATAGAATTTTCATATAATTTATTTATAAGGTTAAATTATAAATTTTATTAATTTTAAATCATAATTATAAAAACTTTATATCAATTAATCTAATTTAAAAATTGGTATGAATTTCACATTGAAATTGTATATGAAAATGTAGAAACGTTTGAACGTTATTTTACTTTGAAAACCTGCATTGTCATCATGTCCGCAAGATTAAATTTTAATTCATTTTAACGAATAATGTAATTGGAATTTAGAAAATTTTATTTCATATTTTAAATCATCATAATTTATAATTTATAAAAAGTTCAACTATGTTTTTTTCTGATTATATTACTAAAATTAATTAAAATTAATTACAACGATTAATGTCAAATTAATTATAACATGGGACTAAAACATAAATTTAAGGAAAAAATGACATAGATAATTCAACAAAAGAAATTTTATGTTGATATTAAAACCCTATATTACCTTGGATATCATTTTGTCCATTATTAGAGCTACTTTCAATGGAAAAAACATTGTTGGAAAATCCCTTTTTCAAAATAAACAAGAGTACCACTCCTCATCAACTATAAAAAGACACCCAACCCACCCACTTCCTCAAACTTATCAAGCCAATTTGTCTCATATAATCAGTGAAAAATATTAACTAAACATCCCTCCCTAAACCTATAATCCTAAACTTGGTTAGAAATATATCCAAATAAGGCCTTTGGTTCAAACTAAAAGAAGTTTCTCTATTAAGATGTAACATCTTTCGTCAAGATCATTATTTTTATTTCCATTATACACCCCTAAACTATACTTATTCCATGATTATGTAACAAAAATAGTAAACTAGATATATTAATTTTTTTATGTTAATGGTACGATCTACACTTACACACACTTCAATCTAATGGGAAAAGAACAACCCGTTTATGTGTACGACAAAATACCGCCTCACGAAACGATGATTATTATTACATTAGAACCTCTCACAGTGATAATTATGATGGAAATGATGTTTATATTTAATATATATGATATTTAAAATTTATTTATGTTTTTATAATTTTTATATAGTTCAAAACTATAGGATTTCAATTTTTTCAAATATGATAACATAGTTTGTGGAATTGTGGACTACGACATCCAAAAAGAGATGGGATTAGATCAGAAGATACATGGAATGTATAAAAGATGGTTTTACTTAAAAAAATTATATAAAAAACTATATGATATTTTTATAATAATTAAATTTTGTAAATATAATATGTATCATTTATTTTTACCATTTTACACACTAAAAATGTGATAACGTCATTCGTGGATGTGTGGACTACTGCCTCCTCAACACGATGCGACTCCGTTTTCAAAAAAATAATTATATATATAAGTATATTTATTAAATAACATGTTATTTATGATATAATGATCATTTTGGTATGATTAATTACAATTACCTTATTTCCAAAATGATCATTAAAATATGGGAATGTTACTCATGCATATATACGACATACAATCTCCATGATTGTAACGTTGGTTACTTTTTTATAACTATAGTTAACGATTGGTTTTGAAAGTATAATTGATGTATGAATATTATGATTTTGTGATTATTATTATTCTGCAGATGTTATATAATGACCCCTTTGACCATATTTGAGATATCAAAGTTGTTTTTGACACATAAACAAAATTTCGTCAAAAGTCCCAACATAAACATAATTGTTTATGTAGTTATATAAACCATGGAAAAAAGTAAAATAAAATTAATTATAAATAGTAAAAAGGATATTAAGATAGTAAATAAATGACATATACTATTTATTCCTAAATAAAATGACACATGAGACAATTCAGACTCAAGTTAAGAGATTTTCAACTCGCTTTTTACATCTATTAGATAAATTCCATATTCACAACTTAATTATTTTGTTTGGTGAATCTAATTCCCCTTTTGATATATAATATCATCAAAACTTTTGTATTCGTGGTATATAAAAATATCATTTAATTTTATTCCTTCATGATGTGAATCATTTATAATATTTAAAAGTGGTATGAGACACTTATGAATTTTTAAAGATTATTTTACCCAAGGCCAATTTTAATGATTTTTCAGAGTAATTTCCATTTAATGAAATTATGTAACCACTTTTAGATAAAACCATTCATTTCCCATAATACTTTTATTAATGAGCATTTTTAATTATTAGTTCCATTTTCCACAATTTTTAATCGAAATGTTTTATAAAATGATTTTAGGAAAACCCAACATTATTTATTTCTTTAGCCAAAGAACCTTTTTTCTTCTTATATGTTGTACGAGGTCTAAAGTACCTTAATATTACATGATAAAAAGTTTACAAAAATAATTTATTCAAAAATAAATAGGAATATTCCTTTGACAACATTAGTAAAAGATAAAAAGTCAAAAATGTATTTAATAAACCATTCTAGAAATTATCTCATCACAAATAAAAAATAACCACTGTCAAGCATTTGCGATAGGAATACGGAACCCATTGCAAATGAATTTTCGGTGGTTTGGCACATATTTCGCATCGAACCTTTTTCAACGGGTCCCTACCGACTCATCACAAATAATCTATCTCAAATTCCTTTTTTCCTGTAATTCCATAGCCTAGAACTATCATACCTTTTCTCATATGACCATGTTTCTCATTGATTGTATTTCAAATATATGCCATTGTCATTGTAAACTCTTTTTTGCATACCTTATGAATTTATATAAACTGTTTATATAAAAAGGTTAATTAATAATTTTATTGAAAATTATTTCCATCATTTTAGATGTAACGAATGATTTGTTTTAAATATTCTTTTGAAATTTTTTAATGCGATGATATTCTAAAATAATAACATTGTATTTGATAACCTGTATGATACGAAACACCAAGAACGTGAGGGAACATAATATCCCAATAATTTATAATATATTTACTATTTTAAATAAATTAAATATAATTTATATCTTGGAATGAATGAAACAATGAGTTAGTATACGTCACACTCAACAATGAGTTTCTTTAATTATTTTGGTTACACGCAAGGCCGAGTTTTAATGAACAAAAAAAAATATTATTATTTATGTATTATTATCTGATATAATTAAATATGACATAGCCTTTAAATTATAGATTATTAATAGAATTATCTGAATTATTAAAATATGTGGTTTACACAAAATATAAAATTAATTCTTTTTTTTTTGAAATTAATTTGAAATGAATATAAGAAGCAATTAAATATAAGGAGAATTTATTTATAGATAAATATTTTTATGCTCACAAAACTATTTTATCCAAATAAATTAAATTAATTAAAACTATTGAGTGATATTAATGTAATAAATTTATCATATATTCCATCAAATATTTTTATATTCATCTAATAGATTTGATGGGAATGAATAAACCCAATATTACACATAAAATCCAATATTTTTATTAACGCACTTTTAACGCTATTTAAGGGATAAACAATTCTAAATATAATATTTGAGAATTTAATAGATATTATTTGTCAAAATATAAATAATATTTTAAATAAAAGTAAAAAAATTAGGTTAGGGTGAATTGTTTGTATTTTTCTGTGAAGTTTTATGTTTTAACAAATAGTGAAAAATACTAAATTATAACTCAAAACTACTTTCTTATTTAATTTATTTAAATTGTTAAACTATATTATTATTGGGTTAAAATATTAATTCGATAAATTTTATATCAATTAATCAAATTTAGTTCATTGTTATCAGTTTTCCATTGAAATTTGATATGAAAACTTAGCAAACTTTGGAATGTTTTCACATTAAAAACCTATATTGTCGTCCCATCTACGAGATTAAATTTTAATTAAGTTTTGACGCTTTTTTGATTTTAATTTATAAAAAATGGATTCCAGGTTTTAAATATGAATAACTTGTATCGAGTAATATCAACATAGTTTTTTACCAAAAATATTTGTGAAAGTAATTAAAATTAATCACAATGATTAAGGTGAAATAAAGCTATCCAAGGGACTAAACCTTAAATATAAGGGCCAAAATGACCTATAAAATTTCCTAAGATCCATTGGATGAAGATATTTATACCCTATAGTCCTTTTATAGAATGTTGAACATTATTTTGGCCATATAAATTGGGAAAACATTCATGGAATTCCCATTACAAAATTTGCAAGAGTGTCACTCTTCCAGCACTATAAACAGACAATCAAGACTACCACTTCTTCAAACATATCAATCAACTTTTACTAGAATAATATCTACCATAATATCATATAAATATAACTCCCCTCATCTTAGTGGCATCATCTTTGTCAAAAATCCATTCACGTACACTATTTGGTTTTAACCAAAACGAGTTACCTGATTAAGAAGTAACATCTTTTCTCAATCTATTTTGGCTTCTTTTCATTCTACACCCCTAAAATATATTTATTAAATGATAATATAACAAAAAAAATATTCTCAATATACTTATATTCTGTTATGTTAATGGTTCTAACTACACTTTGACACACTTCTATCTAATTGGTACGAACTTACCCTTTCTGTGTATGACGAGGTATCGACTCATGAAATGAGGATTGTTCATTATTACATTACCACCTCTTATGGTAGGAATTATTATGTAAAATATGTTTATATATGATATATATGATATTTATAATGTATTTATTCTTCTATAATTTAAATATATATCATACGTTTATGCTTTCGATTTTGTGTAAATATGATAACATCGTTTGTCGAAGTGTGGACTCCCGCAACCAAAAAGCGATGTGATTCGATCACATGATATATGGAACATATAAATGATTCTTTTAATTATATAATGTCAAATAAAAAACATAAATATGATACTAATTAAATAATTACCTTTCTTTAAATATAATATATATCATTTTCATTATTACCTTTTCACAAACTTGAAAAGTGATAATGTCATTCATGGACGTGTTGACTACCACCTCACAGACACGATAAGATTCCATTTAAAAATAATAATTATATATATAATTTCATAGGATTAAATAATATGGTATTTATGAAATATTTATCACTATATATAGATTAATTTTACTTACCTTTTTTCAATAATGATCATTGAAAAATCAGAACGATACTCATGCGTACATACAACCTACCATCTCCATGATTTTAAAGTTGGTTCATTTCTCATAACCATATTTATTGATTGGTTTTAAAAGTATAATTTATTTATAAATATTATAATTATATTATAATTATTAGTATTTATATGTTATATAATGACCCCTTTGACCATAGTTGATCTACCAAAGATGTTTTTGACCAATAAACCAAATTTTTTTGAAACACTAGATGTAAACTTAATTGTTTAAGTAGTTTTATACAACATTGTAATAAGTGAAATAAAATTAATGATAAAAATTAAAATAGTTCTGAAACTATTAAATAATTAACATAATATTATTTTTCATGAATATAAAGATATAGGTGGCAAGTCAGACTCAATGTAAGGTATTTTTATCTTCCTTTTTACATATGTTCCATAAATGTCATATTCACCACATACATATTTTTTTAGTGTATATACTTCCACTTTTGAAATATTATATCCTTAATACATTTATCATCATGGTATTTTAAAATATATTTTAATTTTATTCCCCCAAGAGGGTTTTGATTTAAAATTATTCAAACTGGTATGGGACACTTTGTAATGTTTGAATATCATTTTACCAAAAGAATAATTTTAAAATACCTCAAAGGAATTTAAATTCCCGATAATTATATGTCCATTATTCAATAAACCCTTTCATTTTCCACTCTTGTTACTGATGTCATTTTTCAAGTATTAGTACCATTTTTCCACTCTTTGGTACTCAAATTATTTAAGAAAATGTTTTTAAGAAAACCCACCTTTATTTATCACTTTAGTATGAGAACCAATTTTATTCTAAACACCATGTTTTAAAAAAATAAAAAATATAATTTTTACCTTTAAAAATGATTTATTATAGAAAAATTTACCCTTTTTTCTTTTACCAATGTTTTCAAAGGAATCTTCTTGTTGATTTCTGAAAAAGGCATTTTTATAACATTTTTTCATGTAAAAGGGATATTCTCTTCAGCTCATACGAAATGTATGGATTTACCCACCATCATTTATTTGAATCTTCATTTTTCATATTTATAATATGACATTTTAAATTATATTTTTTAAAAATTGATTTCAAATAAAATCTTTTTCAAAAAAAATTTCAAAACAAAGGGATATTTTGTTCAAGAATATTTTCAAAAGATCTTTTTATTGTATTTATATTCATCATTGACAACAAACTATTATTTTTCCCCACATAGGATATGTTGTAATGACACCATCCTTATTCATCATTTTTATGGTTTATGATTTAGTTGGTTAAAGATAGTATTGACATCCACATCCTTGTTTCCTTTTAGTCCCATTGAAATATTCAATTTTCTATGATAATCAAACATAAAATTTCTAATAATTATCCATATCATTTATGATGATATGTTAATTGGATAAAGCATAAACCATTTTTCTAATGATTTTTACTTTGAAATTTATTTGATTATTTGTGGATAGTATTGATAAATATACATCTTCTAATATATAGAGATATTTTACAAAGAAAAGTGTTTTTGAATTGAATCAATTGTTTTATATGTGAATAATGCTTTCAATAATTATGATTTTCCTTCAATTTCATTAAATATATATTTTCCATGATATTTTTCATCAATATATCTATGGATGTATTTCATTCTAATTTCATTGATGAAATATAATGTGTTTCAGCTTCTTACCTTGCAATATTTATTTTTACTTATCTAGCTATTTGAATGGGATGTGTTTCATGTTCTTACGTTTCCATATTTTCTATGAACAACCTTCTCTATTTTTTGATTACATAGTGTGTTTTTTAAGTAATTTACCATTCCATAATTTTTATTCTCATTGATTTATTATTTCTTCTGTTCTACTTTACCATTACTGGGAATTTTAACTCACCCTTATTTTTTCCCTTTTCATAGAAGTTAAGAAGTGTAATAAGAATGATATGTTGGGATATCATAGATGGAATGAATTTAACCCCAAAAGAAAGAAAACTATGTTATAATTAGTGTATTCATTTTTAATGAAAGACAAATTAATTTATCAATTTTACCAAGTCTAATAAAATCTTCGATCCTTTAGAATTGTATTCCATGTAATCATGCTAATGTAATGGTAGTAGAAAATTTATTTAGGGTTTATAGGGTTGGTTAACAATATTTGGTATCATAGGAACCATAGTAGAAACCTTGGGAAATATTTTGAGTGAAAAATAAATTAGAGAACATAACCCTAAGGTAGAATATTAAAAAAAGTATAGAAGAGCTCCCCGAAATTTTTGTAAAGTAGAGTTTATGGGGGCGTTCCTTGAAATACATCCATATTTGGATACAATAAGTTGAAATTGTTCTATAACAGATGCACCCATGAGTAAAAACCCTAATAATGTGTGTCGGGTCTTACTCAGTATAACCAGGTACACAACAATGGGCCTTACAACACACCTTCTTTGACACTCCTGGGTTATACCCTTTGGATAATTCACATTTTTTATATAAACCATCAATTGATGTTAAAAATTAATTACCAAGGTTAAAACTAAGTTGTTTTAGATTAAGGATAAGGTGGATTTATTGAGAAATCCTATAAATGATACTATGGACAAAC
The DNA here is from genome assembly GCA_963277665.1 of Viscum album. Classification (NCBI taxonomy): domain Eukaryota; kingdom Viridiplantae; phylum Streptophyta; class Magnoliopsida; order Santalales; family Viscaceae; genus Viscum; species Viscum album. The sequence goes on along the minus strand of OY728119.1, from coordinate 210,551,006 downwards.
CATTAACCAAGGACGGACCAATGTGGAAATAAATAGATTTATTATTTTTGTATTAAGGTTGTATTAAAAACAATAAGCTGTTTAATGTTTAAATTTCAATTATGTCCATCATATTTATTTTTGAAATTATATTAATATGGTTTTATAAGAGGAAAACATGTATGTCGAGTGATAACCAATCATGTACAAAAAGGTCGTGAGTCTTGAACCTGTTACCGAAAGAGGATAATGGTTTCACACCAACCAAGGACCTATGAAATGACTTGGTTAATATGTAATTTTTTGTAGTCAAACATTTTGATGATTAAATATTAATAATGAACTAGTATTTTACCTTTTCAGGTATAAATATTAATTTTTTAACAATATTTTCGTAAGAGAATAATTAGAGATAAATGTAATGACATTTCACTCTTTTATGGGTGTTTTAATTAGTTAAATGTTTATTTTATTGATTCAGAGATCAATGTTAATTTTTGGATAGCCATTTAATTATGGGATTAACTAGAATTAGATATAATCTTAACCAAATGATGGAATTTTTAAATGAATTTAAATCTTATCATTTTCTTATAGTCTTAGGATATGAAAGAATTTATCAATACGAGGAAAAAGATCATAATTTTTTTGTCATAATACCTTAATTTTTGTTGAAATGCTGGTCTAATAAATCATCACTTATTTATGGATTTGAGGGCCTCAAATTTAAAATAATCATTCACTTTTTTTTATGACCTCAATCACTCCCTATAAATATTTTTTTTTATCTTTGTATATATATCTAATTTCCATTAATTATATCATATATGAAGAACTAGTTATATTTTTTTCCCTGTTACCTCTGTACATCCCATTCTCTTTTTTCTATCTGATTTTTAATAAACCCTTCTTACGATGAGGGATTTCAAACATAGCAAATATCAATTGATCTATCACCAAGGTCATGTATAAATTTAGAGGATGACATTTATTTAAGGTTGAGAGAATGTATCACCCTGAAATTATAAAATAAGAACATTGTATTCAATAGTGTGTATGACATGTAACACCAAGAATTTTGAGAAATATAAAATCCCAAGAATTTATAATATATTTTCTATTTTAAATAAATTCAATATATTCGATAGCTTAAAATGTATACAACCAATAGTTACCATATTTTGCGTGAAATAAATTATTTTTTCCAATGGATTAAGTTACATGAAAGATCGATTTTGAAAAAACAATAATATATAATAAAAATATTATTACTTAATAAAATAATACATAACCTAGCCATTAAATTTTATGTTATGAATAATATTAACTAATTATGAAAATATTTATTTTACATAAAATATAAAATTAATTCACTAGTTACAGATTAATATTAAATGATTATAAGAACAAATTGAATTCAAAGGGAATGTTTTTATAAAAACTATTACAATTAGTGATTGATATTAATGTAATATATATATATATATATTATTGAATAAAATAGTTTTTATATTCATCCAATATATTTTATAGGAATGACATAAGAACAAACCCAACATTGCACATCAAAACCTAAATATTTATTAAGGAACTTTTACCACCTTTTAATCGAGAACCAATATTAAATAAAATTTTTGGAAATTTTATAAGTCTTAAAAGAAAAAATAAAAATGATAATTTAAATAAGAACATAAAAATTATAATAGGGTGATTTTGTGGTTTTTTTTGAGAAGTTTCATTTTTAATGAATAGTCAAAAAACAGAATTTTAACTCAAAATAGCCTTTTAATTTCATTTATTTATAACGTTAAATTATATTTTTTTTATTGGTCTTAGAAAATAATTTGAAAAATTTTATTTCATTCAATATAATTTTGTTAATTGTTGTCAGTTTGACATTGAAATTGGATATGAAAATGAAGAAAATGATTGAAAATGTTTTAATTTAAAAATCTGCCTTGTCTTTATGTCTGCAGGACTAAATTTAAATTAATTTCCCAAAACATGTGATTGGAATTTAGAAAATTGTATTCCATATTTGGAATCATCTGAATTTACAATGTTTAAAAAGTTCAACAAGTTTATTTTCCTAAAATAATAGTGGAAGTAATTAAAATTAATTACAATGATTAATGCGAAATTAAGCTCATCATTGGAATAAACCTTAAATATAAAGGCCTAATAACGTATATAATTTTACAAAATCCATTAATGGTAATATTTCAACCATATCCTCCCTGAGTTCTTATTGGGTCCATTATTGGAGCCACTTTCAATGGTAAAAATGTGGGGGGAGTTCCCTTTTTCAAAATTTACAAGAGTAGTGCTCCTCTACTATAAAAAGCCATTAAAGCCACCCACTTCCTCACACCAATCAAGAAACTTTGTCTCAAATAAATATTGAAAACAATCTCCTAAACATCCCTCCCTAAACCTATAATCCTCAACTTGGTCATAAATCAATCCAAAGAATTCCTTTGGTTCTAACCTAAAGAAGTTTACCAATTAAGAGGTAACTTCTTTCTTCAAGCTATTTATTTTTATTTCCATAATACACACCATAAACTATAACTATTCCCTGATTATATAGAAAAAACAGTAACCTAAATATTCAAAAAAATAATGTTAAGTGTTTTACAAACACTTAGACACACTTCCATCTAGCGGGTAAACAACGTACTGTTTATGTGTACAACAAACTACAGCCTCACGAAACAATGAATGTTTTTCATTTACCACCTCTCATGGTAGGAATTATGATATAAATTATGTTTCTAATTCATATATATGTTATTTATAATTTATGTATGATTCTATAATTTATATATAGAACAAAACTTTAGGCTTTCCATTTTGGGTAAATATGATAACATAGTTTGTGGTAGTGTGGACTACTGCTTCCTAAAAGAGATGTGATTAGATTAGAAGATACATGGAAGGTACAAAGGATGATTTTAATTAGAAATATTTAACATTTAAAAAACAATATGATATTATTTAAATAATTACCTTTTTATAAATACAGTATGTATCATTTTCTTTATTAGCCTTTCACACACTTAAAAATTGATAACGTCGTTGGTGGATGTGTGAACTACTAAGTCCCCAAAATGACATGATTCCTTTTTCATCACAATAATTATATATATATGAATATATTGTTACATAAAATGTTACTTATTATCTAATTATCATTATGGTTTGATTAATGTAATTCACATTCTTTTCATAATAATCCTTGTAAAATGGGCACATTACTCATGCATATATACAACCTTTAATATCCATGATTATAACATTGGTTCATTTTTTATAACCATATTTTAGGATTGGGTATAAAAGTGTAATTGATATATGAATACTATAATTATGTTATTATTATTATTCTGTAGATGTTAAATAATGACCCCTTTGACCATAGTTGAGATACCAAAGTTGTTTTTGACGCATAAACCAAATTTGCTCAAAATACCCAACATAAACTTAATTGTTTATGTATTTGTATAAAACATGGTAATAAGTGAAATAAAATTAATGATAAATATTAAAAAGGTTATGAATATAGTAAATAATTAACAGATGTTATTTATTCTGCAATTCAATGACACATTAGACAAGTCTAAATCAAGGTATGATATTTTCATCTCACTTTTTACATCTGTTATTTAAATGCCATATTCCCCACTAACTTCATTTGTGTTGTGTATCTAATACCATTTTTATATATTATATCAATCAATAATTTTATATTCATTTTATTTAAAAATATCACTAAATTTTATTCCTTCATGAGTCTTATAATTTAAAATTTTACGAAGTTGTATGAGACACTAATGAATTTTTAAAGATTATTTTTCTCAAGAATAATTTTAATGATATTTCAAAGGTATTTACATTTGATGAAATTACATTACCATATTTCAATAAACCCTTACATTTCCTCCCATATTTTTATTCGTGAGATTTTTTAATTATTATTATAATTTTTAACTCTTTTTTAATCAAAATTCTTTAGAAAAGGATTTTATTAAAACTAGAATTTATTTCTCTCTTTAGTGAGAGAACTTATTTTCGTTGTATATGTCATACGAGGTAAAAAGTAAATTCATTTTTCATGGTAAAAAGTTTATAAGATTTAATAATTCAAAAATCCATAAGAAGATTCATTTGAAAACATTATTAAAAGATAATAAGGCTAACAATATATTTAGTAAACCATTCTGAAAAAGCATCCCTTCACAAATAGGGAAAAAACCTTCTCTGGTCATTTACAATGAGAATAAAGAACCCATCACAAATTTGCTTCCCGTGGTTTGGCATGCATTTTGCGCCAAACCTTTTGTGATGGGTCCCTACCAAATAATCCTAAATAACCCCTTCCAACATGTTATTTGCGATGTCCCCTAACCTGCCGCAAATAACCAGTTGTAAATGACTATTTTTCTTTTAGTTCCATATCCAGGAACTATCATACCTCTTCGCACACAACCATTTTTCTCATTTATTGTATTTTAATTATATTCCATCGTTGTTGTAAACATTATTTTGACATGAATTATGAATTTATAAAATCTATTTTTTCTAAAAAATTTCATTAGTACATTTCTTTAAATTATTTCCATGATTTGAAATGTAAAGGATGATTTGTTTTAGATATTCTTTTGAAATGACGTGAAACACCAAAATTCATAAAAAATAACATTGTATTTATATCATGTATGATACACAACACCATGAACATAAGGGAACAAAATATCATGAGAATTTATAACATATTTATAATTTTTAATAAAATTAATATATGTTATATCTTGTAATGCACGCAACACATATTTATCATACGTCACAATCAACAATGATTTTCTTCAATTGTAATCGTTATACACAAGACCGACTTTTACCAAACAAAAATATTTGATTTAAACATTATTATTTAATATAATAAGATAAAACGTAGATATTAAATTAGAGGTTATGAATATAATTAATTGAATTATGAAAATATGTGGATTACCCAAAATATGAAATTAGGTAATTTGTTCAAAATTAATTTGAAGTGAATATAAGAACCAATTGAATATAAAGGGAATGTTTTTACAGAAAAATATTTTTATGCTCACAAATCTATTTTATCCTAATAAATTAAATTAATTGTAATTATTGAGTTATATTAACATAATATATATATTATAGATGCAATAAAATATTTTTATATCAATCAAATAGACTTGATATGAATGAATATACCCAATATTACTCATAAAAACCAATATTTTTTAACACACCTTTAATTCTATTTAATGAAGAACCTCTTGTAAATCAAATTTTTCAAAATTTAAAAAATATTATATATCAAAATAAACATAATATTTCAATACAAAACATAATAATTAGGGTAGGGTGTTTTTTTATATTTTTTGTGAAGTTTCATTTTTTTAATGAATAGTGAAAATACTGAATTATAACTCAAGACTACCTTTTCATATAATTTATTTACAATGTTAAATTATATTTTTATTGGTTTCAAATATTAATTAGATAAATTTTATATAAATTAATCCAATTTAGTTCATTGGACCCAATTTCACTTTGAAATTTGATATGAAAACTCAACACTCTTTTAGACGTTTTTACTTTAAAAACCAATATAGCTATCAAGTCTACGGGATTAAATTTTAATTAATTTTTGACAATTTTTTTATTTTAATTAATACAAAATAGATTCCATATTTTAATTCTGAATAATTTATATCTAATAAGGTCAATATAGTTTTTGACCTAAAATATTAGTGAAAGTAATTAAAGTCAATTATAACAATTAAGATGAACTATAGCTTACCAAGGGACTAAACGTTAATCTTAATGTCTAAAATTACCTAAGAACTAGTAAAAAGTCCATTTTATAGTCATATTAATACCCTATACTCCATTTTATTTACTTTTGACCATTATTTGAGCCACTTTAATGGGGAAAATTGGTGGAGTTCCTTTTACAAAATTTACAGGAGTGTCACTCATCCTTGGGTATAAAAAGACACTCAAGACTACCACTTCTTCACACCTATCAATCCAATTTTACTATACCAATATTTACCATAATATCATCTCTACATCCCTAAAATAAACTTAAAGGCCTCAAATTTGACAAAAAACTATCCATGGGATCCCTTTGGTTCAAACTAAAAGAAGTTACCCGATTAAGAAGTAATATCTTTCCTCAATCACTTTAGATTTATATCCATTATCCACCACTAAAATATTCTTATTAAATTATTATAAAACAAAAACTACATCCTAAATATATATATAATTTTATTTTAATGGTTCTATCTACACTTTCACACACTTCCATCTAATGGGTAATGAACATACCATTTATGTATACGTTGAACTACTGACTCACGAAACGAGGATTGTTCATTATTCTTTTACCAACTCCCATGGTGGAAATTATTACAAAAAATATGTTTAGATATGATATAAATGATATTTATAATTTATTTATTATTCTTACAATTTATTATATATCATACCTTTATGCATTCTATTTTGTGTAAATACGATTACAACGTTTGTCGAAGTGGAGACTACCGCCACCAAAAAGCTATGTGATTCCATAACATGATACATGGAATGTGTAAAGTATAGTATTAATTAATATCCTGTCACATAAAAACATCTTTATGATGTTAATTATTTAATTACATGTCTTTAAATTTAATTTATATCATTTTCATTATTACCCCACCACATAGTTAAAAAGTGTAAACGTCATTTGTGGATGTGTTGACTACCACCTCCTTGACAAGATGTGATTCCTTTTAAATCACAATAACTATATATATAATTATATAAGATTAAATATTATGGTATTTATGATATATTTATAACTATATATAGATGAATTTTATTAACCTTATTTCTATAATGATCATTGAAAAATGTGAATGTTACTCCTGTGTACATACAACCTACCATCTCCATAATTGTAACGCCAGTTAATTTATGATAACCATATTTAATGATTAGATCTAAAAATTTTATTTACGTATTAATATTATAATTATATAATAATTATTATTATTTATATTTTATATAATTAGCCCTTTGATAATAGTTGATTAACAAAAGTTGTTTTTGACACATAAACCAAATTTTTTCAAAACACTCAATATTAAATTAATTGTTAAAGTGGTTGTATACAACATGGTAATAAGTGAAATAAAAGTAATGATAAAAATTAAAATATTTCTGAAGCTAATAAATAATTAACATAATCATATTATCCGTGAATATTAAGACACATGAGATAAGTCAAACTCAAATTAAGGGATTTTATCTCACTTTTTACATCTATGTGATAAATATCATATTCACCACTTACATATTTTTTGTGGTGTATCTACTTAATATTTTGACATATTATATCATTAATACTTTCATCATAATTTTATTTCAAACTATCTTTTAATGTTATTCTTTCACAAGGCTTATGATTTAAAATGATTCAAATTGGTATGGGACACTTTGTAATGTTTAAATATTATTTTCCTCAAAAATGATATTAATGACCATTAAAATGTATTTAAATTAAAGTAAATTATATAACTGTCATTCAACAAGCCCCTTAATTTTCCACACAGGTTATTAATGACATTTTTATGTATTAGTACAATTTTTTACACTCTTTGGTACTAGAAATATTTTAGAAAATGTTTTTAAGAAAATCCAATTTCATTTATCTATTTTGTTGGAGAACCAATTTTCTTTTAAAAAACATGTTTTCTAAAAATGTTTTCAAAATATATTTTTAACTCTTAAAAAATTATTTAATATTTAATCAATTTACACCTTTTGTCTTTTACCAATGTTTTGAATGGAATCTTGTTATTAATTACTTTACCATATTGATTTTTCCTTATCTATTTATTTGAATAGAAAGTGTTTCAAGTAATCACATTTCTATATTGATTATTCACTTCCTTTTTAGTTTTTTGATTACATGGTATGTGTGTTTAGTAATATACCATTCCAAAATTATTATTCTCATTGATTAAGTATTTATTCCATTGTACTTTAACCCTACTAAGAATTTGAACTCACCCTTATTTTGTTTCCCTTTCCTAGTAATCTAATAACTGTAATAATAAAGATACACAGAGATATCATAGATGGAATTAATTTATCCTCAAAAGAAGAAAAATTATGTTTTAATTGGTGTATTCATTTGTAATGAAAGACTCATTTATGTATATTCTCTACCAAGATTATTAAACTCTTCAGTCCATTTGGATTTTATTCAATGTAATCATTCTAATGTAATTATGGTAGACAATTCCTTTGGGGTTTCTAGGGTCGGGTCACTACAGTTGGTATCATAAAAAGTATAACGGAAACCTTGGGTAAAAGATTTAGCAAAAAATAGATTAGATAACATAACCCTAAGGTAGAATGTGAAGATAAGTATATAAGAGAAAACTATATTTTTAGTAAAGTATAGATTATGTGGGTCTTATGAAAAATACACCCCTATCTAGATACAATAAGTTGACATGGTTTTGAAATATATGTACCTATGTGTAAAAACTCTAAAAAGGTGTTTTGGGTCTTACTCGGCGTAACCAGGTACACAACAATGGGCCTTACTACGCACCTTCTTTGACACTCCTGGGTGACACCCTTTCGATAATTCACATTTTATTTACAAACCATTATAATGGTTTTTAGCAATAAATGAACAAGGTTAAGTCTAAGGTGTTTTATATTGAAGATAAGGTGTCATGATTTAAAACTATTACAAATGATATTATAGATAAACCCTTGAGCATTGAAGTACCCATGTGGAAATAAATAGATAAAGTATTTATGTATTAGGGTTTTATTAGAAAAATATAAGCTATTTTATGATTAAATTTAAATTATTTCCATCATATTTATTTTTTGAAATTATATTAAAAAGGTTTTATAAAAAAAAAACAAGTATACCGGGTAACAACCAATCATGTCTGGAAAGGATGCGAGTCTTGAACCCATGACCAAAGAAGGATAAAGGTTTCACACCAACAAACAACCTATGATATGTAGATTAATATTTCATTGTTTTTAGTTAAAAAAATTGATGAAAAAATATTAATAATGAACCATTAGTTTAACTTTTTAGGTTTAGATATTAATGTTTTAAACATATTGTCTTAATAGAATAAGTAGAGATAAATGTAAATACTTTTAACTCTTTTATTATCCTTTAGATTAACTAAATGTTTATTTTATTACTTCATGGATCAAAAATTATTTTTGGATAACCATTTCATGATGTATTGGATTGATTATAATTTGATAGAAGAACAACTAAATGATGGGATTTTTTATATGAAATTGGAACTTATCATTTCCTTATATTCATTGGTAGTAATGAAATTTCTCAGTATGGGGAAAATGATCATAATTTTTTTTTGTCCTAATACCTTAATTTTTGTTGAACTCATGGTTTTATATATCATTAAATATTTAGGGATCGGAGGCCCTAAAATTTCAAATAATTATTCAGTTGATTGTGATTTATGATTGCAATCACTCCCTACAAATACTTACGCATTTTCTCTTAGTACGTATGTATAATTTTCGCTAATTCTCTTCTACATAAAGACCTAGTTATTTTTTATTCCATGTTATCATTGTACTTCCCATTCTCTTTTTTCAATTTCATTTCTTGGAAACCCATCTCATGAGGCATAATTCCAAACATAGGAAATATCAAACTATATATCACTCAGATAGATTTTAAAGTGTGAGGATGTTATTTATTTAATGTGGAGAGAATGTATTTCCCTGAAATTAGAATATAACAACATTGTATTCGATAGTGTGTATGAAATGCAACACCAAGCAAGTAAGGAAATATAATATCCCAAGAAATTTTAATATATTTACTATTTTTAATATATTTAATATATTTGATAGTTTGAAATGCATAAACCCTGAGTTAGCATATGTCACATGAAAAAAAGAGTTTTTCAATGGCTTACATTACAAGTAAGACTATGTTTTACAAAACAATAATACATTATTAAAATATTATTTCTTAATAAAACAAGACATAACCTAGCTGTTAAATTATCATTTATGAAGAGTATTAACTAAATTATGAATATATTTATTTTACATAAACAAAATTAATTCATTGGTTATAGATTAATTATAAATAAATATAAGAACTAATTGAATATAAAGGGAATATTTTTATAGAAAACTATTTTTATGCTCACAAAACTATTTTATCCTAATAAGTTAAATTAATTAAATTTAGCGATTTTTATTAAGGTAATATATATATATATATATATTATATTCAATAAATTATTTTTTATACTCATCCAACATGTCTGATAGGCATGAGATAAGAACAAATCCAATATTACACATCAAAACCTGTATTTTAATTAAGGAACTTTTACTTCATTTTAGTGGAGAACCTATTTAAATAAAAAAAATTAACTTATATATTCATTTTATGTAAAAAAATTTCATTATAATTTAAATAATAACATAAAAATTAGGTTTGAGTTAATTTTCGGTATTTTCCTATAAAGTTTTATGTTTATAGAATAGTAAAAAATTCTTAATTTTAACTCAAAATAGCCATATAATATCTTTTATTTATATGGTTAAATTATATTTTTTATTAGTATTAATGAATAATTAGAAATATTTTATATAAACTAATCTATTTTAGTTAATTTGTATCAATTTTACATTGAAATAGGATATGAAAATGTAGAAAACGTTTGAATGTTTTTTACTTTCAAAACCCGCATTGTCCTCTTGTCTGTAGGATTAAATTTAAATTAATTTCAAAGCATAATTTGATTTTAATTTAGAAAAATATATTACATATTTTTAATAATCATAATTTATAATGTATGAAAGGTTCAAATTCAATTTTTTACCTAAAAACTTAGTGACAATAATTTAAATTAATTACAATGAGTAATGAGAAATTAAGCTTAACATGGGACTAAAACTTACATTTAAGGGCCAAATGACATGGATAATTTTTCAAAAGACATTTTGTGGGAATATTTAAAACCTATCCTCCCTTGGATCGTACTTTGTGCATTATTTGATATACTTTCAATTGTAAAAACGTGGGTCGATTTCCATTTTCCAAAATTTACAAGAGTGACACTCCTCCTCCACTATAAAAAGACAATCAATTCCACCCAATTCCTCAGAACTCTCAAGACACTGTTATAACTAAAAACTAAAAAATAAAACCTAAAAGTCCCTTCATAAACCTAGAATCCTCAACATGGTCCAAAATCTATCCAAAGAAGGCCTTTGGTTAAAACCAAAAGAAGTTTCTTAATTAAGATGTAACATCTTTCCTCATTATCTTTAGTTTTATTTCTATTATAAATCCCCTAAAAATAATTATTACTCAATTATATAAAAACACCAAAACAATTAATATAATGTTTTTTATGTTATAGTTTTGACCAAAACCTACACACACTTCCATCTAGTGGGTAAAGAAATAACCGTTTATGTATACGACAAACTACCGCCTCATGAAACAATGATTGTTCTTTATTTACCACCTCTAACACTAGGAATTTTGAAAGAAATGTTGTTTATATGTCATATATATATATATATATGATATTTATAATTTATTAATGAATATTTAATTTTTATATAGAACAAATCATTATGATTTCTATTTTATGTCAATATGATAACATAGTATGTGAAAGTGTGGACTAATACTTCTTAAAAGCGTTGTGATTCGATCAGAAGATACATGGAATATATAAAGGATGATTTTTAATATATATATTTTAAAATAAAGAAAATATATTATATTTGTAAATAATTACCATTTTGGGAATATAATATGTATCATTTTATTTATTACCCTTTCACACTCGTAAAAACTGATAACGTCATTTGTGGATGTGTGGACTACTACCTCCTCAATGACGATTTGATTTCTTTTTCATCATAATAATAATATATATAAGTATATATTATTAAAAAATATGGTATTTATGATATAATTATAATTATAGTATGATTAATTTCACTTACCTTCTTTCCCTAATGATTATTTAAAAATGGGAATGTTTCCAATGCATATATACGACTTATAATCTCCATGATTGTAATGTTGGTTCATTTTTTATAAACATATTTAATGATTCTTTTTAAAAGAATAATTAATTTATGAATATTATAATTATGTTAATATTATTATTCTTTAGATGTTATGTAATGACCCCATTGACCATAGTTGACCTACCAAAGTTGTTTTTGACACATAAATCGATTTTGGTCAAAACACATTATATAAACTTAATTGTTAATGTAGTTTTATAAAATAAGGTAATAAGTGAAATAAAACTAATGATAAGTATTATAATGTTTATTAATATAGTAAATAATTAACATATATTAAATATTCTATAATATAATTACACATGGGAGAAGTTGGACTCATGGTAATCAATTCTCATCTCACTTTTTACATCTATTTTATAAATTCCATATTCACCACTTACTTATTCTGTGTTCTGTATCTCCTACCCCTTTTGATATATTTTATATTCAATAATTTTATATTCATGGTATTTAAAAATATCACTAAATGTTATTCCTTCATGAGGATTATCATTTAAAATGTTTCAAAGTATTATGAGACACTTATGAATGTTTAAATAATATTTTCCTCAAGAATAATTTAATAACCTTTAAAAGCTATTTACTTATGAAGAAATTACTTATTTTTTTTAAACAAACCCTTTATTATCCTATCCTATTTTTATTCAGAAGTTTTTTAATTATTAGTATGATTTATACTCTTTTTTAATCTAAATGTTTTAGAAAATTATTTTTGAAAAACCATACTTTATTTCCCTCTTCAGTCAGAGAACCTATATTCTTATAAAAACAAAATTTCCTTAAATGGTTTTCAAAAAAAAATTCAAACCTTCCATTACGGTTTATTAAAAACATTTTTATCCTTTTTATCTTTTAATAATGTTTTGAAAGGAATCGTCTTGTTGATTTCTGAATAAGGAATTTTTATAAAAAATTTACCGTGAAAAAGGAATATACCTTTTCCCTTATACAACATATATAAATTTACCAATAATCATTTCTTTAAATCGTAATTAATATATTTATAAGGTTAAATTTTAAATAAAAACTTTTAAAAATTGATTTCAGAGAAATAGTTTTAAAAATTTGATATTCTCTTAAGGAATGTTTTTAAAAGAACTATTTATAGTATTTCTATTCATTAATGACCAAAACCATTAATTTTTACTCCACATGGGGAATTTTTTACTAATACCATCCTTATTCATCCTATGGATGGTTTATGACTAAATTTTCCAATAATATTATTAACTTTCGCTTCCTTGATTCATTTAATTCCCTTTGAAAGATTCACTTTCCTATGATCATTGAACATTAAATTTACCTTAATTATACATATTATTTATCATGGATGTATTTATTTCCTAAACCATATACCATGTTTTATATGGTAGTTACTTTGAAATTTATTGGATTATTTTTTGAAATGATTACAAATATGTCTCTACTACTCCATATGGATAGTTGATAGGGAACATTATTTTTTATTTAAATAGAGTATTTGATGTGTGAGGAATGATTTGGACATGTAGTCATGGGTGGTGACTATAATTTATAAATCCCCTTGATTCATCAGTAGACTCATGAAACAAAATTATTTGGTGAAAAAGCCTTCGAGTTCGTTTCTATGTAGAATAGATGGGTTTCTACCCAGAGACTTAAAATGTATTGAGGCTAGATTATGACCTTATAATGGTTCATGATCCAGATACCTAAAGTCTAATAATTAAGAATTTACTTCATTTAAATTTAGTATTTATTATCTATGAGATTTTGCACTAACATATCTATTATACATTTCATTATAATTTCATTGATTAAATGGAATGTGTTTTATTTTCTTACATTTCCATGTTAATTTTTCCATATTTTGTTATTTGAAAATAAAATATTTCCATTTTATACCTAGCCATATTTTTTATTCACTTATTTCTCAGTTTTTTTATTACATGGTACGCATGTTCAGTTATTTACCATCCCAAAATTATCTATATCATTGATTAATTATAGCTTATGTTGTAATTTACTCTTATTGATAATCTGAGCACTCCCTTATTTTGTTTCACTTTAGTAGGAATACAAGAATTTTACTAAGAAAGGTATGAAAGGACATCATATAGATTATAAAGTTATCCCCAAATAAAAAATATGTTTTAATTAGTGTACTAATTTGTAATGTAAGTCTCATTTATGTATATAGTTGAAATATATAACAAAAAAATTTTTCATTCAATATTTGATTCCTTGTAATCACTCCAATGTAATTGAAGTAGACACCAGCTTTGGGATTTCTTGGGTCAAGTTAATATAGTTAGTATCATAGGAATTTTGGGACAAACCATGAGAACTAGATTTCAAGAAACATATATTGTAGAACATAAACCTAAGGTAGAATATGTGGATAATTAATGAATAATACATAAGAATTTTGGTAACCTAGATATTATATGGGTCTTCCTAGTAGTGTATTCCTGTCTGAATACTAGAAGTGAATGTGGATCTGGAACATATGTACCTCTATGTAAAAACACTAGAAATTTAGGTTGGGATTAACTCAGTGTAACCTGGTATACAGAAATGGGCCTTAATATACACTTGTTTTGAAATACCTAGGGGATACTCTTAGGATAATTCAATTTTTCATTACAAAATCTTATGTAGTATTTTCATAATGAATGACCTAGGCTAAATCTAAGGTTTTTTTGATTGATTATAAGGTGTCATTATTTATAAATCCAATAAATGATATTATGGATAAATCCTAGACTAAGGAAGGACCTATGTGTAAATTAATGAATGATGTTTTTATGCATTAGGGTTTTATTGAAAAAATGTAGGTTATTTAATGAATAAATTTAAAGGATTTCCATGATATCTATTTTTGAAATTAAATTAATATGGTTTTAGAAAAGGACAACATGTATGTGGGGTGACAACTAATAAATTATGGCAAGGCCATGGGTCTTGAACCCATGATCGATAGATGATAAGTGTTTTATGACAAAAATTGACCTACACAATGGCCTAGGTAATATGTCATTGTTTGTAGTTAGATAATTTGATGAATAAATAGTAATGATGAACTAGTACTGTACTTTTTTAGGTTTAGAGATTAGTCTACTAACCATATTGTAGTTGGATAATAGTTCGATACAAATTAAAACACTTTTCACACATTTATGGGCCTTATGATCCATAAAATATTCATTTTAGTGCATCAGGTATCAAAGTTAATTTATGGATTACCATTTCTTGATGTAAGGTATGAATTATAATTTGATTAAAGCACAACCAAAAGATGGTTTTTTCATATGAAATTAAAATTTTTCATTTCTTTATATTATTAGGAAGTAAAGGAATTTCTCAACATGATGAAAATGATCCTAAAAAACAGGCAGTCCTAATACCACAATTTTTATTGAGTTGAGGGTCTTCTACGTCATCATAGATTTATGGATTTGAGGCCATAAAATTTGAATTAATCATTCAATTGTTTATGATAGATGACCTCAATAAACCCCTATAAATATTTATGATTTTCCTCCAAGTTCATATCTCTACATTCCACTAATGTTATTCTATATAGAGACCTAGTTATATGTTTGTCTATGTGACCTTTGTACTTACCATTCTCACTTTTCTAGAGGATATATTATGAACCCTCATCACGATTTTATATTTAAAACATATGAAATATCAAAAAAATTATCACCAAGATCTAGTTTAAATTGTGATCATGCCATTTATTTAATATGGGGATAATGTAACTCCCCAAAATTATAAAATAAGAACATTTTATTCAAATGTGTGTAAGAAAAAAAACACCAACCATATAACGGAATATAATATCCCAAAAATTATTAATATATTTACTATTTTAAATAAATTCAATATATTTTATTACAAGAAATTCATGTGACACAGTGTTTTAGTATGTATCACATAACAATTAGTTTCTTCAATGGATCACATTATATACAAGACTAAGTTTTACAAAACAATAATATATTATTGAAATATTATTATTTAATATAATAAGATATAACCTAGATGTTAAATCAGCGGTTATGAATATGTGTAAATAACTTATTAAAATATGTTGTCTAAAAAATATAAAATGAATTCATTAGTTGCAAATCAATTAGAAATGAATATAAATACCAATTGAATATTAAGGGAAGGATTTTATAGAAACCTTTTTTTATCCTTAGAAAGATATTTTATCATAATAGATTAAGTTACTCACAATTTTTGAGTTATAATAATTTAATACATATATATAATATCCAATACAATATTTTTTCTATTCATCAAATATATTTTATATTCATGATATGATAAAAACCCCAATATTACACATATAAACCTATATTTTTATCAAGGCACTTATACCGCATTTTAATGGTGAAACTATTTTAAATAATATTTTTTAACTTTTATAATTATTATAAGTCATAATAAAAAAATATTTGTAAAAAAACATAATATTTTTTGTTATTTTGGTTATTTGGTAATTTTTTGTGAAGTTTCATTTTTTAATTAATATTGAAAAATACAGAATTTTAACTCAAAAATGCATTTTCATCTAAATTATTTATAAGGATAAATATTTTTTTAATTATTTTAACAAATTAATTAGGTCAATTTATATAAATTATTAAAATTTAGGTTATTGGAATCAGTTTCACTTTGAAATTGGATATGTAAACTTACCAAACTTCTAAAAATCCTTACTTTTAAAATTCACTTTGTTGTATTATTCTTGGGATTAAATTTAAATTAATTTCTGAAACTTTAGTGACTGTAATTTAGAAAAATAGATTAAATATTTGGAATAAGAATAATTTAAAATGTAAAATATGTTTAACATAGTTTTTTAACAAAAATATCAGTGAAAGTATTTAAAATTATTTACAACGATTAAGGTGAAATTAAGATTAACAAGGGACTAAATCTTAAACTTAAGGGACATAATAACCTATAAAATTATGAAAAATCCATTTAATGGTAATATATATACCCTTTACTTATTTTATATAATTTTTTACAATATTTTATCCACTTTAAATTGAGAAAATATGGGTTGAAATCCCTTATCTGAAATTTACAAGAATGTCACTCCTCCATTATAAAAAGGCTCTCAAGCCTCCCACTTTTTAACACCTCTCAAGAATCATTTAACCAACCATTATCTATCCAATTATCTCCTAAAAAATGAAAATAAACCTAAATGTCTCAAATTAGTCATTAATCCATCTAAGGAAGCCCTTTAATTCAAACAAAATGGAGTTACCCGATTAGGAGGTAATATCATTCCTTATGCTATTTAGTTTTATCTCCATTATCCACCTACTAAAAACTTCTTATTACATGTTTATATTGAAAAAATTTCCTAAATATACACATGTTTTTTTATTTAAAGGGTACGTCTTAAATTTACACACACTTCCATCTAATGGGAAACGAACTAGTTGTTCATCTTTATGAGAGACTGTAGCCTCACGAAATGATGACTATTCATTCTTCCTTTACCACATATCATGGTGGGAATTATGATGGAAAATTTATATATATATATATATATATGATATTTAAAATGTATTTATGATTATTTTTTTATATAGGACATACCTTTTTTATTTCCATTTTGTGTTAATATTATAACATCATTTGTGGATGTGTAGACTACCACATCTTATTAGTGATGTGATTTGAGCATAGGATAAAATGAATGTGTAATGGATGGTTTTAATTAAACATATGTGAAATATAAAACATATATATTAAATTATTTAAATATTTAAATTTCATTAAATGTAATATATATCATTTTCTTTATTACCATTTCACACATTTAAAAATTAATAACGTCGCTCATGGATATATAGACCACTGCCACCTAGCCATACTGTGATTCATATTAAATCAAATTAATTATATATATAATTATATGTGATTAAATATTATATTATATATGATATAATTATCATTTTGTAAATATTAATGTCACTTACTTTCTCACTAAATTGATTATAAAAAAATGGGAACAGTACTCATGCATAAGTGTGACCTACCATCTCCTTGACTGTAATGTTGGATTTTTTCATAAATATATGTAATGATTTGTTTTAAAAGAATAGTTTATGTATAAATATTATAATTATTTCATTATTATTATTTTGGAGATATTATATAATGAACCCTTTGACCATAACTGACCTACCAAATTTGTTTCTAATACATAAAGAGAATTTGGTCAAAACACCTAACATAAAAATAATTGATTAAGTAGTTTTATAAAAAATTGTAATAAGTGAAATATAAGTAATTATAAAAATTATAAGGTTATGAAGAAATTGAAAAATTAACATAGGCTTATTATTCATGAATATAAATACACATGAGACCACTCAAACTCAAGGTACCAGATTTTCATCTCACTATTTACATCTATGAGATAAATGCCATATTCAAAACTGACTTCTTCTGTGTGATATATATACTACCCACTTTAATATATTATCTCATAAATCCTTTAATATTAATGGTATTTAATCCTGTAATTTAATTTTATTCTTTAATTTTTATTATTATTTAAAATGAATCAATGTGGAATTGGATACTTTGGAATGGTTAAAGATTATTTTTCGCAAGATTAATTTTAATGATCTTTCAAGTGTATTTTAAATTAGAGAAATTAAGTGAAAATTGATCATTAAAACCATTAAATTTTATCTCCTCTGGTTATTAATAACATTTTCAGTTATTTTTACCATTTTCACACACTTTGGTACTCAAAATGTTTTATAAAATGTTTTTAAGAAAAACCGACCTCATTTCTCCCTTTAGTCAGAGAACATGTTTTATTCTAAAAACCATGTTTTATAAAAGGTTTTCAAAAAATATTTTCAAACATTACAAAATGATTTATTAAATTCATTTTTATTCTTTTTTCATTTAACAATTCTTTTAAAGGAATCTTCTTGTCTCGTTATGAACAAGTCAAATTTATGAACTTTTTCTGTGCAAAAGGAATGTTATTTTTACCTCATGCAACATTTACATATTTACCTGTTTTCATTTCATTGAAGCTTACTTTTCATATTTAAAAGGTTTTTTTTAAAAAATAAATTTAAAAAATATAATTCAATGAAATGGTGTATTAAAAGGTTTTTCAAAACAAAATGTTATTTTTCAAAAGAATATTTTTAAATTATATTTTTATAGTATTTTTATTCATAAATGGAAGTAACTCTATATTTTTACTCCACATAGGATATATTTTACTGTTAACATACTTATTCTTCCTATATATGGTTTATGATTGGCTTGGCCAAGTATCCTATTGACATTCACTTCCTTGATTCCGTTTAGTCCCCTTGAACTATTCAATTTTCTATGATCGTTGAAAATTTAATTTCACCAAATTATCTATATAATTTATTATAGATTTGTTCATTTCCTAAACTATATATGAATTTTCATGCAGTTTCTACTTTAATGTCATTTTGTTTATTTAGGAAAATTTTGATAAATATGTATCTTCTACTCTATATAAATATTTAATAAGGCATATTGTTTTTGAATTAAATTGATTATTTTATTTGTGAGGAATGTTTTTGACATGTAGTGATGGGTGGGACCTCGAATTTATATAGCCCCTCGATGCATGGGTTGTCTCATGGGATTAAAAAAGTTATTGAAAAACCCTTTGACGTTGTGTCAAAGAAGAATAGATGGGTTTCTACCCATAGAATTAAACTGTATTGAGGATATATCTTGATGGGATAATGGTTCATGTTCCAAAAACATGATGCAAGATAAAAATCCTTTCCATTATTTTGATTCATTATTTATTATCCATACGATTTTGCATCAATATACCTATTAATGGATTTTATTCTCAATTCATTGTTTAAATTAATTGTGTTTCCAATTATTACATTTCCTCATTGATTTTACCTTATCTAGTTATTTGAATGTAATGTGTTTCAAATTATTACCTTGTTATGTTGTTTATGCACTTTATTCTCAGTTTTTTGATTATGTGGTATGTATGTAGATTTATTTACCACTCTATAATTATTTTTCTTGTTGATTAATTATTTATAACACTATACTTTACCCTATTTAAGAATTTTAGTGCACCCTTATTTTTTCACCTTTCTAAAGAATCCATGAAGTGTATTAAGAATGATATGAAATGATATCATACATGGAATAAATTTATCGTCAAAGGAAAATTTAATTGTTGTAAATAGTGTATTCATTTTTAATGCAAAAAGTATTTATATATCTGGTCTACCAGGACTACTAAAATATTTGGTCATTCAGGATTTGATTCCTTGTTATCATACCAAGGTATTGGTAGTAGAAACTACCTCCAGGTTTTCTGTGGATGAGTCGCTACAAATCCCATGCATGTTTACTTTTAAATTTAAAGACGTATTTGTATTTTAATTTTTGGAATTTTATTATTGAATCTAAGGTGATAACCTACTAGTATTTTTGTTCACACCCTACCTATACCTTCATCTATTTGTATATTATCTTCTTCCAGGTTCGATCATTGGTAAGGCGCCACTTGAAAGTGGTAGTACAAGTTGATCCTTGGACATGGACGGTTGCGTCCGTTGGGACACTACCAGTTAACCTGTTTTTTTTTATTCATTTAGTTATAATTTGGGTTGTTTATACATGTTTGAATTTTAGTATTAATGTCCTATTGGATTTTTCCTATTATAATTACTGTATTTTTTTATCTGTTTTCTATTGTGTTTGTTGTAAATTCATTACCAATTTCATATTTCATGATTCCTAGTACTAGTTACCAACCCGTGGGGATCGTGAATTCCCTTTCAGCTATGTCAATGTCATCTCAATTATCATGTTACGAGGGTACCTAGGCTAGACCGTGACAATAAATAATATTAGTTAATAAGTTCAATTTAATATTTGGTTATAAGGAATAGTCGAAAACATAAAAATATGTTTCCATAATTGAGGTTAAAAAAACGATTATTGGGTGTTAAACTAAAGTTATAAGGGTTAAAATGGCCTAAAAACATGTCTCAATCCTTTATATAGCCATATATACACCCTATACCATCTTATATTTATAAATATTCCATTTTACAGCCATTTTTCTTCAGTAACATATTTATATATTTTAATCATTTTAAAAATTCCATGTTCGGAATCTTCTTCACTTATAAAAGGAAACACCCTCTACACTCCCCTCTACAGTTGAAGAGAAATGTTTTTGGCCAATACCTACTTAATAACATCATAAAACACTTAAAAAAATCTTAATCGGATTTATTTTTTTTCAAAATACCAACCTTAGTGGGATGATGTTATAAAGCAAAGTAGTTTGTATAAAGAAGAGGTATAGCTTTTAATAGAATGATTAAGTTTTATTTATTCTTATAACTCATTAAAAAATATTATATCCATTGTGATATTAAAAAAATCAGAATCTCCCAAGTACCGATACATTTTTATGTTAATTTATTGGACTTAATCCATATCCTTGTCCAATAAAATGCGTGAATAACCCCTCATGCATATGTACATTAGTCTATTACCTCAGGATAAAATGCTTTACGATTTCCATCAAAACCTCTTATATATATTTATAATTATGGATTTAATATATATATATATATATATATATATTGTGTGTGTGATATTAATGAGATAGGTATCATTGTAGAAATATAATATATGATATATTTTATTACATTTTCATCCATTAAAAAATGGAAACATCTTTCAAGAATACTTATGGATTACCATATCCACAAAGAGATGTGATTTTCTTCATCACCGCATCACTAAGATGGTATATAAAAGTTTATAAAAATATATAATATTATATTTAATATATATACATAATTCAATAAACATAAAATAATATTTACTTTTCTTCCATCAGGTTTATATCAAAAAAATGGAAATGTTATTCATGTGTGCGTATAGTCTATCGTCTCCAATATTGTAACATAATTCATTTTTCATAATCATAATTTCAGGTTGGTTATAAAAATATAAATAACATATAAAAATGATAATTATTTCATTATTATTATTTTATATCTAATGAAATAATTAAATTTTTTACCATGGTCAACATACTGATGTAGTTTTTTCAATTAGGACTCAAATGTCCTCAAAACACACATCATGGACTTAACCGATTAAGTATTAAAAGTTTTAATTTGACAATAATAAAATAAATTTTTTAATTATATATTAGTTTAATATGAAAAAGTTCTTAAATAATTAAATAATTAATATTATTTTATAATATAAGTGTTAATGGACATGTATATAAAATATGGACTCGAGATAAGGTGTTTCTTAACTCAATTTTAATTAATTGGGTTATATCACTTACTCATCAATTATATGATGTCACGATTATGTGGGAAATGAAATTTTTTGATTTATGATTTATTTTCACTTTTTTAACTAAATTTGTTGCACATATTTTCACAATTGATTAATTTTCAATTGAATGACATGATATTTCTAAAAGTTTTATTTCTATGAGACATATTCCATATTCACCACTTATTTAATTTTTATTATGTATATAATACCCATGAATTTTTTTAATAATTCATCTAATTATGTTTATAGGAATTTTCAAATCCATAGAATGAAACCTCTTTCTTGAGGTTTTGATTTATATATAACCAAATTGATAAGGGATCTTTATCTCAATATTTTTAATCGTCAAGATGTATTTTATATTATACACTTATTTATATTTCTAGGTGTATATACCAACCATATTTGATAAACCCATTTCTTTTTTCTTCTTATATAGATATTTTCCTAATTCTTATATTTGAGTACAATTTTTCTATATTTTATACTCAAAACGGGTGAAAAAAATAATTTAAAAAAAAGCCGACCGTGTTTATCCTTATTCAATCAGAAATTGTTTTCTTCTATATCCAGTTTTAATACAATATTTTCAAGAATCTTTTTAACTACAAATTATTATTTAGAATATTTTTTAAACTTACATTAATTTCTATAAATTGGTATAAAAATAATATAAATTTTGTTTTATGAATAAGGAATTTTATATCAAAGGTTTATTCATAATCATTGTTTTAACGATTATCAAATAATCATAATTTTCCAACGTCATGACTGCTCGGTAATTTGAATATTCCATGAAAATATTCCATGTGTTTTTCAAATAAATTTTTTTACCTAACATTCTAAAAAAAATTAAAAGGTCTTTTCTAAATTTAAAAGTGTATTTTCCTCACGATTTGTTTAATGGTATTTTTATAGTATTTTTATTCATCAATGACAATAGCCCTTGATTTAACTTATGAGCTAGTAGGGATATATTATAATTTTATCATCCATAATCTTTCACTAAATTGATTATTATTATTTCAAATATATTTTCATATAACCTATTTCTTTTCCACAGGTAAATAAATATATTAAAGAACAATCGTTGTTATTTTTTTGAAAATGAATGATTTAAATTTGTCTCTCATTATATAGTACATTGAATTATGTATAGTTGATTAATGGGTGGTTCTTTTATAAACCAAATATGGGTGCTTCTATTATAAACTAACAGTGGGTGGTTACATTGTAAACCAATTATGGGGGGTCCGTTATATCCATCCAATGCAGTGGGTAAAGAAACAAGGTTAACCACTTGTAGTTTTCTCATAAGTGACTGTTGTTATTTACCAGGTATGTTATTACATTTGTAAGATTGAACATAAGAGTGATATGGAGATATTTTCCTAGGATAATGACATGTTTTATCAATTCTTTTTATGGTTTTAAATATATTCTTTTCTCAATGATTGTTTTCACATGGATCATGATTTTTGAATTATATGAATCTTGTGTTATTCTAAATAATTACACTTTGTTTCATGATTTATAATCCCCATTCTGATGGGTATATATTATCTTATTTAATTCACATGCACTAAGATTATGTCATTATAACCTTATGACTATCTTATGCTCACCGAATAAATTCAATTATTATTACTTATGTTTACCCTTGTTGAGAATTTTTAGCTCGCCTTTCTTATCTTTACATTTCCTCGGGTCATAAAGAATGATGTTAAATTATTTTATTCGAGAAAAGTTTCATGTTTTAATAATGTTTTGGGGGATGTTGAATACTTATATTGAAATAAAAAAATATTGGTATAATAGGAATAATGATCACTTTATGAAATGTGTATTTCATGTAAGATTTTAACCTAGTTATATAAAACATTAAACATAAAAGGTCATTGGGTATATATGTGATCCAATATTGGAGTTTGATGTTTTATACTTTGTATTTGTATAATTATGTCTTTTTTATTAGTATTAAAGCCAAAAACATAATGATTATGTTTTTAGCATCTAATATGGGAGTGTGGGTTTAGGGAAGTTATATAAAAACCATTAGATTATTGTTAAAATATTTTATTAAATATATTATATTATAATTTAATTAAAATAATTTATAGTAATAACTAATTCAATTTATTAAGATTAAATAGATTATGTATAATAAATATAGTTTTCTGGAAAATATATAATCTTACCAATAAAATATTTTATTTTATTTTCCAACCAATGAATTCATTTTATATATGTGTAAAAAGGAATGTAATATTTTATTATGTCATATTAATACCTATAAATCCAATGAATATGTGATAACTATCGTATCTAATAATAATATTTTGATTGTATATCGTAGATTATTTAAACTCAGTGTTTCATGTAAGGAAAAATATCAACGATATAAAACTTATTTAAAAATTAATATATTTAAAATTCATTGGGTGTTACGTTTTATAATTTTCTAAAAAACACCCAAAGTTTTCCTAAAACCATAAAATGTAACAATTACCCTTAAAATTATATATTAATTGTATTAAAACATTGAATTAAAATAATTCATGAAAAAATGATCCTTTTCAACTAGCTTCATGATGTGAATCATCTTTGTTCTTGAAAAAATGTGAAACTTATTCATCACATTTACCCATTATAGAATAAGGCTACTCCCAATACCTAATTTTTATCATCTTCATGGTGTGACATTTAATTTTCTGTGGTGATAGTATCAAAAATTACCTTCATGAAAATATGAAATGCATTTCCTAAAAAACCATTACGTATTTGAGAAATTTGTTGTATATACTCAATTATATTTAAAGAAAAAAAAACATACACTTATAGGGATGATTGTTTTCCTTTATCAATTATTCAATACTATATATAAAAACCTTTTCACATCCTATTTGGTTTTTCCCATTTCAAATTTCCATCACATATGAATATAGATACATTATGCATGAAATTCTTTAGAAGCCTTTAGACCAAATTTTTTATCATGATCAAAAACATCCAGATGGATTACAATCAACTCTAAAACTCTCTCAATGTTATATTAACATATCAATGGAATCTAGGTTAAAAATATTATTTAATATGAGTTTTAATATGATTTATGTACAAAATGAAAATTAAGTCATAAGAACCATATTCACTTCATCTCTTACCAAACTCTTTTTTCATTTTACAAATAGATAGAAAATATACACTACGTAAACTTTAGATATCAAAAAACTCCATTTTGGTCACAAAAAATATCTCTAAAGTCACAATATATTATTTATCTCACCTTCTTAATCATGGTCTTAATGATCTACCAAAGAAATTTCATAGTACGAAAAAACTTCCCCCTTTGTATTTTATTTACATCCAAGTAACATAAATCACATTATACACCATCTTACATAGAAATGAGTCATTATTTAATACATTTAAGACTAATTGAGTGAACTTGATGGAGAAATCAATAACATTGGTCAATAAAATCATGTTTTATAAAAATAGTGACTTACACACACTCCTTCACATCCCTAGATACCACTTGATACCAACTAAGGATCAACTCTTATTTCACTTTTCAAAATTATTCCTTAAACATGTGTATTAAAAACAATATTAAAAAAATACTCATAAAAAATGTTTTAATAGTTTAAAAAACTAAAATACTAATACACCAAATTGCTGACCTCATAGCTTTTAACTTTGAAAATCTATATCTAAATACATATTCACCCAAAATAAGAGATATCCCCCTAATTAGATAAAACACATATCTTTATATTCTTCCCAGTATAAATGTTCTCCCAATTTAAAAAAAACATTAACGAATAAACATGAAGAGGTATTTATGTTGTATTTATCCATATATGACCAAAAATCCAATGAAAAAGTGAGATAGGGGATGGAATAATCATACATTATCCTTTTATTAGGGATGAAATAAATATTTTATTCAACCTCCCTGGATTGATATTAAAGTATCCCTTTGACTAAAAACCACCTTGATGAACCAAGTTATGTAACTCCTAGTCTTGAATCGAAGAACTCTTTTTCATCTATAGTTTCAAAATGCTTCGTTCTAGATATTGTTTCTTACTCATGATATACACATTTTTAATTTAAAACGTTGATAATGTTTCCTAAAATGGAGGCACCTTAATCATATTTAGTTCTCTAACATCATATATTTATGATCTCACTTTCATTATATTATTTCAATAGAAAATAAATTTCACCCTCTTTGAATTCCAAAATCTCTATTGAATTCTTATATTTTCCCTTATTATTCTTATAAATATTAATCATCTTCACTGTTTTACCAACCCAAAACAGGTTACTTATTACATATTGTCCTCCCATTCCAACTGTTCAATCTATTAATTAATTAAAAACACATTCGTTCTACTGAAATATAACTTCATGGTATTCATCATAGAGTTGATATACACTTAATAAATTTTGTTTCATCCCATAAAAAATAATGTGTTCTTCGATTCCATCTTATCTTCACTAATTATCATTGAACCAAATTCTTTAATTTTTATTGACCTTCCAATTTAGAATTTCATCAATTGTTTTATGACATTTTATCATCCTTCAAGTGTTTTAAGTATTTTTTCATATGGGATGGGAATCCACCATCCAAAATCCATGGATGTTTCCTTTGTTATATCTTCTATGAAATTTCAAAAATCCAATCCATACCCTTTACTATTATTTTATACATCTATGGATTTTTTTTTACAATAATTAATACTAAAATGGGTAGATAAAATTTTGAGACATTCTTCCACAAGGTGTCCTTTTTTCTCACATCTTCCACAAGCCTTTTCCAATGGTTAAAACTTATTCTTAGTTTTGGGTTCATATTTATTATATTTATTCAAAACATTTCACCTTTAAATATAAAGAATCCCCATAAATATTTTTATTAAATAACCTATATTCTTGTATTAATATTTTTAATTAATAAAATATATCCTTTCCAAGTTCCAAAATACTCCATAGTTCCAATAGTATCCATTAAAATCATTATTTCTTCTAAAAGAATATTATTCTAAAAATGATGACTCATGTTTTTATTGTAATTTTTGACATAAAAAATGACCCCTTTTTCTAATAATATGTTATAGTATACTTCAAATATATATTAAAATATATATAATATTAATTTTAATCTATTTCAAATAACCATTTTTAGTATAGTTTAAATTTAAATTGGGGTTCATGGAATTTCCAGATTTCTAAAAATCAACTTATTTTTCAAAAAATATAATTTTTTACAATTGTGAACTTAAACCAATATTTTCCCCTTATAAGATCTTTAGAAACATTTAAATTTGATACTCTTTTGGAATATTTGGATCTCATAGTTCTGTGAGACATTAACTTTGGTCACAATCTTTTTCCATGATCTTTCCCTAACATTATGAATAACGTTATGGAAGTTAATTTTTTCTAGTTTATTTTCAACATCAATCAATTTTTATTAAAAAGGATCAATATCCTTCTTCTTTTTCATTTAACTTAATTTAAATGAAAATAGTTAACTTATTTGTTTCATCAATAAACTTCTTCGGCTTTTTAATTTCATTTTTCGACATTTGTTATTTCTTGTCAGGTAAATTTTCATTATTGATGGATATTTGATTACCATTATTTTTTTTTATTTTTCCAACTTATAAATCTTCAAGAGAAACTCTTTGAGTCCCCAATTTAGAATAAATTATTTTTTTGTCTCTTCTTTAATTTCAAAATTACTAATCTCATCACTTTTTAACACTTATTTACTTTTTTATTATAATCCTTACACCATATTCACTCGTTTATTATATGTCTTCATCATCCTAACTATAATTATTATCCTCATTGTTAGAGAAAACATTTATCTTTTTAAATTTAGAGAAATTATTACCTTTAAACATAGAAGAATACTTTGATGATTTCTTCTTTATAAAAATTATTGTCTTCTCATCCTCATCATCAATAAATTATTATTCTTATAAATTTGGTTAATTTGCTAAGAATTATCCAATATCTCTATAGCCAAAACAATTCAAAGATAAATTGAAAAAAAATCTTTTCCTTTAATGGATCTTCATGATATGATTAATAATCATTTTTGGAAGTTAACATCAACATATTAATATGAACTTCATTCTTATTTATTAGTATTAACCTCATTCCAAATAATATTTAATCAATGTACATAATGATATGTACAAACCAACTTAGGACTTTTATGTGAAAAAATTCAATGCAAAATTTTATATAAAATAATTATACAATAAAAATAATCCAATGGAATTGTTTGTGATTCATGGCCTTCGTGAACATAAATATTTTCATCAAACCTATCTAGAAAGATATGTAGTATCATTTCAAAAAACCATAGAACACTCCAAATTTTTACAAAAACCTCATATAGATTATAAAATTACATTTACTATAGTGAATAGGTCATCTAGTGTTTCATCATAATTTATCCTACGATCTTCATATCTCAATATTCAAACTCGTTTATTAAATTTATTTACATTAACATTACTTTCATAAATGTTTTATAATCTATCAAAAATTCCATTTGATATTTTGATCCCCCGTGCCTTGAAGAATTCCTTCTCCAAAAGTGATGAAAAATTTTAATTTTTTATTAAACGTTCAGTGTACATCTTCTTTTTTTATATAGTTTCCAAAAAATTTCCTTTTTCATGATGAATAAAATCATTGGTTCCCAACTCTAATAAATCCATAGTAATGGAAAATGGCATAATAACATCTAATATTTCTGAATAAAATATTTATTCCCATTGAATGTTGGAATCTAATTTATTTCCAAATAATTTATTTTTTCCATGTTCATAATAGTAATTTGAAGAAAAATTATTTAAAATTAGAGATATAATTTCTTTAAAGAACTCAAAATACTATTGAGATAAAAAACCTTAACTATCAAAAACATCAAACTAATTGATCTTCATAAGGGACTTTATTTGATACTAATTTGGGTTGACCCATAAAATTTAGGTTTACTCATATGGGTGAATCAATTAAAAATAGTACTTTTATTTCAATTTATGATTTTCTTGTAAATGAACTTATAAATCTTGACAGAGTGGTCAATCCCACTGGTTAACTAACACACACTGAGGAATGAATTAAATTCCACTTGATGATAAATGTTCACCACTCAAAATTGTTGACTAATCCTTATAATGATATAGAATCACTTGATGCCATAAGATCCACTAGAATCTATATTAAGGATAAAATTAATTAGGGAATATTCTCTACTATTGATACAAGAATATATAAATTCTTTAACAAAAAATGAGTCTTTAAAAAAATGTAATGTTGTCTTTTACTTTTGAAATAAGGATTATCCTTCTTCGTTTTCATGATTTTATCTCAATAGTATTATAGTTATTCTGCACATCTTCATTTTTTAGAACCAGTGTGACTTATCCTTCTTGAACACACAATAAAACTGTGATGGTTAGACAAAAACTAGAGTGTTCTTTCTCTGGTCCATTATCTACCTAGACTATGGAATGCATTATCTTCTACTTCCCCCTTATTCTAGTGAACATTTCAGTATACAAACTCCCTTTCCATAATATACAATCTATTTAGTATAGTACATATATTTCTATATATCTTTTTATGTAAAAACCAAAACATCACATACATATATATATTACATATTTTTAGATGAATATTTATTATATTAAACAAACACATGCCTGTTGATTGTAATGATATAGTGCCTTTAGAAAGTGGACACATATACAACTAGTCCATAAGTGTACTACGTAATCCCCCATGATGTTATTAATAAGTATAACCCTTTTTTGGAATATCATACATAATACCTTTCATCATAACCGAGGGACAAGAAACATAAGAAAGGGTGAGATCAGATTCTTAGTAAGGGTGAACAAGGGAGATATCAACATATCATGAGTTTAAGGGTATCATAACATGATAATAACATTTGAAAACTATATTATTCATATCATAGATCATAAAATAGTGGTATGGAATAAATCATAGAAGTTTATAATATTTGAATAAGAATAGAATCAAACAACATTAACCATGAAATCATAAAGTTGGAATAAGACGTAGATTATTGAAATATACATAAGAATAGAAAATCATTTCTCAATTTGTTCATGGATCATTGAAAATAATATTGTAGTGAATTATATTCACTCTACAAACCATCATAGTAGTCAAGGTTCACTCCCAAGACTATCATAGTTCATTGAGTACCTTTATTACCAAGATTGACACCCCATTCTAGTATTTTGTATCTCATGAGAAATCAATATTTACCCAATGATTTGGTGGCAGATATAGGTCTCACCCATTATATAATGAAAATCAAACATACATATGCTACAAGTTCATAAATATTAATCATATAAAAACCCATTAAAATGAAATGGGTTTCATAAAAATTTCATCCTAGAAAAATATATGGAAAATAAACATGTATCATATACATTTCCTCATAACATAACCTATAGGAAAACATACAGAATTCATAATCATTTCATCATGGTATAACTCATGGAAGAGAAATGAGTTTCATAAAAACAATTTCATCATAACATAAACCATTCAAATAAATAATCATAATGGTATCTTTGGATCATATCCAAAATAAATCATAAGTTACCAAAAATGATATCATTGTTTTGATGAAAAATGATTTTGAAAGATCACATGGAACATTTCTTGAGGAAAATAACATTTCGAATTCGAATACTCTTTTTTAAAACATAAAACACTTTCAAAATATTTTTCTTTGAATATATCCTTGGAAAATTATAAAGGAATATTTAATGATAATTTAAATAATTTCTTATAGAAAATAACCCTTTTACCCTAAAAATAACATCTTTAAAACTATAAATTTATAAATCATTATTAAAATCATCCTCTTCGAAAATAACATTTGAAACTTATATATTATTCTTCAGGTAAAATAATGGTCGTGAGATAAGGAAATTAAATTCATATAATACATGAAAAAAATATTCCTTTCACATTTTTGGTAAAATAAAAACCAGCATTGTTTGGAAAATGATAAGAAGATTCATTTCATGAGAAATTGCAATAAATGATGATATTGTAACACAAAACACTTAAGACTTTGGAGACATTAAATAATAATACCCATCAAAGAATAAAATTAAATGAAACTTTTTATATCATGATAATAAATTAATTTTTGATATCACATTTCAACGGTTTTGTGTCTACACCTCATAGAATAAGATAAGTTCATAAGATAACATATGTCTCAATAAAGGAAATTTTAAACAAAAATCCATTATCATAAGTCTCAAAATCCTTAATACACATTAAATACTCATTTATAATATATATAACTTCATTATAAATCTATTACAAAACATATTTTTATATATATAACCATATATTATTTATTTAAGACCTCTTATTTTCCATTTTTTACAATTCCAGGTCAAAGTCATGTTTCAGGCAATAACTACTTTATTTTTCTTATAAGTTTTGACTTCTTAGATTTGGTAAAACTAATTTAATCTGGGTTAAATCTTTTATATAAATTTAAAAATGATATAAATATAATATATATTCATTATATATGTATTTATATTAGTATATTGTAGTTATATAAAGAAAAATTCAATACAATATTCATTGAGACGGTTAGTCATTCATACACAATAAAGATATTTCCATTTTATTGACAGATTGAAAGAAAGAAAATTAAACAATATATTACCATTATTAATAATTTAATATCATATATATCACATTTTCCCATTAAAAATATCCTTATTAACTTCTATGTAATGTATTAATTAATGACATTGCACCGCGAGGCGGTTGTTCGTTAAACACACAAGTGACGTTATTATATTTCTAAAGAATGTTAAGTAATAAGGAATATGATATATTATAATTTAAAAAGTATATTAATATTATAAATATATGAAATAAATATTTAATATATCAATATATCCATTGTTGAGAGGTGGTATTGAAAATGAAAAACATCGGTTCAAGAGACTGTAGATTTCCGTACACATGAATAATGATTTTATATCCCATTTGGTGGAAGTGGATGTGGATATAGGTCATTAAAATAACATAAAAGTATCATTATATTTAAGATACATAATTTTTTATATTATCTATTATTAATAATAATTTAAAGAGGTGGAGGAAGAAATAATATAAAAATTCTCATTGAAGAACTCTACCTCTTCTTTAAGTAATGACCTACGGTTTTCACCAAAAGCTTTCCTATGTTGAATTTTTGACCATAGTAAGGTTTTTATGATGAGTTAATGTAATTAAAAATATATTTGGGTAGCAATTTTATAAAAAATAGTTTTTGAAGTGTAAATAGAATAGGATAATGTGTGGCCTTTTATGTAAGTCAGTTAAGTGGAACAACTGGAAAAATCAGTACTTTCCCTTTAGTGATCGTATTGATCACATTAATAATGTGTTGTTGGACACTCCAGTCCATTAACTTTCTCCGATTTTTCATCTGAAGGGTTTCATCAATATCATTGAGAAACCTTTGTTTGGTATCATTTGGTATTCTCTTACGAAAATGAATAAACACTTGGCCTCTTGGAGAAGAGTGGCTAGGCCTGCTATGGATGGTGGAATTAATGTGAATAGTTTGGAATACACCCTCAGTATCATAAAGAATATGTTGTCTTGGGAATTTTTGGATCATAGTATGCTATGGGGGAAAAATTCATCCTTTGTTTTTCCTTTTTTCATCGTTGGAGGGAAGGGGCTCTTCGATCTGGACTAATCTTCTGCACCTCATTTGTGAGCTTCTCTATCACTCACAATAGATTATAGGGAGGTGATATGTTTCCTTCTGCACCAAAACTGGGCTAGGAAATTTCTTGGCTTCAAAGGGTGCCCTTCTCCCAACATCTCTTTCAGAGAAACTAGTATGTTCCTCAATCTCATTAAAATAATGTTGGATGATGAGCAATAAGGCCTCTTCAACTACATCATCTTATAGCAGGATGCTGATCGGTGTGTTTTTACTCCTTCCTCCTCAGGGGTCTTCTCTGAACGAGATTTTTTTCACGCGGTGCACTTTGGTGCATCAAGATCTCTGGAATGTTACTCTTTGGACCAAGGTGGTTCCCTTGAAGTATAATTTCTTTCTATAGATGATCAAGCACCGCATCATTCTAATATCTTCTGTATATAAAGAGAGGAAAATAAAGGGAAAAATTAATTCTCTAGAAATAACCATAGGAGAATAAAATACATGATTTTATTGACATATATATATATCATAATATTTCATCATTGGAACCATAATAATGAAAAATCTTGATAAATGATGAGATTGTAACATTAAACCCTTTCCAATTTGGTATGTTTTAATCATAAGCCTCATGAAATAATAACATTAAATAAAGAATTAAATATAATGATAAAAAATAAATTCAAGATATTACAAACCATACGGTCTTTAAATACACCTCATAAAATAAGATATGTGCATAACCTAGCATTTGTCTGAAAGAAGGAAAATTAAGACAAAAATCCCTTACCTTAAGTCTCAAATTCTTTTGTATTCATTCAAACCTCATGTATAATAAATCTAATTTTATTATACATATATTAAAGAAATTAATATTTATAATATCTTATATTATTTACTTATGAGCTTTTATTAGTTGTTTATTAACAATGCAATGTTAAAGTCACATTTCATTAAATAACTACTCTGTTTTTCAAGTATGTTTTGAATTTTATAATTTTTTTATCATATTAATTCGATCATGGTTCGGACATCTATTGAATGTTAAAAATTGTATAAATATCATATATATTCATTATATTTTTTTAGATTAATCTATAAAATTTATGTATTGAAAATGAAATAAATCTTTCTTGGAGAATGTAGGTCATATGTATGCATGAACATTTTTTCTATATTTTTGATGGATTAAAGAAAGAATGGTAATTTATACATTAAAATTATAGAATATATATTTTTAATACATAGCACATATGTTCGTTAAACCCATATTTATTACCTTTTATATAAATTGTGAACGAATCACATCGCATCACGGGCCGATAGTCTTCTTTACACATGAGCGATAATATCATATTATCACATAATGTAAGTAAGTATATATTTGTGATAAAATAATTATAAAAGTATAATAATATCATAAATATCATATATAAACATTTAATCCATCACTATATCCTACTATGAAAGTTTATGATGGAAAATGAATTACACTGGTTCGTGATGTGGTAATCCACCGTACACACAAATGATGATTTCATATCCCATTTAATGGAAGTAGAGATTGTTATAATTAATTACCATAACATAACAAAATATAATAACAAATAATATACTAGGTTTATTATATCATCATATTTTAAAAATAATGTTCGAAGGTGTAGGAAGAAATAAAATAAAAACGCTCGTCAAAAAACATTACTTCTTCTTCGGGTAACCTCATTAGGTTTGAACTAAAAAAATTTCTAGGTTGTCTTAATAACCAAAATAAAGCTTATATGATGCGAGTATGGTAGTTATTAATATATTTGGGTAGGTATTTTGATAATAAAATGATTTCTTTAGTATAAATAGGAGAGGAGAAAGGGTGACTTTTTATAAGTGAGGTGAGTGGCACTTTTTATGTTTTGGAAGGAAAAAGGTTTTACAACATTTATCACATGAAAAAAGGATCCAAAATGGACCATTATTGACAATTATGAATTATAAGGTAAAAATATAAAAATACTATTGTTTTTTGATAAGTTTTTCCATTTTTAACCCATTTATTTTTAGTTTAACCCCTAGTAAACACATTTTTACAATAACTATATCAAATATTTTTTATTTTTTTTTACTATTAATTTTGATAAAAAAAATTATTTGAGCATACTAGTTATTATAAATTAGGTTGATTAAAAATATTGAATAAATTTTAAAAAAAATATTCACAAAATCAAAAAAAAAATTAATTTAAAAATAATCCTTCTTACTCTATGAAAACATCATTTCCGAAGAGAAAATATACAAAACATTAAAACAAATTATATCAAAAATCAATATGAAAACGATTCTAATGAATTAAATTGGATTAATTGATATATGGTTGAAATAAATTTGTTTTAAAACTCATCTTAATGACATGGATAAACCTTATAAATTATTCAAATAACAAGTAAGTTTTTAATAAAAACTTTTCTTTTTCACTACTCATTGAAAAATTAATCGTATCAAAAAATCCAGAAAATTTACCCTAAGATAATTTTTAAAAAAGGATTTTGAAAATTAATTTTATTTTATCAATTTATTTTTCTATAAATTTCAAACATTAATTTTATTATTTTCACAAAAAAAACAATTTTTTGAGGAAAGAATATTTTCAAAACATATAAAGACTTTACTGAAAATTACATAATTTTTATAAATGTGGTTTATTTATATAATATCACTATACATAATATTTAAAATTTTGGTTATTGAAATTCATTCCACCATGTTTAATTGCTAGGAAATAATGGTCGTGTTTAAGTAATAATATTTATAATTTATTAAGGCTTGTTAAAAATTAGTGTTGCATGTAATGCATGATATGAATGAAATTTGATTTATTTAAAAACAATATTTCATAAAATCGCATGGTGTTACAATATATCCCCTTCAAAAGAACATAACAATATAAAATCCATCACTATGATGTAAATAGATGATGATAATTTTGCCTCATCATATCCTCATGATCCAACATAGCTTCTTCAAACATGTTGTTTTTCCAAACAAAAACATTGACCATGTGGGTAGTATTTTTTCACAAAAAATTAACTATACAATACATAATCTCCCCCCACTAGATCCTTATAAGAAATATCATGCTCTAGTGTTATTGCCTCTGAGTTTAGTACATGTGAAAGATTGGGTATATACTCCCTTAAGAGAGATACATGGAACACATCATGAATATGAGATAGTATTGATGTAACGTCCAATTGAAAGGATATTATCTTGATAAATTCTAGAATTTCAATGGGGATGATATACTTAGGGATTAAATTTCCCTTCTTTCCAAATCCCATTACCTTATTCAATATAGATATTCATAGAAAAACCTTGTCAATAACTTCTAATTTTAGTTCATGTAGATGATTATCAGAAAGGTGTTTCTATCAAATTAGTGCCTCCCTTAAGTGTTATTGAATGACTCTAACTATATCTCTTATTTTTTCATCTAGTTCAGGTCCCTATTTCATTATTTCTCCAACTTCATTCCATAAATTTGGATCTCTATTTTAAATTAAGTAGATGGGTTTATAAGGATCCATCTAAATGATTTAGTGAACACTTTTGTTGTAAGAAAACTCAACTAGAGGAATGTGTTTATCCCATCCACATTTAAAATCCAGAGAATAAGATCTCAAAATATCCTCTAGGATTTGAATTATTCTCTTAAACTGACCATATATTTTAGGAATATATGTAGTTTTTAAACTCAATTATATATGAATATATTAATAAATATTTATCTAGAACATTGAGGTAAAACACATGTCCTGATCATATTCAATTTAATGTGGTACTCCCTAAAATGTTACCACTTATTTGATGTATATCCTGAAAAGATGATCCAAAGGGAGATCTTCTCTAATATTGATTAAGTGTTCTGATTTTTATGGTGATTAACTATAACCCATATATCATTATCACTATTAGATTTTTTTGGTAGTCTGTTGATAAAATCCGTGGTCATGTTTTATAATTTTCATTCTTGTATGGATAATGGTTGTAGCATCCCGATGAAATTTTTTCCCTAAAATTTTAATCATATAGATACAAATCAGTAAGATATATACTCCTAAATATATCTATTTATATTTTCCAACCAGAAATACTCATTCATGGTTCCCGATGAAAGGTATTATACAATTTTGTCCTTCAATTTTGGGTTTAACCCCAGTAGCCTTTCCGGATAAAGCAGGTTATCACCGGGATTACAGGATATCCATTTTTTAAAACATTATTAATAAAAAAATTCTGAAATATCATAAAAAAATAATTACCTTGACATAAAATATTAGATAAA
Source organism: Viscum album (assembly GCA_963277665.1). Lineage (NCBI taxonomy): Eukaryota > Viridiplantae > Streptophyta > Magnoliopsida > Santalales > Viscaceae > Viscum > Viscum album. The sequence goes on along the minus strand of OY728119.1, from coordinate 210,513,348 downwards.
TCCTAAATTTTACTAATATATTTAGTCATATTCCCACAAGATGTAATGGAATTCTTTTGTAAATATTTTTTTTTACAATAACATTTATAAATCCAAAAGGGTTATATTGCCCTAAATGTATCCTAGAATATCCACAATCTTGATAAACTCGAATTACATAATACCAAAAAACATGTGCCTAAGAATTTCAGATTTTTATCAACCCCAAACACATAAACCCATGATGGTATTGATAACTATTAAGTTAATATTAAATGGTGACAAATATGCCTCCAAAATTATCACAATCCTTAGATTTTTCATGATCCGCAAAAACAAAAATACCAATGGTAAAAATATATCTAAAACACAAGGGATATGAGATTTTAGATATATGACAGACCATATCTCACCAAAACCCTTGAGTGATATGGGATTATTTGATCGATTATTTCAATATTCACCCTCATGGATTATTTTCTCTTACATGAGAGATTTTAATCCCATCACTCCATGACTTCTTGGAGGAAACAAATGCCTTATGCACAAGGTATTGTTGTGAAAAATCATAAAGATGATGTCCTAGATAAAAATTTGGAAACTAGCTCATTCCATGGTATATCTCATGGGATCTATTTTCTAGATTCTCCTAAGAGTACAGATCTAGGAAATGACAACACGAAAAAGCCTCCCCTTTTTAAGAGGCTTGATGATGATGGTTTCATGGTGGAAGTAGACCCAAATGCACTTCAACAATGCAAAAAAATGTTAAAATTCCCTATCATGGGACATATCTCCTACCTTAAAGGTGACCACCCTATGAATTTTTATGATTTATATTTGTATATTTCACACTCCTAGAATACTTCAAACTAGAAATTGATACAATCAGGAAAATTCTATTATCACATTTTTTTGAAATTAGAAGATGATCAGAGAAGATTGGACGACCGGAAAAAATAATCTAAAACTATGTTTCCTTATAATATCTGATGGGAACTTTTTTTAAGACACACACATATAATAATACCATTGAACATGTTTGGGTCAAACTACATGGACTGAATTGGTATATTTATGTAAAGACCCGTAAATTTCAAGGAAATGTTTTTCTTAATTTTTTTTGGAATTTTACAAGAGCGCAGTTTCTGACGGCACCTGATTCCGAGGCCCGGTGTGCCCAGAATCATTTTCCGAAGTTTGGCTCGGGTATGTTCAGTGAACGGACGAGCGGGTTTTTCTAACTTTTGAACAGGTGCCCGAAATCGAATTCGGAGGGCACCGATGAAATCGCAGCGCCGGTATTCGCTTAGAAACGCCTCTTCCGGAGTTGCGTTTGCTCGGGTGTGGTTTTTAATTTTCGGGCTTAAAGTTAAGAAATAAAATAATTTTGCGACAACTTTATTTTATTTCACTTAAGCCACTTGGAAGCCACTTGAAGCCACTTAAAAGAGGCTTAAACTGAGTTGAACCAGATAGGATACTATCCAGAAATACCCTACCCTCTTGGTAGGGTATTTGTGAGGTGGGGCCCGCACGAGCCCCGCCGTTTCTTTCCGCTAAGTAATGCACCCGCGAAAACCTGTCATTATGAAAGTCAACTAATGCGTTTTCTTAAATTCTTAACAGACCATTTAATTTGGCGGTTTATTTCGTAAATTAAATTAGCTGTTTCTTTCGTTGAATTAATTCAACGAATTGATGGGTCGTTATTTACCCGTTTTCGTTTGTTGGCATAATAATAAAATAAGACCAACCTATCTTTTGGAGGATTACTCGTTGAGATAGGATCCTTGAACCTTCATCCTCCTTCACGAAGAATGCGAAGAACGCCGAACCCGGAAATCGACGACGCGACACCGTGATCCGCGACGCCGACGTTCCCTGCCTGCAACGTTCTTCTGCGACGTCTCTTCCTCCGCGACGGATCCTCGATCGGCTGCTTGAGGTAAGAGTCTCTGACTTTCTTTTTAATCTCATTTGTTGTTCTTTACCAAAACACGGATTTAATTAATTAAATTAAATCTGTTGTTCTTGGTCCGTTGAGTTCGCCGACTCAACGCCGGATTCCGCGACGACGCGACGCCTTTCCGCGACGACGCGATGATCCCCTCCTTCCGCAACGAGCAATTCCGCAAAGAAAGTGCGTTCGACGATGACTTCGAGGTAGGGATTTTATTTCTGGAATTGCCCTTTTTCCCGTGTTATTTCCGTTCAATAATGAAGAACCCGGACATAAGAACAATTTTATTCCATTAAAATTGTTGAATTCATGTGTTGATATTATTCCTCCCGTTGTTTATCACTAACACGGAGGGTGCGGGCCAAACGAACACGGCCCGACGACCCTCCGCCGTTCTTCGTTGTTATGCGGATTTGACGGACGACGATGGAACGTGCCGCAACGGAAGTGTGATGATTCCGCAGTGAAGAACAGATCCCAGGAGGGACAACGGCATAGAAGGGAAGAAAAACAGGCCACCGGAGCGACTCCGGCGGCCCGCGGAAGCCGGCGGCGGCGCGGGTCGCCGGCACGGCGGCACCGGTGCCCGGAGGCGGCGGCGCCCGGCGCTGCGGCGCCCGTGGGACGCGGCTGAAGCCGCGTCCGGCCACCAGGGAGACACCCCACGGGTGTCGCGGGGGTGTCACGCGAGGGCGGCGGCTCCCCCTCCGCGTCACTCGGGACGCGGCTTCAGCCGCGTCCGGCTGTCTGGCCGACACCCCGCGGGTGCCGCGGGGGTGTCACGCGGGGCGGCGGCTCCCCCCGCGTCGGCCGCTCAGCCGCTCGGCCAAGCCGAGCCGGACCGGCCCTTGCCGAGCCAGACCGGTCCGACCGGGTCGGCCGACCCAGGGGGGGTCGGGCCGGGTCGGCCCGGGCCCGGACCCCCCTTCTTCGGACGGTTTTCGTTCAAACACCCGTAACTTGAGCTACGGGCCTCCAAACGACTCGTCGTCAGCGGAAACACGATCCTTGGATCGAGGCGGTCGTTTCGGTATATCGCACTCAAGGTTTTGGAATACTTTGAGTTCGGCCGGGTTGGTTCGTACACGAAACCAACCAGGCCCTCGGAGCGGAAACGCTCATATCTTGAGCTACGGATGTCCGATTGACTTGCCATCAGCTTTGGTGGTTTCCTCTAAGTGAGACGGATCTTTTGGCTCACTCCGCCCGAGGTTTGGACGCAGGTGGAGTACGGTCGGGTTGGTTTTGCCTTAAAAACCAACTGGGCCCCTGAGACGAAAAAACCAATAACTCTCAGACCGGGCGTCCGATTGACGCGCCGTCTGCGATGTTGAGTTCCTGTTGACGATACGGAACTTTTGGATACATCAACTTCGGACTTTGTGACAGTTGATGTATCAGCCTCTCGGCTCGTGGAGCGGACCCTCCCGAACGAGCTTGTTGTGTGCGGGAACCCTAGAGCTGGCTGCGACTGCTTCTTCGACAGCGACGACTGTGCAGAGATCCCCCATGGACTCCGACGACGACCGTGCAGAGATCCTCAGTGGACTGCGGCGACGACTGTGCAGAGATCCTCAGTGGACTGCGATGACTACTGCACTCAGCGATCCTGCGTGGATCAGTGCTACCGATCCTGTGTGGGTCAGCGCTCAGCGGTTCTGTGTGAGCCAGCGCCTACAGGTCCTGTGTGGGCCCGATCCTATGTGGGTCGTTGCGGGGGTTAGTTACCTATCGATCCTTCGTGGGTCCGACGACTTAGATGGATTAGTGATCATCTTTATCATCATCCGAAGAAGTATACCTGTGTGAGCCGAATCACGTGTTACTCTCCTTTGTGGATTGTGTTGAGCTATCCTATGTGGGTTTACTGTTTACACTCCTTTGTGGATTGTGTTGATCTATCCTGTGTGGATTTACTATTTACTCTCCTTTGTGGATTGTGTTCTGCTATCCTATGTGGGTATACGTTTGCTTTCCTGTGTGTACTGGGTTGTGCTTGGGCTCGGACGTTGGAGCCGAACGGGAATTGATGACTTAGGTATATGTATGGGAATATACCTAAGCCGTGTCAGATGTTACTTCGTGATTGTATCTTTCCTTTGTGGATTATCCTTTGTGGATTTCGGGAGACCTTCGGGGGTCTCGGGGTCCCTACTGAGTAGCTTATACTCACCCATGCATGGGCTTTGCCCGCACTACGTTGTGTTGGTTGCAGACAACGGACAGCGCTAATCGTGGTGGAGGCGTGCGGAGCAGGACGGTACCTGGAGGTGGACCACTGGGCGGGACGTACTCGAAGCGGTCAGGTGGACCCGAGGAGCAGTGGAGGCTATCTGTACCCACCCTTCAGGTGGGACTTCCAGAGGACAGCTCGACGCTGCTGCTATTACTTTTCAGTTGCTGTTTTTCTCTTCAGTTGTACTTTACAGTTGGGCTTGTATTTCTGGCCCCCTTTTACTTTCAACACAGCTTGTACAGTTTTTACTTAGTGTTTACTTTTCCACTTGCTTACTCTGTGGTTCTTGTTTACTTTTCAAAGGAAATGCCTTCCCTTTTGTTGGGATTTACACCTTGGTGCTAGTCGCCAGCCCCTAGCCTATGGAAGGCGGGCTTGGGGTAGTCACGGCACGGGCCCCAAGGACGGGTCGTGACAAATTGGTATCAAAGCCGTCGGTTCTACCGCAGACTCTGATCTTTCATCTATGTGAAGCAATAGTGTTTAGCGTATTTAGTGTGGTTATCAGTCCAGGGAGTCCAGTGTTGGTGTGGCGGCCGACGTATCCGTACACCAGGGCCCTGACTTCTGATTTCTGACTTAATGCATGAAAACATTGATTGCATGTGTGTTTCATGTTTTCTTTGTGATTACTTGTGTCAGCTCACCAGGTATACTGTTCTGATCGTGGCGCACTTTTTTCCTTTTCAGGATGGCCTGACGACAGCAGCCAGCTAGGATTTCGAGAGTAGAGCGCGACGACAGCCCGCCGAGCGACGAGGCCTCAGTACAGGGCCCGTTGACAGCAGAGGCACTAGTGGTACCTTTACCCGTCGAGCCCCCGATGCTTCCAGCGCTGACCGCTGACGATGCACGACGTCGCAGAACTCTGCACGAGTTCCAGCGCCAGCAACCACCTAGGTTCCGTGGGGAGACGGACCCCCAGGCAGCCGAGGACTGGCTGGAAGCGGTCGTCCGCATTTTCAGGCTAGTGAGGACACCAGCAGACCTCATGGTGATCCTCGCGGTGAGCCTACTACACGCAGCAGCAGGAAGATGGTGGAGATTGATGCTCCAGGTACATGATGAGGCCTCCCTCATCTGGACGGACTTCGAGAGCCTCTTCTGCTCAGAGTTCATCTCGGCCACCCTCCGCGCGGTGCGCATTCAGGAGCTTCTTCAGCTGCGGCATGGCAGCTTGACGGTCGCCCAGTACGCGGCGAGGTTCACCGATCTTTCTCGCTACTCGACCGACATGGTACGGGACCCCTTCTTCCGGGCCCAGACCTTCGTGAAGGGATTGAGACACGAGATCAGGGAATCGCTGATCTCCCTCAGCATCCCGACCCAGGCAGGAGTGCTAGAGCGAGCCCTTCTGATCGAGAGCTATCTGGATGAGTCTACATTGAGACCTACCGTAGGGCGGCAGGTGGCGGAGTCTTCGGCAGCAGGTAGACGACGCATGACCCAGGGTTCTAGGCAGACCAGACCTTCCGGCAGATGACCTCGGGACACTGGCTCAGTAGTGCGGGGCACACAGCGCGGAGCCAGCCTTCCGAGAGGCAGGCAGTGCTACGAGTGCGGCGGGCAGGGCCACATGGCTCATGACTGCCCGACCCGCCGTACCGAGGGGCAGCAGACGGTGGAGGGGCCACCCAGGCAGAGGAAGAGGGTCGACAGTGGCGGTCCGCGGGGAGGAGGCGGATGAGGCAGAGGAGCTGGCCGAGCACCAGGTGGTGGGAGACGCTTTGAGGCTCTGCCACCACCACCACCAGGAGGCCCGCCCCGACCACAGGGAGCTGGCGGACAGAGACAGGCACAGCTCCAGGCAGTGGAGGCCTACGACCACGGTGCGCCAGAGATGATTCGAGTTACGATCTGTGTCTATTCCACCCTTGTTGCAGTTCTTATAGACACAGGAGCGAGTCACTCTTTCATAGCCACTGCCCTTGTTCAGAGCTCAGAGATTCCGACAGAGCTGTTGGCTCGATCCTTATGGCTAGAGACTCTTACGGGAGCAGACTCGACAATTACGCACTGGTGCCGGCAGTGTGAGCTTACTCTAGGAGGCGAGAGCTTCAACTGGGATCTTCTTGTAGCGGCATCGAGGCCTTACGACGTCATCTTGGGCATGGATTGGTTATCTACGGTCCATGCACAGGTTGACTGCATTAGGCGCAAGGTGCGATGTGTGTGCACCGATGGGAGCAGGTTCACCTTCACCGGCGAGAAGGGAGCCTTAGCAGCACAGGATGGACTCACGCAGAGGAGAGGATATCCCATCACTCATCAGTTGGCTAGCCTCATCCTTGGAGCAGTTGACGTGCAGAGTCCTGGTTTTCCCGCAGTGGTGGATCAGTATGCGGATGTCTTCCCCGACGACGTTCCAGGGCTACCTCCTCGTAGAGAGGTAGAATTTTATATTGACCTGTACCCCGGGACAGCCCCGATATCCACTCCAGCGTATCGGATGGCCCCCGCTGAGCTTCGATAGCTACGGGTACAGTTGGAGGACTTGCAGGGCAAGGGGTTCATCCGGCCTAGTGTTTCACCCTGGGCTTCCCCGATTCTGTTCGCCAAGAAGGCGGACGGGAGCTTGCGACTGTGTGTCGATTATCGTCACCTAAACCAGGTGACAGCGAGGAACAAGTATCCTCTACCGAGGATTGATGACCTCTTCGATCAACTCAAGGGAGCACGGTGGTTCTCGAAGATAGACCTCAGATCAGGCTATCATCAGCTCAGAGTTTGAGATGAGGATGTGCAGAAGACGGCCTTCAGGTGTTGGTATGGACACTATGAGTTCTTGGTTATGCATTTCGGCATAACCAACGCTCCAGCAGTGTTCGTGAGCCTCATGAACAGGATATTCCAGCCATAACTCGATCGATTTGTCGTGGTCTTCATCGACGACATTTTGGTGTACTCGACGACGGAGGAGGAGCACGCCTACCACCTGCGGGTTGTACTAGACACACTCCGAGAACACCAGCTTTATGGCAAGCTCTCGAAGTGCCAGTTCTGGTTATGTGAGGTTCACTTCTTGGGGCACGTCATTTCTGAGGTGGGAGTTGTAGTGGATCCCGCGAAGATCGAGGTAGTGCTAGCTTGGGAGCCACCCAGGAGCGTGACGGAGGTGCGGAGTTTCTTGGGCCTAGCCGGATACTATCGGAGATTCGTGCCGGACTTTTCCAGAGTTGCAGCGCCACTCTCAGCGTTGACGAAGAAGGGGAAACCCTTCGTGTGGTCAGACAGATGTTAGCAGAGCTTCCAGGAGCTGAGGCAGAGATTGACCAGCGCACCTATCTTGAGGTTGCCTGAGGAGGGAGTTGGATACGTAGTCTACTGCGATCCATCAGGGACCGGACTCGGGTGTGTCCTAATCCAGGAGCGGGTCGTGATTGCCTATGGATCACGTCAGTTGAGGCCGCATGAGCAGAACTACGCCACCCATGACCTGGAGTTAGCAGCAGTGGTCTTCGCCCTGAAGACATGGCAGCACTATCTGATGGGCGAGCGCTTTACAGTCTTTTCCGACCACCAGAGTCTCAGGTACATATTCTCTCATAAGGACATGAACCTGAGACAGCGGCGATGGCTCAAGTTCCTCCAGGACTATGACTTTGAGATAGTCTATACTCCTGGGAAGGGGAACGTGGTAGCCGATGCCCTCAGTAGCAGGACGGGCATCCAGCTACTTGAGGAGGTGACAGAGCAACTAGCTGCTTTGCATATATCCTTCGTGGATAGAGACGGAGTAGCCTTCCTTCAGTCTCTCACCGTCTCTCCTCCACTTCTACAGCAGGTCAGAGAGGCTCAGCGTGGGGACGCTGACTGTGAGACATGGCGTGCACAAATATCCTCGGGACAGGCACCCGATGGTTTCTCCTTTGGAGAAGAGCACGACTTCCTTTTCAGATGACGTACCTTGGTACCAGTCACTTTAAAAGAGGAGGTGCTGAGAGAGTTTCACACTTCTCCTCTGGCGGTACATCCTGGAGTGGCGAAGATGTACCAGGATCTCAGACGACAGCACTGGTGGCCGGGCATGAAGAAGGCTATGGCAGAGTTCGTTTCACGGTGCCTCACCTTCCAGCAGGTGAAGGTAGAGCATCAGGTACCAGCAGGCTTGGTACAGCCCTTGGAGGTCCCGGAGTGGAAGTGGGACGAGATATCTATGGACTTCGTGACTGGACTTCCACGCACTTCCAGAGGTCACGACTCCATTTGGGTGATTGTTGATCGACTCACCAAGTCGGCACACTTCTTACCCATCCGAGAGCAGGGCTCAGTGGAGATCTTGGGGCGTCTCTACGTTCAAGAGATTGTACGTCTTCACGGTTTGCCATCGACTATCGTCTCCGATCAGGACGCTCGTTTTACTTCCCGGCTTTGGAAGGGGTTGCAGGAGCCGTTCGGGACGCAGTTACGTCTGAGCACAGCCTTTCACCCTCAGACGGATGGTCAGACGGAGAGGACCATTCCGACTCTCGAGGACATGCTCTGCGCGTGTGTCCTCGACTTTGGTCGCAGCTGGGAGGAGCACCTGCCCTTGGTGGAGTTCGCGTACAACAACAGCTACCACTCCACCATCTGTATGGCACCATACGAGGCGTTGTACGGCAGGCCTTGCATATCTCCTTTTGCTGGACAGACCCTGGGGAGTCAGCACTTGTGGGGCCAGAGATGGTCCGGGCCACAACAGAGAAGGTCCAGGTCATCCAGGAGCAGATGAGGGCAGCTAAGAGCCGGCAGAAGTCATATGCTGATAGGAGGCGGAGGCCAGTAGAGTTCGAGGATGGTGACCGCGTCTTCTTGCGTGTCTCACCTCGATGTGGTTTGCGGAGATTTGGCCGGGGCGGCAAGTTGTCTCCATGCTTCATTGGACCATTCCAGGTCCTCAGCAGGGTTGGCGAGGTGGCTTATCGCCTGGCTCTACCACTTCTGTTGCACCTGGTGCACGACGTTTTCCACGTATCTCAGCTGAGGAGATACGTGCACGGCCCGACGCACATCATCGACCATGGGGAGCTAGACGTGGATGATGGGGTGACATTTGCGGAGGTCCCAGTGGAGATAGAGGATCGACAAGAGTGGGTCCTACGTGGGCGATCGATTCCTCTTTTGCGCATCAGATGGCAGCACGGGAACCTCCAGGAGAGAACATGGGAGCGGGAGGCTCAGATGCATGCTCAGTACCCACATTTGATTCCCTAGTTTATGATGTATCTTTACGGGGACGTAAAGCCCTGAGGTGGGAGTAATTTAAAGACCCGTAAATTTCAAGGAATTTTTTTTCTTAATTTTCTTTGGAATTTTACAAGAACGCAGTTTCTAACGGCACCTGATTCCGAGGCCCGGTGTGCCCGGAATCATTTTCTGAAGTTTGGCTCGGGTACGTTTAGTGAACGGACGAGCGGGTTTTTCTAACTTTTGAACAGGTGCCCAGAATCGAATTTTGAGGGCACCGATGAAATCGCAGCGCCGGTATTCGCTTAGAAACTCCTCTTCCGGAGTTGCGTTTGCTCGGGTGTGGTTTTTAATTTTCGGGCTTAAAGTTAAGAAATAAAATAATTTTGCGACAACTTTCTTTTATTTCACTTAAGCCACTTGGAAGCCACTTGAAACCACTTAAAAGCGGCTTAAACTGAGTTGAACCGGATAGGATACTATCCAGAAATATCTTACCCTCTTGGTAGGATATTTGTGAGGTGGGGCCCGCACGAGCCCCGCCGTTTCTTTCCGCTAAGTAACGCACCCGCGAAAACCCGTCATTATGAAAGTCAACTGACGCGTTTTCTTAAATTCTTAACAGACCATTTAATTGGGCAGTTTATTTCGTAAATTAAATGAGTTTTTTCTTTTGTTGAATTAATTCAACGAATTGATGGGTCGTTACTTACCCGTTTTCGTTTGTTGGCATAATAATAAAATAAGACCAACCTATCTTTTGGAGGATTACTCGTTGAGAGAGGATCTTTGAACCTTCATCCTCCTTCGCGAAGAACGCGAAGAACGCGAAGAACGCCGAACCCGGAAATCGACGACGCGACGCCGTGATCCGCGACGCCGACGTTCCCTGCCTGCAACGTTCTTCTGCGACGTCTCTTCCTCCGCGACGGATCTTCGATCGGCTGCTTGAGTTAAGAGTCTCGAACTTTCTTTTTCATCTCCTCTGTGGTTATTTACCAAAACACGGATTTAATTAATTAAATTAAATCTATTGTTCTTGGTCCGTTGAGTTCGCCGAATCAACGCCGGATTCCGCGATGACGCGACGCCTTTCCACGACGACGCGATGATCCCCTCCTTCCGCGATGAGCAATTCCGCGAAGAATGTGCGTTCGACGACGACTTCGAGGTAGGGATTTTATTTCTGGAATTGCCCTTTTTCCCGTGTTATTTCTGTTCAGGAATGAAGAACCCGGACATAAGAACAATTTTATTCCCATAAAATTGTTGAATTCATGTGTTGATATTATTCCTCCCATTGTTTATCACTAACGCGGAGGGTGCGGGCCAAACGAACACGGCCCGACGACCCTCCGTCGTTCTTCATTGTTATGCGGATTTGACGGGCGACAACGGAACGTGCCGCAACGGAAGTTTGATGATTCCGCAGTGAAGAACGGATCCCAGGAGGGACAACGGTGCAGAAGGGAAGAAAAATGGGCCACCGAAGCGAATCCGGCGGCCCGCGGAAGCCGGCGGCGGCGCCCAGCGCGCCGCCGGACGAGACCGCCGCGGCACCGGCCGCGGCGGCGGCGCTCGCGGGACGCGGCTGAAGCCATGTCCGGCCGCCAGGGAGACACCCCTCGGGTGTCGCGGGGGTTTCACGCGGAGGTGACGGCTCCACCCCACGTCACTCGGGACGCAGCTTCAGCCGCGTCCGGCTGTCTGGCCGACACCCCGCGGGTGCCGCGGGGGTGTCCCGCGGGGCGGCGGCTCCCCCCGCGTCGGCCGCTCGGCCACTCGGCCAAGACGAGCCGGACCGGCCCTGGTCGAGCCAGACCGGTCTGACCGGGTCGGACCGGGTCGGACCGGGTTCGGCCGACCCAGGGGGGGTCAGGCCGGGTCGGCCCGGGCCCGGACCCCCCGTCTTCGGACGGTTTTCGTTCAAATGCCCGTAACATGAGCTACGGGCCTCCAAACGACTTTCCGTCAGCGGCAACGCGATCCTTGGATTGGGATGGTCGTTTCGGTATATCGCACTCAAGGTTTCGGAATACTTTGAGTTCGGTCGGGTTGGTTCGTACATGAAACCAACCGGGCCCTCGGAGCGGAAACGCTCATATCTTGAGCTACGGACATCTGATTGACGTGTCGTCATCTTTGGTGGTTTCCTCTAAGTGAGACGGATTTTTTGGATCACTCCGCCCGAGGTTTGGACGCAGGTGGAGTACGGTCGGGTTGCTTTTTCCTTAAAAACCAACCGGGCCCCTGGGACGAAAAAGCCAATAACTCTCAGACCGGGCGTCCGATTGACGCGCCGTCTGCGACGTTGAGTTCCTGTTGACGATACGGAACTTTTGGATACATCAACTTCGGGCTTTGTGACAGTTGATGTATCAGCCTCTCGGCTCGTGGAGCGGACCCTCTCGAACGAGCTTGCTGTGTGCAGGAACCCTAGAGCTGGCTGCGACTACTTCTTCGACAGCGACGACTGTGCAAAGATCCTCCGTGGACTCCGACGACGACCGTGCAGAGATCCTCAGTGGACTGCAGCGATGACTGTGAAGAGATCCTCAGTGGACTGCGACGACTACTGCACTTAGCGATCCTGCGTGGATCAGTGCTACCGATCCTGTGTGGGTCAGCGCTCAGCGGTTCTGTGTGAGCCAGCGCCTACAGGTCCTGTGTGGGCCCGATCCTGTGTGGGTCATTGCGGGGGTTAGTTACCTATCGATCCTTCGTGGGTCCGACGACTTAGATGGATCAGTGATCATCTTTATCGTCATCCGAAGAATTATACCTGTGTGATCTGAATCATGTGTTACTCTCCTTTGTGGATTGTGTTGAGCTATCCTGTGTGGGTTTACTGTTTACTCTCCTTTGTGGATTGTGTTGAGCTATCCTGTGTGGATTTACTATTTACTCTCCTTTGTGGATTGTGTTGTGCTATCCTGTGTAGGTATATGTTTGCTTTCCTTTGTGGACTGGGTTGTGCTTGGGCTCGGACGTTGGAGCCAAACGGGAATTGATGACTTAGGTATATGTATGGGCATATTCCTAAGTCGTGTCAGATGTTACTTCGTGTTTGTATCTTTACTTTGTGGATTATCCTTTGTGGATTTCGGGAGACCTTCGGGGGTCTCGGGGTCCCTACTGAGTAGCTTATACTCACCCCTGCACGGGCTTTGCCCGCACTATGTTGTGTTGGTTGCAGACGAAGGACAGCGCTGATCGTGGTGGAGGCGTGCGGAGCAGGACGCTACCTGGAGGTGGACCACTGGGCGGGACGTACTCGGAGCGGTCAGGTGGACCCGAGGAGTAGTGGAGGCTATCTGTACCCACCCTTCAGGTGGGACATCCAGAGGACGGCTCGATGCTGCGGCTTTTACTTTTTAGTTGTTGTTTTTCTTTTCAGTTGTACTTTACAGTTGGGCTAGTATTTCCGGCCCCCTTTTACTTTTAACACAGCTTGTACAATTTTTACTTAGTGTTTACTTTTCCGCTTGCTTACTCTGTGGTGCTTGTTTACTTTTCAAAGGCAATGCCTTCCCTTTTGTTGGGATTTACGCCTTGGTGCTAGTTGCCAGCCCCTGGCCTATGTAAGGCGGGCTTGGGGTAGTCACGGCACGGGCCCCGAGGACGGGTCGTGCGGACCGGGTTCGGCCGACGCGGGGGGAGGGTCGGGCCGGGTCAGCCCGGGCCCGGACCCCCCATCTTCGGACGGTTTTCGTTCAAACGCCCGTAACTTGAGCTATGAGCCTCCAAATGACTCTCTGTCAGCAGAAACACGATCCTTGGATCAAGACAGTCGTTTCGGTATATCGCACTCAAGGTTTTGGAATAATTTGAGTTCGGCCGGGTTGGTTCGTACACGAAACCAACCGGGGCCTCGGAGCGGAAACACTCATATCTTGAGCTACGGACGTCCGATTGACGTGCCGTCAGCTTTGGTGGTTTCTTCTAAGTGAGACGGATCTTTTGGCTCACTCCGCCCGAGGTTTGGACATAGGTGGAGTACGGTCGGGTTGGTTTTGCCTTAAAAACCAACCGGGCCCCTAGGATGAAAAGGCCAATAACTCTCAGACCGGGCGTCCGATTGACGCGCCGTCTGCGACGTTGAGTTCCTGTTGACGATACAGAAGTTTTGGATACATCAACTTCGGACTTTGTGACAGTTGATGTATCAGCCTCTCGGCTCGTGGAGCGGACCCTCCCGAACGAGCTTGCTGTGTGTGGGAACCCTAGAGCTAGCTGCGACTGCTTCTTCAACAACGACGACTGTGCAGAGATCCTCTGTGAACTCCGACGACGACCGTGCAGAGATCCTCAGTGGACTGCGGCGACGACTGTGCAGAGATCCTCAGGGGACTGCAACGACTACTACACTCAGCGATCCTGCTTAGATCAGTGCTACCGGTCCTGTGTGGGCCCGATCCTATGTGGGTCCGATCCTGTGTGGGTCAGCGCTCAGCGGTTCTATGTGAGCCAGCGCCTACAGGTCCTATGTGGGCCCAATCCTATGTGGGTCATTGCGGGGGTTAGTTACCTATCGATTCTTCGGGGGAAATGACTTAGATGGATCAGTGATCATCTTTATCGTCATCCGAAGAAGTATACCTGTGTGAGCTGAATCACGTGTTACTCTCCTTTGTAGATTGTGTTGAGCTATCCTGTGTGGGTTTACTGTTTACTCTCCTTTGTGGATTGTGTTGAACTATCCTGTGTGGATTTACTATTTACTCTCCTTTGTAGATTGTGTTGTGCTATCCTGTGTGGGTATACATTGGCTTTCCTGTGTGGACTGGGTTGTGCTTGGGCTCGGACGTTGGAGCCGAACGGGAATTGATGACTTAGGTCTATGTATGGGCATATACCTAAGCCGTGTCAGATGTTACTTCGTGATTATATCTTTCCTTTGTGGATTATCCTTTGTGGATTTCGGGAGACCTTCGGGGGTCTCGGGGTCCCTACTGAGTAGCTTATACTCACCCCTGCACGGGCTTTGCCCGCACTACGTTGTGTTGGTTGCAGACGACGGACAGCGCTGATCGTGGTGGAGGCATGCGGAGCAGGACGGTACCTGGAGGTGGACCACTGGGCGGGATGTACTCGGAGCGGTCAGGTGGACCCGAGGAGCAGTGGAGGCTATCTGTACCCACCCTTCAGGTGGGACTTCCAGAGGACGGCTCGACGCTGCGGCTTTTACTTTTCAGTTGCTGTTTTTCTTTTCAGTTGTACTTTACAGTTGGGCTTGTATTTCCGGCCCCCTTTTACTTTCAGCACAGCTTGTACAGTTTTTACTTAGTGTTTACTTTTCCGCTTGATTACTCTGTGGTGCTTGTTTACTTTTCAAAGGCAATGCCTTCCCTTTTGTTGGGATTTACGCCTTGGTGCTAGTCGCCAGCCCCTGGCCTATGGAAGGCGGGCTTGGGGTAGTCACGGCACGGGCCCCGAGGACGGGTCGTGACAAATTAGAACCCAAAAGTATTGAATGATATTGTCTCATGTATCAAATCTCCTCTCAAAATTGATCAAAGAAACATAAATGCTTACTTAGGCCTCTTTGTGAGAGTAATGGTGGAAATTATAGTAGATTAAAAGTTTCCCAATACAATTAATTTAAATTCTAATCAATAGAAAACTGTAATTAGAATATAATATGAGAGGAATCCTCCCTTTTTTGACCATTGTAAGATAGTTGGACATAAAATCTCCAATATTTGGGTGGTTAGGAAATAAGTAATCAACCCATTAAAAATGAATGTAAGGAAATAAGGAGAAATAGAAAAGATAAAGGTCTCATGTTAGACATACCTAAAACCCCCAAAAAGAAATCTGAAATATGGGTGAAACAATCACAGAGCTTTGCACAGAGAGGAGAAAACTCAAGTATCAGACGGGGAGTTGTTTCTGAAGAGGAAGATAACTCCATTAAGGAACAAACCCTCTTAGAGGAAATAAATAATACGATTTTATATACTATTAAGCTATCAAAACATGAACATGAGAAGGAAGAACTTAGTAATTTTCAATATGAATAGGTATCATGCTCAAATTGCATCAAAAATGTTGAGCATTGGGTAGGTGGGATATAATATCACCACATGAACAAATGTAATTCAATGTTGGAAACACATGCACTATAGATATTCATAAAGATGGTTTCATTGGGTCAAATTCGGTGCAAAATGTTGATAAACACACATTCTTATCTTGGGGTACTGGATAGATCCGGAAACCCTACCTATTGAATGCCACATCTACAATAGGGATAAATGATGAATCCAAAAATAAGCAAAATGACATAGGTTTTTTTCCTCTGCTCACAACACTTCTATTAATATCATGAAACTATAGATACCACTGGCAGTACTATAAAATCTAGGAAACTACTTATTATCCCTAAGGATGTTCATGCTAAGGCATAGACTAATATTACTAAGGTTAATGTAACTATTATCAAGACCTTGTAATCTATTAAACATGTAAATGGGAATACACCCTTGGTACGTGACACTTTTCAAATGAAGGAAAAAATGACTCCACTAAAAGATGTATTTTTTTCTACGTGTACTTATCACTGTCAAAGTTTAGTCCCCTTTATCCAGGGATGATTATGGTGTGGAGGATTCAAATGATCCAGGTGAACCTATTACCACATTGACAAATATATCTATTGATGATACTCAATCTCTAGATAGAGTTTATTGTCTTGGTTCTTTGATGTTGTATGATATGAACACTATGGAATAAACTCTAAATTATTCAATAAATGAACCTACTAAGAGGAATGTTAAGGTAATGAATTAAAAAATCCCTTATCATATCTAATAATGAACCAACTCAAGAGATGAATAATGAAACCAAAAATATGGAAAAAGAATTAGGTTCTTTTCCATATGCTCACAATACATCTGCTAATAGTTCTAATACTCTGGATACTACTGGAAGTTCTGTAAAATTAGGGAAACTTCCCACTATCTGTAAGGAAATTCAGCATGATGCAAAGACCAAGATTACAAATCCTGATGAAGATGTTTTAATGAGCATAGAATTTGTAAAATATATAAAGGAAAATATACCCTTCGTACAGGATCCTATGAAAATGAAGGAAAATATTGAGTCCATGGAGCACATGATGTGTCTTCCATCTGATTTGGGCACTGTCCAATAGCATGACATATTTGCTTCAAAGGAACCAGGTACATCTATTAATCTTTTTAAAAATCACCCTTTTTATGGTTCAAAATCAATAGATACTATTAATTGTTTTGAACAACATGGAAATTTGTTATTTTCCTAAAATTCCAATTTTTTTATGTTGTGTAATAATAACTCTACAGAATCAAATTTTAATTCATCAATAAATGAACCTAATAAGAAGAAACTGGTAATATCTAACAATGAATAGGAACATACATCTAATTGTAATAATTCTCAAAATTTTAGAATTAATTTTAAAAATAATGTTTCATGAAAAAAGAAAATGGGCATCTCAAACTTCAAACATAGGATTAAATGAAGAGTCTATTTTGGAATTATCAGGGCTTTGCCAACTCTGACACATTAATTGTTCTAAAAAGAATGTTTAACACTCATCATACTATGTTATTTTCTATTGCTAATCCAAAAATTACAGCTTCTTCTAAATAATCTCATTTATGACAGCATAATTATATTTTTACTAGTGCAATAAAAAATACCTCCAAAGGTGCATCTCAATGGATTTTTTCACACTCTTATTTAAAGAAGGTTAGTATTTTAAATATCTCCGACCATATTTCTACTTGTAACTTTAATACTAATGGAACTCACCTTTTCTTATTTTTTTATGCTATGAATTGATACCATGAAAGGAGAACTCTAAAAAATGACCATCCATATCTGGGAACTAATATTAATTTTCCTTGGTTTCTTATTCAGAAAATTAATGCCATTCTCAACACAAGTGAGAAAACTTGACCATCTCATGATTATATTTCCATTAAATAATTTAAACCTTGGATTGAAGACAACAATCTCATTGAAATTTATCTCACTAGTGTGAAATACACATGGTATAGAATAAATTACAATGGAGTTGTTGTCTCCAAGCTGGATAGAGGCTTCTCAAATGTCCCTTCATTAGATAAATGGGACACTATCTCTAACACCAATCTTCATAGGATGAACATTTTTCATCACCCCATCCTAGTCAATGACTCCACAAAAGACAGAAACCCCAGTTTTGTTTCAGATTTAAGAATGCATGGTTCATTGATTTCTATTTCACTATTCGCATCCAAAACTATTGGTCTTCAATGTCACACAGTAATGATTAATTTTCCTATAATTTAAAATTAAAACATATCAAATAAACTCTCAAATCACGGTGACGCTCCAAAGCCAAGAAAATTAATAACTAAATCCTTCTTCTTGAATAATAACTCAATTATCTACCAAATAAGAACCCCAACTATGACCTCAACATTGATCTAACTAAATAAATAAACCTTGTGGTTAAACTCAAATTTTTTATCAATTTTAATAAAAATATGAGGAAACAAGCATTTAAAGTTAAATGGTTATCAAATGGTTACATAAATACTACATTCTATAATTAACTATAAAGAATCAGGAAGTCATTCAGTTTGTTAGCTTTTATAAAGTATGGGGAAAGCTTCTTAACAATGAATATGACATTTCTCATCATATAGTCTCCTAATATGAATACATCTTCAATGGTCCTAATATCAACCAAGAACTCCTTAATGAGGTCATTCTGATAGTGATCACTAATTAGGAAAACACTATCCTTCTCAACACTCCACTAGATAATGGGATAAAATACATTGTCTTTAGTCTTAATAATGAAAGTGCTCTGGGTTATGATGGATTCAATAATAGTTTCTTCCGATGTTATTGGGATGTGATTTGTGTCTATGATTGTAAACTTTTCAAATCATTTTTCCCATGGTGTGCTTCCTCATGATCTTAATACCCAGTTTCTCAACATGATCCCAAAAGTGAAAAATTCCTCTGAGATTCACCCTTTTAGACCCATTTCTCTTATTAACACTCTTTACAAAATCTGCACTAAAATCATTGCAAACATAAATTAAACTATCATGAAAAAAATGTCTCTTCTAAACAATTTGTATTTATTAAGGGTAGATCCATTCAAGAATGCTTCTATCTTACCTCATAGTGTGTTAATAACTGAAATAAGGCTAAAAGAGGAGGTAATATTGCCATTAAAATTGACTGCAGAAATGCTTTTCACACAATAGATTGTAGATTTATCCTTAAGGTTCTTCAAGGATTTGGTTTTAGTTCCTCATTTATCAATTCAATTAGAACTCTCTTCAACTCGGAATCTATCACCATTTTGATCAATGGCTCTCCCAATGGATACTTTAGATTCAAAGAATGTGTCAATCAAGGTGAACCCTATCTAACACTCTATTCCCAAAAGCAGAAGACTATCTTAGTCATCTGATCACCCATCTGGTGGAGTAGAATAAGCTGAATCTCATCCATGTCTCTAGGAATGTAATTGTTCATACCCACATTTTTTATGTTAAGGACATCATCATTTTCATTCAAGGTGGTAAGCGAAACATTATAAAGCTCAAAATAGCACTATCACACTATGGATAGTTTTCTTGTAAAACCATTAGTTGGAAAAATTCCTTCATATTCTTTGGGAGGAAAATTTCTCCAAGTAGAAAATGTAACATTATAAGTGACTTAGGTCTAAAATAATGTATGATCCATTTTACTTATCCTGGTGCTTCCATATTTTGGGGTAGACCCATGTCTTTCCACATTGGGTATATACATTCCCAAGTTATAAACCATCTATCTTCGTGGAAAGGTAAATATCTCTCTATAGAATATATGACCTGCCTTGTAAAATCTACTATTGTATACAAGATGGATTACTCTATGATGGTATATAAATAGACTATTTGACTTATAAAATAATGAACACCGCTATATTGAATTACATCTGGACTGGTAGTATTCTAGAATGAAATCGTCTAACTATCACCTGGTCAACTTGTTGCAATACCATTCAGAATGGTGGTATTGGGATTAAAAATATAAAGTAATTTAATGAATCCAATCCATATATACTCACTTTGAACCATTTTCACAATGCTTATAAAGCTATTACCTTATTCAAAAATAGATTTATTGAAAAACATAAGAATAGAAATTTGAATTTCATGAACTCCTCTATATGGCCATCCATAAAACAATCTTTCTCTTATATCATGAATAATTCTAGATAGATGGTCTCCAAAGACACCTCCATGAAATTTTTGTTGGATAATGTGATTGGAACGACTTTAATTTCTATGATATCTCCTGATCAAACCCCTAAGAGTGACAAATTCTCTATTGTAGAAATTATAAACCCTCAAATTTATCAACTCCCATATACTATTTTGAATTTCATTTAAAACTACAGTTTCTCATACACTAATGATTTATTAATTTGGGAATCTTATCATAGTGTAACACTTAACTAAAAAAATTCTACAATCATTATTTCTATAACTCTAAAAATAATTATAGTTGGATAAATAATTTCAACAAGACTTATAAAATCTAGAACCTTTTCTTATCTACAGTTGTTGTGCTCTACTATGTGATATGGTTTGATCTGAATTCTGTTATTTATAATAATTACTCACTCAATCAAAATACAGGTCAGATGTGGATCCTTATTGCAATACATGAAGCTTATTTTATTCAAAATGGACATTTCCAAAACATTGTACATGACGTTGGAATCATGCAGTGTCTACAGATTAATGGCATTTTTGTCAACCTCATTGCACTCTGGAGGTATTATAGAGGGTTCCTCTTCTTGGATGGATCAAAATTTATATTATGGGCTCCTCCAAAGGTAATCTGGGCCTTATGAGATGTGGTTCTATCTTAAAAACCACCTAGGTCAAATCCTTGGATATTTCTTGGTTAGATGTGGCATTTCTACCTCCCTTGAAGTTGAGATTATAAGCTTATTACATGCTATTTCCATCGCCAGTCTCTTTGGTTAGAAAAACCTCTAGATTGAATGTTACTCGATGACCATCATGAAAGTGATTTGGAATGGCATTACACATATTTCATGGCTGATTACTACCTGTTGGATGGAATTCACCTAATCACTTATCAATCACAACAACTGCATCACACATGTTTATTGAAAATTAAAAATGGTTACAGATTTCCTAGTCAACATGGGAGTAAATCAATACATCACCTGGTTCAAAGACCTCCCCACTGATCTTACTTCCTTACATGAAAAATATTGTAATATGATCTAATATTTTAGACTCTTGTAAACTTTCATTTCATAATAACTGTTAATTGGACTTTTTGGGCCAAGAAATCATCTTTTAAAATAAATAAATATATATATATATATATCTAAAACACAATCCATGAATCCCATTACAAAAATACTATAATCCTTATACATCAATTATTGACCTGGAATAGGTCCTTCATTGTTCTAGAATTTAACTCTTGGACCATGGCATTGACTTGGATAATACCCATGTTGCCCACACATATGACATTAAAATAAATTATTATTTTTCACTCTATGACCTTATTTTCCACACACACAAATGATTCCCCTCCGTTTGAGATATTATTCGAGGTTCTTCATCCCATCTTCTTGGAATGTAGGAAGTGGAAGCCTCTTTTATCCATATTGATCCCCACAAAATCATTCAGAAACTTTTCTCTACATATTATATGATTATTTAAGAATATCACAAAAGCTTATGTTGTTAATAATATATCACGATAGTTGATTATTCATAATCACAATATCTTTCTCTACAGCCAGCAAACCATTTGGTTATTCATAGTAACTGAATTTTCAATCAGATCCAAAGATAACATGACTTCTTATGGTTACAACCATTTATTAAAAACAAAAGGTATATTTTTAGAAATACTAATCATATTGAAAAGACACATAATCTTAAAAATAACTTATAGGATGTCTAAATCATGACACCTTATTTTCAATACATGACACCTTATATTTAACCTAGATAATTCATGATAATTATTCAAATACTTTATGATGGATATTAAAGAGTTAGTTAATTTCCAAAACATATCTCCCTATGAGTGTCAAACAGGGTGAAAATTTTTATAATATTATTTCCTTGTAAGACTTTGAAATATTTAATGAAATATTTTCAGAGCCAGGTGCTATGACAGTTGGAGATTCCATGTCCCGGTGATCGCATAATTAATTTTTTAAAAATATTATATCTATTTTATATCACACGCATGAAATTTTTCAATGATAATGGAATATCTCTTGAAAAAATATCTAATATAAAATCTTAGATCAATATTGAATATGAAGCATGGGGTTTACCCTAGGAGAAACCAAAATCTTGTCGTTGATAGATATTCAAATGAGGTATCCATTGGCGGGTGCGCTGTGTGAATTAATTAATTAATTAATTTAATTCCTAAAACATATTTCCATATATAGGTTTCCAATCATGGAAAATATCCACAGTTATCCACATAAACCTGGGACCATTGAAAGGATGTTTATTCATTCATCATTGCCAGATCAAGATCGGATAATGACCATTGATCATATCGATGTGAGTCATCAATAAAAAGATGCAGTGGATCATACTCATTGCTGGATAATACCTTATTGACCAACTATTGATCCAATACTGATGTATGTATTTTCAATTATGGGTTAATCCCATTATTAAAAGTATGATCATGTTCTTATCTGTATTTCATTTATGATATACTTTATCTATGATCAGACCCCTAGATTTGTGGTGGATGTGCAAACAATGAATATATAACTATTTTGTAGATGGATCGAGATTAAAAATGGGTTATAATCCATGAATCTGGGATCTAGATAGAAATAAGTGACATAAGGTACTATAGGTGAAATTATGTGGACCATAGCACATGGAGGATCGTTGTGCGATTAAAAAGTTTCGGATTTTTGGCCACAATAGGGTCAGAATAAATAGAGAAATCTGTTTTCCACTAATTTTGGGTTGTTATAAGACAGATTCAGCAGTGGGAGTGGAATATTTTCAAGCCTGGTGAAAGATAAAATTTTCTACAAAAATACCAACTACATGGCGATCACTAGGATAAACAGACAACATATATTCTCATAGATATGGATAAAAGGGTTTTTGGGTGGGGATATGTATCACACACCATGAGGGACTCCCACAAACTGTGTGACCCGGTGATGGTTTCATTGCATGGACTATGAAAGTAGATGTGCATGGACATGTCCAAACACATGGACACGACCTGACTTCATGGGCTTGTAAATGGAACGTTACCTGGGGGGAGACACGATTTGGTACACATCCATGTACATGGGCATAGCCCTAAACATGTGAGAATATCTGGAGAACATGAATCAACCCAAGAGGCCAAGAAACATTTTTTAGTTACCTTATATGTGTTTTAGTACTACATGTCTATGGATCAATGTTCTGGAGAAGACACATCCATGAGGATAGGTTAGGTCACACGTCATGTGACCCCCCTTACACATGCTATAAATCTTAATTTAACTTATATATCTCATATATCCTTCATTATTACACATTTCTTGTCTGTGAGTGTCCTATCCTGAGTGTTTTTGTAGTATAATGTGATGGTGGCCTTAGTAGAATCATTTGATAGGGGATTTGAGATGTTTTGAGCAAGATTATTCCATATTTGATACTCTATGATGATAGTGGTTAGTAATGATCACAAGAGAAAGGATGGAGATGGAAACAATCATATCATATAATGGTGTGGGTCCCTCATACTCCATGAATTGATCATAATGGCATCCCTTGGAAGATATCAGACATTTTTCCTCTACATACTAAGTGGAATCCCCTTGTTGAACTAGGTTGTGGGTCCTCTATCAACAATGTGGCTTCCCACTAATGTACTAGAGCATGGGTCATCTATTAACTAAGTTGAATCCCCCTAATAAACTAGGGAATGGTCCCTTTTCATAATAACCAGAGTCCCCTTGATGGAATTGTGTGTGAAGAATCTATGTACTACATGGAAACCCCTTGATGCACTAGTGAATAATTCCTCTACCTACTGTGTTTCACCCCTAACACACTAGGGTGCAGGTCCACTATTATTTTGAGATGTACCCCCTGACGTACTAATGAATACTTAAACTATCTATATACCAAGTGGCATCCCCCTTGTGATCTTTGGTGTTGGTCCCCTACATGGATATTTCACCCCATTGACTATGTGTCAAAGTGGCGAGGTGTGGGTCCTCTACACAGTTACTTCTTCAAAATCGAAAAATGCTGGGCAGTGATGATGGACCATCCAATCTTAAAGCAGAGTCATCTTTTTGGGATGGGTTGTGATATGTTGATATACATTATGTCTCATATAGTATTCTTTTATGAGAATATATCTACGTATTTTTTTTACATTTCCTTTTGATGATGGTTTATCTAACTACTTCTATCATGTATCCTATTTCACCCCATCGGTTTCTGGGTTATCCTAATAGGTATGTATATACTCAAACCTTCACGGTATTTTCATGCACGTGTCATGTCTTAGGAATATAACCAAAAGGTTTTAGGTGGTTTTAGATGAGCATAGGGATAGTCAGGTTTATAGACTATATAAAGTGGACAGGCTTGAATATATGGATCCAATATCTCTCAGAATTTATTTTCCAGTTGTTTTCAAGTTCGCACATATATTTTGGGGGGAAAATTATTATTCCATGTCATTTTAGTTTACTGTGTCATGATATTTTATTATTATTACTATGAACATCTACATTAATATGGTTGGGTATGTTCACACAAGTACATTAGGAAAATGCATCCCATTTTAGTTATTCCTTGGAACATGTCTCCAACCCTATCCTATAGTGGTAGGCTTAGGGTTATAATAGCACAGTCTTATACCAACTAGGAAGGCCCAATACGTTTGTGTCATTATGGATTGGAGTCTGAGGTGGATCAAACATAGTATGATGTTTTGGTTTTTCCCTTTATGAGGTTTGGTTGGGAATTTATGTAAATGGGGTTAATGTATCTTGAGTGTGACTTTTAGGCTAGGGAACCGAGTGTTGGAGTTGAAACCCATGTATCCATACACCAAAACTCTAACTACATGATTTCTAACATGAAATAAATAGACATTGTTTTCCATGGACCATTACTATAAACATAAAAATAGGATTGATTCATTTGGTTATCCTATAGTATTCATCCCCTATATATATTTTCCCATCTAAAAATGGTACATCATGATTAAGTTTTAGGATTCCTCTACAAAGATAGAGAGTCAGGATACCAATTTTGGATTATAATGATGATCTGAGGAGGGATGAGGCCTCGTTCTAGGTTCCATATCACAATTTATTTCTTCGAGGTGGGAAGAAAGTACCACCCCCAATTATCGAGTAGCATATTATACTAGAAAAGTAAGATAAAGATGCATGCATGATTAAAAAACTCCAAAAGTGACAGCACCATAGGCGGCTAAGTTTTTTTGGGTGAGAATGATCCCAAAGTAGTGGTGGATTGGATTGAGTTAGTGATATAAGTTATCAGACATCTAAAGAACCCAACTAATCATATGGATTCACTAGAATCCAGTCATTTTCATGGAGCATTTGGGTGCTAGTTGAGGTTATTCACACATACACATGATGATTCTTCACTCTCATGGTCTGATTTACTGCTGCTATTTTGTGAGGAGTTATACCTATCATGATTGTTATCATTTTAGATTCATGATATTTTATAGTTACATTGGGGATGAAAGATAGTTGTGGATTATGTTGTGAGGTTCACTAAAGTTAAATATTTCTCCCTTGAAATGATTCGTGATGGTTACTTCTAGAAGTAGATATTTGAGCAGGGTCTCCGTAGAGGAATTCATGCTATTTTGGTACCCCTATAAATTCCCACATATGTTGGAGTGCTATAGAAGGTAATAGTTATAGAGAAATTCATATATGAGGGATTCCATGTAGCTGGAGTTTGATGTTGGTTTCATGTGGCTGAGTAATCTACAATAGATAGTAGGCCCCATTCAATAGTGTCTTGGCATGGGTTACCTTCTCATAAATGGAATTAGGTATGTTGACATTGGTTCTGGAACCACAAAAAGTACTATAGAATTACATATAGGGGAGATGATATTCTTGTTATGGGTGAAGTTACATGGAACATGATTTTGGAACCTTATGCGCTAAAGAGAATAAGATGACAATAGATGGACCGCTGCAATAAAGGAAGCACAATGATCAGGGATCTTCTAGGTCAGGCCAGGGCAGCCCCTAGGGAGGCATATATAATATTGGAGTTGGTGGGTCTCCCATAAGAGGATCTACTGGTGGTGGATGAAGTTATGGTACCCTTCCACAGGAACCACCTTTATCCGCACACCAGGCTCGTGGAGCTAGTGGTGGGGGCCATGGGTAGCTTTAGGATATGGAAGCTTATGACCCAAAAAACTCATGATATGATTAGAGGAGCAACCTCTAAAGTTGGAGGTGAATTTTTTAATTAACTTGAACCATTAGAACACTATGATATCTTCTGCGTCATATCAGATGGACCCTACCAAGCTCTTAGAGATGAGGGTCTAGTTGGAGGACCTTCAAGAAAAATGTTTTATCAGACCCAGTGGGTACCCCTTACAAACTATGACTTTGTTCATGAAAAAGGTAGATAGGTGATTGTGGATTTGATTTGATTATCAACACTTGAACCAATACACAATAAAGAATATGTACCAATTTCCCAGGATTGATGACCCATTTAACCAATTTTAAGGAGTGAGATGGTTCTCAAAGATCAATCTCATGTTCATCTACCACCAGTTGAGGGTTCATGAGGCTGATATTCCAAAGAATTCATTCTACTATCACTATGGAAGCTATGAGTTCCTTGTGATTACTTTTGGTGTGGATAATTCCCCTATTATGTTTATGTATATGATTAAATGGATCTTAAATCCACACATGGACTGATTTGTTTCTTTCTTTATTAATGACATACTCATATACTCTGCATCAGATGAGGATCATGTAGAGAATTTAAGGATGTTCCTAGACATGATTTGGGAGAACCATATTTATGTTAAGATATTAAAGTACAATGTCCTAGATCTGGGAGGTTCACTTGCCATGGAATTTCATTTTTTAGCATGGATTAGATGTGGACCCAGTGAAGATTGATTTACTGTTTTCCTGATACGCACCCAAGATAATTTTAGAGGTGTATAGTTTTCTTGGATTGGTGGGGTAATACATGAGGTTCTTTTTAAACATTATTAGTATTAAAACACCTTTCACCACCCTTAAAATAGAAAAGGATGCATTTTACCTATACTGAGTGGTGTTATAGATCCTTCAAGGAGCTGAGGTTGAGGCACACACTGGTAAAAAAACTTTTTTTTACGTCACCATTTTTCACGTCGGTATTTTATAACCGATGTGAAAATATCTAAAAATCGATTTTTCACGTCGGTTATTATATAACCGACGTCAAAATACATTCTCTCTGATTTTTCAGGTCGGTTATATAATAACCGACGTTAAAAATCCATTTTGTTTTAATTTTTCACGTCGGTTATTTTATAACTGATGTGAAAAATCAATGTAAATCACTTTTCCAGGCCAGTTATTAAATAACCGATGTGAAAAAACATTTTCCATGAAAATATATTAAAATTTTCACTTATTTTTCACGTCAGTTATTAAATAACCGACGTGAAAAATTGATTTTCGTGACTTTTTCACGTCGGTTATTTAATAACTGACGTTAAAAGATATTTTTCATGTCAGTTATTTAACAACCTACATGATAAATGTTTACAAAAAAGTAGTTCATTTTTTAAGATTTAATTTGGCAGGTCACGGAGCTCAAACGGGGTTACGGATTAAATGTTATGGCCTTTAGAAGTTGATCATCTCTAAACGATGTCTTAAGGTTGTCCAACTTCTGAAGGCCATAACTTTTAATCCATAACTCTGTTTGAGCTCTATTACCGATCATATTAAAGCTTGGAAGATGAAATACATTTTTGTAAACTTTTTTCACATCAGTTATTAAATAACCGACGTGAAAAAGTCATGAAAATCTATTTTTCACGTCTGTTATTTAATAACCGGTGTGAAAGAGTCATGAAGAGTGATTTTTCACGTCGGTTTTATAATAACCGACGTGAAAAATAAGTGAAAATTTTAATATCTTTTCATGTCGGTTATCATAAAACCGACGTGAATGAAATTTTTAATATCCCACGAATGCGAAATTTCAATTTTTTTACATCGCGGCATTGAAATTTTGAATTGCTGCCTAAAATTTTTAATACCGTGTTTTCTCATAGTTTCTCAATTATATGTTTCCATTATACACCCATCCTTATTAGATGATAATTTATTTCAACCATTATCATTACCCCAAATCGGCTCTTTTTCGCTCGAACGTGAATCAATTATTTCTTCTTTCTGCGATCTCGTCAAGGTATATTTAATCATACATCCATGATTTATGGTTTTTATGATTTGTTTTCTTATTTGATATACCATTTTAGGATCATTTCATTCAACCATCATCATTCCACCGAATTAACTTGTTTTATCTTCAATGTGAATCAATGATTTCTTATTTACGCGACTTCTTCAAGGTATTTGTAATTATTTTCCAATGATTTTTATTTTCTCTGAGTTGTTTTCTTAGTTGATATACCATTTAACGATTGTTAATTTATTATAATGATGGATGATTCTTTATATCATGATAAAACTATGAATACCCCTATGGATTCAAAAATTCCTTCTAATATGAAGCTATAGTTGGCTCATTCAATGTTTCCTCGAAAAAAAATATCAAACTTCTGATGGTCATAACTTTTGATCTATAAATCCGTATGATCTCTATGACCTGTGAAATGAAAGCATAGAAAGTTTTCTACAAGATATTAAACATTTTTACGTCAGTTATTTAATAACCAAAGTTAAAAATAACTTTTAAGGTCGGTTATTAAATAACGGACGTAAAAACTGACTTATAACGTCGGTTTTTTCAAAAATCGACGTAAAAAATGCCTTCTTATCGCCATTTTCCAGAATGTATTTCACATCGGTTTTTTAAAAACCGATGTTAAAAACTCTATTGCCCCATTTTTTTACATCGGTTATTAAATAAACAATGTAAAAAATCATATATTTTACATCACTCACAATAATTTCGCTTAAAACCCGACGTTAAAAAGCAAAAAAACGACGTAAAAAAAGGTTTTTGTACTAGTATCACTAGTTCTCTTGTTATGAGACTACCTGAGGAAGGATTGAAGCATGTAGTGTGTTGTAATTCATATTGAGATATGTGTGACTATGTATCGATGTCGGGGAGGAAAATTATTTCATATAAGTTGAGGTAGTTGATACCCCACAATCGAAACTATGTGACTAAGAACCAGGATTTGGTAGTAGTGGTCTTCACTATGAGTATGTGGAGGCACTATCTTCTTGGAGAGTGATTTTTTGTTTACACAGACCATCCAAGACTGATGTATGTCTTTATGAAGAGCGATATGAACCTGAGACAGAGGAACTGGTTGGATTTCATGTAGGACTATAACTTTGATATAGACTATAATACTAGGATGTGAAACATCAATGAAGATTCCCTTGGTACAAAGTCCCACTTTCCTCTGGTAGAGGATGGGTCTAAGAAATTGGCTTCCTTACATCTCACCTTTGTGGAGAAGAGGGTTGAATATTATCTTCAATTGATGGTGTTGAATCCTCCACCTCTTTAGTGTGAAACAAAGGCTTAATTAGGAGGCATTGACTGTGAGGTCCTACGTGGCCATATATCATCAATAGATTCTCTCGATGGATTCTGCGAAGGCATGAATCACATAATACTTTTCTAGGGAAGGATGGTAGTTCTTGTCATGTTTTGGGAGGAGGTGATGAGGGAGTTTCACACTTCTCCTTTGGTTGTACAATATAGTGTTGGTAAGATTTATAGATACCATAAATTGTAGTTTTGGTGGGCTTGCATGTCGTTGAGAGTGGCTAAGTTCATCTCTCTGTGTCTCACATGTTAGTAGGTGAAGGATGAACACCAGGTTCTGGTAGGTTTGTTGCATCATCTTGAGATCCAGGAGTGCATGTGGGATAGAATGTCCATAGACATTGTGGTAGGTCATCGAGAGACATTAGGAGGCCATAATTACATTTAGGTGAAAATTTATCGACTTACCAATTTAGTGTATTCGCTTTCACTATAGGAAATACATGATTTTGCGACATGCTACTTGAGATGGGCTCATCACCCGTCGCAAATAGTCTTTACTGAGGAACTATTTACAGTGAGAAAAATATCCTATTGCAACTCATCCTTAATAAAAAAACTATTTGCGAAGGGAAAAGTCTCCCGTGAAAAATACCAATGGTGTGTAATCACACCAACCCATGAGAAAGGTATTTGTGATGATAATATACCACTCATTGTAAATACCTTCTGTTGTTATTGTTTTTTTCAAAGGGACATAACTCTCATCGTAAATAAACGGTCGGCAGAGGAGTATTTTCAATAGGACTAATCAAAGATATCTTTTTTAATCACCATCACTTTTTTAAATTGTGGGTATTAATTTCGTCAGGTTTCATCGCAACTATTACCATTTGTGATGGGGAAACTATCATAATTACATTCATCGCTAATAATCATACATATATAAACCCATCATCCCACCCAAATTTTTTCCATTCTCCCCTCCTTAGATATCTCTCCTCTTCCTCACTTATGCTTTATTTATAAAACATTTAAAAGATTAAAATTTTACAGGGAAGCACATTTTTATCTTTGCATCGGATAGAAAGTTCATTTTTAATGTACTTATTTAATGTTTTAAATTTTTAATTAATTTTTTATGCATGTAATTATAATTATTAATTTGAAGTAATTGGTTTTAATTATAATTACTTACTTATATTTTGTAGTAATTAATTTTAATTAGGAGAAATTATTTTTAATTAGAATTATTTAGATATAATTGATAAAAAAATAAATTAGAAGTAATTAGTTAAAATTGGTAGTAAGTAGTTTTAATTATCAGTATTTAATTAGTAATAATTAGTTTTAATTAGTAATACTTAGTTTTAATTAGTAATAACCAGTGATTATTAGTAATAAAGATTGATAATTAGTAATAAATAGTGGTAATTAGCATTATTAGTGGTAATTAACAATAATTAGTGGTAATTAGTAAAAGTTAGTGGAAATTACCAATAATTAGTAATAATTAGTATAAATTAGTGTTACATAGTACTAATTAGTAATAATTAGTAATAATTAGAATCAATTAGTGAAAATTATTTGTAATTAGTGGTAATTAGTAAATTTTAGTAATAATTAGTAGTAATTAACAATAATTAGTAACAATTAGTTATAATTTGTAATAATTTGTTGAAATTAGTAATAATTTGTATCAATTAGTAATAATTACTAGTAATTAGTTTTAATTAGTAGTAATTATGAATAATTTGTAGTAATTAGTAATAATTAGTGGTACATAGTAATAATTAGTAATAATTAGTCATAATTAGTTGTAACTAATAATAATTAGTAATTATTAGTATTAATTAGTATTACTTAGTAATAATTAGTGGTAATTAGTAATAATTAGTGGTAACTGGTGGAAATCGATGGCAATTGGTGTTTATTAGTAATAATTATTGGCAATTAGAAATAATTAATGGTAATTAAAAATAAATAGTGGTAATTAGAAATTATTAGTGGTAACTATATTTAATTATTGGTAATTAGTAATAATTATTAATAATAAGAAATAATTACTCATAATTTGTAATAATTACTGGTACTTAGTGATAATTATTAAAAAAATATTAATAATTGGTAATAATTATTGGTAATTAGTGGTAATTTGAAATAATTATTGGGACTTAGTAATACTTAGTAATAATTTGTACTAATTAGTACTGATTAGTGATAATTAGTTGTAATTAGTAATAATTTGTAGTAATTTGTAATAATTAGTAACAATTCGAATTAATTAGTAATAATTTGTAATATTTAGTGGTAATTTGTAATAATTAGTGCTATATAGTAATAATTAGTAATTATTAGTAACAAATAGTGGAACCTTGTAACAATTAGCAGTACATAGTAATAATTAGTAATAATTAGTGATAATTAGCTATAATTACAGGTCATTAGTAATAAATAGTAGTATTTAGTAATAATTAATTCTAATTAGTGGTAATTAAATATAATTAGTGGTAATTAGAAATAATTTCCAATAACTATCATTAATTATAAATTGTTAGCAATAAGTAGCAATAATTAGAAATAATTTATAATAGTTAATAATAATTAGTGATACTTAGTAACAATTGTCAATGATTAGTAATAATTATTCATAATTAGTAATAATTTTTCATAATTAGTGGTACTGTTACACCCTAAACTTTGTGAATTTATTTTAAAATTAGTTTAATAATTTCAATAATTTTCATTTCACACAATAGTGAATATAGATTTTGTTATACAAAAAGACTGAGTTTTGATTGTGTTCTATGCAACACCATGATAATTATTCTCTACATGCAACACTTAGATTTGCTTTCACTACATAGAAAATAATGTTCAACTTATTTTTTTCATATTACTAGGTCCCTTGGATAGCTTTTTTTACACGCAACATAGGTTTTTCCAAACTACAGTATACTATTAATATTGTTAAATAAATATTATTATAGTCACCACCTATCCATTAGAATGGAAGTTAAGAAGAAGATTTACTAAATTATGAAAACATGATTTACACATGTATATAATATAAATCATTTAGTTATCAATTACTTATAAATGAATGTAAGAACTATTTCAAAATAAAAAAAATTACTTCTCTAAGAAAAATAACTTTCTATGTACAAACACAATTTTGACTCAAAAAATTAATCAAACCAATTTTGATGAATGATTTCATAAAAAAGTATATATTTTATATTAAATTAATATTTTTTATACTCATATAACATATTTTATAGGTATAGGGTAACTATAAATCCAATTTTATGAATAAAAAGATGTATTTTTCTAAAAGGTTATTTTACAGCCTTTTAATGGATAACCATTTTAAATATAAATATTGCAACTTTAATAGTTTTTATTTGAAAAAATAAACTTCATTCTGAGAGTTTAATATCAAAATTTACTTTGGGTGAAATTTTGATATTTTTTTAAGAATTTTCATTTCTTGATGAATAGTAAAAAATACTGAATTTTAATTTAAACCTTTTTTTTATCTGACTTGTTAGTATAGTTCTATTATATATTAATTTGGACATAAAGTATATTTATATCAATTATAAAAAAAAATAATTCAATTTAGTTAATTGTAGCCAGTTTAAAATTGAAATTGAATATAAAATCATTTTAAACTTTTGGCCTTTTTTCTCTTTAAAACCCCGCTTTCACAACACATCTTCTGAATTAATTTTAATTTAATTTATTACACTTATGTGGTTAAAATATAGGGAAATGGATTGCATATTTCTAATTAGATTAATTTATAATATCCAAAAATTTCATTTTAGTTTATGATTAAAAATATAAATGAAATTAATTTAAATTAATTATAGTGATTAAGGTAAAAATGAGTTTACTTAGTTATTTAACTTTAACATGAGGGTCGAAATACCATAAAAGCATTTCCAAACGCCATTTTCTGGCCATATTTTTTCCACGTACTCTCTTTCATCTAAAATTGACAATTATTGGAGGCACATGATGTAATGGATACCTATCGATTTTATTACCTATTTATTTTTTCAAGAATGTCACTCCTCTCTTATAAAAGGGAAATCATACCTATCACTTTAAAAAACATATCAAGACACTTTTACTCACCAAAAATCTTATCCAATTAGCTCCTAAATTACATCCTATAATCCAAGAAGCCACACTTTGTGTAGAATGAAATACTAGTTAATCCATTTGTTCAAACCAAAAGGAATTAACCAAATAAGTGGTATCATCTTTTCCCAAGATCTTTTATTTTATTTTCATTATCCACCCCCTAAATTAAAATATGTTGGTTGGAGTATGACACTCAAAAGGGGGGTTAATTGAGTTTCTATAAAAAATTATGTCTTAAATTATTATTTAAAAATCCTCAAATTTAAAATCAAATAGAGGATAGTTATCAAATATAGAAGATTTATAAATGATTTTATCATTTGAAAAATTATCAAAGATAGATTATTTATCAGTTAAGATAATATGAATTACTACATTAACTATTGAAAATAGTGTACTAAATAAAATTATAATGCAAACACTATCTAAGTTTAACTATCAGACTAATGTGAAGCTTTCTGGTTTTAATAAAAAAATAGAGAAGAAAAACTAAACATGAAAAAGGACAACAGATGAAAACTTGAGATTGGGTATCAAGAAGAGACTTAGTCCTCTCCCCTTGGGGATCACCTTTCACTAAGAAATTTATATAAATAAACTTCATCCACACCCTGGATCGGGATACGCAACAACATACAATCCGTCCATGTCAACAGACCTCTTCCATAGTATTCATGGGATTACTAAACAAATAGACATTCCATGAAGGGACCTATTCCACTATTATCCATGGAAGTGTAAGGTGTAAAACGGTAGTTTGGTGAATATATCTATGTATCTTTTTGTTTATCACAAGAGAGAATGTGTGTTTATAAAACAAAGACACACTACTCGAATTGTAAATAATGTGCATAGGCAGTGAAATATAATGATAATATGGTATAGAAAGATCTATGTGAGGTGTTATACAGCTTCCAGACTCCTTAATGATGGAAGAAGTGAAATTGTAGTTGTCTTCTTGAAATAGACAAGAAAACAAAGTGTCATATTTTTTATTTATCTTCTGTTTTTAGAAAGGTAGATGCTTCCTCGAAGTGGTAATCTCATCTATGTTTGTTCCTATAAATGTTCATGTCATTTTGGTTGTTAGGAATGTATATGTGTATGCATAGAAAGTTACTCTTGTGTTTTTATATAAGGTATTAAAATTATCTTATTTACTTCTCATGTATATTTATGTTCATCTTTTTTACAGGGTATACACTTTTTACATGTCAGTCGACAAGGATCATGTTCTCAGTCTTGTGCTAGTACCTCATACCTCATGTTGTTATTTGAAAATGTAATTAATGTTTTCTGAAAAAAAAACATTAATAAAAGCAGTAGAATTAAATAACACAAATTTGACCATTAGTATTAAGTTTGAATCTAAGTGATATATCATCGGCTTCTCAGTCTGTCAACATCTTAGATTGTTGATGTCTCAGACTGTCGGTGTCTCATGATGTCGGTGAATGATGTTGTCGGTGTCTCATATTGACGGTGACTCATATTTTCGATGTCTCGAGATTTTGGTATGTCATTTTATCGGTATATCATTCTATATATGGATAAAACTTTCATCAGTAACTCAGGATCGGTCGGTCAAGCTTTCCGTAGGTGATGTGTTGGTAAGTCAGGCGTTGGTAAGTCATGTTGGAGTTGTTTTCCAAGAACTAGCTACATTGTAATTTATTCATTAATAAATTACTTATCACATCATGAATGCTCTTCTATGTGACAATTCATGTGATAATTTCCTAAGGATAGTGTTTCATTAAAGGGTCATAGAGGATCCCTGTTATTATGAGAACTTGGAAGTTCCATAACACTGTTTTTGAATATATGTTCTATGGTTGGATGATTTTATTTATGCGACATGAATAATATAAGAAATTAGGGTTGATGACTCATACAACTTTTAGGTACCTTCTCATGGTGTTTTTCCTTGGTAATATCTAGTAGGATATTATGAGATCAAGACCTGCCAGTAGGAAATCCACATTTCATAGTGTCATGGGATGTTCCTATCTGCTGACATATATATTAGTCCTTATACTTTAAGATTATTATTAATGGGTATGACAACTCGCGAAGATAGATGTATTGACAAAAACTGTGATGACACACTTTTCTCATCAAGGTAGGATACGTTGGGTGCATCACGAGTGATACTGCATTAATAGATAATGCGAGAAAAGATTTATCCCCCTATTCTATAATGGAATTAGATATCTCAGGTCCTTTCATGGAATTGATATAGCCTAAATAATTCCATGTCCATATTGAGGAATGGGAAAGTTCAATTCCAAAAATTCAAAGAATGAATAATCAGAACATGGGTTGATGGAACTAGCATGCAACCCGCTTGATTCAAGATATCAGACAAAGAGATTACATTACACAGTAATCATTCATAGGAGGTGACACGTCATTGCGGTGTTAACTCCTATCTCTATGGGTGCCTTGTCATGTTTCTAGATGCTAACCTTGGACTTTAGGCAGGCTCCACCTAATGCCACTGAGAAAGAGTCCTAGAGGGTCACACACTATGTCTGTCCAAGTATCTTAGTTAAATATTTATTTAACAAGTTGAATAAAGATTATTCCCAACTGTGGTTTAATAATTATTCAAGGATACCTGATAGAATAAATTTTGAAACTAGTTATTTGAGAGAATATATTGTGGCCAAATAATATATATATTTTAGCGAGTAATGTATTGATTTTTATATGAGAAATAAATAGTCATTCTTCAAGGTCTAATAGATGTGGTGCAGGAAATAATGAAAAATGGAAAATAAATGTACACACCCTGTATATTAATATATACACGTGGTCTAGTTTTTCTGAGAATTTATGAGAAATAATATTATTATTTTAATTAAATAATATTAGTTGTAATGCATTGGGAGCATGTCAAGTAATAATAATAGTCAACTGTTATTATTATACATGGGTTATTATTAAGCATTAAATGAAATGAATAAATGAATTCCGGAAATTAATTCTTTTTATTATTATATGTAATTAAAAATCCAAATTATATATATTTCTCATTATCCTAGAAATTTTTTAGTGGTTGTGCACAACAGATTTGGAAAATATCTCAAGCTAAGAGAGAATTATTTTTTCCCCAAGAATGCTCTCAAGCTACGAGAGAGAGATCCACCTCCACCAGATTAAGGCGATCAAAGGAGGACATTGAAAGTGAAGGCTCTTCCACGCTAACACCTGGATATCCCTTCGGAGAGGTTCATAGATATGTGGAGCACATGTGGATGACCGCAAGAGGAATCCTACACTTGGATTTTACAACGCAATGATGGATCACATCAGATTGTGATTGGAAACATCAACGAATAATGAATTCAATCAAAGTAATTCTTGTCAATTAATTAAATTGATTATAACCAACATATGATGATCCTATCTATGGTAATGGGACTCCCATATTCTTCTTTCTATTCCGAATATCTGGAATTTTATTGTTGTGACGGACCTCAGATTGATCGTTGTTAACGCTAAAATTAATATTGGCTAGACCCACCAACGTGATTCAGCTGTGCCTAGAACCTACAAGGGGTAATATATCAGTCATATCGTTGATTATAATTATTTAGTTTTTTCATTGATTACTTACCCATTTAATAAGTTAGTTGTTTCAATTCAAGTTAATCATTCTTCAAATCTGTATCTTGAGATCTGTTCCTCCTCTCTCATTTCTTG
Organism: Viscum album; assembly: GCA_963277665.1. Classification (NCBI taxonomy): domain Eukaryota; kingdom Viridiplantae; phylum Streptophyta; class Magnoliopsida; order Santalales; family Viscaceae; genus Viscum; species Viscum album. Next base: position 210,476,333 of record OY728119.1, on the reverse strand, counting down.
TTCACCTAAGAGAAACGAATTTTTTCTTTTATTTTTTACTAAAATAAAATAAAGGATCTAATCTAGAGGTGCCAAACATTCCTAGCTATACAACACCAGAAAAAACGGTCTGTAGTCGACAGTACACACTATGTAGTCTAGGTTCAATGCATTAAACTGGTCTGTCAAATCAGGCCTTGTAAATGGATCTTATCTAAGTCATTATGACTCTGTGTGTTTACCAAGAACAGGTGGCACATGGTTTCTTGATTACACACTGTGTGGTCCACTGAACATGGTGTGTAGTCCCTTTGGGTTAGGGTTGGACTGTGTACCCCGTACATGGCTTGCTTGGCTGGAAACCGTGTAACGTAGAAACTACACGGCGTGTGTCCCACTGAACACGCTGTGTACTCCAATGATCTTCTAAGTACAACAACATGCCATGTCCTCGGGCTTGTACTTCGGATGGATGGTAAGTACACGCCTTGTAGTCAGAACTACACTGCGTGTACTCATCCAAATTATGCATATTTATTAAAACTTATTATTATATTATACAAACACTTGAGATGTGTGCCATAGTGAAGGGGTAAAGGTGAGGCACAACACATGTAGGTGTTTTATATATTTGTGTTTTATTTAACCTTTGTGTAATTTTCATTTCAACTCTTTGGGTAGTTATGAATGGGAAATAGCAGGGTTGCCTCCAAGGTACATGTTACGTAAAATGATAATTTTAAATGAATTTATTTGTTTAAAATTATGAGGGATGAGAATCTCTAAAAAATTAAGAATAGGGTTTAAGATAAAATGATTGTTTAATTAAAGATAATTAATTGATTAAAGCATGATTTATCTTAAACAATAATGATTAATGAATTGAATGCTAGTTTTTTATGCGTAAATATCGTTGCATGTAAGGATGATCATGATCTATTCCAAGACCTTTGAATATGAATGGTTTTTTAAATTTATTTATTTAAATTAAATTTGTTTTCCTGCGATCCTTCTCCTCATTAATATGTAGGGCCCGCACACCCATGTTTCTTTTATGTAAAACCCTCATTTTAACCCTCACCTATATGTGAGATAAATGCATATGTAATGGATAGAGCTCTGAAGCTAGTGGAGGAAACTCAATTCAGAAGCCAAGGTGAAACCAATCCAAGGAGATATAAAGGTGGGCATGTGGAAATCTGTAAACACGAACCTAAAAAGATCAAGGTGTTTCTCCCCTATGTCTTGGGTTAGTTTATCAACCACTAGATAAACTGACCAATATAACAAGATCCTGATCATACCATTTATTTTATTTATGTTAGTTTCATGCATTATTTATTTTGGGTGTGCTATCATGATGAAACTATTAATGAATTAAACAAGCATGCAATATGAAGCTAAAATAACACTGTATTATGCATAAATATTATCTTATACATGGTTAATCACTTATGTATATCCCACATAATATTAACAAGCATGTAATCAGTGATAATAAATTGGAAATTTACATATAAGGATTAAATCCCTCAAGGAAATTTTATGTCAGTAAAGCCTTCCATAATCTTAGTTAGAATCAAACCATAGTTCAAAGTTCATGACCAACCCTAGTTAGGGGGATTTTAATTATCAGGGAATTCTAATTCATGGTTTTGGGTGGAAATGAATTTGTTCGCATCAAGGGCTGACTTCCACAAAAGGACTTTGTGTGACCAAAAGGCAAAGGTTGTGGAAATCTAAAATAAAAGGATTTCAGGATTGGGAAGTCCACTCAGTGGATCAAGGAGTTGCAAGTTAATGTAGATGGCATTTGGAATGCCTACCTTATACCCCTTAAAGTTTCTTGAACAACCCTAGTTTCGGTAATGTGAAGGGAAATATGGATCCTTACCACTAGAATATTTAGGCAATAGAATATTCCTATGACAATGGTGGGGGCTATTTGATTTCGATAAAATAGTGGGAGACTAAAAGTATAAATTATTTATTTGTCTCAGTTTAATCATGATAAATTACTCAAACATTTCTCATCTTAATTTTTTGAAATGACAAGAAAATTAACTTCAAACATATCATTGGAAACCATAATCGAGAAATAAAACCTTCTCATTAGCACCAATTTCCGGGAATGGAAGAGGCATTTACGTGTCATCCTTCACCACGAGAAGAAATTGTATGTTCTAGAAGAGCCTATTCTAGTTGCACCTGGTAAAGAGGCTAGTGATGAGGAACTGCCTCTCTATATGAAACACATGGCTGATTCCATATATGTCCAGTGTTTCAAGCTATCGTCAATGTCTAATGAACTCTTTAAGCAACATGAAAACATGGACGCATATAGAATAATGTCTCAACTTAAGGATCTCTACCAAGAGAAGGTGAGACATGAGAGATATGAGATCTCCAGCACTTTGTTTACAACTAATCTTGGAGAGTATGTGATAGGAGGGCCTCATGTTTTGAATATTATTGTCTACATTGAATGCCTGGACATCTTAGGGATTAAGTTCCCAGATGAGTTGCGTACAGATCTCATCTTATAATCACTGCCTAAGAACTTCTCTAAATTTATTGCCGACTAAAACATGATAAATAATGAGAATAGTCTATTAGAACTTATAACTTTAATTCTCCAGGTTGATAAGGACATGGGGTATGACAAAACCGCAATCTTTATGATTAATAAGAAAGCAATGGACAATGAAAAATGGACAATGATTTATAAACAGACTGAAGCCCCCAAGGACCATCCCTCCAAGAAGGGGATGATCTAGAGGCAGGGTAAGGAACTGGAGGGAATATGTTTTTCATGTGTCAATCAAGGCCACTAGAAGATGAATTTCAACCAGAAGCCTGGGGATGCTAAAGGTGTGTTAGTTATCGAGTGTAATCTTTACATTTCTACACATAGGGTATTAGATACATCTTTTGGTGCTCACATCTATATTCAAATGTTGGAACCAAGTAGATTTAGAAAGACTTCTAGAAGAGAGTTAGATCATCAAGCTTCCAATGGCGCGAGGTGGGCTGCGTTATCCATTGGCGATTACCACCCCTCATTGACAACTGATATGATTTTGGATTTAAATAACTGTTATTATGTGCATAATGTTACCAAAAACATAATTTATGTATCATGTTTAGATATGGATGGATTTATTTTCATGTTTCGAAATAATGGTTTCTTCTTTTATAAGAACAATGTATGTTATGGTATGGAACATTTAAATAATGGATTATATGTATTAAATTACAAAAACCATGTGTTATCAATGGATAACAAAACAAACTCACATGACTCGTACATCACCCAGTTGTGGAATCATCATCTTGGTCATGTAAATGAGAAGCGCTTGACAAATCTCTGCCAAGATGAATATTTAGACTCTGCTGAGCTATAACCACTTGATAGATTTCATGCATGTTTATAAGGTAAAATGACCTTGCCACCTTTTGGTGGATAGGGTGAAAGGGCCACAGAGCTTCTAGGATTGGTGCACATGGATTTGTGTGGACCATTTCCAGTATAAGCTAGATGTGGATATTCTTTATTCATTAATTTTATTGATGATTTATTTAGTTATGGCTATGTCTACTTAATGATGTATAATTCAGAGTCCTTAGATAAATTTAAGGAATTCAAGAATAAGTCGAGGATCATCTTGGTAAGAAGATAAAGAAGCATCGTTCGGATGGAGGTAAAGAATATCTGAACCAAGAGTTCATCGATATTCTATGGGAGTATGAGATTCTATCTCAGTTCACTCCTCCTTATACACCACAGTGGAATGGTGTTAGTGAAAAGGGGAAATGCACCATGTTGTACATGGTGAGGTCGATGATGAGTCATACCGATCTTCCATTATCCTTTTGGGGATATGCATTACAAACTGAATCATACACATTAATCCAAGTACCAACTAAGGCAGAAAATGGAATTCCCTATGAGTTATGGAATGAAAAGAAACCAATTTTGTCTCACACATTTGTATTGGGATTTGAGGGATTTTTTAAAGTTTTCTTAGGAAACAAACTAGCACCCCTGGCCATGAAGTTTATTATTATGGGATATCCCAAGGAAATGAAAGGATATTTCCAATATAACCCTTCAGACAAGAAAGTGATTGTCCATAGAAAACTTATCTTTCTTGAGAGGGAGCACATACTCAAAAAGGATAGGGGTAGCAAGATTTTCTTCAAAAAATTTCATTCCCAATATACAATGGAGTTGGAATAGGAACAAGTTCCATAGGTCCCCATGGAAGAGGTTCCTGAAACACAAGTACTTTTTATGAGATCAAGAGAGGTAAGTGTACTAGAGAGATTTGGTTTCCTAGTCACCGTGGATGGTGAATCATTATTGTTGGAAAATGATGAACCTCTCTCCTAAAAGGAATCAGTAGAAAGCACAAAAGCTGCAAGATGGCTAGAAGCTATGAATTATGAGATGGATTCCATGTATCAGAATCAAGTCTGGGTTTTGGTCGATGAGTGAATTGATGTAAATCATGTTGGATAAAAATGGGTATTCAATCTAAATTTGTACATGGAAGGTCAAGTTAACACCTATAAAGCAATGCTAGTGGCTAAAGGATTCAGACAGCGTCAAGTAATTGACTATGATGAAACCTTCTCTCCAGTTTCTATGTTTAAATCCATAAGAACCATAATTTCCATAGCATCTTACCTTGACTATGAGATTTTGAAAGTGGATGTAAAAACTGAATTCCTTAATGGGAACCTTGAAGAACATGTCTATATGACACAACCAGAAGGTTTTATGACACTAGGTGAAGAAAAATGGGTTTTTGAGTTGCATAAATCCATTTATTGATTAAATCAAGAATCTTGGTCATGGAACATTAAGTTTGATGAAGCCATAAAGGATTTTGGTTTCGTTAAAAATGAATATGAGACATGTGTTTATAAGTAGTTTAATGGGAATGATATCGTTATCCTAGTACTATATGTTTACAACATATTGCTTATTTGAAACGATGTACTAGTCTTACTGTCAGTTTAAAACTGGTTGAAATAGTGTTTCTCCCTAAAGGAATTGGGTGAAGCAGCCTACATTCTAGGGATCAAAATCATTCGTGATAGATCCAAGAGGCTACTTGGACTATTCTAGAGTATATACATTGACCAGATACTAAAGACATTTAGTACGGAACAATCCAAGAGGGGATTGGTTCCAGTGTCGCATGGACTGCATCTTGCTAAGAAAATGTTTCCTCAAACACTACAGGATAAAGATATAATGAGTAATATCCCATACGCTTTGGATATAGGATCCATCATGTATGCCATGTTATATACCAGGCTTGATGTTGCCTATGCACTGAGCATGGTAGGAAGATATCAAGAAGATCTAGGAGTATAGTATTAGATTGTTGTTAAGATTATCCTTAAGTATCTGAGAACAACTATGGATATGTTCCTAGTGTATGGAGGAGATGAGGAGCTTGTCATCAGAGGGTATGTTGATTCTGGTTTTTAGACAGATTAAAACGATCTGAATTCGCAATATGTATATGTTTTCTATCTCAATGGAGGATCTCTGAACTGGAAGAGTTCAGATCAACCCATTGTCACCGATTCTACAGTAGATTTTGAATATATAGCAGCTTCTGATGTAGCCATGGAAACCTTCGGGATTTAGATCATTCTCCAAGATCTTGATGTGTTTCCTAGTAGTAAGGATCTTATCACATTGTACAGTGATAATACAGTAGTGGTGGCTCTTACAAAAGAAGCATGGTAACATCAATAGACAAAAACATACTCCGGAAGTATCACCTCTTGAGGTATTTATTTCAAAGGGGTGAAGTTGTTGTCAACATAGTGTCCACGGAAGAGAATGTGGTAGGCACCATGACTAAGGACCTATCCTAGTAGAAGCATGAATATCATTTGAGAGTTAGCGGCATTAAAGTTATTAGTAGTTGTCTCTAGTCCAAGTGGGATTATGTTGGAGTTGGTGGCGTATGACCAACTACTTAATACTTTATTCATTAATAAATACCTTATCACATATTGATTGTTCTTCTACGTGATAATGCATGTGATAATTTCCTAAGGATAGTTGTTTCATTAAAGCGTCATAGCGTATCCATGCTATGATGAGAACCCGGGTGTTTCAAACACTATTCTTGAATATATGTTCTATGGATGAATAATGTTATTTGAGGGACATGAATAATACATGCCATTTGGGGTGAGAACTCATAAAACTTTGAGGCACATTCTCATGGTGTGAGACCTTGGTAATATCTATAAGGATATTATGAGAATGAGACCCTCCTGTAGGAAATCCACATTTCAAAGTGTCATTGGATGTTCTTATTTTCGGACGTGTGTATTGGTACATAGACTTTATAGTTATTATTAATGGGTATAAAACCCATGCACTTAGATGTATTGAAAAAAACTGTGATGAAACACTAGTCACAGCAAGGTAGGATACATTTGGCGGGTCACAAGTGATACTACATTAATAGATAATGCGAGAAAGGATTTGTCCCTTCTGTTACAAAACAGAAGTAGATAAATCAGACCCTTTGATTGAATATATATATCCTAAATAACTCCATAGACATGGTGAGGATTGGGCAAGTCCAATTACAGAAATTCAATGAAATAATAATACCACACATTGGTTGATGGCACTAGATTGAAACCCGCATAATTTGAGATATCGAGAGAAAGATATGACATTAAATGGTAATTTTTCATAGGAGGTGACACGTCATTGCGGCATTAACTTCTTTCTCTTTTAGTGCCTTGGCATGTTGCTTGATGCTAACTTTGGTGTTTTGGTAGGCTCCGCCTAATTCCTATGATAATTAGTCCTAGAGGGTCACACACTAAGTGTGTCCAAGTATCTCAGTTAAATATTTATTTAACAAGTTGAATAAAGATTATTCCTGACTCTGGTTTAATAATTATTCATGGATTTCTGATCTCATTAATTTCGACACTAGTTATTTGACAGAATATATCATGGGTCAAATAATATATATTTATTAGCGAGTAACTCATTGATATTTATTTGAGAAATATATAGTCATTATTCAAGGTCTAATAAATGTGGTGGAGGAAATAAAGAAAAATGGAAAATAAAAGTATACACTGTGTATATTAATATATACACGTCATGTAGTTTTTCTGGGAATTTATGGGAAATTATATTATTTAATTAATTAAATAATATTAGGTGTAATTCACTGAGCATGTGTTAAGTAATTACAATAGTCAACTATTATTATTAGACAAGGGGTACTACTAAGAATTAAATGGAATGAATAAATTCTTTCAGGTATTTAATTCATTTTTTTATTCAATGTAATTAAAAATCCCAATTTTATATTTTTCTCATTAGCCTAGTCATTTTTTTGTGGTTGTACATAACGTATTTGGAAAAGATATCAAGACAAGAGAGAATTATTTTTCAACCAAGAATGCTCTTAAGCTACCAGAGAGAGATCCAACTCCACTGGATCAAGGTGATCGAAGGCGGACATGGCAAGCGAAGTGTCTTCCATGGTAGCACCCAAAAATCCCTTCAGTGACGTCCAGAGATACATGGAACACGTGTGGATCACTACTATAGAAATCCTACAATTGGATTCTATGACGCAATGACTGATCACTTCAGATCATGTCTAGAAACATCAACAAAGAAACAATTCCATTAAGGTAATTCTTGTGGATTAATTTAATTAATTATAACCAACATATGAGGATCATATCTATGGTTCCAAGAATCTCCTCTTTCTTTTTCATTCATAGTTCTATTCCAAAAATATGATGTTTCATTATCATGACGGATCTCAGATTGATCATTGTTAACACTAAAATTAAATTTGGTTACACCCACTAAGGCACTTTCATTGCGCCCGGAACCTACCGGTCATGCATCGATAGGTCAAGCTATTAGAATGTGATTCTTAGATAATTCAGCTATTGGTATCTTATACTCAGGGAAATTCCATGTTGTTCTGTCAGTCAGTCTCTCAATCTATAGCTCATGTTTTCAATAGAATAGAAATATAATTGTAACTTATGTATCGGTAAGTCAGGTATTAGTGACTCATACTTGGCCAAAATTTTCTAATCACCCTTATATAGAATCAAAATAACATAATAGTTAAAGTTTATATGTAATCATAATCAAACATAATTTAAATTTATAAATCATGATAAATCAAGATAAATATGATAAAACATAATTTATATTTGTAAACCATAGTTAAGCATGATTTGTGAGCAATAAAACTAGAGGAGGCCAACTATCTCCCCTCTATTTAGGATAAAAAAATCATGACATTATAAACTACAAAAGTTGACATATAATGATAAAAGTAAGGTTCGATTAGTATATCATAAATTTTAATATAAAAACAAATATTATATAGATTACTTATTAATATTTCATTTTAAGAAAATTTTCTCTTTTAATTTTATGTTCCATTTTGGATCCCCTTGAGTTGAATTACTTATACATTCTACCCCTTTTGGGATTATAAAAAAGGAAACAATGAATGAAAATAAAGTACAGAAAAATGATATGAAAATGTATCCAATATAATGAATTAGTTAAACAGTATATAAGATTACAAATAGTCAAAACATATCACTATAAAAAAGTGATCCAACTAATTTTTTTTCACAATAGAGTCCTCAATTTCATTGTTTTTAGTAGAAGAAAACAAGGCAGGAGCAGGAGGTGGAGAGGTAGTTGTGGTGTAAGTCACATGGATGGTACTGAAGGATAGAAGAGTAAATCCTTAAAAAATAGAAGGAGAAAGGTTCAGTATAGAAGAGGAAAGAGGAACTATTATTTCTAATGGGATGATAGGTCAAATTTTTCTAAGAGCTTGAGCAGGGGTCATGGTCAAAGCGTCAGATGAAGAAGTAGAAGGGTGCAGGATAGTTCTGAGAGGAGTAGTTTCTAGAGAAACTATGGAATTATTATGCTATTGTAGGTAGGGATTTAATATATTGATGAAGTTAATTATGATATAACCACTATAATACATATCCTTTTAAAAATATTCCTTATTCTCCATAAAACTCTCAAGGGTAGGAGTGAATTCTTAAAGCTTGTTGAATTGATCCATGATGGCTTGAGTGACTTGAGGTAACCCCAATTATTGAAAAAAATACTTCAAATGACTGATTAGATGATTCTTGGTTTAAATTCCATTAAAATAGAAGTCTACCTTCATGGTTATTTCTTCTTGAGTAGTAGTTTATTCTTTTGAGAAGAATCTAACCATGTCATGCATATGGTCACTATTCGTCCTCGTCATTCTAAGGACCTCCTAATCCGTCCCAACCATCACAGTATGAAGTTCCTGTCGAATCACAGATCTAATCATATCAATATCTGTATAATGAACAATAAGAGTCACTAAAGTTGAGTAACCTTGAAATATACATCAGATATGTAATATCAACTTTTTCACATCAAGAGTAGGAGTCTTGAGTAGTAGAATTGTTATAGGATGAGGAGTAGCACTCCTCAGCATTAGAACTCCTATAAGTTTCCCATTCCTAATTTTCTAATTGTCAAGGAAAATGGATTCTTGAACTAATACCAACTGAGGATCAACCAGAGAGACAACTCATTAGGTGATCAAATATGCATCTCTTTCACTAAGTCTTGGAACTGAAGTAGGTGCATTTAAATAGGAAGATGTAAATTAATCCAAAAAATCTTCCTTGAAAGCATCTAGATCAGCTTTGGTGACATAATCAATTGATTCTAGAGCATCTATATAAATGGAAGTAGAAGTTGGAGTAGCTTTCTTATCCTCTAAATTCGGATACTCCAAACCAAAAGTCATATATATTATATCTCTCCTCCAAACATGAAAAAATATCATCCAAAGGGAAAAGTACATCAACATTTTCTCTATTAGCCTATCTCTCCCCCTCAGCTAGTGTTCTATTTATATAATAGATTAAATACTTCACTTTAGTCACTAAGACATTCCCTATAGTAGGAACTTATGCATGAACATGGACATCAGGATCCCTTTCCTCAACAATAAATGCTTCAGGAGATTCATGGGATTTCTCAACTGGTTTCATTTCCTGTTGCACTAGAAGGTAATCATCATGTATTTCATGCTCAGTAGGATCTATTGTTAGATAAATATTTTCATCCTTAGGACATTGATCATCACCAGGATGATATGGTTCACTCTCAGATCCATAACTTCCTCCATATTGCCTTTAACTTTCATCGGTATCTTCTACATTTTCATCCTCATCTCTATCACCATCTTTTTCTTCTTCTTCACTTCCATTTTATTCTTCTTCACCAGATTCCTCATCACTACCAGATCATCTTTCTCACCCATCATCCTCTTATTTTATAGTATCCTCACTATAATCCTTAGCTAAAAGTTTTTATTTAGAGGGTATAGGTCTAGATGGACTTATAGAACCATAATTCATCCACTCAAAAATTTCTGAAATTTCATGATTACTCCTATCATATATTGGTGATTAAATCCTTGATCATCATTAGATAAATCCTACTCATCTGAATATACACCCACTTCATCTGGTCCTAAACCAGGGTCTATCATTTCCTTGGCCATGAGGGATGATCAATAGGATTGAAATTTTCATTCAACTTATCATTATCCTCAACCCACATCCACTTCTAGGTTATCTAATTAATTCTAATCCTCTTAAATATAGTTTTTTTAGAGTGAAACAATCATAATATGAAATTGTCACTTCACCTTCATTCAATAACCCCTTAGGTTCCAACATAGTAGAGATAATACTTAGATAAAACAAAGAGTTTGAATTTAAGAAGGGTTTGATCATATCACGGATATGGACCATCAAATATATACTCAAATTAATCTTCTGACCATTATTCAATAGATATAAAAAATAAACATCCTTGTGCTTAAGGGAAGATAAATCCCCTTTACTAGGACATAAATGATGCTGGATGATTTTGAATAAGAGCCTACACTCACCATTAAGCATTGTAGCAATAGTACTTCTATGATCTCAATTTCTAGTAAGCTCAACCAATGATTCCTTAAAACTAAAAAGTTCACTTGTTGGAGATTCACTTACATAATTATCATCACACACACCCTCATGGGGTACCTTTAATCATTATTCACAGTGATTTCATGAAACAGATATTCTTTTTCCATCTATTATCTACTTTTCCCAAAATATGTTTGATCCTTCAAGAAAAAACTCAGCATACAGGTAGAACTAATGAACCAAGCTTATATAGTATGGTATTTGATTGTATGAGAACCACTCAAACCATCTTGGAGCTTGAAAAATGTTCAATAAAAGAGACTTACTTGATAATCTCCCATCAGAGTGCACTTATTTCTCAAGAATAAAAAGTTTGTTCACTTGTTCCTAATGAATAGTCTTATGTTTAGGTAGGATAGATTCACTTCTTTTCTTCTTAGATGGATAAAAATCATCATACGATCATTGTAAGGTATGCTTGACATGATCCATTAAGAAATGTTCGAAAGTTTTAGTTCAAGAGAGAAAGGTAGAATCTCGGGAAATAAGGGTTTGATGGAAAGTGTATGAGAGTAAGAGGGTGAGGGTAAAAAATAAGAATTAGATCAACCATTATTTTATCATTTAGCGATTCGAAAACATAAAATAAAAAAATACAGATTAAAAAGAAATAAAACAAATAGAATATATTTATTTCAAATTCCAGAAATATAAATAATTAAATATCATTTTGTGAGAAACATCAATTAGATATATCAGTGATTCACCATTGGTAGGTCCTTTCATCGAGTCACCATCGGTAGGTCCTATCAGTGAGTCTGAAATAGTATGTCCTCAAAAATTGATCATCCCTAACACATGTCTGATGTAACTCATCCTCTCAGAATTTAGAGTCTTAGAAAAAATATCAGAAAGATAATGTTATTTGATAATTAATTCAAGAGTTATATCACATTTTTTATAAAAATCTCTCAACAAGTGATGTCTTGCATCAATATGTTTTGTTCTAGAGTGAGAAATTGGATTCTTATAAATTTTAATAGCACGTGTATTGTCCCAATTTATGGGGAAATTCCTAAAATGATATATATAATATAGTAATGTGTGTTTCAACAAAAAAAATATAATCACAATTACTACCAATAGCTATGTAATCAGCTTTAGCAATAGATAATGCAACCGAATTTTGATTTTTACTACACGGTGATACTAGAGACGTGCCCAAAATCACATGTTCAAGAGGTTCTTTTTCTATATAACTTAAAACCACCAAAATCGGCATCATAATAATAATTGAATCAAATGGTCTTCCTCTAGGATATAATTTTCCTTAGTTGGTGGTATATTTGGAGTATTTGAAATTTTTTTTAACTGTAAAAAAAGTGAATATTTAGGGTTTTGTTGAAAATGAGCACACATACACACACTAAACATAATTTCAGGTCAAATAAAAGTTAAATAGAGAATAATTACAGGTGGTACTCATAAGAGTATCACTACTTGTTGTGTTATTCAAGAAAAAAAATTTAAATGTTATTTGGTGTACTTATATTTATTTAAAATAACATCTTCTTTATTTTGAAATATTTGGAACCCAAGAAAGAATTTTGCTTCACCAATAAAACTCATATCACATTCATTTTTTATCATTTTTTAAAAATCAATACATAATGGATTTTTAAAAATCCAAAAATAATTTCATCAACATATATTTGAACAACTAAAACATCTTTAGAAATTATTTTAATGAAAAGGGTAGGGTCATAAATACATTTTGTAAAACCTTTTGAAATAATAAAAGTACTAATCCTATCATACCATGCTCTTGGATCATGTTTTAAACCATACAATTCTTTTGTTAATTTAAAAACAGGATTTGGAAAATGAGGATTTGTAAAATCAGGGGGTTGTTCAAAAAAAATACCCTGAACTATATACTGATTTAGTAATTAACTTTTAACATCTATTTGATAATGTTTTAAATTAATATGTGATGCATAAGCTATCAGAATTCTAATGGATTCATGTTAAGAATTAGGTGAAAACGTTTCTTCATAGTAAATCCCTTCTTCTTGATTATAACCTTCTACAACTAGTCTAGAATTATCCCTTACTTTAGTGACAACTTTATCTACTTTATTTATAAACACCCACTCAGTTCCTATTTTCAAGGTGTATTTTTGTCTATCAATAGGTTTCCAATAATTCTTTCTTTCAATATCATTCAATTATTCTTATATATAGATCACCCAAAATTCATTATTTATTGCATCATTGATGATATTCTGTTCAAGCTGTGATAAAAATGTTTGATGTTCAACTTGGTTCCCTAAAGAAGATATAGTATATGTTCCCTTATCTAAGTCTCCAAGTATAGCATCTAAAATATGATTCTTAAGGGTTCTAATAGATATAGAAAAAGAAGGTCTAGATATTTTTTTTTACATGTTCAAGTTCACTATAATCAGAATCTAAAAATTTTATAGAATTGGAGGATTTTGCTGCTTGCTTAAAAGCAGAGCCAGATGGTTTAGAATTCAAGTCAAGAGTTGACAAATTGTCCTCAATATTTTCTAAGGAGGTTTTATGTTCGTGTGGATATGTTTCATCAAATTTTATATGTACAGATTCATCCACACACTTTGTTCGTTTATTAAATACTTTATAGGATTTTATAGAGGTTGAATAACCTAGTAAAATTCGTTCATCACTTTTAGAGGTTAAATTGTCAAGATTATCTTTTTATTAAGGATATATAATTTTAACCCAAAAAATTAAAGTAATTAACCTTAGGCTTCCAATTGTTTCATAACTCATAGTTGGTTTTCTTAAGGGTGGTTCTAATTAAAACTGTATTGATTATGTAACACGATCTATTCACATATTCTTCCAAAAAAACAAACTGGTAAATCATATTCATTCATGATATCTCTTATAAGGTTCTATTTCTACTTTCTACAACTCCATTCTAATGGGGTGTCCCAAAAGTAGAAAAGTTTTGACTATAGACATTTTGTGAGTAAAAATATTCAATATATTGATTTTCAAATGCACGAACATGATCACTTCTTAAGTTTTTGATTCTAAGACCACATAATTTTTCTAATGACCTAGTATAAATGGTAACATAAATATATGCTTCAATCTTATGAGCTAAAAAGACGTTCCAAGTATACCTTGAAAAGTAATCTACTAGAACATAAACATAATGCTTCCTATTTAAACATTAAACTCTAGAAGGTTCAAAAAATCCATGTGAACAAACTCAAGAGGTTGAGAAGTTGAAACTTCTTTCTTTGGTTTGAAAGATTTTTTATTATGTTTTCCCTTTTCATAAGGATTACATTCTTTATCATTGTGAAACTTATATTTAGGAACATCATTGACTAGTATTTTCCTAGTTATCTTTCTAAGGGAGTGAATATTACAGTTTCCTAATCACTTATTCTTGATCTGAGACTCCTTATAAAAGGCACACAAGGAAGAAACATTTTGAGAATCTAAATAATCTAAATTCACAAAAATAAAAATTTTCATTTCCAAAAGTAGTGAACACTAAATCATTATTATAATTAAAAACATTATAAGCATCATTTTCAAATTTGACATGAAATAAATCACTATAAAAATATGAGATTCTAAGAAGATTATACTTATGACCATCAACAAAAGTAATATTATATATTATAATATAATTAGTGTTACTGATTTGACCAAGGACACTAATTTTTTCCTTTTTCATTGCCACCAAAGGTGACATGACCACCATTAATCTGGATATGGTTCTTGAAGCTAAAATATTCCCATGTCATATGTCTTGAACACCCACTTTCCAAGTACCATAAGCTCTTATATGAATTCTTAAAATATATTTCCCACAAAAATATAAAAAACAAGAATAGATTTTGTTACCCATCATTCCTTGGGTACGGTAACATAATTAATCAAAGATTTGGGAACCCACATTTTCTTTAGGGAATTCCTATAATAATTTTGTAAGGTATTTTAAAAATAAGAACTATTTAGTCTCGAAAAACTAGTGGTTGTAAAAGATTTTACATTGGTGGATGTTTCTGCAAATTTCTCAAATCTGGTCACAAAACCAAATTTTCCAAATTTTGATACAAAATTATTTTTAGAAAAATTTATTTTCCACGATGATAACCAATACTAATAGAATATTGTGGAGAAACGTGTTTGGAAAGAATTTTAACTAAGGTATATTTACCATTTTTGAACCTATATAAATCTTACATTATTTTTTCACTGGATAGTTTAAGTTCATTATTCTCATTGAGAAACTAATCATTATTTTCCTTTTCAATAATATGTTAAAATTTAGAGGAAATAGATAGAGAATGTTGTTTCTTGAAATATTTAAACTTATCCTTTTGTTAACTAGATGTGTCCTCAAGCATGTTACAATATTCAATCATTTCTTTATTTTTCAAATTTTCAGAATAAGATCCTTCTATAAAATAATAATAATAATGTACAAGAGATTCTAGAGTTAATAAAAATGTGTTTTTCATGAAACACAATTTGGAATTGTCATCATTATTATCATATGAAAATTCAAATTCACTAGATCTATCTTCATAGGAACTATAGTTGGATTTAATTTCATTTTTTTATTACAATTTGTGTCCCTATATTTTATTTTGAACATTAACATAGGACAATAATATTTTACATTTCCTCTCCTCTTACACACATATCATATTATTTCATTTGTATTTTCATTTCTCTTCGAGTCCATTTTCCAGTTTACTTTTCTGTAATACTTACATTTATAACTGATCTTTCTAAAACGTTTTTTCTTTTTTTAGAACTTTTTGAACCTTCTAGATAGTTTATCCATTTACTCATCACTATCACTTAGTGATTCTTTATTTCTTGAGCTTTCATCATGAACTTGTATTTTCTGTTTTTTGGAGGCAGTGGTTTTGAAATACATTGACTTTCTATTTGATCCATCTTCTTCTTCATTGTAAACATTTAGATCTTGTTCATACATAATAAACTTTCCTATTATCTCCTTTTCTAGTTGAGTCTTGATGTCGCATGATTCCCTTGTTGACATTAAGGTTCCTCTCCACCATTCTGGTAAACATATAAGAATTCACATTACCTATTCCTTGGATGTGATTGTCTTTCCTAGAGAGACCTTTGTATTTACAATTTCATTGAACCAGAGATACATGTCAGAGACAGGTTAATCAGACTTCATTTTAATGTTATCATATTTAATGGTATATGTATTATGTCTCATTTATTTGAAATTAGTGGTTCCTTCATATGAAATATCCAATGTATCCCAAATTTCAAATGATATTTTACATGAAAAATTACTATTAAAATTGTTATCCACTAATCAGTAGTATAAGTCATTCATAAATTTATATTTATTATTATAGGATGACTTAGTGGTGTCATCCCATGTATTCCTAGGAGTAGAAGTAAAGTTTATGTTCATTAACTATAACATACTAGATTTCAAAACCTATACTTTCAAAATGAATTTTCATTTTAATTTTCCACTAGGTGTAATGTGTACCATTAAAGTATGGAGGATTATTGGTATAATCACCTTCTTTTTTATTTTACATTTCAAATAAATTTCAAATATTTTAAAGAAATTTAAATTTTGAACTTATAGAAGTTTATTGATCATAAAAACACAAATAAAATCAAAGTTGAAAAGAGTTAAAAACACTGAAAATTTTGAGAGTCAAAAAACCAGTGATAATAATTTTGGTCAAAGTAGGAAACTCAAGAGGGGGTGAATTGAGTACCTATAAGTATTTCTGTATAAAATTTTTATTTAAAAATCTCCCAATTTAAAATAAAATACATGCCAGTTCACCAAAGTAGCATATTTTTAATGATTTTATCATTTGAAATATTTCTCAAATATTTATTAGTTATCACTTAAGATAATATAAATTACTATTTTAACATTTGAAAATTATTTACTAAATTAAATTCTAATAGTAAACACTATCTAATATTAACTATCAGAGTGATGTGATGTTTTTTGGTGTGAATAAACTAAAAAAGATAAGAAAAACTAAACATGAAAAATCATAGCAAATTAAAACAAAATGGTTAGTATCAAGGAGATACTTAGTCATCTCCACATAGTTATTACCTACCACAAAGAAATTTATTAAAATCAACTTGATCCACACCCTAGATTGGGGTACACAACAACATAAAAACTACCCATGTCAATTGACCTCTTCCATAGTGTTTGTGTTTGTACTTAACAAACAGATATTAAACATAGGTACCTCTTCCACTATTATCCATAATATAATAAGTTGTGAAAAGGTTGGTTGTTGAAGATATCCATGTATCTTCAACTTTATCACATGAGTCAGTGTGTGCTTATAAAATAGATACAGACATTACTTGAATTGTAAATAATGTACACATTAAGAATAATATACTGAGAATATGATTTAAAAAGAAAAATGTGATGTGTTATGAAACATCTAGACTCTTTAAAGATGATATAAATGATGTTGGAGTTGAACTCGAGAAATAGATAGAAAAACATATATATATATTTCTTTTGTCTTATGTTTCCATGAAGGTAGATGCTTTCTAGAAGTGTTATTATCCTATATGTCTATTTTTTAAAATGTTTGTGGAATTTTGGTTCTCACTAATACCCTCATGTATTAAAAGTATATATCTCTTTTGTTTTTCTCTAAGATATGTAATCTATATTCTTTAATTCTTATATATATGTATGTAAAATATATTTATCAGGTATTTTCTTTTTACATGTCAGACGACAAGGAGCATGTTCTCGATCATGTGTTGGTACCTCATATCTCATATTGTTCTCTGAAAATTTCTTTAATGCTTTCTTAAAAATAAAACATTAATAAAATCAATAGCATTGAAAACCACAAATATGATTATCTATAATAAGTTTTAATTTATGAGACAGATCATCTGTTTCTCAGTCTGTCATTATCTCAAACTGTCGATGTCTCAAAATATCAGTGTCTCATGTTTTTTGGGACTCATGCTATCAGTGTATCATCTTATTGGTGAATCATGTTGTCGATGTACCAAGATCTTGGTATGTTGGTATGTCGGTATATCATTCTATCAATGGATCCAACTTGCATCGGTAACTCAGGATCGGTCAGTCGATCTATCGGTAGTCGATGCATCAATAACTCAGCTTTCAATAGTTTATATATTTGAAAATATTGAGTGGTTATATTGGCCTGTCACTCAATCAGTAGATCATCCCATTAGTATCTTATAATTATATCTGTTACTTATGTATTAGTTAGTCAGGTAACGGTGACTCATACGTAGGCAAAATTTTCAAACCTGTCTTATGTAGTAACACACTAACAGAATACAAGAAGGTTATATTCAATCATTACTAAAAATATTTTAACTTTATGAATCATGATAAAACAAAATAAATATGATTAAACACAGCGTAACTTACTAAATCATAATTAAGCATGCTTTGTGAGCATTAAAATTATAGGATTAAAATATTATTATTCCATGATTATATAATAACCTTAGTATCCTAAATTTTCTGAGATTTTTTTATTCTAAGGGATATACCTATACCTACACACACTCGTATAAAATGGGTAACGAACTTACTGTTCTGGTGCATAGAAGACTACCGCCTTTTGAAATGATGTTGTTATTTTTTTCATTACCATCTCTCATTTTTGGGAATCATAATGGGATGATTCATGCCTATCATGGGGCATGGTCAAAATAAAATTATTTTCCTAGTGCAGTACAGTGGCTAACCAGCGTTATCTCACTGTATGAGGCTTTTAATTTGGTTCACCTATTTATTATAAATCACATAAACTACTAATTTTTGAACTTTTGATTAATTTTTTAAAATAATAATAATGTTTTTGGGGTTTTTATTAAATCTATAATGACATTAAATATGGAAATTTAAACTATCATGAAATTCTAAAAAGTTTAATTATGGAGGAAAGGACTTGGATTTGAGGTTCTATTTATGTATCAATCATTATTCTCCATTAATTGTTTATTTTTAGTTTGTCAATCAAAACATGAAATCTCATGTTTGAATTACTATTCATTATTGAGAAATTTTGGAATATCATTCAATGCATAAACACTCTCAATTCTACATCCCCATTTAATGAAGGTTGATTACAAACTTTGGTCTTGGAGGTTCTATCTACCAGGACCGAGTTCAATTGATATTGTTTCATCCATTGATTACATAAAATACAATATATGAAAACCTAACCAATGGAGAGAGGAAAAAGTGATTAAACAAAATAATATATATATATATATATATATATATTGAGTTTCATTTAAATGGGGGCAGTTACTATATCAGGGACATTTACCTTACCCATGCATTTTACTCAATTATATCTACAAACATAAAAATCATCATTAAAAAACTTCCTAAACCCCTTTACCTACCAACTGAGAAAATCCATAGGGTTAGTCTCTCATTTCTTGGAGTAATAGATAACTTAGTGAAGTGGGTGGAAGAGAAGTGTACGAAGAATAGAATGAAATAAATCTTTTTTTTTGAAAAAAGGAATGATGATGAGAAATTAAAAGATTAAAGTAAAATTGAATTGGGATGAGAGAGAGAAGAGAATATATAATAATAAGTATAGAAACTAAAAAATGAAATTATATAATTTATAAAAAATAATATAATAATAATAAATAATATATAATTATTATTAAGATAATAATAGATTAAGAATGTAAGAAAATAAAATAAAAATTTTAAAAGAGTATTAATAATCATTATAGTAATAGTAATAATGATAATAATAATAATAATAATAATAAATTAAGAGGATGAAGAAAAGTGGATGGATAATGTTGGAACTAAAATTTAAAACATTCATGAAAGAATTAATTTATTTTAAACTAAAATTTAAATTAAAATTGAAAATGAAAATTTAAACTAAAACAAAAATAAATAAAAGAAAACAAAAAATAAGAAGAATGAATGGGGGAGGAAGAAGATTTTTCAACACAGATCCATGGTGGATATCTCCTCCTCAGTGGTATATTGATGGTGTGGGATTATTTTAAATGTAGGTTCTTGCCTCCTTTTGTATGCCAGAATTTTCCTTCAAAATATTCTACGCCTTATCCCCCTTAAATTGACCAATTGGTAAATTTTGTATTCATAAAAGATTTTCATAAATTTCATTAGTGTTTGTCCTCAAAATTTCAGCATATTTGGGCTTTTTTAGGGAGATTTATGTCTCTTTACTCTATGAATGTATTCTTCCTTGGAAGACTCTCTATATTCCATATCTCTAGTTTTCCATTCATTAATAACCTTGATAATGGCCAATTGACGCATGTATGCCTTCATGAAAGTTGTTTATATATTTATTTCCCATATACCATCCAAATTGCAGCACAATTGATGTATCTAATCAGGATCTATAGTCCCAAAATCAGAAAACTCCAGATCTGTGAATAATTTTTAAGGCCCAAAATGTGAGCTGGTTTTGGGTTTCCAAATGTGGGATTTAGATTTGGCTCCAAAAAATGAAAAGAGATCCATGATGTATAGAATTATAAAAGGAAAAAAATTCAAGATTGGGATAACTATTGAAACTTTTGTGGCAAAAATATAGAAATAATTTAATGAAGTTAAAATCAAAAATAGGCTACTTTTCCAATTAAATTTAAAATACCAATAAAATCATAAAATTTGAAAATTTCCATTAAAAAACACCTTTTCAGGATTAAATACATTGAAATTAAATGAAAAATAATGTAAGATAGTTTTTTATGTCAATTTAACCTCACATAAACCATGCTTTTCCTCATGTATAAAATCGAAACATTGAAAATTAGAGGGAACCAATGTTACCAATATTCAAATTCCAATGAAATAAAATTAAACAACCATCAAGGTCTATCTTTTTAGTACAATTCATGATATAAAAAATAAAAGTGTAATGAAATTATGACTTTCAAATTAGTAACTACCACTACCCCCAAACATTAAAAGAAAATTTCATTAATAATGAAATCATAATGAATTATTTTCACTATCTTCATTTTTTCACTACTTTTGTACTATTTTTTTATTTCCCAAATATATATTTTTTCATTTTTTTATTTTTCTAAATTTATACATAGAATAAAACTCCCATTAACCACATAATCACATATGATAAAAAAAATTAGTCTAGTGACGGTGATTTTGGATTCTTCTATGTCACAACCCATTCATTTTTTTTCAAATTTTTTATTTTATTTTTTTGGGTTTCAAAGAATGGAAAAAAACTACATTGAATAAATCAAAAAGAATAATATCTTACCATAATAGATCCTAAACACTTTATCAATACAATAAATTACATCCCTTATACCATGACCCCACCCACCCCCATACTTAAACTTTAAAATATCATGAAAATACTAAGAGGAGGGTAGGAATGGATAAAAATTCCTTGAAACAGGGGTCATTCCTATAAAGGTTATTGATGGTTTCTATAGGATAAAGAAGGGTTGATTTAAAGTTGATGTTTTAAGGATAAGTGGTTTATCAAAATATTTATCAATCATGTTAAATGTTTTTTTATAGTCGTTATTTTGATATGTTAAAATTCATTATCTAGTAGGTGACATGTCCCAATATCACTCAAGAAATATGTTCAAGATAAATAGGAAGTACTTGGTCTTGAAATACTTTAGAGAATTCAAATATGATTTGGGATAATCACATAAGAAATCGATAATAAAAAAATCTCATGAATTTTATAAATTCAAAGAGTGAAAAATATTTGGGAAATTTCATTTACATGAATTAATTAATATCCTAAAATCCTGAGACCTCATTTTAATATCCATGATTCACTTTAATTGTCTAATTTTCCATTTTAGTCATTTAATAACATTAACATTGAAGTATAAATCATGGAATCATAGGATTCCTATGAAACTAATGTCTCCTAGATAAGTCGAGAAAAACATTAATTCAAGCCTTGGAATGCAATTTTTACTCGAAATCTCAAAATAGATTGTGAGATGAAATATATAGAGAGTTTAATATATAATAATAAAAAGAGAATTCCTATTACCATGAATTCTTTTTCCTCTTTCCTCCTTATCCATTGAGGGATCCCATGTTCCATTATAAACCTATAAAATAATACTACTTAATTATTCACAAGGTTCATGTCATTAAAGCTCAAAAATATAGAGGGGGAAGGGCTGTATGAAAAACTAAACCATGAGATTAAATTGAAATATAAATTCTCATGAAGCTAATGAAAGGGATAAATCTTGGTATTATACCCAAAGAGGGCCCTGAATTTTCCCTACCTCCATTGGGTGGTATCTATTGAAATCCAAAATCAGTTGGTGGAAGAATCTTCTTTGATTTGAACCACCACATGTGGCTTTTCCCAACTTGTTCTTCATATTTGTTTTATAGGAATGATCCATGGATATAGTACACCAGATCCACCCCCCTAACAATTAGGTACATCTTTCATGGAAGCGGTAAGATGAAGTATGAATCATCCTCCATCTTTATTGCTACTTGTATAACCTTTTTATCTTCTAATGTCACCGTCATATAGGTTTCATTCCTTGAATAATCAAAGGGGAAGTAAACATGTATTTTTACTTGAATAAAATGTGAATTTTAAATATCTATTTTCTAGCATGTTCTTTTCCAATTTCCTTAGAACCAACTTCTTATATATCTGGATAGGGCTACTACAATGCTTGCTCATTGAAATTAGGGAGCTCCATGTTTTCCTCATTAGGTTCATGTTAAGTTTACTCATCCTACTCTAGGTCATAACAAAGATTCTATGAATCTAAAATCTCAAAACAATAGGGATTGATGTATAATTCATTTTGAATAAAATAAAATGATGATATAGAGTATGGGAAAATTCAAAATCCCTAACCTACTCCAGATTTAATCAATGACTTAGTGGTAAGTGACTCTTGGAGTTGGTTCTCAGACGAAGGAGGTAGGTAGTCGTTAACCTCTATTTTAACATCAAATTCCACCACATGGGTTGTATATTCCTTCACTAATGCTTGATATTTTATTTGGAGGGTTTGGTGAGATCAAGAAATTACTCACATTCTTTCTATAATTTATCCAATTCTTTTTGACCTCCTATTTGTATTTGAGTAAGATATTATTCCTTCTTCAATTCCTCTAGTAATACAAATGTATTATCATATGGTTAAGGAACATATTCAAGTTTAGGTTCTTCTAATAATTCTTAGAAATATTCTTTTATCCAATTCATTTGGCCTCTGGTAACTTTCACCTTTTCATCATGCTCTTCAAGATCATACTTGAGTTTGTGTTTTTCCATATGCTACTAAAATCTTCAAGTGGAACTTATTCAAAAAAAATGGAGCGAATGAGGAGAACTCTTATTATGACATGGCCATTTATTGAGAAAATTCTAGGAAGTGTTCCTAGAATTTTGAGAGTTCTCAATCCAATCTTTCAACTACTGTTTACTCGAGGGTCTCCTTGAGATCCTGGATGAGGTACTTGAATTACACATCTTTGATAATTTGGTGATGGGACCCTTAATATATATAGACTATAATGAAACACTATATTACATAGATTATGGGGATTCAACTACTATAACCTTCACCTGCGAGTAATTCTTCCACGAATTGATGAAATGACCATTGGAATACATCGTGGATTTTGTTACTTCATATTTCTTAAAAACCAATTAAAATATATCTGAATAATAAAAAATAAAATTATAAGAAAACTTATTACTGATTACATGAAAATGGAAATAGTTTTTATGCACACAAATCATAGGGTGTGTTCAAAAGAAAATTATTTTCCTAGTGCAGTAGAATGTCTAACTAGGGTCATCTCACTTGAGTAGCCTTTTAGTTTGGTTCACCAACTTCTTATAAATCACCTAAAATACTAATTTTTGTAGTTATTATTAATTTATGTAAACAATAATAATGTTTTTAGTGTTTATAATTATTTGAACACAAACATTTAAATTCTAATTTATACTAACATGCAAAATATAAATAATGAGTTAAGGAAAGAAATTACTTTGTCTTGGGTTCATCCTTGGATCCAATCATCATTATCCTTTATGCGATTGATTTTAATTTGATTATCCAAACATGAAATATCATGTCTGAATTACTATTTTATATTTAGAAACTATGGAATATCATTGAATTACTAACCAACAGTAATTCCATATCCTCAATTAATCAAGGTTAGTGACACTCCATGGTCTAGGAGGTTTTATATTCGATGATCCAGCTCAATCAGTAATGTTTTATCTACTGATTAACTCAAATTCATCGTATAAAGAACTTACCATTAGAGAGAGGGAAAATGATTTAAATAAAATAAGAGCAATAAATTAAGTTGCATATCATTGGTGGTAAGTTATCTAATAAGATACATTCGTCTCACCATCCATGCTACTAAAATTTGGCAAAAAAATTAATATTAAACACTAAAAAAATTTAAGAATAACTTAACCTCCCCCCAATCTAATCCTCAGGGTTATCCACTCATTTTCAAGAGTAATAAATCACAATGGTTGAGTAATGGAATAATATAAGTAGAAATAGAATAAAATAAAATAAAGACTAATAAAAAGAATAGTGGACGAGATAGAGAGAGAAATAAAAATAAAATACTAGGAACAAGAAATTAAATATATAATATATAAATAATGATAAAATAATAATAGTAGAATAATTTAAAGAAGAAGAGTGGACGGAGTAAGATTGTGGAAACAAAATTGAAAACATGCATGAATAATTTTATTTAAGTAATTGAATAATTAAAATTACAGTTTAAAATAAAATGTATAACTAAAAAATAAAAAGAGACCAAAAATTAAGAAGAAAAAATGGGGTTGGAAGAATATTGTGCAACAAGGATTTATGGTATAGATATCTTACCAGGTTGTTGACTGATCATAAGAGATGATTTTGAAAGGAGTTGAATGCCTCCATTTATAGGCAAGAATTTTCCTTCCAATGTTTCTGCATGTTATCCCCACTAATTGCCCGAATTAGAAAATTGTGTCTTCCTAAAAGCTATTTCTCATTATCTTCCTCATCTATCCTCCAAATTAAAACATATTTTACCATGTGCAGAGATTATTTTTTCCATTTCACTTTGGGAATTTATTTTTCCCACACATACTCTATATATTTCATATCTCTGGTTTCCCATGCATTAATGGACTTTCAAACAGCCAATTCATGCCTGTAAGATTTCATGTAGCTTCTTCATAAATTTCATTCTTGTATCGCCAAAAAATTTCAGCATATTTGGTCCTTAAAATAAGTTTCAATGGTCCTAACATCAAAAATTTCCATATCTGTTAGCATTTTTCATGTCATAGCCTATGAGTTGGTTCTGATCATCTAAATGGTAATTTTATCTTTGGGTCTAGAATAATTAAATGAAGCCTAGGATGTAATGAATCCTAAAATGAAATAATTTCACAATTTGGATAATTATAGTAGATTTGATGGGATAAATAATGAAATAATTTAAAATATTTAAAATACAATATAGGAAATTTTTTGATTCTACTCAAAATAACACTAAAGTCAGAAAATGTGATGATTTCCCTTAAAAGAGAAATTTTTGGGATTAAAAAAATTTAAAATCAATTTAAAATTATGGAAATTTTCTTCTATCATGTTAATAATATTTTTATATTTTATATATGATAATTTTTTGTTTTTAGGATTTTGTAATTATAAAATAAAACATACCTTCATGTTTTCCATTTTGCATAAATACGGAAACTTTTTTTGCAGACATGAAGACTACCGCCCCCTCAAAGTGATTTGATTCATTCAGACATTACTTTGTATATATTAAGGATGATTTTAGTATAATTATATGATATATATGAGATAATAACGAATCTTTAATTATAATATATATATATATATGTATAATTTACATTATTTATTTCAATGTGACAATTAAACAAAATTAGTGTTCATGTGTACATACGACCTATCGTCTCCAAAATGGTGTATTCTATTTCATATTTATATATTTAATATATTGTTTAAAATATTTATATCAAGAATATATATTAATTTTTATAAATTTTTTAACTTTCTATAAATAATTAAAAATTGATCTATGTAAGAGGATAAAAAATAGTAGGTCAAAACAAATATGAATAACAAAGTGGATATTACCTAAAACCTAACGTTAACATGAAATTGTTAATAAAAGGGTTATATAAAGACATAATAAAATCATATGTGGTATGAAATATAATAATATGGTTCTATGATAGTTTTATAAAATAATTATAGTAATTCTTCAAAACTTTTGAACATGTATGAAAATATTCAAGTCTTAAGGTAAGAGTTTTTGTTGACTCACTTTTAATTCTATGAGACTTATCCCTTATCCACCCATCATTTATTTTGTGTGGTGTATATACTGAAAATCAATGTATTATAGTATTCTTGTAATTAAATTTTGGGGTATTTACTTTTCACATTTATTATTGTTTTTCATTGTTTTAACTATTCAAAGTTAACAAATCGATTTAGTAATTTTGTCTCAATTTTCCTTCTTTGAAACACATGTCATGTTTTACTACTATATTTTTATGTGAGGTATATATAATTACATTTGTCATGTTATATCATGAATATAATTATTTTAGTAATATTTTAGTATTCATGTAATGTTATTCTTTCCAAATTATTATAATTCAAAGTTAATATTTTTGTAATATTTTATTTCTACAATCTCATCATTTATCGAGATTTTTTATGATTATGATTCGATTAATGAAATATTATGATCCATATCTCAATAACTCTGTTTAATTTTAATATCATATTTTTATTATTGAAATATCCATGTATGGGTGTCATTTTCCACTATTTAGAACTTAATATAACTAAGAAAGTGTTTTTAAGAAAATACAACTTTATCTTTCTCTTTGGTCGGAAATTTATTCTATTCACAAGACCATGTTTTGTAAAAATGGATTCAAAAATGTTCTACTATGATGTGTAAAAGATATTTCCTCCCATGTTTTACCTATTTAATAAAAAACATTTTAAAATTGATTTCCTAGTTGTTTTCCAATCCAGGAACTTTTCTAAAAAAATTATGGTGCAAAAGTAAAGTTCGACATGTAGGAATTTACCCATTATTATGTTTTGATTAAAATATTTCTAAATGTTTATATTTTGAAAGTAATTTTTCATGCAAGAAAATATATCTTCCAAAAGAAATATTTTAAATGAAATTTCATGATTCTTATATAATTTTTAATATAGGATTCAAAGAGAATTATTTTGAAAATGTTATATGCTTTAAAAAGTGATATTAAAAGAAAATTTGTGCCCTAAGTGACCTTTAAAAATCCACCTCCATCTAAGTTGATATCATTTGGTATAGTTTATTCTTTCCTAGGGTTATTATCCAAGGAAACCATTATTATTATTTATTTTAATAGTTTACAATTAAGATGAAATGTTTTTTATAAAACCATTTTCTTATATACGGGTCATACCATGATAAACCTCTTATGAAACCTTCTTCTTTTAATGGGTTAATCTATGATAAAATGATTATGAAACCTATATATTTTCCATATTTTATGATATGTTAAAGTTTTTATGATTCCCATTTCATTTCTTGGGTTATGATGAAACCCATATCATTTTTATATAACATGATATGATGAATGTTTTATTATCATGTGGCACACATATGTATGATTTCGTTATGTCATAGGTGGGACCTATATCTCCCTAAAATGAATTTTGTAAGGATTTATATATCTCATGAGATAGAAAAGACTACAACAAGGATTGAACTTTGTTCAATAATACAGGTCTAGAATGAGGCGTGAACCCAATTCATTAATACAGGGCTGAAATGGGGAGTGAAATGGGTTAGTAATTTAATGATGGAATGCGGTGTGGACTCAGTTCAGTACTACAGGACTGAAATGGGGAGTGAATATGGTTCATTAATATAGGGCTGGAATGAGTTGTGAATCAGTTTAGTAATATAGGGTTGGAACAGGAGGTGAACTTGGTTTATTAAAAAAGGGCTAGAACAAGAGGAAAACACGGTTCCGTAATACAGGGTTAGAACGGGGAATGAAATCAGTTCAGTAATGGACTTTTTTTACTAATATGGTCTTGTATTACTGCAAAACACATCTTTAATAGCACTAAAATCGGCCTTTATCCGTACTAAAAAAGAACTGAAAATATTAAAATATTAAAATTCCATGGATTTTATCAGTGCTATAGCTTTATCAGAAAAAATAAAATCCCTGATAAAAGACCCCATTTATTAGTGATTTAATTTAGCACTGATAAAAGTATGATTTATCAGTGCTTTTATTTTCGCTAATAAAAGAATGATTTATCGACACATTTAAATGTGATGATAAATGGTCTCTTTATAAGTGGATTTAAAAGTTATGATAAATCATATTTTTATCAGTGCATTTAGTAGCACTAATAAAGGTTAAAACTATAGTGTGATACTCCGGCACACTGCATCACCAGAACTAGGTGCATTGTACTACAACAATAGAATACGTCACCAGAAACAACAACAAAAATTACCCAAATAGGATACAAATATTGAATATAAATGAAATAAAATTTCTAACACAAATATAATAAAAATGATACCCTATTATAGAGTATGTCATTTGTTTTTGCAACTAAAACTGATATCAATTATAAATATAAATAGGCACTTTGAGTCATATCTCTCACACCATGCATCGGATTGAGGTGTGGCTGATCCCTACAAGTCCCAAATGATATATGGATCAATTTACTAAAGTACCAAAACAATTTAAATGTGTTTTCTCAGTTTTGAGTATGTCGGTTGTTTTTGAAGTAAAATTAATGTCAGTTTTGAATAAAAAGGTGCATTGAGAGTCACAATTGCACATCATGCATCATATTGAGGTGATAATGATCCCTAAATATCCTAATGAATAATGTATAATTTTCATAATGTATACAAAATTAGAATAAATTTCCTCGGTTTTGAGTATGCCACGTGTGTTTTTTACTAAAATGTCATTTTAATCTTAAAACCCACACTTTGATCCATACATGTGGCATCATGTGTGGGTTTGATATTATAATAATTTACACACGTCAAAAAATAATTATGAACTTTTTTTCCAAATTATCAACACAATATAACTATGTTTTCTTGATTTTTAGTGAGTAACACTTTTTTGTAATAAAATGTCAATTTTAAACTGATAACTGTGACTTAGAGTAATATTGGTTTCACCATGCATGATATTGAGGTTAGAATAATCTGTAAACATTAAAAATGACATATGGATCATTTTCAAAATTTACCAAAATAATCCTAATGGGTTTCCCCAATTTTGAGTTTGTAAGTTGTTTTTTCAAAAAAATTAAAGTCTATTTTGAATAAAAAATGCACATTGATTCATACTGGTCACACCATACATCAGATTTATGTGTGGATGATCCACACACATCCAAAATAATGTATTTATTTTGTTTATAAAGTACCAAAACAATCTGAATGCAATTTCTCTATTTTGAGTATGTTAGCTGTTTGTTTCACAAAAATTAATGTAAATTTTGAATAAAATTTTACACATTGAGTTATACCAGTCAAAACATATGTCATATTTAGTGGAATATTATCCATAAACATCTTAAATGACTCATATATTGTTTTCATAAATTATAAAAACAATTGGAATGTGGTTCCTTGGTTTTGAGTACGCCACACATGTTTTTTTACTAAAATTTCTTTTTATACTGAAAACATGCACTTTCAGACATACTGGTGGCATCATTTACGGGTTTCACAAGTGAATAATTCATAAAATTCATAAATAATTTATGAATTTATTTCTGAAATTACCATGACAATTCAATCATGTTTTCACAAGTGATAATTCTTTGTATTAAAATATAAATTATAAACTATCAACGTGCTCTTTGAGTCATACAAGTTACACTATGAGTCAGATTGAGGTGAGGATAATCCCTACCTGTCCCAAATGACATATGGATTGTTTTACTAAAATAAAAAACAATAGGAATTCATTTTCTTGATTTTGAATATGTCATTTTTTCACTAAAAAATGCCAATCTTTAATTAAAAGACATAGTTAGAGTCATACCTGTCACACCGTGCATCAGATTGAGGCACAACTAATCCCTACATGTACCATATGACTCATGTATTGTTTTACTAAATTAAAATGACATATTTATGTGTTTTCTATATTTTGATTACACCATATGTGTTTTTTACAAAAATTTCATTTTAAATTGGAAGCACGCACATTGAGCCACAAAGGGGGAATCGTGGGAGGGTTTTACATCAGAATAATTCATCCACGTCACAAATGTGTTATGAATCATTGTCACAAATTATCAAAAAAAAATCATTGCATGTTTGCTCAGTTTTTAGTGAGGGACACTTTTTTTTATTAAAATGTGAATTTTAAACTGACAAAAGACACTTGGATTCATACCGGTCACACTGTGTTTCGAATTTAGGTGAAGTTGATCCATACACATAAAAAATGATGTATGAATTATTTTACTAAAGTTACAAAAAAATCCAAATTCATTTTCTTCTTTTTTAATTTTTCTGTTGTTTTTCACTATAATTAATATAAATTTGAAATAAAAAGATGCACTTTGAGTCATACCTATCACACTGTGCATCCGATTGAGGTGAATATGACCCCAACACATGCCAAATGATGTATGGATTGTTTTTATAAAGTAACAAAACAAACCTAATGTGTTTGTTTTGGTTTTTAGTTTTTCAGTTGTTTTTTTCAACTAAAATTAATGTCAATTTTCAATAAAAAGATGCACATTAAGTCATACCGGTCACAACATGTGTCAGATTGGGGTTCAGATGATCCTCAAATGTCCCAAATGATATACGAGTCATTTTATTAATGTTCCAAATCAATCTGAATGTGTTTTCTAAGTATTGAGTATCTCAATTTCTTTTTTCACTAAAATTAATGTCAATTTTGAATAAAAAGAGACCATTGGCATCATACTAGTCACACCATGCATCAGATTGAGGTGTGGCTGATAACTACACATATCAAATGACTCATGGAACATTTTACTAAAGTATCAAACAATTTTAATGTGTTTCTATATTTTTGAGTACAACACATGTGTTTTTTTACAAAAATGAAATTTTAAAATGAAAACATGCATGATGAATCTTATCTTAGGTGAAAATTGATGTGTTAATTTTTAAACATTTTTTATCAAACATAGTCATGGTATGATCTTTATTCTACTTCACTTCCCAAAAAAATTATTTTTTCATGCCAACTCTTCTTATAGCCCTCTGCCTCGGTCTCCACCTTGATCTTCACCTCTGCATACTCCTCTACATCAATATCTGACTTTGAATATGCCTCCACCTTTGCCACCAACTCTTCCTTTTCCTCCAAATCCCCCTCTACCTCTAAAATTTCCCATAAATTTTATTGTTTGTAGGTCAGTGCTTTTAAACAAATTGATTTCCTCTATTATTCTTCTCCTTGAGAAAGATATCAAAAATAATATGTATGTATTCTGACAGTAATGCCTCAAAGCCCAAATATATTTGGAATGTCATAACTCATACTAGATCAAAAACATAGAAGTTAATAACCTAAATTTGTTGTCATTATACATTTTGACAAAAATTATGCTTCCCGCTAATCTCTAAACAAATTGATTTCTTCTCTTGAGTAACACTGTTGTCGAAAACATTGATAGTACTAAGAAAATGTGGGCAAATAAATCATTATGATATAAATTTAATTAAGTTTTTGTTACCTTTAGAAATTACCTATTGGGGGTGTTTTTTTTAATGATTTATGATTTATATCATAAATTTATAAACATAATATCCAAAATTTATTTTATTATCTTGTTTCGAACACTAAAGAAACATTGACGAAAATAAGTAATTTTTTTAAATGTTTTGATATTTAAATTTTTATATATATATAAATTAAATGTTTCTATTTGTAGTTATACACATGATTTATATTTTTATACATTGACTTAGTGACATGAAATATTTTATGTGATTAGATCATAGATTTTTACCCATGCAATGTAGGCATCAAAAAGAGTCTTTCATCTAATGATTTTTTTAAAAATTCATTTAGAAACTCACCTTTTTCTGGTTAATTACTTCCTCATTCATGGTAAATTCTGGCATAGAAATGATACATGTATTAATGAATCCAAATCCTTCTTCGCACGATATTCCCTTTATATAGTTATAATATAAACTTCTGTAAAAAATGATTAGTTATTAACTTTTATAAATATATTTAGCTCACAATTTGGGCAGAAATATTATGAAAATGTTCCTTATGTATGTATTCACAACATAGATTCCAAACCATTCATGCTTGAGAATTTCATTTAGAATCTCGAGAGTAATTACGTCCATGAAGGAATATCCATATATATTTTCACTATATTCAATTTAAGCAATAATTTTATCTTTATACGTGGTCTCTACATGATGTTGTAATGATAATAAATGTTGCACTGGAACTGTTTAGCAGAAGGTACTCTTGGGAGGTTGTTTTGTTTTCTTGGTGTATTAACTGGATTTTTTTGATTTTACCTTTCACTTATCAACCACTTTATCCATATAAGTACCACACTTCACTTCAGACATTTTATCATCAAATATTAAATATTATTTATATGAAAAAAATAGTTAAATATAAACCTTTTGAATCTTTATAAGATTATACATCCACGCTACGAAATCTTCAATAGAAGCTTCGATCATTGTAATATCCGGATGATCATGTGGAACATGCAACTCGTTAGTCAGTTCATAAACTAGCTCAATACCCACACTCATGTGATTTTTTTGGGATGGTTTGATTAGGTAGCTAGTATCCTAGTATATTATACACTATACCCTTCACAACACAACAGTACGTACTTGTTGATAGATAAAAATCACATACAAATGTACCCTGTATAATTTTAGTAATATAAATTTATCATAAGTAATTTGATTCGCCTTTAAGAGAAAGACTAATTTAAAAATTTATTACCCTTGGTAAGGCATGTGGTTGGGGGGAATAACTAGCCTCAAATATCGTGGCATCATCAAGTTCATGTGTGGATCTTTTCTTCATCTCCAGGTCACTTTGATCCATTATTATACATTGGTTTGCCAAACCAGACCCAAAAATAATATCTTAAAGTTATTCTATTTTTGTCTACAACAATCGCATCATATTATATTTATCTTTATGTGGTTTTATCTTCTCAAAATATGTCCCAGGAGAGGCACCAAAACCAAATCCTCTAACATGACCATATTGTTTAGGCCGCTTCAAACTTCCAAAATACATTTTTCCTATGGTATGTCCATTGTAAATTCTTGTGTCTAAATCATATAAAAAATATGAACAAATTTATTTTTATGTAATATTGTTTTAAATAAAAATTAATTATAATTATTTCATACTTACACATGATTCCCATACTTTTTTATGTCTTTTCATCAACTAATATACCAACCTTATTTACACGAACCTCCATCTATAGAACATTACATGGGATGGAAGTAGATTCATATTTTGATTCATCAATAGGAATATAAATAAAGAAACATATTTTGTTTCATATCACATAATTAAACTTTTATTATTGATTTAAATTACATACCATTTCCTTCTCTAATAAAGTGTTCCACATCCTTTCTTTGTGATAGGTGTATGTTGGTTTTGAAGCATGTTCTGTATATTTAGCACACTTTTTCTATTTCATAAATTAACAATTTTGAATCAAATTGGATAAAATAAATAGAGTAAAATAATATATTATCGATCGTAATGTATGTGAAAATATATCATATTATGATGATTATAGAAAGTATTCAATGTTTCCTACCTTATAATGTGTTCATAACTAAGTGGTTGGTGGGGGTTTATTTTCCCCTCAGCATCCCTAATATATAAATTCGCCTGAAGATTATGTATGCCTCTATAATATTTTCTAGCATCCATTAAGAGAAATTTCTTACGAAAATCTTCTAAAATATACGATGTATTCAAGGAATAATTAAAACTAAATCTATGTTTCATTATATAAATTTTCAGTAAAATAACGAAAGTATATTGTAACATTACTGTTATATCATTCCAAAGGATTTTATTTTTTGATGGTTGGACGTGGTGTCATGAGTTAATATCAATTGGTGCATTCATCCTCATTATGACTCTAGATAACTAATGAATGTTGAATTTTTTGGGATAATAGGTTAGCCACGTTGATTTCAACCAACCCCAAATTTTATACATTGTCTTCATGCCTTGATAATTTCATCCAAAACTATTCTTCTTCTTATTTTTGTGGTTTTTCATCAACATGTTATTGATCCCCTAATAATTCCACACTTTTATTTTCAATAGTCTATTCATCCTCTGTATTCGTAACAACATCATGTTCAGAAGAGATTTTTTGCATGAATATTTAAAATTTTAATTTGTCTTGAATAAAAATAAAAAAAATACACTATATGAATTAATGTTCTTAATTACATCCATCTTGTAAGAAAATTGTTACAGTCTTGAACATAGATATAATACATCAATACTATAGCACAACTAAAATTCACAACCTTTATTTAATCTGTCCTCAGATACTTGATTTCCTTCTATCTCTTGATGATTTATTTTTGGTTACTCATTCCCTCTTTCAAACTAGCCTTCCTCCTATCACTATTTGGGAGGTACGTCATCAATGATATTTGGAACCACAATGATGGGAGGAGGGATAGTTTGAATGTGGGAGTCTAATCCATCATCAAGAGATGGAATACAATCAATAATCATTAGATTAAAGTATCTTAGGAACATAAACTAAATGAATAAATAAAAAAGTCTCCTAAATTTATGCGGAATTGGAATATCTCCAATCTAATGGTCTTGAAGAAATAAATATCATACAACTTACACTGGACATCACTTCTGTCTTCTCATGGATTCCTCACCTTCCAATTTTGGATATTTTTTTAATCCACCAAAAGATCCCTTTATAATATACATCCCTTTAAATGGTGAATTTTTTAACTTATGCTATATATTGATATAGAATTTTTTTAATCTTATAAATGAAATGAATAAATTCAATGAAATCATAAATTTATTATTATGATATATTACCATCAAACATTACAGGAAAAATGGATATTTTCTGTCATTGAAAATTATACCACATAGCTTTAAGTAGATCTATAATTACCTCCAAGACATGAGAATAAATATAAGTTCTACCATATATATGATGTTCATTGGTTCCTTCCTATAAATATATATAGGTCAGAGTGGTTAAATATTCTATCTTAATGTAAAGATTCAAATACTTTTCCCCTACCAAAAGACAATAATCTGATATAAATTATAAAAAATAATCTATATAGAATGTGAACCCCCTGATCCTCTATCTCATTCAATTTTTTAATAAGTCTTTTCATACATTATATATAATTTTAAAGATGTTTGAATCAATATTTTAAATGTATGTATGAAACAACCAACTAATATTATCAATAAAGGGGTTTCTAAATAAAATCAATCAATTAATAAGTTATATAAACTTAATCATCACTAATAAGTAAATAAGAATGCACTATTTATTTACTATTCTTGTTTCTGTTCATATAAATTTATAATTGGTTCTAGAAAAGAAACACATAATAACATGAAATTTCATATTTTCTTAACGATTCCTACCTATCAACTCTTAAATAAGTGGCATGAGACTCAAGGAAACAAGTCATGAAAAAT
This sequence comes from Viscum album, assembly GCA_963277665.1. NCBI lineage: Eukaryota > Viridiplantae > Streptophyta > Magnoliopsida > Santalales > Viscaceae > Viscum > Viscum album. The sequence continues at coordinate 210,440,430 of OY728119.1, read as the reverse complement.
CAAAAAATACACCGAATATTGATAAGGATAAACCACCTGTCCAAAAATAACAAATCAAAAATACCAAAAATTATGTGTCTTATTTTAAAATTGAATTAGGACCCTCAACACAACCACACAATTGATGAATTGTATATCCAAAAAATGAGGCTCATATAGGAGAAAAAACTATCAAAATCAATAAAAGAATTAACCACTAGATTCACAAGTATCAACCAACTCTATATCTACAAAATAAATATCATAATATGGGGTTTTGGAGAAAGAAGGTTCTATATTCCCGAATTGATTTAGAGTCTAGGTAGAGATTTATACAAAATGAGTCTCCTCTAAATGAAGGCATAAGTAAGTAAAAGTATTATCCTAGGAGATAAACCCTCTACAATTTTATTTTAACATTTCAAGAGGAATAATTTAAATGACACAAGACATGAACTCAACTAGTTAATGTCCCATATATCAAACTAAACAGTCCCTCTAAGACAATAGGAAAAATCCAAATACATAAACACAAAAAAACACAACATCTAAAAATTATAAAATTTATTTTTCATGTAAATAACTAACTTTAAATAATGTTTTTAAAACACTACACTCGATTAAAAATTAAACAAAAAACAATTATTTTTTATTAATAGTTAAAGACATTTTTAAATAAATCCCGCCCATATCAAATCATTTCCACAAAAATCTATGTTTTTTATAAATCGTTTTTCTCAAAACCCATAATAAAATCAACCATTATTTTAAATACCATTTATAATATAATAAATCTATTTTAAAATAAACCATTAAAAATATTTAAGAACCCAATTTTTTTTAAAAAAATAAGAAAATCCTATTTTAACCCAAAAAACATTTAAAATATTTAGAACACTACACAATACTAGATAAAATTGATTTCAATAAAGTCAAACAACACCAACCCCATTTTAATTCACCTCCCATAAGTGATAACTTACTGTAAGAGTAATTAAATAAGTAAAAGTGGTTGAAATAATTCTAAAATGAAATGAAAAACTTCTTATGGGTTTAGTGGAATCCTTAGAACTATACACATGGGCTTCGCAGGGTTGGATAGACCATGGAGACCAACTATGTAGCTCCATCACTTGATCCACCATCACCCCAAGCTCAACCATATCCAAAAAACACATAAAAATCTTTGCCAATTTAAATATAAATTCTCATATCAAACACATCAATGCGATCAAGATCTCAATTAAATTCCATGAATCAAGCATAAAGTACCCTGGAAAATAACTTCTCTAATCATAAGAGAGTTCGTGACATTCTGCACCATATGTACCTCTTGAGTTACAACAACTAAAATTCACACTACCTTTAATATTTAAATTAAAATAAACACCTTGAAACTTAGGAACTCTGAAGAATATTTGCTCGGATACCATTTTTTAGAAAACTAGACGAAGTAATGTGTCAATACTAAGGGATATAGATAATATATCCGAGAAATGGGTTAACCTCTTTAATGATTAACTAAACACAATTTGGTATTGCTATAATTATAGCATTACCTTTTTAGTAGCCTGTTGTGAATAATTTATTTTATTTATCCATATAGAACCATACATATATGTTTCCTAACCTTACTATATAAAATCATCCTTTTATTTCTTCAAATATCAATGTCTATAGAGGAAAACGTTGAAATAGTACAACTCGATGTATGTTTTCTAGTGAGGAAAAGAGATTTATGATTTATCATGGTTAAGAATAGCCAAAAAATTCAAAATAAGAAACCCAAAGCATTAAAAATGATAGAGGAAAATTAGAAAATAACATCCATATGATTCTAGCCCTGATTACTTTGAGGGAATGTAGAGGAGTCTTATCGAAAGTAGAGGAGTTTCGTGAGAGCTTGAGAATTTTGAGTGACTGAGTTGTCGTTAGGGGTTTTTAAATAGTATGGGAACACAATTAACTACATTTTTCAGAAAATAGCTGATAGAGACCCCTTTTATCAATGCTAAATTTATAAGTGCATATAAAATGAATATTTATCACTGATTTTTTAGAACTAATAAACTTCAACGTTATCAACTCTACAAAAGTGCTGATAAAATATATATTTATCAGTACAAATGTTTAGCGTTGATAATGATTGATCTTTTTCAGTGCTAAAAAAGAACCGATAAAATTTTTATATTTATAATTATTAAAATACATTTATTATAATTTTAAAATTATTAAAATAAATTTATTATAAATTTATAATAATTTAAAAAAATTATTATAATTTTTTAATTATTTAAATATATATAATTTTATAAATAATTATTTAAAAAATAATTTTTAATAATTTTTAATAATTATAAGTATAGTAAATTTACCTTTTTAAGAATATTTTTTGTAAATAATTATTTTTAAATATATTTTTAACATTATTAATCTATATATAATATTAATTACAGTCATTTTGAAAATGAGTGAAATTGAATAATTCAAAATGAGTACACTTTAAAAATATTGAGAAAATGAATAAATTGATTGATTAAATTTAAGTTATTAAAAAAATATGGATATATATATATATATATATATTTAAGTGGATGAATACATATTGGAAATACTAAAACATCGTAAATAAATTTATATAAATAAATAAAATAAAATGATCAAATTCAAAAATAAGATATCAAATTAAAAAATATTAAAACTGAATACCCCAACTATAGTATTAAAACCAAATAAATAAAATTGACTGATTAAAAACATATAATATATTAAATGTATCATGTTATAATGAAATTTTATAATATACAAATATTTGAATAGATTACTTAAATATTAGGTGTGTGTGTTTCTATATATTTACTAAACATATTTTTGTGTGTGTTTGTGTACACAAATTTATTAATATTTATATATATATATATGTACATTATATAAATGCAACACATGATGTTGATATAGGATAAATTGAAAAATAAAACAACATTACAAATGAATAAGACATTAATATGTCTTTAATTAAAATTTTATATATATTACACTTATTCATTTTATATATCTATATTTAATATGTACTATTTATTATTATTTATAATATATATGAATATTAAATTTATTCAATTTTATCAATCATTATTAAATTAATAAAAAAATCATATTTTTATTAAATTACTCATTTTAGTTTTATTTTTTTAATGTTTTATTTTATTTTAGACCTTTATTAGTGCTAAAAAAGTGCTGATAAAGGGAAACTTTTATCAGTTCTAAAAATAAACTAATAAAGGTAATATTTTATTTGTTCTAGAAATAAGGGGTTGATAAAGGTTTCCTTTATTAGCACTAAAATAAAGTGCTGATAAATGTTACCTTTTATCAGTGCATATTTTAGCGCGGATAAATATTGAATTTATTAGTAATTTTTTCAAGAGCTAATAATTACCAATGCTGTTATGCGCATGTTTTGTAGTAGTGTTGGGAGTGAATTATAAATACCAAGATAGTTTGGGGAGTGAATCTAATCCATAAATATAGCCTTGATATTAATCCTTGACTACTTTGGAAATCATTTTTATATACTTTTGTGTTGACCAAGAAATATATGTCTCATTCTTAGGTTATTCTCTTATAACTTATACTCTTGATTCCATTATGATTAATGTCTTATGAACTTTCCATATTTATTCCATGACTCATGTATAGGATCTTAGATATGTAGGGTATGGTCTTCTAATGTTATTCCCATATTCTCATACCCTAATACACATTTTATGGTTACATATCTACTTTATTTACCGTTACTAAAATTTTGAGCTCACCCTTTCTTATCTTTCCTTTTCCAGAGTTATAAAGGAAAGATTTAAGTACAAGTACTAAAGGGGAAGATATTTCTAGAAAAAATTAAAGATTTCTCACCATGTTAGAATATTTTGTTTGAAGTTTCCAAATACTATAAACTATTATTGTCCTCGGGCATGTAATTCTGTAATATGCTGAATATTCCTAAAAAGAATGTAATATCCATGTATGTAAATCCTGGGTCTCTATAGTTGGTATTAATTAAAAGGTTTATTCAACCTTTGAAAACTAGGATGAGAAAACATTAGTGAGATCCCAATGGATATTTCTAAGTACATGTATAGGGATATATATAAGAATAAGCCTAATGTGTCATAGATTTAAAAGTAGGTGTTGGGATTTAGGCCTCCTATAAGTAATTTTTCATGATTATATAGTTTTATTCTATGATATGTTTTTTTACCCTATAGTTTCAGGTTTTATTCAGTGGTGGGAACTATAATGAACTTTGTTATCATTAAATGTTTGAGATGTGGAATGTGTGGGAATTATGAAAATTTATTTCCTAAGTGGAAATCTCATAAAGATAATCAATAAGGTGGTATGAGTATTGGTTATACTTATGAAGATAAAGGGACCATAAACACCATGTGAAAGGTAAGGGATGTTATAATAGAATTTTTACATTAAACATAAGAAGTATGAATAGATTGAGGTTGAGTAACTATAATAAATGATTAGTATTTCATATTCTAGGAAAGGATTACTAAGGGATAAGATGGTTAATCCTGAGTATTGGTTTAAGAGAAAATTTTTATTATTTAAGTGTATATGGTTTGGAATTCAATTATTATGTTATATCAATTGATAAATATATAAGTATCTTCAGTATAATTTTTTCATTAAAGATTAAAAAGGATATTTTTAATGGTGTTGAATACTTGTAAAAGTTATTTAATATAAATGTGATTATAATAGGGAACTCGTGAATAAGAGAATGATAATTCCTGACATGTTTCTTATGTTAATATAATTATTTTTTTATAATGATATGTTGGATATTAATTATTAAATTGGATAGTAACAATTACCATGGAACTAATTAAGGATTTATTGAAAAGTGGTTTATGAAGTCATTGATGAAGTTTACAATATTTTTTTATTTAAGGAATATATACAACAAACTTTGGAATTGGGAAAAAGGCATGTTTTTAATACGAGTTTGGGGAAATTCACGTTATTACCATGTTTTAGGAAAACACACGTTGAAGGTATTAACATGTTTAGTATATGAAAATCAATATGTGATTTATGATATATGTTGGGTCAATTATAAACTATTTTCAAGATATTTAGTGACCTTATTTATATTGTTTTGGACTTCCTTCATTCTAAAGGGTTATAAGGTTAATCCTTTATAGAATATTTTATGTCAGACTTCACACGTGGTTTTAGAGATTAAATTATTATCTCACTACATGAGGGTTTATAAATATTGGATAACATGTGATAACCTTTTTTATGATAAATAAAGTCATATAGAATCCCAAATCATTCAATTTATCGATCTAATGATCATCAAATTCTTCAGGAATGACAAATTCATCTTTATTTCTTGGAATAAGAGATGATGTGGAAATTTATCAAGGAATAAAAAAGAGTGAGGTTTCCATAAAATCATGTAAGTATATCTTCCCATTAAAATTCATAAACTTTAGTAAAAAGGGACTTCAAATAAATTTTTTTCCTATTATCATCATTTTTTATGATTTCGATTACCTCTTTCATGCTTCTTGAGTTTATGGTTTTGTGTTTTTTTAACTTTTTCTAGATTACCCACATTCTTATGATCAATTATATTTATCAATATCTATGGTTATTTATACATTTATTCCATGTTTATGTTTTCACTTTCCACCTATTTTGTCCTATATATAAACCTATATATTAGTTATTTGGGTAAGGGTTATGTTTCGAACTATCCCTTTTCAAAGAATGTTCTCACACTCATCTATACGACATGGATTTATATAAAAGTAACCTTCATGTATTTAATTATTGATAACCCAAATTAATTTGAAGATATAAATTCATTTTAATGAGGCTAGAATGTAACACCCAGAGTTTTGTGAAACGTTTTTAACTTCAATTTAATCTTTTCAATTTTTTTTATTTCGCACAACTCTAAAGAAATATTTTTTAATATAAATGCAGTAAGATTAGATTGTATTATATGTAACACCAATTTAATATTTTATGACACAAAAAACTTATATTAGATTTCGTTACACAAAACACTATGTTTGTCTTGTGTTACACAAAATATTGTGTCCCTTATAAATCTTGTGTTACATTCAAGGATGAGTTTTACCAAACTACAATATACAATTAATATTATTATTAGAAAAATATTATAGTTACCAACGATCCATTGGAATGGATGTTATGAATAATATTTACAAAATTTTGAATCTATGATTTACAAACATATATATAAAATGCTTCCATTGTTTATCAATTAGTGAGAAATTAATATAATAACAATTTGAAAATAAAAAAATTATTTTTTTAAGAAAACTATTTTTCTATGTATAAACAAAATTTTATCTCAATATATTAAACAAAACAATTTTGATTAACATTAAAAATAACATTTATATATTAAATATTAAATAATGTCCTTGAAATTTTAATATCAAAATAAACTTTGGCTGAAATTTTGGTATTTTCTGAAAAGTTTCATTTTCTGATGAATAGTAAAACATACTGAATTTTAAATCAATATTATTTTTCACATAATTTATTTATATAGATAAATTATTTATTAATTTGGTATCAAATTATAATTATATCAATTATAAATCAATTAATCCATTCAGTTTCATTGTAATCAATTTCACATTGAAATTTGATATAAACCCATTTCAAACTTTGGGACCTTTTTCTATTTAAAAACCTTTTTTTGAAACACTTATGTGGGATTAATTTTAAATTAATTTATGAAAATTATGTGGTTATAATTTTTAAAAATTAAATAAATAAATAAAAACATCATAATTTTTAATATCTATTAAGTTTAACAATGTTTTTGACCAAAATATTAATGAAGGTAATTAAAATTAATTACAGTGATTAAGGTGAAAACAAGTTTACCTAGTGGTTAAAATTTATCATAAGGGGTTAAATACCCTAGAAACACGTAAAACATCTATTTTATGTCCATATTAAAACCATAAAATCACTTTTATATAATCATTAAAATTATTGGAAACAAATTATGTAGGGGACACCTCTCAATATTTTTTCTCTTTTCATATTTACATAAATGTCACGCCTCCACTATAAAAGGAACATCACCCACTCCCCTTACTTAATCATGCCTATCAAGACAATTTTTATCATAAAATTATTCACAAATAATCTCCCACATTATTTAATCTTAACCTAGATTCTTCAATTTAGTAAAGAAACCAAGTTAGTCCTTTGGGGAAAACCAAAAGGAATTACCCAATTAAGAGTTATCATCCTTCCACAAGTATTTTATTTTAATCTCATTCTATACCCAAATAATTATTTATATTATATGATTATAAAATAACCTCATTATTCTATATATACTTATATTTTTTTATTCTATGTATTCAACCTGAAGCTACACACAATTCCATCTAATGAGTAATGAACATACCATTCGTGTGTATGGAGAACTACCCACTCGTGAGATGATGTCATTCGTTTTTTCCTATACCACCTCTCATCATTGGGAATTATGGTGGACATGATTTTTTTATATGATATATATTATATTTATGATGTATTTATTCTTCTTTATTTATTTAAAAAACATACCTTTATTATTTCCATTTAGTGTAAATTTGATAACATTGTTTGTGGACGTCTTGACTATTGTCTCCTCAAAGCGATGTGATTTCGCCACACATTACATGTAATGTATCAAGGATGGTTTTAGTAAAATTATATGATATATATGAAATAGTAATTCTAATTTTATGAAAATATATATATATACATATATTTCACTTTCTTTCTTTCTTTAAATATGACAATAAAACAGAAACAATGTTCATGAGTACACACAACCTACCGTCCTCATGAATAGTGTATTCCATTTCATATATTTATATTTTATAGATCGTTATAATTTTTTTAAAATGAATATATATGATCTTTAAATTATGTTATACATTCTAAAAATAATAAAATAATAATCTAATTGAGAGGTTAAAAATTTACAAGTCAAAATATATGTGAAAAACAAAGCAGATATTACCCTAAACATAACATTATGATGATATTTTTTATAAAAGAGTAATATAAAGTCATAATAAAATAATATATACTATAATATATGATAATATAGCCATGTGGTAGATTTATAATAAATTTATACTTATTATACTGTATTTTTTAATGTGTTTGAATAAATTCAAGTTGTAAGGTAAGGGTTTTTCCCATATCACTTTTATTTCATTAAGGTTTATACCTTATTCACCAATAGTTTATTTTGTGTGGTGTATATAATTACCATAAATGTATTCTATTATTTTTATATTTTAAATTTATGGGTATTTACATATCCCTTTTTGAATATTTATTTCATGTGTTTTAAGGTTCAAAAGTTACCTAATCATTAAAGTAATTTTGTCTCATTTTTCTATTTTTATGACATATGACATCTTATGAACCTATATTTTTCTATGAGGTGTATATAATACATTTTTTCATGTAATATCATTAATATAATTCTTTTAATTATATTTTTATATTAATTTAATGTTTTTATTTCCATATTATTATGATTCAAATTTACCAAAGTGGTAACAATTTATTGTTATAATCTCATCATTTATAGAGATTGTATATGATTATGTTACAATTAATGAAATATTTTGATCCATATCTTAGGAAATCTCGTGAAATATATTATCTGATAGTAATCCATGATATTTCTATGTATTGGTACCATTTTACCACTTTTTTTAACTTGATATAATTACGTAAGTGTTTTTAATAAAATCTAACTTTATTACTCTCTTTGATCGGAAAATGTTTATATTCACAAAACCATGTTTTCTAAAAATGTTTTCCAAAATGTTTTACTATTATGTGTAAATTATATTTTTACCCATGTTTTAAATTTTTAATAAAGAGGGTTTTAAAAGGAACATCCTTGTTTATTTCTAATCAAGGAACTTTTACAAACATTTAAATTGTGAAAGGAATGTTCGGCATGTACGGATTAACCAACCATAATTTACTAGAATCTTTATTTGAAAGTTTACAATATGATTTTTAAAAGAAAAAGTTTTTCCTAAAATTTTAGGAATTCATTGTTTTAAATTGTCTTTTATGGAAAAATGTTTTCAGAAATTTTTAATATGATTTTTAATCCTTCTTTTATATGTTTTTAAGGTTATTTTCAAAGTAAAATTTTTTCAAAATGTTTATGTTTTAAAAATATTTTTTCAAATATGAAAGGATAATTTCCACAAGAAATTTTTTAAATTATTTTCCATGATTCATATATATGTTTTAAATTTTTTTTCAAACAAAGGATTTTTGAGAATGTTATATTCTTTAAAAACTTATTTTCAAATAAAAGTAATGTTCCAAGTGACCTTTTAAAATTTTTCTCCATCTAAGATGATATCCTTTGAAATTGATTGTGCTTTTCTAGGGTTATGATCTAAGGAAATCATTATTTTTATTTTTTAGGATGGTTTATTATTAGTATGGAATTTTTTCTATGAAACCAATTTATCTTACATGGGTTATACCAAGACAAAATGATTATGAAACCTGCTTTCTTTACTAGGTTATTCTATGATGAAATGATTATAAACCCTATATCTTTTCTATAGTTAATTGTATCTTGAAATGTTTATGATGTATATTTCATTTCATGGGTTATTATGAAACCCATATATTTTTTATGGGTTATGATATGATTAATTTTTTATTATCTTTTTGAATACGTATGTTTGATTTGATTAAGTGATGTTTGTGACCTATATCTCCCTCTTGTTTATTGGGTAAAGATTCATATATCTCATGACATAGACAGGCCTGGAACGAGGAGTGAACTCGATTCAGTAATACATGGCTAGAATGAGGACTGATCTTTGTTTGGTAATATTTGGATGGAATGAGGAGAGAACGTTGTTCATTAATACAAGGATGGAATGAGAGGTGAACCCGGATCAGTAATACAGGGATGGAATGGGAGGTAAACCCAATATAATAATACATGTATATAACTGGGAATGAACTTGATTCAGTAATGGAATTTATCTTCCATGTTTGTCTTGGGATTTAATCATGACTACCAAGATGGTTTGGGGAGTTAACCCATTCCACTAATATGAACTAGGAATTAAACATTTACTACTCGGAAAATCATTTATATATTCTTATTTGTGTGCCATAAATTCTATGTCTTATTCCTATGTCATTATCTAATGGATTATTTTCTTTATTACCTTATGATTCATGTCTTATGAATTACCAATATTCATGTCAGGACTCATTTAGATGATCATTGATATGTAGGGTATGATCTTCAAATGTTATTGTAATGTTCTCATACCCTTATCCTCATGTTATGATTTTGTATGTCGTTTATTTTCTCTTACAAATCATCTGAGCTCACCCTATATTTTGTTTCAATTGCTTAGGTTAAGAATAAAGGTTTTATGTAGAAGTAATAAAGGGAAATATATTTGTTGGATACAATGAATAACATTCACCAATTTAGAAAACTTTATTCTATGTTTCCAAAGACACTAAACAATTATTGTTAATGGGCCTGTACCTTTGTAATATATTGAATACTCATAAAAAATTATGTAATATCCATGTATGTTAAGCACGGGTTGTTATAAGTACTTAGTAATAATTGTTAATAATTAGTGTAACTTAGAAATAATTAGTAATATTTGGTGGTACTTAGTAATAAATAGTGGTAATTAGAATTAATTAGTGGTAATTAGTGGTAATTAGTAATAATTAGTGTAAATTAGTGGAAATTAAAAATGATTAGTGGTAATTAGTAATAATTAGTGGTAATTAGAAAAACTTTGTGGTAATTAGGAATTAATAGTGGTGATTGGGAATAATTGTTGTTAATTAGGGAAAATTAGTAATAATTACAAATAATTATTGATAATGAGTAATAATTGCTAATAATTAGTAAAAATTAGTGGTAATTACAAATAATTAGTCATAATTAGTCACAATTCATATTAATAAGTAATAATTAGCAGTAATTATCAATAACTGGACATAATTAACAATAATTTGAAATAGTTAGAAATAATTTGTAATAATTAGCAATAATAAGTAGTAATTAGGAATAATTTGTGGTAATTGATAATTAATAGTGGAAATCAGTAATAATTAGTGCTAATTAGTTATAATTAAAAATAATTTTCAATAATTTGCAATAATTATCAACAATTAGAAATAATTTTCAATAATTAGCAATAATTCTATATAATTAGAAACAATTAGAAAAAAATAGAAAAAAATAGAAATAATTAGAATTTATTAGTAATAATTAGTGGAAATTAGTAATAATTAATTAAATTTAGTGGTATTTAGTAAGGATTAAAATTACATGGTAATAATTAACAAAATTTATTAATATTAATTGGTACTTAGTAATAATTATTACTAATTAGTGGTACTCAATAATGATTAGTACTAATTAGTAATAATTAGTAAAAAAAGTAATAATTATTAATAATTAGAGTTACTTAGTAAGAAATATTGGTACTTAGTAAAAATTATGGATACTTATTACAAATTAGCAGAACAAAATAATGAAAATTGGTAATTAATAAAATTTTGCACTAATTACAAAAAAAATAGCGGTAAATAAAAAATTGGTAATAAATAAAAGTAAAATATAACTGTTTACATTTTATACTCGTTTTTAATGTATTTTTCTTTTATAAAATTGATCATTAACAATTTTTTTAATTAAAATTTTTTTGACAAATATCGAACAAGGAAGTAGATAACAGTCTTTATTAAATGATCAAAATTTGAAAAATCATCACAAAAATCTAAATGGTTCTAGTATAAATCCTATATATATTGAGGTTGTTAAATATTTTTTATTATTTGAATCATTAAAACATTAAAAAATAGAATGGACAATTTAGTGCCCTTGTATGAAATGTTATCTGATGTTGTTTGAAGCTATTGACAATGATGAGGGTGATCTAAAGCATTTTGTCTTCTGAAAAGATTATGTTTTTTGTTATAAACATAGTGAACATAGTTCTGCGAAATATATTAACAATTTTGTCCCAAATCCATCAAAATTTAAAACTTTAGTATATGGTGTTGTTTTTCTATCTTTTCAACAATCTAAATCTTGTGATGATATTAATTTCACTCTTAAGTTAGAAATAGTTTGATTTTATGAGTTCATGAAGTCTGTTGAGGATGCCTTATGTCCTTTCTATAAGATAAGAAAATTTTATGTAGTTGAAATTTATGGCTATTAAATCAAATGATTTAATGTCAAATAGAATTTTTTATCAGATATTCTCTTCGGTTAATTCAATGTTCCCTAAGGAAATATAGTGCCTATAAATTTCTATGAGAGAAAGAGTTTTTTTAAAAAAAATCATACTTTTCTAATGATTCATGCATGATCAAATTATTTCATCTTATATTAGGGTTAAAATGAGTCATTAGTAAGTTATCCTACATATGGAAAATAGAGGTTCATAGGGGCTCAACTAGGTAATTTCTGATTATTTCATATTAAACGGTTGATGTATTTACCACTTACACCTAGATTGTGCTATTTATTTATGACTTAGAACCCCAAATCATGGATTTCATGGTACAAATCCAATATTTTAACCTGTAAAATTTTAAAATCATCATTATGATGGATATTTGTGGAAATATTTTAACCATGTTCATATGTATTTTACTTTAGAATCCTGTAACATATGATTGGGTAAGTGTGCTAACAATTTCATTCCATTTGGTTCTTAAAGTAGTCGATATTTTTATTTGAATGTCTTTATAATTCTATATAATATACCTCATTGGATATTGATGAATAATTAGTATGTCGTTTTGAACATATTAATTCCAGGACATCCAAAAACTAATATCAATTTTTATTTGAATAAATTTATTTATTAGTAAAATTTATTATGGAGTAATTGTGAAAATATATTTGATGTTGTTGAAAAAGAAAATTTCCTAATGAAAGTTACATTAATGTGGAAAATTAATGAATTTAAATCATCTGGAATGCTATCTGGATGGAGTATACATATTCCAAAATCATTTTCATACTTCCAGAGTAACATAAAAGTGTTTATACTTGTAATGGGTTAAATCCATGTTTTTTGACTTTCATCAAAAATTTCTTCAAATTGATCAATATTTCTGAAGGAACAAAAATCATTTTAGAAAGGGAATAATTGAAAGGTATGGACATCTTCAAATGATCTCACATACTTATTTAAAATCTATTGTCTCTTCATTACCTCTCATTACCTTTGGACTGACTATAAACCAACAAAAAATATTTGTCTTTGGGGAATAACATTATTGGATTAAATGATCTATTTTTGGGATCTTCCATATCGGTCTAATTTTTTGGTTAGGATGTCATACATATATAGAAGAACTATTTGATAATATATTTTATATAGTTTTGTACACACATGGTAATTCCAAATATAATGTAAAGGCGGAATTTGATATTTCCACAATTTTAAGGTTCCTAGAACATGAGTTGTTTGAAAATGACAAATCGCTGAAGTTAATGAATCCAAAAGTGGCTTATACACTTTCCAAAGATAACAATTTATTTATTTTTCAATGGATTTTATATTTTATACTTCCATATGTTTATGTTTCTATTTTGTCTATATGTGTTAGAAACAATCATAATACTCGATTGAAAATTCATGATTTTCTAGTTATATTGGAAATATTTCTTCCAATTCAATTTAGAGGTTTATTGATGTATTAAATTTGAATTGTGATAACATAAATATCTTATTTTTTCCAAGACATATGTGGGAAAATAACAAACTATTATTCACTTAATATAATATAAAAATATGTTTCTTTAATTTTATGTAAACTGGAAAACAAAATTACTGAATTTATTTGATTAAATGGAACATTTGATATGACATTTTTCACATGAAGAAAAATGTAGAGGGCCGGTATTGTTCCAATGGATACATCCAAAGGAGATATTTATGTACAAAATTAAGTAAAAGTTATTTAAAAATCATCAATTAAAGGGTCAATTACAGAAGTTTATATACATGTGTAAATTTATTTTTTCTACTACTATTATTTCCATCCTGAATATCCTTTAAAACATAATTTAATGGGCCATAATGAGGTAAATTTTAACGATGTATTAAATATTAAATTTTTAGTTTTTAATCAACACGAAATTGGATTTGGTGGAGTCCATGAGGGATGAATTTCGGATGATGAACATTAGAGGCCTCATACATATGTTCTACTTAACTGTGAATAAATGAAATGATTTTCACAGTGAGTTCCACTACCACATATTCTATAATTTATTTTTTCATCATATAATGATCATATAAATAAATATTATACAAAAAATATAGTATCTACTCTTGATGAAAATGGGCAACATAATTTTTCCTAACAGTTTCAAAGACTGATAAATTAAATTCTTTTTGGTTTAACATATGGAATCAGTTTAGTATTTTTTATATTTCTAATCATCCAATTTTTCAGCAATCACAACATGCTGATTAAATTAATAACCGATTGTGTGAATTTAGTAACAAACCTTCCAAAATGGATAAATCTTATAATTCATATGTGTTGAATGGTTTTTGATTTCATACAGGTTCATATGTTGAATAAAAAATTTAATTGTGGTTTTCTCATGAGGGGATCTCATTATAGATAAATTAAAGTTGAATTTTATTGCATATTTGATGAAAATATTGAGAAGTGTTTTCTAGGACACAATAATGTAATGATGTTTAAATTTATTTGGTTTGATAATGATAGAGGTTTACCTATTCATCCATGCTATGGAATCATTGATATTAAATTTAAAATCCTTCTTGCATTAAATGAACCATTTTCATCGGCTCATCAAGCACAACAAATATATTATCCCAATTATTGTGCTTCTTCAAGTGGGTTAATTGATTGGTGGATAATTATAAAAATGTAATCCTAGGAAAATAATTTTATGAAAATTGAATTTGATTCTATTGAAGCGAAAGGAATTGAGTATTTTCAAGATATATCTCCAAATAAATCTTTTCAAAGAAGATACATGAATATCAATGATGAAACCACATAGTTGTGGGTTGATGGAGATGATGATGTTGATGATGTAACCAACAAAATTCAATTAAAAAGTGATGATAAACCTGAAACACATATATAAATTGGTGATATTGAGGAGAAATATTAATATATTAAAATTTTCTTATATTAACATGATTATGAAGATGGAGAGTGACATAATTACTCGTTATTTGTAGTCAAAATAAAAATATATATAATACTTGTCTTAAAATATCTATGTAAAGCATTATTTTCATGTTTCAGATTGATGATGAGACTTATAATGATATATTCTATATCCTTGAGGAGGTTTTACTACCTGGTGATTTGCCTCATGCTTTATCATCTGATCGTCTGGTTCCTAGTGCTTCATCACCAACTCATACTAGTTGGGGTCTTAGAATATTAGTGAATCCCAGCCCTATTACCATGAAGTTTTCACATCTTAAATTTGATCCTCATAGTTTGATTTATGTTTAGTTGTTTAGTTTAGTTAGTTTTCATTCATTTTTTTATCTATTTATGTAATAATTGTTTGATTATAAGTTTTATTTTTCCCCATATTTTTTCATATAGTTGTTGGATATGGGAGTTTTATTTTGCAGAACTATTTTTAATAGGAATGGGTGATTTTGGATCAAATTCCCACTAGAATCCAACAATACATATTTGGTCATTGGATGGTATGTAAAAAAATATCAGTTATTTTTAAATTTTATTTAATTATTTTCTTTATAATATTAAAAAATTCACGATTTATATTATCCAGTCGATTATAGCGTATAGAGTTCCATAACGGATGCTTGAGGGGTGTGTATATGTGAGAACTATTGTCTATTTTTTCATTGTTTAAAGATGAAATCTATGAAGAAGGTAAGATTTATGGATTATGATCATTCTTGTTGCGCCCATCGACCTGATTACATCTCTTCTCAGGTTTGGTATGGATTATTTTCATACTTGATGGGAACTTTTTTTCAGGGAAGAGCATCATTATGTTGATAGAACCAGGGAGTCATAAGGTAACACATCAATATAGAAATCATACATTCAATACACATCGACGAAAAATGGTAAGTACTTTTTTTAATAATTTATATAAATTTAAATGTAAGATCTTTATTTTATAGTCATATAGGTAGTTGAACATCCCGATATTCTAGAGCTCAATGTTTATACTGGGATGTAAAATGATCCCATCACTATAGAGATCATAGGTGGTCACTAGTATCAAATTGCGATTAGTATAAATTTTTTGACTTTTAAAACTAACTGAAAATAATATTTTAATTATTTATATTTCTAAATGAAATTTAATGAGTTATATGAGTCTATGAATTCTCATACTCAGGATGATAGTCTGGATGAGACTGAGATTTAGGCCACTGGTGTAGTAGGATTTGATGATACAAAAAGGATACATGAGACATAATATGCTTTTAAGAAGGTTTAAGTGGTTGGTATAGGTTCTTGACTAACACCTAGATGATTTTATGGAACTACTTCGTGTTCTACATCTAGCTCGTGGAGAACTCGTGGATTGTCTTCATCATCGGTTACATAGTATGATGAGAAGCATCAATTTCAAAGTGAGGTTATGGATGTCATTCATAGGTATTAGGAAGAGATTTGTTGATAGTAGTAATTGTAGGAGGAGGAGATACAATGATGTTAGGAGCAGTAGAATGAGTACATACGATGGAGGGTTTGGGATTTAGGGATGGAGTTCTCTACCCCTCTTCTTCTTAATAACCCTCCCCCTCCACACTTTTTGATAAATTATGTACATATTTATTATGTTATAATTTAAATGAAAATATTTTCTATAATATTTTAATTATTTTATTTGTTTATATTTTTATTCATTAATTTTTTTCAAATTAGTCTGATATATTTATATTTTCTAAAATTTTGATTTTTCATTTTGTTTAATTATGATATTAATTTTTTTTAAACTTATTTATGATGCTTTAGTGTCCCGTCACAAATAATTTATTATGAAGATTCAATTTAGTAGTCATAATATATTTTGTAAGTAATCCATTTCAAAATTATTTTTGATGGGGAGATTTCCCATCCTAAAAGATACATTTCTTTGATTACCATCCTAAAAAAGTATCTTTTGTGACACCGTTTTTAGTGATTGGTTATTTGTGATGAGACTTCATCACAAATAGCTATTTTTAATGGGGTCCCATCGCAAATAATCCATTTTTTGTTGCGTTTCTATTAGAGAGTTGGGTTCAGTGGAGAATTTGGTGCAACTATACATGTGTGAGATCAAATTCCTCACTGGGATGGCCTCGATGAATGTATTCAACTATGATTCTTAGTTCACATCAAGGGTCTGGATAGGACTAGTGGATAAATTTGAGACCCATTTTGGGGTTATTAGATCTTGTCACCCCCATACATATTGGTGGACTGTGCATATTATACAAGTGTTTGAGGATATGTTGAGGTATTGTGTGTTAATCATTGGTTAGAGGTGGAAAGATCACTTTTCACTGGTATATTTTTCTTAAAATAACATTCATGACTCTACTATTAGAATGGATCCTTTTGAGGCCCTACAAAGGAGGCCCTGCAGGTCACACTTATATTGGACTGAGATTGGTGTGACATCTCTTATTCAGACAAGTATGGTGTAGGAAATGAAAATGACGATCAAGGCGATCCAAGAGTGGATGAGGACATCCCAAATAAGAAAAAAGTCTTAGGATGATCGATAGTGTATGCCCTTAGAGTTCAATAAGGGATACCACATTTTCCTGAGTTTCTCCCCATGATGAGGATTGTAGATATTATACTAGGAAGTCAAGAAATACCCAAGGTTAATCAAGCCATTTGAGATCATAAATAGGGTTGGACATTTTACTTATAAATTAGACTTATCCCAATATTTGGGGTGAGTGTGTAAAATCTTCCATGTGTCACAACTAGGGAGATATGTTCCTGGCCCTACATAGGTTATTGTATGGGGAGATCTATACATCGTGAATATATCCAAATTCATAGTGTTCTAGGTGGTGATCTAGGATTAGTGGGAGAGGATCGTGGATGGATGTACTATTCCCTTAGTTCATGTGTTGTTGTAGTATGTGAGCATGCAAGACATCTATGTGGAGAGGGAGAGATAGATGCAGACTCAGAATCCCCAGATTTTTTTTTATTTCATATTTTTTGGGGATGAAAATCATTGAAGGATTGAATAATGTGGAGTATCTATTTCTCATGGAAAATTTTAAAATATGTTAATGAATATTTTTCAATTGATATGCTGAGATGATGTGAGATTCTAAGGCGAAGAAATCTCAAAATTAATTTTATAAAAATATTAAATATATTTTATAAAACACATAAAAATATTTCCAAATATAATGAAATTTCTTTTGAACATAGTCTCAAATAAAAAATTTTAGATCATTATTAAATCTAGAGAATGGGGTTTATCGAAGGAGCAACCAAAAGGTGGTCGACATTGGAAATTTAGATGAGACATTCCTTAGTGGGTATATAAAGGGAATTAATTCATTCACTCATTCATTCATTTAATGACTAAAATATAATTCCATATATAAGTATCCTATTATAGAAAATAACTAGAGGTATCTTCATAACCGTGAGATCATTGAGAGGTGGTTTCTTTGTTCTTCACTGGAGGATTGAGATTGGGCAATGATCGATGATCAGATCGAGGTGAATCAGTAGGTAGTAGATGTAGGGGATCATACTCATCACTAGATAACCCATTCATTACTATTTATGTATCATATATTGATGTAGGAGTCTTAAATTTTATTTTCCACCATTTATTAATATATTTTTCATGTTCTTATTCTGTATACTTGATATTTGATTAATTTAATCATTTGTCTGAGCTTGAGTATTAAATGAAATTGTTTTATTCGATTTATTTTTCATTAAGTGATATTCCACACCAAAAATATCCATGATCCCTTATTATTGGATAATAATTATTTTCTAATTAATGATTCACCTTTGTTCTTATTTCTTTTCCCCTCTTATTCTTTCAGTGCTTCACTATTGGGCTACATGGCCAGAGTTCGACATTTTGGGTGGGTCTGAGCATTATTGTGCCCTCTGAATTGAATTAGATGTGTGCATAATGATCATATTGGAATTCTTTACATGGAATGGGTTGAAATTCTGGTGATACTCCATGTATATGTGATTTAAGTTCTAAATATTGACATGATACACTACTAGCGACATGAGGATGAGTGGAGTGGATAGTGGATCTTCATGTGATTAGCCGATTTCTTATATCCGGCCACCATAGGGCTATAATTGACTAAAATTTGTGTTTCCCAATTATTTTGGGTTTGAAAATAGTGGATTCGGAAATGGGAGTTGAAGATCTTAAATCCATGTGACATATCTAACTTTGTACAAAAATCTCAACTACACATCATGAAATGGGATGACCACATGTCATGTAGCCCCTACCTAAAAAAACTCAAATTTGTGTGTGTGTATAAGTATCATGAAACATGTTGGACTCCCACAAACCATGTCACCCAGTTCTATTGGTCTAGATGGTACTCGAAGATTACATAGGAATGGAGATGACCAAACTCACAGTCACGAACCGACTGGAAAGGCTTGGACATGGCCATGTACCCAGGCTAGTATATGACCAGGTAAACATATTGTTATATAAGAATAACCTAAAGGGAATAGAAACTTCTAGGAGAACATGGATTTACTCCATGAGTCCAACACACACTATATAGACCCTTGAACACTATTTAGTACTACAGCGGAAACAAGAAGTGTGCTACTGAGGACATGGCTTGTAGGCCAGGTGAGTCCGCACATAGTGTGACCACATTACATGTTGTATATTTATTAATGAAACATATTTCGTTAATATTTCCTTTATTTTAACTTGTATTATGTCCCATTATTATCCTATCCTTAGTTGTTTCCACATAGAACATGATAATGGCCTTCATAATGGAATATGAGATATTATGTGATGTGTTATGAGTGAGATGATTCGTTTGGCAAGTCTTGATGACAACATTTATTGGATAGAATCATTAGAAAGAGTATGGGTTTTGAAATCCACTTTTCATATAATGGTGTGGGTCCCTCATAATTATCTCACTATTCTAAATGGCATCCCCCAGACATACTAGGGTATGGGTCCTCTATATATCGATTGGCATCCCCTTGACAGACTAGGGCCCAAGTGCCTTATATACTTTGTGGAATCCACAAGGAAGACTAAATTGTGGTCATATATATATAGATTGGAATCCCTTTAATTCACTTGGGAATCGATCCTCTACTGATTGAGTGACATCCACCTGGTGGGATAGGGTATTAGTCCTCTGCCTACTGAGTGGAATCACCCTGACTGACTACCGGGTGGGTCCTCTACTTACTAAGTATCACCCCAAACACAATACCATTTTGGATTTATATTACATTTAGTGGAACCACTATAAGACACTAGAGTGTCGGTCCTCTATCTATATACTACATGGAATCCCCCTAACACACTAGGGAGTGGGTCCTCTACTTAAATGTTTTCCTCCAAAACTATATGACATTATTTTGAGGTGTGGGTCCTCATCATGGTCACTTATTTAGAATCTAAAGATGATGTTAATTAATAAAGTTACTTTATATCTATATATAGACTCATAATCATACTCTAGGCTATGATATGGAGATCCCCTTTCTCTTGCATATTTGTTTTTTTATAAGAATATATCTAAGAAGTCAGGTTTCCTTGTCCTCTATATATTTTTTGAGTTAACTACTTCTATATTGTCTCTTATTTTTCTTAGTAAATATTTTAGGGAATATTGTTGGGTATGTATATACTCACCACTAAATAGGCTTTTCCCTTAATTATTTATTCTTATCTAGACAACGGTATGGAATGTGGTGATTTCATAGAATCATTAGGATACTCAGGTGCATAGACTACGAAATATGGTCGATCTTGGAGTCTTGGAGTTATGATATCTCATAATTTATTTTCCATTTGTTTTCAGGTTGGAAAGTATATTTTAGGTGGGTGGGTATTTTCCACATTTAATTTTTTTACTCTCTCTCAATCATTTTTATTCTCAAGAGATTGTAAAATGTGTGGTGTTTAATCTAAATGTTATTGTATTTTATTACCATTATTATGACCTTATTCTTAAATATGGTTGGTTGCGTGTGTACTAAAAATTTAAAAATTCCTCTAATTTTAGTTATTACTTCTTGAGACTTGTCTCCAAAATTTGGTCTATGGATCTCGGATTAAGTTGTGGTGGCCTTGTCTTCACTAGCTAGGAGGGCCCTGGTTGGTCAGTTCATTAAATTGTAACAAGGCATGTTTTCATTCACTAAGAGATGATTTATTCTTACACAATTAACCTTGTTCATAGTTATTACCCCAAGGTAAAACTATTCTAGAGTTGTATCCAATTTCTATATCCATATAGGGATGTAATTTATTGCAAACCACTTACTCTATATATCTCCAAAATTCCCAAACACTTTCCTATACTTTAAATTATCCTTATACATATCCTTAAAGATATACTTAGGGATATCAAAAAATTATTATCATCATTGTTTCCATATTTTAATGAATTAAATCCTAGGATAATTACTATAAATGCCCAAATTTATCACGAAAATATATTTTATCTATTTAAATGAATATTCATTACATTAAACAAACATATGCATGAAGGTCATAAATGTATAGTGATATAGATAATATATACAAATAAAAAACCATTCCATTAGTGGGAAACATCATCTCCCACTATGTTCTTGATAACAAGAACCACTCTTATATATATAATACCTAATAACTTCCATTATAACATGGGGAAAGGAAACATAAGAATGGGTAAGCTTAAATGCATAGTAAGGGAAAGCAAGAAAGATATCAATATATCATGATCATAAGGGTATGATAACATGAGAATAACATTTTAATTCCAAACCATTCATATCATTGATCATAAACATGATTAATTTAATAAATCGTGATTGTTCATAATACATGAATCATAATTAAATCAAAGTACATGAACCATAATTTTTACTATGTTTTTTATTCATTATGGTCAAAAATTAAATTGACCACATTAGAAAATATAAATTTTGATGATTCCAAATATGGAATCCATTTTTTGAAATTCCAATAATATAAGAGGAAAATTTTAATTTAAAATTAAACTGACATACGTGATGAGAAAGTCATTTTACAAAGAGAAAATATTCAAAAGTTTAAAAAGTATTGATATAAAAATTTAATAAAAAATGATTAAAATGAACTAATTTGGATTAATTTATATATGATTTAAGTAATTATACTTTCAAACCCATTTTTTAAAAAATTACCATCAAAATTATTTAAATAAAAATGAAGTTTTCAATAAAAACTTCTACATTTCACTATTCATGGAACAATTAACCTTTTCATAAAAATCAAAACAAATATCCATAAGCTAATTTTTCCATTATGATTTCAAAAATGAATTTTATTTTATAAAATTATTTTTCTAAAATTTTATAAAATTATTATTTCTGTTGTTCACAAAAAATATATAAAAAATATGTTTTTAAGAAAATAGAATTTTGGAAACACGTAAAGACTTTTTCAAAAATTGAGTATTTATTTTTTAGTAAGTTTTCATTATACTAAACCATTATAATTAATCTTTATCATTTTTTTATTCACATTAATTTAACCAAGTTTAATGTCTAGGTAATAATGGTCTTTTTTAAATAATAATATCAATAGTTTTTTGTGGTTACTTAGAACTCGATGTTGCATGTAATGAAAGCTATCAAGGGAATTTAATTTATTTGAAAACAAATTCAAAAAATCTAGGGGTATTCCATTTTATATAATAAATATCATGTCCCTTTTACCTCTTATAGTATTATTTTTTTAGATAAAAAACTTCACTTAACTAATTCTTAACTCAATATTAATCTTTTTCTAGTTCTCCTTTAGTTGATGGAATTGTATAGGTGTTAAATTGAATAAATCAATGCATGGTTATCTTCCCCACAAAATTATAATTCAATTAAAACAATATATTTTTAATTATTACTACCTTTATAGAATGAAAATATATTTATCATGAAAACCATCTTGCTTCTATAGAATATCGCAAACCTTATTCTCCATGGTTTCTCATCATAGTACTTGGATAATCTCAATGTGGTGTGACTATAATCTTTATAGGACGGCCTTTTTTCTCCACAACAAGTATCATAATTTTTTATGATTTTTATTCCATAAAAGAATAGATCAGTCATTTTTATATTTAAAAAATACCAAATTCTTCTTAATCTTCAAAAAAATCATCTTTTGAAATTACATAGTAATTTTTAAAACTCCCTGTAAACTTATGTATATCTCATATTTTTGATAATTCAGAAATAATATGCATTAGAGAAAATATTTACAAACCATATATAAAAAAACATTACGTGAAAATAAAAAAACATGTGCATCCTCATCAAATATTACACATCAACCCAATATTTACGACCTTTTCAATTCTCTACTCACTGAAATAAAACATATATATAAAAAAATCTCCTCTTCCTAATAAAACCCAAATAAATCATGTCATGTATTTCCCTTTTTTATTTTTTAAAATAAAATAATATAAAAACATTACTCTTGAAATACATAAGTAGATTTTAAAACAAATTCTACTTTAATACCAAAAACCTAAAGATTACTTTCAATAAACTAAAAAAATTAAAACATCTTTAAACTGGTCAACATTACTCACCTCACATTAAAAATATTGTTATAAATAATTTTGAATATGATTTATTAAAAGAAACAAATCTACCCCAATAACCATATCCACTTCATATTTTTACATCTCTTTTTCTCTTATAAAAATATAAAGGAAAACCAATTTAAACATAAAACACAGAAAAATACCATTAAATCTTAAAAATATCACTAATATTACTGTCAATTATTTATATCACTATTTTATATATGGTATCTATAATTTTCCAATAATATATTTTGTTATCAAAATAATGTGTAACTAAAAACACAATGGTTTCTCTTGAAAATATTAAATATACTTGTCTACTAATGACTTTTTATATCTCATTTGATTTACAATCCTTACATATTTATCCTGGGAAATCATAGTCCCAAGTATTATGGGAGTGGAAACTTCTCTTGATTCCATTATTCCAAACTTTTTAAGTAACTCATGGGAATAAATTTTGGTCTAATAGAACTATGAGTGGTGGCGGTATTATTCATGAAATCTATATCCTATTAGTTATAACTTACAATGTGTTTATGGTAATGGTAACCTAATTTTAGTCAAATAAAAATCATTTATTAGTGTTTTCTAAATTTTTTGATAAAGGAGTATCTCATATTGATTGGTAGATTAAAATTCTAATTTGATTTTCCATTTAATGCAAGGTAATCTGACCTTCAGTTGGCCTATAGAATATATCATTCATGAAATCAAGGATATTTTTTCATGTAATAGGGATCCAATAATAAACACCATGAGATTTTAAAATAACACTTCATTTGGTAGCATATACAACATGCAAAACGGAGCATTAACGAACCATGAAATATTATTATTTTATTTTTGTTATAACATAATGGTTGAAATTAGAAGGTATGAATAGGAGTAATAAAATTATGATATATATATATATATAATTTTTATAATAAATAATATTTTATTTATTAATTATAATAAATAATAATCCACTTTTTTTAATTTCATATTATTCTTCAAAATTTTGTTGGCTTTAAAAACAGTTTTCATTGATTTTTTTGGGAAAATATAATATTTAAATTTTTCAAATTTTGGAAATTTTATTTAAATAAATGAAATTGATTTTTGAAATAATCATTTCAATATTATCATTGGGAATATATTTGGTATTTTTTTGAGATGTTTTATTTTTCAATGAATCATGAAAAATACTAATTTTTATGGAAACATTTATTTCATTTAAAGGATTTCAAAAGATCAATTATTTTTTAGAATTTAAAAAAAATTAATATTATTTCATTTATTTTATAAATTATCAAATTAACTTTATTGGGATTAATTTAATGTTTAATTTTGGTATAAAAAAATTTTAACCTTTATAAAAAATTTATGGTAAAATTCTTTTTATAACGTTTTTCAGGTTTCATTTTATGTTATGTTCTAGAAATTTTGTAAATTGAATTTTAAAAAATTAATTCAATATATTAAATTAGTATGTTAAAATTGGGTAAATATTTCATTTTTATTTTTGGTCACATTGAATATAAACTATGGTAAATAATTGTCACTGCAATAAGGGTAAACTGGGTAAAATAGGGTTAAAACCAAGAAACAAGGACCCCAAATCAACCCAAAACATGAATTAATTTAATTATATAGGATATATTTGACCATGTCCATACAAAAGTATAACATATGGAATTTTGTTTCCATTTTACCTTGATAATGACATTTATATTATCTTAACTTATGAAAATTTCAAAATATCACTCTCTTGATGTTAATATCATTATACTTTTTACATAAGGATAAAACAAGGATAAGTTCCTATGTAATTTTTTATTTTAAATTAAAATTAATATTTTTATCATGGATTTTAATTTTTACATTTTTTTGATGAAATAAAAACCTTTAATTCATAATTAACACCAACACACTACTTGTGCAAGTAGCCAAAAAATCATGGAAATGATATCAAACACACTAAAAGTATCATTATATGGGTTATTTATAGTTATATGTTAATTTTATATTTTATTAAAACATATAATTTATGTTTTAATGTTTTATATTAGAATTAATGTACTATATTGAGGTCAGTAAGTCAAATTAATTGAATAGTGTAAAGAATAATATTAATGATATTTTATAAAAAATAATATTTTATTAAATTATTTAGAAATCATAAAAAAAAACTATAAAGGAAATTCTTGTTGAGAAATGGTTTATAATTTCATTCCTTTTATATTTATGAACCAATTTTTACCATATAATAATATTACAACCCTTTACAATTTAAAAATTCATTACCATAGTTAAGGTTAAAGTTAGTTAACGATAAGGGTAAACCAAAATGTAATGTTTAAAATGACCCCAAAAACTGTAAAAATTTCATTGGTTGAATATATTTAGACCACATACTCTTTTTCATTGAATTCATGGATATGTGAAATCATTTTACACGGCCTATTTCAATTTACTTCTTCTTATACCTCTTATAAATTTGTGGTATTCATCATATAATAATAATATAATATCCTAAATATACTATATTGTTATTATTATTATGTAAATAAAATAATCCAACCACTTTTCCGTCAAATGATATTTGAATGTCTCTTAAGTGTATGTGTCGACTACCGCCTCCATATAGTGATGTAATTCAATTTCCATCACAATTTTTCTTAGATGGTTGTTATGATAGGTTTAAATTATATATATGATATTTATGACATAATTATTCATTTATTATTATTATTTCATGTCTCACTTCTTACCTTCCAATCTGTTGGAAAATGATAACGTCGCTTGTGTGTATGTGTGGACTACAACCACCATGAAGTGATATGACTTGTTCTTTATATTCGGATTTACATATATGGAAATAAGGATATATTTAACAAAAATATAAAATAAATATGATATAATAAATATTATTTAATGGATAATTATTATTTACATTTCATTCATTCAATCCCTTGAAAAGTGAAAACAATGTTCATGTGTATATACGGTCTACCGTCTCTATGAAAGAAGTGATTTTTATATCTTTATAAATTATAGATAAATATAAATATATAATTTTTTTAATATATATGATATTTATATAATTATTAAAATTCATTAGATTATGGAATCATGACCAAATTATATGGAATAGAACTACCAAAAAAAATTCTCAGGAAAAACGAAACAGTTAACACCTAAATACGACTGTTTTAATTACGAATTATTGATAAATTGGTATTGAAATGATACAATTGGATCATATATGACATTAAATTTTTTCAATGAAATTGATATAGAATTATAATAAATTTAAAATTATTTTTCATGAGGTTATAGTGATTTCAATGAAAGGAAAACTAGAGTTAAGAGATTTAGGTTATAATCTCATTGTTTATTGTGATTGTTTATGACCAAGTATTTGATGTTGAAATTTTAAGACCAAGCTCTCAACAATATCCTGAATTTTATTGTACCTTTTTATTTTTGGATATTACATGTTTTCCTTTTATTTTCCTATCTTTAATTAATTAAGTGACTGAAATAATATTTTTAAGGAAAATTGACTTTATCTCTCTCCTCATTTGAAATTTGCTTTTTTCAATTTCCATGTTTCATAAAAATATTTTTCATAAATGTTTTTAGTCTTCTATTAAAAATTTGAAGTTATTTTTTACCCTTCATTTAATTATTAAAAAATTGTTTAAAGGGAATCTTCTTGTCATTTTTTTAATGAGGTACTTTTGACATTTTACTAAAAATGTGAAATGGATCTCCCGAGCTTACCCTTACTGATCATCTTAGCTCACCATTTCTTATGTTTTCCATCCCCATGAAATGAAGAAATGTTTTATGTATTATATGTCTTAGAGGGTTTAAATTTGTGAATAACTATGTGGGATATGATGTATATTTATTATGAATGATCTGTTATAGAATTTATGTTTCTAAAGAGAGTGAATATTTATGGTTCTAGAATAGATCTCAATGATATGTATTAAATACTAATATATTAATTTGTAATAATTATATTTAAAAAAATGGTTTGAAATAATTGGTATTATAACAAGGTTTATTTTTCATTGGAAACTAGTATGGAAAATCGTCAGTGAGAACCATTTTTATAATCGTATTTATGTGAAAACACCCAAAGATATGTTAATGAAAGGAGTGATTTTCTTCTAAAAAATAGATATGTTTGGATACTAAAAGTGGATGTGGTTTTTGAATAAATACATTTACTTTTAACAATACCAAAAAGAGTTCATTGAACTATATCCCATCTATCATTTTAGTGCATAATGATTATTCATTTATTGTGCAACTAGTTAGAAACTCTTGGTTAATATTCTTGGGTAAACTAAAATTCTCCCTATGACGAATTATTAAGGATTGTAATATATAATAACCAAATATATATAGGGAACAACCAAAGTATTCATATGTTGAAAATAATTTTTCATGATTTATACATCCTATGAATGATTTTCCCAAACTATATGATTCCTCATTAATACTATTGTTTCTCAAACTATACTATTTTGTTTTTATTTTATAGATAGAACCAATAGTATTATTTTTAACAGCGAATGTGATGGATAATGGAATTATTATCCTCATGAGAAAAAAATGAAATGGGATATGAAATGAAAATCATTGAGATTATGCTTAATCATCTATCTCATTATACAATTAACAATCTCAAAATGGGTGAGTTTCCTGAAAACCTAATAAGAAAAAAATGGAATTTCATGAAGTCTCTGCTAGGATAGAGATTCATCTTTTGGAATTTAAAGTATGTGGGAATAATATATTAGGAACATTTCCTATATGAATAAGAGTATGTATAATGTGTGGAATAGGAATGAATAGAGAAAGTAATTACTAAGTAAAAATAAAAAAATTGATGGAGGTAAATTAAGTTCATCCTAATTAAGAATTTATAGTTCAATGTTTATGTGTAAGAAATATGGGAATTATCCATGAAAATTACAAAATCAAAGGGTTAAATCATAGGAAAAATAAGGAGTTATGTTATTCTAATCATTTGAGTGAAAATATTGAATTGTTTATGTATTTTTATTTTATAATTAAGTTGTAAAAGTGTTATATGAATGATATTATTAATATAAGAATAATTAAACATTTAAGGATTATGACACATGAGTTTTTATTTTTGGATTTGAAAAAATATGTTGAATAGTTCCAATAACTAAGAAATATTATTTAGTGGTTAGGTGAAAATAATTATTTGGGATAAATTGTTGTTTTTCATTGATAAAGTAAATGTGATAGTATTAGTAACTTGTAAATTGGTTAGCGATTTAGTTCATTACAATAGAAATATGTTTTATGATTATTTTAGTATAAAATATTTTGTTTATAAATAAAAAATGATTAATTATACCAGTATTTTATTTATTTATTTATTTTTTTTTTGGTAGGATATAGAGTTTGATAAAAATAAAACAAAAATATAAAAATATAGTAATTTGTAAATGAGGAAAGTAATGGTCCAAGCCCGATTCCTGAAAATGAAGAACCATGCTGTTTCAGAGTGAAACCAACTAGAAATCAATTTTACATGTCATTTAGTCATTCATGACAAATAACATGAAAAATTTCATATTCTGAAACATGTCTATGAAAATTTCATCCGTACACATTACACGTCTTAAATCCACTATTCACATCATGATATATTTTGGATATTAAGGGCCATTCCCAGACATTAGATATTAAGAATATCACTTACATGATGTAAAACATTAGGACATAGACAAAATGCTTTGATCTGACACAATTAATTGAGAAGACCACATTTAAGAACCTAGAACCCACAAGATGACTTTTTAACTCCTTTATTATGGTATTAATGGAACCTGGTCATTTGGAACTCTTATAAATAAGAATACAGTTTAGGGGATTTAGAATCAATCAGATTTGGAGGATCATATACTACTCTATGTTGTCCAGATTATTCCTCTTTTGGGTTTTTTTATTTTCATTTCCTTTCTTTATTTTTCCATTCAATGCAATGAATTATGTTTTAATTAAATTGTTTACATCTTCTTCCATCTCTATTTATATTCCAACACCAATATCATTCACTCTCTCTTATTTATTCCCATGGTTATCTCTTTTCACTTTGTGAATGGAAATTGATTAACTTGAGGCATGGCCTAGGAGATATTTCAAATTGTTCTTTATTATTGTACTTGAAATTATTTGATTCTACGATTTAATAGAATGGTAGTGTTGAATTTAAAAAAAATAGTAAATAATAAATAAACATGTGTAGCTAACCCCAGGACAAAGACTCGTCTTCTATAATTTAATTATCTCGATGTTTTCATCTGCATGTCAGGTATTTTATTTTTTTTCATTATTTTATTTAAACCAAAAACCATATTTTTTTCTGAGAACCATGTAGGTGGTCCATTGGGTGTATGGTCTCATCCCCCTAATGTCTCAAACTCAATATTTATGGGGCGTGTAGCTAGGGGAATTCTCAAGAGGGGGTGTCATCATTGACGCTATTGGTTTTGTTCTTTTCCCCTTCTGTGCTTTTATAGGGCTGGTGACTCATAAGAAAGAAGTCTAAGGCTATGGTTAAAGGTATTTATCTATGAAACTCAAATAATTTTGACTGAACCATGGTGTAAATGGACTTTAAGATCATTTGTACCACCCTTAGAGGATTATCTTCTTCCCCTTGGAAAATCACTTACTTTATCCTCAAATTCAAGGCTCTCCTCTCCAAAAACACTAATATCCTCTATATATGGAATGGAGGAAATTGTTTGGTAGATTTCATGGATTCCAAGGCTACCTATAACCCCCCCCCCCCCCCCACCCACACACACACATAGTTTTTTACCCTATGATTTCTTCCCCTAGAGGGGTGGATATGGTCATCAAGGATGTTATTGGTCTCCACTTTTACAAGCCCACATTTTTTTCAAGTTAATACAATATTTTTATAGTGATAAATATATCTATAATCATTAGGGAATGGTTAGGGTATGTTTAGTGATCTTAAATTCAAATCTTGAAGATTGATTTGATTCTAAAGCTTGTTAACGATATTGGAAAGGGGTTTTCAACCCATTGGGTAATCTCTAGGAAAAACATTTTATAATAAATAATAAAAAGAAAAAAAAACAGTTATATTGGGTGAATTATAATTATTAATTGAACTAAATATGATGATCAACAAGTGAGACAACCCTAGACATTCTATGTGATATATTAAGAAAATTAATATTCTTTTTCCATCGACACGACAAGTGTGGTTCGACCATATTTGATATACTTTATAGAATTTTTGGATTTGTTGAATATATTCAATAGTGTATGAATTTATTTGATGAATAAATATTCTGTTAATTTATGGAAGAATATATATTTTAATGTTTGTTTAACGTATGAGTTCCATATATAATCATGGTTTTATATGTTTTTCAGATGATCATACGTTCAAAGAAATTCATAACTCTTTCATGGTTTTATGGGAGAATATTTTTAGTTAATTTGGAACTTTTACTGGGTTTTAGGAAGAATAAACTTTTGAGGTTTAAATAACACTATGGGTTGGTATAATATTTGACGTTATATTAATTATATTTTATTAGATAGTGGGATTGTCGCACCCTGACCTCAGATATTATTATTTTTTTTCTATTGCATGTATTAGTTCTTTTGGTCGATGTTCGGGTTTAGACCCAGACAAAAATTTCAACAATTTCAAAACTTCGGGAGGATTTTCTTGGTGTCGTGTGGTTAGTAGTAACCATGTGACGAGGATGTGTTGTAGGTGAAGGTTGGAAAGAACTAACCATTGAGATTTCACACGTCTATGTGTTAGTTATTTGGAAAGAGTATGGTTTTATCTCTATGGGAAGAGGGGTCTGCATGGTTACTTCATGGATTGGAAAACCATGCGGCCAAACCGTGTTGTCAGCCTAGAATAATAAAAGCATAAAATTATTTTTTACCCACCCCCCCCCCCTCTTTTTAAACTAAATTGGGACTCCACCCTCCCCTTAATTTTTGGCATACCAAGGGGTCCCAGGAACCCTTCTCCCTTGTCTCTCCTCCTCCATGTATGTCTCCACTTTAATTCCAAGGTGAGTTTTAGGGTTTTTGGATAGATTTTCCACCTTTCTTTGTTCCCCTCCTCTATTTCTTGGTTCTCTTTTGGTTAGCCATATTTTGGTAGAACCCTAATTCTAGGTTTGGTGTATTGTATTGTGTTTCATTGGTTCTAGAGTTGTAATTTTTTCCCTTGGAGGCTTAATCTTCCATTTTCAAGGGTGACATCAATTTCACACATGATCGGTAGGTGTTTCCATGTCTTTTCTTCCATTTTCAATCCATTTGATGCTTGGTTATTCATGATTAATTATTAAATCATGTTTCACACCCCTATTATAGTCATATATAATTATTTGAAGCATTTTATTATAGTAAGGTTTTATTAAAAATAAGTTCTAAATTATTTTTTTATTTATGAACATGTGTATTTTTTCCTTTGGGTTCGGATAATTTTTATTTTCTTTTAATATGGTTGTATTGGATTTGTTTGGTGGTGTTTTCCTAGAGAAAATTTTTTGTTTAAATTGGTTGGTTTTGGTTTGATAGATTTATGAAACATGGTGTTTTAATGTAAATGGGTAATTGTGATAAGAAATGTTTTGAGTGTTGTTTCTTTAAAAATGGTTGGGAGAGGACCACATTTGTAATCCCATTGGATGTAAGAATGTCCATGGATGCACATAGTGCATCCATGGATGGGCCTACAAATTAAGATGACATTTTGAGTGGACCATTTCTCAAAACTTCATTTTTCTAAATGGAACTCACATCTTCTCTTTTCATCTCATTAGATAAATGATTCCATGGTTTCCAAATTGGATTGGGTGGTTTCAAAATTGTCTGGAAGGATATGAAACGTTTGTAGTTTGTTAAAAAGGTAGTTGTTTCTTAAAATGGTTGAAATCCCATTTGGAACCATTTTTTGTGTTATGAATGTTTCAAAATTATTTTTATGGTAGGGTAGATTTGAGATAAGTTCCTCTTTTGAAAATGTGACATGTTTATGTGTGTGTGTTTGAAACTAAAAGTCTGAATAGAAAGAGAATTCTGAAAATGGAATTTCTTATAGTTAGAAATGGTTTTTATTGTGTTTCTTTCATTTTGGTAAATGTAACTTAGATGGGTATAACCAAAGGCTAGTTTGGAATTTTGAAATCGATTGGGGGAAACCCTTCTTAGGTTGGGTTCCTTTCATAGTTGTTGATCCATGATATAGGATAGTCCTCGGAATAGGACCTCCCTTGTGTAATGAATGTTTATAGAAAGGGTATATCATTGAGGTGTCCAAGATAGTGTTGGTTCTTATGGAATGTTTTTTATATGTATGTGTATTGTTTTTTGAATTATATGGCACACCCCCTTAAGAACTACACAAGGTAACCTAGCTTTGAAAAGATTCTTACTGAGAATGATTACAGCACAAGTCTTGGTTATTGCAACAGCTAGTGGCCCATTGTATGTGGGTCATGGTTTTATTTCTATGGTATTAGGCCCCTCAACCAGGGATGGTAGTGAGATAGTCTGGAATTAAGGAATTATGACGTCATTTAGTATGTAATTCCTTTAGGATGAGTCAAATTTATAGTATGTTCTGGTATTCCTCTGAGTTCTTAGGATTTCATGTGTTTCCCCATTACAAACAATACTAGAGTTGTTTCCCTAATTGGGTATAATATAATTCTTTGTAATTTATTTTGGTATTTTTTGGAATAACTTTAATTGCATTTTTGGTTTGAAATTAATTTCTATGATTATATTTGGAAAATAATGAACATTTCCTTTTTCCCCTTATTTATCCTTGTCTTAAACTATAATGAAAATGGTGCATTTTGTTTGTTTTAAAAATACTAAGTAAGTATGAAATATATTTTATAATTGTATTTATAACAAGTACAAATAGAATTTTTTTGGAGGAAGTGAAATGGATTATTTGGTGGTTTTCTACTAGTATTTTAGATCACACCATACCTATACCACCTGGTGTCAGTAGAACTGATCTATTTTTCAGGTTCAGTTTTTGTTTAGGTTCCTTAGGAGGTGTTCACTATTGGAGCATGGATAGTCTTGTGTTTTGAGGTGATCAGGAGGTCACATTGAGATCATGGGGTGATGGCTCTGTTTTTCATTCAGTTTTTGTTTTTTATATTACTTTACAACTCCTTAGTTGTATCTTATAACTGAATCTTATTATATTGTTGTTTGAGATTCAGTTGTTGGATTGCTGCATTTTTTGGATTATTTTTCTGGTCCCTACTTTCATTTTTGGGATGATATCATTCCACTTTCTTTTATTTTTTGATTCCTGGCACTATTTTACATCTTGAGGTCATCAGGAACGCCCTTATGGCCTTGTCGTGGGTCGGCTCGGGTGACAAGTTAAGGGTCGACCCAAGTTGGTTCATGAAAAAATGGAATCATATGAGGTTCTTGGTATTTGGGGGTGTTCGGTAGAAAGATATTATTACTATCAGGACTCGGGAGGTACGTGTGGTAATAACATCGTGAACTCTTGCTCGCACTAATCCTTGAGTTACTAGGTACAATCTAGGGATTAATTCTTTTTTCATGGGTTGTTTGGGACAAAGGGATGACAATGGAGGAGAATCGGGTTATGTTGTGGCTTCACATGGGGTGGTGACCCATGTGGTGTCCAAGTTCCCAGTTCAAGGTCCTCTTAGTGATATGACTTTTTGGGGCTTGACTCAGCACCATGTCTCCAGGTTTGGAATCGGCACTGGTTCCTCATTTCATTGGTTTTTTGTTGGTTGTGTTTTGTTTAGATATAAATTTATGTGATTTTAGTTAAAAATTAATGTGGGTTTTAAATGGAAAAAGGATTTATTTATTTTTTTAATTGGGTAAGGTAATTTTTAAATAAAAACTGTTTTGATTTGAAAAAATTGGGTATATTTTTGAATTTGATAAGGAAAAGAGATGTCTAAACCTTGGTACTCTTTATAGAGGGTCACATGTGTGTCGGTATGTAGGGAGAGTGTGAGGGGGGACATTTCCATGGATGCGGTAAGATGGATTAGAGGAAATCACATGTGATGGTTCATAACATTCTAGGGGTGGGATTTTGGAATTTAAGGCATGGAAAGAATTTTCTAAAGTGGATTAGAATTATAATATTATTTTAGAAATTAGTTTTTCTTAAAAATTGGGTTTCATCATTTTGAAATTGGCCTATAAATTTGGAGTTTTGTAAAATTAATATGAAATGAGATTTTTTAAAAGGGTTTGTTTTATTTTTTCTTGAGTTTGTTCAGTCTTCGAGCTAGTTGTATTGGGCTCGGGGTGTTTCTTTTAATTGTGTTTTTTCTTGATGCAATTTTTTTGTTTCCATTGATAATGTTTCTTAGGATTTGATTCTTAGAAAGGTCCCCATGGTTACTAAAGTGTCATGACAAGTTTCAGGTTCATTTTAGTGTTATCTTGGGTATGTTTGAGGGTTTGATTGTGGACTAGTGGAGGCTGAATTTCTCACCATTATTGGAATTCGGGGTGTAGTTTGTGGTGGTTAGTTTCGTGAGGGTTCACCATATGGAGAAGAATGTATGACAGAAGAACCTATTTGTGAAATTATATCCATGTTGGCTTTGAAATCCTATTCATTAGATCCCTTTGTAGTTTTCCATTGCTATGCCCGGTTCGGTTATTCTATGTTGTTGTGTTTCTTCCCTCTGGAAATGTATCACCATTGTGGTTGTTTGAATCCTTTGGAGGAAGAAGGAGGTGGGATTGGGGAATACTGGTGCCTGATTGTGAGATAGGATATACTTCCACTATTAGATCCCTAGTCTTAGGTCGTAGGGTTAATCTCACACATAGTTAAAAGTTTCAAAAAGTGTGCTGATCCTCAGCTCGGGGTCCTGTTTTCCACTTTTTATGGAAATATCAATATATTTATTATTCAGTTATTATCACCATTGTATATTCATCCTTGTGTGGTGGTGTGATGAACTCATTCTACCATAATCCATGTGGATTTATATGCTTCAATTGTGGCATTCAAATCATTCGTGTACCGTGAGGGGTATTGGGGCTTTGAATGAATGGAATATATTTTTTGGGTTTGATTCCAACCGTGTTTGTTGGGGGGGGTTGGAATTGTTAGATTGATGGGAGTTGTTTCTGGGACCTTTCTTAATTTGGGTTCTTTTAGTGATCTTTCCTCCAGTGTTTTTAGTTTATCATAGAGGACTTCTCCTCTCTAGTGCCCCGATGTCCTGGGATCCTCTATAATATGTTTCCTATTGAGTCTTTATGGTTGAGATGCTCTGTTAGCATTGAGGAAGTTGGTTGAGATCGGTCTATGGATTCCTTAGTTTCTGATTTTAGTAATGGTTTTAATCCATTTTTGTGTGAGCGGATTATGTCCTTAGGTGGATGTGTATTCTTGTAGTGATATTTCCATTTAAGTTATAGGGGTGTTTA
This sequence comes from Viscum album, assembly GCA_963277665.1. NCBI lineage: Eukaryota > Viridiplantae > Streptophyta > Magnoliopsida > Santalales > Viscaceae > Viscum > Viscum album. The sequence goes on along the minus strand of OY728119.1, from coordinate 210,403,990 downwards.
TCGGTCCTTGTGGAGAAACTTCGGTAAGTTCAGTTTGGGGAGTTATCGCATTAGCCCCCCCTTGGGGGTGCATGTTTGTATTTCAAGGACTCCATGTTAGTGGAATTATAGTGATTGGGAGAACCCTACCATGTCCTCCCCTCAATCTTGTGACGTGGTTTTTCTTGAATCATTCAGCTGTGATGTGTGTTTTGAATGGTCGCCCCGAGGCTTTCATTTTTCCTTGGTTTTACCTGGGCATGGACTAGAGTTGTGTTAAATTTTATATTGGTGACTTTCTAGGGGAAGAAAGTGTATGTGGTGGGGAAAATTAGCACACCCCGACCTTAGATACTGCTTTTTTGTATTTATAGTATTGGGTCCTTTGTTCAAGGTTCGGGTTGAGACCCAGTGAAAATTTTCAAAGTTTTAAAAAGATTGTGAGTATTTTTTTTGGTGTCGTACGATTTCTGGATTGTTAGTAGTAACCATACGGAGAGACTATGTTGAAGTATAGGTTGGATAGAACCAACCAAATGGCTTCTGAATGGTTGTGTGGTTGATCCCTGGTAAGCATGTTGTTTTACCTCTGTGGGTAGAGGGGTCCTCACGGTTACCAGATACTTTTTACAAATTGTGTGGCCAAACTGTGCGGTCGGCCCAGAATAGTTAAGATATAAAATTATTTTTTACCCTCTCCCCATTTTTACCATGAATCGGGCCACCACCCTCCCCATCCTTTTTAGCACACCAAGGGGTTATAATACCCATTCTCCCTTGTTGCTCCTTCCCCATGGATATCTCTTCTTTGATTCCAAGGTGTTTTTAGGGTTATTGGGTAGATTTGCTTCCTTTCTCTCTTCCCCTCCTCTATTTCTTCATTCCCTTTTGGTTATACTTATTTGGATTGAAACCTAATGCCAGGGTTTGTGTTTTATATTGTGTTTCATGGTGTCTAAGGTTGGTATTTTTTTCTTAGAGGCTTGATCTTCCCTTTTCAAGGGTTTCGTCGATTTCTCACATGGATAGTAGGTGTTTCCATGTCATTTTTTCCATTTTCAATCCATTTGATGCTTGGTTTTTCTTGATTAATTCCTAAATAATGTTTCCCAACCCTATTATAATCATATTTGATTCTTGGTAGATTTTTCTTATTGGATGGTTTGATTAAAAATAGATTTTAAATTGTTTTTATATTTATGACCATGTATATTTTTGCCTTTGGGTTAGGATAGTTGTCATTTTATTCTAAAATAGTTATGTTGGATTTTTTGGGTGGTGTTTTTCTAGATAAATATTTTTGTGGAAATTTATTAGATTTAGTAGGATTGATTTATGAAACATAGTGTTTTAATGTAAATGGGTAATTTTTAGAATAAATGGTGTGTGTGTGTGTGTGTGGTTTCTTTAAAAATGGTTGGGAGAGGACCACTTCTATTATGCCTTTGGATGTGGTCACATCCATGGATTCATAGATTGCACCCATGTATAGACCTACAAATGATGATTACATTTAGATTAGACCTTTTATATAACATTCATTTTCCTAAAAAGAACTAATATCTACTCTTTCCATCTCATTGGATAAATTATTCAATGGTTTCAAAAATAGATTAGGTGGTCTCAAAATTTTGTGGAAGGTTATGACACATATGGTTTTTCTTAAAAAAAGAAATTATTTCTTAAAATGTTTGAAATCCCATTTAGAACCTTTGTATTCATTGTTCATGATTAAAAATTATTTTTATGGTAATGTATATGTGAGATATGGTCCTATTTGGAAAATGTGACAATATTGGGTGTTTGTTTGAAACTTAATGGCCTGATAGAAAGGGCATAGATAAAATAGAATTTCTTATGGTTGGAAATGGTTTCTAAGTTTTTTTTTCTTTTTGGTAAATCTACCATAGATGGGGAGATCTAAATTCCATTTTGTAATTTTGAAATGGATTTTGGAAAACCTTTTTGGGTTGTGTTCTTTTCCTTGTTAGTGATCCATGAGATAGGAGGCTCCTCTGTATAGGAAATCCATCATGTAATTATTGTTTATGGAATGGGACTAGACTTGTGGTGGTCGGGGTGGTTCTTATTTGTGTGGAGGGTTTGGTTATATATATGTGGATTCTTGTTTGAATTGTATGTAAAATAACCTTGAGAACTACTCATGGGAACCTAGCATAACAAATGCAATTTGCTAAGAATGATTGATGGACTAGTCTAGGTATTGTACTAGAAAGTGGCCCAAAGTAGGAGGGACTTGGGTTTATTACTAGGATATTGGGCCCATCTACCAGGCCAGGTATGACGACAATTAGGCATTAGGGCGTTATGATGTCATTGAGTAGGGAATGCCTTCATTATGATTCACATATATAGTATGTTCTAGTCTTCGTCTAAGTTCATTGGATTTCCCATGTTTCCCTATTATGACCTTTAATAGATCTGTCTCCCTTATTATGTAGAATATTGTTATTTATTCCTGGTTTTGGTATTTTTTTGGAATAACTATGAATGCATGGTTTCTTTATAAAGAATTTATAAGTTGATATTTTGAAAAGAAAGAAAATTTCCCTTTTCCACTTATTATGCGTAGTTAAAAATTATGAAGTCAATAGTGCATGTTGGTTTTTTTAAATAATAACTAAGGTCAAAATATATTTTTATAAATATATTTCAAACTAGTATTAATGTAATGTTTTGGGAAGAATTTACACGGATTTTTTAGTGGTTTCCTATTGAGATTTTAGCGTAGACCCTGCCTATACCACTTGGTATTGGTAAACATGAGTTGTTTTTTTGGTTCATCTTTTTTTCAGGTACCTAATCAGGTAATCTTTGTTGAAGCATGGGTGGTATTGAGGTTGAAGGTGGTAAATAGGTCACATGAAGATCATGTAGAAGTGGTTCTATTTGTTCATTTAGATTCAGTTTTTTATTTTAGTTTTCAGCTCATGAGTTGTATCTTATAACTGAATCTGTTTATGTTTTTGTTTGAGATTCAGTTGTTAGATTTATGTGTATTCATTTTTTTGGTTTATTTTTCTAGCCCTATCTTTCCTTTTAGGGATTAAATCATTCTCTTTTCTTGTATTTTTGTGATTCCCGACACTAGTTTCCATCCCTGGGGATTGGGATCTCCCTTCGGTCCATGTCACGGGCCGGCTCAGGTGACTAGTTCTGGGTCGACCCAGGTTGGTTCGTGAAAAAAAAATGGTTTCATTAGATGTTCTTGATATTTGTGTGTGTCTTCTAGAAGTAGATAAGGACTTTCGGGATATAGGAGGTAGGTGCAAGAAGATCATCCTAAACTCTTCTTCACTCTGATCCTCGAGTTACCAGGGGTAGTTTGGGATTGGAGCCTTTTTCCTTAGGTTGCCTTCGACAAAGGGATGTTAAGGGAGGTGAATCGGGTTATGTTGTGGCCTCTCATTGGGTTGTTAACCATGTGGAGTACATGATCCCAGTTCAAGGTCCTTTTAGTGATATGAATTTCTTGGGGCATGTCTCACCACCATGTCTCCAGGTTGGGAATATTCACTAGTTCCTCATTTCGTTAGTTTGTTATTAGTTTCATTTTGTTTATATATTAGTTAATGTGAGTGTTTGTTAAAAAACAAATGTTGTTTTGAAATTTAAAAAGGATGTCTTTCGATTTGTTTTTGAATTAGTGATGTTGGTTTTTAAATATAAAGTTTTTTTATTTTGAAAAATTAGGTATATTATAGGATTTGATAAGGAAAAGAGATGTTTGATCCTTGGTAATCTTTATGGAGGGTCACATGTGTGTGGGTATGTAAAGACTATGTATGGGGGAACTTTTCCATATATGAGGTAAGTGGGATTGGATGAAGGCACATTTGAAGGATCATAAGATGTTATGGGTGGGATTTTGGAATTTAATGCTTGGCTTGATTTTTATAAAATGGATTTGAATAAAAACATGATTTTAGAGGTTGTTTTTTCTTAAAAAGTGGGTTTCAGTATTTTGAATGTTGAATGGAAATGGGGATATTTTCAAAATTAATGTTAAATTGTGCTTCAGTTTTTTCGGCCTCCAAGCTAGTTGTTTTGGACTCATGGTGTTTCTTTTAATTTTGTTTTGGCTTGATGTTGGTTTTGGTTTTTGTTTCTATTGTTGTTCAAGATGTGCCTCCAAGAATGGTCCCCATGGTTTTTAAGTATTCATGACCAGTTTTTATTATTTTTATTTTTTCTTATATATTTAGTTAATTGAGGACTGTTAGAAGCAGCATTGTGGTTGTGGAAGGGAAGTTTCCTTTGGTTATTGGGAACTACCATGGTTTTTAAGGTTCAAGCCATCTTGGGTCTATTTGAGGGTCCAGTTTTTCACTAGTGGAGGCTGAATGTCTCACCATCATTGAAATTTAGGGTGTCATTAGTGGTGGTCAGTTTTCATTAGGGTTCCCCATCGGGTGGAGAATGTGCACAATAGGAACCTATTTGTGAAATTTTATCCTAGTTCGCTCTGATGTTTAGTTCGTCTTATCACTTTTTAGTGTGCTACCTCTATGGACGATTGATGCATTCTAATATTTATTATTTCATCCCTTAGGAAACTTATATCCACTGGGGTCATTTGAATAATTTGGAGGAATAAGGAGTTGTGATCGGGGGATGATGGTGCCTGAGTGTGCGGCAGGAGATGCTTTAGCCATCAAATCCCCTGCAATAGTTCTCAGGGTGAAGATCAGGCATAGTCAAGAGTTTTCTAGGGTGTGTGGAACCTCTACCTGGGCCATGTTTTCTTCTTTCAGATGAAAATATCCAAATATTTATTATTTCATTCTTGTCTTCATTATATGTTCATCCTTGTGTGGTGGTGTGTTGAACTCATTCTAATACAGTCCAGTTAGCTTTATCTACCTCAATTATGCCTTTCAAATCATTCTTGTTCCTTGAGAGGTATTGGGGTCATGAATGAATGGACTCATTTGGTTTTTAGTTTAGTTTTAGACATGTTTGTAAGGGGGTTTTTATAATCGTGAGATTAAAGGACGGTGTTTCTAGGCCCTTTCTTAATTTGGGATCCTTTTAGTGAGTTTTCCTCTGGTGTGTTTCAGTTATCATAGAGGAATTCTCCAAACTAGTGTCCCAGTATGTTGGGTTTCTCTATAGTATTTGTCATGTTCAGTCTTTGTGGTAGAGATTCTTTGTTTCCGTTGAGGAAGTGGGTTGAGCTCAGGCTTGTGATTCCCTAGATCCTAGTTGCAGTAAGGGTTCTAATCATTTGGTGTGGGAGGTGTTGATGGCCTTAGGTTGTTAAGTCTTCTTGGAGTGAGCTTTATATTTAAGTCACAAAGGTTTTGATCAATTCTTATGGAGGAAATTTGATAAGTTCGGTTTGGGTAGTACCCATGTCCCCCCCCCCCCTGGGAGGGCTTCGTGTTTGGATTTCAAGGCCTCCATGTTAGTGGAATTATTATTGTGGGGGGGAGGAATCCCATGTTATCCAATCAATATCGTGCTCTCTATTTTCTTTAATCGAACGAGTGTGGTGTGTGCTGGGAATGTTCACCCCAAGGCTTTTAGTTTTCCTTGGTTTTACCTGAGTATTGACTAGAGTTTTGTAAACTGTTGTCTTGGTGACTTTCTGGGGGAAGAAAGTTCCTGTTGTGGGTAGAATTGTTACACCCCAACATCAGATACTCTTTTACCTTTTTTCTATTTATAGTATTGGGTCCTTCGGACTAGGATCAGGTTGAGACCCCATAGAAATTTTCACCGTTTTAAAAAGGTTCCGGAGGATTTTCATAGTGTCGCCGATATTTTCACAGTTAAGATTAAGCAAGAAGATAGGTGGTCTAGATGGCATAGGTCAAACAGAACCAATCACATGGCTTGCATATAGTCATGTGTTCAATCCTATTTAAGAATGTGGTTTTACCTCCATGGGAAGAGGGGTCCACATGGTTACTACAATGTTTGGAAACGTGTGCGTCAAAACCCTATAATCCACCCAGAATAATTAAAACTTAAATTCCTTTCTTACCATCTCCCCCCTTTTACCCTAAATTATGCCTCCACCATCTGCTTCATTTTTGTGCATCATGGGGTCCCAAGACCCCTTCTCCCTTGGCTCACCACCCCCATGGATCTTTTTTATTTGATTCTAAGGTAATTTTTAGGGTTTTGGGTAGATTTTCCTCCTTTATCTCTTCCTCACCTTCATTTTTTTCTTCTCTTTTGGATATCTCTCTTCTAGATGAACCCTAATGTTATGTTTGGTGTGTTATCTTGTGTTTCTTAGGTTATAGTGTTGGTGGTTTGTTCTTTGAGTTTTAATCTACTATTTTCAACGGTATCATCGATTTTAAACATGAATGTTAGGAGTTACCATGAATTTTCTACCGTTTTCAATCCATTTTATGATTTACTTTTAGAAATTTTCATTTTCTTCTAAAATGATTATGTTGGATTTTTTGGGTGTTGTTTTCCTAGAGAAACTTTTTTGTATAAATTTATTGGCTTGGGTAGGTTGGATTTATGAAATATAGTTTTTTAATCTAAATGGGTTATTATCCTAATAAATGGTGTGTGTGTGGTTTCTTTAAAAATGGTTTGGAGGGGACCACTTGTGTTATTCCATTGGATGTGGTCACATCCATAGATGTATGGATTGCACCCATGGATGGGCCTACAAATGATGATGATATTTGGATTGATCCTTTTCTCGATCCTTGGGTTTTCTCAAAAGAACTCATATATTCTCTTTCCATATTATTTTATAAATGGTTCCATGGTTTCCAAAATGGATTTGGTGGTTTCAAAATTGTGTGGATGGTTATAATACATCTAGTGTTTGTTAAAAAATAAATTGTTTCTTAAAATGGTTGAAATCCAATTTGGAACCATCATGTGGGTTTTAAATGTTTCAGATTTTTTTTATGGTAAGGCTGATTTGAGATAAGGGACCATTTGGAAAATGTGACATGTTTGGGTGTGTGTTTGTAACATAAAGGTTGAATAGCAAGGGCATAGAGAAAATGGAATTTCTTATGGTTGGAAATGGGTTTTAAGGTGTTTTATCTTTTCGGTAAATGTATCCTAGATTGGTATAACTAAAGTCTAATTTGGAATTTTGAAATGGATTTTGGAAAACCCTTCTTGGATTGGGTTCCTTTCCTATTTGGTGATCCATGATATGGGAGGGTCCTCAGTATAGGACCCCTATTTTGTAATAAATTTTTATGGAAATTGGACACCCTTTAGGTAGACAGGGGGTATTGGTTTGTGTGGCATGTTTGGTAATATATATGTGGCTTATTACTTGAATTGTATGGAACATCCCCTTCAGAACTACACTAGGTAACCTATAATATCAAATAGGATTACTTAGAATGATTGATGTACTAGTCTAGGTTATTTTACTAGCTAGTGGCACATAGCCTGTGGGAATTGGGTTTATTATTATGGGATTGGGCCCCTTGACTAGGCCCGGTAGGCGATGGTTAGGAATTAGGTCATAATGATTTCATTCTGTATGGAATGAATTCAGGATTATTCACATGTATAGTATATTTTGGTATTCCTCTGAGTTCCTAGGATTTCACATGTTTCCCCATTATGAGTATTACTACAGTCGTTTCCCTCATTGTGTAGAATATTATTCCTTGTACCTCATTTCGATATTTGTCTGTAATATCTGTGAATGAATAGTTGGTTTAAATGGGATTTCTAAGTTGATATTTTAAAAAAAGAAAAGAAAATTTCCATTTATCCATTCTAGTGACTCATTTTAAATTATGAGGGAAATGGTGAATATTGTTTGTTTTAAAAATACTAAGTATGAAATCTATTTTTATAAATTAATTTCAATCTAGTATTAATGGAATGTATTTGGGAAGAAGTTACCTGGATTTTTTGGCGGTTTTCTACTAATATGTTATCTCACACCATACTAATACCACTCGGTGTCATCAGACCTGAGCTATTTTGCAGGTTCAAATTTTTTTACATTCCGTAGAAGGTGCTCCCTATTGGAGCATGGCTGGTCTTGTAGTTGGAGGTGACCAAGATGTCACATGGAGATCGTGTGATGGCAGTTGAATTTGTTCACTCATTTTAATTTTTTTATTTTAGTTTTCATCTCTTAAGTTGTGTCTTATAACTAAATTTGTTTATATTGTTGTTTAAGATTCTGTTTTTGGATTTCTATGTTTTCATTTTGTCTCGGTTATTTTTTTGGTCCTGGATTTACTTTTTGGGATGAACTCCTTCCCCTTTCTTATATATTTTGATTACCAACACTAGTTTCTATCCTAGGGGGATCAGAAACTCCCTATAGTCCTTGTCATGGCCCGGATTGGGTGACCTATTTAGGCTCGTTACGGGTTGGTTTGTGAGAGGGATATTTATAATTTGGATTGTTGAAAATTGATTCATCTAAAAGGCGAGATTTTTAGAAATATTTAATGTCAATTTAAATATTACCTTTCAAGTTAGTATCCAAATTTTATTCATGATTTTTTTTTGTGAAGTGCACTACATTATAAGATTATATAATTCATTATCTGGGTGATTAATGATATTTTGGTAGATTCTTAATTTGGATGAGGTGTATGTAACCATTAATTTTAATATTTCATAAACCATAAATGATTATTTGGGAAAAATAAAATTAATTTTTTTGGGATATAAGTTTATAGGTATCAGATCACATTTGATGTCAAAAAATATTTAATGTTTAGTTTATTGGTGTTATTTAGTATTTAGGGTTATTTATGAAATTGGGTAAGTGGAACATTTGTTATTAGTAAGAAAATTTTAGAGTTAAATAGGAAGGTTTACACATTTTGGATATTATCTTAACTTATGTTAACCAATCATTTTTTGTTAATATTTAAAGTTGGGAGGAATATATTAATATCCTTTTTTTGGATTATGAAGTTGATTTTAATGCTAGAAGAGTGAAAAATTCTTCATGAATACTCATTAGTTTTCACTTCCCACCAATTTTCACTCATTTGGAATCCTATTTATGTACTATTCTAGATGATGCCTATATTTGCCATGACCTATTTTGAAGATGAGTTTTTATTAACACATTCTACTATAGGGGTTTTCAACGAAGGAATTTCCAAATATAAATCCCTTGATTATTAACCATAATATCATATTGTGGGGAAACAATTTATTAAAGGGTTGGTAGAATTTAACACCCTTCAATTTTAAAAGAATATTATATTTAATAGTGTATAAAACACTCAAAAATTATCTTTAACAAACCATGAAATAATATTATCTTCTGTCTTTTATATCATAGTCATTGAATTGGAATGTAAGAATACAAGTAACTAAATTTTGAAATATAGAAAAATTTCCAACTCAGTAAATATGTACTAATAAATCCTTAGGAAACAAGTATTAAATTTTTAGTAAAGTCATATTATGCTTCAAAAATATGGTTCCTTCAAAAATAATTTATATCATCATATGTGAGAAAATATATTTTTTATTTTCTCCACTTTTGGAATTTTTATTTATTAAAATTAATTTATTTTTTAAAATTATCATATTAAATTAAATTAGGGCTATTTTTTGGGAAATTTTTTAAAAATACTTCTTTTTCGGAGAATAATGTAAAATAATGATTTTTATTGATATCATTATTTTCATTTCAATCATATATTTATTTTAAAAGGTTTTTAAAGTAAAATTATTTAATTTATATTATTAATAATCCAGTAAAATTAATTTTTATTATTTTTATGTTGGTTTTGGTTTAAAAAGATTTTATACTTCGAAAAACATTTATTAAACTGTTTTTATTCATGATTTGTGGATTTAATTTTAAATAAAATTTTACCACTAATGTAAATTGAATTTTGAAAAATGGATACCATACATGGAATCATGAGTTTTAAATAATGTAAATACTTTCATTTTATTTTTTTCCATAATGAATACAAATCTTGGTAAAAATTTACCACATCAGTGAGAATAAAATGTGTAAAAGAGGGTTATAACCATTAAACAAGGTCTCCAAATCAACCCAACACTTTACATAATTTCTTTTCCTAGGAATAATGAGACCATAAACATTAAAAATTAAAATATATTCAATTTTTGTGGGATTTTCCCTTGATAATGGAATTTAAAATTTTAAAGTAATGAAAATCACAAAATATCATTCTTTTAAATTTAATATCTGTGAATTTTTTACATAAGGTTAAAAACAACACAAGATTAGATATAAATGTTTATTCAAAATATTAATTAATTTTCTTATCATGTTAATTTATTTTTATTTTCTGTGATGAAATAGTTTCCTCAAATACTTACTTAATGTCGACATAATTCCTGTGTATGTGGTAGAAATATCATAAAACTGATTTTAAAATCTTGAAAATTAATAATGTTTATGTGATTTATAGTTAATATTGAATTTTATAGAGTAAAAATATATTTTAGATATTTTTTAAAGTATTATTTTTGAATTACATTAATGTATTTATGTCTTTAAATTAAAATTAATTGAATAGCATCCAAAATGACATTAATGATATTTTAAAAAATATATATTAAAATATTTAAAAAGCATAAAAAACATATAAAACATTAAATATGATAATTATGATGATATAAAGTCTGAAAATTCATAACTTGTTCATTTTTTAGCTAATGTTTAACTTATAAGTAAAATTATCACTATTTAATATTGAAAATGTTTTTATCTTAGTTAATGTAAAAATCTATTTTTGAAGTAGTTAAACTAGAATAGTGGGGTTTTAAATGACACAAAGACCTATATAAATTTCATTTTATGATTATATTTAATCAATAGTATGTTTTCCATCAAATTAATGACTATTTGGAATCATTATACATTTGAAATACATGAATTATATTTAAATATTTTTATTAATTCTATGTTTGTCTTTCCCTACATTGACACCCACTCTATCTTTTCATTATACTACTTTTAGATGTCTAGATCGACCAAATCCAACCTAATTATATTATAAACTTCCCTATACATGAATTAGGGGTTCATTTCTTCTTAAAAGTCCACTTTAATTGTCCTTAACAAAGGATCTATAGGGGAATACTGAAGAAGATGTAATCATACTATCCAACCCCTTTCAATTTATTTCACTTATACCTCATAAAAATATATTTTATTCATCATAAAATAATAAATTCAGTGTCATAAATATAATAAAATGTATTCATGATAAGTGAACTATAATTATCCACCCTCATTTCCATCAAAATAGAAGTGAATATATTTCTCATGTGTGCATGTAGAATACTACCTCTACATTGAGGTAAAAATAATTTTCCATCAACATATTTCAAGTATGGTTAGTATGATAGGATTAAATTTTATATGTGATATTTATGATATAATTATTCTTATATAATTATAATTTAATTACCGCCTTCTTACCTTCAAATTTGTTGTAAAAAGATAATATCACTTGTGCGTACATGTGGAATACCACCTTCATAAAGTGATGTGATTAATTTTTATTCCAAATTATGTGTATTATAATAATGGTAGATTTAATTAATATATATGAAATATATTATATAATAATGATTTTTAATTTTGAATTATTTTTTACCTTCATTTCATTACAACCGTCAAAAAGTGAAAATAATGTTCATGCGTGCATACGACCAACTATCTCCATGAAAGTTTTAGTTAATTTTATTATATTTTCCTTTTATGCATGAATATATATATATATAATGAATATATATGATATTTGTATCATTACTAATAGTCTAGAGATATTGGAACCATGATCAAGGTACAAGAACAAGAACTACTAAACCAATATTCTCATTAAAAACAAAATGATTTACACCCACACTAGTGTTAAATTGACTTATACAAATACAACTATAAAAAAAATCTTAATAACCATTGGTATATGAAGTTTATGTAAAGTTTATACCAATTGTTTTAGAAATCTATTGGTATAATATAGTGTATAACAATGTTATTAAAACACTATTAGTAGAGAGTAAGCTATAAAAATGTTTTTATAGCTTTCCCACAATTACCCATTACTCAATATCCCCTCCTCCCATCTCATTTTATTCAACATTCAACCATAGTAATGAATGACCTTCGGTTTTGTTCACATACCATGATAATATCTACTTAGATCATGTTTTAATTCCATTCTTCTTAAATATTAAATTTGTTAGTTCTAAATCCTTCATATCTTATTTCAACCATAATTTTCATTTTTTTCTAGGTCGAAAATAGTAACCTATATTTTTTTGATAGTTCTTCCAGATTCATTTAATGTGGTTCAATTTCTATTACAATTTTTTTTTCCAAATTAAATCTAATTGTATGTGATGAGTTTTTTTAATTAAGTTTCTCTATACTTATTTATAAATATAATATAAACCCATTATTTTGTGTGATATATAATAGGTAAATATTTAATTCATTCATTATAGTAAATTTTATGTTTTCTGGAAAAAAATTAAGGTGTTGTGGAATTATTAATTGGAATTTTTTATTTTAATAATTAAAATTATTCATTTCATGTATTAATCTGGTTATATTTTCTGGTTCAAATATATATATATATAGGTCTTCTTTCCATAAAAGGATGAATACGGATGGAATTTTTTTGTTACATGAACATCTTTCTTAAATTATGTTAATTTTTTGGAAAATGCATTTATTAAAAAGAGAATTTCCTTTATTAGGGATGATAATTGGTATTCTTTAATTATGTCATGTCAAATATTTATTCTTTTTAATACACATTAGTTATGATTTTATAATTAAATTCATATTTGTTTTAAAATAAAGGAAATTAAAAACATTTAATAGTTATAAGGGATGAGGATGTATGATAATAATCGGCATATGTGATAGATGTTTGGTCCTCATCCAGTGCTTGTTGTGGGTATTATATTTCAAATATATATCAATAATATATAATTTTCTATCATTAATTGAGTTTTTAAATTTTAATTTGGACCCACCTCCTAGAAGATAATTATTCTCTACAAACCTACTGGAATCAGTACTTAGACAAAATATCTGAGGGGGTGGTTCTAGAGCAACTCTCACACCTCTTCATACCCGATCACACAATTTCCCATCATCCGATATTCAATAGAACACACTTTCTTATACCACTATGTCATTAGAATCAATCGAGGTGTTTCAACCACATATATTGTCACTACCATTTAAATCTAATCATCATCATTGTTTTCTTTATTTGATGGTGTCTCCCACTCCCCATCGATATAATACTTTCCCCCACTTCACAATGTCATTTTCTTTTCCTTATACATCATTGTCTCTAAAATATTGTATTCATCTTCCACTGACTTCTAAAATGAAACATTATAAGCCCCACAAGAAGACATTAGAACCCACTGATACTATACAGGTCAATCATATTTTAGTGCCAATGGTTCCATTAGTACCAACATATCATCCTAGCTCAGTTATATACATAAAACCCTAGTAATTTTTTTATACCATAATTTACATTCATTATAAGATGTTTTGATACAATGTTTTTATTTCTTCCCTTAATGGCTAGATCTACCACTATGATACATCAGAGTACCCACATGTGTGAATTGTGGAACTGACACATATTTATAAAGGTCGAGTACAGCAAGGATAATTAAATAATTTGAAAAACAAAAGGATAATTTAATAGTTTTATGGTTACTCTTTCTCAATACTCTGAAATCATTCATGTCATGCCACTCTCCTAGAGACACCTTCAAAATAAAGTAAAGGATAATTCTTGGGCACAAATATGTGTTAATAAATTTATTATATCTATTGTAATATTATATATATATATATGATGTAGTATTTTGTTATAAGAATCGTTATAATTTTCCTGACAGTGAGATAGTGAGGACTGAACGGAACATGGGATTAGATGAGATATGAAGATTATATAAGTACGAGTTGTATAATAGTTGGTTTTATAGATTTTTAAGGGATTTAGTGTCCATAAATATCATTAATTATTGTTGAGAAAAACATTATTGAGAAATGATTACTGATTAGAAGAGTGATCAGTTTAAGGTTTTAATCAAATTTGAGGGTTTTGAATGAAAATTATGATGATATATATTAATAATATATTTTCTATTATTAAAAACCAACTTTAGACGTTCTCATAAAGAAATTAAAAAACATTGATGCAATGAAATACCTCAACACTTTGGGTTGGACAATGATGCAAGAACACAATAGGAAGAATTCATTTTAATTAAACAATTGTTTTTAATTAGGTATAAATTAAAAAAATGTATATTACTTTTATTCTTAAGATTCATTGAATTTCTAGACATTCTAATCGAAAGATTTATCTTTTGATCCCATTATCTTATATTTAGGTAATTTCATAAAAATTAATACAGATCAAGGAACACTTTAATCTAAATTATATATAGAATGGTATTTCTAAATAACATAATCATGCGTAATCATGAAAAATGTTATAGGATAGAAAAAATTTAAGTTGAAAGGTTGGTAGGTCCTATACATGATGTCAACTAGGTGATATCAATGGATTTATATTTTAAAACATTAAGACACCATTGGGTTTTATTTTTAACATTTAGTTATTCATAATAAAATGGTTCATCATGTATTTTTTAACATTTCTATTTATGACTTCGGATTCATATAATTTTTCTATTTAAATAAATTATAAATGAAAATTTATTTAATTGTAAATTATATAGATTCATTATAATTTTTTCATAAAAACTATATTTATTCACAAGTTATGAACATTGCAATATATTGATAAAAATTGAATATTAATAATTTTTCTAACCATGTAGATGGAAAATATTAGGGAAATCATCCACTTCATTTATAATTTTGAAGCCTCGTTTCTAGTTTATAGTCATTGACATTCAACATAGTAAAGAAATTTTTATTTATGTATTATCATAGTAATTTGGATTAATATAGACCTTGATATTATAATAATGATATATTTTAGATATTACTTGTAATATACAATGATCTAGTATGGATAAGGCCTTTCATGTTCTAGATTATACACCACATGAGTCCTTCGCATTTATAATAATGGATGATTTTTCATGCCTTATTATGTACTAAAAATACATAATATAATTAATAATATATAACACAATATAATAATAAAATTTAACATAATATAATAATAATATAATTTCAACACAAGACCATATTGTAATGAGTTACATAAATGTTTAACTTTGATTATTAGGTGTAATTCCAAATTCTATTAAGTCTTCCAAAACAGAAAAAATGTATCAACCAGTTATATTTAGGTATAACATGGAATATTCTACAATTTTCTTGATTTCAAGATAAAAAACCGTTAGATGTCCTTTCAAAGTTACAATTTGGTGTGGTATATTGTAACATTAATGAAATGTTATCCAGACAAATTAGATTTTTATATTTAGTTCTGGATGGTTTTATTTATTTGACCCTATCAAATTATTTTTTTGGTGAAATTTAGATATGAAAGTGTCTCCTCAGTGCCTTATTAATTTATATTTTTTGTATTTTACATCCTCTTCCAAAACATACTCTTATTCATGATATCCAAAAATAATTACTTTTATACCAATTTCATCACTGATATTATAATTAATATATCACTCATGAACTTCAGACTCTACTATTTGAACCAAATAATCACATCCAGTGTTAGTCTCGTAATGATTCAGAGTAACAATATTATAAATAATGTTATAAATCTATTTATAAAATTCATTATTTTCATCTGTTTTGTAAAAATCCACTTTAGAATATTATATTACTTCATCTATTTATACATTAATAGCATTTTCATCATTATAAAACTAAAATATTGTCTTATTAGAAATATAATCATTAACTATTTTTCTTAAAAAAAAATCAACAGTAACAGATTCATTATTGAACCTTTCATTCCTCATCATTTCAATACGTTATGAAATAACATTTCTATCATTAAAAAAATTATTTTTTCATCATCCCCAATAATATCTTAAACCATATTGGTAGCCTTTACAACACCTATATTTAATTAAATAACGAAACAATCCAATTTTTAAGATCTCTCTTATTTAGTAGATCTTGAAACTTATTTGATAACATTATCATTTTACTCCCCCTAATTAGGGAAAATTAACGAATTTGTTTTCATATATTCTTCAAAATTTTCCTTTATTATCAATATATACACCCCTTATTATAAGATTTATCTTCTTCATCTTTAACAATTAAAAACCTATTCAATGGTATCCTCCTTGGGCACCCATTTACCTATGAACTCCTCCAAAATGTTTATTTTTATTTTTTTGGTTTAGTATAATACTCATTCTTTGTTGATACTTCCTTCCTTAAAAAATAATCTAAATTTTTTTCGAAATAGATAGAATTCAAATATTATTCTACCCATGAAAAAGGGAAATATAACCTTTACCATGTATTTAATCAAATTAAAAGGCTTCTCTTTAACTAATATGTATATTAAATTCATGTCTTAGAATAGGACCTTCTTAAACTCACCATCATTTCATTAATTTTATTTAGTAAAAAAATCCCATAACCATATGTTCTCGAGTAAAATAATCAAAAAACATATTTTCTATTAGAATTGTTACAAATATTAAAATTACCATATATTGAACTTTTACATCATCATCATCCAGTAGATTTTTAAAAAAATATTACATCATGACGAACATAAATAACAACACTCATTTTAATAGTTATAAGGTAAAATGTTATTCCACTATCATTATATTTAAATATATCCTCGATATCAACACATAAAAATGAAATATTAACCTAAAAGTCCTAAAAAATCAAATAATATTTCTATATTTATCAGTATAAATAAATATTTTTACTGAAATTTAAGAAAATTATTCAACAAAACATTCATTATTTTCACTTAATAAAAAATTAAATCCTTTTCTAATAATATCTTCCTTTTATATAATGATTTATTTTATTTCTCTAATTAATTTTCTTAGGATAAATAATAAATTATAATTTTCTAAAATATATAAATTAGTGGTTTAAAACTAAAAAACAACATTTTTATGGCTCAAAATTAGAATGGAGTTTTTTCTATTCAAATAATTATTTCAAGTGACCTAAATGACATATAATGTAATAAAGTGGATAAAAATATTAAAACCATGAGTATTTTTAATGACCAAAAATATCATTATTTTGTTCCTCTTGAATGCCTCTTGTGTTAGAAGTGAAATTGATTTTGTCCCTCAATTCCTAGCTATAATAGTGTATGTAAAATGAAACATGGATAAATAACACAATTTAGTCCTAGGAATGAACTAAAACCACTAATCAACAATAATACCCCAGAAGTAAAACTATATCATCCATAAAAATTCATTTAAAAATCATGTTATGTATCAGAAAACTAAAAAAATATATATATCTAATAGTCAATATGTAGATAATAAACAACTTACACTGGATTAAACAACTTCTCTAATATCCACTGACCACTAAGATCACGAGCTATTGAGGTACAACCCAATATCCAACACAATCCTAAAAAATATAAAATATAAGTATATATAATTAGGGTTGATAATATAAATATATTAAATGGTTTTATATTAAAGAACTATAATCACTTTTGGAGAAAATAACAGTAAATATTCTATGAATAAATACAAAAATTGACACATTCTCATTTCCTAAATAATTATATAAAACTATATCTCCACAAATAAATTCCCCAAAATTTGATTATATGGTATAAATAAAGTTAAATCAAGTTGATTTAACTATGATGGAACTACATTATTATTTCAACACTAATCAAGTCACAGTCATCTCCAAATGACATATGTCCTAGAATAACCATCCTTACCTTTTCCACATACCACATCATACCAAAACCATAATCTCATAATACCACAACTATATCTTATCCCACCTCATTCCAAAATCATATGATCATATAACAATAACTACAATAGAAATCATTGATATAAGGTTGAGTAAGATATGAATAGTATTTAATTATATATGTACACAGTATCATGGATTTTGAGCGTTTACCCGGTACCCAAAACCTCATATATCTATAGCTTAGTTTACCCCACTTAACTGGTATCATGTGTTTACAAAGAAACATACAATGTTATATAATTTAATACAAGTCTAATCCAAGGTTATATATCCTAAAATTTTACTCTATATAAAAATATCATCGTATACTTTTTCATAGCCACACAATAACCACCTACACCATTATCTTACCTATATAACTCATTAAAAAATTTCACAATTTAACTTTATAAATTCCGTAGAAAATTACAACCTCTTATTTATCTACTATAAGTTACCACATTTATTAAATAACAAATTAATTCAATACTTTTACCACTTCATTTATTAATTTAGTTTATCATCATAATTACATGACATTGAACTTATTTATTTTATTCATTCATTCATGCATTCTACATCAAATGTAATCTAGGATTATCCTTTTAATTATGTAAACCTCACTATAAATATTAATTCATGTCAAAATACAATATACTCATCATCAAAACACCTCAAAATAATATCATATTCTATAATGATGTGAAATAAATTAAAATATGAAATCCCAAATACCATAATTAATAATTTACTAAATTGAAAATATTTTTCAATAATACTAAATAGAAATACATACCTAAAATCACCCACATTAAAATGATTCTCAAATAATAGTTTCATCAAAGGTTGAGATCCAATGACAAGATCCCTTATTATTATGAATGAAATATAAGGGATCTATTATTAATTATCTCATATCATTATTTAATCAGATAAATATGATTATCACCACCCATAGATAATCAATAATATTGAAAGATATAAAAAATGAAAACGGATTAAGAGGGGAGTAGCCTTAATATATGTGGAATAAATGTGATAAATAATGGAACTCAATAATCTATTAAAAGAAACTAAAATCCCCTCTTAAGAAATTGGTTGTCATAAGGAGTCATTAAGGTTGATTTTAAACTCAATGAAAAGTGAGAAGGGTACTAAAATTCATAATAAATTGGTGATAAAAAAAACCATGATGTGGTTCCCTAAACCATGGTGTGGTTTGGTATATTCAGGTAAATTCATAAAATAATGATATGTAAATATACATGACTTAATAATTTTCTAATTTTTTCTTTTTTAGTTTGGATCATTTTTATAAAAACCATCACATTGATGAATAAACCAAGATTTGGTTTTCTTAAATTTCAATTAATCCATTTGAATAAACAAAAATGACTTCCACTCAACCCTATCATTTTTTAATCGGGAAATTAAAACGTGTCTTATTTTTATCCAATTCTAGAATGTAAATCCACCAAAATGAAACATCCATCTATAACATTAACCAATACCCTTTTAAAACAACAATAAAAATCTCCTAAACTAAAATATAATTTTAATTTTCATGTAATATAGTCATAACATAAATATTTAACTTCCAAACATAACTTCACACACTTTTAAAATCAACAAACCACAGAGAATTAATGAAACCATGATGCATTCAAGAAACTTACATGATATAATTACTCTTATAATATTGATTTATTCATAAATATAGACTTACTATTATTAAAAAACATATGGAAATTAAATTTAAATCCAAAAAACATTATCTCATCATCTAATAAAACTTATAAAATATATAACTTCGTCAACAACATTCACTTACACTACCAAAATCAACTTCTTAACATCCACATGATCAATATATTTTATTTCACTAATAGTAATCCAGAAACCTCCAAACATATACAAAAACATAAATTCCTCATTATTATAAATATTAAATAATATAAATGAGGATCCTATGTGTTTTGTAACCATCCCCTCCACCTTATTATAAACCTTGTCATTTGATATCATGGTACATATCCTATTTAATAAATATGACTACTGATTCATCAATTAAAATGCATAAAATTTAATTACAATATTCTCCCATATAATATTTTGTTTATAGTACTATTATAAATAACATGCACAATTTTAACAATAATTTATTTAAACCAACATATGTATTTATAGTGAATTCAAATTAGTCATACTTTGTAAATAAAATGAATTTTTATTATTATACAGATAATCTATTTAATTTTTTACCCTTTCACATATAATTTAACAGTGGAATATAATTATATCTCTACTCACCCTTCATTTTAGTTTGATTGATTATAGTTTCTCATAGTTTGGGATAATATAATAAATTTTATGTAATTAAATTTACTTTGTTTTGTTTATTAATTGATAATTAAATAAATTTTCAAAAAATAATTAATTTTTTTAAAAAAATATTGTACTATTTAATAATGTTTTTATACATACAATTTCATCGTATATGGAGGTATTTAATATTGAAGGATATTTATCTCAATCCAAATTTTTTTCTTGAGAATAAAGAAGAAATATGGAAGCATGGTAAATGAGAATATATAATAGAGTATTGTAAGTTTTACTTTAAAATTTTAAAACTTTAATATCTATTGTGTGACTATGTAGTTAATTTATATTTGAAATAGTGTGCTTTAGAGACCCTTGATGAGAATGAAGCTGAAAACTTTCGAAAAAACATCCATTTTCACTGGTTATTAGGAGATGAGAATCATGAGAGAGAATGTTGTTGGCCAGGGAAGTCTATTTTCTTCACTAGATATTTACCATCTAAGGGTACTAGTTCTAGTATCACCAATGTTGAAACAACGCATTCAGTGGTAGAAGAGGCTAATATAGAGGCATCACATGCATATATAGTGGAAGTAGAAGAAAAATATTAACCATGCTCGATAAAGAATGTAGTAAAAATTAAAATAATAAATTTATGAATGTTATTGAAACCATATATCCATCACATACACTAGATACCATTGTATTTTTTGATACATTCATGTCAATGATACAATATTTATATGATGCACCGAGTGAGGGTTATTATGGTCTTAATGGTGGTAGGGATGATAACTTTCCTAGTGATGAAGATGGTTATGGTGTTGGTGATTGTGATAGTGATGGATATGGTTACAGTGACTTTGTATTTTATGGTGAGTATGATGGTGAGGATGCTGATGAAGATTATGGTGATGATATTGGTTATGATGAGAGATAGATTAATCCTTTATATCTTTTACTAATATTTATGCCACATGATGTTTGATGATTAGATGTGAATTCACATATGTGATGTTTTCAATTTGTGATATCATTGGTTAAATTCATAAATTAGTTTCTTTAATTCTTTATATTTGCTGGAAGTAGATTGGGTGCAAGTGTTTTGGTATTATTAGGTGTTGGACTTTTGGCCTTTTCAGTTTTTGGGCTAAGGAGGGGAAGGTCATACTAGCTGTTTGAAAAACAGTTGTTATATAACTGTAAAAAATGTACTACCCAGAAGTCAGATCCAAGCACGCTTGGACTGCAGATTTATTAATAAAAAGAAAAGTGCAGATACAAACAAGAGAAAGAGGATGATATTACATGTCGGAATAGTCATAAGCATCACATTCATACCTGGTCATATCATCTGCATCGTCTGATTCCCATTCTGATTGGGGATCATATTGTTTGAGCAACTTGATATACTCCTTCCTTCGCTCCAATTTCTCCATAGATAGCTTCTCCTTAGCCTTCATGGAGGATGACCTGGTGGTCACCGTCCTCGGAACTGCAGAGTAGTCTTTCCTTGGTTTCCTTTTAACTGAGGTAGGCAATACACCCTCACTGTCAGAGATTCTGGTCTTTTCTCCTCGAACAATATCACTGTATGAGGTTTTAATCATATTCCTATCACTTTCCTCATCATCCTCATGAGTTTCCCCCCACTTGCAGGGGATGGACACTCCATTTCCTGGAGTGGTGACCTCATCCCCTTCCTTCCCATCATCAGAGTTGTTCCTCCGTTCCGCAGAAGATTTCTTCTGAATATTTAGCTGTGAAGAATCATTCACCACCAATGCTGACGTAGGACTCAAATTATCAGAAGTGATAACCTCATGATCTCTAGAAGGTCCACTATAAGATCTTGTCGGAGTAGAATCAACAATCAACTCTACACCCTTTGAAGGAGTCAGCACATCAGGGGCTGCCTTCATAGGATGGTCGTTGTCCTTGATGACATGCTTTGGTGAGGACGATTCCTTCAAATTATCCTTTTTTCGACAGAGATTGGAGGGGTTTCCTCGCATCCTACACTCCTTACAAGTGATGTTTTTACGACACAACTTCAAAGAGTGCCCCATATTCATGCATTTAGTGCAGAAAAGAGGTTTCTTTTCATATTCAACATCAATCATAATTTGATCAGACGGAATAGAAAGTGTTACCGTATCAATGAGAGTGGATCTGAGATCAACTTCCACGAGCATTCTAGCGAAGTTCCCAAATCTAACATCAGTCGTTTCCTTATCAAGGCGGATGGGAGTTCCAATTGTCGTTCCAATATCATGCAGGATCTCTGGATGCCAAAGAACCCAATTGAGACCATGAAGACGCACCCATACCTGAGCGAAGACATTTTTTGCATTCGAGACATTAAAGTCAAGTGACCATTCATGCAGATGAATCCATCCCGGTTTTAGAAACATGGAACCAGAACTCTATGCCCTAAGCTTGAGATCCGCCGATGGAAACAAACAGTGAAAGAATCCCCGTCTAAGGGAGACACATTTCCAACTAGCAAAGCCCCACAACATCGAAATTCTACGGAATAAATCTCCACATTTCTAGGGTTGTGCACCTTTAGGAAGAAAAATGCGAGCAATCAATGAGTTCTCATCCAATGCAAACCTTTCAACAATCACACCGGGGTTCGCCTCGACGTGAGACAAAGATCCCTTTCGGAGAATCCTTCTATGGCAGGAATCCTCAATCTTTTTCTGATCTGATAAAGAATATTTCATCACATCAACAAAGGAACGCTGACCACATGATGGAACACCAAAAGGAACCCTCACAGATTCCTGAAAATGGCCAATATTGACATCGCAAGGGGCAATATTCAAAACATCCTTTACCATGGACCTCGAAGAATCCCAAGCACACTGGTTATGGGATTTTCAGGGCGGAGGTTTCGCAGCGATGTGATTCAACCGGTCCACCCTCGCCGCACCATCCTCCGATCTCAACAGAACAGTCTCACTGGAGAATACCTTCACACCGCCAGGCGATGCGACATCAGCAGAGGAAGCCTCCAGGTTTTTGAAGCCACTCGGGTCCGCATCCTTCCCAGAAGACCGTCACTCGCCAGAGGAGATGACACCACCAGCCGACGCGAGCAAATCAGCAGAGGAAACTGCTGGCTTTCTGAAAACGGAACTCGGCGCAGAGGAAATACCGCTCGGAACCGGATCCTTTCCCATCGATCGCATGTCTAGGCGATTGAATCCAAGGAAGTGAGGAAGCACCATTTCGGTAGAAAATCCTAGCAGGCGCCATCACTCCGCACCGTCGCTCGGTTCGCCTCCCGTCTCGCCATCCCCTTCAAAAATGTACTATTTAATTGTTAATATACTGTAAATATATGTGAAAATACTAATGTTTTATAGATAATAATTGGTATAGGTCAATTGTAAAACCCAGATATTATAAAATATAAATATCATATTCGGTAGTGGGTGTGACACCCAACAATAAGCATATAAGGAAATATAGAATCCCTAAAATTTAGGATATATTTATTTTTCAATATATTCAACCAATTAAATAACATTCATTAAATACAACACTGATTTTTTCTTATGTTACTTTCAATAATTAGTTTCTTCCATACCTTTCATTACAAGCAAGACTGTGTTTTATCAAACAACAATATACTATTAATAAAGTTATTTAATATGATAGTTATTGACTAGCCATTGGAATGGTGGGTATGAATAATATTAACTAGGTTATGAAATTATATATTTTGTAAATTATTATTAATTATAATAAAACTTGTATCATTTAAAATAATAATATTTTTAAAAAAAACATTATTTTTCCTAAAATGAGGCTCGGTCACACTTTGTGCACAAAATTTACAATTAATTTTTACTACTTTAATAAATTTTATATAAAAATATAAAATTAATTTCTAAAATAATAATATTAAAGTTATAATTGTATTATTATTTATGATTTTTCTGAGAAGTTAACATTTTTTTATGAATAGTGAAAAATAAAATTTTATTCAAAAACATCATTTTTGTTAAAATAAAATAAAATGATAAATTATATTTTTAATTGTATTAAATTTAAAATAATTTTAATTATATATCAATTAATCCAATTTAGTTCAATAGAATAATTCTCATTTTTACTATTTATATAAAAAAAATTATACTTTTAGACGTTTTCTTTTTAAAAACCTACTTTCTCATCACATATATGGGATTAATTTTAAATAAAGGTTTTCCCATATGTAAATTGAATTTGAAAAAATTGATTTAATATTTGAAATCATAATAATTTTTAATGTCTAATTATTTAAAATTAATTTTTGAGAAAAAATATTTAGTGAATGCATTAAAAAATAATTAATGTAGTTAAGGTAAAAGTGGGTTTACCGAGGGGTTAAGCTATAACGATAAGGGTGAAATGACCTATAAAATTGAATAAAAAATATTTTTTGGCCATATTTCTAACATGAAACCGTTTAAGGTTCTCTAATTTCTCATTTTGGTAACTTGTGATAGATAAAAAACGTGGGAACACTCAATTATTTTGAAAAAAAAACAAGTCTGTCCCCGCCCCTACTTATAAAAGGCGAACCCATATTATACCTTATTCACACATTAAAAACATTTAATTTCAGATAATACATGACCAAGTACCTTCCAAAATTCCCTCCCCTGATCCCATAATCCTTATGTTTTCCATAAATCCATCCTTTTAAAGATTTAGTGCAAACCTAAGGAGAATACCCAATAAAGATGTAATGTTCTTCGATGACCTTCTTTATTTTACTTCATTCCATAACTCCTTAAATTTTTATTAAACAATGATGATATAATAAAATAACTATATTCCATATAATTGTATATTTTTATAATAATTTAATTACCTAAATCCATCTCCACTTCCAAAAAATGGAATATGAAATCATCATTTGTGTGTACAGCGAACTACCGTCATATGAACCAATGTATTTCCTTTTTCTATTTCCACTTATCAAGGATGGATATGAAGATGGATATAAATTATATATATGATATTTAAAAAATATTTATACCATTTTATTCACTATAACCTAAATTTTTTTTCTTCCATTCCTTGTGAGATAAAATAATGTTGCTCGTGTGTATGATAGACTTCCACCTCGCAAATCGAAGTGATTCGTCTTTCACTAATGCTTCACATGGAAGGTGATAAAGATAATTGTAATGATTATATGTAGTATAAATGAAATAATTATGAAATTAGTTACATAATAGTCATTATGTAATGTTAATATTAATTATTTTATTTCTTTCCTTTTCACTCACATAAATTGATTACATCGTTCGTGTATGTGTGGAACACTGCCTTCACGAATCTATGTGACTCTATCTTCATCACAACACCACGTGGATGATATATAAAGTATGTAATATGGTAGATATAATATTATTTTCTTTCATTAAATTTAATATATTTCTTACCACCTTTCCATAGTGATCATTGAAATATTGAAATGTTACACATGCATTCATACGCCCTAGCATCTTCATGGTAATAATGTACATCATTTTTCATATCCATATTTTAGGATTTTTTTTAAAGTATAAATGATTTAAAAAAATTAAAATTAAGTCAAGATTATTATTATGGAGATGACATAACTATATAATATATGAAAAAAATCATATCTTTCATAACAAAACATGCATGAGAAAACAAGACAATTAACACACAAAATAACAAAAATAATAAAATTGTATCTATGAACCGGTAATAAGATGTTATAAAAGGATCATGCATAATTATTTAAATATTAATATTATTATTTAATAAGTTAATAAAATTTTTAAAACCTCTATATATGTGGTTAATTCATATTCAACCAAAAGAGGGTATAAGGTAGGAGATTTCATCTCAATTTCATTTCATTGAGGCACACTGTAATGACATGCACCTAGTTTCTTTTATATGGTGTATACACTTACCTTTCCACATGTAATATCATGAATTATTCATTATTCATGATATTTTATGTTTTAATTTTAATTCTTTTATATAAAATGAGTAAATTAAAATTAATAAAGAGGTAAATAATTTCATAACTAAATTTCCTTTTATAATATTATATTACTTCTTTATTGTTGTTGATATTATATGATTATATGTACGATTAATTTTTAAAATAAATTATGGTATTTACATTATTTTTCTTTGTATTTAAATCAAATAAACAAAATATTTTAATTTATTAATTCTCATATCAATATTATGATCATTATAAGGGTTTATTTCACAATATCATTCTAATCAAGATTGTTTTTACTTGTATATCAATTGAAGGAAATTATTTAACCGTTTTCTAATAAAACAATTTAATTTTATCATAAAATTTTTATTAATTATTTTTTCATTTACAAGTACCATTTTCAAATATTTGGAAGTTGAAATAATTTACAAAATGTTTCTTTGAAAATACGACTTATTTTCTCTCTACCATGAGAAATTTGTTTTCTTCTAAAACCATGTTTCATAAACATATTTTTAAAATTGTTTTTTACCTTTTCAATGTGATTTATTAAGTAAATTTTTATGCATTTTTAATTTTTATAATAAATTTTGAAAGGAATCTTCTGGTTATTTTCCAAACAAGGAACCTCTGTAAACTTCTTTACATTATAAAAGGAATGTTATTTTTACCTAACATGAAATGTAAATAATGAACTATTATAAATTATTTAACACTTCCTTTTCAAGTATGAAAGGTCATTTTTCCAGAAAATGTTTCCTAATATTCTAAAAATTCTTAGTATTTAAAAATTACAATCAATGAAAATTATTTTAAATGTCTTTTATGTTTTAGAAAGTGATTTTCAAAATGAAAAGGATATATTCCCAAAAATGTTTTATTTTAAATATAATTTATATTTTGTTCTATACATCAACATCAATAGCCATTTATTCATACTCCCATGGTTATATTGTACTTATTCCATCCTTATTTATCCCATGGATGGTTTATGACTAGTTTTACTAAGTAAAATATTGACATTCACTCCCTTGATTCATTTTTTTAGTCAATAACTTTCACTTGAGTTTTTCTATTTACTAGGATAATCGGTCACTAAATTTCCTAAAATTATCCCTATTATTTTTAATGTACTTTTATATTGAAAAAACCATATATAATTTCTATATATGGTGTAATACATTGAAAGTTATTTGATATCTGGGAAATTGTTGATAAATCGGTATCCTTTTCTCAATACAGATATTTTATGATAGGGCTCATTGGTTATAAATTAAACTAATTATTTGTTATATGAGTAATATTTTGGACAATCATGAAATAGTTTGGGAACTATTTAAAGAAATACACTCGATGTGTTTAAAGTATCATTGGATAAATCCATTGTTTATACTTAGTTAATTGGGTATTCACCTAGTACGTTCAAAACCATCTTGTGAACGACCTTAACGGTAAATGTATCATGTGTATGCGAAATATGAAATCTGATAATTTAGAATTTCATGATTTTTTATAGAATTATTATCCATGATATTTTCACAATGAAATTGTATCTACACGAATTTAATTATCAAATTATTTAATATATGGCATGTGTTCTCAGTTATTTACTATTCCATATTTTCTTTTCTTTACCTATTCATGCAATTAAGTTATTTAAATCTCATGTGTGTTCAAATATTTACCATTCCATGTTGATTATGACCTATATAATTATTATAGTTAAGTTACTTAAATGGAATTTATTTTTCCTTATTTATCATTCCATGTTGATTAAGCTTTTTGATTCTGGATTTCTTCCATTGTACATATCCTGTATTGAGAATTTGATTTCACCCTTATTTTGATTACTTTTCATTGCGTTCCATGAAGATTACTATGGGTGATTTTCAGTCAAATTCTATATGGATTAAAGTTATTATTGAAAAAAAATATTTTATTTTATGTATCTAAATGTACTATGTGACTCATTTTTTATCTAGTTTACCAAAACTCATAAATTATTTGGTCCTTCTGGATGTGATTCTGTATATCTTTTGCTAATGTAATAAATCTGGCTCCAACTCAAGGCTACTGGGGTTGGGGTTACTACATTAATACCAATGTCCATATACCCAATAGTTTGGGGAACCGTTGCTATAGTATATAAAAACCTCTCTCTATACTATACTAATGGTTTAGAACCATTAGGTTAACTCTATTGACCAAAATTTTCAAAAATGAAAATTTTAATAAGGTATTGTTAATAAATAGATATTAAAAGTTTATAATTGGATAATATATGTTATTATATATATGTGCATGATTATTTTATAAAATTATAATGAATATATGTTTATTATATAAAAGTTTAGATCACTTTCAAATCATATCAAACTCGAGGTAAGGTATTTATGTTATAATATCGTTGTTTGTCAGGATTTTTTTATAAAGTTTACGATAATGAAATTATATTTCATATCTCTCAATAATCTCATGAATTTTCTTCTTCTATAGTTATTTCTAGGAATTATATATTTTCCATTCATTTAACTCCCTTTAAGTACCTAAGACAATAAAAGAATATTTTTTATGAAAATTGACTTTATTTTCCTATTTGAATGAAAATAATTTTTCTTCTATGTATAAATTTTATATAAATGTTTTTATTAATATTTTTCATATTATATTATGATCTTTTAAATTTATTTGTACCCTTGGTTTTCTTTTAAAAATTTGTTTAAAATTAATCTTGTTACTGTTTTCTCAAGGAGGTAATTTTGACTTTTTAACCAAAATATAAAGGGGATATTTATTTTAAATTACATGGAATGAGAAGAATTTCAGGATTTCATGAACATTGGGTGATTGGAATCATACTTTACAAGTTTAC
The DNA here is from genome assembly GCA_963277665.1 of Viscum album. Taxonomy (NCBI): domain Eukaryota; kingdom Viridiplantae; phylum Streptophyta; class Magnoliopsida; order Santalales; family Viscaceae; genus Viscum; species Viscum album. The sequence continues at coordinate 210,374,932 of OY728119.1, read as the reverse complement.
ATGTTTATTTTCAAATAAAATATTTTTCCTTAATATTTTAAAAAAAATTCCTTAAGTGATTTCAAAGTGAAAAAGGCATTTTACTAAACAAATGTTCCAGCAATCCTTTAAAATAATTTTTCATATATATTAACTTAATTTGATGTTAATTGTTTTTTACTCGGGATATAAAACAATAATAAAATCCACTTACATTATTTTGAATGGTAATTATTATTATTTTTGTATGATTCTTTTAAAATATGTTCTTTCCCATGATCTAATTAAGTTATGATGAAACCTTTATGAAAATTGTTTCTTTTCCATAAGGTATGTTATGATGATATGATAAAATGTTTGTAAAAACCATTTCATTTTCATTGGTTATGATATGATTATTTTTTATGATATTATGGACCATATATGTATGGTTTTCATTATGTGATTGGGATACTCATAATTATATTACCCTCCAATTCATTGAATAAAGATAGATATCTCATAAGATAATAATGACTGGAATGGGGAGTGAAAATAGCTTATTAAGGGCCTATATCAAATATTATGGTCTATGTAGATAACCTCGACTATGGATATTATAGAATGGGGAATTAACTAAATCCTCTATGATTGTCTTGAAAGTGATCCTTGACTAAGGAAGTGATTTTCTATTATTATTTATGTGCCAAAAATGATTTTTTGTGCCAATATTATTCTCTCATAGATTAAGTTATTTAAATAATTTATGATTCATTTATTATGAAATACCAATATTTATTCCATAATTTAATATTATGATATATGATATTAAAGGTATGGTTTTAAAATGTTAAACGCATGTTCTCATACCCATATGCTCATGTTACTTATAAGTGATCATGAATAACACCCTTTTTTATCTTACTAAGAAAATGATCTCACCCTTTAATTTGTTTCCCTTCTCCAAGATATGGAGAAATATTTTAAGTATGATATTTATAAGAAGGGATATATTTTTTAAGAATTAAGTGGGAGATGGTGTGGATCTATTTTTGTCAAGTTGTTTATGTATCTAACTACCATTGGAAACTATACCTTTATAAATCTTGTGTGGATCATAGTGTTATGTATTAAATAATCATCGATTATGATTTAAAATTAATGTATGAAAAGCATGGGTCACTATACAACATACCTGGTGTAAAGGAAGAAAAAGATGATGACATTCTAATTTTCATTGGAAATAGTTCTTATCTACTCATTATTTTTTTCCACATTAGGATCTTTTACCAATGATTACAATGTTATTTTTAAGGATTCACTTTTCCTCCACCACTATAGGTATCCTTAAACTCTCCTTATTATTTCTCCTTTTGTTTTACCTGATAATAAATTATATTTTAAAATAAAAAAAACATATATAATATGTTCCTAATTTGGGTAGAAAATTATAAGATATTTATTTTTTATTTATGATAAAAATAGTTTCATTAACATACACAATTAAAATTAGTGGGTGTGTGTTATCTCCCTTCACATAAATATTTGAATCCTATTTGAATTTCTTTAATTTAATGGTCTTTAAGATATATTAATGAATTCAATACCATGTTATAGGAACATTTTTTAGCCCATATATTTCCTTTTCATCTTGTAAATGTAAGAACCATCATCATCATGGATAAAACCGTTTAGTTTCTTACCAAATACCACTTCTTAATGTTCTCCATTAAGTAATGTTGACTTAACATTCATTTTTAAAACCTTTTAGTTTCATTGAGAATAAATTCTAAGAATTCTTTAGGTCATTTAAATATAGTTTACTAGTGAAAATGTATCATCAAAATTAATACCCATAATGTGAGACTATCATTTACAAACAAGAATAGATTTTTTTTGTGCTACCTCACCTAGCTTATTGAACTTAATCAAAAACAATAAATGGTTTACCAATCACATTTTTGATTTTGGAAAGTGATATAAATTCCAAAGTTACATTATTCTCAATATAATTCATATCTTTTTCAATCACTAAAACCCTGTGATCATATCATAAGTATTTAGAAATACTCTTTGGTACAACACAACAAGTTAGGATTTATTAATTTGAAATTACCAAAATTATTTAGTTTTTTTCTCTATTTCTATTTTTTATATTTATTTCTTCTTTCTCAAAATTTTTTATAAGTATTTTTAACCTTTAAATTCTCATTTTATCCATTCCCCATTTTTATCATATTTAGAATCAACTGAATTTTTATGAAAATATTCTTATTCATCTTAAATACACTTATATTATCCAGCTTCATCTTCTTCAATGTTATTATCTATGGTAAATTATATTTGCGAAGTATATCAATTTTACCACAAAATTACCTTATATGCTTTTAAATTATTCTTTATCTTCTTATTGTATCAATGGTAACTTCTTCCACTGAGTGTATACCGATGAAATGTACCTTCTTTAGATCTCTCATTGAAATTTACCAATATTTTCCTATAATATTAATATAGCATGGCATTCCAAATTATTTTATATTATTTAAACATGATTCTTCTTGATCCATAAATCTTATGGTTTATTAACGTAATTGGTTCAATGTAGATACTGATTCAAAATATAGACATCTATACTAGTGGAGTCTCTATAAAATAGTTTTTAAAGAAAATCATTATTCTTCCCATGTTAAACAATAAATGATTCTTTAAATTATAAAATACATTTTATTTTGGATTTTATGTAGTTATATATTAATTCCTTATCCTATGATTTTCAAGATATTCCTTAAACTCCTCATTTTTGTACTCAGATACATTTTTTGAAATAAAATATTTTGATGATATACCATATTTGATTGGTATCATCCCACTAAAAGTGTTTAAATTTATCAAGATATTGTGATTTAATTGATACATAATATACATAAGTCAAATGAGTAACATAACAAATACAATTCCTAAAATAATTACATTCATTACCAAACTTCATGCCCAATAATCCCCACATATATGACTATAAAAAGTCAGAGGATTCCTTATTTCAATTCCCACTAACCAGTGACTATTTTTCACTATTATTCCCAAATGAATTGTTATGTTTGTTTATAATAATTATTGTTGTAGCTTCAAGATATTTTTAATAACCTCATGTCTTAAAATTTTAACCATATTCTTATATCCCAACTATCCATCTCCACTAATCCAAAGTTATTTTTCTTCCTTCATACTCATGAAATAAGAATTTTTATCATCTTAACTCTGGAAAATGTTATTGTATGTTCACTTACATTTAAATTTAATCCTTCCATTCTTCAAACACTTAATAAAATATTTATTATTTCTAAATACCACCACATTACCATTATCCAAATTTTTTGAAACACTAATATTATTTTCCCTCGACCAGATAAAAAATATAATATAACTACATTTATTCTTATTAATATTATGGTATCTAAATCCTTAAATAATAAATGATCTAAAGTTTGAAAAAGAGACAGATACTCTATAATAACATTTAATATCTTTCAAGTTATTTTATTTTTTCTACTCATGTGATGAGAAATAATTATCAAGTATCTATTACTTATATCCTTTTATATCATAATGATTCACTTAAACCACTAATTTTAAGATATTTATTTTTAATTATCTTAAAATATTTGGAACCTTCCTTGTGAATAAATTTATTTAGTAGTATTATAAGATATTTTTTAGTGGTGGGTACAAGTTGATCACACCTCCTAAAAGTCTCCAAAAGTGAATCAAAATAATTTGGTAAATATAACTTCTTTTTTATATATTATCATGGTTGTTATTTTGGAATTTTGTATTTTATCCCCATCTATTAAACACTATTTTTTATTAAGAGAGTGATAGATATACCAGCACCCAAATGGTTTGAATCTATATACTCTGCAACACAATCTTCCTTCAATGTGAGATCTACTCAACTAGAATATTTTTTCATTAAAATTTATTTTATGAGTTAAATTACAATTTGATATCTAATTTTTTATTTTAATATTTTCATGCATAGATTCCTTATCATTTACCTTAACCATTCTATTTTTCTCTTCCTTATAATTTTTTACTTTTCATATCTCTTTCCCTTTGTAATTTTTATCACTCTTATAAAACATGTAATTTTTTGTATATTCACCATTAGGTGATGTAGTAATATTCTTCATTACCTTTTCACTACTTATATAACTAGGAAGAAATATCAATTGTCCAAACCATTTATTATTAGAACAATTGAAAAATTATTGGACTTCCTAGTATCATTAGTAACATTGAATTTTTGTTTTCAAACATTCAAAAAAATCGTTCACAACAAATATGGACTCTATATATTACAATTTTCTCATTGAATTGTTATCTTTTAAAATATTAGTTGTAACGACTCGAATATTTATGAATATAATTACCATTATTGTAAATGTATTATGTATATAGGAAACACATTCAATCCTTTTTTTATTTATATCTAATTGTATTTAAATGACCAATAAGTATCCTTATTGTGGATAATATATTCATTGAACAGTGATCATATTCCTATTATAAATATATGGTTTTAAAAAATCCTTTTTCAATGATAAAGGAAGTGATGGTATCAACCATTAGGATTGTACCCTATGAATCCCATTTATCAAAGCTTATGAGGGAAATAGAATTTTTGGTATTTTCCCTAGACCAATCCCAAGCTGGGATCCAATAACTTAGTCATGAGGGAATCCATTTGTGGTATAAGTTAAAGATCATCGAGATCATGGCCCAAACTATGTTCACCGAACGGCCCCATGATAGCCTCACCATCACACGCCGTACTCTTAGGGTGTATATTGGTGTAATAAAGGGATATGTAACAAGACCCTATAATTATTATTATGTGCATTATTTTTGTATATAATGATGAATATACTTTCATTTGACTGGTGTTTCTTAATAAATGATTATTAAAGCACAAATAGTATTTTTGGTTAAAATTAAAATTCAATTAAGAAATCTATTTTGAATAATTAATGGATTTTTTAATTAAATATTATTTTAATAAAATAGTATTATGAAATTAATATTATCAAATATAAATTATCTTATAATTTTTATGATGTCGAGTGTAATTTTTATTAAGGTTTGAAAACTATTTTTGTCAAAACCCATCAATTTTTAGAAAATATTAGTTTTTTATTTTATAAGTAAATATTAATATATTTATAAAAATATTTAGATAATATTATTATTATTTTTGTAATCAGGACGTCAAAATTATCTAATGGTTAATTTTTCATAATTTTCTGAGACAGTCGATTTTTTGGGTAAAAATTAAATACATTATAAATATATAATGTCTTTATGACATCATAATGACCCAATAATGATGTGATAAAATACTATAAAAGGTATCTTCGTCAAAATATATTTTTTTCCTTTAAATAATATAATTTTTATTTTATTTTATTTATTTTACAAAGCCTTAGTGAATCTTCCAAGACTTATAACATATTTTAATATTTTTAAAATCATTTCCTTGAAAGTATGACTCACCTCCAAATAATAAATGGAAATATTTTCATATATTTGGACCTCATACTTATAGAATAATTTATACCGCTCCCCTTTTCTTGAAAACATGCTAAAAATCCATGGTATGATTTGTGATTTTGAATATTTTAGTGTGTAGTGTCCAAAGAAATAATAAAGACTTTCCCCACTATTCCTATATAAACCCACCCAAGGACCCATTTATATTCACTAAAATTATTTTAATCTCGACCACCCTCTTCCCCCTACTCCCTATAGTCGTCCCAATGTTCCCCCAAACCCACAAGATGCCTCCCCCAAGCCTTTGGGACTACACATCTATGTAAGGGATCTCCCTCTCTCCTTTTTTCTTGAAGAACCTCTTTTATGTCATGCTTTTTTAATTTCTATTTAATTGATTTTGGATATGTTGATACATAACTCCTTACTCTTAATTTTATGTATATATGATTTTATCTTCCTTCCTATACCATTAATCCCCCATAAGATCCTTAAAACCTACCCGTTACTATGCCAAAATTCCGTATGGGATTTATTTTTTCTCATTTACTTTTAAGGATTTCTTTTGTATTATGCATCTAAATTATATTTAACAGGTTGGGATATTATGTTTCATGATCACCTTACATTCCATCACATGTATAAATTATGTTATACCCCTTTCTCTCTCATAAATCCAGTTAATGAATTTCTATATGACGTCGTTATGTTGGCAAAATTACATCACAATTTTCCAGGCGAAAATAATCATGTAGTGAATACCATACTCATTCCTCTATCAAGGTTCTTCAACTTTATGCACACATAAATATTGAATGGTAAAATACAGGTATCAATTCCACATTCCTAGAACATTTAATAAATGATCATGCTAAATGAATCCATGTTATATGATCTATGTGGAACACTTAATCCTGAGATTGAATTGATTATGAAGGGTGCACCCTGATAGTGCTCCAATGAATTAGTTAATGTTTATTATCATGATACATCATGTTGGCACATGGGTTTACCTGATTCTTTTATAGGAATTTTTTCCACCATGTTGGGATAGGGGTTTACCTGATTCTTTTATGTTAAGGATGAAATGTTTAAACATGTTGTAACGTTTCCATGTTATGATAATCATGCTATATCATTAATTTATGTTCATGTTTCTCTTATTCTCCATTGATATTCCTATTTCATAACATGTATTTTATTATTCATATTATTCCATGTTTACTACCTTACTAGGCTTTATAGCTCACCCATTTCTTATGTATATCCTCAGGTAATACCATAAAATGTTAAGTATGAATAAATGTTGTGGTTTGGTAAAATAAGTTTTCAATAAAGATGATGTGTTTAATGTTTTAATTTGTTACGTGGTGTCCCTAATTTCCCTATAAACTAGACCTATATATCTTTTGGGCGGTATTAAATTCAAATCTATGAAATAAATCATGTTTAAATATGTAATAAAGAGCATGGTAGTAATAGTTTTTATCAGATGATAAGTTTAGTTATTTTTGGGATTGGAATTATAAAACTATAGTGAAAACCTAAGGCATAAAACTATGTATAAGACAATAATACCAATAGTTTAGTGAGTATAGAGTAAGTGGTTTATCAATAAAATACATCTATGTCTGTATATGAATTAGTAGAGGTGGATCTGGAATATATGTATCTAGGGATAAAACTCTAAAACACCACTTTGAGATATAACTGAATCGGAACTAGTGCACGATAATGGGCCTTACTGTACTCATGGTTTGACACTCCAAGAGGATATTATTTTGTAAATTTATAATCATAGTATAAACCAGTATTAAGGGAAAAAAGAATGGCCATAAGAATATATATCACAATGTAGATCATGTAAAACACAGATCAAAGCTTAGAGATTTTTAAGTTAAGGAGTTAAATATTATTTATACATTATCCCTTTTTCATTGGATTACCCTTTATGTGTTTAATAGTATAATGTACTCATCTTATGTTTATATCAGATATGGTAGAACCAGAATGAAAAAGTTAAAGATAGAGTTATCATTCATAGTTATACACATACTTTTATATCACCAAAGTTTAGTATAATAATCCAAACACCACCACAAAGAATGGAAGTAGAGATGTTGGAGAAAACAGAAAATGTGAAATTATAGCATCCCATACAAATGACTCCCCCTATCCAAATTTCTATATTGAACTTCCCTATGAACCTCATAATAATTACATTTTTGGAATTTGATTCAATTCTTGATACATATTTTATTTCCCTATATAGATCGAACATTAATTGTCGCGAGAGAGAAATCACTCTCCATATGGTGAATCCCCCCTGATTCTATAAAAGTAAAAGGAGGATGATAAATCTTGTTTAGCACCATCATCTCAATCATGAATATTACTATCTGATGGGCATGCATATCTTTCTCAGATGATTGAGTCTAAAGAAATAACTATCCTCAAATACATACCAATTTCGAGGGAATTAGCTGATGTGTTTCATGAGAAATTTCCTAGTCCTACTCCTAGAATAGATGTTGAATTCTATATTGATATTATACCTGGGGAATTTCCAATATCCAAGACTCTATATAGAATGGTTATTTTGGAGCATGTTGAGCTCAAGAAATAACAACAGAAGAATCTAGATAAAGGTTTTATACACCCAAGTGCTTCACCACTGGCTACAACAGTCCTCTTTTTCAAGAAGGATGGGTCAATGCGCCTTTTCATTGATTATCGTGATCTCAAAATATCATGACAAAGAAAAAGTATCCTTTTACAAAAATTGATGACTTTTTGGATCAGCTATATGGGGAAAAATACTTCTCCAATGTGGATTTGCGGTCATGATATTATTAAGGGTGAAGAAGGAGGATATCCCCAACACTACTTTTCGTACAAGGTATGGACACTATGAATTCATAGTAATGCCTTTATGACTCACTAATTCTCCCGAAATATTCATGGACTAGATGAATATATTATTTAGAGATTACATCGACAAATTTGTAGTAGTATTTATAGATGATATTCTAATATTCTCCAAAACCAAGTAGGAGTTTGAGAAACATATGAGCACTGTGCTAAAGACTTTATAAAAGTAAAATCTCTATGAAAATTATATAAAGGGTGATTTCTTGTTGAAGGAAATTTTATTATTGGGGATGTTGGGCAAAAATCCCTCAAGGTAATATTGCAGTATTTTTGGGTAAATTGTGTTTGTTGACAAAGCAGGTTTTCATGGATATTTGTCGAGTTCCCAAGAATTTGTTGACAATCATTGTTGACAAATATTGATGACAAAGGAAAGGGCAGTCTGGAGGCGGTACAAAAGAGCAGTACAAGGTGGCACCGTTTCCATGAAGATTATATTTTTTATATGGCAAAGGCATGAGTTTCGCGAAGATGGGATGTATGGATTAGATTTCGCGAAGGCCAGAAAAATGGAGGCGGTGATGCTTCGCGATTACGTCAAAGCTTCGCGAACGGCAGAGGCTGAAGCACATCGCGGTGATGAAGGGCTTCGCGAGGGAGCTTCGCGGCGAAGGCGCGAAGTAATGTTGACGGTGATCCTTCAGGATTACGACGAGCTCCGCGAATGGAAAATTTTTGTGGTGCTTCGTGATTTGGACAGAATTCCGGTGGAAACTTTGGAGATTCGCGATTGGCGATGACGTGGCGTTGACTCCGCGCGGAAGGGCTGAGGGTCGATGGAATCGCCTATAAATAGAGGCCGACCCCCTCGAGAGAAGTAGAGAGAATTTTCATAGAAAATATTTTTCTCTCGTATTGCGAAGGTGGTTCGCGGAGCCAGTGTGCTTCGTGAAAGAGGAGCTTCGTGGCGGCTATTGTAGCTCCGTGAAACCTGCGATCTCCGCGTTGGTGTAGTGAGCTTCGTGAGGGACGTTGCTCTACGACGGCTTGAGATTTGCGAGAGTGATTTGCGAAAGTGCTTCGCGAGAGTGCTTCACGAAAAGGCAGGAGCTTCATGAAGGCTTGTTTGAGCTTTGTGAAATTGGGAGCCTAGCGCAGTAGGGTACTTTGCGAACGTGTTTCCAAAGTGAATTGCCCAGTGGTTAAGAGGAAAAGTGGTATTCATCAGTTGATGAAAGTTATACTTTAACAGAGCATCTATCAACAGTTAATGATGCATTCATTATTGATAATGAAGAGACCTACAAGTCTATAAACTGTGAGTGGATTCCCTTCCAAGTGCAGTGAGCATAGGAAGAGGAAGAAGGTGATCCTCTCCACCGGCAGTGATCCAGAGAGAGATAAATAGGGAGTGACCCTTGTGAAAGTAGTGAGCTGACCCTAAACCTTGTGAAGGCAGTGATCCTGGGAATAGAAGTGCTCTATCCCAAATTTTGTATCCACATATTATGAAGACTAGTGGGATTTGGTACGCACGGAAACTTGTCGGCGTATGCTCCTTGGACGTAGCCTAGTGAGGGTGAACCAAGTAAAAAACTTTGTGTCTGCCTGCTTACTTCAATGCATTGCATTTGAAGCATCATCATCAGACAAAGAAGAAAATAAGTGATCATAATAAACACACAAGTGCAAAAAAAGTGACCCTTGTAATAAAGAGGTCAAGATCCAGTGGGGTAGGAAGAATTTTGAAAAATAATATCCATACTCTGATTCACCCCCCCCCCCCCCTCTCAGGGTATATAGGCCCCTATTGGTCCTAACAATTGGTATCAGAGGGAATGTTTCTTTTATCATATTTGTTTGCTCCGACTTGGTTTAGTCGATCTGTGTGTTTAAAGAATCAGTCTGCTCTTATCTCGGTGAGCCATGGCAAAGTGAAAAACATCCAAGAAGAAGCATAAGTCAGGTGGTATTCCTTAGTGTGGAAGTGTGTATGGAAAAAGTGTGATTCAATTAAAATAATCAAACAGCTTACTAAAGGAAGGTCTGGATGAATCTGATAGGGAAATGATTGATTCACTCAAGCATGATACAGGAATGAGTGATATACATGAACTTCAAAGTGATATTGAAACAAGTGATGATGAAGAAGAAAGAATTGAATGAAGAATAGATATGAAAGCTGAGTTAGATGATGCTCTTGAAGAGATAAATGTTTGCAGATCCAAAACCAAGAAAGCTAACAAAGTTTTTCATGATGCCAAACTCTATATGCAGCAGTAGGAAGAAGAGAAGTCTGAGTTGATGGATAAAATTGAGGAACTCAAGTTATCAGCACCAGAGAACTCAGAAACAGTTGGTGAGTATAAGCTTAAGATTGAAGAACAGAAAAGGGAGATCGATGGCTTGAATAGAAAAGTGAAAGATCAAGTCAAGTGCATCGAAGAACCTGATATTCCAAGTGACGTTGGAAATGCCAAAGAAGTCAAATCTAAAGATATCCGGATCATAGTATTGGAGATTGAGGTCAACAAGCTAAGAGGCTTAAATCAAAGGCTTATTGGTGTGGAAACTGACCTAAAGGAGAAGAATGATTCTCAAGGTGAGGAACTACAAAATCTGGCTAAAATAAAAGGAAAACAAAAGGCTGGTGATTATGAAGAGAGTCAAAAGTCAGATGAAGTTTAGAATCTGAAAGCTAGAAATGTTGATCTTGCTACACAGCTATCTGGGCTAGTTCAGAAGAATTAAAGAATACAACAAGACAATTCATGTTGTTTTTATTCTATTGCTCAAGAAAAATTGAAATTAAATGAGTAGAGTGACATGGTGGATAAGCTGACATGTGAATTGGAAGATGAGATGAGTACAGGGAAGCTTCTCAAGAGAGAACTTGATGTCCAACTTGAATCAAGGGAGACGAAGATTCAAAAGTTGGAAGAGGATCTAGAATCAGTAAAGAAGGAAGTGGAGAAATCCAATGCTAAAGGAATGCTAAAAATGAAGGATGCCTTACACTTTCTATTTGATCATCCTTCGATAAGTGATGATAAAATGAAGAATAGATATGCTATTTTTGAATAGAAACAACGGAATATTTTCTCAGCTCAAAGACCAGAAATTTTCGGAAAATCTGGTATCGGATTTGATGAATCCCCTCCCATGCAAGACAGAAAGAGAGCTGTGAACAGTTCCAGATGTGAAAGAAATCTGATAGGTGCTGGAGATAGGCCTAAAAGGACAGTTACAAAAAGTAGTGATGACATGTGCTATTTCTGTGGGATTCATGGCCACACATCAATCTTCTGTTCAGAGGCTCTGGAATACATTTCTGGCTGTGAAAACAGAGACATTACTAAATCTGAGAATAAGAAGAAGCATCATGATAAATCAGAGAGAAGAGTTTCTCAGAGGATAACATTCATCAGATGTTGTTACTGTGGAAGTATGGGACACACCATGCGTATGTGTCAGGAATCTCAGGAGATCGATGCCAGAAGAAGAAAACAAGTTGCATCAACATCTCAGCAGAGAACTGATGAAATGAGGTATGCCTTTAATATAAAATGTTTCATATGTTCTGATCATGGGCATTTGGCCAGACAGTGCAGCAAGAAGAAAGCGGGGAAGGAAAAAGACCCGAGAAAGAGATTACCAACTCTAGTGGTACATAATGAGAAATTATACGCTGGGAGACAAAGTGGTAAGGTGAAAAATAGGCTTAGAGCCTCAGGGGAATCACATGGATCTGAATGAAAGGTGTATCAATCACCTCCTCTGTCGTACACACAACCGCTCTCAAGGAGAGAATGTGAACAAACCTAGAAGATTAAGGGGAGATCTACTCCAGTTGTGATAAAGAAGAATGAATGTTAAATGGAGGACTCACCACCAGTGAAAAAGAGTGTGGTGAATCAGACATCTGATAAAAGAAAGATGAACAAAGAATGCATCGAAAAATCCACATGTCGTGTTTCTCAGCAAGTGGAGGAAAGAGGAAGACCCCTAATATGGGATAAGAAGAAAGGGAAGATGCCAAACAGAGAGGTTCCTACTCAGAGAAATAATCAAGGAAAATAGAATTTTGGAAGAACCTCATAGAATGAAATGAGTAATAATGGTTCTATACCCCAATTGATGAGAAAGGTCGGACCTACAGAATCTACATATCAGAAAAAGGCTCAGCATGTGGGTAATGAATTCTTAGTCATATGGCCAGAGCAGTTGCAGTTTTCCAGGCAGCTAGAGGAAGCAAGAAAGGAGTGTGATGCACTCCAAGAAAGAATCAAAGGGTTGACCCGTCAGGATCAACCAAAATCCTCATCTTGTGGATTCCAGAAGAGTCCCCTCTCCCTATGTATATAAATACAATTAACTGATGATTCATGTGTTTCAGGTTCTAGGGAGATACGATCCAAGGGGAAGTGGTATCTAAAGATGCAAAGTGGAAAGGTAAAATTCTTCATAGTTTCAATTGACTCAAATCAGCTTCCAATGTCGAAGAATAAAGGGAGCAATAGTGCACAATAGAATTGATTGTGTTATTAACTTTATCTCTTGTTTCCTACACCGAGTTTCAACTCAGTAGGCTTAGAGATTTTGTTAATGTCTCAACTCTGAGTGGAAGATGAGAACAAACGATGCATGAGGAAAAGACTAGTTATGGGTCTAAACTGTTGGGCCTAAAAACTGGAAGAGTTGCATAACACAGGGGGAGAATTCTATATCCTAATCAGATGCATGATCTCAATATGATATGAAGGATGAATATTTATGTTGATGAAGAATTATTGGTAGAAAAGCAGCAACACACAGGTTTTCATTATTATCTATTTTGTTCTAATAAATGTGGTATCAGCAGACTACTTTCAGTATACCAAGAAGCTGCAAGAGAAAATCAGAGGTGTGTCAACAAAAAAAATCTGAGAGAATATGTTCAAAGAAATGACATCATTGAACAATGACATAGATAAAAGTAGATGAAATAAATGAATCCATAGAAGGATGAGTCAGTGAAAATTTTCCCGACGAATGTGTTGAGGAATAAAGCGACACAGGGGGAGAAAAAGTGATTGATGCTGATTCAGAAAAGTATTTGACATGGGAGATTGTTTCGAGGCCAGCAGACAAGAATGTCATTGGGAGTAAATGGGTTTATCGCAACAAGATGAATGAATATGGAATAGTGATTCGGAACAAAGCATGACTAGTGTGCACGGGATACTCCCAGATAGAGGGAATAGATGTTGATGAGACATTTTCACCGGTTGCATGGATGGAAATGATCAGACTATTTTTGGCCATTGTAGTGCAAAGAAAGTTCATAGTTTTCCAGATGGATGTCAAATCTGCCTTCTTAAATGGAGTTCTGGAAGAGGAGGTGTATATTGAGAAGCTAGATGGTTTTCTCATTCATGAGGATGAGAACAAAGTTTTCAGGCTGAAGAAGGCATTGTATGGGCTGAAACAAGCACCAAGGGCATGGTACTCAAGGCTTGATCAGTATTTGAAGAACTTGGTTTTCAGCATGGAGGAGTTGATTATAATCTCTATTTTAGTAATGACAGTAATTGAAGGATGATGGTATTGGTTTATGTCGATGATAGAATATTTGGCAGATCAGATGAAGCTCAGTGCAGACAGTTTTCCGAATTCATGAAAAATGAGTTTGAAATGTCAATGATTGGAGAGATAATGTTTTTCCTTGGTCTATAGGTGACACAAGGAAGGAATGTAACATTCATTTCTCAATCTAAATATTCCAAAGAGGTCCTGAGAAGGTTTGGAATGGAAAATTCCTAGGAGATGAAGACTCTGGTTGCTACCCGGACGAAGTTATCAAAATATGAGAATGGAAAGGCAGTTAATATCACAGAATACAGGCAAATCATTGGAATTTTTTTGTACTTAACCGCAACAAGGCCTGATATTGTTTTCGCCACATGACAAGCAGTGAGATATCAGAATAATCCTAAGGAAAGACACATGCTTGCAGTGAAAAGAATACTTCGGTATATCCAGGGCACAGTGGATTTTGGCTTGACATATACTGAAAAATCTCAGACAGAGTTATTGGGATATAATGATGCAGACTGGGCCGGTTCAGCAGATGATAGAAAAACAATGTCAGGTGGTGCATTCTATCTTGGTGGATTGTGTATTTCTTGGATTAGCAGTAAGCAATATTGCATTTCATTGAGCACCGCAGAAGCTGAGTATATTGCGTCCACTCAAGCGTGCACACAGTTATTATGGATGAAGTCTCACCTTGAATATATGGGAGTTGAGGTGAAGTCTCCAATTGGAATACAGTGTGATAAATAAAGTGTTATAAATCTCAGAAAAAATCTCGTACATCACTCAAGGAAAAAGAACATTGAGATAAAGTATCATTTTATCAAGGAGAAGGTTGAGCAGGGAATCGTGAAGTTGGAGTATATGCCTACAGAGCTACAGGTTGCAGACATTCTGACAAGGGCCTTACCCAAGGAAGCTTTTGAAAGACATCGACTGGCTTTGGGAGTTTAGTCGAATCCTCGCACATGAAATAGTGGGGATGTGGAACCCCCCCCCCCCCTCTCCCTGAGGTATGATGTGTTTTTCCCTATTGTGATGATATGTGTTCTCTACTATGTTACCGACTACAAAGGAGTGACCTTTGGGTTCGTTGACAAAGGGGGAGAAAATAGTGATTGTTCAAGGGGGAGACAGTGTGGCTATATGAGAAATCATGACAGATACAGGGAGAAGCTGACCAGTGGAGCAGCCATATAGGGGGAGAAATGAGAAAGGGAGAGATTATTAAATCTGACAATGCTAGAAATGATCGATCAAAGAATAGATATCACGACAGCTGAGGATTGTGATAAAAGCAGAACGGTGGTGTTGGAATGGTGAGAGAAGGTTTCCAGCTGTCACCAATTGGGATTAGTGTGGTTCAACAATTGGTATCAATTTATGAATTGTTATCAGGTTGGAATCAACAATTGGTGTTTGACATGAAGTGATTCATTGATGAACTTTTCATACTACTCCTGTTTCTCACGCCGAGCATTGCTCATGTGGGCTTAAATTACATGTTAAGTGAATCCTTGAACGCTATCAAAATCGCAAGAGGCGAATGGTGGTAGCGGCTGGACGAAGACTCAGTGAGGTATCAAAGTGCAGAAAATCATTCTGAGCAGAGTTGTGAAGAGTTGTCAACAAACCCAAAGGGGGAGATTGTTGGGCAAAAATCCCTCAAGGTAACATTGCAGTATTTTTGGGTTGATTGTTTTTGTTGACAAAGAAGGTTTTCATGGATATTTGTCGAGTTCCCAAGAAGTTGTTGACAATCCTTGTTGAAAAATAACGATGACAATGGAAAGGACGATCTGGAGGTGGTACAAAAGAGCAATACAAGGTGGCGTCATTTCCCAGTGTTTTCCAAATTTTTGGGGTCCAAAATTTGGAATTTGGTGAGCATCGAGAAAAGTGGATTTCCATGAAGATCATATTTTTTATATGGAAAAGGCATGAGTTTCGCGAAGATGGGATATATGGATTGGATCTCAGGAAGGCCAAGAAAATGGAGGTGGTGATGCTTTGCGATTACATCAAAACATCACGAATGGAAGAGGCTGAATCACATCGCAACGATGAAGGGCTTCGCGAGGGAGCTTCGCGGCGAAGTCGCGAAGGAATTTTGATGGTGATCCTTCGTGATTACGATGAGCTCGGCGAATGGAAAATTGTCGTGGTGCTTTTCTATTTGGACAGAATTCCGGCGGAAACTTTGAAGCTTCGTGATTGGCGATGACGTGGCGTTGACTTCACGCGGAAGGGCCGAGGGTCGGTGGAATCGCCTATAAATAGAGGCCGACCCCCTCGAGAGAAGTAGAGAGAATTTTCATAGAAAATATTTTTCTCTCATATTGCGAAGGTGGTTCACGGAGCCAGTGTGCTCCGTGAAATAGGAGCTTTGCGGTGGTTATTATAGCTCCGCGAAACCTACGAGCTCCGCGTTGGTGCAGTGAGCTTCATGAGGGACGTTGCTCTGCGACGTCTTGAGCTTCACGGGAGTGCTTCACGAAAGTGATTCGCGAGAGTGCTTCGCAAAAAGGCAGGAGCTTCGCGAAGGCTTGTTTGAGCTTTGCGAAATTGGGAGCCTAGCGAAGTAGGGTGCTTTGCGAAGGTGTCTCCAAAGTGAATTTCCTAGTGGTTAAGAGGCAAAGTGGTATTCATCAGTTGATGAAAGTTGGACTTCAACAGAGCATCTATCAACTGTTAAGTATGAATTCATTAGTGATAATGAAGAGATCTACAGGTCTATAAACTGTGAGTGGATTCCCTTACAAGTGCAGTGAGCATAGGAAGAGGAAGAAGGTGATCCTCTCCACCGGTAGTGAGCCAGAGAGAGAGAAATAGGGAGTGACCCTTAGGAAAGCAGTGATCTGACCCTAAACCTTGTGAAGGTAGTGATCCTAGGAATATAAGTGCTCTATCCCAAATTTTGTATCCACATCTTATGAAGACTAGTGGGATTTGGTACGCACGGAAACTTTTCGGCGTATGTTCCTTGAACGTAGCCCTGTGAGGGTGAACCAAGTAAAAATCTTTGTGTCTGCCTGCTTACTTCCCTGCATTGCATTTGAAGCATCATCATCAGACAAAGAAGAAAATAAGTGATCATAATAAACACACAAGTGCATACAAAGTGACCCTTTTAATAAAGAGGTCAAGATCCAGTGGGGCAGGAAGAATTTTGAAAAAGAATATCCATACCCTGATTCACCCCCCCTCTCAGGGTATATAGGCCCTTATTGGTCCTAACAGGGGAATATGATCACAATAAATAGGATATCTATGGATCCTTCCAAAACAAAAAAAATGGGGGATGGATGAGGCTAACTTCTATGATAGTTATTTGAAGCTTCTTGGGGTTAACTGAATATAATTTCCGATTTTTGAGAAATTTATCATGATTGTAAAACCCTATTAACAAGAGGGCTCAAAAGGGATTCATGTTTTCGTAGAATGATAAATTTTAATAAAGACGCGTAGAGTTGAATAAGAGGCTTTTCACTACCCATGTTATCACACTACCCACTAGTGGGGAGATTTTCGTAATCTTCAATGATGCTTTGAAGAAGGGATAGGGTTGTTTGTTGATACAAAATGAAAAAGCCATTTCCAATGCCTCAATGCAGTTCAAAATTCTTGAGTAAAACTATCCCATGCTTGATTTGGAGCTAGAATCTATGATATTTTCATTGAAAATATAGAGACATTATCTCTTTGGGGTGAAATGTGAAATATATAGTAGTCACAAAAGTCTCAAATATATATTCACACCGAATGAGATGAATACACTCCATTGAATATGGTTGGAGCTCATCAAGTATTTCGACTACTCAATCAACTACCACCTCGGGAAAGAAAATAAGGTGTAATATTCTCTAGGTATAAAGGACCCCTCAATTATATAATTTATGGGGATTGAAAATGATCCAATCTTATTATATTTTATGAATATCGATGTAGGAATCATAAATAAGCGAACATCATTAATCCTTTCACACATGATTTCTCAACCGTCTCTTTTGGAAAGGTTAACGGATTCAAAAACAGATGATTTGGAAATTCAGAAGAAAGTGGAAAGTATAATAAAAGTGAAATCCTCAACATTCAAAGTTAATGAGGAATTCATTTGGATATTTTTGTTAAGAATGTGTGTTCCATAAAATCAATATTTAATAAAATAACTATTGGATGGTGAACATAGTTTGAATTTCTATATTCACCTAGGAAATACAATGATGTATCGAGATCTCTTAGAGAATAATTGGTGGGATAAAATGCAGAAAGAGATATCTAAATATACTTCAAAGTTCCTGGTGTGCTTTAATGTGATGTCTGGGAGGCAGAACTTTAAGGGGATGATGCGACCATCACCCATACCAACACAGAAATGGGAAAACATCACCCTGGACTTTTTCACTAAACTTCTGAAGACATACAAAGGAAAAACTACTATCTGGGTAGTTGTGGATCATCTTACAAAAAATGCACACTTCATTACAATTCATGATTATTTCTTACCGGATCAACTAGCATGAATATACCTTTGATAAGTTGTAAGGCTTCATGGAGTGCCACTATCGATTGTTTCCGGTCGAGATCCAAGATCAACCTATATGTTCCAGAAGACTCTCCAATACACTATAAACACTAATTTGAACATCATGATGGCCTATCACCCTCAAAATTATGGTCATTCTGAGCGGACTATCCATTCACTTAAAGATATGTTGATATCATTCTTAGTGGACATCAAAGGCAGAAAGAACAAACATCTTCCTTTGGTTGAGTTCTCTTACAACAACAGTTTCCACTCAAGCATCCAAATGACTTTTTATGATGCACATTATGGGAATAGGTGTAGAAAATAGACAATTTGGAATGATGTTGTGGAATGAAAACTTCTAGGTCTGGAAATGGTGGAAGAAATGCTGGAGAAGGATAGGGATATCTAGTTTCACATCAAAGATTTATGTAATAAACAAAAATAACTATGCGGAAAATCGTCCACAAGACCTAGAGTTTGATGTTAGAGACATAGTAATTCTCTTTATATCTCCATGGAAGAGAGTTATGAGATTTTTGAAGAATATAAAGATTATTCCAAGTTACATCAACCCTTTTGAAATCCTTGATCACATCGTAGCAGAGGCTTATCCACTAGCACTCCCACAGAACTTGTCTAAAGTACATATTGTATTCTATGTATCCCTCATGAGAAAGTACATACCAAACCCCTCACATATATTCAATATATAGGTGGAACCATTGTAGAAGGACCTATCCTATGAGGATAATCTGGAAAAGAACTTAGATCGTTGAGAATAAGTTCTACAAAATAAGACAATACCCCTCATCAATGTGTTGTGGAGAAAAAAAATTGAATAAGAAACATGGGAATTAGATGAAGTGATAAAACAGAGTTACCCTCACCTTTTTTAGTGTGGGAAAAGTAAATTCTGAGGGAAAAATCCTTATGGGGGAAAGGCTTTAATGACACAAACATTTATGATTAAAATTACCATTATTTTAAATATCTTATAGATATTGAAAACACATGCATTCATTTTGTTTTTTATATCAAATTAGATTTAAATGACCATTATGTATCCTTACCATTGATAATATATATTTGGAACAATGATCACATGAATATTATAAATATAGGGTTTTATCAAATCCTTTTGGAACATAAAAAGGAAGTGATGGCCCCAACTAATAGGATAATACCATATGAATCCCGTTTATCAGATATTTAAATTTAGATATCATTTTTGGGATTTTACGTAGGCCTAACCAAAGCTAAGATCCAACAACTTAATCATGTGAGAAACCGTTTACATGAGAAGTTCAATCACATCAGGATCACGACCAAAACCATGTTCACCAAACAACCCCATGAAGGGCCCACCATCAAACACATTACTCTTAGGGTGTATGCTGGTGTAATAAAGTGATATGTAAAAATAACCTAGCATTTTGATTATGTGTTTTCATAAAATAATTAATATACTTTCATTCTATTATTGTTACTTTGTAAATCATTCTTAAAGTACAAATAGTTTTTTGGTTAATATTAAAACTCAATTATGAAATATATTTTGATGAATTAATGGAATTTTTGAATTAAATAATATTTTCATAAATTATTATTATAAAATTAATTTTATTAGATTTAATTGATCATATAATTTTAATGATGTCAAATATAATTTTTATGAATGTTGGAAAAATGTTTTTCTCAAAACCCGTTAATTTTCAATAAATGTCTCTTTTTATTTTAAAAGTAAAAATTCACATATTTAGAAAATTATTTAGATAAAATTAATATTTTTTGGAATCAGGATGTTGAAATTAACCAAAATTGAATTTTTCTTAATTTTCTGAGACATTCTAATTTTGGGTAAAAATTAAATACCGTATATATATATAATGTGTTTAATGACATCATATTGACCAAATAGTGATGTAATAAAATATATGAAAGTTATATTCGGAAAAATATATGTTTCTCTTTAAAATAATGTAATTTTAAGCTTATTTTATTTATCTTACAAATCCTTTGTGAATCCACAAAGATATATAATATATTTTATGATTTTAAAAATCATTTCCTTGAAATTATGACTCACCATCACATAATAAAGGGTTATATTATAATATATTCGACCCTTATACATATAAAATATTGTATACCACTCCATGTTTCCATAATCCATTGTAAAAACTCATGGGATGGATTGTGGTTTTGAATGTAATAGTGTGTAGTGTCCAAAACCAAAATAATAAATAATTCCCCCACCTTTCCTATATAAACCCACACAAGAACCCATTTTTCTTCCCTAGACCTATTTAAATATTGAACTCCCTATTACACCAACTCCCTAGAGTCATCCTAATGCACCCCCTCACCCCATTCCCTAAGAATACTCTCCCAAACCTTTGGGATCACACATCCAAGTAAGTGACCTCCCTCTCTCCTTTTTCTTCAAACACCTATTTTATGTCATTCCTTTTAATTTCTATTTTATTGATTTGGGATATGTTCTTCCATACCTTTTTACTATAAATTTTATCTATAAATGATTGTATCTTCATTTAACTCCCATTAATACCCCCTATTATCCTTTAAACCCACCAGTTACTATACTGAAATTCCGTAAGGGATTTATCTCTTCTCATTTATATTAAAGAATTTATTTTATATTATGAATATAAATTCCATTTCACATGTTGGAATATTTTATTTATTGATCCCCTTACTATAAATCCCATGTATAAATGATGGGATACCCCTTTCCCTCTAATAAATACAATTTATAAATTTTCTAGCTGAAATTACAGCAAGATTTTCCAAACCAAAATCATTGTTTAGTGAATACCATACCCATTCCTCTATCAAAGGTAATCACCTTTATGAACACATACTTATTGAATGTTTATTTACATGTATTAATTCCACATTCCTTGATCATTTAATAAATTATTATGTTGAATTAATCAATGTTCTATGATCTCTGTGATACACATAAGCATGAGATTGAAATGATTGTGAAAGGTGTGCCCTGATAACGCTCGAATAAATTGTTTAATGTTTAGTATCATGATACATAATTTTGGTAAAAGGGTTTACCTAATTCTTTTATAAGACTTCTTTCCACCATGATATTATAGGGTTTTACCATATTCCTTTATAGGAATTTTTTCCACCATGTTGGGATAGGGGTTTACCTGATTCCTTTAAGTTATTGATGCAGTGTTTTAAGTTGTTTCCAGATTTATATGTTATGATAATAATGCTATAACATTCCATTATGTCTATGTTTCTCTTATACTCCATTGATATTCATATTTCTTAACATGTAATGTATTCTTCAAATTATGTCTTGTTTACTCCCATACTGGGATTTATTTCTCACCCATTTCTTATGTATGTCCTTAGGTTATCCCATACAGTGTTAAATATGATGAAATGTTGTGGTAATGTAAAAAAATAAATAAATATGTTATATATCATGGTTTATGTTGTTATATAATGGTCTTAATTTTCCCAGATGCTAGACCACTCGATCTTCTTGATTGTATTAAGTTTAAATCTATGTAATAAATCATGTTTAAATATGTTATAAATAGTAGGGTAGTCATATTAATAATAAGATATATTACCTACTCATACTTGGAAATAATATTATTATTGGTAATCTTAATAATTTTAACTATTTATTCATTAATTTCATTGAGATTTCACATTTTTCTTTTAAACTCAATCTTCATCTCTATATTATCTTTATCCTTTAGCTTATTAAATGATTTACTTAACGAATCATTTTCCATATTCAATTCTTTATTTTATCTTTTGATCCTTATATTTTATTGAATATACAATGAAATTAATATTATGTGTTTTCCAAAAGATATTTAAAAACTAGGTTATTAAATAATTTATATAGTGGAAAGCATAGGTTTCCATCTGATAGGTGTGTAAAATTCAATCATTATAATTTATAAATGGTGTATTTTTTGAGATTTAATATTTAAGGAATTTTAAATTTATTTAAAAAAGTGATTGTAATTAAATAGATGATAATTAATGGGTTCATGGCTTGGATTATCAGTTGTAATGTTGTCATTTCCCTTAAATTGACTTTCCCATAATCTTATTGATTGATAAGTTAATGAATTTATAATCACTTCATCACTCAACCTAGGTTAAATTAAATTGTGAGTTTTGATCTATAATGTTTCAGTCCTATATCACCACTCTTTCTTATATGTGTGCAAAGATATAAAATGACACCTAAAATAAAAAACTAACCCTAAAATTCTCTAAAAATATACAGACTCCTAATGTTTATTCTAATGAATTCAATAATGGTTTATATCCTTCAGAGAAGTATATATAATCATGAGATAATCATCACTCATCCACACCTATTTTGTAATATATAATCTAAACTAGATGGAAGAATAAATATAATTATCAATCAAGAATGAAAAAGATTAATAGGAATAACATACTAGAATGTAATATCACTCATACAATTATCAAGCTACTAATTACAAAAATCAATAAATAGAGAAGAATTTTATTAATTAAATTAAAATACACAAAAATTTAAAAAAGTTTCTCCTTCCCCTTCCCCAGTCAATATGAGGTGTTTACCAATCCATTCAATAAGTATTATATAGTGGGAAGAACAAAAAAATTACATTAGTAACAGAAAAAAATAATCACGAATCAGAAATATGATTTATCTTCCATCCCCTATCCTTCTAGGATTCAATCCATTTTAAAATCTTAATCCTATTTTCTCTCATACTTGATCAACCCCATGACATTTTAGGATTCCTTCCACTTCAAGGATACATATTCTTCATATAGATTGAATAGTAAATGGAAAGTGTTGCGATGGGGATGAATCTATACATATATTATTTTTTTTAAACTACAATGGTACTCTTCTAATATAATAGTTATCTCATTATACAAAAAAATGTCGAATAAAAAAATGCAGGAGAACACATTTTTCAATAAGATTTTCTAACCTAACATTAACTATTTTTGGGTTGTATAATGGTATTTATACCACTAAAACACAAATATTGTTCTATTATAAATATAATTATAGCAAATTGTATTACCTTATACCAACTACAAGATAATAGAACCAAGAATTGATGTAGAAACACATTATTTTTCAAATAAAATAACATCATATCTTGGATGAAATATTGTAAATAGAGATCAAAAGCATCAATAGACCCAATATAAAAAGATATTCTTATTCTAATCACAATATTCCTTTTTCTACTATTCTCAACACTCAAAATATTTTAAAACACTAGTAAAACAATTCTGAAACATCTATCACACCTTTTTCTTTCTTTTATTTCTTATATATTCAAAAAAATTATATGATCATAATATTCATAATTCTCATACTGTCATTTCATATAATGTCCCATCCAATAAACTCAATTTCATAACATCCACACAGTATCAAAAATTCCATAGTACTTTATTATTTAATATGAATTTAAATAATTTTAATTGCATAAAGATAAACAGAAAACCAACTACAATCATGGGGCCTCATGTTTCATTCCCATGTTTCCATAACCCCCTCCTTCCCAAATTCATGAATCATTATGAGCAACATCGTTATAATTTTGAAAATGAAAGTAAAAAATCATCTTAATTATTATTCTATTTTTTCAAGAATATTCATTCCTAAGATATCAGAATTATAAAAATATCTCTGAGTACATATTCATTTCAATCATGATATTATCCTTCTGAGATATCCTGCTTAACCTTCCAACCATCATCTTTATCCTTTTATAAAACTCTAAACTTTAATATGAACGTTTTTTAGTATAAAATTCATATTTTAGAGTACATACAGTGTTAACTTCTTCATCGAGTGATCTTTACAGGATCCTTATGATTATTCAAATAGATCATACTTTCACAGACGTTAATCACTATTAAGATGTTATTTACATAGTAATAACACCATTGTTACATAATAAAAATCCATAAAAAAGTATATATAATAAATCTTACTCACTAGAATTATATGTTTATATGTCTCCAATCAACCTCTTGTAGATCTATATGATGCTTATATGAAGATAGAAACATGCCTACATAGATCTATTTTATAATTTCATCTCCAAATTATATATTCTAGAAAACAACCAAACTAAATCAAAACATCTTCAACTCATCACAAAAAAATAAATAACATTTATAGATAAGTAATTTCAAGAGATAACATTTATCTATAGAAATATTTTCATTAAACTGATGATAATTGTAGGACCCCGGGACACCCTGAGAGGGGAGGGGTGAATCAGGGTGGCAACTTTTTCTTCTTTAAGATGTGGATCTTTTTCCCACGTTGGTAGCAACTACTTAAACCTGTATGATGGATATGATCAGCAATTAAACATTCACATGCAGAGACATATGACACAACTATTTTTACTTGGTTCACCACTAAGGGCTACGTCCAAGGAGCATACGCCGATAGGTTTCCAGTCGTACCTAAATCCACTAGGCTTCACTAGCTGCGGATACAACTGTTCGGGCACAGTCACTCTGGCCCAGGCTCACTGCCTTTACAAAGGTTCAGGGACAGCTCACTGCTTCCCTCGGGTCACTCCCGTTGACTCCCCCTGGCTCACTGCCGTTGGGTGAAGTCTCACTCATTTTATAGACGTGAAGGTCTCTTCAATGGATACACATGAAGTTCTGTGTCTCCTGTTCAGCATGAGACTTTTCTTGCATCAGAGTTCAGAGTTGATGCACTTTTCTGTTCAATCCTCCTTTAGTGTAATGACTGAATGCACTAGATCCCCTGTTCTTGTTTTCCTGAATCACAATCACTTGTGTGATTGCTCAATAATTGATGCTCTATCAAAGTCCAGATTTCATCCACTGATGAAAACTCCTCTTGCCCATGTCCACTGGGCGAACAACCTTAGGAAAGAGTCTTCACAAAGTACCCTACTTCGCACGGCTCCCAATTTTGGAAAGCTCAAGCAATTCTGAGCAGAGCCCCTGCCTTTTCACGAAGCTCAATCGCGAAGCACTCTCGCAATGCTCAAGCCTTCGTAATGCTTCGCTATCGCGAAGCTCCTGCCACTTCGTGAAGCTCACTGGGCCAACGCGGGGCGAACTCTTTCCACGGAGATGGGAAAGTCTCCGCGAAGCTCCTGCCTCTTCGCGAAGCTCAATGGGCCAATGCGGGGCGCAACCTTTTCGCGGAGCTAGGATAGCCGCCGCGAAGCTCAACTTTCGCGAAGAAAAACTACCTTCGCGAGTGACCTTTACGAACCGAGAGCAATGGTTTTTCGTTGAGAGCTCTCTCTTCTTCTCTTGAGGGGGTCAGCCTCTATTTATAGGCTATTCCACCGACCCTCGACCCTTCCGCGTGAAGTCAACGCCACGTCATCTCAAATCGCGAAGCTCCAAATATTCCGCCGGAATTCTGTCCAAATCGCGAAGCACCACGGCAAATTTCCGTTCGTGGAGCTTGACGTAGTCGCGAAGAATCACCGTCAACTTACCTTTGCGGCGCGCCTTCATTCGCGGAGCTCATCATAATTGCGGAGAAACATCGTCAACATTCCTTCGCGCCTTCGCCGCGAAGCTCCCTCACAAATCCCTTCATCACCGCGAAGCTCTCCAGCCTCTGCCGTTCGCGAAGCTTGACGTAATCGCGAAGACTCACTGCCTCCATTCTTCTGGTCTTCGCGAAATCTAGTCCATGCATCCCATCTTCGCGAAACTCATGCCTTTGCCATATTAAATTATGATCTTCCTGGAAATCCAATTTTCGCGATGCTCACCAACCTCCAAATTTTGGACCCCAAAAATTTGGCAAACACTGGAAAACGGCGCCACCTTCAATGTTGTTCTTTTTGTCCGCCTCCAGTTCATCCATTCCTTTTTCGACGTTCCTTGAATGAAACATGGATCATTATCCACAGTCCTCGAACTCGACCTGTCTCCATAGAATCTCTTTTTCCAACAAATTTTGTTTGTCGTCTGTTTTCTTTGTCGACAAGGACGATCACCTCAACAGCACTTCTTCTTGGTGATCTATATACTTCAGCAACTCTTCTTCTTTTATCACAACCTCCACTATTGTGATATGTAGTCTTTGAAGGAACAGCTTTAACATCATCATCTTCTATGACAATGTGATGTGCATGGCTATCACAGAATTCCAATCATTGCACATTGTCTTCTTCTTCAACCGTCATGATCAACTTCATGCAAAACATGTGATCTTATTCTTCAAGAAGTCTCTTGCATGGTTCTCACCTCATTCTTCTTTAATCGACCTCAGAAGGATCGCACCCCACATTCTTTATTGTTGTAAACAATGTATCACCTTTGACACATGTTCTTTGAACTTACGATCAGTACAACAATCGTGTGAGTCGCTACTCCTCTACTTCATCAGAGTACTTCATGATCTCCTTCATTGTGAGCTTCCATTCCTCCATTTTATTGGAGTACTTCTTGATCTCTTTCATTTTGATATTCCATTGACAACTATTGAAAAAAAATACAAACCTATACACAATTTGGTTCCAACAATAATCATCCCCAATACTCACACACCCACTATAAAAAACTATACAAGAAAATTATGATCATTAGAACCAATTATCACACACCCATCAACAAGTTGGAACATACAAATAGTATTGAAAACAAATGAAACATCATCCTCAATAGGGTTCATAAATCACCCCTTTGTATTTTTTTTCAATAAAACTCATTTATCTCCCATTTATTAGAAAAATACCAAAGATAAAATTTTATAGGATCCACTGAAACTTCTAAAAGTGATGAGTCAGGAAATAGTCAACATTTTGTTTATGTGAGATGGCTTGGTGTAAAAAATAATAATTAAATTAAAAATCAATTTTTCCTTAAAAATCATCTCAAAAAAAATCAACAAACTCATTTATTAAGAGAAATTTGAAATATATTTGAAATATTTGGTACTCCTAAGCATAATAAGGACATTAAGACAATTCAGAAAAAGGAAGAACAACATTCTCCCAGAAAAAATATCTTCTAAAAATAATAATGATAATATATAGGAGGAAACTCAGGAAAATAAGTACATCAGTGCTGAATATTGGGTTGCACTCCCATTTTTAGAATTAAATTATCAAATAATTGATTGTGGGAGGATTTGATAGGATTTTAATAAATTTATCCTTAGATGGAATAAATTCAAACTTCAATGTTCCATCATCTTCATTCTCCTTTATATAATGATATTTAATGTCAATGTTTTTTGATCTAAAATGATACAAATTATATTTAGATAGATTAATAGAACTTTAATTATTATATTTTTCAATCAGTGGGAATCTGATTTGCACAAAAATACCTTTAAGATGACTATTTATCCATATCCTTTTAGTAGTTACTTATGAAGAAACCACATATTTTGTCTTAGTTTTACTCAAGGAGACTAATTTTTTATATTAGTGCCACACAAAACAATTATCACCAACAAAAAATAACCTACCAAAATTAGACTTTTTATCATCCACAACTCCTTCCCAATGAGAATCTAAAAACTATTTTATATTTAAATTTCCTTTCATTTTGTATAATGGACCATATTTGAATGTTTTATGATTACATATGAGAATTATCCTAACCTAAAGTATAAGATATTTCTTCAGATTGGACTAAAACCTGTCACCAAATTTGAGATAATAAACTATATATTTACTTTAAATATTTCAATACAACATACTTATAATTAGTTTTCTAAATTCATTTTTATTTACTGCTTTAATTTTTAAACTCTACTTATCTTTATTCCCACCTATATAGAAATGAAAACTTCTCTTTCTTCCACCTTTTAAAACTACTTAAGATACTCTTTTTCATACATTTCTTATGAAATGGAAACATGAATAGCAGGTTATGTTATATTTAATCCAAAGATGAATTTCATTTATCCGTGTAGATACATGTCAAATATATTTTTCATTCATATATATAATTCTTCACACACATTCTCATAATCTATATAAAATATTTTCACATCAACATACACTATCAGAATGATTGATGTGGTGCTATTATTTTTAACGTACAGATTATTTTCAACATGTAATTTCATTAAATCAATGCTTCTCAAGTACTCATCCAACTTGAAATACCAACCATTAGATCATGGTTTAATCTATAAAGTGTATTCTTGAATTAAAAAAACAAATTTCATAATTATAAAACTGATATCCCCCATTTTTTAATGTAAACATCATCATTGACTTAACGGTTAAGAAATTTTTATTTTATATCCTCCTGAAATTTTTAAAAGTTTCATTGAGAAGAAATTTCAAGAAAGATTCTGATAGTTCTCATCTTAGCTACTGGGGAAAAAACACATCAATATCAATACCCTCAATTTTAGAGTACCCATTTTATACAAGTCTGGAATTGTTCTTAGAAACACTTCCCTTGTCATTTGTCTTTTTTTAACCCCATTTTGTTCTAATAATTCGATTATCCGTAGATATTAGAAAAAACCCGCATATATTATTCTATTCTATTTTACATAGTTATTCATTCATAGCTTGAATCCACTCCCAATATCAAAATATTATTCAATATATTTTAGTTTTATCTTAGAAAAATGGATACTATAACTTGTTCCCTAACTCTTTATTGGGTCCAAAAAACAAGATTCTTGTCACCACTTATATTTTCAATATAATCATGTTTCCTCTTCCTTGAACCATCACCTGTGACATTATGTTTTCTATTTATCATTATTGGTATATGTAGAATCTATTTCATATTTTTGAGGCTAGGTAGTTTATTCCTTTACTTTTATAGATCCAGTATTGATAACATCATATTCACTACTTATCATATCATAATTATTAACATATTCTTCATTTTATAAATTATATCATCATCATAGTAAAAAATGGAACATTATATGTACACCTAAATTTATCAAATTCAACAATTATCTATGAATTGTTTTTATAACATCTGTAGAAACTTCCATTTGGTGTATGAAAAAGGAATATCCCTTCATATACTTTCTCATCAGACTTTATTCTAGTTGTTCCTATTCTTTTTATTAATCAGGAACGCCCAAGTACTCAATATTTTCATTATATTAAATTGTTCTTGAACCACATTTCATAGGTAAACATATTATAATTAGGCCTTAAGAAACATAATTTTTTAATAATTCCAAATATACTAATGGAATTTAGCCTGAATAACCTTGAAGTATAATGTTTGGTAAGCATATTTTTGTACATATCAATAAGAATGTTATTCTTCCTCTAAATTTTCCAATTTATTAGGGGTATATAGTGAACTAAAATTGATTTTTATTCCATGTTTGTATAATACTTTGAGAAGTATCTATTGGAATGTTCCATACCATTATCTATTTTCAACCATTTAAAATGAATACATTTTTTTTTTCAACCTTATGAAGCTTTCAAATATATCCAGTTCCTAAGACTTGTGGAACATGAATATTTTAAATGTAATTCTAGTAAAATCATTACTATATATGATAAAATACATTTCTCACATTAGTAATTTCTTTATCATTGTGATACACATATCAGTATGTATCATCTCCAATGGTTTATTAGTTTTAATATCAACTCCCTTATTTTTTTTCTCCCTATTTTTTCATCTTTTAGAGTCTAATATAATTTAATATTGTCTTCCTTCAGGATAATAATGTTTCTCATTAGTTAATATTTGATAAACTTCTTCATTTTATTTTCTTTCATTATGATTCAATATTCTCTATAAAAAATGATTTTTAACTTACAAACTCCTAAAATAGTTTCACTTCCTCTACTACTTGAAATAAAATCCTTGAGTTCATAATCCCATAAAGATAACAACTCCATATTTCAATATGCTTAAATGGTAACTGTATCTCAAAAAAACTTCATTTACATCATCACAATGTTTTTAAACACTTGGTAAGTTGTACATTAACCAATAAAAAATATCATCTTATAGAGATTGATCAAGTTCTTCTTAAGTTTACCGATTCAAATAACATTAATTTCAAGGTAAATTTTATAACCAAAATAAATATATCCACCCTAATATTTCTCCACATTATTAAAAAAATTTAGATATATAATAATTTTATAATAACCAACACTATCCATAATTCATGGTTAATTATATTTATAATATTAAAAGGAAACTTCAACAGCACGAGCTTACAGATTTTGATTCTATATATTCCTTTATTTTTAATCAAAAATGTTTGTACTAGTGTGAATAAAACACAATCATGTGATATATCTCTATTATAAACACATTTTATATAAGTTTATTATAGGTTAAGAAACTATCTTAATGTTTATTTGTATTTTTTCTACCTAAAATTTTTATTCACTTGTTGTTATCAATGTCTCCCCTTTATGTATGCTACTACATAGACTATGAACATAAATATTATACAATAAATTATGTTCCATATATCCATGAACACCACATCACCAAAATTATCCTTGTAACCTTATTAATTGTTAGAAAATATTTGTTTATATAGAATTATATCTCAGATCATTTTTAGAAAGGTGTTAACTAGTTTTCACAAAACAATATTTTGTTCTCTTTCCATGTATATTTGAGATCGGTGTGGATAATTTTTCAAAAAAAAATATTTTAAAATGATATTAAATTTTTAATTTTATTATATTTTTTTGATAAAAAATAATGATTTTTTTCCTTAAAATCACAAGAGATCATGAAATCCTTAAGATATTTTTTATTATCATTAATAATTTTAATTTCATGGCCACCAACTTGAACATAAAAAATTAAATATTTCAACTAATTTGATCATTAACATATACCATCAAAAAAAATTTAAAGATGTATTTTTCTTTCTATTCCATATTTTCCAACTCAATAATTTTTTTCTTCAATATTCCATCCTTATTATCCTCAAGAATAATAGTTTATTTCATATCATCAATGGTATTTTTCTTTTCTACATTATCATATTTTAATTTTGTACTTTAACAAGAACTTATGTTTCAATATGAATATAGTTGTGCTCCATATAATTTTTCTTGAGAATTGAATTCTTGTTTTACAATATGCTTTTTCATTTTTATACATCATAATCTCTATCCTAATGGTAAAATATTTAGAAGATTAATATTATTAAATAGAATACTCAATGTGGAAATGTGTGTCATCCTATGATGAATCTCCCTTTTATATTTATTGATCCATGGGAACCTTATGAAAGGCTTCCATATGGGTCTTCCCATTATCATCATTATCGAAAACACCTTCTTCAATAGATAATAAGTTCCTTTGTAAAAATATTATGTTGATTTTCATCATCCTTTTCAACTATTATTGACTACCCAAATATGATATTCCTTTGTAATAAGAAAATTTTCCTATTTCCTCTTTTTTATCATCAATTTTTATATTATTGGAATAGTTGGTAGATAAATGACAAACTATTCCACTGTTAGAGAATTTAAAAGGAAATTCCCTTTTTTTACTTACCTCAAATTCCATTGGATAAAATTCTTGACTTGAGAGAAAGTATGTTAGTATAATATTCTATATTTTTCTCTCCATCTATATAGATTTATTCATTTGTAATTTTCAATATTTAAAGGAAATTTGAATCTTTTTTCATATTTTTTAATAGAAACATCTTTTCTCATTTCATAATTAATGAGAGTGTTATGAATTTCATAATTATTAAATTTATCAAAATCTTTATCTTTATAAGCTAAAACATTGGCATAAAATTTGACAATAAGTATTCTAAATATCATTTTAACTACAGTTAAATCATTATTTTTCTATCTAAAAAGACTTATATAACTTACAATAATATTTAATCTTGTAAAAAACTCATTAAAAATTTCATCTTCCTGCATATTTACATCTTCAAATTGATTTATATAATATTTCAGTTTTACTTCCTTCTCATTTTTATTACCTTCCTAGATGCTCTATTATTTTACATAGAATGAGTTTGTGGTTTTACATCTCATAACCATAGTTAATACGTTCTCATATAATGATGAGAGTAGTGTATTCCTATATTTTCTACCATTATAAATATTCTTCTTATTAGTTAGAGTCTACATAAAAATCTATTTTTGAACAATGAAAACATGAATAGAAACAAAAAGAACATCCCATCCCATGGATAAAAGATAAGGAATCATCATCACCTTACGTAAGTGAAATCATTTTCCAACAAAGTTTGTAACACCTTTTTGAATGATATAGTTATAGGGTTCCCTATAAGATCAACAATCGTTATTCAAGGGAGAGTGTGGATCTGATACAAATTTAAAAGGATCAACCATGTGATAATAAGAACTGATAGGGGATTTGAAATAATGATTATATTTATTTTCAAAAACATGTATTACCTTCAACTAATTTAGTAGTAATGTCATAGAAAAAATTTATAATAGAAATGGGGAGAACAAAATGTTTGTTAAAAAGGTCTAACTACCTAAGGATGACTATTTCCATAGTGTATAGTGGTTTTTATCCCACTCACATGTAGCAATTATTTTATTATAAAGATAACTAAATTCTAGGTTATTACCTTATATATGCTAAGATACATTTCAATGTACTGAGGATATACAATCACTTTCTTCTTAAAATGAAATAATATTAGATCTCTAAAGAGAGATCGATAATATAGATCAACAACTTTAGTGGAATCAGTAGCATGAGATCATATAAATCCCCTATAAATAGTCTTATATGACTATTATCAACATTCCAAATGTTTTTCGAACATATAAAACAATTATTTTACATATCTCATGAATATTGTTCTCTCTTATTTCTAATATATTTAGTAAAACTTCTTGAATAAAATCCCAATATTCTCATCACATCAATTCTCTTATAGTCTTATCTTGTCGCCTCAGTCTCATAATTTTAACTTGATATCATAAGTTCTATGGTCCATTATTCTTATTTATCAAAAATTTATATAATTGTAACTAGATTGATTCATGTAACTAACCTATCACAATCATGGAGCACAATGTTATGGACTTAAGTTCTCTATAACATCCTCCCTCTCAACTACTTTAATCATGAATAACAACATAATGATAATTCAGATATTTAAAGCATGTTATTTTAAAATTCATATTAATTATATTTGTATTCAGAATATTCATTTTTAGTATCTAATTATTCCCAAAATGTCAATAAGTACATGTATCTTCTAAGATTTTCATTAACCTTCTTATCCCTATTGGTTATCCTTCTAGATGTAATATTTATCCTTGGTAATAACTCTCAAATTTCATAAGAACTTTTATTATTATGAACTTCCTATTCTATAGTACTTTCAGTGTGCACTTATTCTTCTTGTAATTTTTATAGGTTCTTTTAGATCTTTCTTAGTAATACTTACAAAACTGGTATTTATCCTTTAGAAGAACACTCAATTTTCATAAAAAAAATTGGTATTCTGAACTTCTTATTTTGTGATACTTATAGTGGGAACTTATTATTCTTATAATCATTATAGGATCTTTCAAATTCTTCAAATAACTTATACGTATGTAGATGTGAAACATCCATGTGATTATATTTATTAAGTAAGAACACCATTATTACATATAAATCATCCTTATTAATACTATTCAATCATCCTTATGAACTAGAAGAATATTTTTATGATACTTCAATAATCCATACATAAATGTAGATGATGTTTATGTAGAGGTATAAACACCTTTACGTAGATCTCTTTGAAGATTTCAACTCTAGTTTTTATATTCTAGAAAATACTCATACTCAATCAAAACCTCTTTGACTCATCTTAGTAAATAAAATACATTCATATATAATTAATTTCATAATACTAAATTTATATAAAGAAATTTTTTCAATAAATTTATGATCAATAATACCAATTCTCACACACCAATCATATAAAAATTTACATGAAACTAGTGATCATAATAAACAATTCACGAACACCCATTTGTAGGAGGGATCACTTGACCTCTCTTGACAACAAATACAAAATCATCATCAAGAGGGTTTAATAATTATTCTTTATATTTTGTTTTGAATACCCTTTTCGATATTTTGAATTTAATTTTATATATCATTATTCTTTTTTTAGGTCATCAAAAAAAATGGAAAGTATTTAAATAGTTGGGAGTATTGTGATAGATTACCCATGGTTACAACATTTTGAATATATAAATCACAATGAAAAGGAGTTGAGAATATATTTAATCTTAATAATTTTTATATCCCCTTCCCCCATGGTTCAATTTACATTTTCATAGCTTAGTTCTTCTATGAGTTACTCAATGGTTATTTTTTCAAGGAATAATTTCAAAATAATTTTTTTCTTCATAGTGTGAGAACCTCTAAATAGGTAATGGTAATAAAACCTATCCTTGACTCTTAATGGAATGTTTTTATTTTCCATGATGTTGTATTATTACATTTTTATTTCCCAAATAAAAAATATGTCATGTTCTTCTAAAATTACTCTTATGAATTATAGGGGTCACTAGGTTTTTCTCTTATAGATGGCCTAGAACTTTTTCATGTTTTCAAGTACAGAGTTTCAATGACTCTTATGCACTTGAGGGAGTTTCCAGATTACTCCTACACATGGAAATAATTAGTTTTATGAATCCCAACACTTAGTAAATTTACATTGACTATGTTAAAATTGAATTTTATATTTTATTCGTCAACTTCCCAAGTGACCCATATGTATGGACTTGGACACATTCCTAACTAAATGCTATAACTGTCATATAATTAGACTATTTATTTTCCTTTAAAAAATGGGGGATAATAAATATCTTATAATTCATTTTATTCCAAAAAATAAAAAATAATAACTAAATTCAAATTTTTGGACATTTTAAGAAATATTTACAAAATCCAATATAATGATACTTTAATCCAAAAAAATTATAAAATACTATAATATAATAAATATGATAGAATCATATGAATTGAAGATAAATTAAATATAATTAATTAATTTCCTTTTTAAATTCCTCAACAATTAAACATTGGACTCCTTGATATGTGAACATCAATAATATTAACAAAAAATTCAAAACACTAGTCGATGTGATTTCCCTTTTCAATGTCACTGTTAATAAAAATAATAATGAATCCTAAAAGTTAAAAATTCCATTTTCAATGTGATTTTAATTAATTTAATTTATAAATTATTCATCAAATTATAAAATGTTATAACTACCATCCTGGAAATATTTCTCTCTTCACTCAAAGATTAAATTTTAAGATAAGTATTGGAAATTCCAATTTCATACAAGGGTCATTATAGGCTTTATAATTTTATAAATATCCACTTAATGACTCAAGTACTTATTATTATCATGAGAAATTTATCATATTTATCTATATATAATGGTTTTGGTATTGTTGTTAGAGGCTTATAAGGAAAAAATAAAGAGCTTTGGGTCTATTTAAAGTAAAATGCTTGATTTTATTTTTTCACTCAAGAATGGTATTCTCAAAAAATTCCACTTGAAAATATTATTATCCCAGATCCTTTTATATTAGCATATAATTTTCAAACATAGATCACCTCAAAATTTTTAAATTTTTCTTATGTCTATTTTCTTCCACATCATTTTTTCTATTATTTAGATATACTTAGATATTAATTTTGAAGACACAGACAAATATTTGATCTTCAAGAAATTTTGTAAACTTATTTATCCTATTTTAAAGGATTTTTTCAAATTTCATATTTCTATACATGATTTTTTCCTCATATCAATTTACAAAAACTCTTATTCCCAATTTTTCATGTAAGACATTCTATCATTTTTTATAATTATTATCTCAAATATCCTATGATCTTATCAAAGTCACCAAAAAACATCATTATCAACACATGAGTTCAATTAAGATAATGAAATTACATGTTTAGTAAGTAGTTTGAGATTTTGGTCTTTTAATTTGGAAGTTAAAATAGGTAATTCATGGTTTTTAGGATCTCTCTAGGAAAACACTTCATGGAATGCCAAAATAGATGTTTATTAAAAAAATAGATTTTTAACCAAAAATAATGGCTTGATCATTTTTAATATAAGGTCATAATTTCTCTATGTTTTTGTATAGAATTATCAGAAAAATATGGTTATTTGAGAATGTCTTGGATCTCTAATTAAATTATTTAATTGTAAAAAATATTTAAAATTTTTATACAAGCCCCTTATATAAGTGATTTTAATATAGGGGAGTATGTCATGATAAGGGATTCATAAATTAGAGGTTATTTTAAATAATTTTACACACTTTTATTTTGAAAATAATTTCATTTAATAATTCATCTAATCTAAGTGTAATGTCCCGAATCCGAGTGCCACACAATGGGTCCCCCGAACCTGGTTGGTCACATGACCTCAAGCGCATTTCCCCAAATGCCAGATGATGCCGACTAGCAGTGAGGGCCAAGGACTGATAGTGTGGAAACTATTCCCTCATTTTTCAAAGTGTATCGCAACAGAATAAAATACAAAAGCTTAAAAAAGCATAAGTAGTAATGATATAAACTAGAAATGGATAATAAAAGAAAAGATAACTTACAGTCATATAGATATAATGATGCAACATGTCACTAATTCTAAGAAATCATCCAAAACAAGATACACTACAATAAGATACAATACAGTACAAGGTAAAAAGTATAGCCAGCAAAACCAAAATAGTGCAGTAGGAACTCAGCAGCATCACAAGCCTAAGGTTGGTCCCATACTCTCCTACTCCTATGCAACAATCATGTACTTGTGTTGGGACCCTTGTCCTTATCGACACCTGCAGCAATATAATCTGTTTTGGCTGAAGACATGACCCAAAAAGGGTGTGAGAAATAAATACCATTAGGCAACCATCAAAGGCCCGTAGTCAACTATCAGTGAAATTGTGCAATAGCAGTGTTCAATAATAAAATACAGTAAACTAGGTAGTACTCAAACGTAACTATCACTACAAGTTCCATGGACATTTTAATAATTATTTATCATTTCCAAGTCTGTGCTTTATCTTGAAAAGTAAAACATATGAAATCACCACAGTGAATATTCCAATTAAACATTGTCCTCTGACATGAAAATACTTACCCACAGGTAAACAGATTCGAAACCTGTAGGTGATTGCCCATAGGAATAACGAATATTTCCCTCAAGCATATGATAAATTTCCCTCAAGAACATAAGGTACTGTCCTCAGACATTAGAAACATTTCCCTCATGCTAAATAGAACAATGCCCTCAGGCTAAAAAAAGCACTGCCCTCATGCTAAACAAGTAACCAGGCCGATCCCAAAACATAAGAAAGAAATTTATACATGTTTCCACTCAAGAAAAATAAAAGCATGTTATAATCACGGCATACCCACGTGTATCCAGGCTAAATGGATAAACAATGAAAACACACCCATGGGGTGCCCCTAGATCAAAGAAATGATCTCAAACAGTAGTTTAAATTTATCTATTAGATCACCTTTGCAATTCTAGGTATCTCAGCAGTCATGGTCTCTACCACACTGCACCCCGAACATGGGCTCGTGGCACAAAGGTACACAAAATCAACTCGAAAGATGTAAATAAATAATAGACCACCGACCTAGATCTCCTCTGATCGATATACGCGAAGGGTTCCTCCCAAAACAACCAAGAACTATTTAGATCTGAGAATAAATATTTCCCGTTCAAACCTAAACAACTTACCTTAGAGAATGAATTGGCAGGAAAGACTCGAGGAGAGGGATGTTCTAGGCACACGATCTGCAGCTACTCCAAGATTTTTCAATCTCTCCTAAGCTCCAAATGAGTGTTCTGCCTCCTATATCAAATGAAGAGGCTACTTCCTATTTTAACAAAAAAAAACATGACTACATGGCGTGTACTCTCAAGTACATGGCATGTACTTTTCTTTTTAACTATTTCCCTAGCGTCTACATTCTACCGTCACACTGTTCATATGTCAACAGATTACATGGCGTGTATTACTAAGTACATGGTGTGTAGTTAGTTCTTAAACCCTTAATCACTGACAAGCCTACACGACCTATGTTCTCATCCCACATGGCCAAAGTACAAGATGTGTATATTAAGTACATGGCATGTAGTTTGTTTTTACCGACAAGCCTACGCGCCCTGTATTCTCATCCCACACAGCCGAAGTACACGGTGTGTGTACAAAATTACATGGCATGTACCCATAAATTTGAGATTTTTCCCACATTGCCCTTTTTTTCTCAAAAATAATAATGGAAAAAGTAAAAGAAGAAACTCGTACCTCAAGAGAAGAGCCAGGTTCTTACAAAAAATACCCACTTAAATCAATTCATCTCTGAATTTCCATTCCAATGGTGGTGAAGATAAAGTTGTGAACAATTATGGCCACTGAGCACGTACGTCGGTCTCCCGCTCCAATGTTACGTCCTGCACTCGTCCATTCTACCATAGTACACTTACAAGAGGAACTAACCATCCACGTAGAACCTTCATGCTCATATAAACAATACAAATTAGATGCTCCTCAAAGGAAGCATCTATTTGAAGTTCAACCTCCTCTGGCTGAAAAACGTGAGATGGGTCTGAGTGATAACGGCGCAGATGAGATACGTGGAAGACATTGTCTATGGACTGATACCTCTGTGGTAACTGCAACCGATAGGCAGCTGGCCTGACTCTCTCCAGAATCTCAAACGACCCTACATACCTCGGTGAAAGTTTACCCTATCTCCTGATCTACATGTGTCCCAACCTCAGAAAAACACGCAAGAAAACGTAATCCCCTACCACGAACTCCAAGGGTCATCTGTGGCAATTAGCATAAGCTTTTTGACGTGACTGTGTAGTAGCCATCCACTTCTAAATCAACTAGACCTTCTCTAAAGTATCTGGTATGATACATGGGCCCAGTAATGTTGCCTCACCTGCCTCCAACCAGCACAAGGGTGATCGGGATGGCCTACCATATAAAGCCTCATAAGGCGCCTTCTCAATAGTTTCCGGAAAATTTTTATTGTATGCAAAATCGACCAGGGGTATGTGCTTCTCCCAAGAGCCCCCAAAGTCTAGGATGAATGCACATAGCAAGTCCTAAAACACCATTATCATCTGCTCTGACTAGCTATCGGTCTGAGGGTGGTAATCTATTCTCAGAAGCACCTGTCTACCTAGTGCACTCTGAAAACACTATCATAAATGAGATGTAAAACTGGTGTCCCTATCTGAAACGATAGAACGAGCGACCCCATGAATACATACTACCTCTCAGATATACATCTTCTCGATCTCAACTACACCAAAGGTCTACTTGATCAGCAAAAAGTGAACTACCTTAGTACGTTTGTCCACAACAACCCATACGGCATCATTGCCTCGATGTGACCTTGGAAAACTGGTCCTGAAGTCCATGGCGACATCATCCCACTTCCACTCCGAAATGGGTAACTGTTGCAACAATCTAGGTGGCCTCTGATGCTCTGCCTTCACCTGCTGAAAGGTGGAACATCTCACAACCAAACTAGCTGCCTTTCTTATCATACTCGGCCACAAATACGAACGTCTCAAGTCACGGTACATTTTTGTAACCCCAGGATGCACTGTCAAAGATGAAGCATGAAATTCCCACGTCAACTCCTCACCTATATCACCTGTAACCCACACTCATCCATGGATATACAGCACCTCATCATCACCTATTGTCTAACCAGAAGGAGGGTCCTCACTTGTCACCAACTCCCGTAGAACAAGGCTTTCGTAATCTAATAGTTGTCTCATCCTCACTCTATACAGGAGGGTAGAATTCATAACTAAAGATAAAAGATAGGTTTGCCCCTGACTGTCGTGCACCTCCAAATGCATCTCAGAGAAAAAATCTATAAGCTTTCACTCACCACTGGCCTCCTGCACTGCATGTATCTGAGTCCTCCTGCTCATTCCATCAGCTACTACGTTACCCTAACTAGGTGTATAGGCAAGATCAAATTCAAAGTACTGAAGGTATTAAACCAACCATCACTGTATAAAATTCAATTCACGCTGGGTAAAGATGTATTTGAGACTTTGTTGGTCCACAAACACCACAAAATGTTCTCCCAAGAGATAATTTCCCAAACTGTGTAACGCATGAACAACTATAGCCAAATCGAGATCACGTGTCGGGTGATTCCTCTCATATGGCCTCAACTACTGAGACTCATACGCAACTACTTGATCTCCACACATCAACACTGCTCCCAGCCCAATACGTAATTCATCACAGTAAACTGTATAGATCTTCCCCTACTCTATAAGTATCGGGACTGGTGCTGATATTAACCTTCCCTTCAACTCCTGAAAGGTTGTCTCGCAAGCTTCTGATTGAACGATCTTCACACACTTCTTAGTCAAACTCGTCAATGGTGTTGCTAAGTGGGAGATGTCATGTATAATGTATCCATAGTAACCAGCCAACCCCAAGAAACTTCATATTTCAAAAATGATCTTAGGATACTCCTAGGAAACTACTGCTCACACCTTCTCTAGGTCCACCACAACTCTTTCCTCTAAGATAATATGACCCAGGAAGTGAATCTGGTCCATCCAAAAGTGGAACTTTGAGAGCTTAGCATATAACTGATGCTCTCTCAGTGTACTTAGTACGATCTCAAGATGGGTATCATGGTCGTGTCGAGTGTGAGAGTACACCAAGATATCGTCCCTAAAGACTACCACAAAAGAATCCAGATATGGGTGGAACACACGATTCATCCGAGCAATGAAAACTGTTGGCGAGTTTGTGAGGCTGAACGGCTTGAACAATTACTCATATATACCATATCTGCTCCGAAATGTTGTAAGTGGTATGTCTGATGGTCTAACGCGCAACTGGCGATATCCGAATCTCAAGTCAATATTCGATAACACCCGTTATCCTTGAAGATGATCAAAACGATCATCAATACTCATTAAGGGATATCGGTTCTTAACTATCAACTGGTTCAACTTCTGATAATCCACACTGAGTTTGAGTGTACCATCTACCTTCTTAGCGAAAAGGATAGGCACACCCCAGGGAGAAGTACTGGGTCCGATAAAACCCTTCGCTTGAAACTCCTCTAACTTCCCCTTGAGCTCTTGTAACTCTAGTATAGTCATCCTATAAATAAGAATGGACACTGATCCTGCTCCTAGCACATGCTCAATCGAGAAGCCCACCTCTTGATTCGGAGGCAACCCTAAAAAGTCATTCAATAAGACATCCCTAAAACAATCAACCACATGAAGGAAATCCTTCTAAAAAGTTCCCTAGTCATCCAGATATAAACACGCAACTTGGGATGTCACTCCACCTCACCCACGATGCTCAGTTCCAGCTCGTCTCACCTAGACATCCCATTCACCCTTGTATAGAAACTCTCCGCCCTCTGGTGACGTGAAACTCATCCTACGATGATAGAAATCAAAAAAGGCTCAGAAAGGTACCAACTAGTCTATCCTGAGAATGACATCATACATGTCATCTCTAGGACATAGAGGTCCCATAAGATGTTACATCCACCAACCTCTAGGGGGAACTCCTTGCACTGACGAACACATGCCATTATAATCCCCAACGGAGTGTCTAGCGTCATGATATCAAAAGAAGAAGAAACACAGACTCAAAGGCTCTCCACAATTAGCACCAATATAAATCTATGTGTAGAACTAGTATCGAAAAGTAGAGAATATAAAACAGAGACAACTAGAATAGTACCACTGATAGTGGAAGGTCTGGGATCCTGCACCTGTTTGGTCTGTTTAACTGCATATGTCTGCCCAGTGTCGCGGCCCTGCAACATAGCCTGGATACCCGATGCTAGCCCGCCCTTCTATCTAGGTGATCCTGGTGTCTACCTACCATAGCCGTGACCACCACCTTAGCCTGAACGTCCTGACGTATTCCAATTTCCCTACTGATAAGAAGCTGATGGCCCTGCTCCTGCATGCGGAGTCTGTACAGAACCCCTCTCACTAGCAACTGGTGGAAACTCCATGAAAAAACACTAAATATGACTCAGACTATCGCAAGCTTGGAACTCCACTAGGTCATGTGGACACTGAGGTCTCTTGTTCCCCTCTTTACCACACTAGTAGCACATGACCTGGCCACCTGAAGAATTCCTCTGGCTTGTATTTCCACAGTGAGATAAATCCATCTGCCTCTTCCTATTTCCAGTATAAATAGTGCCAAAAACTGGTGTCGAACCGCCCTTGTTCACACCACTAGCTTCCCACAGGTTCCACTTAGTAATCAATTCCCGGTTCATAATAGCATGCACTGTAGGAAACCTAAAAACATTCACAGTGCTTGGATGTCATATAGAAGACCATCATCAAATCGTCTAGCCCTCAACGTCTCATTACCCACCAGAATAGGTGCCAAATGTTGTAGCTCGTTGAACCGAGCAGAATAGTCCATCACTGACATGGCGACCTACCACAGATTCTTGAACACTCGAACTCAATCTTCCCTTAGCATCTCTGGAAAGTAAAAGTCATAGAACACTACTGGAAATATCACTTATACCCACGGTTTAAAACCATGGGTATATCCCATAAAAATGTGGGTATAGGCTATACCCACGGTTTTATGAACCATGGGCTGCAGTGGCGTCAGCATTTCCCTATACCCACGATTTTTACAAAACCGTGGGGATATCCAATTGAAATT
Organism: Viscum album; assembly: GCA_963277665.1. Classification (NCBI taxonomy): domain Eukaryota; kingdom Viridiplantae; phylum Streptophyta; class Magnoliopsida; order Santalales; family Viscaceae; genus Viscum; species Viscum album. The sequence goes on along the minus strand of OY728119.1, from coordinate 210,331,713 downwards.
TCATATTACCCACGGTTTGTTTAAACTTTGGGTATAAATCTATTCCCACGGTTCTGAAAACCATGGGAATAGATTTTCACAGACATATAACATACCCACGGTTCAATGACCCATGGGTATAGATGATAGCCGGAAAACTAATATACCCACGGTTCAATGAACCGTGGGTATAGATGATTTAGGGAAAACTAATATACACATGGTTCAATGAACCGTGGTCATAGATCCTTCTCCCAGACACAGCAGCTACTACCCACAGCCTTCATCTTCTAGTGCACCCAGCTGCTGCTGCCTCCTGCTTCCAGTGCACCCAACTGCCCGCAGCCTTCCTGCTTCCTACTTCCAGAGCACCCATTAAAACAAATCAGAATAGAATATCAGTTGGAATTGATATCATGAGTCATATTATCATGAATGAATAATTATTTAACAGCATTAACCACCTCATTATGAATAATTTCCCAAAAAAACATAATGAATTTATTGGAGAACCCATCAGGAAATTAAATACTACCAATATTGTGATAAAAAAGTTCCACATGAACCTCCTATTTAAATTTACATGTAAATAGATTCATCATGATACAATGAAAACTAATATCCTAGGCTTCCAGAACAATTTATCTACACTGAGGGATCAAAATCAATCCATTCATGAACATTAAGGGAAGGGTTACAACCCTTCTAGATTGTGAAAACATCAATAATCAATGAATTATGACCTGAATGTATTCTAGATAGAGTAAAACCAGATACAAAACATGAATCGGTTCCATCATTAACCAATACAAAGAACCTATAAAGTTTACAAGACATTCTACCATTGAGTGTATGCCAATTCCAAGTATAAATTCCCCTAGAAATTTGTATGTTACCAATTTTGCATTTAACAATACACATAGATAAATCATGAGAGGCCAATCTATGAATATTAATTTCAGTCCTCTCTTCAGGTCACATAGTATCTTCCTCTATTTTACCCTTTTCATTTTATGTTTTCTCTCCACTCTATAGGGATCCTAAATCATCTTTATTTGAAACACTACCTCCATGAATAGGTTCCTCTACAATATCCTAAAGTATACCACTTAAAGTAATATCCCTAGATGCAAGAGATACCACAGTAATCCTATAATCTAAGTTAACTTCCCCCTTATTATCATTAACCACTATCATTGTTTAAGATTTTGGAGGCCTTCACGCCATCTACATAGGATCTAGATTTTAGTCCCGAAAAAGTAGGTTAACAACCTCTTTAACAGAGGGGGAATTATCCAAGAAGGATTTACCCAACATTTGAGAAGATGACCACACCCAGTATGATTCCTTATTATATGGAGACAAGCTATGGAATCCACTGGTACCTCTATGTCCCAATTGAAATATACAATAAGAAAAGGAAGGGTAAAAACTATATTGATATGTATATGTGAGAATATACAGAATACACATATCATACCTAAAACTATCTCAAGTAGTACCGGATCAAGTCCTTGTTCATGTTTTTTTTTGATTAATTCTATATCACAGTTGTTCTTGTACAGGGAGGCCTGGAAGAAAATTATCACACATCAAATTTCACCCTAGAAAACAAACGAACTCAAACTAGGTTGACAATCCAAAAACATCTGATTTGTGATCGTTCAGGAACATTTGCATACAAGGGAGAGAGTTGGGGAGACTTACCATCTCTTCATTGGAGTTCCACATCCTTTGCTGCATTTGAATGAACTAAATTTGCCTCTATAATTGAATTCAAGGACACATTCATCATGAATGGAGCTATTTCTAGGCCCGTACCTCCCAATTTATTCTTGATTCAACCAGGACATGTCGTTCCCCAAGGAAACCATATCCAATCCAACAGGTTCGTTGCTAGGTGGGGGATCCACAAAAGCCTGCAGCAGTAAAATTCATCCCCTTAACATCACTAGAATGTGTATTCGCTTCTTAAAAAAATCAGCAATCATAAGTTCTTGACATCAGCTCATGGGATTTAGGTCATTACATTGTACCATGTAAGAGGCTGATTGACTGCTACTAAAGTGTGCATCTAGTGGACTTTATTAGCCCCTTCATTATATATTTTCAAGTTCTCACCGGGAAGTCCAATCTAGAAAGTCAAAGATGGAGAGGTTAGTCATTTCAGACTATTAATGATGACAACAGAAATATGTGTTTTCACAACAAAAAATCTCACGATTTTTTAATTAGGTATTAAATACCCCCACATAAATGAATACTAGAAAATTTCAGAATATGGTCACACCCACAAATCATTTCAAACATAATACGGTCTTGTGTGGCTGTGTTAATATTTATATCTCTAACTGCAGAGGTTTATCAGTACTAGAAAATATGGTGATGATGGAAAAATAAAAAACAGGTATTCTAAATCATTACTAGAGAAATAGTTGAACTACATACCTTTTATAAAATTCTCCCCGCCCAACCATATTGTAAGGCACATTGCAATAGCGTTTTCAATACTATTTCCAATGATGTGTGTCCTGAAATCATAAATCACATTAATGAAATGATAACTATACCATATGATCATTAATTACAAGAGTATACATGTTATTTTTAATCTAGAAAATAATATGATATAGAAATTTTACCCTTTTCAATGCCATTGATGTTGGAAGACAAAGCAGAATCACCTAAACTAGAGAATTAAACCTGAAAATTATAGATTTCATAAATTAAATCAATTAAAATGGAATTGGAAAATATTAAAAATTAATTGAATCTAAAATAATTTTGACAATTTTAATGATTGCAATGGATAAAATTTGGTAGCTGGTGTTTCAAATAGGCAGGGTAATAGAAATAGAAATCATATCGAACTTGTGGGCCTTCTGATGAATGATCAAATTTTACCAACTTGCCAAGAGCTAAGTTCAGTAAGCTAAAATACAAGAAATCCAGCTTCTTAAAGAACAGTTCTAGCCTTGAATGGTAAAAGCATAGTTACCTGAGTTTCCTGAGAAATATGAATCGAAAAACATTTCTCAGAAAATCTGAGAGCATAATTCCACATAAAAATGCTTCAATCGCCAGCCAGTGATCAACAGTTTCCTATGAATTTAATGAATACTTAAATATATTTCCCTTGGTAAAAAACACAGAAAAAATGGTTTCCAAGGGGAAAAATCCAGAAGAATCATTGTTTCCCCGACTAATAGGATGTCCCATGCAATAAAAGTAGACCAGATTATATAAATTGATCCATTAGATTCAGTGACATATTTGTGTACAATCCAAAATCCCAACCAAGCACCAACCAGTCAAGTAAAAACAAGAAAAAGTATTTCCAACTGAAGTTAAAAATAATAAACCATCAATGCTAGTATTGTCATTTCATCACCAATCATAGAAGAGACACCCCATAAATATATAATCGATAACTTACATACAAGATAGTACATTTCCTAGATGATTTCTAAGTCCATGAGTACAGAATTGAATAAACTAGGTAGATAATGAAGGAGACTATATCCCAGACCATCCTGAAGAAAAGTTATATTAATTTTACAGATGAATGGATTAATGAGTCAGGGTGAGGACTGATAAAGGAAGTTGATACCCACAATTGATGCAACCATGTAAACTCCCAGGTATTTTTTTCGACCAGTGGGAAGCAGTCGCATTCCCTGATAATAAATTGGATCAGTAACAGTGATGAACTAAAAATATTTTAGTTGATTAAAAATTAGAGAGTAGGTTTCCTCATAAAGATATAAAACTTCTAAAACTGAATAGAAAAAGATACATCAGATTCAAAATATTAGTGGGGGTTAAAGATAAACTACCTGAAAGAGGATCATCAATATAACAAAGATGATTTCAATGGTAATTGCACTGCATTAGAAGAAAATAGTGGACTTACTCAATGAGGGTGCCAATGCCCACATAAAGATTCTGATGACTAAAAATTCAATATGATGCATGTGAAATTATGAACAAATAAAACAACAGCATAAAAAATAACCAGTTTCATAATGATTTAAAGGTCACCAACACTTCATACATTAATTTTACCCTCTTTAATGGACACGTTAATGTTTTCAGTAGAATAACCCAACCCTTGTACGACACATAGCAATGTCGTTGTCAATACTATTTGTAATGATGCTTGACCTGAAAGCATAAATCAGAATAATGAAATGATAACAATATCATGTGTTCATTAATTACAAGAGTAGACATATTAATTTTATTCTTGAAAATAAGATGATATCACGATTTTACCCTTTTCAATGCCATTGATGTTGTAAGATGAATCAACATCACCTAAATTGGAGATTTCACCCATATATTGAAAACATCAAACAACCAAACATGAAACTACATCATATTATGAAAATATGAGTCTGGGGTTAAATTGAATATTTGAGGATGCAGTTGAGTAAAAAGAAAACTTTTCATGATGTAAAAAATGGAGTGGTAAAACCATACCTTTAGCGACGGTGGATAAGTCGACACCGTCCATCTCCTCCCCCATCCCCTCCCCCTCCCTCCCCACTGCCCAGTGCCTCCCCCTCCCCCTCCCTCTCCCCCTCCCTCCCCACTGCCCAGCCCCTCCCCATCCCCCCTGTCCAGCCCCTCCCCCTCCCTCCCTAGTGTCCATCCCCTCCCCCTCCCTCCCCACTGCCCAGCCTTCCTGCCCAACCCCCCCTAACGAGCCCCTCCCCCTCCCTCCCCACTGCCCAACCCCCCCTGCCCAACCCCTCCTCACTACCCAACCCCCCTGTCCATCCCCCCAGCTCATCCCCTCCCCCTCCCTCCCCACTGCCCATCCCCTCCCCCTCCCCACCTGCCCAGCCCCTCCCCCTCCCTCCCCATTGAACATGCTTTTTCTTTTGTGATTGGAGTCTTCCTAAAACACACAAAACCACATTAAAAAAATTAGAGAAAGGAAAGTTTAAAACCACAAACAGCGTATGCAACATCTAATTCAGTTATTAAACTCCGAATATTCATATAAATGTCAGATCACATACCAATAAATTCCTTTAATTTTAAACCAAAAGATCAGAAGCAACTAAACCTTGTCAACGTCTTCAATAGATGAGCTCTTCTGGTTCAAGGTGAAGGACACGGCCATACTCCCCAGATGAACATCCTCTACATATTGAGTATATGAAAAAGATATTAAGTTAATGCAGCCCCCTCCCCTCCTAGCCCTCCACTGCACCCCCCCCCCCAACCTTCCCCTCCTAGCCCCCCCCCCCCCCCCCCCCCCCTCCCAACCCTCCACTACAACCCCCATCCCAAGCCTCCCCTCCACTGCTAAAGCCAATATTAGATAGCGAGATAACAATAAACACACCAAACCATAAAAAATATATATGCCATGTGAAATTACCTAAATAATTGTCAAATAACACCCCTGATGAAAACATAATCCAAAATGCATTTAATTGCATAAAGAAATTCACATACAAGCTGTCCACCAATACAAAAAAAATTAAAACTCCAACACAAGTCTCTCTCCTAATTCAAAAATTGAGGGAATTAATATCCCACCCATCTCCATCATCATCATCTCCATGTCTAGAACCATCATCAGCAGCAAAAACATCATCACCAACCACACCATCAGCATCATCATCAGCAATCTCATCACCAACAACAGTATCAGCAACATCCTCACCAGCTCTATCGCCACAATGGACTCTTCCTGGATGCTCCACAGTTAACACCTGACTCAAATGATCATTTCTCCCTAATTTGTCAGCTTCTTTCTCCTCCACGGCCTCCAAGGAATACTATTGAAAATATAAATATATTAAACTATTAATTTCATATAAATGTTTGAAATATAAATAAAAAACTTACAATTTTATCTTATGTTTGTGAATTAACTACAGTTCCATCTTTTTTTCCTACTGAAGCAGAATAATTTGGCACGAGGTACAGGACCTTCAATGCCCAATTCAGCTTGCTGCATATGAGAAATGCACAAATTTGGATTACAACCATTTATGATAAATGCAAAAAAAAATGGATTGAACGTACCGTCCACTTATCATGATCGAGCATTGTAGTGCGCACCAATGTGTGTAGATATGTCATTTCATCTTTGTTTTTTTTGTTTTTCACTGACACTTCTTAAGAAACAAAAAAACAATACAAGTAATAAGAATTAAATTTTATATAAAAACCCATTAATGATGGGTAGTACCTTATACTGTTTAGTCTTCCAATGTGAAATCATGTTTTGATATTGAATTTTTTGAAAGTTAGGGTTTGTGGGTACACCCTCTAACTCAGTACCCACTCTGCTCCTCCAACCAATATTTAACTCACACTTGTATGACTGCAAATACTCTCCAAGATCACTCAAACTAGCAGCTTTGGAAGCTTCATCGTAAGTAAAGTTAAATTGAATCTACAACAAAAATGTTAAGTCATATAAATACATTACTAATATAAATATAAAATTATAAAATTTTTGTACCCATATCTGTGCCCATGCCCTATCCTTGATGTTAGCACTGATATGTCTCCATGAGACCAATTCCACCGAAACGATATCATGATATTTGGCTAAAGTAGCCATGAAAATTCTACACTCCTTAGAATTTGTACCTACCATTTGATTTTGAGTATTGTAATCCACCATAATCTGAGTTTCGCGATTCCAGGCATCCCGCATTCGAGTGCGCCCATGTCGCCTACTAGAAGATCCCACTAAATAAGATAATAGGTGAAAAGAGAAGAGTTAAGTAAAAATACTATAGGAAAAAAGTGAAATGATATAATTTGAAACATTTATAATAAAAAACCTGATGCAGGCACCTGAATAGGCTGTGAGGCATCCGTGGACTGTGCTGGATCAGTATCCTCGGAAGGGAGTATCTGTTCCAAAGCATGCTCCGGCTGATCTTCATGAACAGGAGTGGAAACTAAAGGAACAGACTCAATATGTGTAGGATGGATGGTAGTAAAAATAGGTGGCATAGAAATGTCAGAATATGCGTAGTAGGTCTGTGGATACATGAATGGATATGGAAATTGCGTAGGTGAGAACATCGGCCGAGTCTGCGTGGACATGGAATGGGAAAAAGAGGGTAAATGGTATGATGACGGCGGAATGTACGGGAATATCCCAGGGGTCTCAATAAGAGGCTGGACATGTGTGGTAGATGGGATGTCCACTGATGGGCCAGTGTGGGGAGTGGTAAGACAGGAGCTCCGCCTAGATCTTGGAAGATCCCTGCCCGATCCCATACTTGGAAGAGAAATCTCTGGAGTTATATATCCCTAAAAAAATTGATCAAAAATATGAACTTCATATTATATGTAATGTAGAAGATAAATATTATAATTATTATACTCACTAAAGAAAACTCATGCTCACGTCTAACATGATCAACATCAAATAATCTTTTCTTGCGTGCTTCTGTAGTTTTCTTCATAATCTGCATAAGAATGAAATAAATAATTTTTTTCAACCATTTTTACAAATCATACATACAACTTACAATCCAAATAAGACATAAAATGTCATAACATCTTTCAGTAATGATAATTTACAACCAAGTTATACAATTTATAAAAGAACATTTTAAACCCAGTTTTCTGAATTGAAATAAATATAATTAAATGAAATGAAACCAAACAATACTAAAACAGACATATTCCAAACTAAAACTAAATTAATGTAATTGCATTAGTAAAAACTTGAGAAACTCACATCAAGGTAAACTGAATGAACTCTGAATATATATGGTTGCTTTTATATATTACCCTCTACTACCTCAGGTTCAACATCATCTCTCACAATGGGACAATTTGTGTCATCAAATACAATATTTTGGCCAACACTGATGGGGCGTCAATGGTGACAATTTCATCCCTAGCATATTGAAAAATATGTCTTGGGATTACTTCATTAATGACACCGTAATCCGGTTTTAGATGATCTTTCACATAAAACACTTGTTTTCCCATTGATGCCAAAATGTATGGTTCATTGGTATGCAGGAATCAACTCATGTCAATAACTCTAAATCTGAAATCATCAATAAATGTATCATGTCACGTCATTGAATCAAACTATTTACATTTCATTATAGTGACTCAACCTTGAGAGTAGTAAACCAATAACAATATTTTATCAATCATTCCATAATAATACATATCTTCTTATCGAGGTCGACTATCTGATGCACTGGCATAACAATCTGTTCGAGCAGTTAACATAACACCATCATGTAGTGTTCTCATTTTCACCGCTTTGTCAGTTGTAACAAATTTATATCCATTGATTATTAAATATTTTCAGTCACGAACCAAAGAATTGGGACCAAAAGCCAGTGCTCTTAATTCTTGAGAAATGAAGTTAGCAGGTAAACTCAATACCTAGAATACATATGAATAATATAATTAAACATATATCTATATTTTAAGGTATATAATGTAATGGTCATACCATTTATTTCAACCAATATGGGTACTCTTGGATATGCATATCCTCTCTCCTTCTCAACGGAAAAGACCGATGATCTCTACTTATAATTTGTTTATGTTATCTACATAAAATGACAATAAAAGTATAAGGAATATGTCATATGATATCGTATGAGATAACATATATATATTCAAATTACTTACTTGATATAGGCATCAAACATACCATAATTAAACAAGACTCTATGATGTGCCATATTTTTCTCTTCAAAGCTCAATGTAAACAATGTATATGACCCGAAAATTCAACCTGTTTGGGGAAGAGATGGAAATGAGGGCTGAATTTCCTCATACTTCTCATCTTTATTTCTAATTGGTTGATTATGTCTTGTGCTCACATCAGACGAATACATTGAACACAAATCCATAAATTCTTGGGCCAGATAACTCCTCACAATGGAACCTTCAGGATAATTCTTATTTCGGACATATGATTTCAAAGTGAACATATTTCATTCAGTGGGATACATCCACCGAAAAGCAACTGGACCCCCAAGAAGTGTCTCAGTTGGAAGATGAACAGTTAAATGCAGCATGCAAGTGAAAAGGATGGAGGAAATTTTTTTCCAACTCACATAGAATTAACAGATCCACTTGCTGCATTTTTTTCAAAAATGATTTGGATAACCTTTTAGCACAAAGGTCTCTAAAAAATGACACAATTGAATCACTACCACCCTTACATTATTGGATAGAAAATTCTGAATTTCTATTGGAATCAATTCATGAAGAAGGATGTGATAATCATGAGTTCTTAGGGATTTCAATTTCAAATTTCTTATGTTGACTCGTTTAGATATGTTGCTGGAATATCCATCTAGAACCTTGATATTATCCAATATTGCTAGAAATTGATCTTTCTATGCTGGTGTCATCACATAAGAATCACAAAGAACTTTCCATTTGTTCTCGCCGATACAAACAGGATGTAGTTCTGGTCGAATACCCCAATCCAATAAATCCTGATGAGATAGGAAGTCATCTCTGGTCTTCCCCTTAATATTAAAAAGAATTGAAAGAATCATTTCACATATATTTTTCTCAATATGCATTATGTCTAAATAATGACGTAACAAATTAGTAGACCAATATGGAAACACAAAAGAAATACTTCTCTTTTCCCAATTGTAAGTGACTTCAGTATCAGCATTCCTCCTCTTTCGAGATTTCAACTAACCTTTCCCTAATGAAAAGTTCAAATCTTTCAATTCATCAAGAACATAACTTCCTGACATACGTAGAGGTGGTTCTCCAGTGTCAACATTATTATAAAACCTCCGATGATTCCTCCTATATTGATGATCCATTGTTAAGAATCAGCGATGCCCAATGAAACTAAAACTATGACAATATTTAAGCCTTCTAGTTCGTGTATTCTTCATACAAATGGGACATGATAGTTTTCCCTTCGTGATCCACCCAAACATCATTGCATAGGCAGGGAAATCATTTATGGTTCATAGAAGGACAGCACACATCTGAAATGTATTCTTCGAAGAATTATCAAATGTATGCACACCTAAATCCCAAAGTTGTTTCAACTATTTTATTAAAGGCTGCAAGTAGACATATATATCATTACCAGGATCTGAAGGTCCAGATATTAGTATACTCAAGAAAGTGAAAGGTTTTTTCATACACATCCACAGAGGAATATTATAAACATTAACAAAAACTGGCCATGTGCTATGAGCAGTAAGCATCAGACCAAGAGGATTAAAACCATCACATGATAGGCCCAATCAGACATTATGCACCTCAGCTACAAAATCAGGATGTTGTGCATCAAATTTCTTCTATGCTAATCCATCTACAGGATAGACCAACTCATCATTACCTTTAATTCTTTCAACATCATGCCATCTCATATTAACTGAGATTTCTGGAAAAATGAATAGATTTTGAAGTCTGAGAATCAATGGAAAGTGCCACATGGATTTATGTGGAACACGAGATGGTGTTCCATCTAAATTTATCTTCCATCGAGATGTACCTCATTATTTACAGTCATTGCGGTCAGCTATTTCCTCCAAATATAAACTGCAATATTTCGGACAAGCATGGACTTTATTAATAGCAATTCCAAGCTGCTTAATTAACTTCCATGTATGTAATGATTTGAGGTAATATCTTCACCATCAGGAAGCAAGCCCTTCAAAAATGTAAGAATATAATCAATGGTGGTATTAGAAATCCTATACATGGTTTTCCCATGATATAACCGCATTAAAATTTTAAACTTGGTCATTTTAGTACATTATTTATATACTGGAGTTCTTGCATCATCCAATAAATTTTTCACTCTCTCAACATCATCTTCTTCAGCATTTTCCTCATGTGTACTGATATCATTGTCTTCTTGCACCAACATGCTATCTCTCTCGGAATGATGCACATATGGAAACCGATCAAATATCAAATTCTCCATGTCACTTCGTTCATTTCGTTTATGAATAGTCGAAGATTGACTCGTCTCTCCATGGTGAAACCTAACATTATAGTTTTCTGGAAATCCAAATTTCGTTAAATGTTAACTAACTTCTTCTCGTCTTTATCATGGTCTTCCAAAACAATTATAGCAAGGAAACTATATAAAACCTCCATCTGACACATTCTTAAATGAAAAATCTAAAAAATTCTCCAAATTACTTTGAAACTCGGTTGAAATCTGATCGGTACGATACATCCTGCTTCTATCCATTTTATAACAAAAAAATTATCATTCAATAAACAATGTAAATCATATTTAAAAAATTCATTACAATCAATTTTATTATTAAATTAATCAAAGCTTATTAATAGCTAGAAAAAAATATTTAATGACAATAAGAGTCCATGATTGAATATGTAGGAAAAAGGAAAAAAGGTCTACCGTGAGATGCAAACTAAAGAAAAAGTTAAAAAAGACACTCCCAAGTGGTCATTAATGGGGAATAAAAAATAAAATTTCAATGTAAAATAATCCTTTATAGATATAGAGGAATTATACACATGGGAAGAAATTTTTATTTTAATAATATGAATTTATAATTTTATAGATTATTTGGTAGGGGTTATTTGATGGGGAATAATACATTCAATCAAAACAGAGTAGTTATAACTTTAATGTTTTGGAATTAATATTAAAAAAATGTTTCAAGGTATCCTACAAATTTTGTACAACTTGATGCATACAAGATATACTTTTTATGGATTCTATTGGAACATTGGAATATTTGTTCATATGGAAAAGATATTTTTTTTAAAATAGACATCATGATATACTTGGGAGTATTGAGAATCAATGTTTGGGGGTTTCAACCCCTTTAAAAGAATAAAAGTGAGAAACGTATTGTAAATTCTATATATAAATCACATAACATGTTTCATATTCTTGAATAATTCTATGGAAGGTGTGACCATCCTATTCATGATGAAAATGAATGACTCATTAATATACCATCCTAAAAATATTTGAGTTTTAATACTCAAAATCATCAAAAGAAGAAGAGAAAAGTGAAGGAGAAATATTTATTTGCTGAAGTTTCACCTAAAATATCCAAAGGGGAAAGTCCATGGATCTTGGATAGTGGATGTTCTGCTCACATGAGCTTTTTTGGTTTTGAAAATTCTCAAAACAAACCACAAGACCAATTTATGTATCTCAATGGGTGTATAGGCCATTCTGCCTTGGGTTAGTCCATAAGTCTATCATTCCCTATCAACTATCTCAGGTCATACTACAATGTCATCATTCCCCACTTCGGGACTCCATTAATGCCTCAAGGCCTTCATTCCCTTCCATTTTTCATTCAAGACCCCACCATATTCATCATGAATCACATCTCAAATTCTCCCCCTATATAGGATTAATGAATTCATGAAGGATCCACTTTTAACTTTGATACAATATAGTATAAGTCTACTATCCATACACACACACACATATATATATATATACCCAAGCCATAGTATTAAAACTTTTTATCTATATAGAGGCATAAGAATATCATTTTAAAAGAACTATCATGGTCTGTACACACATGCATGAGTATTTCATATCATACATTTTTATATAATGTTCATAACATGTTAAGAACTTCTTACATTTAACATATTGAATCCCAACATCAATGTTCACCACTTGAATCAATCTCACAAACCAAATATCCAAGGAAGAATCCCCAAATCACTACAATAGTATTCAAGGGTTATGATATATGATGAAGAATATGTTATGTTCTAGGATAATTTTAGACCTATCCATCAAGATACTACAAAATTAAGAGATCTATATGGATCTAAGAATGATCATGATAACACATCTTTCCATATTTATTTTCCATGTAAATCTAGAAAGGATCACATTGGATATCATTGTAAATCCTAAACCTGGATAAAAAATCTGAGATCTAGTTCCATTACAAGGATAATAAATAATATCTACCAATAATAAGAATAACAACAAACAAATGATAAATTATATTTAAATCTCAAGGACTGATATCTCTATATCAAATATAATTCCTCTCTGAAAATAATTAATTCCCCATGAAGTCTCATTAGAGTCCCTTGGTTTGATTACCCTAAGTTTAGGAGGAATAATGACTGTCTTTAGGGTGTTTTTGTGTCAAAATAATAATTTTCAAATGATTAAATTCCATGTAAATGGTTTGGTTTCTTGGCTTATAAAATCATGCTCTAACCATGGGAAGTTCACTACCAATTCAAGTCACCTGCATGGTTTGGACACATGGTTTTGTAAACCCTATGACAATCATGATGTTGATTCTCTTTAGAGTTACATAGTTACCATGGAATTGTTTCCATGTTATCCCAAAAAGTACCCCTACCATATATCACCCACTACTCTTCTTCAATAGGCTTCATAGTTACGTTGGGGGACTACACTATTCCCTCTAACCATTATCAACATTAAATTCCGCCCCCCCCCCCCCCCTCAATCTCCCAAAATCTACCCAATACATCACCCAATTAATGTAATAACTCAAATAAACTCTTAATAAAGGCTAAAAATAAGGCATAATGCACCTAGAAAGTGAGTGGTTGTTCCAATATCCCCCTCTAATGACTTGTTGACCTTAATATGTGTCTCTAGAGGTCTAAATCTAACAAGTAGGTCTAGTAATACTACACATGTGATTCCTTGTACCATTTATCTTCTTTAATATGTATGTTCTTCCATAAAACCTTAACAAGAGGCTTCATCTTCCTTCATAGTTCCTTTATTCATCGATCAACAATCCATATTGGACCTTTCTCAAATGAATCATTTACCACCAACACATCATTCTCAATATTATTTACATTTGAAGGATAATTATTGAAATTTATTAGTAGGAACGCATGGGAAACATCATCAATAATAGAAAACTAATGAATTTGATGATACTCGGAGGAGAAGGAGCTGAGAGGGGGGAGTGGGGACATCACCCGAGCTGGGGGCAGTGTGGCGAAGGATGGGATGTTGAGGCAGAGGAGAATTCTAGGAGGTCCAGGTCGAGAGCGGAGGTGGAGGCCGGGAGGCGGATCCAGGAGGTAGAGATGGGAGGTGGAGCCGGGACGCGGAGCCAGGAGGTGAAGCCGGGATGAAAAGCTGGGAGGCAGAGCCGGGAGGTAGGGTTGAAGTGGGGGGGTGTGAAGGAGGGTTGAAGTGGGGCAAGCGCGATGGAGCCTGATACTTAGGGGCTTAATACCCACGGTTTTAATAAAACTGTGGGTATAGATGGTTAAAAATCATCTATCCCCATGGTTCTTTAAACCGTGGGCACAGATGCGTGGGGATAAACCCCATTTACAGTAGTGGAAGGATGTCTGAAAATCTTCCCATGCCATGTCTAGGTGATTCTCAGTTTGGGTGGTAACATCCCACCATCTCTTGGTGGAATCATTCAGCATGTAAGTAGTGATCATGACCCTCTTCCCAGGAGGTGTCTCCAGATGCTCGAAGGTCATCTTCATATAATACATCCAAGACTATATAGCCTATGGTCCTCCATCCCCGGAAAACCTAGGTGGATGCTGCTACTGGAATATATGTGTCATCTCTACCATAGATGTGGCAACCTACGGTGCTCCCTGGAAGGTCTTCATGAACCGCATGAAGCCTTCATGGAACTACGCATCCGTGCCTGCATCCGGTATAATGGTTGGTGTCGCATCTGGCACTGCTGGTGGATCCACATGTATCCCATGGCCTACTATATCTGGATTATAATCGTCTCCACTCTCTTGGAAAACAACTTGTGGTCATCTCGGTGGCATGACTCTACAAAGTCAAACACACGCCTTATTTTAATTTACTGTCGAGGTTTCTTTTGTCTGTTTAAAAGTTCCCACAAAAAAGGGGAAGGAAAAACACAAGAACTAGAAAAGAGAGACTATACGGTGTGTATAAAGTTCACATGGCATGTACCCTTAAGTCCTTACATGGTCGTGTTCTGATGTCGGCCTAGGTGTGTCTCAACCCTAGGTACACGACGTGTTACTCCCACACATGGCGTGTATACCACTTTGTTTCCCCAGACACATGGCCAAATCCGCACGATCTCTCCTAAGAAAATATTACACAGCGTGTTCATGGTTGACACGATGTGTACTCGAAATGTTTTTTCGGCCCGTGTTGTTAATGACACGGCATGTGTACCCGTTTTACCCTACACGACGTGTTCCAGATGGACATGGCGTGTACTAAGAATTCTCATCTGACCTGTGTTGTTATCTACATGGCTGGCTACCTAGGTCAGACTACATGGCGTGTTAAACCAGTACACAGCATGTTCCCTCAAGAAATCCCCTATCACGTGTCTCTGCCCACACGGCCTATGACACGGTTAGAGACTACACGGCGTGTATAAGGTCTACACGGCATGTAAAAAATTCTTTTCTTCCCGAACAGAAGAATATAGGGCGTGTAGTCAAAACTACAAGACGTGTATTCTGGGTTTTTCTGGATAGTAAGCCTCAGAAAATACTCCGGAGCCTAGATAAACACTGAGATGAATATCTAAGTGCCAAATACTGATCTGTGAGGGCCCATACTCCCAGGGAATCAAATCTTGGCATATTATACATGTTTAAACAAAGGAAACCAGTCAATGGTCCACAAAATTCCGGTCAATGAGGGACCATACTCATCAAGAACCAATGTTTGGTATTCATTATACCGAACCTCATAAAAAAATACCCTATCAAATAGAAGGTATTTTTATCAAGGCATACATCAAAACAGCATGCATTTTCTAGCACAAAATCTATCACAACAACATGCAATTTCTAATTCACCTATATGGAATGGAAACAATGCATGACATGTGATTCTAACATGTGCCTAAATTATGTATGGGATTTCATACCCTCATCTCATCGGTTTGCAACAAAATAGAACCCAGTTATCTAAAAATATAAATAGGACACCACTCGTGTGTCACCCAGTGGTGAAAATCAAATTAACCGTAAAATTGAAAAACCAAAAACTAATTTCTATTTAAACGAGGAAGATTAGATTTTCCCTGTACACAGGTTAGTTACTCCCGTGCATAGAATATCACCAAATAAGAATTCAGTCCTATCCCTGACTATAGGCTCCAAACAATAAGTCAAAGAAAAGAACCTCCTTGGATACCACTTTGTAAAATCCTGAATCTGAGTGCCACACAACTAGTGCCCCAAACCCAATTGGTAACATGACCTCGAGCACATTTCTCCAAAAGATAGAGGCTTCCAACTAGCATCAAGGTCCAAGTACTGAAAGAGGGGGAACTATGCCCTCGTTTTTTAAAGTGTAGCACGGTGGAATAAAATAAAAAATCATACAAATGATGAAGCAGAAATGATATAAACAAGAAATGGACAACAGAAGAAAAGATAAATAGCAGTCATATAGATATATTGATGCAACATGTCACTAATTCTAATAAAGAATCCAAAACATGATACACAGCAATAAGGTACAATACAATACATGGTAAAAAGTATAGCCATCAAAACCAAAATAGTGAAACAGGAACTTAGCAGAATTGCAAACCTAAGCTTGGTCCCATGCTCTCCTACTCCTCTGCAACAATCATGTACCTATGTAGGGACCCTTTCCCTTATCGACACCTGCAACAATATAATCTGTTTGGGCCGAAGACTTGACCCAAACAGGGTGTGAGAAATAAATCCCAGTAGGCAACCACCAAAGGCATGTGCCCAACTATCAGTGAAAATGTGCAACAATAGTGTGCAATAATAAAATGAAGTAAACTAGGCAGTACACAAAAGTAACTATCACCACCAGTTCTATTTCTATTTTAATAATTATTTATCAATTTCAAGCCTATGCTTTAGCTTGGAAAGTACAACATATGAAATCACCACAGTGAATATTCAATATAAACCTTGTCCTCAGACATCCAAATACTTACCCTCAGGTAAACAGAATTGAAACCCGCAGGTGACTGCCCACAGGCATAAAGAATATTTTACTCACGCATACAAGATATTACCCTCAGGCATGGAAGGTACTATCCTCAGACATAAGAAATGTTGCCCTCAGGCTAAAAAGAATAATTCCCTCAGGATAAACAAAACACTACCCTTAGGATAAAAAAGAAACTGGGTCGAGCCCAAAACATAAGAAAGAAATTTATATATGTTTCCTATCAAGAAAACTCAAAACATGCTATAATCAGGGCATACCCATGGGTATCCTGACCCAACGACTAAACAAGGGAAATGCACCCACGGGGTGGCCCTAGATCAAAGAAACGATCCCAAATAACATTTTCAATTTATCCATTAGATCACATATGCAATTCTAGGTATCTCAACAGTCATGGTCTCAAACACACAACACCCCAAACATGGGCTCATGGAACAACGGTTTACAAAATCAACTCGACATGTGTAAATAAACACAAGACCACCTACCTCGATCTCCTCTGATCAATATACGCGAATGGAATCTTCTGAAACAATCATAAACGACATAGATCTGAGAATAAATATTTCAATTTAAAACCTAAATAACTTCCCTTAGAGAAATAATTGTCAGGAAAGACTCAATGAGATTGAAGACCTTACCCGCGCGGTTTAAATGAGATTGATAGCAGAAGAAACAGAGTCCCGAAACGTTATTGGGAGCTACTCCAAACGTCGGCCTTCTCTCCAGAGCTCCAAATGGGCGTTCTTCCTCCTTTTTTGAATGAGGAGGCTACTTCCTATTTTAACAAAAAAACAATATTACACGGAGTGTACTCTCAAGTACACAGCGTGTACTTTTCTTTTTAATTGTTCCCATGGCAGCTACTTTCTACAGTCGCACTGTTCATGTGTCGATTGATTACACGACGTGTATTACTAAGTATACGACCTGTAGTTAGTTCTTACACCCTTAATCGCCGACAAGACTACACGCCCTATGTTCTCACCCCACACGGCCAAAGTACAGGGCGTTTATATTAAGTACACGGCGTGTAGTTAGTTTTTACGGACAATCCTACATGCCATGTATTCTCATCCCACACAGCTACAGTACATGGCGTGTACCCATAAATTTAGGATTTTTCCCACATTTCCTTTTTTTCTCAAGAACACTAAAAGAAAAAAGGAAAATAAGAAACTCGTACCTGAAGAATAAGAATCGGGTTCTTACACTAAGTCATTGGAACAAATAAGGCGATTAGAATTGTTACAGTCCCAAAATTAGAATTGGTATTTAATTTTATCCCAACTAGATTGAGACATGCAAAAAATAAAAAATAAATACCAAATAAAAAAAATAAAAAATTCTAATATCTAAAACGTTCAAAGGTTTCCCTCCCCCAAACATGAATGAATAAATATTTTAAATGAACTCTAATAGAGATGGAATTTTGAAAAGATTGGAAATATGGTCATAAATCAAGAATTTTTAAATAATGGTATAAGAAGGTGGAGTAATCAATAATTTTGTAATGGAATAACCTAGTGATTATATTTGTTAAAGGGTTAGATGAGTGTGATCTTATACACTTGTACAAATAGAAGATTCCAGTGATACTTGTTAAAACTTATTCTATTGATAGTGAATAGGTTTTACTCTTTTATTTACCTATATAAATAGGAACAGATAAATAAAAATTAGTGATTATAAATATACCTTACCATCTTGAAATAATTTTACTTAGAATATTATTCAGCCTCGAGTTAGAGAGTAGCACATGTTCCAATAGATGTAAGTATTTTTTATTGAATAAACATTTCATGTTCCATGTCCTCTCCTTGTAAATTCTAGAGATCAGAAAATATTATCTTATGACATTATCCACCATTTGAATCTATAACGTTGTTTCTTATATAACTCATTCAAGATATATATTCATCGCCCTAAATATCTAACAACCCTTGTGTTCTCTCTATATAGGTTAATGAAAAGTTTTACAACAGATCAACTTGTATGAACCCCTTATATTATTAGTTATGATGGTTCTACTATAATACCGCAAGGTTTCTACCAACCTTTGTTTCCAATCTATCCTATTTTATTGGATAGTATTTTCCAAGATTTATTAAATCTCTTTATTTGAAACTTCATTGTGTCTATTATTTTGTGGGTAGTAATGTATTGATGTCTTGTGAAGCATTCCATAATTTATTGTCAATGTGTTCATATTCCTATTAAAACGGTGGGTTATTTTTAAAAAATATTTTTTTCCTTGAAATCCAAATTTTTAAATGATATTAGGCCTAAAAAATGAGAAACAACAATAGATTCCTCAATCTTGGTGTCTTTATCTTTCACCCATTTTTAAAAAAATTCCCTAATAAACAAGATATAATAACATTAAAATGATATGGAAAAGGGTTCTATAAAACATATGAAACGTAATTCAAATATTTCTTTATATTTTAGTGTTATTTGGAGAATTTATTATTTCTTATATATATTTATATTCGATTAAAACAACTCTTATTTCATTAAAATTTCAATATCATCTTTAGAAACTATTTGATAGTATATTCATTATTCTAAAACATTTCCAGATGAACTTTGAGGTCCAAATTGGCATCTATAATAAAATGTATGATATAATTCTTGGAAATATTGTACCTCACTCTTAGGAAAATATCAATTGATCATTTTATCATTATAAATATTCCAAATATATGGGTCATATAAAACATAAAATATCAATTTATCTTTGAGAATAGGGTCCTGTTATTGGTTCAGGTGGGATATAACTTCAATGTTTTCTATAACATTTACCATATTAACATACCATGGTACTTATCCTTTAATTAAACATAGTCAATATATAAGAATGAATTTATTCATTGGAACTTTATACATAAATTCCACCTCTATTGTGTGAGGTAGCCTACTCAAGTAGTTGAACATTTTATTCTCAAATATTTCTTTACTTTTATCTCAAAATCAATCTTCTAGAGAAGTATCAAGCATAAACTATCCATTACATACCTTATAAATTCTTTATCATATTCTAGGGGTTACATGATTTGTAATAAATAGTCACCTCAGTATTAATATTTTATGATCTAAATTTATCCAAATCAAACAAAATTCTATGAATTACATTTCGGTGGTTAATAATGGTTTTGGGATACATATAGTATTCCAAAAACATATTTATTTACATGATGTGTTACATAAATTTTGTAATATAAAAAAACTCAATGACATGGATTGAATTATCTCGTATTAGCTCAAATGGGTGCTCTCAATTAGGTGGATGCATGTTTATAGGTGTGGAAAACTGACCCATTAATTCAAAATAATCATCCATTTAATAAACATAAAAATTAAATATATTGTCCTTAAAAAGTATTAACAAATGTGGAAATTTTTTAATACTATATTTGATTAATATTTTATAGAAAAATGTGTTTATTATAAAAAAAATTATAAGTTTTATACAGGTTCAGTGGTAAATTCATTTATAACTTAAATTTTAGATATATAAACCTCAATAACATGTTGTAAAATCACCTTCCCATGAACCATTCATCTTACCCCATAAAATAACACGTTTCAAAATTGAAACATAAATTAATGTTAATATAGGCTTTCAAAACTTTTTCTAGATTTCTAAAGAAATAATTGAAATAATTTTTAATAAAAATGAATTCATCCAAAAATGCCTCTACGTAGGCCTATATCATGTAAAATAAAATTATTACCATACATATTTTAAATGTACCTATTTCATTACACAATCAAAATGAAAATATTTTTTATGAAAATATACCACAAGGACATGCAAAAGTTTTTTTAGTCATCAGGTGTAATGGGAAGCTGAAGGTAACCTAAAAATTAATCTAAAAAATAATAATTAGTTTTACCCAATAATTTATATCATATAGTAAATAAATTAAATAGTAAAATTATCCTTTAGAGTTACCACATTAAATTTCTCATAGTTTATATAGAATCTACAATAGTTATATATTATTAAAAAATTTAAATTTTTAATCATTTTTTATGATGGTCAATCCAATTATCTTGGAAACTATGTGAATTAGACTACCACATTGAGAGTCAATAATGGTTAATTTATAAACGACTCTAAAAAAATTAATTTATCTCCTAAATAACTATATAGTATTTAGTATTATTCATTTATAAGGATTTCTAACAGGTTTTTAATCTCTTTCAAGAAAAATTATATGAATAATGATTTTTAGACTAATTTTTGGTATATATCCTAAACACTAAACTATTTATTAAACAGTTTAAATAAAAATATTCATAAATAGTTATTAATTTTAAAGTGATATGCTACTATAAATGTTCACTTAAATCTTGTTTCCTTCCATTTTAATCATGTATTTTAAATCAGTGGAGCTAGTAATTTTCTAAGATTGTTAAACCTTATCTACAGAAGTCTGCCTAGTAGATTCCTTACTTTATTTTCCTAATATCTTAAATAATAAACCACTAAACCTTTTTGGTTCTATAAGGGTGGTTCTGTATTGGTCAAGGTATGATCAAGGGATTTCATTTGATGAAATTGTGCTTGTTGGAAGTATTTTTGGTTCTATAGCTATTTTTATGTTTTTTGGAATAGTGTCGGTTATTATGGCTACTGAATGGGTTGTCTAGCTTGATTTTTTTTATTCAAAAATTTATATTGGAATTGGTAAGTATCCACACATCATAAATGAGTTTATTAAAATATCTATTATTTATAGGGAACTGTAAAAATTTTATTGATCATTTGATTAAATTAGATACATTTTCTTTTCTAAGGTGCTCAGTTCCTCAATCTTATATTATAATAGGGGTTATTTGGAAAACCTTACCTCATGTCTTCTTCTTGTTAAATTACATTCTGTTCTAATTTGATGAGGAATATAATCTATTTTATTTATCATACCTCTAAATTCTACTAAGAATTTTACAATTCTATCTCCTCATAATAATACATCTAGTATTTATATAAAAATCAATAAATCAATGGTATAAGAATACTAGAAAAATATTATCATCAATGGTTTGGTGGGAGCAGTTGGCGCAAAGCTTCATAAACCATTCCTAAAACCTATAAAAAGTCTCCCTTTATGTCTATCATATGGGATTGATCTCTGTTCTACGAGTTTTACTCCATAAAATAGTGAGTAAATTCTAAATGAAGCTCCTATATAGAAAATCTCAATATCTTAACTCTCTATTTTATAGACTATATAACAATTATTTAGTCTCTTCTTCAAAATCGAATGGAAAGGATCTCTATTTCATTTTATCCTTAGCCACTCCTCTAAGATTTATTGTGGAGAATAACAAGTTTAATTACAAGATATTATTATCAAGGTATTCACTTGAAATACCATGAATCAAGGAAGTAATAAGATTATACTAGTATTGAATTCAAGTTATCTTGTAATAAAATAAGTGAAATTTTATAATTTGAGATAATAAAATAGGGTGAAAAAATATCTCTAATAGTCTAGATAGGATCCCCTAAAATTTTTATAAGATCACAATGGACATTTAGAGTTTTACAAGAGACTAATAATGTAATATCCCAAAAATAAAACATTAATTTTAATTTCCATTTACTTTTTAGTAAAGTTATCATAGTATCAGGATCATGATTTAAAATATGTTTGGTATTATAATGGTTTATAAAAATTTATATTTATGAATAATGTCACAAACTCCCTAGAAATAGATATATATTTTTTTATCCAACTTTCATGGATGTGTAAAAAAATATTTTAATCATATGTTTATTAAAAATATAGTATAGTTTAAACCATATATTCACTTTATAGAGGGGTTTCAAATTCAATTTTCAATATTTTCCAAAATGGGGTTTGATGATTTCAATTTTAGGAAATTTAAAAATAAGTTTTGGCAAGTGATATTAATCAAAGGGAAGAAATTTTATGGGTTGATGGATTGTATTACCATATTTAATTTGTCCTTGTTATTTAAAATTGTTCATTCTTATTTTTATGGATTGATAAATTAATGAATCCACAATAGAATCATTAATTATACTAGGTTTAATGTAATGAAACATTTCATGTAGGAGTAATCATGGATTGATAATTCATAATTAATATTTTTAATAAAAACATATCAAATAACACCCAAAAAATAAACTATCCTAAAACTACTCGAGATATACCTTATTGGGTAATGTGTCTCCCAAAAACATTCAAGGATAGTTCACTAACTTCACACACATATCAGCAATCTCCAGATACTCACCACTCATCCTAGCTAATTTCAATTTATATAATCCAAACTAAATGAATTGTAAAATGTTATTATCAAGTAAGTAAAGTGAAAATAAATGGAATAATATTTTATAAAACAAAAATACTCAAACTATTATCCATCTACAGAATGAAAAAAATCAATTTATAGAAGAATAATTTTATTTATTTATGTACTCGAATAAAGAATCTACAAAAGGTTCTTATTACCCTACTCTAGTCACCAAGAGGTGTTTAACCATCAAATATATAGATAGTAGTTATTTGGAATAACAAAATAAAAATTATTACTGCATGAAAAAATAATTAATTAAATATAAAAAATTTGAACAATCTCTCATCCCCCTCCCTTATCAGCTTACAACCCCTCTAACACTTTCTTCCTTTAATACTTAATTTTTTATCAAATTTGTGAGATTATATGATACCTTCCACTCTGTGGATTTGAATTCATCCTCCCTTTTGATTTGGAATATCATTTTAGAGATCTTGGATTGACTTCCCTTCATATTGATTACTTTTTCATAGTAAAAATAAGAATGTAAAGTATTTAAATGTCAAAAATTATTGAAATAAATGACTCGCAACTTCATAACTTTATATATATTCCATTTCATGATATAAAATTGTCTATAGTTTGACTTTTAGAAATTTTATTTTTCTGATCATCCATAGTGTGAAGTGATTTTAACACATATTGGTTAAAATTTTAGTTACTCCATGTATATTTGACTTAAGAAATATTATGATGAAAATATTATATTCGTAACATAGGAACTACTAAATAGTAAGTATCATTGATACACACCTTATCCTATTCATAGAGTGACTTTATTTTCCATGATTTTGTCTCCTTCAATTTTATGTCAAAATGGAATAATTCATCATGTTCCCTTAAAATTTTTCTTATGAATTACAATGGTCATTGGGTTTTACCCTAATAGGAGACCTAAACCTTTAATAATTTCTTAGGTATAGAGTCAGAATTACCATTTTGAACTCCATGGTGCTTTTAAATAAAACATAAACATGTCAATAATATTCTAAATCCCAAAACATAATGTATTTTCAATATCTACATCAATTGAATTTTATATATATGTACTTTACATGCATAGTGACATGTATATATGGACTTTTACCAATTAAACCATCACTAATGCATAGCTCAACATCTTTATACATTTTCTTTTCTATAGAAATAATAAAAAATTACAATAAATAACTGTAAATTCATTTTATAATTGAAATTAAATAAGTCAATAATATTCATCATGTCATTAATTTTGAGGAATATTCACAAAATCTTGTGTGATAATAATTTAATATAAAAACATCTGAAATCCCAATAACTTAATAAATACAAGGGAAGAAAATATCCTTGATATCATGAAATATAAAATAATTATATTCTCTATCACATAACATGAGCTCCACTCTGAGTTAGAAATCTTTCAGTGTATCCACATCATTGTTTTCTTCTTCACCACTCCCTTCTTCATCTCCTCAACTTGAGGAATATTTTATCCATTTTGATATTTCCATAGATACTGTATTCCATTTATATATTTTTTATTCAAAAGTGGAAAATAATGTAACAATTACCTCATTTATTGGGTACAAATCCCCTATATTTACCATTTTCTTGTAACAAGCATTTCGAGAATAATTAGATGAATTCTTAAAAACACAAAAAAAACATATTTTATATCGATTTATTCATAATGAGGATTCATTGAATCAACCTGATTGTATAATTTTAAATAATTGAATTCACTAAAATTCTTTATTTTTCTTTTTATCCTCAAGGATGGCCCTATTCTCTTCTCATGTGTGATTAAAACATTTTTTAGTTGTTCATGGTCTGTTAATCCAATTCTTGATCCTCAAGTGATGAAATCTGCACATTGAATTTAACTGAGAGGATTATCATCAACATTGTCATTATAGTATAATCATTATTAATTTCACCATGGCTTTAGATTAAGATTCTAATTTTTGTTTACAAAAACAAAAAATTCATCCATTCATTATTCTTCTTTTATTAATATATCATTAAACTAATCCATATAGGTTTGTAACTGAGACTCTTCCACATTCTTTTCTATATCATGGATAACATGGAATTTCATCTAGATACTATTTATATTCATTATTACAATAACTCATTTCCACACTTTATTTGAGTGTGATGGAGGTAACACATTATGGACTCCACCTTAATATTATATAATAATATTATTATCAGTCATTCTACCTTCAAGAAGATTAGTTCCATTTATATTGATATAAAAACATACAAGCCATGTAATAAAAGATAAAAAATATTTCTCTCTCTCCATATAGGATATAACATTCCATTGATCAGGGGGATCCCTTATTTTTAATGGTATTCAGAGGCTCTATATACCACATTGATCAAATATATAATCAAATGAAAGAAAAATTAGATATATGGTAATAGTACATGGAACCATTTCAAGAATTCTTTGATACCAATTTTGAGTCTTAGGTGAGAGTATACCACCACTCAGATAAGGGTGAATAAGTAATTTTTGAAATCCCAAACTCTTAATCTATTTTGTTTGTATAACCAATTGGGGTGGATATATCTTGATGGTGAAAATGTGATAATGAGATATTTGAGTGTGATTTAAAACACATTAACATATGGATTTTTACAATACTCGCTCATCATTATTATTTTAATTTGATAATTGAATTTTTAGTATCATGATTTGTCTTATAACATGTATCTTTACTCCATATATGCACATGTTTACTTTCAACACATGAACACACCCCATGGATCATATCTCCCCCTTAAACCTTTACAACTTTTATTATATTTTTATTAAATAATTAAATTCGTGGGGATAGGGGTACCTCTCAAATCCTCAAATAGTGATTCTTGTTGGTCGTGATTTACCAACCATTTCATTCAATATTTTCTTTTAACCTTCATTGTGGTTCTACTATTCAGGAAACCACTTACACAAATTTCTCTTTATATTACTTATTTAAAAAATTTATTTATTTCATTAAGATTCATTTCAATTGACAATGAAGACCATTAATTTTTTTATGAATACTCTATATTCCTAGATAATTCTAGTTGATCTATCCATATGATTTAGAGTAATTTCTGTACATTACAAATCTTATGTTTATATATAGGTTATATAGTATTATTATACTTCATGGATATAGGATTAAAACCTCTTTTAAAAGTTTTCTTCATTCATGTTATACCTATTTTATGCTCATTATTCCTCCTCTACCAAACAGTTGTTTCTCTTACCATCAATTTTTCCACATTCCATGACTTGTGAAACCCAAAAGGAATTATTTTTCCTCTTTCCTATTCCATCCATGTGACTTACTTCTCCATTTATCACTTGAAGAGAATATTTCATTGAGAATTAATTATTATTAATCATAAATGGAGTGCATTATCCATTTTTATTCCACATTTTTACATTATTTCCATGATTGATGTGGTGATTTTAACATAGTAGGCTTTCGATACACCATTTGATTATATAAAAGTTTCTCCTCCATGACTGTAAACTTGTTTCCATAGTAAAAAATTTCTTCCATTGTAAACTATTTCTTCATATGTAACGAGGGTGAGAGTCCTCTATATCACTTCATTTTCATTCCTAATACATTAATACCCTTCAATATATCCAAGGTTATAATAGATAAAACAGATCAAACTATAAACATACCTC
This sequence comes from Viscum album, assembly GCA_963277665.1. NCBI lineage: Eukaryota > Viridiplantae > Streptophyta > Magnoliopsida > Santalales > Viscaceae > Viscum > Viscum album. The sequence continues at coordinate 210,304,792 of OY728119.1, read as the reverse complement.
ATTCCATAATTTCTTCATTGAGATATAGGTGTAATTGGTGTTCATATTCAGGCATTAATCTCTTATGAATCTAGACACATACCCATGGTATTCCCCAATCTTTCACAATAGTATAATCTAATGGATAATTTCATCTTAGAGTCTTTACATTCATACTTTTAAGGAATATTCTACTTACTTTTAGATTTAGAATTATTCTTCATTAAATTTATTTATTTTATATTTGGATCCTTTCATGCTCCACTCATAGACACTTCTATAGAGGGAAACTCCACCATCTCCTTTCCCTTAAACAAAATGATATTTCCATCAAACTCCCTAGTCATTTTACACTTTAATAACTACTGGGCCCCCATCTTCTTTAGTTTAGAGCTTGAATTATTTCCATATTTTATTCACTCAACTAGTTAATTCTTTAGTGAAATGAAAATTTCCTTCATCCCTTTCTCCATGATCATCTACATTCAGATTTATTGGGATATTTATTTAATAAATACACATTGATTTTCAATTTTGATACTACCATTTTTATATTAAATCCCCAGTATACCATAATTATTTTTAGCCTTGTGATATTTATGCACATATCTTCAATGATTTCATAGTCCACTTTTTTCACTGGGCATTCCCATTTTATTTTCTTTATATAAATACTTCATAACTTATTCATTATGTGCTTGTAAGAACATGATCATTTCCTTCTTCTAGCCAAAAAAGTAATTTCACCCAAAACATTTATTCTTCTTTATAAAATCCATGAGTATAATAAATCCAATAAATATTATGAGGTTTAACACTAAGACGGAACCTTAATCCTATAATACCAATTTTTGTAACTAGTGAACCCTGAGAGGCATGATGAATTAGGATGATAGTAGAATTAAATTTTTTTATTAATCTATTTATCATCATTTTTTGATCTTGTTCCTACATTTTTTAGAATTGTGTTCAAAATATTACCATTGTAAGAATAGTAACTGAAACAAATAAAAAATAAAGGAATGTAAACCAATCATAGAACACATAAATTTTACTTCGTTCTCCAAAAAAGGAAATGTCCAATGAGCACACACTTATGATGTTTCAATGTTCCAAAATTGACTAATCTTTACTATTTATCTAGATAAAATGTTGTGGTTCATAGTAACTCTATTCAAATACCACTTACTTTATAAGACTTATGTTTTTTTCACTCCTCATCGAAGGCTTTCTACCTCCTCCTTGCCTTTATGCACTTCCTTAATAAAGGTACTTCCGAATTTTATAGATATTTAGGGATTATTCAGTATATTTGAAACTAAAGTATATATCCACGATTATAATGAGACTCTTCTTGAAACATATTCCTAATTTTAAGTTCCTATAAATTTAATGTTCACTTAAAATAGATAATCAATATATTCTATTTTTCTAACTTTTTATTTCGTAAAACTTCTAATTTCATGATACTATTAATTTTATGAAACTATGATCATGTAATTTCTAATACATGAACATTTCACAAAACTATTAATTCTTAATAAAAAAAGTTTCACGAAAAACGTTTCGTGCAAATAGTATGTTCATAGAATACAATGATTCATGAAATTTCACCCATAGAACATAGTGTTTCATATATCCTCTTCAAACAACATAGACTTTGCTGAATTCAGTGTTTTCTTCACTCAATAATATCCCTCGACCATGTCTCCCCCTTCTTATAAATTTTTTCTTTTGGGGATTGCGTATTTATATGATAATACTACACCTTCATGAAACATGGAAACTTTTCATTTATGTAACTTCAGTTCAATAATCTTTCTCCACTATTCTGCATTAATGAAGGTTTTCCTTTCCAAATTACCCCATTTAATGATGCCTTTGATTCTCCAATGTATACTTCTCTATGTAACATGATCTATATAAATACTTTCAAATTTAACAATATTTCTTCTACCTTCTTCATGGAACCATATTTCATGAAACTTTATATTTTTTTGAAACTTATCCTTTTCTAAATATTCAAAACTTGAACATGATCAACCATAGTATTGTGAAACTCTACCATTGTGATGGAACAATTACATCATTTCTGGTGACAATTCTTTCATGAAACTATACCACTTATCTATAAATGTTGTACAATCTTACTGATCAGTTATACATTTTGCAAAAACTTGTTTCCTGAGAAAGTCTTTTATTACCACTTTCAATATAATAACAATCATCTAGAAGATATATTCCATCCTATTAAGGATACTTATATATATAAATAATTATATTTTATTCTTATTTAATAACTAGATGTATTATTATCACTCTTTCTCACTTCCAAGATTCTCTACTTCTTGAGTTGTACAACATTCGGTGGGATGAAAATCATCAAAATTCTCCTCCATAACATCTAATGGATATTATATTGAATTAAACATCATTATTTAACATATTTAACATTTTCATGTCTAGCTAATATAACCATGCCTTCAATGTATTCCAATACTCTAACCAAACTTCTTGATAATATGATTGACAAAAAATCTAACACCGTGCATAGATTTAGGTCCAATATTCCCCCCTCAATATATTTTATTATATATACTATCATAAATTAAACCTTTACATATACTACAAATATTTCTTGGATATGTATTTATGATTCCTAATTTTTATCCCACATTGACATTATAATGAAAAGGTCCTTATAAATCCATATTTTACCATCACATATTCTACCACATAAGGACTAGTCATATTTGTCTTTTATTTCAGCTCCCCCTTTCTCGTAAATCCCAATAAGGGATTCCCTTATATATAGACCTAATCTTCCATAACCAATAAACTCATTGTATCATATTCTTAACGGTATCTATAGATGGTTTGGAGGACATAGTTCTCCTCTAAATTCAAAGAAATAGATTTGAATAGATAATTCTCCCCTCCATTGTAATCTTCTTATCATCCCATGTGGTACCATAGTTTGACATCTAATGTCATCCTAGACGTGTCAACTATTTTTAAATACACCAATAAATCCATTGGTCTCCATATTCCTACTTTGGCTCCATCTATCAAATTTTTATTGAAACATTTCTCTACATTCCAGCATTCATGCTTGAGATTTTTTTATTTATATTTTCATACTAATGAAAGATTTTATATGAGTGAAATTACTATATAGAATTGAGGCATCATAAAATAATATAATAATGATAAGTCAAAAATAATTATAATAAATAAGTTTTTATGTTAAAAACCCCCAATGTTTTCCAAATCACTCACTCAGTTCCATTGATTTTTGTAGCGTAATGTTCTTTATTTTGTAAATCATCTTACGATCACAATCACACTAACATGAATGTTACTTTTTCTCCAAAAATTTTTATCTTCTAGGTATTCTAATACAAATTGAACTAATTCTTAGTACTAATGGTTAAATATTAAAGATGGCCTAGAACCATTGGATCATTAAAATATAGATTTGAAAACACTTTAAATTAGATCGGTATCTTCAATAGATGTTCCTCTTCTTTTATTGAATGTGACCTCCAGAATCAACATTGAATATTAGATTGGTTTCTTGACCACATTTTCTAAGTCTGATTCCATAAATAAAATTTAAGTATTATGTTTCTTCTTTTTACATCTATTACCACTCATCTTATACATTAGTTCTCATTGATAATATACACAAACCCCATGTATCTTATCTCCCATCTAATCTTATACCACTTTCAACATATACTAGATACTTTCAAATTAATTTGGAGATCATAACCTCTAGAATCCACAAATAGACGATTATTGTTAATAATGATTGAGCAATAATCTGATTCTATATTTTCTCAAAACCTTCATTATGGTTATTATTTAAAATATAATTTTTACATAACATTATCTTCATATCACTTCATTAAAAAATTTATTTATTAGCTTAAGGTTCTTCTAAATAGAAAATAAAGAAGATTTATTCTTTTCTGGATCCTCCACCTTCTTATCTAATTCCTACTGATCCATCCATATTATAAAACATTATTTCCAAAAATTATTACTATTATTATTTTGTATGGGTTATATAGGTTTATTATTCTTCATAGTTATAGGATTACACCCACATGTACATGTTTTCTTTAGTGATGAAATACTTATTTTCTACTATTTATTACTCTTCCACTAGAGCGCCCATTCTCTTTCCTTCACTTATTTCCACATGTAATGACCTTTAAACCCACAAAAACTTTCATAAACCTCCTTTTTATTTTCCTTCATTGGATGTACCCCACTATTTCTCATATGAGGTGAGTTTTTCATTTATCACACATTCTTCTTACACACATCTGGTGTAGCTTCTATTTTTTTCTTCCATACTTATTTTTGTTCTTTCCATGAGGTTTATTGTGTGTGTAACCTAGTTGTTGATAGATACACCTTTAATTTATCTCCTTCTTTTCCATCCAAGACTATAAAATAATTATTTATCTTAATATTATTTACTCAATTGTAAACAAATTCCTTCTATGTCACACGGTTAGAGGTCCTCCTTGTGACTTTATTGATCTTCTGCCTATTGGAATACCTTTCCCCATGTCCATGGTCATTATAGATAAAACATGTCCTCTTAAAAAAATACCTAATATCATAATTCCTCAATTTAGATGGTGATATTTTTATTGTTCCACATCATAAATTAATACCTTTATATTCTAGACACATACTCATGGTGTTCCCCAATCTTATACAATAGTATCATTTCATCGATACTTTTTATAAGAGTATTTACTATTAATTTTTTATGAATATTATTATTATTTTCATATTTAACAATATTTTTCTTTCTAGTCACTAATTTTTATTTCCATACATTCATTCTCCATCCATAAGGGATTCTCTAGAGGTAAACTCCACCAATAACTTTCCCTTAGACAAATTGATATTTCCCTCAAGCACTCGTATCTTTTTACCCTATTATGTTTGGTGGGAACCCATATTTTATAGATAAAAACATTCATTATATATATATATATTGTATTCTCTCTACTATTTTTGACTTGATAAAAATTATGCTTCCCTTTAGATCCTTCTTCATGGTCAAATGATTTCTGATTTAGAGGGAAATTTCATAAAAAAGTCACCTTGTTGTTAAATTTTTTATCCCATCCTTTTTATATGAAATTCCTTGAATAACTCAATTATTTTTCGCCACTTATTATCAATATATAGATCTTAAATTATTTCATAGTTAAATTCATACATTATGAATTCTCAAGTCTATATCTCTCTGGATATACTTCAAATCCTCTCCACTAAAAGCCTATGGGAACATGATCATTTCTTTCCTCTAATTCAAAAATTTAGTTCCTTTAAAAAATAGATTATTCAATATAGAATTTATGTGCATAGAAAATTCAATATAGATTTTTAGTTTTGAACAATGAGATATATCCTTTATCCTTTTGTACCACATATTTAAAGTAGAGACAGCATCAGAGGGGGAATCAAAGTGACAGTTGTAACACCCTTATTATGAGGTACTTTAATATTTTATTATGTATTTTTAAGTTATATGTTACATAGGTTGATAGAGTTTCTGTATAGTTTTGGTGTGTGTTTGGTGTTTTTTTAAGGGTGAAATTTTTTATCATGATTAGGTGAAACAACATAGTTTTCTCCATAAAAACATGTAATATGATTAGGAGGTAAGGACGGTGTTCACAGCTACTACATTGTTTGTCCAACCCATATGGGTTCTAAGGAATAATTGTGTATGTGGAGAAAAAGATAAATCATGGTAGGAACTTGATTTGAAAAACCATGTGAACCATTCATGCATAGAGTAGTTCGGAGCTGATATCATGCATAAGATTAGAATATAGTTTTATCCATTCATCTTAACCCTGATAATGAATATAATACACCTAAAATTATAATTTAACTAATTTTGTACCCCTTAAGACCTCATTTTCCACCTATTAGATTAGGATAGTAAAACCCCAATCCTCTATTTAGTTTTCTTTATCATTCCATTTTATTTTGGAGTCATTTTTTATGGATCTAAGTTCATTCAATGATAGGAATCAAAAAAATGTATCCTTTTATCTATTTATCATTATATCTCCTCATATATTCTCAAAAAAATTATATCTAATTCTTTGTAGATAGATATCAGATATGTGATATTTTTTTATGATGTCTTGATATAATTTACTGAAGGAAAGGTGTCTCAATCCTAGATCTAGAGGTTTAATTGTATTGTTATTTTTTCATCACCCATTAAGAAGTGGGTGGAATCTCTCTCTTATCAACTTGTTATATACCTGGAAGTAATAGTTTTATAAAAATATTATTGTATTTTTAAACGAAATATTGGAATAATTCATAAATAATACACATTTTTTGTTTATGATATGGTAAACATGATAATTTGAATGGTTGTTGGAAAACCTCTTCAGTTTATGGTTTTAAATTATAGATTTATTTTAATGAAAGTAATATGTTAAAGGAAATGTTTTAAAAGTAACTATTGATTTTTTTAGAATGAATTCTTATGGAAACATGAAAATTTCATGGATGTTTCATGTGTTCATATTATCATTTTATGAGGCCCTATTGGTACAATCTATGAATTTGGTGTTAGTCTTGATGCATGGGAAGTTATATCATCAAGTGATGACTTGGTGAATGACATATCACTACATATGAGTTTGGGATTTTCATTCGACATGCATGTGTGTGTATGAGGTAGAAATTTAACTATTGATGATAAGTGGGTTCTAAAATAATTTTTCCTATTGTTTAATAAAACTATAATTTTGAAAAACAACTTTTATGTGTTTTCTTCTATTTATAAACTTATGAGAAAAGTTTCTCTTATCCTGGTGGAATGTGTAGGAAAGTTAAGGTGGAGTAATGACTGGGTATGATTACTCACAACCTACATATGTACTTAGGTCCATATACTTATGTTGTTTCTTTTGATATGGGAAAATGGGAAGATATCATATTTATTTAGTGGTCCCTCTTAATGTAACTATCAAGATTCTATGGTTTTAAATTGATCATGTACTTATATTCTGGATTGATGACACCTTGGATCCAAATCATGCTTTATTTTAGTGTATTATGGTTATAGTTTATTGTTTCCACTAATACTCTAATATTTTTAGTTTTATTGGTATTTTTCAGTTGTATTGTTTGTACCTCTTGCATATATAGTTTTTGTTCTTATTTTGTATTGAAATTTTGTGTTTTCTCTAAAGGGAAAATCATCCTATAAATTTTTAGGTAATCTCTTGGTATTTATTTCTTTAATTTGGTTTCTTTCCGATTTCACCTAAGGTTATTACACCACAGATATTTCTAATCCAATGGTTGGGGTTGGGATATTAGATATGGTTTTTGTTTTTTTTTTGTTTTGACATATTATGATGACAGTAAGGAGATATGAAATGTCAGAACTCAACATCCATAGAATAAAAAGATATATATAACCTGTTTTTTCTAAAATTAATGATACCAAGTTTCTCTATGCTAAAATATTTATCTTAAATTATTATAGGTATTTTGTCACCTCAAAATTATGGGTTTCACTGATGAGTGTATAATATCATGAACTATTAAAGAGACATCCCACAAGGACAACATTTTTCATACTTTTTGATAGAAATTGGTTATAGAGATTATTGATTTTCATGATTTGGAATATTATAAGCTATAATATTACTATTTTCTGATTGATAAGGGGTTTTTTGTTCTGATTATAGATAAATATAAAAAATTGGGATTAAATTGTAATTTTTATTGAAATTAGAAAGAGAACATAGTAAAAAAAATATAGTACTAGAAATAAAACTAAGGTGGCCTAAAAAAAGTGGAGATCGATATCATCATTAGTGACAATGGGAATAACCACCACATGGAGGCATACAGTGATAGAAAAAATTGTGAGGTGAATTGAGGAACTCTAGATTCATATCAATCAGTCGCTTTGTTTCCCTCATGACATGTATGTGGAATAATGACTTTCCCTCAAGTTAATTTCTTGTACTTGTGAACATGATATGTTATACTACAATTCAAGGATGTACTCCCATTAACTGCATTGAACAGGATATGAGATTCTGTTTCTACAATGGGGATTCATAAATTGAAATGGGCATATTAATAAAATGAATCGAATCTTAAATTTCCTTGGAATCTCAACTAATCTAAAGGTTTGGTTAGTGGTATACATGTTTTAGTATATTTCATTGTAGTGGTGGGATTTATTTTAGCATGATAAATTCAGTCAAGGCCTTATATGGGAGGTATTTTAGGAATTGATCAACAATAATTCTACCTATATGCCTTCAAAATAACGATAAAGATGGATTTATTCATCCATAAGTAAGAAAATATATCGATAGCAGAATATATGGAAAATTTCATAAACCTAGTTCTTTTTTCTATAGAAGTAGTTTCAAGTGAATCCTTAAAGGATTGAATCTTTGGATATAGTCATTATTGATCTTCATGATTTGGAATATTATAAGCCTTAAGATTACTATTTTTTGATGGATAAGGGGTTTTCTATTCTGATTATATATAAATGTAACAAATTAGGCTTAAATTGGTAGTTTTATTGAAATGAAAAAGAGAACATAGTACAAAAAAAATATTGTACTAGAAATAAAACTAATGTAGCCTAAAAAATGTGGAGACCGAGATCATCATTAGTGAAAATTGGAATACCCTCCACATGGAGGGATCCAGTGATGGAAAAATTTGGGAGGTGAATTGAGGAACTCTAGATTCAAATTAATCCGCCACTTTATTTCCCTCACGACATGTATGTGAAATGATGAATTTCCCTCAAGTAAATTTCTTGAACTTGTGAACCTGATATGCTATACTCTAATTCAATTATCTACTCCTATTAACTTCACTGAACAAGATATGAGAATATGTTTCTACAATGGGGACTCATAAATTGGAAAGGTAAAAGGTTGTACTAATAAAATTAATCGAATCTTTAATTTCTGTGGAATCTCAGCTAATCTAAAGGTTGGGTTAGTGGTATAAATGTTTTAGGATCTTTCATTATAATGGTCGGATTTATTTTACCATGATAAATTCAGTCAAGGCCTTATATGGGATGGATTTTAGGAATTGTTCAACATTAATTCTAACATGCATGCCTTCAAAATAAATATAAATTTGGATCTATTTATCCATAAGTAAGAAAATATATCTATAAAAGAATATGTGGAAAATTTCATAAACCTGGTTATGTTTTCTACTTCTGTAAATATTTTTGTCTACCTAATAATATGTGGGAACTCTGATACTAAAAGTATAAAGAATAGGGACACCAACTTCCAGTGTGATGGAACATCATAGAATAAAACCATTAGATTAGTTAAATTTCCTCCCCAACCCAGCATAAATTATGGGTTTCTCCAATGTAGTTCATTTAAGAAAAAGAAGAAATATTGTACGTAAACACCTATATCATGTCACAATTGTAATAAGATGAGGCATGTTCAGTTTTATTGTCCTAAAACAATAATGTCAACTACTGATAATACATCTCAAGTGTCTCATAAATCTCATGCTTCAAATGTATGATCACATAAGAACTATTCCCATCCCCATAAATGAGCAGGCCATGGAGATTCTAGGGACACCATTAATCCTAATTAAATGAAACTATATAAGGGAATAAAGGAACATGGAAGAGTGAAAAATAATTTATATAGTGAGGAAAATATAATCAAGTAATAATAATAAATTAATTTCACTACATGAGGTACCATTCTTCTTAACTCAATCCTCTTGTAGTTTTTTTGACACAATTTCATCCCACTAATTTATTTCTTTGTGTGTTATTAATTAAAAGGGGTTTCGTATCGAGATGATTCCCCATATGAAGATTATATAAAAACCTATAGGATATTATGAGTGAATGGGCTTTAAATGTGTATATTGTTATATAAAATTGATGGGCTTAGGAAATTTCTATTTTAGACATGGGTGAATTTGAATTTAAAAATGTATGGATTAGTTAACTACTTTTATGGCCTATATTAAATGTTATTCATGAGTAGTAAACATTACGTATCTATATGTAATGGTACATATTTTTAAAGGATATTGGTATGTGGAGGATGAAAGAGTATGACCTTTATCACCAATGGTTATAACTATTTCTTATCAATCAGCAATAATCAAATTGGGACTAATAACATAATTGTGACTAGAAATTGTTATAACATTATGGATCATTGTCCCAATGTGTTTCCCATACATTTCATTAGTTTTCCACATATAACTAATTTTTAATTTTTGTTTGATATTATTATCTGGTAAATTCATATCTCACTTCTATCATATATTATAGAACTAGTTTAATTAAATAAGTTTAAGATCTAATTTGAATAATTTGAAAATTAAAGGCCTCATAAGACCAAGTATATCATCATGGCCTATTCCAGTTACTTTTTTTCAAAAATGAAGATGATTTTTTATGATTATATATTGATTTTCATAAGATGAATCATTTTATGATAAAAATAGATATCCCCTTCCTTTGGTTTATGACCATTTTAATCAATTAAAGGGATCCCAATGGTTCTCTAAAATTGACATACATGTCCTATATCACTAACACAGAGTTAATAAATAGGATATTCTGAAGATCGATTTTAGGATTTATTATTGTAATTGTGAATATGTGGTCATTCCCTTTGGTCTTACAAATGAACTAGTGGTTTTCATGGCATTAATTAATCGTGCCTTTTATTGGTACCTAGACACTTTCTTTATGGTATTTTTTTAAGGAATTTTAGTGTATTCTCCAACTTGAAAGTAACATGATGAAAATTCAGATATTTTGTTGAATGTTTTGTGAGAGTGATGGTTATATGAAAAATTTTATAAATATAATTTCTAGATAGAATAAGTTTGTTACCTTTACCATGTCATTTCTGATATAGGAGTATTAGTATACCCAATAAAGATACAAGTTTTTGTCTCTTGGAAACCATTGAAATAAATCATTGAGATTCATATATTTCTAAGATTAGTTAGTTATTGTCATATATTTTTTAGGGAATTATTGTGACTTAAATCTCTTATCATAGAAATCATGTGAAAGAAAACTCCATTCTGTTAGAGTGATAATTTTCAATAATTTTTTTTGGATCTTAAATCAAGGCTCAATTCAACACTAATTCTTGTTCTACTAGAACCTGCTATAGATTATGTGGTTTATTATAATTCATCTTGATCAATACTTAGTTGTTTTATCAATAAATAATATCATGTGGTAGCTTATCGATCACAACAGTGAATTCCTTATAAGTATTATATGACCCATTACTTGGAATTAGTTTTGTCGGTTCGTGATTTGAAAACATGGTGTCATTATCTCTTAGATGATAAATTAAATACGTTTAAAGACCATAAAATTTTCATACAAAAAGTTTTAGAAAGAGATTTAAATCTAAGAAAATGCTGATGGATGTAATATCTATAGATTTTCAACATTCAATTTGTTCAATACACTTGTAAAAGGAAATTCTATTGTAGATGATTTATACATAAAGTCATATAGTTAATTAAAATAAGAATCTTGTGATTACTGAAAATTGATGATCATGAATATAGATATATATTTGGATTAAACTAGGAAAAATTAAGTCACAATATTCTAACCGGTGACCTTAATTCTTAACAGGGTTTAACAAGTAAAGTATGTTCAAATATTGAATCATGGTTTCCTTACCACTATCTCCTAACATAATGGTGGGGAGACTAATGGTTTGGGAAATAATATGGGCAATACATGTTTATTTTTCAAGATCCCATAGTTATTCCATAGTCTTATCATGAACAAATCATTTCTACTTATAACCATTAAAAATGGGTTGTTCATCTAGGCATATAAAAGATATAAAAGTCTCTATGGACCTATTTTTAGTGGTTATGTATGAAAAATATGTGGATGATTTTGTTTTGAAATTTATAATTTGACAAAAATACATGGTTGAGCATCAAAAATAATAAATACTACTCCAATATATACCTATACCCATATGGGAATTGGTAAATATCATTATAGACATTGCCATGAGTTTTCAAAAACAATTCAAAAAACTGATTTTATTTGGTAATTATACACCAACTCATAAATTCGCCCCACTTCATTCTAATTTAGAAAACTAATATGGAGGAAAACATGGTGATTATTTATAATCGGTGCATGGTAAAATTTGATATAATTCCAATTTTGATCATCTCCAATAGAGATCCTCTTTTTTGACCTCTCAAATTTGGTGAGAATTAAAAGAATATTTGAATTCCTAATTGACCATTAGAACAAAATATCATCTTCAACTGGATAAGAAGTGGGAAAGAATAATTATTTCATTGGAATATATGCTTTGATATTGTGTTATGGATTTTAGTGGCTAATCGGATGATCATTTTCCTTTAGTGGAGTTTTCCTAAAACAACAGTTATGAGTCCATGATATAGATGGATTTGTTTGATGGATTTTGTGTATTTCCTTAACAGTATCCTCTTTATTGGGTTTCAACAAGAAATACATGACTATTTATACCCATCCTTTTTCGGGATATGACTAAGAAAATACGGATGATTAGTAAACTGATGCTTTTATCCCAAATATAAAAAAATATTTTTTGGATAATAATTTTTAGCCTTTATCAGTTATCATGGAAGATCATTTTTTTAATGTCTCTCCAATAAAATAATATCCTATATTGGGTAAGATTTTAATTTTTCTCCTTGGTATGTTAGACCTTTATGGAAGCATGAAAAAATTCAGGACGAGACAAGGGAATATGAAAAATAATTTTTAGGAAAATGTACCAAACATTTCAAAACTTTTCATCATGTCTAGCTGTTTGGGGATGGAAAAACAATTGGTGGGGAAAATGTAACACCCTTATTTTTATGTAATTTAACCTTTAATTTTGTATTTTTAGGTTATATGAAACTTTTTTTGAGTTTATAGAGTTTTATATGGTTTTGGTGTGTTTTAAAAATGTTTTCAAGGGTGCATAGTTTAAGCATGGGTATGGGGAAACCATTTGGTTTTCTTAAGGAACTGTGTGATAGGATCCATAGGTTGGGAGGGTGTGTATAGATAGTGCATTGTTTTTCTAGATCATTCAAGTTCCTAGAATAAACCTTGAAAATTGATATGGATATAAAATCATGGTTGGAATATGTCTTATCAATCTATGTGAACCAACCATGTGAGGTGGTGGTTTGAAAGCAGTAACATGCACACGGTTTTCCCAAACCATGTGTCCTAATTGTTCCATGTGCATTTGAAGCTCTAAAAATTAGAGTTTTACATGGTTTTAACTCCTCCAACCCTATTTTTCACCTCTCCACTCATGTTCTCAAACTCCACCCCTCTCCAAATAACTTTTTGAGGTTCCCTTTGAACTTGAGGACAATTTTGAAAGATCTAAGCGATTTAGATCTTTAGGATCAATGATTAGTCTTTGTTTTCTATCTTTCCCTTTAAATTTATTCATATCCTCTCACATATAATTTTATACGTAATCTTTTATGGATATATCCATGATCAATTATGTTTTTTGATGAGATCTTGATTGGATTTACTGAATAAAAGAAGAATTGAGCCTAAGTCTAGAGGTTTCATTGTGTATTTATTAATTTCCATCACCCATTCAGAGTTCGGTGGCTTATATTTATTCTCCACTTGTTATAGATGAAGGATTAGGTTTATTAATTTTTTTTCTTGTATTTTAAAAGGAATCATTGGATGATTTCCTAAAGAAAATACCTTTTTTGGATTATGATGTGGGAAACATGAGAATATGAATGGTTATTATAAAAGAGGATTGGTATATGGATTTAGATTATTATATTTTCTAAAATATAATAAATATGTTTGATGAAATATTATAAAATTAAGTTTTTATTTAGGTGGTATTATTTGGTAAGGAAACTTATAAAAATCATGGATGTGATGTGGGTTCATATTTTCATTATATGAGGGCATGCTAGTAAGGACATGGCTCTCAAACCCATACTAGAGGCACGAGAAGGTATATCAATAGGTGACGACTTGGTGAAGTAGGGATCAGTGATATTGATTTTTCTACATCCATTTTACATGAATGTGTGCATGTGTGTGAAAATTTAAACTATAGACAACAAGTGGGATTTAAAATAATTATGGATTTTTTATTAAATTCTATTTTTGAAAAACTACATTGATGTGTTTCCTTGTATTTATAAAACAATGCGGTAATGATATCTTGTCCTAGTAGAATATGTTGAAAGATTTTGGTAGAATTTGTACAGAAAATGTAACATCCTTATCCTAGTTCTCCCTCACATGACCAAGATGGGTAAATACATGACCTCAGGTTCACCTCTATGTTTTCTAGAGGCTTATGACTAATGGTGAGGGTCTGACATGTATAGTTGGGAGAATATACCCTATGGTACAAAAAAATCATAGTATAAATCATAGTAAACAATAAATATAATTCAACTCCAATATATAAGTAGGAAATAACCAAATCATTCCAATATAATAAAACCAATAAATTTAATAAATTAATTGCATACTGAATTTCATATTTGAAATCATACAAGAAAAAAACTAAATGTTATACAAAAAATAAATTCTCCCAACAATATCTTGAACACCATGTTTAGTTTTATCTCCAAGATCTATTCCCAAATACTAAATCAAATAGGCAATCATTGGGCCACATTCGATTTCCCAAACCTAAATCCATGAAGTATACCAGAGTGCTAAATGGAGACTCAAACAATGAATGAGTAAAACTCAATAGTCCACCAACAATGATGTAGAAAAAATCAACATGAGTAATAATGTATTTAGAAGTATGATATAAATATACATTAATTCATAAATTAAATACATAAAATTAAATAACCTTCTAACACTCGCACTCTAGTTTGATACCCAGGGTCAACCAAACTTACTTTGTCATTATGCCGGAAGTGTCTGTAAAAAATCACCAAGAAGTTTATGTGGATTCCCATTAAAAATACCAATCACACATTCCATTTACAGTCAACCCATATAATATTCCCATGCCAAGGTTTAATTTTTTATTTCATGTGTTAATAGAATAAGTTTTAATTCTCAAGTTAGAGTCACATACATGTTCACAAGGGGAATTACCTTGCTAGGGAATAATTATTAATCAATTGAAACTATGAAATTTTCCATGCTAGAGCCACTTAAATGAGAATAGAACATAAGACCCTATGTGAACTACCATAATAATTCTGATTTTACATTTCATATATCCAAAGAAATAAATATCAAATACAAACCAAATAACCAAACATTCTAAATATGTTAAGATATTCAAAAATGGTAAATTTAGGATAATTACTAATTTCAATTATAAATCATTATTAATTTAATACAATTACTAGTTTTATTAAATTATTTTAATTCTCATAACAATTGTGAAATTTTCTATTCACATTACAATTATGCCAACATATCATTTCACATGTCAAGACAAGCCCATATAATACTTTCATACCCCTAGGGTGGAAAGGTTCACAACAGTTCAATACAGAGATCAACACGAGATATAAAAATTAAATAAAATGGTTCAATTTTTATAAATTCCATGTTCTATCCAATCTTAAGTATATCAATATATCTTAGGTGGCCACAATTGTATGTCTCATTCTATAATGAACCCGATGGTGTTTGTGGGAGGGAAATGCATGAGTATTCAATACATTCAAGAGGATTCCAATTAAGATATGTTTTGTGCATGGAATTTAAGTTTGATCTCACGTATTTCACATACTAAAAATCAAATGATACATTCATGATATGTTTTATATCTCCAAAAACAAAATCAATAAGAATAATACAAGATCAAGGGTCCAAGTAAATGAACGAAACCATGATTACCAATTCATGGTGTTCAGATAAAACCAAGGATCAATGAACCAATAGATTCTATTGGATAATCCATATAATCTTTATAGAACCCTTAAACATTGAAAACCACATGATAGGGTCGAATTATAGGAAATTATAACTTAAATGGGGGGTTTTAGAGGAGGAAATATCATTATGTCTCTCATTATACAAACCCAATTTGGTGCAACTAGCTAGTTGGTGGATTCAACAGGTTATCTGATGGTGTAAACCAAGATAGTTGTACCTTTGGAAACCCCACCAGCTAGTCAGTGGGTCTAATATATGCGACCTATTCTTCCAAATCTCCATTGACAGGACCATGTGTCTCACCAGCTGGGTGGTGGTATTCATGTAGCCATACATGGCTACTTCCCCATCCACCGGCTAGCTAGTGGAACTATAACATTCCCATTACTTCATGTGACTAACAGACATAAACAATATGCCTCCTCTAATCCCCTGAATGACTCTAAAACCTCATTTTTACCTGGAAAAATTCTAATTTATAGAATTTTTAATGGTTTAACAAAGAATTACCAGTGTAAAATATGGGTTCTTAGAACCTCCACACCATATAATAACTCATCCTCAAGTTGTGATTCCATGCATCACTAATGGGTGTTATGGAAAAACTATGTCCATTGTACTCACATATCTAACTCCCTCTCCCAAGTATCCATTTAAATAGTCTCGGAATGCCATTGCACTCATAGTTGAGGAATAGTATTTCATTATAGATTCTTCTAACAGTGGTCCAATATATGGATCGAATACCCCTCAATGTATGTATCAGCATTAAGATCAACATCATAAAAATTTATCACATTAGGAAGATGAGGGTGATATCTCTAAATCTATGACACGTGACATGTTATGCATGGAACTATAGCACTATGGAAAAACTAATCAGCATGCCACTAGATCGATCATCTCCATTATCTCATATGGATTGAATAATCAGGGTGATAACTTCCCTTGATTCAAGACATAGTGTTTCCCCAACCTATGTGACACCATGAAAAATACCTGATTACCAAAATTTAATTCCAGAGGTTTACTTTGATATTTATCATATGTTTTATTTTGGGTCTGCAATGTTTCCGAAAACTTTATGATCATCTGAACATACTCAGAATTATCCATCATGAAACTATTTCCAACAGGCTCTTACTCTCCTACCACTAACTACCACAATGGTGAATCATACAACCTTCCATATGAATCTGTGAATGTTTCTATTTGTATTTATTGTTGTAATCTATTAATTTAATAAAAATCCACAAGTGTTGGATGATGCTCCCAAGAACCGCCAAGGATTAGAATTGAGTCTCATAACAAGTCCTCAAGAATCTGAATCATTTATTCAAATTGGTCATTAGTCTGGTGATGATAAGATCTACATAGATTAACATATGGTCCTAGTTCCATATAATTTCCCTACCATAATCATGACATAAAATGGGTTTATGTATCAGAAATTATAACACTATGAAATAGAGCTATATCTGGCATATACGGATTACCCGGATCATCAACGGAGAAGGTATCACTAGTATGAAAGAATCGGTATTCCTTTTCTAGTTGATACATAATCACCCCCACAACATCATTCTTTAAATGTGGCTTAGATAATCCTATCATAAAATCTTTGATGATATCATACCACTTCCATTCCACAATGGGTGAACGCTACAACAACCCAACAGACCACTGATTCTCGACCGTCACGTGCTGACAGGTGAAGCATTGTTCCATGAACCCAATTATATATTTCTTCATCCATGTAAAATATTATTTTTTCTCAATATATTGAAATATTTTTTCAATACAGGATATTCCACCAAATTCGAAGCATTGAATTCCATCATCATTCACTAATGCATTCTCATAAGAACCCAAATACATCCAAGGATATGAAAAAATTCATCACCATTAAGAAACTAGACCTATGGTTGATCCATACCATATAAACCTTCTCTTAGGGATAAACCCTTTATATCAGATAACTAAATCTTCTTGATTTGATATAGTAGCATGTAAAAACAAATATCGATGTTATAGTTTTTTCCCCTGAGGATTTGGAACATCCCAATGTAATTACATAAATAGTGATATCATCCACCACTCACAACAAGATTAATATGATAATTCTGATTGTGTATTCCTAATCAAGTAATCAAAAAATATTTTTCCTTTTCTCAGAGTTTTTTTCAACTAGAATTTGAAAGAGTATAGATACTCAACCCACATCCCTTGCTGAAGGTTCAAGTCCTACTATGAAAAGTTTTACTCCAACATCTTATGGTTCATGTACACCAAATATATCTCAAATAATAGATAATATAATAATAATATTAGGTTATATACCACAATAGATAACTCTTGGTTGTGAGTGGTTTGACATTATACATACAACCACAACTACCTAGATCCATAAGTAACTACTTGATCCTCCTGCATCAAAATTTAACCAAGACCAACTTCTAATTCATTGAAATACAAAATATATTCTGTATCCAGATCTTGTAAGGCCATGATGAATTTCTACATCAGAAAACTCATCAATTATAAGAAATTATACTCACAAGTATCAGAACAAACAAAATTAACTCTTTACATAGTCATACCGAGCATCGATAATTCCATATAGGAGAATTACTAGATGAAAAATTGGTAATTTCATGTTAAAACCAAGAAACATCATATCATGAAGATGTTCAGAGTTCTCTTTCATGATACCATAGTTGTTGCTTTCCCTAGGTCCACTAAAACTCCGTCCATTGAGAAAATTTGGCATAAGAAGTGAATTTGTTTTCACCACATAAATGTCACTTAGATAACATGGTGTATAGCTGATTCTATTATAGAGTACATAAGATTATGAAAAGTTTTTAGACATGATCATCTCTATATTTGGAGTACAAAATGATATCAATGATGAAAATAACCAAATACACTAATCTAAATAAAAATTGATGATCTAATTCATCAAGTCCCTTAATACTTTATGTGAATTCATTAAACCAAATGGCATTACCAGAAGCTCTTATAATCCATACCTAATTATCAATGTAATCTACGATATGTCAGACAGTGTAACCCTCCACTGATAGTACCCAAAGCACAAATCATTCTTGGAAAAAAACCTATAACCTCTCATCTAATCCCATAGTTCATTGATGTGTGAAAGGCTATAATAGTTCTTGAATATCATCTTGATCAGCATCCGAGAATCCACACATAAAATAATGTCCCATCTTCCTTCTTTAAAAATAACATAAGATAACCCCATGGTGATTTACATGGTCATATGAGTCACTTAGCATTAAGATCCCCCAATTACACTTTCAACTATTTAATCTGCACTAGTTCCATGTTTTAGGGTGGAATAGAAACTAGTTTTTCTCTTAATATTAACTTTATAGTGTACTAAATATGTCACATAGTTGGTAATCCAAAGAACTATTTATGAAAGATGTCGTAGAAGTGTTCCACTACTAGAAGAAATTTACTCTACCTTAACTCTCCATTATCCATAATAATGAATATTAACTATGACTTGAGAAAATCCAATATGAAAAAAATTGGTAATGTATGACTATCCTGAAGATCATATTCATAATGATCAATATAGATACCCCCTTCTAGAGATAAAAAGGAAATTATTCACTAAAAGTATTTTACATTTTCTAAGTATTAAATTATCCAATTTATACCTATAATCAAATTAAATCTATCTATTTATAGGAAAAATAGATCCTAAATGAAATGGTGGCCACTAATTTTTAGAGAACACTCTTTACAGTGTCAGATACCATATAATCACACTCTTGATAGTGTGTCGATGGTTATAACCCCATTAATGATTTTTACATTTATAAACTGTTGTAAAATTTTATATATATATATATATATATATATATATTAATTTGATTTTCTTGTATCAAAAAACACTCAAGCAAGAGTAGATGAAATGATAATTGTGCCTCTGATTGTGGGAGTTCATGAATCTAGACTAGTATGGGTAGAAAACATAGCATGCATTTGACTCACCCCTATACCTTGGGATCTAGATTGAGTCCCATATAATGTTTCCTTTTATTGATATCACTACAACTATTTCATGTTACTACACCCCCATCCCTGGCATGAGCATCTAGTGGAACTCTAGTTTTTGTGGGGTAACTGAGTCCCTCTCTGACTTTGGTGTATGACATGATCCTTCACCACCACATTATTATGGATTGTTCTTACAAAACCTCTGTGTGTGGCGCATATTACTACAAGTTAGACACTCTTATGTAGGTAAGGTATACTAAAAGATCTTGTGTCCAGTCATTCCATACTAAAAAAATCCCATGGTTTTGTTCTAGATATGGTTATCCACTACCTTGGATTCTCTCCACACTACTGCCTTAGTGGAAATTCCCATAATGGTTCTTATTTACTTGTAATAAATAATTTCAATATCATCTAGATAAAAATTCCCACAAACCAATAGGATCCTCCAACAGGTTCCCTTTGGTGATGATAGCCAAATCCATCACATTAGAGAAGTTTCTCAAATGGAATATGTTCACTTGTTACAGGATCTCATACTAGATACCATCCTAGAATGACTTCAAATTGGTTATCTCGTCTC
Organism: Viscum album; assembly: GCA_963277665.1. Taxonomy (NCBI): domain Eukaryota; kingdom Viridiplantae; phylum Streptophyta; class Magnoliopsida; order Santalales; family Viscaceae; genus Viscum; species Viscum album. The sequence goes on along the minus strand of OY728119.1, from coordinate 210,284,207 downwards.
CTTTTAGTGATAGAAAAAAACATTACAGGTTAGTATAACATCCATCATGGTCCATGACAAACACACACCCCTACATCAGGTATATAAACTTTGAAACCATTTTATACCTTAGAATATGTAGATAAAAGTGACTTAGGAACTTCTCATTTAATCCTTTCCAGGTCATATCCTCAAATTTTCCAACCTATAATATGATTCCCCATAAGTGTTTGGAAGGTACTCATAGCATATAGGTAGAAAGCTTCACTCTTCATTCCATGGGTATCTCCAAGTTACTATATATCATCAGGATTGACTCAATAAATAACTCTTCCACAAACATGGTTGGGTATTGGAACTTGAGATCCCTTTTTATGTCAATAAACAAAGAAACAGTTCAACTAATCCCACTCTCCATGGATTTCATGATTTATCGGAAACTATCATATAGCTGATCGTCCAATAGATTAACTAGATCTATAGAAAGTCCTTATTCCTCCATGTGATATGTGTGATCATTAACACTCTCTTTATTTTAAAATGGAAGATAACACATAGACATTTTTATTCAAGGTTTAACACACTCCTACTATCACAAGGTTCAACAAAAGAAAAAATCAGTGGGACAAAGGGACGATAGATATCCAAAGTCACAAGTTAATTTATGTTCTTAAATTAACATGTGAATTAATCATATTTTAATTGAGTGATTTTAGTCTATGTTATTATTAATGTCCTGAAATTTAATGTAAAATAAATAAATATATAGAATAAACGACTCATGATAGCATACTTTAACACATTCTTGCTTTGATGAAAGTATATGCACATCATTGCATATCAAACCGTGAGTAAATTATCATATTATAGTAACATCACACAACTTGTGTATCACCCGAGGTGAAATAACATCACAATTGTAACAATAAAACCTTAATAACGGTATTCACATCCATATAAACCTATACTTTCCCTCGAAGATGAGTTATCTACTACCATGAACAATATCCCTAATAAGATCGAGATGGTTCGTGACATGACCTCAAGAATGACTCCCCATATTCCATATGCTACCAACTGGTGGATAGGGTATAATATTTATAGTGGGGAGACTATAACCTATGTCAATAAATAATAAAAATTGTGGAAAACATAGTAAACAATGAATAGAAATCAACTCTTGTAGATAAAATTGAAATGGATAAATCGATCAAATATAATCAAACCATGAAATTTAATTCTGTAATGTCATACTAAATGTCATTTTGAACATCATACAAGTAAAAAACTAAATGAAATGCTCAAAATAAAGTTTACTAGCACTGGTATCTAACCCCTATCTTAGTCTTATCTCAGTGATCCAGTCCCAACAAGAAAAAAATTGTCTAGCACAGGGTCTCGTTTCCTTGTACAAACCTTCATTCATTAAGTAAATCTAGGTACCAAATGGTATCCCAAAACATTTGTGATTAAAATTCATTAGGTAAAAATAAAAAATGTATAAAAAATATTATTTCAGTAATAATTAATTTATTAGTATTATAATCATAGTAATTAATTCATAAATTAAATGTAGAACATCAAATAAAAACTGCGACCATTAAGCTCCAAATTGACATTTGAGTTCATACAAACCTTATTTTTTATGATGTCACAAGTCTCTACACAATATCACCATAGATTATATTAATATTCTAATTAAAAGGTCCAATCACACATTCCATTCATAGGATACCCAAGGAGGATTCCCATGGAAAAGGTGAATTTTGTATTACATGCTTTAAACAACACTATTAAAATTCCAATTCTGGAGACAATTACATGTTACCAAGTCACATTACCATGATAATGGAAAACTATAGATCAATAGACCCAGTGAAAATTACTAATATGGGGCCACTTACATGCTCATAAGAAATCATACCCTCCATGAATTATCATACTAAGTCCAATTTTACATTTCATATATCAAATGAAAGCAATAGTTAATGGATATCAAATCATAAAACTTTCAAACATATAGAAAAATGGTCCATTCATTAAAATTACAAATTATATTTCCAATTTCAGTTATAAATTTTAATTCCTTTAATCAAATAACCATCTCTATTCCAATATGAAAATTATTATATCAATTATGGAAATTTTTATTGAAATTATAATTATTCCAACTTACCATTTCACATGCCAAGCCAAGGCTATATTCTAATTTCAAACCCCTTTGGTGATAAGGTCCATAAGTTTTTAATCAATATATAAAACTATATTTTATAAATCAAAAACAATGAAACTAGGTTCCCAAAATTTTTTTTCCAACCAAATTCCAAGGGTAGGAATGCCTCTCAGGTGGCCACAAGTCTAGGTATCCTTCTCCAATAGACCCAACGGGGTCTGTGGGATGTATATGCATGGGTATTCAACAATTCAGAGAGAATTCCAATTAATATAGGTGAATATCCTTGATTTACAGTGTAATTTCATATATTTAAAATAATTCAAAACCAAATAAGATATTGGAGAGATGTTTCAGACCATGTACCTCAAAAGCAAGAAAAATAATCCAATATTGAACATCTGGATCAATGAACCACACCATGATTCCTAATACAAGACATATAAAACAAATTAAGGATCAAGGAGCCAATATGACGTTTTAGAGAAGCTAAGGAATCCTTTTATAACCCTTAAAAATCTAAAATCAGAAGTTAGGTTCATAGGAGGTTTGATTAGAAGATAAATGGGATTTTTGGGAGGTAGAAATGTGATTATTTTCCTCATTATATATTCCCATCATAGAACCACCAACTAACCGATGGGGTCATCCAAAATAGTTGTACTTCTAGAAACCCCACTATTTGGTCAGTGGATCTTCTATAGGTGATCCATTCTACCAGGAGGCCACTGTCCAACTGGTGGGTCTCACCTGCTGCATAGTGGGATTCATTTAGACATATATGGATAGTACCCACCTACTAGATGGTTCATTCCACTAGCTAGCTCATGTCACCACATAACTACCATTACAGCATATCAGTACTATACTTTTCAAAATTTTATCCTTCAAGCCCTCGAACATGTCTAAAACCTCATGTATACCCGTAACATGTCTCATTTAAAAAAATTAAATTTGTTTAAATGATAATTAACTAGGTTAATGATAGGTTCTTACAAGGTATAATTACTCACCCCCTTCATATGAAATTTGGTGGTTCCTCTTGATGAAGCTATCTAGAGGAATAGTATTGAATTTGACCATGTCCTTAGAGTCTTTTGTGGTTCCACCTTCGTTTTAATATAATATTTATTTTAGTGTTTTTTTGTTTTGGTTTATTGATTCGATCAATACTCTAATATTTTTGTTTTGTTGTTATTTCTTTTCATTTGTATATTTTACACCTCATGAATAATATATTGTTTTCCATTATTATTATTTTGTATGGATAGTTTGTATTTTCTTTAATGGTTAAGCAACCACAATATGTTTATATAATCCCTTTACATTTATTTCTATCCTTTTGTGTCTTATGGATGTCACCAATGGTTTCTATCACCTTCACTCTTCCTAGGACAATATTTAGAGTCAGAATGTTAAAATGGATGAATGAAATATTTACTTTAAGATGTTTATCTTTATTTAAGGATTTTGTTACCAGGATGGTAGGAACTATGTTCAACCTATTATTATTGTAGTAATAATCACCAAAACAAACAAAAAATTGGAATGTAAAGAATGCATAAAACACATAGATTTTACTTATTTCTCTATAAAGGGATACATCCAAAGAGAACACAATGAAGACGTTTCGATGTTCCAATTTACACCAATATTCAACTTTTTGTGGTTAAAATGTTCTATTCATGGTCACTCTATGTTGGACTCAATATATTTTTGAGATTTAGGGTCTGGTCACTCCTTTTACAAGGCTCACTTCTTCATTCCACTCTTATGTCCACTACATTGATGAAAGTACAAACAATGTTTATATACTAATAGGTATTATTAAATAGATTGGAAATATAAGTCTCTTCCCCTAATTATAAAAATGGTTTAATTAAATCATATTCCTAATTTGATTCTACTTTAAATGAACTATTCAAATAAAATGGATGGTCATTATGATCAATTCACATAACCACTACTTTCATGAAACTCCTACGTTCATAAAAAACAATCGTTAATGAAACTAATATCTTCTAAGTTTGAACATGTGAACCCTTGTCAATAATTTTCTTCCATAAATGATAACAATTCACAGTAAATAAATCTTTGTGAAAATAGTATATTCATGGAACTTATTGACTTATGGAACTTTTCAAACATAAATATGTGGTTCATTTAAATTCTTTCGGAAATTTAGACTCTGTAAAATTTGAATCATTTTTCTCTCATGAATATCTCTCATATAATCCTCTCCCTTCTTATCCCTTTTCTCATTCAAGGATTAGTTTTTTATTGGACAATATGGACTATTCTCACACCTTGGAAATGTTTCCATAATGTCACTTCAGTCTGTGAAACTTTGTTAAGTAGTATTTATATTTGAAACTTTTCCTCACCACACTTCCATTTTCCATGGTGTCTTGGATTATCTAACATATACCTATTCATAGAACTTGATCTTTTCAGAGTCTTTTTTACTTTACTAATATTTCATTAACATTCTTAGGGAAACATTATTTCAAAAAATATCACAACTTTTATGAAGATAATCCTTTTCTTAAATCATCTGTGTCAACACATTTTCATCCAAACAGTAATGAAACATTACCTTTATGATAGAATCATTTTTCCACCTCTAGTAGTATTCCTTTCTCAAAAATATACTATCTCTATGGAAACATTTCCAAACATTACTAATCAGAATCAACTATTTTCTTCCTAGATTTTTAGGAGATTGTTTTTTTTAAAACACTAGAAAACTATGCCACCATCAACACTAAATCATCCTGGATGGATTAGCTCAGTTTCGTATCCATGGAAAACTTTTTTCACAGTCAAATATATTTATAATAGTTCCAATGTAATACCAATCATCCGATAGTGATACATAATATTGATAAGAATAGGTTCACACTAGAAGCTTTCTATTGCTTTCATATTTAACAACCTTTTAGAGGATTGGAATTATATCTTCCTTACAAGATTATATGCTACCTATATTATTCATCATTAATTTGGCCATTGGTTATTGATCATATCACCTAAAAAAATACGTGATCTTGTATAAAATTACCCAAATTTCTCTAATCTACGTGTCTTTTTAATATGCGTCTCTCATAACCATGTATTCAATATATTTTAATACTCCATCCATACTTCTTGATATTAGGATTAACAAAAAAATAAAAAAATAAACATATTTTTGGGTCCATAATTCTATTCCATTCATGAAACATATATTTTTTGTGAATTTGTGTAATAAAATAACCCATAGACTACTATTTTGTTTATATATCTAAGTATTCATCACATGTATTTCACAAGAGTTTATTTTTTAAATCATTGATATATGATAGCTTTACATGTGTGGAACACAATGTTTCATGGTCAAGTAAACTAAAAAAAATATTTATAGAGATTCACATAACATCCTCACATTCAGTATCTTTTGATAATATCATACGGGTCTCTATGAAAGTATCCATTTTTTTAGAATCATCCTTTTAGAACTATTTCATCACCTTTATTCCATATAAAGAATGATTTAAGTGGAACACTTTTATTTTATCTTTGTGAATGAGAAATTTGACTTATTTATAAATGTATAATTATTATTCAAGGACTCCATTCAATAATTATGGTTTGATATCCATTTGATACATTGTAAAAAAAATTGGACAGCCATATCCAAGAATAATCAAATAGTCGTCAAGAAGTACATGGGATAAAATATCTCATCTAACTCGATACCTTAAATATGGGAGTACCCCTTGAACACTAGTTCTTCCATATTCCTTTCCACATGTCACTTTTTATTATGTTTTATTCAGAAAACCCATTTTTTTTAAATCATGTTTTTATTTTTTTAGCCTCAAAATAATTTCCCAAGTGTTATTCTTTTAAATTTTTTCAATATCTCCATGCATAAATTGTCCCAAATTTCATCCTTGGTATCTTAATCTACATATTTTGGTCCTAATTTAGATATCATGTAAGCTTTATATGTTATTACATCCTTCTTATTTATATTAGGGTTGTATTTTCACTAAGAATATTGGTTTTCATGATATCTTCCCTCCTAGATTGTCTAGTTAATCCTATAATTCCTACTATGTTTTCCCTATTATCAGATATATCATCTAGGTTAAATTCAGCCATTTAAACTCCCCTTCATCTAGATACATTCGTCAAATTCTACCTCAAAATGGTTGATAATATAAAAATTCAACTTTTTGGAATTGAAATCCTCACATCTATTTTTTAATGTTTATTATTTTTAGTGATGAAAACATCATTGGTTTGGAAAATTATGCACTGTCATTTTTCATAACACCCATATTATTTACACTTGGATGAATATCCAATAAAGGTACCTTTTTCACCCTACTCTTAAAACTTCCTATTCTTTTCATTATTAATAATAATGCATTTACTTCTAAACTCCTTGAAAAAATAGAGTTTGGTCTTTTTTCATACTAAATTTCATATAGATTATTGTCTATATCTGTACATAACAATGCTCGGTTAGAGATATAGACCATTGTATTAATATGTTATTTAAAATAATTCTTTGATAACTATTTTTTAATGAGAATAGTCTAACCAATTTTTTTGATTATTTGGTTTCTCTTGTCCACAAATTCCTTCTACTGAAGATTTTCCTTAGGTGAAACTTGATACTGAATCCCGTGTTTTTTAAGATACTATTCCACTTGGGTAGTTTTTAATTATGTAATATTATCAGTGAAAAACTTCTGATTTTTTACTACAAACACATCTTTATCTTTTCTTTGTTATCGAGTGATATACTTGAATACCTCTATTCTATGAGTAATAACCATCAACCACACCATTAGATTGAAATAAATAACAAATGAAACAAAAAAACATTTCCCATTTAAATATTTAGGATTCATTTTCCAAAAACCAACCACATGAATGAGCTAGATAATACCCAATGAAATTTCCTTAATTGTATTATAAGTATTATGAACATGCTCCCCATTTTGAAAAAAGTCACGCATATGAGTGTTTTATTGTGTGATATTAGAAAATATATAGATCCATCGTTATTTATATGATTTTCCATGGATTTTTTTATCATATGTCCAGGTTTCTTATGTAATAATTTTTTATATCCTTCTTGGATATCTTGAATCAATTTCATTTACCAATAAGGTAAATATTTCCTTTATCCCATATTCTATGAAGAACAAATGAACTATATCTATATTTGATTGAAAAATCACTCCAGTCAATATCCACAACATTTTCTAAATCACAAAACTAGAACACACTAAAGAAGATGTGGTTATTTCCTTCAACCAAGAGAACATCCACTTTTCTGAGAGCCTTTCAACTAAATTTGGCCTTCCTAAACCAAAATTTTTGAGTCCTTTATTATTAAGAAATTGAACCAATTCATTTTTATAATTCATGATACAGATAATAAGATCTGAATTATCAATCTTGTGTGAGTTACATCCATTTCCAAAACCCATAATCTACACCGTCCTATTTCTCTCAGAGAAATCTCAACAACATTTTAATTCTCATTTCCTCATTTATTCACCCATCATTATTAGTTATGATCTCTTGATGCTATAATCTCTTGTATTAAAGGAATTCTCTCTCACTGTGAAGAGGTTGTTGGTCGGGTAATTAATTGAAGAAAGTCCTATGCATTTTTTAGGGATGGAATTAACCCTTCAAGGAAAAATAGAACTGCGATGAAGCTGGGAGTTAAAAGGGGATCTCTCCCTTTCATATATCTTGGTGTACCTATTTTTTTGGGGCAGGGTTAAAAGATGTCACTTAGAAAATATTGCGCTGCGAATAACCAATCAATTATCAGGCTGGAAAGGGAAAAATATGTCCCAAGCTGGGAGAATCTGTCTAGTTAACTCCGTGATTACCTCAATGTTTGTTTATTCCTTTTCTCTATACAAGTGGTCGAGATTTCTGATTAAAGAATTAAGTGGAAAAATTAGAAACTTTGTTTGTACTGGCTTAATTCATGAGAAGAAACTGGTCACAGTTTCCTGGAAAGACTACATTAATCCAGTTCAAATGGGAGGACTGGGCATTAAAGACATTCGGATCATCAATGACACTATGATTGAAAAGTTTTTCTGGAAGCTTTTTTCAAATCCTCATCCCTCCAAGGAGTTTATTTCAATTAGATTTATTGGAAAATTGCAGAATAGATATGCCAACTATATGAGATCCTCTGTCTGGTCTGCTATTAAGCAGGCCTATTCTGATCTGATAGCTCGCTCGAAATGGTTGGTCTGCAAGCAGTCCAACCTAAATTGTTGGACCACCTCTTGTTTGTCACGGCCCATTTTTGATGACATCAGAATTCCACCATCTCTTAAGCATAAATAGATTGCTGATCTTGGGGCAGATCTGGTCATTTCGGAAATTCTACCCAGCCACATCAGAGTGGAAGTCACACAATATTTCTTCACTGACTTTGATGTTCTGGTTTGGACTCCGGATCTAAATGGAATTTTTAGCACAAAGGAATGTTATGTGTCTCATTGTGGTACCTCGAGTCACCCCCCTAGACGGGTTATGGATTTCATAAAGCCCTTTATCCCTCCTGCGCTGTCACTGCTCATATGGAAAATTTAGAAAAATAGGTTTCCATTATAGTTCTTGCGGTAGTGAACTGGGCTCTATCTCGCCCTGATCTTCCATGTCTCCTTGGCAGCAGATGAATCCAACTCCCATGTTTTCTTCTCTTGCATTTTTCCTCACAAATTATGGTGTCACATGCTGCAGATTTTTCAGTGCTACCTTCATTTTAACTCGGTTGATGAATTAATACAGGCCATTAGCATGGCCAATTTTAGTGAGCAAGTTCATTATCTTCTTTTGGCTACAATTGCGGCTGTTATTGAATTCATTTGGAAGGCCATAAATGACATGTTGTTCAATAATATCCAGTCACAGTTTCATAATGGTGTCTTAATGATGCATCGTGCTATTTTCATGGATTTTAACATCCAAGCAGGTTGTATGAGAAATGATGTTTATGACCTGGTTTTGTTGAGATCTCTTGGTATTACTGGCAGGATGAAGAAGCCACTTATGGTGAAATACATCCACTGGATTCCGCCTCCTCCATAGTGGATTAAGTTCAATGTTTATGGGGCTGCCTCTGGTGCTCCAGGGCTATCTGGATGTGGTGGTGTTTTTCGTACTTCTCGGGGGTATGTCAAAGGCTATTTTTTCATTTTATTGGCAATGGATTTTCCATTGAAGCTGAGCTCTGGGCGATAATGAAAGAAATAAGGTGTTCTGTCCATTTTGGTTGGAATGAATTATTGGTAGAGTCGGACTCATCTGTTGCAGTTCAAATTTTGAAAGAGCACTCGAGGAATGTGCCATGGAGGATTCTCCCAGTCTGGATTGATTGTCTTCGGCTTCTTGGATCACTCTCCATTGAAGTCACGCATGTTTATCGTGAATCCAATCAAGTGGCAGACGCTCTTGCGAAAAGGCAAATTAATGAGGTCACCTCTTTTTGGTCTTTTGTGTCGCCTGATTACTATGATCATCTTGTTCAGGCGAATTATTATGGTGAGGTTTATTCTCATCTTTGTAGAGTTACTCCGTGATACCTTGTTTTGTACTATTATTTTATTTGATTTCCTCGTGAGTAGGCTTTCCTGTCTCCTAGATTTCTTAGTAAGTTAATTACTAATAATTTCACTCACTTATTCATGTCACCTCTTGAACTTTCTTTTATAATATTATGGAAAATTAGTCAACTTATGCATGTATCTTTCACACCAAAATAGTACACATAAAAATCAATAAAATGCTAATTTTTTTATTATTCTTCATGGGGTTTCTCTTTGAAAAACCTATTTTTAATGGAGTACGCATATTGAATGCTTCATAACTTTTCATAACATTAACATCTAATTTTTTGGGTCATCATTTTTCATTTTTTTTCATAGGCTATTTCAGAATATTTCAAGTATATATTCCTTTGGGGTGTTTCCATTTGTGTCTTATCATCAATCATTGTTATCTTCTTCTTATGATCATGCTACATCAAAATGTTTCCATTGTTTTTGAAGTGATACACTATTGGGATAAGAATTTATTCTTCAGTAGACACCATGTTTGTTTCCATTATTACTAAAGAACTTGAACTTCTTGATTCTATACAAGTATTGAGGATTCCTTCCTAGTCTTCACACTTTAGACCGTATATCATGTCTTCTCCTTTGAGATATTCTATTCCATTCACTCTATATTTTTCATATTTATATTGGTCATCAATTATCCATTTATTTTATTAAATTTGGATATTAAGATCATATTATTCCCCTGGATTTATAATAATTCCAAATGAGAGTTCTTTAATTTACACTTTCATTGAAAATGTATCCTCTTCTTATTGTTCCATATAAATTTTTGAATACTAGAGTACTCCATTTTCCTTCTTGGATTTATCCATCCATACTTCAAGTTATACAAGGGATGCTTCAAGTTTTACCTGAATATATACTCTACTCTCAAATTATTATTTTTAGTATCACTATCATTATTGTGTGGTCTATTAATTATAGATACCAATTAATCTTCATCAATACCTCTATAATATTTGACCCATTTCACTTATAACTCTTCTAAGCTTTTACATTCATGATATAATAGGTTCTTCCTCTAAAACAACATCCACTATAGTTTATCAAAATTTTCACCTTTAAAAAATTTCTTCGTAGATTCCTCCTCTTAATTATTTTGGAAATTCATAAAGCACTTGGTCAGGATATTACCTACTTTACTACATTAGAAACATGAAAGTAGCAAAATAACTTTGAATTTTCCTTTTCCCCTTTTAAGGTTAGTTGAGAGAATATAAATGAATTTATCAACCTCAAATTTATTTGGATCAATTCATACAGAGAGTTTAAACATATATTTAGAGGATACATCATATGATTTTTCTTTTTAAATGGATTCATTTTCATTATTTCTCATTTCATATATGAAAATATTACAATATAAGATTTACATACATATATATTTTAGTTATTTTTCTAAAATTCCTGATAACTTTTCATTGAAACGTGGAGATAGCATTCTCAATGTTTTTTTCATAATTTATTATCACTAATGCCTCACATATCATCTAAAATAGAATTTAGACACTAAAAAATGCATCAACTCTTTTAGTTATCATCAAACTCAAATCTTCGTAATTGTTCTATATCACTTATATCATTGCCTCTTTAATTTTAGAATCACCGTAAAAAATGTTCATGATTTCTTTTTTCAAATAGCATGAGAGGTTTTACGAGACGTCACCTTGGTGTAAATGGCGTTTTCCAAATATCTCCCTAAATAATTGATTACCTTGTTATCTGCATCCAATTCCTTGTGATATCATTCTGAAAAGGCTCCATATTATATATTATCTAAAATACCATGAATTTTTATTATGTAAACATAAATCCCCAAAGACCCAACGTACTAGATAATCATGTTCTTCTATAAATGGAACTTTTTCCCATTGAAAATTGGTATGATTTTAGGATTCACAACTCCCACTGATTCCATGCTTCTAATAGATAGAATAAATCAACCAAAAAACTTTCTTTTATACCTAATTTATTTACCTTATAAAGGATAATACCCTGAGAGGGGAGGTAAATTAGGGTAATTAAGATTAAAAATTTTATTCCTTGATTTAAATATTTTTCTACTAACAAAAGGATAACTTATTTATCTCCCTTGGTTATTCTCTAAGAATGATGAAAGTAGAAAGGAGGATAATGGAGTTTACATAGTACACCCCAACCAGGCTATTCCAGGTATCATGAAAAGTAATGTGTCAATGAACCTATAACACTAGAGTGCATTGATTATATTTTTCTTTGCACGATAAATTGGAAACAATGACCCTCCAACTCATTATCCAAACAAAATAAGAAATAACTCACATTATTTTCAAATAGATAGGGATCATTGATATTTATATGAAAACATTCATATTTACAAGATATATATATATATATATGTTATAAAAATTCACTAAGAATGGTGTATCAATTCTATACAGACTAATGTGTTTAAAAGTGATAGAACTCCTATAATTTATTCATTCTCTCACACTTCCATAATTCTAGTATTCTTTGAATTTTATTCTCCTAATCTATTTTCTCACTACACATAATAATTATGATACAAAATTCATGATCTTTCCTCTAATTTGGAAATATTTCTGTATTGTTTTTAAGGAATCAAATAAAATTTTATTTATGCAAGTGTTAAGATCAAATCTCTTCATATGTCTCCTTTATATATGGATCCATGTGTCAAAATCCCTTAAATTTAGTGATAAAGGTATATTAAATTCACTTGAATGACTTTAATTTTAGAGCCTCAAAAACATTTTCAAATTTATATGATGTAAAAAATTTCATTGCAACAGCAAGGTCACACCTACTATAGAATAAAAACCTTATTTTAATGATTTATCAGGGAGTAGAATCTTTCACTAAGGTGTAAAAGAGAGCTCAGTAAAATTATGTGAACATGGACTTATTCATTGTGGAATGGATTCCTATTGACCATAACTATAATTGTTTCACATTAATATTATCCATAACTCACACACGATCACATAAAGATCACCTTTAACTTCTTAACTCACCAAAATAACTGCAATGTATCCATTTAACTACAACAAGAGCTCTATTATACTTGTAAATAATTAATCATATTCTCTACCAATATCACACCCTCCACAATGAATCATGATTTAGTGGTGTGGAAATCTCCTCTTTAACATTATTGTATGGCATTTTTCTCTCCAAATCATAGATGAAAACTTGATTATCCTTACTTTATCTAGATATTTCCATTAATCTGGCCAGATGAATACAAATTAACTATTATGAAAAATTATGTTTACCATTACATAACACCTTTTCGGTGTAGTGAATAATTTTGTGGAAGGTTCTATGAATCTTCCTTAACTTGAGCATGGCAGTTTTATAAAAGGACCTGATTTAGATTAGGTTCCTTCCTTCATGGAATTCCCACCTTCACTATGGAATAGGGATTACACTTATGTAAATGAATTTTCCATGAGATGAACCTTATGTACACAGACATTATGGTGTATCTCATGCTTTTCTGCATAGAACTATTAATAATGCTTCAGGTTTACCTTTATGTAAGACGTGGATTACCTTTACATGAACATCAAACTTCTAGATCAACTTTATATAGCCTTAAATTATGTAATAGACCATTTCTCTATGACAATAAATTCATCTTCTAGTCAAATTTCTTATCCAACAAATATAAATCATGGTATTTAATGAATCTAGAAAGATCATAAAAGAAACACCACTTCTTCAACTAAAACACTCATATATAATTTTCAATAAACACAATCCAAGAAAAATAATGAATGGATTTTTTAATGGAAAGTTATGAAATCAGAAAAATGAAATGTCTGGATAGACAAGATTGGTCAATAAGACTTTGGATTATTGATAATGCATATGGAAGACTATATGATTAAGAATTATATTGAAGTTCTATTGATGGGTGTCAAGATGGAGAATATGGAGAAAGTGGAATGGTAAATGTTACAAAGAAAATATTTATGATTCATTTTAATTTCATCATCATAGGACATTTCCTTTAACATATGAGAAGTGATGTCCACAATAGAGGTAATGATGGATTTTGATAACTTGTATAAGAATGTGAATGATTTAAGGAAGGTGTATATGATATGAGGGTCACTCAAGATGTTATTATCAAAAGGAAGACTTTTGGTAGATCAAGTGAATGAATATACTATGATTCAATATTAGATACATTCAACTAATATCTAGTTATTAAATGATGTGTTTTCACTATTGTTATTATTATAAATTTCATATCCTTGGGATATGATGATACATGTGTTTATTAAATATTATGGTAAAATAAACTTTGTGATTGGGGATGTTCGAAATATTATTCCCAATTAAGATCTTGAATGGAGTTATGTACAAGAAACTACTATAATATGACTGAATATGGAAACTAAAGGATGGTCTCCTCATCATAAGTTAAGTCAGAGGAAGATGGTATATAAGTCCAAGGAAGTAATTCGAGGTAAATCAACCGAATCTTGACCCATATTTTGTAACTGTAGTAAGAGAGGGAATATATAGAAATACTATAGGGATCATAGAGTGACCATTATAAAGACATATTTTAGAAGTTTGAGTTCTATTAATTGAGCTGGATGTAGTAGTATTTCACCACTATGTGTCAACATTATGTTGGAATCACAAGTGATTAATTTTGGAGCAACATTGCATTATTTTGTAGAGTAAGAGTTATAGTGAATTATGTATCTAAACATTTCATCAATGTTCAATTATCCAATGATAAATCAGTGTATGCCATGGGAAAGGGTGATTTAAACATATGGATTTTGAATAGGAGCTTCTTGAAGTTAAAAGAATTCTGGCATAGGTTTATGGAAGAACCTAATATCCATTCATTTATTTAATTAAGTGGGTTTCAGAACATGCTCCATGAATAGAGTATATAATTTTACTTAAGGATCTATCATTTTGGACAGATGTGTAAAGGAAGTAACCATATATATAATCTGATGATTTAATAGAGATATAATATATGGAGTAAGAATATCCAAAATTTTATAGTTTTATCATTTTTTTCTTGGACACACAGGGATAATAATATGAATGATATAGAGAAAAAGGTTCTATTAAATGTTTAACACACTAAAATTTAATGGTGTGAGAGTTATATATTGGGTAATTAATGAAACTTATTGTTCAACATGAATATAAGAAAGCTCATACCTCATAAGTTAAAAATTGTTCACGCAGCAATTTAGGGGTCTAATCTAGTATACTTTCATGGTGGGTCACAATACATTGTTAAATTAATTGATGTTTTTTAATGAGAAATATGGTTTTACTTACTTATATTTAATTATGAGGTATTATGTATGTTTTTTAGTAAAATTACATAGTGTAAAGGGAAACAAGAAGATTGGTGAAGTGATTAATATTTGGTAATTTTATTGAGTACACTAAAAGGGATTTATAAAACTATTACCGAGGTAAGGGAATCATGATAGAAAATATTATACTTGATATTCCATATCATAATCACGTGTTTAAATGAGTTAATTAGAATTTAACTTAAAAGGTATAATTTATGAGGCTACATTACAAAATGTCCAAGGTAATTTTGGAAAAAATGGTCAACTGTAAAGCGTACATAGATAATTGGATTCCATTATCCTCAATGAGGTATGTGATTATAAATCAGTTATGTTCTGGAAAACTAGTGGAACATAACAACCTCAATATTTATATATAGTATAGGCTATTTCCATGTTGATGATAAGGATATGAAAAAATCAATGATAAACCTAAAAAAATATTTGTTGGATACATTGATGAAAACATTGGATTCCAACATTGGGATGATGAGAATTAGAATATAGTCAAAATCCAGAATGTTTAATTTAATGTGATGTACTTATAGAAAAAATACAACATTTTGGAAAAGTAATTTGAGAAAATTAATCAACTAACCATGTTTAAGTGGATTGGAAATGGGATTTTAAAAGGATATAATCTATGTAGTGTACAATAAGGACTTGAAGTTTCAAATATAATTTAGAAGAAGATGTTCCAAATAGATATAGGACAATGTAAAATCTAGTTATAGATCTATATGTTTATTTTCTATTAGTTTTAGCACCACAAAGTAAGGATCCATAAGCTATGTTATAAATATCTACCAATGTTATAAAACTCATAGAGAGGTATGGGTTTTATGTGGAATTATTTCTTCAAATAGATGGAGGATTTTCCATGATCTCAGAAGAAGTGGGAAGTCATGGTGATTAAAGAAGGTGTATGTTATATATAAAATATGTGTTTGAATAAATTCATAAAAATAAACCTGAAATATAATATAAATCCACAAGGGATTAAATCCATTTTTAAAAAAATGGTTCTTCCTTTTGAAATAATAATATTATAGTAGAAAATAATACATGGATTTTTTAGTTATCAAATTATTTTAATAGAGGAAAGTAACTTTATTCTTTAAAATATTTTTATTTATCGTTAAGCTCGCTACCATCTTGACATTGTTGTTCTTGGTATCCTCTGAAAACATTCACCTGGGGTAGATGAATGTAAAAATAGTTTTCCTTCATGGTTGTTTAGTGGAGGAAATTTAAATGATTAAACCAAGTAGTTTCAAGGACAATTAGAATAAATAATTGGTTTGTAAACTAAGAAGATGTTTATATGGATTGAAATAATAACCAAGACAATGTAACTAGAATTTCATTTTATTTATGTATGAGAAAGGTTTCATGTGGATAAAATCATACCATTGTTATAATAAAAATGTGTTTAAGGGTGAAAGTTTCATTATCTAACTCATGTACATTAATACATTGATTTTGTTCGGTCTAGAAATTAAGTGGATTCATGAGATCAGAAAGTTATTTTTCAGAAGAGTTGAAATTAAAGATATTTTCAATGAAAATGAAATATTGATGAGTATTATTGAGAGAAGAAAATGAAGATAAAATTTTAGTGTTATATCAAAATTAATATATCTAAAATATTATAGAAAGGTTCTAAATATCTAAACATAATCCAATATATACTCATTTAGTCGGACACATAAAATTTCTTGACAGAAAGTGATTAAAATTAAAGATGAAGTTGGGTACACAGTGAATGTTCTATTTGCATCAATTTTAAGTATATTAATATATACCATGATATGTATTAAACCATACATTTCATTCAAGGTGTGAGTTTTCTTCCATTTCATGTTGAAATTGTGGAAAAATCATTGGGTAGATGTGAAATGAATCGTTCCGCATGGGAGATTTATATACTAAGAAGATTATAATAGGTTATGTGTTTATATTAAAAGGAATGGAAGTTAGCTGGATTTCAAGGCTACAAACAATAGTAGCATTATTTATAATTGAAAGAGAATATATGTTCATAATTTAAGATGGGAAATAATTGTTACAGTTAAAGTTTATGATGAAGAATATTAAAAGAAAGTATGGAGGTGGACTTCTCTACTGTGATAGTCAGAGTACAATACATTTGGAGAAGATCCTTTTTCTTCCTACTTGAATGAAACACATTGACTTGAAATTTCATATCATATGAAAGATACTAGAGGATAGGGAACTAGAGTTATAACTTATAATCAAAATAAAAAAACCCTTTTAACTATTTGCTAAATTTTTAGTATAATAAATTCCAAGGAAACATTGTGCCGCAGTGGTAATAGGGTAATCAGATGGTGGTAAAGACACTGTTTTTTGTGGAAGTAAAAGGATAGGTATATTTTCTTAAGTTTTATAGATTTCTATGATTTTTACTTAGTAAATATAGAATATGTAAATAAATAATTTATCTTGTCTTTATGAATGCAATAGAAATAAAAACTTTAGTGCAGGTACATAGTTTGAATAATATATTTCAGGACCAAGTAATTAAAAGATCAGGTTCTGAATGATGTGTATAGTCAGTGAGTTCTCAATAAGATATTAGTTTATGTTTATATGTCAGTTTTAACTAAATTAGTTTCATAATATTTTCTATATATATCAATATAAAAAGAAATTTTTATGTATTTTAGGATGTTATGTATTGGGAAAATCCATTTTTATTTTATATTGGTACTTGGAAGAAAATTTTTATATTAAATCAGTGGTTTTTGAGTTTAGTGGTATTATTTCCACAATGATAAAAAGTATGTTAAACTAGTGGATTGGTCTGGGACCACTATAATTAGGTAGTACCACTGGTAAAAATGGTACTATAATGTGATTCATTTACTAGTTATATTCAGTGATATAATTTTTTATTTTTTTCAAAGTTATAATATTGTTTTTACTTATAATGAAATTGAAATATATTACTGATCTCCCATGGACATAAGGCTTAATTTATGAACAGTGTAATCCTTTTATTTCATTTTCTTACTTTCATTTTTATGATTATATTTTTAATGTTTTTTTTGAGTTTATATTATATAGAAATCTCAGTTTAATGTTTTATTGTGAGGTTTAATCATACTATGTTCTTTTGTATTGATTCATGGGAATTAAATTCTATTAGATAAAGTTCTAGATCTTTGTTTCCACCTTCATATGTTCTTATGGAAACTTCTGGTGGATTGGTTGTTGAACAGTTCTCTTAACAATGAAATAATAGTTTGTGTTTCATTAAAATTCATTAATTGTGATAAATGAATGTGAATTTTAGTACGGAATGGTTAAGGGATGAACTGTTCATAATATAATCATAGGAACTATAATTATTTTATGTTCTCGATCCTACAAACACAAATTGGTCTATTTTTTATTGGTAACTAAAACAATAATAGGGATAAAAAAATTCATTTAGGATGACCCTTTCATTGGGACATTTTTAACATTTATTATGTAACCAATGAATAATTTTTATTCTATGTTAGAGGGGAATACAAGGAGAAGACCTAGATATTTTATACAGGTGGAAGAAATTTTCATCCTCTAAAGAAAAAAAGTTCAATTAGTAAGTAAAATTTCATTGAAATTTTTTTATATAAAATGTGTTTTATTGTAACATTATATTTTCACTTCTATATTTATGTAATATAAATTATTTTTTTACTTGTAAAGTATTATCTCCCCAAACCACTAACTAGTTCTCGGACAAAACACAAATGGTTGTTGACTAGAAGTGAAGGCCTAAGAAGTTATCATTGGGAGGATATACCCCCTATATCAGAGTACACATAATGAAAAAATAAACTATATGTGATAAAAAAATACTAGAATATGGCATACAAAACATATTGACCACTGGTAAAGTCACATGAACATACTAGAATAAAAATAAATATGGACGTTGGATCTATGAAAACTCTAATCCATATCATAACCCAAGATCCATGCACCATCCTAGACATACCACCCAATAAATCTCATGCCTCTTCCCAACTTATGCCTGAAACCTAGTGAATGTATTCTCGAGTACCCAAGTTCCATGCATGTTTGAGGAAGGTGTGAGTATAACTGAGTAGGCTATAATCAACGATATCTCTAAATATATCCAGCCTGAAAATAGGTTCATATAGAGGTTTTCAATTTAAACAAATTCAATTACAACAATTTAATATTTAAAGCTAATTTTATAAACAAATGTCATCCCCAGGGATCGGGTTCACCCGGAGAATATTTCATAGCTAAATCGACTAGTTCCAAATGTCTCTAATAATATAGTTAATAAAATACCAACAATTTCTAAAACAAGGTTAATATACCCATACATAATCAAAACAAGTTGCACCCAGGAGTAATATAACAATTTTTAGGGAACCATCATCCATACAAGGCCTATGTTTACCTCAGGTTTAACCATAAAAATCATCCACCCGAGGGTTGTGTTCACCTTGAGTTTAATCATCAATATCAATCATCAACCCAAGGGGTTCTGTTCACCCCCTAAGTTTGACCATTAATACCAGGCATCCAAATGGGGATCATGTTACCCTAGTTTTAATCATCAATACCAATCATCCACCCATGGGTTGTGTTTACCTGGGGTTTAACCATCAAGAAACAACTATATTATCAAAAGATAAAGTAAACATAACATTACTGCCATATCACCAAAATAAAAAAACAAGGAATAATGAAATAGTGTCTATTTTCATTATAAACAATTCCATTTCAAATTTCCAAAACATCATTTTAAGGGAACCATTATCAAAATCTATTCCAATTCACCTTTTATGATCATATTCCAAATAACATTTCAAAATATTATTTTTCAAAATACCATATTCTAGAAATTCCAAAAACCTGACATCACCAACATTTCACACTCGCTTTTCAAAACCAAACCAATTAAAAATTTTAAATTTCCATTTCAAACTGAAAATTTTGATTAATGTTTAAAAAATCATTTGCCATTTCCATTCCCACATTTTTCATTTAAAAAACAAAATCAATGTACCATACAAGTCCTTGATTCCAGGGTTTAAATCTTAAAATACCAAATTTGATGAATAAACATTTAGTTAGTTGAATTCAAAGGTTAAACTACTATCCGGGTGTTTTATAGGGAACCACCATCTCATAAGGTTTAAGTCATGTCTAAGGGGGGATTTATTATGGTAATGAATATTAAAGAACATTTGATATAAAATAGTTCAATACCTAACATGAAAAGCATGGTCGCAAAACTATGCACTCTAAAATAAAAAATTCTATGGGTTATGTATAGGGATCACCAACCTCAATTATAAAGCTTTCCCATTATTTTCCCAACGTAAAAAAACCCTACATATGCCCATCCAAGCTCGACCAACCTCTTCCATGCTCAACCAGGCCTATCTTGGTGACCCAACACCCAAACTCAAGATATACATCCTTAATCAATTAATTATTGCATTTATAATTAATCAATTAAATAATTTCATCTTGGAATTAAGATATAAAACTCATCATGCCTCAGTCATCTATCAACACCTCACGTGATGGGATTCCGGCCACTCCCATCACACCCCTAAACCCAAATCAAAAAGTTCCCCAAAATTCATCTCCAAAACCATAATCAACTTAATTTAAATTTGGAAAAAAACTAAATCAAACAAAAAATTATGATATATTTTATAAAATTTTCAAGAAACTTGGTGTGGATAGCATCTTGGGATGCCCTCATTCGAGGTTACATGAAATCCCATTACGAATCGAGCACTTCAACCAAGACCTAGTTGAATCACCACAAAAATCCTAGACAAAGAGTTTGAAGATTAGAACGGATGGAGGATAGTATCATTGGGGGGTATTTAGGTGAATAAATACATTAGATCGGTGTAAAACCCTTCCTTGAAACCCCAAGTATGAAAAGTTTCAAGATTGGAACAAAGGGGGAGAAAAAATCATCCATGTGAGGGAAATCAAGGAGGAGAGGGGGATACTGTTGGAGTTGGTTCCCTAGAACCAATTTCTATGTACTTTATGATACCATGTATTCATATTTTTAAATATTAATAAAATATTTATCACATCATAATTTTTCTTCTGCGTAACATACTATGTGATAAGAGTGTTGTCGCACTAAAAAGTTATAGAAATTCCCTATAATGATGAGAACCTAGGAGTTTTAGAAAACTAATATTAAATATCTATTCAATATCTAGATGACATTAGTTAAAGGAAAACCTAATACATTCTATCAAGGGTGGATAATCATAGGACTTTGAGGCACCTTCTCATGGTGTATGCCCTTAGTAATATCTAGTGTAGGATATTATGAAAATGAGACCTGCTAATAGAAAATACAAATTTATATGTTTCTTTGTATTTTCATATCTATGGATGTGTGTATTGATCCTTGGACATTAATATTAATATTAATTACTATTTTGAGTAATGTAATTTGATGTATTAACAGAAACTGTGATGATAGATGTCCGTGATGAGTTAAGATACGTTGGGTGCGCCATGAGTAATATTTCATTAATGAATAATGTGAGAAAGGATTTTTACCCTCTATTTTTTAATGGAAGTTTATATATCACTCCCTTATATAAAAATTATATATCTTAAATAAATATATGGCCATGGTATTATATGGGAAAGTTTTATTTCCATAAATTCAAAGAAAGATACACATATCACATTGGTTGATGGCACCATCATGCAACATTCTTGATTAGAGATGTCGTAATAAAAGGATTATATAACATTGTGAGATTTTATATGAGGTATTATTTTGTTGGGTTGTTAAATTATTTCCCTATGGGTGTCTTGGAATGTTTCTATATGCTAACCTTGGACTTAAGGATGCTTCATCTAATGTTTTTGAGAAAGAGGCATAGAGGTTCGCACTCTAATTTTATCTAGAATCCCAATTAAATAATATATTATTATTTATTATTTAAAAATTAGAATAAATGTTATTCCTATATATGGTTTAATAATTATTTTGGTTTAGTTAATCTCATATATATTTTCACCAGTGATTTGAAAGAATATAATGTGAGCGGAATATTTAATATATAATTTTTTTTATTTAGTGAATATAATATTTATGTATTTATTATTGAATAATATATTTGTATTTATTTATTAAATAAATATTCATTATTTATGGTTCGATAAATATTATGGAGGAATTGTGTACCATGTTTTTTGGTACATTTAGAAATAATATATATTGAATATTATTTCATCAAATAATATTTAATTTAACAATGAAACTAAGATAATGTCAAGGAAATATTATTATTATTATTATTTTAGATATGGGGTTCTCAAAGGTATTAAATAAATATTAAAGGGAATTTTTGAAAATATTTATTTCTGGATCCAATATATATTTAAATCCAATTATATTATTTTTTTTCAATAGAGTCAACTCGTTTTTTGTTTTGCACAACAACAGCCTTAGAGAATCCTCTCAATCCCTAGAGAAATCCATCTCCAAGAACACTCCCAAAAAACAGAGAGTGATCTTCCCACACCTCCCACTCTCTAGGGAGATCAAGGAGAACACTATGGAAGCAATTATCATTAAGTTAAAAAGAGAATGATGTAAGTGTTAGGATCTTCCACGCTATCACCTAGAGATTCCTATGATGAGTTTTAGAGATTTTTGGAACACATGTGGATAACCGCTATAGGGAATCTACTCTTGATTCCTACAATGAAGCGAAGGTACAATATAGATATGTTGTTAAATCCATAAGTAGATAAATAATTCATGCAATGTAATTTTAAATTGGTTAAATTAATTATAAATAATATGTGATGATCCTACACTTGGTTCCAGCATTCTATACCTTTTTTGTTTTCTTTGATTAAATTTTATTGATCACGACATCCATTATCATGTAAATCTATAATTGATCATTGATCATGAAAAAAATAAAATACGGACATGACCCATCACATTCATACATTATTCCTGGAACCTTCAAGTGGTATTAGAGTGGTAACACAATTATTAATAATTATTTAAAAATCATTTATTGATTTAAGCATTTGTGATTTTGTTTTCAATTCTTGTATAGTCTTTCGTTAAACCGAATTACAAGATTTAATTCTTCCCCTTTAAATTATCATATTTATAATTGAATTGATTAAGTTTATGAATAAAATAAAATAAAAGAACTCATTCGGAGGTGTCAAGGATTTTGGATGGATAACAGAAGAGTACCCACCATTTAACTATAATTACATGTCATGTACTGTGATAAATGTTCCAGGAATTTATTCAGAATTAATTAAAACACTTTCAATTTAATATACATGGTGTATTTAATTTCTTATATCATGTGTTAACAGGGCCTACCTGGTACACTGTCAGCTATAGTACATGTTTTTTATCCCATATACATGGTGTATAGTCATTTATGTCACAGATGGGATATGTATTTTTATATACAACCTAACTGATTAGTGACAATGTTACTCAGAGACCACATTCCTTGTATCCCTTGTATACACTATGTACTCCAATATTTTTATCCATGGTTTACATTCCAAGTCCCTTTGTGTGTTCTACATATATACTATTAAGGATGTACACGCCATGTATCTTACTTGTACAAGTTGTGTAGTTACACAAAATTATTCACAATTGAAATTAATTTTTTATACTGCATAAACCTTATCAACATGTTCGTCTATGTGATCATTAAGTTGATAGGTTTCTCCATGTGATGTGTTTTAAATATATATGTATAAATATTTAATTATTTAATGTGTAATGTTCAAATCAACATATTCTGTATAAGTTATATTATAATGATTAATCTATGTGTATTGAAGTGCAACACATGATAGAAAAATCATATAATTCATGTATTCATTAAGTTTATAGTACATGTCATGAAATTATGTGATACGTATTGTATACCATATGTCATAAGAGTAAACAGTATGTGATTATAATATATATTGGGTAGATTAGGACAGGTATTCACTATGTTTCCTCCATGGTACATTTATGTACATAGTTAATTTTCAATAAATTAAATTGATTTGATTAAAATTATCATGGATGAGAATATTCAGTAAAATGGGGTGAGAATTTAGATAAAATAATTTATTAGTTAAATAAGATAATTAATTTATTCGAGCATGATTTATCTGAAATAATAATGATTCTTAATTGAATTTGTTTTGTGAAATTCATAATTCATTTAATGCATGTGGATGATCATGAGCATAGACTAGACCTTTGTATGCGACTGGTTTCATTTAATTTATTATTAATTTAAATTAGTGGAATGCATGTTATTTCTCATCGCATTATATGTGGGCCTCTTTGACCATGGTTTATTTTATGTAAATATTTTTCCCCTCACCTTTATGTGTGTTAATGAATATAATGGATGGAGCTCCCAAACTAGTGGAGGTGATTTAAGTTTAGAGCTAAGGTGAAACCAATACAGGAGAGATATATATGTGGATAGGTGGAAATCTATAACAAAAAACTTATTAGGTTCATGGTGTTTTCTCCTAGGTCTATGTTTAGTTGATCATCTTATAGATAAAATAACTATTAGTAAAATCTCAGGATCATGTCGCTTTATTATTTTATTTTTTTCAAGTTTCATGACTATTACATTATGGTTGTTTTTTCATGATCCCAAAAATTATTGAATTAAAAAAAATGGAAGATAGAACTAAAATAAATTATCTTATGAATAAATATTATCTGAGACATAGTTAATCACTTAAGTAAATCCAATTAATATTAAAAAAATCATGAAATAAAGATAATAATTGTATATTTATGCATAAAATGATAAAATTCTTCAATAATATATATTATGTAGGTATATCCTTCCACTCCTTTAGTTAAAATTGAACCATGGTTCAAAGTTCTTGACCAGAAAAAGTTGGGATAGTTTCAATTATTAAGTAATTCTAACATGAAGTTTTAGGTTGACTTAACTTAGCTCACATCAATGATTGACTGCAAAAGTAGGACTTATTGTAACGTAGAGCCAATGGATAAAAAAATCTAATTTTGGATTTTAAGATTGGGGATTCCACTCAATAGGTCAACGAACTCTGATTATAATGCTGTTATAATTTGGAATTCCTACCAAAAAACATTCAAGTTTCTTGGAAAATCTATGTTGGGGAAATGAGAAGGAGAAAATGGATCCTTGTAACTCTAATTTCTAAGAAACAATATATTATGAAGTTAATGGTAAGGTAAGTGGGGTTTCAATAAAATAATGGGAGATTAATAAATATAATATTTATTTTTTGTATAAATGTTATCTGATAAAGTACTAAATATCTATGAATCTTGTTTTTAGAAATATTTAGAAAAATGACATCAAACATATCCCTATGATAAATACATGAGATGGATAACCTTAACACTGATTTTTTTTCAAGAATGAAAAATTCACCTACACGTTACCATTTTCCATGAATGTAAATTGTATGTGATATAATAACATCTTCATAAAGCACCGTGTAATGAGGATAGTGATCAAGTGTTATATTTCTAGGAGAAACATCTGAATGATGCTATTGGTGTTCGGTTTTTCTTGCAATCATCCATGACCTATGGGATTCTGAAGTAACATGAGTACATGGATGTGTATATTATGACATACCACCTTCGGGATCTCTATCAAGATAATATGAGACAAGGGTGATATGACATCTCTATTTCATTGTTTACAACTAATCTTGGGAGTCTTCTCCATCTAGGACTGAGGTAGTCAAGATTATTGGGTACATTGAATACTGATACATCATAGGGATTAAATTCCTGGATTTATTGTTCATAGATATCATACTTTAATTGCTCCCGAAGACATTATCAACTTTCATTGTTAACTAAAATATGATATATAATGAGAAGAGTCTTTTATTACTAATTCCTTTTATTATACAAGTGGATAATGACATGGGGATTCATAAACCCATGGTTCTTATGGTGAATAAGAAAAGGAGTAACAAGATGAAGGCTCCCAAGATCAAAAAAAAGGTCTAAATCTCCTAAAAACCATCCTTCCAGGAAGTGGAAAATCCAGATGTAGTGTAAGGAAAAGAAGTAAGTATGTTTTTCATGTGGCAATCAAGGCCACTGGAAGAAGATCATCACCTAAAATCAAGGGGAAGCTAAAGGTGTGTTTGTAATCATTTAATATCTAAACATTGGGTATTAGATACAAATTTTGGTTCCCACATATGTGTCCAAATTCATAAACCATTTATATTTCAAATGATTTCTAGTGGAGAGGTAGATATGAGAGATGTTGATGGTGTAAGGCTAGATTCTCTATCCATTGGTGACAATTGTCTTTCATTTCTAATGTGAATTATTTGGTTTTTCAAATATTGTTATTATGTTTCAATTTATCCCATGAACATAATTTGTATATCCTTCCAAGATTCATATGGTTTTATTTTCATGTTGGGAAATAAATGTTATCTATTTTATTAAGATAACATATGTTATGGTATGACACATTTAAATAATGTTATTTATATATTAAATTAAAAAAATTATTGTAAATTGATAATGAATCATGTTCATGTGACGCATATAACACCTAACTATGGAATCACTATCTTAGTCATGTAAATGATAAACGTTTGAAAAATATCGATCAACATGGTTACTTATAATAATCTAAGCTAAAACCACTTTAAAGATTTAATTGTTGTTTAAAATGAAAATGAGAAAACTACCATTTATTGTACAAGGTAAAAGGTCCACATGGCTTATAGGATTGTAAATCACTAATGTGCATGGACCATTTCCATTAGAAGATATAGGCGGGTGCTCTTACTTCATTACATTCACTAATGACTTCAATATATATGGTTATGTCTACTTGATGAGGTATAAGTATGAGTCCTTTGAGATATTCAAGGAATATAACAATGAATTAGATAATCAACTTGGAAAGAAGATAAAGAATATTTTATCAGATTGAGGTGGTGAATATATAAACTAAGAGTTTAACTACCTTTAATGGGAGGTTGGGATTCCATCTCAACTCACTCCACATTATACACCACAATTTATTGATGTTAGTAAAAGGAGGGATCGTACCTTGTTAAAAATAGTAAGATCGATGATGATTCATGTAGATATGCCATTATCCTTTTGGGATATGAATTACAAACTATGAAATACACATTAAACTAAGTACCAACTAAAGATGAAAATAGATTACCCTTTGAGTAATAGAGTGGAATGAAATATTTTTTCTCACATACACATGTATCGGGTTGCGATGATTTTTTTAAGGCCTTATTAGGTGACAAAATAGAAATCTGGATCACAAAGTGTATCTTTAAATGGTATCCTAAGTAAAAAATGGTATAATACCTATACAAGTACTACATAGGAGCAAAAGAGAGGTAATAGAACAAGAGAGATATGTTTTTCCACTCAACGAAGATGGTGACTCGTAATTG
Source organism: Viscum album (assembly GCA_963277665.1). Lineage (NCBI taxonomy): Eukaryota > Viridiplantae > Streptophyta > Magnoliopsida > Santalales > Viscaceae > Viscum > Viscum album. The sequence continues at coordinate 210,256,548 of OY728119.1, read as the reverse complement.
GTGGACAATGATGAACATCTCTACTACCAAGAGGTAGTGGAGAGATCATAAGCTGCAAGATGGAAATAATCCATGAATTATGAAATGGATTCAAAGTATCAAAATCAATTTTGGGTTCTCATCGATACACCAGTTGATGTATATCTTATTGGGTGAAAATGGGTATTCAATAGAAAAATTTACATGGAAGGTAAAGTAAATACCGATAAAGATACACTAGTGGATAAATGATTTAAACCGTGTCAGGGAATTGACTATTATGGAAACTTTTCGCTAGTTTCCATGTTTAAATCCATCATAACTCTACTTTCTATAGCGTCTTACCATGACTATGAGATTTGATAGATGGACTTAAAAACTAATTTCCTTAATTGGAACCTTTACGAAGATGTCTATATGATAGAATGATAAGGGTTTATGACTCCAAGTGATTCATAAAGGATTTTCAATTTGTTTAGATCTATTTATTTATTGAAACAAAAATCTAGGATGTGGAAAATTAGATTTGATGAAGCAATAAAAGAATTTGGTTTCATTACGAATAAATATGAGCCTTGTATTTTCAATTGGTTTAATGGGAATGTGGTTATTATCCTATTAGTATGTGTTGATGATATATTATTTATTAAAAATGACTTATCAGTCTTACAAACTTTTAAACACAAGTTAAACAATTGTTTCTCCATGAATTACATAGGTGAAGTATCCTATATTCTAGGAATCAGGATAATTCGTGATAGATCCATGAGGCTTCTTGGACTAAGTCAATGTACATACATTGATCAAATAATAAATAGATTTATTATGTAATAATATAATAGGGTATTGGTTCCAGTGTCACATTGTTTACATCTTTCCAAGAAAATCGTTCCTCGTATAAAATAGAAAAATGAGAGAATGAGTAAGATCCCATGAACTTTAATGATAGGATCAATCATGTATATCATGTTATGTACTAGATATATGTTTCCTCTACATTGATCTAGGTAAGAAGATATAAACCAAAACCAAGAAAAACACATCGGATTTTTGTAAATGAAATTATCTAGTATCTGAGAAGAACTAAGGATACGTTCCTGGTGTTTTGAGGAGACAATGATCTGATCATCAAGGGTTATAATAATGATAGTTTTCAAATAGATTATAATGATTTAAAGTCACAATTAGGATATGTTTTTAATATCAATGGAGGATATGTGAGCTGGAAGAGTCCAAAGCTGTCAGTTGTCATCGATTCTATAGTATAGTCCAAGTAAATAGTGTCTTATGGTGAACCAAAGTAGGAATCTTGGATACACATACTTTTTCAAGAGCTTGATGTAGTGCTTAAAATTAAATACCACGTCATATTTTATTATTATAATAATACAATGGTGGTTCATTCAAAATAGCCAAGGTCACACCAAGAGACAAAAATATACTCTGGAAGTATCACCTTTTGAGATATTTTTATCAAAGGGGTGAATTTTAACTAAATAGAGTACCCATGGAAGATAAAATGGTGGACCACATGACTAAGGTCCTATCTTAGTATAATCATGATTATTATGTGAGTGCTAGCAGAATAATGGTTGCTAGTATTTTGAACTACTACAAGTATGAGTCTGTTGGAGTTTTTTCCCTATAACCAATTTCTATGTTCTTTATGATAACATACATTTATAGTTTTTAATATTAATAAACTCCTTATCACATCATGATGGTTATGATGTGTAATGTAGTGTGTCATAATGTCTTAAGAGTAGTTCTCTCACCATAATGTAATAGTTGTTACCCACTGTGATGAGAACCCAATAGTGCTATGAAAATAGTCTTAAATATATACTCTATAGATAGATGATGTCATTAAAGGGAAAATGATAAATTTTATTAGGGGTGGAGACTTATAGGACTTTGAGGAACATTATCATGTTGTACACCCTTGTTAATATCTAGTGTTGGATATTATGAGAAAGAGACCCGCCAATAGAAAATTCTTAATTATATGTGTCATTGGATGATCCTATATATGGATGTGTGTATTGATTCCTATACTTTCATATTATTATTATTAATGAGCATTTTGAGTCACATACATTTATTTATTGATGGAAATTGTGACGTTAGATGTTCATAGCAGCATATGATACACTGGGTGCATCACAAGTAATATTGAATTAAGGAATATTATGAGAAAGGATTTGTCCCTTGTGTTTTTTAATAAAATTTGGTATCTTAGGACCTTTGATATAAATGATATATCCTAAATAAATATATTTATATGGTTTTCTATAGGAAATTTTTATTTCCATAAATTCAAAGAAATCTACATTGAGCACATAGGTTGGTAGCACCAACATGCAACCTTCTTGATTAGATATCTCTTGATAAAAGGGTTATATTACATAGTGAGTGCTTTTATGAGGTATTATGTCATTTCATCAACTTGTTTCTTTATGGGTGTCTTTATTTTTTTCTAGACACTAACCTTGGACTTAAGGATGCTTCTCTGAATCCCATTAAGAAAGTGGCCTAGTGGGTCACACATTAAGTGCATCCAAAATCCAAGTTAAATAATATATCATTATTTATTAATTAACAAGTTGAATAAATATCATTCCCTTAAATGGTTTAATAATTATTCACGTATTATTGATCACATATATTACATCATTAGTTATTTGAGGGAATATAATATGATCGGAATACATAATAAATATTTATTTATTAGTTAATGCATATAATCTTTATTTATTTATTGGGGAATAATGTAGTGAAATTTATTTATAAGATAAACAGTAATTATGAAAGGCCTAATAAATATAGTGAAGGAATTAAGTAATTATTTTATAGGTCCAATGAAAATTTGTATATATTGAATATTATGTTATTAAATAATACTTAATTTAATTCTCAAATTAAGCGCATGTTGAGGAAATGATATTATTATTATTACTTTAGAAATTTGATTCTTCAAGGGATTAAATAAATATTAAATGGAACTTGTAGAATTATTTATTTCTAAAACCTAATGGAATTTAAAACCAACTATATTATGTTTTCCATAGATCCAATTCATTTTCTGTTGTGCACAATGATAGCTGGAGAGAATCCTCTCAAGCCCTAGAGAGCTCTGCCTCCAAGAATGCTCCCAAGAATGAAGAGAGGACTTGATCTACCTCACACCCTTGAGTCTAGAGAGATCAAGGAGAAATATTTGGAATCAATTATTGTAGTGTTCCAAAGTGAACAACACAAGAATTAGGATCTACTGTGCTAGCACCTATATATTCCTATAGTAATGTTCAAAGAATATTTGGAAAACATGTGGATCACTGCCAGAGGGAATCTTCTCTTCATTCCTAAAATGCAATGATGGAAAAACATAGATAGGTTGTTAGATACACCAACAAAGAATGAATTCATGCAAGTTAATTTTTTAATTGATTAAATTAATTATTAATAATATGTTATGATCCTGTACTTGGATCTGGAATTCTATCTCTTGATTATTTTATTTGATTCAATTATGTTGATCACGGTTTCAATCATCATGTAAATATTATATTGGTCATCGATAATGAAAAAAATAAAAATTTGGAATGACCCATCGCCCACTTCTGTAATTCCCGGAACCTACATATACCCCCATTAAAAACCAAATGGGGAAAATTTTTATATTGAAACTCTAGTATCTGCAACATCTAGCTATTATTGGACCATCGGTTAGCTAGTGATCCTAGGAAGTGAGCTCAGCTCATCGATGTTCTATCCAGTGGCTTTAAGCTATAACTCACATACAACCCAACCACCTCATCCTTCCCCCAGTGCATTCCAAGCCTCTAAACATAGTTTATGAGATATATAACCTATCTAAAGACACCTATTTGAGAGGTTAGAACTCAAAAAAATTGATTCTAAACCCTAGTTGAAAACTAATCCCATAAATTAATTTTTAAATTCAAATTTACATCAAATTACAAACCATCTATATGGAAATGAGGCATTACAAAATCCGCATCATAGCACTTATCATCCCTAAGAACTCTCAGTGGTCATCCAACCAAAAATCTTCACCTATCCGGATTTTCAAAACCCATTGAAATGGTCTTGTTCTATAATTGAACCCACTGGGAACATCCTCCAACTCAAGATGATCAACCCACTAAAACCCCAGAAAATTATATCAACCATTAATAAAACACTAATACAATACTTAAGTGATCATGTCCATCCCGACATACAAATACACCATCTCCCAAATCATCATTAGGACTATATTTCTCCCCACCATAGGGCTTAGTTTATAATGTCAATTTCCAGTGTTATGGTGCTTTTACTATTGTAATTTACCATTGTAAGTCCATGCCCACTTTCAATTGATGTTCCCAACCTTGATCTTAACTCACTATGCCTGAACATATCTTAAACATCAATGAAACCCTTATTGGACCCTTCATCATTAATTTTGTACCAAAACCAATGAGTCTCATTTCTCAAACACAAGGTCCTTGAACATTCCTACATCTCCCAAAAAGGACAAGTCAACACTAAAATATACCCTTCATATCAAAAATGACATACCGAGTATGGTTTCCATCTCACCATCCAATAACATTCCAAATCATTGGTCATTCGTTCTTTGGACAACCTACTAAAAACAATTTAGATTTCACCTTCTGCATGTTACCATAGAAATTAATCATGGTTCCTTTAATCCTAAAATGACCTTTTGATCATCTAATAATGCACATTTATGTTCGTAAATGACACTCATTGTGATTTCCTTATTCGGTTCGTTAGATGAACATACCCACGTCATTATTTTCTTGATATCCAACATCTTGTTGATCCAAAAAGCATGTAAACACTTAATTTTCTTGATCTCTACATACATTATTGGACTCTATACATATTAAAATTAAATTTATATTTGGAACTGACCCGATCATTGGTATCTAATTGCCATGAGGATAATCTACCATCTAGTCTCTAAAAACTAAAAGCATGCCCGAATGGGGTCATATCACCCTTGACCAATAATATTCTCTGCACTATAGGATTTTCCTTTTCTTTGGTTCACTTAAAAAAAATACAACATCCCATAACCTATCAATCATAGAATGCGATAACTAAACATGGCTAATCCATAATCCCTTGAGTGTAAAACTTAAACATAACTCATCGCTTGTTCCCAACCCATAGGGATTTCATCCATATAAACTACCAAAATTAAATTTATAATGAGTCTCATCACCTAAAATCTACCATTGGTTGGCTTGAAACCACGTAGATTTACTTAAACCACATCTCAAGAATCAAACCCAGATCAATCATGTAAAGACTCTAACTGTAATAAATAAAATTCCCCTTTTTGATTTATTTAAATGTATCAACATTAAATCTTGTTATAGAAAACACATGAACATATTTTGTTTTATTATATCCTATTGGATTTAAAAGACCATTAATAGTGAATACCAATGATATTATAGTTGTTCAATAGTGATTGTGTGATTAGTGTAAATATAATATTTTAACAAATCCAATTGACATAGACAAAGGATGTGATGGCCTCAAACTATAGAATTGCACAAAATAAATCCCATTTATCATATATTCCAAAAGAGATATAATTTTTGGGATTTTCCATTGGCCAATCCAAATATGAGATCCAACAACATAAGAATGAGAGAAACTATTTATGGGAGAAGTTTAATCTCATCGAGATCACCACCTAAACCATGTTCATCGAACCACCCCATGAAAGTCCCACCATCATGCACCTTACTCTTATGTATTTTTTTACTATAGTAAGGGTAAATGTATCAATATATTAGTAATATGATTATGTAATTTTTTTTATATAACAATAATTATATTTTCATAATTATATTTTTTCTTTGTAATTTACTTCTATTTTGAAATTGTAAAGCACAAATTATACTTCTAGTAAATATTAAAATACAATTAATTAATTTATGAATTAATTTATTTTAAAAATAAATAATTTTTTAAATAATTTTTATCAAATATAAATGTATGATAATATAATTTTTGTAAAGTAAAATCTACTATTTATAAGGGTTCGAAAAATGTTGTTTTCAAAATAATTCATTATTTTTTAATACATGATGATTTTATTTTAAAATTGAAAATTTTTATATTTATAAAATTGTTTAGATAAAATGAATATTATTTTTGGAATTAATATGTTGAAATAATCCAATAGTGAATTTTTTATAATTTTCTGAGAGTCAAATTTTCAGGAAATAATTAAATACCGTATAAATATACATTGTGTATTATGACATCATAACGACCCAAAAATGATGTAATAATTTCTATAAATGATATTAATGACCAAATATATGTTTTAAATTTAATATAATTTGATTTTAATTTTATTTCATTTATTTTTTAAATCCATTGTGAATACTCCAAAGCTTATAATATGTTTTAAGGTTTTAAAATCCTTCCTTTAAGATTATGACTTGCCTCCACATAATCAAGGGAATTATTTCAATTAGTTCACACCTTGGACTTATAAAATAATATATACCAGTTCCTTTTTGAAAAAAATCATGGGAAAACCATGGAATGGTTTGTGTTTTTGGATATTTTATTATATAGAGTCCAAAACATAAATAATAAATAAATCCCCCTACTTTTCCTATATAAACCCACCCAAGATATCATTTATATTGACAAAAACTCATTATATCACAACCATATTCCTACATCAACTCAGTAGAGTCCTATCAAGGTACACCCAATCTCTCAAGAATCCCCTCCCATGATTTTGGATTCACACACTCATGTAAGGGATACTCACATTCTTCCCCTCCTCTCAAATTCAAGAACCATATTTGAAATTAGTTCTTATAATTTCAATTGTTTATATTTTAATTATTTTATAATCATTACATTAATATCCAATTGATATTATTTTAATGGTGTATGATTTATCCTCCCTCATTTTTCCCCTTACCTATTCAATTACTATGCCAAAATTCCATAAGGGTTCCTCACATTCACTTATTTATTAAAGTTTCTTTTTGAACTTATACATTATATTTCCATTTAATAATGTTGGGAAATGTATTTACATTTCCATATTATTGAATATTTTATTTTCAAATTATGATATACCCATTTCTATCCCATTAACCATTTTTATAAATTTTTATGTAACCTCTTTAGGATGCTGAAATTTCACTATGATTTTCAATTCCAAAACAATTGTTTGTTGAATACCATACACATTTTTCTGTCAAGGGTATTCACCTTTATGAACATATACTTATTAAATTTTGAATTAAATTTATATATTCCATATTTCTTTATATTGGACTAAATGGGAAGGATAAATTAATCTATGTAGTATGATCTATGAGGAAAACTTAAGCATGATAATGGAATGAATATGATGGGTGTGCCCAAATAGTGCTCTAATTAATTCGGTAATGTTTAGTATCATGATATGTCATATTTTTATAGGGAGTGAACCTAGTTCATTTATGTTAAATTTTCAACCATTATGTCTTTCTAGATTAATCCTCGACATATCTTTATGATTCAATGTTTTACATTGTTTCCACATTTCCCATGTTATGATTATCATGCTATATCATGCATTATTATTCATGTTCCTTTTATTCCTAATTGATATTACTATTATCAAACACATATCACTTATTTCATTTTTATCCCCTTACTAGGATTTATATCTCACCCAATTTCTTATGTATGTCCTCGTTATATCCCATGCAATTTTATGTTCGAAGGAATATTTTGAGAATGTTTTATAAGTTTTCAATAAAGATGTTATATTCCATATTTTATGTTGTTATATTATGTACCTAGTTCCTAAATACACTATTATGTTTTGTAATATATATTTTATTAAGTGTATTATTATATAATAAATCATTTATAGATGTGAAATAAGGATTATTGTTGTTATAGTTGGTATTAGAGGAAAAGTTCGGTTATTTTAAGGATTATGATTAGAAAACTCTAGAAAAATATTTAGGGATAAGACTAAGTATAATAAAACATCCCTAAATTTTTATTAGTATAGAGTAATTTTATTATTAATAAAATACATCCCTTTTGGATACTACATGTGGATGTGATTCTGAAACAGATGTACCTAGGAGTAACAACTCTGATAAGGTGTTTCGGGCCGTACTCAGGGTAACCTAGTACACGAAAATGGGTCTTACTACACACTTTGATTGACACTACTAGGGGATATTATTTGGTAAATTCATAATTTCATTACAAACCATTATTAAGGGAATAAAATAATTCCCATAAGACAATATGTTAGGAAATAGATTATGGATAACATATATTGAAACCTATAAATTCATAAGTTACGTAAATAAATGAAATTTATAATTTATCCCTTTAATTTAATTGTATTTCCCTTTATGTTTTTATTAGTTAAAAAATAATCCTCCCTAATTTTACCTTTATTCTATCCAATGGCTGGAAATATGAGGAATTGAGTAAGCAATCGCTGTGATACGCAGTGTGATGACTTCCCCAATGAGATGTCAAACCCGAAGAGAGCATGAATCATGAAAATTATGATGATACTCTCTCAGATGACCCAAGTTTTGAATAGAAACCTGGATCAAGAAGAGTTCAGAAACCCCCTAATAAGGAACAATCTTTAATCAATATCTTCAAATAAAAATGGCTCCTACTTTCAGTAGATCATATGATCCTTTAATCATGGAAAATGGATCAACTCCATTGAGAAGATATTTTCCACCATTCAATGTTCTAAGAAAGAGAATATTTTATTGTATGTTTATCTTATGGAGGGAGAAGTTGATCAATGGTGGTTCTTGATTAAAAATACGAATCTTGAGAAAGATATCAAAGTGATAGAGCAAAAGGAATTTCAGAAAAAAAAATCAATAAACATTTACCTCACACTCTAGGAATTAAAATAGAAAGGTATTTCCTTTCCCTAAAGGAAAAAAGATGACAAATATAATGGGTAACATGATTCAAAATTCACAATACTTTCACAATACACCTATTTATTTTTCATTACCCTTGAATTTAAGGTTCACCACTTCTTTGGTGGGATAAAACCAAGTTTACAAAAATCCAGAGAGATATGTGAGTTTAATATCTATGGGGATATTGTTTGATGTTCCCTCAAATTCAAAATGGATATCAATGAATCTTAATAGTATCATATAGATAAGAAGAATAAAGTGTAATTTAATTATGGTGATATGATGGATAAATGGAACAGTGACAAAAAAGTTCAACATCCCACTAATCAATTGTACGGGAAAAAGAACCTTAGAAATTTCCTAAAGGGGGAAAAGAAATGTTTTAGGTGTGGTAAGGAAAGTCACATAGCTAGGAACTTATGACATGAGAAACCTGCTAATATAACGGAGAAAAGGAATGATCTAGTCAACCCTTAGCACAGTGTTCATTACTTCAACTACAAGGAACCAGGGAACTTTCTAAACCAATTCATTATGAAAATGGTGTTTTGAGACAACCAACATCCTCTATGGCATTAAGGGGGATCATTTTCCATCACCACCTCTAAGGTGGATCCTTACAATGATGTGGTGATAGGTATTCTTGTTATTCATTCAAAAAGATCGAATGTAATTTTTGATTTTTTTCTACACATTCCTTCATATCACAAAAGTTTAGTAGAACTATTCAAACACCACAACAAAGAATAGAAGTAGGTCTATCAGTGAAAATGGGAAATGGGGAAATCATTTCATCCCAAGTATATAACTCCTCCATTGTCAAATTTTGTGGTGTAAAATTCCCAACGAACCTTGCCATACGATATTTGGTGGAATTTAATGCAATTATGGACACAGATTATATATACCTTTATAGATCAAAAATAAATTATTGTGAGAATGAAATCACTCTCTATATTTTGAATCGACCCCTGAATCTGTAAAATTGTAAAGATGAGGATGGATAATATTTAGAACCATCATCTCAACCATGGATATTATTTCCCTATGAGAGACATATCTATCTCAAATGATTGAGTCTAAGGAAAGAACCATCCTAAAAAACAATCCTATTGTGAGGTAATATTCTGAGGTGTTTCCCAAATAATTTATCGATATTCCAAATAGCCGAGTGGTTGAAAATCAAATAAATATTATATATTGGTCATTTCCATTATTTAAGACTTCATATAGAATGGTTTTTGTGGAACATTAGGATCTGAACAAAAAATAAAGGCTAATCTGGATAAATGGTTCATATACCCAAGTGCTTCACCATGGGGTGCACTAATCTTCTATGTCAATAAGAAGGATGGGTCAACACGACTTGGAATTGATTATTATGAGATCAACAAGATCATGATAAAGAACAGGTATCATATACCTAGGATTGATGACTTGTTTTATCATCTACATGGATAACAATACTTCTCCAAGGTGGATTTTTAGTTTATTTTTATCAAGTAAGGATGAAGAAGGAATATATCCCCAAGACCGGTTTTAGTACAAGTTATAAGCACTATAAGATCAAAGTGATTCCATTCAGACTCACTAATTCTCCAAAAATATTTATGGACATGATGAATAGATTCTTAAGAGATTATATTGACAAATTTTTGGTATTATTTGTAAATTATATTCTAATTTAATCCAAAATCTTGGAGGGGTATGAGGATAAATTGAGCACTATAATAAAGACCCTATAAAAGGAGAAGATTTCCTATAAGTATAGAAAATATGAAATATGGTATAATTAAGTATATTTTTTGGTTCATATCATCACAATAACTGGAATATCTATGGACCCTTCAACGATAGAAGAAAATGAAAGATGGATGAGGCTAATAGATGTAACATATATTCATAGTTTTCTTGGGTTATTTGGGTATTATCATCAATTTGTGACAGATTTATCATGATTTTCAAACCATATTACCAAGATAACTCAGAAGGTAGTCAAGTTTTCTTATAATTATGATTGTGAAGGGAGATTCATAGAGTTATAAAGGAGTCTCATTAGTGTGCTTATGATCACACTACATAGAAGTGGAGAACTCTTCATAGTAATCATCAATTCTTCGAAGAAGGGATTGGGATGTGTGTAAATTTATTGTAGAAAAATTCGTAGCCTATACTTCAAGGTAGTTGAAATTTCATGAAAAAAACTTTTCCATGAATGATCTAGAGGTGGAAGCTATGATATTTTCATTGAAAATCTAGAAACATTATCAATATGGCGAGGAGAGTGAAATACAGATGGATCACAAAAGCCTCAAGTATATATTCACATGAATGGATCTGAATATGGGCCAACAAAAATGGTTAGAACTGATCAAGGACTATGACTACTCAATCCAATACCATCCAGTTAAATAAATAAAGTGGTGGATTCTCTAAGTATAAAGAATATTTCATATTTACCAATGATGACAATTGAGATGAAATCAATCTTATTAGACCTAAAAAGGATGTACATGGGAATCATAAATAAAAGAACATCATCAATCCTTTCACAAATGATTTCTCAACCATATATTTTTGAACGGTTAAAGGATTCTCAAAGAAATGATGTGGAAATTCAGAAGAACATGGATGTACTAAGAAATGGGATGTCCTCGGAGAGTAAAATTGATGAATAAGGAATTGTGAGATTTGGTTCAGTACTATGTATTCCATCAAATCTCGAGTTATGGAATGAACTTTTGGATGATGCACATAGTTCAACTTTCTACAATCACCCAAGAACCACAAAGATGTATCAAGATTTCTATGAGCATTATTCATGGGATAATACGAATAAGGAGATCATTTAATATACATCAAAGTTCCTGGTATGCTAGTAAGTGATGGCTAAATGGGAGAAGTCTAAGGAGATGATGCAATCATTACCAATAGGAACATGAAATTGGAGAACATCACCATGGCCTTGGTCATTGGAATTCTAAAGACATCTAGGGGAAACAATGCTATATGGGTTGTTGTGGATCGTCTTATAAAGATATATCACTTTATTGAAATTCAATATGATTTCTCATTGGATCCACTTTCATGGATATACATCACATAATTGGTAAGGTTGTGTGGAGTACCACAGTCAATTGTATCTGATCAAGGTCAGATATTCACCTCCAATTTCTGGAAAAGTTTATAAAATTATCCAAACACAGAGATAAACTTCAATATGACCTATCATCCTCAAACTGATGGCCAATCTAAGTGGATTATTCAGAAACTAGAATACATGTTATGGGCATGTTCAACGGGCATCAAAGGATTATGGGACCAACATCTTCCTCTGGATGAGTTCTTATACAACAACAGTTTTCAATCAAGCATCCAAATGGATCCCTATAATGCCCTTTATGGGAAGAGGTGTAGAATGTTAGCATGTTGGGATGAAGTTAGGGAAAAATAGCTAGGTCTATAATTGGTTGAAGAAATTGTGTAAAAGGTTAAGACCATTCAGTAACAAATCAAGGCTACTTAGAGTCTATAGAAGAGCTACGTTGACAATTATCGATGAGACCTATATTTTGATTTTAGAGAAAAGGTATTCCTCTTCATATCTCTATATAAGTAAGTGATGATATTTGGGAATAAGGTAAATCTTATTCCAAGATACATCGGTCCCTTTGAGATCCTTGATCGCATGAGAGCGACGGCCTATTAACTAGCACTACCACTAAACCTATCTCAAGTACATGATGTATTCATTGTATCCCTCTTGATAAAGTACATACCAGACCCCCCCAAATGTACTCAATCTAGAGGTGGTACTATTGTAGAATAAACTTTCTTATGAGGATAATTCGGTGAAGATCTTTGATCATAGAGAAAATGTTATCTGAAATAAGAAAATGAACCTTGTCAAAGTGATGTGGTGAAACCAAAAGATTGAAGAAACAACATGGGAACCATAGGAGGTGGTGAAGTAGAGTTACCCTCATTTTTGATAGTGTGAGAAATGAAAACTTTACAGGGCGAAATTTCTTAATAGGGGAATATTGAAACAAAATGAACTGTTAAAAATAAAATTCCCCTTTTTTATTTATTTAAATGTCTCATAATGAAATATGGTTATAGAAAACACATGAACTTATTTTTTTTATAGGTCATTAAGGATCATTACCATTGATAATATAGTTTTTGAACAATGATTACATAATTAGTATAAATATAGGATTTTAACAAATCCAATTGACATATATATGGTAACTGATGCCTCAACTAGTAGGATAATACCCTATGAAACCTGTTTATTGGAGGTTCCGATAGAGATAGAATATTTGATCTTTTCCCTTGACCAATCCCAAGTTGAGATCCAACAACTTAAGCATGAGTGAACCGTTTATAGGATAAGTTCATGCACATCAAGATCATGACAAAAACCATGTTCACTAATCCACCCCCATCAATGTATCATCATCACGAACCTTACTATTAGTGTGTTTTCTAGAGTATTAAATGGATATATATCAAGACCCTATAAATACGAATATGTAATTTTTTGTGTATAACATTTAATATTTTTTCATCCTATTATTGTTACTTTGTAAATTATTTTTATTTTGATACGATAAAGCACAACGTATATTTTTAGTTAACATTAAAATTCAATTAATGAATTTATAGATTAATTTCTTTTTTAAATAAATACTATTTTATATAATTTATCTAATATAAATGATCACATAATTTTTATGAAGTCATATGAAATTTTTATAAGTGTTTGAAAACTATGATTATCAAAAAAACCCATCATTTCTTAACAAATGTAGATATTATTTTAAAAGTGAAAATTAACATATTTAGAAAATTATTTAGATAAAATGAATTTTTTTTTGAATCTGAATGTTGGAATTAACCAATCATGATTTTTTCATAATTTTTTGAGAAATTTGAATTTTTCTTATAAAATTTAAATACCGTATAAATTTACATTGTGTATTAGGACATCAAAATGACTCAAAAGTGATGTATTAATTACAATAAATGGGATAAAAGGACAAATATATGTTTTCAATTTAACAAAATGTGATTTTAATTTTATTTGATTTACTTTTTAAAGACATTTTTAATCCTCCAAAACATATAATATATTTTAATTTTTTAAAATCCTTTCTTTAAGAGTGTGACTCGCCTCTATATAAGAAAGGGAATTATTTTAATCATTTCAGCCCTTGGACTTATAAAATAATAAGATCCACTCCCTTTTAGAAGAAACCATTATCAAGGATCTTGGTATTGTTTGTGGTTTTGGATATTTTATTATATAGCATCCAAAACCTAAATAATGATGATATCCCCCACTTTTCAAATATAAACCCACGAAATATCCCATTTCACTACACATAAACCCCATGGAGCACGACAATACTCTAACATAAACTCTCTCGAGTCCTCCTAAGGTTGCCCCAAGATCTCAAGAATTTCCTCTAAAGCTTTTGGATTCACACACACAGGTAAGGGATCCTCACCTTCCTCTCCTCCATTTAAATTCAAGAACATTATTTGAAATTAGTTATTTTTATTTCAATTGGTTATATCTTCATTGATTTATATTAATTTCCTTACTATGAAATTGTTGTTATTTTCGGGAAGGATAATTTATCCTCCCTCATTTGGACCCTTACATAAGTTGTTACTATGCCAGAATTCTATAAGGGATCCTAACCATTTATTATCTATTCAAGAATTTTTATGAACTTATACATTCTATTTGTATTTCCTAAAGTTAGGACATGTATTTACATGTCCCTGTTAATTTCCATTTGATATAAAAATTATTATAGTTCCCTTTCTATCCCATCAAACATTTTTATGAATTTTTAAGTAAAACCATTATGATGCAGAAATTTTGCTATGATTTTACATACTGAAACAATTGCGTAGTAAATACCATACCCATTTTTCTATCATGGGTATTCACCTTTCTAACATATACTTATTGATCGTAAAATTACATGTATTTATTCTATATACTAAGATTAGGGAATAAATTATGAAGATTAATTAATACATGTTAGAGAAACTACATACCACATTTAATCATGAGAATGAAATGAATATGATGGGTGAAACCAGATAGTGCTCTAATGCATTGGGTAATGTTCAGTATCATAATATGTCACATTGGGATGGATGTGAACCTGATTTCTTTATGGGACTTTTTCCACCATCATGTAGTAGAGGTTTTATCCTGGACCATTGTTAATGATTTAGTGTTTTAAGTTGTTTCCATATTTCCCATGTTATGATTATCATGTTATATCATTCCTTATTATTCATGTTCCATTTATTCCAAATTTATATTCCTATTGTCTAACATTTATCACTTATGACATGTTTATTCCCTTACTGTGATTTATAGATCACCCCTTTCTTATGTATATCCACAGGTTATCCCATGAAGTTTTATGTTTGAAGGATTATTTTGATCATGTTAAATATCATTTCAATACAGATGTTGTGTTCCCTGTTTTATGTTGTTATGAAATTTACCTTATTCCCAAATACACTATACTTATCGATCATTTGGGTTGTATTTAGAGTATTATTATGGATTAAATCAGATATTAATGTGAAATAAAGAGCATGGTTTTTATAGACATGTCATTGTGCCCAATCCATTTTTGTAACAACCCTTTACCATAGAAGGACAATTCAAAAAAAACTCATTGATCCTCCTTTCATAATTCCAATAATCATCACATAAATACTCATCAACCCTCGACTCACACACAAAAACTTTCCTATCCAAACTCAACAAGTTTCATGAGTGAACTACATGCATGTGTTACCATAATTTTCTTCCAAGGAAGTTGGTGTATGCTTCCGAAACAAATTTTCACTAAAACCTAAATCAAAGACTTTTGAGTAATGCCACAACCATACCAGACTCAGAAGATAAATTGAATCTCCTGCGAAGTATTATGCATTTCAAATACATGAAACCAAAAGAATCATATATTTTCTCATCCAAAAAAGAAGATTGACATATCACCCATGTCTTGACACACAATCTATGTCAACTAATGAGGCCCCTATTACATGTCAGCTCTATCAAACCAGGATTTCTCTAGGAAATCATCTTTAGAAATGAACATTTCACTTATTCCAAAGTCTAACTCGCACACGCCGAATTTAAAATCATCATCCCAACACCATAGGTTCCCAAAATCAGTCCAACAACATGCTTAGGTTCCACTTGTAACCATTCTAACCCCTGATTATTTAACTATTCCCTCACTGAACACCAAAGGCACTTATAAAAGCAGGACTAGGCACCCGAATTGTTCTTCGCTTCCAATATAGTTTTGATATCATGACACAAGTGCTCCAGGTGATTCCTTATTCAAACCCATCAAAGATTCATTATGCCTATTTTTTATGAATGGTCTCACCTTACATGCACTGGTTTTATACCCCGAAGCCCCTACCCATACATCTTGTCACTAAATAAAACAAAAACTGTAGGCTAATCCCTATAATGGGTTTCCCTAACTAGAAATCCAAGCACCATCTCATTAGAGTATAATTAATGTATAAATGTCTCCATGTACCCCACATATACCTTAAACTTGGGTCACTCTAAGTTCATGACTCTTGGTAAACACCCCCTGGTTATATCATAGAAAACCCCAACCATCAACATGACAAACTACCCACTACATGGTATCAAACCATGGTGACACACATTCCAAAACACCTACTCACATTCCCCACATACATTACGCATCACATGACAAACCATCCATACACAATATCGTTAATCCGCATTGATCATCCTCTTAATGGACTACTCCATCAAGAATCACAACTCACTTAGGGTCACACTTGGACAATAACATCATCCTAGAAAATCAATACTAAGGAACCATAAATATAAGGTTCAGTTGGATATAATTATTTTTTATTTTATACTATAAACCACCATATAGTTATTTACTACAACTTTAAATAAATAAACCTATGAAAAAACTCACCCCAAGGGGTTCGCCTCTAAGTCACTGAATTTTATTACTAACACCTTGGGGTATCTAATAACCCAATGTTGAAGTTATTGTATCAACGTCATCACAATATGATCTGTAAGACCTATGTGTAGAATAAAACATATATATAATTTGGCCCAAGCTAGTAGAATAACACATAATTATTATATATGGTAATGTTTTATGAGAAGTTTCTAACACATTAAACAACATAGCCTCAGTCGTTAGTGAAATCATTCACACTTTTAGAACTATATCATTTGGATCTTATGTTCCTGATCATGATCCATGTGACGTATCTTTCCCCTATTATCCATGTGTCAAATCCTAATAGTTGGCCTATTTAAAATGGGCCCAGATCCAAAAAGACCATAAGTTATAAGTCATAAATATCAAACTATATTTTCATTACATGAGATAAAAATCAAATCAAATATGACATCACAAGACAAAAACATCAATCCCACACCCATGTTAACCTGGATTTCCACCACAAAAGGTGTTTACGATGCACTAATCTAGGTTCCATCATAAGATTAGACAAATTCTTAAATCTATTTCTTACTAGATCTTGAAATAGTAATATAAAATAAGATAAATCTTTTATTCCATTTTTTTTATCCATCCTCCCCAAACCAATTATTGTTTCTGAGACAATCCATCATGATTGTAACTCAAGCGCACCTCCCTAAATGCCAGAGGCTTCTAACTAGTAGTGGAGGTCTAAATAGGTATCATGGGGGGTTATACACAATGTACTAGAGTTTTAAAGGATATATCAAATAATTAACCATCATAAAAATCAGATTATATAGAAAGAAGAAATAAAATGTACATGAAAAAAAATTTGACATGTGGCATACAAAACATACCACCCACTAGGTCGGTCACATACACTGATCAGAATAAAATAAATAAATATATCAGATTCCTAAAAAATTAATGTCATATCACACCCCATGATTCATATAACCATCTGATCCATCCTTGTTAATCAATATTAGGTCTCAAACCCACCTATTCTTATAATTAAGTGAACATCTACTTGGGGAAAAAAGTGTCATGGCGGCCCGAGTAGGGTCTAATTACAACATAGTAGGTCACCACCAACGGAATCCCTAAATATAAACATTCTAAAAAATATTTCATGGAGCATTGGGAAAGTTAAACAGATACAATTATAATCATTTAACATTATGAAAATTATTGGATAAATAATCAATAAACCCTAGGAGTAAGGTTCACCCCAGGAATGGTATATACCTACTTCGACCAGTGCTAGGGTGTCTTTGAGAATGTCACAAAGATCATTCAATCCACCACCTAACCAAGGGTAATATACCCATCATTTTTTCAAACAAGTATCCCCTTGGAATAATATACCCAACAATAAGGCCCTAACATCTTCTTTAGGGTCTTGTTCACCCCATTTTTAACCATCAAATTCATACACTCGGGGGGCATGTTAACCCTTGGGTTAAGCATCCACCTACGGTCTGTGTTCCCCCCAGGATTAATCATCAATACTATGAATCCACCCAGAATCCATGTTCACCCTAGGTTTAACCATCAATACCAATAATCCATCGAGGGTAAGTGTTCAACCTAGGTTTAAATAATAATATCAAGTATTCACATGGGGTTTATTTTCACTTTAGGTTTAACCATCAAGAAATAACCATATTCTAAAAAATTGTAAAAATAACATTAGTAACACATCAATGAAATAAAAAATAAGGAATAATGAATCAGTTTCTATTTATATTCTAAACCATTCCATTTTTCATTTCCCAAAACCAATTCAATGGAACGATTTCCAAAATCTAATCCAATTAAATATTTATGATCCCATTCCAAAATACCAATCTTGAATAACATTTAAAAAACATTTTTTAAATAACCACTTTCTATAAATTCCAAATATATTTCATCACCACCATTTCATACTATGTTTTCAAAACCTAACCAATTAACTATTTCATGTTACCGTTTCAAAGGGGAAAATTCAAATCATGTTTCAAAAACCATTTTCAATTTCCATTACCATATTTTAATTTAAATAAACCAAACCAATTTACCATTTAAGTCCCCATTTCCAAGGTGAAAATTTTAAAATACCAAATTCAAGGAATACATCATTTAACTTGTTGAATTCCAAGGTCAAACTACTATCAAGGTGTTCCACAAGGAATCGCATTCTCATAAGACTTAAGGCATGTAAAATAAAACGGATATTCTAAAACATTTTATTTAAAATAGTTCGATGACCTATAAGACTGGCATGAATTCAAAACTACATTATTTAAAATATAAAATACTATTCATTGAGTTTAGGGACTAGAAACCCCAGTTTTGAACCTTTTAAATTTTTCCCCATGACCAGAATCACTAGGAAGACCTGTCCAAGCTTGACCAACTTTGCCTGTGCTAAAAAATTATAGTCTCAAAAACAAAATCCCATTACTCATTCCCAATATCAATAATCAATTAATTATAATATTTATAATTAAAATTAAAAATTTAAATCCAACTTGGAATAATTTAATACAACTCATAGTTCCCAAGTTTGATATTGAAATATCAAGCGACGGGGTGTCACCCACCCTCACCACACCCAAAAGTCCAAGATGAACCAATAACACAACTTTATTCACCAAAACCAAAATAAATTTATTATAAATTTTCAAAACAACACAACAAAACCCATAATGATGACATACATTATATAATCATCTAGCAACTGGGTATAGATGACATCTCTAGATGCCCTCATCCTAGGTTGTGTAAAAGCACCTTGAGATTCGGTTAATTCAACCATAATCTTGTGGAATCACCTGGAACAATATAGACAAAGAAGTAGAATATTATAATATATGAATTATAGGATCATTGTAGGTAAAAATAGGTGTAGAAATACCTTGTATTGACATTAAAACCCCCTTAGAACATCAATCATGAAGAGTTTATAGATAAAAAAAGGGGAAATAGAACCCCTACCACGTGGGGGAAAAAGGATGGTAGAGGGATAAACCCTTTAAAAACAATGGGAAATTGTTATTTTTACCCTTTAATACCCCATAGTCTAGCCAATGATCTTAATCACCGTGCCCAGCCAATGGTGATCCATTTGTGCTCTGGGATTTGGCTAGTGGTTGTAGGTTGCAACTCCCAATAATACTAGCCACCCTAACCCTCTTCCAATTCTTCTAGAACCTCCTAAATTATTTTTAAAGATATATTCCAAGTCTAAAAAATCCTTTTTTAGACGATACAACTCTTGGAGTTTTAATCAAATCCATGGTTAAAAACATGGATCGTCCAATAATTTGAAAATTCAAATTTCCTTAAATTTCTAAACCATCAATACATACATGAGGTATTTCAAACTAGTTATATAGATGATGGATTATAGACCAACTAATTTGACTAGTCTTATTGAAATTGTGTGGTTTCAGTTTAATGTTAGAGTTTTAGTGTCAAAAACTAATAAAAAACACACTAAGATTATTATGATATTTTAGTACACTTATTTGTTATTAAATTATGACATGTACTATTTAAATGCACATGAATCTGACATGAAGTGTGTTATGTTTTACTGAAAGTTTATGTTATTAATTTATAAGTGAAGTTTTATTTCAAAACATGTGTACGTATTCAAAAATGATCAATAATTCTTGGATTGTTGTGATTCTTTAATAAAATGATCAATGATTAATCTGTGATGTTTAATAGTGAACTATATGTAATTCTATCATGAGGTGGGTCCGATAATACTGAAAACATGTCTTTTAAATACAAAAGTGATATTTTAATTCAAATTGTCTATTTTATAAATAGAAATGATAAAACACACTCAAATTATTATGATAATATATGACAATTATTGGTTATTAATTTATGATATAGAGTAATTATCCATATATTAATATGGGACATGATGATTCTAGTTTGAATGAAGCTTTGTGTTTTCAATTTAAAAGTGAAATTTTAGTTAAAATGCACATCACTTAGTCAAATACAAGTGAATGTAATCATATTTTAATGATGTTTTAGAGAAACAGTCAATGGGTCATATTATTGATGCGTATAAATTAACCAAACATCATTAATATATGAGGTGTGGATAGTTTGATTGAAAGTGTGTATTTTTAGTTTTAAAGTGAAATTTTAATTTAACATTCATGTCACATACTCAAAAATAAGATAACATGTTTATTTTTTCTTGATTCTTAATATGAAGGATTGGTTATTTATTTCTTGAAAGTAAGAAATAATTACATGTCAATCTAACACAAGGTTTGAATGTTTTGATTGAAATTGTATGTTTCTAATTTATATAATCCATTTTAATTCAAAATACATATCAAATAATCAAAATTGAGAAACATTGTAGGGAATTTCAAATTTCATGTGAGAGAGACTATGATTATATATTTAAAATGAGATCGGCAAATACTACTATGAAGGTTCATATAACAGTGGCAGTATGGGGTCAATTCCACTGGGAGAAGAAAGTTCTTAGTGACACCTCATTATTGATAGTTACAGTTGACTTTTCACTTAAATTAGGGATAATTTATTGAATAAAAATAATTAAATAAAACATTAATTAATTTAAGATTGGGTTGGGAATAAATTTCAGGATGTTTATTCAAGGGGTTTCACTAATCCAAACTCAGGTAATTGGCTGTATGTTAATTTTTTTTATGACAATAATTGATTATACCTAAACCAAAAACAACTCTATAGAAACCCAACCCCAGTAAGCTCATATCTGGTGTCTACTATCAATTACATTGGTATAAGATACAAGTAAATAGAGTCCCAAAGGACTGAACGGCTTAGTAGTCTTGGTAAACCAGATACGTACATGATTCTTGTATCAAAACTGAACACACTAATTACCACATAATTTATATTTAGTT
The DNA here is from genome assembly GCA_963277665.1 of Viscum album. Taxonomy (NCBI): domain Eukaryota; kingdom Viridiplantae; phylum Streptophyta; class Magnoliopsida; order Santalales; family Viscaceae; genus Viscum; species Viscum album. The sequence goes on along the minus strand of OY728119.1, from coordinate 210,234,627 downwards.
TTAGGAAAATAACTTTTTTCATCTAGTGTATCCTTAAAGATCTTTCTTAGTACACTTCAAGGAATCCGGATGAAAGGAAACATAATAATTGTGTTCTCAAATTTTCATTAATGGTAATGTATAGTAGAATAAATAATGAATAAATGAGAATAATCAAATGGAAAGGTAATAATTGAAGACACATTCCATGTAATTATTAAACTGAGAATGAAGTGAGTAAACAATATGGAATGGTAAATAAATGAAAATACATTACATTAAAATAACATGATAATGTGTAATAAATATGGCAAGGATAAAAACTGAAAACAAGTTCCATTTAATCAATTAACTGAGAATAAAATGTTTCCAAAATTATTTAACACAAAATATCATGGATAAATAAATTTAATCAGAATTAATCTGATGCTTAAATATTATATGTCATGTTTCTATCACATAAACAGCATACCTTCAATATCATCCTTAAAGACAGTTTAATTCAATGGTTAGAAACCCATCTATTCTTCTTAGAAACAAACATGAATGGTTTCTCTCCAACTAATTTCATCTCAAGAGAGTATTGATAAATCTTTGGGCTTTCATTAACGTGTCCCCAACACATAGGACTTACACTAAACAGTCTATTACCCATGAATTTCATTCCCAATGAATTTCTCATTTTGAATAAACAATATTCCTTATCAAATATTCATATTGAATAAATGATATAGATTAATCAATATTTCCCCAAATAATCAAATAACTTTAAAATTTAACACCATATGAAAAATGGTATCTGGTTATGGTAATAATCATATCCATGAAAAATGATATGGATATTTATGGGAAATTCAATGTCAAATGATCATAGTAAATTGAATATTCCAAGTGGATTAAAAGAAATCCAAGACGTGAATGCCAATACGATCCTTGTCCAAAAAATAATAAACCATACATTGGATGAATAAATATAGTATCAATACAATATATCCCAAGTGGAGTAAAAATAATGTTTTATTTTCATTGATGAATAGAAATACTATAAAAATATATTTTGAAAAAAATTGAGGAAAATATCCATTTTTGATAAACTATTAAATGAACCTTTTCTATGAAAATGAATTTTAAAAACATTTTCTCTAAAAATTAACCTTTTAAAAATGCAATGTAAGCTTTACTGAAATTATTTTTGGTAAATCCATACATATAGTATGATGTAAAAAAGAACATTCATTTTACACAACCAAAGGTTATAAAAATGACTTGTTCATTAAGCAATAAGAATATTCCTTTGAAAACATTGGTAAAAGAAAAAAATGGTAAATTTTTTTGTAATATATGATTTTTAATGGTTGAAAAAAAATTAAAACATTTTAAAATAGTTCTTTTATATGAAAATATATTCTTTGACTAAATAGATAAATGAAGTCAGTTTTTATTAAAAAACATTCTAAAATATTTTGAGAATCAAACAGTATAAAAATGGTACTATTAATTCAAAAGGTTATTAATAACTAGAGGGGTTTAAAATAAAAATTGTTATTAGAAAAATATCAAATAATTTCCTCTGATGTAATTTCAAGTGTAAAAATTCATAAAGAAAATGATATTGTGAAGTAAAACTTGGAAAAGATTATAATGTCAAAGTGAGAATCCATAAATGAGTAGAATATGTATATCTACTATAAATCCACATAAGAGGAGTGGAAATACATCAATAGATCCTTAAAAGTATTTATTCACATAATCATATAATATTAATGATGATGATGATGTAATATAACCCAATGAAAATAAATTGGTTTATGAAATTATTTTCCACTTTGTTAACTGTATGTGTATATCCCCTTAGATGAAATAATTCTAATTGAAACTCTAAATATCATGAATAATAAATTAATCATGATATTATAGACAAATGTATAGTATGTACAACATATATAAATAATTAGAAGCACTCCAATAATGTGATTGTTTCAAAAAAAAGTTAATAATCACAAAAGAAAGTGTTATTTCAAAGATGGTCATTAAAAACATTCTTTAGGAGAGTAATCTGTAAACATTCCAAAGTATCCTATAACACATTGAAACAATTGAATCAAAATATAAATGAAGGAAAAAAAATTAAATGAAACTTATGATATCATGATAATAAGTAGATTCATTATATATCATGTTAAAGGGTAGTACATACACCATATAAAATAAACAAGGTTCATAACAAAGAAAATAAGTCCCAATGGAAATTAAATTGTGATGAAATCCCTTACATTACATTTCCTTTTGGGTGCACATCCTTTTATTTACTATATAATGGTTTTAAACATGTTAATATCTTATATCATGACAGTAATAATATTTATGATATCATATATGATCTTCTTATAATATCTTATTACTCATTTTTTAATAATCTTTTATTATTTTTACTATTTTGGGTGTTAATTGTCTAGTTTTTCTAGTTGATTTGACCTATTTCTTGTTGTTATTATTAATTATTTCATGGTTTAATCATCTTCATAATTTAAACCCTGATTTAAATATGGTATATATGTATTTTTAACAATCTATAATATTTATAGATAAAAAATTAAATGCACCGTTCATAGAGAAGGTAGGTCGTACGTACACATGAATGTAACTTTTAGTTATTTTTAATATTAAAAGAATAAAATGTAAATGATATATGTATATATTATGATTAAAATATAATATATTTGTCTTCTATGTTTCATATGATTATTAAAACCATATTTTATACATTCCATGTACAGTGTGAACGAATTACATCGCTTTAAGGGGGTGGAAGTCCACACTTCCAAAAAATGATGTTATCGTATCTACAACAAATGGAGTGCATAAATGTATTTATCATACAATAATTATAAAAGTATAAAGTAATTATAAATATCACATATAAAAAATATAAACAAATATTCCATCATAATTCCCAACCATGAGAGTTGATAACGGAAAAACGAAAAACTTCTTTTCGTGATGTGGTAGTTCTCCATACACGTAAATGGTAAGTTTGTTACCCATTAGATATAAGTTTGGGTAAGTGCAGTTAGAACCATCATAATAAAAAAATATAGTTATATTTATTATATTGGGGTTATTATATAATAATTTTATTATAATTATTAAAGGATTTTTGAAAGAAAAAAAATAAAGAGCTTGGGGAATGATGTTACCTATTAATAGGGTAACTCCTTTTGGGATGAACCAAAGGGATTCCTTGGATTAATTTTTTTACCAAGTATATGATTCTAGGTTGAGTTTATTGATGTTTCAAAGATATTTGGGTATATTTTTTTGATCCAGAGTGGATTTAAAGGTGTTAATAAGTGGGGGTTTCAGTTTCATTTTATCATGGCGGAGGAGTGGAACTCTTGTAAATTTTGGAATAGGAAATTCCACCCATATTTTTTCCATTTAAAGTAGCTAAAATAATTGTATATGTTTAATAAAAGTGATCATTGATTTTAAATATTACCATATATGGGATTTTTTAAAATTTTAAAGGACATTTTGTCCCTTATGTTTAATTTTTAGTCCCATATTAAGCATAATGTCACCTTAATTGTTGTAATTTATTTTTATTATATTCACTAATATTTTTGGTAAAAACTAGCATAAAATTATTATAAATTATAAATTATTCTTATTCCAAATATGTAATAAATTTTTATAAATTCCAATCACATGAGTGGGAGAAACTAATTTAAATACAATCTCGTAGGCGGGATGATAATGCAGGTTTTTTAATTAAAAAATTCAAATATTTGAGAAGTTTTTATATCATATTTCAATGTGAAATTGATTACAATGGCCTAAAATGGATTAATTAATAAAAAAATTATATAATTAAACTTTAAAAACAGTTCAAATTATAATTTAACTTTATAAATAAATTACGTAAAAGAAGCATTTTTGAATTAAAATTAATTATTTTTCACTATTTATTAAAAAATAAAACGTCACAAAAAATAACAAAACATCCCCAAAACCAAATTTTTTTATTTCAAAATTCAAGTTTATTTTGACATATAAAATATATATACGTTCCAAAATTTATATTTAAAATAGGTTCTCCATTATAAGGTAGTAAAATTGTCTTTATAGAAATATGGATTTCTGTAAGAAATATTGGTTTTTTTCTTATATTATGACTATAGAATATATTTGATTAATGTAAAAAATATTAAATTTAATATAATATATATATATATATCATTAGTATCACACACTTATTATAATGAATTTAATTTATTAAGATAAAACTACTTTTTGAGCATAAAAATAGTTTTATTTAAAAATATTTTTTTTCAATTGGTTATTATATTCATTTATCATTAATTTTTAACCCATGTTTTAATTTTATATTTGTGTAAACCATATATTTTCCTAAGTTAGTTTTTCCTAATCAAAATTTCGGGTTCAACGGCTAGGTTAAATCTTATTATGTTAAATAATAATATTTTAATAATATATTGTTTTTCGGTAAAACTCGACCTTGTGTGTGACGCATGTCCTTGAAAAAACTCATTGTTTCATGTGATACAGGCTAACTCAGTATCACTTAAAATACAAGCTATATCAAAGAATTAATTTATTTAAAATTGTAAATATATTTTAATGTCTTAAGATATTTTATTCCCTTACTCACTTGGGGTTGTGTGTCATACATGCTATCGAATACAATATTCTTAATTTTCAATTTTGGAGCATTACATTCTCCACACATTAGATAAATTGTGTCCTCTAAATTAAACTCAATATTAGAACTGGACTATTTGATATTTTCTATGTTTTAAATACCACATCGTGAGAAGGTTTGTAAACAATGCACTAGAAAAGATAGAATGGGATGTACAAAGGTCACATGGAATAACATATAACTAGATCTCTAAGTAGGAGAACTTTAGTGGAAAGTATATATACATACATGGAGGAAATGAATAAATATTTATAGGGAGTGATTGAGGTCATAAATCAAAAAACATCAAATGATTAATGGAAATTTGAGGGCCTCAAATCCATAAATCTATGATGATTTAGAAGAAAATTAGTTCAATAAAAATCAAGATATTAGGACAAAAAAAATTGATCTTTTTCCTCGTGTAGATAAACTCTTTTACTGCCTAAGAATATAAGGAAATTTACTTACATGATATGTTTTAATTTCATATGATCAATTCCATATTTGGGTTGTGCTTCAATAAAATTCTACTTCTACCCATACATCAATAAATGGATATCTAAAAATTAAATTTTATGTCTAAAGCATGACAATACACTTTACTCATCATAAGGCCCATAAAAGAAGGAAAAGTATAACTATTTGTCCCTAAATATTCTCCAAATTCAATATGGTTAATACTCTAATATCTAATTCAAAAAAGTAACACTGTCAGTTTTATATTAATATTTAATCATCAAATTGTTTAACTAAGAACAATGATATATTAACTAAGACATTGTGTAGGTCAGTGGTCAATGTGAAATCATTATCATCCTAGAGTTATGGGTTTATGTACAACAGCCTTACCTGCTTTGATGGGTTGTAACCTAGCATATAGGTTGTCCTTTTAAAATTATAATTAATATAAATTCCAAAATATTATTTGAATCCATGAAATAAGTTTAATCACAAAATTGATATTCAATTATTATTTTCAATACATAAATACTTCTTTTGTTTTATTTCAGCATAGGTCATTCCTTGGACTAATGTTTAACCTTGGTTTCTAATTGTCACTATGTATTTAAATCCTTCATAATGGTTTGTAAATAATATTTGAATTATCATAAAAATATCCCCCAGGAGTGTCAAACTAGGTGTGTAATAAAGCGCATTTTTATGTACCAGGTTATGTTGAGTCAAGCTCAACACAACTTGTTTGATTTATTACTCCTATGGAATCTGTTCCAAAACCAAGTCAACATATAGTACCCAGATAGGGATATATTTATAGGAATTCCCACATAATCTCTACCTTAACAAAATTACAATATGTTCTTATAAACATATCCATAATTTCTACCCTAGGGTTATTTTTTCTAATCTATGTTTTCTTAAATCTAGTTCTCAAGGTTTCTATGAAACTTTTTCTGATACCAATTGTAGTAACCCGATCCCAGTAAGCCCAGAGTCGGTGTCTTCTTTAAATTACATTAGCATGTGATACAAGTAATTAACATCCCAAAATACCAGATAGTTTAACAGTCTTGGTAAACCAAATACATACATGATTCTTTTATTAAAACCAAATACATTAATTACAGCATAATATTATTTTCTTTTGAGGATAATGACTTTATTCCATCTAGTGAATCCTTTCATATCTTTCTTAGTACACTTCAGGGAATCCTGGGGAAAGGATACATAATAAGGTTGAGATCAAATTATTAGTAAGGGTAATGAACAGTAAAAACAATATCGAATCAACAAGAATAATGAAATGGAAAGGTAATAACTGAATACCCATGTCATGTATTCAATAAAATTAGAAGGAAGTGTTTAAACAATATAGAAAGATAATAAATATAAATTCATTCCATTCAAATAACTAGATAAGTAATAAAAAATATATCATGGAAATAAACTTAAAACAAATTCCATTTAATCAATGAACCAAGAATGAAATGCATCCTTACTTATGTCAACAAAAAATATCAGGGATAAATAAATACTCAATGAAAATGAATGTAATGCTTAAATATTGGATGATATGTATCTAAAACAAGAACCATCATAACCATCAAGATCTATCCTCAAGACAGTTTAAGTATATGGGTAGAAACCTATCAATTCTGTTTGGAAACAAACATAAAGGGTTTGTCGTCAAAAAAAGTTATCACATGAGACTATCGATGCATTGACAGGATTTCATTAACTAGCCCCTAACTCATACAACATACATTAATTGGTCCCCAACCCGTTTCTTTCATGTCCCAAACATTCCTCATATCAAATAAACAATATGACATATCAAATATTCTTATTTAATAAATTATATAAATTTATCAATGTTTTCCCATATAATCAATTAACCTTAAAAGTAAAAAAACATATTAAAATGTCATATGGGTCACGAAATAACAATATACATTAAAACTTATTTGGATATTTAGGGGAAATTCAATTTCCCATGATCATGGGAAATTCAATATTTCAAGGGGACCAAAACAAATCAAGGAATTAAATTTCCATACAATCCTTGTCCAAAATATAATAAACCACACAGTGGAAGAATAAAAATTATATCAATACTACATATCCTAAATTGAGTAAAAATAAAGGATTGTTGTTATTGATGAATATAAATACTGTAAATATATCTTTTAAAAACATTCTTGAGGAAAATATCATTATGTTTGAATACCCATATATTTGAAAATCGCCCTTGAAAAAAATTATTTAAAAATAACCTTTTAAACATGCAACTTAAGATTCAAAGAAATGATGGTGGGTAAATCCATACATTTTGTATGAGGTATTAGGGAGTTGAAAAAAAAGTAATTTTCATAATGTAGAATAGAGGTTAACCATGGGTGTATCACTTGAGGATTGTCATGGTTGGTTCAGTCACTAATTATAATTCACCGAATATAATTTTTTTATATTATTTATGAAATGACTTGTTTGGTTTTATTGGAAAATTTGGAACTAAAATAATGAAATGAAAAATTTTAATTCTAAATGAAGATGCATATGTAAACATAATGAAATTTGGGAAGAAATAACTTAGTCTATGGGTTGGATAATGTGGGTTCATTTATTATTTATTATTTATTTAAATTAAATTTGATAATTCATTTTATGAAACCTCATTAATGAAATAAATTCCTTCAATTTATTGATTTATTGATCTAATCATTCCTTCAGTGCACCAAACTACACCTCCTCAAATATTAAAATAGGATAACACCTCAACCAAGAATTTTATTCATAAAGACACAGCTCTACCATATGTCGTTTCCTTCCTTAATGAAACCCCAAATCCATTGTATGAAGGTTTTCCCTAAGAGAAGGGAGGGAGAAATTATGAATCATATAAAATTAATGGATTTGGAAATAGTAACATGGTGGATGATTTAAATACCCATGAAATATTTTCAAATCCACCACAAATAGATTAAAAATATTTTGAATTAAAGAATAAAAATAAAGAATCCCATGAAACCTCCCCCAAGGCTAGGCCTCGGGTTTTTCACCTTCCATTAAAAAGTGAAAATAGATCATGGTTGAATATGGAAGAGATAAATAAGTAAAGGTTTCAAGAGAAATAGGTATTTAAGAAGAAACGGTAAACACTTTAATAAAAAACAATATGATTAATTCATTACATGGGAAGAGAAAATTTAAATAATAATAAAAAAAAGAAAAATCATTAATCATTAATCATCGTCCATAACATCTCTATTTGATCGATATATTTTTCCATCCACCCATAACCATATATTTATAAGAATGTAAAGGGATTTTGTGGAATAATAAATGACCATTAATGTGTTCTGGGATATAATGGGTCGATAACGATTGAAATTTTGGTTCCAAAATTTATCTTTAAAAATTTTGTTCATGGAGCCCCCTTGTTCTGGTTGAATCCGAAAACTTTTTCTTCTAGAAAGTTTTTGTGTGTGTTTGAACTCTAAATTTAAGCTCCATACTCCATTTTTAGAAGAAGTTATGTCCAATTTACTTCGATATTTTATTCAATTTGAATGCTTCAGAATACATCATCAAAGTTAAATGTTTAATAAACCACTTAATGATGAATAAATCCTTCAAATTTAATTGTGAAATTCGGTATTGAGTTATCTTTAAAATCCAACTAGAATCACCTCAATTGGAGTTGTCTAGAATGAATTATGACTCATTTCTGATGGTGGGATCCACCCTATCCACCTGAACAATTTGTCAACTTGATTAATTTTTTGGACCACAAGTTGTTCGAATCAGCTCTTGATCTAAAAGAAAAATTTGGATTAAATAAATAAATTAATCCTTCAAAAAAATTAATCAAAATGGAATAATATATTAAACTTTATTTTTAAAATACCAAAGTGATTAAAATCAGCAAAAATTTTATAATTAAGTAATTTAATATTTTTAGTCCAAAACACACCATAAATCCAAAATTGATGCAAATATGATCAAATTGATAAATTTAAAGGGTTTAAATAATTTATATATAGAAAAAAATGAGTAAAATTTTATATCTATCAATTACCCAATATTTAAACCATGCTTTTCCTCAAGAATAAAATATCAATATATAATTCAGAGGGAACCAATGTTAACAATATTCAAATTCCGAAACAATAAAATCAAATAATGATCAATGTCAAATAAAATTTTAAAATTTCACATAAAATATAAATTCAATTTCTCATTTATTAAATAAAACAAAAAATACTTGTATTTTACTTTTACCCTTTTAAAAATGATGGAGTTTCTCTTATTATTCATTAAAGCTCCTCAATTAATTATTATCAAACATTCCACATCATGATTTACCTCACTTTTGATATCATTTATCTCATAACTCATGATAAAATTCAAGTAAATTTATTCTCATATCATGAGAACATGATCCTTATCCATAGGCCTATAATGGATCTAATTTCTCTACTATGTAAAGTCAAAAGTCACATAAAATCATGAGGGCTTTTATTAATGGTTGAAATGAATCTGAGGTTTAATGTTGTTAGGAATTTGTGTTTGAAAATTATGACTCAAGTAGGAGGTTTATCTCTAAATTATAGTGCATGATATCAAAAGGAAAAGTGTAATTAAATTACTCCATTCAATGTTGAAACTCCCATTTTCACAAAATTTAAATAAAGGGTCATGAATAATAAAATCATAATGAATGATGTGAACCTCCTTGAATTTCTTTCCTCCTTTTATATATTTTTTCTATTTTTTATGTAGTCTTATTATTATTTTTCTTTTTTCTTTTTTGAATTTATTCCTATAATAAGGCTCACATCCACCACCTAACCACATATGATAAAAATCATCAGTTTATTAATGTTGATTTTTTATTCTTCTAATTCACAACTCATTCATTTTTTCATTTTTTATCAAAAAGTGAATACATTTAAGTATGTTTAATGATTCAAAAACCTTTCCTTAATCCCAAAATACAACCCACACACTTTTTAATTACAAATATTTTCATCCCTTCCAACATTACTCAATCCACCCACACACATCAACTTTAAAATGTCATGAAAATACAAATAGGGGGTAGGAGTGGATAAAATGGCTTGAGACATGGATCATTCTTATAAAGGACATCCATGGTCTCTATGAGATAAAAATAATTATGTAAAGTTCGCCTTTTAAGGATAAGTGTTTTATCAAAAGATTCCTCAATATTTTAATATGTTCATTTTCACATTAATAGATTTGACAAGTTTATATGTAGGTTTTGGTCTGTGACATGTCCCAAGATCACTCAAGAGATTTGATCAAGATAGAATATGAATTAATTGGTCAATAAATCCTCTCAATAATGGGACATGTAATTTGGGACAATAAATCAAGGAATGAATGATAATAAGAAATTATTTCACAAGAATTTCTCAAATTCAAATAACGTGAAGTGATTGGTACATTTTATTTACATGAATCAACTAAGTTCATTAAATATTGAGTCCTAGTTTTAATATAAATACTTCAATTTAATTGTCCAATTACCCATTTTACTTATTCTATTTCATTAACATTGAAATCTAAAATATGGAATCACTATATTCTTAAGAAAATCATGTATTCTAGATAAGTCATGTAAATGATGAATTCAAGAATGGGCATGCAATTTCAGTTTAATACTCAAAACAATATTTGGACAAAAATGTATAGAGTTTTTAAGATAAAAAATGAAAGGGAAATCCCTTTAAAATAATTCTTATTATTTTTCCTCCTTGTCTATTTGTAGATTCCTTCTTCCATCATGAACCTATAAAAGATAATTACTCAAAAAGCATTAGGATCATGTCATTTATGTTCAAAAATAGAAGAGGGAGTGGGATTCATGCTGGAATAATCCTAAAAATGAAATAGAAATTTAAAATGATAAGATTAAAATTTAATATAAAATAAATAAGGTAAATAATAAATCTTTGTATGATCCCCTAAGTGGGCCCTAAATTTTTACTGCCTTCAGAAAGAGGTACCATATTTTACCCAATGTATGATGGTGATTGGGGCCTCTTTTACTTGAACCACCTCATGTTGTTCTTCCGATATTACATTTATTTATTCTTATTGAGGATAATTCCATGTATAGAGTACACTTGATCTACCCCCTTCGCAATGTGGTATAGCTTGCATGGTGGGTCTAGGATGAATTAAAGAACCACGACCTCTATTGATACCTGTGAAAAGTCTTATTTATTATCCATTGGTAACTCCAGATGTTATTCATTAAAATAATAATCCAATGTAGATTCAAAATTTAAATTAAAATAATTAATTTCAAAATATTCGCTTTTAATGTCATCATTTTGAATCTCTATTTCTTCATGCAAAGCCACTAAGATTTCTTCTTGTGCTTCTTATACTAAATTTTAAATTTATTTAAGGATATCCAAGTGTTTCATAACAAGTGAAATTTATTTTTCATCATCTTCCCCCCTGGAAAAATGTGAGTCATCCAAATCTATAAAATCAAAATAGCCAGGAGTGATACTCAATTCAGTTTCAATGAAATTGGAAGATAAAGAGTTCACAAAAGTGTCATCTCCTTAAATTGTTTTGGATTTAATATCCTCTAAAATTTAAATATCCACTTGTATTATAGCTTTATTGGATGGGGGAATGTAGTTAGGCTCCTCCACCTCATGTTTGGGCCCAACTTCTTGGATTTCATTAGTGAAATTAGGAAATTCCGGTGGCACTTCTTTATTATCCTCGAATCTTTAGAATTCATTCTGGAGTTAATCGATCAAGATCTGAAAATCTTGAGATGAGATATTCATCTCTATTCATATTTTATTCTTCTTGATAATAATAATAAGATAATAAACTCTTCTTTAGAGTTCCTCCTCAGTATAGTCTATTTCTTATTCTTGCACCTGTGAGTATTTTTTCATGAATTGAAAAAACAGTTTTTTGAAAGAATTATAAAAAAAATTGGTTTTTTTAGAAAAAAAAATAAAACTATATAAAAAATGTAAATATATAAATATTTATCAAAACACTACTTAAATCCCAAGAAACGGTGCCAATTTTGATGCTTTCGTGTAATAGGGTGTGGAAAAATAAATTTAATTTTCCTACAGTAACACATAGGATGACCAAGGTCGTCTCACTTAAGGAGCATCGCATTTAGTTCAATAACAAATTCTAATTCACCTAATCTAATTTCTTTTGTTTTTTATATTATTTATGAAAAAGATGGTTTTGGTTTTTCTGGAAAATTTGGAATTAAAATACTGAAACACCAAATTTAAATCTAAATGCAAATTTAGATGATGAAAAGATTAAATTAGTAAAAACAACTTGGACCTAGGGTTTCATAACCTGGGTTCATTCATTTTTTATTTTTTGTTTATATTAAATTTGATAATTCATTTTATGAAACCTCATTACTTTATTACTTACATTTGATTTATTGAGTCTGTGATTTTAGCATGCCTTTGGCGCACCAAATCATACCTCCTCCAATAGTCAAATAGGATAACACCTCAACTGATAATGTTATTCTTAAATGACCCAACTACATTGTATGTTGTTTCATCCCTTAATGAAACCCCAAATCCACCATATGAAGGTTTTTCTTGAGATAAGTGTGGAAATAACGTATAAAATAAAAGGAATGGATTTAAAAATAGTACTTTGGTGGATGACTGCCACACTTGTTCAATATTATCACATCAATCACAAATAGAATAAAAACAATTTTAATTAAAGAGAAATAATAAATAATTACATGAAACCTCCCCTAATACCAAGCCTCGGGTTATTCACTTGGTATTAAAAAGTGAAAATAAATCTTCGTGGAAGATGGATGATATAAATAAGTAAGGGTTGGATGATAAATAGGGATGGAAGAATAAAAGGGAAACACTTTAATAAAAACTATGATGAATGTGTTACATGGGAAAAGAAAACTGAAATAAAAAAGAAAATAAAGAAAAATCATAAAGTCATATATGTTATCCATATCGTCCCTCTACAATCAATATATTTTTTAATCCAGCCATATCCTCTTATTTTTAGGAATGAAAGAGGATTCGGGTATCATAAATGACCATTAATGTGTTCTGGTATATAATTAGTCGACAACGGTTGACATTTTAGTTCTAGTATCCTTCTTTAAAAAAATTCATAGGGAACCCTCATTCTATAAAAATCAGTGAACTTAGTCTTCTATAAATTTAGTCAAAAAAAATCATTTGACATCAAAATTTCAGCGTGATCCTCCATGTGTAGAAATAGATATGGCCAAAAAATTCTGAAAATTTATTCTATGAGAATTTTTCCAAAATATCCCCCCAGTTTTAGTGTGTGAAATGGCCACACTAATGATGGAATATATTCATTATATTTAACATTAAAATGATCCATTGAATCATATTTTAATTCCTAGTGGAATCAAATTAATTAGAATTATGTACCCTAATTTATGCTAAATTCATCGAGGTGGGGTCCATGCGGTTGTCCAAAATGATTTTCAAAATTGATTGATTTTTAGTGAAATTAGATGAAAAAATTATATCCTATTCTAGATGATAAATTTTTATACCACACATCAATGAATCCTAAAAAATAATTAAATCAATTAGATTAATATATTAAAAGTTATGAAAAAATTCTCAATTTATTAAAATCTATTATACTTTCAAAATAAATAAATTTTCCAATTTTATCCAAAAACACACCTTAAATCCAATATTGATAAAAATAAACAGAAATTGATAACTTTTAGGAGATTAAATCACTTAAAAACATATAAAAATGATGAAAATATTATCTCTATCACCACAATGGGTTAAAAGAACAATTGTTTTGCATGTTAAATGGTAAAAAAATGCCTTTTTTGGAAAGTGAAAAGAATATTACTTTGAAAACATTGGTAAAAGTAAAAAAAAGGTAAAATGTCTTTAATAAATCAATTTTTAATGTTTACAAAAAAAATTGAAACCTTTTTATAAAACAAGGTTTTTATAAGAAAAACGGTTCACCGACTAAAGAGAGAAATTAAATAGGGTTTTCTTGAAAACATTTCAAAAAATATTCTAAGTATCATAGAGTGGGAAGATGGAACTATTATTTGAAAAATTTTATTAATAACTATAGGATAGTAAAATGAAAGGTTTTGTTATAAAATTATCAAATGGTCTCCTTTTATTTAAATTCAAGTGTAAACAATCCTAAACAAAATGATATTGTGAAGTGACCCTTGAAAATATTATAACGTCGAAGTGAGAGTCAATAAATGAGTAGACTATGTGTATAGAATATAAATCCACATAAGGGGAGTGTAAATCCATTAATATATTTTAAAAATTCTTTATAAAATGTATTCTAAATTTTCCCAGAGCACTTTGAAACATTTAAATCTTAATCTACATAATGGAATAAAATTAAATGAAACTTATTATATCCTGAGAATAATGATATTCATGATATAAAACCTTAAAGGGTGCCATATAAAAGAAACTAGGTACATAATAACAGATAAGACTCAATATAATTTAAATTGAGATGAAATCCCTTACCATGTATTTCCTTTTGGGTGAACATAGTTTAATTTACTGTATAATGGTTTTAAACATGTCATTAACTTATACTATAACTATACTTATATTTATGATATCATATATGATCTTCTTATAATATTTTATTAATCATTTGTTAATAATATTCCATTATTTTCACTATTTATAGTGTTAATTTTCTAGTTGTTCTAGTATGTTTTGAATTGTTACTGTAAAGGGTGGATACCAAAATGGATTGGGTACAATGACATGGTCCCAAATAACCCCGCTATTTATTTCACATTAATAACTGATTTAATACATAATAATACACTAAATACAACTAGAATGAAGGATAAGTGTAGTGTTTTTGGAATAAGGTACATTACATAACTACACAAAATAATGAATACAACATCTTTATTGAAAACTTATTTAACATGCTCAAAATACTCCTTCGAACTTAAAATTGCATGGGATAACCTATGGATATACATAAGAAAGGGTTGAGCTATAAATATCCGTAAGGGAATAAACATGTCACAAGTGATAAATGTTAGACAATAAAAATATAAATGAGGAATAAAAGGAACATGAATAATAAGTCATGATATAGCATGATAAACATAACATGAGAAATATGGAAACAACTTAAAACACTAAATCATAAACAAAGGCCAAGGATAAACCCTCGAATACATCATGGTGAAAAATTCCCAAAATATAATTTGGTTAACTCCCATCCCAATGTGACATATTCTGATAATAAACATTATCCAATTCATTAGAGCATTTTATGGTTGCACCCATCATATTCATTTCATTCTTATGATTAAATATGTTATATAAATCACACAACATGGATTCATTCATCCTTGTAAATTATTCCTTAATAAAATAATAAGTAATAAATACATGTAATTTTACAACCAATAAGTATTTGTTTATGAAGATAAATTCTCATGATAGAAACATAGGCATGGTATTTACTACACAATTGGTTTGGTATGGAAAATCACAGTGAAATTTTAGAAGCATAATGGTTTTACTTAAAAATTCATAAAAATGTTTGATGGGAGAGAAAGGGAAGTATAATAAAATTTAAATAAAATTTTAAGTAATAGGTAAATGGAAACACATGTCCCAACTTTAGGAAATGGTAATATAATGCATAATTTCAAAGAGAAACATGAATAAATAAGAGAAGTTTAGGATCCCTCATAAATTTTGGCATAGTAACGGCTTATGTAAGGGTCCAAATGATGGAGGATAAATTATACATCTTTGAAATAAAATCAATTTTATAGTAATGGTTGAATATAAATCAATTTAAATATAACAAATTGAAATTAAAATAACTAATTTCAAATAATGTTCTTGAATTTAAAAGGATGAGAGGAAGGTGAGGTTCCCTTACTTGTGTGTGTGACACCAAAAGCATGGGAGGCAATTCTTGAGTGCTTGGGGGCACCTCAGAAAGACTCTAGATAGTTTATGTTAGAGTACGGTCATGCTCCAAGGATTTGGAGTGAAGTGAAATGGAATATTTGGTTGGGTTATATTGGAAAAGTGGGGGATTTTTTTATTATTTAGGTTTTGGACTCGACATAATAAACTATCCAAAACCAAAAACCATACCATGATTCTTGGCAATAGTTTCTTCTAAAAGGTAGTGGATATTATTATTTTATAATTCAAAGGGTATAAATTATTAAAATAATTCCATTTATTATATAGAGGTTTTTCACACTCTTAAATTATAATTTAACCATATAAATAAGTTTGACGAAAAAGCAGTTTTGAAATAAAATTCTTTATTTTTCACTATTCATTAAAAATGAAACTTCAGAGAAAAATAAAAAAAATTACCCTAACCAAATTTTTATATTTTTATTTAAAAGAATAATTTTATTTTGACATATTAAATATATAAAAGTGTCACCAATTATACTTAAAATAGTTTCTTCATTAAAAGGTAGTAAAATTTCCTTTATGAAAATATGGATTTCTATGGAAAATATTGGGTTTGTTCTTATTTTTTTAATGTCAAATATGTTGAATGAATGAAAAACAATTATTATTTAAGATATAATATATTATTTTCATTAATATATCTCACTAAATTTAATTAATTTAAGTTATTAAGATAAAACATCTTTTTGATCCAAATAATAGTTTTCTATGAAAATATTCTGTTTATATTTAATTGGTTCTTATATTAATTTCTTATTAATTTGAAAACAATAATTTAATTTGATATTATTATAGACAATATATTTTGATAAGTTAGTTAATCATATTCATAAATACTAATTTAACATCTTGGTTATGTCATATTATATTAAATAATAATATTTTTATAAAAAATTATTATTTAGAAAAACATAGCCTTGAGTGTAATGCAAGTATTTAAAGAAACTCATTATTGTGTGAAAAACATTCTAAATTGGTATCTCATGCATTTTAAGTTATATAAAATATTTATTTATTTTTGAAATAGTAAATATATTTAAATTTCTACGGATATTATATTCCCTTACACACTTAGTGTTGTGTGTCATACAAGCTATCATATAAAATGTTATTAATTTATAATTTTGTGGTGTTACATACTCTTAGGTCAAAAAGTATATATAAATCTAGATTCTTTATTCATAGATCATATATTGTAAAATTAATTTACGAAACAATTAAAAACTCAATTTATTTCAATTATATTATATTTGATCCTTCAAAATTCCCCAGATGTGGTTCATGAAGAAGGATGGGATGAGATTGATTAATTAATATAATTCATTTCCAATTAGATAGATCAGTATTCTATTAAAAATTCATTTTAGTTATTTCTCCCCTACTCTCACCTCCTAACCATAAGAGGATCATTTGTGAATGGCGAAAATATAGTTTTTCGTATGTGATTGATGGTGATCATAAATAAGGATATGTATAATAAAATTCTTTAAGGAACAATTAAAATAAAAAAGAGTTGAAAAGAGAGAAATCACAGTGAAATGAAAATTTTAATTGAAAAAAACTCATCTATGAGCATAAAAAAATGTTGAAAGGACTCAAACTTTAAGAGAAAAATAGAAAAAGGGATACAAATATGAAAAAGAGGTGAAAATAATTATGTTTAAAAGTTCATGGTTCTTATATATAAATAGGAAAAAATTATTCATGATGTGAATAGTAATTCATGTCATGAGTAGGGATGTGATCTTTCTGATGAGAGTTTTCTACAGAATTTCACATGGTCAACTAAGAATTTATTTCATGATTGGAAACCTTTAGTTTTCATGTATTAGGTCTTCTTTGATTCGTGGTATGTACATCAACCATGAAATCCTCAGAGGATTTAGAGAGGGTATACCGGTGAAAAAATTTGACCCATTCATGTTGTGATTTTTATTCATATTTTGAGTTTTCTATATTTCAAGGATCGGCAAATTTAATGGGGTTCATAACTTAGAATAGGATCTGGTCATAAATTATTCATTTTTATCTCTGAAATTTCGTGTCCTAAATAGATGATTTATGATGTGAGTCATTTAAATTTTCAATATTCAATGTTATTTTCTCAAAAAACATTAATTTATAATTATCCCTAAAACACAATCTCAAATCAACGAATAATGGAAAAAAAATAAACAATAAACATAAGAAATTAGACCCAAAATGTATATACTCAATCAACACATCAAATCCACCCACACATGAATAATTTATTATCCTTAAACAAAAATCATATCAACAAATATGTTAAAGTATAATGATTTTTAACAAGAATCAATACTTAATAATAATTACAATAAAACAAAGTATTAATAGCAAATTTTTAGTTCACACAATATATTCTTTCTAAGAAAACTAGTCATGGATCATAGGATAGTATTTCATTCCAATCCTTCATTTCATTGATTATTATTTCTCAATTGTTCTATAGGATACCATGAACATGTTGTGATTTACCTCATAGTGAATTTTCCCTCAGCACTTTAAGAAAAAAATAAAACTTGAGTCAATATCATAACTTGAATACATTATCCTAAACAAAAACTTTTGTCGAATCTTCTTTATCCACCCAATAAAGAATAATATCAAAATTAACAATGATTCTTTAACATCAAGTATCAAATGGATATAAGGATGAGGATAGGTATGAATTTATGTTTAATAATAAGTAAGGAATATATAAGAGGTTAAACTATAAAATATAATACCTGATACACAAAAAGATAATCTTTATAAAACACTCCTCTCAAAAGTAACATCTACCCAATTCCATGCTCAATGAAAATAATCTTGAACTATGTAATTACAGTAAAATAAAAACCTCTCTTATAGTGTTTTTTGTTAAATTATATATATATATATATATATAATTTAATTTTTATATATGAATTTTTTTGAAATAAAACAATAAGAGGAATAAAAATCAAATAAAATTAATGAAATCATGATCCTTACCCCAAAATCCCATGGAAAAAAACCATTATTCTTCTCGAAAGAAATTATATCCTATTATTACTTTAAACAAACCCACATACATATTCAATTAAATATCATGAAAAATAAAAATATTTGGGTTGGAAAAGAAAAACATGCTTGTAATGTGGTTCTTACCGAAAAAGGATATCCATGGCTTTTACATGAAAAATAAGATCAATGAATAGGTTGGTATTAGGATTAAAATGGATTTTCCATAAAATTCCCCAATAATTTCAAAATTGAATCTATTCAGTCATTTCTTCGACAAGATATCAATGAAACTTCTAGTAGGTTTAAATGACCTAAGTATAACTCAAGAAATATGTATAGAAAAAAATGGGAAATATTTGTTTTAGAATCCTTTAAAGAAATGTAATAATAAATAAAATAGAAATAAATCATGGAATTTCTAACAAGTAATAGTTCAATCAAATAACAATATTAGAAATTCTGAATGAAAAATAAAATTCTCAATGAAGCAGTCATGTTAGAATTAAAAGTAGGAATAGGAAATAGATTTTTAACAATTTCCATCTAAATTAATCTCTCTTATTTATATATTTCCAATGGAATTCTCAATTTAAAGAATGTAATCGATTAAAAATTTCTCCTATACAAATTATAATATGAATCAATCTAAATGAAAAAAATAAAGATCAAGAAATGTCCCCTACACTTAAAACCAATAGTGTCCCCACTATTTGTGGTTAACATGGGAGAAATTACTAGGAATTCTGAATAAAGAAGCAAAAGAATGATGTCATGACCCCCTCCCCACAAAGTGTACCCCTCCTGGGCCGGTAATGTGAGAAGGGAGATAATGACCCCCAAGTCCTACCTCCAGTAGGCCCCGGGTTGGTGACTAGCACCGAGGGTATAATAAACACACAAATGGGAGGCATTACCCTCTAAGAGAACACATGAAAAAGAGAGAGATAAGATTAACACCAACCAACTCCGACTCAGAACTGAAGTATAAAAGAAAACCCAAGTGCACATATGTAATGTCATGCAAAAGTACTACAACTAAAAGGGAAAACTTCAAGTACCCAAAAGAAAGTAAAAACAGTAGTGACCACAAGCCCGAACAGATCCTGCAACCACAAGATAGTAGTAACCATCCTGATCTCCAACCTGCTCCAAGTGACCTAAAAACAGTTTGTATATACTTAGGGTGAGTATAACAGTATACTCAGTAGGATCCTCCCCGAATCCTCTCATTAAAAAGTAAAGAAAGCATGCTAAAGCACAGTGAAAAACAAGTGAAACTAGCTCATCACCTAAACAGGTATACGAAATTCCCAACCTCACCATGGCTACTCTAACCAAGTAATGCATACAAGAATATAGTATATAGTAAATAATATCAATGGTACCCTGCTACTACTTCCCCACTGGTTTTCTGCTTTTCCCCAACGACATACGTCATGTGCATCTCTCTCCAAAGGCTTGCCCGCAGACACCTGGGCTAAGCTTCACAATCTGCACCTCATGCACCACAAATGCTTTCCCACAGACACCTAGTTGAAGTACCACACCATCCTCACGACCAAAAGTAACTAGGTAAGTTTTCAGGAGCCACCACATCCTGCATAACGTGTATTATACGTTGGGTATTATAACTCAAGCCATTACAGCCTATACACCGAGTAAGGATCCTCAATCCATCACAGCCTATACACGTTACACCTATAGTATTCCATAGGATACTATATCCAGAATATATGTGTGTGAAGTAACCACAATCCATTACATCCCTCTACACACATATATGGGAAAACTAACCGATGTGCTTGTTCGCACAAGTATCTACCAAGATAAGAGAGTGGGGCCAAAGGGGGTAGTCATCCATTCATCCTCCCACAGGAATGTTGGGGGAAACACCCCCCAGGGCTCAGAATCCCTGGGGTGTCAGTTTCCCTTACTGAAAGGGTATATTAGCATATAGAAACATTAAAAGTATAGAATATATTATAACTCACAACCACACTATGGGAATTACCTAGTATTAGACACAACTGCAGCTAACGTCTATCAGACTCTGGGATGCTACTTCTAAGACTAGGTATCCTATAAGAACACAACCATTTAAAGAGCTTTATTAGATTACTCCATTCCCTTTTTATCAGTTCCATTGTATGTTAATTAATTCTTTAAACATTAACCATGAACAGTTCCACATCAAGTTCCATTAGCATCACACCCAAGGTCGATTGTCCCTTTAAAAAAATTACAACTTCATTATTATGTTCTAGTGAACTCCAACCCCATGAGTTAACTCCAATTATTCAAATATTCATTACATAATTACTTTCCCATATTCCCAGGAATTCTAGAAAATCATCTTATTCTACTAACACAAGGGGCTCAACATGGTGAGTAGATTTACTACCCATCGAGTCTTTGCCGCCTATAGCAAGAGTGTAGACTCATCCTTCCTAGAGAATCTAAACATGGAAAGAACGTGGCATACCTCGCGCATCTTCGCCTCTTTTGGAAGGAGGGTAAGCAAGACCAGCTTCCTTGAGCAATGGGGAAAAGTAAAGTAGATAATAAACCAATGAAAAAATTACCAAGCATCCAACAATGCATCCATCCCAATCCATCAACCCTGGTGTCCTCTCCGACACCCACATGCATAAACCAATGCATCTCACCACTCTAAGTGTCATCCATTGCCACAACCAAAAGGCCTTTATGCCTCCACATATCACAACACCCCTCTAGGGTCACATCACCACACAAGAAGGAGGAAAACAAACATCACATCAATGGGATCTTGGCCCTTTAACAATCAAGAGGGTAACTCAGAACCCTTTAAGAAATTATCAAACAATCCGTTCTTTAATCCATCTCGAATTAACAGGTTTATTATTCATAGGTTCCAAATTCAGTAAACCGAATCCGTAAGCAATCACAAATAAATAAACATGCTTAGTGCACTAATTTGATTAACATCAAATTACAACAAGAACCGGATTAGTTTTCATACCTCTTTATCTTTATCCAACACTTATCAATTAATCTCGGTTTACGTTCTTTACCGATTTCCATCAAGAACAAACAGCTAAACAAAGCATGCATAGATATCACACTATCTAGAAAAACAAGAGGCAATAACATACGATAGATATCAATTTATTTATCCAGTTCAATATTTATTATGTCAATTCCATTTTGATCCACTGGGATAAAACATGATAATGATTCAGTTTCATATAAAAGAAAAGAGAAGCAACGAATCCCCTACCTCAAAAAGTTCCCCACATTCTTTATCCTCACAACAGGTCACAATCCTCCTCTCGTGACAACTGCATCCACCCGAGGATGCCACGGTACGACGGAACCAACCAAACCCAAAGAAACAAAAACCCCATTAGAATCTTGGAGATTACATGCTATAACATGGAAAGGAGAATAGGAGAAGATGAACCCCAAAAGAATGATGATACAATATACCTTATATCAAAGATTAATCGATACAGCTTGGTTGCATCAAAATAGAGCGGAACTAATCCGAGGAGTAGAGTTTGATTATAAAACTCTTGTAAGAAGTATTGAAAGGTTCTAGAATCTCATAACAGAGAACAAAGAGGAAGAACAAGGGAGGATGATATCTTGTCCCTTTTGAAGATTTAATGAGGCGACGGTTTAAGATCTGGTTAATTCTCCATTAAAAACGGATCGCATAAACTCACACATTTTGACCAAGTAAAAACATCCCATATTTAGGAATAATTAATATAGGTTTTATAGCATTTGAATTATCCTTACAAGTCCTTAAAATAAGGCTTTAAATGTATTTTACATCAAACGAAATGGAAAAAGGGGAAAACTGTAGGAAGCTGGAAACACTGCTCACCTACCGTTATTGTACACCTACCGATCTGTGAAACCGATCTGTGAAACCGATCTGTGAAACCGATCTGTGAAACCGATCTGTGAAACCGATCTATGAAACCGATCTCTGAAACTGATATGTGAAACTGATCTGTGAAACTGATCTGTGAAACTGATCTGTGAAACCGATCTATGAGACCGATCTGTGAGACCGATCTGTGAGACCGATCTATGAGACCGATCTTTGAGACCGATCTGTGACACCAATCGTTGAAACTGATCTATGAAACAGATCTATGAAACTGATCCGTGAAACCGATCTGTGAAACCTATCTGTGAAACCGATCTGTGAAACCGATCTGTGAAACCGATCTGTGAAACCGATCTGTGAAACCGATCTGTGAGACCGATCTATGACACTAATCGGTGAAACCGATCTGTGAAACCGATCTCTGAAACCGATCTATGAAACACTGTACACCTACTGTTACTATTCATAAAACTCGAAACACTGTTCACAGAACTGGAAATTTGGCAAAGTGTTGGGGATATGTTACCTTGACCTCCTAGAACACCTCAAACACCATATTTTCACAAAGTAATGGATCGGAGAGGTCCGGGCCATTACATCAGATACCTCTCAAAACATTCTCATCCTCGAGAATTTAAAACCAACCCAGAAGAAAAGAGGGGTCCGAACAACCACCCCGTAAGATACCTCTGAGGAGAAAAACCACCCTGAGTTGTTCGAAAGCTAAAACAAAACCACGACATCTGAGAGCAAGGGGAGAAACATTCCATATCTCAACAATTTAATCATAACATCACATCAAAGGAATATAAAATGAAGGATCAAATAAAACTCAGCACAACAACTTAAAACAGCTCTGGGTACTGGACACGCATCTCTGACTCATGTTCCTAGGTACTCTCATCCATGCCATCATTTCTCCACAAGACATGAACCAAGGGAATAGAATGCCCATGCAACACCTTCTCCTTGCAGTCTTGGATCTCCATAGGTCGCTCCTCAAAGGTTGCATCATCATCAACACCGATCTCTCCCCAATCGATGATGTGAGTGTCATCATGAACATAACGACAGAGCTGTGACATGTGGAAAACGTCATGTATCTGACTCATCTGTATGGTAAGTGCTACACAATACGCCACATCTCCAACACGAGCTAAAACCTTAAAAGTCCCAACAAACCGTGGAGAAATCTTACTTCCACGACCAAACCTTCGATGCCAACGACAGGGAGTCACCTTCAGAAACACGTGATCCCCAACATTAAACTCCAAGGGTCTCCTCCTTTGATTATCATATGATTTTTAAAAATCATGCGTTGTGTTCAACCTCTCATGAATCACCTGAACTATCTCTGTTTTATTCTTCACTAGTTCCGGTCCGAGAATTGCTGACTCTCCGACCCCAGTCCAGCACAACAGATAACAGCAAGGCCGGCCATACAAGGATTCAAACGGTGCCATACCGATGGTGGAGTGAAACTATTATTGTAAGAGAACTCCACCAGGGTTAAGTTCCTCATCCATGAGCCTCCAAAATCAAGAACACAAGAGCATAACATGTCTTCCAGAGTCTGGATGGTTGGCTCTGTCTGACCATCTGTTTGAGGATGAAAAGTAGTGATAAGGCATTATTGAGAACCGAAAGCATGTTGGAGACCTCCCCACACCCTGGAGATAAAAATAGGATCTCAATCAGAAATTATCATCCTAGGGACTCCATGAAGTCTCACCACCTCCTCTAGATACTACCTCGACAAAACTTCCACTAAGCTCGACTCCTTGATTGCTATGAAGTGGTCTGATTTTGTTAAACGATCCACTACCACCCAAATATCATTGTGTCCTCCCGGATCTCGAGGTAAACCTATAACAAAGTCCATCTAGATTTCCTCCCACTTCCACTGAGGAATATCTAATGGATGGATTAGACCACCAGGGACACGGTGTTCAGCCTTCACCTTCTGGCATATTAAACATCGATACACAAACTTTGCAACCGCACACTTCAGCCCAAGCCACCAAAACTGACTCCTCAAGGATCGGTACATATTTTTCACACCAGGATATACTAATAAAGACAAACTATGAAACTCTCTGTGAACCATATTGCGCATCATCAAGGGAACAAAAATCATTCTTTGGTACAACACTCAGTTTTGTTCATCCTTGGACCAACAATCAGGGGCCTCACCACAAACAACACGGTCTCTCCAGACCTCACCTCTAGATCCCCCAACTGGAATTCTTCCACCTTATGCATCAGGGATGACTATACTGTCATCTGGAAAAAAAACAACCTCTACCCCCAACTTCTCCCATGTCAAGATGCAAAGCTGACAGCTCTTCCATTACTCTCTAGGAATCACCGGATTCACATACAGCAGCACTACATGACTTTCGTCTCAGTGCATCATCTACAACATTCCCTTTTCCAGGTGTATACGATATTTTGAAGTCGTATTCCTGCAAGAACTCCATCCACCGATGTTGTCGTAAGTTCAAGTCATTCTGGGAGAAAACATACCTCAAACTCTTATGATCGGTGAAAACCACAAAGCGCTCTCCAATGAGGTAATTCATCCACAACATCAGAACAAACACCACATATTCCAACTCAAGATTGTGAGTGGCATAGTTATGTTCATGGGGACACAACTGTCAAGACCCATAACAAAACAACTGACCTATGCTTCATGAGAACACAACCGAACCCCAGATGCGAAGCATCGTGGAAAACATCAAACTGAACTCCCTCAGCTGAAAGACAAAAAACTGGAGCACTTACTAACTTCTCCTTTAGATACTCGAAATCTTCCTGACACTGATCAGTCCATATGAATGCTTGATCTCTCCTGGTCAAAGATATCAGAGGAATCACAACTTGGGATAAATTGGCTACAAACCTCTTGTAGTATCCTGCAAGACCAAGGAAACTTCGCACCTCTGATACTATCTTGGGAACTGCCCAATACACCACTGCTTCTATCTTTGATGGATCCACAGCTACTCCTTGTTGGGACACAACATGCCCCAATAAACGGACTTCTCGAGCCCAAAACTCACACTTTGACAACTTCCCAAAAAGTCAATGTTTACGAAGAACTCCCAAAACAGTCTGTAGATGCTCTGCATGATCCTCTTCAAATGTGGATTACACAAGGATTTCGTCGATGAAAACCACTACAAACTTGTCCAGGAACTCACAGAACACAAAATTCATCAATCCCATGAATATAGCTGGAGAATTTGTCATTCTAAATGTCATTAAAACGAACTCATAATGCCCATGACGACAACGGAAAGCAGTCTTTAGGAAATCCTCATCCTTCACATGCATTTGATGATATCCTAACCGCAAGTCGATCTTTGAGAACCAACTTTCACCCTTCAGTTGATTGAATAAATAATCAATTCACAGAAGAGGATAGTGATTCTTTATTGTCACTTTGTTTAAGTGACGATAATTGACACACAACTGCAAACTGTCGTCAGCCTTCTTCACCAAAAAAACTAGTGCACCCCATGGTGACACACTTGGACAAACAAAACCACACTGAAACATACCATCAAGATGTATATGTAACTCTCGTAACTCATAAGGGGCCATCCTATATGGAGACATAGAGATAGGAGACGCTTCTGGCTGTAACTCGATCCCAGACTCGATCTCTCATCGAGGGGGTAACGCTACAACCTCTTCTGGAAAGACATCAGGGTACTCCCCTACAACCCTAGGAAATGCCAGCTGTTGAACCTCTCAAGAACTCATCATCAACTCAGCCATCATTTATGGTAAGTATGGAACATGCCTATGACCCATATGAGGTTCTCGCTCACCAACAAACACCACTTGCTCTCCATCCGCACCAATGAATAAGACCTTCTTCCTGAAGCAATCCACAATAGCCTGCACCGAATACAACCAATCCATGATGAGGATGACATCATATGGTTGTATTTGTAAACATAGGAAATCTCCCCTAGAGCGGTGTTTCCCCAACACTAGCTCACAATCTCAACATACTTTAAACAAGTCAGCTCGACCTCCAACTGGCGTAGTCAACACCAAGGGCACTGGAAGCCTTTCTACCTCAAGTCCCAAAGCATGGAAAAGGGTAGGTGATATGAAGGAGTGTGTCACTCCTAAATCAAACAAGGCATACACCAAGGTAGAAAACAAGCAAAGGGTACCTCGAACGACGTCTGGATCTTCTGGTGCTGGAAACTCTATAGCATGAAGCAGACCACGACCTCCCCCAGGGCCTCTCTGACCCTGATGACGACCGCCACCATGGTCGCGCTCTGCTCTCTGAGGACAGGGAGAATCATGGAGTTGTACTCTTCCAACCCCATCTACCCTATGATGATCTAAAGCTGGCACAACTTGCTGCTGCTACCTCGGCTGGAACTGCCTCAACGGAGGAACCTGGAGCGTAGCACCTGGGGAACTATGACCGCTCTGAAAGGTCGGGCACTCCTGCTGCTAATGGACATGACCACCATAATAAAAACAAGCCCCTGATCCCTTTCCATAAGTCTTAGAGTTGCTACCTCTGGAGAAACAAGATATGAAGAGCTGGGACCTACCCCCGGCTGAACAGAAACTCTTCTGCCCTGAAAACCGGGAACCCCAGACCATAGCTCTGCATTGTGGGGAATCTTATCAATTCCCCTATCATGATGATCTGGTCTGGTCCAAAGTCCTCTCAACAACTTCTGCCCTCGCCAACACCTCAAGATGTGTCTCCAGTATAAATAGGGTGACCTGGCGTTGGATCTCTGGACGCAAATCCTCCTCAAAGTGCCTCACCCTGGCTTCCTCATCTGTTAACAGGTCCAAAGCATATCGTAAAAGGTTCCTGAAACGGATTCCAAACTCTCGAACACTGGAGCTCCCCTGTCGAAGGGTAAGAAGCTCCCGATGACTGGACGCCTTCGCAGTCGAAGAAAGAAACTCGACTCTAAACCTGTCTCGGAACTCCTCCTACGAGATCGCTGACTCCTCAAGATCCCCGAGGAACAAGAATCACCACTGCCTCGCAGCTCCACACAACATTGTCACAACCAAGGACACTCAGTGCTCCTTCTGAGCATCAATCGATGACCTCCTACAACCAGTCTTCTATGACTGAATTTGAAACGGAGCCTTCATACTTCTACAGACTCTGGCACTAAAACTCTCAGAGTGTCTTCCTCCAGGTTTCGCCGTTGTTAACCTCTACCCTACGGTGATCTGCTAGAAAAGCCTGTAGCACATTTTCTTCACAAACTTGACGAGGATGTCGACCTGGATCCATACCTGTAAAATAACAACTCGTTAGAGCTCCTAAGACAAGAATATGGAATACTCAACATTAATTAACTTTTTTTTCTTTTATTCATTTTAGGTTAACCTATCCCAAGGTCTACCCATTCAAACACAGGCACAATGAAGAATGATGCATGATACTTTCCTAGGTCTCTACCCTGCAACTTGTATCACCTTGTTTAATAGCCATTGTAAACTTAAAGGTCCATAAATCAGATCATAGGGGGCCCTAAACGCCTATGTCTCAGCCGGTCTCCAATTTTTATCTCACTTTCTAAACATGACTAACATTGTTGCCCTACTAACCCATGCAACCTCACTTGTGCCTAACTCCAAACTCCATCCTATCCCTCAACCAGACCTCTGATACCACTCTGTCATGACCCCCTCCCCACAAAGTGTACCCATCCATGGACGGCAATGTGAGAAGGCAGATAATGACCCCTGAGTCCCGCCTCTAGTAGCCCTCGGGTTGGTGACTAGCACCGAGGGTATAATAAACACACAAATGGGAGGCATTACCCTCTAAGAGAACACATGCGAAAGAGAGAGATAAGATAGAAACCAACCAAATCCAACTTAGAACTGAAGTATAAAATAAAACCCAAGTGAACATATGAAATATCATGGAAAAGTACTACAACTAAAAGGGAAAATTGAAAGTACCCAAAAGAAGGTAAAAACAGCAGCGACCACAAGCCCGAACAGCTCCTGCAACCACAAGCTAATAGTAACCAGCCTGATCTCCAACCTGCTCCAAGTGACCTAAAAACAGTTTATATATAAGTAGGGTGAGTATAACAGTATACTCAGTAGGATCCTCCCCAAATCCTCTCGTGAAAAAGTAAATAAAGCATGCTAAAGCACAGTGAACAACAAGTGAAACTAGATCGTCACCTAAACAGGTATACTACGTTCCCAACCTCACCATGGATACTCTCACCAAGTAATGCATACAAGAATATAGAATATAGTAAAAAATATCAAGGGTACCCCGCTACTACTTCCCCACTGGTTTTCCGCTTTTCCCCAATGACATACGTCCTGTGCATCTCTCTCTAAAGGCTTGCCCGCATACACCTGGGCTAAGCTCCACAATCTGCACCTCGTGCACTACAAAGGCTTTCCCGCAGACACCTAGGGGAAGCACCACACCATCCTCACAACCAAAAGTAACTAGGTAATTTTTTGGGAGCCACCACAACCCACATAACGTGTATCATACGTCGGGTACTATACCTCAAGCCAGTACAGCCCATACACCGAGTAAGGATCCTCAAGCCATCATAAACTATACACGTTACACCTATAGTAGTCCATAGGATACTATATCTATAATATATGTGTGTAAAATAAACACAATCCATTACATCCCTCTACACACATATATGGAGAAAAAAACTGATTTGCCTGTTCGCACAAGTATCTACCAAGAGAAGAGAGCAGGGCCAAAGGGGGTAGTCAGCCATTCGTCCTCCCACTAGAATGTTGGGGAAAACACCCCCCAGGGCTCAGAATCCTTGAGGTGTTAGTTGCCCTTACTGGCAGGTTGGAGTATCGTATAGAAATAGAAAAGGTACAAAATATATTATAACTCACAACCACACTATGGGAATTACCTAGTCTTAGGCACAACTACAGCTATCGTCTCTCAGACTCTAGGCTGCTAGTTCTAAGACTAGGTATCCTATAAGCACTCAACCACTTAAAGAGCTTTATTAGATTAATTCATTCCCTTTTTATCAGTTCCATTGTACATTAATTAATTCTTTAAATATTAACCATGACCAGTTCCACAACAAGTTCTATTAGCATCACTCTCAAGGTCGATTGTCCCTTTAAAAAAATTACAACTTCATCATTATGTTCCAGCAAAATCCAACCCCATGAGTTAACACCATTTATTCAAATATTCATTACATAATTACTTTCCCATATTCCCAGGTATTATAGAAAAGAATCCTATGTTATTAACACAAGGGGATCAACATGGTGAGTAGATGTACTACTCATCGAGTCTTTGCCTCCTATAGCAAGAGCGTATACCAATACTCCCTGGAGAATCTAAACACGAAAAGAACGTGTCATACCCCATGTGTCTTCGCCTCTTTTGGAATGAGG
Source organism: Viscum album (assembly GCA_963277665.1). Lineage (NCBI taxonomy): Eukaryota > Viridiplantae > Streptophyta > Magnoliopsida > Santalales > Viscaceae > Viscum > Viscum album. Next base: position 210,204,134 of record OY728119.1, on the reverse strand, counting down.
GTAAGCAAGACCAGATGCCTTGAGCAGTGGAGAAAAGTAAAGCAGATAATCAACCAATCAAAAAAATTACCAAGCATCCAAAAACGCATCTATCCCAATCCATCAACCCCGGTGTCCTCCCCAACACCCACATGCATAAACTGATGCATCTCTCCACTCTAGGCATCATCCACTGCCACAACCAAAAGGAATTTATGCCTCCACTTATCATAACACCCCTCCAGTGTCACATCACAGCACAAGCAGCAGGAAAACAAACATCACATCAATGGGATCTTGTCCCTTTAACAATCAAGAGGGTAACTCAAAACCCTTTAAAAAATTATCAAACAATACGTTCTTTAATCCATCTCAAATTAACAAGTTTATTATTCGTAGGTTCCAAATTCAGGAAACCTAATTAGTAAGCTATCACAAATAAATAAACATGCTTAGTGCACTAATTTTATTAACATCAAATTACAATAAGAACTGGATTCGTTTTCAGGCCTCTTTATCTTTAGCCAACACATATTAATTAATCCCGGTTTATGTTCTTTACCGATTTCCATCAAGAACAAATAGCTAAACAAATCATGCATAGATATCACACTATCTAGCAAAACAAGAGGAAATAACATACGATAGATATCAATTTATTTATCCAGTTCAATATTTATTATTTCAATTCCATTTTGATCTACTGGGATAAAACATGATAACGATACAGTTGCACGTAAAATAAAATAGAAGCAACAAATCCCCTACCTCAAAAAGTTCCTCAAGTTCATTATCCTCACAACGGGTCACAATCCTTATCTCGCGACAACTGCATCCACCCGAGGATGCCACGGTACGACGGCACCAACCAAACCCCAAGAAATAAAACCCCATTAGAATCTTGGATATTACATGATATAATTTGGAAAGGAGAACAGGAGAGGATGAACCCCAAAAGAATGACGATACAACATACCTTATATCGAAGAATGATCGATACATCTTGGGTGCATTAAAATAGAGTGGAACCAATCCGAGGAGTAGAGTTTGATTGTAAAACTCTTGTAAGAAGGATTTAAAGGTTCTATCATCTCATAGAAAAGAACAAAGAGGAATAACAAGGTAGGATGATATCTTGTCCCTTTTGAATATTTAATGAGGTGACGGTTTATAATCCGGTTAATTCTCCATTAAAAACGGATCGCATTAACCCACACGTTTTGACCAAGTAAAAACATCCCGGCCTTAGGAATAATTAATATAGGATTTATGGCATTTTAATCAGCCTTAAGAGTCCTTAAAATAAGGATTTAAATGTATTTTACATCAAAGGAAACTTCAAAAGGGGAAAAACTATTAGAAGCTGGAAAAACTGTTCACCCACCGTTACTGTACACCTACCGATCTATGACACCGATCTGTGAAACCGATCTATGAAACCAATCTCTGAAACCGATCTGTGAACCTGATTTGTGAAACCGATCTGTGAAACCGATCTTTGAAACCGATTTGTGAAACAGATCTATGAAACCGATTTGTGAAACCGATCTGTGAGACCGATCTATGAGATCGATCTGTGAGACTGATATGTGAAACTGATCTATGACACCAATCTGTGAAACCGATCTCTGAGACTGATCTATGAAACTGATCTATGAAACTGATCAATGAAATCGATCTGTGAAATCGGTCTGTGAAACTGATCTCTGAAACTGATCTGTGAAACCGATCTGTGAGACCGATCTGTGAGACCGATCTGTGACACCAATCTGTGAAACCGATCTGTGAAACCGATCTGTGAAACCGATCTGTGAAACACTGTAAACCTACCGTTACTGTTCATAAAACTGAAAACACAGTTCACAGAACTGGAAATTTGGCAGAGTGTTGGGGATATGTTACCTTGACCTCCTAGAACACCTCAAACACCCTATTGTCACAAAGTAATGGATCGGAGAGGTCTGGGCCATTACAAATGAAATAGAATAGATACAAGAGATCTCATCATTGAGTGTGGTGGGTTTGGGGAATGAGTGGATTGTGTCTAATGTTAGGTACCTACAAAAGAAACCTACATAAGACCTACACTTACACAATGGTTAGCTCAAATATATATGAGTAGTAAAGAACAAAGGTAAATATGAGTGGTGTATGAAATCCAAAAACATATTTTATTACATGAATATTATTTAAACTTCATGTATGATTGATATAAAATGTGATCATAACCAAACCAATAGAAATAAATACATTGGATACTATTAATAAAAGTAAATAAAAACAGTGGGTTTCCTCCCATCAAGCATGAAGCTTGACATATTTAGCTTGATGGATGGACTAATGTCACTCTATGAGTTACATAATCACAGAAGTGTGTGACCTATTCCCTAAACTAGAATTTTTATCCTCTAGCTGTGTATAATTCTTCCGGGGTGATCTTGGGCGATAAGTTCCGTGGGAAAATAATCAGGTGGAAACAAAAGAATGTGGCTAGCTCTATGGGGGAAATATTTTGGAACATATTAGGGAAAAGATTCATGTGAGAGTCCAGATTTTCATTTCATAGGGAAAGAATTTGTAATCATTGATTCATCTAATTAGGGCACGGAAGGTAACTACAGTTAATGAAAAATGTATACAAATGAATCTATGCCAAAGTAGAAAACAAATTATATCTTTTTTATTATAAATTTGTTGATATACAAAAAGGTTTGAATTAAGTGATAAAAAATTATACAAAGGTAGTAAAATAATGGGTTTTCCAAAACAAGTAAAAAATAAGAAATGTGGGCATCATCCCTGAGGTAAGGGGTGGTGGTACCCTTCCTAAGGTTGGGATGCTACAATTGAAATGTTGAATCTACTCTACAAATGGTACTCAAGGCTGAAAGATTAGTATCCAGGGAAGAAGTCACAATAAATCATTAAGAAACTTCCAATTAAGAGGATAATGAGGAGGATAATATGAATAAGTCAGAAAAGGATTCAATAGTCTAAAAGAGTAATTAAATAAAGGAACCATTAGTGGAGTCTCGATGTTGAGCCCCATTCCCTAATGATTTGTCACTAAAATGAAAAATGACTGGGTGATAGGGTCAGTGATCGCTAAAGGAATCTCATATATATTTCCTACTATTCATATGTTGGTTTTAAAAGTAATGGAGCCAATAGTCAAGTCGAAAGTAGCTAAACTAGGATTGGGAGAACCACTAGTGGGAGGTGGTGTCTGATCACGAGGAGGTGAAGTGAATGTAATCTCCATAGGCTCTATAAAATCAATGTTTAGGCACTATAATATATAATACTACTTATCTAGTAGTTAATTCATAGATCCCCCACAACAACACACCCAATCCCCAAAGGTATAATGAAGTGGTATTGACTGGGAAGAGGGGAAAACATATATCTTGGTGAAATGTCAGGGGACCAAATAGGCTACTAAGGAATATTGTAATAGATCCGTATCTAAGTAGTTTTTGTAATCTATGGACCAATTATACTACTTTCTAATCTTGTGGATCAATTTCATATTAATCATCAATACTAAGTTTATGGGATGTATCATACCCAAGGATGAGAGAGGCTGAGAAGATCCAAATACCCTAATGTACTTATCCATATTCATGACAAGTATTCCACCCATAAGTGTTCCATGGTTTTTCTATACCTTCCCCTCATGGTAGAGTGAAAACTGGTGGACCATGTTATGTGTAGGGGCACCCACGGTAGTTGAAATATTTATGACCTTAAATATACTAATGAACCCAGGGAAATATCCTTTTGCTAACAAGGAATGGGGAAGGGAATTTATGACAAACCTCAAAGAAACACTACTTTTCTAGGTTCTCTTCTCAATATGATGATCATGAATGTTTTCCTTATAATGGTAAATTATAGGCCATTTTTAGGTTTTTCCCCCTTACTAGTGTCTAAACTCAAGGTAACAAAGATAGAAAAGGGAAAAAATCTAACAAGTAAATTTTGAGGCCAATTCAAAAATCGTAGAATTGTAAGTCCAACTACTTTACATCCAATCAGAATGAGACTTTGATGAAATCTAACTTGATGGTAGTGTGAAAATCTATAAAAATATCTCTACTTTTTTCCTCTTAGACCTCAATGATGTGTGATAGACACATCCTGGTCAGAGTCTCTTTGAATTTCTTATCAACATGAATCATTTGAAGTATCTCTAGAGTATGCATTTTTTTTACTCTTCATGGGTTTGGAATATAGGCATTGAAGGGGAAGCTAGATGTGTTCATTCGAAAATGGGTGATAGGGATGAATATGATGAGACAGAACATCCTCATAAGAGGGTTTGTGGTGAGTGAGAGGCTAAGGAAGAGGTAGAAGGGAGTAAAAATGAGTCATCCAATATAGGAGAGGGCACCTGGTCTTGTCATTTGGCATCTGAAGGTTCTATGGGCTTAGCAGCGCAATTGGATAAGCATTTGGGAGATAGTCACTAAGTATCATTCTTGATGGGTACCGTGGAGGAAAAGAAGTTGGAATGGTGTATCCTTATTTATTTGGATGAAGCTAGTATGAATGTTAGGAGTCTGGATTGCACACCGTACTGTAAATCTCATAGATTAACCTTTTTCTGAGGTCATTAGGGGTTTTATGGGGGGTATCTCACCCTTGCTCACGGGTCGGGAGACCTTCGGACCCCAACAAAAATTTTGGGAACTATAGAAACTATAACTCACTATATCATTGATTACAAGGTTACACTGATAGGGAACCATAGAAATGTTCACATTAACATTTTTAATGTGTCATCTTGAACATTAGAGACAATGTTATTATAGCTTTGCAAACATCCTTCTACAGGTCGTTGTAGAAGAGTGGACTTATTGTGTAGTTAGTGGCACAATTACATCATATTATTTATTAGACCATTTGAGCTAGGTTTTATTTGTGTGTCTAAAACTCATAAATTTTCCTTTAGTTATAATCTCATTAATATTGAACTTTTTACCTCTCCATGTATGTGGTGATCATTTACCAAACCACATAAATACCTTTACCCAATGATCTTCTTTTCATTATTTTCCATTTTACTCTTACATGAATCATTTTTCTTTTTTTTATCATATTGTTTCTTCAATAAAATAATTGAATAAGGTGGATCTAAAATGGGAAATAATAAGGACCAAAAAATGGAAAATATCTGAGGAAGGTGAGTGGAGGAGAAAATAAGGCTGGGAAGATGTGATTATGTGTGGAGATTGGTGGGGAACACAAACTAATGCCATTAAAATGATTTTTCAGATTGAAATTTATAGACTCCATTCCATTCACAAGTTGAATTTTCAACTTGATACATGGAATATATGTTTTGAAAACTAAAAACTCCATGAGAAATCACATCGTGAATATAAAATTCATGTCATGAATTGTATTGTACATATGTTTTTTCCTCTATCGTTTACAAAAAATTGTGGATCCACCATTACATAGTCATGTATCCTAAAAAACTAATATAACCTATGTTAACAAACCTGGGTTACCTCCCAGTCAGAACTTTATTTAAATTATATATTTAGAGGTACATTTTTACGTCTTTGAGTAAATATTAGGTAAAGGATTCACCCTTCTTGAAAAGTTTCCATGTACAATTTCATCCTTTATCATTAAATTTAAATGTTAAACCATTCCTATTTAAACTTCCACAAGTCCATAATGGAATACTATGATCAAATAAAATGGTCTTAACCATCATGAATTCAATTTTCTTATAAAAAAAATCATAAGTGAGTTAAAGAGGGGTACTTTTTCTCCCTGTATGAATTTCTTATGATATTTTTGTTGTTTTATCTTACTCCTACTTTGTAAGACCAAAAACTTAGCCTCATCTTGAGAGTGAGTCTCCCTATTACTTGGTAATGTACCAAGAATTCATTATGAGAGAGTTTGAGAAATTTTTATGACTGGATATTCAAGGTAATAGAGGATAGATTTTTTATTTTTCATGTTTTTTTATTATGTGGTCATCCATTGATCATCTTTTTGAATGAAATTAGATATAAAATTATTTATATATGAATATTGTGGTTGGGGGTCTTATTTTTTTTCTTGGTAGTGGGTGGATGCTAGAATTGTGTATAATATGGTTGGAGTGGTGAGGTGGACTTGTGGATATGGTGGATGAATATGTATTCCTTGATCTCTAGGGTGATCCTGGACAATTATTTTTTGGAAGTACCTTTGGTTAGCCAATTATTAAAATTGAATGGGTTGTTGTTGATAGTATAGTTATTTAAATTGTTATAAGGATTGATTATGACTCTCATAGCTATAATCCTAAGGTTGTATTTCATTCAACCCTAAATGAAATTCTTGATAAAGTTTTTGGCCTCCTCAAATTTCAAATGACTGCACTTCCACGATAGGAGCTGGCTAGGGTATCTATTCTATGTGAACTAAAAAAATTATTCTTCTTGGTAAGACCATATATTTGAGTAATGATGTGGTTTGTCTCTTTAATATGATTCATACCTCACCTCAGTGGTCCTCAATCACTTTTCCAAAAACAATAATTTTGAAATTTTTCATCAAGAAGAACTTGACTAACTTCTGGTGTTTTTATCATCAAAACACCACCAGTTAAGGCATCAACCATGGCTCCTACTACATGATGGAATCTATAGTGGAAATATTTATTCAAGTCCAAATTTTTTCAGGTGGTGAGGGATCATACTTAATAAATATTTGAATCATTATCATGCCTCTTAATTATATTCACTATCTATATGTAAACAATTCTCAATATCACTTCATAATTTCTATGTTCTTATAGGTGTAAAATATTTACCTAAACAATTCTTAGTTAGTTCATCCCAAGTGGTAAAGGATTTCATTGTTTGATTCTTCTAACATTTATTGGACCATTATCTTAAGGAAAAATGAAACACCATGAGCCTGATTACATCAATGGTTATCCCATGGTGTTTGATTTTTGTTACACCCTTCTAGGAAATTTGATAGGTTTTCAAGTAATTCATCAATATAGAGTCCACTAAATTAACTAATATTTTGATTCTTTTGATTAATATTGGGTTTATTTTAGATCTTATTCTCCTGTATAAGAGGGATAATGATTATAGGTATAGTACCATAAATACGTGGAAATCCATAATTTATAATTTTTCACTTTAGAAACAGCAATCATGATCCATTTTGTTCTTATTTTGTGAATTTAACATTGGGGACACTCTAAATAGTCAGATTCTTATGTTTATCCATGTTGAAATGATGTAATATGGATAAGTACCTTTTTTATTCAAGGTCAAACTCTTATAGTTCTTAATAATCTAGTGTCTAGGAATGAGACATACGATCTTATCTCAAGTACTAGTAATCCACCATAATATAAGCATCCATCTCCTTGGGGGAAATAAAAGTTGAAGGTTGTGAAGTTGTTATATGTTTTCTCTTGAGGTTCACCATACCTCCCTAAAAATGATATCAAAATTTTGGCACACCTATAGGGCATCACTACTCTCCCATAGGAGAGACTAATACTAGAGATTTAATTATTCCCAATTAAAAAAACTATTACTATTCATAGAATAATGGAAATAAGGGGTCGATTCCACAAGTAGGAGAAATTAGTTGGTGGCACCACGATATTGATACCAAAATTAAAATCATTGCAAAAAAAATTTGAATTAATTAAATTAAAAAAAATATTTGAACTAAAATTGATTTAAGCAGGGTTTTTTAATCAATTTCAAGGAGTTTGTTCAAAGGATGTCATTAAACTAAACTTGGGTAATTCTAATGGAATTGGACATAAATTTATTCAAAGTATGTCTTCTTTTTATAAAATTAATTGATTCTACCTAAACCAAAAGCTACTCTTTTTTCTATAAGTATTTATTAGTCTAGTATCATTTTTATATACAATGAAAGTGCCGATTAGGATAATGTCTAACATGGATTATGTCGGATTTGGGGGATCATTCACATATTGTAAAAGACATAAACATCAGGACCAATAAAATTTTTCCAAAAAATATTTACACATAATTTCATCGGGAAAAAGAGAATATATTTTCAAATTAAATTTATAATTAATTTAAATATATATATATAAAAGAATACCTCATTATTGAGATATTAATTTTATGAAGATGGTGATTATATGAAATCCATTTCAGTAAATAGTTTTTTATATTGTAGTATCTTGGTGTTAAATGACTCTATTAGAGATCTACACGTTCTCCTATGATCTCCAAACAATGTCGATGTATTATCCGGTACTAGTATAAAGGATCAATCATCTTGTGTTGTTTATCTTTCTTGGTGAAATGTTTTAATCATGCTTAAAGAAACATCCTTTCACTCTAATTCTTGATATGAATAAGTTGGAAGAATAATATGTAAAGAATTATTCTGTCTTGAGAGAGAGAACTAGATATCATTTTGCAAAATAATTCTCAATTTTGATAAAACTCTACAAAATAGACATGGTTATATATTTATAGTGATAGGGTTAGGGTTGAAATATTATTTAATTACAAAACTACCTCGAACATAATATATTTAACATTATATGATCCTATTTTACATAATAATATTATTATTATTATTTTCCCATGTAATGTTCTAACTTGTGCAATGATAAATATTATAATACCAGCTTGTAAATTAATATTTATTTTCAAGCACAACCTTTGTCTTCTAGTCCTATAAGAAATTTTTTGAAGTACCTAAATAAATATTTATCCATTAAATAACTAAATATTATATATCAATGTAATTAAATAATTACCTTAAAAATAAATAATTATCTAATTTATGATATCAATAAAAACGGAATAAAATTATTCCCCTTTCCTGAGAATAATATTTCTTATAATAATAAATTTTAATTTAGATCAATGAAAACACATATTGTGTGAACCTATAGACTTCTTTCTCATTGTAATTAATTGGGATTGCCTAAAGTCCAATATTACTCTTAAGAAATGGGTCAAGGAACCCAAGAGAAGGAAGTGAATGTCTCAGAATTGATAACCACACATGAGATCTTTCTTTGTAATATAATCCCTTTTCATGATATCTCATCATGCAGGTTTCACACCCATGTCACAAACCTATATGCTTGATATTTCATTATTTGAATAACTAAAATAAAATCATCATTAAACCATGGATATTGAATTTTAATGTTATATTTACATTTGAATCAAATGGTTTAGATATCTAATTCCATAAAGATAGAAGAGAAAAATCCCTTCGTAGCTTATTCATTAATAACATGTCATTTACGATACACCCAACTTACCCAAATTCCTCATGAACTAGTTTCATCATGGTTTAAAGTAATAAATCTAATTTAATAAGTTGTGAGACTCATTAATAATAATATTAAAGCCCATGTACCATTATACACACCCATGTACATGAATATATAATGACAAATAAACTTGTGGAATTCCAACTGGAGAGTTTGTTATCATAATCTCTCATCTTGAAGACTTCCAAGTGAAAAATTCATGAGATAATGTTTTGTATTATTAAGAGTAATCTCACATGAGAATTAATATACTATGTTCCATATCATATAATATTATCACACCATAGAACAATGTTTAAGTTTATATTCATGGAATTTTATTGCTCTCATCAAATGAGGAATTATTATGCCCTTTTCAATGTGAAAAATACTTTGGAAATTATTACATTAAATTCATGAAGAACTATGAATTATATGTAATAAAATATTTTAATTAATATTCACTTATTTGAACATATATGAAATAAAAAGTGTACAAAGTTGTTTCTGGGACACTAACTCCAACATACTCCCACTTGTACTAGTTCCAACTACTGATTAATTTCATTCTGGTAGATCTCACATGATGATCATGTTTTTCCTATGTTAAGACATTAGTTAATATGTTTTATATGTTATATTTCATTTAGAATATACTCATTGTGGATTCACCTCTCTGATAAAAACCCCTTAAGAGATTATATTTTCAAATAATGTGCTTCATCTTCTGATGTGATCTTAGCCCCTTTATGAGAGGAACCATTGCAGTATTATCACAATAAATTGTGATAAGATATTTAATGATAATAATCACATCAATATCATAGATTAAGTTACATATATAAACTACTTATTTAGCTACCTTAAAATATGCAATATACTCAGACTCTCCTTTATAATTTGTAACCATATACTACTTTGATCTCTTCTAGCTCATAGAACCTCCATTGAGAATGAATATATACATCGACTATGCTTTTAGATCATCTAAATCTATTTAGAAACTATCATCAATGTATCCTATGATTATTAGAACCTCATATACTCCATAGACCAGAAACATATCCTTAGTTTACCTCAAATACATATGGGTAGTCTTGAATTTCTTCAAATTGTGATCTCTAGGGTCATATTGATATATTTATAACATGTTTGAGGAATATTTGACATCTAGATTAGTTAAAATCATAACATACATGAATAACCCAATTAATGATGCATATGGAATCCTTCCAATCCACTATATCTCTCCATGTATCTGAGAACACATTTTCTTAGAAGTATGAATTTGATATGACATTGATAATAGTCCCATATTTGTTAATGAATATTTAATGTATTTTTACAATATATGTACTTTAACGTAGACTGATCACTCTATTGGATCTATCATTATGGATATTGATCTCAATAATATATGTCACTTCTCAAAATTCCTTAGTGAAGAAGAATGTTTTCCACAAGGATTTGATGAACTGTAAGATTGGAATTTTGTTTCAAATATGTTTTATGTATTCAACATATATTATTTAGAAAATGAATTCACTCCCAATGAACCTTTTATAGACACAAGGATTGAATTCATTCTTTGTGAAACTAAATTTCATTATGGATTCATCAAACTAAATTTTTTATGATCTAGATACTTTCTATAATCCATAAATGGATCTCCATGACTTCAATTCTTGTTGGAATACTTTAGAATCACAAACCCTTTGGGTTTTTTCATATAGAAATATTCTTGAAGTTTCCCTTTATGGAAATCTATTTTGAAATCCATATTACAAATCTCATAGTCAGGGTAAGCTTCTATGACTGGTATATTTTTGATGGATTTCATTATAGAATTTGGTGAAAATGTTTCATCATAGATTATGCATTTCCACTGTTTGAACCATATTAAAACCAATAATGAATTTTAAGTACTAAATTTATTATCAATATTTGGTTTCTTATTAAATAAACCTTGAAAAAAATGAAATTTACATCCATTAAAGGATCTACTAAAATTAAGAATTGGTTTTAATACATGGAATCCATTTCAAAATTCATAACTTCTTTCCACCGTGTAACTTATTTTTCACTAATTTCTTCCTTTTAATTTGTAGGATTCTTATTAACTAATGATGAGTATTTATCCCCAATGACTATAAAACCTTATCTTTTAGGATTTATAACCTATATTTTACTCCTATGAATACTTGTATAAGGCCCCAGCCTTAAACCTTAATTAATCTTGAGTTATTACAAGATTACACATTGAGGATCTTTTCGGGTTTAGAGTTTTAGAGAATTAGATCATAAAACTTGCATTACATTCCACATATAAACAAAGTGGTTACATAAAGATAGTATTCTTCATTCCCATCAATGGAAACATATTTAAAATAAAACATGGATTCATTCTTGACACTTCCTTGACACTATCATCATATCATGTACCTTTCCCTTGACCTGTGAAAAACATTTCAAAAAAACTTGGGATGAGCATAAAAAGCTCAGTAAGGGATATAAAAATATGGAAAGGAAACATGGGTACATATATACATAATGATGAGATCATACTTTACCCATAAAACATAAGCACTTTAACATACCTCATCAAATCATGAATAAATCATAGAAATCATAAGACATAAAGGTAACTTGAGGCATTCATAACATTCTTACGTAGGGAGTAACCCTCTTGGTTACGTTTGGAATACCCATCACAGTATATTCCCTAAAATCTCTTCGGAGAAACCTTAACGTTTCACTCCTTCATGTTACCCAATGCATTGGAGAGCTATATCGGGCTCACCCGCCCTTAGTTTATCACGGAACCACCCGTCTTCATAATAATTCCCAAGAACCATAACATAATCGTATCACATAAAACATGCATAAAGGAAACATAAAATTTCCACATTTAAATCACAAGATATTAATACAACACAAAAAACATTGTGAAAACCATTTTCAATACCAAAATAAAATAAAATTAAAACATGGTATTTATTTTTCTTTTAAAAAGAAGGTATGGCTTGTAGAGGAAGCCAAAACTCAAATAATGGTCACGAAGGCGGAGAAGTCGTTGTCGCCACATACGTACAACAAAAACATTCCCTTTTGTCGTTTAGTAAATGCTTCGTATAAAAAAGATTTCTTTTGAATAAACGTAAAAGTCAAAGGGGTTTATACACCGTATAAAAGAAAGTTGTGTATAAAATAAAATATGCCTCAATGAAAGGAGATTGAGACGAAGTCTCATACCTCGGGTCCGACTTGACTCGACCGTTCTTTAATATCCTGAATAATAAACTTGAGTTAATCTCTACTTACTTAAGAACCTTTTTCAAGTTCATTATTCCTTTTATACCATGTTATGAACATCATGTAATCATTTAAGTTAATAATGTTCATTTTGTCGGTATTTGGTTCTTAAGTCAAAAATAGACTTCTTACACTTACATGTTGTTAATTTGGTCAAAGGTTCGTTATATCCAGAATGATATTAATGATTTGGATAACATATATATCATATATATTTATCATATACATGTATTTATAATATTACGTCACATTTAGAGGTAAGAAATGAAATGCACCGTTCATGGAGACGGTAAGCCGTACGTACGCATGAACGCTACTTCCATTTCTATTTCGTATTTTCTGGAATGGAATCATAATGATATAAGAGTATATTATAATTCCAGTATAATAACATATATAATATCATTAACTTTATCCTTTACACATCCCACATATGGTATTAACGAATCAAATCACTTTCAGGGGGCGGTAGTCCGCACTTCCTAAAATGAAGATATCGTGTTTACCCATAATGGAAACAATAATGGTATGCCATAAATGAAAAATACAGAAGCTTAAGGAAAGAATAAACATATTATATATCATATATAAAAATATTGACATCATAATGGCCACCTTTGAAGGTGTTAAATGAGTATTGAACAATCATCGTTTCGAGAGGCAGAATTTCGCCATCCACGGAAACCGTATGTTCTTTAACCATTTGATGTAGTTGTGTGAGATTTTAGCTCAAATAAATCTTATAACAACATCCTAGTATATTTAAGATACTGTTTTTGTTACAGAAGAAGTAAATAAAAAGAGTTTAGGTGGTTGGAGAAGCAAAATAAAACAAATGAACATGATAGAATGAATTACCTTTAAAAGTGTAACTCCTTTTGATTTGAGCCTAAAGGATTCCTTTGAAAGAATTATTCCCAAAGGGAATACTCTAGGATTAGGAGAGGGATGTGGAGAGAGTAAATGGGCAGGGTTTGCCCGAGCCAAAGGCTTGAGTAGTGTGTGAAATGAGGTAGAGGTGGGGGCCTTTTATAAGAGGAGAGGAGGGGCACTTTTGAAAAGTAAAGATAAGTTACTTTATTTTAAAAATATTTTCGTATTCAAAAGGTCCCACATTGCTATAATTCTAGGATAAGGTGATAAGGCTTAGAAATCCACTAATCCAATTGGTTTTGGCCATGTGTAGGTTATAGAGTTTTCATTATCTTTCCATTTTATTTAAATCGTTAAATAATGAGGTCATCGCTGCATCATCATGATGTCATAAATAATTTAATTTATTTAAAGTCTAAAAATTATAAAAAAAATACTATGATGTAGTAAATCTTTTTATCTTTTCAATTACTATTTATAATGAAAAATATGATCTTTATAACCCCATGTAAAAATTGTTTTCGTAAAACATATTATGTTTGTGTCATTTTTACTTTAACATTAAATAAAAATTTATTTATGTCATTTCCCAACCAAAGTGTCTCCATGGAGTCCCCAAGTTGACCCATGGCTTTTCTTGGTCGGCCATGACACAACCAATAAGTTTGGGACATGTGTCTAGGTCATTTCATATTATTAAAGCATTATTTATACCTTAAACTACCCTAATTACCACTAATCGCGATTAAAAACTTAATAAGTTACTATTCACCAAAAAATTATTTTAATCCCATTGAACCACATTTTACTTCTTAATGACAACCATGTATGTCGGATTTTTGAAATTCAAAACACAATGATGGAAAAATTTCATTTAAACGGAAAATCATTTTTTATAAGTACCACTTAGTGGTTTCACTATTCATCAAAAATTGAAGTTTTTCAGAAAATTACCAAAAATTCACCCTAAGCTATATTTGATATTCCGAATTCAAAAATGAAGTCTATTTTACAAAATTCAATACATATAAGTCACATTAATTAATTTAATAATTAATTCCCGCTGTCAGAGCAAATAGTGTGTTTTTATGAAACAATAAGTATCAAAAGATTGACACCAGTTTAAGTCCAATTTCAAAGTGAAATTGATTCCAATGACCACCATTGGATTAAATGGTAAAAATATATTCTAATTTAACTTCAAAACCAATTCAAAATATAATCTAATCATATAAATAAATTAGATTAAAAAGCAGTTTTGATGTAAAATGCAGTATTTTTCACTTCATTAAAAAATGAACATTGTCAGAAAAATACCAAAAATTCACTCAAAGTAAATTTTGATGTCCCAATCATAAAGAATAAGTTTATTTTGAAAAACATAGTTTATAAAATTGTCAAAAGATAGATTTAAAAAGGGTTTTCCATCATAAGGCATTAAAATAATCTTTTGAGAATATTAGTGTATTCCATGCTTAAGATTGGATTTATTTTCATTTTAAGCCTCTAAAACACTATCATAATCATTAATAGACATAGATAAAAATATCTATTATTCATTACTTACTTGGGATGTTACATCCTTCCCCCATTTAGAAAATTGCGTCCCCGCAATTTATTTACTTATCGAATAAATGGGGGTACTTATCCCTCATTGCATTTTCAGATTCCCATGTTGCCTCTTCAATCATGTGGTTTTTTCACAAAACCATTACCTGGTGAATAACCTTATTCCGTAACACTTGCTCCCTGTGGTCAAGAATCTGGACCGGTTGTTCCTCATAAGATAGGTTCTCTTCCAGCTGAACTACCTCTGGACTCAAAACATGAGATGGATCTGGCATATACTTTCTCAACATCGAAACATGAAAAACATTGTGTACCTGAGATAAACTCGGAGGTAAAGCCACTCGGTATGCAACTGATCCAACTCTCTCCAGAACTTCGTATGGTCCAATGAACCTTGGACTCAACTTTCCTTTCTTACCAAATCTCATCACACTTTTCCAAGGAGAAACCTTGAGAAAAACATGATCACCTACCTCGAAAGATAGATCCTTCCTCCAGTTATCCGCATAACTCTTCTGCCTGCTCTGAGCTGTTCTCATGTGTTTCTGAATCAGCTGAACTTTTTCTGCCATCTCTTCTACCAATTCTGGTCCCATCAACTTCCTTTCACCCACTTCATCCCAGAAAGATGGAGTTCGACACTGCTTCCCATATAATTCCTCAAATGGTGCCATCTGTATACTGGAATGAAAACTGTTATTATATGAAAATTCAACCAAAGAAAGATGTTGGTCCCAACTTCCCTGATAATCCATAGAACAAGCTCATAGCATATCCTCCAATGTCTGAATTGTTCTTTCTGACTGCCCATCTGATTGAGGATGAAAATCTGTACTAAAATTTAATTCAGTACCCAACGACTTCTGAAGGCCTTTCCAAAAGTTAGAAGTAAACCTGGGATCACGATCCGATACAATGGAGAGAGGAACTCCATGTAACTTGACTATCTCTTTAAGATACAAACGAGAAAGTTGATCAAGAGAGAAAGTATCTCGTATAGCAAGGAAATGAGAAGATTTGGTCAAGCGATCAACAATAACCCAGATTGAATTATTACCTTGAGATGTCCTCGGTAACCCAACAACAAAGTCCATGGATATATTCTCCCATTTCCACTCTGGCACTGGTAAAGGCTGAAGCATCCCTTTCGGTAACTGCCGCTCTGCTTTAACCTGCTGACAAGTCAAACACTTCACAGTAAAATCAGAAATATCTCTTTTCATTCCATCCCACCAGTAATACTCCCGCAGATCTCTATACATCTTAGTACTGCCCGGATGAACTGAAAACGGAGAACTATGAGCTTCACATAACAACTCTCTCTTCAACTGTGAATCACAAGGCACACACAATCTCTTCCCAAATCTCAAAACACAATCATTATCAATGTTGAATTCAGGCAACTTAACTTTCTGAACCATCTCTACCTTTTTCTGCAACTCACTGTCTTGCTTCTGTGCTTGCTTGATTCTATCTGATAGAGAAGATCTCACTGATACCTGAAACAAAACAGAAGGACTTCCTGCACCAACAACTTCTATGCCAAAGTTCATCAAATCCTTAACCAAAGGATCACGTTCCAAATGCAACATTTCTAATGAAGCATTACTTTTTCGACTCAAAGCATCAGCCACTTTATTTTCTTTTCCCGGATGGTAATGAATTGTACAATCATAATCCTTGATTAATTCTAGCCATCTCCTTTGTCTCATGTTCAATTCTTTCTGAGTGAATATATACTTTAAACTTTTTTGATCGGTATATATTTCACACTTTACTCCATACAAATGATGCCTCCAAATTTTTAAAGCAAAAACAACAACAGCTAATTCCAAGTCATGTGTAGGGTAATTTACCTCATGAGTTTTCAACTGTCGTGAAGCATAAGCAATTACCTGATCATTCTGCATTAGGACGCAACCAAGTCCTTTCAATGAAGCATCACTTTATATAACAAACTCACCATTCCTGGAAGGTAGTGCCAAAACTAGAGCATTCACAAATCTTCTTTTCAATTCTTGAAAACAATCATCACATTCTTTTGTCCAGATAAACTTAACACCCTTCCGAGTTAGCTTAGTCATTGGACTAGATAACCGTGAAAAATTTCTAACAAACCTTCGGTAATATCCTGCCAAACCAAGGAAGCTACGAATCTCGGTTACATTTGTGGGTCTTGGCCATTCTTCCACAACTTTTGTTTTTGCAGGATCAACAGTTATTCCATATTTAGAAACAATGTGACCAAGGAAAGAAATTTGTTGCAACCAAAACTCACACTTGATGAATTTCCCATACAGTTTCTTTTCTTTTAAGGTTTGCAAGATAACCCTTAAATGTCTTTCATTCTCCTCTTTACTTTTAGAAAACACCAAAATATCATCAATGAAAACCACCACAAACTTATCCAAGAACTCATGGAAATTCTATTCATTAAGTCCATGAATACAGCAGGTGCATTGGTTAGCCCAAAAGGCATTACTACAAATTCATAATGGCCATATCTCATACGGAACGTGGTCTTCGGAATATCTGCCTCCTTTACCTTCAGCTGATGGTACCCCGATCTCAAGTCAATCTTTGAAAAAAACTGAGATCCCTAGAGCTGATCAAACAAATCATCGATATGAGGCAAAGGATATTTGTTCTTAACAGTGATGTTATTCAAGGCTCTATAATCAATGCAAAGTCTCATAGAACCATCTTTCTTTTTAACAAATAAAACAGGAGT
The DNA here is from genome assembly GCA_963277665.1 of Viscum album. Lineage (NCBI taxonomy): Eukaryota > Viridiplantae > Streptophyta > Magnoliopsida > Santalales > Viscaceae > Viscum > Viscum album. The sequence goes on along the minus strand of OY728119.1, from coordinate 210,186,381 downwards.
ACCCCATGGTGATGTGCTAGGTCTAATGAAACCTTTCTCTAATAAATCTTGCAATTGCTCCTTCAACTCTAAAAGTTCAATTTCTGCCATTCGATAAGGGGGTTTTGAAATTGGCTTAGCATCAGGAACTAAGTCAACAGTAAACTCAACTTCCCGATCTGGTATTATTCCAGGCAACTCATCAGGAAAAACATCAGGATACTCATTTACCACTGGCACATCAATAATTTGAATATTTCCTTTATTTTCAACAATGTGTGCAAGGTAACATTTATTTCCATCTTTTACAAGTTTCTCGGCCTCTTGATATGTTATCAAAAGTAAGGGTTCATTCTTGTAAACAAACTGAAAGTCTTTTTGAAAAGAAACTTCTTTAGCTCTACAGTCAATCTTAGCATGGTAAATAGAGAGCCAATCCATACCCAGGATAACATCAAACTCTACTAGAGGTAGAACAATAAGGTTTGCAAGTAGGTTCTTTCCACAGATAAGGATAGGAAGATTCTTATAAATTCTTTTTGCCTCAACATTTCCCCCAGGTGTTTTTACCAAAAGTTCAGGAGTCATTTATTGAGATGGTATTCCCATTTTACTAGAAAAAGGTTTTAGAGATGAAAGAATGTGTAGACCCCGAATCAAACAACACACTGGCATAATCTGAAAAAACAAACAAAGTACCTGATACAACTTCATTTGATGGCCCGACATCTGCTGAAGTAGTTGCAAAGGATTTCACCACCCCTTTCTGCTTGTAGTCTAACTAGTTCCCATCACTCAAGCTCTTTGTCGGACACTCATTTTCATAGTGACCCATCTCATTGCACTTATAACATTTCACTAACTGTAAATAAAATTTGTTCTTACCTTCACCTTGATCCTTTTCAGTGCAATCACGAGCCTTATGTCCCATCTTACCACATCGGTAACACTTTCCAGAATTCAGAAGACATTCCCCAGCATGCCTTTTGCCACATTTATCACAAACTGGAAACTCAGTTCTCTTACCATCATACTTTTTTGAAGAATTATTATCTTTCTCCTTCCACCTCGGTCTCTTCTTCTGCTGGTTGTTATAGAACACTTGGTCATCGGCAAACTCCATTTCCACCTTCTCAGCACATCGAACAAGCTTTTCATAACTTTTAAACTCACGAGAAGATAATGCCCTTCGATATTTTGGCTTTAATCCTGAGTAAAAACGATTGATTTTACTATCAAGGTCTCGGATAAAATTTGGAGCATACCTTTCCAATCGAGTGAACCTTTCTTCATAGGCAGCCACTGAGTCTTCCTCTTGCCTCAATTCCAAGAATTACTTTTCCATCCTAAGTCGAACAACCTTAGGAAAATACTTCTCAAGAAATATACCTTTGAATTCATCCCAGTCAAGAGCATCAATCTCATCAGCGTCCCTGATATTTTTAACCATAGACCACCACTGATCTGCTTCACCCTCAAAACGGTAAATAGCAAGACTAACCTTTTGATTGTCTGAACACCCCATGACATCAAAAATCTTATCCAATGCTTTAATCCACCCTTCAGCTAGCACAGGGTCAGATGATCCTCTGAATGATGGGGGATGTTGCCTCATGAAATGTTCCACCACTGACATGTTCCTCTGCGGTTGGTCTGGCTGATCTCGTGCATGGATACCACCACCATTTATAGCCTAAGTCAACTGCGCCATTACTGCAACAAACTGTTCAGTTCCAATTCCGACCATTTCTGGATGCTGATTCGGAAGGTTAATTCCTTCTGTATGCCTTCCTAGCACTGCTTCCCTGTTTCCTCTGCGGAAAACCATTTTGAACAAACATGTCTTAGATGAAGCAACATGGTAATCTTCAAATGCTATACCATTTCAAAGAATTTTTTTTTTTGGATAATCATTTAATAGAATTCTAACTCCTAAAGTTATCTAAACCGACCTCTGATACCAACTATAAGGCCCCAGCCTTAAACCTTAATTAATCTTGAGTTATTACAAGATTACACATTGAGGATCTTTTTGGGTTTAGAGTTTTAGAGAATTAGATCATAAAACTTGCATTACATTCCACATATAAACAAAGTGGTTACATAAAGATAGTATTCTTCATTCCCATCAATGGAAACATATTTAAAATAAAACATGGATTCATTCTTGACATTTCCTTGACACTATCATCATATCATGTACCTTTCCCTTGACATGTGAAAAACATTTCAAAAAAACTTGGGATGAGCATAAAAAGCTCAGTAAGGGATATAAAAATATGGAAAGGAAACATGGGTACATATATACATAAGGATGAGATCATACTTTACCCATAAAACATAATCACTTTAACATACCTCATCAAATCATGAATAAATCATAGAAATCATAAGACATAAAGGTAACTTGAGGCATTCATAACATTCTTACGTAGGGAGTAACCCTCTTGGTTACGTTTGGAATACCCATCACAGTATATTCCCTAAAATCTCTTCGGAGAAACCTTAACGTTTCACTCCTTCGCGTTACCCAATGCATTGGAGAGCTATATCGGGCTTACCTGCACTTAGTTTATCACGGAACCACCCGTCTTCATAATAATGCCCAAGAACCATAACATAATCGTGTCACATAAAACATGCATAAAGGAAACATAACATTTCCACATTTCAATCACAAGATATCAATACAACACAAAAAACATTGTGAAAACCATTTTCAATACCAAAATAAAAGAAAAGTAAAACATGGTATTTATTTTTCTTTTAAAAAGAAGGTATGGCTTGTAGAGGAAGCCGAAACTCAAATAACGATCACGACGGCGGAGAAGTCGTTGTCGCTGCATACGTACGACAAAAACATTCCCTTTTGTCGTTTAGTAAACGCTTTGTATAAAAAAGATTCCTTTTGAATAAACGTAAAATTCAAAGGGGTTTATACACCGTATAAAAGAAAGTTGTGTATAAAATAAAATATGCCTCAATGAAAGGAGATTGAGACGAAGTCCCATACCTCGGGTCCGACTTGACTCGACCGTTCTTTAATCTCCTGAATAATAAACTTGAGTTAATATCTACTTGCTTAAGAACCTTTTTCAAGTTCATTATTCCTTTTATACCATGTTATGAACATCATGTAATCATTTAAGTTAATAATGTTCATTTTGTCGGTATTTGGTTCTTAAGTCAAAAATAGACTTCTTACACTTACATGTTGTTAATTTTGTCAAAGGTTCGTTATATCCAAAATGATATTAATGATTTGGATAAAATATATATCATATATATTTATCATATACATGTATTTATAATATTACATCACATTTAGAGGTAAGAAATGAAATGCACCGTTCATGGAGACGGTAAGCCGTACGTACGCATGAACGCTACTTTCATTTCTATTTCGTATTTTCTGGAATGGAATCATAATGATATAAGAGTATATTATAATTCCAGTATAATAACATATATAATATCATTAACTTTATCCTTTACACATCCCACATATGGTATTAACGAATCAAATCACTTTCAGGGGGCGGTAGTCCGCACTTCCTAAAATGAAGATATCGTGTTTACCCATAATGGAAACAATAATGGTATGCCATAAATGAAAAATACAGAAGCTTAAGGAAAGAATAAACATATTATATATCATATATAAAAATAGTGACATCATAATGGCCACCTTTGAAGGTGTTAAATGAGTATTGAACAATCATCGTTTCGGGAGGCAGAATTTCGCCATCCACGGAAACCGTATGTTCTTTAACCATTTGATGTAGTTGTGTGAGAGTGTAGCTCAAATAAATCTTATAACAACATCCTAGTATATTGAAGATATTGTTGTTGTTACAAAAGAAGTAAATAAAAAGAGTTTAGGGGGTTGGAGAAGCAAAATAAAACAAATGAACATGAGAGAATGAATTACCTTTAAAAGTGTAACTCCTTTTGATTTGAGCCTAAAGGCTTCCTTTGAAAGGATTCTGCCCAAAGGGAATCCTCTAGGATGAGGAGAGGGATGTGGAGAGAGTAAATGGGCAGGGGTTGTCCGATCCAACGGCTTGAGGAGTGTGTGAAATGAGGTAGAGGTGGGGGCCTTTTATAAGAGGAGAGGAGGGGCACTTTTGGAAAGTAAAGATAAGTTACTTTATTTTAAAAAGAGTTTCGGATTCAAAAGGTCCCACATTGCTATAATTCGAGTATAAGGTGATAAGGCTTCTAAATCCACTCATCCAATTGGTTTTGGCCATGTGTAGGTTTTATATTTTTCATTATCTTTCCATTTTATTTAAATCATTAAATAATGAGGTCTTCACTGCATCATCATGATGTCATAAATAATTTAATTTATTTAAAGTCTAAAAATTATAAAAAAAATACTATGATTTAGTAAATCGTTTTATCTTTCCAATGACTATTTATAATCAAAAATCTGATCTTTATAACCCCATGTAAAAATTGTTTTTGTAAAACATATTATGTTTGTGTCATTTTTACTTTAACATTAAATAAAAAGTTATTTATGTCATTTCCCAACCAAAGTGTGTCCATGGGGTCCCCAAGTTGACCCATGGCTTTTCTTGGTCGGCCATGACACAACCAATAAGGTTGGGACATGTGTCTAGGTCATTTCATATTATTAAAGCATTATTTATACCTTAAACTACCCTAATTACCACTAATCGCGATTAAAAACTTAATAAGTTACTATTCACAAAAAAAATTATTTTAATCCCATTGAACCACATTTTACTTCTTAATGAAAACCATGTATGTCGGATTTTTGAAATTCAAAACACAATGATGACAAAATTTCATTTAAACGGAAAATCAATTTTTATAAGTACCACTTAGTGGTTTCACTATTCATCAAAAATTGAAGTTTTTCAGAAAATTACCAAAAAATCACCCTAAGCTATATTTGATATTCCAAATTCAAAAATGAAGTCTATTTTACAAAATTCAATACATATAAGTCACATTAATTAATTTAATAATTAATTCCCGTTGTCAGAGCAAATAGCGTGTTTTTATGAAACAATAAGTATCAAAAGATTGACACCAGTTTAAGTCCAATTTCAAAGTGAAATTGATTCCAATGACCACCATTGGATTAAATGGTAAAAATATATTCTAATTTCACTTCAAAACCAATTCAAAAGATAATCTAATCATATAAATAAATTATATTAAAAATCAGTTTTGATGTAAAATGCAGTATTTTTCACTATTCATTAAAAAATGAACATTGTCAGAAAAATACCAAAAATTCACTCAAAGTAAATTTTGATGTCCCAATCATAAAGAATAAGTTTATTTTGACAAACATAGTTTGTAAAATTGTCAAAAGATAGATTTAAAAAGGGTTTTCCATCATAAGGTAGTAAAACAATCTTTTAAGAATATTAGTGTATTCCATGCTTAAGATTGGATTTATTATCATTTTAAGCCTCTAAAACACTATCTTAATCATTAATAGACATAGATAAAAATATCTATTATTCATTACTTACTTTGGATGTTACAACTTGTGTCTCTAGAACATTCTCATTCATAAGTATTTTTGGAATCTCTTCCTATTCCAATACTTGTGTATCTTGAGCATGGACTTCATCAAAGTATATCACTCTCACACTTCCTCTTTTTGAAATATGACACCTACCATGGAATTTTTGAAATAAATTAACCACAATCCTTTTATATTAATGGTCATATAGGTAATATCATTTTTTTCCTTAGAATATCCTATAAATATATACTTAACGCCTTAGAGTGAATTTTTTTCCATAAATAGCCTTAACAAATGATTCGCATCCTCAAACCTATACATGTGAAAACATGAATTTATTTCCAAACCAAATTTCATGTGGAATAACATTTTCTTCTTTATTAGAACTCATTTTAGAATGATTTATATTTTATACAATGTGTACCACCAAGAGGATAATGGAAGAATCACATGAATAATCATTGAACTGACTGTGTGTGATAGGGTGCAGGTCCTCCTTTCACTAACACTCTAAAGACCCGAATTTTTTCATGTAATTATTTTTAATTATATGGAATATTAAGAGTCGGAGAAAATTGATTTCGCGTGATTCTGAGACCCAGTGGGACCAGAATGAATTTATTAACTTTTTTTCATGTACGTTCAGTAAACGCATGAGTGGAATTTTGTATCCTTTGAACCGGTACTTGGAATTGAAATCTGAGGGCACCGTAGAACTCGCAGCACAAATATTCGCTTAAGGATACCTTCACCTCGATCGCATAAGGACGAGTGTAGGAGTTAGTTTTTGGGATTTTTTTGGGTGGTTTGGACGAATAATAAAATAAAATAATTAACTTTTACTTTATTTTTTTTAAAAACCTCCCATTTGAATCATAAAGGTGGGGATCACACGAGGTTGGTTAGGCATTTTTTGTTGGGCATTAAATTCCCGGTTACACAAATTATGTTACCACATCCCTCTTTAATTAATAGGATTCATTAATTATGAATTAATGACCCAACTTGTTAATAAAGAGTTATTTTATTAACTCTTCTTGAGGTTGTTTTTCCGTTGGTGAAAGGGAGAGGAGGCATGGGCTGGAGAATCCTCCAATGAAGAACCACCCCCCAATGAAGAACGAGGATGACACACGAGCACAGATCAGAAATGTGTTGCAGGAGTGATGAACATCAGCGTCCCCTTCAATGACATCATATTCCTCCTCATGGCATCTCCATCAGATTATTGGGGATGGGGTTTTAATATGATTAAATTTATTTAATGATTCTTCAGTTTCTGGATTCACAATGATGATGGCCAAACTAACATGGCCATTTTCCCACACTTATACCTTACCCCTTTTTCTTTGTTCTTCATGCCTTCTTCATGCGTTCTTCGACGCCAAATAATTAATGATGCTGGAAACACAAATTTTTTCTGACCACGACATATGCTTGCGGAGCCCTCGACCCGAGGATCGTGAATATGTGAACGACATAATTTTTGGGCTTGGAATGAAGTTTTGATGGTTCACAGAAGAAGGAGGTGGCTGACACCCGGTCAGCTGCGAGGAAGGTGTAGCAGCATGCATCTGCACCCCTGGTTGAGCAAGAAGCCTCGGCCCATCAGCCACGGCGGAACGGGGTGGCAGCCGGCATCCGGTCGACCGCGTGGTGGAGCAGAAACGCGCATCCATGCCACTAGAGTAGAAGGGTGCAGCCGCTTGGTCGTGGTAGAGGCTGAAGAGCCGCTGGCACCCAGCTGGCTGTGGTGGAACAGTGGCGCATGACCACACTACTGGGAGGAGGACCAGTTGAAGCATAGGCCGAACGTTGTAGTTCAGCGTGACACACTCGTGCCTCGCCGTGACTTGGCAGCACTTAAAGGGGTTTCCCCTTTGCAGTTCCGAACGGAAGGGGGTATGCTCCCCCTTCATCGCCAGTTCAGGTGGACCACACCACCGGGTCGTGCCAGTGGGTCGCGCACATCAAGTCGCACCCAGCGGGTCATGCCAATAGGTCATGCCACCGGGCGGCGCCACTGAGCCGCCCCACCGAGCCGCGCCATCGGGCTGCGCAAGCGGACCGAAGTCAGAAACGATGGATCATCTTTTCTTTCATGGACAATGGGCCTCCTACCTCTGGTCTCTCTTCACCCACCCCCCTTTCCCTGATAGTGAGTCTTACTATATCCAGAATTACATGGCTGTCTGGCTCCCAGGTACCGAAAACAGGGCAATGGAGCGGGCTATCAGAATCCTCATTTTGGTTGTTATCTGTTGGGTTATTTGGGAGGTGAGGAACCAGGTTCGGCTGGGAAGTAAAAGGTCTTTCGTGTCTATCCAGGTCCAGTTTAAATCGCTCATTGTCGAGCTGGATTATCTTGTCAAAGGAGGGCTCTCATCGGTGGCAGTGTGCAATCTGCTCAGTCGCCCTTACATTCAGCCTAGAGGAAGAGAAATATGGGTGAGGTGGCACCCTCCGAACCAGGGTCTGAATCTGAACATTGATGGCTCCTATATGGGGGGTTCATGAGGGGAGGTGGTCCAGCTTGATGGTGTGTAGGCGGAGAGGGATGCAGGTGATGGAGGTGGAGTCAGATTCTGAGACTCTAGTGAAGATGTTATAGGGAGGCCATGGCACTCCGTGGGAGTTGATTTATCTCATTCGAAGGTGTAGGGCAGAGACTAACTATGGAAGGTCTATTCATCACAGTTGGAGGGAGTCTAATTTTGCGGCAGATGCTCTCACTCGATTGGGAAAACAGGAGGAGCAACTTATGATCTTTGATAGTTTGAACTCCCTCCCCCTTGAGTACTTCACTATGGTGCAAGGGGATTCTCTTGGACTTCACTATTTTCGGCCTCCTTGAAGGGAGGTTCCTTGTGTTGTTTCTATCTTTCCAAGAATAATAAAAAAAAGTAACTTGCAGCAGCCCAAAGCGGGTCGGGCCACCCCCTTCATGGGTCGGGCTGGACTACAGCCCAACGGGCTGAGCCCGCCGAGGTCCAGGCCAATCGGGCCAGACCGGGGCCCATCTGGACCCAATTTCACCTTTTTTGCCACATCTTGAGAACCGGAAGTCCGTTTGACGAACCGTCTGCGGAACCAGAATCCTTAGATCAAGATGGTCCTTTTGTTATAATTCAATTTAGTTTTTGATAATTTTGTAGTACATCTAGGTTGGATTGAACACCAAATCCAACCGGGCCCTCAGAGCAGAAATGCTAATAACTTACAGACCGGGCATCCGATTGATGCGTCGTCTATTGCGTTGGGTCCCTTATGGCATGGCGTACCATTGGGATACTTATACATGGGACTTTTGGTGATTAAGGTAAGACTGATATCTTAAGGGTCAGATTCAGGGTAACTTGAGTGCACTGGGTGCAAGGAATCTAGTGGTTGGCAGTGAGGCAGATGTTGGAGACAGATAATATAGAGGTTAGTTACCTATCGACTCTGGGCGGGTCAGATCCTGTGTGGATCATTGTGGGGGTTAGTTCCTATCGGTCATGTGTGGGTCAGTGCTCAACGATCCTATGTGGGTCATCGCATACCAATCCTGTGTGGGTTAGTGCTCAACGATCCTATGTGGGTCAGTGCATACAGACCTTATATGGATCAGATCCTGTGTGGGTCAGCACACAATGATCCTATGTGGGTTAGCGAATACTGATCTTGTGTGGGTCAGATCCTGTGTGGGTCATATCGAGGGTTAGTACCTATCGATCTTGTCTCGGTCAGACTCTGTATAATCAGCAGTAGTGCCTCTTGACAGAATAATATAATCGATCTTTGCGACTAATCATCTGTAATATTATACTTCACTTATACCTGTGTGAGATGAGTCTTATGTCTTTGTGGTGTTACCTTTGTGGTATTCATTCCTCATGTATGAGATGAGTATATCATGATAACTTGGTTATATGTATGATCATATACCTAAGTAGAGTTCATGTCTTGCTTTGTGGTTTTTCATTTGTGGAACTTCAGGAGGCCTTCGGGGTCTCCGGGTCCCTACTAAGTTTTGTTATACTCACCCTTGTACGGGCTTCACAAGAACCTAGTTGTGTCTTGTGTAGATGATTTAAAACATTGATCAAGTCTGAGGGAGCCATGGCTGGACAGTGCCCGGTGGTGGACCATTCGGTGTGATGTGATGCAGAGGAGACTGACGGACGTGGAGTGTTGAGGAGGCGATATGTACATACCCTTCAGGTATAAACCTCATAGGATGACCCATAATATGTTTTCCTATTTCATTCAGTTGTATTGTATTTTCAGTTGTACAGGTACCTTTACATTTGGGCTTGTATTATGGCCCCTTTCGCTTCCAACACTCTTTAACAACAGTAGTTTACTTCACAGTTGTTTCTTGGTGTGTTCATGGACCTTGTGTTTGTACAGTATTAAAGGCAATTCTTTCCCAAATTAGGGAGTATGTCTTTTTATGCTAGTCTCCAGCCCCTCACCTATGGAAGGTGGGCTTAGGGTAGTCACGGCATGGGCCCTGGGGGAAGGTTCATGAAGAATGGGTATCAAATGAGTTTTGTTCTTCCGAAGAAATAGAACTATAATATTTTATATATGGCAATAGTATTAAGTGTGTTTTCTAGTTCAAGGAGTTTAGTGTTGGTGCGGTAGCCAACGTATCCATAAACCATGACCCTAACTTCTGATTTCCTCTTTAGTGCATGAAAACACTGATTGCATGTGTGTTTTGAAAACATTTCTTTGTCAACTCTTTGAGTTAGCTCAGTATGTATAACTTATTAACTATGTCGCACCTGTATCATTTCAGGATTCCTCAACACAGACAGCGAGCTAGGGTTCTGGGTAGAGTATGCGATGATAGCCCACCGAGCAATGAGGCTTTAGTGTAGGGCCCCCTTACATAAGTTCTACCATCAGGTGATGTACCAGTAGCACCACTACCTATTAGGTAGTTGATGCCACCATCCCCATTAGCAGAGGCTTTATGCCGCTTGATCACGTTACACGAGTTGTAGTGCCATAGGCCACCGATGTTTTGGGGTGAGATAGATCCAAAGGCAACTGGGGACTGGCTGGAGGCCATGGTTAGAGTTTTTCGACTAGAAGGGACACCAAATGATCTTATGGTGATCCTTGTCGCTAGTCTTCTTCAGGCAGTAGTGGGCAGATGGTGGATCTTGATGCTCTATATTCACGACGAGGTCACCCTCATCTGGGCAGACTTAGAGATCATTTTCTTGAAGATTTAATACTAGCGACCCTATGCTCAATGCGTATATAAGAGCTTCTCCACTAGAAGTAGGGTAGCATGACCGTGGCTCAGTGTTCGGTGAGGATCATTGACTTCTCGCGTTATTCCACTAACATTATGAGGGACCCTTTATTTAGGGCCTGAACCTTTGAGCAGGGTCTCTGATGGGAGATCAGAGCATCCATGGTATCACTTAGCATTCCGACGCAGGCTGGGGTGCATGAGCGTGCACTTTTAGTGGAGAGATTTTTACCTGAGTAGGCACCGACAGCGAGAGCTACCACCAGATGATAGGTAGCCGAGTCATATACAGAAGGTGAGAGGTAGATGTCACAGAGGTCCAAGTGGACTAGACCTTCTGGTGGATGACCCTGGGATGTAGGCTCAGAAGTACGAGGCTCACAAGGCGGAATAATATAGGCGAGGGGCACACATTGTTACTCGTGCAGCGGGCAGGGTCATATGGCTTGCGACTGCATGACCTGCTGTACTGAAAACCAGCATATGGTCGAGGGACCACCGAGGCAAAGGCATAGGTACGAGATAGGAGGTCCATAGGGTGGCAGACGTGGTAGAGGATCTGGCCATGTAGCAGGCGATGGGAGACGTTTCAAGATTCTACTACCACCACCGCCAGGTGGTCCACCCCAAACATAGGGAGCAAGAGGACAGGGATGAGCTCAGATCCCGGCAGCTGAGGCCTACAACCACGGAACTTCGGAGATTATTAGAGGTAAGATCTATGTTTACTCCACCTTAGATGCAGTACTTATAGACACATGTTCCAGTCACTCATTTATTTCCATGTCCCTCATTCGGATCTTGGAGATTCCGATGGAGTAGTTGGCTCGATCCTTATAGCTAGAGACTCCTATGGTTTCGGATTTGATGATTACCCACTAGTGTTAGTAGTGTGATCTTACTCTAGAAGGTGATAGCTTCAGCTGAGATCTCTAACTAGCAGCATCGAGGCCTTACGACGTCATATTGGGTATGGATAAGTTATCCACAATCAATGCTCATATTGACAATATTAGGCACAAAGTGGGTTATGTCTACATGGATGGGACCAGGTTTTCCTTCACCATTTAGAAGGGAACCTTTGCAGCACATGATGGACTTACCTGGAGGAGGGTGGAGCCGATCACACATCAGTTGGCTAGCCTTGCCCTCGGAGTGTTTGATGTTGAGAGTCCGAGATATCCTGTAGTGGTAGACCAATACGCTGATGTTTTTCCTGATGATGTTCTGGGTCTAATTCCTCGTAGAGAGGTGTACTTTACATTGACCTGTACCCTAGGACGGCTAGAGGATGTGAAGAGTAAGGGATTCATTAGGCCCAGTGTTTCTCCTTGGGTAGCCCCAATTTTGTTCACCAAGAAGGAGGATGGGAGTTTGAGACTCTATGTGGACTATAGGCACCTGATTCAGGTGACCATGAAGAACATATAGAAACTACCAATAATTGAATATCTTTTTTATCAGCTTAAGGGTGGATGATGGTTTTCGAAGATATACCTTAGATCAGGCTATCACCAGCTCAGGGTATGAGATGATTATGTGCATAAGATGGCCTTAAGATGTCAGTATGGCCATTATGAGTTCTTTGTTATGCCTTTCGGCAAGACCAATGCCCCAACAGTGTTCATGGGGCTCATACACAGGATCTTCCAGCCATACCCTAATTGCTTTGTGGTAGTCTTCATCGACGACATGCTGATATACTCAGCGATATATGAGGATCATTCCTATCATCTGTAGATAGTTCTGGACACACTCTGAGAGCACCACCTTTATGGTAAGTTCTCAAAGTTCCAGTTCTAGATAAGATTAGTCCACTTTCTAGGACACGTCATCTTGGGGGATAGAGTAGCAGTGGATCGAGAGAAGATCGAGGGTGTGCTTTCTTGGGATCCACCTAGGAGCATGACGGAGGTGCAGAGTTTTCTGGGTTTGGCTGGTTACTACCGTAGGTTTGTGCCTAACTTTTCCAGAGTTGTGGCACTCTTATCATCGTTGATGAAGAAGGGACAACCCTTCATGTGGTCGGAGAGATGCCAGTGGAGTTTCCAGGAGCTAAGGAAGAGACTGACGAGTGCCCCTATCTTGAGGCTACCAGAGGAAGAAGTTGGGTACGTAGTCTACTGTGACGCATCAGGGACCGGGCTTGGATGTGTCCTGGTGCAGGAGTGAGCATTGATCGCTTATGGTTCTCGACAGCTGATATATCATGAGAATAACTACACTACCCATGACCTAGAGTAAGTAGCAGTGTTCTTCGCCTTGAAGATCTGGCAACATTACATGATGAGCAAACGTTTTACAGTCTACTCTGATCACAAGATTCGTAGGTATTTATTCCCTGAGAAGGACCTGAACCTGAGACAGTGGCATTATCTTGAGTTCCACCAGGACTATGACTTTGAGATAGTTCATACTCCTAGGAAGGGGAACATAGTATCAGATGCACTCAGCAGGTGACCTGGTATACAGTTACTGAGTGAGGCGACAGAGGAGCTAGCCACTTTGCGGATATCCTATGTAGATTGAGATGGATCAGCTTATCTTTAGTCTATGACAATCACTCCCCCACTCCTTCAGCGAGTCAGGGAGGTACAGCTTGGGGACACTGACTGCGAGCCTCTACATGCTCAGATATCCATAGGACAAGCATCTAAAGTATTTTCTAAAGGTGGGGAGCACGTCATTCTCTTCAGAGGACGTACATTGGTACCAGTGGTGCTATGGGAGGAAGTGTGGGGGTATTTCCATATGTCCCCTCTAGCAGTACATCCAAGAGTAGCGAAGATGTACTAGGACCTTCAATGTCATCACTGGTGGATGGGAATGAATAAAGCAGTAGTAGAGTTTTTCTCACGGTGCCTCACTTGTACGCAAGTGAAGGCAGACCAACATGTTCCAGCAGGCTTAGTTCAGACACAACAGGCTCCAGAGTGGAAGTGTGATGGAATTTCCATGGACTTCATGACTGGACTTCCACACATGTCCATGAGTCATGATTCTATCTGGGTGATCATTGACTTACTCACCTAGTTGGCCCACTTCAAACCTATCTGAGAGCAAGGATCAGTATAGAGCTTGGGACGTCTCTGCGTACAAGAGATTGTGCGGCTTTATGGAGTTCCATCTATGATTGTCTCTGATCGTGATTCATGTTTTACTTCCTAGCTACGGAAGGGTTTGCAGGAGGCATTCGGGACATAACTTTGGTTGAGCACCGCCTTCCATCCTCAGACGGATGGTCAGACATAGCGGACTATTCAGACCCTTGAGGACATGTTCCGTGCTTGCGTCCTAGATTTTGGCTATATCTAGGGGGGTCACTTTCCCTTAGTGGATTTCACGTACAAAAAAATCTACCACTCCACCATTGGTGTGGAACCATTCAAGGCATTGTATGTGTGAGCTTGCAGATCATCCATGTGCTAGACAGACCTAGGGGAGTCATCACTTGTAGGACCAGAGAGGGTACGGGCTGCCCCAGAGAAGGTGCAGATCATCCAAGAGTGGATGAAGACATCACAGAGCAGACAAAAATCTTATGCTAACAGGAGACGGAGACCTCTTGAGTTCGAGGATGATGACAATGTCTTTCTACAGGTCGCACCTCAAAGAGGTTTTCGGAGATTTGGCTAAGGTGGAAGGTTATCTCCAAAGTTCATAGGACCCTTTCAGGTCCTCAGCAGAGTTGGCGAGGTGTCTTACCACTTAGCTCTTCCACCTCATTTGTAATGGGTGCACGACATTTTCCACGTATCCCAACTAAAGAGATATGTACATGATCTTTCGAACATCATTGACTGAGGAGATCTGGATATCGACAATGGAGCGACGTTTTTTGAAGTTCCAGTAGAGATTGAGGTTCGAAAGGAGAGAGCCCTTTGTGGGCAATTGATACCTCAGGTGCACGTTTTTTGGTAGCATGGGAACCTCCAGGAGAGAGCATGGGAGCGGGAGGCTCAGATTCGTGCTCAGTACCCCAACATAAATCCCTAGTTTGTTTTGTATCTTTCGGGGATGCAAATCCCTGAGGTAGGGAGAAGGAAAAGACCCCAATTTTTTCATATAAGTTTTTTTAATTATATGGAATATTATGAGTCCAAAAAAATTGACGGCGCATGATTCCGAGGCCCGGTGTACCCAGAATGAATTTCTGAACTTTTTTCGGATACGTTTAGTAAATGCGTGAGCAGTGTTCTGTAAATTTTGAATTGGTGCTCAGAATTAAAATCCAAGGGCAACGTTGAACTCGCAGCACTGATATTTGCTTAAGGTGACATTTACCTCGACCAAATAAGGTCGAGGGTAGGAGTTAGTTTTGTGGAATTTTTGGGGGAGGGTTGGACAAATAATAAAATGAAATTATTTTATTTTATTTTATTTTGAATCGTAAAGGTGGGGACCACACAAGGGTATTCAGGCATTTAATGCTAGGAATTAAATGCCTAGTCAAACAAAATGTGTAACCACATCCCTCTTTAATGAATGGGATTAATTAATTCTGAATTAATGATCCAACTTCTTAATGAAGAGTTATTTTATTAAATCTTTTGGAAGTTGTATTTCTATTGGAGAAGGGGAGAGGAGTCCTGGGCTAGAGAATCCTCCAAAAAAGAACCACCCCCTAATGAATAATGGGGATGACACATGAGCCTGGATCAGAAATGTGTCCCGGTAGTGATGAATGCTGGTGTCCCCGTCAATGACCTCATCTTCCTCCTCACGGCATCTCCAAGGGACGATTAAGGTAGGGGTTTTAATATGATTGAATATATTTATTGATTATTCATATTCTGGATTCACAATGAAGATGGCCAAACTAACATGTCCATTGTACCACACTTATACCTTACCCCTTTTTAGTCGTTCTTCGCGCTTTCTTCGTGCGTTCTTCGACTCCAAATAATTAATGACGCTAGAAACAAAAAAAAATTGAGCACAACATATGGATGCGGAGCCCTCAACCTAAGGATCATGAATATGAAAACAACATAATTTTTGGACTTAAAACGATGCTGCAATGGATTGCGGAATAAGGAGGCGATCGGCACCTGGCCGGCCGTGAGGAAGGTGGGGCGGCGCGCATCCGCACCACAGGTTGAGAAGAAGGAAGTGGCCTGTCATCCACGGAAGAACGGGGTGGCGTTCGGCATCCGTCCAACCGTGTAGAGGAGCGGTGGCGAGCGTCTGCACCGCCAGAGTAAGAGTCTGTGACCTCTTGTCTGCAACAGAGGCTAAAGAGTGGCTGGAACATTGTCGGTCACAATAGAGCAGCGGCGCATGACCGTGCCACTGGGAGGAGGACCGGCCGGAGCACCGGCCGACCTTTGTGGTCGGCAGGACCCGCTCGCATCTCGCGGTAACTTGGAAGTGCATAAATACACTACCCCTTTGTAGTTTCGAATGGAATGGAGTCACTCCTCCTTCGGCGCCAGCTCAGGCAGACCACGCCAGCTGGTCACGCCCAGCGTGGGTCAGGCCATGCCCAGCGGGCCGGGCTGGCCTGGGCCCGACGGGGTTCGAGCCCACCGGCCCGGACCCGGGTCCTAGCCGATTTCGGGTCATTCCAACCAGGTCAAATTGGGCTCAGGCCCATCTGGGCCCAAATTCAACTTTTTGGCTATATCTTGAGAACCGGGCATCCGTTTGACGAACCATATGCGGCACCGGAATACTTGGATCGAGTTGGTCCTTTTTTTATACTCCACATGAGTGTTGGATAATGTTGGGGTATAGCTAGGTTGGATTGAACCCCAAATCCAACCAGGGCCTCGGAGCGGAAGCACTAATAACTTACAGACTGGGCGTCCGATTGACACGCCATCTGTTGTGTTGGGTCCCTTATGTCGTGACGGACCTTTGGGATACATCTCTATGGGACTTTGTGGTTGTTGGGGTATGACTTATATCTGGAGAGATAGATTATATTGAACTCGAATGCACCGGGTGCAAGGAATCCAGTGGTTGACAATGAGGCGGAGGTTGGAGACAGATAATACGGAGGTTAGTTACCTATCGACTCTGGGCGGGTCAGATCCAATGTGGGTCATTAAAGGGGTTAGTACCTATCGATCCTATATTGGTGAGTGTTCAATGATCCTATGTTGATCAGTTCATAATGATCCTGTGTGGGTCAGATCCTATGTGGGCCAACGCTCAGTAATCCTGTGTGGGTCAGAGCATATCAATCATGTGTGGGTCAGCGCTCAACGATCCTGTGTGGGTAAGCGCATACTGATCGTGTGTGGGTCAAATCCTGTCTGGGTCATAGTGGGGTTTAGTACCTATCCATCCTGTCTGAGTAAGACTTTGTATAATCAGCATTAGTGCCTCTTGACAGAAAAAGATGATCTAGCTTCACGACTAATCATATTTACTTTTATACTTCACTTATACATGTGTGAGTTGAGTATTATATCTTCATGGTGTTACCTTTGTGGTATTTTTTACTCATGTGTGAGATGATTATATCATGATAAATTAGGTATATGTATGGGCATATAATTAAGTATAGTTGATGTATTTCTTTGTGGTATTTCTTTTGTGTAACGTTAGGAGACCTTCAAGGTACCGTGGTCCCTACTGAGTATCGTTATACTCACCCCTACATGGTATTTGCCCACACCTTATTATGTCTTGTGCAGACGACGTAAAACATTGATCAAGGGTGATGGAGCCAGGACTGGATGGTGCCTGGAGGGGGACCATTCGACATGACATGACGCAGAGGAGACTGACGGATGTGGAATGCTGAGGAGGTGATATGTACCTACCCTTCAGGTAGGAACCTTGGAGGATGACCCAGTAGCTGTTTTCCTTTTTCTTTCAGTTGTATTGTATTTTTAGTTGTAATTGTACCTTTACATATGGGCTTTTATTCCGAGCCCTTTCACTTTCAGTATTCTTTTACTATAGGAGTTTACATCATAGTTGTTTATTTTTGTGTTCTTGGACCTTGTGTTTGTACATGATTAAAGGCAATGGCTTCCCGAATTAGGGAGTATGCCTTTCAGTGCAAGTCTCTATCCCATGGCCTATGGAAGGCGGGCTTGGGGTAGTCATGGCACGGGCCCCAGGGGACGGGTCGTGACATACACTATTCCATTATGCTATATAATGAGAAGTGAGTTGGGATAAAATCCCAAAAACGCATAAATTATCAGTGAACTTTTTATTAAGATGTTCTCCACCATAGTCTAAGTGGAGCTTCTTAATCATCTTATCAATATGGTTCCAAACTTCATTATTATATTACTTTAATCTATCAATGTAATTTGACTAATACCTCATTAAGTAGACATATCCATATCTACTAAATTCATCAGTAAAAGTTACAAATTATAAGTACCCACCCCTAGATACAAGTCGAAATCATCCACAGACATCGATATGAACCAACTCAAGAAGTTCATTATCCCTTTCACCTTCTTTAATAAATGGATATTTAGCCATAATTACTTATAAACATACATGGAAAGCACCAGGTGATTTTATTTCAAGACAATATAAAAATCCATCTTTGTAAGATATTGTCAAATGTTTTTCATTTACATGATCTAGGTAGTGATTCCATAGTTGGATGTGTTATAAATCATGTCAACTATTTTTGTTATCAATTTTTATTACTTGTTTTTTTTAATCATACACATAAATACCATTACATAAATATATATTACCATAGAAAATGATTACTTTGTAAAGTAAGAAACAATTATTTCCAATATTTTTAAAAAATCTATGTGTATCAAGTATAGATGTAGAAATTGCCTTTTTGGTTACTAAATGAACATAATAAAAAAAACTTTTAAAACCAATATCATTCATGTCCATTGTGTGAGTTAGTAATCGCCAATAGCCACAACAACAACTCTGTCTCCATTAGCTACTCATAGATATTCCTCACCTTGGGAAAGATTTAAAAAATTACTTAGTTCCTATATTTTAATACATAAATTATAATCACATGTTGTATCTAATACCCAATTAGTATAAATAGATTATTCCCAAGAAGTTTCCCCTTGTCACTTTGGATGGGTATAGTTTTTAATCTAGTGGGCCATCCTGCAACATGAAAAAAAGTTATAATCTGGTCCCCTTTTTTACCTTGTTTATTATCTTCTTGGAAGGGTGTTGTAAAGAATATTTAGAGTTGAATTTAGTCTTATATAATTTTTCCTACCCTTAATTTTATTCTCCGTATGGGAATAAGGTTTTTAACGCATCATATCATTGGGAACTTAGATGAATAGAGTGAAAAGATCTAGGAGGGACTTCTCTATATTGTTCATTTTGAAATTTACAACAATGTTAGATAATATCTAAGGAGGTGATGAAAGAATGATATTTTTTCACAATTATTCATGAAATTTAAACCCTATAACCTCTTAGAATATAATATATCCAATGATTTTGACTATGTGTGGCCTGGGTGGAACACCTTCTCTATGTTTTTTCATGAAGAGTGTCTTGGATATCTCAAACAATTCATGTTTTTCTTCTCCCAATAAATATAATAAAGATTCTAGATCATGCTATAGGCATACATGTTTTCATGTGTCATCATAAGTTCATCATACATAAATGAAATCATTAAAAACTTAATTTCAATCACATTACTCAGGTTTTTGTTGTAGAAATTAAACTCCTCATCACTCACCTCCTTTTCAGGAATATTAGGCATTGAGGATTCTAGAAAGTAAAAATATCATTCATGGTGATATACTAAACATTGGTGTTTTAACCATCCCGTAAAGTTACTTCTAATTAGAAGTTATTCTTTATCCAAAATTGATCATGTGGATAATGTCGTTGAAAAACTTTATATTATTATATAATAATAAAAGAGCGTATTATTAGTACTTTTCCTAATTGTAAATTATGTGTTACATAATAATTCTAATTTTATTAATATTTAAACTATTTTATCAAGTCTCAATTTCTTACACCACTAAACTCAGAATTCCGCATCCGATAGACATTTCAATGTTAAGAATACATATTTATGTTATTATAATATAGATAAAGGGCTTAAAAATTATAAGAATGTATATAGGTGGGTGGTCTTGCTAACTACAAATCAGAATCACAATAAACCATTTATTGGATTCCCCAATAAATAAATATTGACTCTGATTTAATCATTACAAGACACAAAAATTTTATTGGATATATGGATGTCATTACATCCTATATATATTTAGTTATGTCATCCTAATATCTTAGTTAAGACTACATGATAATTAAAAGTACCCCCTGACTGAGACTGAATAGACACTTTAACAATGCGTTCATCTTAATTACTATGATGTAAGGGTAATGAATTAATATTAACTTGAGGTATTTTATTCATTATTCATAAATATTTATTTTTTTATACTTTAAACGTATTGTTAATATAAAGTGGAATATACTTCATGAATTAACCATATTCCAATAAAATATTTATAAATAACCAATTAATTTTAATTTCACATTTGTGTATTAATCCATTTATTTATGAGATCACAGTCTTTAATCCATAAAATAAATCATTCATAATACAAAAATAAAATATAAAAATAAATGATGTGGCTATGAGCCTTTATAATGGTTGATTTATTGAGCATATAATAAATCAATATATGAACCTATGGGATAAATCATTGTGTCATTATTGGTATTATTTACAACATTCCACTTCTTCGCCTATATATCACTCATGTTGGTTTCCTCTAGGTTGTTTCATAAACTTCCTATGCCTCGACTTCATCTTGAACCAACTCTATACACCTTTGGATACTCATTTTATTGAATATATTTTATCAAACACATGAAATAAAATTAAATTAAATTAAACCAACACATAAATGGATATGTTCAAATATAATGATTGGTTATACACATTCAATGACTATGCATTTAGAATATCCATCTATCATTCATTTAAATTCATTGTTTAATAAGATTAAACACACTCAAATTAATCTGATTAATTATCTTATTAATCAATTAATTTGTTTTATCGTATTACATACAATTTCCCTATAGATTCTCATCTGATGTAATTTTAAATAAAATTAATTATTATGATTTATTTAAAATTTAATAAAATTAGAACACATATCTACACTAGGAAGAAAATCAGTGAGTACATGTATAAACTACTGAGTATGGTCCTTATAGTATGAAATGCACTCATGTGAAATATTATATAGATAACATGTGTCGTAATTTCATGATGAGTACTGTCAAATTAATAAAACATAGAACACATGAATATTATATTTTTTATACAATCTAATGCACTTATTATTATATAAACAAATATCATACAATATTTTTTAGTTTTGAATATTAAGTATATTTAATTAGGAATTTAATATAAAAATAAATCTAACAACAAGTGTGTACACACAAATTAATGAAACGCATAAAATGATTTGATGGGGTTTAATGGAATAATTAATTGCATTTAATATTTTCATATAAACAGGTAATGCACACGAAGTGTGCAGTCTAATCACATGTCATATACTTTCCTTCACTAGATATCTGAAGTACATGTTTAGGGACTCGTAGAAAACTTCTAGCATACATTAATGAAGTACAAAATGTGTAGAAAGGATATAGAGTCTATACTTCAAGTTACACAGCTACCATACTATACGCATTGTGTATTAAATACACATAGTGTATTAATTACGTGGCATGCCTTGACCCCATTTTTTCTATAATGAAAATATGTAGACTACATACTTTGTATGAAGTCTAAATAGTGTGTAGTTCATAAAATTTTTGCACCACCTGGGCCAGTCAACATGAGATGAATTAAATTCCCATGGTGTGTATCCATTACAAGATTACCTGAACTCCACAGGGGTATCTTGGTGTAATGAAAAAGGATATATGGTGTGTGAAAAAGGATTACATGTCATGTAACCCTTTATTATCCACCCATAGTTCTTAGAACCTGAATATGGGTTCTTATGATGTGATATTTATTAATTATTAACCAATATTCATTATAAAATTGAGAAATAAAGAGGAGGAAGAATATATCTCTACAGTCTAATGAAAAACAAAACATACATGAAATAAAATTTAAGTTTTAAATGCATAAGGATTGATAATAAATTAAATATTTATAAATTTAAATGTGATTTCTCTGAATCCACATGTTAGTTTTGAGGACTGAGGAAGCTCTTATTGCACCAATGGACATCTCAGCTTATGTCAGATTCAATGGATCACACACACATTGTATAAAATTTAATTGACATAAACAACAAAAAATTTCTAAAGAATATTGACAATGAATGTCACCCAAACCAAGAGATTTTATTCACATTAAATTTATAATTAATTTAAATACGTTGGAAAAAATGAAATGTTCTTGAGATATTTGTTTAACGAAGATTTTAATTATTTGAAACCCTTTTTTGTTAACCGTCATTTATCTTATAGGATCCATGCGTAGAATCACTATAGTGATAATCTACACATGATCCTAGGATCTATAAACAATGTAGATGGATTATTTAATTCTATCACGGCAGAACGATCATCTTATAGTGTTCATCATGATCGTTGTGATGATTCCTTCTGGCTTAAATAATCATACTTGAACTCTTGTTCTTAAGATGATAAAGGAGGAAGGAGAATCTCTATAGAATTATTTTTTCGTGAGAGATAGAGCTCTAGATATTATTGTGCATAAAAATAATCAATTTCAATCAAACTTTCCACAATAGACATAGTCCTCTATTTCTAGAGATAGGGTTAGGGTTGAAATATTATTTAATTTCACAATGTCCCTAAAATAATATATTAACCTTATATAACTCCATTCCATGTAACAATATTATTCTTATTATTATACCGTGTAGTGAACTAAATTGATCAAAGGTAAATATTATTTTACCATCTTGGAAATTAATATTTATCACCAGAAAAAACCATATTCTACTATTAATCTTTGGCATTTATCAAATAACTGATTAAATATTTATTAACTGAATAAATAAATATTATATATTAACGTAATTAAATAATTTCCTTGTGAATAAATATTTATATGATTTATGTGATCAATAAAACTAGAATAAAATTATTCATTGGTCTTGAGAATAATATTTATTATAATAATTAAATTAAAATATAATTTAATTGAGATCAATGAAAACACTCAATGCGTGACCCTCTATGTTTATTTATCATTGGAATTGAAAAGGTGTTACTATTGTCCAAGATTACTATCTAGAAATGAGTCAAGGCACCCAAGAGAAATAATTCAATTTTTCATCATCGAAAACCACACATGAGAACTCATTGTGCAATATAATCCCTTTCTCAAGATATAATATAAAGAAGGTTGCACACTTGTGTCATCAACCTATATGGTTGAAACGTCTTTCTTTGACTAACTAAAACAAAATCATTATGACACCATGTCCATAGAATTTTAATGTGACTATTTTATTTCAATAAATGAGTCAAGATGTCAACTTTCATAAAGATGGAAGGGAAAAATCCATCATCCAATTATTAACTAATAACTTTTAATTCAAAATAAACTCAATGTACCCAACTTCACCATGAATTAGTTTCATCGTGGTTTATAATAATACATATAAGTGTTCAAGGTATGACATAAATTAAAAATAATTTTAAAGTCTAAGGACCATTACACACGCTCACATGTCGGAATATCCAATGGCACATAATCATATGGAAATCCTACTGGAGGGTCTGTTCTCAAAATCTCCCCACTTAGAGACTAGTCCGTTCAAACCTCATTATATATAGTCTCATATATGTATGATTACTCACACTTGACAATCAACATAATATGTTCCCTTTCATTGAAATTTATCTAAATATAGAAAAAAAAATTAAGAATATCATCGTGGAATTTTAAGGGTTTCATGGTAGTGGGTAAGTAGTATACACTTTTGAATACGGTAGACATTCTGGAACATTATTACATTAAATTTATATCGAACTGTTAATAATATGTCATAATATATTTAAATTATTATTAAATTATTTGAATATATATGCAATTAAAAGTACACAATGTTAGTTATAGGACACCAAATCTAACATCTATGTGTTGTATGCACAAATATTCTAGTGGAAAATGAATTGATGTAATTATTCATAACTCAATTTCTTCTAATTATATTAAATTTTATCCTTCACAATTCCTCATATTAGGTTCATTTAGAAGAATGGGATGAGATCATTTTTTTAATATAATTCCATACAAATTATATTATTCAAGACTCAATTAATAATTCATTTATGTTCTTCCTCTCATAATCTCAATTCCTAACCCTAAGAGGACTATTCCTATATGGTGAAAATAGAATTTTTCTTCTATTATAGAAGGGGATCATAAGTAGATATCATTATAATAAAAATATTCAAACAAAATAATTAAAATAAAAATAACTTACTTGAAAAGATAGAAATCACAATACAACAACTATTGGAATTGAGAAAAAACTCATTCGGGAGCATAATGGGATATGGAAAGGACTCAAACATCAAGATCACGTCAGAAAATAGGGAAAAATTAAAAAAAGTAATCAAAATAATTATGTCCAAAAATTTTGGGGTGTATAGATATAAATAGAAGAAAATAATTCATGAATTGAATAGTAATTCACATTTTTATTTTCCTTAATATATTTTTTATGGGAGGTTTCCATGAAATTACATGTCATCAACTGAGAATTCACATAATAAATGGAAAATTCAATTATACATAGCTAATGTATTCCTTGATTCATATCTTATACTTTAACCATGAAATCCTATATGGATTTAAAGAGGGTTTACCTATGAATAGAGGTCGAAATATTCACATGGTGAATTTTATTTATGTCATGAATTTTCTTGAATTTCAAGGATTTGTTGATCAAATGGGATTTATGGATTAGAATGAGAACTTTTCATAAATTCTTCAATTTTTTCCCTAAAATTTCACATCATTACTGGATGACTAACCCCTTGAATCACCTTCACTTATAGTATTCATCAAAATTTTCTCCAAATTCTCTAATATCCAATTATCAGAAAAATTCATGAAAAATAACGATAAATAGAATATAATATGAAACAAACATAAGAAATTCAACCAAAATGTATATAAAACCCAATGCATAAAATCCCACCATACTTTAACACTTTATTTTCCTCAACTAAAAAACATCTCAATAAATATCTCAAAGTATAACATTTTTTAAGAAGAATAATACATTAATAATAATTAAAATAAATCCATGTATTATCATAAAAGAGTAAGGATTAAATGTATATTATTTCAAATAAAACTAGTTAGGAGTCATATAAAATTTTTTCATTTGAATCCCTCTATTATTTTATTATAATATATCAAATATTCCTTAGGTTACCATGCCCATGTTTTGATTTACATCATGGTGGATTTTCCAACATCACTCAAGAAAAAAATAAAACTGGAGTTAAGAACAAACCCTAAAAACATTATAATAACCATAAGTATCCATAAAATATAATTTCTACACTCAATAAATACAAATATCACAATTAGTCCTAAGGGATTTACATAAAGGATAAAATGACTCTAAGTATGATGGTAAGTAGAAATTGATGTTCAAAATATGTAAGGCATAAAGAGGAGTCTAAAATCTAAAATATAATTCATGATACTCAAAAGATAATCTCAATGAAACAATCCTCTAAAAATTAACAGCTCCTCACTCCCTATCTCAAAAACAATATCATGAACTATGTAACCCTAATAAATTAATTCCTTCTCTTCATTTTTTTTCGTTGTTTATATATATATATATGTTTTATTTATTAATTATTTATTTTAATTTATTTAAAAAACAACAACAACAAGCTCAAATAATGAAATAAAAATAATTAAATCATGATCCTTACCCCCCCAAAACCTATAGAAACACCACCCATTATTATTCTATGAAACAACATTCCATTTTCATTATAAACAACGGCACACTCTTATTAAATTGAATATCATGAAAAACACAATGAATTGGGTAGGAAAGGATAAAATAGGATTACAATGTAGATTTTTTCTAACAAGGTCATCCATGGATTCTAAGAGATTAATATGATCAATGTTAAGGTGGGTATCAGGATAAAATTCCTTATTAATAAAATAAATCAATCATTTTTTTCTAGTAATAGATTTAACAAGATGTCAATGCAAGTAATAGTAAGTATACATGCCCCAAGTATCACACAAGAAATATGTATAGAAAATAATGGGAAATAGTAGTTCTATAATCCTCTAAGGAATGAGAATAATATATAAAAATACATTCAATTAATACATGGATACCAATAAATAGATCAATCAATAAACAATCTCATAAATTTGGAATCAAAAATAAAATTCGTAGCATAGAAATCATGTTAGAATTCAAATCAATAATAATAAATTGATTTTTTATAATTTTAATCTAAAAAAATATCTTTCATTTAAATGTTTATAATGAAATTATCAATACTAAATCATGAAATAAATGAAAAATGTATCATATATAAATGATAATAAGAAACAATCCAAATACAAACCAATAAATCTGCAGAAACATAATCCCACACTTAATATCAAAAATGTTCCCAATGTTTGGAGTCAATATGTGAGAAATTACTAGGAATGATGAATAAATAAGAATATGAATGAAATATATATGGTACAAATATCTCCCTCAATGAGTGTTATGGGCATGGTGAATGAGTGGATCATGTATAATGTTAGGTGCCTAAAATAAAGAAAGATGCAAAAGACTTACACTTTCAAAATGGTGAAATAATATATATATATATATATATAAGTAAGGAATATAGGTAAGCACAAGTGATAGATGAAATAAAACAACTTTTTTTATTCCATTATTATTATTTGAAAGTTACATGTGAATTATAGAAAATGAGATCATTACCAAACTAAGAAAAGAAAAACCAACGCAGAATAAAAAAAGATAAATTAGGGGTTTCCACCCATAAAACATGAAGATTAATATATTTAGCCAGATGGATGAACTAAGGTAACTCTATGAGTTAAATTGGCATATAATTGTGTTTTCTCTTCCCCAAACTAGAGGCAGTATCCTACAACTCCAGATATTTCTTTGAGGGTGAGGGCGGGCGACAAGTGCTCGGGGAAAGTACTCGTTGTGAAACAACAACATGTGTGTGGCTCTAAAGGGCCCATCCTATGGCACATAATGGGTAAAAGATTCATGTGGGAGTCCTAATTAACATTTAGTATGGAAAACATTTTAAATCATATATTTTTATGATCGAGACTTGGGAGGAAACTTTACTTAATGAGGAATGTATAAAAAGAAATATATGAAAAAGTAAATAGTATTTTATTCATTCTTTATTATAAATTTTATAATTAAAAAATGTTATGAAATAAGTGATACAAAAAATGATCCAAATATATTATAGAAAAATGGGTAGTTTAAAATATGTAAAACTAATAAATAGGAGCATCATCCTTAATAGTGGTGGTTGTGGTGGTCCCCCAAGGCTAGTCTCTTGCAACTACCATGTTATGCCTATGATGACAATAGTACTCGAGGATGGAGGAATGAAAAATATGGTAGTATTTGTATTTAAGGCATCTACATGAAACTTAAGATCATGAGGATATGGAGGTGGAGAATAAAAATAGATTTGGAAATGATTCAAATGTATTTCAACCAGATCAATGAAAGGAACCTCTGATGGAGTCTATGTGGTGGGATATATACCCTAACGAGCATTCTATGAAATTAAATACCATGGGGTAGTGGGTTAAGTGATATCTAGAGGATGATGGTATTCAATAAGGTGGTGGTTATGTGAATGGAAGCTTTAGAGGATCTATAAAATAGATATCCAGAAACTGGTAGATAGCACAGCAATTCTCCAACAGATAATGAAAAGCTCCCCCATAGTAACACAACCACTCCCAAGGGGTATAATGAAGTGGTACTAATTGGGAAGTTAAGGAAACTGCTATCCTGGTGGAAGGTAGGTGCCTCCTAGTCCGTCGAGGCATCTATCATCAGATCCTCATCTGAGTAATCAATGTAATCAGTTTCCCACTCATATAACTTTTGAATATTTTGAACCAATAACATATTATGCATCAATACAAGGTGGATGGACTCCATTTTTCCCAAGGATGATAAGGGTTGAGAATAGTAAAATAACCCTCAGTGTTTTACCAGATGCGTGACAATGTTGTCACCCATGAGTGTTCCATGAATCGTCCTCATATTCGATTCATAATAGAGTGAATACTAGTAGACCATGATAAAAAAATGGGAACTCACAATAGTGGAAATATTTAGGACCACCAAATTAAAAATGGACCCATGAGAATCACCTTGTGTATGCTAGGTGTGTGCAAGGGAATGATTAATAATCCTAAAAGATTCACTTCTCATCTAGGTTCTCTTTATCATATGAGGGTCTTGAAAGTTTTCCTTTATGGCCCAGTTCTTCAGAGTTTCTCTATTATTAGGGTCTAAACTCAAGGAAGCATAAGTAGTACAGGTAATGAAATATATCATGTAAATCTTAAGGCTAATGAAAAAAAACTCAAAGTTTTAACTCCTATGTATTTTCACCCAATTGGAATAAGACATGGATGACATCCAACATGAAGGTATTTAGAAACTCGGGGAAATGGTCTTGAAATATCTACTCCTTAGCCTTGATGAAGTTTCAATAATGAATCATTGTCAATACCTCTATGACTTCCTCAACAAAATGAAAAAAAATTAACACACTTAGATAAAGTGTTTTGTTACTCTAAATAGTATTTTCTTGTAGGTGTTCAAGGAAAAGATGATTTTTTGGATGATAAAACTGGTGAAAGGGATAAAGAGGTAGATAAATAACATCTTATTGAGAGGGGAACACTGAGTGAGAGGTTTCGGAAGTAGTGGAAGGGTGGTAGTAAATGTTATTTGGTATAGGATAGGGCACATAATCCTATCATTTAGTAGAGGATTTTCCTTTAGTATTGGAAGATTTTAGGTCAAGTATTTAGTATATGTTAGTTTGGCATAATTCTTGGTACATTCTATATGGTGAAACATTTTATAGATGTGTAATTGAAATGGGAATGATTAAAAAATAAAAACAGTGAAAAACTGAGAAAGGGAAGTGGAGGTGAGGGAAAAAATGGGGGAAATGGGTGGAGGTGTGGAGAATGATGGGGAAGATGAACTGACACTATGAAAATGATTTTGTGGATTAAAATTTAAGGGAATAATTCTATTTATGATGTGAATTTTCAATTCATAGAATGAAATATAGGTTCTAAAAATTAAAAAATCTGTGAAAAATCACAATGTAAATATAAAATTCATTTTATGACTTATTTGTACATATTTTTTATCCTCTATGGATTATAAATAGTCGAACATATACCTCTATAAATACCTAGATACTAAAAAACTAATCAAATGAAAGGTAAAAGACACGGGTTGCCTCCTATTCATGGATTCATTTAAATTATAAATCTAAAAAACCCTTTTTAGAGCTTCAAGTTACTTTTAGGGAGAGGATGAACCCTTTTTTGAAAGGTTCCATGTATAATTTGAACCTTTTTTCATTGCCTTACACATTGGTTCCAATCCTATTTGTATTACCACTACTCTATAAGAGAATAAATTGACCACTTAAAATAATTATAACTACCAAGACTTCAATTTTTCTAGAAATAATTTTAAACATGAGTAAAAAAATAGTACTTTTTCTCCAAGTGTGAATTTCCTCTTATAAATATGTCAATCGTCTCATTTTTTAGTAATCTATTTATAGATATTTTCATCTTCATAGGTATCTCTTCTAAACTCTTACAGATCATTCTGTTGAAATAGACATCTCTCAACCACACACTTTGTGTCAATGTTGATTATTTTTATGGAAAAAATGACTAGTCCTCCAATTCCACCTTTAAATGGAAAGGTTTCACATAAAAAAATCTGAAATTGGGTTGTACCAATCAGTGTTTTGAACGTTGTTTTTGTATTCCCAATGTGAGTTTTAAATTTTCATGCTCTCATATTTTCAACTTTCATTGACAATTTTACTTAATAATTTAATTAATTTTCTAGTTTTAAGACTCCACTTACCCACTATTTTGTAGGTGATTAGGACTGTTAGTGTTTTGGGATACACCAAACTCCTCTAGAAACCCCTTTATTAATTGGTTATTGAAATTAGTACCACAGTCATTGATGAGAAATCAAGGACTTCCAAACTAATCAAATATATTTTTATTCAAAAATTTAATTACAACTTTTTTCATATTGAGTTTTGTAGATTCAGCCTCCACCCATTTTGACACATAGTCATCACACACCATGATGTATTTATTTCCAAAATATATTGGTAATGGGATGATAATGTTAATTACCCAAATGAAAAACACTTCAACCTCATGATGGGATTTTTGGGTATCTCATTCCTTATTCAAATTGATTTTACAATTTAAAATGGATATAGCTTTAAAAAATTCACTCACATCACCATGGAGTATGAACCAAGAAATTCTGCTCAGAGTGTCTTCGAAATTGTATGAATGGGAAGGTGATTTCCTCAAGTTGGTGATGTGTGAAACAATTCCAACACACTATTCATTTCATATTTTGGTATACATCATTGTATAATTCCATCACCACATTTCTAGAAAATTAGTGGTTCATCCCAATTATAATTCAATGCATATTCTAAGAGCATCTTACTATATTAATAGTATAATTGGGGGTAATTTTTTCTGATGGAAAGGTAATTTTGGATATTAGAAAACTATTAATGAGCTTGTAAATCCACATAGAAAATAGTTTTATCATGTAATTCATATAGAATTTCTAACTCCTCATTGTCTTCAATATTTGGCAATGAAATTATCAAAAAATATTCAGTGATAACATTTTTTGATCCCATTCTACCTTTAATTATGATATAAAATTCCTACCATATTAGGATCCATCATATTAATATTGGCATGGAATATTTTTTGGTCAAGATATATTAAAGGGTGGTATGGTCTATATAAACAATGAATTTAGAGATAACGATTTATAACCTAAATTTATCAAATGAAAACACTAATTAAATCATCTCCTTTTTTATAATTGGGTAATTTATTTGAGCATCATTGAGAATACAACTAGTTTAGTAGAAATTTTGGAAAGTATCACTAATTATTTTCCCCAAAACTGCTTTGATGTTAAAGTCCCTCAAATCACACATCATCTTGAAGTCTCTTTATCAATTAGGTGATATGATAATTGGGGTTGTCCCTATATTGTGTTTTATAATGTTAAAATCATTTCAAGGAACTTTTTTAAACTCAAATATTATTTCCTTAGAAAAGATGGTTGAGTCATATTATATAATTCTTTTAAAAAATGGTGATAGAATCTGGCATATCCATGGAAACCCCTGATTCCTTTTATATTTGTGGGTTACGGTAATTCATTAATTATCTTGATTTTTTGTATATCGTAATTTAATCCATGCTCTGAAATTTAATTTCTTATAGTAATTCCTCTTTGTACCATAAAAGGTAATTTTTACCCGTTGAGCACTAGACACTTTTATTCTCATATCTTTAGTATAAGAACCATATTTTTCAAGTAAAGGTCAAAATATATTTCATAAAATTAAAATTCATCCATGAAAATTTAATGAAATTCTATTACCATATCTTGGAATATATGTATCATACATCATTGGAATTTTTTCAAATAATTTGAAAATAAAAAATATATCATTAAAAAAAATCCATAAGGACACGTGAAAATGGTCTTAGATGAATCTTTTGAGTAAACATGTATTTTATTATATCTTGAATAGACATCTATAAAACAATAACACTAATCTCAATAAAGTATTTAAATATCTAATCTATCAATAGAAATAGAAAGTGATATTTCTTGGTGATTGTGTTTAAAGTTATATAGTTGACACAAACTCTTTATCTCATGATTATTTGGGTTTGTATCATCTCACCATCATTGTTCCTTACTACCATCAAACCTCCTTTTTTGGAATTATGTGAATTAGTATAACCCATTCACTGTTTGAAATTTAAAAAATGATACGAATATCAATAATATTTAAGAAATAATTTTTAAAAAAATATATCATTATTGTAGTGAGTCTTATTTTTGTATAGTGTATTATATTCACTCCTTTTTGTAAGGGATAATATGTGTGAAAACTGTAGAGATGATTCATTTAATGTCATTAAATCTCAAGGATATAGAGTATTTTATCCTATTCAAAACAATTTATTAATTTTATTATTATTATTTGGCTATATCAGAGTTTATAATGACTTTAAGATTACCTTGAACCTCGAAAATTTAATAATTAAGTGTACTCATTGGAATTTTTAGTTCTAACATTGGTGGCGAGATAACTGAGGGTGTGAACTTTGGGTATGATTATATTGTAAAGGGTTTAGTATATCGTATTTCTTAGTAATTACTATAGTTCTCCTCAATATGAGACTTTTTCCCTCTATCAGTTGTCATTTCATCAATGAGATCCATCATATATTAGTCTTCTTGTAACTCCTATAATGTTATCTCATTTGAAATTTATTCTTCATCTATCACAAAAATGGTGTGACATTCAAACAAATATTCTACTTATTTAGAATCTTTTACTACATCAAAAAAAACATTTTCATCACCAAATCATAAAATAATCCTTCCTTAGTTCGCATCAATTAATACCCTATTGGTATCAAGAAATGGTCTTCCAAAAATGATGGGAACATCCCTTTTTTCCTCTATATCAATAATGATGAATTCAATGGGAAAAATAAATTTACCAATGTTCATTGGAACATCCTCAATAATTCCATGAGGTTTCTCTAATGATCCATCAGTAATTTTTAATTCTACCCTCAGAGAATTAGTTTCATCAATCCCTAATCTCTGTAAGAAAATCATTGACATTAAATTATCACTCACACCAAGGTTTCAAAATTCATTTCCAAAATGACAAGTTCTAATGGTGTATGAGATGGATAAACTATCAGGATATCTCATTTTTTGGGGATGTTTTTTATGAACGAGAACTGAATAATATTAATTAAGTTGTATGACACTTGAGTATTCCATTTTATTCTTATTAGAGATAGATTCCATTAAAAACATATCATGTAGTAACATTTGGGAAATGACCTCTATAATTGGAATATTAATATGATGTTTCTTAAACATATCTAACAATTTATTATTTTAAACCTTTATCTTTCAATGTTTTTTCCACTCTGAAAATATTAGAGGGGGTTGGTATAGTGTCAGTGACTCATATGTGTCTTCTTTTCTGACTTTGTTTAGTGATTGAGATTATTCTTCCTTGCTTTAATCATGTTTATGAATGGGTTCCCTTTTTATTTCACTATAAATTTTAATCTTATTTCATTGGTGATGTATCTTCCTCTTATGTCTCACATTTTATTTATTTTTGTTTTATCTCATATCCCCTTTATATGACCATGCCCATGGACTCTTATCGAGTATGAGTTACTGTATTACTGGGTAATGTACCCGGTAGTCATTCTAAGAGAGTTTGAGAAATTTATCTTACCTGGTGTTCAAGGTAATGGATGTAATATTTATAATTATTCAAAACTATTTTTGGGTGTTCATCCATTGATCATCTTTGTGAATGAAAGTAGATGAATATTTATCATGGTTTGATTGTTTTGGTTGGGGAACTTGTTATTGACTTGGAAGGGGTGGTTGTAGGAACTTCTGTTGAGGTGGAAATTTTTAATCTCTCTAGGGATGATATGGTTGGAGTATTTTGGGTACTTGTGGTTGATGTGGATATTCAAATGGTCCTTGAGGTTTTG
The DNA here is from genome assembly GCA_963277665.1 of Viscum album. NCBI lineage: Eukaryota > Viridiplantae > Streptophyta > Magnoliopsida > Santalales > Viscaceae > Viscum > Viscum album. Next base: position 210,152,754 of record OY728119.1, on the reverse strand, counting down.
GGTGAGCCTCAATGGTTCTTTATTGGTAGTACCCTTGATTAGTTGATTATTAATGTTTAATGGATCTTTTTTGATAATATAGTTGTTGATATTTTTTGGATAAAGGATTTAAAATAACATAATTAAAATACTAAGGCTGGTTTTCAGCAACTTTTAGATTACATTTTTTATAAGGGTATGGGCCTCTATATATTTCATAGGACATTACCTCTAAGATAAGATCCTGTTAGGGTGTCTATTTTCTGTGGGAACTGAAAATTATCTAACTTCTTGGTAAAATATTTTACTTGAGTTGTAAGGAAGTTAGCCTCTACAACATGATGCATAATTTTCCTCACGTGTCATTAATCTCTTTTCGAAAGACTGGAATTCTGAAAATTTTCATCAAGAAGATCTTGACTAACTTTAATTGTCTTCATTATCAGACCACCATCAATTGAGGTCTCAACCACAGCACTCATTGAAGGTTGAAATATATAGAAAAACATTTTCATTTGAATCCAATTTTCAAGACCGTAGTGTGGGAGCTTTCTTAATAGCTCGTTGAATCATTCCCATGCCTCCTATGAAAATTTTCCATCTATCTATGAAAAATTATGATTATCACTTATTAATTTCATTTTCTTTTATATAGAAAATATTTATCTGAAAACTTTATTACCTAGTTTATCACAAGTGGTAATGGATCCTGATATTTGATTATTTTAGCCTAAAATTGGACTAGTCTCTTAATGAAACTAGAAACACCCTGAGTCTAGTTTTCTCAGTGATTACCCCTTAATGTTCCAATATATCTCGAGATTTTAGTAAATTTAAGAATTTTTCGTGAGGCTCCTCACTTTAGAGTCCATTAAACTGGCCCATATTTTAAATGATTTGAATAAGGATATATTTTATTTTAAAGATAATATCCTTGATAGGAGGGAGTGAAATACTAGCCTCAACATCATTAAAAGATGGAAATTCATAATCCATATTGGAGTTCTCTAAAAAAAGAGATCAAACTCAATTTAATTATTTTTTGAGAACTAATCATTGGGGGCATTGTGAGAAGTGGGGTTGTTATGTTTTTCCATGCTTAAACAATGTCGTACAAATAATGACCATTTATTTTAGGGTCAAAAATGTGTATTTATTGAGATTCCATCATAAAATAATGGTTCATGGGAGATACTCTCATGCATTGGTAATCCATCACAGTATAACAATGCACCCATGTGGATTAAAAAAAGGGAAGGATGCGAATTAGTCCAAGGTTTAATCCCTAGGTTCACCATTCCTCCCTAGATAAAATACCAAATTTTTTGTATGCCTATGGGGAATCACTAATTCCCTATGGGAGAGACCATTATTAACCATCTAAATTGTGCCCAAATAATGGAACTATGAAGGTTCATGGATGTGGTGTTATGGGTTCGATTCCACATGAAGGTGAAAGTTGTGGGTGAAACCTAGATATTTATAAATAGATTTGACTATTAATATGAATTTGGGTGAACTTATAGAATTAAAATAACTGAATTAAACTACAGTTAATTTAGGAAAGGGTTCCGAATAAATTTTATGGTATCTGTTTAAGGGATTTCATTAATTCAAAACTGGTTAACTCTAATGGAATTGGACACAAAGTTTTTCAAAATTTTCCAGCTATTTTGATAAAATTAATTGATTCTACCTAAACCCACAAATACTATTTTGTCTAAAATTAGTTATCAATGTTTTTTTTTCAAAATTTACAAAAAGGGCATATTAGGCCAATGTATGGCTCAGGTTATGTCAAATACTATGGATCATTCATATATTCTACAAGACATAAACATCGTCACCAATGAAATTTTTCTAAATAATGTTGAAAAAGAAGGTCATCAAAACTAATAGAATATTTATTCATGTTAAATTTATTATTAAAATAAATAGATTGGAATAAATAATACCTCATTATTAAGATTATAAGTTGATGAATATGTTGATTGTCTAAAACCATATTCGGTCAATTGTTATTTCTCTTATAGAATCCAAGGGAAGAATCCCTCTAGCGGTAATCCACATGCACTCGTATGATCTATAAACAACGTCAATATATTTTTTGGGGCTATCATGTCAGATTGATAATCTTATGGTATTCATCTGGATCGTTGTGATGATTCCATCAGGCTTAAAGAATCATCCTTTCATTCTCATTCATGCTATGGTGACGAAGGAGGATATCTAGAGCATTTTTCAATCTTGAGATAGATCTCTAGATATCGTTGTGAAGAAAAATTCACAATGTTGATCAATATGTAAATAATATACATAGTCATGTGTTTATAGAGATAAGGTTAAGGTTAAAATATTATTTAATTACACAAAAATCCCTTAAATAATATATTATACCTTATATGACCCCATTCAATGTAATAATAATATTATTATTATTTTCTCATAGTGTGTGCAAACAGGAGAAATGATAAATATTTTTTTATCGGCTTATATATTAATATTTATCATATGACACAACCTTGGTCTGATAGTCCTCTTTGGAATTCATCAAGTACCTAAATAAATATTTATTCATTCTATAAAAAATATTATGTATCCTCGTAATTAACTAATTAATTTATGAATAAATATTTAATTAATTTATATGATCAATATAACCTGAATAAAAGTATTCCTTAGTCGTAAGAATAATATTTCTTCTTGTAATTGTGTTCAAATATAATTTAATTGAGGTCAATAGAAATACTCAGTTTGTGACCCTCTGGGATTATTTATCATTGGAATTATGTGAACTTTCCTAAAGTGCATGATTACTATTTAGAAATAGGTTAAGTAACCCAATAAAAAGATGATAATGTCAAAATATCGACAACCACACATGAGCTATTTTGTATAATACAATCTATTTTTCATGATATATCGTCAAGAAGGTTTCACGCGTATTTCAGCACATATATTCTTGTTGCATCTTTATTTGTCTATATGAAATAAACTCATCATTACCCCATGGACATGGAATTTTAATGTGATATCTCAATTTCAATAAAAGGGTCAAGATATAAACTCCTATAATGATGTAAGTTACAAATACATGACTTATTCATTAATATCATGTCATTAATGACACGTAAAACATAAAAAAATTCTCCATTAACTATTTTTCTTGGTTTACAATAATAAATCTAAGTGAATGATTCATGACATGCATTAATAGTAATATTAAATTCAACATTCCATTACACACACTCATAGACTAGAATTTCCATTGACACATAAACATGTAGAATCCCTACTGGTGGTTCTATTCTTAGAGCCTCCCGTCTTAGAGACAACTAAGAAAAAACTTCATCAGATAAAGTCTCAACTTCTTAATAGTACTCACACTTGTAATTAAACATACTATTTTCCACTTTGTAGAATGTTATCTGACCATAGAATAAGGTTTAAGAATATTATCATGACATTTTAAGATTCTTATCCTACTGGGGAATTCCTTTACCCTTTTCAATGTGATAGATACTCTAGGATATTATTATATTAAAGTCACACAGAACTATGAATGATATGTTCATAGATATTTTAATTAATATTAACTTATTGGAATATTCAAGTAATCAAAAGTACAAATAGTTAGTTCTGGGACACCAAATTCTACAGACTCCCATTTCGACTAGATCTAACTACTAACAACTATCAATTCTCTAGATATCACAGGATGATCATGTTTTTTCTAAGTTAAGGATTGATTCAATGGGTCCACTAAATTATCTTCTATAGATAATATTCCTAAATGACTTCCCCTTTATTAGAAAAATCCCACATGATATGATATTTATGAAGTGTATAATTTCTCAACTGATGTGATCCTGGCTTATTTAAGAGAGCCATCGATTTAAGATTATCACAGTTGAGTGTGATAGGATATTTAATACTTAGAATCACATAAAGATCTTAGAAAAAATTTCATATCTAGACTAATTATTTATCTACACCATATTTCAATATATACATAGACTCTTCTTTAGAATCTATGACCACATTTTACTTTGATCTCTTCTAGCTCACACTACCTCCATTAAGAGTGAAGATGTACCCTGAATTTAATTTCAGGTCATCTCATTTTTTTTTTGGAAGCTATAATCTATATATCCTAATGAATATCTCATCAAATCCTACATGTAATAGAAACATATACTTAGTTCACCTCATATACTTGAGGATATACTTGAATTCCATCCAATAGCGGACTTTGGGGTCATATTTTTCTTATGGTGTAGGTGAAATATATCCTATTACATAGCATAACATACATGAATGACCAAATTTATAATTTTTATGGAATTTTTTACATTCTTTGTATCTCTTAATGTGTTTGAGGAAACATTTTCTTTGAAAGATGAATTTCATTTAGCACTAGAAATAATCCCCTCTTAGATTATTCTACACATAATATTTTCAATATTTTTTCCATATATGTACTTTTACCTAGACTGAGCAGTCTCTTGGATCTATCACAATAGATATTTATCCCAAGAATATATTATGTTTCACCTAAATACTTCATGGGTAATATTGTTTTCAACTTGGATTTAACAGACTATAAGACTAGTATTTTGTTTCTAGTAAGTAGTATATCCCCAATATAAAATATTTTTTAAATAATCACACTCCCACTAAACCATTTATATATACAATGATCAAATTCATTCTTTATGAAACCAAATTCGGTTATGTGTCCATAAAAAAATTAATATTCCATGACCTATATTCTTTTATTAATCCATAAATGGATCTCTGTAGTTTTTATAACTTGATGGAATCCCTTCGATTCAAAAATGATTCGGTTTGTCACATTTAGACATCTTACTAAAGGTTTCCTCTATGGAAGGTTGGTTTTACATTCATCTTACAAATTTCATAGTTTGGGTAAGCTGCTATGGAAAGTAAAATTATTATGTATCTCTGTATAGTAATTGGTGAAAATGATTTATCCTAGTCTATGACTTAATGATGTTTGAACCCTTTTGTAACTAACTATTACTTATAATTACCAATGTATCCATCCAGGTATAGTTTCTTCTTGAATACCTATTTAGAACCAATGGGATTTATATCCAATAGAGGATCCACTAAAATATATAATCGTCCATAATACATGGAATTTATTTTAGAATATAAAGCTTCTTTCCACTTGGAATCTTCTAAGGAAACTCCTTCCTTATAGGTTACTGGATCATTATTATCAACTAATAATGATCCAACATACCTAGTGAATATAAATACAAATCTTTCAGGTTATCTAACCTCTCTGGTACTCCTATATAGTACTAGTGCCTTTGGAATGTTCTCTTATGTGGGGCTTTGTAGAATCTTTTCCTACGCCAACTCTTATGTATCTTGAGCATGGAATTCATCAAAGTATACCTCAATAGCAATATGTATTTTAGAGATATGATCCCTCAAAAAGAATCATGGACTTATATAAACCATAACTGTAACACCTTAATTCTTTTAAAATAACGTAATTTTTGATAGCTTATATAACACGCAAACACTGAGCTTAAAAAAATGAAATAGTTTTATTCAAATATGGATTTTATAAGTTAGTTTTTTAAATAGAGTGTATTAATAAGACTAAATTTGTTATAAAATATATATAAATATCCTATTTATTATAAATTTATTGATTTTATTTTTATGAAATACGCACTCAGTTTTTTGAAAAGTCATTTTCTTCTTTTAAAATATGTTTCCTAAAGCTGGTTTTTATTACTTTTTATGGAAAATATTATAATTAAATTTTATAAATTTTCGAAATTTTATTTTATAAAAATGTTTTCATTTAATAAATCAATGTTTCAAAATTATATTGGGGTGAAATTTTATGATTTTTCTAAAAAGATATATTTTTCAGTGAATAGTGAAAATGATGATTTTTTTATAAAATTGTAATTTCTTTCCATTGAAAAATCGCCGTAATATTTTTAATTTATCATAAATTAATATAAGTCTACATTAGTTATAAATAATGTAATAAATTACATTTTACTCATCATTATACATGATATTGGTATAAAAATACCTTTAGACTTAGAAATGCATTTTGTTTCTTCAGAAACACATTTTTCATTATGCTTTTCAGTATTATTATAAAATACATTTCTACCAATTATAGAGATTTAATTTCATAAAATTGATAAATATTTTTAATAATCATAATTTATGATATTTAATAATTCCAACTTAATTATTGGCCATAATGAATAGTATAAATAGTAAAACAATTCATCATGGTAAAAGAGTGAATCATGTTAACCTAAGTTAAAATTAAGTGACAAGGCCACCATTTTTTATCAAAATTATAATTATATTAATCTATTTATAGCCTTGTCACCTTATGAAATATATTTCATTTCTTATTATATAAGTTTCCTTGAAAATAACCAATTTGATATTATAAGTGAAGAAAAAACAAAAATGTGACTCTCATGATTTTAAATATCTCTTATGTGTTCACATAGGAGGAGAAGAAAATTTTTACTGAATATTAATGATTATTTTGAGAAAAAATGAAATTATTTTTAAGATAGTTACTTATTTAAAAAAATTATAAATTAACTAATTACCTTAAATGTTTGCACAACTCTTAAACAATATTTATTCAATTTATAGAAAAAATAAATAAATAATTTTGAAAAAAAAATAAAAGTAATATAATTTAAGAGAGATATTGTATTAAAATAATTTAATAGATTAAAATAAAATATCAAGGGGTTTTTAAATTATTATAATTTAATTACATTGTTTTATTTATATTTTCAAAGTAAAATTAAATAAATAGTTCCAAAAATGACAATAATGATATTTTAAAATGAATGATATTTTACTAAATTATTTAAAATTACTAAAAATTATATCATCATTAAAGTGAATCGAATATGGATGAAAATTTAGAATATGGTCCATATGGTCCAATTTTCCTTTTATTGTAAGTATTTTGACCCCTAAATAGTAAATAATGTTGATATCACTTTAATTGTCAAAAAGGTTAATGGGTGTTAAAACAAACATATAGTGGTAAAAATTTAATCTAAACTTGTTCAAATTTTATTTAATGAGATTATTTATAATTATATTAATCTTATCTTCAAATATTATCAAATTGGATCCATTTTAATATGAAAATTAATTTATTTTATTTTATTTTTTAAATAAATTTCAAAAGTACCCCTCCCCTAACTTATAAAAGGGAACCTCATATAATATTTTATTCACCCTTAAAAATACTTTTTATTAATAAAGTGACTAATAGATCCATTTCCACACTATAAAGGCCTTGGTTTTATTATAAAATCCTCCTAGCAATGCTTTTGGTTTAAACTTAAAGAGGTTGTTTGAAGAAAAGGTGTCATTCTTAACCGAGCATTTTTGTTTTATTTCTTCTTCCACCTCCTTAAAACCTTATTCAACCTTGATGATATAATAAAATCATTATATAACATATATTTATATGTTATTATTTTAATTTAATAACCTATATCCATACCATCTTCCATAAAATTGGAAACAAAACTATTGTTCGTGTGTATGGTGGACTACCACCTCGTGAACCGATGTATTTGTTTTCAATCATTATCTCTAAAAAAATTATGATGATGTATTTAATTAATATATATTATATTCATGACATATTTATCATTATGAAAAACTAATATATCATATATTTTCTTTCCTTTCCATTCATTTAAACATGATAATTTCATTCATGTATAAGTGTGGATTACAACCTCTGTGAAGCGATGTGATTTGTTTTTCATTAACACATCACATAGATGGTATATATAATTGTATTTTTATAAATTATATTATATTTATGATATAATTATCATTCTGGAATGAAAAAATAATACCAACTTTATTTCCATCATTATGATTGGAAATTCGAAATGTTACTCATGCGTATATACGGCTTAATCTCTATGTAATTGTAACATAGTTCATTTTTCATAATCATAATTCATTTTGTGTTTTATAAGTATAAATTATGTTTAAAAATGATAATTATTTCATGATTATTGTTATATATATGATATAATAATTATCACTTTTACTATAGTCAACCTACCGAAGTTATTTTGGACATATGAACCGAATATTGTCAAAACGTCTGACATGAACATAATTGAATAAATAAATAAAATATTTTATTATGGTGTAGGTGAAATATATCCTATTACATAGCATAACATACATGAATGACCAAATTTATAATTTTTATGGAATTTTTTACATTCTTTGTATCTCTTAATGTGTTTGAGGAAACATTTTCTTTGAAAGATGAATTTCATTTAGCACTAGAAATAATCCCCTCTTAGATTATTCTACACATAATATTTTCAATATTTTTTCCATATATGTACTTTTACCTAGACTGAGCAGTCTCTTGGATCTATCACAATAGATATTTATCCCAAGAATATATTATGTTTCACCTAAATACTTCATGGGTAATATTGTTTTCAACTTGGATTTAACATACTATTAGACTATTATTTTGTTTCTAGTAAGTAGTATGTCCCCAACATAAAATATTTTTTAAATAATCACACTCCCACTAAACCATTTATATATACAATGATCAAATTCATTCTTTATGAAACCAAATTCGGTTATGTGTCCATAAAAAAATTAATATTCCATGACCTATATTCTTTTATTAATCCATAAATGGATCTCTGTAGTTTTTATAACTTGATGGAATCCCTTCGATTCAAAAATGATTCAGTTTGTCACATTTAGACATCTTACTAAAGGTTTCCTCTATGGAAGGTTGGTTTTACATTCATCTTACAAATTTCATAGTTTGGGTAAGCTGCTATGGAAAGTAAAATTATTATGTATCTCTGTATAGTAATTGGTGAAAATGATTTATCCTAGTCTATGACTTAATGATGTTTGAACCCTTTTGTAACTAACTATTACTTATAATTACCAATGTATCCATCCAGGTATAGTTTCTTCTTGAATACCTATTTAGAACCAATGGGATTTATATCCAATAGAGGATCCACTAAAATATATAATTGTCCATAATACATGGAATTTATTTTAGAATATAAAGCTTCTTTCCACTTGGAAGCTTCTAAGACAACTCCTTCCTTATAGGTTACTTATCAACTAATAATGATCCAACATACCTAGTGAATATAAATACAAATCTTTCATGTTATCTAACCTCTCTAGTACTCCTATATAGTACTAGTGCCTTTGGAATGTTCTCTTATGTGGGGCTTTGTAGAATCTTTTCCTACGCCAACTCTTGTGTATCTTGAGCATGAAATTCATCAAAGTATACCTCAATAACAATATGTATTTTAGAGATATGATCCCTCAAAAAGAATCGTGGACTTATATCAACCATAACTGTAACACCTTAATTCTTTTAAAATAACGTAATTTTTGATAGCTTATATAACACGCAAACACTGAGCTTAAAAAAATGAAATATTTTTATTCAAATATGGATTTTATAAGTTAGTTTTTTAAATAGAGTGTATTAATAAGACTAAATTTGTTATAAAATATATATAAATATCCTATTTATTATAAATTTATTGATTCTATTTTTATGAAATACGCACTCAGTTTTTTGAAAAGTCATTTTCTTCTTTTAAAATATGTTTCCTAAAGCTGGTTTTTATTACTTTTTATGGGAAAATATTATAATTAAATTTTATAAATTTTCGAAATTTTATTTTATAAAAATGTTGTCATTTAATAAATCAATGTTTCAAAATTATATTGGGGTGAAATTTTATGATTTTTCTAAAAAGATATATTTTTCAGTGAATAGTGAAAATGATGATTTTTTTATAAAATTGTAATTTCTTTCCATTGAAAAATCTCCGTAATATTTTTAATTTATCATAAATTAATATAAGTCTACATTAGTTATAAATAATGTAATAAATTACATTTTACTCATCATTATACATGATATTGGTTTAAAAATACCTTTAGAATTAGAAATGCATTTTGTTTCTTCAGAAACACATTTTTCATTATGCTTTACAGTATTATTATAAAATACATTTCTACCAATTATAGAGATTTAATTCCATAAAATTGATAAATATTTTTAATAATCATAATTTATGATATTTAATAATTCCAACTTAATTATTGGCCATAATGAATAGTATAAATAGTAAAACAATTCATCATGGTAAAAGAGTGAATCATGTTAACCTAAGTTAAAATTAAGTGACAAGGCCACCATTTTTTATCAAAATTATAATTATATTAATCTATTTATAGCCTGTCACCTTATGAAATATATTTCATTTCTTATTATATAAGTTTCCTTGAAAATAACCAATTTGATATTATAAGTGAAGAAAAAACAAAAATGTGACTCTCATGATTTTAAATATCTCTTATGTGTTCACATAGGAGGAGAAGAAAATTTTTACTGAATATTAATGATTATTTTGAGAAAAAATGAAATTATTTTTGAGATAGTTACTTATTTAAAAAAATTATAAATTAACTAATTACCTTAAATGTTTGCACAACTCTTAAACAATATTTATTCAATTTATAGAAAAAATAAATAAATAATTTTGAAAAAAAATAAAAGTAATATAATTTAAGAGAGATATTGTATTAAAATAATTTAATAGATTAAAATAAAATATCAAGGGGTTTTTAAATTATTATAATTTAATTACATTTTTTTCTTTATATTTTCAAAGTAAAATTAAATAAATAGTTCCAAAAATGACAATAATGATATTTTAAAATGAATGATATTTTACTAAATTATTTAAAATTACTAAAAATTATATCATCATTAAAGTGAATCGAATATGGATGAAAATTTAGAATATGGTCCATATGGTCCAATTTTCCTTTTATTGTAAGTATTTTGACCCCTAAATAGTAAATAATGTTGATATCACTTTAATTGTCAAAAAGGTTAATGGGGGTTAAAACAAACATATAGTGGTAAAAATTTAATCTAAACTTGTTTAAATTTTATTTAATGAGATTATTTATAATTATATTAATCTTATCTTCAAATATTATAAAATTGGATCCATTTTAATATGAAAATTAATTTATTTTATTTTATTTTTTAAATAAATTTCAAAAGTACCCCTCCCCTAACTTATAAAAGGGAACCTCATATAATATTTTATTCACCCTTAAAAATACTTTTTATTAATAAAGTGACTAATAAATCCATTTCCACACTATAAAGGCCTTGGTTTTATTATAAAATCCTCCTAGCAATGCTTTTGGTTTAAACTTAAAGAGGTTGTCTGAAGAAAAGGTGTCATTCTTAACCGAGCATTTTTGTTTTATTTCTTCTTCCACCTCCTTAAAACCTTATTCAACCTTGATGATATAATAAAATCATTATATACCATATATTTATATGTTATTATTTTAATTTAATAACCTATATCCATACCATCTTCCATAAAATTGGAAACAAAACTATTGTTCGTGTGTATGGTGGACTACCACCTCGTGAACCGATGTATTTGTTTTCAATCATTATCTCTAAAAAAATTATGATGATGTATTTAATTAATATATATTATATTCATGACATATTGATCATTATGAAAAATTAATATATCATATATTTTCTTTCCTTTCCATTCATTTAAACATGATAATTTCATTCATGTATAAGTGTGGATTACAACCTCTGTGAAGCGATGTGATTTGTTTTTCATTAACACATCACATAGATGGTATATATAATTGTATTTTTATAAATTATATTATATTTATGATATAATTATCATTCTGGAATGAAAAAATAATACCAACTTTCTTTCCATCATTATGATTGGAAATTCGAAATGTTACTCATGCGTATATACGGCTTAATCTCTATGTAATTGTAACATAGTTCATTTTTCATAATCATAATTCATTTTGTGTTTTATAAGTATAAATTGTGTTTAAAAATGATAATTATTTCATGATTATTACTATATATATGATATAATAATTATCACTTTTACTATAGTCAACCTACCGAAGTTATTTTGGACATATGAACCGAATATTGTCAAAACGTCTGACATGAACATAAATGAATAAATAAATAAAATATTTTAATAAATAAAATAAAAGTAATAATAAAAAAATCTATATAAATTAAATAATTGAATTAATTTTATTATTCAGGAAGATAAAGAACGTACATGATGAGTAGGACCTGAGATAAGGTATTTCGTCTCAATTTCCTTTCATTGAAGCATATTTTGATGTTATGAACATAATTTATTTTATATTGTATATATGTTTCCCCTTTCATATTTTATATAATTAATACTTCATAATTTATGGTATTTTATGTTTAAATTCAAATTATTTCATCCTTGGGGAGTTGACTTGAAAGTTAATAAGTAGTAAGTGTTTCATAACTCTATTTTCTTTTATTGGGTTATATTACTCTTTAAATGATTATATTATGTAATGATTCTATATGAAATGGAATTTGGTTTATTTATGTTTTATTTACATTTTTTTGGGATTTACATTTTTTACACATAATCACTTCATTTATTGATTCTCACTTCAACATTATGATCATTGTAAGGGTTCTTCATCCCAATTGTCTTATTTAGGACATATGTTATGTCATAAACCTATATTATTTTATGATGTGTATCTATTTAATCTTTGATATGATATATCATTATTCCATTTATATTCATTTTATTCAAATATTAACTTGAATTTATTTATTTCATGGGTATTATGATTTAAACATTACCAAAGTGCTAAGGTTATATCTCACAATCTCATCATTATTCAAGATTGTTTATGCCAAAGATTTAACTTAATGAATTATCTAATATTTCAATCTTAACCCCAAAATATTTTATTCTAATATATTTATTTACTGAAATTAAAAATTTTACTTTCATTTTACACTCTGTAATTACTCAAGATAGCAAAATTATTTTTTTATAGAAAACTGGCTTTGTTTTTATACTCAATCGGAAATATTTTTCATCCATGTACATATTTTATTTAAATTGTTTTAAATAATGATTTTATATTTATCCAATTATGTATTAAAAAAATTATACATGTTCTAATTTTTTTTTAAAAAAATTAGAATGAAATATACTTATCATTTTCTAGATGAGGTGATTTTTGAATTTTACAAAAGATTTGGAAGGAATCATTATTTTAACATAATCGGCAATAATGGAATTTCCAATCATCAAGAATTAACAATTCATTTCATCTTCTTGCAAAATTTTCCATAATTTTTATCAAATAAAATAGTTTCCCTTATATTTTGGAAAAAAATATTTTTTGAAAGTTGATTTCAAAGTAAAAATGTTATTTTCCTCAAGAATTATTTTAAATATATTTTTGTGATATATCTATTAATCTACAAAAACAATACTTTTATTCTTTTCTAGGTATATGTTTTAATGATACCATTCATATTATTTCTATTTATATTTTATGAACAGTTTGACTGGGAAAGGTATTAACATTTTATATTCTAGTTCTTCCTATATGGATGGTTTTCATATAAGGAATATTGATTAAGTTGTATTTTTTATTCATATGATGAATTAATTGGACTTATTGAGTGATGGGTGGGGCCCAAAATTAGATAGTACCATGAAAAATTAGTGGGTCTCATGAGAAAAACTAGTTTTTGGCCTCATTAAATAGGTTTTTTGGTGTATGCCTACCAATAGTTTAAATTTTCATGGAATAAGGCCTAGATGGTATGTTTTAGATGTCTAGAATTATCAATTCATTCAATATGAAATCAGATATTATTATCCATGGGATTATTTTGTATAATATCCTTAAAACTATTTTGATTGTTTATATGGTATCATTTGTTCTTCATTTACTCATTCCATATTATTATTCAGTCTCATGTTATTGATTCAATAGAATGTGTTTTCAGTTATGTACCTTTCCATATTGATTATTATTTATTTAATTATGATATATTCCATGGTATGTAACACTTAATGAGAATATTATATCAACATATTTTTTTTCCTTTCCCCATGATGTGAAGAATAAATATTTGAAGGAGTTTAAGGATGATGAATATTTACTTTCATAATGTTTCGTATTTTATGTTTTCAAATGTAATATGAGTTTGAAGTATATATCTAGTTTACCAAGACTACTAAATTGTTTCATCCTTAGGGATGAAATTCCTTATATATAGTTCTTATGTAATAAATTAACCACTATGTCTAGGCTCTAGGGTTAGGGTATTTATAGTTGGTATTGGAGCAAGTTTAATAGAAACCATGGAACCAGATTTAGGAAAACATATATTAGAAAACGTAACCCTATGACTAACTTTGAGGATAAATCTAAGTATAGGATAACATCCTAAAGTTTTTTTAAGGTATGCATAATTCGTTTTTCCTATAAATACATTTATTTCTGGATACAACATGTGGTTTTTGTTTTGGAAAAGAAGAATCCATAGGTAATAACACCAAAAAGAATTTTCTGGATTTGTATCGGCTATCAGTTAGGTGCACAGAGAGTGTTCCCTTACTACACACTTGGTTTTAAACTCCCAAGTGGATATACATGGGTTAATTCATATTTTCTTTATGAATCATTATAATTAAAGATAAAATAAAACCTATAATATTCTATAGTAATATGGGATAAACCTAAATTATTTTGTGTTGATTTTTCTAAGGTTTAACATAAATTTAAATTATTAGACATCCCTTTTTTAGGTTTTAAGTTATGTGATTTTAATGTGATTAATGAAATTTTGTGATATATTTTATTGGGTGTAGGTATATGTAACTCTTAGGTTTAAGATTAAGTGTTATTTAAGGAATAATTTTCTTTTAATAAGTTTAAATATACAGATAACCTTTAGGGTTTATATGATATTTGATTATTAAGGTTATTTTTAAGGATATTCCTCATATATTTTGGGATTTTTTAAAAATTATATTAATATAGATTTAGTAAAATGGATAAACTATCACATATGGAAAGTATTCAGGGATTAAACCCAAAACCAAAGGGAGAAAAGGTCACTACACCTATAGAAACCCAATTCCTTTTCACATATTCATACAAGATTTCAATCATAGTTATCCTTAAAATATAAACAACATATTGAAAATTCTAGTGTATTTGGAAGACTAGGTACATAAATATAAAAAATGAAACTAAAATAAAAACTAATTTCATTCAGCCTTCATAATGATCTCCTAACTCCCTTTGGTATCCTATAATTACATAGGATAACCTAGGGAATACATGCACAAAAGGTTTGAGCTAAAAATATGAGTAAGGTAATAAACATGGGAATTAAACATAGCACATGATTTAAATGTGTAACATTGAAACATAAAAGGCATGGTGAATGTATAAGCATCTAAATGCATAGTATATAAAAAATAGAATCATATGTTTTTGGAAATATAGGAAAGTAGCATCAACATACAACATGACATAAACATGAGTCAATACAAACTTCCAAGACTATATCACATGGTGGAGAGTGTCCCATAGTGGATTAGGTTTACTCCCTAATCTAATAGTAAAGTATCATGATACTAAACATTCCCCAATTCGTTGGAGTTATAATTGGGAGCACCCAACATAAAATTTTCATGTATATATGTTTCCCATAAATAATAAAACCCATGAAAATAAATGGGAATCATAATCATATCATATAGCATAACCAAAGGGAGTATCATGATGGTACCCATGAAATATTGGATTTAAATCATAATTTTACATTAATAAGGTATAATAATAACAGATAATGATAAATTATGTCCAAAAATTTTTAAAACATGTAAAAATAATTGTTATATAACCTTATAAATGTTTCTCTTAAGAGAAGTTTTAAGGAAAATAATAAAGAGCCTTTAAAATGGATAAAGTAATAATTGTTTGCACAAGACCAGAAATGAACTAAAATAGTTATTTAGGACAAAATTAGGGATTTTATAAAAATATTGGTCTCTTAAAACATTTTATGGATTGTATGTTGACTCAATAAGGTTTATTAATGACTTTTTCATTCCTCTATGTTTTGAAAATCGAAAACACTTTATCTTAAGGAAAATTATATTTTCCATAAAAATTATTTTCATAAAGAAATTTCTCCATATCTAAGGATATTTTTATGCTTTCCATTGTTTTCATTGTTTCATTTTACAAACTCTCTAAATCAAACCCATTTTATTCCTAAGTCTAAAATTTGGTTTCACATCTAAAACCTCAGAATCCTATAAATACATAGATATAAAATATTCTATTTTTAAGTTCTGAATTCTTTGAAATTTAGGTTCCAGATTCTCTAAAATTTAGATTCCGAATACTCTGAAATTCAAGTTCCAAATTCTCTAAAATTCAGATTCCAAATTCTCTGAAATTCAAACTTTGAATTCTCTAAAATTAAGATTTTGAATTCTCTGAAATTCA
The DNA here is from genome assembly GCA_963277665.1 of Viscum album. NCBI lineage: Eukaryota > Viridiplantae > Streptophyta > Magnoliopsida > Santalales > Viscaceae > Viscum > Viscum album. The sequence goes on along the minus strand of OY728119.1, from coordinate 210,136,284 downwards.
AACACCGAATTCTTTGAAATTCAAACTCCGAATTCTATGAAATTCTGATTTTGAATTCTCTGACATTCAAACTCTGAATTCTCTGAAATTCAGATTCTGAATTATCTAAAATTAAAACTCCAAATTATCTAAAATTCAGGTACCAAATTCTCTAAAATTCAGACTCCGAATTATCTGAAATATAGACTCTGAATTACCTGAAATTTAGACAACAAATTATTTAGAATTATGACTCATAATTCTTTAGAATTAGGGCTTCGAATTTTTAAGAATTTCAACTCTGAATACTTCATAATTTAGACTCTGAAATCCTTATAATTCTGAATCTGACTTCCTCGGAATTCGAACTCCTAATTCCTCATAATTCTGACTCTGAATTCCTCAGAATTCAGATTCTGAATTCATTGGAATTCAGACTCTGAAATCTATAGAATTAATATTCATACTTCTTTGTTAAATAGAATTTTAATATCCATATCTTATAGACTCGGAATGTTTATTTGGATAGATTTCAAATTCTATTTTATCCTTAGACTCCAAAAAATAGATTTTGTTAAGTAACTTCATTTTCCTTACACTTGTTAAGAAACATTGTCGTACAATCTATTTCTAAATAACCATTGTTTGAGTGACACGTGTATAGGTCCCTCCAAGATTCATGGAAAAATATGACCACTAGAGGGGGGAGATGACCATTGGATAAGTGCTTATAAATAGGATCTCATTTAAACAAGCTCATAACTGTTCCATAAATCTAGAGATTACATGTTGTTAAGTTATTTCTAGAGAGAGATAGAGACCCTCATGCTTTGTGCATACTGAACATCTTTTTCATCTTTCTTTGTGAGACTCCAATTATTACTGAGTACAATCGAGGGATTATAGGGATAGGAAGACAGAGTTTCCAACTACATTAAAGTTCGAGGACTTTTGGGGATAGTAAAACAGAGGTACCAACTACCATAATGTTTGAGGACTTATGAGGATAGGAAGACATAGGTGTCAACTACCTTAATGATCGAGGGCTTGTCGGGAGAGCAAGACAGATTCTGATATTTCTATCGAGGGATTACACTGGTGTGGGTAAGACGGACTTTCTTGAATGTATTAATAAAGGGACCTTTATCCAAGGTAGTTGGATACCCTACTCTTTGGATTAAAAGATTTCATACTTGTTACTTGTTTTGTTTTAAGTTTTTTTCACTATATTATGATAAATGAAGAAATTATAACCTTCTAATACTTTCTCATTATTTTATGTACTCTGATAAATAAGATTATATATGTTTTATGGTAAAATTTTTAACTAAGTAAACTTTCCTTACGTTTCATTTCTGGAACCATATTTTCATATCCTAGCAAGTTTGTTTAGTAGAACTAAAAGAGGTCTTGTGAATTTACCTTGTTTAAATTTGTTAAAAAAAATCCTTAAGGATAAAAATGAAATTTTTTAAACATATAATTCACCCCCCCCCCCCCTCTTGTAATTGGGAATATACATTCATATTTCGATCCTACTATTGGCATCAGAGATGGTCTTTTAAATACTTATACTAATATATAAGTTTTCTTGCTCAAGTTTTCATTGCTCTAAATTTTTCTTGCTTAACTAATCTTTTTTTGATATTTTTATCATTGTTTACAAACATTTTCTATTAAAAAAATTTGTGGAATGATATTTTTATATAAAACGGAAGGAATGAATGTTGGTTCCATTGAAAATCTTAATCCTTCCCGACCACCTATTTTTTATGGTAATGATTATGAGTATTGGAGAGATCGAATTAAGACATCTGTTAGTAATACTAGAGTAGAAAATTTTGTAATGATTACTAGAGATTACAAAATTTCTAACAAGGAAGTCAAAACCTTGACCAACCAAGAGAAATCAAAAATATCAACTAAATCACAAGGTATGCAATACTCTGTTGTGTTCGATGAACAAGAATATATATAGTCAAATTTATTCTTGTGAATCTGCTAACTGCATATAGAATAAACTCAAGGTTACTCATATTGGTACTTCCAAAGTTATAGAAACTATAAGATCTATGCTTAGATCATAATATCATGGATTTCTATTTCCATATGGAGAACCAGTATGAAAGGTTCAAAAAACAATTATGACTATTGTCAAAATTCTAAAATCTATGGGAGAGAAAGGTATTTATGATCAAGCACATATAGACAAGATTATTGATATTATTCTTAATGAGTGGGAATCAAAAAGGATAGCTATTGATTAGAATAGGAAAGTATTTCAAATTACTCTTGATGAGATTTTTGGAACTCTTATTCAACATGAGACAAGAATGAAATGATATGTTGATATGAACAAAAAGAAGAATGGAAATTAGAGTGTAGCCTTTAATACTACTAAATCTAAGTCTCCAAAAAGTGTTACAAGATCTAAATCTAAGAAATTCACTGCTTTATCTGAATCTAGTGAAAGTGAACATTCTGAGAATGCGCTAGCTAATCTTGCTCAAAGGATGAAAATGTTTTTTGGAAAGAAATAATTTATGTATAAATATAAGAATAAAGATATGAAATACAAGATATACTTGTAATTCACTTGATATGAATGAAAAATAGTAGGGCATATAATGCCAGATTGTCCTATTCTTAAGAAAAATGATAGGAAGGAAAATCATTCTGAGAATAATAAAAAGAAGTATTACAAGTACAATGATAATAATGTTTTGAAGCTAATGGAACCTAGAGTGTCAGTGGTGGTGACTCATCTGATGAGTCTTCATAGTATGAATCTTCTAGCCAGAATAATCTTGGTCTACTATACAAACTACCCATTGAAAATCATTGTCTAATGGCCAAGGTAAAAAATTATGATTCTATCACTAATTTATATTTGAATGAAAATTATATTGATTATAAATATTATGAATATTTAGATGATGAAACTTCCTCATCATAAGATGATACATTACCTTATTATGAAGAAGTATCTTGGATTTCTAAACTTCTTGAGAATGAAAAATGTAAGATAAAAAATAATTTAGAGAAATAAAATTCTAGAATTTCTATTTTAACTAAATAAGTATCATATCTTTCAAAATATATTGATGAGAAATTATTTTATTTTAAAATTTTTTGAAGAAACTTTTAGGTAGTTAATTATGAGAAGGATAAACGTTATAAGGATCTATAAAATCTAATTTCTATGGAAAATATTTTAGAGGATAACTCTAGTTATAAAACTAATGTACTTGAGGATAAAAATTTGGTTATTAAACTAAAGTCATAAATATTTTCCTTAAGGAAATTTCTACCAAACTTTACCTCTAATAAGGAAAATTTTAAGAAGATGTTTTCCCAAATTCGTCCTTTTTGGAATCATTCTTGTTTTGGTTATACCTATTCTAAACCAGTTTTTAGTAATAACTATTTTTCCCCAAAGTGATCAATTTTTCACTAAATGCCAATGTGGTGGACATTAGGATAAAAATTGTTCCATAAACAAAACGAAATCATTAGGTTTTCATAAAGCTTATTTTTTTAAGAAAATTTGGATTCTAAAAATCATACTTTCTGAAATTTCTGGATCCAAGAAAGTTTGGATTTTGAAAGTATAACTCTTTTATTTTTACGAAAATAAAGATCGTGCCAACAACAATACATGGTACATGGATAGTGGATGTTCCCAGCATATGAAAGCTAACAAAAATTCATTTGAATAGATTATCCAGATGAAAGAAGTAAAAGTAACTTTAGGAGATAATTCCCATGGAGAAATTAATGGTATAGGTAACATTGTTCTTCTTGAATTACATTGATTTAAAATGTTTTATTTGTTAAGGGTCTTAAGCACAACCTGATTAAAATAATTCAATTATGTGATGAAGGTAACCTTGTGAATTTTAGGAATGATAAATGCTTAGTATACAATTCCAAGGAAGAGTTTATTCTTTCTTCCCATAGGAAATAGAATGTATACACACTAAACTTAGAAGGTTTAGGAGCCAATATCTATCTTGCCTTAGTGAAATGGAAGACCAATATTGTTTATAGAATATAAGGTTATGATAGTGTAACCTTAGTAACCTTTGAAAACTCTTGAATAAAGTACTTTTTAAGGATCTACTAGAGCTTAGATTTGATTCTTCAAAAGTTTTGTATCTGTATTAATTTGTCAAGAAACATAAATCAAGTTTTAAATCAATCAGTGAAGTCTCAACTTCTGTTTCATTACAGTTAGTGCATATTGATCTTTTTGGTCCAACACAAACTGGAAGTATTGGAGGAAAATATTATGTATTTTTCTTAGTTGATGATTTCACTAGATTTACGTGGGTCGATTTTCTTGCAACGAAGTCTGAAGCTTTTTATTATTTCAAAAAATTTAGATCCCAGGTTAAAAATGATAAAAACCTTCCATTTATACTATTCATAGTGATCATGGAGGAGAATTTCAAAATTCATATTTTGAAACTTTTTGTAGCAGGAAAGGCATTACTCGTAACTTCTCTGCTCCCAAGAACTCTTCAAAAGAATTGTTCTGTTGATAAAAGAAATTAAATTCTTCAAGAGATAACTAGAACAATGTTGAGTGAATATTATATTGCTAAATTCTTTTGGGGTGAAACTATAAGTACTTATTTCTATACTATAAATTGTTTTTTGATTAGACATTTTCTTAACAAAACCCCCTAAAAATTGTGGAATGGTAGAAAACCTAGACTTTCCAACTTTAAGTTATTTGGTTGGAAAGTATTAATTCTGAATACTGAACATAATTTACATAAATTCACACCCAAATATGATGAAGGAATTTTCTTAGGCTACTCCATATTTTCTAAGTATTATAGAGTTTTTAATAAAAATACATGTACTATTTAAGAAACAGTCCATTTTAAATCTGATGAAGCTGGTCCTTTTGTTTTTAAAAAAACCCAACCTACCACTTAAGATGTGTTTTCAAAAACTGATTATCAACCCTTGATAGAAGATCCTTCTGATAAAGAATATTTTCGAAGAAAATATTTCTGATTTTTTAACCCAGAATATTTCCAACCATATGTAGATGAACAGGTTTTACAAAACCCAAATCAGTTGTTTCTCAAGAATCATCCCAGCGATAGTACCATTGGTGATGTAAATCATCATGTAAGTACTAGAAGTTCTTTAAGAAATGAAGTAAAACATCTAACATTCCTTTCCAATTAAAACCAAAAATCACTGATTAATCTATAGGTGATGATGATTGGATAAAATCCATGAAAGATGAAATGAATTAATTTCAAAGGAACAAAGTATGGACTGTGGTTGAAAGACCGAACGAAACTTCTATAATTTGAGTAAAATGGGTCTTTTAAAACAAATGTGATGAAAATGGAATGATAGTAATAAATAAATCTAGATTAGTTACTAAAGGATACAATCAACAATAAGGAATAGACTATGAAAAAACATATGCTCTAGTAGCTATACATGAATCTATTCGCATTTTACTTTCCTTTGCAGCATTATTTAATTTTAAACTTTTTCAAATGGATGTAAAATGTGCTTTCCTTAATGGATATGTTCCAGAGGATTTTATGTTGAAAAATCTTCTTGTTTTGAAGACACAAAACATCCAGAACATGTTTTCAAACATACCAAGCTTTATATGTACTTAAACAAGCCCCTAGATCCTGGTATGATAAACTTACAAGATTTTTGTTACAAAACAATTATGTTAAGGGAACTGCTAATCCAACCCTTTTTATAAATAAAAATTATAAAAATGTTTTTATTGTTCAAAATTATGTTAATGATATTATATTTGGTTCTACTCAGAAATCTTTAACTGATTTTTTTTCAAATTTAATAAAATCTGAGTTTGAAATGAGTATGATGGATCAGTTAACATTTTTCCTAGGTTTTCAAATTTCTCAAAAAACAAGAATGAACTTATATATCCCAACATATGTATATTAAATACCTTCTTAAAAAGTATGGATATGAAAAAACTATGAATATATGTACTCAAAATGGTACCTCAAATTCTCTTGATCTAGATGAAGTTGGGAAACCAGTAGATCAAACATCATTTAGCGGTATGGTAGAAAGTTTATTATACTTGATAGCTATTCATCCAGATTTATTGTTTTCATTATGTTTATATGAAATATATCAATCCAATCCTAAGGAATCTCATTTTAAATCAGTGAAAATAATTTTTTTCTATTTAAAGGGAACCATGGATTTAGGACTCTTTTATACTTCTGGAAACAATTTTATTTTAAAAAAATTTTAGGATTCTGATTTTGGTGGATGTAGAATGGATAGGAAAATTACATCTGGATCTTGTCATTTCTTATGAGATTCATTGGATTCTTGTTCATGAAAAAAAGGAACACTCGGTAGCACTTTCCACTGCTGAAGTCAAATATTTAGTAACTGGAAGATGTTGGGCCCAAGTGTTGTGGATGCAACACACACTCAAAGACTATGGCATGGGTTTTACCAAAACACAGATATTATGTGACAATACTAGTTCCATGTCCCTAGGAAAAAAACATTCACATCACTCTCATTAAAAACACATAGATATTAGGAATCACTTTCTTAGGGATCACACACTCAAAGGAGATATCATTCTTCAGTTTATCGGAATGCATGATCAACTTACTGATATTTTTAAAAAATCATTACCTTCCAATATATTTGAATACATTAAACAAAAGTTAGGAATGATAATCATAATGTAATCTTTCATATTAACTTTTTTAAAACCTATCTCCTTATATTAAGAAACACATTTTCATAAGCGGAGTACACTTTCTTTGGTAATCAATTTTTTTGTAATAAATTTTTTAGAATCAAATTTTTCATAATCAAATTTTTTCGTAATCAAATTTTTTTCAAATAAAATTTTTTGTAATCAAAATTTTTCGTAATCAAAAATTTTCTTAATAAAATTTTTTCTTAATCAATTTTTTTTCTAATCAAATTTTTTGTACTCAAAATTTTTTTAATCAAATTTTTTCGTAATCAAATTTTCCTTAATCAAATTTTTTGGTAATCAAAGTTTTCGTAATCAAATTTTTCATAATAAAAAAATTTTTCGTAATAAATTTTTTTTGTAATAAAATTTTTTCATTATCAAATTTATTGTAATCAAAATTTTTCGTAATCAAAATTTTTCGTAATCAAAATTTTTCATAATCAAAATTTTTCATAATCAAATTTTTCTAATTTTTCATATTAAAAATTTTTGGAATCAAATTTTTTTTTCCACTATCAGAAAATCTGGAATCAGTAATTTTCCTTCCATAAGAAATATTTTCCGAAATATAAAGTTCTTCAAGAAGAATTTTCCTCATTACTAATAAATTTCTTAGCAATCTGTAAGGTACATTTCCTTACATAAGTTTCTGTAATCAAAAGTTTACTTGTTTGTTTTTTTTTTCTTACTTTATGAATTTTTTTCATTTTGATTAAATTTCCTTAAATCTGAATTTTTAATTTAAAACCTTAATAGATCAGAACATACCAAAATCCTTCTTCAACTTTCATTTCAACTGTCAAATCAAATTGCTTTTATTTCAACCATTAGATCAATTTGGGAATGTTAATTTTCTCCTCGATGCCTATATAAAGACCCCTCTAATGTTTTCTCCACATCAGTTTTCAAGCTCTTGCGTGCGGATGATCTGCAGCTCCACTTAAGGGTTTTTTTGAATTTTCTGGTTTGCTCAAATCTGAATGTCTTTGGAAGCATCCTCATAGAAACAAATGTTGTCGGCTAAGGAAATTTCTGAATGGAAGATCTATAGAGAGATGTTAGTAAATCTGATGTTTTTTTTTCTTAGTATGGTTCTCTTTTTTCAAAGAATATCATGTTAAATGGCTGGGAGAGTCTTTGTGTATCCAAACCAAAGGCACAGGATCCGGTTTATCTGGAGTTGCTGGTAGAATTTTATGATACCTTATGTTTTTTTGTTCAAGATGGGAAACATAAATTTTTTATTAAGAGTCATGGGAAAACATATTCCCTTTCCATTATCATGGATTCAAGCATTATAAGAACTCTGTATGAGGGGGAAGCTAATTTCAGCACCCAAAAGCTACCAGATATATTAGGATGTTTTGATAAGAAGAAATCCATAGATTTACTTGGTTTATCAGGGGTGAAGACACTGAATATTAATCATCTCTCTAAAAAAAATTGATTCTAGAGTTATTGGTTTAGGAATTTCTCATTCTGAGAAAAGATGATAAGGATACCTTGAAAAAGAATTATATCTGCATTCTATATTTTCTGTTGAACCTCAGGAAGATTAATATGGTGAATTATGTATTGATTACAATTATGAATATCAATAATGGGACCCTAAAATTTCCAATCATTATGTATCCACTTATTCTTTCCAATATCATTGTTCATTTTCTATATTCGTTCAAAATACCATGTAGTTCTAAGCCTAGAAATTTCAAGGTTATTTTGTTGAGTGATGATACCCTAAGAAGGATGAAGGTTGGATTTAACAGAAAATATGGATGTTTTTATGACTTTTATGAAAGATAGATTGAATCCTTATCCAAGAAGCTTAAGAAGCTGAGACTTCCAGGAATGGTGGAAGGAATAGAAAGCTAAAGAGCCGGAAGTCAAAGAAAAAACTCCTATAGTTCTGGAAACCCAATCAGAACCTCCAAAATCTAAGAACAAAAAGACCTATCTGGATGAATTTTTTGCTATGTGGAGAGAAGATAAAATGAATAAGATGGACTGATATCCTAGATTTGGTCTGGATCTTGCTGGGGAAAAATATTTAAAGATAAAGGTTGTTGAAGAATATGAGAAGAAGGAAAAGAAAAAGAAGTGGAAGAAGAAGATGTCTAAGGCTGAAATAATTCAAGATCTTCTCAAAGATGACGAGAAATATTCTGAGTAGTTTTAGGTACCAGAATCATTTCTCAAAGGACAAATACCAGTAGAGACTCTAGGAAAGAAGATTTTATTTCTGGAACCTGAAAAAGAAGAAATGGTTCAGGAAGAGGAAGTGGAAGTAGAAGAATAGGAAGGAAGTAACAATATTGATGATATGATAAGTAAAGTTGAAGAATATCATAAGAAGGAGAGTCCTTCTAAAAAAATATCGATACGTACTTCCCAGGATAAATCCTATAAACTTTCTCCCCAAGGAAAAGAAAAATAGGGTCGGGTATAAGTAATAAAACCATCAAAATAAGAGAGCAGCAACTATGATTTTTGCTCAACCAGAGGATCTGGTGGAAGATACTAAAAAGGAAAATTTTGAGGAAGATAAGATAGCCCAACTATCGTATAGTGAACATGAATCACCAAAGGATTTTTAGATCATACTGAGAGATGATGAAGGAAAACCGGTGTTAGTTGATACACCTGAGAAGGTTTTGGTTGCTAAGAAAGATGTTAGTGGATCTTCTAAAATAAATAATTATGAGACAGAGAAAGAATCCTCACTGACAAGGGAATCTAATTCAGAATCGTCTTCTATGGGTCACGATTTTCTGGTTCAATCCCTAAAGAAATTGGTTGATACAATTCCTTTGTTTCTAAGTATTAACTCGATGTTTCTGATGCTTTAGCATTCATTTAATCAAAAATCGGATTCTATTTTCATGCTTATGGAAAAATTTCTCAGGCTTGAGACCGACGTTAAATCTTTCTATATCGGGTATGATGCTCACAGAAGGTCATGCAAGGAAATCACTAAGTAGTCTAGGAATACAATTGAAGATCTAAGAATCATTGATGAATTTCAATATAATGTGAATGATTCTTTTGATACCAAAGATAACATGATCAAATATCTTACTACAAGTTTTAATGAGAATCCCGATCTTGAACAAACTACTCAGAAGTAGGAAGTCAAGGATCTGAATGGGAAACATAATTTAGTTGCTTTGAATCTAAAAAAGGGAAAGAGATATCAGAATTGTGTTCTAATAAAAGTTCTATAAGCAAGAGGAGCTTTTTAAGACTCGTGAAGAAATTCTTAAGGCTTTGGAAGAAAATATCAAAGATTTGGAGAAGAAAAATGAAGATCAGGATCAACTGCTCAAATTTTTTGAAGAGGATCATAAGGAGAAAAAAAAGATTAATAACATTTTCAAGAAGATTATGTTAAAGTAAAATCAAGGATTATTTTTTTCTTAACTCCAATCTTTGGTTGTATTACCTATCTTGTACAAAATTTTCCAATCGTAACGAAAATTTTGGTTGTTCTTCATGTATTGTTTTGTATAGTACTAATATTTCAGGTACTGTATTTTTTCCACTATCTCTATTCATTTTTTAAAATCACAAAGGGGGATAAAGGAATTACAAAAAAAGAATTCTAAGTAAATAATAGAATGCCCTAAGTAAGGGGGGCCTATCTTAGTGGGAGTTTTATCAAAGAATATTTCCTTATGAAAGAAAAAAAATCTCTTTAATTAAGTCAAGAATACAATACTTATGAATTTCAAAACCTAAAGGGGATTTATTCATATTCACCGTGATTCATAAGTAAAGGGAGATAAGTTTTTCTTTTATGTTCTTAAAGAAAATTTTTTTTTGCATATATTATTTTTCGTATGGATGTTTGTGATTTCAAAAAAGGAGGAGATTGTTGAGTTAATAAGGTTCCTTTATGACTTTTCCATTCCTCTATGTTTTGAAAATCACAAACACTTTATCATAAGGAAAATTATATTTTCCCTAAGGATTATTTTTACATGAAAAAGTTTCCTTCTCTAAGGAAATTTTTATCCATACCATTGATTTTAATGTTTCATTTTACAAACCCTCTAAATTAACCCCATTTTATTCCTAAGTCTAAAATTCAGTTTCAAATATAAAACCTTGGAATCCTATAAATCCTCAGATATAGAATATTCTATTTTCAAGTTCTGGACTCTATGAAATTTAGGTACTGAATTCTCTGAAATTCAGGTTCCGAAATCTCTGAAATTCAAGTTCCAAATTCTTTGAAATTCAGATTCCAAATTCTCTAAAATTCAGATTCCGAATTATCTGAAATTCGTATTCTGAATTATCTGAAATGAAATATCTAAATTCTATAAAATTCAGTCTCTGAATTCTATGAAATTCAGACTCCTAATTCTCTGAAATTTTGTTTGAGTTCTCTGAAATTCAGACTCTGAATTCTCTGAAATTCAGATTTAGAATTCTCTAAAAAATCAAACTTTGAATTCCTCATAATTTGGACTCCCAATTATTCATAATTACAACTCTGAATTCATTAGAATTAGGACTATGAATTCTTCATAATTCCAAATTTGAATTCCTAAGAATTCTGACTCCGAATTCCTCAGAATTCAAACTCTGGATTCCTCATAATTCTAACTCCGAATTCCTTAGAAATACCATTCTGGATTCATTGGAATTCAGACTCTGAAATCTATAGAATTCAGATTCCAAATTATTTTTTAAACAGAATCGAAATATCCATGTCTTATAGACTTTGAATGTTTATTTGGTTAGATACGTAATTTTATTTTTTCCTTAAACATAGAAAAATAGATTTGGATAAGTAACTTCATTTTTCTTACACTTGTTATGAAATGATTCCATAAAATCAGTTTCTAACTGACCATTTTTTGAGTGACACATGTATCAAGGAAAAAAATAACTATTGGAGGAGGGATATGAACATTAGATAAGTTCCTATAAATAAGATCTCACTTGAATGAGCTCATAATTGTTCCATCAATCCAGAGATTACATGCTATGAAGTGATCTCTAGAGAGAGAGACACTCATGATTTGTGTGTACTAAACATATTATTTAGCTTGCTTTGTGTAACTATAATTGTTTATGGGTACAATTGAGGGCTTTTGGGGATAGGAAGACATAGGTTTCGACTACCTTAAAGTTCGAGGACTTCTGGGGATAGGAAGACAGAGGTGATGACTAGCTTAAAGTTCGAGGACTTCTAGGGATAGGATGAAAGAGGTTTCGACTACCATAAAGATCGAGGTATTACGGGGATAGCAATATTGATTCCGATATTCCTATTGAGGTCTTACCATGTTGTGGGTAATATAGACTTTATTTAATGTCTAAATCAAGGTACCTTTTTCTAAAGTTTTTTGATACCCTACTCTTTGGGTTAAAAGATTTCATACTTGTTACTTGTTTTGTTTCAATTTTATTTCCACTTTATTTTTATAAAGGAAGAAATTATAACCTTATTATACTTTCCCATTCTTTTATGTACTCTAATAAATAAGATTCTATATTCTTTTAGTTAGAATCTTTATCTAAGTAAACTTTCCTTAAGTTTCATTTTCGGAACCATATTTCTGGAACCTAGCAAGTTTGTTTAGTAGAACTAATAGTGGTCTTGGGAATTTACCTTGTTTAACTTTTTTAAACATAGTTTTGCTTAGGGATAAAAAAAACTTTTTTAAACATAAAATTGACCCCCCCCCCTTTAATTGAGAATCTAAATTCATATTTATATCCAAAATTGTACTTGAAAATAGGAATGAAATGGAGAAGTTCCCTTTAATCAGGTTTTCTTATCAAGAGGAATTGAGAAGGGAACCTTTTAAAAAATGTGCTTACCCATCAAAGAAAGGTGAATTGATCAATATACACATGTTTGGAACACATAAAGATAATTTAGGAGTATTATATATGAATAAATAATAATTACATTTGGGTGAAGAGAGAAAAAGTGTAACCAGGAGGAAAAATAATGGTTTGGAGATATCGCTTACCTTATGTCCGAAAGAATTCAACACTTATACTTAATATATGGGATAATAAAATTAGATTCATTAATTAATTAATTAAGAACATATTATACATGTATTTTATTTATTATAATTTTATTAAGTTTATTTATGACAATTTTGATGAGTTGTAAAGATCAGTTTCATCAATCTGGGAGTCCTCGTCTCACGGTTTCATGATTGGTTAACTTGTGTATAATTATGGAATTTTTTTTAGATGGGAATTAAACTCCAGAAGTGAAATGAAATGGTATTCATGCACATCAATAATTTTAAAAGGTTTCTTATATCATTTTCTTTTCTAACATTAGTATAATTCATTCGATAAAACATTAATGATAACTTTCTAGTTTATTTTTGTCATTTTTCGATCATCACAAATTGGTTTTTATTATTTTTAAATATTATGCCTATATATTAGTTATAGAACATGAAAAAGTTATAATATATATATTGAAATTTTATTTATCCATAATAATAATTTTATGACCAGCCATGAAGGCGATAATGAAAAATGAAAACTCATTATTCGTGGAGACGGTTAATTGGAAAAAAGTTGGAAAATGGATTCCTTTCCTTGAATAAGATGAGATGAGAAAAGGGGTGAACATAATATATTAAATTGTTTACAAAAAAACGTGCAGCTGATGCCCCAAACAGATGGGATTTTAAAAATTTTCCATCGACGATCGACGTAAACTTGTCAACGTCGGTGAAGAGGTGTCTTGTCAAAGCTGAGGACCATGTGTAAAGGTTTTTAATCACAAAAATAAATCGTAAAAATACCTGGTTTAATAATAATCCACGCACGACATCTTATCATTGTTGGAGATCGCTACTCAAATATTCTAATTTATAATTCCTCTAGATTTTCTACACACACATCAAGGAATTTGTGGGACCGTCGTTCATCGTAATCTAGGTGCTCGCGCAGAATTCCGACGACGCCTTCGACACTCCAATGATCACCACATTGCTTTGCTAGTGATGCATGAGAGAGTGCTTGATCTGAGCTCCTTGAATCCAAAGCCTCTCTCTCTAGATAATGGGATATATGAGAGGAGAGATAAGTTCCATGAATAGTATTTTCAAATATCTTCTCCACTTATATTTATAGTGTCATGTAATTACCCATAAATTCCAACCTGGCCCCCGAATAATCAACACACTACGAACGACATTTTATGACTACTTATCAGAGTCATAAATATTATTAAAACTCACTTGTAAAATATTAAAATATATTACATGATAATAATCGATTCATTAACTTGACTCGTCACTCACATAAATATTAATTGAACCATGAATAATTTAATATTCATCAATTAACATATTTCATATATTTACTTAGAACTTGTAAATACATTTAAAAAATAAATTTAATACTCATTATTCTAAACATGAATAATATGAATTTATTTATTGAATTGGTGATCATTTAACTATGGACAAATTTCGGACCCCTCTAGCGGGGCCCACTATGTCCAAATCTCATATTCAACTTAATAGGGCAAATTCTCAAATACTCTATTGTGTGTGACCCTCTATGCCCTTATATCGACATAAGTGAATAGTATTCAGAGACCAAGAGCGGTATCTAACAACCCATCATGGATCCTGAAGAGATAAGGATTGTCACAGAAATGACAACCAATCTATGAACATGCGCAATGTTATGTAATCTCTTTGTATATAATATCTCATAAAGAAGGATGCACTCACGTGCCATATATCATATTCTTGCTTTATTGTTTGTTGATTTAACTAGAAGGATTTACCCTCAACTGCCATGGCCATGGCCTTATAAAGGTATGACCATCCTTACCAACATGTCCTAATATATATTACATCCATAACTCTGAAGAAACAAATCCTTTCTTGACCATTCAACCAATGTCATGCCACCAACGACGCACCCAACACAAACTACCTCATCGCGACTACATTTCCATGGTTTTCATCTTGCATAAAAGTACGCAATCAAATGACATATATTGGTAATGATCTCAATTCATTAGACTATTATAAATGATCGTAGATAGGAACATATAATGACACCCGAAACATGTGGTGTTCCTATTGGTGGGTCAGTCCTCATGATCACACTACTAGAGATCACTAATTGAAAGCTTCATGAGAAGAGGTCCCAATACTTATAATCCCCCAACACCTGATAGTCAAACACATACTTTGTCCCGTCAGTAAGATGTATCCAGACCATAGAACATATATTTAGGATTAATTTCATAGTATCTTGGGGTTCTCATTATAGCTTGTGATCTTCTATAACCTTTCGATACAGTAACTAATATTTGGAAATTACCATTTCAATAGTTGACGCAGAAAAGTATACACTATAATGGTAAGATGTAATCATGTATAGCTAACGGTATACACGATATGGTAATCAAAAACACTAAATATTTGGTTCTAGGGAACCTACTATTTCAACACTCCCACTTACACTAGATCCAACTTTTTAACAAAACTTGTTAGATACTCACATGATAAAGATCATGTTTCTGCTGAGTAACAGCTTTAGATACTGGATTTTCCACGGCACTGTCACATGGCTATTCTGCTATTGTGACCTTGTCTCATCAAGTAAAACTTCTCAAGAGACGGTATCCCAGGTATATACCACTTTTCCACTATCATAACATGATATCCTGGCTAGTAATAATATGATAATTTACATTATGATAATACTTTTCTCAATAGGTGAAATTCCAAGAACTAGAAAAAATTGTTGTGGTTAACTGCTTCTTAGTTTCCTTAGAAGCTGCAATGTACTCGGACTTTTTAGGTATGGCTACCACCATATTTTATGAGCATGTATTGTTCATCACCATAGCCTAACTATGATAGTAGATCACATTGATCTATGGAATACTAGTTTATATCCCCATAATCTAGTATCATTTCTTCTCTAATTACCAGCTACATATATTTTGTTCTTACCAAAGTACAATTAGATGGTTCTAAATGCATCCCCTGAAGTGCTTCTGGATAAAATTGATATTTTCCTACTGTAAAATATACCTTGGAAATATCAGTACTTTTACATATCATGGAATACGTGATTGATCCATCGCTTCGACGTATGGATTTCAACTCACCACGTTTATCTCTTTCCAAGACATGGACATGTCGACCTGAAGAGATTATTCCATGTGACATAGGCAACAATTCATCTCATGAATTGTTCCAACTTGTATTTTTCAATACAATGTCACTATATGTACTGTTGACTAGGACTAAACAACTTATAGATCTACCTCAGTAGATCATGTTCTCTCTAACTTAGGTTTCTACTTTAAGTCAATCACTTGAGTGTAAATTTCATTTTAGCCTTAACTAACTTTAAGACAATCTGTTTTCCATGTGTTGCTGAACATACCTTTCTAGGAAAAACTTAGCACTCCCACTAACCTCGGGTAGATACATGGAAAACATTTGTTGCAAAGGTATATTCTATGACCATGTTTCTTACTTTAATCCTAAACTATATTTTAGTAACTTGCAACCTTTATTATCATTCGGTGACGTGACAATCCCTTTCTGGTTGCGTCGTATATACACCATCCATGATTGTTTTTCATGACATCTAATGCTAAAAATTTTGATGATAGATGTTAGCTATGATAAGTAAAATTCTAAAGGATTTAGGCATAAAAACTTTCTGAAACCAATCAAACCTTATCGGTACTAAACTTTTACCATCCATGTATCAACTCACTTGAATACCCACCATAGTATTCAAAATAATAATCCCCTTTTCACTTTGATACATGGAATCTATTAATTGAAATTTACTTGGTCTTATCAATTTTAAAAAAATTCCATATACTTCTTACTTGTAGGAAATATTATTCAAATTGAATAATATATCACCGACCGCAGTGAATATACTACCATCACCATGGTTTTATCCTTCCTACACAGTATGTGTCTTTGGAACATACTTTGTTCCATATGCGCTTGTGGAACTAGTTCTTATGCCAACTATTTGTGCATCTTGAGAATTGACTAAAAAAAGTTAATACAGCTCCCACTATCTCTAACAGAGATATACATCTTTATATAACTGTAGTCTATTACATGAATACCTACTTTTCTATCATAGTGTTTTATGTAATATCCTAAGTAATCGTTAGGATTATTACTCTAAATGCACAATGTGTTTCTCTGGATGCATGTTTGTTTATGTCCTAAAAAATTCCTTGCATTTAAAAAACATTCCTTATGACATAATATATTTACATCATATTATGACTCATATTATATAAATTTTTCATTTTAGTTGGAATATAATTATGGGATTACGCCATTATTTGCAAATCACGTCATGAAATATAATGGAAGTTTGCACAATTTTCAATATTGATATTTCTTACAACAAAATTTTGATGTATAACATATTCATTTAGGAATTGCTCCATGCTACATGTTGGTTTATAAATGTTGATATGTAAGACTTCATCATCAATCCTCTTCATTAACATCAATGTTGTGATGTTGATAAGGTAATTTTCGTTTAGTAATTACTACACGCTACATTATCATGATTCATGAATGCTTGGTCAAGATATTCTTCGGTATCCCAACCTGAAGAAACTCATATCTCATGACCATGGATATACTTCACTTTGTTATTCCTTAATTATATAAAGGAATATTATTATGTATATATACCTCTAGATTATACTTTAAATTGTACATACTTACTTTTTGAACTATTTCCAAAAGCATTGTAACACGCATTTATTTCTAAAGGATCCATTGTCCAAACCATAGACGTTGATAATACCAAAAGTATTTACCTGTGATGAGCCTAAATACTATACTTGGTATATTCATAATGTCCACTATAAGTATTACATGAAAAAAGAATTATGTTTTCAAAACTGGGTATAAGTCTTACATTTATATTCATCACTAATTGCCTATGATTCATGTATTACTGAACTAGTGAATGAGTTTACAAAAAACAACATTCATTCCAGAACCTGAAAGAATGTCTCCTTTCATCCAAGGAAACATGATATTAATGTTTGTGGTTATACTCAATAATAGTTATACATGAATATTTCACTAGGAAATTAATGAAGTTGTGTACTTTTCATCACTGGCCTAGGTATCACCCTTTCGCAGCCACTTGGAGAATAAACTTGACTTCTAGTAATATTTCTATACTTGGTATCTGTATTTAAATACACATATGTAAAAAGCATATAGTATTAAATAGACAAGTTGTAAAAGGAAAAATTACATTGATGAATATGCCTGATGTAGAAGCGGAAACCTGCTTCTTTAAATCATTTTATTGCTTTTAAACTTCCATAGTATTATTTTATAATATGAAATGAAAATAACCTTTGTTAATACCTCATTAATTGAAGGACATTGTGAATGATCAATTGGAATTACTTTCCTTTTCTCCTTTTCGCATTGTCTTTCAATTTATTCACCATAATAATTAAAACTGAAATGTATTTTATTCTTATTCACTTGGAAAACATTACCTAGATATGTAATATATTGTTTACAAAACATGAGTAAAGGGGTGAAAATGATATGAGAAAGGGATCCATTTAAAGATCATGATCGATTTTTCGATTTACACATGACAATGTAACATCGCCTTATACCAATCATTGCTTCGCTTTCTCCTTGAAATCATCTTGGGGATGAGACTTCATGTTTATATCATCCATTTCCTAGTGTAGAAACCGCAACTAACATCATACTTTGATGAAATCATAATGATGTAACTATCATATGCTTTTTTACATTAGTCTCTTGTAATCAATTTTCACCCTCACTTCTTGAGTTAGTTCAACAATGTTGGGGACACTAGCACCTTGAGTTTCCTATATCATAACAATACTATTCGCAAGTGCCCGTATTATTCTTGGATACTCATGTCTGTGAAGAAATTTACTTTGTCCATTATAATATCACAGTTTTTTAAACTTGTGGTATATCTTTCAATTTTCTACAAAAATGAATTTAAGCAGATTAGTTCCCTTTATTTGGATTACCGGTTTATACATTTTTTTTAAAATATTTAATTAAATGTCTCCCACTATTTTATCAGATTCTAGGAACCCAATGTGCTAGAATATGAATACTCTATCTCTTTATTATTATAATGGTAAGGATACCGGAACCACACCTCATTGTCTACAAGCTATGGCTATGCCACTACTTTGAGAGTTCAAGGTAGGCTTTTGTCTGGCCGACGGATTTAACTTGTCGTTCCTTGATCTGTTGAGTGAAGTTCCAGATTCTAAAATCATAACATGATTTACTCAAAATTTGCCTATAAAATTACAAGAAGCTAGCTATGGTTATTTCTTTGTTGTAATTTTAGTTAAGTCAACCCAAAATTCTTATAAGGACTCCTCGGTAGTAAAAGGAACCCTCAACTATGGCATGATCGGCACCTCAAACACCCGTTTTTGTCCAAATTTGAATGACGGAAGGCTGTTATGGCTTAATATATCTTTGAGGGTTTTATTATTTTTAATCTGAATAATGAAATCATTTTCTATTTTTATAATCACATACTTTGTGATCACACTCACAACTGACCACATAAGAAATAGAAATTGCATCGCGTCAAATGTTCATTTTATCATACATGCTTTTTTATTATTATACTATGTGATCACGCAATAAACTACACGTGCACAAAAATAAAAAATCATGCAAAACAAAATGAACACCTGATCATGATCCGGTTCTAATGGTTGATCTATTGAGTCAATAATAGATCATCCAAGACCCTAGGGACAATACCTTTAGTCACGAGGCTTGTAACTTGAATAGTAATGTCTGCTTATCCAATGCATCCAAATCATGTCTGGTGCATCACTATCCCTTGGCACGAAGTGAATCATATCTCATCTCATAATTATAAAACTGTACTCACAAGCAGGTGAGGGGGTCTTGTGGTATAAAATAAAACTTTGAGAATGTGAGTATTGGCCTTTATAGATATAATGGCACTTGAGATGATATGAAGATCATCTTTTATTTAATTAAACTAATTATTACAAACTGGAATGTAATAATTAAATATATTAATTAAATAAATAGGCACCAAATATACATCAGTTAGTATAAGGCTTGTGATCAGTCATATATGCATTGAACTCGCGTATATTAAATAAATGCATAATAAAATTAAACTTGCATTAAAAAAATTATGAGGGAATTATTTATTGAATTTAAATTTCACTCTAATTTTAATTCCACAAATGTCGGTCCTGATTGATTAATTTAATTTTAAAGTAAAAAATAAATAATTTAATTAATTTAATTGATCTCCCAATCAATGCATGTGTGTGTCGGGTCCGACTCACGCAAGGTCCGTCTCACGCTTAGCCGGCCGTGTACGGGGTGATCTAGAAAACGCAGGTCTGACCATGCCCGTTTCGGGTAGGGTATACCTGCGCTGGGCCAATTCCAGACAGACCTAAAGAGAAACCGCATATTAACTATCCACTGGAGGCAGCGGTGTTCGGTGGTCTCCACAGAGGACGGCTGTAGGGAGGTCTCGAATGGGCGGCAGAGAAGGTACACACAGCCAGGGGGGGGGGGGGGCGAGGTGTGTGGCTGGTCAGGAGCAGGAAGATGAGGTCGAGGCGGTCCATCTTGCTGGTAACTGGGTAGCGCAATGGGAAGGACTGTTAGGGCCTCGCTGTAGACGGAGGGTGTTCCGGCGGGTAGAGCCCAAGGCGACGAGGCAGCGCGCCGCTACAGGATAGTGTTGCCGGAATGGCGGGGCACGGACGAGTGTCGCCGCAGTTTAGTAGGAAGCAGGCCGATTGGACCTGGGGTTGTCGCCAAACTAATGCGGTGGAAGAGTGTCGTCCAGGGCAGAGCGGGGCGCCGGACAGTGGGGAGGCTGGTCCAGTGGATCTGAGTGCCACCTGGGAAGGGTGAAGACCGGGGTGTTCGGTTCGGGGCAGCACGCTACTGAGGCGCCTATGCAGCACATCCTGGAGAGGGGCTCATGGGGTAGCCTGCCTGAAGGGATCTCGGCGGCGAGGTCAGTGGGAGTCACCAGTGGAGCCGGTCCGGAGTGCACCTGGGTCCTGGTTGCGGCGTCCTGTAGAGCGTCGTGTGCTGCTTGACCTGGTGCGGGCTACTGCCGCACCACCTGGAGATGCGGCCCTTGGGGTCTCTGCGCTTGGGAGACGGGCAAAAAAAAATTCTTTTTCTTTGAATTCCTTCCGTCGCCTCCACGTGTTTCCTCTTTTTTAATGGATAGGAGACCTTCTTGCAGGTCTCCTCACACCCCATTTTTTTAACTCTTTAAAGATCTACATAACAGGTCATTCACCCAACCTCCTTTTTTAAAAATTTCTTAAGCCTGTATTAGGCTTTTGAAAAAATAAAATTAATTAACATAAAAAATTTCGCAAGTCTATAGGTAGACTAGAAAAATAAAGCATTATAATAGTAAATGTTATTAAAATATAATATTATAAAAATAAAAGTATTATTATAATAAAACTATTTTTCTTATAATATTAATAATCGTTAAACATCACTAAAAAATACTATTATCATAATTGAATGTTGATAAAATTGGTTCATCAATTTAGAACCTTATTAAACTACGGATTTTAATCCGAACATAAAATTTTGGTTGGCCACAGAATGTTCATTCGGTATCGGATTAAAATGCGGTCTGGGGTGTTGGAACCGTATCGACGCCCTCTTCATAACATAATGCAAATTTAGTTATATTTGGATTAAAATCAATAGGTGTCACTCTGATGCCACTTGTAAGAATCAAGCATGCAGCGGAAGCCCCAAACAGGTGGGATTTTTAAAAAATTCCACCGACGTTCGACGAAAACTTGTCGAAGTCGGTGAAGAGTAGCTCGGTCAAAGCCGAGGACCATGCGTGAACGGTTTTAAGCACAAAAATAAACCATAAAAATACATGGTTTAATCTAAAGCTATTCACGACGTCTGCTCGTCATTGGCAATCTCTCCTTGAAGAATTCAAAGTCAAATTCCTCTAGATCGTCCACACATGTTTCAACGAATCCATGGGAGCGTTGTTCATCATAATCCGGGTGTTATCACGTAATTCCAACGATGCCTTTGATGCTCCAATGATCATCACATCGCTTCGTTGGTGATGCATGAGAGAGTGCTCAATCTAAGCTCCTTGGATCCAGAGCCTCTCTCTATAGATCATGGGAGAGAGGATAGGATAGAGGAGCACCATTAATAGTATTTGAAAATCTCCTCTCCTCTTATAATTATAGTGTAAACTACCCGGAAATGTGAACCTGACCCCCGAATAATCAACTCACTACTAATGACATTTTATAACTACTTATCTGAGTCATAACTATTATTATCACTCACTTGTAACATATTAAAATATATTACATGATAATAATTGTGTCATTAACTCGACTCGTCGCTCCCATAAATATTAATTGAATCTTGAATAATTTAATATTTTTCAATTAATATTTTTCATGTATTTACTTAAAACTCATAAAAACATTTAATAAATAAATTCGATACTCATTATTCTAGACATGAATAATATGAATTTAATTATAACATTGGTGATCGTTTAACCTTGGAGATATTCTAGAAACTAGTAGCGGGTCCCACTATGTCCAAATCTTCTATTCAACTAAATATGGAATATTCTTGAATATGATATTATGTGTGACCCTCTAGGCCATTATCTTGATAGTAGTGAATAGTATTCACACTCCAAGAGTGGCATATAACAACCCATCGTGGTCCCTGATGAGATAAGGATTGTCATAACAGAGACAACCAACCTATGAACATGCAATGTGTAATATAATCTGCTTTTCTGTAATATCTCATAAAGCAAGACGCACTCACGTGTCATCTCCCTTTTCTTGATTTATTGTTTGTTGATTTAACTAGATGGATTTACCCTTGACTACCATGGCCATGGTCTTATAAAAGTAATTTTGTCCTTATCAACATGGACTAAGATATATTACTTACATAACTATGAAATGACAAATCCTTTCTTGACCATTCAACAAATGTCATCCCACCAACGACGCACCCAACACAAACTACTTCTCCACGACTTCATTGCCATAGTTTTTATATTGCATCAAAGTACGCAATCAAATGATATACATTGGTAATGATCTAAGGTGAGGAGACCATTACACATGATCGTAGATACAAACATCCAATGACACTTGAATCATGTGGTGTTCTTATTGGCGGGTCAGTCCTCATGATCTCACTACTAGAGATCACCAAGTGAGAACTTCATGAGAAAAAGTCTCAATTCTTATGAGCCCCCAGTACCTAATAGTCAAACACATACTTTGTCTGGTCAATAAGATGTATCTAGACCATAGAAAATATTTTTAAGATTAATGTCATAGTATCTAGGGGTTCTAATTTTATCTTGGGATCTTCTATAACCTTTCAATACGACAATTAATATTTATAAATTACCATTTCAATAGTTGATGTAGAAAAGTATACACTATAATGGTAAGATGACATCATGTATAGCTAACTGTATACATGATATGGTGATCAAAAGAACTGAATAGTTGGGTCTAGGGCACCCACTATTTCAAGAAAATTATCAATATAAAATTTTAGTATATAAATTATACTTGATATATTATTCTTGTATAGATTAAAGGGGTGGGTAGAAGGTAAAGAAGAAAATAAATTAAGAGAGGTGGTTTGAGAAAGCAACCTCTTGAATATCACCTCCTTGAAAGATCACTTGAGCCTCTTGGAATTGGTATTTTAGTGGTACCAACAACACTTTTACATGGGTACATAGGGGAGTAGATTTAATGGTAAATATTTGGAAAGTTTCAAGGCTGGGAAGGTGTGAGGAGAAGGGGTTGTAATGGGTGGTATTTGTAAGGGAGGAGAGGGGTCTTTTTAGATATTTCTCAAAAGATAAAATTACAATAAAATCATTTTCTATAAAAATATAGAAAATATTATCCATGGATTATAAGGGAATATAAGATATGGATGTAATCTCCTCAACCAATAATATTTATTCATGTTTTGGTTTTATTTTAAACCTTACGATTTTGATTAACCCTTAATTAACCTATGTTAATTTTAATTATGCTAATAAAATTTTCAACATTAAAATTTAATAATTTTAACTTTTGTTGTGTAATTGAACCATAAATGTCCAATTTGTGAAATTTTGGATCATATACTAATTACTTTTTATTTTTTAAAATATTTTTATTATTTTTTAATAATTTAATAATATATTAATCTCATAAAATATCATTATAATCAGTTTTTATTCTATTCACTACTTTGAAATTTAAAAATATCAATTCACCATTATAACAAAGAAATAAATCATTCAATACACCCATATTATGCCATTATCATCTATAATATTTGTGGATAAACATAATTAATTAAAATATATTTATTTTTATATCTTTAATATCGTTTATTTGATATTTCCATTAATAAAATAATTATTACATCTGGGGTGTGTCAGAATTTAAGGTAATTATTTCATCACAAAAAATATAAATAAATTACCACGAGTTATATAAATATTTTATCATTACAAAGAATATTTTTACTCAAACAAAACTTTTTTTACCCCATATTAAAAATATTATACTTATTAAAAATAAGAGTGTGACATTTTTTCACTTTCTTTGATTTTAATGATATCTATGTCATTTTCATGGAAAAGTGTCCAAAAATGATTAAATTTAGAGAAATAGGTGTTAAGGTTTGAATTTAATTCATCCAATAAGATTTGTTCAAGTGTTAGGTTAATTTTATAGTCCTTTTCATATTATTTTTTAACATTAATTACTTTATTTACCCTTACTCGCGGTAACAAATATTTACCAAAGTTACAAATCATATTGACTAAAAATAAAAGGGGTATATTTACTAAATTTGTGCCACCTCATAAAAATAAGGTATCCATTTTTCAAAATTCAAAACCCCAATGTTTCAGAATTTAAATTAAATTTAAATCATCAAAATGCAATGAAAAACAATTTTCAGGAAAAATCATTATAAAATATAAAGTGTTTTTATTCTATATTCAAGTATTAAATAAATTTAAAAAATAATCATTGCATTATCATAAATAAAATTTATGTAAATAAAATTTAAAACTAATTCAAAACATAATTCTACATTTTTAATAAAATATAGTTATCAAAAAAATTAGTATTTTTAACTATTAAAAAATTAAAATTTTTAGAAAAATACCAAAAATTAACCCTATGATAATTTTTGACATTCCAATTTTAAAAATGAAGTTTATTTTTCAAATAAAATTTTAAAAGGTGTCAAAATAACGTTTTAAAACAAATATGCTTTCAAAATATGCTAAAACTGCTTTTTAAAAAATACAGCTTTTTATGTGTAGAATTGGATTTATTTTTATATCATGTATAGAAAACACATAGGATGATTTTAAAAAATGTGATTGAATATATATATATATATATATATATATAAATATCATTAATATAATTCAATAAGGGTTATTTTTCTATTTTATTTGTATAAAACACACTTGTGAGTGTTTAAATAGTTTTTCATAAAAAGATTTCCTTTTATTTTAAAAAGGGTTTTATTTTCATTTTTAATTAATTGGTCCCCAAATAATTCATTATATATGTATTTTTAAAGAATATTTTCATAATTTAGTTAATCGTGTTCATACCCTTCATTCCAATGACTAGGTTATAATGGTAATATTAAATTAATTTATTTCTCATTTAAGCTCGATGTTGTGTGAAACACAAGGTACCAAAGAAATTTTGTAAAGAGAAATATAAAATATTGGGGTATTGCATTATTCCCCCATATAAAATTCTACCCTCTAAATTTAGTTTTATATACTATGTCTAAAATAGTTGAGGGTAATCCTATTGCATTGCATCCTTTGGATCACATGTCACCTCTTCATATTTTTGGTTCCTCCACAGTACATAAATCTAGTGAGTGGTCTAGCTGTATAGAAATTTATCTCTATAGTTCAAGATCTTCATTGGTTTCTCCTCATAAGAGAGAACATTCTCCAGTTGCACCACCTCTGGATTCATTACATGTGAGGGATTGAGTATGTACTTCCTCAAGAGTGATATATGGAACACATCATGAACTTGATTCAAACTTGGTGAAAGTGAAACATGATAGTCCACAGCTCCTATAAAACCAAGGATCTCAAAGGGTCTAATGTTCCTTGGGATAAGAATACCTTTCTTTCCAAATTTCATGACTCTCTTCCATGTTTATATTCTAAGGAAACCTTTGTCTCTAATAGTGAACTTCACATCCCTTCCATGGGTGTCAGCATAGCCATTTTTCAACTCTAATCAACTTTTATATGTTGTTGTATGGAATGAACTTTATCTATAATATCTTCCACAAGATCAGGTCTAAGTATATTTTCCCCCAACTTCATCCCAAAAAGTGCGAGTTATACATATCCTCCCATATAAAGCTTTATATGGATCAATTTTAATACTATATTGGAAGTTATTGTTATTTGAGAACTCAACAATGAGAGATGTTGATCCCATCCACCATTGAATTCCATTGAGCAGGCTCTTAGAATGTCCTCAAGAGTTTGAATAGTTATCATAGAGTGTCTATCAGTTAAGGGGTGATAGGCTATGCTGAAATTCAATTCAGTACTCAAACCGTGTTGAATACTTCTCTAGAATTTAGATGTGAACCCTGGTTCATAATCAAAGACAATCAGAAGTTTAAACCCATACAGCCTCACCACTTCCTTTATATATATAATGTATAGTTATTCAAGAAATAAATATCCCCAAATAGAAATTAAGTGGGAAGTCCTGGTGAGTCGATCCACCACAACCTGTATCATATTATTTCCTCTGGATAAATTCGGAAGACCATTGAAAAGGACTATAGTGACATTATACCATTTCAAAGTGGGTATAAGAAATTGTTTCATAATCTATTTGGACTTTTTTCACTCTAATTTAACTTGGTGAAATATTAAACTCCATGATATATACAGTGTGATCACCTTCTTCATTTTTTATTACCAGAAATGCTCTCGAATGTCACAGTACATCTTGGTACTTCAAGGATGGATAGGGAAAGGTGAGGTATGTACATTCTCTAACATGCCTTCGTTATCTCAGGTGATAAGGTCCCATGAAGCCTCATTACAAATCAAATCATACCATCATCATCGATGTGAAACTCATGTATATTTACTTACATTAATTCTTTCACATTATTTTGTAGCTCCAGATCATCCCTTCGTGCTTCCTTGATCTTCTCTTGTATAGATGGTTGGGATATAATTTGGGAAAGGTAGGATATATTACCTTCTGCTATGACTTCCAAATCCATCCATTAAAAATCCATGAAGATAGGGTCCTTCTCAATACACATCATGGATAGAGTAATAGTGTATTTTCTTCTAAGAGAATTACCTACCTTATTTACGTTTCCAAAATGGTAGTGAATAGTGCAATCGTATTCCTTCATTATCTTTAACCATATTCTTTGATGCATGTTATGATCATTCTATGTGAATATATATTTGAGGCTCTTGAAATCATTATATATCTCCCACTTCTCCTCATAGAGGTAATGTTTCCAGATTATCCATCCAATGGCCTGAAGGCCTTCATTTTTTTATTGATTTTTGATAATCCACCTTTCAAGGGGTGAGGTGGAACCCTTACAATGCCTGTAGGAGTAAGCATTACATGGCTCGTAGGCCTAGGAGGAATTAATTACCCGTAGGCTTCAAACATTACATACAACCCAGACTAACTACTTGCAACAGCTCCTCCCTGGCATCTTCATCATGAAATCAGCTCTCCACCTTCGCATGGCTGTTCGGCTAGGCTTTCCCATGCATGAACAGGCTTGTCCCATTGGTAGTTTCCATACCCTCTCATTATTTCAATCTGTGTAGCTTCTGCAGTGGTGAAATCTCTTTGTTCATCCTCAATCAGAGCTTGTTCATTGTAGGTTGTCTGGTTTTCATCTGCACTTAATATGGCATGAAGGTCTTGAGGTGGCCTGAAGGCCTTACGGGCCGAAAGGATTGGGTGGTCTGAAGTCCTTAATGGACTCAGGGACCAAATCGGTGGCCCGAAGGCCCAAATGGGGGAAAATTTCCAGTTTCTACAGTTACGCTACAACACCTGCTATAGTGCTGCACAGTTCCCGGTACAGTACTTGCTACAGTAACCCAAAATTTCTTCCTCCACCTAGATTTGATCCCGGGTCTCCTGGATGCACTTAAGAGTCCTCACCAACCGGGATGAGGCTCATGTGCATGCCAGATTATCAACGAGAAAATCACAGCCACCAACTCTAGATCATGTGTGATGGATTTACTCATGAAATTTATGAAACCTTGAGTATTAGGCTATCGCTTTATCATTTTTCATCATTACATATCCTAATACCTTCTTCATAGTGTCACTATATAAAATAAATAGTTATCCACTTATGGGTAGTGTGAGTACCAGTGTAGTGATAAGACTATATTTCCACTCTTTAAATTAGACTTCACATTCACTAGTCCAAAAAAAATTTAATCCATTCCAATTAATCTTGGTTAGTGGGTTTATAAATAATGTGATGTTCTTCAAACACTAGAATAAATATGGAATTTATCATCACTAGAAAAGTTGATTAACAGCGCTAAAAAAACACTTTTAATCGAGGGGAGGATATAGGGGGGTCCCTTTTATCAGTGATTCCAAAAGCGCAGATAAAAGCCCCTTTTATTAGCGCTGATAAAAGACCCCTTTATTGGCGCTTTTTGTAGCACTGATAAAAGTGGATTTTATCATCTCTTTTAAAAAGCACTGATAAAAGTCAAAAACAAATTAAAAAAATAAAAATGATTTATATAATGTGGGGGTGATTTTAACAGCGCTTGACCCCCCCCGCCCTTTATCAATGCTAGACGGACCCCCCCCCCCCATCACACTCTCCTGCGTGCTGCCGTTCCCGTGCATCCCCACACACATGAACCACTTTTCTTCCACCTAAACTCAAACCCGCAACCTCCCCCCTTTTGCAGCTGCACATTTACCACTACACCATTCCATTTTTTCTCTATTTAATGATATATATATAGTTTTATTTATTTTTATATTAATATAGATTCATATTAATATAAATATATTTATTCATATATTAGTATATATATATTCATTCATATATTAAAAAATATATATATATATATAGTTATAATTTTTTATCCGTATATTTATTTGTATATTAATATATATTTATAAGATTAGTTTTAAATACATTTATGAAATATGTTTTTAATTTGTGTTTATAAATAAATAAATACATACATACATATATACAACACAGACACACACACATAGACACACAGACACACAGACACACACACACAAACATATATTTAAGAATAAATACATATATATGTGTTTTTGAAAAGCCATAGAATGTTAAAACAACCATAACTTATAATCCAGAATCCCATTTCAACTCTAAAACCAGTAAAATCGAAGAAAATAAAACAATCTTCAATATTATATGTGGTACAGGCCTAAAAAGCATTCAGATAAAAAGTTATACGTGTTTGAATGTTAACAAATCGGGGTATCCCGACTAAAAACTCAATTTTAGAGGCCAAATGGGATTTTTTGGACCTAGAAAAATGTGAACAAATATTTTCTTGTGTCACTGAAATGTAGAACTCGTCACAGGATTCGATTTTATATGATTTAGAGCTCAAACGGACATCCGGATCAAAAGTTATGGCCGTTTGAAGTTTGAGTTACATTTTCAACTTATTTTACATCTTTTATTAATTTTATTTTTTATTTTTTGTGTCTTAAAATTGTTATTAAATGATTTTTAGTCAATAATAATTAGTAAATTATTAATTTATAATATTTTTTAAAATATTTTTATGTCATTTTAACTAAATTTCTTATATATTAAATGTAATAGTCTATTTATACTTATCTAAAACATATTAAAAAAAATATATTATATTTATATCACTATAAATATACTTATATAACAATATTTTATTTTTCATGATTTCTTTAGAAACATTTAATTTATCTACGGTAGGAAAAAGCGCTGATAAATCTCACTTTTATCAGCGCTACTAAAAGAAGCGCTGATAAACGGCTCCCTTTTATCAGTGCTAAAAATGCGTTGATAAAGGGGGGCCTTTATCAGCACTAAAAAAAGTGATAATAAAGGGGTCCCTTTTTTCAGTGCTTTTTTTAGCACTGGTAAATGCGCCCCTTTATCAGCTATTTTTTTAGCACTGATAAAGGCCCCCTTTATCAGTGCTTTTTTTAGTGCTGATAAAAGGGTAGCGCTTCCTTTTCCCTTTTTTGTGGTAGTTTTCATCAGTAATACCCAGGTAGACCAATGAAACTGTGGATTTCCTTTACATATATTGGTTTGGGTCACTCCTCAATTTCCTTTATCTTAGGAGGGTCTACAAATATTTATTTTCTAGTAATAACATGTCCCAAGAATTATAATTCCTCCATACATAACTCATATTTTTGTATTCTTCATATAGTTTCTCCCTTTGAAATTTGTTTAGCACAATATTCAAATGCTTCTCATGTTTCTTCTTCCTCTTGGATTATATCAAAATATGACCGGTAAAGATTTAGAAAAAAATTTCAAGGTAATCTATAAATACTCTATTCATTAAGTCCATGAATATTTATTAATAATTAGTGTGTCCAAAAGGAATCACTATGGAATCATAGTGTTATTACCTTTTTCAAAAGGTATGCTTGGTAATATCTTCTTTATTCACCTTTAATTTTTGATATACTGACTGAAGATCCACCTTAGAGAAATACTTAGCCCCATGCAGTTGATCAAACAAGTCATCTATCTGGGGAAGGTGATACTTATTGTTATTCATTATTTTGGTGAGTTCATGATAATCAATGTGTATCCACATTGATCCATCCTTCTTCTTGACTAAGAGTACTGACGCACCCTACAGTGAAGCACTCGGACATATGAAACCCTTCTCTATATTCTATTGTAACTGATTCTTTTATAATTCCAACTCAATGGTGGCCAGTCTATAGGGTTTATTTGATATTGGTAGAGATACATTAATAATTTCAATTGAAAAATCACCCACTTAGTCTTCAGGAAGACCATGCAATTTTTCAGGGAACACATTAGTTTAGTACCTCATAATGGGCATGTCTCCAAGCCTAATCCTCTATTTTTTATCAATCATTTGAGCAAGATATGATTACAGATAAATAAATAATATCCACAAATGAGTTTATAATTATGAATGGGATTCATCCTCCTCCTTACATTTTTACAGAAATGGAGGATTCCTTGGGATGTGTAGAGTGATCTCCCTCTCCCAACGTTTAATATTAGCTTTGTATAAAGATACCCAATCCATTCCCATTATAGTATCAATCTCCGCCAATGGAAGAATATGATATTTTATGGAATATTTATTCCACAAAAATCAATCGATGAGGATTTATATAATTTATATGAAATAATTTCTCAATTTTGTATTCTCACAGATAACTCAACCTTCATATTTTGAGGTGGTGTTTGAATAGTTCTACTAAACTTGCAAGATATGAAAGATTTCTTAGAACCATAATCAAATAGTAAATTTTCTATTATTAAATGAATAACCAACATACCAATCACCACATAATTTTTGGGATCAACCTCAGAAGTAGTTATATAATATGACATTCTTTTCTACTTTGTAGGTTGTTGTCGTTGATTAACTCCATATACCCTTGGCTTAGGGAATTACATCGCATAGTGT
Source organism: Viscum album (assembly GCA_963277665.1). NCBI lineage: Eukaryota > Viridiplantae > Streptophyta > Magnoliopsida > Santalales > Viscaceae > Viscum > Viscum album. Next base: position 210,104,702 of record OY728119.1, on the reverse strand, counting down.
ATGAGTTTATTTTGGTTAAATCACTACATAGTAGGCATAGTTTTAATCTAAACCATCTTTTCTACTTCCTCATTAGTGAGTTTAATCATTTCAAGTTGACATTTATTATCTTGGTTCCCCATTCTTCCATACTTGAAGTACCTTTTGCTTCCCCTTAGGTAGTTTCTAAAATTATTCTTTCTGAAATTTCGACAAGTGTGATGTTGGGTTTTATTTCCTCCATGATATTTTTTATTAGACCTCCTATAGAGAATTATATGTTATTTTTATTATCTCCAGTCCCATGATGCCACCAAAAATCACCGATTTCAATCTCAACTTTAAGGGTAAAACTAACATTATCTTCGTAATTATCAAAGTCTTGAATCACTAAGTATTATCATAGAATATATTTGAACCCAATAAATAATATATCCACCTTACTATCAATAAGGATTGTTAATATTAATGTATACTGTCAAATACTTGTGAAGTTTTCCACATATGCTTTGATAGAATCATCTTACTTTGGCTTTAGACTAAAAAACTCTCATCCATCTTAAGACGTATGTTTTGGGGAAAATATTTATTGAAAAATATTTTCTTCAATGCTTCTCATTACATGGAATAAATTTACTCTTTATTATTTTTTTAGTTTCCACCACTTATCAACTTACACATCAAAACAATGGACCATTAGCATGAATTTCTCTTCTTCTGAGCATTAGAGGATAGGGAATATTTTCTCAATGGAGTTAATCCATTATTTTGTTATAATGGGATTAGAAGATACAATAAATAGAGGAGGACTTAATCACATAAAGGAATCAACCACAACTCGATATTTCTTAGGAGAATGAGGGAAATCCACAAGATTCAAGTTATTATTTATTGCTTGATCCAGCTGAGCTAGTACTGTCATGAAGTTCTGATCTCCTATTCTACCAGGTTTTGTAGGTCATTAGGGAAATCATCACATTACCTATTAAATTTTTTGTCATAATGGGTTATCCTATTTCCATACACTAAATATAAAATAAAAATAAAAATATAGGGCTTGAATAATTATATAATAAGCATATAAGTAAGAAACTATGAACATGGAAGGATAAAATTATAGATGAAAAGTATATCCTAACTTCTAATTCCCAAAGTTTCAATATAGTTTATCCATGGTGATATAATTATCCCTAGGGTTTGTATTAAAATTTTCTATTCCTAATCCCAAAAAAATAAATAGATCATTCCCTAATAACAACTATATAAACCCAATATTTTATCACATATTTTAAATGATTTTAAGAAAAATTATCCTTAAAATACAAGACAAGGATAGAAAGGTCTAGTGTATTTGGAATACTAGGTACATAAATAGTAACAATGAAAATAAAATAAAAGAAAATTTTATTTAATCTTTATAATGATCTTCTTAATCCCATTGAACTGTTATAACTTCATAGGATACCCTGGGCAAGACATGGACAAAAGGGATAAGCTAAAAAGCCCATTATGGGAATAAACATGGGAATAAAGAACTACACATGAGTTAGAATGCATAATATAATAACATAAAATGCATTGTTATTGTATTAACATATGGAGACCTAACATATAAAACATGCAATCATATGATCATGAAAATATAGGAAAGTGTCAGAAACATATAACATGACATAAACAAGAGTCAAGGATAACTTCCAGGACTATATCATATGGTGGATAAAGTCCCATGAATGATTAAGTTTACTCCCTAATCCCATACATGACATCCCATGAGACTAAAAATTACCCAATTCATTGGAGTGAAATTTGGGAAAACCCATCATAACATGTTCATTCATATGTGTGTGAAATAAAGAATCAAAAATAATGAATAAACATATGGGATACCAGTGAAATGTAATGGGCATAGTAATATTGTCATAAAGCATAAACAAAGGATGTTTCATTTTGGTACCCATGAAATATTAGATTTAAATCATACTTGGACATTTATAAGGGAAAATATGAATATACCATGACAAAATTATTCCAATTTAAGTGAAAACATGTAAAAAGAGTGGTTAGATAACATTATAAATGTGCCTCTTATGTGAGGTTTTAGGGAAAAGAATAAAGAGTCTTTAAAAAGGATAAAAGGATAATTGTTTGAATGAAACCATAAGTAAAATAAAATAGGATTTCTGGATAAATTGAGTGATTTATAAAAAATATTTATGCCTTAAAACAATTTATGCAATATACTCAAAAATTGGAATGAAATGGAGAAGTTGCCTTTAATCGGGTTTTCTTATTGAGGGGAATTGAGAGGAGAACCCTTTAAAACATGTATTTCCACATAAAAAAAGATTAATTGAGTTGTATACACATATTTTTAACACATAAATATAATATACGATAATTATATATGAAGAAAAAATAATTTCATTGGGTTAGAGAGATAAAAGACATAACCTGAAGGAAAAAATAAAGGTTCAGAGAGATCCCTTACATTACATCCAAAATCATTATGTACATGTACTTAGTATCCTAGATAATAAAATTTTATTAATAAATTACTTAATTTAGAACCTATTATACATGTATTTGATTTATTATAATTTTATTAAGTACATTTATGACCTTTTTTTATGAGATATAAAGATCAATTTCATTCTTTTGGGAGTTTTCATTTCACAATTCCCTGATTGATTTACTTGTATATAATTATGGAAGTTCTTGTGGAATGGTAACAAAACTAAAAAAGTGAAATTAAATGGTATTTATGAACTTCTATAATTTTAAATGGTGCCTTATATAATTTTCTTTTCCCTCATGAGGATGATTAATTTGATAAAACATTAATGATAAATGTTTAGTTTATTTTGGTGGTTTGTTAATCATCTTGAACTAGTTTTGTTTTATTATTTAATATTATGTCTATATATTAGTTCTAGACCATGAATAAAGTTATAATATACATGTTAAAATAGTATTAATCCCTAACAATAGTTTTATGACCTTTTATGAAGGCAGTAATGAAAAATGAAAACTCATTATCCATAGATGTAACACCTCAAGCTTCTACGGTACGCTTCTCTTTGAATAATGTGATAGCGTGTGTTGTACGCAACACCGAGTTCTAACACACCATAACCAATCACACTAGCCGTTATGAATAGTAATACCTAATTTTTGAAATTATATATATTTTATATTTCAAAATGGACTTCATTTTTGGATTCGGAATATTGAATTTAGCCTAAGGTGAAATTTTGGAACTTTTTGGATAACTTTAATATTTTGATGAATACTGAAAATTACTAAATTTTAATTAAAAATAACTTTTTTAATCAAAATAATTAAAAGTGATAAATTATGAATTTGAGTGGTTTTAAATTATATTTATAATATATTTTTACCATTTAATATAATGTTGGTCATTTTACATAATTTTACAATTAAACCAGACATAAACAAGTGTCAATCTTTTGATAGTTATTATCTCTTAAAAACACGCTTTTTGTTTTAACAATGGGAATTAATTTTAAATTAATTTCTGCCACTTCTGTGTTTTGAATTTGGAAAAATGGATTCCATATTTGGAATCAGTCTGTTAGAATTGTGTAAATAGGTGACTTTTATTTTTAGACATTTTGAATAATTACTGCGGTAAATATTTTATTTACCATGGTTAAGGGTAAATCCGGTAAATAAGGGTTAAAAAATAATATTATAATAATACTAAATTACCCTAAAACATGTCCTAGCCGTATTGGTTGATACATGTTTGACCATACGCATCTTTGGATCGATTTTGGGACCCCATGGAGCCACTTGTAGGTGATAGGGACACTTAATTTTAATTAAGTTAAAATGAATACAAAAATGACACAAACATATATCTTTTAGAAAAATTTTTTTTACATAGAGTTATATATGTTGGATTTTAGACTATAAATATTCATTAGAAATCTAAAACTATTTAATACATAATTATATTTTATTTATAATTTTTATACTTTAAATAGTTTAATTTATTTATGACACAATGATGATGCAGTAATTACCATAATAGTGAAACATTAAAATAATTGATATTATAAATACACAAATAAATATAATTTGAGACTTTTTATGAATTAAACTAATTTTATAAGTTAATATGTCATGTTAGGAATTATTTAATGAAATTGTTTCGAAGTAATCATTCTGTTATGAGTTTCACAAAAATCAACTATTGAATAGTGTCAAAATTGACATAAAAGAGTTTTTAAAACAAATATTTTATTATTAATTGATATTAAATTCATAAAAATCAAAGGTTCGTCCAAGAGACTTATATCATGATATTTATATCATTAATGGACTACTTGGGGGTCTCTTGTATGTATATAGTAAGTTTATTAACCATATAATATAAAAATACAAAGAGACATTGTAAAAGTGAAACTAATTAACTTAGAGTTAATACTTAAAGATAAGGTTAATATAAGTACCCAAACCTGTCTAAATTCTATTAGTTGAGTGGTTTTAGACCTTTCCCCACCTTAACATTTAAATAATAAACTTTTTAGCCATTAGAAACCGAATATGAATTCATTATAAATTAATATTTCTAGCTTTTCCAAAGGTGCCCCTCACCCCTCTTATAAAAGGGCACTCCTCCTTCTCATTTCTTCACACCTAAAAAGACTTTTGGTTCGGCCAAACTCTACCCAAATACTCTCCCAACATCCCTCACTACAACCTAAAGTCATTATTTTGATCAGAAAGCCAACCTAAGGAGCCCTTTTGATCAAATCAAAAGGTAGAACCCGAAGAAGAGGTAATGATTTCACCACCCTTTTCCAAGTTCCTTTCTTCTTCCACTTCTTCTTCCTTTGTTGTTACCATTATAAAATAATGACTCCAGTATCATATATATACTGTGATGTTATTATAAATATGGTACAACCATATTCAGTATTCTATCCACCGTTTGAATAACATGTCACCATACGTGCGTAAGTATGACTTACCGTCTCCACGCCGTGGTGTAATTGTTATTCAAATATTATTATTTGGATGGGTATAATAATGATGTGTAACTCATGTAAATAATAAATATAACATGTTAATTATTCTGTATATATGATATACCATCCATTTATATATTATTTTAATATCAAAATAATGATATTGTCGCTCGTGCGTACGTACGGACTACCGTCTCCATGAACGCGATGAGATTCATTCTCCATCGTATCCATTCAAGTATAATTATCATTTGATGATTTAAAAATGATGTTTAAGGACTTGATATCATTCTGTATACGAATAATATACAAACTATCCATGAAATATATGGCTTATGTAACAAAACATATAAAAGAAAACGAGTAAGTTAACACCTTAAACGACGATAATACTAAGATATTATTAACAAATCAATTTTAAAAGATCATATATCATATCATATGAATGTATATGATTATTGTATAATTTAATAACAATTATTTAACCATTATACAGGAGGTTAACCTACCCCAACCAAGGAAAAGTACAAGGTAAGGGTTTATTTCACAATCTCTTCATTATCCAAGGTTGTTTATACGTAATAATCTACTGGGAGCTCTTTATCATCCACATCCATGTTTCTTAAAAATGTAATTCAAAACATTTTTACTATTTAAAAGAATATGGGTTAAGGTCATTTATACCCTTGTTTGACTTTTTATAAGAGTTTTATAAAGGAATCTTTCCGTCGTTTTCCAAACAAGGTGCTTTTTAACCTTTTCGACAGAATTAAGGTAAGAATGTTTTTTTTAACTTATAAGGCAACTGCGGTTATTTTCCGCCGTTATAAAATCATCGAAGATTACCATACAAGCTTATAAGAATATTTTCAAAGTAAATGTTTTATTTTATAATTATGTGACTTTAAAATGATTTCAAAATAGAAAGAGATATTTCTCTAAAAATAGTTCTTATTTCATCTATGTCAACATCCTTTGATGAATTTTACGCTTATTTGAAGTTGATTTATCATGATAAAAAACTTCTATATTTTATTGAAGGTTTTGTGATATGTTTGACTTTGGATGTGCTATTTTTATACCATTCATAGTTTATGGTGAAAGTATTGACATTTCGTATGCTAGTTTTAATACGAATGTTTATGTTATGTTTAAACCTTTTCATATGGGAATGCGTTGGACTTAATACGTGACTGGTGGAGCCTGCTATAGCTCCTCGATGCATCGGTAGGTCTCATGAGACAAACTAGTGTCTTGGCATAAGGCCTTGGCAAAATATTATTTGTAGTATTGGCACGAGGCCTTGGCTATGTGGTTATGATAGTCTGGCATTATACATTCCATCATTATGAAAGTGGTTATTGATATTGCATGTGATTATTTGATTAGTAGAATATCCATGTGAACAAGTAAATGGCATTATTTCATTTTACTTTTTCCATACTATGTTGAAGTTTATGTTTAAAAAGCTTTTGTTTTAGTTATACATTGCCTTAAATGTTTATACTTACTTTTGAAAGTTTCCGCTATATTGTTATCCTTACTGGGCATTTGAGCTCACCCCTTTTCTATGTTTTATTTTTCCCAGGAAGTGAGGAAGTAAATTATGAATGACCTGCAGGGATATTATGTGGGAATATGAGTGTGGAATATGGAGAAAATATGTTGTTGTAGTATTTTTCCACTTTATGATGTAATGTAAAACTTTATGAATATATCTACTGTTTCCAAGGCTACTAAACCAATCGGTCTTTCGAGATTTGATCTTTCTTGTGATCATGCCAATGTTATGTAATAATGCACCGACTCTAGGTAACTGGGGTCGGAGCGTTACAGTTGGTATCATAGGAAGTTTAGTACAAACCTTGGAAGCTAGATTTAGATAAACTCTAATTAGAGCACGTAGACCTAAGATGAACTTTGAGGATTAGTATATAAGAACTTCCTAGAATTTTGGTATTGTATAGATTTTGTGAGTTTTCTGAGCAATACATCCCTGTCTGGATACGAGCAGGTAGAGGCAGCTCTGGCACAGATGTACCTAGGGGTAAAACCCAAAAACACTGCTTTGAGCTAGACTCGAATGGGAACTGGTGCACGACAACGGGCCTTGCTACACTCTTGGTTACGACACTCCCGGGGGATATTCTTAGGATAACTGTCATTTTCTTTACAAATCATTATTAAGGGATTATGAGTATATACTTCCTCAAAGAATACATTTGTATGATTATAGATTATATCCATAAATAGTTCAATTTATGTTAAGTGTTTTATAAGTATGGGATTATGTATTTTGATTCATAAACTGATCTAGTTTATACCATTATTTAGAAATGGTGCCTAGTGGAAGAAATGGAAACCGTATCAATGCATGCACTCCATGTAGGGATTGCCCTCCTGCTCAAGATAATTATAGTGGAGCTGGTGATGCAACTGGTGCTGATCAGCTAATCACCATACTAGGACAACTTACTCAGGTTATGAATAATGACCTTACCCGTATGGAGCACCTAGATCCACAACGTGGAGGATCAATGTTAGATCGATTCATGAGGAAAAAACTGTTGTACCCCTCTCTCTCTTGAATTTTAATGATCACAATCACTCTCATCATGTTCTAAATTGTTTTCAAGTGTTTTGATGCTAGGAAAAAGGTTGCTCAGGAGTTGGCCCAAGAAGGCTGATAGTGGACTCTCTGAGTCCACCGGCCAACCGGTGGATTCCCACCGGGCAGCCGGTATAGGCACCGGCCAACCGGTTCTTGCCCACCGGCCAGCCGGAGGACCCAGGCAGTAGGCTTGCCCACTGCCTGGTGCCACCGGCCAACCGGTGGATGACCACCGGCCAGCTGGTGTGCCCAGTCAAACTAGCCGTTGGGCTTTGACCAGACTTGTACTTTTGACCCCCAACGGGTCCGGAAGCCCTCCAACGGCCATATTGAAGTTTTTATGGGTATTTCTCCTATAAATAAGAAACCATGGATGCCGGGAACACAACCGAATTATATTTTGATGTCTTGACGCTCTAACGACAAATCTCCAAGGCCTCTTGTGATCCATTTCCATCCTTGAAGCTTGAGCTCCCTCTCCATCAGCTGCTCTCACACTTTTGGCGCTCAAGGCTTCCGTGTGTTTGTATTATTTTATTCGTTTAGTTCTTCATTGGGTTTGGATTAAAACAAACCTCTCATTTCCATTCTTTCTTTCAATTGGGTTTCTTGCTACAACCATAATAAAAAAGCAAGCTGTACGAAGGTGTTCTAGCCTACCTTAAAACGGCTAGTGGGTTTCTTGCTACAACCATTGAAAAGAAAGCTGACGTATTAATCTCTCAACAGTTCTTGTTGGGAGCGGAGATGTAGGCTTGGGAATTAAGCCGAACTTCGTTATCAAATTGTGTCTTGCCTTTTTTTATTTCCGCTGCATTGATAATTGTTTTAAATTGTTAATTTTTTTTTGAAAAGGCAATTCACCCCCCCCCTCTTGCCATCCTCTACGACCCAACATTTGGTATCAGAGGGAGCGTTTGTGTAATACCTTAACCAGTTACAAGCTTAATATCCTTAGTGATGGCTAATTCCTCGCATGCTCCCGAAGGGTATTCTATGACTCGGGCTCCATTCTTTGATGGAACCGATTACACTTATTGGAAAACTCGCATGATTACTTTTCTTAGAAGCATTGGTTATCCTATCGATAGGATTGTAATGCAAGGCTATACTTTATCTAACAAGGATGAGTCCAAATGGACCCCCAAAGACATTGCCAATTTTGAGCTTGATGGCAAAGCCATGAATGCTCTTCATTGTGGGATAGACCGTAATGAATTCAACCGTGTTTCTACTTTCTCCTCTTCTTATGAAATTTGGATACTTTTAGAAGTAACCCATGAGGGCACTAACAAAGTCAAAGACACTAGATTAGACATGTATCGCCAAGATTTTTAATGTTTCACCATGCACCCACACGAATCAATTACTGAAATGTTTACTCGTTTTACTGACGTTTTCAATGGAAGAAAATCTCTTGGTGAGGATGTTTCTGCAGAAATGATGGTCAAGAAGATTCTTTGGGTCCTACCAAGCTCATGGGCACCAAAGGTGACCGCAATTCAAGAAGCAAAAGATGTCAAGAAAATTCCGGTTGAAGAGCTCATTGGATCACTCATGACCTACGAGATCACCATGAAGAGGCAAGCCGATAAAGAAGGTAAAACCTTCAAGGAGAAAAAGAACATTGCTTTCAAAGTAAAGGAAGAAAGCTCCTCCGCTGATAGCGAATCCGAGATTTCTCAACTAGCAAGAAAAATGAGCAAATTCATGAAGAAAAAGAAGAACTTTCGAAGGGCACGAAAGGAAGATCCCAAAGCGGAGAATGAAGTTACATGCTTTGAATGTGGAAAGAAAGGCCACATCAAACCGGAGTGCTCCATTTTCAAGAAAAGGGTAAAAGAAAAGAAAAACAAAAAGTCTTTCAAAGCATCCACATGGAGTGCAAGTGATGACTCCATGTCTTCAAGCGACTCAAGCGATGAAGGTGAACAATGCCTAATGTCATTTGATGAGGTATCTTCTTCCGACTCCTCTTCCTCATATTCCTCTTTCAATAATGACATGTCCTATGAAGATCTTCAAAATGCGAGAGATCAATTAGAGGAAGGTTTTCACGAACTTACCTCTAAATTTATGGCTTTGAAAAAGAAAAAGAAAATTCTCATTTCTGAAAAAGAACAACTTCTCAAAAAGAATGTGGAACTTACCCTTAAGATCCAAGATATTCCAAATGTTGATTCTTTGAATTCAACCATTAAAGATCTAAGGGAGTCTCTTTCCATGTTCACCCAAGGTGAAAAAAATTTGACCAAATTACTAGGTTCTCAGCGTTTGGCTAGAACAACACATGGACTTGGCTTTAACAAACAAGCCACTTCTTCTAGAGCACCCACTACTTTTGAAAGGGGGAGATCTCAATATAAATTTTGTAATTATTGTAAAAAGACCGGGCACATGATTTATGAGTGTGATTGTAAAAATGAAAGGTATGGAAGCCCCAAAACCATTACCTACTCGGATGAGTATTTTAGATGGCAACCCTCTAGAAAAATATGGGTTCAAAAGTCTCTTTTAGCTAATCTTTCCGGACCCAAACTTATATGGGTACCAAAATCTATTCTCTCTTGATTTTGTAGGATAAACGCCAAAGAAGTAGGACTTCGAAAGGCTCGTGGTATCTCGACAGCGGATGCTCGAGGCACATGTGTGGCGATCCCTCCGAGTTCAACTCCCTTGAAGAATTCGATGGAGGATACGTCACCTTCGGTGACAATTCAAAAAGCATGATCGTCGGAATAGGTACCATTGGATTTGGTAGCACCTCTTTAATTAAAGATGTTTTATTTGTTAAAGGTTTAAAACATAATCTAATTAGCATTAGTCAACTTTGTGATAGTGGTTTTTCGGTGAATTTTCAAAATGATTTATGCAATGTGTTTGATTTTCAAAACAAATTGATATTTTCTGCTTCCCGTTTTCAAAATGTTTACATTATTGATTTAAAGTCTTTAGCTAGTCAAAATGTTAAATGTTTAAGTGCTCTTGACAATGATTCTTGGCTTTGGCAAAGAAGGTTGGGGCATTGTATCTCTCATTCACTTCTAAAGCTTAATAAGAACAAGCTCATCCGTGACCTTCCTAAACTTAAGTTTAAGAAATATTTGATTTGTGAGCCATGCCAACTTGGCAAGCAACACAAGTCTTCTTTCAAATCTAAGAAGGAAGTGTCCACTTCAAAATCTCTTGAGCTCCTACATCTTGATCTTTTTGGTCCTACCCGTGTAGCAAGTCTAGGTGGAAAATCCTATACCTTTGTCATAGTAGATGACTTTTCTCGTTTCACTTGGGTTTTCTTTTTAGCTCATAAAAATGATGCTTGTAGAACCTTTTTGAAATTCTCTAGGAAAGTAGAAAATGAAAAAGGATATAAAATTATATCGCTTCGTAGTGACCATGGAGGTGAATTTGAGAACAAATAATTCGATGAATTGTGTTCCTCTCAAGGATACAATCACACCTTCTCTGCCCCTAGGACTCCACAACAAAATGGAGTAGTTGAAAGGAGAAACCGAACTCTCCAAGAAATTGCTCGAACCCTCCTTAGTGAATTCAACCTCCCTCAATTTTTCTGGGCCGAGGCAGTTAACACTGCTTGTTATACTATCAATAGAGTCCTTGTAAGACCCCTTCTTAAGAAAACCCCCTATGAACTTTGGAAAGGAAAATTTCCCAAAGTTGGTTATTTTAAAGTGTTTGGTTATAAATGCTTTATCCTTAACACAAAAGATAACCTTGGGAAATTTGATGTCAAATCCGATGAAGGTATTTTTCTTGGGTACTCCAACTCAAGCAAAGCCTATCGTGTCTTCAACAAACGTTCAAAAACCATCGAAGAATCATCTCATGTCAAGTTTGATGAAAATCTTCCAAAACCCCATCCGGTCATTGAAGATGTTAAAGATAAGCTTGATAAACTTGAATTAAATGATTCCTCTTCTCCTCTCAAGGAGGATGATGATCATGAACCTTCTTCACCTTCTTTTCCTTCCACCTTGCCTAAGGTTTGGAAACCTTCTAGAGACCATCCATTAAAAAATGTTATAGGTGATCTTCAAGCCGGTACTCAAACTAGAAGATCAATCCTCAACGAGGTTGAACATCAAGCCTTCATTTCTCACCTAGAGCCTAAAACCATTAATGATGCCATTAATGATGAGAATTGGGTTCTTGCAATGCAAGATGAACTAAATCAATTCTCTAGAAATGATGTTTGGACTCTTGTTGAAAGACCCAATGATCATCCAATTATTGGAACTAAATGGGTTTTTAGGAACAAACTTGATGATCAAGGAAATATAACCCGGAACAAGGCTCGCCTAGTAGCTAAGGGCTATAATCAAGAAGAAGGAATTGATTATGGTGAAACCTTTGCGCCCGTTGCTAGATTGGAATCCATTAGGATCTTGTTGGCTTTCGCTGCCCACTTAAATTTCAAACTTTTTCAAATGGATGTTAAAAGCGCCTTTTTAAATGGTTTTATTTCAGAAAAAATCTTTGTTGAACAACCTCCCGGTTTTGAAGATCCAAAATTTCCAAATCATGTTTTTAAATTAACCAAGGCTCTATATGGATTAAAGAAAGCCCCTCGGGCTTGGTATGAGCGGTTAACAAAATTCCTTTTAGAAAATGATTTTAAAATGGGTCAAGCTGATTGTACCCTCTTTTTAAAACACACTTGAAAATATCTTTTAATCGTCCAAATCTACGTCAATGACGTTATCTTTGGTTCTACCAAAGAATCACTTTGTACTGATTTTTCAGATTTAATGAGAAAAGAATTTGAAATGAGCTTTATGGGGGAATTGAAATTTTTTCTCGGTTTTCAAATCTTTCAAAATTCAAAAGGTATTTTTCTAAGCCAAGGCAAATACACAAACGAGCTCTTAAGTCGTTTTGGTATGGATCGAGTAAAGGAAACTAGTACCCCCATGAGTACTTCTTGTAAGCTTACGTTATATGAAGTCGGGAAACCGGTTGATAACAAGCTTTATAGGAGTATGATCGGGAGTCTACTTTACCTAACTGCGACCCGTCCTGACATCATGTTCAGTGTTTGCCTTTGTGCTCGTTTTCAAGCTAATCCCAAAGAATCTCATTTTAAATCGGTCAAAAGGATTTTTAGGTATTTAAGAGGGTCCAAAAACATTGGTTTATTTTATCCTTCTAATACTTCTTTCGAACTTTCTTCATATTCGGATGCTGATTTTGGCGGATGTCAATTAGATCGAAAGAGTACTAGTGGAACCTGTCATCTGCTAGGCAAGTCCCTTGTATCGTGGAGTAGCAAGAAGCAAAACTGTGTTTCTCTTTCTACTGCCGAGGCCGAGTACGTAGCCGCTGGGAATTGTTATGCCCAAATTATTTGGATGCAGCACACTCTCTTGGATTATGGCCTTTCCTACGATCATGTCCCTATTCGGTGTGACAACACTAGTGCCATTAGTATTTCTAAGAATCCAATACAACACTCTAGAACAAAGCATATAGACTTAAGGCATCATTTCCTTCGTGACCATTTTCAAAAAGGGGATATCAGTTTGGACTTCATTTCTAATGATTTCCAATTAGCTGATATTTTTACCAAACCGCTCCCGGTTGAACGTTTTGATTTTATTAAGGGGGAGTTAGGAATGATTCGTCAATGAGCACTATTAAATATTTAACTCTTTTTTATTTTAATTCAATTTTTTTTTATATTTTATGAATTTTAATACCACCGGTCAACCGGTGGTACATCACCGGTTAACCGGTGGTGTCGGGCCTTTCTTTTTTAGGCCGGCCAGAGGAAGGGTTAAAATTAAAATTAAACCCTTCCCCTCCCATTCTTTACTCTCTCTCTCGTGCGGCTCCTCCAAAACCGTGACTCCTCCAAAGCCCTAGCCTCCCTTCTTCATCCTTGCCCTCTCAAACTCCATTCTTCTCTCAATCTCTCTCATTTTATCTCCTTTTGCCTTTATGGGTCCTCGCTCTTCTCGCAAAGGAAAGGGTATCGCTCAAGAAGCACCTCCTCCTCCTTCAATTCCTCAACTTCCGGACATATGGCATGACAAGGTCATTCTGCCAGGTAGAGTGATTGACTATTCTTGGCTTTCTTCTGCTCGTCTCGAGATTTTATCCATTATTGAATATCAACACTGGCATTCCTTTTTTGAACCTCCTGAGAAGGATGTTATTTATCCTTTACTTGTCAAATAGTTTTATGCTCACTTGACGTGGTCGGTTTCTGACGACACCGATACCATTTCCACCACTGCTCTTGGGCAACCTATCACTTTCACATCTGTGGAGGTTGCCAGAATGCTAGGAGTTCCTCATGTCGGGCCTCATGCATTTGCTCAGGGGGAGTTTCCTCGGGACCCTGATTTTGATTTAGCTATCGCTCTTGAGCATCTCACAGGATAGCCCAACAATCCAATTTTCAAGCTATCCCAGCTCACCCCTAACCATCGAATCATTGAGCGCCTTATTCAGACCTCCCTTGCGCCCCGTATCGGTGATCACGATACGGTGAAATTCATTGATATTTATCTTCTCTCTTATATTACTAGAGGGATTCATTTCAATTTGGTCCGATTCCTGTTCTGGGCCATGACTTATGTGGCTGAGCACCCGCGCCGATCCAAAACTCTACCTTTCGGTCGCCTTTTGACCAAAATCTTCACCCTCCTTGATGTGCCTCTCCATGCTACTTCCTTTGAGTAGCGAAAGAAGGATAGCATCGTCAATTTTATGATGGTGCAACGGATGAATATCTGTTGGCACCCTTGGCGTCAGGAGTGGATCACTAACAAGGATGACCTTCTCAAGGCTTACTCTCCTCAGACTCATTCACATCCTCCATCCCATGCAATGCCTCCTGCTATTGTCGCTGCTTATCCTCTTTCAGATAGTGAGGATAGTGATGGCGATGAAGAGGAAGGGAGTGGTGACAACAAAGGTGATGCTGAGGCTAATGCTGGTGAGGAAGCTGGAGCGGATGATGATGCACCTGAGCCTGCTGAGGCTGTGCCCCCTCCCGCTGCTGCTGGTGGCTTGACGGTGACGGCTGATCAATTCCTACGCTTCTAGGATCAAATTGAGACCCGACTTGACATGCAGTTTTCCTACTTCAGCTCTCAGTTTGATAAGCTCCATTCTCGGATCGACTCTCTTGATCGTCGCTTCGAGGCGGTCCAGGCTCCTCCAGCTCCTCCGACCTTGAGGTGTCGTCGTCACTCTCGTCCCTCTAGGAGTGAATAGATCCTTTCCTGTTTTTGACTTGTCTTTGTATGTAACGTTTCATCTTTTATAAATTTCAAGTTGTCTTATCTATCATTTTTGTTGTTGTCATTGCTTACCTCCTTTTTTTTGTTGTTTATCTAATTTCTTCTCATTTTTTTTTCTTTCCTTTTCCCTTCTATTTTGATAATCCCAAAGGGGGAGAAATTTCTCTGTTTACTAGTTTCATATTTCAATTGATTAAAGTGCTCTTTTTAAAAGTTCAATTTTTTTTTAAAACCGGTAAGTTATTGATTTTGTTCCTTTTAAAAAAAATGACCTATGGTTACAATTTCAAAATGACCCATTCTCTTTAGATTAAGATCATTTTCAATACATGGTACATCTCTTCAATTTTTTTTTGAAATGATCTCTAATATATTTTCATGTCCAAAATTGTTTATTTAAGTTTTCAATTGGCATATCCTTTTTAAAGCTTTCTCTTTTGTGATTGTGATCATCAAAATAGGGGGAGATTGTTGTACCCCTCTCTCTCTTGGATTTTAATGATCACAATCACTCTCATCGTGTTCTAACTTGTTTTCAAGTGTTTTGATGCTAGGAAAAAGGTTGCCCAGGAGTTGGCCCAAGAAGGCTGATAGTGGACTCTCTGAGTCCACCGTCCAACCTGTGGATTCCCACCGGCCAGCCGGTGGTCTCTGGCAGAAGCATTGCTTTCTGCCAGAGCCACCGGTCAGCCGGTGCTAGCGCACTGGGCAGCCGGTATGGGCACCGGCCAACCGGTTCTTGCCCACCGGCCAGCCGGAGGACCCAGGCAGTAGGCTTGCCCACTGCCTGGTGCCACCGGCCAACCGGTGGATGACCACCGGCCAGCCGGTGTGCCCAGTCAAACTAGCCGTTGGGCTTTGACCAGACTTGTACTTTTGACCCCCAACGGCTCTAGAAGCCCTCCAACGACCATATTGAAGTGTTTATGGGTATTTCTCCTATAAATAAAAAACCATGGATGCCGGGAACACAACCGAATTATATTTTGATGTCTTGACGCTCTAACGACAAATCTCCAAGGCCTCTTGTGATCCATTGCCATCCTTGAAGCTTGAGCTCCCTCTCCATCAGCTGCTCTCACACTTTTGGCGCTCAAGGCTTCCGTGTGTTTGTATTATTTTATTTGTTTAGTTCTTCATTGGATTTGGATTAAAACAAACCTCTCATTTCCATTCTTTCTTTCAATTGGGTTTCTTGCTACAACCATAATAAAAATGCAAGTTGTACGAAGGTGTTCTAGCCTACCTTAAAACGGTTAGTGGGTTTCTTTCTACAACCATTAAAAAGCAAGCTGACGTATTAATCTCTCAACGGTTCTTGTTGGGAGCGGAGATGTAGGCTTGGGAATTAAGCCTAACTTCGTTATCAAATTGTGTCTTTCCTTTTTTTATTTCCGCTGCATTGATAATTCTTTTAAATTGTTATTTTTTTTTGAAAAGGCAATTCACCCCCCCCCCTCTTTCCATCCTCTACGACCCAACAAAAACCACCAACGTTCAATGGGAGTACAAATTCCTTAGTAGCTAAGCAATGGATAAATTCCCTAGAGAAAATATTTCAGGTTTTGAGGAGTAGTGAAAGGGAAAAGGTTATCATGGCAGTTTACCGACTCACTGGAGATGCTGATCAATGGTGTTCATTGATTCAAAACACGAAGGAAGATGATGAAGTATCAAATATGGAATGGAGGGAGTTCAAAGATCTGTTTTTAGCAAAATACTTTCCTCACGACCATCGAGCAGATATGGAAAGGCAATTTCTGAGTCTGAGACAGAAGGTGGATGAGAATGTCGCAAAGTATGAGGATAACTTTACAAGGTTAGCAAGGTATGCTGGAGATTATATACGTAACCCAAGAATTAAGATTGATCATTTCTTTGATGGGTTAAAACCATTTCTCCATCGAGCATTAGTCTCACAATCCTTTTCATCGTACGAAGACATTATCTCATGTGCTATCAAGATCGAAAAGGAATTCTCTAAGTCTTATGACTTTAAAGCAAATAAAGATAAGAAGAGACCTTCTGATCAATCTGGGAATGAAAATAAGGGGAAGAAGGGAAAGGTTGAATATCCATCCTGTGGTAAATGTGGGAAGAAACACCCCGGTACTTGCTTGAAGGGAATGGGAGTCTATTACAAGTGTGGTGAAAAAGGCCACCAAGCTCGTGATTGAAAGGGGAAGAAGGAAGCTACCAATGTTCAGTGCTACAATTGCAGGGAGATGGGACATTATTCAAATGAATGTCCTAAGCATCAGGAGAACTTACCTCAGAAAAGGCCAAGGGATCAAGGCCAAGATTATGCTATCACTACTGCTGAGGTAGAAGCTCCGAAAGACGTGGTGGCAGGTAATTTAATGGTTTCCTCAAGTTTAGCAAATGCATTATTTGATTCTGGATCATCGCATTGTTTCATATCTTCCCAGTTTGCTAAGAAAATTAGATATTTCCAATTTGATTTAACAGGGGAGTTGTCAGTTAAAACTCCTAAGGGAAGTATCATTGCAACAAAGTTTTGTGAATCAGTCCCCATTAGAGCACATAAATGTTCTTTATCTGCTGATCTCATTGTCATACCTATGATTGAGTTCGATATAATCCTCGGTATGGACTAGATTTCAGACTATGATGCGAGATTATAAGAAGAAAGAGGTTACGATTTTTGATGATGATGATAAGGAACACCTTATCTTTAGAGAAGAATCATCACCACCTAATTCTTATCTAGATCCACCCCAGTAGCTCAAATAAATTCAATTATTGGGGAGGAAGAGAATGAAATAACTGTGGGTGAGGAAAGGAATGTTCAAATAGAGGATGTACCTGTTGTGAAAGAATTTGTAGATGTATTTCCGGAATATTTACCTGGACATCCTCCAGAACGAGAAGCTGAGTTTTCCATTGATTTAATTCCTGGATCAAGGCCTATATCAAAGACCCCTTATGGAATGGCCACTGTAGAATTAGTTGAACTAAATAAACAACTATATGAATTGAGTAATAAGGGATTTATTCTCCCTAGTGTTTCTCCATGGGGATCCCCTGTTCTTTTTGTTCAAAAGAAAGATGGATCTATGAGTTTATGTATCGACTACAGGGAGATCAATGCTATAACAATAAAGAACAAGTATCCCCTACCTTGAATTGATTATTTATTTGACCAACTACATGGAGCTCAAAACTTTTCAAAGATTGACCTTCGATCTAGATACCATCAGTTGTGTGTGAAGAAGGAAGACATTCTGAAGACAACATTTCAAACCAGGTACGGGCATTACGAGTTTACTGTAATGCCTTTTGGATTGACTTATGCATCCTCTGTGTTCATGGATCTGATGAATAGAGTTTTCAAGGAGTATCTCGATGAATTTGTGGTGGTATTTATTGATGATATCTTGGTATACTCCAAAAGCTACGAAGATCATGAAAATCACTTGCACATTATCCTGAAGACTCTGAGAAGACATGAATTATATGGGAAGTTTAGCAGGTGTAAATTCTGGATTCAGGAGATTTATTTTCTTGGCCATATTGTCTCTAAAGATGGAATATCTGTTGATCCTTCTAAGACCAAGGCAATCCAAGAATGTCCAGTACCGACGAGTATAACTGAGGTACGTAGTTTTATTGGTTTAGTAGGTTATTATCGATGTTTCGTCCAGAATTTTGCCCGATTGGCTAACCCATTAACAAAGCTCACACGTAAAGGGGTTAAATTTGTTTGGACAAAAGAGTGTGAAGAATGTTTCGAAGAACTGAAGAGAAGATTAGTTAATGATCCTATATTGACTCTACCATCGGGAAATGATGGGTTCGTTATTTATAGTGATGCATCGAAGAAAGGACTTGGTTGTGTCCTTATGCAGAATGATAGGGTTATTTCCTATGCATCACGATAGTTTAAAATTCATGAACAAAACTATCCTACTCATGATCTCGAGTTAGCGGCTGTGATCTTTGCTTTGAAGATATGTAGGCACTACCTCTATGGTGAAAAATGTGAGATTTATACTGATCACAAGAGATTGAAGTATATTTTCTCACAAAAAGAACTCAACATGAGGTAAAGTAGATGGCTTGAATTACTCAATGATTATGATTGTACGATACACTACCACCCGGGGAAAGCAAACAGGGTGGCAGATGCTTTGAGCAGAAAAGACCATGGAGTTTTGAACAATATGAGAATTGAAAGGGATCCAATTTTCATGGATCTAGTGAAGATGGACATGGGAATAACCAAGGAAGGCGAACCATCAATTCTTTTTCAAATGGTTTCCAAACTATATTTACTAGAAAGGATTAAGAGTTCTCATACCGATGATGAAGAATTTCAAAAGAAGATTAAAGCTGTGAATGATGGGAGATTGAGAGACTTTGTGTATGAAGATGGAATTTTGAAATTCAGGAAGAGACTTTGTGTTCCCGATATACCTGATCTAAAAAGGGAATTGTTGGATGATTCTCATAGTTCCAATTTATCTATACATCCCGGGAGAACCAAAATGTATAGAGATTTGAAGGAACATTTTTGGTGGGACAACATGAAGAGGGATATTACTGATTTTGTGTCAAGATGTATGGTTTGTCAACAAGTGAAAGCTGTAAGGCAACAGCCTGGAGGAGTTATGCAACCTCTTCCTATACCAGAGTGGAAATGGGACAATATTACGATGGACTTTGTCATGGGTCTACCAAAGACTCCTAGAAGGAATGATGCAATATGGGTTATTGTTGATCATCTTACCAAGTCAGCACATTTTCTTGCTATAAGAGAAGATCTAACACTAGAACGTCTAGAAAGACTATATATTAATGAAGTTTTGAGACTTCATGGAGTACCCCTATCGATTGTTTCTGATCGTGATCCCCGTTTTACTTCAAGATTCTGGAAGAGTCTTCAGAAATCCCTGGATACTGAACTTCATTTGAGCACTGACTACCACCCTCAGACAGACGGACAATCAGAATGGACTATTCAAACCTTATAAGACATGTTGAGATCCTACTCACTTGACTTTCAGGGTATGTGGGATTAGTATTTACCTCTGGTAGAATTTTCCTATAACAATAGCTTCCATTCGAGTATTCAGATGGTACCATATGAAGCGTTATATGGAAAGAGATGTCGTACACCAACCTGTTGGGATGACGTTGGTGAAAGAAAACTTGTAGGCCCAGAACTGGTAGAGGAAACGATGGAAAAGTTGAAGGTAATCCAAAATCACATCAAAGCATCTCAAAGTAGGCAGAAGAGCTATGCCGATAATCGAATGAAGGATTTGGAATTTCAAGTCGATGATCATGTTTTCCTGAAGGTATCTCCATGGAAGGGAGTTATACATTTTGTTAAGAAAGGTAAATTGAGTCTCAGGTACATCAGACCTTTCAAAATTCTAGAACGAATTGGGGCTATAACATACCGATTGGCAATGCCGCCAAGTCTCTCCAAAGTTCACGATGTGTTCCACGTATCTCTGATGAGGAAATACATGCCTGACCCAACGCATGTAATCACCTATGAAGAGTTAGAACTGGAACCCGATCTGTCTTATTGTGAAGAGCCCGTCAGGATTCTTGATACGATAGAACAAGTACTGAGAAACCGGACGACGTGTCTGGTAAAAGTTTTGTGGAGAAACCATAAGATGGAAGAGGCAACGTGGGAACCTGAGGAACTTATGATGAAGAACCACCCGAGTCTTTTCATGTGATAAGTATTATAGAAATTTCGAGGAAGAAATTATTTGAAGGAGGGGAGAATGTAACACCCCAAGCTTTTACGGTACGTTTCTCTTTGAATAATGTGATAGCATGTGTTGTACGCAACACCAAGTTCTAACACACTATAACCAATCACACTAGCTGTTATGAATAGTAATACCTAATTTTTGAAATTATATATTTTTATATTTCAAAATGGACTTCATTTTTGGATTTGGAATATTGAATTTAGCCTAAGGTGAAATTTTGGTACTTTTTGGATAACTTTAATATTTTTATGAATAGTGAAAATTACTAAATTTTAATTAAAAGCAACTTTTTTAATCAAAATAATTAATAGTGATAAATTTTGAATTTGAGTGGTTTTAAATTATATTTATAATATATTTTTACCATTTAATATAATGTTGGTCATTGTACATAATTTTACAATTAAACCAGACATAAACAAGTGTCAATCTTTTGATAGTTATTATCTCTTAAAAACACGCTTTTTGTTTTAACAACGGGAATTAATTTTAAATTAATTTCTACCACTTCTGTGTTTTTAATTTGAAAAAATGGATTCCATATTTGGAATCAGGATGTTCAAATTTTGTAAATATGTGACTTTTATTTTTAGACATTTTGAATAATTACTGCGGTAAATATTTTATTTACCATGGTTAAGGGTAAATCCGGTAAATAAGGGTTAAAAATTAATATTATAATAATACTAAATTACCCTAAAACGTGTCCTAGCATTATTGGTTGATACATGTTCGACCATAGGAATCTTTGGGTCGATTTTGGGACCTCATGGAGCCACTTGTAGGTGATAGGGACACTTAATTTTAATTAAGTTAAAATGAATACAAAAACGACACAAGCATATATCTTTTAGAAAAACAATTTTTACATAGGGTTATATATGTTGGATTTTCGACTATAAATATTCATTAGAAATATAAAAATATTTACTACATAATTATATTTTATTTATAATTTTTAGACTTTATATAATTTAATTTATTTATGACATAATGATGATGCAGTAATTACCATAATAGTGAAAAATTAAAATAATTGATATTATAAATACAAAAATAAATATAATTTGAGACTTTTTATGAATTAAACTAATTTTATAAGTTAATATGACATGTTAGGAATGATTTAATTAAATTTTTTCAAAGTAATCATTCTTTTATGAGTTTTACAAAAATCAACTATTGAATAGTGTCAAAATTGACATAAAAGAGTTTTTAAAACAAATATTATATTATTAATTGATATTAAATTCCTAAAAATCTATGGTTCGGTCAAGAGACTTATATCATGATATTTATATCATTAATGAACCACTTGGGGGTCGCTTAGATGTCTATAGTAAGTTTATTAACCATATAATATAAAAATACAAAGAGACATTGTAAAAGTGAAACTAATTAACTTAGAGTTAATACTTAAAGATAAGGTTAATATAAGTACCCAAACCTGTCTAAATTCTATTGGTTGAGTGGTTTTAGACCTATACCTACCTTAAAATTTAAATAATAAACTTTTGAGCCATTATAAACCAAATATGAATTTATTATAAATTAATATTTCTAGCTTTTCCAAAGGTGCCTCTCACCCCTCTTATAAAAGGTCACTCCTCCTTCTCATTTATTCACACCTTCAAATACTTTTGGTTCGGCAAAAATCTTCCCAAATACTCTCCCAACATCCCTCACCACAACCTAAAGGCCTTATTTTGATCAGAAAGCCAACCTAAGGAGCCCTTTTGATCAAATCAAAAGGAAGAACCCGAATAAGAGGTAATGATTTCACCACCTTTTTCCAAGTTCCTTTCTTCTTCCACTTATTCTTCCTTTGTTGTTACCATTCTAAAATAATGACTCCAGTATCATATATATACTGTGATGTTATTATAAATATGGTACAACCATATTCATTATTCTATCCACCCTTTTAATAACATGTCACCATACGTGCGTACGTACGACTTACCGTCTCCACGTCGTGGTGTAATTGTTATTCAATATATTATTATTTGGATGGGTATAATAATGACGTGTAACTCATGTAAATAATAAATATAACATGTTAATGATTCTGTATATATGATATACCATCCATTTATAAATTATTTTAATATCAAAAGAATGATATTGTCGCTCGTGCGTACGTACGGACTACCGTCTCCACGAATGCGATGAGATTCATTCTCCATCGTATCCATTCAAGTATAATTATAATTTGATGATTCAAAAATGATGTTTAATGAATTTATATCATTCTGTATATGAATAATATACAACCTATCCATGACAAATATATCTTATGTAACAAAACATATAAAAGAAAACGAGTAAGTTAACACCCAAAACGACGATAATACTAAGATATTATTAACAACGCAATGTTAAAAGATCATATATCATATCATATGAATGTATATGATTTCTGTATAATTTAATAACAATTATTTCACCATTATACAGGAGGTTAACCTACCCCAACCAAGTAAAAGTACAAGGTAAGGGTTTATTTCACAATCTCTTCATTATCCGAGGTTGTTTATACGTAATAATCTACTGGGATCTCTTTATCATCCACATCCATGTTTCTTAAAAATGTATTTCAAAACATTTTTACTATTTAAAAGAATATGGGTTAAGGTCATTTATACCCTTGTTTGACTTTTTATAAGATTTTTATAACGGAATCTTTCCGTCGTTTTCCAAACAAGGTGCTTTTTAACCTTTTCGATAGAATTAAGGTAAGAATGTTTTTTTTAACTTATACAGCGGGTGCGGTTATTTTCCGCCATTATAAAATCATCGAAGATTCCCTTAAAAGATTATAAGAATATTTTCAAATAAAATGTTTTATTTCATAAATATAAGACTCTTAAATGATTTCAAAATAGAAAGAGATATTTCTCTAAAAAGAGTTTTGATTTCATCTATGTCAACATCCTTTGATGAATTTTATGCTTATTTGAAGTTGATTTATTGTGATACAAAAATTATATATTGTATTGAAGGTTTTGTGATATGTTTGACTGTGGATGTGCTATTTTTATACCATTCATAGTTTATGGTGAAAGTATTGACATTTCGTATTCTAGTTTTAATACGAATGTTTATGTTATGTTTAATCCTTTTCATATGGGAATGCATTGGACTTAATATGTGATGGGTGGAGCCCGCTATAGCTCCTCGATGCATCAGTAGGTCTCATGAGACAAACTAGTGTCTTGGCACAAGGCCTTGGCAAAATCTTATTTGTAGTCTTGGCACGAGGCCTTGGCTATGTGGTTATGATAGTCTGGCATTTTGCATTACATCATTATGAAAGTGGTTATTGATATTGCATGTGATTATTCGATTAGTAGAATATCCATGTGAATAAGTAAATGGAATTATTTCATTTTACTTTTTCCATACTATGTTCAAGTTTAAGTTTAAAATGCTTTTGTTTTAGATATACATTGCCTTAAATGTTTATTCTTATTTCTGAAAGTTTCCGCTATATTGTTATCCTTACTGGGCATTTGAGCTCACCCCTTTTCTATGTTTTATTTTTCCCAGGAAGTGAAGAAGTAAATTATGAATGACCTGCAGGGATATTATGTGGGGATATGAGTGTGGAATATGGAGAAAATATGTTGTTGTAGTAGTTTTCCACTTTATGATGTAATGTAAAACTTTATGAATATATCTAGTGTTTTCAAGGCTACTAAACCAATCGGTCTTTTGAGATTTGATCTTTCTTGTGATAATGCCAATGTTATGCAATAATTCACCGACTCTAGGTAACTGGGGTCAGGGCGTTACAATAGAGATGGTGAATCACCATAATTCGTATAGTTGTTTCATTTCATTGAATACGAGGAGTTGAGAAAAGTGGGGAACATAAAATATAAAATTTTATTATATAAATATTAATAGATTTATTATGATTTTATAGATGAATTAGGTTAGTAAAAGGTTGAAGAATAAAAAAAATTGAGACAAGTTGTTTGAGAAGGATTCCTCTTGAATATCAGCTCCTTAAATGATCACTTAAAGAGCTTGGAATTGGTCTTTTGGAGATACCAAGAACACATTCATATGGGTAGAGTGTGTATTAGAGTGTTTTTCAAATATTTTTAAATCATAAAGGCTTGGAAGGTGTGAGTAGACCATAACAACCCAAAATTTTATCAGTGGAAATCCCTTTCTTATAATTATAACATATAGTATAATAACAAAAAAATACATTAAGAACAGAATCAAAACATTATAAATGAATAATAAATGAAATCAGAGGTATTTCTATAATTTAAGGAAACTATACTGATGAAATAGTAACTTGACCTTTGGAATAGTAATATGACTCATATAAATAGTAAATCAGCCAAATTAATAGTAACATCGCCTATGAAAGTATCAATTAACTTTGGGCATCTTATAAATGAAATCATGATATAATTGTATCATAGTATATGTAAATAAATGTTTTAAAATTATTAATTTAGTTCTCGTCTTTAAGTCAGTTATAAATATATAATTAAAATTTTATAATTAATATAAGGATTTAAAATAAAATGTGTTTTCATAGAATTTATTCATACATTAATATTTTTTTGTCTTATGATTTTAATATAATTTTATGTGACCTTATTTAATTTTTAAAAGTTTTATAAAATTAGTTATAATTTTAAAATCTATATTTCTTGAGTAAATGATTATTTTAATAAAAAATAAAATTTATCATTTTTAGAAAAATATTTTCATAAAATAGTGTTCATTTTCTAATTCTACACATCAAAAAATTATTAGGGTGGATTTTTTTGATTTTTCTAAAATACTTGAATTTCTTGGGAATAGTAAAATATGATAATTTACAATAAATGCTAAATACATGATTTCTTGACTCATTGTTGATGTAAGGATGAGGTAACCACCATTATATAGAAATCACATGAACTATTTACTATATTTAGTCATAATAATCAACACTATTTCTTATCATGATCCAAAATAATAAAATAATTATTAAAATAATGAGAAAAATCCCTCTCCTCTACAATATATACCACCCCACCCCACCACTTCTCCTCACACATTACAATCATTGATACTTTTCCAAATTCTACCCAATACTATTCCCAAACACTTCCCTAAATTCTAGGATCACTTTATCTGTAATGCCCTGACCCTAGTTACCCAGAGTCGGTGCATTATTACATAACATTGACATGATCCCAAATATCAAATATCTAAAGACCAATTAGTTTAGTATACTTGGAATCACTAGATACATTCATGATGTTTTCATTACATCATAAAATTAAAACTACAAAAACATATTGTCTTCACAGTCATATCCCCTAACATTATCCCTGTAGGTCATTCATAAAATACTTCTTCACATCCCGAGAAATATAAAACATTGAAAGGGGTGAGATCAAATGCACAGTAAGGATAAAAATATAGCGAATACTTTCATAAATAATAATAAACATTTAAGGCAATGTATAACTAAAACAAAATCCTTTTAAACTTGAACTTTAGCATAATATGGCAGAAAAAAATGAAATAATGCCATTTACTAATTCACATGAATATTCTACTAATCAAATAATCACATGCAATATCAATAACCACTTTCATAATGATGGTCTGCATAATTCCAGACTATCATAACCACATAGTCAAGGCCTTGTGCCAAGACTACAAATGAGATTTTTTCAAGGCCTTATGCCAAGACACTAGTTTGTCTCATGATACCTACCGATGCCTCGAGGAGCTATAGGGGGCTCCACCCTTCACTTATTATGTCCAATTTATTCCTCATATGAAAAGGTTTAAACATAACACAAACATTCGTATTAAAACTAGCATACGAAATGTCAATACTTTCTCCATAAATCATGAATGGTATAAAAATAACACATCCACAGTCAAAAATATCACAAAACCTTCAATACAATATGGACGTTTATTTATTATGATAAAAAATATCCATATTGTATTGAAGGTTTTGTGATATGTTTGACTGTGGGTGTGTTATTTTTATACCATTCATGGTTTATGGAGAAAGTATTGAAATTTTGTATGCTAGTTTTAATAAGAATGTATGTGTTATGTTTAAACTTGTTCGTATGAGGAATGAATTAGACTTAATAAGTGATGGGTGGAGCCCGCTATAGCTCCTCGATACTTCAGTAGGTCTCATGAGACAAACTAGTGTCTTGGCACAAGGCCTTGACAAAATCTCATTTGTAGTCTTTCCACAAGGCCTTGAATATGTGGTTATGATAGTCTGGCATTATGCATTCCATAATTATGAAAGTGGTTATTAATATTGCATGTGATTATTCTATTAGTAGAATATCCATGTGAATAAGTAAATGGAATTATTTCATTTTATTTCTTCCATATTATGCTAATGTTTAAGTTTGAAAGGCTTTTGTTTTAGTTACACATTGACTTAAATGTTTATGCTTATTTATGAAAGTTTCTGCTATATTGTTATCCTTACTGGGAATTTGAGATCACCCCTTTCAATGTTTTATTTTTTCCAGGATGTCAAAGTATTTTATGAATGATCTGTAGGGATAGTATAAGGGGATATGACTGTGAAGACAATATGTTGTTGTACTTTTCATTTTATGATGTAATGAAAACTTTATGAATGTATCTAGTGATTCCAAGACTACTAAACTAATCGGTCTTTCGAGACTTGATCTTTGTGATCATGCCAATTTTATGTAATAATGCACCGACTCTGGGTAACTGGGGTCGGGGAATTACAGTTGGTATAAGAGAAAGTTTAGTACAAACCTTGGAAGATAGATTTAAATAAACTCTGATTAGAGCACATAGATCTAAGATGAACTTTGAGGATTAGTATAGAAGAACTTCCTAGAATTTTGGTATTGTAGAGATTTTGTGAGTTTTCCGGGAAATACATCAATGTCTCGATACGAGCAGGTAGAGGTGGCTCTGGCACAGATGTACCTAGGGGTAAAACCCGAATACACCGCTTTTAGCTAGACTCGAATGGGAACTAGTGCACGATAATGGGCCTTACAACACTCTTGGTTACGACACTCATGGGGGATATGCTTAGGATAATTCTCATTTCCTTTACAAACCATTATGAAGGTTTTATGAGTATATACTTCCTCAAAGAATTTTTTTTATGATTATGGATTATATCCATAAACTGTTCAATTTATGTTAAGTGTTTTACAAGTTTGGATTTATGTATTGTGATTCATAAACTAATCTAGTGTATTCCATTGTTTAGAAATGGCACCTAGTGGAAGAAATGGAAACTGTATCAATGCACACACTCCATGTAGGGATTCCCTCCTACTCAAGATAAATATAGTGGAGCTAGTGATGCAACTGGTGCTGATCAGCTAATCACCATACTGGGACAACTCACTCAGGTTATGAATAATAACCTTACCTGTATGGAGAACCCTGACCCGTAGCGTGGAGGATCAATTTTAGACCGCTTCATGAGGCAAAAACCACCAATATTCCATGGGAGTAAAAATCCCTTAGTAGCTGAGCAATGGATAAATTCCTTAGAGAAAATATTTCATGCCTTGGGAGTAGTGAAAGGGAAAAAGTTATGATGGCAGTTTACCGCCTCACTCGAGATGCTGATCAATGGTGGTCATTGATTCAAAACACAAAGGAATATGATGAAGTATCAAATATGGAATGGAGATAGTTCAATGAAATTTTCTTAGAAAAATACTTTCCTCGTGACCATCGAGAATATATGGAAAGGCAATTTCTGAGACTCAGACAAAAGGACTATGAGAATGTCGCAAAGTATGAGGCTAACTTTACAAGGTCAGCGAGGCATGCAACAGATTATATATATAACCCAAGGAGTAAGATTGATCATTTCATTGATGGTTTAAAACCGTTTCTCCGTCAAGAATTGGTCTCACAATCCTTCTCATCATACGAAGATATTGTCTCGTGTGCTATCAAGACGGAAAAGGAATTCTCTAAGTCTTATGAATTTAAAGCAAAGAAAGAGGAGAAGAGATCATCTGATCAATCTGGGAATGTAAATAAGGGTAATAAGGGAAAATTTGAATATTAATACTGTAGTAAATGTGGGAAGAAACACCCTGGTACTTTCTTCAAGGGAATGGGTTTCTGTTACAAGTGTGGTGAAAAAGGCCACCAAGCTCGTGATTGAAAGGGGAAGAAAGAAGCTACCGATGTTCAATGCTACAACTACAGGGATATGGGACATTATGAAAATGAATTTCCTAATCGTCAGAGGAACATAGCTCAGAAAAGGCCAAGGGATCAAGGACAAGTTTTTGCTATCACTACTGCTGAGGTAGAAGCTCTGAAAGATGTGGTGGCAGGTAATTTAATGGTTTCCTCAAGTGTAGAAAATGATTTATTTGATTTTAGATCATCGCATTGTTTCATATCTTCCCAGTTTTCTAAGAAAATTAGATATTTCCAATTCGATATAAAAAGGGAGTTGTCAGTTAAAACTCCTAAGGGAAGTATCATTGCTACAAAGTTCTATGGATCCGTTCCCATTAGGGCATATAAATGTTTTTTATCTACTGATCTCATCGTTATACCCATGACTAAATTTGATATAATCCTCGGTATGGATTGGATTTCGGACAGTGATGCGAAAATTTATTGTAAGAAGAAGGAGGTCACAATTTTTGATGATGATGATAAAGAACACCTTATCTTTAGAGCAGAATCGTCACCACCTGATTCTTATCTAGATCCACCCCTAGTAGCTCAACTAAATTCAATTATCGGGGAGGAAGAGAATGAAATAAATGTAGGTTATGAAAGGAATGTTCAAATAGAGGATGTACCTATTGTGAAATAATATGTTGATGTTTTTCCAGAAAATTTACCTGGACATCCTCCAGAATGATAAATTGAGGTTTCCATTGATTTAATTCCTGGTTCAAGGCCTATATAGAAGACCCATTATAGAATGGACACTGTGGAATTAGTTAAACTAAAGAAACAACTAGAGGAATTGAGTAATAAGGGATTTATTCTCCCTAGTGTTTCTCTATGGGGAGCCCCTGTCCTTTTTGTTAAGAAGAAAGATGGATCTATGAGGTTATGTATCGACTATAGATAAATCAATGCTATAACAATAAAGAACAAATACCCCTACCTCACATTGATGATTTATTTGACCAACTGCATGGAGCTCAATATTTTTCAAAGATTGAACTTTGATCTGGATACCATCAGTTGTGTGTGAAGAAGGAAGACATTCCAAAAACAGTATTTCGAACCAGGTATGGGCATTACGAGTATACAGTAATGCATTTTGGATTGAATAATGCACCCTCTGTATTCATGGATCTAATGAATAGAGTTTTCAAGGAATATCTCAATTATTTTGTGGTGGTATTTATTGATGATATCTTGGTATACTCCAAAATCTACGAAGATCATGAAAATCACTTGCGCATTATCTTGAAGACTCTTAGAAGAAATGAATTATATGGGAAGTTTAGCAAGTGTGAATTCTGGCTTCATGAGATTTATTTTCTTGGACATATTGTCTCCAAATATGAAATCTCTATTGATCCTTCTAAGACCAAGGAAATCCAAGAATGGCCAGCACTAACGAGTATAACTGAGGTACGCAGTTTTATTGGCTTAGCAAGTTATTATCGGAATTTTGTCCAGAACTTTTCCCGATTTGTTAACCCATTAACGAAGCTCACACGTAAGGGGGTCAAATGTTTTTGGACAAAAGAGTGTGAAGAATGTTTTGAAGAACTGAATAAAAGATTATTCAACGCACCTATATTGACTCTACCATTGGGGAATGATGGGTTCGTTATTTATAGTGACGTATCAATGAAAGGACTTGGTTGTGTCCTTATGCAGAATGACAGATTTATTGCCTACGAATCACGACAGCTGAAAATTCATGAGAAAAACTATACTACTCATGATCTTGAGTTAGCTGCTGTAATATTTGATTTGATGATTTGGAGACAATATCTCTATGGTGAGAAATGTGATATTTATACTGATCACAAGAGTTTGAAGTACATTTTCTCACAGAAAGAACTCAACATGAGGAAAAGGCGATGGCTGGGACTACCCAAGGATTATGATTTCACGATACACTACCACCCGGGGAAGGAAAATAAGGTAGTCGATGCTTTGAGTTGAAAGGATCATGGAGTTTTGAATAAGATGATAGATGAAAGGGATCCTATTTTCATGGATTTAGTAAAGATGGATATGGGAATAACCATGGAAGGTGAAACATCAATGATTTTTAAAATGATTACCAAACCATCTTTACTAGAAAGGATAAAGAGTTCTCAGACCAATGATGAAGATTTTAAAAAGAGGATTAAAGCTATCAATGATGGGAGATTGAGTGATTTTGTGTATGAAGATGGAATTTTGAAATGTGGGAAAATACATTGTGTTCCCAATATACCTGATCTAAAAAGGGAATTGTTGGACGATACTCATAGTTCCAATTTCTCTATACACCCTGGGAGCACCAAAATGTATAGGGATTTGAAGGAACATTTTTGGTGGGACAACATGAAGAGGGAGATTGCTGATTTTGTGTCAAGATGTATGGTTTATCAACAAGTGAAAGCTGGAAGGCAACAGCCTGGAGGAGTTATGCAACCTCTTCCCATACCTAAGTGGAAATGGGATAATATCATGATTGAATTTGTCATGGGACTACAAAAGACTCCTAGAAGGAACGATGCAATATGGGTCATTGTTGATCATCTTACCAAGTCAGCACATTTTCTTGATATAAGGGAAGATTTACCACTTGAACGTCTAGCAAGGATATATATTAATGAAGTTGTGAGACTTCATGGAGTACCCCTATCGATTGTTTTTGATCATGATCCCCATTTTACTTCAAGATTATGGAAGAGTCTTCAGAAGGCCTTGGATACCGAACTTCATTTGAGCACCGCCTACCACCCTCAAATAGATGGACAATCATAATTGACTATTCAGACCTTAGAAGACATGTTGAGATCTTGCTCACTTGACTTTCAGGGTAAGTGGGATCAATATTTACCTATAGTAGAATTTTCCTATAACAATAGCTTCCATTCAAGTATTCAGATGGCACCATATGAAGCTTTATACAGAAAGAGATGCCGCACACCAACCTGTTGGGATAATGTCAGGGAATGAAAAATCATAGGCCCAGAACTGGTGGAGGAAACGATGGAAAATGTAAAGGTAATCCAAAACCAAATCAAAGCAGCTAAAAGTAGGCAGAAGAGATATACTGATAACCGAAGGAAGGATTTGGAATTTCAGGTAGGAGATCATGTTTTGTCGAAGGTATCTCCATGGAAGGGAGTTATACATTTTGGTGAGAAGGGTAAATTGAGTCCTAGGTACATCAGACCTTTCGAAATTCTAGAACGAATTGGGGATGTAGCTTACCGTTTGGAAATGCCGCCAAGTCTCTCCAAAGTTCACGATGTGTTCCACGTATCACTGTTGAGAAAATACATGCCTGAACCAATGCATGTACTCACTTATGAGGAATTAGAACTGGAACTTGATACGTCTTATTGCAAAGAGCCCCTCAGGATTCTTGATACAAGAGAAAAAGTTCTGAGAAACTGGATGACTCATCTGGTAAAAGCTCTATGGAGAAACCATAAGATGGAAGAGGCAATGTGGGAACTCAAGGAACTTATGATGAAGAACCACCCGAGTCTTTTCAGGTGGTAGTTTTATAGAAAATTTGAGGATGAAATTATTTGAAGGTGGGGATAATGTAACACCTCAAGCTTCTACAGTACGCTTCCCTTTGAATAATTCAGTAGCGTGTGTTTTACGCAACTCCGAGTTCTAACGCACCACAACCAATCAAACTAACTGTTATGAATAGTAATACCCACTTTTTGAATTTTTTTTTAAATTTTATCATTTAAAATGGACTTCATTTTTGGATTTGGAATATCAAAATTAGCTTAGGGTGAATTTTTGGTATTTTTCTGAAAACATTCAATTTTAGACGAGTAGTGAAAAAACACTGAGTTATAGTTTAAAACCGAATTTTTATTTAAATAATTATTTATTTTATTTAAATTTAATTAAGGTCAAAATATATACATAATACCTATATAAATTCAATGTAATTAATTGGAGTTAGTTTAGAATAATTTTAGATATATAAAAATTTTATTGAACTTTTCACCGTCTTTTACCCACCTCCTAAGAGAATTTAGAAATTCACATAAAACATAATTTTACCAGTTCTGTGAGTGGAATTCCAAAAATCCGAGAGACACGGTTAATATCAAGGATTAAAATGTGGTTCAATAATATAAAAATATTTTTTGGTGAATAATAACTTTTTACTTTTATTTACCACGGTTAAAAGTAAATAGGGTAATTAAGGGTAAAAATGATATTAATATTACCCTAAAACATGTCCAAATTCTATTGGACAAGTTTATATATACCAAGAACAACATTTTTAATAAAATATCATCATTTAGGTCCACTTGGATTAGATTAGGACAATTATTATTATTTAATTCAAAGACGAGTTAAAAGAGTTAAAATCAAAGTTTAATTACTATTTTTTTAATATAGGGTTATACATAAGATAAATTAGATTTTAAATATTCATTATAAAGATAAAAAAATTTCATAGGTAATGGTTTTTTATTTATAATTTTTAGACATTAAATAATTTAATTTATTTATGACACAATGGTGATACAGTAATTACCTAATTAATGAAATATTAAAATAATTGATATTATAAATATCCAAATAAATGTAATTTGAGACTTCATATGAATTAAAATAATTTTATAGGTTAATATTACATGTTATTATTGATTTAATTATGTTTTTTTGAAGTAATCATGCTGTTATGATTTTCAAAAAAATTAAATACCAAATAGTGTCTAAATTGACATAAAAGAGTTTTTAAAACAAATATTATATTATTAATTGATATTCAATTCCTAAAAATCTAAGGTTCATCCAAGAGACTTATATAATGATAGTTTTATCATTAATTAACCACCTGGGGTTCGATTGGATGTATACGGTATGTTTATTCACCATATAATATAAAAATACAAAGATACATGGTAAATGTCAAACTATTTAACTAAGAGTTAAATATAAATGATAAGGTAAATATAGTGACCCAAACCTGTCTAAAATCTATTTATTAAAATTATTTCGACCCATCCCCACCTAAACCTTTAAATAATCCCCATTGGATCTATTAGAAACTGAATATGAATTTATTATAAAATAATATTTCTAGCTTTTCCTATGGTGCCCCTCACCCGTCTTATAAAAGGGAACTCCCCCTTCCATATAATTCACTCCTTCAAAGACTTTTTTTCTCGGCCAAAACCTGACCAAATATTCTCTCAACTTCCCTCAATTTAACCTAGAGGCCTTAGTTTGATCATAAATCAATTCTAAGGAGCCCTTTTGATCAAATCAAAAGGCAGAACCCGAAGAAGAGGTAACGTTTTCACGACCCTCTTTCAAGTTCCTTTCTTCTTCAACTTCTCATTTCTTTGTTATTTCCATTATAAAATAATAACTCCAGTATCTTCTATATACTGTTATGTTATTATAAATATGGTACTACCATATTCAGTATTCTATCCATCCTTTGAATGACATGTCACCATACGTGCGTACGTACGGCTTACCGTCTCCACGTCGTGGTGTAATTGTTATTCAAAACATTATTATTTGGATGGGTATGATAGTGATGTATAATGGAAGTAAATAATAAATATAATATGATAATGATTCTGTATATATGATATACCATCCAATTATATATTATTTTAATATCAAAATAATGATAGTGTCGCTCGTGCGTACGTATGGACTACCGTCTCCATGAACGCGATGAGATTCATTTCCCATCGTATCCATTCAAGAAAAATTTTCATTTGATGATTAAAAATAATATTTAAGGACTTGATATCATTCTATATATGAATAATATACAACCTATGGATAACAAACATG
Organism: Viscum album; assembly: GCA_963277665.1. Classification (NCBI taxonomy): domain Eukaryota; kingdom Viridiplantae; phylum Streptophyta; class Magnoliopsida; order Santalales; family Viscaceae; genus Viscum; species Viscum album. Next base: position 210,070,078 of record OY728119.1, on the reverse strand, counting down.
GCTTATGTAATAAAAAATATAAAAGAAAATGAGTAAGTTAACACCTGAAACGACGATAATACTAATATATTATTAACAAAGCAATGTTAAAATATCATATATGATATCATATTAATGTATATGAATCTTGTATAATTTAATAACAATAATTTCACCATTATACAGGAGGTTAACCTACCCTCGTCAAAGGAAAAGTACAAGGTAAGGGTTTATTTCACAATTTCTTCATTATCCGATGTTGTTTATACGTAATTATCTACTGGGACCTCTTTATCATCCAAATCCATGTTTCTTAAAAATGTATTTCAAATCATTCTTAATATTTTACAGACTATGGGTTAATTTCATTTTTACCCTTGTTTTACTTTTTATAAGAATTTTATAAAGGAATCTTTCTGTTGTTTTCCAAACAAGGTCCTTTTTAACCTTTTCGACAGAATTAAGGTAAGAATGTCTTTTTTAACTTATACAGCGGGTGCGACTATTTTCTGCCGTTATAAAATCTTCGAAGATTCCCATACAAGCTTATAAGAATATTTTCAAAGTAAATGTTTTATTTTATAATTATGTGACTTTAAAATGATTTCAAAAAAAGAGATATTTCTCTCAAATAGTTTTGATTTCATCTATGTCAACATCCTTTGATGGATTTTAAGCTTATTTGAAGTTTATTTATTATGATACAAAACTTCCATATTTTATTGAAGGTTTTGTGATATGTTTGATTGTGGATGTTTTATTTTTATACCATTCATGGTTTAGAGAGAAAGTATTGACATTTCATATGCTAGTTTTAATATGAATGTTTGTGTTATGTTTAAACATGTTCATATGAGGAATGCATTGGACTTAATAAGTGACGGGTGGAGCCCGCTATAGCTCCTCGATGCATCGGTAGGTCTCATGAGACAAACTAGTGTCTTTTCACAAGGCCTTGAAAAAATATCATTTATAGTCTGGTATAAGGCCATGACTATGTGGTTATGATAGTCTGGAATTATACATTCCATCATTATGAAAGTGGTTATTGATATTGCATGTGATTATTCGATTAGTAGAATATCCATGTGAATAATTAAATGAAATTATTTTATTTTATTTCTTCCATATTATACAAAAGTTCAAGTTTAAAAGGATTTTGTTTTAGTTATACATTGCCTTAAATATTTATGCTTATTTATGAATGTTTCTGCTATATTGGTATCCTTACGGGGCATTTGAGCTCACCCCTTTCAATGTTTTGTTTTTCCCAGGATGTGAAGAAGTATTTTATGAATGACTTATAGGGATAGTATAAGGGGATATGACTGTGAAGACAAGATGTTGTTGTAGTTTTCATTTTATTATGTAATGAAAACTTTATGAATGTATCTAGTGATTCCAAGGCTACTAAACTAATCGATCTTTCAAGACTTGATCTTTGTGATCATGACTATGTTATATAATAATGCACCGACTCTGGGTAACTGGGGTTGGGGTGTTACATTATATTCAAGTGTAAGGAGTATGATGAATCTTCTTCAGATTCATACTCTCAAGTGTGAATATTACTTCCTTATGAGAAAGCATATATATCTCAAATGATTAAGACCAAGGATAGAATCATGATTAGAGACATGGCTATTGTGAGGGACTACCCCGATGTGTTCCCCAGAGAGTTGTCTACTCTTCCTCGGGATTGGGAGGTTGATTTATCAATAGAACTTATTCCTGGATCTCTAAATATATAAAATACTTCTTATATAATTGCCAACATTGATTCGGAATAACATAAGAAGTAGTTACATGAGAATCTAGACAGGGGTTTTATACACCCGAGTTCTTCAACATTGGTTCCACCATTCCTAATTTTCAAGAAGAAGGATGGATCAATGTGCCTTTGAATTGATTATCATGAGATTAAAAAAATCATGATAAGGAACTAGTATCCCCTCTCATGGATGGATGAATTATTAGATCATCTATACGGGGCCAAGGACTTCTCTAAGGCGGACCTTTGGTCAGTATATCACCAATTAAAGGTGAGGAAGGAATATATTCCCAATACTGCCTTTTGAGTGTGGTATAGAAACTATGATCTCATAATGATTCCTTTTAGACACACTAATGCTCTAGAAATTTTCATGGATTTAATTATTATAGTATTTAGATATTACCTTGAAAAATTTGAGGTAGCCTTTATTAATGATATTATCATATACTCTAAGAGGAAGGAGGAGCATGAGGAGCATTTTCAATATTGTCCTGAAGACTATCAGAAAGGAGAAACTTTATTAAAATTATAATAAATGTGAGTTCTAGATGAAGGAAGTATCATTCTAGGAATATATTATTACCAGTAAAGGGATATCTATGGACCGTTACAAGGAAAAGGCAATTTAATAGTGGCCCAAGACAAATATTAAATGGGGATATATAATATCCTTGGTCAAGCAGTGTATTACCAATGATTTTTGAAAAAATTATCATGATTGTCAAAAAAAACTAACCAAGATGACTCAGAAACAGTTAATTTATTATGGATGAGTGAATATAAAGACTTATTCAATGAGTTGAAAAAGGGGATCATCACTGTATCCGTGCTCACACTACTGACAAGTGGGGAACTCTTTGATTTATACATATATGCTTCAAAGTCGGTATTAGGATATTTATTGATACAAAATGATAAAGTGATAGACTATTCCTTAAGTCAGCTGAAAATCCATGAGAAAAACTATCCCATACAAGATTTGGAGTAAGCAGTTTTAATCTTTGCGTTGAAAATATGGTGGCATTATCTCTATGGGGAGAAGTGCGAGAAATATACTAGTCAAAATAGTCTCTAATATATATTTACATAGAAGAAGATTAATATGTGCTAGTGAATATGGTTAGATCTCATAAAGGATTATGACTGGTCAATCCACTACCATCCTATTAAGGAAGATAAGGTAGAGGATGATCCAAGTAAAAAGGATCTTACCTCTTTATCAATGATGAGAATTGAGAAGGGTCCAATATTCTCAGACCTACAAAGGGTGGAAATGGGAATCATTAAAGAAGAAATATCATCAATCCATTCTCAAATGATTTCTCAACCATCCCTTATAGATAAAGTAAAAGTTGGTCAAAGGATTTATGTAGAAATACAAAAAAGTGTGGAATCTATCAAAAATGGGTAATAATCTAAGTTCAAGATCAATGTGGATATAGAAATAATATTTGGGTCATGACTATGTGTACTATATATCCAAATATAAAGAATAATATTTTGAATTATTCACATATCTCAACCTTCTCTATTATCCTAGGGAGCACAAAGATGTATCGAGATCTCCAAGAGAACTATTAGTGCAAAAATATGAAGAATGAGACCATTGAATATATGTCAAAGTATCTGTTATATCAGAAATTGAAGGCTGAAATAAAAATTCTAAGGGGATGATTCATCCACTACCCATACCCACATGGAAGTGGGATAACATTACCATGGACTTTGTCACTGTACTTCTAAGGAAATCTGGAGGAAACAATGATATATGGGTTATTGTGGATCATCTTAAAAAGATATCTCACTTTATGGAAATTCGATAGGACTTATCACTAGATCAACTTTCTTGGATATACCTCAAATACGTTTTAAAGATGTAAGAATTACTACGATCGATTATATCCGATCGAGATCTGAGATTCACCTCCAAGTTATGAAAAAGTCTCCAACATGCTCTAATAACTAAGATGAACCTTGGTACATCCTATCCTCCTCAAAATGATGTCTAATATGAGTATACAATTCAGAAACTAGAATACATGTTGAGATAATATTCTATAGACTTCAAAGGAGGGTTGTACCAAAATCTTCTACTGGTCGAATTCTCCTACAAAACAGTTTCCACTCAAGCATCCAAATGGCTCCATATGAATCCCTCTATGGGAAAACATATAAAACATCGGTGTGTTGGGATGAAGTCAGTGAATGTATTCTTCTTGGACCTGAAATGTTCAAAGAAATGGTGGAAAAGGTGAGAACCATTCAGTAGCACATCAAGGAATCCCAAAATTAAAAAAAAAAGAGTTATACAAACAATCGTCGATGAGACCTTGAGATTAAGGTTAGATACATTGTATTCCTCCACATATCTCTATAGAATACAATCATGATATTTTGGAAGAAAGGAAAGATAAGTCCTAGGTACATCGGTCCATTTGAGATCCTTTATTATGTTAGATATGTGGAATATCGACTAACACTTCACCTATCTTGTCTCAAGTACATGATGTATTCCATGTATCCCTCCTGAGGAAGTACATACTAGATTCCTCACATGTACTAAATTCATATGTAGTACAGTTGTAAAATGATCTCTCTTACAAGGAACATCCAGTGAAGATCTTGGAACATAGAGATAAGGTTCTATGTAATAATAATACTCACCCAGTCAAAATACTATGGTGGAACCAAAACTACGAAGAGGCAACATGGGAACCAGAGGAAGAGATGAAGGAGAAGTAGCCTCTCCTATTCTCTACATTGTATGTAAAAAAAATTTTGAGGGAGAAATTTCATAAGGGTGGAATAATGTAACAACCCCAAGTTTTATCAATGTAAATCCCTTTCTTATAATTATATCATAAAGTATAATCACCAAAAAATCACAATAAGAATACAATACAAAAATTATAAATGAAGAATGAAAGAAATGAGAGGTATTTTTAGAAGTTAAAGAACCTATACTGATAAAATAGTAACTCGACCATAGGAATAGTAATATGAACCTTATGAATAGAAACTTGCCAAATGAATAGTAAACTTACCTAATAAAGTATAAATAAAATTTATGCATCATATAAATGAAAGTATTATATAATATTATCATAGTATAAGTAAATAAATGTTTTTAGAAATTGTTAACTAAGATTAGGTGTTTTTCTAAGTTATAAGTATTTAATTACCTTTTTATTATTAATATAAGGATTTAAAATAAAATTAATTTTCATAAAATGTATTAATAAATTAATATTTTTTTTGTCTTATGATTTTAAGATAATTTTATGAGACCTTATTTAATTTTTCAAAGTGCTATAAAATTAGTTATAATTTTAATTATTTTTTGATTAAATGATTATTTTAATTAAAAATAAAATTTCTCATATTTATAAAATTATTTTCCTAAAATAAATTTCATTTTTAATTCTACACATTTAAAAATGGTTATTATGAATTTTGGGTATTTTTCTAAAATACTTGGAATTTTTAGTTTATAGTAAAATATGATAATTTACAATAAATACTTAATACATGAATTTTTCAGTCATTATTGATGTAAGGCTGAGGTAAGTACCATTATTTAAAAATCACATGTACTATTTACTATATTTAATCACAATAATCAACATTATTTCATTTATTGATCCAAAATAATAAACTAATGATTAAAATAATGAGAAAACACCCCCATATTCCACTATAAATACTATCTCTTATCCTCACACCATCCAAGCATTGATTCTTGTCCAAATTCTGCCTAATACTCTTTCCAAACCCCTACCCCATGTACAAAAGATCTTTTTCTCATCGAAAGACCAAAACCTTTTCCCTAAGAAGGTTTTCAAGGGGGATAAATTCAAGTGGTAAATTCCTCTTTCCTTTTCTTTTAATTTCTTTCCATGTTATTTTCTTATTATCTCCTTAGATACCCTCATCCAAATGGTATGATAACTCCATTACCTTAAATATATTGTAATTTTATTATTAAAATGGAATTATCCATTATTATACCTTTTTCATCTCCATTTTATTCTGAAAATGAAAACATCATTCATGATGTATTAATGTATCACCTTTAAGGACGAAAAAGTTTCATTTTCCATAAAAGCATTCAAGGATGGACATAAAACCATTTTTATGGTTAAAAAAAATTATAATATATTTTTAACAACCTATGTATTATTCTATAATTATTATATACAAAGTGTGATAAATAATAAAACAAAACGAGTCTGTTGTGATAAACAATTTCCAAAATTAACCTATACAATTATTATTAACAAATTATCTAATTATTCAGCATCATACCATATAAAAAAATTATTTTTAAGATAATTTAACCTTATATATGTTCATTAATAACTTATAACATCAATTCTGGATTTCTATATGAACTTTCATACTCATAAATAGGCGAACCGATCGTGAAAAATAAGAAAATGAGTACTCCCGAACGATGAAATTGAACACTATAACTCATCAAAAAGTACATAAATTAACTTAACAAAATTATAATAAATAAAATAAATGTAGAAAATTATATGTAATTATTAATTAATGAACCTAATTTTATTATTTAGGATATTAAGATCATGTTAAGAACCATTTGGGACATAGGGTAAGGGATTCTACTCAAACCTCCACTGTTCCTTTAGGTTACTCTTTCTCTCTCTTTACCCCAATTTAATGCTTATTTATTTGTATATAATTACTATAAATTCTATTTATATGTTCCAAACTCATATATCTTGTTCATATCATCCCTCTTTGATAGGGAAATACATGTTTTAAAAAGGTTCCCTTCTCAATTATTCACGATAAACAATTATATTCAAGGGAACATCCCGATTTATTACCTGTTTCCAAGTACACTCAATAACCTATTTTAAAATATAATTATTTTATTTAAAATAACTAATTTATAATGAAAATATTTCTTGGTTCATTTTTTTTATACAAACAAATATGCCTTTTCCATTTTAAAAAATCTTGATTTTTTTCCTTAAACTGTACTAAAATGTTTTACTTCTAAAGTTTCTTAAACACTATTTTTACATGTATTCACTTTATTTTGACATAAACTATGCCTATTTTACCTTATTAATGTCCATGTATGATTCAAATCCTTTCTATAATGGACACCATTATGATATTATATTATGTTATGCCTTTTAACATAATAATGTTACCCAATTCTTACCAATGGTAATCGTTATGTTTATGTTTGATTCATTATGTATGATTATTCATGTGGAACACATATTTATTAACATGTTATTATTGGTTCACCCAGATAGCGCTCCAATAAATTTGGTAATGTTTAGTCTCATGAGACGTCGTGTGCAATAGTCTTGGTGATTATCCTTGACTTGTGCTCCCTGTGTAATGGTCTTGGTAGTTAGCATTGAATCATGATCAATGTGAAATTATCCATGAATCATGATTAATCCATGTTGTAATTTGTTTCCAAATTATATGATACCAAGATTCCACATTATACATGTTATTCATCCTTATGTTTATTAATGTTCCATGTTTTTTATGTCATCATGTTATGCTTTTGATCCCATGTATTTTTCTTTGTTCATATGTATATTCCCTTACTGGGATTTTTAGATCATCCCATTTTTTGTGTTTTCCTTAGTGTATCCTATTCATATGTAAGAGATCAAAAAAATTTAGGATCTTCTTATGAAGATTAAATAAAATATGTTTTATTTTTATTTCATGTTTTTTAATTATGTATCAAATCTTCCTAAAACACTAGAATTTACGATCCTTGGTTGGTATTTAATGGTTAAGTATGATTAAAATCATATAATAATATGTTTAAAAGTCTAGGGTCACTATAATATGGTGTTATAAGGGGTAGTATTTATGAGGGGGAGAGTGGTGTTTTTGGAAATTTTTAAAAATATTAAATTATAATAAATTAATTTTTCATCCAAATACAACAAAATGGACATGTATTAAAATATAGGATAAGATAAGCTTGTAAACCCATAAAAAAATAAATTCTATACATTTTTTTTGTATTTTAAGCCTTATAATTTTGATTAACCCTTAATTAACCTATTTTAATTTTAATTATAAAAACACATGTTTTAATAATAAATGGTTATAATTTTTTGTTATATGGTTTAATTAGACCATAAATGTCTAATTTATGATATTTTAGATCATATAATAATTAATTTTTAGTTTTTAAATATTTTTATGTTTTTTAAATATTTTAATGAAATATTAATCTCATAAAATATCATTATTATCAATTTTGATACTATTCACTACATTGACTTTTAAAAATATCAAGAAAACATGATACTTTAGAAAAATAATTTAATACAACCATAACATTTCATAATCCTCTATAAAATTTTTGTATCACCTTATGTAAATCAAATTATATTTTGTTTTGTGTTTTTAATATAATTTATTTGATATTTTCATAAATAAAATAATTATTCCAATAGTGTTGTGTTAGAATTTAAGGTAATTATTACATACTCTAAAATTATGAATAAATTACCATGATATAAATAAATATTTTATGTTTACAAATAATATTTATTTTTAGTAAAACCTTATGTTTAACCCCATATTAAAAATAAGAGTGTGTCATTTTTACACTTCGATTTTATTAAAATTTATGTCATTTTCAGCGCTGAGTGACAATTAAATGATTAAATTTTGAACATTAGGTGTTAAGGGTTGACTTTAATTCATCCAACAATATCTGGGATAGTTTTTTGGTAATTGTATAATACTTATCATATTATTTCTTTCCATTAAATACCCTATTTATCGTTAGCCGGGGTAACAAATATTTACCAAGGTTTGTATTTGTATTGACCAAAAATAGAAGGGATATATTCACTAAATTTGGACCTCATAATTCAAAATAATAAATTAATTTTTAAAAATTGAAAATATAGAATTTTTATAATTTTAATTAAATTTAAATCATAAAAATACAACGAAAAATAGTTTTTTATTAAAAAAAGTCATTATAATATATATATATATATATATATATATATTTCTATATTCAAGTATTAAATCCATTTAAAACCCATAATTATATTATTTTGAATAAAATTGAACTAATTAAAATTTAAAACTATTTCAAAAGATAATTTGACCTTTTTAATAAAATACGTTTTTCAATAAAAATTAGTACTCTTCATAATTAAAAAATGAAACATATCACAAAAATACCAAAAATAAACCCTAATATAATTTTTAAATTCCAATATAAAAAATAAAGTTTATTTTTTCAAAAAAACATCTAAAATTTTCAAAATTTACTTTTGAAACAAGTGCACCATCAAAAGGTGGTAAAACTCTCCTTCGAAAAACACACCTTTTTAAGCGTAAAATTGGATATATTTTTATATCATATCTAGAAAACAAAGATAATGAATGTTAAATGTTAGATTAAAAATAATATATATATATATATATTTCATTAATATAACCCAATATGAGTGATATTTCTATTCTATTGGTATAAAACACACTTGCCCACATTTAAATAGTTTTTCATAAAAATATTTCCTTTTATTTTAAAAAAGGTTTTATTTTCGTTTATAATCAATTGGTCACCAATTAATTAATTATATATACATGTTTAAACCATATTTTCATAATTAATTCAATAAGTTTCATATATCCATTCTAATGTAGAGGTTATAAAGGTAACATTTAAATAATTTAGCTCTTCATTTAAACATGATGTTGCGTGCAACTCAAACTACCAAAAAAAAATTTAAAGTGAAATATAAAATATCAGGGTGTTACAACACCTACCACTGGACTTAGTGATGTCTTGGTTGGTATGAAATTAACTTTTTTAAAATGATGTGATATATAAAGATTAATTTTATTTTGGGAAACAAATGTTTTATTATAGATATAACCTTGGGAATGAAAGGTGATTTAGTGATTAGGTGATTCACTATTTTGAACCTTATATAATTAAAGTAAATAATATATTATGGGATTTTATTTTAAGAATAATGGTTGAATTATATTTTTGAAGAATATATGATTCTAATGTGGATTTATATTGATATATACTATTTATGGATATGATTCTAATATCTTGATGATTATATGATTAAAGAATATTCATTTCTTAATGAGACTTTAAAAATGGTTGATGTTATTTGGTGATAAATTTTGAATTTATATCAGAAGAATATGTGATCTCATTCTTCAAATTTTTGGGTTTGAATATTATTATTGAATATTTTGATGAATTTTATGGTTAGTTATATATAAAATGACAAAATTTTAAACTTTGTGTGTTATTGTTGAGGAAATTCTGATTAATGTTATATTTCTTTATCAGATGGTTTATTCTTTTTGATAATTATATTGTGCTAACCATTTTAGTTTTGGTTAATTTCTAAATATGGGGTAAATTTCTTGTTATCCTTTTTTGGATTATTTGATCCATTATATGTTGATTTTAGTGCTTTAGGGATAAAAAATTCATCTTGAATACTCATTATTTATAGTAAAAGATGAGATTGTGGATGAAATCGATTGAAGAATGAAATTCCAATTATCAAGTATGTAAACTTCCTTATTTTCACTATAGATGATAAATTAATTCCTCAACTCTAGTAAAAGGATATTGAAATATAATTTTTTTCCAATTGGGATCATTTTTAGTGAATTGATGGTCTTTTCACCCATTATATATTTATGGTTTGTGGTTATTAACTTTCCCCTTGACATGTTCTCTATCACTCTATATTGGTCCTTGGGTGTTAGTTTTCTCCTCTATGCCTATATTTTCACTTACCACTATTGTTATCACATTTTAAAACTGATTTTTTCTATTAAATGTAACCTTCATATTTCATTTTTCATATTTAATAGTAGAATTTTTACTGACCATTTTAACAATATGGGTCTTCAACTAAGGTATTTTCAAATGTCAAACCCTTGATTTCTGAGAACAATTTTAAATTATGAGGTTTAAAGTTATTGAAGGGTTGAGAATTTTACAGTCCGAGATCAGTAAAAGAATATAATGTTTGACAGTGTATGCAATATGAATCACTAGGTTTAAATAATCCATAAAATATTATTAGTTACTCACCTCAATCCATTTTTTTTAATTTTTTAACGACACTTTTAAAGGGGTAAGTGGGAACCCAATACAAGTCTAGCTATATAAAAAAACATCCCACTACAAAAACCCTAGAACCAATTATATATAGTTCCCAACCACTATAAAAACCAAAGAAAATTCCCATTATAGTTTTCCACATTTCAAAATTGAAATATCAAAAGTAGAACATCACCAAACGTGGGAAAAAATAGAAAGTGCCAATGCTGCACGCACCCTTTCACTGCATACCACCTTCCATCACCTTCAGATAAATCCACCACTCAAGAAATATTACCACAATCATTACATAAAAACACTTTACTATCCACCTCAGGACTGTCATACATTACACCTCATCACCTGCACCATCTCCCCCATCAATCTCTTTAACATCATCAGTAGTACAACGTGAAACTATCTCTGACGTCATCAACGCCCTATCATTACTAGAGCCGGTAACCAGAGTGACTGGAAACTCATCCAAAACAACAAACTCCACCTTCCTTACATCACCTTAACTGAACAACTAAGTTATAGGCTCATTCCTTGTAGAACCAATGACTACCCCAATTCCACCTCCCAAACCTCTAACGAACCATCGCTCTTGTCCGACCTGTAGAGGAGAAAGGGTACTTAGGGACAAGGTAAGGGTAAAGTAGCATGAGACTCTAGGGGAAAAATCCATTCACTAAGGACCATTCAAGAAGACCAAATATACATATCTAAAAATCAACCGCACATAACACCCTATGAGAAGAGGCTTAACAACTAAAATATAAACCATCTAGAGAAAGAAACCCATAACAAGAAGAAACAGAAAAAAACAAGAGGAATCCTAAATTGAAGTCATAAAAAGGAACTGGGGATTGAAACACTAAAAATAAACCCCAACTAGAATGAGGGAAACCGAAGAATATAACCATAGAAATGAAGAACCTCGCGTTACCACTAAACCCACTACCGCAATCCCAAACCCATCAAAGGAACCAACACACCCTACCAAGATGGGTTTTTTTGTGTCGGGTCGTATCGGGAGAGTAGGGGTGGAAGGGGAGAAATATAGGTAACTCTATAAAACCTTGAGGAAAGGAACCTAGTGAGAAGGAATCCTGAGAAGCTAAAAAAAGGACCCATCACTGCCGAGAAGATAGCAGAACCCGAGGGAGGAGATGTCGAAGCCTAAACGGAGGCCTGAGTGAAAAAACCCTGGAAATAAGGAAAATGAATAATCTAGAGGAAGAAAATCCCTTCACTGAAGAGGAGAGTGTAAAACCCTAAAGGGAGGTCGATGTCTAAAGCCGAGAGCGGTCCCTAAGAGAGTGGGGCACCATTTTCCAAAATATTATTATTTAAATATGACCATTGTAACCTAATCATTGAATTGATGGATACAAACAGGTTTAAACATATTATGAACTATATATAAAGTTCATGTTTAATATAATTTTTTTATTAATTCTATGTAAATAATCACTTAATTTTTAGTGATGTCATTTTACACTTCGCAAATATTTTTTCTTAAAAATGGGTTTTATTGATTTTTGGGAGTGAATATTATAATTAAATTTTAAAAATTTTAGAAATTTCATTTTATAAAATGGTTATATTTTTTTAAAATTATCATTTCAATACTATTTTATGGTGAAATTTTGGTATTTTTCTAAAAAAGATTGATTTTTCAATGAATAGTGATAAATGTTGATTTTTTTGTGAAACTGCCATTTATTTCCATTGATAAAGACCTATATTGTTTTTAATTTGATCTTAAATTTATATAATAATAATTTAACTAAACATATTATAATTTTTTATATTTAAATTACCCTTATACATGACCTTGGTATAAAAATAACTTTAGACTTAAGAAGACATAATTTTCTAGAAAGCAGTTTTTCATCCCGATTTATGAGATTATTAAAAGAATAATTTCTACTAATTGTAGGGATTTCATTTGATAAATTATATTCCATATTTATAATTATAATAATTTTCATTATTTATAATTCCAAATTAATTTTTTTTATAATAAATTATAAATGTAATAAAAAAATCACTATTGTAAAAGGGTAAATTGGGTTAACCTAGGTTTAAAATAAGTGATCAGTCCACAATTTTTCATCTTAATTATTATTTTATGAATTTATATTGAATACTTTAACCATATTATTTATATTTAAATTTTTATTAGATACTTTTCCATGAAAATGTACTGTATAATATGTTAAGTAAAGAAGTAAACAAAAATAGCTCTCTCTTGTTTTTTAATATCTCTTATGTGTTCACATAATGAAAAATAAAATTTTCAACTAATATTAATAATTATTTATATAATAATGAAATAATTTTACTTATATTAATTTATTTAATTTTTTTATAAATTATCTAATTACCTAAAACGTATTTACAACGCTGACAAGTTATTTCTTCAATTTGTAGAAAAATAAAGTAATCCATTTTTAAAATACTAAAAGTAATATGATTTGAGTGATATATAGTATTACATGAATTTTATAGATTTATATAATAAATATAGGATGTTTTAAATTATTATAATATATTTTAATATTTTTCTTGATATTTTCAATGTCAAATTAAATAAATAGTTCTAAAAATGACATTAATGATATTTTGTAAAAAATGATATTTTATTAAATGATTTAAAATTAATAAAAATTATATATTTATCCAATTTATTTTTATATAGTTTAAAATATCATAAATGGTTTATTTATGGTATAATTGTTCATTTATAGTAACTATTATGACCCATAAACAGTAAAAAAGATTGATATCACTATAATTATCAAAAGGGTTGAAGTGGTTAAAATAAAAATATAAGGGTAAATGCATAATATAAACTAGTAAAAATTTTATTTTATGAGTTTTTTGAGACTAATAATCATATTTTATTTTAATATTTTTAATTTTGATTCATTTTAATATGAAAATTAAATTATATTAATTTAATATTATATAAAATTGAAAAAGTGCCCCTCTGCAGACTTATAAAAGGGAACCTCCTCTATATTTTATTCACACATAAAAATCCCTTTTCTTCTTCCAATAAATAACTAAATACCTTAATTAATTCCATTAAAATGTCTTAGAGTAATTTTTTTATTATAAAACCCTCCTATGAAGGCTTTGGGTGTAAATCTAAAGAGGTTGTCCGAAAAAGAGGTATTGTTCTTAACTAAGCGTTTTTGTTTTACTTATTCTTCCACTTCCTTAAAATATTATTCATAAATGATTATATTATAAAATTATTTTATCAAATATAACAATATTTAATTATGTTAATTTAATAACAAACATACATCTCCTCTTCCCTCAAATAGAAAATGAAATCATTATTTGTGTGTACGGAAGATTATCACCTCACAAACCGATGTAATTAATTTTCCATCATCACCTCCCAATGATGTTTATTATTATGGATTTAATGTATATATATGATATTCATGAAATATTTATCATTATATAAAATTAATTTATCATATATTTTCTACCTTTTCAATCACTGAAAGATGATAACATCGTTCGTGCGTACGTGTGGATTACCACTTCTAGGAAGCGATGTGATTTTTTTTTCATCACCACATCACATGGATGGTATATATAAGTGTATTTAAATAAATAATATGGTATTTATTATATAATTATAAGTCTTTAAAGATAAAATAATACTTAACTTCATTCCATCATGATCATTGAAAAATGAAAATGTTACTTATGCGTGTATAGGGCTTACTATCACCATGATTGTAACATAGTACATTTTTCATAACCATCATTAATTATTGGTTTTAAAATTATAATTTATATAAATAAAATATATGTATTTCATGGTTATTATTTTGGAGATGATGTAACAATCCCACTTTTACCACAGTCAACATACCGAATTCGTTTTGGATATATGAACCAAATATCATCAAAACATATAACATGCCCTTAATTGATTAAGTAAATAAATATAACATGTTAATAAATAAAATAAAATTATTAATAAAAATAAAAAAATTTCTTAAGATATTGAATAATTTACATAATTTTATAATTCAAGAATATAAAGAACATGTGTGATGATTCAGACCTGAGATGTAGGATTTTATCTCGATTTCCTCTCATTGAGAAATATTTTAATGTTATGCACCTAATTTATTTTATATGTTGTATATATTACTCCTTTTACATGTTATTTAATTGATACTTCATACTTTAGGGTATTTTAAATTTAAATTCAAATTATTTCAATCGAGGGTATTTTCCATGAAATTTACCAAGTGGTAAGTGTTTCATAACTCAATTTGGTTTTATTGGATTATATACTCCATTATAGATTATATTATGTCAATATTATATGTAATATGGAATTTTTTTATTTAAATTTTATTTCAAAATTTTATTGTGGATTTAAATTTGTTTCACATAATCACTTAATTGATTAATTTTTACATCAACATTATGATCGTTGTAAGGGTTCTTCGTACCAAATTGTATTATTTGGGGAATATGTAATCTTATACACTTATCTTAATTTATGAGGTTTATATACTAACCATTTTATATAATATATCATAATTCCATTTATATTTATGTTATTTAAATATTTATTTGAAATTATTTCTTTCATGGGGATTATTATTTAAAAGTTACTAAAGCGGTAATGGTTCATCTCACAATCAAATCATTATTTGTGATTTTTAATGTTAATGTTTTAATTGAGAGAATTATTTACTATTAAAATATTGAACTCAATACACTTTTTTATACTCTATTTATTTCCTTAAATTGCAATTTTTTCTTTTATTTTCCACTCTTTAAGTACACAATATATCGAAATTATGTTTTTATGGAAAATAGAATTTTTTTCTACTCGATTAGGAATATTTTACATCCATTTCTATATTTTCCAAAAACAATGTTTTAAATAATGGTTTAAATATTATTCTATGGTTTATTAAAAAAATTATCCCGGTTTTAATTTTTACAATATGTTTTAAAAATGAATATTCTTGTCATTTTCTGAACAATGTACTTTTTGACCAGTACCAAAAATGTGAAAGGAATAATTATTTTAATATACTCAACATGAATATAATTTCCCACTATCATAACTACTCAATGTTTTGAATCTTACTTTAAAATTTTCAATGATTATTTTCATATAAAATGTTTTTGTTAATATTTTGGCAATTTTTAGTTTTAAAAAGTGGACTTTATTGTGAAAATGGTATTTTCCAAAATAATGTTTTTAATATTATATTTATAGAATTTATATTAACCATAAACAAAAAACCATTTTAATCTATAATGGGGATATATTTTAATGATACCATACTTATTCTTTCTATAGATGGTACATGATTAGTTTGACTGGGGAAGGTATTGACATTTTGTATGCTAGTTCTTTCTCTATATATGGTTTTCTATTCAGGAATGTTAAGTAAGTTGTATTTCTTATTCATATTATAAATGAATTGAAATTATTAAGTGATGGGTGATAACTGAAATTATATATTCCCTTGATTCATTGGTAGGTCTCTTGAGAAAAACTAGATGGCTAGCCTTATTTAATGGGTTTTTGGTGTATTCCTACTCATAGTTTAAACTACCAAGGGAAAAGGACTCGATGGTAAGTTTTAGATGTCTTGAATTATGTATCATTTCATTATGAAACTAGTTATTATTATTCATTTCATTAATTTTAATAATATTCGTGGATAAGTTTCAAGATCATGTAATTACTTTTATATAATAATTTGATATTCATTTATTTTTTCCATATTATTATTCATGCTCAAGTTATTGATTAAATAGTTTTTGTTTTCAGTTATTTACCTTTCCATATTGATTATGCCTTATTCACTCATCACATATTTCACTATATGTAACACTTATTGATTATATGAGCTCACAATAATTTTTTTTTTCATTTCTAATGTATATAAAGAAGGAATATTTGAATGATTTTGATAATGAAAAATATTTATTTTCATAATGGTTTGTATTTTATGTTCTCAAATGTAATATGATATTTAATTATATTTATAGTTTACCAAGATTAATGTACTTCTTGATCCTTTGGTATGATAATCCTTGAATCTAGTGTTAATGTAATAATGTAACCACTAGATCTGGGCCACTTAGTTTAGGGTCTTTAAACCTACCTTTTTTATATGAAGGGTCATATAGATAATATTCCCTTGTTTCCTTAGGATATCCTATGAAGATACTCTTAGTGTCTCATGGTGATTTGTTTTTTCCAAAAATATACTTAATAAATGAATAATATCCCTACACTCATACATGTGATAAAATGGGTTCATTTTTATACCAAAGTTCTTTTAAAATATAGTTTTCTAGCATAGTTGGAAATCAGTTTGGAATGTGTGTTGATATCTGAAATGTGTATCCCCAAGAGGATAATGGAAGACCCCTATGACTCTTTGTTGATTTCACCGTGTCTAACATGGTTTGGTTCCTCCTTTTACATACATCATTCCTTTTTTTATAAAGATGAGTGAGTTGGGTTAAAATATCAAAATCTCATAAATAATCAATGAAGTCTGGACTGATATATTCTCCACCGTGGTCTAAGAGAAGATTCTTAATCTTCAAACCAAGATATTTATCTAATTCATTCTTATATTCCTTGAATTTTTTAAAGGAATATATCATATACCTCATTAAGTAGATATATCCAAATCTTCTTAATTATTCAGAAAAATGTTATGAAGTATGAGTACCCACTTTTGGATTTAACTTGAAATAGTCTACATACATCATTATGAACCAAATCAAGAAGATCATTTGACATTTAACCTTTTCCACTAAATGGGTATTTGGTCATTTTCCTTAATAAGCATGCATGACATACACCAAGTGGTTTTAGTTCAAAATAATCCAAATATCCATCTTATTGTAATATGGTAAAACATTTTTCATTTAAATTACCTAGCTAGTGATGCCATATTTAGGTGTGTTATGAATCATGTGAAGTATTTTTTTTATCTATTTCCATTACATGTTTTGTGTAATGAAACATGTAAAGACTGTTATTTAAATATAAATTACCATAAAAATGGTTTCTTTATAAAAGAGGAAAAATTTATTCCTAGATTTAAAAATAAAACCATCTATATCAAGTTTGGAAATAGAAATAATATTCTTATTTAATGAAGGTATATAATAATAATCTTTTAAAACAAATATATTTCTCTTTAGTAGTGTGAGATGGTATCCCCCAATAGCCCCAATAATAAGTTTGGCTTTTTTGGATACTCCTAGACCTACCATAGCTCGGGAAACCATCCAGAGTCTACTCGGTTCTTGTATTTGAATAAATATGTGGGAAACACATTCTATATTGAATGCCAAATTAGAATAAATGGATAAATTTTACTTGATAATAGATGTACTAGAAGTTTCCCCTTACATCTTTGTCTGGGTGCAGTTTTTCTTTCAGTGGACCTTCTTATCACATGAAGAATAGATAAAATCCTATTTTATTTGTTTTCCCTTGATTCTTCTCTTATTGGATGGAAATTATGAATAATATTTGTACTTTCTATTAGTCTTGAAGATTTTCCTTCTAGTCTTTTGCTTAATTTAACAAAAGTAAATAAGGTTTTTTCACTTTATATCCTTTTCAACTTTGCAAAATATATTGAGAAGTCCTAGGAAATACTTCTCTATGTTGGTCATATTTATATTTAAAATGAGAAACTCTTAGGGAGTATTTAAATAATGATATCAGTTTATACATATTTAGGATGTTTAAACTCTATAACCTCTAGGCACTCAATATAGCTAATTATTTCGACTACTTGGGGACCATCTAGAACACCTTATTTAATTTTTCTCGGGAATATTACCTTGGATATCTCAAATAATTCCTATCTTTCTCCCTCCTAATAATGATCATGGATATTTTAGATCATGTTATATTCATTTGGATTATTAAGTTCATTAGTCATATATGAAATAATTAAACACTAAGCATAAGTCAGGTCACTTAGGTGTTTATAATTTCCAGTGAACTCCTCATCACTCACCTTCTTTACAGGATGATTAGTCATTGAGGATTATAGAAAATAATAGTTTCATTCATAGTGAAATACTACCCATAGGAATATTAAAAATTTATAGAAGTTACTTCTAGTTGTGAGATATTATTTCTCTAAAATTTATTATAAGGATAATGTGGTTGAAAAACTTGTCATTATTCTACAATAATAAACAATAAGATTGTTAGAAATTTTTCATTGACTTATAATTTTGTGAGGCATAATAATTTAAATTTTATTAAGTCTCCCACTATTTTATCAATTCTTAATGGACCTCTCCATTGAACTAAGAATTCACCATTGTATAGACATTCCAATGGAAATGATCCTTATATCAATTATTATAATCCAAATAGAGGCCCTGAGAATTATAAGAAATTATTTAAGTATGTTATCTTTCCAACTAAAAACTGGAATCTCCTCCTAACACAGATTTCCTTGAAATTTTCATCAAAATATTTATTGGAAAGACAAATTCCATTAAACCTAATATAGATTCAGCTAATTCAACCCACTATATTAGTTTAGAGTTACTAGTAATTAAAAGTTCCCTTGAAAGAGGAAAAGTAAACACTTCAAATACGAGTTCATTGTAATTCATAAGATGGAATGATTAATTAATTAATATTAACCTAAGGTATTTTATTTATTATGTGTAAAGTTTTATTGTTTTATCCTTTACGTAACTTTATAATATAGATTTGGATTTACTTTAGGGGTTAACCATGTTCTGAAAAAACATTTATATATAACCCATTTATTTTAAATCTATATTTTCATATTACCCTATTTATTTATGTGATCATGGTATTGCATATATAAAATAAACCATGCATAAGATCGAAATAAAATAAAAAAATAAATTATTTGACCATGAGATTATCTAATGGTTTTTTTATTAAGTATTCAATAAATAAACCTATAACCCTAGGGGAAAACATCTTTTTTCTATCTTGGCATGAGTTGATGCATTCCACATATCCACCTAAATATCACTCATATTGGTTCCATCTGAGTTTCATATTGAACCTCCTCTTCCACGACTCCACCATAAACCAAATCCATACAGCTTCAGATACATCTTTTATTATATATGTTTTATAACTCACATATAGGTGAGGGGAACCAAAGGATTGGTTATAAGGAATTACGTAAAAAAACCATGGAAATGTGTGTTATAAATATTAAAGGAGTGAGGGATGAAATATGGGACACTATATTTAATTTAATTATAAATAATTTAAACCTCATGCAATAAAATTAAGTTAAATTAAACCAACATATACCGAGATTTAGTCAAAGACCATGTTCAGTTATACAAATACAATGACTAAGCATTTAAAATCTCTTTATATCATTTATTTCAATTCATTATTCAATAAGATAAAATAAATATAATCATTAATTATCTTATTAATAAATTAATTCATTTTATCTTATTCCATATGATTGTCATAGAGATTCCCATCTGATGTGATTTTAAATAAAATAAATAATTTTATTTTAATAAAATTTAATGGAATTAGTACATAAGTTTTAAATTTTAATAAAATTGGTGAGTAATCAATTGAATTACTTAGTATATTATTTATAGCATACAATGCAATCATAAAATATTTTTTATATAGGGAATGTATCATAATTTCATGGAGTGTCTTGAGTGGATCCCTAAACTAATTTATATTTTGATAATTATAATGATTTATTTGTTTTATTTCCTTTAAAATCTTTGATACTTTGTATTGTGTATTGATTAAACTTTATTAGAAAAAAATATTACTTTTCTTAAAATATATTTAAATTTATAGTCTTGATTGGTCATAACATGTGCTGCAAGTTTCATATAGAGTTCCTCGGATAAATAAGTCAATAAGGATCTTAAATTATCATTTTTACTCGTTTTTTACTAAAACCACATAGCCGATTCACATAGCCATTTCTCCCAAATAGTCGATTCATGCATCTATTTCTCCCACATAGCCAATTTTACAGATTCAGTTCCATTATGTATTTTGACCATATCTTGAGATAAATAACTCCAAATTGAGTGATTATTATTGAATTATAAAGATAAAAAAATAATATACATTTAAAATTCATAAAATTGTGAATTGATATATATCATGTCTAAAATTTGGTTAAAAGTCACTATATGTTTTGATTTTGAATTCTACAGTTTTTAAAACTAATATTTTATTGTATTATGATTATAAATTGAGATATAGAAGTCTAATTATGGTTATTTTTTATTCTATTAAAATAAAATGAAATTTTATTAATATAAGTAAATGGTGATAAATATTATTCTGCTGTTTAGAATGTCTATTTTAATTTAAAAATTTGATAATTAAGGCTATTTATATATTTCAAAATTCAGCTACGTCAAATTTTTTATACTTCAATAATTAACTTATATTATGAATCGGCTATATAGATCCCCTTTGTTAACACCCTACATAGATTCCATATGTAAACCCCTTATGTAAATTTTTTCAATGTGGTTCATTGAAGATGTATAGGATATTCTAAAACCTATAAATAAGATCTGTTTTACATAATATTTCAAATTTATATTTTCATAATATTTAATATGAATGTTTTAATGTTAAATTTATTATAAAATTACATATTAATTATTTAGAACTTATGTGAACTTGTTTTAATTTATTTAATTATTTATTGAATTTTATTTACATGGTATTTAGTGTGTGTTAACATTCATGATGAAAATTATAGAACTTAAAATATTGAAATTCAAATATGATAAAATAAAACAAGTTGGAATTGATTATTATTATGGAAATTTATAAAGATATTAATTCTTATTATTTAATTATATATTAAATTTTATAACAAGTTTCATTGTAAATATTGTGTTTTATTTTACAGGATATCAAGGAGAACTTTCATAAATATTTTTTTTCATTTATAAAAGATATACATGTGGAACATCTTCTATGAAATAAATTTTTTTTAATTCATTGAACCTGCATGGGTTATTATTTCTTTATGAAAATAAAATATGAAATAGTCTTAAGATTTTAAATATATTGTGCATGAATAAAATCTATTTATATAGATTTGGTAGAACTAGATAAATACAATGAGGTTGAGGATTGTCTTGAAGCGTACAAGTGCTACATTTTTTGGTGATCAACTACTTCTCCTAGATAAATTAAAATCATTTGATCATTTAATATTAGAGATTTTCTTAATACCTCAACACTCATACTATGAAGTGTTCATTATAGTTTTGTGGTTTTACTTTTATCTATTATTTTTCTGTGTATATAATTATAAAGGATTATACTACCAATTAAATGATAGTTAATTGGGTTTTGACTCCCAAACAGAAGTCAAGCATTATGTTCTGCCTCGAGAGGAAGAGGTGTATTATTTGGGTTGTGCCTTGAGGTAGAAAAATTCATGATTGGTTTGGGTTTAAGGATCTATTGGAGAAAGTATTCGTAATTTGTTTGTGACTCTATATGGTAAAAAGTCACTATAATATTCTATTATAATGGTTATAGTGGGTGTCATCTCTCTGATTTCAAGATAGGGGTGAAGAGTTGAGTACAATAATTTAGATGCAAGCTACTAAAAAAATGTAATGTTTTATTTTTCTTTTTATTTTCCACTTTATTTACACTAATACTATGATATAAATTTATATTAATTTTGAATGACCAATTCATACCCATCTTGAATATATTAATATATTAACTATGAACTAATAATTGGTATCATAGGAGGTTCCATAGCTTATACACTTTTCTTTATTTGTGATAACCACTTCCTAACTTAACTATCAAGTGGAAAATATATATTTAATATATAAGGAACAAGTTTTAATAATGGGTTGATACCTAAAAAACTACCTCATTTTGATGGTACTAACTATGACTATTGACAATCTTGCATGGAAGCTTTCTTAATTTAACTTGGCATTGATCATGGGAAGATCATGGAAAATATATACAAGATGTAAAAAGGTGAAACTAAATCCTTATTTGTAAATGATATAGTAAAGTATGTTATTAATTACAATGTGATTAATATCTATAATATGAAATAAGTGGAAATGTGTATAGTTATGTTTCAACATGTAAAACTATACATGATATCTATAAAAATTTTCAAGTTATATATCTTAACTTGGATAATATTATTCAGAATAAGTTGTGTATGTTAAGATCAAAATATCATGATTTCAAAAATGAGTGAAGAAGAAACTATTAATCAATTGTTTCATAGATTAATTAGTATTTTAAATGGTATAAGTAATTTAGGAGAGACTCTTAAAAATCATGTTATTTTTTAAATATTACTTAGATCACCTCCTATGAAGTGGCATGATAAAAATTTATCTATATATAAAAGTAATAACTTCATGGAATATACACTTAATTAGATTATTAGATCATTATTACTGTATGAGTTGGAGTTTAAAAATCGGGTTGAAGAAGATAATTCAACGAAGAAGGGAATTATTTTAAATAAAAATTATCTATATACTCTTTTGATTCTGATTTAAAAAGTGGTGATATTAATGATACTACATATACTATAAAATACCAATATAGAAAGAAGAAATGATACTCAAGGAGTTATCGAAAAAACCATCTTAAGAATGATGAAAGTGAAAAAAAATAATGGAAATTTCATTTCTAATAATGGACAATATCTAACTTTTTATGAGTGTAGGAAAATGGGGAACTTAAAACCCAATTTCCCAAAATTAAAGAAGAAAAAAATAATATTAATAAATATGAGAAATAAAATAGGGTAATAGAGGTTGGATGGAGTTTTATTGAGGATTTGGGTACTGCGGAAGAATTGGGTTCTCAAAAGGATGTGGAAAACTTATTCTTAATTGATTCCACAAATCAAGTAAGTGGATCTAATTATTATTCATCATATAAATATAAATATGAAAACCCACTATTGAATAATTTCATAAACATGTTGATAAACTTGGAAACAATGTTGAAAAAGTTAATAGTTTATACAATAACCTTAAGAGACCACATTAGTATTTTCTTATGGAGAGTGAAATTTTAATGAAATATATCCTAAATTAAAAAATTATCCTCATAAAGATCTTGAAATTGAATATGAAAATATAAAAATTTATTTTTCTCAATTTGATAAATTAAATATAGCGGTTGATTTCATGTCTAATTTCCATGAAGCTTAAATAACGAGTTTTGAAATTGTTCTTAAAATGAATGAACAACTCAAAAATGAAGTTGAAATTTTAAACTAAAATCTATCCATTTTTGTTCGAGGAAGATAAAACTTTTGTAAAATTATGAGTTTCAATAAAATAAAATAAAAATGAGATCTGGACTTGGTTATGATAATAATTTACCCAAATTTTATAAGAATTTATTTATTAAAAACACTATTGAAAATACATCTACTCCTACCTTTTCTATACGTCAAATGAAAGGACATTATGAAAATGATTTTTCCATGAGATTTAAATAATATCATGGACATACTAATGATTTCATTTATCAATATTTATATATAAGATTCCCTTTAAAGAAGTGTTTTAAATCTATTTGGGTTCCCATAAATTCATATGTTAATCCCATCGGAATGAAATTTGCCTCCATACAAAAACATTCTTCAATATGTTTTTATAGGAAATGTGTCTTGGGAGAATCAAGAATTATGTTTGGTACAAGGATAGTAGATGTTTAAGATGTATTAATTATAATATATCACACTTTATATCATTCATTCAATGTGATTGAAGTAATGTTACTTTGGGTGATAATTCTAAAGAAATGATAAAAGTTTTTAGTGAGGTTGAAATTTATAATTTTATTATTATTTCTTAAGTTTTATATATTTAAGGTTTGAAACATAACTTAATAATAATTTCACAAATTTTTTATGATGGAATTTTTGTTTAATTTTAAAATGATATATGTATTGTATTTAAGGATAAATATGTTTTGTGTTATGCAAATATAAAAGATAAAATTTATTTAATTAATTTTTTTAGTTATGTAAGACCCCGATTTTTATTTTAGAGGTATGTGCTTCTTCTTTTCCTTTTCCTTAAGTGTTTTTGAGAAAATATGGGAAATGGGGAAAAATCCTGAATTTTGGAACTACACGCTGTGAACTTTATCCACACGTCATGTACTTTTGGTCGTGTTGGGATGAGTACATGGGGTGTGTAGACATGCCGGTGGAGAAGGGTGTAGGAACTGACTACACGCCGTGTAGTGGTACCTTACACGCCCTGTAGTCAGTCGGCAGGCTTGAATAGTAAGGCGGTGGAGTCGCTGCCAGCTGGGTGATAGTACATGCCATGTACTTGGGAGTACATGTCGTGTACTCATGTCGACAGATGAACAGTGTGGAGGTGCTGCCAAATGAACAGTTAAATAAAGGGAGTACATGCCATGTACTCAGAAGTACATGCTGTGTACTTTTGTTTTTTCAGCTTAAAATAGGCAGTAGCCTCCTCATTTGGCAGAGGAGGCACTTGAGCCATTTTGGAGCCAAAGGAGGAGGCCAGATCTTCGAAGATCCACTGGGCGTTCGTCTGGAATCCGATTCATCTTCGGACGATCTCTTTGGAATCGCACGGGTAAGCCCTCTCCTCTCCTGGTACCGTTCTTACCAATTCTTATCCTAACGTAAGTTATTTATGTTTGAATGGGTTTTGTTCTTCGTTAGATCTACACCGTTTTTGGGCGTTTTTGGAGTCGGCGTTTGGGTATAACATTCGTTGGAGAATAAGGTAGGTAGACTTGTGTTTATTTTCCAAATGTCGTGCGTTTTTGTGCCACGAACCCATGTTGGGGTGTTGTGTGGCTGAGGCCTTTGCTATATTAAATACCTAGAAGTGATTAGGTATTTAATTGTGATAATAAAATGCTGGTTGGGATTGTTGCTTGGATCTGGAACCACCTCGGGGGTGTGTTCCACTGTTTAGCCGTTTTCCCAGGATACCCGAGGGTATGCCTTTGAAGTAGTAATTGTAGAATTTCCTTGAGAGGAATTTCTTATTTACTGCTTGTTTCCATGTTGGGCATGACCCGTTTACCTGTTTAGACTGAGGGTGCTGTTGTGATTAGCCTGAGGGCACTGAGCTATTTAGCTTGAGGGTAGTAGTTATTTCAGCCCGAGGGAAAATTCTTCCGTGCCTGAGTGAAGATGAATCTGTGCCTGAGGGCGACACTACCTACGCCTGAGGGAAAATTATGTTATGCCTAAGGGCATATTCTTGTTTTGGATACTCGTTACCCAAGGGTAGGAGTTTACGTGTCTAAGGACATTATTTGTTTACTAGAAATGCACTGTGGTGATTTCTTATATTAAATGGATTAAATGGATAATAAAATGGAAATATAACTGGTAATGAGTTACTTTTGGGTACTACTTACTTATTTGCATTTTTTTCTACTGCACACTATTGTTGCATGCTTACACGCAGTTGGGCACAGGCCTTTGGTGGGTTCTTACTGAGATATATTTCTCACACCCTGTCTGGGTCACCCTTTTCTTCCCAAATAGATTACGTTGCTGCAGGTGTAGATAGGGGAAAGAGTCCCTATACAGGTACTTGACTGTTGTAGAGGAGTAGGAGGGCATGGGACCGAGCCTAGGCTCGCGATGCCGCTGCCAGCTGTTTTCTTTGCTTTGTTGTACTCTGCTTCTACTATACTGTATTGATGTATAACATGTTATGGCTGCTTTCTTAGAACTTGAAATATGTATCATCATCATTTATATACAGTTGGTTGTATCCACTACTGTAGTTTATTTCAGTAGTTGTATGGATTAATGCTTCTGCTGTAATTGTATGTTTTCTTTTGTATTCCGCTGCGCTACTCTTTGACAAATGAGGGCATAGTTTCCCCACTATCAGACCTGGGCCCTCACTGCTAGTCGGCAGCCTCTAACATTTGGGGAAATGCACTTGAAGTCACGTGGCGAACCGGGCTCGGGGCACCCGTTGCGTGGCACCCGGGTCTGGGACGTTACAAAGTGGTATCAGAGGCGTTTCTTTTCTTTGACTTACTATTTAGATCCATAGTCAGGGATAGGACGAAAGGTAGTTGGTAATAAGCTGTTCCCGGGCGTAGCTAACCCGCGTACAGGGGAAATCCAATTCACCTCGTGATTCCATTTTTTTTCAATTTACAATTGATTTGTTTTCACCGTTGGGTGACGCACTTGTGATTGTGCTATTATAATTTATCTATGGGCTATATTTAGTTGCAACCCGATTAGATGAGGGTATGCCGTCTCATGCATCATATAGGCACATGCTAGATATCACATGTCATGCATAGTTTCCATGCCATGTAGGTGGATTATAAATTTGCATGTTGTTGTGATAGTTGTTGTGCTTGAAAAGCATGCTATTGTGATAGCTTCTTGATAAATACCTGCCTTGTGATATGGTAAGTTTTTGTTTATGCTTGTTTATATAATGGAAACCAAACTTTGGTTTTTGGGGAGTATGGGCCCCCATTGACCGGAATTTAGTGGATCATTGAATTTTTTTGGTTATAACACATATAAGATGTCAAACTTTGTTTCGTGGGGAGTATGGGATCCCACGGGTCAGAATTTGACACTTAGGTGTTGGTTTTTAGTATTTTCTGGGTTCCGGGGGAGTTTCTGAGGCATACTGTCTGGAAAACCCAGAATGCAGCCATGTAGGACCTCATACAGGCCGTGTGTGTTCTTCTGTTCGGGAAGAAAAATGAACTTTTTGAGTACACACCGTGTACCCCGAGTACACGCCGTGTAGTCTCTTCCCGTGTCACAAACCGTGTGGGCGGCGACACGGGGTAGGGAAGGGCTTGGGTAAAACACGCTGTGTAGTTTTTGTGCATGCCGTGTAGTGGGACCCAGAGTCCGGCCATTTAACTAACATCACGGGTCAGTGAACTCCTTGACTGAACACGCCGTGTCAATAATAGACACGTTGTGTAGTGTGACCTGGGGACTCGGCCGTGTAGCTAACAACACGGGCCGGTGTCACCTCTCCCTGGACATGATGTGTACCTGTGGGACACACTGTGTAGTCTTGTCCGAGGACAGACCGTGTGGAGTTAGCCGTGTGGCTGGGAAACAGGGTGGTGTACACGCCGTGTGCGGGTGTAACACGCCGTGTTGTGTCAAGCCGAGTAGTCGGCCGTGTCACAGACTACACGGGTAGTTGGAAAATAACACCGTACACGCCGTGTAGATATTATACACGCCGTGTAGTTTTTTTCGACAGAAGCCGTGTGGCTTAGCCATGTAGAAGGACCCATGCAGGGGAAGGAAAGTCAAGTGCATGCCGTGTAGTCATTGTACATGCCGTGTAGTCTTGTTTTGAAAATTTTGACATGATTTTTTCCTCTTGTTCCTTGTGGTTCCTTCGATTTCAGTATTAATAATCTTGAATCTGAGGCGTGATTTTGACCTTGTAGTGTCATGCTGCCGAGACGACCACGAGTTGTTCGCCAGGAAAGCGGCGACGATTATACTCCGGAGATGGTGAGCCATGGGCTACCAGTTGATCCACCAGCAGAGCCAGATGTGGTGTCGGCTGCTATACCGGACATAGGCGTGGAGGCACAGTTCCGTGAAGGCTTATTGCGGTTCATGCAGACCTTTCAGGGGGCACCGCAGGCTGCTACATCTATGGCCGACCTGACATGTATCTTTCAGTAGCAGCATCCACCTACGTTTTTCGGGGATGGTGGACCACAGGCTGCAGAGTCTTGGTTGGGGTCGATGCAGACTATTTTCGAGCATCTTGATATGCCTCCAGGGTGGAGGGTCAAGCTCGCGACATATATGCTTCGTGATTCTGCCAAGAGGTGGTGGGATGTTACCACCCAGTCAGAGCATCACATGGACATGGAGTGGGAATATTTTCAGGCAGTCTTCTATGACTTCTTCTTTCCCGAGATGTTGAGGGCAGATAGAGCTCGAGAGTTCATGAATCTGCAGCAGGGCGCCATGTTGGTGATTGACTATTCTGCTCGTTTTATGGAGCTTCAGCGTTTTGCACCCATGCTGGTGGGTGATGAGACGTTGAGAGCCAGACATTTTGAGGATGGTCTTCGGTATGACATCTGAGCACTGGTGAATGTTTTCAGGTTGCCTACTGTACACGCCATTGTAAACCAGGCGTTGATTACAGAGAGGAACCTATGGGAATCAAGTGGTGTGGGCCAGGGCATTTCAGCACCAGTTACTGGTGTTATTTCTGCTGGCAAGAGGAAGAGACAGATGGACTTCACTCATGGCGGCAGTACTAGTCAGAAGAATTCTTCAGGTGGACCAGTTATGTGTTACTAGTGTGGTAGAGAGGGGCACAAGAGGCCGCAGTGTCCACGAGACCCAGTGGAGTGCCGAGATTGTGGCAAGATGGGTCATCTATAGCGCTTTTGCAGGGTGTTTCCACCAGTTGCTAGTGAGAGGGGTTCTGAGCTGACTCCACGTGCGGGAGCAGGACCAGTGGCTTCTTACCAGTCAGGGAACTGGAATACGTCAGGGCGTGTAGGCAGAGATGGTACTTGTGGCCGTGGTAGCCAGACACTAGGATCTCAGAGGCTGCAGGGCAGGACAGCTCAGGGTAGCCAGGCTATATCGTAGGGTTGCGGCACTAGGCAGGTATATGCAGTGCGACAGGCCCCGCAGGAGCAGGATCCCGGACCTTCTACAGTCAGAGGTACTATTCTAGTAGCTTCTATCTTGTCTTCAGTACTTTTTGATACGGGTTCTATGTATAGTTTCATATCTGTACCCGTAGTGGAGATCCTTGGGCTCTGTGTTTCTACTTCTTCTGATATCATGATGCTAGACACTCCGTTGGGGACTAGGACGGCTGGTGTGTGTCAGTGCAAGGAGTGCCCCCTTGAGGTTGGAGGGTGTCACTTCCTTTGGTACCTCTATGTCTTGGAGATGACGAGATATGGCGTCATTATCGGGATGGACTGGTTGGTTCCCTTCTGAGCCTTTGTATACTGCTATCGTCACAGGGTGCGTTTCACGTCACCAGAGGGCAGAGAGTTTCTATACAAGGGAGAGTGGGATGTTCAGGAGAGTCGAGCTGGACCAGAGCATTATGGGCGAGGTGGAGTCACAGCCCAGATTGCGAGTTTATATCTGGATGATCAGGGGACTTGTTAGATGGATTTCCCTCCAATTTTTGATCATTTCATGGATGTCTTCCCAGATAACTTTTCAGGTCTACCTCCGGTGCGGGAGGTGGATTTCTCTATTGAGCTAGTGCCAAGAGCAGCACCGGTGTCCATTCCTCTTTATAGGATGGCCATTCCTGAGTTGCAGGAGCTCAAGAGGCAGTCAGAGGAGTTACATGCAAAGGGTTTTATCTAACTCAGTACTTCTCCTTGGGGTTCTCCGGTCCTTTTACGAAGAAGGCGGATGGTACCCTCAGACTTTGTGTGGATTATCGGAAACTGAACCAGTTGATGGTTAAGAACTGATATCCCTTTTCCAAGGACAGATTCTCTATTTGATCAGCTTCATGGAGAACGAGTGTTCTCGAAGATTGATTTGAGATCCGGATATCATCAGCTGCGTGTTAGACCATCTGATATACCTCTCACAGCTTTCAGGAGTAGGTATGGTCTATATGAGTATACGGTTATGCCGTTCGGACTGACGAATGCGCAAACAGTTTTCATGGCTTTGATGAATCGTGTGTTTCATCCGTATCTTGATTCATTTGTGGTAGTATTCGTGGACGACATCTTGTTGTACTCTCACACTCGACATGACCATGCCACCCATCTTGAGATCGTATTGAGTACACTGAGAGAGCATCGACTATATGTTAATCTCTCAAAGTGCCACTTTTGGATGGACCAGATTCACTTCCTTGGTCACATTATCTCAGAGGCAGGAGTTGCAGTAGAACCAGAAAAGGTGAGAGCAGTAGTTTCCTGGGAACAGCCTAAGAACATGTTTGAGATACGAAGTTTCTTCAGGCTGGCTGGTTACTACAGATTCTTCATACAGGACTTCTCCCGCTTAGCAGTACCGTTGATAGGTCTGACTAAGAAGGGTGTGAAGTTCGTTTGGTCAGAAGCTTGCGAGACAGCTTTTCAGGACCTGAAGGGAAGGTTGACATCAACACCAATCCTGATACTCCCAGAGCAGGGGAAGAGCTATACAGTTTACTGTGATGTATCAGGGATTGGGCTGGGAGCCGTTTTGATGCAGGGCGACCGAGTTGTTGTGTACGGGTCTCGACAGTTAAGGCCACATGAGAGGAATTACCCAACACATGATCTCGAGTTGGCAGTAGTTGTACATGCATTGCGCTGTTGGAGACATTATCTATTGGGAGAGCATTTTGTGGTTTTCACCAACCACAAAAGTCTCAAGTATATCTTTACTCATCATGACCTAAATCTGAGGCAGAGAAGGTGGGTTGAGTACCTACAATCCTTCGATTTTGATCTTTCCTATACGCCTGGTAAAGGTAATGTAGTAGTCGATGCACTGAGCAGTAAGACTTAGATACAGGCAGTGCAGGAGGCCAGTGGCGAGTGGAAGCTTATGGATTTGTTCTCTGAGATGCATTTGGAGGTGCATGACAGTCAGGGGAAGGCTTATCTTTCTTCATTAGCTATGACTTCTACCCTCCTGGACAGAGTGAGGATGAGGTAGCTATCGGTTTCAGAATGCCTAGTTCTATGGGAGTTGGTGGCAAGTGAGGACCCTCCTCCCAGTTGGACGATAGGCAATGATGAGGTTTTCCATTTCCATGGACGTGTATGGGTTCTAGGGGATATACACGAGGAGCTGATGTGGGAGTTTCATGCTTCGTCTTGGGTAGTTCATCCCGGGGTTACCAAGATGTACCGAGACTTGAGACGTCAGTACTGGTGGCCGGTTATAAAGAGGGAGATAGATGGGTTTGTTACAAGATGTTCCACCTATCAGCAGGTGAAGGCAGAGCATCAGAGACTAGCTGGGCTGTTACAGTAGTTTCCCATTCCAGAGTGGAAATGGGATGATGTCGCGATGGATTTCGTGACGGGTTTTCCGAGGTCACCTCGAGGCAATGACGCCATGTGGGTTGTTGTAGACAGACTCACAAAGGTAGATCACTTCTTGCCGATCAAGGAGACCTTCAGTGTGGACGAGCTTGAAAGGTTGTATATCTGAGAGATTGTATGTCTTCATGGGGTCCCTCATTCTATCGTTTCAGATAGGGACACCCGCTTTACGTCTCATTTCTGGAAGAGTTTTCAGAGGGCACTGGGTACACAGGTGCTTCTGAGAACAACATACCACCCTCAGACAGATGGCCAATCAGAGCGGATGATACAGGTGCAATAGGACATGTTGCACGCATGTGTCCTAGACTTTGGGGGCTCTTGGGAGAAGCATATACCCTTAGTCGAGTTTGCCTATAACAATAGTTTTCAGGAAACTATTGAGATGGAACCATACGAGGCTTTATATGTTAGTCCATACCGATCACCTTTGTGCTGGTTAGAGGCAGGTGAGGCAGCTTTACTGGGGCCACAGCTCATACAGGAGACATCTGAGCAGGTCCAGTTGATTCGGAAGCGGATGGCTACCGCACAGTCTTGTCAGAAGTCTTATGCTGATCGCCGCAGACGACCCTTGGAGTTCATGGCCGGGGATCAGGTTTTCTTACATGTTTCGCCGAGGCTGGGACACAAATGGATCAGGAGACAGGGTAATCTTTCACCGAGGTATGTGGGGCCATTCTAGATTCTGGAGAGAGTCAGGCTGGTTTCCTATCGGTTGTAGTTACCGCAACGGTACCGAGCCATGAACGACGTCTTCCATGTGTCTCAGTTGCATCGCTACCATTCAGACCCGTCTCACACCTTTCAGCATGAGGAGGTTGAGCTTGAGCATGATGCGTCCTTTGAGGAGCATCCGATCCGTATCGTTGACTGGAGCACGAAGGTTCTCCGAGGCCGGTCAGTTCCTCTCGTACGGGTGATATGGTAGCATGGCCGAGTGCTGGACGAGACCTGGGAGCGGGAGGCCGACGTACATGCTCAGTGGCCAGAGCTATTCTGAGATTTATCTTCACCACCCTTGGAAGGGAAATTCAGGGAAGAATTTTTATAAGGGGGGAAGTTTGTAAGAACTCGGTTCTTATATTAGAGGTATGAGCTTCTTCTTTTCCTTTTCCTTAAGTGTTTTTGAGAAAATATGGGAAATGGGGAAAAATCCTGAATTTTGGAACTACACGCCGTGTACTTTATCCACACGCCGTGTAATTTTGGCCATGTTGGGATGAGTACACGAGGTGTGTAGCCATGCCGGTGATGAAGGGTGTAGGAACCGACTACACGCTGTGTAGTGGTACCTTACACGCCGTGTAGTCAGTCGGCATACTTGAATAGTAAGGCGGTGGATTCGCCGCCAGCTGGGCGACAGTACACGCCGTGTAATTGGGAGTACATGTCGTGTACTCATGTCGACGTATGAACAGTGTGGCGATGCCTCTAAATAAACAGTTAAATTAAGGGAGTACATGCCGTGTACTCAGAAGTACACACCATGTACTATGTTTTTTCGGCTTAAAATAGGCAGTCGCCTCCTCAATTGGCAGAGGAGGCACTTGAGCCATTTTGGAGCCAAAGGAAGAGGCCAGATCTTTGAAGATCCACTAGGCGTTCTTCTGGAATCCGATTCGGCTTCGGACGATCTCGTTGGAACCGCACGGGTAAGACCTCTCCTCTCCTAGTACCGTTATTACCAATTCTTATCCTAATGTAAGTTATTTACATTTGAATGGGTTTTGTTCTTCGTCAGATCTACACCATTTTTGGGCGTTTCTGGAGTCAGCGTTTGGGTATAACGTTCATTGGCGAATAAGGTAGGTGGCTTTGTGTTTATTTTACAACTTTCATGCGTTTTTGTGCTTTTTCATGCCACGAACCCATGTTGGGGTGTCGTGTGGCTGAGGCCGTTGATATATTAAATACCAAGAATTGATTAGGTATTTAATTGTGATAATAAAATGCTAGTTGGGATTGTTGCTTGGATCCGGAACCACCCTGAGGGTGTGTTTCACTGTTTAGCCATTTGGATAGGATACCCGAGGGTATGCCTTTAAAGTAGTAATTGTAGAATTTACTTGAGAGGAATTGCTTGTGTACTACTTGTTTCCATGTTGGGCATGGCCCGTTTACCTGTTTAGCCTGAGGGCGCTGTTGTGATTAGCCTGAGGGCACTGAGCTATTTAGCCTGAGGGCAGTAGTTATTTCGGCCTGAGGGCAACTTCTTCCGAGCCTGAGGGCAGCTGAATCTGTGCCTGAGGGCGACACTAACTACGCCTGAGGGAAAATTATGTTATGACTGAGGGCGGATTCTTGTTTTGGATAGTCGTTACCTGAGGGTAGGAGTTTACGTGTCTGAGGACATTAGTTGTTTACTAGAAATGCACTGTGGTGATTTCTTATATTAAATGGATTAAATGGATAATAAAATGGAAATATAACTGGTAATGAGTTACTTTTGAGTACTGCTTACTTATTTGAATTTTTTTCTACTGCACACTATTGTTTCATGCTTACACGCAGTTGGGCATGGGCCTTTGGTGGGTGCCTAATGAGATATATTTCTCACACCCTGTTTGTGTCATGCTTTTCGGCCCAAAGAAATTATGTTGCTGCAGGTGTAGATAGGGGAAAGAGTCCCTATATAGGTACTTGATTGTTTCAGAGGAGTAGGATGGCATGGGACCGAGCCTAGGCTTGCGATGCCACTGCCAGCTATTTGCTTTTCTTTATTGTACTCTGCTTCTACTGTACTGTATTGATGTATAACATGTTCTTGATGCTTTCTTAGAACTTGAAACATGTATCATCATCATTTATATACTGTGAGTTGTATCCACTGTTGTAGTTTATTTCATTATTTGTATGGATTACTACTTTCGCTGTCGTTGTATGTTTTATTTTGTATTCTGTTGCGCTACACTTTGACAAATGATGGCATAGTTTCCCCACTATCAGACCTGGGCCCTCGCTACTAGTCGGCAGCCTCTGGCGTTTGGGGAAATGCGCTTGAGGTCACGTGGAGAACCGGGCTTGGGGCTCCCGTTGCGTGGCACCCGGGTCCGGGATGTTACAAGTTAACTAATTAAAATGTCAAAATTTTCAACGTTATAAAATAATATAAAATTTTATGGAATAAGTGGTTGGGAAATGAAATTTTATGTTGATGCACAATTTTTCTAATAACAAAACCGTTATGCGGTTACTTGAACTTAAAGTGGATATCACATTTGTTTCTTAATCTTTCTTGAAAGGTAAACAACATAGAAGTTGTTTCACGTAAATAAATAAAGTAAAATATTTAAGTCCTCTTGATCATATTCATTTGAATTTATTAGTCCTTATTCAACTTATTAGTTTGGTTGCTAAAGATATTGTTTTGTCATTATTCATGATTTTTTTAGATACAAGTGGGTTTAGTTTCTTAATATTAAATATAAAACTTTATCTCTAGGTTTATTAATTTTTATGAATTGATTTAAAATGATAAAGTAAACTTCATTAAATAAACATTAAGTGATCTTGGTGGTCAATTTTAGAATAAATAATTTATCCATTTTTTCTGAAGCAAATATTCATTTTCTGAAGTCTTGGTCCCCTAGGACACCACAAAAAAATTGTGTAGTTTTAAGGAAAAATATAAAACTTCAAGAATTTTTTTGAATAATGATAAATGAGTTTAATTTTCATAGATATTTCAAGTAATAATCTATGAAAAATTTTTGTTAGGTTACTAATAAAATTATTTTAAGAACTATGTTGAAAAATACACCTAATGATCTTTGGAAGGGAAGAAATCCAAAAATTTCCTATTTTAGAGTGTTTGGATGTACATTTTTTATTCTTAATAATATATTTTTTTGGATAAATTTTATGAAAAATATGATGAAGTTATTTTATTAGGATATTAAAATAATATTAAGGAATAAATAGTATACAATAATATAACCATGGTTGTTGAATTATCAATTCATGTTAAATTTGATGAAAAATATTTTAATAAAATAAATCTTAATATTTAAAAAAATTATAATGAATTTTTAGATTTTAATTTTTAAGAATAATTACCTCACGATAAAAATGAACATATTGTGGGGGGGGGGGATATTTCTTCCCAATCTGAATGTATGCATAAAAAATAATGGAAACTCATAGATATCACCCTATGAATAATGTCATTGGTAATATCGAATCAAATATTCGAACTAGAAAATCTGTTTTGAATATTTGGGCTTATCATGATTTTATTTCTCATTTTTCCTAATAATATTGATGAGTATTTAGATAATTATAATTAGATCTTTTCTATGTAAGAT
Organism: Viscum album; assembly: GCA_963277665.1. Lineage (NCBI taxonomy): Eukaryota > Viridiplantae > Streptophyta > Magnoliopsida > Santalales > Viscaceae > Viscum > Viscum album. Next base: position 210,033,764 of record OY728119.1, on the reverse strand, counting down.
GAATAAAATCAGTTTACTATGAATATTGTGTGGACTATAGTAATTCCACCAAATGATTCTCATGTTATTGGAACAAAATAAATCTTTAGAAATAAACTTGATGAATCTATAAATATAGTTAAAAATAAATCTAAACTAGTTTCTTAATGTTATTCTAAAAAACAGGATATGGATTTTGAAGAATATTTTTCACTTTTTTATAGATTAGAATAAATTAGGATATTATGATCATGTATTTTTTTCATAGATTTAAATTATTTCAAATGGATGCTAAAATCTATTTTCTAAATAGTTATATTTTTTGAGAAGTATATTTCATAAAAACCTATGGGTTTGAAATTGAAAAAAAAATCTTGTTAATTTTTTAAACTATATAAGGCTTTATATGGTTTTAAATAAGCTCCTAGAGCTTGGTATGAAAGGTTATTAGTTTTTTTTGAATACCAGTTTTGAGAAGGGAAATGTTAATCCAATATTGTTTTTTAAGAAAATTTATAATGATATTTTGTTTATAAAAATTTATGTTTATGATATTATATTTTTATCTTCAAATGAAATTATTTTTAATGAATTTTTAGAATTAATCGATTCTAAATTTGATATGAGTATGATGGGGGAATTTAAATTATTCCTTGGATTGAAAATATCTAAAATAAATGATGGTATTTTCTAAATCAGTCTAAGTATAATAAGGATTTAGTCAAGTGATTTTGTGTATAATATTCTAAAACTAAAAATAATCCCATGGGTACAACTTTAAAATTAGATTTCGAAAAATCTGGAACATCTATTGATGATAGAACATATATAGGTCTGATTGGACGTTTATTATATTTAACCTCTTCTAGAAGAGATTTAAGATTTTTAGTTTGAATGTGTACTAGATATCAAAGTGGAACTAAGGGATTTAAAATTAAATCTATTTAAAGGATTATTAGATATGTTAAAGGATATTTGAATCATATTTTGTTTTAATATTCTAAAACTATCTTTGATTTTATAATTTATTCAGATTCTGATTTTGGTGGATTCTAGGTATATAGAAAGATTACTTTAGATGTGTTTCATTGGTAAGTATTTGGTTTCATGGTCCACAAAGAAATAAAATTTAGTTTCAAACTCAACTTCCAAATATTAATATATAGTTGTGGAATCATGGTGTACTCAATTTGTATATATTAATAAAGGAATTTATGATTTTGGTATTGATTTTGATAAGATTCCTATTTTCTATGACAATAATTCTACTATTTCTATTTCTAAAAATACATTATAACACTATAGGAATAAACACATTAATGTTAAATTTCACTTTCTTATAAGTCTAGAATTCATTTCTATAGAAAATCATCTTTATGATATCGTTACTAATCAACTAGTCTTTAATATGTTTTAGGAAATCAAGTTTGAACTTGGAATGATGGAGATTTAAATTTACATTTATCTATCATGAATTTTTGGGGAGTTTGGGTGTGTTTATATGATGAGATATTCATATTTTCAGGAAATATATGAAATATGAAATCTATTTTTCATTTTACCATTATTTAATTTTTGTCAATATTGTTTTATCATATTACTATTTTAAGTCTTCTCATACATACTAAAAGGTTTCAGCATACTATTTAAATTTTTATTTTATATAAAATGATATTTTATGAATGGTTGTTCATTATTTTTTCACAAACACATTTTAAAATTATTCTCATTGTATAGTTGATCCTTGACGTATGTATTGAAAAATTGAAGGCCTTATAGTGGATCATTTACATATTTTTTGAAATATTAATGTTTACACACATCTTATACACTATTTACATTTATTTCAACTAGATAAAATACTTTCTATTAACAGTTTATCCTTTTTATACTTTCAAAAGTGAGGGATGTTTTTTAAATTATACATGGTTATGTAATTATCAAAAGGGGGGAATGTTGAGTAACTCCTTGAACAAATTTATGTTTTGATGATTAAAAATATTTTTTTGTTTTATTTCCTTTAATATTATTGGAACTTTTTATTATGTATTGATTAAATTATGATTAATATTTATTAGATCATAAAATTTCTTTTATTAAAATATCTTTATATTTCATGTTTTTATTGGTCATAATATTTTCTACAAGTTCTATGTAGTGTTCATAGGCTAAATAAGTCATTTAGGACCTTAAATTATCACTTTTAATTTTTTTATCATTTTCATGTTGCCAATTCATGTAGCCATTTCTCTCATATAGCCGAATCACTTAGTTTTTTCTCCCACATAGCTGATTCACATAACTGCTTTTCTAGAATCAGTTACCTTCTATATTTCAACCAGATTTTAAGACATATTACTTCAAATTGAGTTATTCATATTATGTTGCAAAGATAAAAATGTATCTATATTTCATTAGAAGACATAATTTTTTGAAACAATATATATCATGTTCAAAATTAGGTTAGAATTAACTACATGTTTTCTATCTGTATTGTACAATTTTTTATAGGTAATTTTATCTTTTATTCTAATGATAAATTGAGCTATAAAAGTCTAATTATGGTGATTGTTTATTTTATAGAAATCTAGAGAATTTTTTTAAATAAATTCAACTAGAAATAAAGTTGATTATTCTATTTATAATGTATTATTAAAGTATTAAATTTGATAAATAAAGTTAACCATGGATTTCATAATTAGACTACATCAAATTCTGGATATGTGAATAATTCACATACGGGGTGAATCACTTATGTGGATACCCTATATTAAAACCCTAGATAGATCCACTTTGTGATTACCTTATTTGAATATTATATGTGAATCCCCTATATGAATTGTTTCTATATGGTTCACTGAAATATTATAAGAAGTTCTAAAACCTAGAAATATGCTCAATTTTACATAATATTTCATATTTATATTTTATACTTTGTACTTGTTTAATATGAATATTTTTAATGTTTTATTTATTTTAAAATTACATATTTATTATTTAAAACTTAATAAGACATGATTTAATTTATTTTATGATGTATTAAATGTGATTTACAAAGGATTAAGCATATATTTATATTCCCGCTGAAAATTATAAAACATGAAATATTCAAATTCAAATATACTGAAATGAAAAGATTTGGTATTGATTGTTGTCAAGGAACTTTACAAGGATATTAATACTTATTATATACTTCTATATTAAAATTTTTAATGATTTTTTTTGTACATACTATTTTTTTAAATATTGAATAGGAATTTCCTAAATATTGTTGTTCATTTATAAATGATATAAACATGGAGAATATCTTGTGAAATAAATATGAATTAGTTTTTGGAATATGAATGTATGATTCTTACTTCATGAAAATGAAAATTCAACGGTCTTAATATTTTAATGATAATGTGCATAAAGAAGCTCTACTTATATAGAGTAGATAAAACCAGAGAAATATAACAAGGTTGAATATTCTCTTGAATCATACAAGTGTTTTATAATTTGGTGATCAACTACTACGCCCAGTCACACTAAAATAATTTGATCATTTTCTAATGGAGATTTTCTTGCTCCATTGACACATGGACTGTGAATTGTTCATTCTGATTTTGTGGTTTTACGTCTATATATTCTCATCTGATGTGCATAATTTTAAAGTGTTATATTACATATTTAAAGTTAGTTAATTGGTTTGTAACTCCCAAAAAATTTAGACATTGGGTTTTTAATCCAAGGTAAAAAGGAAAATTGTTATGGTTGTGACTCTAGGTAGAACAAGGCAAGATTGGTTTGGGTTTAAGCCTCCAAGGGGGAAAATGATTTGAAATTGGGTTATAACTCAAGGTGGGAAAATTCATTATAAGATTTAATTATATAGTTTATAATGGTTTCCATCTCTATAATTTCATGAGATGGGTAAAGAGTATAGTAATATCATTTAGATCCAAGATACTATTAAAATATATTATTTTTTTATTTTCTAATAAATTTAGATTAAAACCATAATATAACTTTAAATTCCTTTTAAAAAAGAATATTTACCCCCCCTCTTGGATATATTTATAGCAACCCACACTATTCATACATAGATATTACATCTTAATTGATGAATATCATTTTTTTTACAAAAACATGTTTGAGGATTATAAAGGTTTAGTGATTCTATAGGTTCACTTATCAATGATTTTAAGGCCTTATTTGGGTATGGGAACTCTCTTCAAGAAGTAGCATGTGAAATACTAACTGGCCTTGAGTTATGTTGTAGAAGAAACATAACACTAGTGGTGATGGAAATTGATTAACAAGTTTTACAAAGGTCTCTTCTGGGTATTGGCTACACCCCATTGTCTATTGCATACCAAATTCAAAAGTGTGGGAATATGATTAATTATGGATTAGAGATTGACCACACTTGTCATGATGGAAACACAGAATCTGAATATCTATCCTCCCAATCATCTATGAATGGTGGTTTTACTTGCATCAATATTTTTGGGTCCTCTCCAAAATAAGGTGTGAGAATTTTCATTGGTGACTCTCAGTTTTCATTATTTTAGACCCCTATAGTCCTCTTATTTTTGTTTTTACTCATTCTGTGTGGAATGTGGAATCTTTATTCTTTTTAATAAATATATTGATATTTTTTGTATATCAAACATAATACCTTTATTCATTACGTGGTGAAATGAAAAATAATAAAGGGTGATCTCAGATGCTCAGTAAGGGTAAACATGGAAGATATCCACATAACATGAGAATATGGGTATGAGAACATGAGAATAACATTTTGAAAACCATAAAATGCATATAATATATCATAAACTTGAGTCATGGAATAAACCTTGGTATTTTATAATACAATAATTATAATTTAATAAAATAACATGACCCATGGAAGCATAACATTGGAATAAGACATGGAATTTTGGAATTAAAAAAGCACAAAAAATCATTTCCTTGGTATTCAAGTCTCATTTCCAAAATTATCATAGTGGAATGGGTTTAATTCTTAAGCCATTGTAGTGGTTAAAGTTCACACCAATGAATATCATAGTGGAAAGAGTCCCATAAAGAACTAGTTTTAATCCCCATTCTAGTACTGTTTATCTCATGAGATATCAATCTTTACCTAATGCATTGGAGGGCCATATAATTTTGGGACCACCCATCACATAATAAAAATCATATATATGTGTTCCATAATATCATAAATAATTCATAATATCATAACCCATGAAAAGTAAATGGGTTTTATAATAATTTCATCATAGAATAACCTATGTAAAATAAATGGGTTTTATAAACCATTATTCTTGTCATAACCCATGGAAAAGAAATGGATTTTTTAATTCATCATAGAATAACCCATGGAAAAGAAATGGGTTTCATAAAAATATTGTAATCATAATCATAACACATCCATAGAAATAATAAGGATGATACCATTGCATCATATCTCAAGTAAAACATAAGAAACGCCAAATATTTTTGACATTAATGAACATAAATTCCATAAAAATATCATTAAAACATTATTTAGGAAAGCAGACTCTCCAATTTTAAAATCACATTTTAAAATATAAAAAATTCCAAAATATTAGGGAAAAATTATTTGAAATAACATTGAAAACATTTAGAGTAATCTTCCAATAATTAAGTGGTCATGATGGTAAAAAACAATTCATGTCATGTACGTTAAAACAGATATTCCTTTCAAATTTTCAGTAAAATTCAAAAAAAACCTCCTCTAGAAAACAAAAATAATATTTCCTTTTAAACCATTTTGTAAAAATTCAAAAAAGGGTGAAAATAACATTAGATATATATTTATATCCCATACAACTTTGGTATGTTTTGAATCATAATACACATGAAATAAATAACATTAGATTTATATTTATATCACATAACTTTAATGGTAATATTGATAAATAAATCCATGGAAATTATATACACCACACAAAATAAATAAGGGGTGAATATGGCGTGTGTCCCATGGAAATAAAAGTGAGACAAAAATCCCTTACCTCAATTATCGAGTTTCTTTGTAAAAGTTAAAACATAATATATAATAAATATAGTTTTAATATAAATCTATTATATAACCATACTAATAAATATCATTCCATATATGGTTACTTATAACCCTTTTATCACCCATTTATTAACAACTCTTTATTAAAAACATTGTTCTGGGTGATATCCACTTCATTTTTCATCTATGTTTTGCTTCAGTAGTATTGGTACTTATAATTTGATTATTATTAAGAAATTTTAATAATTTTAATAATTATAATAATATCATATAAATTAATTATATATATATTTTTATTAATCCATAAAATTAAAGATATAAAAATGAATTACAGTGTTTATTGATATGGTAGGCTTTACGTACGCATAAATGTTGTTTTCATATTTTTTGGTAGAATGGAATAAAAGAAAGTTATATATTAATTATCCTTTATATAATAATTTTTGGATCATATATATCATATATATTAATTAAATTAATCCTTATTACCATCCATGTTAAAATAAAATGAAAAATGTATCGCATCGCTTCATGGAGACGGTAGTCCATACATACGCACGAGCGACTTTATCGTTTTCGAACGGGTTAGAAGGTAAGAAGGTAGATGTGATATTATAATTATTTAAATATAATTATGTAAAAAATATACTATATATACTTTAAATACATCATTATATATATCTATGAGCAGTAGTGATGGAATAAGAATTACATTATTTCGCATGGATGTAGGTCGTCTTACACGCGATCGGCAGTTTCATTTCCCATTTAATGGAGGAGGAGATGGATATAGGTTATGATATTAAAATAATAAGATATAATTATATCTAAGATACCAGTATTATTATTTTATCATATTTTTGGAATATTTTAAGTATGTTTATAAATAAATAAAATAAAAATGATTGGTTAAAAATGATGCCTCTTTTTCAGAAATCCTTTTTAGGTTTTCACCAAAATCATTCCTAAGAGGGTTTTATAATATAACAAAGGCCTCTATTAATTGTTTTTTTAATTAATGAATGGAATTTGGTAGGTATTTTCTAATCTGAAATGTTTTGTAAGTGAGAAGAAAATATGAGAGGGGGTTCCCTTTTACAAGTGGGGGAGAGGACACACTTGGACTTTTTTATAAGAAATTGATATACCCATGCTTTATATATACAAAAAGGGTCCAAAATAACTCATTATAGAACCTAATATGAGATAAGGTCTATATATGGCCATAAAATATGAATTTTACAATAATTTGGTAATTTTAACCCATATCATTTTAGTTTAACCCCTTGTAAACCCGTTAAAACCTTAACTATGGTAATTGATTTTTACTATTTTTAATATTAATTATGACAAACAATTATGTATCAATTATTATATAAGGTAAATTATTATGATTAAAAATATTTAATCCATTTTTAAAAAAATTAATTCATATAAGTTTCATAATTTAATTTAAAATTAAACCCTCAAACGTGGCGAAAAAACAGTTTTCCACGGAAAACGTTTTCATAAGTAATAAAACTTTTAATATCATAATTAAACATCAAATTAATTCTAATAAAATAAATTTTATTAAAAATAATATATTTTAAAAAAAATTTACTTTTAAACCATTTAAAAAGAATATATAACTTTGTAAATTATTTAAACAAAAAAGTGGTTTTTAATAAAAATCACTATTTTTCACAATTCATCAAAAAATTAATATTTTCAGAAAATTATAAAACATTCAATATAAGATAATTTTTAAAATTTTATTTAAAAAATTATTTCATTTTTATCAAATAAAGTTTCTAAAATTGAAAAAAATTATAATTTCATTATTTGTTCATAAAAAAAATAAAAAACATTTCTGAGAAAAAAAATGCATTTATTAATATTCATACCATCATGTTTAACGGGTGGATTATAACGGTCATGTTTGAATAATAATATTAATACTATATTGTGGTTCTCTAAAACTCATTGTTTTGTGTAACACAAGCTATCGAAGAAATGAAATTTATTTTAAAAATATATATTTTATAAAATCTCAATATGTTACATTATAACTCCCTTAAAATGAATTTCACCCTAAAAATTCCATAACTCTGATATAAAAAACATAGGATACTTTTTCCGCATTCTATCCTAAGGTTCTCACATAGCTTCTTAAAGATGGTGGTTTCACTACAAAATTTTGACCATGTGAGTGATCTTGTTTTGTAGAACTTTCTATATGTGATCCAAAATCTCCATAGGTTGTTATTCATAATAAAGGTCATGATATAGTGGTATGAACATTGAGTTCAGTGCATTTAAAAGAATAGATATGTACTTACATATGATATTTATGTGGAACACATCGTGAAATTGATAAATGTTTGGTAGAAGATACAATCGATAATAAATCGTCCCTACTTGATCAAGAATATTTAAATGGAAAATATAACTATGGATCGACTTTTATTTATTCTTGAATACTATATCATTATTCCACGTATATATTCATAGTAACACTTTTTCACCAACTTCAAATTCCAGATCACACCGACGATTATCAGCATAAATTTTTTATTGACTTTGACCTTCCTTGATGTGTTCTTGGAAGGATCTAAATTTCTCTTCCATTCCTCATTAAGCTCAAGTCCCAATGTAAATATTTCTCTAACATCATCCTAGTACATTTAATTTCTAGACTTCATTCCATATAGGGATTCATAAGGATCCATTTAAATGCGTGGGTAAAAGATATTTCATAATGAAAACTCGACAAGTGGAAGGTATTGATCCCAAACACCTTTTTAATCCATATAAAAAAGATCTTATCATGTACTCTAGGGTTTGGATGGTTATCTCATATTGATCTTCTATTTGATGATGATACGTAATTATGAAACTCCACTCTATATTAAGATCATACAGAAGACTTCTCTAGAACATCGAGGTAAACCTCAGATCCTGATTAGATACAATAGATTGTGGTACTCCATGAAACCTTACTTCTTTCTTAATGTATATCATGGTAATATGATCTAGAGGTAAATATTACCTGATAGTGATTCATTATGCTAACTTCATAAGGTTATCGACTAAATCCCATATATCATTGTTCCCTTAAGTTGTTTTTGGGAGTTTGATGAAAAATTCCATGGAGAGGTTTTCCAATTTCCATTCTAATATGGGTAATGGTTATAATATCCCTTTACACTTTTGTCTCTCGGTCTTAACATTTTTACATACCAAGTACCGAGAAACATAATCAAAAGTATCCCTCTTTATGTTGTTTCTCCAAAAACACTATTTCATGTCTATATACATCTTTGTAATTCCTCTATAAATAGAGAATAAATAACTATGATCCTCCTCTAATAGCTCCTTCTTAAAATCCGGTATGGATAAAATAAATAAACAGTTCTTGAACTCTTTTATTCCACCATAGTTAAGTTTAAACTCATAAAAATTTCTCATAGTCTTTTAAATCTTCACATATTCCTTTTTTTCCTCTTTAATCTCCACTTGTATAGATGGTTGAAAAATCATTTGAGAAAGATAATATTTATCCCTTTCCTTTAATATTTCTTAGTCTATCCTTTGAAAATATATAAATATTGGATATTTTGTGATCATTTTCATATATAAGTTATCATGATACTTTCAAATCAAATAATTATATACCTTGTTCACTTTCTTAGGGTGGTAATGTATTGGGAAATAATGATCTTTAATTAGTTATAAACATCTTATATGACGCATATTCAACTTTTTTTGTCTAGATATATAATTTAAAATATATATATCACACCTTTTTTCATAAATATAGCGCCTAAAAATATTTAATGAAAAATTGATTGTAGATAAATCCAAATCTTGATCTAGGTAATTTTTCTCATAAACCATTAATTGTTATGAGTCATGAGTTATAACCATGTCATTCCTCATGAAAACACATCCTATCCCATTATGTGATGAATCTCTATAGATTAAAAACCCTTCTCCACTACTGGGTAATGTAAGAACAGGTGTGATAATTAATATTCCCTTTAGTTCCTTCAAATTTTCATCACATTCATTTGTCGAGATGAACTTGGAACCCTTTAGAGTTAACTTTTTGAGTGGAATAGATAGTCATGATAAATTCTCCACAAACCATCAATAATATCTATCTAAACCAGGAAAACTTTGAATCTCAGTCATAGTGGTTGGTCTGGAGAAACTTTCAATAACACTGATCTATGATGGATCCATATATATACCCTCTCTTGAGATTATATGACCTATAAATGGAACCTTTTATAGCCAAAATTTCACACTTGGTAAATTTATCATAAAAATTCTCCTTCTTATGGGTCTTCCACACAACACTCAGGTGATCTTCATTCTCTTCCTTCAATTTTAAATATTTAAGAATATCATCTATAATGACTAACACAAACTGATCAAGGTAATATATAAAGAAAATTTTCATTAAATCCATGAAGATATCATGGGAATTAGTAATACTAAATGGATTCACTATAAATTTATAGTGTCCATACCTTGTATGGAATGTTTTTCTTGTTATCCTCCTTATCCCTCATTATATGATATCCAAAATGAAGGTCAATCTTGGAAAATTATTGATCTCTACATAGTTGGTCAATCAAGTCATAAATAGAGGGTAGAGGATACTTATTATTCATTGTGATCCTGCTTAGTTCCTAGTAATCAATGAATAGTTTCATCAATCCATCTTTATTCTTAAATAAATGAATATGTACACCCTAAGGAGACACACTTGGATGAGTAAATATATTTTAAATATTCTCTTAGAGTTGATTATTTAATTCCTATAAATAAATTAGGGACATTATACAGGGAGTATTTTAAATATGTGTGGATCTAATTATGAGGTTTATTTATAACTCAACTTCAAAATTCTGTGGAATATAAGGAAAATATTCTATAAAGATATAAAAAATTCCCACATAATAGGCATATCATCGATGTTGAGTTTCTACCCAACCATATGAGATAAAAACCCATTTTGAATAGGAATCAAGACCCATGTGGTTTCCATAAAAAGTTTAAATTTATTATCACATTGATATATAATCATAGGTTTGTTTGGAATATAAAACATGACTTCCCATACTTGGAAATTAATGTGGAGTTTATATATAGAAATATAATTCTTGCCTAAGATAACAAAAAATTAATCCAGATGGGTAATTACAAGATTTATAGGAAGCACATTCCAATGCACTTCAACCAGAGGAGAATCATAGACAAGAGTTGTGATCATCATACCATTATGGGTTATCACTGATAATTCAACATATAATCATTGGGTTGTCATTTTGATACCTTTATAAAATTATTCATATATAAAAGAGTGGGTAGATTCATTATCAAATAAGACATTAGAAATTATAGAGTGGATGGTAAGTGTACGTTTCACCACACCATTATCATACCCCTCATCAGAAATAGTGATCTCATGATATTTCCATTTGTCCCTCAACATAAGAGATTAATGAAACTTATCATTTTCACTGAACTTTGCATTATAGAATTGTTTAAAATAATTCATATACTCCTTAAATTTGAAAACCTATATGTGGGTGGTGTATTCTATGGATCCTTCAGTCTATCCACATAATTAGCTAACTTATTCCCATCACTTGAGAATTTGATTATCTAATAAACCTCCTTACTGTACTTAAAATATTTACCAATCCCCTTCATACAGTTTCATATATGTTTTCTTCCACACATTGAATATGAAGGAAATATTATCTTCTTCTATCTATGTTTTTTAGAGTTTCCCTTGAATTCCATGTTTCTTTTCTTATCAAAACCATGAGATGGCTGGGTAACTCTGATCCCCATTTTCACCTTGATAGAACATAGAATTATTTATTTATATATACTGAATTCCCTTATGGAAAATTACCTTCAAATTCTTTGTTTTAATAAATTAAAGGATAGATAAATCTTACTTTCAGGTTGGATGATAATTCTGGAATCATACCTCACAAGTCTTATGAAAGTTTCCTCGTATATACCAATAGATTCATCATCTTGCTGCCTTAACTCCTGGAATGTCTTCCTCATTTTCATAAAAATAATATAATGAAATTATTTATTGACAAATAAGATTTTATGCTCATCCCAATCCATGGATTAAATTTCATCCTATTGACTTATATTCTTGATAAGAGAATTCCATTGATATTATTCACCTTTCAAAAAATAGATAGACAAAATGAATTTTTCATGCTCCAAAAACTGGAGAATGTAAAATAACTTTTCAATGGTATATATCTATTTCTCAAAAAATATTGGATCATTGGAACCACTAAAATAAGGTGAATTTTTCCTCATAAAGGAATCAATATAACATTGTTACCTCATTTACTTATTTATAATTTCAACATGATTCACATCTAGATAAATTTTTGTGATCAGAGAAACAATATTTTGAATTATAACTCCCACAAAATTTTGTTTATCAAGATAAAAGTCATTGACTATTCATAGGATTAATCATTAGCACAATTCCTTTAGGTTTGATCTTTATAATAAAACCGAAAAGTAAAGTGTAAACAAAAATAATCATAGTGGTAAACCACATAATAATGAAAAGTAATTATAGGATGTCTAAATCATGACACCTTATTTTAAATCTATGAACCCTTAGGTGTAAACTGGGTTAGTCATGGACAATATCTAGTCAAATACTTCATGATGGTTCATAAAGAGTTTTTGAATTTCTAAAACATATCACCCATGAGTGTCAAACCAGGTGTGCATCAAGGCCCATTGTCATGAACCAGGTGATGATTAAGTAAGATAAAAATGTACATTTTTCAGATTTATTACCCCTGGGTAAAATTTTGATAGATCTAAATTCACTTGTAGTATCTAGATGGGTATATAATTTCTTGGAAACCACTCTCTCTATCCTTCACCAAAATTATAGGACATTTTCCAATACTTTGACTTATCCTTAGGGTTCTCACTAAATTTTAATCATCCTGGTTTCAATGGATAGCTATACTCATCCTTTGATACCAACTATAGTGACCCACACTTTTCATACATTGATATTACATATTAATAGATAAATATTCATTTCATTTTACAAAATCACAGCTGAGGACTGTAAAGGTTTATTGTCTTTGGAAACTTATATACATAAAAAACTGGTTCATAAGTGAGCAATGTCATCTCCTAACAAGTAATTCATAACTATAACCCTTCTTAGACACATAATACATAATTCCATTATTCATAACCTAAAGAAATAAAACATAAGAAACATCGGGATCAGATTCTCAATAAGGGTAAATAAGGGAGATAACAACATAACATGAGTATAAGGTAATAAGAATAAGAGAATAACATTTGAAACTCGTAAATTTCATATAATGGATCATAAACATGATGCATGGAATAACCCATGGTAGTTAATAACACAAGACTCATAAAGGAATAAAGTAAAATGTTCCATTGAAGTATAACATTGGAAAAAGACAGGGAATAATGGAATACACATAAGTATAGAAAATCATTTCCTTTGTATTCATGGATTATTTCCAAAACTATCATAGTGTAATGGGTTTTCTCTAAAAACCATTTTAGTAGTCATGTTCCACTCCCACAACTATCATTGTGTATATAGTCCCTTTTTGAACTAGGTTGACTCCTCATTCTAGTCTTTTTTATCTCATGAGAAATAAATCTTTACCCAATTCATTGGGGCGATATATAATTTCGTGCCCACACATCACACTATGAAAATAATACATATGTGCTCCAAAAGATCATAAATAATTTATCATATCATAACCCATAAAAATGAAATGGATTTCATAATAATTTCATCATTTTTATAACCTCTGTAAACGAGACCGGTTTCATTAAAAATTCATCATGTCATGACCCATAGAAAATAAATGAGTTTCATAATCATTTCATCAATTCATAATAGAATAATCCTTGGAAAAGGATGGGTTTCATAAAAATATTTTCATCATAACCATAAAATATGTATAGAAATAAAAAGTATTATATCATTATATCATATCCCTAGTAAAAAATAATCAATAGAAAAGGTTTTTGTCAATGATGAATAGAAATTCCATTAAAATATTATGAAAACATTTTTGATAAAAATACCATTTTCAATTTGAAAATAAGTTTTTAAAATCTAAAAAATTATCAAATATTAAAAGAAAACATCTTACTTGAAAATATACATGAAAAAATGTTAAGGAAGATTCAAATAATTGAGTGATCATTATGGTGGAAAATTTTTTACATGCCATATATACTAAAACAAAGATTCATTTCACATTTTTTATAAAAATTCAAAAGTAACTAATTCAGGATACGATAAGAATATTCCAACTAATTTTTTTTTGTAAAAATAAGAACAAGTTTAAAAATTAATTTAAACAATCATTGTATAATAGTAAAAATATTCATTAATTTTTTTTAGAAAACATGGACATGGAAGAAAAATGATTTTCGACTAAAGAGAGATATAAAGTTGGTTTTCCTTAAAAACATTATTTTAGAATATTAAGTACATAAATAAGAGAAAATGAAATTAAAACATGTAATTTATATAAATTAACTTATTATAAGAAAATTTAGGTGATTATTGAGAGATATATCATAATATTTCATCATCAAAATCATAATCATTAATAATCATGATAAACAATTAGATTGTATCATAAAACACTTACCACTTGGGTAAATTTTGAATCATAAGATACATGAAATAAATAACCTTTTATGGATTTTATTTCAGATCATTTTAATAATTATTATTATAAAATAAATTCATCGATATTATATACACTATAAAAAATAAATAAGTGGTGAATATGGCTTGTGTCCCATGAAAATAAAAGTGAGACAAAAATCTCTTACCTCAAGTGTCGAATTTCTTCGTACATGTTACAAACTCCTATGTAACAAATATATTTTTATTATAAATATATTAAAGAAATATAATAATATATATAATATCACATATGGTTACTTATAACCCTTTTATCACCTATTTTTAAACAATTCTTTATTGAAAACACTGTTTCGGGTGATATATGCTTCATTTTTCAAGTATGTTTTAGTTTAGTAATTTTAGTCCTTGTACTTTGATTATGATTAAATAAACTCCATAACTTTAACCATTATATAAATAAAATATAAATTCACTGTATACATATTTATATTCATCCATAAAATTAGAAATATAAAAATGAATTACACAAATCATGAAGACGGTAGGTCGTATGTACCCATGAAAATAGTTTCCATTTTTTCAATGGATGAAATGAAATAAATTTATATAATAATTAAATTTTATGGAATAATTTTTATATTATATATATCATATGTATTCATTAAATTTATCCTTATAACCATAAATGTAAAAATAAAATGAAAACGTATTACATCGCTTTGTGGAAGTGGTAGTCCACACGTACGCACAAGAGATGTTATCATTTACCAATGGGTTGTAAGGTAAGAAGGAAGATGTGATATTATAATTATATAAGTATAATTATATAATAAATATAATATATATACTTTAAATCCATCATTAAATCATTCTGGTAGAGGCAGTGATGGAAAATGAATTACATCGTTTTGTGTGGTCGTAGTCTGCTCTACATGCGATCAACGGTTTTATTTACCATTTTATGGAGGAGGATATGGATATAGGCTATTCCTTTAAAATAACAAAATATTGATATATGTAATATTATATTTTTATTATTCTTTCATATTTTTAGAATATTCGAAGGATTTCGAAGAATAAATAAAACAAAAATGCTCAGCTAAGAACAATTAATCTTCTTTGGACAATCTTTTTTGGTTTTCACTAAAATCCTTCCTTAGAGGGTTTTATATAAAAAAATGCCTTTGGAAAATGGGGGTAAGGAAGGGATTTGGTAAGGTCTAGGATGAACCAAAAGTATTAGGAAGTGTGAATAGGATATGAGAGGGGGTTTCCTTTTATAAGTGGGGGAGAGGAAACACTTGGATTTTTAAAAGAAATTGATATCCCCCCATTTTACACACACTGAAAGGATCCAAAATGGATCATTATTAAACTGTATATTATATAAGGTCTAAATATGGCCATAAAATAGGAATTATATGAGTTTTTTTCATTTTAACCCGTAACTTTTTTGTTTAATTCCCAGTAAACTAGTTTTAACATTAACTGTGGTAATTAATTTTTTCTATTTTTACTATTCATTATAAAAAAATAAGTGGAAATTATTATATAATATTAATTATTATAATTATAAATATTAAATCCATTTTACCAAATTCAATTCACACGATTATCATAATTTAATTTGAAATTAAAATCTTGGACGTGTTGAAAAAGAGTGTTTTCAAAGAATTTTTTTCATAATTAATAATAGTGTTAATATAAAAAAGAAACTGATTTTAATGACCAAAATTGGATTAATCATAATATAATTTAACTAATTTTCTTTAATTTTTTTAAAATTAATATTTTACTTTTTAAATTCTTTTAACAATATAGTAGTTTTTAATTAAAATTAGAATTTTTCCCTATTCATCGAAAAATTAATATTTTCATAAAATTATCAAAAATTTACTCTAAGATAATTTTGATAGGATTATTTCCAAATTGAAGTTAATTTTTTAAAATAAATTTTCTAATATTGAAAAAAATATTATTTGTTAATAAAAACAATAAAAATCATTTTTGAGGGAAAATGTATTTTTGAAGCTTATAATGACTTTACTAAAAATTAAGTACTTACATATCAATATAGGTTCATTATATAAAAAATTTATACTTAATTTTAAAAATATTTTTATTCCTATTCATTCTACCAAGTTTAACGTCTAGATTATAATGGTCATATTTAAATAATAGTATTACTAGTATATTTTGGTTTGTTAAAACTCAGAGTTACGTGTAACTCAAGCTGTTGAAGAAATTAAATTTATTTTAAAAACGATATCATAAGATATTATGGTGTTACAATAATTCCATCTTAACTCATGACCAACAACATTTACTATCAAATTAATGACACATGGAACACATGAATTTTATAATGTTTTTATAATTTAATTTATTAAATCTTAAGTATTAATTTCCCATTCAAGATTTGTAGTATCAAATATTATACCAAATTAATTATTAATTTAATATAATATAAAAACTTAATGATCAGAATTTACAATCAAATTAAGGAAACACAAATCTTGGGTCGGTAAGGTTTAATGCAGTAATTCATTAAATTTAATATCTCTGTGTAAATGGGTAATACACATAGTGTGTGCAAACAAGTCATATTGTGTGTGCTTCGCTTCACTGGATATCTGCAGTACATGCATAGGGGATCAGAATGGACTTATTGCAAACAATTATAAAGTACATATCATATAGAAAGGATACATCGTGTTCACTTCAAGTTACATGGATTCAATCTTATATGTTCTTCATATTAATACACGTGCTGTATTAATTACATGAAACATCTTGACCGTATGTTTTCTTCTATGAAAAGACATGGACTACATGGATAATAGGAAATATATATAGCTTGTAGTCCATAATTTTTTTTCCACCCAGGCTGGTCAAAACATGGTGCATTAAATAAATGTGGTGTGTACTCATTACATGACAACCCGAAGTCCACATGGGTGTCCTAGGGAACTGAATAAGGATACCTAGAATGTGATAGTGGGGTATACACCATGTAACCCTTTTTTATCCATCCTTATCTCTTATAACCTCTGAATGGGTTATTCATATGTGATATTCATTAATTATTAACCGAACTTGGTTATTTAACTAAGAAATGAAGAGGAGGAGGAAGAGATCTTGACGATCAGATGAGGAATGAATAAAAATTAAAATTAAATTTAAATTTTAAATGTGTAATGGTCAATAAAAAAATTATAAATTTTAACATGAATACTATGAAAACTTTTTTAGGTTCTAGATGGAGGTGAACTACCTATTGGCCCAATAACTAACATGGATTATGTGAGATTCAATGGATGGTTTTCATATTATAAAAGACATAAACACTATGACCAGTTAATTTTTTCCAATAAATTTTAATAAACAAGGTTTCTTAAACTAAGAAAATATTTTTTTCATGTTAAATTTATAATTAATTTAAATAGATTGGAAGAAATAATACGTCATTCATAAGATATTTCTTTGATGAAGATGTTCATATTTCTTTGATAATACCTCGTTATTATTATCATTTTCTCATGGATCTTGCTAATTGGTGGATTGTTAAATATTACGTTACCATATTTCAAATTAATATTTATCACCAGACACAACCTTATCCAACTAGTTCTCCTTAGCATTTATCAAATACAAAAATAAATATTTATCTATTAAATAAATAAATATTATATGTCTGCATAATTAAATAATTACCTTGTGAATAAATATTTATTTTGTTTTTGCAATCAATAAAACTAGAATAAAATTATTCCTTAATCATTAAAATAATATTTATTTCATTAATTAAATTCAAATAAAATTTAATTGAGATTAAATAAAGTACTTATTGTGTGATCCTTTAGGATTCTTTCTCATTGGAATTAGGTGGGATCTCCTAAAGTCCAAGATTATTATCTATTAGTGGTTCAAGGCTTCCAAGTGAAATAAGTTAATATCATGATGTCAACAACCACAAATGATAACATACTATGTAATATAGTCTCTTTGTCAATATATATAACCATGTAGGTTGTACACTCATGTCATCAACCTATATGCTTGATATATATTTCTTTTATTATATGAAATTAAATCATTATTACACCATGGTATATAAGTTTAATGTTACAATTCTATTTAAATTAAAGGGATGTGATATCAACTTCCATGAGGATTGAAGGGAAAATCCTTCCTCGAATTATTAATTAATAAATTGTCATTCATGAAAAATAAAATATACACAATTTCACCTTGAACTGGTTTTTTATAGTTTATGTAAATACATCTAAGTTTGTAAGTCATGAAATTTATTAATAATAATCTTAAATTATAAGGACCAATACACATGGTAACGGACAAGAAAATCCTATGACACATAAACATGTTGAATTCCTACTAGTGAATTTGTTCTCATAATATTTCATCTAGAAGACTACCAAGTGTGAACTTCATGATATTAAGTCCCATATAATTTTGAGTACTCTCACTTGATGTTCAATATGCTATTCTCCCCATCATATAATGTGATATTACCATAGAAAACGTTTTATGAATATTTTCATGGAATTGTAAAGTTCTTATCATGGAAATGAACTGTTATTCCTTTTTCAAATTGACATATACTCTAGAATTGAATTTCATTAAAGTAACACATAATTATGAATGATATGTCATATTATATTTTAATTAATATTACTTTATTTTAATATAAACGAAATCCAAATAAAACAAAGTTGATTTTAGGACACCAAATCAAAAATCTAGGTGTTTTATGTGAAACTATTAGAGTGGAAAATAAATTTATGTGATTCTTAAAAACTCAATTTATTCCAATTAAATTAGATTTTTTCTTATAAAATTCCCTAGATCCGATTCATGTAGAAGGATGGGATAAGATCATTCACATTATCTAATTACTCACTAATTAGATTACCTAAGTTTCAATTAATAATTAATTTAAGTTCTTTCTACCCAACTCTTGATTCCTAACCCTAAGAGGATTAGTCATGCATCGTGAAAATAAAAATTTTCACATGTTCCATAATGAGATCAAAAGTAGAGATCATGATAATAAAAATATTCAAAATAAAATAATTAAAATTAAAACAAATTACCTGAAAAGGGAGAAAACGTAATTCAATGGAAATTGGAATTTTAAAAACACTCATATAGGATCACAATGAAATGTGGAAATGTCTCAAAATTAGAGATTACAACAGAAAAGTAGAGA
Source organism: Viscum album (assembly GCA_963277665.1). Taxonomy (NCBI): domain Eukaryota; kingdom Viridiplantae; phylum Streptophyta; class Magnoliopsida; order Santalales; family Viscaceae; genus Viscum; species Viscum album. Next base: position 210,013,805 of record OY728119.1, on the reverse strand, counting down.
AAAATAAAAAAAAGCGTTGAAAACAATTCTATCCTAAAATATTGAGGTGTGTCGATATAAATAGGAAAACATTATTCATGATCTGAATATTAATTCATGAAATGAGATGGAATGTTATCTTTATAATGGAAAATTTTCATGTAATTTCACATCATGAAATGAGAATTCACATCATGAATAGAAATTTAAAGTATTTAGGGATCAGGTCATCCTTGATCCATGGATTGTACTTTTGAAATCCTCGAAGGCTTTAAAGAGGGTTGACTAGTGAATAGAGACCGAACCATGCATGTGGTTATTATTCAAGTTGTGAGTTTTCTTGACTTCTAGGATTCATGAATCAAATAATGTTCATGACTTGGAATGGTAATATATCATAAATTATTTAGTTTTGCCTCTAAAATTTCACAATTTGAATGGATGATTCACAATGTGAATTATCTTCAATTCCAGTTTTCAGTAGAATTTACTCCAAACTTCTCAATTTTCAATTATCTAAAAAACTAAAGAACAAATCAAGGAATCATGGAATAAAATATGTATGTAAATTAATAAATTAGACCCAAGATGTATATAAAAATTCAACACTTCATATAAAATCTCAATCACTTCGTACATAAATACCACATCTTATTATATGAATATTCCTTACATAAAATTATGATCCACACTAGAATCATATATGTTTAGTATCTTTCGAAACATGGATAAATAAAAAAATAGTTCATAAGTAAACTGCATTATTTCTCACTAAATTATTCATAACTAGAACCCTTACTTATACATATCATACTTAATACCTTTTATCATAACCTGGAGAAAGGAAACATAAGAAATGGTGGGCTCTGTGCTCAAAAATGGAAAATAATGGGAGATATCAATTATAACTTAAGCATAACATGAGTATAAGGGTATGATAATATGATATTAACATTTTAAACCCATACCCTTCATATCATAGATCATAAACATGAATTGTTACATAAATTTTGGCAGTTCATAAAACATGAATCATAAAGAAATCAAAGAACATGTTCCATGAGAGTATAGAATTGGCATAATACATAAGTTTGTTTAATACACATAAGCCTACCAAATCATTTCCTTATTAGTCATGTATCACTTCCATGAATATAATATTAGATTGGGTTCACTAACCAAACCATTTTATTACTCAAGTTTTACCCCCAAGACTATCACAATAAATGGATTCACTTACTAAACTGGGTTCACTTCACATTCCAATCCTTATTATCTGATTATATATACCTATTTACCTAATTCATTAGAGGGATATATAATTCCAAGACCACCCATCACATAATGAAAATCATACATATGTGCGACATAATATCATAAATCATACATTATATAACAACCAATGAAATGTTTACATGTTTCATAAACATTTCATCATTTCATTATAGAATTCCCCATGAAAAATAAATGGGTATCATAACATAGTTATACCATGGAAAAGAAACAGGCTACAAAGAATGATCATTAAATATTTATCATGATATGATATCCAAAGACTGAAATTGGATGGTATCATGGGATCATAAAACCAATAAATCATAATTAATATCAAATGATTTCATCTTAGATGAAAATAAATTTAAAATATATCTATAATATTTATTGAGGGAAATAATATTTTCATTTTGAAATAAATTCTTTAAAATTTTAAAATTTCCTAAATATTAAGGAAACAAATTCTTTGAAAAAAACCCTGGAAACTTATAAATGAATATTCAAATCATTGTTTGGTTATGATATTGGGAATTTTTATACATGTGGTTTACATTAAATAAATATTTCTTTAACATTTTAGGTAAAAAGTCAAAAGTACCTTATTCAAACAATGAAAAGAATATTAATTTAATATATATATATAACTATTCAAACATGCATAAAAATTACTTTAAACAATCATATAATAATGTTAAAACATTTTTAGAAACATTTAGTGAAAACATAGACATGGAAGAAAAAATATTTTTGAAAAAAGAGATAAATAAATTTGATTTTCTTTAAAAACATTCCTTCGGCCTCTTGAGTTATTAAAAAGAGAAAAATATAAAAAAACGTGTATTATATATAAATAACCATAGGATAAGAACATTTATGAGATTATTTATATTTGGATCATGAAATTTCATCATCAAAATCCAAATAAAAAACAATCCTAATAAACAATGATATTGTAACATAAACCCCTTACCACTTTTATAGCATTTGAATCATAAGCCCCATGAAATAATAATATAAAATGAAACTTTAATTATCATATAAATAATTATATTCATGATATAACATATAAAAGTGTAATTATATACACGACATAAAATAAACTAGTTATGAATATGGCATATGTCTCCCAGAAATAAAAGTGAGACTATAAATCACTTACCTCAAGTTCTAATTGATTTAAAAGCCTCAAAACTCATATATAATAAATTTAAATCTATTATAATTATATAATAAAATATTTTAAATACTTATAATATCATATATTTCCCCCTTATAACATTTTAACACCAATTTATTAATAATTCCTTATTAAAATTATCATTTTTTGTGTTAGTTGTTTCATTTTTCATGAGAATTTTGATTTGGTGGTTATGGTTCTTTGACATTGATCCTAGTTTCATAATTTCAAAAAATTATTCATGATTTAAATATCATATATATTCATTAAATACATATTTATATTCATCCATAAAATGTATAGTTTAAAAAATTAATTACATTGTTCATTGAGATTGTTGGTCGTACGTGCGCATGAACATTTTTTTCACTTTTTGATGGTGAGAATGAATAAAAGGTAGATATTAATTAATATTTATAGAATTATTATTATATAATATATAAATATATCATATATATTCATTATATCTATAATTATTATCCTCTTTATAAATTGTAGCTGAAAAACAAATGACATTGCTTCATAGTGGTGGTAATCCACACATACGCACAAACGTTGTTAACATTTTTAAATTAATTTGAAAGTAATAAGATATATATTATTTTATAATTATAGAAGAATAGTTATTCCAAAAATATAATTTATAAAAATACACATATCATAATTACCATCCATGAAATATGGTGATGGATAATGAATTGTATCACTACATGGAGGTGGTAGTCCACATATACGCACGACCGATACTTTCACTTACCATTTAATGGAATAGAGGTGAATATGGGTGATTAAGTAATAAAATTAATAGTTTCTTATGTTTATTATAATAGGTTTATTATTTTAGTATTAATAAAAAATATATAAATGAGGTGTAAGAAGAAATAAATTGAAAGAGGTTGGGTAAGATGATTACCTCTCCTTCGGTTGGCGTCCTTTAGATCCTTTCTTAAGGACCCTTAGGGTGGTATTTTCAAGAAGAAAATCTCAAGAAATTCATATATAGGTAATTTTATAAGATATTTGGGAAGATTTTGGTTGATCTATAATTATAAAAGTGTTGTAAATAAGAGAAAGGAGGGGTATCCTTTAATTAGTAGGGGAGAGGACACACTTATAATTTCTTAAAAGAATAAAATATAATAAAATAATTCTCAAGGACATTTATTCCAAATGGACAGATATTATAATTTGGGATATTATGAGGTCAAAATATGGATATAAAATAAAATTTAGACACGTTTTATTAGTAATCATTTTCCTGTATTTTGGTTTAACCCCTCCCCCCATAAATATTTTTTAACCTTAACCATGGTGAAATTTTTTAAATATTTTTTCTATTAATTATAACAAAAATTATTCTCATTAAAAAACATGAATTATAATTATAAATATGGAATCAATTTTATCAAATTGAAACTCTAAAAGTATCATAAATTACTTTTAAAATAAACTCACAGAAACACGATGAAAAACAGTTTTCAAGAAAATATTATTTTCTTTAGTAACAAAAGCTTCTATACCAAAATTCACATAAAATTAACTACACTAATGAAAATTTTATTATTCATTATATAAATTATCTAATTATACTTTTAAAATCATTTTAAAAAAAAATTAACTTTTTTTATTTTTAAAATGAAAAATATGTTTTTCAAAAAAAAACAAATATTTTTCACAACTCATTGAAGCATTAATATTTTCATAAAATTCTCAAAAATTCAATCAAAGAAATTTTTGAAAAGATAATTTAAAAAATGATGATAATTTTCTCAAATAAATTTATAAAATTATAAAAAATTATTTATATTATTTTCTAAAAAAACCCATTTTTAAGGAAAATTTATTTTTAAAACATATAATGACTATTAAAAATAGAGTACTTATGTATTTTATTTATCTAAAAAATTCATAAATATTTTTTAAAAGTTATTATTCCAATTTATACTACAAATTTAATGAATATGGTACAACATTATACTATATCACAGTTCATTTATACTCAAGGTTTTTTATATCACAAGTAATAAAAGAAATTAAATTTATTTTGAAAAATGTATATCCTAAAATATCAAGGTGTTACATTCTAACCACATTAAAATGATTTTCATGCTAAAAATTCCATTAATATGATATAAAAAATGTGGATATCTATGTTTCATCACATCCTCAAGTCTCCAAGAAGATTCTTTAAATTTTTGGTTCCTCAAGAGAACATTAACAGGTGATTAGTCTTATTTTGTAGAATTTTATCTCTAAAGATCCATGATTTCTACCAGTTTTCTTCTTAAAAAATATCATGCTATAGTTTTATGACCTTTAAATTTAGTACCTTTGTATTAGTAGATGTTTAATTCCTTTAGATAGATACATTTAATGAGTCATGAACTTAAGTAAGCTTCAATGGAAGTGCCAAGTGATAAGTTATCATCTATACACGATCAAGACTCTTGATTGGTCCAATATACCTAGATATAAACTTTATATTATTTCCAAATATCATAAAATTTTTCAATAGAAAAATTATCAAGAATACCTTCTCACCAATATTGAATTCCACATTTCATCAATGATTATCAGTATAACTTTTCCATAGACTCTGATCTACCATAATGTGCTGAAAAATTGAGCTAACTTTCTCTATAATTTCCTCATATATTTCAAGTCCCAATATATTTATTTCTCTAACTTTATCCTATAAAATTGGAATTATACACTTCTTTCTATGGATGGATTCATAAAATGCCTGTTTAATTCTTGATTAAGAGCTATTATTGTAAAAAAACTCAACCAAAGGAAGGTGTTGGTCCCAACCACATTTTAAATACATGGAACAAGATCTTAGAAAATCCTCTAGGATTTGAATGGTTCTCTTAGAATGAACATCTATATAAGGATGATAAATAGTACTGAAACACAACTCTATATCCATAGCCTAATGAATAATTCACCAAAACATTTAGGTAAACCTCATATCCTGATCAAATACAATAGAATGTGGTACTCCATGAAACCTTACCAGTTACTTAATGCATATTATTCCAAGATGATCAAGAGAGAAATATTATTTGATATAAATTAAGTGTTATGACTTTGTAAGGTGGTTGACTAAAACATTATGGCCCTTAAGTATTTTGGGGAATCTGACAAAAAAATCTATGGTGACATTTTCCCACATCTATTTTGGTATCGGTAATGGTTCTAACATCCCCTTAGACTTATATATCTTATACTTAACTTGATTACATGCTAAGCCTTGAGATAGATACTCTACAATACCTCTCTTCATGTTGTATCACCAACAATACGCTTTTAGATATTTATACATCTTTGTACATCCATAATGAATAGATAATTATGGCCTATGAGCATCATCCAATAGCTCCTTCTTTAAGTATAGTATTAAAAATACACAAACATTGTTCTTAAACCTTATCATTCCATCACAATCAAGGTTTTACTCAGGAACAATTCTCACCTTATTTTATATCACTACATATTCTTTTTTTACCTCTTTAATCTTCACTTAGATATATGGTTGAACACTCATTTGAAAAAGATAGGATGTCTCCACATTATTCAATATTTTTATATTAATTCATTAAAAACCCAAAGATGTTGGGATCCTTATCATAAATATTCTAGCTTGAGCCTTTCAAGTCAAACCATCACCACTTTTTTCACTTTCACATGGTGGTAATGTATTGGGTAATAATAATATTTAATCAACTCTAACCATATTCTCTAGAACATATTCAACCTTTTCAGAGTGAATATATGATTTAAAATTTTATTATTAGTATATATGTCACATAATTCTCTTTGGTGCATCACTATATCTCACAAACCCTTCTCCAATGAAAGGTATTGTAAGAATAGGTGCACTGACTAACCTTATCTTCAATTCCTTTAAATATTTATCATATTCATCTATCCAAAAGAACTTGTATCCCTTACGAGTTAACTTTATGATTGGATACTACACTAATGAAAATTATCCACAAATCATTAATTATCAAAATACAAACCAAGGAAACTATGGTTCTTAGTCACTTTAGTTAGTCTAGGTCAATTTTCAATAACATTCATCTTTGATGGATCCACTGATTTACCATCGCTTGAGATTATAAGACCCATAAATTAAGCTTTTTATATTTAAAATTCACAGTTGGTTAATTATTAAAACAAATTATACTTTCTTAGGGTATTTAGTGAAATCATGAAGTAATATTTGTGTTCTTTATTACTCTTTTAATATATAAGAATATCATCTATAAATACCACTGTGAACCGATCAAGGTAATATCTAAATACTCTATTCATTGAATCCATGAAGACAATAAGAGAATTAGTAAGACCAAATTTCATGTATGTAAATTCATAGTGTCCATACCTAGTAAGGATTGTTTTCTTGGGTACATCCTCATTCTTATCCCTTAATTTGTGATATCTAGAACAATGGTTAATCATGGAAAAATATTCAGCTCTGTGTAGTTGTTAAAATAATTCATCGATATGGGGTAGTGTATACTTATTCTTGATTTTGATCTTTTTAAGTTCCCAATAATCAATGAAAAGACACATAAATCTATCTTTATTTTTAATTATAAGAAAAGGTTCGCCCATTGGTGAGTCTCTTTTTTTAATGAATATCTTGTCAAGATTCTCTTGGAGTTTCTTCTTCAATTCCCCCAACTCGATTAAGTCCACTGTATATGAAGCCTTTGAAATAGTTGTATCCCCAGGTATGAGTTCTATTGAAAAATAAAATTCATGATTCAGTGGAAGACTAGAAAACTCTTACAAAAATACATTTACAAACTCCCACAAAATAGGGATATCTTCTATGTTGAGTTTTTTCCCAACCATATGAGATAAATTCCCCTTTCGAATTGGAATACAGACCCATGTAATGGATGTGATATCCATCTAAATTTCATATTTATAATCACAATGATATAAAATCATTGTTTGGTTTAGAATATAAAATGTGAATTCCCCTCCATTACAATTTTTGTGGAATTTATATATATAAATCCAATTCATTCCTAATATAACATCGAATTAAACTAGATAGAAAATATCAATATTTTCAAGAAGAAAATTCCCATAAACTTTAATTGGAGAACAATCACTGACTTCATATGTGATAATCATTCCATTATGGGTTTTCACTTCTAATTTAATATCTAATCATTAAGGTGTTATTATGATACCCTTATCAAATTATTTGGATATAAAAGAATTGGTAGATTCAAAATCAAATAAGACATTAGCAGTTCTAGAGTATATAGTAAGTGTACCTTTCACAGTATTGTTATGATACCCATTATTAACAAAGAGATCAGATGAGATTTACCTCTATATTATAAATTAAGAAGTTTCTGATGTTGATCATCATCATTAACCTTCATATTTGATCACTAGTTATCATAATTCACATACTCCTTGAATTTAAACACTACAGTGTGGGTGATGCATTCTATGTAGATTTCTTTCATTTTACATCTTTAGATAACTTCTTCTCATCACATTATAATTTGATTGCCTGAAAACTTTCTTTCCACACTTAAAACATTTAAAAATCCTCTTAATCTAATTTCATCCATGTTTCCTTCCACACTTTGATCATAAAAGAAATATCATCTTCTCTTATGCATGTATTTTAGAATTTTCATTGAATTCTATTTTTATTTTCTGATCAAAACCATGAAATTAGTGGATAACTCAAATATCCATTTCAACCTTGATAGAACATTAATAAATTCCTTAAAATATAATGAAATTCCTTGTGGATAAATCTATTTAGAGAGTTGTTTTAAATCTACTAATGAATCGATCAACCTTTCATTTAGGTTGGATGATAATACAAAAAGCATACCTCGCAAGTCTTGTAAAATTTGACTCATACGTACTAACAGATTCAAAATCCTTATGCTTTAACTCAATGAATTTCTTATCTATTTATATATGAAGAATACAAGGAGATTAATTATTGAAAAATATTCTCTTAAACTCATCCCACTACAAGGATTCAATTTCTTCACATTTCCTTGTGTTCTTGATAAGATTCCACCATTGATCTAATTTTCTATACATATGATAAATGGATAAAATAAATTTTTGATGCTCTAAACACTAGATAATGGAAAATATATTCTTATTACTGCTGATTCATTACTCGGTAACTAATGAATCATTAGACCCACTAAAATAATGTTTGTTTCTCCTCATAAATGGATCAACAAAACTTTTTCCCCTCCTCTAATAATTTGTAATCTCAGTATGATTCAAGGATTTAGAAAGTTTCCTAAGTAATTAATGATTATAAATTATTCAAATCCTTCATGATGGTTCATAAATAAAATGTGAATTATCCCAAGCATGTCCCCTGGGAGTGTCAAGAAAGTTTCCCAATATTTTCATACTCACTATGCACTATAATAATGGTCAAGATATACTCAAACAAATATTTTTATGGTTATTACACATAGATACATATGTTCTGTAACCATGTTCACTTGTAGTATACAGGTCGAGATATTTTTTAGGAAAACCCCACTCTTTTATTTATGATAATGTAAGAAGTTCTCTTATACATAGGTTTAACATTATGGTTTTTTCTAAATTTTTCTCATCCTATTTTCTAAAGGTTACTAAACCTTTCTCTGATCCATACCAACTATAGAGGCCCAATAATTTCATTCATAAATAATAAATCTTATTATATTAATATTCATTACATAACATTATAATCCATGATAGAATCATATAGGTTAGGTATCTTTGGAAAGTTGGATACATAAACAAATGGTTCATAAGTAAACTACATCATATCCCACTAAGTTCTTCATAATTATCACCCTTCTTAGACATATCATACATAATACCTTTCATCATAGCCTGGGGAAGGGAAACATATTAAATAGTGATATCAAATACTTAGTAAGGGTAAATAAGGGAGGATTACTTAATAATAACAAGAGAATAATTTTATGAGAATGTGATCTTAAGATTTTAAAACCATACCCAGCATATCATAGATCATAAACTTGAATCATGGAAATTTTTTTGGCAGTTTATAAGACATGAATCATAAAGGAATCAAATAATATAATCAATGAGATCATAAAATTGGAATAAGACATAAGTTTGTGTCATACACATAAGCATGTAAAATCATTTCCTTAGTATCCTGTCAGGTCCATGTTGTGTTTTGGTTGTATATATTTTCAATAGATCTGTATTTTTCTTATGTTGAATAAAGTAAATATATTTAGAATATGATGGATTGAAATCCAGATTTAAGAATGATTTCAATTGGATCTAAAACATTGGTTGATTTAGTATGATCAATTATATTGTGATGTTGAGAAAAAATCAGAAGCTTATGGAAATTGGATTCACCATCGTAATAAGGAAGAAGTTTGCTGGTGAATGGTTTTTATGCTGAAGAAGAAAAGGAAATCACCTCAATTTTTGGGTGAAATTCGTATTGACCATTGTATTTAGAGAATCGTATTCAAAAATCTTGAAAAGTTCATCATATCCAGGAGAAGTTGTATGGAAGAATTAGCTCATTGGATTCACAGTGAATTCACTATGAAAGGATTGAATGCAATGGTGGAGAATCAGAGACTATGTGACTATGATATAAATGCTAAAATTATTTTATAATATTTTAATTCTCAAAAATCACAATTATTTGGTAAAATTGTTATGCAATCTTGGTGAAAGAAAGGGCGAGTGAAAGATCTTCTGCCAATAATATTCAGCTTGATCAAATCTGGATGGATAGAGAATAAAGGTTCTAGAGATCATATTCATCCTGATCATAATCATGTTTATCATATTCAGGTTTGTTATAGTCTAGAAAACTATATTCAAGATGAGATGTAAAGAAATATGTTCCTGGTAGAATAAGAAGATGTTGGAAATGGTGGAAAGTTACAATAATTTCTAATGTAAGATATATGATACTGAAGCTAATCTCACATTTTTTAAAAGTAATAAATGAATCCATGATACAAGCACCAATTTGTGATTTAAGGAATTTTCTAAAGTCGAATCATCAAAAATCGGTCCACCATATTCATTATTTCATTGTATTCAGCAAAGTTAGAATTTTTTTGTTCGAGAGAATTTAGTGGTATCACATTCAGAAGAGAAAAATGGACTTCGATTTTTTTTTTTCAAATGTTTTTTTTTTCAATTGGGTCAAGATCCATCATATCAGTTTTCATACCAATTAATCTTTATAAATATGAGAAGAATAATATGTTATTGAATCACTTCATTCAAGTGGAACAAGAGAAGATTTGAAGGAAATAGATGGATGTGTTGTTAAGGGGGGGCTTGAAATTCAAAGAGTATTTTTTTTTCAATAGTTGGTAAAGAAAATTGTAATATAGAAAACACATCAGAATGGATTTTACAAAGAATATGAAAGATATATATTTCATCATGTATATAATTGGTATAAAACATAGTATTTGATAAATCAGATTGAGAAATTTAATATGGGAATTGAAATCCAATTTTAAATTATGAAGAAGAGTTGATGTTTTGTATAAGATTTGAGAAGTCTCAAGAAGTGTTGATAAAGTTATAAATGCACATTAAATTCAAAGGAAATTGAGATTTTGGGTAATTTGGTTCAGTGGGAAACCATTTCATATTCCTACTAAAACCACTCTTAGGTCACCTATAAAAGGTGATAAGTACATCATACTTTTTAGATATTGATGATGAGTTTATTGTTTAAGAGAAGAGTGTGAATATCTGAGGTTATAGGGAGAGAAAGTAGTTTCTATATTGATCTCAGTTGCAGAATTTTAAATAGAGATAAGTGGAAGGAGAAAAGATAATATTGTAATGTATTTAGCTGATCATCGTATTCATTGATCATTGTATTCAGCTAACTATCATATTATAATTTTCATCATATTCGAAGAGTCATAATATTATGCTATATAATCATATCAGGATTTCTATATTAGGATTTCCAGATTGAGGAAGGAGTTATGAATTGTCTCATTCATATTCTGACAGTGTTATATCTATCAAATTGGGTAATCGTATTTGAATATCGGATTGGGAGAATCAAAGTGAGAAATTAGACTAAGTTCAATATCAAATTCCTTAATTTTTTTTACTAGATTTTGGGTAAGAAATTGAAAAAAAAATCTTTCAAACAATAAATTTGTGGTAATTGAAAAAAAAACAGGTAACATGTTTTGTTACAAAAACATTTTATTACATCATTTGTGCTAAAGAAATATCAAGCACTATTATATTATTTTCAAAGTACTATAGGGGTGAAAGGGAATATCATACTTATTATATTCCTAACAAAAGGATTGTCTTCTAGTGGATTTTGTAGTATTTTATTATTTTATAATAATACCAAGGACATAGATATTTATATTGAATAGTGAAACTTGTAAATACTTGCGTTCATGTGAATAATTGTATGATTTTTATCTGTAAGGGAAGAAATCCTTAATAGGAGGTGAAAGTTATTTCAAATGAAATGAAAATTAAAAGAAAATGATATCACTAATTCACCCTCCCCCCTTCTCAGTTATATAGCTATCAAACCTGGTCACTTATAAGTGGTATTAGAGAGAAGTTTCCCTTTGCGTATTCTTTGCTGAAGTTTTTGAAGAAGAACTTGTGATAGAATATCTAAATTGTGTGAACTGTAAGGGGATTCTAGTCTTAAATGATAGGATTTATTATATCTGTAAAGGAAGAATTATTCCATATATTATGTCTCTTAGGTATGATGTTTCAAGGGTTGTTACAGATGGTTTCCCTCCTCGTATTGAGAATGATCCTATCACAAATGTCGATAAGAAAATCCTTGAAAATTATGGAAGATCTAAGAATGATTTACTCTCATCAATTTTTGAAAGTGGTTTTCTAATAGTAAAAGGATTATCTAATGCCAATGGTATCTGAGATAAGCTGAATAAAATTAATGAAGGAAACAAAAAAGTGAAAAGGGAAAAGTTACAAATCTGGAGATTGAAGTATGCAGATATAATGATTGGTGAGTATGAATCCATTGGTTATTTATTTACTAGGATGAATGAAATTCTTATCACTATCATATTCCTTGGTGGAAATTTATAATATTATACTATTTTTTAAAAGATATTTAGAATCCTTCCCAACAAATTTAATGCTAAAGTTTCTTCATTGGAAGATAGACATCCTGATACATTATCTCTAGATGATTTTCATTGTACTCTCATAACATATGAGATGATAATGGAAAAACATTATGATGTTCAAAACAAAATCTTATAGAGAATATATATTCCAAATTCACTAAGAAAGAGAAGTCAAAGAATATTCTTGAAGAATTAGAAGATGGAGATTCTGATTCTGAAAATGAGGTATGTAAAAATCATGAATACATTTTATCCTTGTTTTCTAAGAATGTGAAAATAGGTAGATGAATTTATAAAGGTAAACTTCCATTATAATTTTTTGGATGTGTAGAAGTAGTTCTGATGAAGAATAAACTCAACTTTAAATGTATTTGAAAGAAAATGAAATAATTCCAAGAAGATCTTCGAAGAAAAGGGTGATGAAGAAAAATTATATTCCAAGAGGGAAGATAAGAAGTTCCCCAAATCCAAAAGGAGAATATTTTTGTCCAAGGATGATGATAGTGAGTAGGTTACAAATAATGTTAAAGAAAGCGTGTTTTTTTCTATAGTAAATAAGGAAATCTTTTCTAGAAGTGAAAGTAGTTTTTCTGAAGAAGAAGAAAGTTAAAATTAATCCAAAAAGTCTGTTGATTATATTGGTGACAATACTTTTATTACAAAATTGAATGATGAAGAATTCAAAAGCACCTATTCTAATGATGAAGAAACTCAACTTGAAATGTGTTTGAAATAAGAGTCGAAATAATATTTGAGGAAGATTAGAAGACTTGAAAGGAAAAAAAATGTTGGAAGATGAATGTTTTATTGATGATATGTTTAAAATAGTGAAAGAAATTGATGATTTTTAGAAATATATTAAGGAAGAAAATAATGGTACTGAGTATCTGGAAGTAAAGCTAAAGGAAAAGGAAGAATATTTGGAACTCATTCAAAAAAACATTATAAAGTTGAAAAAATAAATACAAGTTTCAAAAATTATATCTCTAAAGTTGGTGAAATTTATCGTAAAAAGAATCTTTAGAAGGTTCAACAAACGTTTCCTTCAAAAGATGAGAAGAAATATAGATTTTTTTTCTGAAAATAAGAAAGTTGGGAATGTTAAGTAAATAGACAAGACCAACAAAGTTGGGAATTTATAAGTTTCAAAACATTATGGATCTAAAAATATTTCTAATAATTCTGATTCTGATAAGGTAGAAAATAAAATCATGCTAAAGAAGAAGGTTATGATTGAAAATAGAAAAGTTGGTTATCACGAAAGATATATTAATAATAATTCTGAAAAAAAAATATTTGTAATTCCTATCAATATGGAAGTTACAAAAGAAAATACTCTTTCTATAAATACTGATAGCATTGTGGTGGATTTGGATATATAGCTAACATGTGTTGGTCCGACTAACAATATTATAACTATTCAAAAACTTATATAAGGAAAAGTTTGAGGGGAATTCAATACTTTGAAAAAAATTAATTCTAGGAATAATGTTAGAAAGAAGCTTGAAAAGGTTGGTGTGAAAGTTGAAAATATGTTCCAATCTATGGAAACTATTTATGAAAGGTTTGAACAACCTAGATATCTTGTAAAAGGATTTCTAGTTTTTTTTACAGGAACAACAAAATTTTTTAAACAATTATCAAAATATGAATGTTTGGGATGTTAGGAAAAATAGATATGTTCATTCTGAAAAGAAATAATGCTTAGTTATATGGCCAGAACATGTTGATTTGACTAGAAAGTTAAAGGAAGAAAAAATATATAAAAGAATAGGGTAAGAAATAGACTTCTAAAGATATAAGAAATTTTGAAAAAAAGGTATCAATAGATTATGGATATGAGAAAGGAGGGAATGATATCAAAATTTGTTAAACTATATTGTGAGAATAGAAGACATGCATGGAAAAAATGTTACAAAAAAATTATAACAAAGAAGTTAATAAAGATAAAGAAAATTGGACATCATCGTTAGAAGATTCTATAGGTAAGAAGAAAGATTTTAAAAAATATAAGAAGGATGAGAAAGAAGAACAAAATTCATCCAATGAAAAATCATAGAAGAATAATAAAAAATCAAGACTAAGAGAGGACTCTTAGTCCGACTTTTGTTTCTATGAAACAATTGAGGTTCCTCCTAATTCCCAAAATACTCTTTTACACTTGTAGTAACTTGAATGTAATTTAATGAGTTGAAATAAGGAAGAATAGGTTGTTGGGACTCTTACTATTATTTCAAAATAAAGTAATGAGATCATGAAAAATATGAGTTTTTGAAAAGTTGTGTTTTTATACGCCGGAACTTTCTAATATTACTATTTAGATGGGTGCATGTTACTTTTATCTTAAACAAATTCTTTCAAGTATTTCACCAATCATGATAAAGTAGAATGAAATATGAAAATGGTATTACCTGAAAGTTTTCGATGGACTACATTGAAAACCTTGATTAATCACTCTTGTTTTCTACATCAGGTTCTCCCACATATACTTATAATTTTTTGGTTAAATTTTCTTTGTTAAGAAACACATGTGATAAATATTTTGAAGAAGAGGTTCAAAATTTGAATAAGAAAAGTTCCAACCCCTGGAAATAGAGATCATTTGTAAATAAGGGAGAAACTTTTATTGATGGACCCTTTTAATTTTATTGTCAACAAGGGGTAGAGATAAGATAAATGGGGAGAGAAACTAAATAGTGGGATAAGTAAATGATTGGAGAAAATAAAAAGTGAAAAAAGAAAACAAACAATACCACTTATTGGATTTGAAGTGGTTGAAGTGGGTACTGATAGAAAATAAAAAGTCGGATATTGTTAGGACCAAGTTGTATTTTGGTTGTATTTTTTGTCAATATATATATGTCGTTTATGTTGAGGAAATAAATTATATTGAGAAGATGATGGATGGAAATCCAGATTAAAGAAATTTTTCAGTTATATCCAAAACATTTGGATAAGTCAATGTGATAAATCATATTATGATTTTGATAAAATGTCATAATTTGGTGGAAATAAGATTCACCATTATAATGAGGAAGAGGTTTATTAGGGAATTATTTTTCTAAAAAATATCAAAAGGAAATCACCACACATTTTATTTGTTGAAATTCATACTGACCATCATATCCAGATAATTGGATTTAGAATTGTTGAAAATTCCATCGTATTTAGGAGAAACTGGCTAGAAAAAATGGCTCATCATATTAGCATTGAATTTGGTATGAACGAATTGATTTTAATGGTATAGAATCAGAGATAATATGACTATGATATAAATCTGATGATTCTTTTATGATCTTGGAATTCCCAAAAATTATGAGTATTTGGTAAACTTGTGATGCAAGATTGATGAAATAAAATGGGAGTGAAAGATACACTTCTCATTTTATTTAGATTGACCAGATCTCAATAGAAAGAGAATGAGTGTGCTGTAGATCATATTCAGTCTGATTATAATCATGTTGATCACAATAATTTATATCATGTTTAGGTCATTTGTATTCTGGATAATAGTATTAAGGATGAGAAGTAAAGAAAGATGTTGTTGGAAGAGTAAGAAGATGCTGTAAAGGATGGTAAGTAACAATAATTTCCAATATAATTCAGATGATATTGAATCTAATTTCAAATGTATTCAAATTCATGAATGAAGTTATGATACAATCACAAGTTTTTGATTGAAGGAAGTTGTTGAAGTTGAATTTGTTGAAACTAGTCCTTCATATTTAGTATTTCATCATATTCACAAGAGCCAGAAATATTTTACTTGGGAAAAGTCAGTGGTATCGTATTTAGTAGAGAAACATAAAATCTTATTTTTTTCATTATTTTGTTTTTCAATTGGTTCAAGATTTATCATATCAAAATTGATACCAATTCATTCTTCTAATGATTAGAATAGTAATATGTGATTGAATATCTTAATTCAAGTGGATCAAGAGAGGAGATGAAGAAAATAATTGGATATGTTGTTAAGGGGGCTTGAAATTTGAAGAGGATTTTTATTTTAAACAATTGGTACAAATCATTTTAATCAAGTAAACACATCGGAATGGAGTTTGAAAATAATGTGAAAGATATCTATTTATTCATTTATATAATTAGTACAGATCATAGTATTGAAGAAATTGGATTGAGAAAATTAGTAAGGGAATTGAAATTGTATTTGTATTTAAAGAATGAAGAAGACCTGAAATCATGGAGAATATTTGAGAAGGATTGAGAAGCATTGAAGAATTCATAAATGCACCTAAAATTCAAGGGAAATCAATATTTTTGGTAATTTGGTTGAGTGGGAAACCATTTCAGATTCTCACCAAAACCACTCTTAGGTCACCTATAAAAGGAGATAAGTATATCATACTTTTTAGATTCTGATAATGAGTGTATTGTTCATGATAAGAGAGATAATATTTAATGTTCTATGGAGAGAAAAAAGTTTTTGTATTGAGCGGAGTTGAAGAATTTTCTACTCAGAGAAGTGGAAGGAGAATAGAAAAGATAGAAATGTATTCAACTGATCATCATATTCAATGATCATTGTATTCATCTCTTTATCGTATTCTTCTTATCATCATATTTGGAAAGTTATAAAATCAGACAAGATAATCATATCAGGATTTTTTTATTGGGATTTCTGGATTAGGGAAGAAGTAGTTCTGAATTGTCTTAATCATATTCTAATAGTGTTATATCTATCGTATTGGTAAATCATATTTGAATATCAGATTAGGAGAATCAGACTGGGAAACTAGACTAAGATTAATATTGAAGTCCTTGAAGTTCTTACCAGCTTCTGGGGAACAAATAAAAGAATTGTTCATTCAAAGAATAAATTTTTGTTAATTGAAAAATAATCATAGGTAAAATGTTTTGTTAAACAAACATTGTATAACATCACTTCTTCTAGATAAAGTACATAAACTATTGGATTGTTTTCAAATTTCTACACAACTGAAAGGGAATATCCTACTCATTGTATTCCACAAAAATGGATTTTTTTAGTGGATTGTGTGCTATTGGATTATTTCCAAACCATACCAAGGATGTAGCTATTATTATTTAATAGTGAACCTTGTAAATACTTATATTCCTATGTATGTGGGTTTTATTTGTTTTTAATAGGTAAATAAATTCTTAATAAGAGGCGAAGGTTTTTTCAAAAATAAAGGAAACCTAAAAGAAAATTATTTCACTGATTCATCTCCCCCCCATTGATATATCTATACTACATGGGTTCTTACATATCCAAGGTTCACTACTGATACTATCATAGTGTATTTCATTTACTCTCCAAACCATAGTATTAGTGATGTTTCACTCCCAATACTATCATAGTGGAAATATTCCCTTATGAAACTGAGTTCACTCTTAATTCCAGTCCTTGTTATCTCATGAGATATCCATCTTTACCCAATAAATTAGAGGGTTATATAATTCTATGAAAACACATAATATAATGAAAATAATTAATATATGTATCACATGATCATAAATCATTCATCATATCATAACCTGTGAAATGGAAATTGGTTTCATAAACATTTCATTATTTCATTATAGCATAACCTGTGGAAAAGAAATGGGTTTCATAACTTAATTAACCCACAGAAAAGAAACGAGTTTCATAGAATCATCCTTGAATCATCATCATCATAAGTAATCCAAAGAATGAGATTGTAACCTAAATCGTTTACTACTTTAGTAACTTTTGAATAATAATCCCCATAAAATAATAACATACAATGAAACCTTAAATATAATTTAAATAAGTATATTCATGACATAACATGTAAAATGAGAATTATATGCCCAAAAAAAATAAATGAGTGGTGAATATGTCATATGTCTCTCATAAAAAAATGAGACTAGAAATCCCTTACCACAAGTTCCACTTTCTTCAAAAGTTCTCTAACATATTGTATAATAAATTTGAA
Source organism: Viscum album (assembly GCA_963277665.1). Classification (NCBI taxonomy): domain Eukaryota; kingdom Viridiplantae; phylum Streptophyta; class Magnoliopsida; order Santalales; family Viscaceae; genus Viscum; species Viscum album. The sequence continues at coordinate 209,995,263 of OY728119.1, read as the reverse complement.
TTTAATATAATTCTATAAAAAATAATTTACATACTTATAACATCATATATGATCCTATTATAACATCTCAACAACCATTTATTAATTGTTCTTTATTAAAATCATCATTTTTAGGTGTTAATTGTTTCATTTTTCATGAGAATTTTGGTTTGATGGTTTCGATCCTTGTACATTGATCATGGTTCCATAATCTCAAGAATGAAATTCATGATTTAAATATCTTATATAATCATTATATTCATATCTATATTCATTCTTAAAAAGTATAATGTGAATAATGAATTACACTATTCAAGGATATGGTAATTCGTAAGTACGCATGACCGTTGTTTTCACTTTTCGAAGGAGGTAATGAAAGAAAGGTAAAAATTAATACACCTTTAAAAAATATTTATTTTATTATATATATATATCATATATGTTCATTATATCTATCCTTATTTCCATCCATGTAAATTGGAATAAAAAATGAATCACTTCGCTTCATAGAGGTGGTAGTCCACACGTACGCATGATCGACTTTATTGTTTTAGAACGGTTTGGAAGGAAATAAGGTAGATATGATATTATAACTCTAGAAAAAAATTATGTAAGAAATATGATTTATAAACATTAAACCTATCATAATTACCATCCATGAAATATGGTGATTTAAAATGAATTGTATCGCTACATGGAGGTGGTAGTCCGTACATACACATGAGCGATACTTTCACTTACCATTTGAAAAAATAAAGGTGAATATGGGTGGTTATATAATCATAATGAAATTTAATTATATTTATGATATCAAATATATTATTTTATGATGAATACCATATATTTAGAGTCAATATAAGAAAAAACAATTGAAAAAGGTTGGGTAAGATGATTACCTCTCCATCGATTGGCCTCCCTTAGATACTTTCTTAAAGACCCATGGAATAGTATTTTAAGAAAACTATATCCTCCACTCCATGTCTAGGGGAGTAAATATAATATTTTTGTAGGGTTTGGTCAATCTAGAAGGCTCAAAGTGATCTAAAGAAGATAAAGGAGGGGTGTCCTTTTATAAGTGGGGGAGAGGACACACTTGGAATTTATTAAAAGAATAAAATATATTAAACTCATTTTCAAGACAAATTCTTCCAAATGGTTAGAGATTTGAAGGTGTAATTCTTGGAATCCAAGACTGGGATCCCAATTTTAATCCAATGTCAGTTAAAAAAATCGACAACTCATATATGGGTTCATGTTTTTAAAATCATCCGGTATCTCAGACACCATCAAATTATATGGTATGTGGCCTATATGGTTGGGATCCGAATCAAGTTTTCCAAAGAAATAGAGCATTCAATGTTTGGTAATTTTTCTATAATTCACACTAATATTCAAAATGAATATTGAAGTAAAAAATCTACCTAAATTCTATCAAAAATGTTGCAACATCAGGAATTCTATTGAAAAATGTCATAAAGGCTTGTTTTGTTATAACTATAAATAATCTGGACATGTTGTTGAGTAATTTAATTTGAAGCTTCCATATTCAGGTGCTTTTAATGAAGGAACCAATCCATTTTATGGTGTAATGACCTTCTGAATGGTGCAACTCAATAACTCTGGTAGTGTGGCTACTCAATCACCCAAGTAGTAAATGGAGGATACTTTTTACCCACCTTCCAATAAATGGAAGATGTTGGAAAATCAATCATCATCTATTTTGTTTACACATGTTGTTGTTGTCACCAACCTGAATGGAACTACCAGCATGTTTAAGGGAGATAGATTATTGGATATCCAAGCTTATGGAAAGGTTTTGCAAGCCTTCTATCAGGTTATTAATTCATCTTATTCTGAGGATGTGATGGATTTTTTCAAAGTTATTGGGGATGATTATCTGAATTCTATAAATATAAAGGGAATGTCTTCTCTTCGGGATAAGACTAAAAAAATCAGAAGGCTTATAAAAAGGTTGTTTTTGTGGATCAATGTAATTCAGTTATCTTTGATATAATCTAGGGGACGAGAAGTGATCATACTAATATACTTTTAAATCCATTTTTATTTTTTGTTATGGATATAGGCGGTTAACGTAAAATTATGTCGGGTTGCACTGTCTATATGATTTCTATTGAGGGACAAAATGATTCACCACTAGGAAAGGGAGAATACAATGAAGAAGTTGAGGATACATCTAGAAATTTGGGTACTTGTGGTACACCAAAAGCTGGGGATTCTATTAAGGTTCAAAACACTGGTATTGTCTCTAACACCCATGATAACGGTGTCAATGTAGGTAGAGACATGAAAGTTAATTTTTTATTAATAAAGTGATGGTGGGAAAAAACTCCACCAAAGTTACTCAAATAACCCTCACAGGGGATGAAAATGATGCAGGAAAAGGGTATCCCCTTCAGTAAAAATATTACACTCCAATTGAATCATTGATAATGCGAGAGATGTTAAAGGTTTGGCATTAACAGTACTCGTAACAAGTACTGATAAAGGAGGACTTTATCATCATTTTTTAGCACTGATAAAATGAAATAACATTTGTTTGTTCAACCCTCTTCCTGCCCCACTTTTTATCAGTGCTTCCCCCCTATCAGTGCTTGTACCCACTCTCTTGGGCACTCCCCCGCCCCTTTATCAGTGCTTCTCATAATTATATCCTCCTACTCACGCCCCTGCCACCATCAATTTTTGAACATAAGACCTCCCCCTCATATATCCAAGTCTTTTCCACTACACTATATTGTTTTGTTCTATATTTTATGATATATCTATATATATATATATAATTATATTTTTTACCGATATATTTATATATACATTTATATATATTTTTTATATATATTTTTATTTTTTTAAATACTTATAAAAAATATTTTGTGTGTGTGTGTGTTTGTGTGTTTAAAAATACATACATACATATATTCATATTTATGTGTGCAACAATAAATATAATTATACATATTATATTTTTTTCAAATATTTTATATTAATATTTATATACATGTATTAGAATATATAGATAAATATATATCTGTATGTCAAAACACACACACAAATTATATATACAATAATTGTATAGGTCTATATATTCATACATTTTTACTTTAAATAAAATGGATATTATATTTTATTTAAATATGGTTTATAGTTTTAGAAATATATTTTATATGTAAAAAATTTACATATTTTTTTATAAATTTAAATTTTTTATGTGTGAATATATACAAAATATGTATATATTTTTATATATTTGATTATAAATAAAAATAAAATATGAAAAAAATATCAATCTATAATATCAATATGAATTTAATCCTTGAAAATAAATTCAATCTACACAAAAAAAGACAATAAGACCCCTTTAAACAAGGTTGAAATTCCAGAAAATGATAAAAAAAATGGGATACACCAACTAAAAACACAATTTTTAAAGGCTTATGGGGCTTTTTAACTTGAAAAATGTTAATGTGGTATCCCTAGATCATAGGTTCATAGAGTCCATCACATGTTTTGATTTTATATGCGATATTAATCAAACAGACACTCAGATCAAAAGTTATGGTCATTTGATGTTCAAGTCATATTTTCAACTTATTTTATAGCATTTTTTTTTCAAACTTCAAATTGTTATTAAATTAATATTACATGAAAATAATTAGAAAATTATTAATTAATATTATTTTTAAAATTATTTTATAATTCTTTTTTCTAAATATCTTATATATTACCGATAAATTCATTTTTAGCATTTTATAAATCATATTTAATAAAATATTATATATATATATATATCAATAAAAATATATTTTTATGTCAATATATTATTTTTAATGGTTTATATTTTTTTAAAATTTAACCATTATCATCATTAGTAAAAAAACACTAATAAAGACACCATTTATCAACGCTTTTTTACTAGCACTGATAAAGGGCCCCCCATTATCAACTCTTTTCTAATAACACTGATAAAGGGACCCCTTTATCAGTGATTTTTTATAGCATTGATAAATAGTCCCCCATTATTAGCTCTTTCTTATTAGTGTTCATAAACAACCCTCTCTATCATCATTTTTTTAATACTGATAAAGACACCCCCCTATTAGTTCTTTTTCTAGCACTGATAAGGCCATACACTAATAAAATCCAATTTGGTAGTATTAAGAGATGACTCCACCTGACTATGGATCTAGTAAAAATAATTTTAGTTTTTTTAACATCATAAATAGTTCTAATAATAGGGAGGTTCTCCATGAAGAAATTGGAAATGCTCATAGATTGGTTCACGCCTAAGAACAATACTTAGGAACTAAGATTGTCAAGTCAAGGAGCAATTCTGATTAGGTATTATCGAAGGGATCAAGTCCAACTAGTGAAGAGGATCCTTAGCCCCTAATAGATCCCAACCCACTGGATGAAAGCTCTGACCATCAAGCCGATGACAATAGGACATAGAAAAATCCCAAAATTTGAAAGAGGGGTTTTCACTCGAGAGGTAGGGGTGGTGGATGATTTCAGATCATAAGATGAATTCTCTTCTCTTTTTTGGGAACACTACTGCAAAAATTACATATAGTGACTACAAAAATTGGTTGTTAAATGTATTTAACAACCATTTTCAGACAACTTTTTGCGTTCACAGTTTCCCCATCACTAAAGGGAAATAGCGACAGCCTATGGTGGATGCTACATAGCATATTTAAAAAAAAACGCATTAATAATGGCATGATTCCATGCTAACTAAAAAAACCAAAAAAATAAAAAAAAATGGAAAAGTAGATATATATATATATCATCAAAAAATAATCACTAAAGTATGCAGTTTCTATTTTTGATCTTCCTTGAAATGCAATATCATGGTATCATCCTATAAAAATCAAAATAACCAAGCCAGTAATAAAATGACAGTCACATATCCATAGGCAGTCGCTATGAAAATTTATATCATTATCCATAAACCTATAAATGAATGTTAGATATCCAATAATAGAGGTTCATGATCATGTAATGAATAGAGAAAAATAAAAAATAGAGACATCGCTTTGGCAGTGGCTTAGTGGTGTCAGAGGTGGTACAAAACATGTTGTCCTATGGGAGGTGTAGGGTTCGATTCCTAGGAGCCTGATCTTGGGATAATTCCTCCTTCCCCTAGCCATGCTCGTCTTACTAGGTCACCTGATCCTGAAAGGGTAGGAAAAATGAGGTGCAACCCACCCGTGCTAACATATTGTTGTGTCGAATCATCACTGATCAAGATACCACCCTCCGAGATGCTCTATCATATTGGTTGGAAATAGTTCCTTCCCAGATGGGGCGCTCTCTGGAGTGACCACTTTATGGGGAGGTGTGTTTCCTTGTGTGGGGGGTTCTAAAATGACAAACCTATGGATTCCCTTTAGAAATGAAGAAAAATAAAACATAAAGACATAAATGGAAATTCATGAAATGAGGGGTACTAACACGTAACAAATATGAAAAAATTCCAGTCAGAAGAAAAATATCATGAACATTTATTAAAGATGAAGAAAAATATAACATGAAATTAAGAATAAAGACATGGTCATACAAGGACATTACATTATCTAGAAATAGAACTACAGATCAAGAAAAGCAGGATCATTACCATAATCATAATCAGAATCAGAATCATCATCAATTATTTCCCACTCCAACTATAGAATTCCTTGATTTAAGATCCCAAGAATCCTCTCCTTGGACCTTTACTACTATATAGTGAGAAGGATATGTGATACCTTCGAAGATGACCTGGTAGAAACATTCTTGAGAATGGTAGAATAATCCCTTCATGACCTTATTTTTTAAGGAACTAGAGAAAGACCTTCTCTATTGGTCATCTTTCCCTTTCCATGAACAACAACAACCTTAAAAGAGATAAGATCACTATTTCCCAAAGATAAGAGATGATTAGTGTCAAGAAGAACCATCCTCTTTTCTTTGTCACTACCATCATCTGAAACATTTACCCATTTACCAGAAATTCTTGAAGAGATGAAGACATTTTGAATCTCTTGAAGATAATCAGTGCTCTGATGAACATCAGATTTCCCAGTCCCATCATCATGTGGAACATGTCCTATAAAATCCGCATCCAACACCTACACAATGCAACCTTACCCATTAATTAGATAAGGAGAACACCCTAGAAGAACATCAACAGCCTCAAAAATTTCATCCCAACTAGTGAATTGCAGGAAAATAAAATTAGGACTACCAACCTACTAGACAGGTTCCGATGGAAAATCACTCCATCTGCAAAATGATTCCTCATTACCAGAATCATTCTCATTGATAACATTTTCAAATAGAGTATTCTCTATTTCAGTGCTTGTAATATCCACATTAAACATCTTCTATTAGATAAAAAATAATAGCCTGTGACGTTCATGCCTACTACCGATTCACCATCATTGATTTATCCTTGACCATTGCAGCCCCATGATATCGGGACTACTTGTCCAGATATTCCACCAACTGATTCCTAGTATTCCTAGGTACTAACTTCCCATGAGGTATAGATCAAATCCCATTTCCATTATCACCTCATCCCTTTAAAGGATGCACATTCCTGCATTTCCCATACATATGACCAACATATTTGTAGTTTAGATAAAATTTAGGACATTTATCATACTCAACACTAATATGTATATCATCATTAGGAGTAGTGAGAATCGCATTTTTTATAAGATTGGAAATCAAATAAACTTCTACTGGCATTATCATGAAGTGGCCATACCAAACATGATTTTCTCCTTATCTAGACGAATATGAATGCCAATGGTAGTAGCAATATCATGTAATATTTTTGGATGACATAAAATCCATTTGAGACCATGAAACCTAATCCATAACTATTAAAAATTATTCTTGTCCCTTGACACATTAAAATACAAAGTCTATTCACGAAGATGGAGTGTTCTTGAATTCAAGAAAAATGAACCAAAGGACCATGCATGGATTCTGGCTTCATCCAATGGAAATGGGAAATGAAAAAAACCTCTTCATAATGAAATAAAAAACTAATCTGAAGACCCCCAAAGAAAGGATATCCTACGAACAAGATACTCTAGCCACCATGGATTATGACATTTGGGAAGAAAAACCTTACCAATTAATGAGTTCTTACCAAAAATTAGATGTTCTGAAAAGGCATCACGATCAGCTTCAACACTGTCCAATGATCCGTTCTTGAGGATTCTACCATTAGAGGAATTCTTAAACACAACCATCGAATGCCAAATAGAATCATCCCTTCTATCAGGTAAATCACCCAAATTCCCTCCTATAACTGAAACCCCATCAAACACGCATTGGGGACTAGGAATGTAAGGCAACACTTGGTTATTCTCATTAACCTCATTATTCAAAACTGCAACATCTGTAACCAGTAAAGAACACCACAAGCTGCCAGATCTAGTTAGCAATGAGACTCGAGTACCAAGAAGATCCAATCTATGAGCATCCACGTAAACAGTAGAAACTTTTGCCACAATTTCCTCCATAGGTTTATGAGAATCACCCACACCATTCAGTATCAGGACATTTTGAGTATCGTTCACCTCCTCCTAACGAGATACACAAACACTATATGTCATCGCCATGAGTGGTCGAGACCGGACCTCATAGTACCTCATGATTTGCAGTAAAGTAGATTTTTTAGGAGATCTGAAAACACCACCCAACCCAATCGACATCATGAAACCCATCCGAACATCATTCACCTCCTCCTGATGAGATCTGAAAACACCATCCATCACCGCCACAAGCGATCGAGACCTGATAAAAGAGTGAATGCATATGATAATAACATCCCCTCCCTCAATAAAATGTGTTTGTAACATAGATTTCAAATATGGTTTTATTGAAAGGAATGCACGAGGATAGAGAAACCCTTCCCCTAGGACATATTTTCATTACACCAATCTTGGGGAAAATTTGTTGTACTTACCATTTCATATGGAATCATAGTGTGGGTGGGTAATCAAAGGTTGAATATTTATAATTAATTAAATTCATGAAACAATAAGGTGTGTTTAAATCAATATAATGTTGTAATCACCAAGAATTAAGGAAAAGGGGTTTACAGTTGAGGAAGAATGGTGATAGTTTGAGTCATTCAACTCAAGGGGCTAACAAACGAATGATTTAAGGCTCAACTAGGGGACTTAGATAAATCCCACAGCATATCAAGAACAATTAATTTCAGAATAATTAATTCTAGAAATCCCCTAACTCAAAAAATTTGAACAAAAATGATCCAAGATAATACACATCAACTACAACATAGTCGAACCCCCAATAAATCTAGAAGGAATATCCTTGATTCTGCAACATCATATACACCAACCAAAAATTATTCAAAAACTTCCATATAAAAGAAGGCGTGTTGTTTCTACTATCCAGTTAATATTTACAACCCTTAGACAGTAGTTAATTAACATTAAAAATTTGTGAAATAAAAAGATAAATAATCCCCCTTCCTACCATGCCACACAATATAAATAGAAAGAGTGGGTGATCTTGGCTTGTAATATGTACTAATTGAGTAAGAAGATAAAAGAGGATAAAATAAACATGGTTTCATATTAACACATAGTTTTTAAAAAATTATTTAAATAAATTGGATACTGTAAAACATATAAAAAAGTTGAAAATAAATGAAGAAATAATCTAAAAAATGGATATTTATTTATAGAATATAGTGAAATAGAAAGAAGAAGAATCCACATCTGAGTGAAATGATGCCCAAAAATGGATATGAGCGGTATCTAAATAATAGATAGAGAAATACTGGTTACTAGCCTATGTACATAGTAATCTCATGAGGATATTCTTTCCATAGACAATGATGTTTAGGGATGTTTACAATATGGAAATTTTATTTCAAATACAATCCAATTTTAAAGGAAGATATGATGGAAGAGGTGAATGGAAAAATCACAGCATGAATTCCAATGAAGTATTATATTTTAACTATAATATAAATAATGCTTCAAAGTAAAATTATCAAAATTAAAATTCAAGAAAAAATGGGAAAATGATATATTTCACAAGAAATCCAGAAATGATGAAAAATTAGAGTGTCAATGAAAATAGTTAATGACTTATATTATAGTGATAGAGATGAACCATAGGAGAAAGAAAACCTATACTTTTTGGAATCACATATCGAAGTAACTTCTACTTTTATTTCTATTTCATTAGATAATAAAAACATTTTTGGTTTTTTATGCCTTTATTGAAAATAGATGAATGAGTAATTTTTAAAATTTGGAAATTTTATTACTATGATAATCCAATTTAAAAGAAGAATATGATAGAATTGGTGACTAGAAAATGGAAAACATAAATTCTAGTGAAGTGTTTTGTTATAACTGTAATAGAAAAAAACACATCCAATTAAAATTATCAAAGTTAAAATTTAAGAAGAAATGGAAAAAGGATATATTTACCATGAAATACATGAATGATACAACATGGAGTGACTTTGAAGATAATTTAAGTGTCTTGGATCATGGTGATAGAGATGAACTATCGGAGAAAGAAAACTTATACTTTATGGAATAACATACCAAGGTACCATCTATTTCTGTTTATATTTCTTTATATAATGAAAATATTATTGGATTTATATTCCTTCTTTAAAATTAGAAGAATGTTATACCACTTCAAAATAAACAATGAATTAAATTAACGATAAGTACAAAAATCTTTAAAATACACATAAATGTTAGCTAAGGAAAAAAGATGTGCTCAAAACTAAAATTTATAATAATGTAACATCAAAATGAGATTAAAACACTCAGGTCTAATCATTATCATCATACAAAATACATAAATATATTTAATAAAGGTGAAAAGAATATGAATAAAGTAGTTAGTTACCAAAAGAATACAAGATGTGAGGTTGAAATAGTTTATTAGTAAGGGAAAGGAAATGTATTTGTAGAATTGATTTTGTGTCATTTTTTAATTTTGATATGGGAAATAACTATTCTCTCTATAATTTACATGGGGTTATAGGAAATGGATCTTGATATTATATAAATAATATCTCCCATTTTTATTTACCTAAGAAATCAATATTTTCAATGAGGGTATGATATATTATTGATAGACCTGTCAGATAAGTTTGCATGAATAAGGTATTAATTAATATCAATACTAGAATAAATTATATTTGATAAAAAAATCAATTAATATATATTTTTTAGGTCACATGCTTAAAGAGAACCAATAAAAGTAAGTGATTTATGAAATATGATTGATGGAAGTTCCCAAAATAAAACCCTAAAACTGAAATTAGGGATTACTTAATAGATTAAAAAATTCACAACCAAGTGATAGATTTGGAATGTAGAGGTGGAGTCGATTGGGACATCCTCTCCCTATATCCTCTATTCTCTACAAAAGACATAATCCAGTCAATAGGAAATTAAAGGAAATAATATTTGGAGAGATGTTATTCAACCTCATCTATTGTTTAACATTGATAGCATATTTAAAATCATACATATTTCTATACACATCAATCACTATGACATAATGCACAATTTTCCAACAATAACACAATATGTTTATTTAAGAGCACAATATATATAAAAACTAATTACAAGGGGCTAGCCATAGAAAACCATGACCATGCATTTATAGTTATTATTATAAGTACCTCACATGAAACTTATTATTTGAATGGTGCTTATTCTAATAAACCAATATTCCCTAGATCATGAGAAATTGAAATGGAATCACCTGCTCAATCGATCCAAAAAAGAAAAATTAATTAATTTTTATATTATGAAATAGTGAAATTATTAGGCAAGCTAACCAACCAAATGGTATTATAATTTCAAAGATCATCATCACTAAAAACTATAATACATAATTGACATATGAAAATAAATTCATTTCAAAATACAATACAATTCACATACAAAAAGTAATACAAAGAAAATTGTTTGAAAAAATACACAGCACCTAATGAAATATTCAAATTTAAAAAATTCAAGTCTAGCATAGAAGTGATGAACATATTACTAAATAAATTATATATGTTAAATGAAAATATGTTATTTTAGAGCTAAAAAACTAATAGGCTTTAAAAAATTACTGAAAGTGTATAAACTGAAAAAAAAAATTACCTGAGTATTCTCATCACTTGAAATCAAAGTCATAGATGGAAATAGATGAACCAAGAAAAGATAGTAATGAATAAAATAAATAAAATGGAAAGGATAATCAATATAGATGATCCCATTTAGCGAGATCAAATTCTTAATACGCGTAAAGAACCCATGTTTACAGTTCCAAATGCAATTATCATGGTAAAAATAGGAAATAAATTTAGGTTTTCAAATGGGACATTCTAAAATGAATATTGATCGGAAACGATGGGGATAAAAGGATGGTAGATAGGGAGCCAAAGACATGGAGGTGGAGAAGCTCAGGCAGAGGCGAGCAGATAGGGGAGCCGAGGTAGAAGCAGATTTGGGATCAGAGTCGGGGAGGCGGAGGCCAGAAGATGGGGAGGCCGAGTATGGTAGATGGGGAGGCGGGGGATGCTGTGAATGGGAAATTGGATCTAAATATCGGTGGTGGGTGGAGAGTGGAGGCGCGTGGGCTCTACAAATCAATGGAGACAACAGTGGGAAGATATTGAGGAAGAGGGTGTGCGATCAGGGGAGGTGGGGGCACAACTAAGGCCGGAGGATCGGGGGCGGGCTAAGGGTGAGCTTCGGAGTTGCAATTGTGGTCTTACGGTGAGGGACCTGCAGTGGCAGCAGGCTTAGGGAGAGGGAGTCACGATAGATTAGGTGGTGGGAGTGGGGGTGATTAAGTAGGGTAATATTTTTTTGTAAGCAAAGTTATCACCTTAGGCGGTCGCTATTGCCCCATTTAGTGACTACTAGTGACGGTCGCTAGTATACCGCACATCTGAAACTCCAATTTCTAGAAGTGGAAGTTGTCTACTTTAATTTTTGGTAGTGGTTTGTCACTATTTTTCACACGCCATCTCTTTTTTCATTTATTAATTGTTTATTTTCAATAAATTTTGGAATCATGGGCTACACCCCATGGTTAACTCCATTTTTAGTATGTATATATCTATATATATAACTAAATTTTTTACGAGAATTTAATAGTTATTAAATAACCAGAATTAGTGAAATTGAACCAGTTTAGATTATGAGAGAAACCCTCAATGACTTCTTTTTATAAGGGGGCTTGCGCTGGAAGCCTTTATGGATTTCTAATGTCTAGTTCCAGTTCTTCTTTCCTGCACAAAATTAATAATATACTCTTAATAATAATTAGTAATTAATTAATAATTAATTACTAAATAATAATAATAATACCTAAATAATATTTAACTATTAACATTTATAATTCAATATTCAATCACAGACATATTTTCACATGGATTTTGAAACCCAAACCCATCGGCCCAAAATTTTAGCAAAAAGTAAATGTACAGGGGAGAACATCACTACCAAAGAAATGAGTTTTCACAATGCCCCCCTTTAACAACGCTAAAAATGCTGATAAAGGGGTACCTTTATCGGTGCTAAAAAAACGCTGATAAAAGGCGCTTTTAACAATGCTAAAAAAGTGTTGTTAAAAGTACCCCTTTATCAGCACTTTTTTAGCACTGATAAAGGAACCCTTTTATCAATTCTTTTTTAGCATTGTTAAAGGGACTCCCTTTATCAGCGCTTTTTTTTTGTAGTGCTCATAGAGGGAGGTCTTTATCACCGCTTTTTTACTAGTGATGATAAAGAGTATATTTCAAAGAAAATTAAATTTTATTAAAAATAATATATTAATATATAAATATATTTATATTGATATAAATATAATATATGTGTTTTAAATATGTTTTACATAAGGATAAATAGGCATTTGTACATAATATATAAGATATTTACTGAAAATGACTTATAAAATTATTTAAAAAAATTTAATTAATAATTTATTAATTATTATTGAGTAATAGTCATTTAATAACAATTTGACGATAAAAAATCAAAAAATTAATAAAAGATCTAAAATAAGTCAAAATGTAACTTAAACTTCAAACGGTCATAACTTTTGATCCATGTGTCTGTTTGAGCTCTACCATATATCAAATCCCAGCCTATGATTATCACTATGCACTAATTATATAAGAGAACCCTCTATCTCATTTTTCTAGACCAAAAAAGTCCCAAAAGCCCTCTAAAAGTGAGTTTTTAGTCGGGATACCCCAATTTTTTAACATTCGATGAAATTTTAACCTCGTTTAAGGGGGTATTTTGCCAATTTTCAATGGGGACTAAATTTATTCCTAGGTTTTACATTCATATTGATATTATGGTTTTGAAATTTTATCGTTTTTCACAATGTGCTTTTATTTATAATCAAATATATAATAATATATACATCATTTTTTATATATTCACACATAAAACATAATTTTATAAATAAATGAGTAAACATATTTTCATATAAAATATATTTATCAACAGATAAAACTTATCTGAAAAAATTAATATCCATTTTATTTAATATACAAATGTATACATATTTATAAACATATACAATTAATGTATATATATTGTTTATATATATAAATATATTTGTGTGTGTATTGAAAACATACTTATATATATATATATATCTACATATTCTAATATATATATATAAATATTAATATATAATATAAGCAAATAAATATAAATATGTATAATTATATTTATAGATGCACACACACACGTAGATATATGTGTGTGTGTGTGTGTATTTGTCTGTATATGTATGTATGTATTTATAAACACACAAAACATATTATATATATGTATATATATATATATTGATAAAAAATGTAACGAAATATATATAAATATACGGATATATCATAAAATAAAGAACAAATCAATATTGATGATTGATAATGGTGCGAGATTATGAGGGGGAGGTCTCGAGTTCAAAAATCACCAAAGGCTGAGGTGCATGCGAGCGGGTGAGGCAGTGCATAGCATTGTTAAAGGGGGTGGGTTCCTAGTGTTGTTAAAGGGGGTGGGGGCTAGACATGCGCTGTTAAAGTGGGAGCCAGGCGCTGATAAAAAGGGATTGTTCCTCCCTCTGAATTCCCAAAAAAATATTTTTAAAAATTAAATTTTTTAACTTTTATCAATGCTAAAAAATACTGATAAAAGGGGTCTTTATTAACGCTTTTTTTATCTTTGATAAAAGTCCTCATTTATCATCATTTTTTAATGCTGATAAAAAGGGGTTATTATCAGTGATTTTCTTAACACTGATAAAAGGAACCACCTTTTATTAGCACTTCGATTATCAGCAGTTTTTTAGCGATGTAAATGCCTTTCTTGCACACTTTTAAAAGTCCTATCTCTAGTAGTGCATGAGGATGCAATGATTATATAAGGTGGAAAAGCCACCATTATAAAAACGAGGAGCACAAAGGCCAACATGACCAATCATTGTAAGGGCCTACAAAGGCTTATATATAATAACAAATAAAGGTGGTTTGATTGGTTGTTCTCCCTTGGAAGGATATGACCCGCCTATCTGGCTCTGTGGGTGTGAGATGTGTGTTTGTTTTATTGTAATTGTACCAAAACTACCTAATATATATATATATATAATTATTATTAAACAATTACTGATAAATATTTTAAAACATTAATTAGTTACGTTATATTGATAAAAATGATTGATTTATTAAATTAGTTTTTATTATTAAATCATTATTAATTAATTAAATAACGGTTGCTAATTAATATTAATTACTAATAAATATTAATTAAATAGTATTATTTACTATTTAAAAGTATTATTTTATAATAAATATTAATTACTAATTAATATTAATTACTAATAAATATTTAAAAATATTCCCCAATTATAGATTTATTATTATTATTATATATTTAGTAATCATTAATTAGTTATTATTGATATTATTTATTAGTAAATAAATATTATTTAATTAATACTTTTTTTAAAGCCTATTAATTATTAAAAAGTAATTTGTAATTACTTATTTATTTATTAATATTTTTAATTTTCCATTAATATTATTAATTAATATTGTTTAATTACGAACTAATTTTTAATTAGTTAATTATTAATATTTAATAGTTGATTTTAATAGTTAATTATTATTTAGGTATTATTATTTTTTATTCATAATTAATTAGTAATTAATATTTACTATTAATTAATTTCTAGTTATTAGTAATAATATATTATTAATTTTACACAGTAAAAGGTAACCTCAATCCCACAAGAAATCGATAATGATTTCCAATGCAATCGCCCTTATATAATGGAGCCCTGAGTGAGAGTTTTCTCATAATCCAGACTATTTTAATTATAATAATGTTGAATATTTAATAGTAGTTAAATTATGTTAAAAATTTTACTTATATAAATATATAAATAAAAAAAATTAAAAAAATAAAAAAAAATTAAAATTTTAAATATAAAAACATGTATATTAAAAAAAAGTTTTTTCTATCCAGGCAATGGTGTTTTAGGCCTTAATGCCTTTTCCCAAAAGTGTGGGACAAAGGCGTTAACATCTTAAACGCCTTTGACATCTATCAAAAAAAAAATCCAAAGGAATTTCTCTGAGTACCTCCTCGAACGGAGTTTTTTTTATATGCATGTTTTCAAAAAAAAAATTTGAAAATACATCTAGGTTAAAAAAAATTATTTTTTTACCCCCCAAAGGCGGCACCTGGTGTGCCGCCTTTGGGGAATTTTCCGCCCAGGGCAAGGCGGCACCTGGTGTGCCGCCTTTGCACAAAAAATAACCGCAAAGTCGGCACACCAGGTGACGCCTTTGCCTAAATAATTTTTTTTTAAAATTTTTATTTTTATTTTTTTTTGTATTGTTTTGTTATATATATATATATATATATAACAAAACTTTTCAGCAGAATTTTTCTGCTGTTTAATATCCAGCGGTTCTGCCATTACAGCAGTCTGGATTCTGACTGATACCCTCACCCAGGACTCCCTTTTATAAGGGGGTTTGCCCTGAAAACAATACTGCATTTCCGATGTGGGATTCTGGTTCTCCTTTTCCTGCACAGTACATTCTGTGTTTCCGATGTGTGATTCTGTTTCAAGTACGCGACTTTGAAAGACTATAAAAGTTAAACTATAAGACCAATACAAATTAAACTTTAAACACTGATTAAACATATAAGAAATAGTTGAAAAAAAAAATAATTTCATAAAAAATGTTGATACAGATTAATTTATAAGCTTTCAAAACCACCTACTTGAAACTTAAACATATTTGAAGTACGTGACTTTGAAAGCTTATAAAAGATAAATTATAAGACCAATACAAATGAAACTTTAAACATTGATTAAACATATAAGAAATAGTTGAAAATAAAAATAATTTCATAAAAAATGTTCACCAAAAACAATTTATAAGCTTTCAAAACCATCAACATGAAACTTAAAAATGTTTCAAATTCCCGACTTTGAAAGACTATAAAACATAAACTATAAGACCAATAGAAATGAAACATTAAACATTGATTAAAAATATAAGAAATAGTTGAAAACAACAAAAACTTCCTAAAAAATTTCCATAAAAAATAATTTATAATCTTTCAAAACAATCTACTTGAAACTTAAAAAAATTCATGTACATGATATGAGTATGATGGGTGGCCATAAATTATATTCCACTTCATAAAAATGGGTAATGTTTTTACCTCATGAGAAATCACTTACAGGGCATGGGAGGTTATCCTAAGCACTCTATGTTATATTTTTTTAGTGGTTATCCTTGACTTAGAATTGAGATTACATGTTTTATTTTTTATTGCATTCCAATGTTGCCTTGATATTATTATATTATATAATAATTTGAGGTTTATTTTTATGAATCACATCAATTTTATATCACCTTGTTATGTCTATCGACTCACATTTATTAATTTCATAATTTTATTCTTTGATTATTTCTTTACTAGGATTTATAATTCACCCCTTTCTTATGTACATCCCCAGGTTATCCTATGCAGTATTATAAGATCAACGGATTTTAAGGGCATGTTATGGAGTTTTAAATAATTTTTTTGTATTCTTATTTTAGGTTATTATTCTATGTAACTAATTACCTAAGGACACATGGAATAATTTTATTTTGTGATTATATTAAGTGTATATGTTTTGTAAGAAATCATGAAATAGGGGGCATTAAATATATGGGTTGTCATTTTTTCCTTGGTCTCATACCAATGAAAACTATTGTACTCAATTACTATCTTCCATGGATATACAACACATTGAAGGTACCCTCACCACTATATTTTTATGATTAGGGTAATTCCAATTACATGGATGGTAACACATGTCTTCCAAGTTCAAAAAGGGTTTGTCAAGAAGAAATTTACATTATTATAAGGAATGGGAAGTATTTTATGTATACATTTATCAATATATGGATACCCGTGATTAATTCAGCAATAGGTTTCATAGGGAACTTTTACAAAGGTCATTATGACTCGTAGAGTGAATTGATTAGTCTTAATCGGGTGATGGGTCTGGCATATAACTATATTTCCCATCAATTCATCAGTAGATATCATATGAAAAAATATGTTGGTATTTTTTGTATTCTTCTTCTAATAATACTAATGTGGCATAGCGTTAGGCCTTAACAATAAGAATTTCATTTCTAGAAATATACATTCCATCAGTATGAGATAATTGATTATTTTATTCCATGTTATCGTTTATAATCATGACCATATAATTCCCTCAATTTTAGCATATTATGACTTCATTTTTTAATTTATACTTTACATATCACTTATTCTATGTTTATGTTATGTAAGGTTCCCATATATGCTACTCTGTAATGAGATTTTTATCACACATGTAATTTTTTCCTTTCTCAGGAATCATTGAGGAGGAATATGTGATATTTTCTGGGATATGATTGAAGGGATTTTCATGATCTCATAATATGTTCATTTTGTATCTTCTATTTTGATATGTATTGTATATCTATATATGGTCTTCCCAGACTACTAAATTGTTATTTCCATTGGGGACTCTTTTACTTTATACCAATAATGTAATATAACTATTGACTATAGGTTTATGGATTATAAGATGTTATAGTTGGTATTTGAGTAACATTATTAGTAACATTTAGAAATTGATTTAGAGGAACCAATATAGATATAAATATTTCAATGAAAAACACTCAAGATTTCTAGAAAACACTCTATAATTCATAATTAGAATTATATTTCACATTTAGATTTTATTAGCTAATAATATATATGTCATTATAAAAATATGGATACCAAGTGGAGGAATGGGAACCATATAAACATTCTTAGTCAATGTAGGGATATTCCCCATAAACAATTTAACAAATATATTTTGCAGAAAAACCTATTCATAACTATATTATGGATTTTAACACTTGTTATGAAAAATAAACCCACCTATATAGAGAGACCTATTGATCTACAACATTGTGTAACTATAATGGATATCTTCATGCAGTAATAACCTCTAACATTCATTGAAATTTCTAATCCATTTGTAGATGAAAAATGCATAATGTCCCTATAGAAAATAATTTTCAATTTAGTAATTAGTTAAAAGGAAAAAGTCATCATGGTGGTTCACCATATGAATGGATATGTGGAACAATGGAAGTCATTAATTCAAAACAATAAGGAAGATGATATATAAAGATCCCATTGATATGAATTTTTTTTCCAATAAGGATTAATGACTTGTTAGTAGATTATTTTGATATGTGAGGCATAATTGTGATGACTTTTGATGTGATATTATGTTAAAAAAATTGTGGAAGTGGTGACACGTTGTTTACAATAATAGAAAAGGAAGTGAAGGAAATATAATATTTTATTATTTCATGAGGGATTAAAATATGTTCATGTGAGATGAATTTATATTTTACATAAATAATAATTTAGGAGATGAAATGGATAACTATTTTTTTGATTTTACTCAAAAAAATTATCCTACCACTAGCTAGCCAAGGGAAGAGTCTACCACTACATAGGTGGGAAAGTAATTAAACCTTAGCCAGACAATAAGTGGTAAGATGTGCTCCTAGATGAGAAAGGGTGGTTGTGAAAATAGAGACACATGAGAGAATAGTGGATCTATCTTTTATGGTGGAGTTCCTGCAAATAAAGTTGCCATGGTTTAGTGCTATATTGTATTATAGAGAGGACCCTAATACACACATATTCCAATTCCACAGAATGTGTTTACTTATTAAGCAGTTCCAAGATGGTTTAAAATCTGACATGTGATCCTGAATTTTGTGTAATATTCATCCTCATTAAAATTTATGGGTAAAAATTTGAATAAAATTTCTGTATGATCAACATAATTCAAACAATCAAGAAGTATATTCTTATTCCTCAAAAATAAGTATATGGTTTGTTTCATGTGTTAAAGTTCATTGTGCCTTCATTGCCTTCCCGTTGTGATCGAACTGAGTTTGAGTTGGTGATAGGAAGGATCAAATAATTTTGTTATATACATGAAGTTTTATATTTGTGAAAGAGATATTTTTAATCTAAGGTAAATATATGTGGGTGAGAAAAGAGAATGATTTGTCATTATATTTTAAATAAAAAAGGTGGTGCGCATAGATGAAATGTGGTGCACATATTAGTTAAGTCGATGTAGTTATGTTAGTATATTATTCACTATAAATACCCTACCTACTTTAATTTTTGGTGAGTTCTTAATCATAGTTTGAGGGAGAGTTTATTAGAGTGAAATAGAGCTGAGGAGGCACTCTATTTTCATGAAGAGATTCCATATCATCTTGTTGTGAATTTTACTTTATGATTGCATGATGAAGACTATAGTTATGTGAACCTTCACCTGTGGTAATAAAAAATTATGTTGCCACATATAAAAGAAACTATGATTATTTTTCAATAATAAAAGCTTCGTGATGAAAAAATAATGCATATATTGTTATTTCAACTATTATTATATGCATCATATTCTATTATAATAATATGTTTGATATAATTTCATGAGATATTATTCATTGATCAATATCATTGAGTAACAATACATGAAGAAATGTGAAAAGGCCCAATGTATATGAAGTATATGGGCCTAGGTTTTGAAAATATTCCAAATATGTTATGTGAGATTACCATGAATAGGAAGCACTAAAGTGAGAAGGAAAGAGGCATTGTAGGTGTGCATGAATTATAAAATATTTTCATGAAAATTAAATAACACTTACATAAAATTATCATGGAATATTTTATATTTGTCTTTTTTAAATAAAATTGAATTGATATTCCATTAATTTTATATACATAAATATTGAGACTGATCTAGGTAGTGTTTCAGAAGATATATACCCATGTTATGAGTTTTTTGAGATTAGTCCAGGCAATTTTATGTTCAATGGATAGTGATAAAGATAAGGTCATTGAAAAACAGTTGCATAATTTCATTAATATTGTACATGGGTAGATCAGGTGCTTTGGTTTGTTTTTTGAGAAAGACTATATATGGAGGTTGTCCAGAAATATAAAAATTTGATAGATATATTTAGAAAAAAGTTCTTATATTGTGTGACTTAGGATTTTTAAAGTCTTTTTTGGGACTCAGATGTAGAAGAGGTCACCAGTGGGACTCTCGAGTAGGCTTATGAGATTTTAGAATCACCATGGATATAGTATAAATATCCACCTATGGGAGTTAAGAGTTGTTAGTTAAGGTGGGAGCTTGTAATTTCTAGTGGGACTCTAGATATGAAACACTATTGGACTTATTTTTTATGGGAATACAACTTTCCCTTGTTGTAACCGACTAAAAAAAGTGAATAACCTTTATCAAGGTGTAATAAATGGTTGTAGTAAGGAGTAGGTATTTGTAATGAACCTAATATAATCCCTGTGTTTTTCATTGATTTTATTTTTTCATTCAGGTGGATTTTCAGAATTTAATATAAGGGATAGATAGTTTAATCAGTCACAGATTTTAGATTACAGAATAGTGAATTTTTAAAACAATGTACTATGGATTCACCCCCCCACCCCTCATTAGAACCCAACTGATCCTTGGTTAAATCAAATGGTATCATAGAAATCTCCCCTCTAATGATAAGAAAACATTATGAGAAATGAAGGATCGTAATTCAGTGAGAAACCATGGAATACCTAATTTTAGGGAAATAACTACCATACATAGAGGAATATTATACTCTTTTCCTTCAATCACTTTTCTTATAAATGAAAGACATATCAAACATTAGATTACCACCTATTGTTAAGTATTATTATTGTACTAAATCTAATATGATAAATCTTGAAGTTGATGGAAAATATCAAAATTATACCCTAATGGATTTATCAAAAATGTTATACACTAAAGTGATGGGTGTTGAAACTACCAAGGATATTTCAGACAAACTTGGAAGTACTTATGAAGGAAATATTAATGTTAAGAGAGATAATATGAAAATCCTAAGAATAAAGTTTGAGAATATTAAAATGGTCAAGGATGAAATCATTGATGACTATTTCATTAGGTTCAATGAAATGGTATGTAATATCTATGGATTTGGTTATAAGATATAAGATTCAAAAAATTTGAAAACACTTTTGATAAATTTCCCTATAGGATTTGATGCCATGGTTTTAGACATGGAAGATAGGGAATATATTTCATTATAGGAGTTATATTTTATTCTCATAGATTATGAAATGATAAAGGAAATGAGTTTCAAAAAGAAGATATAGATTATATATCCTTTGAGGCTATAAGAAAAAATAAGTTCAAATAATTGTAAATTGGGGAATCAATTGATTCTGATGATGATGAATTTTATGAATACATTAATGAAATTTATTCACCTATTTAAATATGGATTATATAGGGTAAATGAATTTAAAACTAAATAAACCACTATGGTGATGAATCTATAATTTCATTGGAATCTTTTCCATGAATTTTATAATGAAAATGGATAATTTATAATTTGATAAAAAAAAGTGAGAATCCTCTAAAATAGAAAAATGATATGAAGAAGACGTATCATTCTAGTAATAGACATAATAATTTGATAAGAAATTATTGAAAAGATAATTCATCAACTAGTAGTTCTTAAAAATATGAATTTAGTTTCATTAATCAAGTTGAGAAATTTTCAATTTATTCGTATAGTAATGATAATGGTAAAGCTAGAAAATACAATAAATGGATATTAAAAGATGAGTTGGAATATTCTCTTGAGAAAACCACACAATGTTGTATCATTATACCTATAATTTTTATTAGGATCATAAGAATATTATTCTAATAGATAAGTTAAAAGTGGGAATATTTTAGTATTAAAAAATGTAGTTTAAAAGAAATAAACTAAAAAATAAAAAAACTCTTACATTTTTTATTGGAAATGGTTCTCAGTCCAATCAAATAATCATAAATAGAAACAATTTGATTAAATCAGAATGTAAAAGATCAGAGTCTATATGAATCCGAGTAATCAGAGTACAAGAATCATAATCATGATAGATTTTATTAATTCAAAAGTTTTGTTATTATCAAAATCATATTAATATGGATAAAATCTTAATAAAAATACTAATATGTTGTTTTGCATTCAATTATATGTGTGGTGGAAATATAAAAACTTTTTACAAAAAAGAAATACAATTTCATACAAAAAAAATAATGACTTTCAAATCCATTAAAAGAATAATGTCTTTTAACCTTAAGTGAATCGTATTCTATAACCAAAAAATAAAGGTGTCCCTTATTTTATACTTATAAGAAAGTCTATATTGTCTTAAAAAGGAAATACATCGATATAATGAATGAAATGAATCTATCTTCCAATCCAAAAAATCCATAGATACAATGATCAGATTATCTATCTACCTAGCCCCGGTATCCCTCAAACTGATGGATTAGATTCCCTATTCAAGTAGACTGTTTTGAAAGATTATAAATTAATTTTTATGAAAAAATTTTAGGAAGTTTTTGTTGTTTTCAACTATTTCTTATATGTTTAATCAATGTTTAATGTTTCATTTCTATTGGTCTTATAGTTTATGTTTTATAGTCTTTCAAAGTCGGGAATTTGAAACATTTTTAAGTTTCATGTTGATGGTTTTGAAAGCTTATAAATTGTTTTTGGTTTACATTTTTTATGAAATTATTATTTTTCAACTATTTCTTATATATTTAATCAATATTTAATGTTTCATTTGTATTGGTCTTATAAGTTATCTTTTATAAGATTTCAAAGTCACGTACTTCAAATATGTTTATGTTTCAAGTAGGTGGTTTTGAAAGCTTATAAATTAATCTGTATCAACATTTTTTATGAAATTATTTTTGTTTTCAACTATTTCTTATATGTTTAATCAGTTTTTAAAGTTTCATTTGTATTGGTCTTATAGTTTAACTTTTATAGTCTTTCAAAGTCGCGTACTTGAAACAGAATCACACATCGGAAACGCAGAATGTACTGTGCAGGAAAAGGAGAACCAGAATCCCACATCGGAAATGCAGTATTGTTTTCAGGGCAAACCCCCTTATAAAAGGGAGTCTAGTGTGAGGGTATTAGTCAGAATCCAGACTGCTGTAATGGCAGAACCACTGGATATTAAATAATAGAAAAATTATGCTGAAAATTTTTGTTATATATATATATATATAAAACAAAACAAAACAAAAAAAATAAAAATAAAAATTTTAAAAAAAAATTATTTAGGCAAAGGCGGCACCTAGTGTGCCGCCTTTGCGATTATTTTTTGGGCAAAGGCGGCACACCCGGTGCCGCCTTGCCCTGGGCGGAAAATTCCCCAAAGGCGGCACACCAGGTGCCGCCTTTGGGGGGTAAAAAAATAATTTTTTTTAACCTAGATGTATTTTCAATTTTTTTTTGAAAAAATGCATATAAAAAAAAACTCTCCTCGAACGACACCCGCAGGCACTGCCCCAATCTCCTGCAACTTCTGATCTCCACCGCCTTCTAGTGGATTACATCAGGTCCTACTTGGAGTCCTACAAATTCTACGAATCACTCCTCAAATCAATCCACCAAACCCGCGCCGACTATGGGATCATCGAGGGGATCATCGCCCACACCAGAGGCTGTCTACCCAGCTTCTGAGCATCGGAGGACCTTGACTCCTTCGCTTCATTGAAGAACCCCTTCGCCGCAGTCATCGCCATCGAGCGGTTCCCCATGGTTCGCGGTCTGCACAAGTCCATGTTCCGGAGATTTAACTCGAAGAGAATGCAGATGAGGAGGAAGGAGAAGGTGGTGAGGATCACCAAGAAAGCGGCGGGATTTGGGCTCATGGTTTCCACACCCGCCTTCGGGACAGAGCAGGTGGTGATCGCAGCCCACAGCGTTGTGGAGTTGGTCACGGTGTCAGGTCTGGTAGGCGGCCTCTCCCTTCCAGCGTTGAGGAAGAAGAAGAGCGTTGAAGAATGGGAAGCTTGGGGGTGGAGGGGGGGAGGGGAGGCAGTGGGTGGGTGAGGAGGTGGAGGGGGCAGCGAAGGGGACGTACATAGTGATGAAGGATTTGGAGACGATAAGCAGATTGGTGAGACGGGTGCACGATCTGGTGGATCACTAGAAGGCCTTCGTTGGGATATGTGGGAGGAACGGGAAGGGGAAGGTGGTGATGGAAGTGGTGAAAGAAGTGGAGGAAGAGGAAGGGAACTTGATAGAACAGGTGGAGGAACTGGAAGAACATATTTACCTATGCCAAACAGAACGCTCTCCTAAAAATAAAAGAAGTAAAAATACATAACCCTCGCCTACGGTCCCAAAGCCTCGTCTCGTCTGGATCTCCAAATCCCATCGGAGTTGCTCAAACTCGATCAAGCAATATTGGGCCTCAACCCAACCCGAACTTGCAATACCGAGGGCTACTCGGGTACCAATATGCAATAGCCGCCCAAGCAGGGTGTAAATACATAACTCAATAGGGAACCAACAACATAATCTTGTACATAACTAGTAAATACAGTAATATGTGTATGTGACATGCTCAACCGAAATTAAAAAATTAACTACTGAAAGATAATCAAATAACCACCATCAATCCTTAAGACCATATCCCATATCGACCATATCTGATTCGAGCAGTGTCAAAATGTCTCTAAGCACAACGTGATGAAAACACTAACCAATGTAACGACTCCGAAGTCTAATCCACCCCGATATATAGTGATAAGTACCCAAAGGCTAAACTCACCCCAGTATACTATACCGGCCACGTGTCGACAAATAGCAGGCCCTTGTCAAATAGTAGGTCATGAGCCCCCACCATAAGACCCCCACTGGGATCGCACATGACGATCCACCTCAGTACACATGATTGACCACACGTCGGTTGATAGAAAGCCCCTGACATATAAAAATCCATGAGACACCATCATAAGACTCCCACTGGAATGACACGTGATGATCCACCACAATATACATGAGATAATGATCCATAGGCGAAACTTTCCATAGTATATAGATATGGTCGCACTCATGCCCATGGCTCCAACATATAGCAGGAACCGAACTATTTAAGATTGTAAGAGTATGCAGGAACACTACAGGGGGAAGGGGGTGAATTGTTCGTTATAAAATAAAATATACCATTTTCACAATCCTCCGTGTATAGGTTTATCAAATGAACTCTCTGCCCGATTCTCAAAGTATAGAAAAGTTTATAACAAACTAATTTATACTTTTCTATAGATTGAAAAACAGAAATATAGATTTTTAAGAACAAGAAAAGTAAACTTTATAAAACAAGAAATAAAAACTTATAGAAGTTTTATAACAAAGATATCCGCTCTTTAAAAAAGATTTCCTTGAGTGACTGTAAGACTGGTATGTTATTTCCCATGACCAATATGTCATAAACATACACTACTACGATAAAGATTTCATTCCCATTAAACAACTTGTAAACACATGGCTCACATTCATTCTTAATGAAACCAATTTTTCTTATGGCTTCATCGAAGTGAATGTTCCATGACCTGGATGATTTCTTTAATCCATAAATGGATGTCTGCAACTTGTATACCCTTTTAGCATCACCTCATGTCACAAACCCTTCTGGTTCTGTCATATAGACATCTTTCTAAAGGTTCCCATTAAGGAATTTAGTTTTGAAATCCATTTGCCAAATCTCATAGTAATGGAAATTTGTTATGGAAAGTATGATTATTATGGATTTAAACATGGAAATTGGTAAAAATGTTTCATCATAGTCAATTCCTTGATGCTGTTTAAAACCCTTAGCCACTATCCTTGTTTTATAGGTACTAACTTGACCTTCCATGTCCTATTTATTCTTGAATACCCATTTACAACCAATAGGCTTTACATCAACTTGTACATCGACCAAAACCCGGATTTGGTTCTGATACATGGAATCCATCTTAGAATTCATAACTTCTATCCATCTTGTAGCTTATGAGAATTCTACTGCTTTCTTGTAGGAGAGAGGTTCATCATTATCCAACAATAATGAGTCACCATCTTCAGTGGAAAGGAAACCATATCTCTCTAGTTCCCTTACCTCTCTTGTACTCCTACATAGTACTTGTGTTTCAGGAACAACCACTTCCATGGGGACCAATGGAACTTGTTCCTGCACCCACTCCTGTGTATCTTGAGCATCAACTTCATCAAAGTCAATATTTCTCCCATTATCCTTATTGAGTATGTGCTCCCTCTCAAGAAAGACAACATGTCTGGAAACAATCACTTTCGTGTCTAAGGGGTTATACAGGTAGTATCACTTCGTTCCTTCGGATACCCTATAAAGATACACTTTGTGCCTCGGGGTGCTAGTTTGTTGCATGTGAAGCCCTAACAAATACTTCACATCCCTATACACGTGTATGCGACAAAGTGGGTTTTTTTCCACTCCATATCTTGAAGGGGATCCCATTTTACACCTTAGTTGGTACTTGGTTTAATGTGTATTTCATAGTTTGCAATGCATATCCTCAAAAGGATAATGAAAGATATGCATGACTCGTCATCGACATTACCATGTCCAACAAGGTACGGTTCCTCCTTTCACTAACACCATTACACTATGCTGTATAAGGTGAAGTGAGTTGAAATAGAATCCCAGACTCCTGTAAAAGGTTGATGAACTCTTGGTTAAGATATTATCCACCTCAATCTAATCAAAACATTTTTATCTTCTTACCAAGATGATTCTCTACTTCATTCTTGAACTCCTTGAATTTATCAAAGTACTCAGACTTATACCTCATTAAGTAGACATATCCATATCTACTCAAGACTTAATAAAAGTAATGAAGTAAGAATATACACCTCTGGCTTATACTAGAAATGGCCCACACACATCAGTGCATACCAATCCTAGAAGCTTTATGGCCCTTTCACCCTGCCCAACAAATGGTGGTTTGGTAATTTTTTTGTAAACAAGTGTGACATCTATCAAGTGGTTTTAGCTAAAAAGAGTCTAAATAAACATCTTGATAGAGACTTTTAAAGTTATTCTTGTTCACATGACCAAGGCAGTGATGCCACAACTAGGTGTAGTATGAGTCATGTGAACTTGGTTCGTTATCAATTTCCAACACTTGGTTCTCATAATTTAATATATACAGACCGTTATTTAAATATGTCATACCATAACATATGGTGTCCTTATAAAAGTAACAACATTTATTTTCAAACATGAAAATAAATCCATTCGTATCTAAACTAGATACAGAAATTATGTTCTTTTTAATACTAGGAATATAATAACAGCCATGTAAAACCAAAACCATTCCCATCAACAATGTGAGGTGGTAGTCACCAATGGAAAGAGCAGCCAACCTCACACCATTGGTAGCTCACAGATCCACATCTCATCTTGAAATTTTCAAAAATCTACTTGGTTCCTATATTTGAATATAGATTTGATCCCCACAAGATGTATCTAATACCCATTTATTTAAAATTTCTTATTAAAATCATTGTTTTTTGGTGTTAACTGTTTAGTTTTTCAAGGGAATTTTGGTTTTATAGTTTCAATACTTATATATTGATCATGATTTCATAATATATATAATTTTATTGATGATTTAAATATAATATATATTCATTACATGCATATTTGAATTCATCCATAAGAAGTGGGATTAGAAAAAATGAATTACATTGTTCATTGAGATAGTAAGTCGTATGTACGCATGAACGTTGTTTTCACTTTTTGACAGAGGGAATGAAAAAAGGTAAATATTAATTCAAATTTAAAGAATCATTATTATTTCATATATATTAATTATATATATCCTTATTACCATCCATGTAAAGTGGAATCGAAAAATGAATCACATCGCTTCATGGAGGTGGTAGTCAACATGTATGCATGAGCGATGTTATTGTTTTTCAATAGATTATATGGTAATAAGGTATATATGATATTATAATTATATAAGAATAATTATTTAATAAATATAATTTATAAATATTAAACCAATAATAATAACCATCCATGAAATATGGTGATGGAAAATGAATTGTATTTCTAAATAGAGGCAGTAGTCCACACGTACGCATAAGTGATATCATGAAAGATTTTCCAAAGCCATAAAATCCAGTTGAGATCATGAAACCATATCCATACATGTGAAAAAACATTATTTACACTTTACACATTAAAATCCATAGTCTATTCATGAAGATGAAGTGTTCTTGGCTTCCTGAATAATGAACCAAAGGACCACATAGGGATTTTGGCTTAATATGTTGGAAACATGCAGTGAAAAAAAACCCACACCGACTACGGGATCGTCGAGGGGATCATCGCCCAGACCAGAGGCAAGAGACCCAAATTTCGAGCATCGGAGGACCTTTCCCCCTTTGCATCCAGGAAGAACCCCTTCACTGAAGTCATCGCCGCTGAGCAGTTCCCTAGGGTTCATGATCATCACAAGTCCATGTTCTAGAAATTGAACATGAAGAGAAAGAGGATGATGAGGAAGGATAAGATGATGAGGATCATGAGGAAAGTGGTGGGATTCAGACTGTTGGCTTCCACGGCCGTCGTCGCGACGAGGCTGGTTGTGCTCGCAGCCCACAGCGTGGTGGGGTGGGTCGCGGTGCTGGGGCTGGTAGGCGGCCTCTCCCTTACGGCATTGAGGATGAAGAGAAGATCATTGAAGAATGGGTAGAGATGAGGGTGGATGGGGAGAGAGGGTGGTGGCGAGTGGGTGCGAAGGTGGACGGGGTGGCGTAGGGGACGTACTTAATAACGAAGGATTTGGAGACGATGAGAAGATTGGTGAGACGGGTGCCTGATCAGGTGGAGCACCAGAAGGCCATCGCTGGGATATGTGCGAGGAATGGGAATGGGAAGGTGGTGATGGAAGTGGTGATGGAACTGGAGGCGCGGGAAGGGATCTTGATAGAACAACTGGTGGAACTGGAAGAACTTATTTAGTTGTTCCTCCTGAACATCTATAGATCCAGGGAACTTGTTGTTGAGCAGTTGTTCTAGCCTCGACATTAGATTTACCTTTAAAAAACAATAAATTATTAAATCAATGATGTGATCAATCCCCGAGCCTCAATAAAAAAATACAGAATGCTCACCTACAAATAAAAGAAGTAAAAATAAAGAACCATCACCTACAATCCCAAATCCTCATCTCATATTGTTCTCCAAATCCCTTCTAAGTTTCTCCAACTCAATCAAGAAATATTGAGCCTCACCCCAACCCATAATTTCAATACCGAGGACTACTCGGGTACCTATATGAAATGGCCTCCAAATAAAGGTGTAAATTCATAACACAATAGGGCACTAACAACACAATCTTGTACATAGCCAGTAAGTACAGTAATATGTGTAGGTGATATGCTCGGCCGAAATAAATAAATTAACTTCTGAATGATAAACAAATAACCATCCTCAATTATTAGGTCCACATCCTCGATCGACCATATCTAATTAGTGCAGTGTCAAAATGTCTCTAAGCACAACGTGATTACCACACCAACCAATGTAACAACTCCAAAGTCTAATCCACCCCGATAAATAGTGACAAGGACCCGAAGGCTAAACTCACCCTAGTATACTAGACCAGCCACGCATCGAAAAATAGTAGGCCCTTTCCAAATATCAGGTCATGATCCCCCACCGTAAGACCCCCATTGGGATCGTATGTGATGATCCACCTTGATACGCATGATTGACCACACCTCGATTGATAGAAATCCCCCAATAGATAACAGACCATGAGCTGCCATCATACGAGTCCCATGAAGATAACATGTGATGATCCACCACAATATACATGAGATAATTATCCATGTTAGAAACTCACCATAGTATATAAATATGGTCACGCTCATGCCCCCAGATCCAACATATAGCAGACACCCAACTGTTTAATATTGTAAGAGTATCCAGGAACACTACAGGTGGAAGGGGTGAATTTTTCACTATAAAATAAAATATAAAATTTTCACAATCCTCCTTATATAGGTTTATCAAATGAACATTTTTTCTGATAAGTATAGAAAAGTTTATAATAAACTAATTTAAACGTTTCTATAGATTGAAGAACAGAAATATAGATTTGTAAGAACAAGTAAAGTAAACTTTATAAAACAAGTAAGAAAAACTTATATGTGTTTTATAACAAAGATGTCCACTCTTTAACAAAGATTTCCATGACTGACTACAAGACAGGTATGTTGTTTCCCATAAACAATATTTCATAAACATACACTACTAGGACAATGACTGTATTCTCCTTAAACAGCTTGTAAACACATGGATCATATTCATTCTTAATGAAACCAAATTCTCTTATGGCTTCATCAAATTGAATGTTCCATGACATGGATTCTTTATTTAATATATAAATGGATTTATACAACTTTTATACCCTTTTTGAATCACCTAGGGTCACAAACCCTTCCGGTTATATCAGGTAGACATCTTCCCGAAGGTTCCCTTTAAGGAATGTAGTTTTGATATCTGTTTGCCAAATATCATAGTCATGGAAGGTTGTTGTGGTAATTATGATTCTTATGGATTTAATCATGGAAATTGATGAAAATGTATCATTATAGTCAATTATTTGATGCTATTTAAAACCCTTTGCCACTATCCTTTATTTATAGGTACTAACTTGACCTTCCATGTCCTATTTCTTCATGAATACCCATTTACACCCAATAGGATTTACATCAACTGGTACATCAACCAAAACCCAGATTTAGTTCTTATACAGGGAATCCATCTTAGAATTCATAGCTTCTAGCCATCTTGTAGTTTCTGAGCTTTCAATTGTTGGCTTGTAGGAGAGAGGTTCATCATTATCCAATAATAATGAGTCACCATCCTCAGTGACAAGGAAACCATATCTCTCTGGTTCTCTTTCTTCTCTTGTACTCCTACATAGTACTTGTGTTTCAGGAACTACCACTTCCATGGGGACCTATGGAACTTGTTCCTGCACCAACTCTTGTGTATCATGAGAATCAACTTCATCAAAGTCAATATTTCTCCCATTATCTTTATTAAGGATGTTCTCCCTCTCAAGAAAAATGACATGTCTAGCAACAATCGCATTTTTGTCTAAGGGGTTATATAGGTAGTATCCCTTTGTTTCCCAGGGATACCCTATAAATATACACTTTATGCCCCGGGGTTTTAGTTTTTTGCATACGAATATTTAACAAATACCTCACATCCCCATACACGTGTATGCGACAAAGTGGGTTTCTTTCTATTCCATAGCTTGAAGGGAATCTCATTTGTCGCCTTAGTTGGTATTTGGTTTAATGTGTATTCCACAGATTGCAATGCATATCCCCAAAAGTTTAAAGGAAGATCTACATGAATCATCATCGACCTTATCAAGTCAAACAAGGTACATGTACTCCTTTCACTAACACCATTTCACCATGGTGTATAAGGGGGATTGAGTTGATATAGAATCCAAGACTCCTATAAATGGTCGATGAACTCTTGGTTAAGATATTCTCTACCTAGATCTAATCGAAACTTCTTTATCTTCTTACCAAGATGATTCTCTACTTCATTCTTTAACTCCTTGAATTTCTCAAAGGACTCAGACTTATACCTCATTACATAGACATAGCCATATCTACTCAAGTCATAAATAAAATCAATGAAGTAAGAATATCCACATCTATGTTATACTAGAAATGTCCCACACGCATCAGTGAATACCAATCCTAGAATCTTTGTGGCCCTTTCACCGTGTCCACTAAATGGTGGTTTGGTCATTTTTCCTTGTAAACAAGTGTGACATCTATCAAGTGGTTTTAGCTCAGAAGAGTCTAAATAACCATCTTGATGGAAATTTGTGAGGTGCTTCTCATTTACATGACCAAGGCATTGATGCCAGAACTGGGTGTTGTATGAGTCATGTGAACTTGGCTCGTTATCAATTTCCAACACTTGGTTATCATAATTTAATACATACAGACCGTTATTTAAATGTTCCATATCATAACATATGGTGTCCTTATGAAAATAACAACATTTATTTCCAAACTTAAAAATAAATACATCTGTATCTAAAATAGATACAGAAATTATGTTCTTTGTTATACTAGGTACATAATAACTACCATGTAAAACCAAAACCATTCCCATTGGCAATGTGAGGTGGTAGTCACCAATGGAAAGAGGATCCATCCTCACACCATTGGAAGCTCGCAGATCCACCTCTCATCTATAAATTTTACAAAATCTACTTGGTTCCTATATTTGAATATAGATTTAAGCCCCAAAAGCTGTATCTAATACCCATTTAATTATAATTTCTTATTAAAATCATTGTATTTCAGTGTTAACAGTTTAGTTTTTCAAGGTAATTTCAGTTTGATAGTTTCAACCCTTATATATTGATCATGATTTCATAATCTACATAATTTTATTCATGATTTAAATATAATATATATTCATTACATAAATATTTAGATTAATCCATAAGAGGTGGGTTAGAAAAATGAATTACAATGTTCATGGAGATAGTAAGTCGTATGTACGCATTAACGTTGTTTTCACTTTTCGATAGAGGGAATGAAAGAAAGGTAAATATTAATTCACCTTTAAAGAATCATTATTATGTCATATATATTCATTATATATATCCTTATTACCACCCATGTATAGTGGAATCGAAAAATGAATCACAACGCTTCATGGAGGTGGTAGTCAACAAGTACGCATGAGCGACGTTATTGTTTTTCAATATATTATAAGATAATAAGGTAGATATGATATTATAATTATAGAATAATAAAAATTTAATAAATATAATTTATAAATATTAAACAAATAATAATAACCATACATGAAATATGGTGATGGAAAATGAATTTTATCGCTAAGTGGAGGCAACAGTCCACACGTGCACATGGGCGATATCACAGAAGATTTTTGGATGCCATAAAATCTAGTTGAGACCATGAAACCAGATCCATACATGGGAAAAAGAATTCTTGACCCTTGACACATTAAAAAACATAGTCTATTCAAGAAGATGAAGTTTTCTCGGCTTCACGAATAATGAACCAAAGGACCACACATGGATTATGGATTCATCCGATGGAAACATGCAGTGAAAAAAACCCACACCGACTAAAATATCATCTAGGGGATCATCGCCCATTCCAAAGGCATGCGACCCACCTTCTGAGCATCGGAGGACCTTGCCCCCTTCACTTCATGGAAGAACCCCTTCACCGCAGTCATCACCACCTAGCGGT
This sequence comes from Viscum album, assembly GCA_963277665.1. Lineage (NCBI taxonomy): Eukaryota > Viridiplantae > Streptophyta > Magnoliopsida > Santalales > Viscaceae > Viscum > Viscum album. The sequence goes on along the minus strand of OY728119.1, from coordinate 209,961,440 downwards.
TCCCAAGGGTTCACGATCTTCACAAGTCCATGTTATAGATATTGAACTCGAAGAGGATGAGGATGAGAATGAGGATGAGGATGAGGTGATGAGGGTCACCAAGAAATCAGTGGGATTCGGGCTGGTGGTTTCCACGTCAGCCCTCTCAACTGGGCTGGTGGTGCTCGTAGCCCACAGTGTGGTGGGGTTAGTCGTGGTGCTAGGGATGGTAGGCGACCTCTCCCTTGCAGTGTTGAAGAAGAAGATAAGAGCGTTGAAGAATTGGCATTGACGATGGAGTAGGGGGAGAGAGGGGAGGAGACAGGTAGGTGTGTAGGAGGACAGGGCATCGAAGTGGATGTAAATAGTGATGAAGGATTTGGAGACGATGAGTAGATTAGTGAGATGGGTGCACGATTAGCTGAAGCACTAGAATTCCATTTATGGGATATGAGTGAGGAATGGGAATGGTAAGGTGGTGGTGGAAGTGGTGAAAGAACTGGAGGCGCATGAAGTAAACTTGATAGAACAACTGGAGGAACAGGAAGAACTTATTTACGAGTGCCTCCTGAACATCTATAGATCCAAGGAACATGTTGTTGAGCAGTTATTCTATCCTCGAAATTAGATTTTCCTTAAAAAAACAAATTATTAAAGCAATGATGCGATCAGTCACTGAACCTGAATAAAAAAATACAGAACACTCACCTACAAATAAAAGAAGTAAAAAATACAGAACCCTCAACTATAATCCCAAGTACCCGTCTTATCTTGATCTCCAAATCCCATCTGAGTTGCTTCAACTTGATCAAAAAATATTGGGCCTCACCCCAACCCGAACTAGAAATACTGAGGGCTACTCAGGTACTTATATGCAATGGACACCCAAGCAGGGTGTAAATACATAACTCAATAGGGAACCAACAAAACAATCTTATACACAGCCAGTAAATACATCAATATGTGTATGTGACATGCTCAGCCAAAATAAATAAATTAACTAATGAAAGATAAACAAATAACCACTTTCAATCCTTAGGACCATATCCCTGATCAACAATATTTGATTCTAGTAGTGTAAAAATATCTCTAATCACAACGCGATGACCACACCAACCAATGTAACGACTCCAGAGTCTAATCCACCCCGACATAAAGTGAAAAGGACCCGAATGCTAAACACACCCCATTATACTAGACCGACCACATGTCAAAAAATTGTAAGCCCTTTCCAAATAGAAAGTCATGAGCCCGCACCGTAAGACCACCACCAGGATCACACGTGACGATTCACCTTGGTACACATGATTGACCACACATCATTTGATAGAAATCCCCCGACAGATAACAGGACATGAGCCACCATAATAAGACTCCCACTAGGATAACACGTGATGATCCACCACAATATATATGAGATAATGATCTGCGGGAGAAACTCACCATAGTATATAGATATGGTCATGCTCACGCCCATGGCTCCAACATATAGCATACACCCAACTGTTTAACATTGTAAGAGTATGAAGGAACACTACAGGGGGGAAGGGGGTGAATTGTTCACTATAAAATAAAATATAAAATTTTCACAATCCTCCTTGTATAGGTTTATAAAATGAACTTTCTGTCCGATAAGTATTTAAATGTTTATAAAAACTATTTAAACTTTTCTATAGATTTCAGAACAGAAATATAGATTTTTAAGAACAAGTAAAGTAAACTTTATAAAACAATTAATAAAAACTTATAGAAGTTTTATAACAAATATGTCCACACTTTAACAAAGATTTCCTTGACTGACTATAGGACTGGTATGTTTTTTACCATATGAAATATGTCATAAACATACACTACTAGGATAACAACTGCATTCCCATTTAATAGATTGTAAACACTTGGCTCACATTCATTCTTAATGAAACCAAATTCTCTTATGGCTTCATCGAATTGAATGTTCCATTACATGGATGCTTTCTTTAATCCATAAATGGATGTATAAAAATTTTATACCCTTTTAGAATCACTTGGTGTCACAAACCCTTCTAGTTCATTCATATAGACATCTTCCTGAAGGTTCCCATTAAGAAATGTAGTTTTGCGATCCATCTGCAAAATCTCATAGTCATGGAAAGTTATTGTGGAAAGTATGATTCTTATGGATTTAAACATGGAAATTGGTGAAAAAATTTCATCATATTCAATTAATTGGTGATGTTTAAAACCCTTAGCCACTAGGCTTGCTTTATAGATACTAACTTGACCTTCCATGTCCCGTTTCTTCTTGAATACCCATTTACACACAATATAATTTACATCCAATGGTATATCAACCAAAACCCAGATTTGGTTATGATACATGGAATCCATCTTATAATTAATAGCTTCTATAAATCTTGTATCATCTGAGATTTCTATTTCTTGCCGGTAGGAGAGAAGTTTGTCATTATCCAACAATAATGAGTCACCATCCACAGTGACAAGGAAACCATATCTCTCTAGTTCTCTTACCTATATTGTACTCATATATAGTACTTGTGTTTCAGGAACTACCACTTCCATGGGGACCAATGTAACTTGTTCCTGCACCAACTCTTGCATATCTTGAGCATCAACTTCATCGAAGTCAATATTTCTCCCATTATCCTTATTGAGGATGTGCTCCCTTTCAAGAAATATGACATGTCTGGAAACAATCACTTTCTTGTCTGAGGGATTATATTGGTAGAATCCCTTTGTTTCCTTCGGATACCCTATAAATATACACTTTGTGCCCCATGGTGCTAGTTTGTTGCATGCGGAGCCTTAACAAACACCCCACATCCACACACATGTGTATCTGAAAAAGTGGGTTTCTTTCCACTCCATAGCTTGAAGGGAATACCTTTTTTTTACTTAGTTGGTACTTGGTTTAATGTGTATGCCACCATTCCACTATGGTGTATAAGGTGGAGTGAGTTGATATAGAATCTAAGACTCCTGTAAAAGTTCAATGAACGATTGGTTAAGATATTCTCCACCTCGATCTGATCAAAACTTATTTATCTTCTTACTGAGCTGATTCTCTACTTCATTATTGAACTCCTTGAATTTCTCAAAGGACTCAGTCTTATACCTCATTAAGTAGACATAGCCATATCTACTCAAGTCATAAATAAAACTAATGAAGTAAGAATATCCACCTCTAGATTATACTAGAAATGGCCCACACACATCAGTGCAAACTAATCCTAGAAGCTTTTTGTCTCTTTCACCCTGTCCACCAAAGGGTGGTTTGGTCATTTTCTCTTGTAAACAAGTGTAACATCTATCAAGTGGTTTTATCTTAGAAGATTCTAAATAACAATCTTGATAGATATTTTTAAGGCGCTTCTCATTTACATGACCAAGGCAGTGATGCAAAAACTGGGTGTTGTATGAGTCATGTGAACTTGGTTCGTTATCAATTTCCAACACTTAGTTCTCATAATTCAATACATACCGACCGTTATTTAAATGCATCATACCATAACATATGGTGTCCTTATAAAAGTAACAAAATTTATTTCAAAACATGAAAATAAATCCATATGTATCTAAACTAGATACAGAAATTATGTTCTTTGTAATACTAGGTACATAATAACAGCCATGAAAACCAAAACCATTCCCATCGGCAATGTGAGGTGGTAGTCACCAATGGAAAGAGCAGCCAACCTCACACCATTGGAAGCTCACAGATCCACCTATCTTCTAGAAATTTTCCAAAATCTACTTGTTTCCTGTATTTGAATATATATGTGATACCCAAAATCTTTATATAATACCCATTTATTTATATTTTCTTATTAAAATCATTGTTTTTTAGTGTTAACTATTTAGTTTTTCAAGGTAATTTCAGTTTGATAGTTTTAATCCTTATATATTGATCATGATTTCATATTATACATAATTTTATTCATGATTTAAATGTAATATATATTAATTACATGCATATTTATATTCATTTAAAAGAGTTTGGGTTAGAAAAATTGAATTACACTATTCACAGAGATAGTAAGTCGTATGTACGCATGAACGTTGTTTTCACTTTTCAACAGAGGGAACTAAATAAAGGTAAATATTAATTCACCTTTAAAGAATCATTATTATGTCATATATATTCATTATATATATCCTTATTACCATACATGTAAGGTGGAATCGAAAAATGAATCACATCGCTTCATAGAGGTGGTAGTCAACATGTACGCATAAGCGACGTTATTGTTTTTCAACAGATTAGAAGGTAATAAGGTATATATGATATTATAATTATAGAATAATAATTATATAATAAATATAATTTATAAATACTAAACCAATAATAATAACCACCCATGAAATATGGTGATGGAAAATGAATTGTCTCGCTAAATGGAGGCAGTAGTCCACAGGTACGCATGAGCGATATCATGCAAGATTTTCGGATGCCATAAAATCCAATTGAGACTATGAAACCAGATCCATACATGTGAAAAAGCATTCTTGACCCTTGACATGTTAAAATCCATAGTCTATCCATGAAGATGAAGTGTTCTCGGCTTCATGAATAATGAACCGAAGGACCACACATGGATCTTGGCTTCATCTGATGGGAACATGAAATGAAAACAAAAACCGCGGTGACTACAGGATTGTTGATGGGATCATCGCCCAGACTAGAGTCAAGCAACCCGACTTTAGAGCATCGGAGTACCCCGCCCCCTTCGCTTCGAGAAAGAACCCCTTCACTGTAGTCATAAATGTCGAGTGGTTCCCTAGGGTTCACGATCTGCACAAGTCCCTATTCTGGAGATTGATCTCAAAGAGCAAGCGGATGATGAGGAAGGATAAGGCGATGAGGGTCGCCAAGAAAGCGGTGGGATCCGGGCTGGTGGTTTCCACAACCACCCTCATGACGGGGCTGGTGGTGCTTTCCACCCACAATGTGGTGGGGTTGGTCGTGGTGCTGGGGATGGTTGGCGGCCTCTCCCTTGCGGTGTTGAGGAAGAAGAGAAGAGAATTGAAGAATGGAAAGTGATAAGGTGGAGTGGGAGAGAGTGTCGAGGACGGGTAGGTGCAGAGGAGGACGAGGCAACAAAGGGGACGCAAATAGTGATGAAGGATTTGGAGATGATGAGCATATTGGTGAGATGCGTGCATGATCAGGTGGAGCACCAGAAGGCCATCACTGGGATATGTGGGAGACACGGGAAGGGGAAGGTGGTGATGGAAGTGGTGAAGGAACTGTAGGTGTAGGAAAGGAACTTGATAGAACAACTGGAGGAACTGGAAGAAGTTATTTACCTACGCCTCCTGAGCATCTATAGATCTAGGGAACTTGTTGTTGAGCAGTTTTTTAGCCTCAACAATAGATTTACCTTTTAAAAAAATAAATTATTAAATCAATGATGGGATCAATCCCTGAGACTCAATAAAAAAATATAGAATGCTCGCCTACAAATAAAAGAAGTAAAAATATAGAACCCTCACCTACAATCCCAAAGCCTCATCTCATCTTGATCTCCAAATCCCATCTAAGTTGCTCCAACTCTGTAAAGAAATATTGGGCCTCACCCCAACCCAAACTTAAAATATCGAGGGCTTATTAGGTACCTATATGCAATGGTCTCCCAACCAGGGTGAAAATACATAACTCAATAGGGCACCAAAAATACAATCTTGTACATAGCTAGTAAATACAGTAATATGTGCATGTGACATGATCAGCCAAAATAAATAAATTAACTTCTGAAAGATAAAAAAATAACCACTGTCAATCCTTAGTACCACATCCATGATTGACCATATCTGATTCAAGTAGTGTAAAAATGTCTCTAAGCACAATGCGATGACCACACCAACCAATGTAATGACTCAAGATTATAATCCACCCCGATATATAGTGGTAAGGACCCGAAGGCTAAACTCACCCCAGTATACTAGATCATCCGTGAATTGAAAAAATAGCCGGCCCTTGCTAAATAGCAGGTCATGAGCCCCCACCATGAGACCCCCATCGGGATCGCATGTGATGATCCACCTTGGTACGCATGATTGACCACACCTTGGTTGATAGAAATCCCCCGACAGATAACAAACCACAAGCCACCATCTTAAGACTCCCACTAGAATAACACGTGATGATCCACCACAATATACATGAGATAATGATATATGGTAGAAACTCACCATAATATATAGATATGGTCACGCTCACACCCATGGCTCCAACTTATAGCAGACACCCAACTGTTTAAGATTGTAAGAGTACGCAGAAACACTACATGGAGAAGGGGTTCTGAATTGTTCTATAAAGACCCAAAATCTCTATGTAAATATTTTTTAATTATATGGAATTATTTTGAGACTATGAAATATGACAACACGCGATTATGAGGCCCGTAGTACCCAAAATGATCCGTCTAAGTTTTGTTAAGATTTAATTAGCACACGTAAGCAGTTTTACTGAAAAAGTGGAATAACTCTTAAAAATTTGCTCGAATCATAAATACGAGGGAAACATTTCATTCAGGATGGTGGGTTTACCTGAGATGCGACTTAAGTTTAGTCTGCATAGGCCTCTAGTGAGAAAACCCGAAAATGGAATAAGAGTAAATAAAATAATTAAATAAAGTTATTTTATTTTTCAAATTCTTATAACTCACAAACAATAACTCAGATTAAAAATACGAGACCACCGCTAAACTTGTGAAGGTATTCTTTCTTTAGGCAGATACTAACATTGGCCGGCGTGGGCCACCATTTAAAGTTAGTTTTTGGCCGTAAATAAAATAATTAAGTGCCCATTATTTTATTTTAAAATCCATAACTTATAAATAGTAACTTAGATTAAAAATCTGAGAGTAACGTTGGGTTCTTTGGGGCGTTTTTTCCCAAGGCAGAGCCTAACCTTGACCGGCGTGGGTCGAGGGTGACTGTTATTAATTTTCCAAACATTTTTTGGGTATATTCAATAAACGCAGGAGCGGCATTTTCTAACTTTTGAATCGTTTCTTGGATTAAAAATCTTAGGGCACCATTGAATCTGCAGTGTTGGGATTCACTTAAGGGAGGCTTCACTTCGACTATAGTAGGTCCGAAGAAAAATTTAGTTTTTGGAACTTTTTAATAGAATAAATAAAATGACATTTTTATTTTATTTTTATTCTCTTCCTCCAATGGACAAGAATTAAGGTGGGACCGGTGACGTGTCAATCTAATAAATGGATTGACCCTCCAATATATGTAATAGACACGTTGGAGTAAATTAGGAAGCTTCCTATTAATATGACTCATTAACTCCCTGCGTCATTACTTACTCTCTCCCTCTCCTATAAATATAGAGTTTGGGGGAGGGCTATGAAACAAGCTTCACCAAGCAACGAAGTTCTGTTGGAACACCATGACACCATAACCTTAGAAGATGAAGGTGACCCAGCGGGAGGTGACGGATGACGCCGAACCAAAGGGGGACATGCAAGTGGCATCTTCGAGAGTCAGTCGCAGGAACGAAGAGCATGATCCACCGACAAGCACAGATGATTCTCCAACGTTTCAAGGTAGGTAATTTTTCATATTGTTCTTTGTGGATTTTCATTAATTCAATATAAATTAACTGCATTCTATCAATTTAACACCGAGGGTGTGGGCCAAACGAACATGGCTCGATCCCTCTGCTACTTCTTTGTTGATGTGTTCTTTGTGGGTGGATCTACGGGTTGAGCGGAACCCAACCACGACGCCAGTGACTGACGCCGGCAGGGTACAAGGGGTGGCCAGCACACCAGCTAGCTGCGATGGTGGTGGCAGCGTAACCGCACAGCCGAAGGAGGTCATGGCCCATCGTCCGCGGCGGTGGAGGGCGCTGGCCAGCACACCTGTCGGCTGCATGGAAATGGAGTGGAACGCGTCCACGCCACTGGCAGAGGAGGAGGCCGCAGTGACACACCTAGAGGGCGGAAGGCACCCAGCCGGCTGCGGAGGCAGAAGCGGCGCACGCCAGAGCCGCTAGAGGAGGGTACAACCAGAACCCTAGCTGGCTACATCACGTCAAGCAGGACCCGCTCCGGTGGGTCATGCGTGCCAGCAGGCGACGGCTCATGGCATTTCCAGGTTGGCCAAAGCCAAATAGTCCATAGACTGTTCAGATTTTTGGGGGGTGCCTCCCCTCAAGTAGTAGCTAGGGCGGGCCCCACCATGCTGGACCGCACCCATACGAGTGGGACGCTCCACTTTACGGGTCGGGCCGACCAGGTCAGACCGAACCCGGACCCATCTGGACCCAAATACGCCTTTTTGGCCTTATCTTGAGAGCCGAGTGTCCATTTGATGAACCGTCTGTGGAAATGAGACCCTTAGAGCGAGATGGTCCTTTTGGTATACTTCACTTGAGAATTGGTTATAGTTTGATTATGGCCGGGTTGGATGGAACTCGAATCCAACCGGGCCCTCAGAACTAAAACAATTATAACTCACAAACCGGGCACCTGATTGATGCACAACCTGTCACGTTGGAACCCTTATGACATAGAGGTCCTTTGGGTTACTCCTTTTTGGATCTTAGTGGAGGTCTAGATATGACCGATATCTCGAGGGGCAGATTCTATGGAACTCGAGGGCACTAGGTGTGAGGAATCCTCTGGTTTGTTGTAACTTGATGAAAGAACATCGATCCTATGTGGGTAAGAACCTATCAAATCCTATGTGGTCCAGCACTCAATGGTCCTATGTGGGTTAGCATATACTGATCCTGTGTGGGTCAGCGCATACCAATCCTTTGTGGGTCAGAAGGGGTTAGTACCTATGGATCATGTGTGGGTCAGTAGTAATGCTTCTTAATAGAATAAGATGGTCTAGCTTATGACTAGTCATCTGTAATTTTTTACTTAAGTTATACCTTGTTTGAGTTGACACTTATATATTTGTGGTGTTACCTCTGTGGTACTTCTAGCTTCATGTGGTTACCTATGTGTTACTTCTACCTTCCTGGTGTTACCTGTTTGGTACTTCTATCTTCGTGGCGTTACATGTGTGGTACTTCTACCTTCGTGGTGTTGTCTTCGTGGTGTTACATGTCTGGTACTTCTACCTTCATGGTGTTTTATTTGTGGTGTTACCTATGTGGTATTTTAACTTCATGGTGTTACTTGTGTGGTACTTCTACCTTCGTGGTGTTACCTGTGTGGCACTTCTATATCTGTGGTGTTACCTGTGTGGTACTTCTACATTCGTGGTGTGGTCTTCATGGTGTTACCTATGTGGTAATTCTACCTTCGTGGTGTTGTCTTCGTGGTGTTACCTATGTGGTATTTAAACTTCGTGGTGTTACTTGTGTGGTACTTATACCTTCTTGGTGTTACCTATGTGGTACTTCTATATTCGTGGTGTTACCTGTGTGGAACTTCTACCTTCGTGATGTTATCTTCATGGTGTTACCTGTCACGACCCGTCCTAGTGGGGCCCGAGCCGCAACTCCCCAAGCCCGCCTCCAATAGGCCAGGGGCTAGTGACTAGAACCGAGTAGGCATGCTACTAACATGGGAGGCATTGCCTATAACCTTTACACACGCACACACATCTCCGAGACCACAAAGATAAAAAGTAAAAACTACTAAAAGGAAAAGATGCATGCATACACTAAAACCCAACCAACAGAGTACGACAGGGAAGTAAAGTACAGTAAAGTAAAACCCTGGGCCAAAAGTACAATCCCACCAAAAGAAAGTCTACAACAAAGTCCAACCTGTAGAGAAAGGTACTGGGATGGAAACCTGTCACCGAAGGAACACACCTCAGCCTGTCTGATCTCACTGGGCACCGTCCGGTCCCGGTCCGCCTAGAATCCTATCAAAGGCTCGCTCGTCTGCACAAGACACGACCCGTGCGGGCAAAGCCCATGCAGGGGTGAGTATAACAATACCTAGTAGGATACCCCGAAAACCTCAAAGGAAATAAAAACAAGGAAAATAACACAAAGAAAGGTAAAGTCAGCTCTACGCATTATATGTCTACAGAACATATAACAAGAATATCCAGATATAATCATACAAAAATGACCTTTGAGATACCGCCACAAGGATCCAGCTCGAATATTCCACTAAGCATAACATCGGGAGAACACACTCCTAGGCCTGGAGAGAGAGAGACAGACGAAGTACTCGTTCCGAGAGAACACACTCCACAAGTACCTTGGGAACAAGGTGCTCAGATGAGGATCACAACCATGTCATGGGGTGATTCCTACAACTTAGTCTGAGCTAATCCGCTAGGCATAGGATCAGCGCCCGGGTAAGGTAGGTCACATCGATACCAAGAACTCTACCAAGGGTATCAGGAATGAATAGAGGATCTAGATCTAAGTCTCACAGAGGGGATTCCAACAACTCTATTCAGGGAGTTCGGCTGAAGGGATCATACTCTTGTATAAAGGAATTGATACCAGAACCTTCAGGGGATTACCAAGGGTACGAATCCTAAGAACTAGTCCAAGTCACAGAAGGAAAGTGGCTCAAGCCATGAAGAAAAAGTTACACGGTGTGTAGTATGGTTACATGCCATGTTCCATGACCCTGGGTACTGCCCGTGTAAATGGCCTGTGTCCTTCGTTCAAGTCGTGCAAAACCAAACTACACGGCGTGTAGAAAAGTACACGCCGTGTTCCTTGACACTGGGTACTACCCGTGTAAATGGCCCATGTCCTTTGTCTTATCAGATATAAAACAACTACACGGCGTGTAGAAGAAATCACACGCCGTGTTTGAGCACCTGGGCTCACTCCGTGTACGCTGGCCATGTACCCGTACATAGTCTATGCCCGTGTCCGTGTCGCCTGCCCATGTACCAGTACACAGGGTATCCCATGTATCTGGTCGGGTCTGGCCAGGGAGGGGTATACACGACGTGTCCATGGCTGTGTACCCTTCCCGTGTCTGTGTACTCCTGGAGTACACGCCAGGTCGTTCACCAACGAACACACGCTGTGTAGCCCATACTACACGGCGTGTGGTCGGGATTTTTCTCGAAATGCCGTCTTCCTCCGTGCACCTCGTCTGATCCTCCGGACTTTGATTCAGCCGTCGGTTTTCCACGAAACTCAATATGATGGATCTTCTTTTCATCATTATTCCGAAACCATGGATTTCGGGCCTTCAATCGGCTCCAAATTCCGATTTTCGGTCACCCGTGTGGAAATCCTTCAAAGAACGATTTCTTCAAATCCACTTTGATCCGTCCGTCGCCACCGCAGCCGCACATCCGTAGGGTCATGCCGGTGCTAGATCTTCAATTTGGGACCGTTTCATCACACAATGGGTGTGCAACGATTCGTTGTTCCTCGTCCCGTGAAGAACATGAAGAACACGCACGAAGAACGTGATAAAATTGGGGAAGAGACACACACAAATCGAGAGGGACAAACCTCGATCGATGTTCATGTCGATCTTGGTTCGTCACCGTTAGAAGGTTGAACGAAACCAAATAATAACAAGAATCAAATCTCCAAAATCCCCGCAAAAGACCATCCTGCAAGAACGATCAATCCGCAGGCTAATCTGTTCGTGGATTAGTCCATTTTCATCGTAGAAATCAAAGATGAGGAAGAATAAAATCACAACGACATCCTACCTGGACCCACGACGTTCATTGGCGATGATCTGGTCGCTGCGTCGTTGTCACTGGCGAAAATCGTCAAGAATGTCGCCGTCGTGTTGGGGGTTCCCTCTAGAGCTTTCCTAGAGCCTCTAGGGGAAAATCAGGGTTATGGGGATTGTAACCCTGATACCCTGCGTAATCTCTATTTAAAAGATAAGAGATATTTGATCTAACAGGGTTTAAATAAAATATTTTATTACTGTTTCATCCAAAAACCAGATTTCACCACCGACCTGCACTAGATGATGTTAGGCCTTGTATTAGGTAAAATCTCTATTCTGAACGTAACGGTGCCCTCAGATTTCTAATCCGAGCCCCCATTCGGATGTTATTCCACTTTTTCAGGAAAACCGCACACGCGCATAACTAAATTATTAAATTAAATTCAAACATTTATTCCGGGCTCACTGGGCCTTGGAACTGCATGTTGTCTCAGAACCTCATCTCGAATTAATTCCCATATAATATTAAAATAATACATGAAAAAATCTAGGACATTACATCACACCCACCTTAGGGATTTTACGTCCTCGAAAAGCCAAAACAAGGGCTACTCAAAAAGATGTGGGTACTGCACACGAATCTGATCCTCCTGCTCCCAAGTTCTCTCCTGGAGATTAGTGTTCTTCCACCGGACATGTACCAAGGGAATATCTCACCCACAAAGGATCTTCTCCTACCGATCCTCGATCTCCACTGGGTACTCAGCAAAGTTCGCTCCATCATCAATGTCCAGCTTGCCCCAGTTGAGGACGTGTGATGGATCATGCACGTACCTCCGTAGCTGTGACACATGGAAGACGTTGTGTACCTGGTCCTTCTGAGGAGGTAGAGCCAAGAGATACGCCACCTCTCCAACTCTACTCAGAATCTGAAAAGGTCCAACAAACCTCAGAGATAGCTTTCCACCTCGGCCAAATCTCTGTAATCCACGTCGAGGTGAGACCCGAAGGAACACATGGTCTCCCTCCTCGAACTCCAAAGGCCTCCGCCTTCGGTCGACATAAGACTTTTGCTGATTCTGTGCAGTCTTCATTCGCTCCTTGATGACCTGCACCTTCTCTATAGTAGCTATCACCATTTCTAGGCCCATGAGTGCTGACTCTCCCAGGTTAGTCCAGCAAAGTGGCGACCTACAAGGTCACCCGTATAGAGCATAGAATGGTTCCATACCAATAGTGGAATGATAACAGTTGTTATAAGAAAACTCCACCAGTGGTAGGTGAATCTCCTAGCTACGACCGAAGTCAAGTATGCAAGCTCGTAGCATATCCTCCAGGACCTGGATGGTCCGCTCTATCTGACCATCAGTCTGGGGATGAAACGCTGTGCTCAAGCGTAACTAAATCCCAAAATATTTTTGCAATCCCTTCCACAACATGGATGTGAAACGAGCATCACGATCTGAGATTATCATGGATGGTACACCATGAAGTTGAACTATCTCTTGCATGTAGAGGCGTCCCAAGCTTTCTACTGAACTCTTCTCCCATATGGCTAGGAAGTGGGCCGACTTGGTGAGTCGATCAACGATCACCCAGATGGCATCGTGTCCCCTGGACGTGTGTGGTAAACCCGTCTCGAAGTCCAAGAATATACCGTCCCACTTCCACTCTGGCACTTCAAGGGGCTGCGTCAAACCAGCTTGAACTTGGTGATCAGCCTTTACTTGCTGACAAGTAAGGCACTGAGAAACAAACTCTGCCACACTCTTCTTCATTCCTGGCCACTAGAACTGACGTCAGAGGTCCTGGTACATCTTTTCCATGCCCAAATACACCGCCAAAGGGGATGTATTAAACTCCCTCAGAACCCCCTCCCGTAACATCACTGGTACTACCGTGCTCCCTCTGAAAAGGAAAACATGCTCCCCACCTTCTGAATATCCATCAGCAGCATCACCTGTGGATATCTGAGCACGTAGAGTCTCACAGCTAGCATCCTCGTGCTGTGCTTCCCTGACTCACTGTAAGAGTGGAGGGGTAACAACCATCGACTGAAGGTAAGCTCCCCCATCACTATCCACGAAGGACAACTGCAAAGAGTCCAACTACCTTGTCGCCTCATCCAACAACTGTGAACTGGATTTCCTATTGAGAGCATCTGCCACCACGTTCCCCTTCCCAAGAGTATAGACGATCTCAAAGTCATAATCCTAGAGGAACTCAAGCCACTGACTCTGTCTCAAATTCAGATCCTTCTGAGAAATGATATATTTGAGACTCTTGTGATCAGAGTAGACGGTGAACCATTCGCCCATCAGGTAGTTCCGCCACATCTTCAATGCGAAGACTACCGCTGCCAAATCAAGATCATGGGTTGCATAGTTCTTCTTATGTGGCCTCAATTGACATGAGCCATAGGCAATCACCACTTGCCTCTACATCAGGACACAACCAAGCCCGGTTCCTGATGTGTCGCAGAATACTACATACTCAACACCCTCCTCCGGTAATCTCAAGATCGGGGAACTCGTCAGACTCTGTCTCAACTGCTGGAAAGCCTGCTGGCATCTCTCGTTCCACACGAAAGGCTATCCCTTTCGAGTCAAAGATTTCATGGGTGCTGCAATCCTAGAGAAATCATGGACGAATCTTTGATAGTAGCCTGCCAACCCAAGGAAACTCCGCACCTCCATCACGCTCTGGGGTGGCTCCCATGCTAGCACTGCCTCCACCTTTGCTGGGTCCACTGCTACACCATCCACTGAGATAACCTGCCCCCGAAAGTGGACCTCCTGTAACCAGAACTGACACTTCGAGAGTTTCCCATACAACTGATGCTCTCAGAGTGTGTCCAGAACCATCCTTAGGTGTCTCGCATGATCCTCTTCAGACGTAGAGTACACAAGGATATCATCGATGAAGACCACTACAAACCGGTCTATATAGGGCTAAAAGATCCGGTTCATGAGTCCCATGAACACTTTTGGGGCGTTCGTCACGCCGAAGGGCATCACAAAGTACTCATAGTGACCGTAGCGACATCTGAAATATGTCTTCGATATATCCTCCTCTCGTACTCGAAACTGGTGATATCCTGATCATAGATCAACCTTCAAGAACCATCGTGACCCTCTCAACTGGTCGAAGAGGTCATTGATCCTTGGTAGTGGATACCGGTTCTTCACGGTCACCTGATTTAAGCGCCGGTAATCCACACACAGCCTCAAGCCCCCATCCGCCTTCTTGGCAAACAACACTGGGGATGCCCAGAGTGAAACACTTGGTCTCATAAAGCCCTTCTTCTGCAAGTCTCCCAGCTGCATCCTCAGCTCACGAAGCTCTGCAGAAGCCATCTGATAAGCCGATGCTGATATCGGGGTCGTCCCGGGTTGCAACTCAATGCATAAATCTATCTCTCGACGGGGAAGGTAGCCCAGGGACATCCTCTGGAAAGACGTCCTCATACTCAGCCACCACTGCTGGAAACTGGAAACTCATAACATCTACCACGCCAAGGGCTAGGCAATCCAACTAATGTGAAATCGGTTGTTCCCTCCTATGCACGAGTCCATCCTGTGCTGCCTGGGTATCTCTTTCACTGACAAAAGAGAATCTCGTCCCATCACTGCGGACACACCGCACCCTTCACCTAAAACAATCAATCTGGGCATGAACTGTTGATAGCCAATCCATGCCAAGAATGACATCATAAGACCTTGACACTACAACCAAGAGGTTCCAGCCGAAACTCTCTCCTCCAAGGGTCAGGTCACACTGCCTGCAAAGGTGTGTGATCTCCGAATCTTCTCCAGTTGGTGTTTCTAAGTGTAAGGGTCGAGTCAAAGACTCAATAGGAATCTCAAGGTCTCGAACAAGATAAGCAGCCAGAAAGGAATGACTAGCACCTATGTCTATCAATACGGCAGTCAAAGTAGAAAAGACATAGATAATACCTCTAATAATTCCAGGAGTACCTAGGTCATAAGCCTCTACCGCCTGCATCTACCCCTGCCTCTGTCCACCAGCTCCCTGAGCCTGGGGCAGTCATCCTGGGGGTGGTGGTGGTAAAGGGTCGAAACGCTGACCTCCTCCAGCTACTCTCCCAACTCCTCTACCACATCCACTGCCTCACGGATCTACCTTCTCTACATGTTGCCTCTGCCTCGGTGGTCCATCCACTGCTCCTGTATCAGTAGTACGACGGGTCGGACAATCTCGAGTGAGATGTCCACTACCGTCACATGAGTAACATCACCTCTATCGAGGCTAGCTGGATGCACCCTGTGAAACCTATATGGCTGATCCCCTATCCTGGGATCTCCTATAGAAACGTCTCCCGTGCCTGGGTCCCTAACGTCGGCTCCCCGCCGCTGAGGTCTCTGCACCAACTCGCCCACTACTGACAACTGTCGGCTATCCCTACTCTTCCAGGAAGCTCTCAACCACCAAAGCTCGCTCGATCACCCCAACATAAGTAGTAATGCTCATAGGGATGATGATAGCTCAGATATCTCTGCGCAAGCCCCACTCAAAAGTCTGAGCTCTGAAGTACTGATCTCTGACCATATCCATTGAGTACCGTGAGAGGTCAGTAAACCTCAATGAATAGTAGGCCACCAACATGGTTCCCTGCTGGAGCTAAAGAAACTCTTGTATGTGTACTGCTCTCAGGGTAACCAGTGAAAACTCCTCTTTGAAAAGATTATCAAACTCCGACCATGCAAGAGTCGCCTCATCATGAGTCTGGATGACCAAACTCCACCATCGCCCTGCCGAGCCCTGCAGATGTCTCGCTGCCAGGATCACCATCTGGTCTGCTGCTGTCCTGACCAACCAGAATACTCTAGCCACTGCCTCAATTCAGTCCTCTACTGCCTGAGGGTCAGGCTCACCTCGAAACCTAAGGGGTCTCTGTCTCTGAATCTCATGGAGTGCACTCAGCCTACGCTCCTCCTCTACTGGCACAGCAGGCGCCAAACACTTCCCCACAAGTGGCGGGATAACTGGCACACCACCTGGTGGTAAAACTGGGGGATCTGGTCCCTGTATCGAGGCTTCATCAATGAGGGGGTCATCCTCGTGAACGAGCTGCTAGATCCTAGCGGGTGCGCGTCGCAGAGGCATCCTGTTTTAGAAACAAGATGTTTCACAGTCCGTGAGTATATCTGGAGAGCTGACTTAAGAAGGACATGGAAATCACAAACCATTCCTATATAATTCATGTACCATTATTTCCCCCCCATGCAACTAGTGTCTTCATGTTCTGAGTCGAAAAGCAAGTTATCAGAGCCCTGGTGTATGGATACGTCGGCTACCACACCAACACTGGGGTCCCTGGCCTGAGAGCCGAACTCGAAACACTTAACACTGTTTCCCCAAACCAACTCACAGACTCTTGGTCCTAAGGTAGAACCGACCACCTCTGATACCACTCTATCACGACCCGTCCCAGTGGGGCCCAAGACACAACTCCCCAAGACCTCCTCCAATAGGCCAGGGGCTGGTGACGAGCACTGAGTAGGCATGCTACTAACATGGGAGGCATTGCCTATAACCTGTACACACGCACACACATCTCCAAGCCCACAAAGATGAAAAGTAAAAACTACTAAAAGGAAAAGATGCATGCATACACTAAAACCCAACCAACAGAGTACGATAGGGAAGTAAAGTACAGTAAAGTAAAACCCTAGGCCAAAAGTACAAGCCCACCAAAAGAAAGTCTGCAACAAAGTCCAACCTATAAGAAAAGGTACTGGGACGGCAACCTGTCACCGAAAGAACACACCTCGGCCTATCTGATCTCACTGGGCACCATCCGGTCCTGGTCCACCTAGAATTTTGTCAAAGGCTCACTCGTCTGCACACGACACGACACGTGCGGGAAAGCTCGTACAGGGGTGAGTATAACAATACCCAGTAGGACACCCCGAAAACCACAAAGGAAATACAAACAAGGAAAATACCAAAAAGAAAGGTACATTCAGCTCTACGTAGTATATGTCTACAGAACATATAACAAGAATATCAAGATATACTCATACAAAAATGACCTTCACGATACCGCCACTAGGATCCAGCTCGAAGATTTCACTAAGCATACCATCGGGAGAACACACTTTTAGGTCTGGAGAGAGAGACACACGAAGTTCTCGTTCTGGGAGAACACACTCCACAAGTACCTTGGGAACAAGGTGCTCAGATAAGGATCATAGCCATGTCATGGGGTGATTCCTACAACTCAGTCTGAGCTAATCCACTAGGTAGAGGATTGGCGCCCGGGTAAGGTAGGTCACGTCGATACCAAGAACTCTACCTAAGGTATCAGGAATGAATAGAGGATCCAGTTCTAAGTCTCACAGAGGGGATTCCAACAACTCTATTCAGGGAGTTCTGCTGAAGGGATCATACTCCTGTATAAAGGAATTGATACCAGAACCTTTAGGGGATTACCAAGGGTATGAACCCTAAGAACTAGTCCATGTCACATAAGGCAAGTGGCTCAAGCCATGAATAAAAAGTTACACGACATGTAGTATGGTTACACGCCGTGTTCCATGACCCCAGGTACTGCTCATGTAAATGACCCGTGTCCCTTGTTCAAGCCGTGAAAAACCAAACTACACGACGTGTAGAAAAGTACACGCAGTGTTCCTTGACACCGGGTACTACCCGTGTAAACGGCTCGTGTCCTTCGGCTTTTCGGATAGAAAACAACTACATTGCATGTAGAAGAAATCACACACCGTGTTTGCGCGCCTGGGCTCACTCTGTGTCTGTGTCACCTGCCGGTACATGGTCTCTGCCCGTGTCCGTGTCACCTGCCTGTGTACCAGTACATGGGGTATCCCGTGTATCTGGCCGAGTCTGGCCAGGGAGGGGTATACACAGCATGTCCATGGATGTATACCCCGCGCATGTCCTTGTACTCCTGAAGTACTCGCCAGGTCGTTCACCAACAAACACATGTCGTGTATCCCATACTACACGGCGTGTAGTCTGGATTTTTCCAGAAATGTCGTCTTCCTCTGCGCGCCTCGGCTGATCCTATAGACTTCAATTCAGCCATCGGTTTTCCATGAAACTGAAGATGTTGGATCGCCTCGTCATCGTGATGCCGAAACCATGGGTTTCAGGCCTTCAATCGGTTCCAGAATCCGATTTCCGGTCACCCGTGCAGAAATCGTTCGAAGAACGATTTCTTCCAATCCGGTTCGATCCATCAGTCGCCACCGCAGCCGCACCTCCGTAGGGTCGTGCCAGTGCTAGATCTTCAATTTGGGATCGTTGCATCGCACAAAGGGTGTGCAACGATCCGTTGTTCATTATTCCATGAAGAACACGAAGAACACAAAGAACACTCACGAAGAACGTGATAAAATTGGGGAAGAGACACACACAAATTGAGAGGGATGATCCTCGATCGATGTTCTTGTCGATCTTGGTTTGTCACCATTAGAAGGTTGAACGAAACCAAACAATAACAAGATCAAATCCCCAAAATCCCCGCAAAATCTCATCCCGCAAGAATGATCGATCCACAGGCTAATATGTTCATGGATTAGTCCGCGTTCATCGTAGAAATCAAAAACAGGGAACAATAAAATCACAATGACATCCTACCTGGACCAGTGGCATTCATTGGCGATGATCCGGTCGTTGCGTCGTCATCGCTGGAGAAAATCGTCAAGAATGTCGCCACCGTGTTGGGGGTTCCCTCCAGAGCTTTCCCAGAGCCTCCATGGGAAAATCAGGGTTATGGGTATTGTAACCCTGATACCCTGAGTAATCTCTATTTAAAAGATAAGAGATATTTGACATAACAGGGTTTAAATAAAGTATTTTAATAAAATATTTTATTACTGTTGCGTCCAAAAACCAGATTTCCCCACCGAACTACGCCGACCGATGTTAGGCCTCACCTTAGGTAAAATCGTTGTTCTGAATGCAACGGTGCCCTTAGATTTCTAATCTGAGCACCTGTTCGGAAGTTATTCCACTTTTTCAGGAAAACCGCACACGCGCGTAATTTAATTATTAAATTAAATTCAAACATTTGTTTCGGGCTCACTGGGCCTCGGAATTGCATGCCGTCTCAGAGCCTGTTCTCGAATTAATTCCTATATAATATTAAAATAATACATGGAAAAATCCAGGACATTACATTACCTTTGTGGTACTTCTAGATTTTTGGTGTTACCTGTGTGGTACTTCTATCTTCGTGGTGTTACCTAGGTGGTACTTCTACATTTGTGGTGTTACCTTTATGGTATTATTCCCTCATGTATGAGATAGGTATATCTTGATAACTTAGGTATATGTATGGGAATATAACTAAGTATATTTGATGTCTTGATTTGTGGTTTTTACTTTGTGGAACTTTAGGAGACCTATGGGTTCTCGGGGTCCCTACTGAGTATCGTTATACTCACCCCTGCACGGGATTCGCCCGCACCTTGTTGTGTCTTGTGCAGATGATGTAAAACATTGATCGAGGTTGAGGGAGTCAGGACTGTATGGTGCTTGGATGTGGAACATTTGGTGTGACGTGATGTAGAGACTACTGATCATGAGATGTACCTACCCTTTAGGTAGGATCTATGGTGGACGATCCATGAGCTTCATTTCACCTTTTCATTTGTTTTTTAATTATCAGTTTTACATGTACTTTTCCAATTGGTCTTGTCTTCCGGACCCTTTAATTTCACTACACCTTTTCTATAGTATTTTACTTCACAATTTTATCTTGTTGTGTTCTTGGACTGTGTGTTTGTACTGGTTTAAAGGAAATTCCTTCCCATGTTAGGTAATATGCCTTTCGGTGCTAGTTGCCAACCCCTGGCCTATGGAAGGTAGGCATGGGGTAGTCATGGAACGGGGCCCACGAGATGGGTCGTGACATGTTTTTTATAAAATAAAATATACATTTCTCACAATCCTACCTGTATAGTTTTATCAAATGAACTTTTTGTCCGATTATCAAAGTATAGAAATGTTTATAACAAACTAAGTTAAACTTTTCTATAGACTTCAGAATATAAATATAGATTTGTATGAACAAGTAAAGTAAAATTTATAAAACAATTAATAAAAACATATAGAAGTTTTATAACAAAGTTTTCCACTCTTTAACAAAGATTTCCTTGACTGATTATAAGACAGGTATGTTTTTTCCCATAATAAAAATTTCATAAACATACACTACTAGGATAATGACTGCATTCCCATTAAATAGATTGTAAACACATGGCTCACATTCATTCTTAATGAAACCAAATTCTCTTATAGCTTCATCGAATTGAATGTTCCCTGACCTGGATGCTTTCTTTAATACATAAATGGATCTCTGTAACTTGTATACCCATTTAACATTACCTAGTGTCACAAACACTTCTGGTTCTGTCATGTAGACATCTTCCTAAAGGTTCCCCTTAAGGAATGTAGTTTTGACATCCATCTTCCAAATCTCATAGTCATGGAAATTTGTTATGGAAAGTATGATTCTTATGGATTAAAACATGAAAACTAGTGAAAATGATTCATCATAGTGAATTCCTTGATGTTGTTTTAAACCCTTAGCCATTAGCATTGATTTATAGGTACTAACTTGACCTTCCATGTCCTGTTTCTTCTTGAATGCCCATTTACACCAAATAGCCATTACATCAACTGGTACATCAACCAAAACCCGTATTTCGTTCTGATACATGGAATCCATCTTAGAATTCATAGCTTCTATCCATCTTGTATCTTCTGATTTTTCTATTGCTTGCATGTATGAGAGAGGTTCATTATTATTCAATAATAATGAGTCACCATCCTCGGTTACAAGGAACCCATATCTCTCTAGTTCCCTTACATATCATGTACTCCTACATAGTACATGTGTTTTAGGAACTACCACTTCCATGGGGACCTATGGAACTTTTTCCTGCACCAACTCATGTGTATCTTGAGCATCAACTTCATCGAAGTAAATATTTCTCCCATTATCCTTATTGGGGATGTGCTCCCTCTTAAGAAAGATGGCATTTTTGGAAAAAATTACTTTATTGTCTGAGGGGTCATATAGGTAGTATCTCTTTTTATCTATGGGATACCCTATAAAGATATACTTCATGCCCTGGGGTTCTAGTCTGTTGCCTGTGAATCCTTAAAAAACACCTCACATCCCCATACACGTGTACGCGGGAAAGTGGGTTTCTTTCCACTCCATAGCTTGAAGGGAATCCCATTTTCTACCTTAGATGGTACTTTGTTTAATTTTTATGCCATAGTTTTATAAGAATATCCCTAAAAGGATCATGGAAGATTGACATGACTCATCATCAACCTTACCTTGTCTAACAAGGTACAGTTCCTCCTTTCCCTAACACCATTCCACTATGGTGTAAAAGGTGGAGTGAGTTGATATAGAATCCCATAATCCTATAAAATGTCAATAACTCTTGGTTAAGATATTCTCCACCTCGATCTGATCGAAACTTCTTTAACTTCTTACCAAGTTGATTCTATACATCGTTCTTAAACTCCTTGAATTTCTCAAAGGACTCAGACTTATACCTCATTAAGTAGACATAGCCATATATAATCAAGTAATAAATAAAAGTAATGAAGTAAGAATATCCACCTCTAGATTATACTGGAAATGGCCCACACACAGCAGTGTGTACCAATCGTAGAATATTTGTGGCCCTTTTACCCTATCCACCAATTGGTGGTTTCATCATTTTCCCTTGTGAACAAGCGTGACATCTATCAAGTTGTTTTAGCTCAGAAGAGTCTAAATAACCATATTGATATAGATTTTAAGGCACTTCTCATTTACATTATCAAGGAAGTGATGCCACAACTGGGTGTTGAATGAGTCATGTGAACTTGGTTCATTACCAATTGCCAACACTTGGTTCTCGTAATTTAATACATACCGACCATTATTTAAATTCTTCATACCATAACATATGGTGTCCTTAAAAAAGTAAAAACTTTTATTTCCAAACTTGAAAATAAATCCATCTGTATCTAAACTAAATATAGAAGTTATGTTCTTGTCAATACTAGGTACATAATAATAGCCATGTAAAACCAAAACCATTCCCATCGGCAATGTGAGGTGGTAGTCACCGATGGCAAGAGCAGCCAACCTCACACCATTAGCAGCTCGCAGATCCGCATCTCATCTAGAAATTTTCCAAAATATAATTAGTTCCTATATTTGAAAATATATGTGAGCCCCAATAGCTGTATCTAATAACCATTTATTTATAATTTCTTATTAAAATCATTGTTTTTTAGTGTTAACTGTTTAGGTTTTCAAGGGAATTTCGGTTTGATAGTTTTGATCCTTATATATTGATAATTATTTAATAATCTACATAATGTTATTCATGATTTAAATATAATATATATTAATTAAATTCATATTTAGATTCATCCATAAGAGGTGGGGTTAGAAAAATGAATTACACTGTTCATGGAGACAGTAAGTCGTATGTACGCATGAACATTGTTTTCACTTTTCAACAGAGGGAACGAAAGAAAGGTAAATATTAATTCACCTTTACAGAATTATTATTATGTCATATATATTCATTATATATATCCTTATTACCATCAATGTAAATTGGAATCGAAAAATTAATCACATCGCTTCATGGAGGTCATTGTTAACATGTACACATAAGCGAAATTATTGTTTTTGAACAGATTAGAAGGTAATAAGTTAGATATGATATTATAATTATAGAAGAATAATTATGAAACAAATATAATTTATAAATATTAAACCAATGATAATAACCATCCATGAAATATGGTGATATAAAATGAATTGTATCTCTAAATGGAGGCAGTAGTCCACACGTACGCATGAGCGATATCATGCAAGATTTTAGGATGCCATTAAATCTAGTTGAGACCATGAAACCAGATCCATACATGTGAAAAAGAATTATTGAACCTTGAAACATTAAAATACATAGTCTATTCATAAATATGAAGTGTTATCAACTTCATGGATAATGAACCGAAGGACTACACATGGATTTTGGCTTCATCTGATGGAAACAAACAGTGAAAAAAAGCTATGCCTAACGAAATACACTTCTAATATGAAGATCTGCAAATAAAGGATAAACTAAGAACAAGAACCTCTAGCCACCATGGATTCTGACCTTTGGGAAGAACAAACCTACTAATTAATGAGTTCTTACCCAAAATCAGATGCTCTGATATGGCATTATGACCAGCTTCATCATAGGTCGATGTTTCTTTCTTAAGGATCCTACCAATTGTGAAATTCTTAAATGCCACCAGCAGATGCCAAAAAAATCATCCATTCACTTAGAGAAATCATGTGAAATCCCTCCTATAACTAAAACTCCATCAACCCCACATTGAAGGCCAGGAATTGAAGGCAATACCCAGGTACACGCATTAACCTCATTATTCAAAATCTCAGAATCTATAACCAGTAAAGAACCCCATAATCTACTTGATCTAGTCAGAAACGCAACCCAAGCACCATGAATGTCCAATATGTGATCATATTCATCACTATTAGCAACCTCAACCATCATTTCATCCATAGTTCGATGATAATCACCAACACCATTCAACATCGGGACATTCTGAGCATCGTTCGCCTCCTCCTGAAGAGATCCGCAAACACCAGATGTCGTCGCCACAAGATATCAATACTAGACCTCAGATGACCTTGCGATCTACAATAAATAAAATTTATGTAGAGATCAACAAACACCACCCAATCTAGTCAACATCTTGATACCCATCTAAACATCATTCACCTCCTCCAGATGAAATCCTCAAACACCATCAGTCGCATCCACAAGAAATCAAAACTCGAAAGAAGAGTGAATTCATATGTTAATAATAGCCCCTAACTTAATAAAATTTCTTCACAACATCAATTTAAAAGATGGAGTTATTGAAAGGAATTTTCAATGTTAGATTAACCCTTCTCCTAGGATATATTTTCATAACACCAAGTATAGGGAAAAGGTTTTTCACTTACCATCTAGAATGTAATCATAGTGTGGGTGGGTTATCAAAGGTTGAATATGTATAATGAATTGAATTCATGGAAAAATAGGATGGGATTCAATAAACATAGTGTTGTAAGCACCAAGAAAACATGCAAAGGGGTTTACGATTGAGGAAGAATGGTGATAGTTTGAGTTATTCAAATCAAGGGGCTGAAAAATGAATGATTTAAGGCACAACTGGGGGACTTAGATAAATCCCACAGCATATCATGAAAATTTCATTTTAGAATAATGAATGCTAAAAATCTCCTACCTCAACAAAGTCGAACAACACTAAGACAAGATAATTACACACCAAGTACACCAAAGTTGAATCCACAAGAAATATAGAAGAAATATCCTTGATTCTATAACATTATATACACCACCAAAAAATTATTCACCAACCTCTATATACAAGAATGCACGTTGTTTACTATATCCTAATTATTATTTATAATTCTTATACAGTAGTTAATTGACATAAAAAATAGTAAAAGATAAAGATAAATAACCCCCTTCATGTCATGTTTCATAATAGAAACAAAATGATAGGGTGATATTGGCCTGGAATATGCGCTAATTGAGTAAGAAGACAGTAAAGGATAAAATAAACACGATTTCATATTAACACATAATATCTAAACACGTATTAAAATGAATTAGATAGTGTAAAACATAGAAAAAAAGATGAAAAACAATGAATAAATCATATACAAAGTAGATATTTATTTATAGAATAGAGTGAAATAATAAGAATAAGAATCAACCTCTGAGGGAAATAAAGCTCAAAGAAGGGATATATATGGTATCTAAATAATAAAGAGAGAAATATTGGTTACTAACGTTTGTACATAGCAACCTCATAAGGATATTATTTTCATATCCAATGATATTTAAGGATTTTTACAAGATGGAATTTTTATTTTAAATAAAATTCAATTTTAAAGAAACATATTATGGAAGTGGTGTATGGAAAAAAGATAGCATGAATTCTAGTGAAGTATTCTATTATAAATGTAATATAAATAATGCATCAAAGTAAAATTATCAAAATTAAAATTCAAGAACAAATGGGAAAGGGATATATTTTCCAAGATAACCATGAATGATGAAAAATTAGAGTGCCTTTAAAAATGGTTAGTGACTCAAATCATAGTGAAAGAGATGAACCATAGGAGAAGGAAGACCTATACTTTTTGGAATCACATACCAAAGTACCTTCTACTTTTATTTCTATTTATTTAGATAATGAAAATATTGTTTATTTTTTATATCTTCATTGAAAATAGATGAATGAGTATTTTATACAAGTTGTAAATGTTATTACTATTATAATCCAATTTTAATGGAAAATATGATAGAATTAGTGACTAGAAAAACGAAAAACAAAAAATTATAGTGAAGAGTTCTATTATAACTGTAACAAAAAAAAGTCTTTAAATTAAAACTATCAAAGTTAAAATTTAAGAATAAAAGGGAAAATAATATATTTCCCTATAAATCCCTGAACGATATAACATGGAGGGCCTTGGAAGATAATTTAAGTGACTCGGATCATAGTTATAGAGATGAACTATAAGAGAAAGAAAACTTGTAATTTTTGGAATCACATACTGAGGTACCATCTATTTTTATTTGTATTTCTTTATATAATGAAAATATTATTAGATTTATATGCCTTCATTGAAAATAGAATAAAGTTTTACCATTTAAAAATAAACTAGGAATTAAATTAAGGATAAGTAAATAATTCTTTAAAATACACATAAATGTTATCTAAGGAAAAAATATTCTCAAAACTAAAATTTACAATAAATTAAGTTGGAAAAAGAGATTAAAACACTCAGGTCTAAGAATGATCAGCATATAAAGGAATTAAATAGATTTACTAAAGGTGAAAATAATTGAAATAAACTAATTAGTTTACAAAATAATAAAAGATGTAAGGTTGAAATATTTTATCAGTAAGGGAAACGAAATGTATTTGTAAAATTCATTTTGTATCATGTTTTAATTTTGATATGGGAAATAACTATTTTATCTATAATTTACATGGGGTTATGGGCAATGGATCTCGATCTTATCTAAATAATATCTCCCACTTTTATTTACCTAAGAAATCAATATTTTTAAAGAGAATATTATATATTATTTATAGACCTATCATATTAGGTTTCATGCATAAGGTATTAATTAATAATCATACTGGAATAAAATAGATTTGGGAACCAAAAATTCATTGATATATATTTTTAGGTCGCATGCTTAAAGAGAACCAATAAAATTTTGTGCTTTATAAAATTTGAGTTATGGAAGTTCCCAAAATCAAAACCCTAAATCCAAAATTAGGGATTACCTGATAGAGTGATAACTTCATAACCAAGTGATAGATTTAGCATGCAGAGGTGGAGTTGGTTGGGACAGCCTCTCCCTGCATCCTCTATTCTCTAAGAAAGACATAATCTAGTTAATAGGGAATTAAAGGAAATAATATTAGGAGAGATGTTATTCTACCTCATCTGTTGTCAAGCATTGAAAGCATCATTCAAATCATACAGATTGAACTACACATAAATTTCTATGACATAATGCACATTTTTTCAAAAATAACACAATATGTTAATTTAAGTGCAAAATATATACAAAAACTAATTACAAGGGGATAGTAGTAGAAAACCAGAACCATGAATTTATAGTGATTATTATAGGTACCTTTCATGAAGATTATTATTTTAATAATTCTTATATTAATAAATAGATAATTCAAGGATCATAAGAAATTAAAATGGAATCACCTACTCAATCAATCCAGAAAAGAACAATTAATTAACTTTTATGTTATTGAATAGTTAAATTATTAGAAAAGCTAACCCACCAAATGGTATTATAATTTAAAAGATCATTATCACTGCAAATTATAATACATAATTGACATGTGCAAAGAAATAAATTTTAGAAAACAATATAATTCGTATACAAAAAGTAATACCAAGAACATTGTTTGAAAAAATACACAAAACCTAATGAAATATTCAGATTTCACAAGTTTAAGTCTGGAATAGAAGTGATAAACATGTTATTGAATAAATGATACAAGTTAAATGAAAATATGTTATTTTAGATCTGAAAAACTAATAAAGTTCATAAAATTATTGAAAAGGGTAGACAATGAAGAAAAAACTACCAGAGTTTTCTCGTCACTTAAATCAAAGTCATGGACGGAAATAGATGAACCAAAATAAGATAATAATGAATAACATAAATCAAATGGAAAGGATAATCAATAGAGGTGAACCCAAATAGAAAGATCAGATTTTTAATATACATAAAGAATCTATGTTCATAGTTCCAAATGCAATAATCATGGTAAAAAATGGGAAATAAAATTAGGTTTTCAAATGGGACATTCCCAAATCATGGAAAAATGAATATTGAAAAGAAACAATGGGGATAAAATGATGGTAGATAGGGATCCAAAGACATGGAGGTGGAGAAGCTCGGGCGGAGGCGACCAGATGGGGGAGCTGTAGAAGAAGAAGATTTGGGATTACAGGCCGGCCCAGGAGGTAGAGTCAAGAAGATGAGGAGGCTAAGTCTGGTAGATGGGGAGGAATGGGGAGTCGTGAATGTGAAGCAGGATCTGTAGATCGGCAGTGGGAGGCGAAGCGCATGATTTTCAGATTGTTGGTGACAGTAGTGGGAAGAGGTTGAGGAAGATGGCATGTGATAAGGGGAGGTGGGGGAGAAAGGTTGGATGATCAAGGGCAGGCTAGGGGTGAGCATTGGAGCTATAACACTAAGATTAGGGAGAGGGATCCGCAGTGGCAGTAGGATTAGTGTGAGCGAGTCGCGAGGTATTGGGTAGGGGAGAGGGGGGTTGAGTAGGGTATTTTTTTTTTGTGAGAAAAGTGACCACCTTAGGTGGTCGCTATTTTCCACCTTTAGTGACTACTAGTGGAGGTCGCCCATGTACCTCACCTCCGAAGCTCCAATTTCTAGTAGTGATAGATGTCAACTTGGATTTGTGGCAGTGATTTGTCATTGTTTTTCACACTTCATCTCTCTTTGTGTTTCATACTTGTTTATTTTCAATAAATTTTGGAACCATGGGCTACATCCCATGGTTTCTGCTGTTTTCAGTATATATATATATATATTTATATTTATATAAAAAAATATATTTTACCATAATTTAATTTCTAATAAATATCCAGCATTACTGTAATTGAAGCATTCTAGATTATGAGAGAAACCCTCACTCATGTCTCCTTTTTATAAGGTGGCTTTCCCTGGAAGTCTTTATGAATTTTCAATGTGTGATTCAAGTTCCTCTTTCCTATGAAGAATTAATAATATATTCTTAATAATAATTAGTAATTAATTAAAAATTAGTAACTAATTAATAATTAATTATGAATAAATAATAATAATAATATCTCAATAATAATTAGCTATTAACATTTACAATTAAATATTCAATAAAATATGACTCAGTGCATGTATTTTGAAACCCAGACCCATAGCCCCAATTTTTTTAGAAAAAGTAAATCTACAGGAGAGAACATCACTACCAAAAAAATGGGTTTTCAAAGTGCCAACCTTTAACAGTGCTAAAAAAATGCTGATAAAAAGGATACCTTTATCAGTGCTAAAAAAGATAATAAAGGGTATTTTTAACAGTGCTAAAAAAGGCACTTTTAACCACGAAAAAAAGGAACTATTAAAATTACTCATTTATCAAAGCTTGTTTTAGTACTGATAAAAAACCCTTTTATCAGAGTTTTTTTAGCCCTGTTAAAGGGACCCCTATTATCAGTGCTTTTTCAGTAGTGCTGATAAAGGGAGATATTTATCAATTCTTCTTTACTAGTGCTCATAAAGGTTATATTTCCCCAAAATTATATTTCAATAAAAATAATATAT
The DNA here is from genome assembly GCA_963277665.1 of Viscum album. Lineage (NCBI taxonomy): Eukaryota > Viridiplantae > Streptophyta > Magnoliopsida > Santalales > Viscaceae > Viscum > Viscum album. Next base: position 209,931,898 of record OY728119.1, on the reverse strand, counting down.
TGATATATAAAAATATTTATATTGATATAAATACAGTATATTTTTTTAAAATATATTTATATAAGCCTAAAAAGGAATTTACACATAATATATAATATATTTAGTAAAAATGCATTATAAATTTTTTGATTTTTTAAATTAATAATTTTTTCATTATTATTGAGTAATAGCCATTTAATAACAATTTATAGATAAAAAAATAAATTAAATAATAAAAAATATAAAATAAGTTGAAAATGTAGCTCAAACTTCAAACGACCATAACTTTTGATCTGGGTGTCTGTTTGGGCTCTACCACATATCAAATCAAAGACTGTGACGAGCTTTATGCACTAATAATTTAGGGGGACCCTCTATCATATTTTTAAGGACAAAAAAGGCCCACAAGGCCTCCAAAACAATGTTTTTAGTCGGGGTACCAAATTTTTTAACATTCAATGAAATTTAAAACTCATTTAAGGGGGTCTTTCTGCCCATTTTAAAAGGGCAATACATTTATTCCTACGGATTATATTCATATTGATATTATGATTTTGAAATTTTATCATTTTTTACAATGTACTATTATTTATAATCAAATACATAACAATGTATACATGTTTTTTTATATTCACACATAAAAATTTAATTTTATAAATAAATAATTAATGATATTTACATATAAAATATATTTCTCAATATATAAAAATTATCTAAATAAAAAAATAATATCCATTTTATTTGAAAAAAAATGTAAGAATATTTATATACATATACAATTAATTTATATATAATGTTTGTATATATATAACTATATTTGTGTGTGTATTGACAAAAATATATATCTAAATACATATATACATATATATATATATATACATATTCTAATATATGTATATAAATATTAATATATAATATATTAAAATAAATATAAATATGTATAATTATATTTATAGATGCACACATACACACACGAAACATATTTTATATATGTACTTATATATATATATATATATTTATGTAATGAAATATATATAAATATACAAATATATCATAAAATAAATAACAAAAAAATATAGATGAGTAGAAAAGGTGAAGGATTATGACGGGGAGGTCTTGGGTTCAAAACTCACCAAAGGCGAGGGAACAAGCTAGCGGGTGAGGCAATACATAGCATTATTAAAGGGGGTGAGGGAGGCTAGAAAAGCACTATTAAAGTGGGGGTTGAGTGCTGATAAAAGGGGGTTGGTCCTCCCTCCAAATTTATAGAGAAAAAGTTATTTTTAAATTTTTTTTTTTTGACTTTTATCAGTGGTAAAATAAAGTTGATAAAAGGGGGTTTATCTGATTTTTTTAGCACTGATAAAAGTCCCCTTTTATCATCACTTTTTTTGTACTGATAAAGGGGCTGTTATGAGTGATTTTATTATCATTGATAAAAGGGACCACTTTTAATTGTTCTTTTATTATCAATGTTTTTTAACACTGTAAATGGCTTTTTGTAAGCTTTTAAAATCTATATGTGTTGTAGTCCATGATGATGCAATGATAAGAAAATATGGTAAATCCACGATTATAAAAATGAAAAGAAAAAAGGCCTACATGGTAAATCATTGTAAGGGCCTACAAAGGCATATATATAATAACAAATAAATGTGGTTTGATTGGTGGGTTGCCCCTTGGAAGGATATGACCCACCTATTCGGCTCTGTGGGTTTGTGGTGTGTGTGTGTGTGTGTGTGTGTATTTCATTGTAATTTTACCACAACAACCTAATATGTAATGTCTCGGAAATTCCATGTATTTTGTTTAATTATATTAAATTAGTTTGAGACCAGGTGCTGAGACGACATACAATTCCGAGGCCCAGAGTGCCCAGAATGATCCATCGAAAAATGTTAACTTTAAATAGAGCACGTGAGAGGTTTTCCTAAAAAAGTGGAATAACTCTTAAATGGGTTCCTAGATTAGAAATCTTAGGGCATCATTGTGTTCAGGATGGTAGTTTTACCCTAGGTGCGACTTAAGTATAGTCAGCGTAGGCCTTCAGTGAGAAAACCCGAAAAGTCATAACCATAAATAAAATTATTAAATAAAATTATTTTATTTTTCAAATGATTATAACTCACAAATGGTGACTCAGATTGAAAATCAGATACCACCGTTGATCTCATGATGGTAATATTTCCTTAGGCAGAGCCTAATGTTGGTCGGCGTGGGGAAACAGTGGAAGATAGTTTTTGGACACAAATAAAATTATTAAGTAACAATTATTTTATTTTCAAATACTTATAATTTAAAAATGGTAACTCAGATTGAAAATAAAAGAGAACCGTTGACCTCTTGAGGGCGTGTTTCCCTTAGGTGAAGCTTAATCTCGACCGACACTGGTAGAGGTTGAATGATAGTGTTTGGAACCTTTTTTAAGTAGATTAAAATGGTGTGCATGCGCGGTTTTGGAAACTTCTAAACGGGTGCCCGAATTGAAAATATAAGGGTGCCGTTATGTCTGAAAGGACGAAATTTCATAAGAATAGACCTAACCTCAACTGGCACGGATAGAAAGAAAAAGTAAATTTTCAAACCATTCGGAAGATAAATAAAATAAATTAAAAAGTTATTTTATTTGTTTTTCCTTGCCATTGAGTGGTGGAACGTCAGCACTGTGGTGCAGCGATGAGGCAATGGAGAAACTCATTTAATGAATCCCATTAGTGAGTCTCTTTAACTGAAGCATAACAGAGAAGCTGTTTTATAAATGATACAGCGTAACGACGTGATAACATAGCGTAACAGAAATGCTACAACGTGTTTCTCTCTTAATGAGATTATAGGTTGGAGAAATAGTGGAAGATCTGGGAATTTCTCTAGCAAATCTATGGAAAGGAATCCTCTCAAATGATTAATGATGAACGTATTCTCCTTCCACCCTTTGAAGGATCGCTAGCAACATGGCTAGCAGATCAAGAACAGAGAACGAAGGACCCCGACCAAGCTCTTTATCGACCAATGTCTATCCCAAGTAGGGGTTTTATGATTTTTGTGTGAATTAATTTCTATGTTTATAATGTTAAATGATGAACATAGGTTAACTGACAAACAAGTTAACCTGTGGATTGATTGTTTGTTTGGGATGGTTAACGATGCGGGATAAAAAATGATATTTTATCTGAGTGATTATTCCACCTCTTTTTCTTGGCATTTCATGATTCTGCTAACACGAATAATCCTGGATCAATACTAAAAAGGTTGGTTGTTAATTTGGGTGTTCTTTGTGACCCTCTCCCTCTATCTCTCTCCCCCATTCGTCATGGCACAATGGCGGTGACACATGGGCCGAGGAGGCTTCAGGCGGGAGGGTAGTGTCTAGGTGGCCTGCGTCATCGGTGAGAGACCGCAGCACAAGGTCGCAGTACCCTGGCTGCAGTGGAATCAAGGAGGTGGTGCGCTGATAGTGTGTCGCGGCAGCAGCATGAGTTTCCAGCATACAGGTCGGCAGCTAGTGGCAGACAAACATAGCCACCCAGCCTCATCGGATGTGCATGCGGTGCAAGGATGCGGTCCGGAGACAGTGGAGACTAGTTGGACCCATGAAAAAGTTGCGGGTCAAGTGAAAAACTGGTCCACGTGAGCGGACTAGTGTTGGAGGGCGGCACCGCTCAGGGACCGCGTCAGAGGAGTGGCTCGCCCAGCAGGTTGCGGCGTGAGGAGGACCTGATCGGCATCAGGATGACTGCGTGCAGAGGAGTTCACGTCTTGATGCCGCGACATATGGGAAGATACCCACGGCTTGTCGTGGGACATCGGTTCGTGTGACCAGACCGGCTGGCCGAGGGGGTGGCGCCACGGGCTGCGCGAACCGGGCCACTGAGCAGCCCGAGATGGAATTAAGCCGACCCTATTTTGCATGCCTGGAATAAAACCAAGTCACTGGGTGTCCCGGGCTGGGAACAAATCGGCTCACCGAATGTGGTCCGGATTGGTTTGGTCATACCTGGCCGCGTTGGTTGGGTCGATCAGACCGGGTTGGATTGGGCCCAGACACAACCGGCCCCTTGTTTACTAGAATGTCAATATCTTTCAATATGGGCTTCCGATTGATGAGAATTTTGCGACGTTGGGACCCTTGCAATGAGGTAGTTCTTTTGGAATACATTAAGGAGGTTTTCATTGAATTTTAAATGCGACTAATGGCTTGAGGAGTGGTTTCTCATAGAATCAAGCACACTACATTCGGGAATCCTACGACTGACTGAGACCAAAAGACTACTAACAAGAAACCTTGTGTTGATTATCTAAAAGCAACCCTATGTGGATTAGCTTTAGTGGCACAATGGGAAGAGGCTCTATATGACCCGGTAGGCCCACGGTGGGGAGCATCTCTAGGTGACCCGGCAGACCTATGGTACTCATCGAGGATGATTACCTCTATACGATGGCTAAGGTGGGAAGTGGCTTCATATGCCCCAGTAAGCCTATGGTGGGGAGCGACTCTGTGTGACCCAGCATACCCATGGTACTCATTATGGATGAGTACCCCAATAGTCCAAGGTGTTCAATGTTGTGACTGATGGTCTTGATTTCTATACTCTAGATTATACCTTTGTGAGCTATCTTGTTTTTTGGTCATGCTTCTTGGTTTTCTTTGTGGATTATTTTTTAGAAATTTCTTTGGAGTTTGGGGTCCCTACTAATTATTGTGTTACTCACCCTTACAATGGATTTCCCTCACATGTCATGTCTCGTGCAGGTGATCGATGCTTTAATAGAGACCTTGATGGTCTGGGACCAAGTGGTGCTCAGTGAGACGGGACGGACAGATGCTTCAACGGAGACCTTGGTGGTCTGAGACTAGGTGGTGATCAGTGATACAGGATGAACATGGATAATTCTACAGCTACAAGTAGCTACCCTTCACTTACCCTTCATGTGGTGTCTTCTGTGGACGTCTTATATAGATCTTTTATAATATCCTGTTTTCAGTTTGTCTTTTATTGGGTTTGTATTCTGACCCATTTGACTTACAGCTTATACCTTTAATCAGTGGTTGTTTTGAAATGGCCCAGACCTCTCTAGTCCATTACTTTTCTGGAATCTAGTGTTTGAGGTGTTCAGGTGGTTAAGGTGACTTATCCCCAACACTTTTCAAATTTCCAATTCTGTGAACTGTTCCATCAGTGAACAGTTACAATGGCAGACCGCTTTGAACAGTGCAATGATATCCTTATGTGAACAGTGTCATCAGTAGCCTTCTGTGAATAGTGAAATGGTAGGCTGATGTGAACAGTGAAACGTTAACCTTATGTAAACCATTCAACGATAGGCTTATGGGAACAATTTCATCGATAGCCTTATGTGAATAGTTCCAATGGTAACCTTTTGTGAACAATGCGACAGTTACCTTATGTGAGCAGTGTCATCAGTAGCCTTATATAAACAGTTCCAAATATAACCTTATGAGAATAGTGCAACGGTAGGCTTATGTGAACAGTTTCATTGGTAACCTTATGTGAACTGTTCCAATGGTAATCTTATGTCAACAGTGTCATCAGTAGCCTTATGTGAACAGTTGCAACGGTAACCTTATTTGAACAGTGAAACGGTAACCTTATGTGAACAATTTCATTGGTAACCTTATGTGAACAGTGCAATGGTAGGCTTATGTGAACAGTGTCATTGGTAGCCTTATGTGAATAGTTCCAACGGTAACCTTGTATGAATAGTGCAATGGTAAACTTATGTGAATAGTGAAACGGTAGGCTTATGTGAATAGTGTCATCGGTAGCCTTATGTAAATAGTTCCAACGATAGCCTCTTTCCTTTTCAAAATTTTGAGTTCATGAATAATGTTTCCAAAACGATGAGGTTCCAATGGTAGCCTCCTTTGCTAAATTTCAGGTTCATGAACAGTGTTTCCAAAACAGTGAGGTTCCAATAGTATCCTCTTTCCTTTGCCAAATTTTAAGTTCATGAACATTGTTTCGAGAATGGTGTGGTTCCAATAGTAGCCTTTTTCCTTTTCCAAATATTGATTTCATAAATAGTGTTTCCAGAACAGTGAGGTTCCAACAATAGCCTCCTTCCTTTTCCAAATTTTATGTTTATGAATAGTGTTTCTAGAACGGTGAGGTTCTATCGGTAGCCTCTTTCCTTTGCCAAATTTTGAGTTCATGAATAGTGTTTCCAGAATGGTGTGGTCCCAATGGTTTCCTCTTTCCTTTTCCAACAAAAAGTGTTTCCAGAACGGTGAGGTTCCAAAGTTAGCCTCTTTCCTTTGCCAAATTTTTAGTTCATGAATAGTGTTTCCAGAACGGTGAGGTTCCAACAGTAGCCTCTTTCCATTTCCAAATTTTGAGTTTGTGAATAGTGTTTCTAGCTTCCTATAGTTTCTCACCTTTGACATTTCCTTTGATGTAAAATGCATTTAAAGCCTTGTTTTAAGGAATCTAAGGCCGATTCAAAGGCCATAACTCATATATTAATTTTCCTAAGTCTCGGGATGTTTTTACTTGGTCAAACCACATGGTTTAATGTGATATTATTTTAATGGAAAATCCAACGTATCTTAAACTGGTGCTCCATTAAATCTTAGAAAGGGATGAGATATATTCCTCCCTAATTCTTCCTCCTTGTTCTCAACTGTGAGATGCTCTAACTTTTCATTCCATTCATTAGGATTTATTCATTCAAACTTTCCTCCTTGGATTGGTTCCCCTCTGTTTTGATTCAACCAAGCAGTATCGGTCAATTTTTGATATAAGGTATGATCTATCATCATTCTGTTGGGTTTATCTCCTTCTATTTCTCCTTGAATTTTATGGAGTGCTATATTTATTTTCCTAATGGGATTTTCTTGGTCGTTGACCGGTGTGGTGATGTCTCTTCATCCTCGGGTGGATACAGTTGTCACAGGGGGAGGAGATTGTAACCCATTGTGTGGCTCATTCTCGTATACATAACCTTAGGAATCGTTTGAGGTAGGGGATTCATTGCTTCTATTTTATTTTACGTGCAACTGTAGAGTTAGTGTTTTTTCCACTGGATCAAAATTTAATTGACATATTAAATATTTAAATTAGTAAATAAATTGATATCGATCATATGTTATTTCCTCTTGTTTTACTAGATAGTGGGATATCTACAGTTTCATTTTTTAGAAATTCATTCTTGATGGAATTTGGTAAATAACGTAAAACTAGAATTAATTTATAATTGTTCAGATAAAGATAAATAGGCATGTGAATGAATCTGATGGTTGTTGTTGTAATTTGATGTTAATCAAATTGATGCAATAAGCGTGTTTAATTAATTTTTGAAAGCTTACTGTTTAGGTTTCCCAAAGTTGGAACCTAAGAATAATAAATGGGTTAATTAAAGATGGATTAAATAACTACTTGTTTGATAAAATATAATTAATTGTAGGGTTCTGAGTTACCCTCTTGCTTGTTTAAGGGCCAAGATCCCAATTGATGTGATGTTTGTTTTCCTTCTACTTGTGTTGTGATGTGATCCTGGATGGCTATTGTGATATACGGGGTCATGGAGGCCTACTGTTTGTGGCATCAGTTGATGCCTAGAGTGGCAAGATGCATCAGTTTATGCATGTGGGTGTCGGGGAGGACACTAGTGATGATAAAACGGGTTGGATGTGAATTTTTGGATGCTTGACGATTATAATTGGTTGTTTATCTACTTTACATTCCCCACTGCTCAAGGAAGCTGGTCTTGCTTACCCTTGTTCTGAAAGGGGGAGAAGATATGCAGGGTATGCCACGTGCTTTTCTTGTTTAGCTTCTCAAGGTAGGATGGGTCTATGCTCTTTTTATAGGCATAAATGACTCTAAGGGTAGTTAAACTACTCACCGTGTTGAGCCCCCTTGTGTTTAGCAGTATAGAATGTTTTTCTAGAATTCTTTGGAATATGGGAAAGTAATTTTGTAAATAAATAATTGAATAAATGATATTAACCATTGGGGTTGGATCTTGCTAGGGCACAATGATGATGTTCTAATTTGAAGTAATAGTGGACTTTGGGTGTGATGCTAATGAAATATAATGTGTAAATTATTGATGGTTAATTAATTTTTAAAGAATTTATTAACATAAAGTGAAACTGATAAAAAGGGAATAAAGTAATGTATTAAATCTCTTTAAATGGTTGTGTGCTTATAGGATACAAAGTCTTAAAAGTGGCAGTCAGGAGTCTGAGAGATGTTAGCTGTAGTTGAGTCAAAGACTAGCTTATTCCCATTGTGTGGTTATGATCTATAGTATATTCTGTACTTTTTGTGTTTCTTTACGCTACTTCTCCCCATCAGTTAGGGCAACTAACACCCTCAATAATCTAAGCCCTGGGGGTGTTTTCTGCAACATTCCTATGGAAGGATGGATGAATGACTACCCCCTTGGGCCCCTCTCTCTTCTCTTGGTAGTTACTTGTGCTAGTAGGCAGAGTGGTTAGTTTTTTCCCATATATGAGTGTATAGGGCTACAATGGCTTGTGGTTATTAACAAAAATATATTCTAGATATAGTTTCATATGGAATACTATAGGTATAACGTGTATAGGTTGTGATGTCTTGAGGATACTTACTCAGAGTATAGGTTGTAATGGCTTGAGGTATAATGCTCGATGTATGATACAAGTTATGAAAGCTATGGTAGCTCCCAGAAACTACCTGGTTACTTTTTATGTGTGGACGTGGTGGTTTTTTTGCACAAGGTGCATGTTGTGGAGCTTCACCCAGGTGTCTGTGGGCAAGAATTTTTGGGGAGAGATACTTAGGACATGCGATGTTGGGTAAAAGCAACAGACTAGTGTGGAAGTAGTAGTGTGGTACCCTTGATATTATTTATTATATTATATACTCTTATATGTGATACTTGGTGAGAGTAGGCATGGTGAGGCTAGGAACTTAGTATATTCGTTTAGGTGACAGGTTAGTTTTACTTGTTGTTCACTATGCTTTAGCATGATTTCTTTACTTTTTCACGATAGGGTCTGGGGAGGATCCTACTAAGTATACTGTTATACTCACCCTATGTATATATATATATATATATATATATATTTCAAGTAACTTAGAGGAGGTTTTACATCCAGCTGGTTTCAACTAGCTTGGGGTTGCAGCAGCTGTTCGGGCTTGTGGTTGCTGCTATTTTTCCTTTCTTTTAGGTATATACAGTTTTCCCCTTTCAGTTGTAGTAGTTTTTCATGACATTACATATGTGTTCTTGGGATTTATTTTATATTTTTTTCTTAGTTGGAGTTAGTTGGTATCTTTCTTATCTCTCTCTTTCGTATGTTTTCTCTTAGAGGTTAATGCCTCCCATTGGTGTGTTTACTATAACCTTGATGCCAGTCGCCAACCGGGGCCTACTAGAGGTGGGACTCGGGGGGTCATTATCTACCTTATCACATTGCCGGCCCAGGAGGGGTACAAATTATGGGGAGGGGGTCGTGACAAAGTGGTATCAAAGGTTTGGTTGAGGGATAGGATCAAGTTTGGAGTTAGGCACAGGTGAGGTTGCATGGGTTGGTAGGGAAATAGTGTGAGTCAAGTTTAGAAAGTGATGTAAATAGTGGAGACTAGCTGACACATAAGCATTTAGGCCCCCCTATGATCTGATGTACAGACCTTTAAGTTTAAAATAGCTACTAAAGGAGGTAATAATAGTTAGAGGTTAGAGACCTAGGAAAGGATAACGCATCATTCTTCCATGTGCCTATGTTTGAATGGGTAGACCTTGGGATAGGTTAACTTAAAATGAATAAAATAAAACAGTTAATTAATTAATGTTGAGTCTTCCATATAATAGGTTTAGGAGCACTAACTGTTTGTTATTTTATAGGTATGGCTCCAGCTTGACATCCTCATCAGGATCACATATAATATTTCCATTAGGATATGCCATAAGATCTCCACTGGGTAGAGGTTGATGACCACGACACTTGGAGGAGGACACTCTAAGAGTTTCAGCGCCATAGTCTGCAGAAGTACGAGGGCTCTGTTTCAGATGAATTCACAGAATACTGGTTAAAGGAGTTCAAGATAGGTTGCAGTTAGATCCATGCTTGGAATAATCATTGGGTGTCATTGGTTGTGATGATGTTGCGTGGAGAAGCGAGGTAGTGGTGGTTCTTATTCATTGAGGATCATGTGGAGTCAACGATCTCATGGGAGGAGTTATGAGAAAAGTTTAGAGTCGAGTTTCTTTCTCTGACAGCGAATGCGGCCAGTCTCCAAGAGCTTCTTACCCTTCGACAGGGGAGCTCCAATGTGCGAGATTTTGAAATCCATTTTAGGAACCTTTTACGATATTCTTCGGACCTATTTCCATACGAGGAGACTAGGGAGAGGCATTTCGAGGAGGCTTTGCATCTAGAGATCTGGCGCCAGGTCGCCCCATTTATGTTGAAGACATATCTTGAGGTGCTGGCGAGGGAAGAGGTCATCGAGAGGACATTGGTCTGAAATGGATCATCACAATAGGGGAGTCTTCATGATTCCTCACAAATCAGAGATGTGGTACGAGGTTCCCAATTTTCAACGTAGAAGATTTTCCGGTCAGACGGGGGTAGGTCCTAGCCCTTAGAATCTCGTTTCTCTAGGGATAGTAGCTCTCAGGCCTATTCCAAGAGATCAGGCAATTTTTTCCTTGTTTTGGTCGAGGTCATCAATAGTGAGAGTGCCCGACCTTTCATAGTAGTCATCGTGCACCAGGTGATCTGCTCCGAGTTCTTCCATTGAGGTAGTTCCAGCCGAGGCAGCAGCAAAAGGTTGCACCGGCTTTAGATCAGCAGAGGATAGATGGCGTATGAAGAGGATATCCCTATGATGCTCCCCTTCCTCAGATAGAAGAGCGAGGTTGTGGTGGTTGTCGTCACCAGGGTCAGAGAGGTCGTGGAGGAGGTCGTGGTCAGCTTCATACTTTAGCATTGCCAGCTCCAGGTGAGCAAGATATCGTTCGAGGTACCCTTTTCTTGTTTTCTACCTTGGTGTATGCCTTGTTTTATTAAGGATCAATAAATACTTCATATCACCTATCCTTGTCCATTATTTGGTACTTGAGGTAGAGAGGCTTCCAGTTCCCTTGGCATTGACTACGCCAGTGGGAGGTCGATCTAACTTGTTTCATATATGTAGAGACTATGAGCTAGTGTTGGAGAAGCACTTCTCTTGGGGAGATTTCATATGTTTAAGAATACAATCATATGATGTCATCATTAGCATGGATTTGTTGTATTCAGTTCAGGCTATCGTGGATTGATTGAGGAGGAAATTTGTGTTCTTCGATGCGGATAGGGATCCAGTGGGGTTTGTTAGAGAGCGAGACCCTCAGATGGGTCATAGGCATGTTCTGTCCTTATCATCCACGATGGATGTGCTGATGTTGAGTTCTTCAGAGGATCATTAGTTGGCATTTCCTAGGGTTGTAGAAGAGTACCCTGATGTCTTTCCAGAAGAGGTTGTATAATTACCCCCTCAATGAGATATCGAGTTTGGGATCGAGTTACAACCAGGAGCATCTCATATCTCTATGTATCTATATAGGATAAACCACTATGAGTTATGAGAGTTATGTATACAACTTGAAGGTCTGTTACAGTGAAGTTTTTTTCGGTCGAGTGTGTCACCGTGGGGCACACCAGTTTTTTTCATGAAGAAGGCTGACGATAGTTTGCGGTTGTGTGTCAATTATCGTTGCTTAAACAAAGTGACAGTGAGGAATCATTATCCTATTCCACGGATTGATGATTTTTTCAATCATCTAAATGGCGAAATTTGGTTCTAAAATTTTGACTTGCTGTCAGGATATCATCATATGCATGTGAAGGATGAGGATATCCTGAAGATTGCTTTCCATCTTCATCATGGTCATTATGAGTTAACTGTAATGTCGTTCGGTGTGACGAATGCTCCAGCTGTGTTCATGGGATTGATGAACATTGTGTTCTGTGAGTTCCTGTACAAGTTCATGGTGGTTTTCATCGATGAAATCCTTATTTACTCCATGTTTGAGTAGGAGCATGCAGAGCATCTACACGCCATTTTTGGAGTTCTTCGTCAACATCAGTTATTTGGGAAGTTGTTGAAGTGTGAGTTTTGGGCTCAGGAATTCCGTTTCTTGGGGCATGTTGTGTCCCAGTAGGGAGTATATATAGATCCATCGAATATAAAAGTAGTCATGTATTTGGAATCTCCAAAGATAGTGTCAGAGGTTTGAGGTTTCCTTGGTCTCGCAGGCTACTACAGGAGGTTCGTAGCCAATTTCTCTCGAGTTGCGACTCCTCTGACATCTTTGACCCAAAAGGATCACGCATTCATATGGACTGATCGGAGTCAGGAAACTTTCGAGTATCTAAAGGAGTAGTCAGTAAATGTTCTAGTTCTTTATATTCCTACAGAGAGAGTTCAGTTTGATGTTTTCTGTGATGATTCACATCCGGGGTTAGGTTGTGTTCTGATGCAGTAGAGATCAGTTGTTTCTTATGGGTATCAGTAGTTACATCCCCATGAACATAACTATTTCTCCCATGATCTTGAGTTGGCAGCCATTGTGTTTTCTCTGAAGTTGTGGAGACTTTAACTCATTGGTGAGCGCTTTTTGGTTTTCACTGATCATAAGAGTTTGAGGTATGTTTTCTCCCAGCATGACTTGAACTTACGACATCATTGGTGGATGGATTTCTTACATGAATACAACTTCTAAATATCATATACACCTGGAACGGGTAATTTTGTAGCTAATTCACTGAGTCAGAAGTCACGTATTGATGCAGTGAGTGAATCTGGTGACTCCTAGAGAGTAATGGAAGAACTATCAGCATTAAATCTTGATATGGTAGAAGCTGGGGGCAGAGGTTGTATTTTTTAGATGACGGAGTAGTCATCTCTGGTGCAGTAGGTAGAAGATTCCGAGTTTGGGGATCTAGAGGTAGAGGTCTGGAGAGACCGAGTTGTTTGTAGCAAGGCCCTTAATGGTTGTTCTGAGGATGAACAAAACCGAGTGTTGTATCATGGAAGGATATTTGTTCCTTTGACAATGTGTGAGATGGTTTTTATAGAGTTCCATAGTTCTCCCGTATCAGTGCATCCTGGCGTGACAAGGATGTATTGAGCCTCGAGGATGCTATTTTGGTGGCCTGGGCCGAAGCGTGTAGTTTCAGAGTTTGTGTCTCGATGTTTGGTTTGCCAGAAGGTGAAGGCTGAACACCAGGTTCCTGGTGGTCTGCTCCAGCCATTAGATGTTCCTTAGTGGAAGTGTGAGTACATCTCAATAGACTTTGTTACTGATTTACCTCTATCTCAGGGAGGATATGGTGCTATTTGGGTGGTAGTAGACTATATAAAAAAATCATCCCGCTTCATAATAATCAAGGAGTCAAGATCAATGGAACTATTGTCGAGGTAGTATATGGATGAGGTGGATAGATTTCATGGTGTACCAAGGACGATCATTTTCTATCGAGATCCTCATTTCACCTCCAGGGTGTGGAGAGATCTCCAACAAGCTTTTGGTTCTCAGATATGTCTTAGCGCTTCTTTTAATCCTTAGACGGACTGTCAAATAGAGCTAACCATCCATACTCTTGTAGATATGTTATGCTCTTGTGTCTTGGATTTTGGAGGTTCGTGGATGAGGCACTTACCCTTAATGGAGTTCGCTTAAAAAAATATTTTTCACTCCACCATCAGTATGGCGTCGTTTGAAGACTTGTATGGACAACCTTTCTATTCTTCGTTGTGCTGGACTGGGGTCGAAGATTCAGCAATTCTCGGATGAGAACTAGTGAAGAATACAACAAAGATAGTTCAGGTGATTCGTGAGATGATGAAGATACCATAGGATCATCAGAAATCATATGCTGATCAAAGGAGGAGATGCTTAGAGTTTTATATTGTGGATGACGTGATTCTGAAGGTGACTCCCCGTCATGGGCAGCGAAGGTTTGGTCGCATGAGTAAGCTTTCTCCCCAGTTTTTTGGTCATTTTGAGGTTTTGGATCGTGTTGGAGTCATGGCGTACTAGATAGCACTTCCACTGTAGATGAGTAAGATACATGATGTTTTCCATGTATCACAGCTCCATCATTATCTTCATGATGACTCACATGTCATTGATTTGAGCGAGATCAATTTTGACGATGACGCGACCTTCGAGGAGTGGCCGGTAGAGATCCAAGAATGAAAGGAGAAGGTGTTGTGTGGGTGTTATATTCCCTTGGTTTGTGTATTGTGGTGACATGGTGGTGTTGAGGAGAGTACTTTGGAACGTGAGTCACATATACATGATCAGTACCCAGAGTTGTTTGATGTTTAACTCCTTTCATGTAACAATGTTCTATTTGTGATTACAAACCTTTCATGTTTATGAGATGGATTTCTTTGGTTACTTCTTGTGGCATGCTCTCTTTTGAGAGGTATCTAGATGGGTGGTCATTCAGAATCATTTTTTGTTTTCTATACGGTTGGTTTTGAATTCTCGAGGACGAGAATGTTTTGAGAGGTATCTGATGTAATGGCCCAGACCTCTTTGGTCCATTACTTTGCTGTAATCTGGTGTTTGAGGTGTTCGGGTGGTCAAGGTGACTTATCCCCAACACTTTTCAAAATTTCCAATTATGTGAACAGTTCCATCAGTGAACAGTTCCAACGGTAGACCACTATGAACAATGTAACTATAGCCTTATGTGATTAGTGTCATCGGTAGCCTTCTGTTAATAGTGCAACGGTAGGCTTATGTGAACAGTGCAATAGTAACCTTATGTGAATAGTGAAATGGTAGGCTTATGTGAACAGTTTCATCGGTAGCCTTATGTGAACAGTTCCAACGGCAACCTTATGGGAATAGTGAAACGGTAACCTTATGTGAACAATGTCTTTGGTAGCCTTATGTGAACGTGCAATGGTAGGCTTATGTGGACAATGTCATTAGTAGCCTTATGTGAACAGTTCCAATGGTAACCTTATGAGAATAGTGTCATCGGTAGCCTTCTGTGAACAGTTCCAATGGTAACCTTATGTGAACATTGTAATGGTAACCTTATGTGAACAGTGTCATTGGTAACCTTATGTGAATAGTGAAATAGTAGGCTTATGTGAACAGTGTCATCAGTAGACTTATGTGAACAGTTCCAATGGTAACCTTATGTGAACAGTGTAATGGTAACCTTATGTGAACAGTGCAATGGTAGGCTTATGTGAACAGTGTCATCAGTAGCCTTATGTGAACAGTTCCAACGGTATCCTCTTTCCTTTTCCAAATTTTGAGTTCATGAACAGTGTTTCCAGAACAGTGAGGTTCCAACAGTAGCCTCTTTTCTTTTCCAAATTTCAGGTTCATCATTAGTGTTTCTAGAATGGCGAGGTTGCAATGGTAGCCTCTTTCCTCTGCCAAATTTTGAGTTCATGAATAGTGTTTCTAGAACGGTGAGGTTTCCACGACAGCCTCTTTCCATTGCCAAATTTCAAGTTCATGAACAGTTTCTCCAGAATGGTGAGGTTCCAATGGTAGCCTCTTTCCTTTGACAAATTATTAGTACCTGAAAATTGTTACCAAAATGGTGAGGTTCCAATGGTAGCCTTCTTCCTTTTCCAAATTTTGAGTTTATGAACTGTGTTTCCAAAACGCTGAGGTTCCGACAGTAGCCTCTTTCCTTTTCCAAATTTTGAGTTCATGAAAAACATTTCCAGAATGGTGAGGTTCCAATGGTATCCTCTTTCCTTTTCCAAATTTTGAGTTCATTAATAGTGTTTCGAGAATGATGAGGTTCCAACAGTAGCCTCTTTCCTTTTCCAAATTTCATGTTTGTGAACAATGTTTCCAATGTCCTATAGTTTCTCCCCTTTGACATTTCCTTAGACATAAAATGAATTTAAAGCCCTGTTTTAAGGACACTAAGGTTGATCAAGGCCGTAACTCTGATATTAATTTTTCTAAGGCTCGGGATGTTATTACTTGGTCAAAATACGTGGTTTAATGCAATCCGCTTTTAATGGAAAATACAATGTATCTTAAACTGACAATCCTTTAAATATTCTAAAGGGACAAGATATCTTCCTCCCTAATTCTTCTTCCTTGTTCTCAGTTGTGATATGCTCGAACCTTTCATTCCATCCTGTAGGAGTAGTGAAATCAAACTTTCCTCCTTGGATTGGTTACCCTCTATTTTTATGCAACCAATAAGTATCAATCAATCATCGATATAAGGTATGATCTATCGTTATTATATTGGGTTCATCTGCTTCGATTTCTCCTTTCCCTTTTATGGAATTCTATCTCCATGTTCCTAATGGGATTTTCTTGGGTGTTGACTGGTGTGGTGGTGTCTCTACATCCTCGGGTGGATACAGTTGTCATGGGGAGAGGAGATCGTAACCCGTTGTGTGGCTCGTTCACATATAAAGAACGTCAAGAACTATTTGAGGTAGTGGATTCGTTGCTTCTCTTTCCTTTTATGTGAAAATGTATAGTTATTATGTTTTAGCCACTGTATCCCAATGAAATTTACATATTAAATTTTTAAACCTGATAAATAAATTCATATTGATCATATGTTATTGCCTCTTGTTTTTATAGATAGTGGGATATCTATTCTTTCTTTGTTTATATTTTTGTTCTTGATGGAAATTGGTAAATAATGTAAAGTCAGAATTAATTGATAATTGTTTGGATAAGGATAAAGAGGTATGTGAATGAATCTGATGGTCACTGTTCTAATTTGATGTTAATCAAATTGATGGAGTAATCATGTTTATTTCATTTGTGAAAGCTTATAGTTTAGGTTTCACAAAGTTGAAACCTATGAATAATAAATCAGTTAATTCAAGATGGATTGAAGAACTTGTTGTTTGATAAAAGATAATTACTTATGGGGTTCAAAGTTACCCTCTTTCTTGTTTAAGGGTCAAGATCCCAATTGATGTGATGTTTGTTTTCCTCCTCCTTGTGTTGTGATGTGAGCCTGGATGGCTATTGTGATATGTGGGGGCATGGAGGCCTACTAGTTGCAGAAGCATTTGACACCTAGAGTGGCGAGATGAATCATTTTATGCATGTGGGTGTCAGGGAGGACACTAGGGATGATGAAACGGGTTGGATGTGAATGTTTAGATGCTTTCTGATTCCTATTGGTTGTTTATCTATATTACATTCCCCACTGCTCAAGGCTGTCGGTATTTCTTACCGTTCTTCTGAAAGGGGAGAATACGCCCGGGGTATTCCACGTGCTTTCAGTGTTTAGATTCTCAAAAGAGGATGGGTCTATGCTCTTGCTATATGTGGAAAAGACTCAATGGGTAGTTCATCTACTCACCGTGTTGTGCCCCCTTATGTTTAGTAGAATAGAATGTTTTTATAGAATGCCTGGGAATATGGGAA
Source organism: Viscum album (assembly GCA_963277665.1). Taxonomy (NCBI): domain Eukaryota; kingdom Viridiplantae; phylum Streptophyta; class Magnoliopsida; order Santalales; family Viscaceae; genus Viscum; species Viscum album. The sequence goes on along the minus strand of OY728119.1, from coordinate 209,914,534 downwards.
AGTAATGATGTAAATAAATAGTTGAATAAATGATGTTAACCCATGGGGTTGGAGCTTGCTGGGGTGAAATGCTGAGGTTGTAATATGAAGGAACAGTGGACTTTGGGTGTTATTCTAATGATATATAATTTGGAAATTATTGATGGTTAATTAATGTTTAATGAATTAATTAACATAAATTGAAACTGAAAAAAAGGGAATGAAGTAATGTATTAAATCTCTTTAAATGGTTGTGTGGTTATAGGATACATAGTCTTAGAAGTGGAAGTCGGGAGTCTGAGAGACATTAGATTCAGTTGAGTCTAAGACTAGGTTATGCCCATAGTGTGGTTGTGAGCTATAGTATATTCTGTACTTTTTGTGTTTATTTATGCTACTCTACCATGTCAGTTAGTTCAACTGACACCACAGGGATTTTGATCCCTGGGGGGGGGGGGGGGGTTCCTCAACATTCTGGTAGGAGGATGGATGGCTGACTACCCCCTTTGGTCCTGATCTCTTCTCTTGGAAGATACTGGTGCTGGTAGGCACAATAGTTAGTTTTTTCCCATATATATGTGTAGAGGACTGTAGTGGATTATGGTTATTAACACACATATATTCTGGATATAGTTTCCAATGGAATACTGTAGGTATAATGTGTATAGGCTATGATGGCTTGAGGATCCTTACTCAGAGTATGGGCTGTAATGGCTTGATGTATAATGTCCGATGTATGATACACGTTATGCGAGCTATGGTGTATCCTGGAAACTACTTGGTTACTTTTCATGTGTGGACGTAGTGGTTTTGTTGCATGAGGTGAATGTTGTGGTGCTTCGCCCAGGTGTCTGCGGGAATCCTTTTTGGATAGAGATGCTTAGGACGTGTGAAGTTGGGGAAAAGCGGAAAACCAGTGGGGAAATAGTAGCGAGGTACCCTTGATATTATTTATTATATTATATACTCTTGTATGTGATAATTTGTGAGAGTATCCATGGTGAAGCTGGGAACTTAGTATACCTATTTTGGTGATGAGTTAGTTTAACTTGTTGTTCATTGTGCTTTAGCATACTTTATTTACTTTTTCATGAGAGGATCTAGGGAAGATCTTTTTGAGTATACTGTTATACTCACCCAATTTATATATAAAATGTTTTTTTCAGGTCACTTGGAGGAGGTTGGAGAAACAACTGGTTTCTACTAGCTTGGGGTTGCAGGAGCTGTTCGGGCATGTGGTTTATGTTGTTTTTACTTTCTTTTGGGTACTTGTAGTTTTCCCCTTTCAGTTGTAGTAGTTTTTCATGACATTAGATATGTGTACTTGGGATTTATTTTTTATTCTTTTATAATTTGGATATGGTTGGTGTCTGTCTTATCTCTCTCTTTTCTATGTGTTCTGTTAGAGGGTAATTCCTCCCATTTGTGTGTTTACTATACCCTTGGCGCTAGTCACCAACCTGGGGCCTACTAGAGGTAGGACTTGAGGGTCATTGTCTCCATTCACACATTTTCGTCCCAAGAGGGGTACACCTTGTGGGGAGGGGGTCATGAAATGTTTAGTGGCTTGTATGTTTTCCATTCCAACTGTTTTGGGATGTGGTTGTGTGTGTGTGTGTTTGCGTACAGGTACTCAGAAAAATGCCTCCCACTCGTGGGATAATGCCTACAGTGATAATATCTAGACCCTATCATTTAGAAGGTGGGATTGGGGTTTTCATTACATGGGGACCATGGGACGGGTTGTGAAATGTGGTATCATAGGTTTTTAGTTTTACATCAAAGATCGTGAGTCTGTTGTTTCATTTTTGGGAAATAGTGTTAAATGTTTTGAGTTCTACTTTCAGATTCAGAGATTATAGTGTTGGTGTGGAGGCCGAAATATCCATATACCAGGACCTTGAATTCCAATTTTTGGCTATATACATAAAAACACTGGTTGAATGCATCATATAGGAATTGAGTTTTTCATCATAATCTTTTTGAGTCAGATTCTACTCACCATATATAATCTATTAATCATGATTCATCTTTATCTCTTTCAAGATGCCTCCATGAAGACAACATTATATGATTATAGTGTGTGACCATAAGGATGGTCCATAGAGTGATGATTCTTTGGTATATGGACCGTTTCCCGAGATGAAACCTTCAGGCAGTGTCCCATATTTTCTACCACCCATTGGTCAGCAGTTACTACCGGTGCTATCGGTAGAAGACAGATGTAGGACCAGTGCCTTACATGAGTTACAGTGATAGAGACCCTCAGGTTCCGATGAGAGACTGACTCACAGACATATAAGGATTGTATTGAGGTGGTGACCAATTTATCCATCCATTCAAGGAACCATTAGATCAGATGGTAGTCCTGGCAGTGAGCCTTCTACGTGGCTCACTAGGGTGATGATGGGGTTTTTATTACCCAATCTTACGATGAGGTGACTTTTTCATGGATAAAGATTGAGAACCTCTCTCCAAAAAGGGGATATTTCCATAAAATATAAGGGTTATGCATGCCCGATAGATTCTATGCGATGACATGTCAGTAGCTGAGTATTCATCGAGACACACCGACCCTTCCAAGTACTCGATGAATATGATGTGTCCAATGCTTTTGAACACACTCCAAGAGCACCAACTTTACAGAAAGCTCTCTAAGTGTGAGTTATTGATATGAAAGGTCCACTTTATGATACATTTCATCTTAGAGGATAGAGTTGTGGTGGATCCAGAAAATATTGAGGCAACGCTTGATTATGAGCCACCCAATAGTGTTACCGAGGTGTGGAGTTTCCTTGGGTTGGTTGGGTACTATTAGAGTTTTTTACTCGAATTATCCAGAGAGTTATCACCCATGAAAGCATTTATGAAGATGGAAAACCCCTTCATGTGGACAGAAGGATTCTAGTAGAGCTTTAATTAGCTGAGGCAGAGCTTGAGGAGTGCTCATATCTTGAGGTTTCTAGAGGAGGGCTCCGACTACGTGGTGTATTGTGACAGATCAAGAATCGGGCTTGGTTTTGTCCTAATACAGGGGAAAGTAGTGATTGCTTATGGATCACAACAGTTGATACTGCATGAGAAGAAAGATGTGACTCATTACCTTCAATTATTAGTGGTAGTCTTTTCATTGAAGATATGTTGACACTACCTTATGGGTGAATGATTCATCATATAATCTGAACACAAGAGACTCAAGTATATCTTTTCTCAAAAGGATCTGAATCTGAGATAGAGACATTGGCTAGAGTTCCTTCAGGACTATGACTTTGATATAGTATATACTCCTAGGAAGGGGAACATGGTGGAAGATTCTCTCAGAAAGAGATCAAGTTCATAGCTACTGAATGACGCCTCAGAGTAGCTGGCCACACTTTAGATATCCTTTGTGGATAAAGATGAGTCAACTTATCTTCAGTTGATTATGGTCACCCTCCACGATCACAACAAGTCTGTGAGGTGCAACTCAGAGATTCCAGCTACAAGACTACACATGCCCAGATGTCTACAGGGCATGCCTCTGATTGATATTCTAATGGTGTGGAGTACGTCATCCTTTTCATAAGATGTACTATTGTAGATCCAGGGGGCATGATACTATCTGATTGATTGTAGACTGACTCACCAAGTTGTCCCAATTTTTACCCATTTGGGAACAAAGTTCAATAGATATATTGAGACACATCTATCTAGAGGATATAGTTCGACTCCATGGAGTCCCTTTTATGATAGTCTTAGATCATGATGCACGCTTTAAATATTGGATATGGAAGGGATTACAGGAGGCGTTTGGGAATCAACTTCACTTGAGCACAACCTTTCACCCACAACTGGATGGTCAGCCAGAGTGGACCATACAGACCTTGGAGGACATGCTTCATGCTTACATTCTTTATTTTGGTAATAGTTGGGAGGACCCATTACAAGAAAATCACCTCATAGCGGTAGTTTAAACTTCTAGCATATGATTCTATGGAGGTTTCATAAAATAGACACTAAATTGGGTGTCAAAAACCAATACATGACAGTTTCTTCAATCTATTAGTGGTTTTCATTAAGTGTCATAGAAATGTTTTAGCAGCGGTTGTAACCGCCGCTAAAAAAAATCCAATTTTCCCACCAAAAACCGCCACTAAAACTGCAAAACAGTTGCTAAAATACATGCATTGTATAATTTAGTGGTGGTTTAAAACACTAATGATAATAGGATACCACATATTTAGCGGTGATTTAAACCGCCACTAAATATGCGTTGTTTACATAGCAGTGGTTTAAACTACCGCTAAATTTATATTTACATATAAAAAACTACTGCTTGTTCTGTATCTCCAGCACTGGTACCCTGAGAAAAAAACCATGTGCATAGTTTATATAACAAAATAATATAATCCATCTAACAGTATTCAGTAATCAAACATATAAAATACTAATATACACACCCTAAAATAACTAAAATTATAATATGTTTGGTTACTACTCTGTTCCACACATGATACATAAACTAAATATGTTTGGTGAAAACTCTGTGCCACACATGATACATAAACAAACCAAATTTTTCCAAATTTTTCCAACATATCAGCAAAACCACTAATCATTGTCTGATGATCAATACAACTCCTCACCCTCTCCAACTCCATCTCTACTTCCTAGTACCAGCACATGTATGATAATTATATTGAAAATTAAATACTCTTCTATATTTATATTTTAACATAAAACCAATAACTGTTTTCAAAATAAATGATTTTGAATTTTTGTGATTTACCTACTCACCACCACTCTTCATTTATGTAACATCACTTGGAAGAGATTCAGTCATCTTCTAATATAAATTAATCAATTCTTTCTACAAAGCAGATATCTGAGTCCCCTGATCCTCAGTTTTGTTTTTCATTGAAACAAAATCTCTCGGAGCATCTCAGGATTGGGAGTGGCTAAAACAAGAATTAGATGCAGTATCAATCCTCGATGGTCTTCCAAATACCTCAAATGGTATGGGTCCCAAACCCACCCCACACACTCGACTAGGATTCTCCTTCCCAAGCACTTGACCAACTAGGTCAGTCTGGGAGACTGAGTAGGACTATGTGGGATTGGCATCCCATAGTTCTTTAATTTTTACATATAAATCAAATATCATTAATAATATAAGAAATATATATTAACATAGTGAAAATTGAAAATAAGTTATTATAATGAAAAATGAATTCATACCCCAACTTCCTTGGCAGATTCATTAACAAAACTTCTATCTTATTTTTTATGAACATCCAACCATAGTTCTATTTGGGATGTTGGGTTCCCTAAACTCTATGACTAGTTTAAAAAAAGATAAATCAACAATTATAATATATTAAACAGATAAAATTATATTATAAATATTTAATCTGATGAAAAGATTACCATAGCTGATCATCTTCTAGAAAAACTATTTGACCCCATAGTACGAGGGACGATTTGCTTAGACCGGCTCGATGTATTATTCCTTGAAGGAACCTGAAATAAATAAAATGTAATTTAATATTAATGTATGAAATTTCACCTCCTTTTAATATACATGTATAAATGTAAAATGAGATTAATATAATAATATATATTTAAATACTATCTGCTTCTCATCACAATGTCTGTCAACAAAAACTTTCTATTTCTCTTTGGGTAACACATTGGGTACCTTGTTATACATCTATTGGGTTCAAAACGAAGTATCATTGACATCACCCCACAATCTCTATTTAAATCATTTCAATTTCTTGCCCAAATTTTTCAATGTCCACTTTCGTGCTAGCACATCAGCAACCATAAAGTAGAAAAACATATGTACACAGAAATTCATTTTGAAAATATTGTAACTTAATAACATAATGACATTGAATTGCACCATAATATATTAAAATTACCTTTATTTGTGAATCAAAAACTTTATTTTTCCAAGTTGAAGGCATATTCCTCCAATTATCATAAGTAATTGGAATAGAAACCAGCTCTGCGGCCATCTAACCCAGAATCTGGCCAAGTATTCCTACGGCGTCATCTGTAGGGACCCCATAGGAATCAAATGGGATAACTATCTTATCTACGGTCAGATTCCATACATCTAAACTTTTCATATTTTTCTCTATACTTTCATTGTTTCCATATTTTATGAAAAAATAGTTAGTATAAATAAAAGTTCAATAAATTTATTCATATTAAAATATGTACCTATAACTGTCACCCTCCAGTATCTCCATGAAGAACTAGTAGTGGTGCCCCGCTCTATCACTGTTGAGGCTCATGAAGGGGAAGTCATTGCATGATATTATAAAGGGAATCTCATAAAGGGTGTGATAAATGGTGCAGGGGGGAAGAAAATGGTGTCTCACATGGTGTAGAGAGAGAGAAAGATGAATCATCATCTATCGGTGTGGTCGATGAAATAATGTGACTCTACCTCCTTGGAATTCCATTCATTTAACCAAATAAAATTAAGTTCAGAACATACATTTCAAAAAAATATGCAGGAGAAAAATTTAAAATGATAACATATGAACAATACTAACAGACAAAATATACATAAAAATGAAAATGAATGACTACACAAATGACATAATTTGCTGATAAATGAATGGATAAATGTACATAAAATCATTTTACACTTAAATCATGTCAGTTTCCTACTCCATTAATTCATCCACTTCATCCACCCTTGCAAGACTAATATTTTCAATATCACGATGGAAAAATAAGTCTGTTTCTTACTGTTGATTAGATTCAAGGTTAGAGGTGAAATCTTTCACTTCATCACCCATATCATACAAATATCATTGTTTTATGTGACTACCTATACTCCACCCTTCATCCGCAACATTTTCCACAGAATATACCATTTTCTTTTGCGATGATAAGATATAAAGAACATGTATTTTAAGGTCACCAACAACCATAATGTGAGAGAAGTTTATAATAGTAAATTGAAAGGAATATCTTTTAACACCTCTGATAATATCGACCCAAATGCATTTGAATAAAATAACTAAAAAATGCCTATGGTGGTTTAATTAAATAATATCAGTCAACTTTCCATTGTTTCCCACTTTATAAAATGTAAATATATAACTATTCTATGTTTTAAAACCCTCTTCTCGATCGAGTGTATGAAATATAAATCCATTCATGTTGTAAGCGTCGAAATTTCTATCTTGTTTTATAGGTCCTCGAGAAAGAAACTTCAAATCTTCTGACAACTCTGCCCGAGTATCAGTATTCATGATCTAAAAAAAGAAATATACATTATTAGATTTAAAAAATAAATGTGCCAACCTAATATCCTTATTTATTTCAATATTTATGAACTTACACGTCGTGCAAACCATTCTACAAGCTCTTTATTAACAGCTTTTGTTATATCTTTATCATTTATTGTTCAGCCTCTCATTCATCTTTTTTTGTATTATCAACTCTTCAATAAATGGATATACAATTTTTCTATTTAGTATCACATATCAATGTGCTTGTAATAATTTTACTTCTATAAGTGTAACATTTGAGGCCCTCCCAACTGATCGACCAATAACATGAAATATTTTTGATTTCCCATGTATTTGAGATTCAGTCAATTTTTCATCAACACATATGAATTGATTAAATCTTGTCTCAATATCATCCAAGAATATAGAACAAAAGGCAATAATTTCCTCTACAAAATATCCTTCAGAAATAGAGTCTTTAGGTTTTGCTTTATTTCTCACATATGATATCAAATACCCAAGATATCTGTGAAATAAAATAAAAACATAATTAGGCATTTAATTAAGTTCCAATAATTGTTTACTTAATTGGTAAAAATATAAATAAAGTACCTTTCAATTGGATACATCCATCAATAATGTAAAGGGCCTTCTTATTTAGCTTCCTCAACCAAATTCACAGTAAAATGCATCATGATAGAAAAAAAGACATAGGAAAGATCATCTCCATTTCACAAAGTTTCAATACAAATATCTCTTGAAGTTTTTCAAGTGAAAATGAATGTAGATATTTCTCACACAGTTTTCTGAAAAATGTGCAGAATTGGAGTACAACTGCAGTAACGTTTTTAGGTAATAATGTATGCAATTCCAATGGTAGTAACTTCTCTAACAAAATAAATGAATCATGACTTTTCAATCCATGTAAACTATGATTCTTTAAGTCAACACACCTTGAGATGTTACTTGAATACCCATTAGATACCTTTACATGTTTTAAAATTCAAAGGAATGTATCTTTATCCCTATTTTTCATTGCAAAAATTGTTAGAGCAAACTTTTCATTCTCATATGGCCATAGATCACTCTTTATTTTAATTTCTTGTAAGTCTTTCTAAGCACTGAGATAATCCTTCAACTTTCCATGCTCATTAATAAATTTTAAGATCAAATTGCATAAAAATTCTTCTAAATATGCATCACATCAAGATTATTCGGCAACAAATTAAATTGGTAATATGGAAGTTTTAAGAATATAATTTTTTATTCCATTTTTTCATTCTGATTTCACTTGATGATGCACTTTGAACTTGTTTCCCACTATCATTCAAATGATACACCTTTCCAAATTCTGTTTCTACATTTCCAAGTTGTGCCAATATTTCAGAACTAGTTAACAACTTTGGAGGTGTTCTACGGTCAATGAAACAATTAATTTTTTACTTGTTCAGCTGAAATCTATGAGATAGATCGAGAAATATTCGATGGCACAAGAAGCACCATTTTCTACTTTGAGGTATCCATTTGGTATAAAAATAAATGTTACAAATAGGACAATACAAACCAATGTAAGTGTTCCAACCAGATAAATCCCCAAGTCCAGGAAAGTCACTAATGATCCACATTAGAGATGCTTTCATTTTAAACATTGTTTTAGAAGAAACATCATATGTCTCAATGCCATTGCTTCATAAATCCTCTAATTATTCAATTAAGGGCTACAAGTATACATCAATATCATTTCCAGACATTTGTTTTCCATGAATAATCATCAAAATGATAGATGAATTTTGTTGCACACACATCCAGAGAGGCAAATTGTAAGGGATCAAAACAACTGGCCAAATGCTATAACTGTTACTCAAAGTCCCAAATGGGTTGAATCCATCTGCATCCAATCCCAATCAAACATTCCTAGGATTAGATGAGAAATCAGGATGTAATGAATAAAATTTCTTCCAAGATTTTGAGTCTCGTGGATGTCCCATTAACCCATCATTCTTAATATCTACAGAATGTCACTTCATGTGTTTGGTGGTTTTTGATGACATGAATAATATTTTCAATCGAGGTTTTAAAGGAAAGTATCATAAAAACTTTGTAGGTGTTTTCCTTTTCTTCTTCTTCACGGTAGTATGTTGATTCATACTTCCAACATCACCCATTAACTTTCATCTATAAAAGAACATTTTTTACAATCCTATCTACTTGAATCCTCTCTCCAATAAACCGTATAATCATCGGGACATGCATGTATTTTTGTATAATTTACACCAAACCTGTTAACCACTTTTTTCATATCATAAAAAAAATTGGGGATGTTTTCTTCGAGAAATGCATCACACAACAATTCCAATATCAAGGACATCACCTTATTTGAAATTCCACATAGGTATTTGATATGGTAAAACTTCAGCAGTAAAGAAAGTTTTGAATAATTCAAACATCCACTATTCAACTCTTGATTTCCATCATCAACTAAACCACGAAACACATTTTTCTCAGTGAATTTTTCTCTTACATTAGTCTCCACCGAATCAAGAGGAGGATTAAATGATATGTTACAATCATTATCTACTTGTCCTACAGTCTAAAAAACATAACTTTTCATATTACTATTTATATCACCCTCAAATGGTTTTTCTGATATGTTTTGATGTTGATTTTGGTGTCTTGCAATGCCTAATACATCATTTAAAAGGACTTCAATTTCATTTTCCATTGTCGACGATGTTGGGAGCTCATTCTATGGATTGACATTAGTGCTCAACCATTCTAAAATGTTCGATTCTCTGTGACAAATCCAACACTAATATTGAGTAGGTAATTGATTCAATCTAAATTGTTCATAAACATCATCTCTGTTCAACCATCTTTTGAAATTACATTTAGGACATAAAAATCTTATTCTCCCATCAACGGATCGATTTGAAATTAAAAAATCTAAAAACTCCTCCAAAACCTTAGTATACTGAGGTGTGTTCCCCAATAATGTGACCCAACTTTTATCTATATATATCACAATGTACCTACATATTATTAAAATAATTAAAACACATAACTATTACTAAACATGAAAAGAGATTCATATATACAGTTTAAAAAAATATGACCATATTAAATAAGGTTTTCCTATATAAATAAATAAATAAATTCCATATATAAGGGGATGTATTGAAATCATATTTTACACATTTCATGATGGATGTAAAACTATATAGGATAGTCCTATGATCTTTAGTGGAAATATAAATTCAGGTATTTTTATGTCACAGTGATAGTGTTTTGTTTTAAGAGGATTCTATAGACGTTGATTTGAAAAGAGAAAATGTGTAACATCATGTCCATTAATTAATTTTTTATAATATGAGACATCATGACCATTAATTATGAATAACATATAGGGTTTTCATGTATAGAGAATCCAAATAAATAATATAAAGTGTCATTTCTGTTAATTACAATTATAAATAAGGAACATCATGTCTGTATATTCCAAGTGAATGTAACTGAATGTCATGTCCATAAATTAATAATAAAAACAAGTAATTTAATGTACATTATAGATGTTATTAATGAGGTAATATTACCCCTTCCAAATTGCATTCAAGGATAAAAAATAACACACAATCCATTATTCAATTAATTTAATCATTTAATCCATATTGTTTCTAAATAATATGAGGGGACATGGTGTGTAATTTGTTCCACTACATCATTTTATTAACGCACTTTATCAAAATTTACTAGCTAAATCGAATCCTAAAATGACTTAGTGGTGCTTAGGTCACAAAAGGAACATAAGTCATTAAAGAATGTAGTGAAACTGACCCATGTGGTAGTTTGGTTGAGTTAATCAACCTCCAACCGGATATCAAGGCCTCCTATCATGTCTTGAATTGAATTCCAACAATTAATTTTGGGGTTTATCTATTTTAGGAGAAACACATGGAATGTATGTAATATGGCACAATAAAAACATAATATAAAACCCCAAAAAATTATGTAAAAGTATGATACCACCAACCTTATACCAATACATGAATCTGTTAGACTGGATTGATTCACCTTTGAAAGGAATTTTCAACATTTAATAGAGGGATAATGACCATAGGATATGAACATTAACTGAGCGTATATAATCTTAAATGGGATTCATTTCCATATTTATTGTAAATTAAAATGAACAAGAGATAATATGATATCCCACTAATAAAATCTATATATAATTATAAATGACATTCCAATTCATGAATTTAATGTCATACATAATTGAAATAATTAAATTTTACCAAAGTAAATATTAGACAATGACTAAGAACTCTAAAATATTTTAAAAATCAATGAATTTATATGTTTAATACTATATGTTTTCACCAATAATTACCTATTTCAGTAATAGTATATGTGAATAATATTTTGAGAAATATAATTTCAAAAACCCTAGTGAAACGTTACCATGATCATATAACTCCTACACATGACTGATAACGCATAACCCACCCCACAAAAGCCTATGTATGTGACCCCAGGAATATATCTCCTTCATGATACCTAATCTAGATATACCATTTCATATGAGATATTTCATCAAATCCTTTCACATGAATCAATTTATTTGTCCCCAATCATGTGACTTCGATCATTTTTTGATCCCATAATTGATCCATAAAAAACCCTGTGAGCAACCGATCGTGTGATTAGGTCATGGAAAAACTTTTAAACACTCCAATATCTAGTAAACCCCTTAATACATTGATAAAAACATAATAATGTGAAAAATGTGTATTAATAGAGCTAACCCACTGACTTAACTTCTAAAAAACACAGTCATTCATCCACTCCTATACCACAAGTAATCACCTAAACATGACCACATTCAATTGCGGGTCATGTGACTCCATACAATATATGTTAATCCAACACAACCTAAGTATTCCCACATAAGATACTATGTTCAGAGGGTGTATTCATTCTTTTTCACATAAAAAAATGTGTAATATAAAACACTGGATTTGGATATCCATGTCAAATACCTATCGGAGCGAGGCGTGATGAGGGACCATGAGCTAAGGGGCGGTGAGTGTCGGCGGGGAACATCGATTTGAGTTGAGGGGAGATGATTGGCAGTGATGGCCGATGATGAGGTTGGCATGGTGACGGTCAGTGGAGATCAGTGATGTGAGGGAGGCTAGGGCTTTGGGTAGTCATGGTGTGGGGTTCAGGGGTGTCGGGGGAGGGGGAGAGTGTAGACTATTTATAAATGAAATTATTTAGAGGAGTTTTATAAAAAAATACCACATATTTTTTTTAAAAAATAATAGCAGTGGTTTACTAAACTGCTACAAATAAACCACTTTTAAATACTCAGTTTGTTGTAGTGACCACCTAACACTGGTATATTTTTTATACAACAACATCTTCCACTCCACCATCGGTATGGAACCATTCAAGGCACTATACGGACAACCATGCATGTCACTATTATGCTGGGCATACCCAGGAGAGTTAGCACTCATTGGTCCAAAGATGGTGTAGGCTACCACTGAGAAGGTGCAGGTCATCTGAGAGAGGACGAAGACTACACAAAGCTGATATAAGTTCTATGTTTATGGCGACACAGACCCTTGTAGTTCAAGGAGGGGGACATTGTATTCCTAAGATTCTCCACTCGGCAAGGTATACATAGATTTTTTCAAGGTGGAAAGTTATCTCTAAGGTTCATCAAACCATTCCATATTCTGAGTAGAGTTGGCGATGTGGCATACCCCCTAGCTCTTCCCCCAAAAATGCACCGGGTGCCCGATGTTTTTCACGAGTCGCAAATAAGGAGGTACATGAAAGATCCATTGCATGTCATCAAATTAAGCGAGCTAGACATTGACGATCGGACGACGTTTGTGGAGTTACCAGTGGAGATAGAGGATTTACAGGAGCGGGTCCTTTGTGGATGGTTGATTCCTCTGGTACGCATTCGGCGGTAGTATAGAAATCTCTAGGAGATCATGTACGAGTGAGAGGATCATATTCATGCTTAGTACCCCCATTTATTTGTTTAGCCTTGTTTTGAATCAGGAGGACGTAAATCCCTAAATAGGGGAGTAATGTAATTTCCCAGAAATTCCATGTAATTTTTTTTAATTATATGTAATTATTTCGAGACCAGGTGCCGAGACAACATGCGATTTCGAGGCCCGGAGTGCCTGAAATGATCCGTCAAAAAATGTTTATGTTTTAAATAGCACACGTGAGCGTATTTCCTGAAAAAGAGGAATAAATCTTCAATGGGTACTCAAATTAGAAATCTTAGGGAAAAATTGAGTTCAGAATGATGGTTTTACCCTAGGTGTGACTTAAGTTTAGTCGGTGTAGGTCAATATTGAGAAAACCTGAAAATGGAATAACTGTAAAGAAAATAATTAAATAAAATTATTTTATTTTTAAAATGACTATAACTCACGAATGGTGACTCTTGTTGAAAATCCTTGACCACCATTGAGCTCATGAGGGTATGATTTTCTTTGGCATACCCTAATGTTGGTCGGCACAAGCCTATAGTGGAAGTTAGTTTTTTGCCATAAATAAAATAATTAACAATTATTTTATTGTCAAATCCTTATAACTAATAACTGGTAATTTTAATTGAAAATCTGAGAGTACCGTTGAGCTTGTGAGGGAGTGTTTCCTTTAGGCATAGCTTAACCTTGATTGGCGTGGGTCGAGGGTGAAAGATAGTTTTTTGGAACTTTTTTTAAGCAAATTAAAATGGTGAGCATACGCGGTTTTGGAAACCTCTAAATGGGTGCCCGGATTGAAAACCTGAGGGCACTTTGCGTCCGAAATGGTGACATTACCTAATAATGGACCTAACCTCAACTAGTAGGGGTTGAGGAAAAAAGTTAATTTTTGGACATTTTGAAAGAGAAATAAAATAAATTAAAAGGTTATTTATTTGATTTTCCTCACAGTTGAGTGGTGGCATGTCAGCACTGCGATGTGGAATGAGGAGATGATGAAACTCATTATATGAATCCCATTAATGAGGCTCTTTAACTGAAGCGTAATAGATACAATATTTCAAAAATAAAACAACATAAGGATGTGACGACGTAGAGTAATAGAAACGTTGTGATGAGTTTCTATTTTATTGAGATAATGGGTTGGACAAATAGAGGGAGATTTGGGTATTTCTCTGACGAATATGTGATAAGAAATTATCTACAAAGATGAATGATGAAAGCATTATCCTTCCACCCTTTGAAGTATTTCTAGCAACCTGGGCGGTAGATCCGGAACGGAGAAAGAAGGCACGTGATCCTGCTCTTCCCTGACCAACGTCTATCCCAGGTAGGGTTTATCCTTTCTCTATGAATTACTTTCCCTGTTGTTTCTATGAAACAATGAATGCAGGTTAACTCACAAACAAGTTAACCCACAAATCGTTCATCTGGGATGGTTAATTATACAGGCTAATAAAAAAATAGTTTATCTTAGTGATTATTCTGCATCATTTTCTTGGTACATCATGATTCTGCTAATACGAACAATCTACGACCAACACGAAAAAGGCCAGTTGTTCATTTGGATGTTATTTGTTACCCTCCCCCTATCAATCTCTCATGTTCGTCGTTGTACCACAACAACAATGCATCAGCCGAGGAGGCATCAGGTGAAAGGGCCACGTCCTGGCGGGTCGCAGCACCCCGGCCGCGGGGGAAGGAGGGAGGCGGCGTGTCGTGGTGATAGCAGGATCTGCCGGCACGGAGTCTGGTGGCCAGAGGAAGGCAGACGAGGCCACCTAGACACGTTGTAGAAGTACACGGTGCAAGGCCATGATCCGAAGACCGCGAGAGCATGTTGGACCCGTGACAAAGCCGCAAGTCATGTAGGAAGACCGGTTCGCATGAGTGGACCGGTGCGGAAGGGCGGTTCCCCTCGGGTTCCGCCTCGAAGGAGCGGCTTGCCCCCTGTGGGTTGTGATGTGCGAAGGACCCGGTCAGCACCATGCCAACCGCGTGTAGAGCAGGTCGCGGCTTGATGTTACGGTAGATGGGAAGGGACCCATGGGAGACTAGTACTCCTGAGCAGACCATCTGGTTGAGGGGGAGGCACCACCATGGCATCACGTGCTGCGTGAATCGGGCCACTGAGCGGTCGGGGCAGGAATTAAGTCCTCCTGCTTTTGCAGGCCAGGCCGATGGAATAAAATCAAACCGCAGGGTAGCCTAGGCTGGGAACAAACTTGACCGCCTATTGTGGGTGAGTCCGGATGGAGCTGGGTCATTGGGCGACCCGACAAGTTGGACCCCGGTCAAAACTGGGCCGGGTCCAGCAAGGCCCAATGGGCCTGGCCCAGTGGTCAGGAAGAACCGGGCCGGCCCAGTCCTGAACTTGGTTGGGTCGGGTCGGTCGAACTGGGTTGGGGCATTCAGGGCCCACGAGCCGAGTTGGTCGGGTCGTCCCGACTGGGTCGGACCGGGCCCAGACACAACCAACCTCTATTTACTAAAACCCGAATATCTTTTAAATTGGGAGTCTGATTGACGAGCCATTTACGGAGTTGGAACCCTTATGACTAGGAGGTTCTTTTGGCATACTCTAAGAAGGTTTTCATATAAGGTGAAATGCAAAAAATGGCTTGAGGATTGGTTTTTCCTAGAATCAGGTGCACTACATGTGTGATTCCTACGGCTAACTGAAACCCAAAGACTGCTGGCAAGAGACCCTGTTGGGATCAGCTACAAGTGGACCTATGTGGATCAGCTATGGTGTACCTATATGAATTGGTTCTATGTGATCTGGTAGGCCCATAGTGGGGAGCATCACTGTGTGACTCGATAGACCCACGATACTCATCAGGGATGAGTATCTCAGTATGATGGCCAAGGTGCGAAGCAAATCTATGTGACCCGACAATCCCATGGTGGGGGGCGGCTCTCTGTGACCCCGCATACCCACGGTACTCATTAGGGATGATTACCCCAGTAGTCTAAGGTGTTAAATGTTGCAAATAATTCTCTTGCTCTCTATACTCTAGATTAAACATGTGTGAGATGTCATGTTTCTTGGTCATGCTTCATGGTTTTCATTGTGGGTTTCTTTGTGGTCTATCCTTTGGTGTTTGGCATCCCTACTGAGTATTGTGTTACCCTCCCCTACACGGGCTTCGCACACACGTGTTGTGTCCTGTGCAGGTGATCGACGCTTCAACGAAGACCATGGTGGTCCAGGACCAGGTGGTGCTCAGTGAGACGGGATGGACGGACGATCCGATGTAGACCTTGGTGGTCCAGGAGCAGGTGGTGCTTGGTGAGACTAAACGAACGGGCGTACTTCTACAGCTACATGCAGGTACCCTTCACCTACCCTTCAGGTGGGGTCTTCTACAGACGTCTTACATAGTTCTTTTTGTACTTTCATGTTTTCATTTTATCTTTTGTTGGATTTTCATTCTAGCCCATTTGACTTACAGCTTGTATCTTTACTCAGTAGTTGTTTAGTGACATGAATGTTTTTCATTTCTAGTTGTTTGGGATGTGGTTTTGTGTGTGTACGTGCATACAGGTACTCATACAAATGTCTCACACTTGTGGGATAATGCCTTCGGTACTAGTCACCTGCCCCTATCCTTTGGGAGGCGGGCTGGGGGTAGCCACGACACGAGCCCCAACAGACGGGTTGTGACATAATATATATATATATACATATATATATATATATATTAAACAATTACTAATAAATATTTTAAAATACTTTTTAGTAACTTTATATTAATAAAAATGATTAAATGATTAAATTAGTTATTATTATTAAATTATTATTAATTAATTAAATAACGGTTGTCAATTAATAGTAATTACTAATAAATTTTAATTAAATAATATTATTTACTATTTAACAGTATTATTTTATAATAAATACTAATTAATATTTAATATTTATTGCTAATAAAAATTTAAAATTATTCTTTAGTTACTGATTAATAATTATTATTATTATATATTTATTAATCATTAATTGTTTATTATTAATATTATTTATTAGTAATTAAATATTATTTAATTAATAATTTTAAACACAATTAATTATTAATAATTAATTAGTAATTAATTACTTATTTATTAATATTATTAATTTTCCATTAATATTATTAATTAATTTTTTTAATTACTAATTAATTGTAAATTAGTTAATTATTAATATTTAATAGTTTATGTTAATATTTAATTATTATTTAGGTATTGTTATTATTTATTAATAATTAATTAGTAATTAATATTTATTACTAATTAAATACTAGTTAATAATAATATATTATTATAAATTATGCGTAGTAAAAGAGAACCTGAATCGCACTTTGGAAATACACAAGGATTTCTAATGCAACCCCCCTTATTAAAGGGATCTCTCACTGATGGTTTTCTCATAAAGCAAACTTTTTTAATTGTAATAATGCTGACTATTTAATAGTAGTTAAATTATGTTAAAGATTTATTTATATATATATATAAACAAAACAAAACAAAACAAAACAAAACAAAACAAAACAAAATTAAATATACAAACATGTATATTAAAAAGACTTTTTTTATCCAGGAAATGGCATTTTAGGCCTTAATGCCTTCGCCCAAAAGTTTGGGACAAAGGCATTATGGGTGTAAATGCCTTTGACATCCATTAAATAACACCAAAGGTGTTTAGGGACTTAACGCATTTGCGACCTATTCTCTAAATAAATTTTAACCTAGACTTGTTTGTTTCTTTTTGAAAAACTTATATAAAAACCCATTTTTAATACATATAATGATTATATTAAAATTTTAGTACTTGTTTATTAGATTTATCTGAAACCTTTATACATATTTTTAAAATGTTGTTATTCTTATTTATATCATCCAATTTAACATCTAGGTTCTAACGGTATACTATATTACGATTTCTTTAGATTCTAGGTTGCGTGTATCATAAGTTATTGAAGAAATTATTAATATATATTTGATAAAATCTTGGGGTGTTACATTTTAATAGTCATGATACATAAGGAATATGATCAATGATACATTTATCATGTGTATTAATTAACACCATGTCATTCTGACTTGTAGTATGGTTGGTATTACTGAAAGTACATGTTATCATTTTAAAAGTGACATTTCAGTTCAAAAAACGTGTCATATAATCAATACTGAACAAACGTGCTAAGATTGTCCTACTATTTTAGAATAATATTTGGTTATTAGTTTTTGATATGTAAGAATTAACTATATGTTGATCCGAGAGATAGTGTGGTTGGTTCGATTGAAATTGTGTGTTTTCAATTTAAAATGACATTTTAGTTCAAAAATCATGTCATATAGTCAAACCCAAGAAAACACACTTGAATTGTTGTGATATTTAAAGACAATGATTGATGATTTGAACCATTTATCAATTTGTGTGTGTCATCTTTGTGAAGGATCCATGATTGATGATTCATTTTCCACTTTTAGAAATTAATTGTGCATCATTCTGACACACAGTGTACCTAATATGACTAAACCTGCATGTTTTTAGTTTAAAAGTAATATTTTAGTTCAAAACGTGTGTTGGATTCTCAAAACTGAGCAAACACACTTAAATTGATGTATTACCTTGTAATATGATTTGTTTTTGTATTATATTATTATTTTATTTATGTATTATGTTTTCTCATTATGTTATCCTTTTTACTTATTCATTATTGCATCCTATTTACATTTTATTTTATTATTTATCTAGTATTACTAAAATGAGAGTTGTTTTTTATTATAGGCGGACATTTATTTTCAATGGGGTTTGGTTGATTTGTGAAGAAAGTCTCCTATGAGTTGGATTCTTTTTTCATGGTTGAGAATTATAATAATTTTTATTGAATTGATGTAATTATGATGTATTGAAACCTTTCATCATAGATTTATTTGTATTAAAATTGTTCAATATAAAAATATTATTTATTGTATTTAAACATTTGAATTTCTACGTTAAATACCTTTTTTTACTGATTCACTACTGCAATGTGTTGGTCATGGAGCACCAATGTGCACCCTGATAAGTATTTTATTAGCACTATTTTAGGTGGTGATAAAAGTATTTCTGTACCTCGTAATGAATATTTTGTATATATATATATATTATTTAAATAATGACATTTTAAATCATGGTTGAACTAGGATAGCTTTAATGATTGGATTTTTGACACATGTAGCGCGTGGAGAATTGATTGTATTGATAGTCAGCATCAACAACCTTTGGGTGACCGTTCTATTTCAAAAGTAGAGACTTGTCGGCTTTACATTAAAATAACACCCAAAACAATTATTTTTTCCCAAATATTAAAAAACCAATCTTGTGCAGGTCGACTTTGAAGAGAGAAGATCTAATAATATTACAAAAATAAAATGACCGGATCATCGAAATTTATATTTTTTAAAAAAAAAGTAGTTAAAGATGGGGGAATCAACGTCATCTTCTACAAATTAACTAAACGTATCTGTCTCTTTAGGGGTGCAAAGCTACGCTTCCACGTACACTGAACCCAGCGTGTGTGGGATGCTACCATGCACCCAAATCCACTGTGTAGAAGTAGGCATTTTTGGACCTCTTATAAATACACAGATCGAAGCTCATTTTAGGTTGACTCGAAGAGAGGCAGAGGTCAATGAGACAGGCGAGACGAACACGATGACAAATTTCAAATTTAATTTTCATTTAAAAATTGCCTTTTTTAGTTTTTTGTGCATTTTTTGTTCTGGCCATTCGTGGAGGTAGCCGCCCAATCCATCATGGCCATCCATTTTCTCTTGAGGTTAATGATGTCATTGGTTCTGTTTTGGGTTTTGGCATCATGGAATTTTCTTATCAGGTATGTTGTTAAGTGGTTTGGGTCTTTGGTAGGGGGACTTCATCACCCCTGCAAGGCCTTCATTCGATGAGGGGTTCTTGGAAACTGCTTGGTCCCTCATCCGGTGAGGACCTCCTGTAGTGAGGCCAGACGGAGAGCAACAACATCAGTACAACAGGGAGGCTTGAGATCTTCATTGCAGTTGTTCTTGGTCATCTCCCTCGATAGTGAGTTGTTTATCCAGGGGATCTACATCCATCTAGAAGGTCGTTCGTGTGCCATTCTTGGGTGTGAGTGGTTTTTCAAGGAGAGCTCGGATGTCTTCCTAAGTGGCTATCTAGGATCCTTCCATAGTAGGTGTGCACACTAATTATTCTTCTCCAACCCACGTGTGATTCCAGAATAGATCATGGGTTCCAAGATATGTGAGAAGCAGTGTTCTTTCTGGAAGAAGAGATCCAGATCCGATTAGATGGAGATCCATCCTGCGTGCACCTTCCAGATCCAAGAGAAGAGATCTAGACGTCCGCAGTAGGTTTCATAACACCCGGTTATGTGCGCTATTTCAGATCTTGTGAAGTTCTAGAAAAGTCGAAAATGACCATCCCTATCTAGTGGCTATCTAGATTACAAGAGTCTATTCGTGTTCATTTTCAGACCTTGTCCCCGGGCCCTTCTTGTACAATTATGGAATCAGAGCCCAACATGACGCGGGCCAGAGTATTCAAAATGAGGTACACCGGGTCTGTGTTAAGCAGACTCGGTTGCAGATTCTTAAACATTTATTTTATTAAGTTGTTTAAAATTTTATGTATTATCAGAGATATTATTTTTTCTCCATTGTGTAATTGTTTTATTTTTATCATAATAAAACGTGTGAGTTGGGTGGTGTTCTTGTCATACACGTAGGACCAAAAGAGGTCTGAAGCATGCTAAATACCTGTTTCATTTACTGCTTTCAAGTTCCACATTTAATTTGACCTATAATCATTGAACATCAGTGCTTCTAGTATTTTTTCAAGGATTTCTTGAATTTAAATTGTTTAATAGAATCTATTTTGAGCCTTTTTTTGGCTCAGTTTGTCATTGCTTCTGTTTCCTTATAATTCTAATTACAAGCATTGAATTGTTGTAATTACCACTATATGTTAGTGTGTTCACTATTATTGAATTCATTTGAATATATTTATTTGATTTTTTTATTTCAATGAGAACTTTCTGGTTTATCTTTATCAGTTTTCATGTATTAAACTGTTAATAAACATCATTTTAGTATTTCAGATTTTAACGAACAAAAACACCCAATAGATCCTGGGCTATTGCATGGGGACTGCCTCTCGCGCATGGGAGCTCCCCCAAACAAAGTGGTATCAAAGCCTAATTAGTTTCATGTTTTTCTTTGTTAAAATTTAAAATTGTTTGTTCATTTCTTTAAAATGATTTTTTAGTGGCTTTTACCTATTGCAGCATGCTTTGATTGTTTTGTTCTACTAGGTCGTTTGCTCTCTTAGGCTGTAATTTCATTCTATTGATGATAGTTTGTTTTGTCATTGTTTCACTTTTTCTTTTACCTGTTTGAGCCTCAAACATGCCTCTTGGTAGGTTCTACCAATCTGTGTCCAAGGTTTTGGGCTAGGAATAGGTTTTCTGTGAGGTTTGCCTATGTTTGAGAGCTGGTTAGCAGTAAAGGTATGATAGGATCTTGTGTCTCTAGTTTCTACCTTTCTTCAAGGATATGAGCTTATGCTAGCTTCATTTTGTTCCTTCACATCCTTTAGGACTGTTTGCTCTGGGTATGGTACTGTTTCGAGTTTAGTGTTTAGATTTGGGTAGCATGTGGCTGCAGTGTCTCTTAGCTAATCACCAAGCTTCTTTGTTTACTGTTCGACCGTGTTTAGTAGATTTTTTGGTTTTCTAGGAACCGTGTGCCCTTACTAAGTCTAGACTAGGATTTTTTGCCATTTAATGGCTTGTTTCCCCCTAGTTTATAGCTATCTACCAGCCTTTGTTCTTGCTTCTTAGAGTTGTCTTAGGATGTTGGGGTTGCTTTCATGTGTACTTGAAGTTTTCTTTTTGTGTGAGGATGTCTCTTTTTGGATTTTGTTTTGGTCGTCATCTCTTATGGTGGAGATTTTGAATCCATATGTTGAGGATCTTCTCGTGTCTTGCATTGAGAGTCTTCTTGTTATAGTTTTCTGGCGGCGTGTCTCGGTTTTAAATCTGACGGTTCTTGGTCCTTTGATCTTGATATGTCTTTGGGGGTTCAGGTTGAGAACTCTTTGATTTTGCTTCATTTACTATGCATGTGTTACCCTCTATTTGTTGCTCCTATTGTTTCCTATAGCCTTAGGAGAGTAAGATGGAAATTAACTCTGGGGTTTTCCATCTGGTGTGTCCTGGTTTTGGGCTAGTTTCTCTAGGTTGTGACCCGTTATGAGTAGTGATTGTGTGTGGGTAGTGTTTAGAGTGACAGTGTCATGTGAATAGGTTCGGTGAAGACCGGGATTCATGGTGGTTCTGTCGGGATAACTTTAGAAATATTAGGAAGTTCTGAGATATCATTAGATAGCTATACTGGGAGGGGGTTTCTTGGTGAGTATCGTGCTACCCTTGGATCGCCATTAGTTCTGTTTTGGGTTTTAGATCGTGGAATCCCCTTTGAGGTTGCTTCTCCGGACAACACCCGATATATGTCTACCCCCCATCCATGCAGACTGAGTTTCTGAAAACGGCTATTCCTTCTGATAGTGTCCTTCCTTCGGTTCGACTCAATTGCTACAAGTTTTTGTTGTGGTGTTTCATCATATGTTCCTTCCTATAGTCATGGAGAATTATCTTCTTAATCATTGGGAGAAGTTATCAATTAATGATCCAAAAAAATCAAAATTGTAATTCGGTAATTCCGAGGACATCAACCTCCAGAATCATTTGTCCTGTCTTCTGGTGGAAAATATTGGACCCTATAACTTGAACGCCTTAAAAAACACATTGCAGTCATTATAGAGATTGGAAGATGTGGTAGCTATCTGGGAGATTGAATCTGAGATGATAAACTTAGAATTCTCTAGGGTGTCCGATAAGATTAGAGTTATGAACACTCACTCATGGTCCTTCAATAATCATCTGATTATATTCAGA
The DNA here is from genome assembly GCA_963277665.1 of Viscum album. NCBI lineage: Eukaryota > Viridiplantae > Streptophyta > Magnoliopsida > Santalales > Viscaceae > Viscum > Viscum album. The sequence goes on along the minus strand of OY728119.1, from coordinate 209,891,326 downwards.
GACCTTGAAAATGGATTCAATAGCAGTTATATGGATTTCTCTCATCCCCCCTTCTCTATAAGGGTTAAAGCCATTCCTTTTACTGGTATAAATGAGAGAGTCATGCTCGGGATTGGAAATTATATCGGGGAATTCATGGAGTGGGAAGTTTTAGATCCAATCCAGTGGGGTTCCTACGTGTGGATTAGGGTCATGGTGGACATCTCTCAACCCCTTATGTGGGGTCTGTTTTCTGAAACTATCAAAAGAAAAGATCTGGATGTCCCTTGAATTCAAAAAAATCCCTCTGTTCTGTTTTTTATGTGGCACCATTGGCCACAAATTTAATGATTGTGGATTAAAGAAATAATATTCAGAGGGTTGATTTACTTTGTAATATGTACCATGGCTATGGGCTAAACCCTCAGAGTGAAGTTACACTTCGGAGGCTGAAAAATAGAATGCCAAAGTTATGTTAAACAGTTGGGAGTCCCAAGGCCCTTCGGTTTCCAAGGCGGTGGTTGTCCCGATGGGTCTCCCTTGTTTTCCCACTACCCCAGTTGGCTCACCCTTTCCTCATCTGGGGGCTTTGAGTCCCTCAACTCGTGGCCTTCCTTTGTAGGGGATTATCGGTAAGGACTCTCAAGATGTTGAGGTTTCTTGTGCTGGGATTTTATCTTTGGGGATGTCTGGCCAACCTTACTCTAGGATGAATGCAGTTCATGCTACACCATGCCAAATATCAGCCTTTATTCCTTGTCATCGACTCACTCATCCTCCTTAGGTTTCTCAAGAGGTTACGAAGGTCCCTTCTACTGATAACACATTGTCATCTATGGGGGTGGGGGATCATGTTCATCTAGGTCGGGAGAGGTGAGGGTGATAGTCCCCTCTCTACCACTACCTATTACTCCAAACTTGGAAGGTCTTACTCCTGGCGTGTCTCCAACCCTTCCCCATTGTCTTTCATCCAAGACTCTTTTGACAACCCCCTCCCAAGGCCTCTGATCTTAGTCCCTTTGGAGAGGATTTCTCTTGTTTAGAGATGGATTATCCTTTCTCGAGGATAGGATTAAGGTCCAAGGGTTATTTTAATCCCCCTTACGAGTCGATGCTAATTTTCTCCAACCCTATGGACCTTGGCCCCTCCCCATATACTAAGATTTTGGGAAAGGCATCAATCCTCATGGTGAATTGGAGTTGGGTAATAAAATCCCTAGATAATCGAAAAAGTTTAACAGCGGGGTTCTGGGTTTTGTTGGCCATGATTCGGTTTGTTGTGGTTTCAAGTGGGGTTCTGAGGTCTCACTACCTGAGGATCATCTCCCAAAAATATGTAGTGTGACAGATGATGGTTCCCTTCTTTATGTTTCAAGGGAAGAGGTTTTCATGCACAAGACCCACCTTCCATAATGAAAACCTTATGCTGGAACGGTCGTGGGCTTGGAAAACCATTGTCAGTTCGTATGCTCTGCCAATGGAGATCTATGTTTAGCCCTGACATGGTCTTTTTGTTCAAGACCATGTTGGATGGCAAGGATATGAGTGTAATTACTTTGAAGGTCAGTTTTTATAATTGTTTCTTGGTTGGACAGTCGGTCCATGCTTAATGTCTCTATTTCATGTGGAAAGAGGATTTCAATACTTTGGTGCTTAACGCTTACAATAATCACATTGTCGTCTCCGTATACCATCCCCAAGAACTCGTGTGGCACTTTGTGTTTTTTTATGGCTGGCCGACAGTGAGTGATAAATGGAGATCTTGGGAGTTGGTAAACTCTATCAGAAATATACTTCAGGGGGCCATTTTTTGTGGGGATTTCAATGAGATCTTGTACCACCATGAGAATCTTCGTGGTGCTAGTTGGTGTGTTTATTTAATGCACATTTTCCTGTAATGTTTGCTTCAGGATGGTCTCTCAGATCTTGGCTTCTTGGGGAGCCAATTTACTTAGTTATGAAGAGGTGATCATGCTTCTAGAATTTTACAAAGGATTAATAGGTTTTTGGATTCTTGCGATTGGATATAGGAATTCCCGAGGTATAAGGTTTCACACTTACCTCCAGTCTCTTCTAACCACTTTCCCATTTTCCTTCAACTATAGGTTGTTCCCATGAGAATTTGGCCAAGGCGGAGCTTCCATTTCAAATTCATATGGCTCTACAATGATAGTTGTAGTGATGTTGTCAAAGTTGTTTGGTCATCCCCATATGAGCATGTTTGGGATAAAAATATGGAGGTGGATGCTCAAAATTATAATGATTGATTCGACAACACTTCAGGAACTTTGACCAGAGAATTCGTTGGCTTGAGAAAGATCTCTCCAGATGCTATGATAATTCCTCTTAGGGTTTTTCTCTTCAGGAGGTCATTTCATGAAAAAATAATCTAGATGAGGCCCTGAGATACAAATAAATTTATTGTTTTTCTAGGTAAATGGAGGACTTTATCAAAAAAGGTGATCAAAATAATAAATTCCTTCATCAAAAGTCCTCTTTGAGAAGAAGGAATAACTTTATTTCCAATTTAGAGGATAGAAACAAAAACATTACTTCCGTTGAGGTGAAAATTCAGGAGCTGGTTGATTCTTTCTTTAAAAACATGTTTTATTCTGAGGGGGACTCCTCTCAGGGGGATCATATAATCTATTTTGAGCCTAAGGTGACTGAGTAAATGAACGTGAATCTTGAGGATAATATCTTTGGAGAATAAGTTGTGGCGTCCCTAAATAGAATCCATTCTTCTAAGGTTCCCAATATTAATGGGTTCAAAGCCTTTTTCATTAAAATATTCTAGCATATCATGGGACTGGATATCATTTCTTTGATATAGGGGTTATGGGTAGGTTCTATTAGTGTGGACAATATTAATTTAACTCTTATTTTTCTAATCCCAAAAGTCTCTAGCTTGGTTAAAATTTCTTGATTTTAGGCCTATCAGCTTGTGTAATGTGGTTTACAAGATTTTCTCTTAAGTCCTCTCCCTCCATATGGATAGAGTCCTCCTCTATATTATTTCTGAGTATCAGAGTGATTTCATTCCTAAGAGCCTCATCATAGATAATTCTATAGTGGCCCACAAAATCTTCCAATCAATGAAGACATGTTCAACCTCAAATAGGGGGATTTTGGCTATGAAATTGGATATGTCAAAGTAGTATGATAGGGTGGAATGGGACATTCTAGAAGAGGTTATGATAAAACTAGGATTTGGTCTAAAATGGGTGAGTGTGATCATGAGTTGTGTTAAAACTGTTTCTTATAGCAGCAAAGTTAATGTATCCCTCACAAAGAATTTGAAACCATACAGAGGTTTACAACAGGGTGATCCTATTTCCCCTTACTCTTTTCTCATTATTGATGATGTTTTCTCTCATATTTTATTTGAAGCAGCTCTGGATGTTCTTATCCATAGGGCCAAGGTTTTTTGGCATAATAACCCCATCATTCACCTTTTCTTCATCAATGAGTGCCTCCTTTTCTCAAGAGAAAATCCTCAGGAGTGCCAAGAGATTCTTAAAATCATTTATGCTTTCACTAATGCTTTGGTTCAATAAATAAATTACACTAATTCTGAGATGTATTTTAGTCGAGGTGTGCAATATGGGACGAGAGACATTATTGCTAGTTTGTGTATGATTGAGGTTGTAGAGAAACATAATAAATATCTGGGTCTTCTGACTATCTTCAAATACTCCAAAAGAGAGATAATCTCTTTTATACTTGAAAAAGTCCACAAGAAAATCTAGGGATAGTCTGGAAAAAATACTTTCAGGTCAAGTAAGGAGGTTTTTATTAAATTTTTGGCCCAAGTTGTTCCTTCTTAGGTGATTTCCCATTTTAAGCTCCCAGATTTCATTACCTTTCAACTTCATTAGACCTTTGATAACTTTTATTGGGGTAATTAAAGTGGAAATAATCATCTTAATTGGCTCTCTTGGGAGAATTTCTGTGCTCTTAAGGCCTGTGGTAGAATGGGATTTCATGATTTGAATGTTTTTAAGAAATCCCTCCTGTACAACAAAGGCTGGAGACTTTTATAGAACCCTGATAGCTTGTGCGCTAGAGTCATTAATGCTAAGTACTTTCCCCATGATGATTTTTTTCTTCCATCTTGGGTCCTCAACAGATCAGTTTCTTGATGAGTGTTTGGGTATCAAAGTTTGTATTGAACCATGGAATTTTTTGGTGAATTTATATTAGTGAATCAATTAATATCTGTTGTGATCCTTGGTTGACTGGTTTAGAGGGCTTGATTCCCACTTCTTCACCTGCACCCATCTGTGTGTAGGAAGTTATTAGAGAGATTATGTTTGAAGAAATTTTTGGTTAGCATCTTCAGAGGCTCACTCTTTGGTTCTATGAGTCCATATGTAAGGATATCCTAGCAGTTCCAATGGTCCATGACGCTGGCTAGTACATGTTGTGCTGGCCTCTTGATTCATCTCGATGTTGTACTATTTTTTTGGGTTATAGGGTGTGTGTTTCGTGCGACGGAGGTACTTGACCCCCCTTTGGAAACATATTTGGAATCTTAACACTCCACTAAAGGCCAATATTTTATGTTGTAAAATGTGTAGGGGTATCCTTCTTACTTATGATCTCCTAGATGATAGACACCTCTCTGATAACGGCCTATGCTCGCTCTATGAGGGTTTAGCTGAGACGGACTATCATGGTATTTTTTCTACCCTTGGGTCACTAGGATTTCGTCCATGTGTGCAACACATGATCTAATTAATTGGATAAATCTTGGTGACCTGAGTCTCATTGTGGGGGATTGGTTCAGATCATCGCCTACTCAGATTATTGCAAACCCATTTATCTGATCTTGGATTTTTTGGTTTTGCCGTAATGCCTTCATTTTCGAGAAAATTGTTAAAGATGAAAAGTTATGGATTTCAAGGATATATTATTGGATATCTCAGTGGATTGATTTTTAGGAGGTCCGCACACCTTCATATGTCCCCCCCCCCCCCTCGTATCAGATGTCCCCCCCTTGGGAACTCTCAAACTCAATACTCATGCGGTGATTACTGGGGATTGGTATATCAGATTAGGGGATGTTCTCTAGGATAATGTTGGCTCTATTTTCACGGTTCTTCATTCCTCAGTCAGTACTGGTTGGTCTCCTCCTGTGGAAGAGGTTATGTCTAGTTGGAAGAGTTTTCTGTTTGTCTCATCTCTCAACTGGAAGGATGTTGTGGTCAAATATGATTTTCAGGTTGTTTTCAATGCACTGAAGGAGGATGAAGGTGGTCATCGGGCCTATGGGTCCATTATCTATATCATTAGATCATTGGTGTCTTTTTTCTCCTCAAATTTTTTTTCTTCATTAGGATAGAGGAAAATCATGTGGCTCATTTTATGGCTACCTTGGGGGGATCATCAGGGGTCTTAGTGTTGGCTTTCATCTTTTCCTCTAGAATTATGTACTTTGGATTTGGTTGATAACTATGTTTTGAGGATTATATTTCCAAAAAAGTGCACAATAATATATAAAAATAATCAAACACCATCTATAAATCATAACCATCCATTAGATCATGTGAAATAAAATAGACGCAACCATAAATAATAATACATGATGCATAAGCATAAGATCATTAAATAATGACCTACCATCAGACCGATCATAAATAAAAAATAAGAACAAAAAAGTAAATAATAGACAGAAGGAAAAATACATAAGGCTCTCTTATAATCTCCGAGCCTCACCTCATCCTGATCTCCAAATTCTATCTATGATTCTCTAGTTTGATCAAGAAATACCTGCCCTCAGCCCAACCTGGACTTGCAATAACGAGGGCTTCTTGGGTACCCATGTGTAATGGCTACCTGAGCAGGGTGTGAGTACATAACTCAGTATAACACTTCCAACATAGTCCAATACATAGCCAGTAAATGCAGTGATATGTGTATATGACCTTCTTAGTTAAAATAAATAAATAATTTCCTAAAACATAAATAAATAATCATCATCGATCCTTGGGACCACATCCCTAATTGACCATACATACTTCGTCCATGTTATAATGTCTTTGAGTACATCATGATGACCACAGCAACCAATATAATGACTTAGAGAACTAATCCACCTCAATATATTTTGATAAAGATTTGGGGGATAAAATCACCCCATTATACTAGACCCACCACGCCTCGACAAATAGAAGACCCTCGACAAATAGTAGGCCATGATCCCCCACTATAAGACCCCCACCGATATAGCACATGACGATCCACCTTGGTAGGAATGATCGACCACACCTCAATTGATATAAGTCTACAGAAATATAATAGGCCACGAACCACCATCGTAAGACTCCCACTAGGATAACTCATAATGATCCACCACAATATACATTAGATAATGATCCATGGGTGAAACTCACCATGGTATATAGATATGGTTATGCTCACGCCCTTGGCTCTGACATATAACAGACACCCTATTGTTTAAGATTATAAATGTATATAGGAACACTACAAGGGGGATGGGGGTGAATTGTACTTTATAGAATAAAAAATACAATTTTCACAATCCAACTTATATAGGTTTATCATATGAACTTTCTATATGAATCTCAAAGTATAGAAAAGTTTATATCAAACTAAGTAAAAAATTTCTATATATTTCACAATGGATATGTATATTTTCAAAAAAATTAAGTAAAATTTATAAAAAAAGTAATTAATACATTTAAAAGTTTTATAACAAAGATATACACTCTTTAACCATAAGAGTTAAGGAATCCAATAACCATAACTTTAGGTATCAATGATTTTCACCTTACCATAAAGCTCTATCTTCCTTAAACAAGGAATCCCTAGAAACTATGATCATAAGAACTTTAGTTTCCATAGCCTTCAGAACCCTTGATCACACGAGATCAGAAATCTCGGTCTCTAAAAACCTTGACACCACACAATCTCAGAAGATCAGACAAACAATTACAAACACATAAATTCTTAAGACATTTACAAAATATCCTCATAATGAATGCCTTATAAAAAAGGTTCACTAAACAATTACAATGGATTGATCACTCAAAGAAACAAATTGTTAAAAAAAATTCACAACAACTCTTAGATCATCAGTGATTAAAAAGCTTCCTCTACCCAAAACACAACTTCAATTTATAGGAATTTCTTTGATGGTCATATCCATATATCTTGGAGGTGGTTTCAATGGCCTTGGATGAACTATTTCCTCACTTTGAAAGTTCTACCGGCTTTTTAATATGATGGTTATCATGTAAATACATTGCTATAATGTCTTACAATTACATTTTATAGAATAATGATTGTTCATATGATAGAAGGATACATTCGATGGATTTAATAAAATTTTATCCAGAAATCATGCCTTCCTCCATTGGATGAAGTTCATCTAATGATCTTGATATAAATTCATCTGATAGACTTTACTATACTTTAAATTCTTGACTTTTATAAATCTTCATCTAGTGAAATAAGTAATTCTACGTTTAGTGTATAGTATACATGTTTTTCCAATTACTAAGAAGAATTTTTTCCATTGAATAATGTTTCTACATCCAGTAAAATAACTTTTCTAAAAAAAACTCAAAACTAGGGATGTATAAAAGTAAGTAAAATATAAAATTTTAAGTATGTTGTTTATGATTTTCAAAATTAGGATATAAAGTGTTAGAAAGAAACTTTCAACTCAAAAATATGCGCCTTTTTGAAAATCACAAATCAAAAATTTTAAAGAGAGAAAACTAATGTTAAAAAACATAAAAATCTTACTCCCCCTGTCTTGTAATATCTTACATTTTTACCTTTTACTTCTATGTTTCTTTCTCCCCCATTGTTTTAGAATTTAAAAAATTCCTCCCAAACTTTTGTTCAAAAGCTTTATATTTTTACTCCAAAAATTTCTAAACCTTCCTACGCCTTTTTGATTTTTCAAAGATAAATGGAAAAAATATAGGATGTTGAATGTGTACCTGAAATATTAGGGAAATAAATTATACAAAAAAAGATATATATTAATTTAAAAAAATTATCAAAAATTTTAAGAAATAAATTTAACAAAATTATTTGGAAAACATCCATCTAAGAAACATATGAGGAAGAACATCTAGAATATACATTCAGAAAAATTTCGTTGGAGTTATTAAAAAAATAAAGAGTTCAGAAAATATATCAATCTTTCTTTGTGAGTTTCTTTATGATCATATTTAACTTTTTAACATATTATTAATATTTATCTGATTCTTCAACAACTATATTTATCATTTCCATATCTTTTTATAAAGATAAAAATTTAATAACTTTACTCTGATTCTCTTGTAAAATGACAATGGTTTTATTTAGATTCAAAACTTCTTCCTCCAAAGGTCAGAATTTTATACTGCTCCATGATTTTCTTCCTGAATAACCAATATTCTCTTCAGCCTCACAACTTCATATTTAAATTATTCAAATATATTTCCTTGTTTTTTAAATTCTTCATATTGGTTCATTACAAGAGACTTCATATTATTTATAGAAGTTGAGGTCTCATATACTTCATCATTCATTTTTCTTATAAACTTTGTAACTGACTTTGTTCAAGTTTGAATTCCCTATATTTTTTCATCATAAAATTTATATCACCTTCATCACGCTTAATACATCAAATAAGTTTTATCAATATCCTTTAATATAATTTAAATACTCCTTTTAAATATTTGAATTTATCTTCATTATTAATAACAAGTTCATCAAGTAGTTTTAAGGAACTCAAATTTTCCAACACATCAATATTCCTTTATAAATATTTACATACAACATGTATGTCGAGAAATTTTTTCATTATTCCATTCAACCAATGGATTAATTCATGTAGGAAATTAATTTTCATCTCCATACACTCTATAGAATTTTTTGGTGCAAAATTTGTAGAATATGTAAACACACTAATTACTGCAGGCCCTGGTGGCCTAGAAGGTATTCATTCATTTTTTTTATTAGATAAATCATCAAAACATTCCATGAAATTGTCATCAACATCATCGCATGGAGGTTTGTTCGATTTTTGAGACTTGGATTGTTGAACATTTTCTTCTGACGATTCTCCCTCATATAGATTGCTTAATGAAACTTATTTCAATTGTTTCCCCCATGCTCGGCTGGGGTGGTATGGGTGGGGAGGGGAATGGGGTGTGGTCTCGAGGTCAAATCCGCAGGCCAGCAATTTACATGTATTTTCTTCCTAGCATGCGTGCCGCTTTCCTGGTTTTACCATATTTTTAAGAAACTTATTTCAATTGTAAGATCATAAGAGTAAACATAACACAACAAGGGGGGATTGTAGTTTATAAAAAAAATACAATTTTCATAATCCTTATTATATAGGTTTGTCGAATGAACTTTCTATCTGATTCTTAGAGTATAGAAGATATTCTAATAAACTGAGTAATGATTTTACATTTATTGAACATCGGAAATATAGACTTTGAAGAAAAATTAAATTAATAATTATAAAAAAAGTAATAAAAACATATAGAATTTTTATAACAAATATGTACAGTCATTAAACTTAAGATTTAATGAAGTCAATAACCCTTAAATTAGGTATCCTTAGTTTTCACCTAACCATAAAGGTCTGTATTCCTTAAATAAGGAATCACTCAATATTAATATTGAAAGAACTTCAATTTCCCTAGCCCTGGGAACCCTTGATCACACGGGACCTAAAATCTCAATCTCCCAAAAACATTGAGATCCCTTTATCTCAGAAGTTCGTACAAAAAATTAGAAGTAAATTAATTCTTAAGACATTTACAAAATATCCTCATAGTGGAGGCCTTAAGAAAAATACCCACCAAATAATTAAAATAAAGCGGTCACTAAAAGTAACAAAATGTTATAAAAAGCTTCACAACAACTCTTAGATCAATGGTGATTAAAAAGATCCATCCTCATATTATACAACATCTAGTTATATTCATTTATCCAACAATCATATCTACATATCATAGAGGTGGTTTCAATAGCCTCAGATGAACTCTTTATACACTTATAAAGTTCTTAAAGATTCTTCATCTAATAGTCATCATATTAACACACTGTTACAATGTATTAGGATTCCTTCTGATAGAAAATATGATTTTTCATCTTGTGTAATGATATTTCTTCATATGATGGAATTAATAAATGTTTTCCAAAAAGCATGTGCATCACTGTATGATGAAGTTCGCTCGATGGTCTTGGTATAACTTCAGCAGATTGAAATTTTTATACTTTTACTTCTAGACTTTTATAAATCTTCATCCGTCAAAGTAAGTAATTATAGGTTTGATATACAATATACATGTTCATTCAATTACTAATAATAATTCCTCTATGTGAACATTATTTCTATGTCTAGTGAAATAAATTTTCTATAGAAACATATTTATAACTAGGGAAGTTTAAAAGTTATTAAAATATAAAATATTAAGAATTTGGTTTGTGATATTCAAAATTACGATATAAAGTATTAGAAAATAAAATTTCGACTCAACACACTGATCCCCAACTATAATCTTTGATGGTTGACCTCAAGTATTAAAATAACCACACATTCCCACAACCGTGAATTTAGTATATAGAAAGTACCCCACTAGGGCCCCACCATAAGCCCTGATACATAACACATGGAAAGATCTTGAAACATCACATATCCAAATCCATGAAAGCCCCATATGTATCATTATTCCCAATTATCATGATTGATCCACAAGTATTTATATTTCATTTATATGATGACCACCCAAAGGGTGTTTATCATATCAATCATTAACACACATTGATATATCATCATCATAATCATCATCGAAAACATGGGGGTCCATTTACTTAACTCTTCATACAACCACAATCAAACTCTCTGGAGCCTAACCCAACTCATCACCACCATAACAGCCTCAAACCCCCAATTCATGTTCTAGGGTGACACCCACAATCATCACTACCCATTTTTGAGTACACCATATTACAAGAGTCTCATATATTTGGACTAAAACCTGGTATCTGATACCTCATCAAGGCTAGGACACCTCTTGAGTTCCCCTAAATCACAATTATGACATCTAGGTCAAAACATGTCACTTGCAACCCTATGTGGATTAGCTAGAGTGGAACAATGGGAAGAGGCTCTATATGACCCGGTAGGCCCACGGTGGGGATCATCTCTAGGTGACCCGGCAGACCTATGGTACTCATTGAGGATGATTACCTCTGTACGATGGCTAAGGTGGGAAGTGGCTTCATGTGCCCTAGTAAGCCTATGGTGGGGAGCGACTTTGTGTGACCCAGCATACCCATGGTACTCATTAGGGATGAGGGATCTGCAGTGGCAGCAGGATTAGTGTGAGCGAGTCGCGAGGTATTGTGTAGGGGATAGGGGGGTTGAGTAGGGTAATTTTTTTTTGTGAGAAAAGTGACCACCTTAGGTGGTCGCTATTTCCCCCCTTTAGTGACTACTAGTGGAGGTTGCCCATGTACCACACCTCCGAAGCTCCAATTTCTAATAGTGATAGTTGTCAACTTGGATTTGTGGTAGTTATTTGTCATTGTTTTTCACACGTCATCTCTCTTTGTGTTTCATACTTGTTTATTTTCAATAAATTTTGGAACCATGGGCTACATCCCATGGTTTCTGATGTTTTCAGTATATATATTTATTTATTTATATTTATATAAAACAAAATATTTTACCAGAATTTAATTTCTAATAAATATCCAGCATTACTATAATTGAAGCATTCTAGATTATGAGAGAAACCCTCACTCATGGATCCTTTTTATAAGGTGGCTTTCCCTTGAAGCCTTTATGAATTTTCAATGTGTGATTCATGTTCCTCTTTCCTATGAAGAATTAATAATATATTCTTAATAATAATTAGTAATTAATTAATAATTAGTAACTAATTAATAATTAATTATGAATAAATAATAATAATAATATCTCAATAATAATTAACTATTAACATTTACAATTAAATATTCAATAAAATATGACTCAGTGCATGTATTTTGAAACCCAGACCCATAGCCCCAAATTTTTTAGAAAAAGTAAACCTACAGGAGAGAACATCACTACCACAAAAATGGGTTTTCAAAGTGACTACCTTTAACAGTGCTAAAAAAATGCTGATAAAAAGGATACCTTTATCAGTGTTAAAAAAAGATAATAAATTGTATTTTTAACAGTGCAAAAAAGTCACTTTTAACCACGAAAAAAGGAACTATTAAAATTACCCATTTATCAAAGCTTGTTTTAGTACTGATAAAAAACCCTTTTATCAGAGTTTTTTTAGCCCTGTTAAATGGACCCCTATTATCAGTGCTTTTTTAGTAGTGCTGATAAAGGGAGATATTTATCAATTCTTCTTTACTAGTGCTCATAAAGGTTATATTTCCCCAAAATTATATTTCAATAAAAATAATATATTGATATATAAAAATATTTATATTGATATAAATATAGTATATTTTTTTAAAATATATTTATATAAGCCTAAAAAGGAATTTACACATAATATATAATATATTTAGTAAAATTGAATTATAAATTTTTTGATTTTTTAAATTAATAATTTGTTCATTATTATTGAGTAATATCCATTTAATAACAATTTATAGATAAAAAATAAATTAAATAGTAAAAAATATAAAATAAGTTGAAAATGTAGCTCGAACTTCAAACGACCATAACTTTTGATCCGGGTGTCTGTTTGGGCTCTACCACATATCAAATCAAAGACTGTGACGAGCTTTATGCACTAATAATTTAGGGGGACCCTCTATCATATTTTTAAGGACAAAAAAGGCCCACAAGGCCTCCAAAACAACGTTTTTAGTCGGGGTACCAAATTTTTTAACATTCAATGGTATTTAAAACTCATTTAAGGGGGTCTTTCTGCCCATTTTCAAAGGGCAATAAATTTATTCCTACGGATTATATTCATATTGATATTATGGTTTTGAAATTTTATCATTTTTTACAATGTACTATTATTTATAATCAAATACATAACAATATATACATATTTTTATATATTCACACATAAAAATTTAATTTTATAAATAAATAATTAAATATATTTACATATAAAATATATTTCTCAATATATAAAAATTATCTAAAATAATAATAATATCCATTTTATTTGAAATAAAAATGTAAGAATATTTATATACATATACAATTAATTTATATATAATGTTTATATATATATAACTATATTTGTGTGTGTATTGACAAAAATATACATCTAAATAAATATATACATATATATATATATATCTACATATTCTAATATATGTATATAAATATTAATATATAATATATTAAAATAAATATAAATATGTATAATTATATTTATAGATGCACACATACACACACGAAACATATTTTATATATGTACTTATATATATATATTTATGTAATGAAATATATATAAATATACAAATATATCATAAAATAAAGAACAAAAAAATATAGATGAGTGGAAAAGGTGAAGGCTTATTACGGGGAGGTCTTGGGTTCAAAACTCACCAAAGGCGAGGGAACAAGCTAGCGGGTGAGGCAATACATAGCATTCTTAAAGGGAGTCAGGGTTCCAAGCATTGTTAAAGGGGGTGAGGGAGGCTAGAAAAGCACTATTAAAGTGGGGGTTGAGTGCTGATAGAAGGGGGTTGGTCCTCCCTCCAAATTTATAGGAAAAAAAAATTTAAAAATTATTTGTTTTGACTTTTATCAGTGCTAAAATAAAGTTGATAAAAGGGGGTTTATCAGATTTTTTAGCACTGATAAAAGTCCCCTTTTATCATCACTTTTTTTTATATTGATAAAGGGGTTGTTATGAGTGATTTTATTATCATTGATAAAAGGGACCCCTTTTAATTGTGCTTTTATTATCAATGTATTTTAACACTGTAAATTCCTTTTTTTGTAAGCTTTTAAAATATATATGTGTTGTAGTCCATGATGATGAAATGATAAGAAAAGATTGTAAATCCACGATTATAAAAATGAAATGAAAAAAGGCCTACATGGGAAATCACTGTAAGGGCCTACAAAGGCATATATATAATAAAAAATAAATGTGGTTTGATTGTTGGGTTGTCCCTTGGAAGGATATGACCCACCTATTCGGCTCTGTGGGTTTGTGGTGTGTGTGTATTTCATTGTAATTTTACCACAACAACCTAACATGTAATGCCTTGGAAATTCCATGTATTTTGTCTAATTATATTAAATTAGTTTGAGACCAAGTGCTGAGACGGCATACAATTCTGAGGCCCAGAGTTCCCAGAATGATCCATCGAAAAATGTTAACTTTAAATAGAGCACGTGAGAGGTTTTCCTAAAAAAGTGGAATAACTCTTAAATGGGTTCCCAGATCAGAAATCTTAGGGCGTCATTGTGTTCAGGATGGTAGTTTTACCCCAGGCGTGACTTAAGTATAGTCGGCGTAGGCCTTCAGTGAGAAAACCCGAAAAAGGCATAACCATAAATAAAATTATTAAATAAAATTATTTTATTTTTAAAATGCTTATAACTCACAAATGGTGACTCAGATTGAAAATAAAATACCACCATTGATCTCATGATGGTAATATTTCCTTAGGCAGAGCCTAATGTTGGCCGGCGTGGGGAAACAGTGGAAGTTAGTTTTTGGACACAAATAAAATTATTAAGTAACAATTATTTTATTGTCAAATACTTATAATTTAAAAATGGTAACTCAGATTGAAAATACAAGAGAACCGTTGACCTCTTGAGGGCGTGTTTCCCTTAGGTGAATCTTAACCTCGACCGACGCTAGTCGAGGGTGAATGATAGTGTTTGGGACCTTTTTTTAAGTAGATTAAAATGGTGTGCATGCACAGTTTTGGAAACTTCTAAACAGGTGCCCGAATTGAAAATATAAGGGTGATGTTACGTCTGAAAGGACAAAATTTCATAAGAATAGACCTAACCTCAACTGGAACGGATAGAAAGAAAAAGTAAATTTTCAAACCATTTGGAAGATAAATAAAATAAATTAAAAAGTTATTTTATTTGTTTTTTCTCGCCATTGAGCGGTGGAACGTCGGTACTGTGGTGCAGCGACGAGGCAATGGAGAAACTCATTTAATGAATCCCATTAATGAGTATCTTTAACTGAAGCATAATAGATAAGCTGTTTTATAAATGATACAGCGTAACGACGTGATAACATAGCGTAACAGAAATGCTACAACGTGTTTCTCTCTTAATGAGATTATAGGTTGGTGAAATAGTGGAAGATCTGGGAATTTCTCTAGAAAATCTATGGAAAGGAATCCTCTCCAACGATGAATGATGAACGTATTCTCCTTCCACCCTTTGAAGGATCACTAGCAACATGGGTGGCAGATCAAGAACAGAGAACGAAGGCGCCCGACCCACCTCTTTGTCGACCAATGTCTATCCCAGGTAGGGGTTTTATGATTTTTGTGTGAATTAATTTCTATGTTCATTATGTTAAATGATGAACAGAGGTTAACTGACAAACAAGTTAACCTGTGCATTGATTTTTCGTGTGGGATGGTTAACGATGCGGGATAAAAAACAATATTTTATCTTAGTGATTATTCCGCCTCTTTTTCATGGCATGTCATGATTCTGCTAACACGAATGATCCTAGATCAATACAAAAAAGGTTGGTTGTTAATTTCGGTGTTCTTTGTGACCCTCTACCTCTATCTCTCTCCCCCATTCGTCATGGGGCAATGGTGGCGACACATGGGATGAGGAGGATTCAGGCGGGAGGGTAGTGTCTAGGTGGCATGCGTCATCGGTGAGAGACCACAACACAAGGTCGAAGTACCCTGGCTGCAGTGGAATCAAGGAGGTGGCGCGCTGATAGTGTGTCGCGGCAGCAGCATGAGTTTCCAGCATATAGGTCGGCAGCCGGTGGCAGGCAAACACAGCCACCCAGCCTCATCGGAGGTGCACACGGTGCAAGGATGCGATCCGGAGACAGTGGAGACTAGTTGGACCCATGAGAAAGTTCCAGGTAAAGTGAGAAAATCGGTCCACGTGAGTGGACTAGTGTTGGAGGGTGGCACCGCTTGGGGACCGCATCAGAGGAGTGGCTCGCCCAGCAGGTTGCGGCGTGAGGAGGACCTGATCGACATCAGGATGACTGCGTGCAGAGGAGTTCATGGCTTGATGCTGCGACATATGGGAAGATCCTCATGGCTTGTCGTGGGACACCGGTTCGTGTGACCAGACCGGCTGGCCGAGGGGGTGGCTCCACGGGCTGCGCAAACCGGGCCACTGAGTAGCCCGAGATGGAATTAAGCCAACCCGATTTTGTAGGCCAGGATAGTGAAATAAAACCGAGTCACTGGGTGGCCCAGGCTGGGAACAAATCGGCTCACCGAATGTGGTCCGGATTGGTTTGGTCATACCGGGCCACGTTGGTTGGGTCGATCTCACCGGGTTGGATTGGGCCCAGACACAACCAGCCCCTTGTTTACTAAAATGTCAATATCTTTCAATATGGGCTTATGATTGATGATATTTTTGCGACGTTGGGACCCTTGAAATGACGTAGTTCTTTTGGAATACATTAAGGAGGTTTTCACTGAAGTTTAAATGCGACTAATGGCTTGAGGAGTGGTTACTCATAGAATCAAGCACACTACGTTCGGGAATCCTACGACTGACTGAGACCCAAAGACTACAAACAAGAAACCTTGTGTGGATTATCTAAAAGCAACCCTATGTGGATTAGCTTTAGTGGAACAATGGGAAGAGGCTCTATATGACCCAGTAGGCCCATGGTGGGGAGAATATCTAGGTGACCCGACAGACATATGGTACTCATCGAGGATGATTACCTCTGTACGATGGCTAAGGTGGGAAGTGGCTCCATGTGCCCCAGTAAGCCTATGGTGGGGAGCGACTCTGTGTGACCTAGCATACCCATGGTACTCCTTAGGGATGAGTACCCCAATAGTCCAAGGTGTTCAATGTTGCGACTGATGGTCTTGATTTCTATACTCTAGATTACACCTTTGTGAGCTATCTTGTTTTTTGGTCATGCTTCTTAGTTTTCTTTGTGGATTATTTTTTAGTCTTTTCTTTGGAGTTTGGGGTCCCTACTAATTATTGTGTTACTCACCCTTACAAGGGATTTTCCCTCACATGTCATGTCTCATGCAGGTGATCGATGCTTTAATAGAGACCTTGATGGTCTGGGACCAAGTGGTGCTCAGTGAGATGGGACGGACAGATGCTTCAATGGAGACCTTGGTGGTCCGAGACTAGGTGGTGATCAGTGATACAGGATGAACATGCATACTTCTACAGCTACAAGTAGCTACCCTTCACTTACCCTTCATGTGGTGTCTTCTGTGGACGTCTTATATAGATATTTTATAATATCCTGTTTTCAGTTTGTCTTTTTATTAGCTTTGTATTTTGGCCCATTTGACTTAAAGCTTGTACCTTTAATCAGTGGTTGTTTTGAAATGGACCAGACCTCTCTAGTCCATTACTTTTCTGGAATCTAGTGTTTGAGGTGTTCAGGTGGTTAAGGTGACTTATCCCCAACACTTTTCAAATTTCCAATTCTGTGAACTGTTCCATCGGTGAACAGTTCCCATGGAAGACCGTTGTGAACAGTGCAATGATATCCTTATGTGAACAGTGTCATCAGTAGCCTTCCGTGAATAGTGAAATGGTAGGCTGATGTGAACAGTGAAATGTTAACCTTATGTAAACCATTCAACGATAGGCTTATGGGAACAATTTCATTGATAGCATTATGTGAATAGTTCCAATGGTAACCTTTTATGAACAATGCGACAGTTACCTTATGTGAACAGTGTCATCAGTAGCCTTATATGAATAGTTCCAAATATAACCTTATCAGAATAGTGCAACGGTAGGCTTATGTGAACATTTTCATCGGTAGCCTTATGTGAACTGTTCCAATGGTAATCTTATGTCAACAGTGTCATCGGTAGCCTTATGTGAACAGTTTCAACGGTAACCTTATTTGAACAGTGCAACGGTAACCTTATGTGAACAATTTCATTGGTAACCTTATGTGAACAGTGCGTTGGTAGGCTTATGTAAACAGTGTCATCAATAGCCTTATGTGAATAGTTCCAACGGTAACCTTATATGAATAGTGAAATGGTAAACTTATGTGAACAGTGAAACGGTAGGCTTATGTGAATAGTGTCATCGGTAGCCTTATGTGAATAGTTCCAACGATATCCTCTTTCCTTTTCAAAATTTTGAGTTCATGAATAGTGTTTCTAAAATGATGAGGTTCTAATGGTAGCCTCCTTTGCTAAATTTCAGGTTCATGAACAGTGTTTCCAGAACAGTTAGGTTCCAATGGTATCCTCTTTCCTTTGCCAAATTTTAAGTTCATGAACATTGTTTCGAGAACGGTGTGGTTCCAATAGTAGCCTTTTTCCTTTTCCAAATATTGATTTCATAAATAGTGTTTCCAGAACAGTGAGTTTCCAACAATATCCTCCTTCCTTTTCAAAATTTTAGGTTCATGAATAGTGTTTCTAGAACGGTGAGGTTCTATCGGTAGCCTCTTTCCTTTGCCAAATTTTGAGTTCATGAATAGTGTTTCCAGAATGGTGTGGTCCCAATGGTATCCTCTTTCCTTTGCCAACAAAAAGTGTTACCAGAACGGTGAGGTTCCAAAGTTAGCCTCTTTCCTTTGCCAAATTTTTAGTTCATGAATAGTGTTTCTAGAACGGTGAGGTTCCAACGGTAGCCTCTTTCCATTTCCAAATTTTGAGTTTGTGAATAGTGTTTCTAGCTTCCTATAGTTTCTCACCTTTGACATTTCCTTTGATGTAAAATGCATTTAAAGCCTTGTTTTAAGGAATCTAAGACCGATTCAAAGGCAATAACTCATATATTAATTTTCCTAAGTCTCGGGATGTTTTTACTTGGTCAAACCACATGGTTTAATGTGATATTCTTTTAATGGAAAATCCAATGTATATTAAACTGGTGCTCCATTAAATCTTAGAAAGGGATGAGATATATTCCTCCCTAATTCTTCCTCCTTGTTCTCAACTGTGAGATGCTCGAACTTTTCATTCCATTCATTAGGATTTGTGCATTCAAACTTTCCTCCTTGGATTGGTTCCCCTCTGTTTTGATTCAACCAAGCAGTATCGATCAATTTTTGATATAAGGTATGATCTATCATCATTCTATTGGGTTCATCTCCTTATGTTTCTCCTTGAATTATATGGAGTGCTATATTTATTTTCCTAATGGGATTTTCTTGGTCGTTGACCGGTGTGGTGATGTCTCTTCATCCTCGGGTGGATACAGTTGTCACAGGGGGAGGAGATTGTAACCCGTTGTGTGGCTCATTCTCGTATAAAGAACCTTAGGAATCGTCTGAGGTAGGGGATTCATTGCTTCTATTTTATTTTACGTGCAACTGTAGAGTTAGTGTTTTTTTCCACTGGATCAAAATGTAATTGACATATTAAATATTTAAATCGGTAAATAAATTGATATCGATCATATGTTATTTCCTCTTGTTTTACTAGATAGTGGGATATCTACAGTTTCATTGTTTAGAATTTCATTCTTGATGGAATTTGGTAAATAACATAAAACTAGAATTAATTGATAATTGTTTAGATAAAGATAAGGAGGCATGTGATTGAATCTCATGGTTGTTGTTGTAATTTGATGTTAATCAAATTGATGAAATAAGCGTGTTTAATTATTTTTTGAAAGCTTACTGTTTAGGTTTCCCGAAGTTGGAAACTAAGAATAATAAATGGGTTAATTAAATATGGATTAAATAACTATTTGTTTGATAAAATATAATTAATTGTAGGGTTCTGAGTTACCCTCTTGCTTTTTTAAGTGCCAAGATCCCAATTGATGTGATGTTTGTTTTCCTTCTACTTGTGTTGTGATGTGAGCCTCGATGGCTGTTGTGATATGTGGGGTCATGGAGGCCTACTGTTTGTGGCAGCAGTTGATGCCTAGAGTGGCAAGATGCATCAGTTTATGCATTTGGGTGTCGGGGAGGACACTAGGGATGATAAAACGGGTTGGATGTGAATTTTTGGATGCTTGATGATTATAATTGGTTGTTTATCTACGTTACATTCTTCACTGCTCAAGGCAGCTGGTCTTGCTTACCCTTGTTCTGAAAGGGGGAGAAGATGCGCAGGGTATGCCATGTGCTTTTCTTGTTTAGCTGCTCAAGGCAGGATGGGTCTATGCTCTTTCTATAGGTGTAAATGACTCGACAGGTAGTTAAACTACTCACCGTGTTGAGCCCCCTTGTGTTTAGTAGTATAGAATGTTTTTCTAGAATTCATTGGAATATGGGAAAGTAATTTTGTAAATAAATAATTGAATAAATGATGTTAACCATTGGGTTTGGAGCTTTCTAGGGCACAATGATGATGTTCTAATTTGAAGTAATAGTGGACTTTGGGTGTGATTCTAATGAAATATAATGTGTAAATTATTGATGGTTAATTAATTTTTAAAGAATTTTTTAACAAAAAATGTAACTGATAAAAAGGGAATAAAGTAATGTATTAAATCTCTTTAAATGGTTGTGTGCTTATAGGATACAAAGTCTTAAAAGTGGAAGTCAAGAGTCTGAGAGATGTTAGCTGTAGTTGAGTCAAAGACTAGGTTATTCCCATTGTGTGGTTGTGATCTATAGTATTTTCTGTACTTTTTGTGTTTCTTTACGCTACTCCACCCCATCAGTTAGGGAAACTAACACCCTCGAGAATCTGAGCCCTAGGGGTGTTTTCCGCAACATTCCTATGGAAGGATGGATGAATGACTACCCCCTTGGGCCCCTCTCTCTTCTCTTGGTAGTTACTTGTGCTGGTAGGCAGAGTGGTTAGTTTTTTCCCATATATGTGTGTAGAGGGCTACAATGGATTGTGGTTATTAACAAAAATATATTCTAGATATAGTTTCATATGGACTACTATAGGTATAACGTGTATAGGTTGTGATGTATTGAGGACACTTACTCATAGTATGGGCTGTAATGACTTGAGGTATAATGATCGATGTATGATACAAGTTATGAAAGCTGTGGTAGCTCCCAGAAACTACCTGGTTACTTTTTATGTGTGGACATGGTGGTTTTGTTGCACAAGGTGCATGTTGTGGAGCTTCGCCCAGGTGTCTGTGGGCAAGAATTTTTTGGGAGAGATAATTAGGACATGCGATGTTGGGGAAAAGCAGCAGACTAGTGTGGAAGTAGTAGTGTGGTACCCTTGATATTCTTTATTATATTATATACTCTTATATGTGATACTTGGTGAGAGTAGGCATGGTGAGGCTAGGAACTTAGTATATTCGTTTAGGTGACAGGTTAGTTTTACTTGTTGTTCACTGTGCTTTTGCAAGCTTTCTTTACTTTTTCATGATAGGGTCTGCGGAGGATCCTACTAAGTATACTTTTATACTCACCCTATGTATATATATATATATATATTTCAAGTAACTTAGAGGAGGTTGTACATCCAGCTGGTTTCAACTAGCTTGGGGTTGCAGGAGCTGTTCGGGCTTGTGGTTGCTTCTATTTTTTCTTTCTTTTAGGAATATACAGTTTTCCCCTTTCAGTTGTAGTAGTTTTTCATGACATTACATATGTGTTCTTGGGATTTATTTTATATTTTTTTTCTGAGTTGGATTTAGTTGGTATCTTTCTTATCTCTCTCTTTCGTATGTTTTCTCTTAGAGGTTAATGCCTCCCATTTGTGTGTTTATTATAACCTCGATGCCAGTCGCCAACTGGGGCCTACTAGAGCTGGGACTCGGGGGGTCATTATCTATCGTATCACATTTCCAGCCGAGGAGGGGTACAACTTGTGGGGAGGGGGTCGTGACAAAGTGGTATCAAAGGTTTGTTTGAGGGATAGGATGGAGTTTGGAGTTAGGCACAGGTGAGGTTGCATGGGTTGGTAGGGAAATAGTGTGAGTCAAGTTTAGAAAGTGATGTAAATAGTGGAGACCAGCTGACACATAGGCATTTAGGCCCCCCTATGATCTGATGTACAGACCTTTAAGTTTAAAATGGCTACTAAAGGAGGTAATAATAGTTAGAGGTTAGAGACCCAGGAAAGGATAACACATCATTCTTCCATGTGCCTATGTTTGAATGGGTAGACCTTGGGATAGGTTAACTTAAAATGAATAAAATAAAACAATTAATTAATTAATGTTGAGTCTTCCATATTATAGGTTTAGGAGCACTAACTGTTTGTTATTTTATAGGTATGGCTCCATCTTGACATCCTCATCAGGATCACATATAAGATTTCCATTAGGATATGCCAGAAGATCGCCACTGGGTAGAGGTTGATGACCATGACACTTGGAGGAGGACACTCTGAGTGTTTCAGCGCCAGAGTCTGTAGAAGTATGAGGGCTCTATTTCAGATGAATTCACAGAAGACTGGTTGAAGGATTTCAAGATAGGCTGCAGTTAGATCCATGCTCGGAAGAATCACTGGGTGTCATTGGTTGTGATGATGTTGCGTGGAGAAGCAAGGCAGTGGTGGTTCTTATTCCTTGAGGATCCCGTGGAGTCAACGATCTCATGGGAGGAGTTACGAGAAAAGTTTAGAGTCGAGTTTCTTTCTCCGACAGCGAAGGCGTCCAGTCTCCAGGAGCTTCTTACCCTTCGACATGGGAGCTCCAATGTGCAATATTTTGAAATCCATTTTAGGAACCTTTTACGATATTCTTTGGACCTATTTCCAGACGAGGAGGATAGCGAGAGGCATTTCAAGGAGGCTTTGCATCTAGAGATCTGGCGCCAGGTCACCCCATTTATGTTGAAGACATATCTTGAGGTGATGGCGAGGGTAGAGGTCATCGAGAGGACATTGTTCTGAAATGGATCATCATGATAGGAGAGTCTTCATGATTCCTCACGAAGCAGAGATGTGGTACGGGGTTCCCAGTTTTCAAGGTAGAAGATTTTATGGTCGGACGGGGGTAGGTCCTAGCCCTTAGAATCTTGTTTCTCTAGGGGCAGTAGCTCTCAGGCCTATTCCAAGAGATCAGGCAATTTTTTCCTTGTTTTGGTAGAGGTCATCAACAGTGAGAGTGCCCGAACTTTCATAGTAGTCATCGTGCACCAGGTGATCTGTTCCGGGTTCTTCCATTGAGGTAGTTCCAGCTGAGGCAGTAGCAATAGGTTGCACCAGCTTTAGATCAGCAGAGGATAGATGGCGCAGGCAGAGGATAGCCCTATGACGCTCCCCTTCCTCAGATAGAAGAGCGCGGTTGTGGTGGTGGTCGTCACCAGGGTCAGAGAGGTCGTGGAGGAGGTCGTGGTCAGCTTCATGCTTTAGCATTGCCAGCTCCAGGTGAGCAAGATGTCGTTCGAGGTACCCTTTTCTTGTTTTCTACCTTGGTGTATGCCTTGTTTTATTAAGGAGCAATAAATACTTCATGTCACCTATCCTTGTCCATTATTTGGTACTTGAGGTAGAGAGGCTTCCAGTTCCCTTGGCATTGACTACGCCATTTGGAGGTCGATCTGACTTGTTTCATGTATGTAGAGACTGTGAGCTAGCGTTGGAGAAGCACTTATCTTGGGGAGATTTCATATGTTTAAGAATATAATCATATGATGTCATCCTTAGCATGGATTAGTTGTATTCGGTGCAGGATATCATGGATTGATTGAGGAGGAAATTTGTGTTCTTCGATGCGGATAGGGATCCAGTGGTGTTCGTTAGAGAGCGAGACCCTCAGATGGGCCAGAGGCATATTTTTTCCTTATCATCCACAATGGATGTGCTGATGTTGAGTTCTTTAGAGGATCAGTAGTTGGAATTTCCTAGGGTTGTAGAAGAGTACCCTGATGTCTTTCCAGAAGAGGTTGTATAATTACCCCCTCAATGAGATATCGAGTTTGGGATCGAGTTACAACCAGGAGCATCTCATATCTCTATGTATCTATATAGTATAGACCACTATGAGTTATGAGAGTTATGTATACAACTTGAAGGTATGTTACAGTGAAGTTTTTTTCGGTCGAGTGTGTCACCGTGGGGCGCACCAGTTTTGTTCATGAAGAAGGATGACGACAGTTTGCGGTTGTGTGTCAATTATCGTTGCTTAAAAAAAGTGGCAGTGAGGAATCATTATCCTATTCCACGTATTGATGATTTTTTCAATCATATAAATGTTGAAATTTGTTTCTAAAATTTTGACTTGCTGTTAGGATATCATCATATGCGTGTGAAGGATGAGGATATCCTGAAGATTTCTTTCCATCTTCGTCATGGGCATTATGAGTTAACTATAATGTCGTTTGGTGTGACGAATTCTCCAGCTGTGTTCATGGGATTGATGAAAATTGTGTTCTGTGAGTTCCTGTACAAGTTCGTGGTGGTTTTCATCGATGAAATCCTTATGTACTCCATGTTTGATTAGGAGCATGCAGAGAATCTACACGCCATTTTTGGAGTTCTTCATCAACATCAGTTATTTGGGAAGTTGTTGAAGTGTGAGTTTTGGGCTCAGTAATTCCGTATCTTGGGGAATGTTGTGTCCCAGTAGGGAGTAGATATAGATCCATCGAATATAAAAGTAGTCATGTATTTGGAATCCCCCAAGATAGTGTCAGAGGTTTGAGGTTTCCTTAGTCTCGCAGGCTACTACAGGAGGTTCGTAGCCAATTTCTCTCGAGTTGTGACTCCTCTGACATCTTTGACCCAGAAGGATCACGCATTGATATGGACTGATCGGAGTCAGGAAACTTTCGAGTATCTAAAAGAGTAGTCAGTAAATGTTCTAGTTCTTTGTATTCCTACAGAGAGAGTTCAGTTTGAGGTTTTCTGTGATGATTCACATCCGGGGTTAGGTTTTGTTCTGATGCAGTAGAGATCAGTTGTTTCTTATGGGTATTGTTAGTTATGTCCCCATGAACATAACAATTTCTCCCATGATCTTGAGTTGGCAACCATTGTGTTTTCTCTGAATTTGTGGAGACTTTAACTCATTGGTGAGCGCTTTTTGGTTTTCACTGATCATAAGAGTTTTAGGTATGTTTTCTCCCAGCATGACTTAAACTTACGACATCATCGGTGGATGGATTTCTTACATGAATACAACTTATAAATATCATATACACCTGGAAAGGGGCATTTTGTAGCTAATTCGATTAGTCAGAAGTCAAGTATTGATGTAGTGAGTGAATCTGGTGACTCCTAGAGAGTAATGGAAGAACTATCAGTATTACATATTGATATGGTAGAAGCTGGGGGTAGAGGTTGTCTTTTTTAGATGACGGAGTAGTCATCTATGGTGCAGTAGGTAGAAGATTCTGAGTTTGGGGATCTAGAGGTAGAGGTCTGGAGAGACCGAGTTGTTTGTAGTGAGGCCCTTAATGGTTTGTCTGAGGATGAACAAAACCGAGTGTTGTATCATGGAAGGATATTTGTTCCTTTGACGATGTGTGAGATGGTATTTATAGAGTTCCATGGTTCTCCTTTTTCGGTGCATCCTGGCGTGACAAGGATGTATTGAGCCTCGAGGAGGCTATTTTGGTGGCCTGGGCCGAAGCGTGTAGTTTTAGAGTTTGTGTCTCGATGTTTGGTCTTCCAGAAGGTGAAGACCGAACACCAGGTTCCTGGTGGTCTGCTCCAGCCATTAGATGTTCCTTAGTGGAAGTGCAAGGACATCTCAATGGACTTTGTTACTGATTTACCTCTATCTCAGGGAGGATATGGTGCTATTTGGGTGGTAGTAGACTGTATAAAAAAATAATCCCACTTCATAACAATCAAGGAGTCAAGCTCAATGGAACTATTGTCGAGGTAGTATATGGACGAGGTGGATAGATTTCATGGTGTACCAAGGACGATCATTTTCTATCGAGTTCCTCATTTCACCTCCAGGGTGTGGAGAGATCTCCAACAATCTTTTGGTTCTCAGATATGTCTTAGCACTTATTTTAATCCTTAGACGGACTGTCAGACAGAGCGAACCATCCATACTCTTGTAGATATGTTACGCTCTTGTGTCCTGGATTTTGGAGGTTCGTGGATGAGGAACTTACCCTTAATGGAGTTCTCTTACAAAAATATTTTTCACTCCACCATCAGTATGGCGCCTTTTGAAGACTTGTATGGCCGGCCTTTATATTCATCGTTGTGCTGAACTGGGGTCGAAGATTCATCAATTCTCAGATGGGAACTAGTGAAGAATACAAAAAAGATAGTTCAGGTGATTCGTGAGAGGATGAAGATACCACAAGATCATCAGAAATCATATGCTAATCAAAGGAGGAGACGCTTAGAGTTTTATGTTGGGGATGACATGATTCTGAAGGTGACTCCCCGTCATGGGTAGTGAAGGTTTGGTCGCAGGAGTAAGCTTTCTCCCCATTTTTTTGGTCATTTTGAGGTTTTGGATCGTGTTGGAGTCGTGGCGTACCAGATAGCACTTCCACCGTAGATGAGTTAGATACATGATGTTTTCCATGTATCACAGCTCCATCGTTATCTTCATGATGACTCACATGTCATTGATTTGAGCGAGATCAATTTTGACGATGATGCGACCTTCGAGGAGTGGTCGGTAGAGATCCAAGAATGAAAGGAGAAGGTGTTGTGTGGGTGTTATATTCCCTTGGTTCATGTCTTGTGGCGACATGGTGGTGTTGAGGAGAGTACTTGGGAACGTGAGTCACATATACGTGATCAGTACCCAGAGTTGTTTGATGTTTAACTCCTTTCATGTAACAATGTTCTATTTGTGATTACAGACCTTTCATGTTTATGAGATGGATTTCTTTGGTTACTTCTTGTGGCTTTCTCTCTTTTGATAGGTATCTAGATGGGTGGTCATTCATAATCATTTTTTGTTTTCAATACGGCTGGTTTTGAATTCTCGAGGATGAGAATGTTTTGAGAGGTATCTGATGTAATGGCCCAGACCTCTTTGGTCCATTACTTTGCTGTAATCTGGTGTTTGAGGTGTTTGGGTGGTCAAGGTGACTTATCCCCAACACTTTTCAAAATTTCCAATTATGTGAACAGTTCCATCGGTGAACAGTTCCAACGGTAGACCACTATGAACAGTGTAACTGTAGCCTTATGTGATTAGCGTCATCGGTAGCCTTTTGTTAATAGTGCAACGGTAGGCTTATGTGAACAGTGCAATAGTAACCTTATGTGAATAGTGCAATGGTAGGCTTATGTGAACAGTTTCATCGGTAGCCTTATGTGAACAGTTCCAACGACAACCTTATGGGAATAGTGAAACAGTAACCTTATGTGAACAGTGTCTTCGGTAGCCTTATGTGAACGTGTAATGGTAGGCTTATGTGAACAATGTCATCAGTAGCCTTATGTGAACAGTTCCAATGGTAACCTTATGTGAATAGTTTCATCGGTAGCCTTATGTGAACAGTTCCAACGGTTACCTATTGTGAACATTGCAATGGTAACCTTATGTGAACAGTGCCATTGGTAACCTTATGTGAACATTGAAATAGTAGGCTTATGTGAATAGTGTCATCAGTAAACTTATGTGAACAGTTCCAATGGTAACCTTATGTGAACAGTGCAATGGCAATGGTAGGTTAATGTGAACAGTGTCGTCGGTAGCCTTATGTGAACAATTCCAACGGTAGCCTCTTTCCTTTTCCAAATTTTGAGTTCATGAATAGTGTTTCTAGAACAATGAGGTTCCAACGGTAGCCTCTTTTCTTTTCCAAATTTCAGGTTCATCATTAGTGTTTCCAGAATGGTGAGGTTCCAATGGTAGCCTCTTTCCTCTGCCAAATTTTGAGTTCATGAATAGTGTTTCTAGAACGGTGAGGTTTCCACGGCAGCCTCTTTCCTTTGCCAAATTTCAGGTTCATGAACAGTTTATCCAGAATGGTGAGGTTCCAACGATAGCCTCTTTCCTTTGAAAAATTATTAGTTCATGAAAAGTGTTACCAAAATGGTGAGGTTCCAATGGTAGCCTTCTTCCTTTTCCAGATTTTGAGTTCATGAACTGTGTTTCTAGAACGCTGATGTTCCAACAGTAGCCTCTTTCCTTTGCCAAATTTTGATTTTATGAACAGCATTTCCAGAATGGTGATGTTCCAATGGTATCCTCTTTCCTTTTCCAAATTTTGAGTTCATGAATAGTGTTTTGAGAATGATGAGGTTCCAAAAGTAGCCTCTTTCCTTTTCCAAATTTCATGTTTGTGAACAATGTTTCCAATTTCCTACAGTTTCTCCCCTTTGACATTTCCTTTGACATAAAGTGAATTTAAAGCCTTGTTTTAAGGACACTAAGGTCGATCATGGTCGTAACTCCGATATTAATTTTCCTAAGGCTCAGGATGTTATTACTTTTTCAAAACACATGGTTTAATGCGATCCGCTTTTAATGGAAAATACAACGTATCTTAAACCGACGATCCTTTAAATCTTCAAAAGGGACAAGATATCTTCCTCCCTAATTCTTCTTCCATGTTCTCAGTTGTGATATGCTCGAACCTTTCATTCCATCCCGTAGGAGTAGTGAAATCAAACTTTCCTCCTTGGATTGGTTCCCCTCTATTTTTATGCAACCAATAAGTATCAATCAATCATCTATATAAGTTATGATCTATCGTTATTATATTTGGTTCATCTCCTTCTATTTCTCCTATCCCTTTTATGGAATTCTATCTCCATGTTCCTAATGGGATTTTCTTGGGCGTTGACTGGTGTGGTGGTGTCTCTACATCATCGGGTGGATACAATTGTCATGGGGAGAGGAGATCGTAACCTATTGTGTGGATCGTTCACATATAAAGAACGTCAAGAACAGTTTGAGGTAGTGGATTCGTTGCTTCTCTTTTCTTTTATGTGAAAATGTATAGTTATTATGTTTTAGCCACTGTATCCCAATGAAATTTACATATTAAATTTTTAAACCTGATAAATAAATTCATATTGATCATATGTTATTGCCTCTTGTTTTTATAGATAGTGGGATATCTATTCTTGCTTTGTTTATATTTTCATTCTTGATGGAAATTGGTAAATAATGTAAAGTCAGAATTAATTGATAATTGTTTGGATAAAGATAAAGAGGTATGTGAATGAATCCGATGATCATTGTTCTAATTTGATGTTAATCAAATTGATGGAGTAATCATGTTTATTCTATTTGTGAAAGCTTATAGTTTAGGTTTCCCAAAGTTGAAACCTATGAATAATAAATCAGTTAATTCAAGATGGATTGAAGAACTTGTTGTTTGATAAAAGATAATTCCTTGTGGGGTTAAAAGTTACCCTCTTTCTTGTTTAAGGGCCAAGATCCCAATTGATGTGATGTTTGTTTTCCTGCTCCTTGTGTTGTGATGTGATCCTGGATGGCTATTGTGATATGTGGGGGCATGGAGGCCTACTAGTTGGAGAAGCATTTGACACCTAGAGTGGCGAGAAGCATCATTTTATGCTTGTGGGTGTCAGGGAGGACACTCGGGATGATGAAACGGGTTGGATGTGAATGTTTAGATGCTTGCTGATTCCTATTGGTTGTTTATCTATATTACATTCCCCACTGCTCAAGGCTGTCAGTATTTCTTACCCTTCTTCTGAAAGGGGAGAATACGCGCGGGGTATTCCACGTGCTTTCAGTGTTTAGATTCTCAAAAGAGGATGGGTCTATGCTCTTGCTATATGTGGAAAAGACTCGATGGGTAGTTCATCTACTCACCGTGTTGTGCCCCCTTATGTTTAGTAGCATAGAATGTTTTTATAGAATGCCTGAGAATATGGGAAAGTAATGATGTAAATAAATAGTTGAATAAATGATGTTAACCCATGGGGTTGGAGCTTGCTGGGGTGAAATGCTGAGGTTGTAATATGAAGAAACAGTGGACTTTGGGTGTTATTCTAATGATATATAATTTGGAAATTATTGATGGTTAATTAATGTTTAATGAATTAATTAACATAAATTGAAACTAAAAAAAAGGGAATGAAGTAATGTATTAAATCTCTTTAAATGGTTGTGTTCTTATAGGATACATAGTCTTAGAAGTGGAAGTCAGGAGTCTGAGAGTCATTAGATTCAGTTGAGTCTAAGACTATGTTATTCCCATAGTGTGGTTGTGAGCTATAGTATATTCTGTACTTTTTGTGTTTCTTTATGCTAATCTACCCTGTCAGTTAGTTCAACTAACACCACATGGATTTTGATCCCTGGGGGGGGGGGTTCCTCAACATTCTGGTAGGAGGATGGATGACTGACTACCCCCTTTGGTCATGATCTCTTCTCTTGGAAGATACTTGTGCTGGTAGGCACAATAGTTATTTTTTCCCATATATATGTGTAGAGGACTGTAGTGGATTATGGCTATTCACACACATATATTCTGGATATAGTTTCCAATGGAATACTATAGGTATAATGTGTATATGCTATGATGGCTTGAGGATCCTTACTCAGAGTATGAGCTGTAATGGCTTGAGGTATAATGCCCGACGTATGATACACGTTATGCGAGCTATGGTTTATCCTGGAATCTACTTGGTTACTTTTCATGTGTGGATGTAGTGGTTTTGTTGCATGAGGTGAATGTTGTGGTGCTTCGCCCAGGTGTCTGTGGGATTCCTTTTTAGATAGAGATGCTTAGGACATGTGAAGTTGGGGAAAAGCGGAAAGCCAGTGGGAAAATAGTAGCGAGGACCCTTGATATTATTTATTATATTATATACTCTTTTATGTGATAATTTGTGAGAGTATCCATGGTGAAGTTGGGAACTTAGTATACCAATTTAGGTGATGAGTTAGGTTAACTTGTTTTTCATTGTGCTTTAGCATACTTTATTTACTTTTTCACGAGAGGATATAGGGAAGATCTTTTTGAGTATACTGTTATACTCACCCAATTTATATATAAAATGTTTTGTTCTGGTCACTTGGAGGAGGTTGGAGAAACAACTAGTTTCTACTAGCTTGGGGTTGCAGGAGCTGTTTGGGCTTGTGGTTTATGTTGTTTTTACTTTCTTTTGGGTACTTGCAGTTTTCCCCTTTCAGTTGTAGTAGTTTTTCATGACATTAGATATGTGTACTTGGGATTTATTTTTTATTCTTTTCTAATTTGGAGATGGTTGGTGTCTGTCTTATCTCTCTCTTTTCTAGGTGTTCTGTTTGAGGGTAACGCCTCCCATTTGTGTGTTTACTATACCCTTGGTGATAGTTTCCAACCTGGGGACTACTAGAGGTAGGACTCGAGGGTCATTATCTCCATTCACACATTTTCGGCCTAAGAGGGGTACAACTTGTGGGGAGGGGGTCGTGAAATGTTTAGTGGCTTGTATGTTTTCCATTCCAACTGTTTTGGGATGTGGTTGTGTGTGTGTGTGTTTGCGTACAGGTACTCAGAAAAATGCCTCCCACTCGTGGGATAATTCCTACAGTGATAGTATCTAGACCCTAGCCTTTAGAAGGTGGGATTGGGGTTTTCATTACATGGGGACCATGGGACAGGTTGTGAAATGTGGTATCAGAGGTTGTCGGTTTTACATAAAATACCGTGAGTCTATTGTTTCATTTTTGGGAAATAGTGTTAAATGTTTTGAGTTCTAATTTCAGATTCAAAGAGTATAGTGTTGGTGTGGAGGCCAACATATCCATATACCAGGACCTTGAATTCCAATTTTTGGCTATATACATAAAAACACTGGTTTCATGCATCATATAGGAATTGAGTTTTTCATCATAATCATTTTGAGTCAGATTATACTCACCATATATAATCTATTAATCATGATTCATCTTTATCTCTTTCAAGATGCCTCCATGAAGACAACATTCTAGGATTATAGTGTGTGACCATAAGGATGGTTCATAGAGTGATGATTCTTTGGTATATGGACCGTTGCCCGAGATGAAACCTTCAGGCAGTGTCCTATATTTTCTACCACGCATTGGTCAGCAGTTACTACCGGTGCTATCAGTAGATGACAAATGTAGGATTAGTTCCTTACACAAGTTTCAGTGATAGAGACCCCTCAGGTTCCAAGGAGATACTGACTCACAGACATATAAGGACTGTATTGAGGTGGTGACCAATTTATCCATCCATTCAAGGAACCATTAGATCAGATGGTAGTCCCAACAGTGATCCTTCTACATGGCTCACTAGGGTGATGATGGGGTTTATATTACCCAATCTTACGATGAGGTGACTTTTTCAGGGATAAAGATTGAGAACCTCTCTCCAAAAATGGGATATTTCCATAAAATATAAGGGTTATGAATGCCCAATAGATTCTATGCGATGACATGTCAGTAGCTGAGTATTCATCGAGACACACCGACCCTTCCAAGAACTCGATGAATCTGATGTGTCCAATGCTTCTGAACACACTCCAAGAGCACCAACTTTACAGAAATCTCTCGAAGTGTGAGTTATTGATATGAATGGTCCACTTTCTGATACATTTCATCTTAGAGGCTAGAGTTGCGGTGGATCCAGAAAATATTGAGGCAATGCTTGATTGGGAGCCACCCAAGAGTGTTACCGAGGTGTGGAGTTTCCTTGGGTTGGTTGGGTACTATCAGAGTTTTGTACCCGACTTATCCAGAGAGTTATCACCCATGAAAGCATTTATAAAGATGGAAAACCCCTTCATGTGGACAGAAGGATGCTAGTAAAGCTTTAATTAGCTGAGGCAGAGCTTGAGGAGTGCTCATATCTTGAGGTTTCTAGAGGAGTGCTCCGACTACGTGGTGTATTGTGACAGATCAGGAATTGGGCTTGGTTTTGTCCTAATACAGGGGAAAGTAGTGATTGCATATGGATCACAATAGTTGAGACTGCATGAGAAGAACGATGTAACTCATTACCTTCAATTATTTGTGGTAGTCTTTTCATTGAAGATATGTTGACACTACCTTATGGGTGAATGATTCATCATATAATCTGAACACAAGAGTCTCAAGTATATCTTTTCTCAAAAGGATCTGAATATGAGATAGAGACATTGGCTAGAGTTCCTCCAGGACTATGACTTTGATATAGTATATACTCCTAGGAAGGGGAACATGGTGGAAGATGCTCTCAGAAGAAGATCAAGTTCATAGCTACTGAATGAGGCCTCAGAGTAGCTGGCCACACTTTAGATATCCTTTGTGAATAAAGATGAGGAATCTTATCTTCAGTTGATTGTGGACACCCTCCACGATTACAGCGAGTCTGTGAGGTGCAACTCAGAGATTCCAGCTACAAGACTACACATGCCCAGATGTCTACAGGGCATGCCTCTGATTGATATTCTAATGGTGTGGAGTACGTCATCCTTTTCATAAGATGTATTGTTGTACATCCAGGGGGAATGATACTATCTAATTGATTGTAGACTGACTCTCCAAGTTGTCCCACTTTATACCCATTTGGGAACAGAGTTCAGTAGATATATTGAGACACATCTATCTAGAAGAGATAGTTCGACTCCATGGAGTCCCTTTTATGATAGTCTTAGATCATGATGCACGCTTTAAATATTGGCTATGGAAGGGATTACATGAGGCATTTGGGAATCAACTTCACTTGAACACAACCTTTCACCCACAGCTATATGGTCAGCCTGAGTGGTCCATATAGACCTTGGAGGACATGCTTCATGATTACATTCTTTATTTTGGTAATAGTTGGGAGGACTCATTACAAGAAAATCACCGCATAGCGGTAGTTTAAACTGCTAGCATATGATTCTATGGAGGTTTCATAAAACAGACACTAAATTGGGTGTCAAAAACCAATACATGACAATTTCTTCAATCTATTAGTGGTTTTCAGTAAGTGTCATAGAAATGTTTTAGCGACGGTTGTAACCACCACTAAAAAAAATCCAATTTTCCCACCAAAAACAGCCACTAAAACTTCAAAATAGTTGCTAAAATACATGAATTGTATAATTTAGTGGTGGTTTAAAACACTAATGATAATAGGATACCACATATTTAGTGGTGATTTAAACCTCCACTAAATATGCATTGTTAACTTAGTAGTGGTTTAAACTACCGCTAAATGTATATTTACATATAAAAAACTACTGCTTGTTCTGTATCTCCAGCACTGGTACCCTGAAAAAAAAACATGTGCATAGTTTATATAACAAAATAATCTAATCCATCTAACAGTATTCAGTAATCAACCATATAAAATACTAATATACACACCCTAACATAACTAAAATTATAATATGTTTGGTGACAACTCTGTGCCACACATGATACATAAACAAAACAAATTTTTCCAAATTTTTCCAACATATCAGAAAAACCACTAATCATTGTCTGATGATCAATACAACTCCTCACCCTCTCCAAATCCATCTCTACTTCCTGGTACCGGCACATTTATGATAATTATATTGAAAATTAAATACTCTTCTATATTTATATTTAAGCATAAAACCAATAACTATTTTCAAACTAAATGATTTTGAATTTTTGTGATTTACCTACTCACCACCACTCTTCATTTATGTAACATCACTTGGAACAGATTCAGTCATATTCTAATATAAATTAATCAATTCCTTCTACAAAGCAGATATCTGAGTCCCCTGATCCTCAGTTTTGTTTTTCATTGAAACAAAATCTCTCGGAGCATCTCAGGATTGGGAGTGACTAAAACAAGGATTAGATGAAGTATCAATCCTCGATGGTCTTCCAAATACCTAAAATGGTATGGTTATGAAACCCATCCCACACACTCGACTAAGATTATCCTTCCCAAGAACTTGACTAACTAGGTCAGTCTGGGAGACTGAGTAGGACTAAGTGGGATTAGCATCACATAGTTCTTTAATTTTTACATATAAATCAAATATCATTAATAATATAAGAAATATATATTAACATAGTGAAAATTGAAAATAAGTTATTATAATGAAAAATGAATTCATACCCCAAATTCCATGGCAGATTCATTAACAAAACTTCTATCTTATTTTTTATAAACATCAAACCATAGTTCTATTTGGGATGTTGGGTTTCCTAAACTCTGTGACTAGTTTAAAAAAAGATAGATCAATAATTATAATATATTAAACAAATAAAATTATATTATAAATATTTAATCTAATGAAAAGATTACCATAGCTGATCAGCTTCTAGAAAAACTATTTGACCCCATAGTATGAGGGACGATTTGCTTAGACCGGCTTGATGTATTATTCCTTGAAGGAAGCTGAAATAAATAAAATGTAATTTAATATTAATGTATGAAATTTCACCTCCTTTTAATATACATGTATAAATGTAAAATGAGATTAATATAATAATATATATTTAAATACTATCTGCTTCTCATCACGATGTCTGTCAATAAAAACTTTCTATTTCTCTTTGGGTAACACATTGGGTACCTTGTCATACATCTATTGGGTTCAAAACGAAGTATCATTGACATCACCCCACAATCTCTATTTAAATCATTTCCATTTCTTGCCCAAATTTTTCAATGTCCACTTTCATGCTAGCACATCAGCAACCATAAAGTAGAAAAACATCTGTACACAGAAATTAATTTTGAAAATATTGTAATTTAATAACATAATGACATTGAATTGAACCATAATATATTAAAATTTCCTTTATTTGTGAATCAAAAACTTTATTTTTCCAAGTTGAAGGCATATTCTTCCAATCATCATAAGTAATTGGAATAGAAACCAGCTCTACGGCCAGCTAACCTAGAATCTGGCCAAGTATTCCTACGGTGTCATCTGTAGGGACCCCATAGGAATCAAATGGGATAACTATCTTATCTCCGGTCAGATTCCATACATTTAAACTTTTCATATTTTTCTCTATACTTTCATTGTTTCCATATTTTATGAAAAAATAGTTAGTATAAATAAAAGTGCAATAAATTTATTCATATTAAAATTTTTACCTATAAATATCACCCTCCAGTATCCCCATGAAGAACTAGTAGTGGTGCCCCGCTCTATCACTGTTGAGGCTCCTGAAGGGGAAGTCATTGCATGATATTCTAAAGGGATTCTCACAGAGGGTGTGATAAATGGTGCAGGGGGGAAGAAAATGGTGTCTCACATGGTGTAGAGAGAGAGAAAGATGAATCATCATCTATCGGTGTGGTCAATGAAATAATGTGACTCTACCTCCTCGGAATTTCATTCATTTAACCAAATAAAATTAAGTTCAGAACATACATTTCAAACAAATATACAGGAGAAAAATTAAAAATGATAACATATGAACAATACTAACAAACAAAATATACATAACAATGATAATGAATGACTACACAAATGACATAAGTTGTTGATAAATGAATGGATAAATGTACATAAAATCATTTTACACTTCAATCATGTCGGTTTCCTACTCCATTAATTCATCCACTTCATCCACCCTTACAAGACTAATATTTTCAATATCACGATGGACAAATAAGTTTGTTTCTTTCTGTTGATGAGATTCAAGGTTAGAGTTCAAATCTTCCACTTCATCGCCCATATCATACAAATATCATTGTTTTATGTGACTAACTATACTCCACCCTTCATCCGCAACATTTTCCATAGAATATACCATTTTCTTTTGCGATGATAAGATATAAAGACCATGTATTTTACGGTCACCAACAACCATAAAGTGAGAGAAGTTTATAATAGTAAATTGAAAGGAATCTCTTTTAACACCTCTGATAATATCGACCCAAATGCATTTGAATAAAATAACTAAAAAATGCCTATGGTGGTTTAATTAAATAATATCAGTCAACTTTCCATAGTTTCCCACTTTATAAAATGTAAATATATAACTATTATATGTTTTAAAACCCTCTTCTCGATCGAGTGTATGAAATATAAATCCATTCATGTTGTAAGCGTCGAAATTTCTATCTTGTTTTATAGGACCTCGAGCAAGAAACATCAAATCTTCTGACAACTCTACCCGAGTATCAATATTCATGATCTAAAAAAAGAAATATACATTATTAGATTTAAAAAATAAATGTGCCAACCTAATATACTTATTTATTTCAATATTTATGAACTTACACGTCGTGCAAACCATTCTACAAGCTCTTTATTAACAGCTTTTGTTATATCTTTATCATTTATTGTTCAGCCTCTCATTCATCTCTTTTTTGTATTATCAACTCTTCAATAAATGGATATACAATTTTTCTATTTAGTATCACATATCAATGTTCTTGTAATAATTTTACTTCTATAAGTGTAATATTTGAGGCCCTCCCAACTGATCGACCAATAACATGAAATATTTTTGATTTCCCATGTATTTGACATTCAGTCGATTTTTCATCAACACGTCTGAATTGATTAAATCTTGTCTCAATATCATCCAAGAATCTAGAAAAAAAGGCAATACTTTCCTCTAAAAAATAGCCTTTGTAAATAGAGTCTTTAGGTTTTGCTTTATTTCTCACATATGATATCAAATACCCAAGATATCTGTGAAATAAAATAAAAACATAATTAGGAATTTAATTAAGTTCCAATAATTTTTTACTTAATTGGTAAAAATATAAATAAAGTACCTTTCAATTGGATACATCCATCAATAATGTATAGGGCCTTCTAATTTAGCTTCCTCAACCAAATTCACAGTAAAATGCATCATGATAGAAAAAAAAAAGAAATAGGAAAGATCATCTCCATTTCACAAAGTGTCAATAAAAATATCTCTTGAAGTTTGTCAAGTGAAAATAAATGTAGATATTTCTCACACAGTTTTATGAAAAATGTGTAGAATTGGAGTACAACTGCAGTAACATTTTTAAGTAATAATGTATGCAATGCCAATGTTAGTAACTTCTCTAACAAAATAAATGAATCATGACTTTTCAATCCATGTAAACTATGATTCTTTAATTCAACACACCTTGAGATGTTACTTGAATACCCATTAGATACCTTCACATGTTTTAAAATTCAAAGGAATGTATCTTTATCCCTATTTTTCATTGCAAAAATTGTTAGAGAAAACTTTTCATTCTCATATGGCCAGAGATCACTCTTTATTTTCATTTATTGTAAGTCTTTCTAAGCACTGAGATAATCTTTCAACTTTCCAGGATCATTAAGAAATTTTAAGATCAAATTGCATAAATATTCTTCTAAATATGCATCACATCAAGATTATTCAGCAACAAATTAAATTGGTAATATGAAAGTTTGAAGAATATAATTTTTTATTCCATTTTTTCATTCTGATTTCACTTGATGATGAACTTTGAACTTGTTTCCCGCTACCATTCAAATGATACACCTTTCCAAATTCTGTTTCTACATTTCCAAGTTGTGCCAATATTTCAGAACCAGTTAACAACTTTAGAGGTGTTCTATGGTCAATGAAAAAATTAATTTTTGACTTGTTCAACTGAAATATATGAGATAGATCGAGAAATATTCGATGGCACAAGAAGCACCATTTTCTACATTGATGTAGCCATTTGGGCTAAAAATAAATGTTACAAATAGGATAAGACAAACCAATGTAAGTGTTCCAACCAGATAAATCCCCAAGTCTAGGAAAGTCACTAATGGTCCACATTAGAGATGCTTTCATTTTAAACATTGTTTTAGAAGAAACATCATATGTATCAATGCCATTGCTTCATAAATCCTCTAATTATTCAATTAATGGCTACAAGTATACATCAATATCATTTCCAGACATTTTTTTTTTCATGAATAATCATCAAAATGATAGATGAATTTTGTTGCACACATATCCACAGAGGAAAATTGTAAGGGATCAAAACAACTAGCCAAATGCTATAACTAGTACTCAAAGTCCCAAATGGGTTGAATCCATCTGCATACAATCCCAATAAAACATTCCTAGGATTAGATGAGAAATCAGGATGTAATGAATAAAATTTCTTCCAAGATTTTGAGTCTCGTGGATGTCCCATTAACCCATCATTGTTAATATCTACAGAATGTCACTTCATGTGTTTGGTGGTTTTTGATGACATGAATAATATTTTCAATCGAGGTTTTAAAGGAAAGTAACATAAAAACTTTGTAGGTGTTTTCCTTTTCTTCTTCTTCATGGTAGTATGTTGATTCATACTTCCAACATCACCCATTAACTTTCATCTAGAAGAAGAACATTTTTTACAATCCTATCTACTTGAATCCTCTCTCCAATAAATCGTATAATCATCGGGACATGCATGTATTTTTGTTTAATTTACACCAAACCTGTTAACCACTTTTTTCATATCATAAAAATAATTGTGGATGTTTTCTTCAATAAATGCACCACACAACAATTCCAATATCAAGGACATCACCTTATTTGAAATTCCACATAGGTATGTGATATGGTACAACTTCAGCAGTAAAGAAAGTTTTGAATAATTCAAACATCCACTATTCAACTCTTGATTTCCATCATCAACTAAACCACGAAACACATTTTTCTCAGTGAATTTTTCTCTTACATTAGTCCCCACTGAATCAAGAGGTGGATTCAATGATATGTTACAATCATTATCTGCTTGTCCTACAGTCTCAAAAACATAACTTGTCATATTACTATTTATATCACCCTCAAATGGTTTTTCTGATATGTTTTGATGTTGATTTTGGTGTCTTGCAATGCCTAATACATCATTTACAAGGACTTCAATTTCATTTTCCATTGCCGACGATGTTGGGAGCTCATTCTATGGATTGACATCAGTGCTCAACCATTCTAAAATATTCGATTCTCCGTGACAAATCCAACACTAATATTGAGTAGGTAATTGCTTCAATCTAAATTGTTCATAAACTTCATCTCTGTTCAACCATCTTTTGAAATTACATTTAGGACATAAAAATCTTATTCTCCCATCAACAGATCGATTTGAAATTAAAAAATCTAAAAACTCCTCCAAAACCCTAGAATACTGAGGTGTGTTCCCCAATAATGTGACCCAACTTTTATCTATATATATCACAATGTACCTACATATTATTAAAATAATTAAAACACATAACTATTACTAAACATGAAAAGAGATTCATATATACAGTTTAAAAAAATATAAATATATTAAATAAGGTTTTCCTATATAAATAAATAAATAAATTCCATATATAAGGGGATGTATTGAAATCATATTTTACACATTTAATTATGGATGTAAAACTATATAGGATAGTCCTATGATCTTTAGTGGAAATATAAATTCAGGTATTTTATGTCACAGTGATAGTGTTTTGTTTTAAGAGGATTCAATGGACGTTGATTTGAAAAGAGAAAATGTGTAACATCATGTCCATTAATTAATTTTTTATAATATGAGACATCATGACCATTAATTATGAATAACTTATAGGGTTTTCATGTATAGAGACTCCAAATAAATAAAATAAAGTGTCATTTCTGTTAATTACAATTATAAATAAGGAACATCATGTCTGTATATTCCAAGTGAATGTAACTGAATGTCATGTCCATAAATTAATAATAAAAACAAGTAATTTAATGTACATTATAGATGTTATTAATGAGGTAATAGTATCCCTTCCAAATTGCATTCAAGGATAAAAAATAACACACAATCCATTATTCAATTAATGTAATCATTTAATCCATATAGTTTCAAAATAATATGAGGGGACATGGTGTGTAATTTGTTCCACTACATCATTTTATTAACTCACTTTATCAAATTTTACTAGCTAAATAGAATCCTAAAATGACATAGTGGTGCTTGGGTCACAAAAGGAACATAAGTCATTAAAGAATGTAGTGAAACTGACCCATGTGGTGGTTTGGTTGAGTTAATCAACCTCCAACCGGATATCAAGGCCTCCTATCATGTCTAGAATTGAATTCCAACAATTAATTTTGGGTTTTATCTATTTTAGGAGAAACACATGGAATGTATGTAATATGGAACAATAAAAACATAATATAAAACCCTAAAAAATTATGTAAAAGTATGACACCACCAACCTTATACCGATAGATGAATCTGTTAGACTAGATTGATTCACCTTTAAAAGAAATTTTCAACATTTAATAGAGGGATAATGACCATAGGATATGAACATTAACTGAGCGTATATAATCTTAAATGGGATTCATTTCCCTCTTTATTGTAAATTAAAATGAACAAGAGATAATATGATATCCCACTAATCAAATCTATACATAATTATAAATGACATTCCAATTCATGAATTTAATGTCATACATAACTGAAATAATTAAATTTCACCAAAGTAAATCTTAGACAATGACTAAGAACTCTAAAATATTTTAAAAATCAATGAATTTATATGTTTAATACTATATG
The DNA here is from genome assembly GCA_963277665.1 of Viscum album. NCBI lineage: Eukaryota > Viridiplantae > Streptophyta > Magnoliopsida > Santalales > Viscaceae > Viscum > Viscum album. The sequence goes on along the minus strand of OY728119.1, from coordinate 209,850,005 downwards.
TTTTCACCAATAATTACCTATTTCAGTAATAGTATATGTGAATAATTTTTTGAGAAATATAATTTCAAAAACCCTAGTGAAACGTTACCATGATCATATAACTCCTACACGTGACTGATAACGCATAACCCACCCCACAAAAGCCTATGTATGTGACCCCAAGAATATATCTCCTTCATGATACCTAATCTAGATATACCATTTCATATGAGATATTTCATCAAATCCTTTCACATGAATCAATTTATTTGTCCCCAATCATGTGACTTCGATCATTTTTTGATCCCATAATTGATCCATAGAAAACCCTGTGAGCAACCGATCGCGTGATTAGGTCATGGAAAAACGTTTAAACAATCCAATATCTAGTAAACCCCTTAATACATTGATAAAAACATAATAATGTGAAAATGTGTATTAATAGAGCTAACCCACTGACTTAACTTCTAAAAAACACAGCCATTCATCCACTCTTATACCACAAGTAATCACCTAAACATGACCACATTCAATTGTGGGTCATGTGACTCCATACACTATATGTTAATCCAACACAACCTATGTATTCCCACATAAGATACTATGTTCAGAGGGTGTATTCATTTTTTTTCACATCAAAAAATGTGTAATATAAAACACTGGATTTGGATATCCATGTCAAATACCTATCGGAGCGAGGCGTGATGAGGGACCATGAGCCAAGGGGCGGTGAGTGTCGGCGGGGAACATCGAGTTGAGCCGAGGGGCGATGATTGGCAGTGAAGGACAGTGATGAGGTTGGCATGGCGACAGTCAGTGGAGATCAGTGATGTGAGGGAGGCTAGGGCTTTGGGTAGTCATGGTGTGGGGTTCAGGGGTGTCGGGGGAGGGGGAGAGTGTAGTCTGTTGAAAAATGAAATTATTTAGAGGCGTTTTATAAAAAAATACCACATATTTTTTTAAAAAAATATTAGCAGTGGTTTACTAAACTGCTACAAATAAACCACTTTTAAATACTCAGTTTGTTGTAGTGACCACCTAACACTGGTAGATTTTTTATACAACAACATATTCCACTCCACCATCGGTATGGAACCATTCAAGGCACTATACGGACAACCATGAATGTCACTGTTATGCTGGGCAGACCCAGGAGAGTTAGCACTCATGGGTCCAAAGATGGTGCAGGCTACCACTGAGAAGGTGCAGGTCATCCGAGAGAGGATGAAGACTACACAAAGCTGATATAAGTTCTATGTTGATGGCGACGGAGACCCTTGTAGTTCAAGGAGGGGGACAATTTATTCCTACGATTCTCCACTCGGCGAGGTATACATAGATTTTTTCAAGGTGGAAAGTTATCTCTAAGGTTCATCGAACCTTTCCAGATTCTGAGTAGAGTTGGCGATGTGGCATACCCCCTAGCTCTTCCCCCAAAAATGCACCGGGTGCCCGATGTTTTTCACGAGTCGCAACTAAGGAGGTACATGAAAGATCCATTGCACGTCATCGACTTAAGCGAGCTAGAAATTGACGATCGGACGACGTTTGTGGAATTACCAGTGGAGATAGAGGATTTACAGGAGCGGGTCCTTTGTGGATGGTTGATTCCTCTGGTACGCATTCGGTGGTAGTATAGAAATCTCTAGGAGGTCATGTATGAGTGAGAAGATCATATTCATGCTTAGTACCCCCATTTATTTGTTTATCCTTGTTTTGAATCAAGAGGACATAAATCCCTAAATAGGGGAGTAATGTAATTTCCCAGAAATTCCATGTAATTTTTTTAATTATATGGAATTATTTCGAGACCAGGTGCCAAGACAGCGTGCGATTTCGAGGCCCGGAGTGCCTGAAATGATCCGTCAAAAAATGTTCAAGTTTTAAATAGAACACGTGAGCATCTTTCCTGAAAAAGAGGAATAAATCTTCAATGGGTACTCGAATTAGAAGTATTAGGGAAACATTGAGTTCAGAATGATGGTTTTACCCTAGGTGTGACTTAAGTTTAGTCGGTGCAGGTCACTAGTGAGAAAACCTGAAAATGGAATAACCGTAAAGAAAATAATTAAATAAAATTATTTTATTTTAAAAATTCCTATAACTCACGAATGGTGACTCTTGTTGAAAATCCTTGACCAGCATTGAGCTCATGAGGGTATGATTTTCTTAGGCATACCCTAATGTTGGTTGGCACAGGCCTACAGTGGAAGTTAGTTTTTTGCCATAAATAAAATAATTAACAATTATTTTGTTGTAAAATCCTTATAACTAATAACTGGTAATTTTAATTGAAAATCTGAGAGTACCGTTGAGCTTGTGAGGGAGTGTTTCCTTTAGGCAGAGCTTAACCTTGATTGGCGCGGGTCGAGGGTGAAAGAGAGTTTTTGGAACTTTTTTTAAGCAAATTAAAATGGTGAGCATACGCGGTTTTGGAAACCTCAAAATGGTTGCCCAGATTGAAAACCTAAGGGCACTGTTGTGTCCGAAAAGGTGACATTACCTAATAATGGACCTAACCTCAACTAGTAGGGGTTGAGGAAAAAAGTTAATTTTTGGACCTTTTGAAAGAGAAATAAAATAAATTAAAAGGTTATTTTTTTTTTTCCTCACAGTTGAGTGGTGGCATGTCAGCACTGTGATGTGGAATGAGGAGATGATGAAACTCATTATATGAATCCCATTAATGAGGCTCTTTAACTGAAGCGTAATAGATACACTATTTCATAAATAAAACAACATAACGATGTGATGACGTAGAGTAATAGAAACGTTGTGATGAGTTTCTATTTTATTGAGATAATGGGTTGGACAAATAGAGGGAGATTTGGGTATTTCTCTAACGAATATGCGATAAGAAATTATCTATAAAGATGAATGATGAAAGCATTCTCCTTCCACCCTTTGAAGGATTTCTAGCAATGTGGGCGGTAGATCCGGAACGGAGAAAGAAGGCACGTGATCCTGCTCTTCCCTGACCAACATCTATCCCAGGTAGGGTTTATACTTTCTCTATGAATTACTTTCCCCGCTCTTTCTATGAAACAATGAACGCAGGTTAACTCACAAACAAGTTAACCCACAAATCGTTCGTCCGGGATGGTTAATTATGCAGGCTAATAAAAACATAGTTTATCTTAGTGATTATTCTGCGTCATTTTTTTGGTACATCATGATTCTGCTAATACGAACAATCTCCGACCAACACGAACAAAGGCCGATTGTTCATTTGGATGTTCTTTGTTACCCCCTCCCTCTATAAATCTCTCATGTTCTTCGTTGTGCCACAGAAACAGCGCATCGGCCGAGGAGGCATCAGGCGAAAGGGCCACGTCCTTGTGGGTCGCAGCACCCCGGTCGCGGGGAAGGAGGGAGGCGGCGTGTCGTGGTGATAGCAGGACCTACCGGAACGGAGTCTGGTGGCCAGAGGAAGGCGGACGAGGCCACCTAGCCATGTTGTATAAGTACACGGTGTGAGGCCATGATATGAAGATCGCGAGAGCATGTTGGACCCATGACAAAGTCGCAGGTCATGTAGGAAGACTGGTTCGCATGAGTGGACCAGTGCGGAAGGGTGGTGCCCCTCGGGTGCCGCCTCGAAGTAGCGGCCTGCCCAGTGGGTTGTGATGTGCGAAGGACCCGGTCAGCACCATGCCAACCTCATGTAGAGCAGGTCGCGTCTTGATGTCACGGTAGATGGGAAGGGACCCATGGGAGACTAGTACTCCTGAGCGGACCATCTGGTTGAGGGGGAGGCACCACCATTCCATCACGTTCTGCGTGAATCGGGCCACTGAGCGGTCGGGGCAGGAATTAAGTCCTCCTGCTTTTGCAGGCCAGGCCGATGGAATAAAATCAAACCACAGGGTAGCCTAGGCTGCGAACAAACTTGATCACCTATTGCGGGTCGGGACGGATAGAGCTAGGTCATTGGGCGACCCGACAAGTTATACCCCGGTCAAAACTGGGCCGGGTCCAGCAAGGCCCAATGGGCCTGGCCCAGTGGTCAGGAAGAACCGGGTCGGCCCAGCCCTGAAATTGGTTGGGTCGGGTCAGTCGAACTGGGCTAGGGAATTCAGGGCCCACGAGCCGAGTTGGTCGGATCGTCCCGATCGGTTCGGACCGGGCCCAGACACAACCGACCCCTATTTACTAAAACCCAAATATCTTTTAAATTAGGAGTCTGATTGACGAGACGTTTACGGAGTTCGAACCCTTATGATGAGGAGGTTCTTTTGGAATACTCTAAGAAGGATTTCATATAATTTGAAATGCAAAAAATTTCATGAGGATCGGTTTTTCCTAGAATCAGGTGCACTACATGTGGGATTCCTACGGCTAACTGAAACCCAAAGACTGCTGGCAAGAGACCCTGTTGGGATCATCTACAAGTGGACCTATGTGGATCAGCTATGGTGTACCTATATGAAGTGGTTCTATGTGATCTGGTAGGCCCATAGTGGGGAGCAGCACTGTGTGACTCGATAGACCCACGATACTCATCAGGGATGAGTATCTCAGTATGATGGCCAAGGTGCAAAGCAAATCTATGTGACCCGGCAATCCCATGGTGGGGAGCGGCTCTATGTGACCCCGCATACCCACGGTACTCATTAGGGATGAGTACCCCAGTAGTCTAAGGTGTTCAATGTTGCAAATAATTCTCTTGCTATCTATACTCTAGATTATACATGTGTGAGATGTCATGTTTCTTGGTCATGCTTCATGGTTTTCATTGTGGTTTTCTTTGTGGTCTATCCTTTGGTGTTTGGCATCCCTACTGAGTATTGTGTTACCCTCCCCTGCACGGGCTTCGCACACACGTTTTGTGTCCTGTGCAGGTGAACGACGCTTCGACGAAGACCATGGTGGTCTAGGACCAGGTGGTGCTCAGTGAGACGGGATGGACGGATGATTCGATGTAGACCTTGGTGGTCCAGGAGCAGGTGGTGCTTGGTGAGACTAAACGAACGGGCGTAATTCTACAGCTACATGCAGCTACCCTTTACCTACCCTCTAGGTGGGGTCTTCTGCAGACGTCTTACATAGGTCTTTTTGTACTTTCATGTTTTCATTTTATCTTTTGTTGGATTTCCATTCTAGCCCATTTGACTTACAGCTTGTATCTTTACTCAGTAGTTGTTTAGTGACATGTATGTTTTTCATTTCTAGTTGTTTGGGACGTGGTTTTGTGTGTGTACGTGCATACAGGTACTCATACAAATGTCTCACACTTGTGGGATAATGCCTTCGGTACTAGTCACCTGCCCCTAACCTTTGGGAGGTGGGCTGGGGGTAGCCACTGCACAAGCCCCAACGGACGGGTCGTGACATAATATATATATATATATTAAACAATTACTAATAAATATTTTAAAATACTTTTTAGTAACTTTATATTAATAAAAATGATTAAATGATTAAATTAGTTATTATTATTAAATTATTATTAATTAATTAAATAGCGGTTGTCAATTAATAATAATTACTAATAAATTTTAATTAAATAATATTATTTACTATTTAACAGTATTATTTTATAATAAATACTAATTAATATTTAATATTTAATACTAATAAAAATTTAAAATTATTCTTTAGTTACTGATTAATAATTATTATTATTATATATTTATTAATCATTAATTATTTATTATTAATATTATTTATTAGTAATTAAATATTATTTAATTAATAATTTTAAACACAATTAATTATTAATAATTAATTAGTAATTAATTACTTATTTATTAATATTATTAATTTTTCATTAATATTATTAATTAATTTTTTTAATTACTAATTAATTGTAAATTAGTTAATTATTAATATTTAATAGTTTATGTTAATATTTAATTATTATTTAGGTATTGTTATTGTTTATTAGTAATTGATTAGTAATTAATATTTATTATTAATTAAATACTAGTTAATAATAATATATTATTATAAATTATGCGTAGTAAAAGAGAACCTGAATCGCACTTTGGAAATCCACAAGGATTTCTAATGCAACCCCCCTTATTAAAGGGATCCCTCAGTGATGGTTTTCTCATAAAACAAACTTTTTTAATTGTAATAATGTAGACTATTTAATAGTAATTAAATTATGTTAAATATTTATTTATATATATATATATATAAACAAAACAAAACAAAACAAAACAAAACAAAACAAAATAAAATTAAATATACAAACATGTATATTAAAAAATACTTTTTTTATCCAGGAAATGGCATTTTAGGCCTTAATGCCTTCGCCCAAAAGTTTGGGACAAAGGCGTTAAGGGTGTAAATGCCTTTGACATCCATTAAATAACACCAAAGGTGTTTAGGATCTTAATGCATTTGAGACCTATTCTCTAAATAAATTTTAACCTAGACTTGTTTGTTTCTTTTTGAAAAACTTATATAAAAATCCATTTTTAATACATATAATGATTATATTAAAATTTTAGTACTTGTTTATTAGATTTATCTAAAACCTTTATACATATTTTTAAAATGTTTCTATTCTTATTTATATCATCCAATTTAACATCTAGGTTCTAACGGTATACTATATTACGATTTCTTTAGATTATAGGTTGCGTGTATCATAAGTTATTGAAGAAATTATTAATATATATTTGATAAAATCTAGGGGTGTTACATTTTAATAGTCATGATACATAATAAATATGATCAATGATACATTTATCATGTGTATTAATTAACACCATGTAATTCTGACTTGTAGTATGGTTGGTATTACTGAAAGTACATGTTATCATTTTAAAAGTGACATTTCAGTTCAAAAAACGTGTCATATAATCAATACTGAACAAACGTGCTAAGATTGTCCTACTATTTTAGAATAATGTTTGGTTATTAGTTTTTGATATGTAAGAATTAACTATATGTTGATCCGAGAGATAGTGTGGTTGGTTCGATTGAAATTGTGTGTTTTCAATTTAAAATGACATTTTAGTTCAAAAATCATGTCATATAGTCAAACCCAAGAAAACACACTTGAATTGTTGTGATATTTAAATACAATGATTGATGATTTGAACCATTTCTCCATCTGTGTGTGTCATCTTTGTGCAGGAGCCATGATTGATGATTCATTTGCCACTTTTAGAAATTAATTGTGCATCATTCTGACACAGAGTGTACCTAATATGACTAAACTTGCTTGTTTTTAGTCTAAAAGTAATATTTTAGTTCAAAACGTGTGTTGGATTCTCAAAACTGAGCAAACACACTTGAATTGATGTATTACTTTGTAATATGTTTTTTTTTGTATTATTTTATTATTTTATTTATGTATTTTGTTTTCTCATTATGTTATCCTTTTTACTTATTCATTATTTAATCCTATTTACATTTTATTTTTTTATTTATCTAGTATTACTAAAATGAGAGTTGTTTTTTATTATAGGCGGACATTTATTTTCAATGGGGTTTGGTTGATTTGTGAAGAAAGTATCCTATGAGTTGGATTCTTTTTTCATGGTTGAGAATTATAATAATTTGTATTGAATTGATGTAATTATGATGTATTGAAACCTTTCATCATATATTTATTTGTATTCAAATTGTTCAATATAAAAATATTATTTATTTTATGTAAACATTTGAATTTCTACGTTAAATACCTTTTTTACTGATTCACTACTGCAATGTGTTGGTCATGGAGCACCAATGTGCACCCTGATAAGTATTTTATTAGCACTATTGTAGGTGGTGATAAAAGTATTTCTGTACCTCGTAATGAATATTTTATATATATATATATATATATATATTATTTAAATAATGACCTTTTAAATCATGGTTGAACTAGGATAGCTTTAATGATTGGATTTTTGACACGTGCAGCGCGTGGAGAATTGATTGTATTGATAGTCAGCATCAACAGCCTTCGGGTGGCCGTTCTGTTTCAAAAGTAGAGACTTGTCGGCTTTACATTAAAAAAACACCCAAAACAATTATTTTTTCCCAAATATTAAAAAACAAATCTTGTGCAGGTCGACTTTGAAGAGAGATGATCTAATAATATTACAAAAATAAAATGATCGGATCGTCTAAATTTATATTTTTTTTAAAAAAAATTAGTTAAAGATGGGGGAATCAACGTCAGCTTCTACAAATTAACTGAACATATCTATCTCATTAGGGGTGAAAAGCTACGCTTCCATGTACACTGAACCCAGCGTGTGTGGGATGCTACCGTGCACCCAAATCCACTGAGCAGAAGTAGGCCTTTTTGGACCTCTTACAAATACACAGATTGAATCTCGTTTTAGGTTGACTCGAAGAGAGGCAGAGGTCAATGAGACAGGTGAGACGAACACGATGAGCAATTTGAAATTTAATTTTCATTTAAAAATTGCCTTTTTTATTTTTTTGTTCATTTTTTGTTCTGGCCATTCGTGGAGGTAGCCACCCAATCCATCATGGCCATCCATTTTCTCTTGAGGTTAATGATGTCATTGGTTCTGTTTTGGGTTTTGGCATCATGGAATTTTCTTAGCAGGTAAGCTGTTAAGTGGTTTGGGTCTTTGGTAGCGGGCTTCATCACCCCTGCAAGGCCTTCATTCGATGAGGGGTTCTTGGAAAATGCTTGGTCCCTCATCCGGTGAGGACCTCCGGTAGTGAGGCCAGACATAGAGAAACAACATCGGTACAATAGGGAGGCTTGATATCTTCATTGTGGTTGATCTTGGTCATCTCCCTAAATAGTGAGTTGTTTATCCAGGGAATCTACATCCATCTAGCAGGTCGTTTGTGTGCCATTCTTGGGTGTGAGTGGTTTTTCAAGGAGAGCTCGGATATCTTCCTAAGTGGCTATCTAGGATCCTTCCATAGTAGGCATGCACACTAATTATTCTTCTCCAACCCACATGTGATTCCAGAATAGATCATGGGTTCTAAGATATGTGAGAAGTAGTGTTCTTTCTGGAAGAAGAGATTCAGATCCGATTAGATGGAGATCCATCCTGTGTGCGCCTTCCAGATCCAGGAGAATAGATCCAGACGTTCGCAGTAGGTTGCATAGCACCCGGTTATGTGCTCTATTTCAGATCTTATGAAGTTCTAGAACAGTCGCAAATGACCATCCCTATCTAGTGGCTATCTAGATTACAAGATTCTGTTCGTGTTCATTTTCAGACCTTGTCCCCGGGCCCTTCTTGTACAATTCTGGAATCAGAGCCCAACATGACGCGGGTCAGAGTCTTCAAAATGAGGTACACCGGGTCTGTGTTAAGCAGACTCGGTTGCAAATTCTTAAACATTTATTTTATTAATTTGTTTCAAATTTTATGTATTATCATAGATATTATTTTTTCTGCATTGTTTAATTGTTTTATTTTTATCATAATAAAACGTGTGAGTTGGGTGGTGTTCTTGTCATACACGTAGGACCAAAAGAGGTCTGAAGCATGCTAAATACATGTGTCATTTACTACTTTCAACTTCCACATTTAATTTGACCTCTAATCATTGAACATCAGTGCTTCTATTATTTTTTCAAGGATGTCTTGAATTTAAATGGTTTAATAGAAGCTATTTTGAGCCTTTTTTTTGGCTCGATTTGTCATTGATTCTGTTTCCTTATAATTCTAATTACAAGCATTGAATTGTTGTAATTACCACTATATGTTAGTGTGTTCACTATTATTGAATTCATTTGAATATATTCATTTGATGTTTTTATTTCAATGAGAACTTTCTGATTTATCTTTATCAGTTTTCATGTATTAAACTGTTCATAAACATCATTTTAGTATTTCAGATTTTAACGAACAAAAACACCCAATAGATATTGGGCTATTGCATGGGGACTGCCTCTCGTGCAGGGGAGATCCCCCAAACAAAGTGGTATCAAAGCCTAATTAGGTTCATGTTTTTATTTCTTAAATTTTAAAATCATTTGTTCATTTCTTTCAAATGATTTGTTAGCGGCTTTTACCTATTGCGGCATGCTTTGATTGTTTTGTTCTACTAGGTCGTTTGCTCTCTTAGGCTATAATTTCATTCTATTGTTGATAGTTTGTTTTCTCATTGTTTCACTTTTTCTTTTACCTGTTTGAGCCTCAAACATACCTCTTGGTAGTTTCTACCAATCTGTGTCCAAGGTTTTGGGCTAGGAATAGGTTTTGTGTGAGGTTTGCCTATGTTTGAGAGCTGGTTAGCAGTAAAGGTATGAGAGGATCTTGTGTCTCTAGTTTCTACCTTTCTTCAAGGATATGAGCTTATGCTATCTTCATTTTGTTCCTTCACATCCTTTAGGAATGTTTGCTCTGGGTATGGTACTATTTCGAGTTCAGTGTTTAGATTTGGGTAGCATGTGGCTGCAGTGTCTCTTGGCTAATCACCAAGCTTCTTTGTTTACTGTTCGACCCTGTTTAGTAGATTTTTTTGGTTTTCTAGGAACCATGTGCCATTACTAAGTCTATACTAGGATTTGTTTCCATTTAATGGCTTGTTTCCCCCTAGTTTATAGCTATCTCCCAGCCTTTGTTCTTGCTTCTTAGAGTTGTCTTAGGATGTTGGGGTTGCTTGCATGTGTCCTTGCAGTTTTCTTTTTGTGTGAGGATGTCTCTTTTTGGATTTTGTTTTGGCCATCATCTCTTATGGTGGAGATTCTGAATCCATATGTTGAGGATCTTCTGGTGTCTTGCATTGAGAGTCTTCCTGTTAGAGTTTTCTGGCGGCGTGTCTCGGTTTTAAATCTGACGGTTCTTGGTCCTTTGATCCTGATATGTCTTTGGGGGTTCAGGTGGAGAACTCTTTTATTTTGTTTCATTTAATATGCATGTGTTACCCTCTCTTTGTTGCTCTTATTGTTTCCTATAGCCTTAGGAGAGTAAGATGGTAATTAACTCTGGGGTTGTCCATCTGGTGTGTCCTGGTTTTGGGCTTGTTTCTCTAGGTTGTGACCCGTTATGAGTAGTGATTGGGTGTGGGTAGTGTTTAGAGTGACAGTGTCATGTGAATAGGTTCGGTGAAGATCGGGATTCATGGTGGTTTTTTCGGGATCAATTTAGCAATATTAGGAAGTTCTTAGATATCATTAGATAGCTAGACTGAGAGGGGGTTTCTTGGTCAGTATCGTGCTACCCTTGGATCGCCATTAGTTCTGTTTTGGGTATTGGATTGTTGAATCCCCTTTGAGGTTTCTTCTCCGGACAACACCCGATTCATGTCTATCCCCCATCCATGCAGACTAAGTTTCTGAAAACGGATATTCTTTCTGATAGTTTCCTTACTTCGGTTCGACTCAATTGCTACGAGTTTTTGTTGTGGTGTTTCATCATATGTTCCTTCCTATAGTCATAGAGGATGATCTTCTTAATCATTGGGAGAAGTTCTCAATTACTGATCCAAAAAAAATCAAAATTGTAATTCGTTAATTCAGAGGACATCAACCTCCAGAATCATTTGTCCTGTCTTCTGGTGGAAAATATTGGACCCTATAACTTGAACGCCTTGAAAAACACGCTACAGTCATTATAGAGATTAGAAGAAGTGGTAGCTATTAGGGAGATGGAAGCTGAGATGATAAACATAGAATTCTACAGGGTGTCCGATTAGATTAGAGTTATGAACACTCACTCATGGTCCTTAAATAATCATATGATTATATTCATCAACCTAGAAAATGGATTCAATAGAAGTTATATGGATTTCTCTCATCCCCCCTTCTCTATAAGGGTTAAAGTCATTCCTTTTACTGGTATAAATGAGAAATTCATGCTCGGGATTGGAAATTATATCGGGGAATTCATGGAGTGGGATGTTTTAGATCCAATCCAGTGGGGTTCCTACGTGTGGATTAGGGTCATGGTGGACATCTCTCAACCCCTTATGTGGGGTCTGTTTTTTGAAACTATCAAAAGAAAAGATCTGGATGTCCCTTGAATTCAAAAAAATCCCTATGTTCTGTTTTTTATATGGCACCATTGGCCACAAAGTTAATGATTGTGGATTGAAGAAATAATATTCATAGGGTTGATTTACTTTGTAATATGTCCCATTGCTATGGTCTAAACCCTCAGAGTGAAGTTACACTTCATAGGCTGAAAAATAGAATGCCAAAGTTATGTTAAACAGTTGGGAGTCCCAAGGCCCTTCGGTTTCCAAGGCGGTGGTTGTCCCGATGGGTCTACCTTGTTTTCCCACTACCCCAGTTGGCTCACCCTTTCCTCATCTAGGATCTTTGAGTCCCTCAGCTCGTGTCCTTCCTATGCAGGGGATTATCGGTAAGGACTCTCAAGATGTTGAGGTTTCTTGTGCTGGGATTTTATCTTTGGGGATGTCTTGCCAACCTTACTCTAGGATGAATGCAGTTGATGCTACACCATGCCAAATATCAGCCTTTATTCCTTGTCATCGACTCACTCATCCTATTTAGGTTTCTCAAGAGGTTACGAAGGTCCCTTATACTGATAACACATTGTCATCTATGGGGGTGGGGGATCATGTTCATCTAGGCCGGGAGAGGTGAGGGTGATAGTCCCCTCTCTACCACTACCTATTGCTCCAAACTTGGAAGGTCTTACTCCTGGCGTGTCTCCAACCCTTCCCCATTGTCTTTCATCCAAGACTCTTTTGACAACCCCCTCCCAAGGCCTCTGATATTAGTCCCTTTGGAGAGGATTTCTCTCATTTAGAGATGGATTCTCCTTTCTTGAGGATAGGATTAGGGTCCAAGGGTTATTTTAATCCCCCTTACGAGTCGATGCTAATTTTCTCCAACCCTGTGGACCTTGGCACCTCCCAATCTACTAAGATTTTTGGAAAGGCATCAATCCTCATGGTGAATTGGAGTTGGGTGATAAAATCCCTAGATAATGGAAAAAGTTTAACAGTGGGGTTCTGGGTTTTTTTGGCCATGATTCGGTTTGTTATGGTTTAAAGTGGGGTTTTGAGGTCTCACTACATGAGGATCATCTCCCAAAAATATTTAGAGTGACATATGATGGTTCCCTTCTTTATGTTTCAAGGGAAGAGGTTTTCATGCACAAGACCCACCTTCCATAATGAAATCCTTATGTTGGAACGGTCGTGGGCTTGGAAAACCATGGTCAGTTCGTATGCTCTGCCAATGGAGATCTATGTTTAGCCCTGACATGGACTTTTTGTTCAAGACCATGTTGGATGGCAAGGATATGAGTGTAATTACTTTGATGGTCAGTTTTTATAATTGTTTCTTGGTTGGACAGTCAGTCCATGCTTAATGCCTCTATTTCATGTGGAAAGAGGATTTCAATGCTTTGGTGGTAAACACTTCCAATAATCACATTGTCGTCTCCATCTACCATCCCCAGGAACTCATGTGGCACTTTGTGGGTTTTTATGGCTGGCTGAAAGTGAGTGATAAATGGAGATCTTGGGAGTTGGTAAACTCTATCAGAAATATACTTCAAGGGGCCATTTTTTGTGGGGATTTCAATGAGATCATGTACCACCATGAGAATCTTGGTGGTTCTAGTCGGTGTGTTTATTTAATGCACATTTTCCTGGAATGTTTGCTTCAGGATGGTCTCTCGGATCGTGGATTCTTGGGGAGCCCATTTACATAGTTATGCAGAGGTGATCATGCTTCTAGAATTTTACAAAGGATTAATAGGTTTTTGGATTCTTGCAATTGGATGTAGAAATTCCCAAGGTATAAGGTTTCACACTTACCTCCAGTCTCTTCTAACCACTTTCCCATTTTCCTTCAACTGCAGGTTGTTCCCATGGGCATTTGGCCAAGGCGAAGCTTCCATTTCAAATTCATATGGCTCTACAATGATAGTTGTAGTGATGTTGTCAAAGTTGTTTGGTCATCCCCACATGAGCATGTTTGGGATAAAAATATGGAGGTGGATGCTCAAAATTATAATGATTGATTTTACAACACTTCAGGAACTTTGACCAGAGAATTCGTTGGCTCGAGAAAGATCTCTCCACATGCTATGATAATTCCTCTCAGGGTTTTTCTCTTCAGGAGGTCATTTCATGGGAAAATAATCTAGATGAGGCCCTGAGATACAAATAAATTTATTTTTTTTCTAGGTAAATGGAGGACTTTATCAAAAAAGGTGATCGAAATAATAAATTCTTTCATCAAAAGTCCTCTTCGAGAAGAAGGAATAACTTTATTTCCAATTTAGAGGATAGAAAGAAAAACATTACTTCCGTTGAGGTGGAAATTCAGGATCTGATTGATTATTTCTTTAAAAACATGTTTTATTCTGAGGGGGACTCCTCTCAGGGGGATCATCTAATCTGTGTTGAGCCTAAGGTGACTGAGGAAATGAACGCGAATCTCGAGGATAATATCTTTGGAGAATAAGTTGTGGCGTCCCTAAATAGAATCCATTCTTCTAAGGTTCCTGATATTAATGGGTTCAAAGCCTTTTTCTTTAAAATATTCTAGCATATCATGGGACTGGATATCATTTCTTTGATATAGGGGTTATGGGTAGGTTCTATTAGTGTGGAAAATATTAATTAAACTCTTATTTTTCTAATCCCAAAAGTCTCTAGCCTGGTTAAAATTTCTGATTTTAGGCCTATCAGCTTGTGTAATGTGGTTTAAAAGATTTTCTCTCAAGTCCTCTCCCTCCATATGGACAGAGTCCTCCTCTATATTATTTCTGAGTATCAGAGTGCTTTTATTCCTAAGAGCCTCATCATAGATAATTCTATAGTGGCCCACAAAATCTTCCAATCAATGAAGACATGTTCAACCTAAAATAGGGGGATTTTGGCTATGAAATTGGATATGTCAAAGTATTATGATAGGGTGGAATGGGACATTCTAGAAGAGGTTATGATAAAACTAGGCTTTGGTCTAAAATGGGTGAGTTTGATCATGAGTTGTGTTAAAATTGTTTCTTATAGCAGCAAAGTTAATGTATTCCTCACAAAGAATTTCAAACCATCCAGAGGTTTACAACAGGGTGATCCTATTTCCCATTACTCTTTTCTCATTATTGATGATTTTTTCTCTCATCTTTTATTTGAAGTAGCTCTGGATGTTCTTATCCATAGGGCCAAGGTTTTTTGGCATAGTAACCCCATCATTCACCTTTTCTTCATCAATTAGTGCCTCCTTTTCTCAAGAGAAAATCCTCAGGAGTGCCAAGATATTCTTAAAATCATTTATGATTTCACTAATGATTTGGTTCAATAAATAAATTACACTAATTCTGAGATGTATTTTAGTTGAGGTGTGCAATATGGGATGAGAGACATTATTGCTGGTTTGTGTATGATTGAGGTTGTAGAGAAATATAATAAATATCAGGGTCTCCTGACTATCTTCAAATACTCCAAAAGAGAGACAATATCTTTTATCCTTGAAAAAGTCCACAAGAAAATCTAGGGATGGTCTGGAAAAAATACTTTCAGGTCAAGTAAGGAGGTTTTTATTAAATTTTTGGCCCAAGTTGTTCCTTCTTAAGTGATTTCCCATTTTAAGCTCCCGGATTTCATTACCTTTCAACTTCATTCAACCTTTGATAACTTTTATTGGGGTAATTAAAGTGGAAATAACCATCTTAATTGGCTCTCTTGGGAGAATTTATGTGCTCCTAAGTCCTGTGGTAGAATGGGATTTCATTATTTAAATGTTTTTAACAAATCCCTCCTATACAACAAAGGCTGGATACTTTTATAGAACCCTGATAGCTTGTGCGCTAGATTCGTTAATGCTAAGTACTTTCCCCATGATGATTTTTTTTCTTCCATCTTGGGTCCTCAACAGATCTTTTTCTTGATGAGTATTTGGGTATCAAAGGTTGTATTGAACCATGGAATTTTTTGGAGAATTTATATTAGTGAATCAATTAATATCAGTTGTGATCCTTGGTTGACTGGTTTAGAGGTCTTGATTCCCACTTCTTCACCTACACCCATCCATGTGTAGGAAGTTATTAGAGAGATTATGTTTGAAGAACTTTTTGGTTATCATCTTCAGAGGCTCACTCTTTGGTTCTATGAGTCCGTATGTAAGGATATCCAAGCTGTTCCAATGGTCCATGACGCTGGCTAGTACATGTTGTGCTGGCCTCTTGATTCATCTAGATGTTGTACTATTTGTTTGGGTTATAGGGTGTGTGTTTCGTGCGACGAAGGTACTTCTCCCCCCTTTGGAAACATCTTTGGAATATTAACACTCCACTAAAGGCCAATATTTTATGTTGTAAAATGTGTAGGGGTATCCTTCTTACTTATGATCTCCTAGATGATAGACACCTCTCTGATAACGGCTTATGCTCGCTCTGTGAGGGTTCAGCTGAGACAGACTATCATGGTATTTTTTCTACCCTTGGGTCACTAGGATTTCGTCCATGTGTGCAACACATGATCTAATTCATTGGATAAATCTTGGTGACATGAGTCTCATTATGGGGGATTGGTTCAGATCATCGCCTACTCAGATTATTTCAAACCTATTTATCTGATCTTGGATTTTTTTGGTTTCGTCGTAATGCCTTCATTTTCGAGAAAATTGTTAATGATGAAAAGTTATGGCTTTCAAGGATATATTACTGGATATCTCAGTGGCTTGATTTTTATGAGGCCCGCACACCTTCATATGTTCCTCCCCCTCGTATTAGAAGTCCCCCCCCCTTGTGAACTCTCAAACTCAATACTCATGCGGTGATTCCTGGGGATTGGTATATCAGATTAGGGGATGTTCTCTAGGATAATGTTGGCTCTGTTGTCGTGGTTCTTCATTCCTCAGTCAGTACTGGTTGGTATCCTCCTGTGGAAGAGGTTATTTCTAGTTGGAAGAGTTTTCTGTTTATATCATCTCTCAACTGGAAGGATGTTGTGGTCAAATATGATTTTCAGGTTGTTTTCAATGCACTGAAGGAGGATGAAGGTGGTCATCGGGCCTATGGGTCCATTATCTATATCATTAGATCATTGGTGTCTTTTTTCTCCTCCAATTGTTTTTCTTCATTAGGATAGAGGAAAATCATGTGGCTCATTTTATGGATACCTTGGGGGATCATCGGGGGTCTTAGTGTTGGATTTCATCTTTTCCTCTAGAATTATGTACTTTGGATTTGGTTGATAACTATGTTTTGAGGATTATATTTCCAAAAAAGTGCACAATAAAATATCAAAATAATAAAACACCATCTATAAATCATAACCATCCATCAGATCATGTGAAATAAAATAGATGCAACCATAAATAATAATACATGATGCATAAGCATAAGATCATTAATTAATGATCTCCCATCAGACTGATCATAAATAAAAAATAAGAACAAAAAAAATAGACAGAAGGAAAAATACATAAGGCTCTCTTATATTCTCCTCACCTCACCTCATCCTGATCTCCAAATTCTATCTATGATTCTCTAGTTTGATCAAGAAATACCTACCCTCAGCCCAACCTAGGCTTGCAATAACGAGGGCTGCTTGGGTACCCATCTGTAATGGCTACCCAAGCAGGGTGTGAGTACATAACTCATTATAACACTTCCAACACGGTCCAATACATAGCCAGTAAATGTAGTGATATGTGTATATGACCTTCTTAGTTAAAATAAATAAATAATTTCCTAAAATGTAAATAAATAATCATCATCGATCCTTGGGACAACATCCCTAATTGACCATACATACTTCGTCCATGTTATAATGTCTTTGAGTACATCATGATGACCACACCAACCAATATAATGACTCAGAGAACTAATCCACCTCAGTATATTTTGATAAAGATTCGAGGGATAAAATCACCCCATTATACTAGACCCACCATGCCTCGACAAATAGTAGACCCTCGACAAATATTAGGCCATGATCCCCCACTGTAAGACCCCCACCGATATAGCACATGACGATCCACCTTGGTAGGAATGATCGACCACACCTCAATTGATATAATTCTACAGAAATATAATAGGCCACAAACCACCATCATAAGACTCCCACTATGATAACTCATAATGATCCACCACAATATACATTAGATAATGATCCATGGGCTAAACTCACCATGGTATATAGATATGGTTATGCTCACGCCCTTGGCTCTGACATATAACAGACACCCTATTGTTTAAGATTATAAATGTATATAGGAACACTACAAGGGGGATGGGGGTGAATTGTACTTTATAGAATAAAAAATACAATTTTCACAATCCACCTTATATAGGTTTATCATATGAACTTTCTATATGAATCTCAAAGTATAGAAAATTTTATATCAAACTAAGTAAAAATTTTCTATATATTTCACAATGGATATGTATATTTTCAAAAAAATTATGTAAAATTTATAAAAAAAGTAATTAAAACATTTAAAAATTTTATAACAAAGATATACACTCTTTAACCATAAGAGTTAAGGAATCCAATAACCATAAATTTAGGTATCAATGATTTTAACCTTACCATAAAGCTCTGTCTTCCTTAAAAAAGGAATCCCTAGAAACTATGATCATAATAACTTTAGTTTCCCAAGCCATGAGAACCCTTGATCACACCAGATCAGAAATCTCTGTCTCTAAAAACCTTGACACCCCACAATCTCAGAAGATCAGACAAACAATTACAAACACATAAATTCTTAAGACATTTACAAAATATCCTCATAATGAATGCCTTATAAAAAAGGTTCACTAAACAATTACAATGAATTGATCACTCAAAGCAACAAATTTTTAAACAAATTTCACAACAACTCTTAGATAATCAGTGATTCAAAAGCTTCATCCACCCTAAAAACAACTTCAATTTATAGGAATTTCTTCGATGGTCATATCCATATATCTTGGAGGTGGTTGCAATGGCCTTGGATGAACTATTTCCTCACTTTGAAAGTTATACAGGCTTTTTAATATGATGGTTATCATGTAAATACATTAATACAATGTCTTACGATTACATTTTATAGAATAATGATTGTTCATATGATAGAACGATACATTCTATGGATTTAATAATTTTTTATCCAGAAATCATGCCTTCCTCCATCGGATGAAGTTCATCTAATGATATTGATATAAATTCATCTGATAGACTTTACTATACTTTAAATTCTTGACTTTTATAAATATTAATCTAGTGAAATAAGTAATTCTACGTCTAGTGTATAGTATACATGTTTTTCCAATTACTAAGAAGAATTTTGTTCGTTGAATAATGTTTCTACATCCAGTAAAATAACTTTTCTAAAAAAAACTCAAAACTAGGGATGTATAAAAGTAAGTAAAATATAAAATTTTTAAGTATGTTGTTTATGATTTTCAAAATTAGGATATAAAGTGTTTGAAAGAAACTTTCAACTCAAAAATATACGCCTTTTTGAAAATCACAAATCGAAAATTTTAAAGAGAGAAAAATAATGTTAAAAAACATAAAAAACTTACTCCCCCTGTCTTGTAATATCTTACCTTTTCTACCTTTTACTTCTATGTTTCTTTCTCCCCCCTTGTTTTAGAATTTAAAAAATTCCTTCAAAAATTTTGTTCAAAAGCTTTAAATTTTCATTCCAAAAAATTCTAAACCTTCCTCCCCCTTTTTTATTTTTCAAAAATAAATGGAAAAAATATAGGATGTTGAAAGTGTACCTGAAATATTAGGGAAATAAATTCTACAAAAAAAAAAGATATATATTAATTTAAAAAAATTATCAAAAATTTTAAGAAATAAAATTAACAAAATTATTTGGAAAACATCCATCTAAGAAACATATGAGGAAGAACATCTAGAATATACATTCAGAAAAATTCCGTTGGAGTTATTAAAAAAATAAAGAGTTCGGAAAATATATCAATCTTTCTTTGTGAGTTTCTTTATGATCATCTTTAACTTTTTAACATATTATTAATATTTATCTGATTCTTCAACAACTATATTTATCATTTCTATATCTTTTTATAAAGATCAAAATTTAATAACTTTACTCTGATTCTATTATAAAATGACAATGGTTTTATTTATATTCAAAACTTCTTCCTCCAAAGGTCAAGATTTTATACTGCTCCATGATTTTCTTCCTGAAGAACCAATATTCTCTTCAGCCTCACAACTTCATATTTAAATTATTCAAATATATTTCCTTGTTTTTTAAATTCTTCATATTGGTTCATTACAAGAGACTTCATATTATTTATAGAAGTTGAGGTCTCATAGACTTCATCATTCATTTTTCTTGTAAACCTTGTAACTGACTTTGTTGAAGTTTGAATTCCTTATATTTGTTCATCATAAAATTTATATCACCTTCATCATGCTTAATCCATCAAATAAGGTTTATCAATATCCTTTAATATAATTTAGATACTCCTTTTAAATATTTGAATTTATCTTCATTATTAATAACAAGTTCAGCAAGTAGTTTTAAGGAACTCAAATTTTCCAAAACATCAATATTCCTTTATAAATATTTACATACAACATGTATGTCGAGAAATTTTTTCATTATTCCATTCAACCAATGGATTAATTCATGGAGGAAATTAATTTTCATCTCCATACACTCTATAGAATTTTTTGGTGCAAAATTTGTAGAATATGTAAACACACTAATTACTGCAGGCCCTGGTGGCCTAGAAGGTATTCATTCATTTTTTTATTAGATAAATCATCAAAACATTCCATGAAATTGTCATCAACATCATCGCATGGAGGTTTGTTCGATTTTTGAGACTTGGATTGTTGAAAATTTTCTTCTGATGATTCTCCCTCATATAGATTGCTTAATGAAACTTATTTCAATTGTTTCCCCCATGCTCGGCTGGGGTGGTATGGGTGGGGAGGGGAATGGGGGGTGGTCTCGAGGTCAAATCCGCAGGCCAGAAATTTACATGTATTTTCTTCCTAGCATGCGTGCCGCTTTCCTAGTTTTACCATATTTTTAAGTAACTTATTTCAATTGTAAGATCATAAGAGTATACATAACACAACAAGGGGGGATTGTAGTTTATAAAATAAAAAATACAATTTTCATAATCCTTCTTATACAGGTTTTTCGGATGAACATTCTCTCTGATTCTCAGAGTATATAAGATATTCTAATAAACTAAGTAATGATTTTATATTTATTGAACATCAGAAATGTAGACTTTTAAGAACAATTAAATTAATAATTATAAAAAAAGTAATAAAAACATAAAGAATTTTTATAAGAAATATGTACAGTCGTTAAACTTAAGAGTTAATGAAGTCAATAACCCTTAAATTAGGTATCCATAGTTTTCACCTAACCATAAAGGTCTTTATTCTTTAAATAAGGAATCCCTCAGTATTAATATTGGAATAACTTCAATTTCCCTAGCCCTGGGAACCCTTGATCACACTAGACCTAAAATCTCAATCTCCAAAAAACATTGAGATCCCTTTATCTCAGAAGTTCGTACAAAAAATTAGAAGCAAATGAATTCTTAAGACATTTACAAAATATCCTCATAGTGGAGGCCTTAAGAAAAATACCCACCAAATAATTAAAATAAAGTGGTCACTAAAATTAACAAAATGTTATAAAAATCTTCACAACAACTCTTAGATCAATGGTGATTAAAAATATCCATCCTCATATTATACAACATCTAGTTATATTCATTTATCAAACAATCATATCTACATATCATAGAGGTGGTTTCAATTGCCGCAGATGAACTCTTTATACACTTATAAAGTTCTTTAAGATTCTCCATCTGATAGTCATCATATTAATACACTGCTACAATGTATTTGGATTCCTTCTGATAGAAAATATGATTTTTCATCTTGTGCAATGATATTTCTTCATATGATGGATTTAATAAATGTTTTCCAGAAAGCATGTACATCACTGTATGATGAAGTTCGCTCGATGGTCTTGGTATAACTTCAGCAGATTGAAATTTTTATACTTTTACTTCTAGACTTTTATAAATCTTCATCCGTCAAAATAAGTAATTGTAGGTTTGATGTACAATATACATGTTCATTTGATTACTAATAAGAATTCCTCTATGTGAACATTATTTCTATGTCTAGTGAAATAACTTTTCTATAGAAACATATTTAGAACTAGGGAAGTTTAAAAGTTATTAAAATATAAAATATTAAGAATCTGGTTTGTGATATTCAAAATTACGATATAAAGTATTAGAAAATAAAATTTCAACTCAACACACTAATCCCCCACTATAATCTTTGATGGTTGACCTCAAGTATTAAAATAACCACACATTCCTACAAACATGAATTTTGTATATAGAAATTACCCCACTAGGGCCCCACCATAATCCCTAACACATAACACATGGAAAGATCTTGAAACATCACATATCCAAATCCATGAAAGCCCCATCTGTATCATTATTCCCAATTATCATGACCGATCCACAAGTATTTATATTTTATTTATATCATGACCACCAAAAGGGTGTTTATCATATCAATCATTAACACACATTGATATATCATCATCATAATCATCATCGAAAAAATGGGGGTCCATTTACTTAACCCGTCATACAACGACAATCAAACTCTCTGGAGCCTAAACCAACTCATCACCACCATAACAGCCTCAAACCCCCAATTCATGTTCTAGGGTGACACCCAAAATCATAACTACCCATTTCTGAGTACACAATATTACAAGAGTCTCATATCCTTGGACTACAACCTGATATCTGATACCTCATCAAGGCTAGGACAATTCTTGAGTTCCCCTAAATCACAATTATGACATCTAGGTCAAAACATGTCACTTGCAGTGATAACACTCCTCAACATAATCAATAATCATCAAGGCTTGACTGGCCTCCTAGGTAATTATTATAATGATGGTGGCCTCAAGATCATCCCCTTTCTAAAACACTCTAGATTGGTTGGAATGCTCTACATATCCATCCATCTAATTAGGGTATACCCACCCAAGTAACCACATCGTAGTGGGGAGAGAACACCCCACGACAATATCACTAATATTAATTCTTAAGTACATCTCTTAGGATTCACATGGAAAACCCCTAGGACATTCATCTTAGGTCATCACTAAACTCTAACTAGACGTCTCTAAGGGATCCTACTCTTATAGCTGTTTTGTCACATTCATAAAATTAAATAACTCCCCTCTTGAGGTCTTAGTGTATAATGAACATAATACTATAATCAAGGCCTCATCCATAAGTGACCAATACAATCAATCCAGTGAAAAGGACCCTGGTGGCCCAAACACTTTGTTAGTTTAACCATACATTTCATTTTAAATAAAAAAATTATTAAATCAATGTCATCACTCTAAGTGGAAATATTACATTAACATTCCACATTAAATCAAACATAATTCCATAGGGAAATAAAAAAATACCTCCCATCCCATTCATGAATCTTTCTCCTTAGAAACCCACCACTATACAACTTCACATTGGTTCCCCAAGCCTGTCCATGTCCATTCGGCTCAACTGAACATCATCCATCACCAGGAGGCCCTAACTCCATGAACACAATCCAAAATAATTAACAATATTCAAATTATAATTAATTAATAAATTTAAATAAATTAACAATTATAATTCTATTTAAAATATTTAGGAAAAAAAGATAAAATTCTCATTGGGTTTTATCATCGCACCTAACCCAAGTCCAATCACTCATAGGAGGTCCATGCCATGCTCCCAAAACCAACTTGGGTGAAATCAATTTTAATTTGAATCAATTACATAATAAATTTCATTTATTTATACCAAAAGAACTTGAAAAATCAAACTGTGACATACCTCCATCAAAACGGTGGGAAACGGTGTACAGATATCATCTCAGGATGTCCTCTATCTAGGATTCATGAAATCCCAATGTGACTCAGATGGTTTCACCATTTTCTGATGAATCATAATCAAAATCCATAATTAAAGGAACCAAATTATATAGTAGGAATGGTAGATATGAGTTAAGGATAGTGGAGGTTGGTTCTCACCTTAAATCATCACAAAAATCGCCATAACCTTATGCATGCATGAAGGGAAAAGAAGGGATAAAGGGGGAGACATCCCCTAGATTTCATGATCTATAGAATGGGAGAAAGGGGGGATAAACCTCTAAAAATCCAAGTGGAAATATTTGTCATCCCCCCCCCCTCCCCGCCCCTAAATCCCCACCGGTTAGTCGGTGCCTCCATATAACAACCCTGCTCTTTATTTCATATTTAAACAAGATTTATTACATAAACTTGAAGTTAACACAACTTAGAAGATTGATACGTCTAGTGTCCTTAGGGATTAGAAACATTACATAACAACTTAAAACATGAAATACACATATTTATTGAAAACCTCTTTTACATGACCACACCATTCCTTCATACTTAGCATTGCCTGGGATAACTTGAGGACATATATAAGAAAATAGAAATCTATAAAGCTCGATAAGGGAGTAAACAAGGCATAACATGAATATTACAATACATGTTAGGAAATATACATATTAATAGATCATAAGAGAAACATGAACATAAAGGCATGATATAGCACGATCATCATAACATGGAAATGTGTCAACAACTTAAAACACTACATCATTAACATAAAGGAATCAGGTAAACTCCTTTCCCAACATGGTGGAAAAAACTACTATAAATAAATCAGGTAAACCCCTATCCCTACATGACATATCATGATAATAAGAATTACCCAATTTATTGGAGTGCCATCAGGGTGAACCCTTCATAAACATTTCAATCTCATGCTTAAGTGTACCACATAGATTATATAACATGGATTCATTAAACATAATCATTTATTCTAGGATCTAGTAATTTAAAATATATATATATGTAATTACCCAATAAATACGTATATGTTCATAAATGTGAATACCCATTATAGAATAATTGGTATGGTATTCACTACACAATGATTTTGGAATTGAAAATCGTGGTGCAATTTCGGTAGCATAACGACATAATATGGAAATTAATAAAATGGGTAGATGACAAAAAAAGGGGTATCTCATAATTTATACATGAAATGTATTATGATGGTATTATGGAACATAATATCCCAACATATGAAATGGAATTTAAGATGTATAATACAAATAAAGTGCTTGAAATGGAAATGTGAATAGCGAAATCCCTTACGGAATTTCGGAAAACTAATGACTTGGGTAAGGTTATAATTGGGGGAGGATAAATGATTACTCATTCAAATAACATAAAATTTAAATAAGATTATTGATTATAAAAGGATTAAAATATAACCAATTTAAATTAAAATGACTAATTTCAAACAAGGTTCTTGAATTGAAAGGAAGAGAGAAAGGTGAGGACCCCTTACTTGGATGTGTGATCCCAAAGGCTTGGGAGAGGATTATTTTGAGCTTATGGGAACCTTGGGAGGAATCTAAGGAGTATTGGAAGAGGTTGTTTGAGCTTAAAAGAGCTTTATTGAAGAGTAATTGGTGCATGGGTGGGTTTATATGGGAAAGGTGGGGGAATTCATTGTTATTTTGGTTTTGGACCCTACACACTAAAATATTCAAAACCACTAACCATCCCATAGTTTTTTCCCATGGTTTATAGAAAGGGGATTGATATAAATTATTTTAAAAGGATAAGGGATGAATATACTGAAATATTTCCCTTTCTTATATGGAGATGAGTCACACTTTCAAGGAAATGATTTGAAAATCTTAAAATATTTTATGTCTTGGAGGATTCACTAAGGATTTATAAAATAAATCAAATAATCCAAAAATTACATTATTTTAAAGTAAAAATATATTTTTTCAAATATACCCTTTATATTATTTTATTACATCACTATTGGGTCATTATGATGTCATAAAACACATCATATATTTATACGGTATTTAATTTTTACCCAAAAAATCAACTATCTCAAAAAATTATGAAAAATTCACAATTGTAAAATTATGAATCCTGATTCCAAAAAAACATTCATTTTATCTAAATAATTTTCCAAATATATGAATTTTCACTTTTAAAATATAAACCTTTATTTATCGAAAATTGACTGGTTTTGACAAAAACAGTTTTCAAACCTCAATAAAAATTACAATTGACTTCATAAAAATTAGAAGATCATTTATATTTAATAAAATTAAATTATTAAAAAAATTATTAAAAAATTATTTATTTAAAATATCCATTATTTTGTAAAATTATATTTCTTAATTGAATTTTAATATTAACCAAAAATACTATTTTTTCTTTAAAAATCATTTACAGAGTAAAAATAATAAAATGAAAGTATATTCATTATTATATAAAAAAATAATGAACATAATGATAATGATAGGGTCTTGTTACATATCCCTTTATTACACCATCATACTTTATAAGAGTGCGATGTGCGATGGTGGGGCTTTCATGGGGTTGTTTGGTGAACATGGTTTGGGTCGTGATCTCGATGAGCTTGAACTTATACCATAAATAGATTCTCTCATACTTAAGTTATTGGATCTCAGATTGGTCTTGGTATATGGGAAAGACCAAAAATACTATCTCCCTTTGAATCTTCGATAAATGGGATTCATAGGGTATAATCCTACCAGTTGAGACCATCACTTCTTTTGTCTATGTCAAAAGGATTTGTCAAAACCCTATATTTATACTAGTCATTTGATCACTATTCAAAGGTTATATTATTAATGGTAAGGATACTTAGTGGTCATTTAAATCCTATTAGATATAATAAAACAAAACGAGTGCATGTGTTTTCTATATTCATAAGATATTTAATTAAAATTAATTGAATTTTTTTCATAACAGTTTGGGTCCTTAAAACCATCCCCCATTGAGAAATTTCTCCCTCAAGAATTCATTTTCCCAAACTAAAATAGATTTGGGTAACTCTTCCACATCACTTCATCTACTTCCCATGTCACTGTAATGACCCAAAGTTTTTTTCAATGAAAATTACCTTCTTATAATTATGTCATAAAATAGCATGAAAACACAACATAATGAACTAATAAGTGACAAGTGACCTTTAAACATAAGTTTGTCACTTATGTGTTTGGAATTTTGAAAATCTGACATACACGGTTGTGTTCAAGATGATTTTTGGAGTCTAATAAAATAAAAATAATTTTTTTGAATAGTAACACACCCTTATGAATTATAACATACCCTTATGAATAGTTATATACCATAATTAATAGTAACCTTACTATTGATAGTATAAAAATAATATTCAAGTGAAAGTATGATGTACCTATATTTTAGAATAAGTAAATGAATGTTTTAAAACTTTTTTTAGTAATAAACTATGATTTTTATTAAATATTATATTAATCATATTTAGAAAATTATTTTTGAAAAATTGACTTAATTTTTGGATTTTACACATCGAAAAATGGTTTGGGTAAAATTTTGGGATATGTCTAAAATACCTAAATTTTTTGTGAATAGTAAAATACATTAATTTACCGTATAAATACATTATAATTTAAACCCACTATTCCTGACATCACAAGTGATGTAAGCACACAAATCTCGAACTCACATGCCTTATTTACTATTCTTGGTCATTCAAGACTCATTATTCCTTGTCTTAGGGGAAATTAATAAACTAATGAATTTTATATTAAGGGAACCCCTCTCCCCTCCACTATAAAACCCACCCTTCATACCATCATTTCCTCACACCTCTCAAGCTCCAATAATTCTCTAAACTCTGACCAAACATCTTCCCTAGGACCTCTCCCACGTCCAAGAGCTACTGCTCTCATCAAAAGACCAATCCTAGCTTCCTTAAGGAGGATCTCAAGAGGAGGATTTAAGAGGTAATTTCTCTCCCTCTTCTCCTTTAGTTTCCTTTCAAGTTCAAGTTCATTTATTGATCTCTCCCCAGCTATATTAACACAAATGTTATTGTAAATCCAGTATTATACATTTACTTTAATTTTATGATGCTAATGTTATATTATATCATCCAACCCCCTTTCCCTCTTTCTTTTATTTTATTAAAGAGAACGTTGTTTGGGAGGTGTTAATTTATGACCTTCAAGAATGAAATGCTTTCTTCTTCCATTTGTACCTTCAGATCCGGTCATGAAACCATTTTCATGGTTGAACCAGAATATATTATATGTATTATCTCCTATTTAATGTTCTGGAACTAACTAATTTACATATTACTAAGTGATAAATTAAAACAATTTTGTTGTGATTGAAAAACCGCCCAAATTAACCCAAACAATCATCGTTTAATTCTTATCTAATGATTCATCCACATGGATCTAATATAATTCATTATAATATCATTTAAAATCCTGAAATATCATTAATAAAATTTAATATCAATTCTGGATGTTTACCCATGTTCTTCCCGAAAATCAATTTAAGAATACAAGTGAACCACTCAAGAAAACCACAAAAACAAACATTCTCGTACAATGTTTTTAAACCCTATAACTCATCCAAAGGCCCATAAAATAACTTAATGAGAACATAATAAACCATATTATTTTACATGAGGTTCTTTAATTGTCAATTAATGTATTTAATATGGTTATACAGGATATTAAATAGAAGGAAGCGTTCATATACAAGGTAAGGGGAAATTCTCGAGCCCAATTTCATCCTTCGGGTTCTCCCTCTTTCACTCCATTTCCGATATGTTTACTCCTTAAAAATAATTTTTTCATCATTTTATTTCCTTTTTTGGGATATAAATTTTTACCAATATTTTTTATGTCAAACAAAAATGTTTTCCAAAAGAAATCTTCTTTTAAGAACTCACCTTTTACTTCTCATTCAAGTTTGATGGTTCTTGTATCAAGTATGATATTCCCTCTTTGTTTTGGGAACCCAAAGTTTACGAATGTGTTCTTATGAGTTGTAACCCATTCCTTTACATGGTTTATTTAAATTTACTTTTGATATATGTTCCATGTTTCAAGCATGATAATGATAATGTTATGATGTGACAGGTGCGCCCGGAATTATATAGTGCAATATGAATGTTTTAATGTGACGGGTTCACCTGAAATTATACAGCGCTCCAATGCATTGGGTAAAGTGATGAATATCATGAGAAAATGTGGAATTATATGGAAAATATGCTATATTTTTTCACAATTATGTGTGGTAGTTAACCACTATGACATGATTTTTCATTGTTTTTGCATTGCCACATTTCAAGTATTTTAGTTATGCTCCTCTCAAGTTCATGATCTTTTGCCTATGTCATGATTATGATCACCCCATGATATATTCTTATTTATCCTCTTACTGGGATTTTAGATCATCCCTTTTTATGTATATCCTCAGGTGGATACATATACTAAGGAGACAAAAAGTGCCAATAAGAAGCTAGAGAAGAAGAAATTAAATAAATGTTTATGCTTGATGTTGTAATTTCTATGTATGGTCCTAGTTTTCCCAATACACTAAACCTTTGGATCCTCTATATGTAATACTATTATGTTGTTTAAATTTAAAATGATTTAATAGTAATGTATGAAAAGGAAAGGCCACTATAGTTGGTATCAAAGGAATGGTTTAGTTAATTTGGGAATTAGGTTTTGTGTACCCTAGAGAAAACCTCTACATGAGACTAAGTACAAGTAGTCACACAAGAATATTTAAATTGGGATCCTATATGTTATGTTTTTAGTATTAATTGTTCAACTGAATATGTTATGTATTCATGACTTGTTTACTTATGTTTTGTTCGACCCTTTTCTATTTTAGAAAATGGTGGGAACCAGGAGAAATCAGTCCAATAACTCGTGTGAGGGCCAATGCAATGATTGCCCGAATGACATCCCCAATAATTTGGGAGGTGGAGTTCAAAAGTTCATGGAGATTCTTACTCAATTATCTCAGGTCATGAATAATAACAATAATAATGGGGAACGTCCTCCTTCACCAAAGAGGGAACAACTGGTTATCGAATGTTTTATGCGGAAACGACCACCAACATTTAATGGATCTTCCGATCCACTAGTTACAGAACAGTGGGTCAACTCCATGGAGAAGATCTTTTCCGTGCTTCATTGTTCTGAGATGGAGAAGGTGAACCTAGACGTTTATTTTCTAGATGTAGAAGTCCATCAATGGTGGGCTTTGATTAAGAACACCAAGATAAGGGAGGAAATTGAAGAGATGGAATGGGAAGATTTTAAGATAATGTTTATTAATAAGTATTTCCCATGAACACTTCACATGAAGATGGAGAGAGAATTAATAAAGCTCAAGAAAAAATAAGGAGAATCTGTCACAACCTATAAAGCAAATTTCACAAGGCATGCAAGGTACACTTTGGGTTTTGTTATCAACCATGATAGCAAAATTGATAGATTCTTTTGTGGATTAAAACCACACCTTTGAAAGGCTCTTGAAATTAGAGACTTTGGGAGTTATGAAGAAATTGTTCGATGTACTCTCAAAGTGGAGATGGAGTTTGGATAATGTTCCCATGGATATGGTGATAAGAAACGAAAGATGGAATTTCAAGCTAGAGGATCTAATGACAAAATTGGGAAGAAAAATGAATGACCCACATGCCAAAAATGTGGAAAGTTGCACCATGGGAACTGCCTCAAAGGGATGGGGAAATTCTTCAAGTTTGGGAAATAAAAAAACCATGCTTAAGAGTGTCAGAAAGACACGAAAAGGAAGGATAATGTAGCCGATGAAAGGAGAGAACCACTCATGGTTCAATGCTACAACTGTAGGAAGCTAGTGAACTATGAAAACCAGTGCACGAAACCTCAAGTTCTCGAGGGTAATCAGTGTCAGTAGCCACCAAAGCCAAAGAAACAAGGGAAGGATTTTTCCATCACTACTACAAAGTTGGATCATGATAATGAAGTTGTACAAGGTACACTTCCTATTTACTCAAGAATGGAAAAAGTCTTATTTTATTATAGTTCTACGCATTCCTTTATATCTTGAAAGTTTTCTAGAACTATAGAATCGAAGCCCCGAAACCTTGAAGTAGAGATATCTATAAAAACACCAAGTGGTGAAATAATTACAACCCAAGTGTTTGACTCTTCTCCTGTTGGCGTATGTCCGAAGATTCTTTCGGAAAATCTCGTAATACATCCCTTGGTGGAATTCGACGCTATAATGGGAATGTATTGGCTCTCATTATATAGAGCACATATCAACTGTCAGAAAAAGGAAATATCTTTTCATATTCTGAACCATCCCATGCTCCTCTAAAAATGCAAGGAAGATCATAAATCTCCATTGAAAAATCCTTCAATGGTGTGGGTGTTGATTCCCTATGAAGAAGCATACCTCGCCCAAATGGTTGAGTGGAAGGAAAGTTCCATCCTTGAAGAAATTCCCATCGTGAGGGAATACAGCGATGTATTTCCCGAAGTGTTACCCATAATTCCCACGAATCGTGAGGTAGAGTTATCAATTGAACTCTTACCTAGAGATACTCCTATCTCAAAGTTTCCCTATAGGATGGATCCTATCGAACTAGAGGAGTTAAAGAAGCAGCTGCAAGAGCATCTGGAAAAACGGTTCATACGCCCTAGTGCATCACCTTGGGGTGCACTAGTGCTCTTTGTGAAGAAGAAGGATGGAACAATGCGACTGTGTATCGATTATTGGGAACTCAACAAGATAACCATAAAGAATAAGTATCCTCTTCCAAGTATTGAAAACTTG
Source organism: Viscum album (assembly GCA_963277665.1). NCBI lineage: Eukaryota > Viridiplantae > Streptophyta > Magnoliopsida > Santalales > Viscaceae > Viscum > Viscum album. Next base: position 209,818,417 of record OY728119.1, on the reverse strand, counting down.
TTCAATCAGTTAAGAGGTTCTCAATACTTCTCAAAGGTGGATCTTCGTTCTAGATATCATTAGGTAAAGGTGAATAAGGAAGATATTCAGAAGACTGCCTTCTGTACAAGGTATGGGCACTATGAGTTTTTGGTGATTCCTTTCAGACTTACTAATACCCCTGGAATCTTCATGGATTTGATTAATAGAGTCTTTAGACATTACCTTGACAAATTTGGGATGGTGTTTATTGATGATATTCTCATCTACTCCAAGATCAAAGAGGAACATGAAGAACATCTAATACTTGTGTTGGTGACATTAAGGAAGGAAAAGTTGTACACCAAGTTTAGAAAGTGTGACTTTTGGATGAATCAAGTCACATTCTTGGGAAATGTGATCACAAGTGAGGGAATTTCTATCAATCCTTCAAAAATAAAGGTGATTGAGGAATGGCCTAGGCCCTCTAGTGTCACAGAAATCTGTAGTTTTCTTGGATTATCTGTGTACTACCGATGTTTTGTGAGAAACTTATCACGATTGTCAAGCCTGCTAACTAAGTTGACAAGGAAAGGTGTAAAGTATGTCTGGATGGAATAATGTAAGGGAAGCTTCAAGGAGCTAAAGAGAAGGCTTATCACTGCACCTGTACTCACACTACCATGAAGTGGAGAAATTTTTGTGATATACAGTGAGGCTTCAAAGAAAGGCTTGGGTTGTGTACTCATGCAAAATGACAATGTGATAGCCTATTCCTCACGACAGTTGAAGATCCATGAGCAGAACTACCCGACGCATGATCTAAAGCTAGGAGGTGTGATTTTTGCCTTGAAAATATGGAAGCACTACCTTTATGGTGAGAAGTGTGACATATACACCGACCACAAGAGCCTAAAGTATATATTCACACAAAAGGAACTCAAAATGCGTCAAATAAGATGGTTAGATCTAATCAACAATTACGATTTATCTATTCACTATCATCCTGGAAAGGCGAAGAGGGTAGCTAATGCTCTAAGAAGAAATGAACATGCTACTCTATCCATGTTACAGATTGAGAAAGACCATATCTTCTTAGATATGGAAATAATGGATTTGGAAATCATAAGGGCAAGGGATACATCCTAACTTTCCCAAATTATTGCGCAACCATCCATCCAAGAAAAGATTAAGGATGCACAAAGGGATGATGTGGAGATATAAAAGAAGGTGAATTCCCTAAATGAAGGGAATCTTCCATAGTTCCATATCGATGATGATGGTGTGATTTGGTTTGGAATGTGGCTTTGTGTGCCTTCATCACCTAGGATAAATAAGGATCTATTGGACAATGCACATAGCTCAACATTCTATATCCATCCTGGGAGTACCAAGATGTAATGTGATCTCCGAGAACACTTCCAGTGGGATAACATGAAGAAGGAGATTGTGAAATATATATAAAGTTTCTTGGTATGTCAATAAGTTAAATCTGAGTGACAAAAGTCCAAAGGTATGATGCATCCATTGCCTATACCCATTTGGAAATGGGAAAATATTACTATGGACTTTGTCATAGGTCTCCCAAATATGTCAAAGGGAAATAATGTGATATGGGTTGTGGTTGACCGACTCACCAAGACTTCCCATTTTATCGCTATTCGAGAAGATCTCTCGCTTGAACAACTTGCAATGATATATGTGAAGGAATCATTGAGACTAAACGGTGTTCCACTCTTAATTGTCTCTGACCGTGATCTAAGGTTCAAATCTAAATTTTGGATGAGCCTTCAACATGCTTTGAGTACTAAATTAAATTTTAGCATGGCCTATCACCCCCAAACTGATGGCCAATCTGAAAGGACTATTCAGACGCTTCAATATATGCTAAGATCCTCCTCTCTAGAATTTAAAGGTGGATGGGATAAACATCTCCCATTGGTTGAGTTCCCATAAAAAAATAGCTTCCACTCAAGTATTCATATGGCTCCATATGAAGCTTTGTATGTAAAGTGATGTAGAACTCCAACCTGTTGGGATGAAGTTAGAGAAATAAAGCTATTTGGACCCGATCTTGTGCAAGAGATGACAGAGAAGGTTTAAGTCATCTAGAAACACATCAAAGCTGCTCAAAGTTGGCAAAAGAGCTATGCTGACAACCGTCGAAGGGACTTGGAGTTCGAAGTTGGAGATAAAGTCTTCCTTCGAATATCACCATGGAAGAGAGTCATGCGATTTGAAAAGAAAGGGAAGCTTAGCCCAAGGTACATTGGACCCTTTGAAATCCTTGACCGCATAGGAGTAGTGGACTATCGGCTTGCACTTCCACTGAATATGGATAAAGTTCATGATGTTTTTCATGTATCACTACTGAGGAAGTACATACCAGACCCCTCACATGTACTAAACTCAGAGGTGGTGCAGCTGGAAGATGATCTCTCCTATGAGGAGTAGCCAGTAAAGATCATAGATCGGAGAGATAAGGTTCTACGCAACAAGATAACTCATCTTGTCAGAGTGTGGTGGAGAAACCATAAGTTTAAGGAAGCAACTTGGGAACTAGAAGAGGCAATGAAGGAGAAACACCCTCACCTATTTGTGTAAAGTGAAATTTTAGGGGCAAAATTTCTTAAGGGGGAAAAATGTAACGACCCAAAGTTTTTTTCAATGAAAATTCCCTTCTTATAATTATTTCATAAAATAACATGAAAATACAACATAATGAACTAATAAGTGATAATTTACCTTTAAACATAAATTTGTCACTTCTTTGTTTGGAATTTTGAAAATATGACATACACGGTTGTGTTCAATATGATTTTTGGAGTCTAATAAAACAAAAATAATTCTTGGTGAATAGTAACCTACCCTTATGAATAGTAACATACCCTTATGAATAGTGATATACCCTAATTAATAGTGACCTTACCTATGATAGTATAAAAATAATATTCAAGTGAAAGTATGATGTACCTATATTTTAGAAAAAGTAAATGAATGTTTTAAAACTGTTTTTTAGTAATAAACTATGATTTTTATTAAATATTAAATTTATCATATTTAGAAAATTATTTTTGAAAATTGGACTTCATTTTTGGATTCTACACGTTGAAAAATTATTGGGTAAAATTTTGGGATATTTCTAAAATACTTGAATTTTTGGTGAATAATAAAATACATTAATTTACCGTATAAATACATTATAATTAAAACCCACTATTCCTAACATCACAAGTGATGTCAGCACCCAAATATCAAACTCACATTCCTTATTTACGATTCTTGGTCATTCAAGACTCACTATTTCTTGTCTTAGGGGAAATTAATAAACTAATGAATTTTATATTAAGGAAACCCCTCTCCCCTCCACTATAAAACCCACCCTTCACACCCTCATTTCCTCACACCTCTCAAGATCCAATAATTGTCTAAACTCTGTCCAAACATCTTCCCTAGACCCTATCCCACGTACAAGAGCTTTCGGTATCATCAAAAGACGAAGCCTAGATTCCTTAAAGAGGATCTCAAGAGGAGTATTTAAGAGGTAATTTCTCTCCCTCTTCTCCTTTAGTTTCCTTTCAAGTTCAAGTTCATTTCTTGATCTCTCCCCACCAATCTTCACCCAAATTGTATTTTAACTCCAGTATTATACATTTACTAGAATGTTATGATTCTAATGGGATATTATATCATCCACCCCCCTTTCCCTCTTCTTTTTATTTTATTAAAGAGAACGTTGTTCGTGAGGTGTTAATTTATCACCTTCAAGAACGACATGATTTATTCTTCCATTTGTACCTTCAGATTTGGTCATGAAACCATTTTTATGGTTGAAACAGAATATATTATATGTACAATCTCATATTTAATGTTTTTTAACTAACTTATGTGCATATTACTAAGTGATAAATTAAAACAATTTCGTTGTGATCGAAAAACCGCCCAAATTAACCCAAAAAATCATCGTTTAATTTTTATCTAATGATTCATCCATATGGATCTAATATAATTCATTATAATATCATTTAAACTCCTGTAATATCATTAATAACATGTAATATCATTTCTGAATGTTTACCCATGTTCTACCCGAATATCAATTTAAGAATACACGTGAACCACTCAAGAAACCCACAAAAACAAACATTCCCGTACAATTTTTTAATCCCTATAACTCATCCAAAGGCCCATAAAATAACCTAATGATAAAATAATGAACCATATTAATGTAAAGAAGGTTTTTTAATTTTCAATTAATGTATTTAATATGGTTATACAGGATATTAAAGAGAAGGAAGCGTTCAGATACCAGGTAAGGGGAAATTCTCGAGCCCAATTTCATCCTTCAGGTTCTCCCTCTTTCACTCCATTTTTTATATGGTTTCACCTTAAAAATTATTTTTTCATCATTGTATTTCCTTTTCTAGGATATAAATGTTTACCAATATTGTTTATGTCAAACAAAAATTTTTTCCAAAAGAACTCTTCTTTTAAGAACTCACCTTTTACTTCTCATTCAAGTTTGATGGTTCTTATATCAAGTATGATATTCCTTATTTGTTTTGGGAACCCAATGTTTATTAATGTGTTCTTATGAGATGTAACTCATTCCTTTACATGGGTTATTTATGTTCAATTTTGATTTATGTTCTATGTGGAAGGCATGATAATGATACTATTATGATGTGATGGGTGCGCCCGGAATTATATAGCGCAATATGAATGTTTGAATGTGATAGGTGTTCCCGGAATTATACAGTGCTCCAATGCATTGGGTAAAGTGATGAATCTCATGAGTAAATGTGAAATGATGTTTAAAATATTCTATCTTTGTTCACAATTATGTGTGGTAGTTAACCACTATGACATGATGTTTCATTGTTTTTGCATTGCCACATTTCAAGTCTTTTATTTATGCTCCTCTCAAGTTCATGATCTTTTTTCTATGTCTTGATTATGCTCACCCCATGATATATTCTTATCTATACTCTTAATGGGCTTTTATCTCACTCCTTTTTTATGTATATCCTCAGGTGTCTACATGTACTAAGGAGAGGACAAGTGCCAATAAGAAGCTAGAGAAGAAGAAATTAAATAATTATTTATGCTTGATGTTGTAATAGCTATGTATGGTCCTAGTTTTCCCAAGACACTAAACCTTTGGATCCTCTTTGTGTCATACTATTATGTTTTTTAAATTTAAAATGATGTAATAGTAATGTAAGAAAAGGCAGGGTTGCTATAGTCACTTCTTCAAACTTGTGGTTTCTCCACAACACTTTGATGAGGGGAAATATCTTATTTCCTAGAACTTTTTATCTCTGATCTAAGATCTTCACCAGCTTCTCTTCATAGGATAGGCCATTCTCCAATGGCACCACCTCTAGATTGAGTACACGTGATGGGTCTGGTATGTACTTCCTTATGACTGATACAAGGAATACATCATGTACTTGAGATATGTTTGGTGGGAGTGCTAGTCGATAAGCCACTTCCCCGATGCGATCAAGGATCTCAAAAGGTATAATGTTCCTTGGAATAATCTTTTCCATCTTCCCAAGTCTTATAACTCTCTTCCATGGAGATATGTATAGAAATAACATTTCACCAACATCAAACACTAGGTCTCGTCGACGATTGTCAGCATAACTATTTTGTCGACTCTGAGTAGCTTTGATATGTTGTTGGATGGTCTTAACCTTCTCCACCATTTCTTCAACCATTTATGGACCTATAAGTTTTCATTCCCAAACTTCATCCCAACATGTCAGTGTTCTACACACCTCTTCCCATAAAGGGATTCATAAGGATCCATTTGGATGCTTGAGTGGAAATTATTGTTGTTAGAAAACTCCACCAAAGGAAAATGTTGGTCCTGTCCACCATTAAAGTCCATTTAGAAAGCTCTCAACATGTCCTCAAGTGTCTAGAGAGTCTGCTCATATTGTCTATCCGTTTAAGGGTGATAGGCCATGTTGAAGTTCAACTCAGTATTCAGAGCATATTGGATACACATCCAAAACATAGAGGTGAATCTTGGATCTCTATTGGGAATAATCAATAGTGGTATTCCATATAGCATTACCAATTATCTGATGTATATTTGTTCCAGTTGATCCAGTGAGAAATCCACTCTAATTTCAATGAAGTGTGTAGTCTTTGTAAGATGAACCAAAACAACCCAGATAGCATTGTTTTCTTTGGATGTCTTTGGACGTCCGGTGACAAATTCTATGGTGATGTTTTCCCACTTCTATGCTAGAGTAATGGTTGCATCACCCCCTTATACTTATGACTCTTATCCTTTACTTGTTGATATACCAGTAACTTTTATGTATATTTAGTGATCTTTTACTTCATGTTATCCCACCAATAGTGCTCTCGAATATCTCGATATATCTTCGTGTTTCCTAGGTGAATGTTGAAATCTGAACTATCTGCATCATCCAAAGGTTCTTTCTTTAAATCTGAATTTGATGGAACATATAGTCTTGACCAAAATCTCACAATTCCTTCTTCATTAACATTGAACTATGAGGATTTCCCTTTTCTGATAGTTTGCACTTTCTTCCAAATTCCCACATCTTCTTTTTGAGCATCCTTTAACCTTTCCAAAAGAGATGGTTGAGAAATAATTTGTGAAAGTATTGATGATTTTACCTTCTCTATGATTCCAATGTACATCTTCTTCAAATTTGATAAGATTGGATCCTTTTCAACTCTCATCAATGATGGAATTTCTGGGTTCTTTCTACTTAGAGCATCTTCCACCTTGTTCACTTTCCCAAGGAGGTCATGGATTGAGCAGTAATAATCCTTGATTAGATCAAACCATATTCATTGGTGCATATTCAAATATTTTTTTGTGATTAAATATTTGATACTTTTGGTATCTGTATATATTTCACAATTCTCCAACAATAGATAATCCCGCCAGATTTTCACCACAATTATCACCGCTTCCAACTCCAGATCTTGCATGGGATGGTTTTTCACATGAATTTTCCACTACCTTGAGGCATAGGCAATGACTTTGTCATTTTACATAAACACATATCCTAGGACCTTCTTTTAAGCATTGCTAAATATCACAAAAAGTTATCCAATTTTGGGTACTGTGAGAACAAGGTCAGTGATAATCCTCTTCTTCAACTCCATGAATATTTCTTCACATTCATAATTCCAAGAAAACATGACTCCCATCTGATTTATCTTGGTAAGAGGGTTTGACAATCGTGAGAAATTTCTCACAAATTGATGATAATATCTAACTAATCCCAGGAATATAAAGATATTCTTCATAGATGTCGGCCTAGACCAGCCCTTAATTGTTTTTTTGGAATGATCCATAGATATCCCATTTCTTGTGATTATATAACCCAAGAATGAGACTTCCTACAACCATAACTCACACTTTATTTACTTCTCATAGAGCTTATCCTTTCATAAGGTCTCTAGTATAGTGGTTATATGCTCCCCATTCTATGACTTGGTTTTAGAGTATATTAGAATATTGTCTATAAATAATACCACAAATTTGTCAAGGTAATCTCTAAAGACTATATTAATCATGTATATGAATATTTTTGGAGCATTAGTGAGTCTTAAAGGAATTACTATTAATTTATAGTGCTCGTACCTTGTATAAAAAGTAGTCTTGGGGATATCCTCATTCTTCACCCTTACTTGGTAATATCCTGACTGTAGATCCACCTTGGAGAACTATTTTGATCCATGTAGTTGATCAAACAAGTCATCAATTCGTGGTAAAGGATACTTGTTATTTATTGTGATTTAATTATCACACAATAATCAATGTAAAGGCGCATTTACCCATCCGTATTCTTGATGAAGAGGACTGGTGCACCCCATGGTGAAGCACTTGGGTGTATAAACCCTTTATCCAGATTCTTCTATAGTTATATATTTAGCTCCTTGATCTCCAAAATATCCATTATATATGGAGTCTTTAATATTGGAAACACCCTAGGTATATGATCAATCTAGAATTCCACATCTGTTCTAGGAGGAAGACGTGGCAATTATTCGGGAAACACATCAGCGAATTCCTTCACAATATGCATGTCTTCACGGATGGTACCTTCCTTAGATCTAATAATTTGAGAAAGATACATGTGATCATAGGGAAGTAATATTCATTATTGAGATAATGGTGCAAATAAGATTCATCCTCTTCCTTGTATTTTTATAGAATCGGGGGTTGATTCACCATATGGAGTGTGATTTCCCTCTCACGAAAATTTATGTTGTCTCTATATAGGAAAATCCAATGCATGCCAAGAATCGTATAAAATTTTACAAAGGGAAGTATGATAAGTTTCACTAGGATGTTCAATCCACAAATTGTGATAGTGGAGGATTTATTTTCATGGGATGAAATAATTTCCCTATTTTCCTTTTTTACCGACATCCTTAATTCCATTCTATGTGGTGATGTTTGGATTGTTCAACTAAACATTCGGGATATAAAATAATTCATAGAACTATGGATGATAAACCTACCTTTCACTTTTGGATTCTAGTTCAACATTATCCAATATTGAATTAGGGATGATTACCTTTAAACTAATAAACACATAAAGGGTAATCCAATGACATTAAAAGGATAACTTACAAATTACATTTATCTCCTTAACTTAAGAATTTCTAGGCTTTGATCTAAGTTATCCATGATTTGCTTCCTATCATATGTTCTTATGAACATTAATTTTCCCTTAAAAGTTGTTCATACTGATCTTATGAATTTACCAAATCATATCCCCCAAGAGTGTCAAACAAAGAGTGCAGCAAGACCCATTTTCGTTCACCAGTTCTTGTTGGATTCTAGCTCAAAGCAGTGTTTTCGGGTTTTACCCCAAGAAACATCTATACCAGATCCACGTCTACTTGTTCATATCCATACATGGATGTATTTTCTTGATAAAACACTTACTCTATACTCACCAAGATTTAGTGATTATTTTCTTATAATTATTCTTATCTCTAAGTATTTCACTATGTTTTTCTAATATGAATCCCAAAAATAATTAAACCTATCCTTTGATACCGACCATAATGACCCTACTATTTATTTCATATTTAAGCATGATTTATTACATAAAACTGAACTTAATACAACTAAGAAGATCAATAGGTCTAGTGTATCTGGGGATTATTAACATTACATAACATCTTAAAACATGAAATACACATATTTATTGAAAAATTATTTTATATGACCACAACATTCCTTCATACTTAGCATTGCATGGGATAACCTGGGGACATAAATAAGAAAAAGGTGATATATAAATCCCAGTAAGGGAGTAAATAAGGAATAAAATTAATAATACAATACATGTTAGTCAATAAACATATTAATGGATCATAAGAGAAACATTAACATAAATACATGATATAGCTCGATCATCATGACAAGGAAATGTGGCAACAACTTAAAACATTGCATCATTAACATAAATGAATCAAGTAAACCCCTATCCCAAAATGGTGGGAAAATTTCATATAAATGAATCAGGAAAACCCTTATCCCAACATAATGTATCATTATACTAAACATTACCTAATGCATTGGAGTGCTATCAGGGCGCACTCTTCATAAGCATTTCAATCTCATGCTTAATTATACCACATAGATCATATAAAATGGATTCATTCAACATCGTCATTTATTCCAAAGTCAAATAATGTGGAATAAAAACATGTAAGTTCCCAATCAATATTTATATGTTCATAAAGGTTAATACCCTTGAAAGAGCAATGGGTATGGTATTCACTACACGATGATTTTGGCATGGAAAATAGTGGTGCAATTTTGGTAGGATAACGACATCATGTGGAAATTCATAAATTGGGTAGATGAGAGAGAAAGAGGCATATAATAATTTATAAATGAAATGCGTAGTGAGGGGATTATGTAACATAATAAACAAACATCTGAAATGGAATTTAATATGTATAATACAAATAATGTGCTTGAAATTAAAATGAGAAGAGAGAAATCCCTTACAGAATTTTGACATTGTAGCGACGTAGGTAAGGGTCTAAATGGGGGAGGATAGATGATACCTCATTTAAATAATATAAAATGTACATTATGTAATTTCTTATAAAAGGAATATGATATAACAAATTGAATTTAAAAATAATAATTTCAAACAAGGTTCTTGAATTAAAAGGAAGAGAGAAAGGTGAGGATCCCTTACTGGGATGTGTGATCCCAAAATCTTGGGGGAGGAATATTGGGAGATTAGGGTCACCTTGGGATGAATCTAGGGAGTAGGGGACATATATTGGTCGATCTTAATAGATCTTGAGTAAAGATTAATGGGTGATTTGGTGGGTTTATATAGGAAAGGTGGGGGAATTATTTATTATTTTGGTTTTTGAACCCAAACATTATAATATTCAAAATCACAAACCATCCCATGTTTTTTTCCAATGGTTAATGGAAAAGGGTAGTGGTATAAATTATTTTAAAATTATTAGGGCTGAAGATATTGAAATATTTCCCTTGATTATGGGGAGGTGAGTCACACTTTCAGGGTAATTATTTTATAATATTAAAATATTTTATATGTCTTGGAGGATTCACTAAGGCATTATAAAATAATTAAAATAATACTAAAATGAAATTATTTTAAATGAAAAAATATATTTGACCTAATATACCCTTTAAATCATTTTATTACATCATTATTGGGTCATTATGATGTCATAAAACACATTGTATATTTATATGGTATTTAATTTTTACCCAAAAATTCAACTATCTCAGAAGATTATGGAAAATTCACCATTTGATAATTTCAACATCCTAATTCCAAAAATAATATTAATTTCATCTAAATAATTTTATAAATATGTGTATATTAACTTTTTAAATAAAAACCGATATTTATTGAAAATTGACGGGTTTTGACAAAAACAGTTTTCAAACCTTAATAAAAATTACAATTGACTTCATAAAAAGTATATGATCATTTATATTTAATAAAATTAATTTAATAATAATATGTTATTAAAATATTTTTTAATTAAAAAATAAATTAATTAATCAAAATATATTTCTTAATTGAATTTAAATATTACCCAAAATACTATTTGTTCTTTAAAAATCATTAACAAAAAAATAATAAAATGAAAGTATATTAATTATTATATACAAAAATAATTCACAAAATCATAATGATATGGATTTGTTACATATCCCTTTATCACACCAGCATACTCCCTAAGAGTAAGGTGTGTGATGGTGGGGTTTTCATAGGGTTGTTCGGTTAACATGGTTTGGGCCATGATCTCGATGAGCTTCAAATTCTCCCGTAAACGGTTTCTATCATGCTTAAGTTATTGGATCTCATCTTGGGATTGGTCAAGGAAAAATCCCAGAAATGATATCTCCCTTGGAAGCTCTGATAAGTGGACTTTATAGGGAACTATCCTACTAGTGGAGGCCATCACCTCCTTTATCTGTGTTAAAAGGATTTGTTAAAACCCTATATTTATACTAGTCATGTGATCATTGTTCAATGTATATATTATCAACGGTAAGAATACTTAATGGTCATTTAAATCAAATTTAATATAAAAAATAAAAGGATTGCATTTTTTTATATATCCATAAGATATTTAATTAAAAGAAAGGAAATTTTATCCATAACAGATTGGGTCATTACACTCTGGGCAATGGCTCCTGCCACTACCAGACACCACCAGTTGGTTGGTGACATGGATTCTGAAATTCTATAGCCTGTCCACCCATGGCCCTCTCTGATGCTCTCATGCACCTCTCAACTACCTCCTGGCATGATTGGAAAACTATATTAGGACCACACCTCTATTTCCATGATCATCTTTGATCATCAAAATAGGGAACCTATAGCCATGGTCAAAGCCAGAATATTACTATTATTTTACCCATTGATGAAACTCATAATTTTATATATTTTATTCTATAATTAAATGTTATAATCCCACAAATTTAATATTTTATAGGTAATTATCATATTTTTATGTTTTTAAAATAATATGTTTTTAATTTATAAATTTGATGAAAAAATTATTTTTATACATTTTTTAGTCCACCGTAGTATTTTTATCATAAAATATTATCCATGGTGAATTATTTAGTTAAATTTTTTGGGTGTATTATTAACTAATAAATACAAATTTTTATTTAGATAATGAAATTTGAATCCACCATTTGGGGTGTGTGTAATGTCCATGAAGTCAATGTTGATGTGGACCCAAACGTATGGACCCCACCATAATAATTACTCCATAACATTTGTTCCCATAAATGGATGGGATTTATATTTTAATATAAATTAGAGGAAATTATTTTGATCATCTTATCAAATAAGATAAAATTATATTTCTCAAGATATCATGGTAAAAAAATGGTGTTAAGTCAAAGCATCAGATTCAATGAATCTGGCAGGATGGACACTTGTCAGTAATGATTAGACCATAACTCCTTAAATATATGGAAATATGAGATGAAATTTTAATGGAGAATGTGAAATAAATATGTAATTGAGTTAATTTGATTCCATACTTCAGTATTCATCCATTAATATATCCAAAAATCTGTGGACATTTTGCACATTGATTCTAGAAAGTCTAAGTGGAAAAAATTATTTTCTTTAATTATTTAGCCATAAAACCATCAATACATATCAAAATTAGTTTAAATTTTTAAGGAAGAAAAAAGGATACATGGATTAAAAAATTTCATGAATACAAAATGTATATATTAGGAAATTTAATGGTCAAAAAATGTGTAATGTTTTGGAGGATAGAATTGGATCAAATATTTTTCACATGGATTGCCTATAAATATGTTCCACTTATCCCCTTCAAAGGAAGGAATTTGTAGTGATCGATTTTTTAGGTTTTTTTTGTTATTTTTCTGATGAATTAGTTCTTTTATTTTTATTTTTTATTAGTTCCTCTATATTTTAAATAATCTCTATTTTTGTTATTTTGGGGTTGATTGTGTTTGTTGATAAGTTTGGAAGTTGTTAATGAACGTTGGATGTCAAAGGAGGCATGAAGATTGAGTGTGACTATCAGAACTAATATTTAATAGTTGTCACGTGAATCATTTCATAATTTTCATAAGATTTCATGGTAAGTTTATGAAAATATCACATGATTTTTAGAATATCTCTTATTGAGATCATGTGAAGCACCTGAAGACATCACATGGTTGTCTGAGGATATCATAGAGACATCATGTAGAGAACTTGAAGATGTTTCATGATTGTCAGAGGATATCATAGAGAGATCATATGAATTGAATGAAGGAAAATAATATTTAAATGATAGAGATATCACATGGTAATTAAAAATCATGAAACCACATAACTGTATTTGGATATTATAATGGGATATCCCGAAGTGCTTGAAGACAATATTGTTCACACTGCATGATTTTCATTTGATCTCGTAATAGGGTCACATGAAACACTATAAGACAATGGTACCGGCCACATGAATGTATTTGGATCTCGTAATAATATAATGCGAAGTTCCATAAGACAATGACGATGATCACATAAAGCACTTGTGACATGTAGTAAGAGATCATGCGGAGCAATCACGCGAAGCACATAAGGCGAATTGATGAGGCAACAGAATGGATAGAAAATCATGATTTATAGAGTTAATATGGTTTATTTATGCCTATTAATACCCCTAACCCTTATTTAATAAGTTAATAAGTATTATTAAGTGTTTTTATTTGAATCAGAAGTATTTTTTATGACCTAAACAAAGTCTTGCGCTATAGTCTTTCAATCCGTGCAATCAAGAGAAAGTTTTGTGAGAGGATCTCGTGAAGAAGCCTTTTGAAGTGAAGTATGTACTAAGTGTTTGTGTCCATAGGTATATCTATTTATATCACACAATCCACGTGAACTAAAATAGGTATCATGATTCATGTGATCTAAATAAGGTCTCAAAATCCACATGATCTGAACAAGGTATCATGATCCACGTTATCTTAATAAGGTATCATGATCCATGGGATCTGAAAAAGGTCTTGTGATCCGCATAAACCAAATAAGGTATCAAAAAAGGGTCTTGTGAAGGGTTTTATGCACTAGGTATTATTATACTGATCAAATTCACGCTATCCTCATGAATATAACAAAGTCTCATGGTGGAGTCACTTGATCCATATGATCTGAAGGGAAACTCATGAAGGGGTCTTATGGAAGAGTCTTTCCCAAATGTGGTTATCATCTCATTCATGAAAAATTATTATAAATACACACATGATTGTGAATCAACTCAAAACTGACTATCAAAATAGTCTACTAGAGGAGAAACGTGTTTACTTCAGAGAGAGAGAGTAGTGAGATTTCAAATTTTGAATGGTTGTAAACCAGGAGGGGTAGTGAGTCCACTCCAAAAATTGTAACAATAGTGAGATTTAGTAGATTTTATATATTGTAACATTTCCTTTGTATTCTCCTTATACATATCCCAATAAGGGTTAACGAATTAAAATTATTATTTCCTATACATATTTTAATTACATTTATATTATGCAATAAAAAATGGTGAGAAGAGAGTTTTGTATAAAGAAGAACCCTGATATGAAGAGAAAGTTGTTTTAATATATGATACCCTGATTCACCCCCTCTCATCTATCCTATTTGGTCTAAAAATTGGTATCATATAGAAAGGTTAAAATTAGTGTTTCTCTCTTAGTGGTTTCAATAGAGGTTGTTAATAAAAAAGCGATTCCGATCTTCGATGGAAACAATTTCTAGTTGTGGAAGAATCATATTCACTACTACTTTTGATCATTGGGTATGGATTTATTTACAAATCAATGTATGGTGTTTATTCTAGTTTGGATAGTGGATTTTTATCAAAATAATACTTAAGATAATTGGATGATAATTTAAAAGGAATAAATACCAGAGGAGGATCTCTATCAAACACAATCTACATGAAAGTGATGTCATGTAAGTCAATGCATGCCATGTTGGAAAAGATATTAAATATCTATTAAGGAAATTAAAAATTCATAGAAGAAAAATTATAGGTTCATTGGAAAAAATATGAGGATCTAATAATTTACCCCAATGAGTTTTTAGATACATTCTTTGATGGAAGAAATGTTTTCATAGAAGACGTGCATGGTCTCAGTGAAATTCATGAATATGTAATGATCTTTAAGAACATCTTGGGATAAATTACTCCTAGGTTCAATCCAAATGTCTTTGTACTAGAAGATAAAGATACAAAGTTACGACTATTGAATATATCATATATCACTCCTGTCGCATATGAGATTAAAAATGATGATAATGAGTCTGTGGAAAAATGGGAAATCTAAAGAGGTGGATCTCAAGGCCATGAAGAAGCTTGTTATAGAGGATGATCCAGATGAAGAAGATATGGATGAGGCCATGTCATTACTTTCCTCAAATATATGAAGAGGAAAAGTAAATTTTAAAGGTAGAATTTCTATATCAATATTTATATGTGGAATGTTTGGACATATTGAAAAAAACTTCCACAAGATGTTCTAATATTATGATGGGGATGAAGTCAAAATTACAATGAAAAATTCTTCATCCTATGTGAAAGGAAAGGCAAATGTGAAGTGGAATTTATTCAAGAAAAAAATATTTCACAAGAGCATGGTAATTATGATGAAACTGGGGTAGAAGAAATGGAAGACTGCATAGATCATGAAGAAGATATTATGGTGGCAGTTGTGGGTAATCCCCAATCAAGTGAATAAAGTGGTGATGATGAAGGGTAATTCAAAGTAATATTTGACCTTCAGGTTTAATTATAAGATGTTCTTGAGGATATAAATGTTTTGAGAGAAAAAACAAAGAAATTTAATATTGTTTTTCATGATGGAAAACTCTCTATGAATATGTGGGAAGAAGGGAACTCTATGTTGAAGGCTAAGATTGAAAAACTCATATATAAAAATATAGATAACTCAGAGAAAGTCGTTTTGTTTAAAATCAATGTTGAATAACAAACCAAGGTTATCGATGGTCCGAAAAACACAATAACAGATAAAGTCAAACGTGTTGAAGAACTTGAGAAGGAAGTTTTCGACCTATAAAGAAAGGTGAAGGGTCAAGAGAGACTCTTGACTCCTGAAATTATTTTGGGATAGTAGGTTCTAAATGAGATAGAAAACGTGACACTACAGCTTAGAGGTCTATCAAAAGATCCAATGGAATGTTCAGAGATGAATATTTCATATCATAATGACACTGATGGTATAAGAGTTGATTACTAACAGAAAGGAGTAATGGTTGTTGTCAAACCACAAGCTCCCACTCTAAGGTTGAAGGTTGATTTGGGTATGAATCAAAATCATGATTTTCAGATAAATAAATGGATAATAAATGGTGTAGAAATGATGAACATGAAAACACCTCATATCAGGTGTTATTATTGTTAAAATAAGGGGCTTATCAAAATGTTTTTTCCATAGCTAAGAGGCGTCAGTGGGAGTAAATACAATAGATGTATCCAAACAATGTTCAGTGTTTTAATGATTCCTTTAAAGGACATTATTTTTGGTGTGGAGGATTCAAACACATAACCAAATATTTCTCATCAACAATACAAAGAAAAGAACTAAATAAAACCCAATTCAATTTCATATATCACCCCAAGGGAACATCAAATGACCTAATAATGAAAAATAAAATTCCAAATTCTCAAGATAAGGTTAGACTATCATACTCAGAAGAATATTAAGAACATAATTCAACATCAATTATGAATCCAAAGACATGGATCAAAAGGAAAAGAGTTAAGAATATAGTGGTTACTGATATTTCCTTCAAAGCATTAGATCAAACAAGAATATGAATTATTGATAGTGAATACACAAACCATGTGATAGGAAATAAGAATCTAGTGACAAGAATTAGGTTGGATAAGTAATATGTCATAACATTTGGAAATGATGAAGTCCTGAAGATCATATTCTCAGTGAAATCCAAGCTTGGGGGAAGACTACTCAGAAGGTGTATAAGGAAAAAGTTCAAAGGTTAGTAAAGTTCTTGAACTGGTGTATATTGATTTGTGTGAACCTATTTCACCAAGAGATATTTATGAGAATAGATATTATATCATTTTAATTTATGCTTTTTGTAGAATGACATGAGTTTCATTTATCACCCACAACTCTGAGGTGTTTAGTTGCATAACACATTATCGAAGGGAAGTTGAAAATATGTTACATCAAAATATCCAGAAGTTCTGAAAAGATAATGGAATAGTGTTAAAAAATATCCAATTGGAGGATAATATCAAGAAATATAGGACAAGGAACCATGTTTCAATAGTAATAAATCCATAAAAAAATTTAGTGGTTGATAGAAGAAATCATATTATCAACAATTTGGATAAAGATATGCTTATCGAGAAGTACATTCCATAGATTTTTTGGAGAGAAGTAGTGTTGACAAAAGTATAAATTTTTAATAGACCATTATTGTTTCCAAGGGAAGAAAAGACTCCACATTAGGTGTGGTATGTAAAGAATACAACATTTAAATACTTTTGAGTTTTCAGGAGTAAGTGTTTTATTTTCAATAAGGATAAATGCAAGAATCTTGAATACCATGGAGATAAATGGATATTTCTTGGTTACTAAGGAAACATTAAATCATATAAATTCTTCAATAAGATATTGGGAAAAATTAAAGAGGTAAATGATGATTTTGTGGTGAAAAATGAGTTGAATAAACTTGTAATGAAACCAAATAGTTGATTTTAAATTGATAGGAAGAATATCATCGGGGATTAGATAGATCCAGTGAATATGAGGAGGATAAAGACTCTACAAAAAGAATATTTCTTATCACAAGTAGATGAAATTTTTTTATAATAATATTCATGTGAAAAGATTTGGGTTCAAGTAGTGAACTAAGAACTTGATCAAATTGAAAAAAATCAGACATGAGAGATTGTTTTGAGGCTAATAGATAATAATGTCAATAGGACCAAATGGGTTTTCTGAAACAAGATGAATGAATATGTCTCAATAATTAGAAAAAAAGCATGACTGGTTTTCAAGGGATCTTCTAGATGTAGGGTACTAATTTTGACAAAAAAAATTCACTTGTTTCATGGCTGGAGACAATTCAGTTATTCTTGGACATAGTAGTGTAAAGAAAATTCAAAGTTTTCAAGATGGATGTCAAGTTATTATTTTTGAATTGGTTTACAGAAGAATAAATTTATATTGAACAACCAGATGTTTTTATCATTCATGAAGAAAAGAACAAATTTTTTCTGTTGAAAAAGGATATATATGGGTTGGATCAGGCACCAAGAGCATGTTATTCATGACTTGATCAGTATTTAAAGAAACCTTGTTTCTATCATGGTGAAGTTGATTATAATATATATATATATATATCAATAATTAGAGTAATCAAAGTATGATGGGGTCGGTATATATAGATGAAATAATCTTTGGTAGAACAAATGAATCATAGTGAAAATAGTTTACAAAATTCTTGAAATGCATGTTTGAAATGTTAATTATTGATGTGCTAAAATTTTTCCTTGTTTTATAGGTAACTCAAGGAAGGTGTGAGACATTTATTTCTCATTAAAAATATACCAAGTAGGTTCTAATAATATTTGGGATGGAAAATTACAAATAGATGAAAACTCTGGTTGCTACATGGATAAAATTTTCAAGGGATAATGAATGAAAGGCAGTCAATATCACTGAATATAGACATATCATTGGTAGTATTTTATACTTGAAAGCAACATGACATGGCATTATTTTCCACATACCTGGTAGCAAGATATTATATTAATCCCAAATAAATCCACTTACTTGTAGATAAAAGAATAATTTAGTATATCAAAGCTATGTTGGATTTTAGTTTTCTATACAATGAATAATATCAGCAAGAGTTATTGGGATTTACATATACATATTGGGACATTTGAATAGAAAATTGAAAGTAAAAATTAGTTGGTGCATTATATCTTGGTAATAAATGTATTTATTAGATAAGAAAGAAATGCGATTTCATTTCTTTATACACCCCAGAATCTGAATAATTTTGGCTACTCAAGATTTCACGTAGTTACTATGGATTAAGAAGCAACTCAAAGATGTGGGAGTTGAAGTAAATTCTCCAATAAAAATTCATTGTGATAATTAAAGTTATATAAATCTTAGAGAAAATATAGTCCATCACTCAGGGAAAAATCACATTGAAATAAAATATTACTTTATTAAAGAGAAAGTGGAGTATGTCATTGTGAAGATGGAGTATGTGCCTACTTAATTACAAGTTGAAGACATACTAACAAAGGAATTACCCAGATAAGCATTTGAAAATCATTGACAGGATCTTGGATTTCATTCACCTCCCCCCACTAAAATTGTGGGGATGTTAGACCCCCTTCTCCCCAAGGTATGGTGTGTTTCCCCTATATATTGATATGTGTTCTTTACCATGTTAAAGATAAAAAAGGAGGGACCTTTTGGTCAATTATCAAAGGGGGAGAAAATTTATTAATCAAGGTAGAAGGAGAATATGATAGAGGGACCAATGAACCAAGGGGAATTTTAAATCCAACAATTATAAAAGTGGTCTATCAATAAGGAAGAATCATGAAAATGAGTGTCCTTTTCGTTCATGATGCAAGCAGTAGACATGTGTGGTACTCCATGAAACCTTACCACTTACATAATGAATATTATTTCAGGTTAATAAATAGAGATATATTCTCTGATAGTGATGAAGTGTGCTAACTTCATAAGGGTATCAACTACAACCCAAATATAATTATGACCCCTAGACATTTTGGGGAATCTGGGAAAAAACATCATGGTGATGTTTTCCCAATTACATTATAGTATGGGTAATGCTTGTAACATCCCCTTATAATTTTGTCTATCAACCTTAAATTTCTAACATACTAATCATTGAGATACATAATCTATAATATCTTTATTCATGTTGTCCTACCATAAATACTTTTTCAGATATTTATACATCTTCATACTTCTAATATGAATAGAGAATGATGAACTATGAGTTTCATCCAATAGCTCCTTCTTCAAGTATGGTATTTATGGGATATAAACACGGTTCTTAAACCTTCTCATTCCATAAAAATCAAGGTTTAACTTAGTAACATTTATCACTTCATTTCTTGGTATTAAATGTTCTTTTTATACCCCTTTAATCCGCACTTGGATATATGGTTGAACACTCATTAAAGTAAGATAGGATTTCTCCCCTTTCTTCAAGATTTACATATTGTAACATTGTCTATTTCTAAAAAAGTAATCCCCATGAGTGGCCTTTTCAAACCCTCCACCCTATGAACACCCCTCCCCATAAAGGGATTACTCTAGAGAGAGCCCCAGCCAAGAATGATTCATTGCCAATCGAGATGACAGAGCGTCTCGTAGGGGTGACAGGCCGATCAGTAATGGTTTGACACAAAAATCCTTTAGCTAGGTAGGATTCACCCTTCTATACACCCTATGTATCAACGAGTGACCTGGAAAGGTGAGTGGACTAGGGTAGGTGTAAATCCCCCCAAGAGCGGTCTCCTAGGATTCGAACCTCGTACCTCTAAAGAAACGTCATTACTATTACCCTTCTCCCTCACCACTATGCCACCGCCAAAGAAGTAACTTATCCATCCATTGTAAATATAGAAATATTAGATCTTTTGTGATTCTCATCATAAATAATCTATCATGATCCTTTCAACTCAAACCATCGGCCACCTTGTTTTCTTTACTAGGGTGGTAATGTGTTGAGTAGTCATAATATTTAATCAAATTCAAAAATCTTCTCTAGAGCAGATTCAACTCTTTCTGAGTGAATATATACTTTAAAATTTTATGATTAGTATAAATGTCACACCTTTCTCTATAAATATAATTCCTTTATATCCTTAATGAAAAATTCACTATATATAACTCCAAATCATGAGTCATATAATTGTACTCATGAACATTCAATTTTTGTGAGGCATAAACTATCACCATATAATTATACATGAGGATGCATCCTATTATACTATTCAATGAATCACTATAAATCACAAAGCATTCTCTACTATAAGGTAGTGTAAGAACAGGTGCAGTAACTAACCTTCTCTTTAGTTCCTTGAAATTTTCATCACATTCATCTGACTAAAGGAACTTGGATCCCTTATGAGTTAACTTGGTGAGTGGATTAGATATCCATAATAAATTCTCCATGAAGTATCGATGATCACCATAAAAACCAAGAAAACTATGGATCTCAATCACTATGGTTGGTCTAGGCCAGTTTCCAATAACTTTTGTCTTTGATGGATCCACTGATATTCCCTTGGTTGACATTATATAACCCAGAAATGAAACTTTTTTGTAGCCAAAATTCACACTTGGTAAATTTTGAATACGAATTATACTTTCTTAGGGTCTTAAGTGTAATCATTAAGTAATCTTCACTCTCTTATTTAATCTTTGAATATATAATAATATAATCTATAAATACTACCAGAAAATAATCAAGGTAGTCTCTAATTAATCTTTTCATTAAATCCATGAAGATATAAGGATTATTAGTAAGAATAAATTTCATTTCTATAAATTCATAGTGTCCATACCTTTTGAGGAATGTTTTATTGGGTATATCCTTCTTCTTAACCCTCAATTGATGATATAAAAAATTAAGGTTAATATTAGAAAAGTATTGAGCTCCATGTAGTGGATAAAACAATTCATCAATACAGTGTAGGGGATTCTTATTATTGATTTTTATCTTGTTATGTTCCCAATAATAAATATAAAGCCACATTGATCTATCTTTATTTTTAATGATAATAAAAAGTTTGTCTCATGGTGACACGCTTTTTCGAATGAATCCCTTTTAAATATTCTATTGTAGTTTTTTATTCAATTATCATAACTCAATTAGGGCCATTCTATATGGAGTCTTTGAAATAGTTATAGCACTGGGTATGAGTTTTATTGAAAAATAAACTTTATGATTCAATGGAATACAGGGACGTTTTCCCAAAAAGGCATAAAAAACTCATGCATAATAGGCATATCTTCAATGTTTATTTTTCCCCAACCATATAAGATAAATTCCCCTTTTGAATTGGGATGAATACCCATATAATGGATTTCATTTACATCTAATGTTCATATTTATCATCACAATTATATACGATCATTGGTTATTTTAGAATATCAAATGTGAATTCCCCTACATGAAAATTGATGTGGGTTTTATGTTGAGAAATCTAATCCACGCCAAAGATAACATCAAATTCAACCAAAGGTAGAATAAAAATATTTACAGTAAGCACATTACCATAAAATTCAACTATATAAGAATCATTAACCCGAGATGTGATCATCATACCATTCAGGGTTTTCACTATTAATACAACATTTAATCATTAAGGCAGTATTATGATACCCTTGGAAAATTCTTCAGATATAAAATAATGGGTAGATCCATAATCAAATAAGACATTAAGAGTTATAGAGTAGATGGTAAGTATATCTTTCACAATGTCATTATCATACCCATTATCAGAAATAGAGATCGCATGAGATTTACCTTTATCATTGGGCTTAAGTAGTTACTAGAATTGATCATTATCATTAAACATTAAATTTGATCACTGGTTAACAAAATTTCCATACTCTTTTCATTTAAAACATTATATTGTGGGTGATACATTCTATGGATATTTCTATCTATTCACATTATTAGCTAACTTCTTCCCATCAAATTTGAATTTTATTTCCTGATGACCTTCCTTTACACACGTGAAACATTTACCAGTCCCCTTAAGCTAATTTCCTCCATGTTTCCTTCCACACATTGAGAATAAAGGAAAGGTCATATTCTTCTCTACATGTTTTTTAAAATTTCCTTTGAATCCCATCTTTCTTTTCTTATTAAAACCATGAGATTAATGGATAACTCCAATCTACATTTCCAAATTGATAGCACATTAAAAAAATTCTCCATTGATATTAAAATCCCTTATGTATTAATCCATACAAAGACTTGGATTTAAGCCACCAAAGAGTCGATCAATATTAGTTTCAAGTTATATGATAATATTATAAACTTACATTGAACGTCTTGTAAAATTTTCTGAATAGGTACTAACATATCCATCATCCTTTTTCTTTAGTTCAAGGAACTCCTTCTCTATTTTTGTATAAAGAATACTAGGAATTTTCTTATTGAAAAATAATCTCCTAAACTCATCCCACTCCATGGATTCAATTTATTACCATTTACTCGAGTTCTTAATAAGATTGCACCATTGATCTATTTATCCTTCCAAATGATAAATAGATAAACAAATTTCATGCTTTGAACACTAGAGAATGTTAAATATATTTTAAATGGTACCGGTCCATTACTCAATAACTAGTGGATCATAAGACCCACTAAAATAATATGGATTTTTCCTTAACAATGGATCAATAAAACATTTTCCCTTCTTCTTCTTATTTAGAAGCATGGTATGATTCATGGCTTGAGAAAGTTGTGTAAGCATAACAATATGTTTTTTCATTCTATATCCCATAACATTTGGTTGATAAGGCATAAAATCATTTCATTTTCTATCACATTATTTATTAATATGATTCCTTTGAGTTCCAACAACTGAATAAAACAAAAAATATTAGTGTGATATACAATAATCATAGTAGTAAACCATATAATAAGAAAAAATCATTTATGGGATGTCTAAATCATGACACCTTATTTTCAATCTATGACACCTTAGGTTTTACCTAATCTATTAATGATCATAAACTATTAAAATCCTTCATGACGATTCATAAAGAAAATGTGAATTATCATAAGCATATCACTTGGGAGTGTTAAACTAGGGTGAAACAAGGGAATACTCACTGTGAACCAGAATGATGGCCAAGATATACTCAACCAACTATTTTTACGGTTATTACTCCAATATAAATCTATTAAAAAAGGTTATTTGACTCTCATCT
Source organism: Viscum album (assembly GCA_963277665.1). Classification (NCBI taxonomy): domain Eukaryota; kingdom Viridiplantae; phylum Streptophyta; class Magnoliopsida; order Santalales; family Viscaceae; genus Viscum; species Viscum album. The sequence continues at coordinate 209,794,407 of OY728119.1, read as the reverse complement.
CCACATATCTTAGAGGTGGTTGTAACAACCTTGGATGAACTCTTTCCACACAAGGAAAGTTCTCCAAGCTTCTCCATCTAAGGGTTGTCATGTAAATACACTGCTACAATGTCTTAGGAATACGTGTGATAGAATAATGATTGTTCATCTGATGGAATTATATTTATTCATCTAGTAAATTTAATAAATGTTTATCTAGAAATCATGTCTTCCTCCATCTGATGAATTTCATTTGATGGTCTTGATATAACATCATCTGATAGAATTTATTTTTCTTTTGCTTCTTGAATCTTATAAATTTTCATCTGGTGAAATAAGTAATTGTACTTCTAATGTAGAGTATACAATTTTTTCCTATTACTAAGAAAAATTATGTCTGATGAATAATGTTTATACATCTAATAAAAACAATTTCTACAAAAATGAACTCAGAACGAGGGATGTATAAAAGTTATTAAAATATAAATTTTTAATTATGTGGTTTATGATTTTTAAAATTAAGATATGAAGTGTAAGAAAGAAACTTTCAACTCAAGAATCTAACCCTTTTTAAAAAGCACAAATCTCAAATTTTAAAGAGAGAAAACTAAAGTTTAAAAACATAAAAAACTTACTCACCCTATCTTGTAATATCTCCCCCTTTTTACCTTTTACTTCCATGTTTCTTTCTCCCCCATTGCATTAGAATTTAAAAACTTCCAAAATTTTCTTCAAAATATTTAGATTTTCTCTCCAAAAATTTCTTCACCTTTCTTCCCCTTTGTGATTTTTTAAAAGAAATGGAAAAGAATATAGGAGGTAGAAATCATAATTTAAATGTTAGGGAAAGAAATTTGACACATAATATATATATAAACTTCAAAAAAACAAAAAAAATTAAGAAATATATTTAACCAAATTAATTAGAAAATATCCATCCAAGAAATATATGAGGAAGAACATCCAAAATATACATTCAAAAAAATTTAGTTTGAGTTATTAAAAAAATCAAGAGTTTATAAAAAAATATCAACCTCACTTTGTGATTTTATTCACGATCATCTTTAACTTTTTAACTTCTTCTCAATATTTGTCTGATTCTTTAACAATTTCCTTTATTAATTCTATATCTTCTTCTAAAGATCAAACTTTTATAAATTCAATCTGATTATCTTGTAGAACAACAAAAAATTTCTTTAGATTAAAAACTTCTTCCTCCAAAGCTCAGACTCTTCTACTTTCTCCCTAGTTTTTGTCATGAACAATCATTTTTCTATTCATTCCCACAACTTCATCTTTAAATTCCCCAAATATATTTCCTTGTTTTTTAACTTCATCATCTTGGTTCATTATAAAAAACTTCATGTTATCTATAGACCTTGAGGTACTATAGACTTCATCATTCATTTTTCTTGTAAACTTTGTAACTAATATTGTTGAAGTTTGAATTCCCTCTATCTGTTCAACATAAGATTTCATATCACCTTCATCATGATTAATCCATTGAATAAGGTATATCAATATCCTTGAATCTAATTGAGATATTCCTTTGAAATGTTTTAATTCATCTTCATTATGAATAATAAGTTCATAAATTTGTTTTAAGGAACTCAAATTTTTTAACACAACAATATTACTTTGTAAATATTTACATCTAGCATATATGTCAAGAAATTTTTTCATTATTCCATCCAACCAATGGATTACTTCTCTCAGGTAATTAATTTTCATCTCCATATACTCTATATAATTGTTTGTTGTAGAATTTGTATCATCTAAAGTCACACTAAGTACTTTAGGCTTTAGTGTCCTAGAAGGTATTCCTTCATTTTTCCATTAGATCAATCATTAAAAATTTCCATGAAATTTCATCACCATCATCACATGGAGGTTTTTATGATGTTTTAGACTGGGACTGTTGAACATTTTCTTCTGATGATTATTCATAATGAAGATTTATCAATGAAACTTATTTCAATTATAATATTGTAAGGGTATACAAGAACACTATGATGGGAGGATTGTAGATTATAAAATAAAAAAATATGATTTTCATAATCCTCCTTATATAGGTTTATCATATGAACTTTCTATCTGATTCTAAGAGTATAGAAAAGTTTATAATAAACTAATTAAATATTATATATAGATTTCCTAGTGTAAATATAGACTTGTAAAAACAAGTAAAGTAATCCTTATAAAACAAGTAATTAAAACTTATAGAAGTTTTATAATAAATATTACCACTTTTAACCTTTAGAGTTAATTAAGTCAATAACACTTACTTTAGGTATCCATAGTTTTCACCTAACTATACAGGTTTTTATTCCTTAAACAAGGGATCCCTCAATGCTAAGATTGGAAGAACACTTATTTCCCTAGATCTAGAAACCCTTGATCACACTAGACCTGAAATCCTAATCTCCAAAAGACCCTGAGATACCTTTATCTCATAAGATAATACAAAAAATTACAGGCACATAAATTCTTAATACATTTACAAAATATCCTCATGGTGGGTTCCTTAAGAAAAAATACTCACTAAATAATTACAATGAAGCAGTCACTCAAAGTTACAAAATGTTGTAAAAATATTCTAAACTCTTAGATAATCAGTGATGAAAAAGATCCCTCCTCCTCTTGTAGAGATTCTATTAATATTCATTTATCCAACAATTATATTCCCATATCTTAGAGGTGGTTGTAATGAGCTAAGATGAACTCTTTCTACACATAGAAGGTTCTCCAATCTTCTCCGTATGATAATCATCTTGTTAATACACTGCAACAATTTCTTAGGATTCATTCTGATAAAATAATTATTATTCGTCTTGTGAAATTATATTTCTTCATCTGATGTATTTAATAAATTTTTGTCTATAATTCATGTGCACCACTGTCTGATGAAGTTTTTCAGATGGTCTTGGTATAACTTCATCAGATGGACTTTTTTATACTTTTACTTCTAGAATTTTATAACTCTTCATCCTGTGAAATAAGTAATTGTATGTCTGATATATTATATACATATTCATTAGTTTACTAAGAATAATTCATTCATATGAACATTGTTTCTATGTCTGACAAAATAACTTTTCTAGAAAAACATATTTATAACTAGGGAAGTATATAAGTTAGAAAAATATAAAATTTTAATTATGTGGTTTGTGATCTTCAAAATTAGGATAGAAAGATTAAGAAAGAAAATTTCAAATCAACACACTGATACCCCATTATAATATCTGATGGATGACCTCAAGTGTTTGAAGAACCATCCACACCCACGCCTATGACTTTAGCAAATATAAAGTACCCCACTAGGCCCCTGTTGTAAGCCCTGACAGATAACACATGGAAAGATCCTGAAACATCACATATACAAATCCATGACAACCCCATCGGTATCATTATCCCAATTATAATAACCCTTCTATAATAATTTATATTTCATTTATATCATGACCACCTAAAGGGTGTTTACCATATCAATCATTAACACGCATAGATATACCACCATAACCATCATCATTGAAAACATGGGTGGTATTCTGCCTAACCCACCATACAACCATGATCAGACTCCCAAAAGCCTGAACCAACTCTTCACTACCAAAACAACCTAAAACCACTAATTTAGGTTATAGTGTGACACCCACAATCATCACTACCAATTTTTGAGTATTCAATCTCATAAGGGTCTCATATATCTGGACGACCACTAGGTCTCTGATAAATCATCAAGGATATGACACCTCATGAGTGCCCCTAAATCAAAATTATTTCATCTAGTTCATCACCCATCACATAGAGTCATAATGATCTTCAACATCATCAATAATCATCGAGGCTTGACTAGCCTCCCAGACAAGTATTATAAGGGTGATGGCCTCAATCTCATCCTCTTTCTAAAACACTCTAGGTTGGTTCAAATGCACAACCTACCCATTCTTCTCATCAGGGTCTACCCACCCAAGTCACCACATCTTAGTGGGGAAAGATCGCCCCAAAATAATATCACTAATATAAAGTATTAAATTCATATATTAGGTTTCACATGGACAACCCCTAGGCTATTCATCTTAGGTCATCACAAAACTCTACCTAGAGGTCTCTAAGGTCTCCTACTACTAGGGTCATTGTATCATGTTCATCAAATTAAATAACACCCCTCCTGAGGTATCAGTGTCTAAATAATACAGGACTATAATCAAGGCCTCACCCATTAGATACCAATGCAATTAATCCAGTTCCAAGGACCCTGGTGGCCCTACACTTTTTTCAGTTTAACCATACATTTCAATTTAAATAAAACATTTTATTAAATCAAGGTAATCACTCACAGTGTAAATATTACATTCACATTACACATTAAATAATATATAAGTACATAGGGAAAGTAAAAAAATACCACCTACCTCATTCAAGAATATTTTTCCTTATTAATCCACCACTCGACAGCTTCACCTAGGCTCCCCAAGCTCATGTAAGTCTATTCAGCTCAACGAACTATCATCCATCACCACGAGGCCCTAACTCCATGCACACAATCCAAATTAATTAACCACATTAAAATTATAATTAATTAATAATTTTAAATAAATTAAAAATTATAATTCATTTTAAACTATTTAGGAAAGGAAGATAAAATTCTCATCAAGTGATATCATCACACCTAAACCAAGACCAACCACTCACGGGAGGTCCATGCCATGCTCCTGATATGAACCTGGGAAAAATCCATATTAATCAAAACCAATTACATAATAAAATTAATTTAATTTGACTTAAAACCCTTCAAAACTAAAATGGTGACATAGCTCCATCAAAAAATGTGGGAAATGATGTGAAAAAGTCATCCCAGGATGTCCTCTATCTAAGATTCATGAAAACCCCATGAGACTTAGATAGTTTCACCATTTACTGATGAATAATCATCAAAATAAATAATAATAGGAACCAAATTTGAGAGGAGGAAAGGTGGAGATGAGTGAATGATAACAGAGGTGGATTATCACCTTAAATCACCACAAAAATCATCATAACCTCATGCCCTCATGAAGGTAACAGAATGGAGGAAGGGGGATACACCTCCCTGGTTCACATGAAAATGATAAATGGAGAAAGGGAGGATACCCCTATAAAAAATCAGGGTAAAAGTTGTCATTTCCCCCAAAAAAACCCACCGGTTAGCCGGTGCCCCCAAGAAATGGCTCCTGCTACTGCCTGACACCACCAGTTGGCTAGTGGCGGGGATTCTGAAATTCAGCAGCCCGACCACCCAGGGTCCTCTCTGATGTTGTCCAGCACCTCTCGACTACCTTCTGACACTACTGGAAAACTATATTATGTCCACACCTCTATTTCCAAGGTCATATTTGACCATTAAAAAAAGGAACCTATAGCCGTGGACCAGTTTTGACCATGGATTTAGTTCAATTATAGCCATGGTCAAAGTCAAACTGTGGCTATAGTTTTACACATTGATGAAACTCATAATTTCATATATTTTATTCTATAATTAAATGTTATAATCCCACCAATTTAATATTTTATGGGTAATTATCATATTTTTAGGTTTTTAAAATAATATGATTTGAATTTATGAATTTGAAGAAAAAATTATGTTTATACATTCTTTAGTCGACTATAGTATTTTTATTTTAAAATATAATCTACAGTGAATTATTTTGTGACATTTTGTTGGTGTATCATTAAATAAAAAATCTAAATTTTTATTTAGATAATGAGAGATTAATCTACCATTTAGGGTGTGAGGAATGGTCATGAATTCAATGTTGATGTAGACCTCAATGGATAGGCCCCACCATAATAATTCATCCATAAAATTAGTTCCAATACATGGATCATATTGATATTTTGATAGATTTTAGAGGAAATTATGTGGATCATTTCATCCAATAACATAAACTTCTAGTTCTCAAGTTATCATGGTCCAAAAGTGGGTGTGAAGTCGATACATCTAGATTCAATGAATCTGACAATATGGAGACTTGTCCGTAATGATTCGAGCATGACTCGTTCAATATATGAAAAAATGAGATATGATTTTAATGGTTAATGTGAAAAAAATATGGAAATGAGTTAACTGAAGTCTATAATCCAATATTCATCAATTAGTATTTTAAAAAATTCTTGTACATTTGTTACATTGAATCTGTATAGTCTGACTAGACAAAATTATTTTCTTTAATTATACAACCATAAAACCATCAATACATTGTCAAATTAGCTTAAATTTTAAGGAAGAAAGGATAATATGTGTATGAAAAACTTTTATGAATAAAAAATGTATATATTAGAAAATTTAATGTTCTAAAAATGTGTAGTGTTTTGGGGGATAGAATTGGATCAAATATTTTCCATCTCCCTTTACTATAAATATATACCTCATCTCCCCTTAAATGGAAGAAATTTGTAGTGATCCATTCTATAGGATGTTTTTGTTATTATTTTGATGAATTAGTTATTTTTTTATTTTTTATTAGTTCCTCTCTGTTGGTAAAAATCTCTCCTGGTGGTGATTTTTGGTTGGTAGTGTTTGTTGATAATGTTTGAGGTTGTTAACGAAGGCTGAATGTCAAAGGATGTATGAAGATTGAGTGAGACTATTAGAAATAATCTCTTATATCAATCACATTAATCATTTCATGATTTTAAGAAGATATCATGGTGAGTTCACACAAATCACACATGATTTTCAGAAGATCTCTCATTGAGATCATGTGAAGCACCTGAAGACATCATATGGTTGTCTGAAAAATCTCATAGAGATATCGTACAAATCACATGAAGACACTACATTATTATAAGAGGATATAATAGAGATATCATGTGAAGATCATGAAGGAAAATAAGTTGGAAATGATAGAGATATCACATGTTCATTCAAAATCATGTGACCATATAACTGTCTTTGGATCTCATAATGGGATCTTGTGAAGTGCTTGAAGAAAATGATTCCAACACTACATGATTTTCATTTGATCTTGTGATAGGGTCACGTAAAGTGCTATAAGAAAATGGTACTGGCCACATCATTTTCTTTGGGTCTCATGATGAGATCATGCGATGTGATATAAGACAATGATGATGATCACGCGAAGCACCTCTGAAATGTAATAAGATATCATGCAGATCAATCATGTAAACCACATAAGGCGGATTACTGAGGTGGTGTAATGGATGGAAAACCATGATTTGTGGAGTTAAGGTGGTTTATTTATGCCTACAAATACCCCTAACCCTTATTTGAGAAGTTAAGAAGTTTTCTTAAGTGGTTTGATCCAAAACAATTATTTTCTTGACCTGAACAAATACTTGAGATATAGTCTTGGAATCCGTGTTATCAGTATAAAGTCTTGTGAAAGGATATCGCAAAGGAGTCTTATGAAGTTAAGTATGCACTGGGTGTTTATGTTCATAGTTATATCTCTTGATATCACATGATCCACATGAACTAAACAATGTATCATGATCCCTGTGATCTAAACAAGGTCTTGTGATCCTCATGATCTGAACAAGGTATCATGATCCACATAATCTAAACAAGGTCTCATGGTCCACTTGATCTAAACAAGGTATCACAATCCACATGAACATAAGAATATCGCACACAAGGTTCTTTTGAAGTGTTTTATGCACTGGGTATAGGTAGACTGGTTAGATTCACGCTATCCACATGAACAGAACAAAGTCTCATTGTGGGGTCACGCGATCTGCATGATCTAAAAGGCGACTCGTGAATGGGTCTTGTGGAAGAGTCTATCATAAAGGTTGTTATCATATCATTGATGAAATAATATTATAAATACACACATGAGTGTGAATCAATTCAAAACTTACTGTCAAAAGAGTATGCTAGAGGGGAAGTGTGTTCACTTCAGATTGAGAGTAATGATCTTTCAAATTGTGAATGGTTGTAAATCAGTAGGGTAAATGAGTCCGCTCTAAAATTTATAATAGTAGTGATATTTAGTAGATTTGGTACATTGGAACATTTCCTTTTTATGATCCTTATACATAGCCCAGTTAGGGTTAACCATGTAAAATTATTGTTTCTTGTATATATTTTAATTTACATTTATATTATGCAATAGATTATTGTGAGAAGAGAGTTTTGTCTAACTAAGAACCATGATCTGGAGAGAAAATGGTTTTAATATATCATACCTTGATTCACTTCCCTTTCATCTAACCTATTTGGGATAACAAATGGTATTAATGGGAAAGGTTAAAATTAGTTTTTCTCTCTCATTGGTTTCAATAGAGGTTGTTAATGACAAAGGGATTCTGATCTTCGATGGAAACAATTTCTAGTTATGTAAGAATCAGATGAAACACTACTTTCGATTATTAGGTATGGATGTATTTACAGCTGCGAAGTATGGTATTTCTGCTAGTGTGGATAGTGGAGTTTGATTAGAATAAGACTTAATATAATTGGATATTAATTCCATATAAATCAATACCTTAGGAGGAGCTCTATCAAACACAGTCTAAATGAAGGTGATTTCATGTAAGTCAATGTATTCCATGTGGTAAAATATATTAAATATCTATGAAGGTGATTCAAAATTCATTGAAACAAAATTACAAGTTCATTAGAACAAATATTAGTATCTAATAATGTTCCCCCAATGAGTTTGTAGATACATTCTTTTATCGGGGAAATGTTGTCATAGAAGACATGCATGGTCTGAGAGAAATTATTGAAGATGTAATGATCATTAAACACATCTTGAGAAGAATTCCACCTCATTTCAATCCAAATTTCTATATACTAGAATATAAATATCCAAAAGAGATAACATTTGATAGCTTATATAGTACTCTTGTTGCATACAATATGAAAATGATGATAATTAGTCTGTGGAAAAAAGGGAAATCTAAAGAGGTGTATTTCAAGGCCATAAAGAAGATCACTATAGAGGATGATCAAGAAGAATATGATATGTATGAGTTCATGTCATTCATTTCCTCAAATATAGGAAGAGTAAAATGAAAGTTCAAAGGGAATATTTCTCTAGATATATTTACATGTGGAATGGTTTGAAAACTTGAAAAAAGTACCACAATATTTTCTACAAGGATGATGAGGATGAATTCAAAATTTCCATGAAAAATTATTCAGCCTATGTGAAAGGTAGTAAAAATGTGAAGTAAAATTTATTCAAGAAACAAAATTCACAATATAATTATAATTCTAAAGAAACTAAGAGATAATAAATGGGAGACTATATAGATCATGAATAATATTCTATGGTAGAAGTTGTGGGTAATCCCCAGTCAAGGGAAGAAAGTGATGATGATGAAGGATAAGTCGAAGGAATAGTTGACCTTCAGGTTGAATTAGAAGACGTGCTTGAGGAGATAAATTCTTGGAGAGAAAAACAAATAAATTCAATATGGTGGTTCATGATTCCAAACTCTATATGAATTAGTGTGAAGAATAGAACTATGAGTTAAAGGATAAAATTGAAAAACTTATATCTAAAAATATTAATAACTCTGAGAAATTCATTTTGTTTAAACTCAAGGTTGAAAGACAAAACAAGGTTATTGATGGTCTGACAAACCCAATAAAATATCAAGTCAAAAATATTGAAGAACTTATGAAGGAAGTTTTTGACCTATTAATAAAGGTGAAGGATTAGGAGAAACTCTTGACTCATAAAATGATTTTTGGAAATCAGGTTCTACATGTGATAGAAAAAGTGAAGTTACAATTCAAAGGTTTAGAAAAATAGTTAATGGAATGTCTAGAGAAGAAGATTTTATATTAGAATGACACTGCTGGTATAACAGTTTATTACAAAAAAAAGTACTAATGGTTGATTTCAAACCACAAGATCCCACTCTAATGTTGAAGGTTGATTTGGGTATGAATCAGAATCATAATTTTTAGACAAATAAAGGTTTAATCAATGGTGTAGAAATGATGTGCATGAAAACACCTCATATCAGGTGTTATTGTTGTGAAAATGTGGGTCTTATGAAAATGTTTTTTCCATATCCAAGATGTATCATCAGGAGTCAATACAATAGATGCATACAAACAAAGTTTAGTGTTCTAGGAATTCCTTTAATGGCCATTATTTTTTGTGTGTATTATTTTAACATATAGAAAAATATTTATCATCAACAATAAAAAGAAAGGAAATAAATAAAACCCAATGAAATTGCATACAACACCCCAAGGGAATATCAAACTATCTAATAATGCGAAATAAATTTTAAACTGTTAAAGATGAGGTTGGACTATCATACTCTGAATAAGATAAATATCATTAGTCAACATCGTGTATGAATCCAAAGATATGAAACAAAAGGAAAAGAGCTAAGAAGATAGTGGTTGTTAATAATTCCTTCAAAGCATTGGATCACACTATAATATTAATTATGGATAGTGGATACACCTCCCATGTGATAGGAAATAAGAATCTAGTGGATAGAATTAGGTATGACAAGGAAGGTGTTGTAAGATTTAGAAATGATGAAGACCTGAAGATAATAGGCTTTGCGAAAGCCAAGTTTGGGGGAAATGACAAGATACATGGAGATTTCTTAGTTGTTAAAGGTCTCATTCAGAACTTGATAAGTGTCATTCAATTGTGCGAATCAAGATATTCTATAAATATTATCAAAAAAATTGTATCATCAAGGGAATTTATGGAGCAATTTTTTTGTAAGATAAGTGAATTAAGAGGAATCTTTAACTGTGTGAGTGGATAAGAAGACATATGTTTCCCATCTAAGGAAGAAGAAAACAAGTTGTGGTATAAGCGTATTGGTCGTCTGAGCTAATTATCTTTGGAAAATATGGTAAAATGTGATGTTTCTCAAGATATTTCAAAGTTATCATGTGATATATAATGGACCAGACCTTCCTAGTCCATTATTTTGTGAATATCTAGTGTTTTGTGTGATTTAGAGGTCACAATGGCTCTATTTGAGAGTTTACCAGTTTATCTACTTTTCTGATGGTAGGTAGTGTTGGTAGGTGGCATCAGTGAGTCACAACGGTGACTCACTAATGGTGGGTCATGACGGTGAGTTTTCCATTGGTAGGTGGAGTCAGTAGGTTGCATCGATATGTGTTTTCGGTAGGTGGTGTTGGTGAGTGGAATTGGTGACTCACTTCGGTGACTCAACCCTCAGTGACTCGAGTCAGTCACTCACCCAACAGTGATTCATTTTCCAATAGTTTTTTAAAATTCCAGTTTTCCCAATTTTCCTAGTTCCTCCCATTTAACGTTTTAATTAATGTAAATTTGTTTTAATAGAATATTCTATCCTTTTTTATTACATTTCAAAGGACATGAAATTTATCTTTAATTTTCATGATGCCCCTGATACTTTTAACTGTCAAACTATGTCGTTTGGATTGTGATCTGACTTTAATGGACTTTGAAACCATTTTTCCCGTAGATTTAGGATCTTGCCTTTATAAAGTTGAGAACCTTATTTTCTTTTACACTTACCTTTCTCTTGATACTAAGGCTCCCATAACATTTATTTCCCTAAGGATCTTTGATTTTGTGTTTCACTCCTAGATCGTGTTTCCCTAGAGCCTTGCACACCCCCTATTTTTGCGCTAGGAGGAGTTGTCGATTGTTTTTTCTTTCAGGTAGGGATCACTTCATCTCTATTTCATTTTTTTCATCATTAGGGATGGGTTTAAAAATATTTACCATGTTAAGGTAGTTGAATATAGATTAAATAAATATAATTGAATCAACTTTAACAAATAAATAGTGCATGGGGGAAAGTGGTGCATGCTTCTATTTCATTGTTTATTGATATTGTGATCTATATGAGTTATATGCCTACTGAAAATCCAGGTCGTTGGTGGTCTCTATTTTTGAACTTGTTATGGCTTGTGTATTTTTATTGTTGATCCTCTATGAATATCTTTATGAATATGAAATTGGTTAACCACATATATTTGGTAAAATAAATAGATGCCTCGGGATCGAACTTGCTATATGATAACCCCTGAATTATCAAACTGAAATTTAAGAACAAGTGTTTGCTAAATCTGAATACACCTTTCTTTGTTGGTGTGACTATCTGTTGTGTGTGTATTTTTTCTATATCATGCCTTGTTTGGTTGTGGAATTGATGGTAATTGGTTGAGTAGTGGGGCTATAGGTTTGGGTTGTGCTATGTTTATGTTACTAGGTATGATGGGTGTGGTGTTGTTATACTGCAAGGCTGTCAGGTTGGCTATGATGAGGTGTGTTGTGAGGTTTGACTGTAATTTGGGGGTTTTCATATTGAGGGTAAGGATGAGGTGGATTGAATACGAATAATGATGATGGAAGTTGTTGGTATGGGTATTGAACAGAGTGGGAATGTGAAGTGAGTTTCTTCACCATGGTTCTTTTTCATATGCATGGTTTATACTATGTGGCTTATTTCATGATGTGGTTGGTATTTTCTTGAGTAGGGATGGAATGCATAAATTATCTACTTAATAAAAAAATGATAATTGGTTAAATTATATGGATTGGGGTATGTTTGAGTTGTGGCTTGTTGTGATTGGATTTCATTTTTTAAACTTCTGAAGTGATTGTTGCTGGTGTTAATAAATGAATTTAGAGGTAGTATCAAAGTTAGTTATATCATAAGGTGGTTGATAGTTTTATTTAAAACCTGTAGGTTGGGCTTGAGTGTTTGATACTATATATAGACATACCTGTATTTGTTCCTTGGGTTTTCTATACGCACCCCACCCTCATTGAGCACTATATTCCGAACACCCCCATTATCATGGGGGAGGGTGTATTTCCCAAATATCCTGGTGGGAGGATGGATGTCTAACCACCCGTTATTCCATTCTCCCACTTCTAGGCGGTGGTAGCCCAAAATTCTTTGAGTAGATAGTGGTTTGTGAGGACCAAGTGTGTGTGAATGAGTTGTGTTTTCCTAGGTTTCTTTGGGATGAGATGTTTTGTTATTTCCTAAGTGTTTTTGGGATGTGAAGTGGTATTTGGCCTATGTTTCTATATGCGGGACATGGTTGTGAGGATCTGGTGTGTTCAGGTGAGATGTGATGAGATTTTTTTTCTTAGGTTTCGAGAATAAATGTGAATCCCAGGTGCATTCAGGCAGGTTGTGACATGGTACTTTAGGAATAGGTTGTAGCGTCATGACATATTCTGTTAGGGTGTGATAGTGACTAATTAGTGGGAAAGTGGTGAGGGGTACCCTATCATCGATGTTCTCTATATTAATTTACTTGACTTGTGTTACATGGGGAGCATGCCCTTGGTGAGTTTGGGGTGGCTAGTATACCTTTTTAGGTTCTATTGGTTTCTGTTGTTTTCTCACCGGGAAATTAGTATGCTTCACCACTTGTGTACAAGGGACTTGGTTTTTTCCTTCTAAGTATACTTGTATTCTCACACTATGTTATGAAACATCTTTCAGGTTTCAAGGAGGACTACATGGACCATTTTTGGAATTACAAGCTCATATTTTGGGACAATTAATGTGTCACTTCTTAGCTTTTTTCTTTTGGTACTTACTATGGATTTTTATTGTTTTTCTACCAGTTTTACTATAAAACATGCATGTATGGTGGATTTTTGTTTTTCTGTAATATAGTGCTTGTAGTTGTTTTGGGATGGACCATCTTATCTCCTTATCTCATGTTCTTATAAAAAGGGTAATGCCTCCAATTTTGTTAGATTCTATACCCTTGGTGTTAGTCACCACCCCAGGTCCTACTTTATGTAGGACTTGGGGGTCATTATCTCTCTTCCTTCATTACCAACTCTGGAGGGGAATCTTTGGAGGGAGGGGGCATGAAATAATTTTATTAGAGGTTTTGTTTGAGATATAGGATGGATTTAGGACTTAGGAACAATGATAATTACATGGTTTGGTAGGGAAATAGTTCTAGGTTACTTGGGTGTGTGACATAGGCCAAGGAAGACAGACTAGGATATGATATTTTAGGCCCCCCCATGATCTGACGCAAGGACTCTGAGTCTACCGAACGACCAAGTGTGGCTACAGCGTTTACAGGGTAGATACCCTAGGAAAGGTAAATGCATTATAATGATTTGTTTTCTTGTTTTAATTGGTATTTCTGGATAATTTAAATAAATAATGAGTTGAAATGAATCTTAAATAAAATTCCATACTACTTAGCCTTAGGAATTCCTTGTTTACCTTTCATCTATGGCACTGGTTTGTCATCTGTGTGTAGTAAAGGTAGTGGAGACTCATCATGATGACCCATTTGACCGACAGAGGATTAACCTTATGGAGGAAGATGACAAGTGGTATAAAAGTTACATCTTTACCATTAATAGACTCTAGGGAAGTACGAGGGCAGCGTTTCAAACATGGATACAGAGAGTTGGATCAAGGATACTGTGATCACCTTAAACTTGATATGGTCTCCATTGGAGTATTATGTTCCCTTGAAGGTGTCCCAGATGTGAGGAGATTCATGTTAGTTGTGGATAATTTACTTGGAGGATAGGAAGGAGGCTAATGTTTTATGGGTTGATTTTGAGAAGGAGTTTTGAGCAGAATTTATTTCTTTAACCATGAAGGTTGAGAAGTTATAGGAGTTACTCTCCCTCTAGTATGGGAGTATTTTGGTATGGGATATGGGGACCAAATCCAAGGATCTCCTTCATTTTGTTTTGGATAAATTTTTGGATGATGATTCTCATGTGATACGCCTAGAGGATTCACTTCATCCTTCTCTCCAGTATGTGGTTACTCCTTTTATCATGCTGATATATCTAGAGGTCCAAAATAAGTCATAGGTAGTTGATAGAATGAACCCATGAGGAGGTATACTGCAAGAGGTGAGTAAAAATAGTTCTTAAAAGGGAAAGGTTATCAACAGAAGGTTATATGTGTCAGGGCCTTCAAGGTTTCAATCAGTGGGGAGGTGACCTCAACAGTTTTAGTTTCGACATTTTGGTCCTTGTGCCTATCCGTGGGGGGCTTAGGGTAGTATGTTTTATTTATAGAGTCTATGGGAATCTTCAAAGCCAGTTCTAAATGACCATTCATGTTCAGTATGGTGGAGGTGGGTAGGTCCAGCACTAGGCTCAGTATCAATTACCGGCAGGGCAGTTCCAGTAGTAGGGACAGCAGCCACACACTCCATTGAGAGGAGATGGAGCAGGTAAAGGCCAACCTCAGGGTGTTCCTCAAGGACCTCTACTCGAGCATGGTGAAGGAGGTGGTCTTCAGTAGAGGGTTAGAGGATCTAGGTGTGGTTAGTTACACGTTTTAGAGGCAGTAGTCCCTATAGGGACAAATATATTTTGAGGTACAATCAGTTTTTTCAATAGGCTTGCTTGCACATTTTTAAGGATATTTGCACTCCTTTGTTTCACCCAGTATAGCCCATGTTCTGGTACTAGATATAAAATGGCATCTCATGCCCTTGGTATTTATTATTCTAGTCAGAGGTTAAACCATATTGTTTGATGTATGTCGGGGATGTAGACTGATGATGGGGATACATCAGTCCCATGGGGATCTTTTTCACTTACAGATACAACCGTAATATGTCATCATTATCATCTACTGGTTGTACTCTATGCATGTTGTTATCAACTGCTTCTGTAGGAGAGTCATGTTTTCATATTTTTATGGCCATCATGTGGTTTTCATTGGAAAGCGGAGTTGTCAGATGGATAGTCAGCATATGGGTCCCTTCTTTTCTTGTTGGAGTATCTGCCAGTGGAATCAATCGATTCTTAGATGGAGGATATTCCCAGCATTGTTGGGGAGTTCTTGGATATCTTCCTAAAGGATGTTGTGACTCTACCACCTCGACATGATGTTATGTTTGGGATCGACTTATAGCCCGGTGCTTCTCTGATTTCGATGGCTCCTTATCGGATGACACCTTCAGAGCTGCAGGAGATGAGGACTCAGATAGATGATTGGATGAATAATTTATTTATTCAGCCCAGTGTGTCACCGTCGGGTACTTCGGTCTTATTTTCAAAAAAGTCGGATGGTGGTTTGAGTTTGTGCATAGACTAACAGAGGTTGAATCAGGTAACATTCATGAACCATTACCCTCTCCTGAGGATAGATGATCTTTTTGAAAATATGAAGAGATAAAGTTGGTTCTCTAAGATCGATTTGTGTTCTGGGTATCACCAGCTGGGGGTAAAGTAAGGTGATATCCTGAAGACTACTTTTAGGTTTAGGTATGGGCACTTCGAGTTCATGGTTATTTCATTTGGTGTTACAAATTTACCAGCCATGTTCATGGAGCTCATGAACTCTGTCTTTCATGATTTCCTGGACCATTTCACTATTGTATTCATCAATGAAATCCTGATTTACTCAAAGTCATAAGAGGATCATACCGAGCATCTCAGTACTGTCTTAGAGGTTCTTTGACACCTAAATATCTATGGGAAGTTGTCCATGTGTATTTTTTGGAAGTGAGAGGTGAAATTCCTCATACATGTGTTGCCTTAACAGGTTATAGTAGTGGACCCATTGAATATTGATACAGTTGTTTCTTGGGAAGTACCCAAGAATGTTGCATAGGTTCATATTTTTCTCGATCTGTTAGGATATTAATTGATATTTGTAAATGATTTATCTCGATTTCAAGATCTATTGATATACTTGACCAAGAAAGACAGAGCCTTTGTGTGGAGTGGGCAGTGTCAGGCAGCATTCAGGTACCCGAAGTAGAAGTTGGTCAATACTCCAGTGCTCCATATTCCAGAGGATGGGGTAATGTTCGAGGTGTTTTGTTATTCTTCTTGTATGGGTTTGAAATGTGTATTGATTCAACAATGGGGAGTGATCTCTTATGGTTCTAGGTAGTTACATTCCCAAGAACATAACTATGAAACCCGTGATCTGGATCTAGCAGCGATCATGTTTGTACTGAAGTTGTGGTGGTGTTACCTCATTGGAGAGTGCTTTATGGTCTTCACAGATTATAAGAGATTGAGTTATATATTTTCCCAGTGATATTTGAGCTTGAGACAGTGGATGTGGATGGATTTTATTCAAGATTAAAATTTCAAGATCTCTTACACCTCATGGAAGGGGAATTTTGTGGTCGATTCTTTGAGAAGGAAGTCACAGAAGTAGTTTTTTTGGGAATATACATACGCTTGGAAGGCGATTAAGGAGTTTGCATCCTTGAACTTAGAAATAGTAATGGATGGAAGTAGAGTATACTTGTTTCATATGACGGTGCATTTTTCTTTAAAATAGAACGTGGAGGGGTCTCAGTGGGGAGACTCGGAGGCAGAGGTGATGTGCGATCACATTGACTAGGGTGATGCTCTAAAGGTATGGTCGGAGGATGGTCAGAATGAGATGATATTGAAGTGGAGGATTTTTGTTCTAGTGTCTATGTGTGACGTAGTTATCCATGATTTTTAAATCTTTCCTTTAATAGTACTCTCAAGAGTTTCCAAGATGTATCGTGGCTTGAGGTTGCAGTTTTGGTGGCCTGTAATGAAGGGTAAGTGGTAGAGTTTGTGTCAAAGTGCTTAGTGTTCCATAAGTTGATGGTCGAGAACTTTGTTCCCAATAGTTTTTTGTATCCCCTAGATACCCCCATGTGGTAGTGGGATAAAATATTGATTGATTTCATCATAGGTTTACCCAGGGATCGGGGAGGATGTCAGGAAAATCTGGTTAGTGGTGTATTGACTGATGAAATCAGATCACTTCTTGGTGATTAAGGAGTCGGGCATAGTGGATGTCTTGGCCAAGAGGTATGTGGATGAGGTGGTATGGATTTGTGAAGTTCTAAGATTCATCATCTTAGATCGAGACATGTGGTTTACCTTGCAATTCTGTAGGGTATTGCATCATGCTTTTGGTACTAGGTTACGCCTCGGCACTGCTTTCCACCCTTAGATGGATGGATAGATAGAGCAGACCATCCAGATATTGGAGGACATGTTACATGCATGCATCTTGGACTTTGGAAGATATTGGGTGCGACAATTTCCTTTGGTGGAGTTTTATTACAACAATTTCTATAACTCTTCCATTTTCATGGCTCTATTTGAGCTTTTTATAGAAACTATGTCGTTCACCCTTATGCTGGACAAAAGTTTTAGAGGCAACTATTCTTGGTATGGATGTTGTGCAGAGTACGAATGAGAAGGTGCATCTTGTTCGGGAGAGTTTGAAGGAAGCACATGAATGACATAAGTCGTACACCGATCACTAGATGAGGCCTTTGAAATTTGAGGTTAGGGACCTTGTATTCTTAATAGTTTCCCCTCTATGTGGATAATAGAGGTTTGGTAGGGGAATAAAGCTTTCTCTGAGGCTCATTGGACCTTTAGAGATGTTGGTGTGAGTTGGAAATGTGGAATACTATTTGGGGTTTCCATCGTAGTTGGAGAAGGTCCACTACATCTTTAATGTCTCTCATCTTCATCAGTATCTTCACAGTGACTCTCATGTCATTGATTGGGGAGAGTTGGATGTCAAATATGACGCGGTGTTCATGGAGCAGCCAGTAGAGATACATGATCATCAATAGAAGGTGATTTATGGGTAGTCCATTCTTTTGGTTCGTAGGTTATGGAGGCATGGTGTCCTGGAGGAGAGTACTTGGGAAAGGGATATGCATATGTGTGCCCAATACCTAGAGTTGTTCTCAGTTTTTCCTTATTGAGTTTTCATTTGTAATGAAATGCTTGAATCTTGTTTGTTATGAGATGATTTTTTTATTGTTCTGTGAAGGGTGATAAATCCCTAACACGTGAAAAGTGGAGGACCTGAATCCTAATTGATACACATTAATTGATATGTTATTAAACCCATGCAGGTGAGTTGGTTCTTCCGAGAGAGGTTAATATCTTGACATGGATAGAGGAATTCCCTAATTCATGTGTTTAGGTAAATGTGGTTGTTGTACTTGTCTGTCATGTATTCTTATTGGTTAGGTTGGTAGATGTATCAGGAGTTGTTCTTGGATGTTGAGTTTTCACTCCATCTTTCAAACAACATAGGGTGGTTTATCATTGAACTTTGGTTTGCTTAGTTGGAAGCAGTGTTTCAGGCATAGCGAGAAGTTTGATAGGTAGCTCATGGGGTGGTTTTTTGGACCCTTATATTCCTTTTTGGGTTGGTTTTGAATTAACTATGGTGAAAATAGTTTTAGAGGTATCTGATGTAATGTCCCGGACCTTCCCAGTCTATTCCTTTGTGAAAATCCAGTGCTTGAGGTGTTTTAAAGTTCACAGTGGCTCTTTTTGAGAGTTTTCCTTTTTTTCTATTTTTCCAATGGTAGGTGTTGTTGATAGGTGGAATTGGTAGGTGACGTAGGTATGTGGCTTCAGTAGTTGGCATCATTAGGTGGTGTTAGAAAGTGGTGTCGGTAGGTAGCATTAGTAGGTGGTGTCGGTAGGTGGCATCGGTAGGTGTTTTCGGTGAGTCGCAACGGTGACTCACTAACAGTGGGTCATGATAGTGATTCATCCATCAGTAGGTGGTGTTGGTAGGTGGTGTTAGTGATTGGTATTAGTGATTCATTTTGGTGACTCATCCATTGGTGACTCGTGTTAGTGACTCACCCAACAGTGAGTCATTTTCCAACAGTTTTTCAAAATTCATGTTTTCCATGTTTTCTAATTCCACCCATTTAACATTATAATTGGCATAAATTAGGTTTAATAGCATATTCTAGTCATTTTAAAGCCATTTAAAATGACATAAAATTTATCTTTAATTTTCTTGACACCCCCAAGACGTTTTACAGTCAAACTGCATCGTCTTGATCGTGATCTAGCATTAATGGACTTTGAAATTGTTTTCCCCATAGATTAAGGATCTGACCTTTCTAAAGTCAAGACCCTTAATTTCTTGTGTGCTTCCCTTTATCTTGATACTAAGGTTACCATAACCTTTATTTTCCCAAGGATCCATGAGTCTTACTCCCCTGGATCGTGTTTCTCAGTAGCATTGTGCACCCCCTGTTTTGGTTCTAGGAGGAGTTGTCGATCGTCTGTTCTTCTACGTAGGGATCCATTTATCTCTCTTTCATTTGTGCATCATGAGGGGTGGTGTAAAAATGTTTACCATGTGAAGGAAGTTGAATCCAAATTAAATAAATATAATTTAATCATCTTTAAAAAATAAACAGGGGATAGGGGAAAGTGGAGCATGCTTCTGTTTCATTGTTTATTAAATATTGGGATTTATATGGGCTATATGCCTATTGAAAATCATGGTCGTTTGTGGTCTCTATTTGTGAACTTGTGATGGCTTCTAGATGTTTATTTTTTATCCTATTTGAATGGATATATGAATATGAAATTGGTTAACAACGTATATTCAGTTAAATAAATGGATACCTCAGGATCGAACATTCTCTGTGATAACCCCTGAATTATCAAAGTGGAATTTAATAATTAGTGTTTGATGAATCTAAATACACCTCGGTTTTTTGGTGTGGTTTTGTACTATGTGTGTCTTTTTTCTATATCATTCCTTCTTTGGTTGTAGAATGGATGGGATGTGTTTGAGTAGCAGGGCTGTAGGTTCAGGTTTTTCTATGTTTATGTCACTCGGTGTGATAAGTGTAGTGTTGCTATACAATGGGGTTGTCGAGTTGACTGTGAGGAGGTGTGTTGTGGGGTTTGGAATTAATTTGGGGTTTTTTTGTTGAGATGAAGGATATACTGGAATGTATTTAAAGAATAATTATGGAAGTGGTGCGAATGGGTATAGAACGGAGTGGGAATGTGAAGTGAGTTGCTTCGTCATGATTATTTTTCCTCTACATGGTTTATGTTGTGTGGATTGTTGTGTGTTGTGGTTGGTAGTTTATCAAGTAGGTATGTACGAATAAATGGTCTCCTTAATAAATAATGATAATGGGTTAAATGATATGGCTGGTGGTATGTTTCAGTTGTGGCTAGTTTTGAATGGATTTCATTTATCAACTTTTGAAGTGACTGTTGCTGGTGTTAATAAATGCATTTAGAGGTAGTATCAGAGTTGTCTGTGTCATAGGGTGGTTTAATTTTTGATTGAAAACACATATGTTGTGATTGAGTGTTTGATACTATATACACATACATGTATTTTTTCTTGTGTTTTCTCTATTCACCCCACCCTCGTTGAGCACTATGTGCCGAACACCCCAATTGGCATGGGGAGGGACTCTTTCCCAAACACCCTGGTGGGTGGATGGATGGATGGCCACCCTCTCTTTCCTAGTCCCACTTCAAGTCGGTGATAACCCAAGATTCTTCATGTAGGTAGTGGTTTCTTAGTCCCAGGTGTGTGTGGGCGAGTTTTGTTTTCCCAGTTTTCATTGGGATGAGATGTGTTGTGCTTTCCCATGTGTTTTTGGGATGTGACATGGTATGTGGCCCAGGTTTATATAGATGGTATGTGGTTTTGAGGCCTAGGTGTGTGTGGGAAATATGTGATGATCTTTGTTTTTTGAGGTTGTGGGACTAGCTGTGAGCCCCAGGTGTGTGTGGGATGATTGTGTTGTGGTACTTTCAGAAGAGGTGGGAGTACCATGATGTTTTTCGTTAGGGTGTGAGAGCGACTAATCTGTGGGAAAGTGGTGTGGGGTACCCTATAATTTATGTGCTCTATATTACTTTACTTGACTTGAATTATTTGGTGATTATTCCTTTGGTGAGGTTGGGGTGGCTAGTATACCTTGTTAAGTGCTATTGGTTTTAGTTATTTTCTCACAATGGAATTAGTATTGTTCTCCACTTGTGCACGAGAGACTTGATTTTTTTCTACTAAGTATACTTGTATGATCACCCTACATTATAAAACTGCTTTCAAGTTTCCATGAGGACTACATGGACTGAGTTGAGCATTACTAGCTCATGCTTTAGGACAGTTGTTGTGTCGCTTATTAACTTTGTTCTTTTAGTATTTAATTGGAGTTTTATTGTATTTTTAGACGTTTTACTTTAAAACATAAATGTGGTATGGATTTTGGTTTTTCTTTTATATAGTGCTTGGAGTTTTTTTGGGATGGATCATCTTATCTCCCAATCTCATTTTCTTATAAAAATGGTAATGCCTCCCATTTTGTGAGATTTTATACCCTCAGTGATGGTTTTCACCATGGGGCCTACTGGAGGCAGGACTTGGGGGTCATTATCTCTCTTTCTTAATTACCATCTCTGTAGGGAATCTTTGGAGGGAGGGTTCATTATATGATCATACTCATTCATGTGATTCTTGTCAATAGGGGAAGATTACTCAGAATATGTATAAGGAAAAAAGTTCAAAGGTCAACAAAGTTCTTGAACTGGTGAATATTGATGTATGTGGACCTATTTCACAAAGATATATTTATTGGAAGATATATTATGTCATTTTCATTGATTATTTTAGTATAATGACATGGGTTTCCATTATCACCCATGAGTATGAGGTGTTTAGTTTCATAACAGGCTATCAAAGAGAAGTTGAAAAGATGATAGATTAAAAGATCTGGAAGTTCTGAACTGATAATGGAATAGATTTCAAAAATATCCAAGTATAGGATTATCTCAAGAAATATAAAACAAGACACCAAGTTACAACAGTAATAACTCCATAACAAAATGGAGTGGTTGAGAGAAGAAATCGGATTTTCAACACCATGGCCAGAACGATGCTTATCGAGAAAGACCTTCCAAAGAAGTTTTGGAATTAATTTGTGTTGACTTCAGTATATATTTTTAACAAAACCTTATTGTGTCCAAGGGAAGAAAAGACTCCATATGAGGTGTGGTATGTAAATAATCCAACATTGAAATACTTTTTATTTTTTAGGAGTAAGTGTTTTTTTTAATAAGGATAAATACAAGAAGTTTGAATCCCATGGTGATGAAGGGATATTTCTCGATTACTCAGGAAAAAGTAGATCATATAAATTCTTAAATAAGTGATTGGGAAAATTTATAGAGATAAATGATGTTGTTATGGTGGAAAATTAGGAGAATAAACTTGTAAAGAAACCAAATAGTTGAGCTGAAATTTATAGGAAGAATATCACTAGGGATCAGATTTCTCTAGTGCTGATGATGAGGATAAAGACTCTACAACATGAATATTTCTCATCACAGGTAGATAAAAAGTGTTTAGAATAATCTTCATGTGAAAATATTTGGGTTCAAGCAGTGAACTAAGAACTTGATCAAATAAAAAAGAATCATACATGGTATATTTTTTTGAGGCCAACAGATAAGAATGTCATGAGGACTAAATGGAATTTTCATAACAATACGAATGAAGATGGATCAATTATTAGAAACAAAGCATGATTTGTGTGAAATGGATCTACCAGATAGAGGGTATTTATGTTGATGAAAAATTTTCACCAGTTTCATTGTTGTAGACAATTCGATTATTCTTGGATATAGCAGTGCAAAAGAAATTCAAAGTTTTCCAAATGGATGTCAAGTCAACATTTCTGAATGGGGTTATAAAATAAGAAATTTATATTGAAAACGTAGATGGTTTTCCCATTCATGGAGATGATAAAAAAATTCTATTAAATATGGATCTATATATGGGTTTGAGTAGTCACCAAGATCATGGTATTCATGACTTGATCAATATTTGAAGAATCCTTGTTTCTAGAATGGTGGGGTTGAATATAATCACTATGTCAATAATGATATTAATCAAAGTATTATGGTGCTAGTATATATCAATGAAATGATCTTTTGTAGATCAAATGAAGCATATTGTAAACAATTTATAAAATTCATGAAATGAAAGTTCAAAATATCAATAATTGGTGAGATAAACATTTTCCTTGTTTTATAGGTAACTCAAGGAAGGTACAAAACATTTATTTCCCATTAAAAATATGCTAAGGAGGTTTTGAGAAGATTTGGGATGTAAATTCCAAATATATGACAACTCTAGTTGCTACACTGATGAAATTGTAAAGGGATAATGAAGGAAAATCCTTCAATATCACTGAATATAGACAGATCATTAGTAGTCAGTTATACATAACAGCAACATGACATGGTATTGTTTTTTCCCAAATTAATCCCAAATAAAGACACTCAATTTTAGATAAAATAATACATTAGTATATTAAATCTAAGGTGGATTTTAGCTTACTATACAATGGAAAATATTATCAAGAGTTATTAGGATTTAAAGATATGCATTTTTTCAGTTCAACAGATGAGAAAAATTCAACACCATGTGGTGAATTATATCTTAGAAAAAAATGTATTTTTGGATAATAAAAAATATTTCATTTATTTATACACCATAGAAGATGGATATTTTTGGCTACTTAGGATTTCACGCAGTTACTATGGATAAAGTGACAGCTCAAAGATATGAGAGTTGAAGTGAAGTATCCAATAAAAATTCATTGTGATAATTCATGTTTTGTAAATATTAGAAAAAATATAATCCATCACTCTAGGACAAATCACATTGAAATAAAATATCACTATATCAAAGATAAAGTAGAGGATGTCCTTGGGAAGCTGGATTATGTGCCTACTAAATTACATGTTGCAGACATCCTAACGAAGGCCTTACCCAGAGAAGAATTTGAACAACATTGATTGGATCTTGGAGTTTAGTCACCTCCCCACACTTAAATAGTGTGGATGTTAGACCCCCCCCCCCCTTCTCCCTAATGTATGGTGTGTTTTACCATATATATTGGTATGTGTTCTTTACAATGATGAAGATAAAAAAGGAGAGACATTTGGGTTCACTATCAAAGGGGAAGAAAATTTCTTAATCAATATAGTGTGAGAAGCTGATAGAGGGAGCAGCGAACCAGGGAGACTTTAAAATCTAAAGATGCTAAAACTATTCTATCAACAAAGAATAATCAAGAAAATGAGTTTCCTTTAGGTTCATAATGAAATCAATAGATTTTTGTGGTACTCCATGAAACCATACCACTTCTTTAATGTATATTCTTGCAAGTTAATCAAGAGAGAAATCTTCTATGATAGTATTGAAGTGTTCTGGCTTTGTAAGGCGATCTACTACAACCCAAATAGCATTATGAACCATATACATTTTTGGGAAGTCCGACAACAATATTCATGGTAATGTTTTACCAATTCCATTATGGTATGGGTAATGGTTGTAACATCCTCTTAGACTTCTATCTCTCTACCATAACTTGCTAACATCCTAAGCATTGAGATACATACTCTGCAATATATTTATTCATGTTTTCCCACCATAAAGAATCTTTTAGATCTTTATACATCTTCATAATTCTAGGATGAATATAGAATGATTAACTATGATTTTTATCCAATAACTCCTTCTTCAAGTTTGGTATTTATGGGACATGAAGTTCCAAAGGATTGAATAACAACTGAGAGGGGGGGTTGAATCAGTTTTTTACTTTTTATAAGTTTCAATACTTTTAGAAACTTAACCCCAACAACCTGTTAAGAATTATTTCCTTGTCAAATTATAGTAAGTAATCATTCATGAAAAACTAGGAAAGAAAGTAAAGAAAATAAGATTTATAAGGTTTGGCCTCTGTGTGAGAACCAACATCCTTTCCATAGCCACTCCTGTGGGTCTATTGAAACATACTGTTATGAGGAAGTGAATAAAACTTTTTTCAAATCCTGTTAGACACCGTATATCTCCAGATAGGAAAAATTATACTGACTCCCATTAGTTTACAATGTTTTCTTATAAAACAATTGTGCCAAATAAAATAATAAATACTTTGTTGAAACTGATCCACAATTTCTCAGGACAAATCCTCGGTCCGATTTGGTTGGATATCATTTTCTCAATCCAATGTATCTAGATATGATTCTATCAATACAATCAATCTAGATCTGATCATATCAATACAATGAGTCTGGATCTGATTCTCTCAATAAGATGATTTTGGATCTGATTCTCACAAAACTATGCACTCAATATGATGAACTTGTTCCCAATATAAAAAACAAAAACTCTTCTCAAATTCTCAATATAGTCTTCTTTATTCTGATTGACTGAATACAATCTTCTCTATATGATCTTTCTCAATCTGATAAACAAACATTAAATTGTCTAATCCTCCTCAAGAGATCTCTGTCCACCAATGACTCTCACTTCATTTCTTCAGCTCTCCGCCTTTTTCTCTTGTGTGAAAGTTATGCATGAACGAATGATATGGGAAAGTATTTATACGCAACTTATAAAACAAATGCAGAAAACATGAAAACATTCCACGCTTCCTCAAATTTAAAAATCTCAGAAAATCTCTCAAATTTAAACTTCAACTTTGACTTCTTTAGTCAAAAACTCTTCTCAAATTCTCAATATAGTCTTCTTTAGTCTGATTTACTGAATACAATATTCTCTATATGATCTTTCTCAATCTGATAAACAAACATTAAATTGTCTAATCCTCTTCAAGAGATCTCTATCCACCAATGACTCTCACTTCATTTCTTCAGCTCTCCACCTTTTTCTCTTGTGTGAAAGTTATGCATGAACGAATGATATGAGCAAGTATTTATAAGCAACTAATAAAACAAATGCAGAAAACATGAAAACATTCCACGCTTCCTCAAATTTAAAAATCTCAGAAAATCTATCGAATTTAAACTTCAACTTTGACTTCTTCAAACCTTCTTAATTTTCTTCGATATTTACTCAAAATTGAATTTCAAGTTTGACCTATTAAACTCTTCATAAAACTTCTGGAATTTTCTTTTTGAGTCTTCTTCATAATCTAATCATTACGATTTTATTTCCTTATTAGCTCGTTAAAATATTTTCCCTTCTCAACTCATTACGATTTTTGTTTCTTTCTCAACTCATTATGATTTCTATTTCTTATTCAGCTCATTACGATTTCTGTTTCCACCATACTTTAATATGATTTATGTTTCCTTCTTTAGATCGTTATAATTTTTATTTCCTCTTCAGCTCATTGTGATGGAATTCCCATTACGATGGAAATCCAATTATGATGAATTTCCTATTACGATGGAAATTCTCATTCTGATGGAAATCTCATTATGATGGTAATTCGATTATGATGGAATATCCATTCTTCAAATTTCATCAGCTTCACACATTCTAACTTCTGGATCCGATCTTCTGAAACATTCTGCCTTTGATGGATTTCTTCATAATGATGAAATCCCAATTATGAATAAATCCTCATTACGATAGAATTTCTCATTATGATGTAATTATTCACTCTAAAATTTTGAATTTCTTCAAATCTCTACACCATTTCTTCAAAATCATTTATCATGAAAGTTTTCATGATTTTTGAGAACTTATTAATTAGAAAAAGAATCATCTGATTGGATTTAGAAAGTATGGAAACTTTCTAACTCCTCACTTACCAATATTTTTTCAAAACGCTTCAGAAACAAAACAACTTATTCACCCAGAAATTTCTTTGTTTCTTTAATTACGAAAAAGGTAGACTTCCTGCAAACAAAAATTTCTTCCTCTGATTCTGTTGGATCTGATGATCTGAATCTGATGAAAATGAACATGGTACTCTTAGTCTGATGAATCATCATTAGGATGGATATGGGTATAATTCCTAAATAACAAAAAAAAATCTTTTATAAAAATGATAGTTGTCAAAAAATACAAAACATTGTTAAAACCAAACACCACAAAGGTTCTTTAATCTTCCTCTTTGGATTTGTTGACAACCCTTATTAACAACTTTTCAACTCTCAAAATTTTTTCACAACTCAAATTCTGTAAAAAGCTCATGTTTTTTGAAATTTATCAAAATATAGCCTTTCTCAAAAGTGAGTGTCATGATACCACACTACTATATAAAGTAAGGTTTTTAAGGAGTTTCATCCTTCAGTGACAAGAAAATTTTCTAGCCATGTAAAGATAAAATCCCCATCACTTTTATCTTCTTCTCCCTCACTTTTCTTTTTCTCTCCCCCATTTTCTGATAACCACAACTTCAGATTCATTTAAGAAAGATAATTAAAAACTTATTACAAAATACGAAGTTGTTACTTCCTCTCCTCTTTTGTCAACATAATCCAAAGTACAATGGGGGTACTTTTTTATGAGGTTTAGCAAGACATGGGAGGAGACTGAACATGAAGTTGGAGTCTCAATTCCACAAACATTTCCTATGGCATTGCTTTTGTAAAGATATCAGCAATCTGATAATTTATGAAATGTATTTCAGCAAAACAACTCTAGCAAATCTGATACAAATAAATATTAATTAAATTATATTATTTAAAATTTAATAGTATTATTTTATAATAAATAATAATTACCAATTAATATTAATTACTAATAAATATTTAAAATTATTCTTCTGTTACTGATAAATTATTATTATTATATATTTATTACTCATTAATTAGTTATTATTAATATTATTTATTAGTAATTAAATATTATTTAATAAATAATTATTTAAAGCCTAATAATTAATATTAATTAATTAGTAATTAATTAGTTATTTATTATTATTATTAATTTTCCATTAATATTATTAATTAATATTTTTTAATTACTAATTAATTATTAATTAGTTAATTATTAATATTTAATAGTTGATGTTAATAGTTAATTATTATTTAGGAATTATAATTGTTTATTCATAATTAATTAGTTATTAATATTTATTATTAATTAATTACCAGTAACTAATAATAATATATTTTTAATTCTACGCATGAAAGGGGAACCTGAATCCCACTTTGGAAATCCATAAGGATTTCCAATGCAATCCCCTTTAGAAAAGGGAGCCCTTAGTGAGATTTTTTTCATAATCCAGACTATTTTAATTTTAATAATGCTAAATATTTAATAGTAGTTTAATTATGTTAAAAAAATTTACTTATATATATATATAAACAGAAAAAAACAAAAATATAAAAATTATAAATATAAAAACATGTATTTTTAAAAAAGATTTTTTTTATCTGGACAATGTTGTTTTAGGCCTTAACGCCTTCGCCCAAAAGTGTAGGGATAATACGTTAAGGTCGTAAACGCCTTTGACATCCATCAAAAAAATCCAAATGCGTTTAGGGGCTTAACACATTTGCAACCTATTTTCTAAATAAATTTTAGCCTTGACTTATTTGATTTTTTTTTGAAAAACTTATATAAAAAATCATTTTTGAAACATATAATGATTTTATTAAAATTTGAGTACTTGTGTGTTAGCGTTATCTAAAACCTTTATACATGTTTTTCAAATATTATTATTCATTTTTATATCATCAAATTTAGCTTCTCGATTTTAATGATATACTATATTATGATTTATTTAGACTCTGGGTTGTGTGTATCATAAGTTATTGAATAAATTATTTTAATATGTGTGTGTGTGTGTGTGTTTGTGTGTGTGTGTGATGAAATCTCAATGTGTTACACTTATTGTTGTGATACATAAGGAATACGATCAATGATTCATTTATGATGTATAGGAATGAACACCACGTTATTTCGACATGTAGTGTGGCTGATATAACCGAAAGTGCATGTTTTCATTTTAAAAGTGACATTTTAGTTTAAAACGCGTGTCATACACTCAATATTGAAAAAACGTTCTCATATTGTCCTGCTACTTCAGAACAATGCTTGGTTATTCATTTTTTATATGTAAGAATTAACTACATGTTGATCCGAGAGGAAGGGTGGTCACTTTGATTGAAAGTGTGTGTTTTCAATTTAAAATGACATTTTAGTTCAAAACGTATGTCATATAGTCAAATACAAGAAATCACACTTGAATTGTCGTGATATTTAAAGACAATGATTGGTGATTCATTTGTAACTTTTAGAAATTGACTGTGTATCATTTTGACACACATTGTACCTAATATGACTTAACCTATGTGTTTTTAGTTTAAAAGTGATATTTTAGTTCAAAACGTGTGTTGCATTCTTAAAACTGAGAAAACATGCCCAAATCCACCCAAAACAGGCATGCCTTTTGGACCTCTTACAAATACATAGATCGAAGCTCGTTTTAGGAGGACTGGAAGAGAACCATAGGTCAATGTGAAAGGCGAGATGAACATAATGACCAACAATAACACCCCGTTGTTCTCCATATTCCGGCATTTCCTTGTCCGCAATGCCAGTGGCGGCTCAGAAATCTCTTCCGTCGGTGATGGTGACCTAGCAACAAAATTAAAAGTCAACCACAAGTACAAGGAATCCTTCAGGACCAACTCCTATATCCACATCTCTGCAAAGGTTCAAGGCCACCTCAAGAGGGCCTCTGGCCACCTCTCGCTCTCTCTGTCGGCACCGTCGCCGGCTCCATCCTCCCATTTCTCTATGTACCTCCTCAAACGGCACCCGCAGGTGCTGCCCCAATCTCCTGCAACTTCCGATCTCCACCGCCATCTGGTGGATTACTTCTGGTCCTTCTTGGAGGCCAGAAAATTTTCCGAATCACTCCTCTAATCCATCCACCAAACCCGCATAGACTACGACATCATCGAGGGGATTATCGCCCATACCAGATGCAGGCAACCCAGCTTCTGAGCATCAAAGGACCTCGCCTCCTTCGCACGGTGGAAGAACCCCTTTGTTTTAGTCATTGCCACCGAGCAGTTCCCCATGGTTCTCGATCTGCACAAATCCATGTTCCGAAGATTTAACTCGAAGAGCAAGTGGATGAGGAGGATGTTGCAGGGAGCTCCCCTACGCGAGAGGTAGTCCCCACGAAATAGCCCAGATCTATTAGGGTTTTTGGTTCATTAAAATCCAAAATGCATAAACAATGTTTATATTCAATTTATTACATGAAAATTGATAAACATATAATGTTCGAGTTGCAATTCCATAACATTATGAATGAATTATTCAAAATGAATACAATCAGTGAACAACAACACTGACATGAATTGGGCAGTGGAAATTACATCAACACATTACATTCAAAACTAACATATTTGAATTAATATTCAGAAGTAGCGAATTCATTCATCAATTTACAAGTCGAACAAATGCGGAAATGGAAAGCAGTAAAAGGGACACCAAGGATTTACGTGCTTTGGCCATAGGCCTACGTGCACGGGGTGGGATGATCGCAGTTTTTTACTATGCAAGGAAATAGTTACAAGATGAAACAGACGACATAACTCACAAGATAAAATGGACAGAAAACATAAATATGAAGCGACGAAAAAACAAACACGCACAAGCTTATAAAAAATCGACAAAGAAAAACTATAATAGGACCGAGACCCCCTTACCGGGGTTCGGCCAAACTTTTTCGATGAAGAAGCTTGTAAATGGGTGCTGAAAATGTCATCACATGGAGTCCAATAGGTCCGATCCACTATGATCAACGCTGCTCTCCAAATTCATCACCACGTGCCAGTTGCTATCCAAAAGTCATCACCACTGTCCAATCTGGTGTGTTCCAAATCTACCCTTGTTGTCCAAATTTGGTGGCGTTGTCGAAGTCCGCAACACCCATCTAGTTTCTCATGTTGAGGATAATACTGGATATAGGCTAGAAAAATTTCAGGGCCTCGCAAGCAGTAGAGAATGATGCGGCCTTGCTTCGCTATGGCTTCTCCCGCAAACAAGAAATGCATTGTCATAATGGCGCGCCTCTCTGATCTCTTTCTGATCTACCTCGGCCGAACAAGAAGATCCCCTCACTGAAACTAAAGCAACCCTCTCAATGCTCCACTCTCTAGGAAGCTCAACCATATTGCCGAAGAAGGGTGAACTCATGAAATGATGTGTGGTCGTCGTCCAAATCTCATGTATAGGGGCACCGTTGAAGAAACAGGATGAACTGCGGACCAAATCTTGATGAAGCTTGATCTGAATTTGGGGAAAGATGGGCTCAAAACTGGAGATACGGACTCTGCTCAAAGAAGATCTATATCCACAGATGAAAATTGAGCCCTGCCATTCGGATCTAGAAAGAAGAAGAGCTGACACCGTCCAAGAACCGTAGCTGCCCTTCTCCGCCTCCACAAAGAATCGACGCAGCAGGGGTGTGGTCACCTTCTCCAGGCTTGAACCAGAAGATCCCTTCACCCTCACACATGGAATTGAGCTGCTAGCATGCCCCCTCTCTCCGATCTCTCTCGGGCGAAACGCTGTTGTGCCTCTCTCTCCCCCAAGCGGAATGATGCTCTCACACTGAAGTGGTGTCATCGCACCTCAAATGGAGGCGCTGCAAAAAGAATAATCGGGGCACGTGGACGATGGAGCTTGAGAGGGAGGTTCCCCCTTTCTAATGGCATAACAAAACAACAAAATCGCATATTAAAAATAATAACATTTTAATTAACAAAAACACGTGAATATAAAAATTCACAAATCTCCACCTTGGAAATTAAAATTCATGAACAGCTTAATATGCAAGAACATAAACCACATGATGATTCTGCACCACCTAATATCACCAACTTGGGCATATCCTAAACAGGAAACAACCTACGGGGTATGACCCAAACATCCCCCCAACCATGTATCAGTTGTGATACATGTCGCCCAAAGTTGAATGATATTTAAACAATTATAAACAACTGCATGATAAAGGTTCATACCTGCACTTACCTGAGTTTCACTCTGAGACGATGCCAATGAGGAAATCACGGACCAGCAAATCACATGCCAACAGGTCCCGAACAAGCTCACTTGTTCCTACAGAACACAAATAAACAGAGTTGTACCATCCTCACACAAAACATGGCAAAACAAAACTCAGATAAATTCACATAGAATTGCAACTCAGAAATGGAATAGTGCAATCATGCAAAGAGGAGCATGAAGAGAGAGCAACAGAGAGAAAACATGCATAGTAAGTGAAACATCCCAAAAGAGGCTCCACCTGAACCCACAAAAACATATCAGGACCAAAGGACCAAGAACAGTTGACTTTAAAACCGAGACACGCCGCCTGGACTTTTGACGCAAGGCACCATAAGATCCTCAACTGAATGGATTCAGAATCTCCCCCATAGGAGACGACCGCCTAAACAAAATCCAAAAGGTGACTTCCTCACACAGAAGGAAACTGTAAGGACACATGTAAGCAGTCTCGACATCCTATGACAGCTCAAAGACGCAAGAACAAAGGTTGGGAGCCAGATAGAAACTAGGGGAAAACAATCCACTAAAGGGACACACATCCTAGTCTAGACTTTCTAACGGCACACGGTTCTCGGGAAACCAAACAAAGCTGCTAAACAGGTTCGAGCGGTAAACAGGGAGGCTTGGTGGCCAACCAAGCGACACTGCACCCACAAGCTACCCAAACCTAAACACCGAACTCACAACAGGACCATACCCGGAGCAAACAGTCCTAAAGGATGCGGAGGAACACAGCGGAGATAACATAAGCTCATCTCCTAGGAAAAAGGCAGACACTAGAGACACAAGATCCTGCCAAACTCTTACTGCTAACTAGCTCTCAAAAATAGGCAAATCTCTCACAGAACTCAATCCTACCCCGAAACCATAGACACACATAGGTAGCAACTACCAAGAGCCATCTTTGAGGTTCAAACAGATAAAGGAAAATGGAAAGAAAACAATGAGGAATCAAACTACCAACAGCAGAGTGAAATTACAACCCAAGAGAGCTAATGACCAAACTGAACAAAACAATCAATGCATGTTGCAACAAGTAAAAGCCACTAAAATTCATTTGAAAGCAATGAACAATCGATTTCAAATTTTAACAAAGAAAAACTTAAACTCAATTAGGCTCTGATACCACTTTGTTGTGGGGAGCACCCCTACACGAGAGGAAGTCCCCATGAAATAGCCCAGATCTATTGGGTGTTTCGGTTCGTTAAAATCAGAAATGCATAAACAACGTTTATATTCAATTTATTACATGCAAATTGATAAACATATAATGTTAGAGTTGCAATTCCATAACATTAGGAATGAATTATTCAAAATGAATACAATCATTGAACAACAACACTGACATGAATTGGGAAGTGACAATTACATCAACACATTAAATTCAAAAAAAACATATTTGAATTAATATTCAGAAGCAGCGAATTCATTCAGCAATTTACAAGTCGAACAAATGCGGAAATGGAAAGCAGTAAAGGGGACACCAAGGATTTACGTTCTTCGTCCAAAGGCCTACGTGCACGGGGTAGGATCATCGTGGTTTTTTACTATGCAAGGAAATAGTTACAAGATGAAACAGAGGACACATCTCACAAGCTAAAATGGACAGAAAATAGAAATAAGAAGCGACGGAAAAACAAACACGCACAAGCTTATAAAAAATCGACAAAGAAAACTATAATAGGACCGAGAACCCCTTACCGGGGTTCGGACAAACCTTTGAATCTTGTAAATGGGTGCTGAAAATGTCATCGCGTGGAGTCCAACAGGTCTGATGTGCCAGTTGCTGTCCAAAAGTCATCACCGCTGTCCAATCTGGTGTGTGCCAAATCTACCCTTATTGTCCAGATTTGGTGGCGTTGTCAAAGTCCGCAACACCCATCCAGATTCTAATACTGCATATGGTCTAGGGAAATTCCAGGGCCTCGCAAGCAGCGGAGAATGATGTGGCCTTGCTTCGCTATGGCTTCTCCCGCAAACAAGAAATGCATCGTCATCATGGCGAGCCTCTCTGATCTCTTTCCGATCTTCCTCGGCCGAACAAGAAGAGCCCCTCGCTGAAACTAAAGCAACCCTCTCAATGATCCTCTCTCGAGGAAGCCCAACCAGATTGCCGAAGAAGGGTGAACTCATGAAATGATGTGCGTTCGTCATCCAGATCTCATGAATGGGGGCACCGCTGAAGAAACAGGATGAACCGCGGGCCAAATCTTGATGAAGCCTAATCTGAATTTGGGGAAAGATAGAGCTCAAAACTGGAGATACGGAATCTGCTCAAAGATGATCTATATCCGCAGATGAAAATTGAGCCCCACCGTTCGGATCTAGAAAGAAGAAGAGCTGACACCGTCCAAGAACCATCGCCGCCCTTCTCTGCCTCCACAAAGAATCGATTCAGCAGGGGTGTGGTCTCCTTCTCCAGGCTTAAACCAGAAGATCCCTTCGCCCTCACACATGGAATTGAGCCGCTAACGCGCCCCCTCTCTTCGATCTCTCTCGAGCGAAACACTGATGTGCCTCTCTCTCTCCGCCAAGCGGAATGACGCTCTCACACTCAAGTGGTGCCATCGCACCTCAAATGGAGGCGCTGCGAAAAGAATAATCGGGGCACGTGAATGGTGGAGCTTGAGAGGGAGGTTCCCCTACGGCGTAACAAAACAAAAAATTCGCATATTAAAAATAATAACATTTTAATTAAAAAAACACGTGAATATAAAAATTCACAGTGGAAATAGAAGGCGACGAGGTTCACCAAGAAAGCGGCGGGATTCGGGATGGTGGTTTCCACGGCCGCCGTCAGGGATGGTGGTTCTCGTCGTCCACAGCGTCGTGGGGTTGGTGGTGGTGTCGGGGCTAGTGGGTGGTCTCTCCCTTGAAGCGTTGAGGAAGAAGAGAAGAGTGTAGAAGAATGGACAGTGACGGGGGTGGAGGGGGGGAGAGCGGCATCGGTGGGTGGGTGCGCAGTTGGACGGGGCGGCGAAGGGGACGTACATAATGATGAAGCATTTGGAGACTATGAGTAGATTGGTGAGATGGGTGCACGATCAGGTGGATCACGAGAAGCCCATGGCTGGGATATGTGGGAGGAATGGGAAGGGGAAGGTGGTGATGGAAGTGGTGAAGGAACTGGAAGCACACGAAAGGAACTTGATAGAACAACTGGAGGAACTTGAAGAACATATTTACTTGTACCTCTTGAACATTTATAGATCTCAGGAACTTGTTAATCAGTTGTTCTTGCCTCGAAATTAGATTTACCTTTCAAAAAAACAATCATTAAAGCAATGATGCGATCCGATTGGCGAAGGGGGAGACCATATAATATTTAATCGCGGACTAAATCTAATGGGCCGACTCATGTATGGGCCAAACGGCACAATTGAAGGGTTTTTTATGATCGAATAAAAACTATTTAAGCAATGAAATATATTAAGAAACCATAAACCAAGATCTACAGGCTTTGAAATCAAAACATTGTATAAAAATAAGCAAACACCATCCATAAATCATAACCATCCATCAGATCATGTGAAAGTAAATAGATACAACCATAAATAATAATACATGATGCAGAATCATACAATGATACAATAATGATTTCCCATCAAACCGGTCACAAATACAAAATAAAAAATTAATAAATAAATAAAAGAAAGAAGTAAAAATACACAATGCTCGCCTACGATCCCTGAGCCTCACCTCATCTCGATCTCCAAAACCCATCTGAGTTGCTCCATCTCGATCAAGCAACATTTGGCCTCAACCCAACCTGAACATGCAATACTAAGGGCTACTCAGGTACCATATGCAATGACCGCCCGAGCAGGGTGTGAATATATAACTCAATAGGGCACCAACAACACAGTCATGTACATAGCTAGTAAATACAGTAATATGTGTATGTGACATGCTCAGCTGAAATAAATAAATTAACTATTGAAAGATAAATAAATAACCATCATCAATCCTTAGGACCACATCCCTGATTGACCATACCTAATTCGAGCAGTGTCAAAATGTCTCTGAGCACAACGTGATGACCACACCAAGCAATGTAATGACTCCAGGGTCTAATCCACCCTGGTATATAACGATAAGGACCGGGGGATAAACTCACCTCGGTATACTTGACCGACCATGCATCGAATAATAGAAGGCCCTTTCCAAATAGAAGTCCATGATCCACCACTGTAAGACCCCCACCAGGATCACACGTGAAAATCCACCTTGGTACGTATGATTGACCACACCTCGGTTGATAGAAATCCCCTAGAAAAATTACAAGCCACGAGGCACCATCGTAAGACTCCCACTAGGATAACTCGTGATGATCCACCACAATATACATGAGATAATGATCCATGGGCAAAGCTCACCATGGTATATTGATCTGGTCAGGCTCAATCCCATGGCTCCAACATATTGTAGACACCCTACTATTTAAGATTGTAAGATTATGCAGGAACACCACAAGGGGAAGGGGTGAATTGTTCATTATAAAATAAAAAATACAATTTTCACAATCCATCTTGTATAGGTTTATCAGATGAACTTTCTGTCTGATTCTCAAAGTATATAAAAGTTTATAACAAACTAAGTAAAAATTTTATATATATTGCACAACGAAAATATAGGTTTGTAAAAACAAGTAAAGTAAACTTTATAAAAAAAAATAAGAAAAACTTATAGAAGTTTCATAACAAATATGTTCACTATTTAACCTTAAGAGTTAAGGAATTCCATAACCATAAATTTAGGTATCAATGGTTTTCACCTAACCATAAAGGTTTGTCTTCCTTAAACAAGGAATCCCTTGATACTAAGATCATGAGAACTTCACTTTCCCTAGACCTGAGAACCATTGATCACACTAGATCGGAAATCTCAGTC
Organism: Viscum album; assembly: GCA_963277665.1. Classification (NCBI taxonomy): domain Eukaryota; kingdom Viridiplantae; phylum Streptophyta; class Magnoliopsida; order Santalales; family Viscaceae; genus Viscum; species Viscum album. Next base: position 209,756,976 of record OY728119.1, on the reverse strand, counting down.
TCTCAAAAACCTTAAGATCCCTCAATCTCAGAATATGAGACAAACAATTACAAACACAGAAATTCTTAATTCATTTATAAAATATCCTCAAAATGGATGCCTTACAAAAAAAGTCTTACTAAATAATTATAATTAAATGATCAATCAAAGCAATATGATGTTTCAAAAAACTTCACAACAACTTTTAGATAATCAATGATACAAAATCTTCCTTATCCCTACATGCATCTTCTATTTATAGGCATTTCTCCAATTGTCATCTATGCATATCTTGGAGGTGGTTGCAACGACCTTGGATGAACTCTTTACACACTTGGAAAGTTATACAAGATTCTGTAAAGACCTAGATTTTCCACCTAATTTTTTTAAATTATATGGAATTATTACGAGTCTATAAAAATTGACGGCACAAGATTCCAAGTCTCAGTATGCCCAGAATGAATTTCTGAACTTTTTTTAAAGTATGTTCTGTAACCGCACGAGCAACATTTTTTAAATTTTGAACCGGTGCTCAGATTAAAAATATGAGGGCACCATTGAATTCTCTACATCGAGATTTTCTTAAGGGAGACTTCACTTCAACCGCGGTAGGTTGGGAGAAAAAGATGGATTTGGGGGCTTTTAAAAGAATAATAAAATAACTTACTTATTTTATTTTCTCTCATATCATTTCCTCCAATGGAAAAGTAGCAGTGGCAGGACCAACGATGTGTCGAGCCATTAAATGAATTGACCCTTCAAATCCTTTGTAACATCATCACTGGAAATTAGGAAGGTTCTTATTAAATGTACCCCCATAAATTCCACAAGTGTTACTCACCCTCCCCCTCTTTTATTTATATGGAGCATGGGGAGGGGTATTGGCATGGCTTCATCAAAAGACGAAGTACTAATAATGTGTCGCGATGCCAACCACTTTGAGGATGAGACAAATTCCAATGAGCGGTGACGAGCGACACTGAACCCCATACCGAAGAACGACGATTGAGCGGCATCGTTGGCGGCTTGTTGTGGGGGCGACAGATACCGACTCTTCCTCAATCACCGGCGTTCTCCAACGATCTCGAGGTAGTGTTTTAATCTTGATTTGTTTCTAAGATATGATAAAGCTTTCTTGCTACCCTCTAACTATAAAGCTAACACGGAGGGCACGAGCGAAATGAACAAGGCACGAACCCTCCACCCTTGTTGGAATTTCGGTGGGTTCTTCGTAAGCATTACCTTTGGGTTGTACGAGACTCGGGAAGACAGATGATGGCGGTGGTCGGCACCGGCCGACCGTGATAGAGGCAGCGCGTCATCGTGTGCTGTAGGAGGAGGCTGCGATACTATGCCTTGGCTGTCAGCAGAGCGGCAGGCATCGGCCGACCGCGGTGGCGATGGGGCGCACCGTCGTGTGCCGCCAGCAGAGAAGTTCTGCGGCTTCTCAGCCATGGTGGGGTTGAATAGGGAAGTTGGCATCGGCCAGCCACAGGAGGAGGTAGTATCACACAATGGTGTGCCGCCAGAGGAGCCGTGGTGGCAGGTCCCGTGTGTGACCTGGCAGTTCCAAAGGGCACTGCCGCTCCGCCTTCCAAACGGGGAACCCCCCCCCCCCACGTATGAGCTTGGGTGGGCCCTGCTCCAGCGGGCCACACGTGCCCAGTGTGTTAGGATGCACCCCCTTGCAGGCAGGATCGAACTGTGGCCCAACGGGCCGAGCCCGCCGTGGCCCAGCCCAGCCGGGTCGGACCCGGACTGGGTCGGGTCGAACCGGACCCAGACCCAACTAAACCCAGTTTCTCTTAAAGGGTCATAACTTGAGAATTAGGCATCTGTTTGATGAACCATCTATGGCACTGAGACCCCTAGATCAATATGGTCCTTTTGGTATATTCCAATTGAGTTTTGTAGACAATTGGAGTATAGCTGGGTTGGATTGAACCTGAATCTAACCAGGCCCTCGGAACTAAAATACTTATAACTCACAGACCGGGCATTCGATTGACACATCATCTATCATGTTTGAACCCTTATGACATTGAGGTTCTTTGGGTTACTACTTTGTGGAGATTAGTGGCATTCTAGATACGACTGATATCTCGAGGGGCAGATTCTACGGAGCTCGAGTGCACCGGGTGCATGGAATCATGTGGTTGGCTGTAACGTGAAGAAAGAACATCGATCTTGTGTGGGTCAGCATATATCAGATCCTGTGTCGGGTCAATAGGGGTTATTACCTATCGATCCTGTGTGGGTCAACAGCAGTGCCTTTTAACAGAATATGATGATCTAGCTTACAACTAATCATATGTACTTTTGTAGTTATGTTATACTAGGGTGAGCTGAGTCTTTTACCTTTGTGGTCTTATCTTCATAGTGTTACCTGTGTGGTACTTATACCTTCGTGGTGTTACCTTCATGGTGTTACCTTCATGGTGTTATCTTCAAAATGTTTCCTATGTGTTACTTTTATCTTCGTGGTGTTACCTGTGTGGTACTTCTACCTTCGTGGTGTTATCTTCATGGTGTTACCTGTGTGGTACTTCTACCTTCGTGGTGTTACCTTTGTGGTATTCTTCCCTCATGTATAAGATGAGAATATCTTGATAACTTAGGTATATTTATGGGAATATACCTAGGTAGAGTTGATTTCTATCGCTTTTTTGTGCTTTGATTTTGAGGTCTTGATTGGTATTTTATCCTTTGTGGAACACTGGGAGACCTATGGGGGTCTCGGGGTCCCTATTGAGTATCGTTATACTCAACCCTGCACAGGCTATTCTTGAACCTTGTTGTGTTTTGTGTAGATAGCGTACAACATCGATCAAGGATGAGGGAGTCAGGACTGGATGGTGCCCGGAGGTGGACCATTTGGTGTGACATGATGTAGGAACTACTGATCGTGAGCTATACCTACCATTTAAGTAGGATCCTCGGTGGAGGATCCAATAGTTGTTTTTCACATTTTTAGTTGTATTTGTACTTTTTAGTTGTACTTGTACTTTATTGGGCTTGTATTCTGGCCCCTTTACTTTCAGCAATCTTTTTACTTTAGTAGTTTACTTCATAGTTGCTTTTTTTGTGTTCTTCGACTGTGTGTTTGTACAGGTTAAAAAGGCAATGCCTTCCCGTTTTAGGGATACACCTTTCCGGTTATAGTCACCATCCCCTGGCCTATGGAAGCTAGCTTTGGGGTAGTCACAGCACGGGTCCCAAGGGATGATCCATGACAAAGTGGTATCATAGGAGTCGGTTCTACTGAAGAACTAGGACTTAGATATTTTCTATGTGGAAAAAGTGTTAAGTGTTATGAGTGTGGTTTTCAGTTTGGGGAATCCTATATTGGTGAGACGACCGATTTATCCATATAGTAGGACCCTAAAATCTGATTTCTGACTCAGTACGTGGGAACAATGATTGCGTGTGTTTTTAAAAAGTTTTTATTGTGATATCCTTGAGTTAACTCACTAGGTATAACTTCTTGACCATGGAACACCTATTTTCTTTCAGGATGTCATCACGTAGACAGCCATCCAGGATTCCCAAGAGAGTACATGATGACAGTCCACCAAGTGATGAGGCCTCGGTGCAGGGCTCTATTACAGCGTTAGCACCTTCGTGTGGTGTACCAGCAGCACCACTACCCGTTGGGAAACTGTTTCCACCAGCCCCACCAACAGTGGGTGCATGCTGACTGAGCGCATTGCATGAGTTTCAGCGGAATTGTCCTTTGAGGTTTCGAGGAAAAATGGATCCACATATGGCTTAGGAATAGATGGAGGTTGTGACCAATTTTTTTTTTCTTAGTTGGGACACCAACTGATCTGATGGTGATCCTAGCTGCCAGTCTCTTCCAGGGAGCAGCTGGGAGATGGTGGAGTCTGACACTCCAGATACAAGACAAGGCGAACCTCACCTGGGTAGACTTCGAGGGCCTTTTCAGGGAAGAGTTATTCCTAGTGACTCTATGCTCAATGCTTATATAGGAGATACTACACTTACAGCATGGCAGCATGACTATGGCCCAGTACTCAGCGAGGTTCACAGATCTCTCATGCTACTCCACCGACATGGTACGAGACCCTTTCTTTAGGGCCTGGACCTTTGATCAGGGTCTCCAATGAGAGATCAGAGAATCAGTGATATCACTCATTATTCCGACATAGGTTTGGGTGATAGAGCGAGCGCTTTTAGTGGACAAATTCCTAGCTGAGCAGGCACCGACAGCGAGTGCCACCACTGGATGTCAGGTAGTAGATTCATCTGTAGCAGGTAGTAGACAGATGATGTAGGGGCCCAAGTGGGCCAGAACATTCATTTGATGAACTCAGGATACAGAGTCGGTGGTGAGTGGATCATGGGACAAAAGAGTACATATTAGGAGCAGGCAGTGCTACTTGTGCAGCGGGCAGGGTCACATGGCTCGCGATTGCCCGACCCGTCGTACGGACGACCAGCAGACGATCGAGGGACCGCTGAGGTAGAGGTAAAGATTCAATTCGGGAGGTCTGTAGGCAGTAGGCGGACATGGTAGAGGATTTGGTTGTGTAGCAGTCAGTGGGCAGCGATTTGAGGTTCCACCACCACTACCTCCAAGTGGTCCACCCCGACCACATGGAGTAGGTGGACAGCGACGAGCTCATCTCCAGGTAAATGAGGCCTACAACCACGACGCTTCAGATATGATTAAAGGTATGGTATCTATCTACTCAACCTTAGTTTCAATACTTATAGACACAGGTTCCAGTCACCCTTTTATTTCCACAACCCTCATTCAGAGCGTGGAGATTCTAGTGGATCCGTTGGCTCGATCCTTATGACCGGAGACTCATACAAGAGGGGATTCGACAATTACACACCGATTCTGACAGTGTGATATAACTCTAGGAGGTGAGATCTTCGGCTGGGATCTTCTAGTAGTGACGTCAAGTCCTTACGACATCATCTTGGGTATGGATTGGTTATCCACAATCCAGGCCTTGATTGACTATATTAGGTGCAAAGTGTGGTGTGTCTGCGAGCATGTGACCATGTTTTCCTTCACCGGTGAGAAGGGAACCTTTGCATTACATAATGGAATTACGCAGAGTAGAGTGCAACAGATCACACATCATTTGGCTAGCCTTACCCTCAAATCAGTTAATGTTGAAAGTCCCAGCTATCCTGTAGTGGTGGACCAGTATGCTGATGTCTTTCCTGATGATTTTATGGGACTACATCCTCACAGAGAGGTGGAATTTTACATCGAACAGTACCCCGGTACGACACCAATATCTACATCAGCATATCGTATGTCTCATGTGGAGCTTCTTGAGTTACAGGTACAGTTGGAGGACTTGTAGAGGAATGGGTTCATAAGGCCCGATATTTCTCCATAGCCAGCCCCAATTTTGTTCGCCAAGAAGGAATATGGGAGTTTGAGACTCTATGTGGACTACTGGTGCCTGAACCAGGTTACCATGAAGAAAAAGTAAACACTTATTATGATTTATGATCTTTTATATTATCTAAAGTGAGATTGTTGGTTTTCAAAGATAGACCTCAGATCAGGCTTTCATCATATCAGGGTATGATTTGAGGATGTGCAGAAGATGACATTCAGATGTCAGTATGGCCACTATGAGTTCTTGTATATGCCATTCAGCATGAATAATTCCCTAACAGTGTTCATGGAACTCATGAATATGATCTTTCAGCCATACCTCGATCTCTTTGTGGTGGTCTTCATCAATGACATCTTGATATACTCGACGAAAGAGGAGGAGCATGCCTATCATCTGAAAATAGTCCTGGATACCCTCCGAGAGCACCAGATTTATGGTAAGCTCTTGAAGTACCAGTTCTGGATACAAGAGGTCCACTTTCTAGGAAATTTTATCTTAGAGGCTGGAGTTTCAGTGGATCCGGTGAAGATAGATATTTTTCTTTCTTGGGATCCACCTGGGAGTGTGATCGATGTGAGGACTTTCCTGGGGTTGGCTAGATAATACTAGAGATTCATTCATGACTTTTCAAAAGTTGTGGCACCCTTGTAAGAGTTGATAAAGAATCGATAACCCTTCATATAGACGGATTGATTCCAGTAGAGTTTTTGGGAGATGAGGCAGAGATTGACGAGTGCCCCCATCTTGAGGCTACCAGAAGAGGGCCTTGGGTATGTAGTCTACTGCGACGCATCAGGGACCGGACATTGGTGTGTCCTGATGCAGGAGCGATCAGTGATTGCTTATGGTTCACTAAAACTGAGACAGCATGAGAAGAACTATGCTACCCATGAACTGGAGTTAGCTACAGTGGTCTTCGTCCAGAATATGTGGCGACATTACTTGATGGGCGAACATTTTTTAGTCTACTCTGATCACAAGATTCTTAGGTATATCTTCTCTCAGAAGGACCTGAACCTGAGATAGCGGAGATGGATAGAGTTCCTCCATGACTATGACATTGAAATATTCTATACTCCTGGAAAGGGGGATGTGGTAGAAGATGCACTCAGCAGGAGTTCTGGTTTGCAATTGCTAAGTGAGGCGAAAGAGCAGCTAGCCGCGTTGTAGATATCCTTCATGGATAGAGATGGGGCAGCTTACCTCCAGTCTATGACTGTCACTCCCACACTTCTTCATCGTGTTCGGGAGGCACATCTTGGGGACATTGACTATGAGGCTCGATGTGCTCAGATATCCTTAGGACAGGAACCTAAAGGATTTTTTGAAGGTGGGGAGCACGTCATCCTCTTTAGAGGACGTACCATGGTACCGGTGGTGCTCTAGGAGGAGGTGTTTAGGGAGTTCCATATGTCCCCTTTGGTGGTACATCCCAGTGTGGAAAAGATGTACCAGGACCTCCGACGTCAGCCCTGGTATTGAGGGATGAAGAAAGAAATGGCATAGTTTGTTTCATGATTCATCACTTGTCATCAAGTGAAGGCCGAACATCAGGTCCCAGTAGGCTTAGCGCAACCACTTGAGGTACCGGGGCAGAATTGGGATGGTATCTCCATGGACTTTGTGACAGGGCTACCACAGACATCTAGGGAACATGATTCCATCTGGGTGATCGTTGACCGACTCACCAAGTCGGCCCACTTCCTACCCATTAAAGAGAAGGGATCAGTAGAGGGCTTGGGATGCCTCTACGTACGGAAGATTGTATGGCTTCATGGGGTGACATCAACGATCATATCTGATGGTGACACACATTTTACATCCCGATTGTGGAAGGGATTATAGGAGGTGTTTGGAACTCAGCTACGTTTGAGAACCACCTCCCATCCATAGACGGAGTAGACCATTCAGATGCTGGAGGACATGCTGCGTGCTTGCATCCTAGATTTTGGCCATAGTTGGGAGGATCACTTTCCCTTGGTGGAGTTCACGTACAACAACAGATATCACTCCAACATTGGTATGGAACCGTTTGAGGCCTTGTACGGTCGACCATGCAAATCACCTTTATGCTAGACAGACCTGGGAGAGTCAGCACTTATGATTCCACAGTTAGTACGAGCTACAACTCAGAATGTGAAAATCATCCAGGAGTGAATAAAGACAGCACATAGTAGAGATAATTCTTATCCTAACAGAAGATAGAGACCTTTGGATTTCAAGGAGGGAGACCACATCTTCCTACGGGTCTCGCCTCGATGAGGTTTGCGGAGATTTGGTCAGGGAGAAAAGTTGTCTCCGAGGTTCATTAGACCCTTTCATTTTCTCAGCAGAGTTGGTGAGGTGGCGTATCGCCTAGCTCTTCCCCCACAGATGAATCATGTGCATGATGTTTTCAATGTGTCATAGCTGACAAAGTATGTTCATTATCCATCGCACATTTTTGACTAGGCGATATGGACATTGATGATGGGGAGACTTTTACGGAGGTTCTAGTGGACATTGAGGATCAATAGGAGGGGGTCCTTCATGGATGACCGATACCTCTGGTGTGTATTCTCTGGCAGCACGGGGACCTCTAGGAGAGCACATGGGAGCGGGAGGCACAGATTTGTGCTCACTACCCCCATTTGTTTTCTTAGTCTATGTTGTGGATTTTGGGGATGAAAAATCTTAAGGTGGGGAGAATGTAAAGACCCATATTTTCCATGTAATTTTTTTTAATTATATGGAATGATTGTGAGTCTGTGAAATTTTACGACATGTGATTTCAAGGCTCAGTTTTCCTAGAATTAATTTCTGGACTTTTTTAAGGTACATTTAGTAAATGTGTGGGTGGCGTTTTCTATCTTTTGAACCGGTGCTTAGATTAAAAATATGAGGGCACTGTTGAATCCACAGTTTCGGTATTCTCTTAAGAAGGATTCACTTAGATCTTAGTAGGTCGGGTGAAAAAGTTAGTTTATGGATATTTAAGAGAATAATAAAATAACAAAGTTATTTTACTTTTATTTTTCCTTTCCTCCAACGGACGAGCATCGGTGGCCGGACCAATGACATGTCAGTCCATTAAATGGATTGACTCCTCTTTATTTTTGTAACTGAACTGTTGGAATTAAGAAGGTTCATTATTAAATGAACCTCATTATCCCATGTGCGTTGCTCACCCACCCCCTATCCTATTTATATGGAGCTCGGGGTAGAGTGTTGGAACGGCTTCACCAAATGACGAAGCTCTGAAAAAGTACCATGATGCCAACCACTTGGAGAACGAGACCCGTTTCAGCGAGTAGTGACGATCACCACTGAATCACGAACCGACGAAAAAAATGAATGAGTTACATAGATCAACTTCAGAGAACGTCTCTTCCAGGTAGGAGGTTTATTTTGAAGTTTTCTTTGATAAATTTAATCCTCTCTCGATTATTATCACATTAACATGGAGGGCACGATCCAAACAAACATGGCATGGATCCTCCGCCGCTTTGATCAAGCTCCATTCTTCAGGGACATGGAAACATGAAATAGTTGGTCACACTATGATGGTGGTAGTGCGGGAGAGCCATAGGTGCAGACGGCACCAAGAACGGACACTGGAGCACATCTGGTGACCCGCGAAAGAAATCACTGGCATGCCATGTCGGCGACAGCCGGTAGTGGCTGGAGGAGACCCGCATCAACCGGCCACGAGAGGTGGAAGGTGGCATGTGATGGTCTGCCCTGGGGGCCGAAGGTGGCTGGCTTAAGCCGGCCGTGCGGGACAAGGGTGGCGCCTGCAGGCGGTGCCAGCGGAAGCGACCAAGACAGGAGGGTGCTGCGCCACCCGCATCGTGTCGCGTTGGTGAAACCCGATCATCCAAACGGCCGACTATTTAATGTGGTGGGGAAGCATCCCATCGTCTTGAAAAAACGGCCCCGCAACCATGGGACCATCAGAAGAAAACATTTCACCTTTTTGGCGGACCCGGCTAGACGCCGGCCGGCTGAGCAGACCGGACCCACCAAGCGGGTCAACGCGGGTGGGTCGGGCCGCACCTGGTGGGCCATGCCAGCCGCGTCCTGGGCTTGCGAACTGAACCGGGCTGACCCCAATGGGCCGGACCCAGTGAAAGGGCCGACCCTTAATAGGCCAAACCCACGCGGGGTCAGATAGACCCCGAGATCCGTTGTGTCGGGCAGGTCTGACCGAGTCGGACCGGGCCCAGACCCAACCATTCCACGAATAAATAAACACTCGTAACTAACAAACCAGGTGTTCGTTTGACATTTCATTAGTTTAATTGGTATCCCTTTAGGGAAGAGTTCCCTTTGGCGTATTTCCGGCAGGCCCGACCAAGTCGGGCTGGACCGAGGTACAATAACCCCCCATTTCACGGAAAGAGGTGTAACTAACAGAATGGGTGTCTGATTGACACGTTGTCTATGGAATAAGGACCCTAGTGACAAGGAGGTCCATTTAAAATACCCCACAAGAGTTTTGGATAAAGTTGGAGTATGGTTGGGTTGGATCGACCTCGAATCCAACTGGGCCCTCGGCACCAAAACACCAATAATTTAAAGACCGGGTGTTCGGTTGACGCGCAGTCTTTTGCATTGGGACCCTTATAACAAGAAAGATCATCGGGTTACTTATTCATGAGACTTAATTCTAGTTGAAATATGACCGATGGCTTGAGAAGCGGTTCTCCCTGGATCAAGCATACATTGAGTGGGAATTCAGTGGCTAGAAATGAGGCGGAGGTTGGAGACAGATCATACTGAGGATTCTTCTAGTGGTGATACACACATGCTCCATGTATCTCTGGATGTCACCGAAGGGATCTCCAGGTTCTAGCGTGTAAGATCCTTCATGTGCGATGTCCGTCTTTGGTCACTTTGATCCAGTGGATGAGGATCTCTCTCTCGTAGCTTGAGAGCATTCTTGGAAGAAAGGAATTCTCTCTTGGCTTGAGAGCATTCTCTAGATCCGTTGTGTACAACCCTCGAAATTGGTTAGGATAATGAGAATTATATAATTGGGATTTTAATTAATTAGAGTACTAAAATGAATTAATTACCTGAAATCATTTATTCATTTCATTTAATTCTTAGCAATACCTCGTGTCTAATAATAACAGTTCACTATTATTATTACTTGACATGCACCCAGCAAATTAAATATAATATTATTTAATTAAATAAATAATATTATTTCTCATAATTTCTTGGAAAAAATACACGGCATGTATATTAATATATACACGGCGTGTACTTTTGTTTTTCCATTCTCTTTATTTCCTCCACCATATTTATTAGAACTTGAATAATGAATATTTATTTCTCAAATAAATATCAATGCACTACTTGCTAATAAATATATTATTTCACCCACAGTATATTCTCTCGAATAACTAGTGTCGAAATAAATGCGATCATACATCCTTGAATAATTATTAAACCATTATCGGGAATAATCTTTATTCAGCTTGTTAAATTAATATTTAACTAAGATACTTGGACACACTTAGTGTGTGACCCGCTAGGCCTATTTCTCAGTGGAGTTAGGCGGAGCCTGCCTAAAGTCCAAGGTTAGCATCTAGAAACATTTCAAGGAACCCATAGAGAAATAAGTTAACGCTGCAATGATGTGTCGCCTCATACGAATGCTTATTGTGTAATGTAATCCCTTTGTCTCAATATCTCGAATCAAGCGGGATGCATGCTAGTGCCATCAACCCATGTACTCGATTATTCATTCTTTGAATTTTCAGAATTAAACTCTCTCATTCCATACCATGGTCATGGATTTATTTAGGATATATCAATACCATAAAAGGGCCTAAGATATCAACTTCCATTATGGAACATAAGGGGAAAATCCTTTCTCGCATTATCTATTAATGCAGTATTATTCATGATGCACCCAACATATACTACCTTGCTGCGAATAGAGTTTAATCATAGTTTTCATCAATACATCTAAGTGCCTGAGTTGTAATACCCATTAATAATAATCTTAAAGTCTAAGGACCAATACACATGTCCACAAATAGGAACATCTAATGACACTATGAAATGTGGATTTCCTACTGGCGTGTCTCGTTCTCATAATATCCTTCTGGATATTACCTAGGGAGCACACCATAAGAAGGTGCCTCAAAGTTTTATGATTCCTCACCCCTAATGTCCTGTATTATTTGTGTACCTAAAATAACATCATCCATCCGTAGAACATATATTCAAAAATAGTGTTATGGCACTTCCGGGTTCTCATCATAGCTAGGATCTACTATGAACCTTTAATGCAACAACTATCCTTAGGACATTATCACATGCATTGTCATGAAGAAGAGAAATCAAGATATGATAAGGTATTTATTAATGAATAAAGCACAAAGTATTTGGTTCTAGGCCACTAACTCCAATTGGATTCCACTTGGACTAGATCTAACATCTAACAACCTTTAACCTGTTAGCTTTCACATGATATTAATGCTTCTACTGATATAGTCCTTTAGTCATGGGGTCTTTCATGTTCTCTTTCGTGGAAACTCTACTCATTGCAACTTCACCACATTGATAGAAATCCCTCAAGAGGTGATACTTACATAGTATGTGCTTTGTTCATTGATGTGACCTTTGTTCTTTTGAAAGAGCCACTGCAGCATTATTATCACAATATAATGTGATAGGATCTTTACTAGTAGGAACCACATCAAGATCCTGGAAAACTTTTGAATCCAGACGGCTTCCTTGGATGTATCAGAAGCCACTATATATTTGAACTCTGCTGTAGAATCGGCGACAACTAGTTTTGTTGAAATCTTACAGCTCACAGCTCCTCCATTGAGAGAGAAAACATATCCAGATTATGACTTCAGATCGTTCTAATCTGTCTAAAATCCAACATCATCATACCCTCTGATAAAAGATCTCATCTCCTCCATACACCAAGAACATATCCTTATTTCTTCTCAGATACTTAAGGATAGTCTTAACAGCAGTCCAATATTGTTCTCCTAGATCTTATTGATATCTACCTACCATGCTCAGTGCATAGGCAATATCAATCCGGGTATATAACATGGCATACATGATGGATCCTATAGCCGAAGTGTATGAGATCTTACTCATTCTATCTTTCTCATGTTGTTTCTGAGGACACATTTTCTTAGAAATATGTTGGCTATGTGACACTGGAGCCAATCCCCTCTTGGATTGTTCCATACTAAATCTCTTTAGTATCTGTTCAATGTATGTACCTTGACTTAGTCCAAGAAGCCTTTTGGATCTATCACAAATGATCTTGATCCCTAAAATGTAGGCTTCTTCGCCCAAGTCCTTCATGGAGAAACACTTGTTCAACCAGTCCTTAACTGACTATAAGATTGGTACATCATTTCCAATAAGCAGTATGTCATCAACATATACTACCAGGATAACGACCACATTCCCATTAAACCACTTATAAACAAATGGCTCACAATCGTTCCTAATGAAACCAAATTCCTATATTTCTTCATCAAATCAAATGTTCCATGACTTGGATGCTTTCTTTAATCCATAAATTGATTTATGCAACTTGAAAACTCATTTTTCTTCACCTAGTGCCATGAACCCTTCTGGTTGTGTCATATAGACATATTCTTGAAGGTTCTCATTAAGGAATGTTGTTTTGACATCCATTTTCCAAATCTTGTAGTCATGATAGCTGTTATGTCAAGTATGATTCTTATGTATTTATACATGTAAACTAGCGAGAAGGTTTCATCGTAGTCAATTCATTAATGTTGTCTGAATCCTTTGGCCACTAACCTTGCATTATAAGTGCTAACTTGACCACCCATGTCCAGTTTTATCTTGAATACCCATTTGCATCCAACAGGCTTTACATCAACTGGATCTTCAACCAAAACCCAGAATTGGTTCTGATACATGGAATCCATCTTGGAATTAATAGCTTCTATCCATCTTGTAGATTCTGATATTTCTACTGCTTCCTTATAGGAGAGAGGTTCATCATTGTCCAACAATAATCATTCATCATCCTCAGTGACTAGGAAAAAAAATCTCTCTGGTTCCCTTACCTCTCTTGAGCTCCTACACAGTACTTGTGTTTCTATAACCTCTTCCACGAGAACCTGTAGAACTTGTTTCTGTACCAACTCTTGTGTATCTTGAGAATCAACTTTTTCGAAGTCAATATTTCTCCCACAGTCCTTTTTGAGGATGTTCTCCCTCTCAAGAAATACGGCTTGTCTGGCAACAGTCACTTTCTTGTCTGAAGGGTCATATAGGTAATATCCTTTCGTTTCCATAGGATATCTTATAAAGATACACTTTGTACCTCGGGGTGCTAGTTTTTTTCCAGATAAGTCCTTAAAAAATTCCTAGCATCCCCATACACATGTGTGCGAAAAAATGGGTTTCTTTCCATTCCATAACTTGGAGGGAATTTCATTTTCCACCTTAGTTGGTACTCAATTTAATGTGTATACTATAGTTTGTAATGCGTATCCCCAAAAGGATAATGGAATATTTTCATGACTCGTTATCGAACTCACCATGTCTAACAAGGTGTGGTTCCTCCTTTCACTAACACCATTCCACTGTGGTGTATAAGGAAGAGTGATCTGAGATAGAATCCCAGACTCCTGTCGAAGATCGATGAACTCTTGGTTCATATATTCTCCACCTCGATCTGATCAAAGCTTCTTTATCTTCTTACCAAGATGATTATATACCTCATTCTTGAATTCCTTAAATTTCTCTATGGTTTCTGATTTATACCTCATTAAATATATATATCCATATCTACTCAAATAATTAGTAAAAGTAATTAAGTAATAACATCCACCTCTAGCTTCTACTAGAAATGTTCCACACACATCTATGTGCACCAATCATAGAGGCTCTGTGGCCCTTTCACCCTATCCACCGAAAGGCGTCTTGGTCATTTTACCTTGTAAACAAGCATGACATCTATCAAGTGGTTTTAGCTCAGTAGATTCCAAAATAGCCATCTTGGCAGAGCTTTGTCAAGTGATTCTCGTTTACATGACTGAGATGGGGATGCCACAATTGGGTGGTATATGAGTCGTGTGAGTTTGTTTCGTTATCGATTACCAACACTTGGTTTTCGTAATTTAATACATACAAACCATTATTAAAATGTGCCATACCATAACATATGATTTTCTTATAAAAGAAGAAACACTTATTTCCAAACTTGAAAATAAATCCATCCATATCAAAACATGATACAGAAATTGTATTTTTGGTAACACTAGGAACATAATAACAATTATGTAAAACCAAAATCATCCCAGTTGGAAATGAGAGGTGGTAATCGCCAATGGATAACACAGCCATCCTTGCGCCATTGTCAGCTCGAAGATCCACCTATCCTCTAGAAATGTTTCTAAATATACTTGGTTCCTGAATTTGAATACAGATGTGAGCCCCAAAAGCTATATCTAATAACCAATGTGTAGAAATGGAAATATTACACTCGATAACGAATGCACCTTTAGCAACCCCACGCTTCTGGGTGTAGATCCTCTTCCAGTGGCCTTGCTTTCCACATGAAAAACATACCAACTCTCATTCCTTTCCCTACCTCTAGATCTTCTCCTTCTTGGAGGGATGGTGCTCGGGGGATTTAGACCATTTATAAGTCCTTGACCCCTTTTCCTTGTCCTTCCTTTTATTATTCACCATAAGGACTATGGGTTTGTCACGCCCCATATAATTATCTACCTGGTTAATTATGGTCAAAAGTTCTGATAGACTCTTCTCATTGTTTCCCATGTTATAGTTGAAAGTAAAGCTAGATAAGGTCTTGGGTAGTGATGATAGGATGATATCTATATGCAACTCACATGGGAACTTAATCCCTAAGATATCTAGGAATTTGATGTAGCCAAAAAGCTTGACTACATGAGGCTCAGCTAGCACAGACTCTCCAATAATAGTTTTGAAAAAAGTGTTGGAGATCTCATATCTCTCATATCTCGGCTTCTCTTGGTATAGATCCTTAAGGTGAGACATCATGTTATACGCATCCATGTTTTCATGTTTATTCAAGAGATAATTATACATGGAAATAGCATGAAACATTGGACATCAATGGAATCATCCAAATGTTTCATCTAGATATATAGTTCCTCATCACTGGCCTCTTTCCCAGGAACAATAAGAACATGCTCTTCTAGCACATACAATTTCCTCTAATGGCGAAGGATGGCGTGTAAATACCTCTGCCACTCTTGTAAATTGGTGCCGGTGAGAAGGTTTTTTTTCTTTAATATGGTTCACAATGATATGTTTGAGGTCATTTTTTCTTGTCGTTTCTAAAAATTAAGAGGAGCAAGGGTCTAGTACTTTATTATGATAAAACTGAGACAAATAAGTAAATTAATACTTATTAGTATCCAACTATTTTTATCGAAATCCAATTGACCTCACCATTGACATAAGAATATTATGTTTCTTGAATATTCTAGTGGAAAGGATCCATATTTCCATTCGCATTACCCCAACTAGGGTTGGTTAAGAAACTTGAAGGGTTTTAGGTAGGCATTCCAAATTCCAACTGCATTAACTCACAACTCCTTGATCTGTTGAGTGGACTCCCCAATCCTGAAATCCTTTTTATTTTGGGTTTCCTCAACCTTTGCCTCTTGGTCACACCAAGTACTGCTATGGAAGTCAACCCTTGATGCAAACCAAGTCAAGTCAACCCAATAATTAGAATTCCCCGATAATTTAAAGCACCCCAACTAGGGTTGGTCAAGAAATTTGAACTATGGTGCGATTGTAACCAAGATTATGGAAGGCTATACCGACTTGATATTTTCTTTGAGGGATTTTATCCTTATACATAAATTTACATTTTATTATCTTTGGTTACATGATTTTTAATATTATGTGGTATATACTTAAGTGATTAACCATGTTTAAGATAATATTTATGCATAAGCTGGTCTTATTTTAGTTGCATCTTGCATGCTTGTTTAATTCATTAATTGTGTGATCATGACAACACACCCACAATAAATAAACCATGAAACTGATAGAAATAAAATAAATGGTATGATCATGAGGTTGTTCTATTGGTTATTTTATCTAGTAGTTGATAAACTAACTCATGACCTAAGGGAGAAACATATTGAACCTTTTGGGTTTGTGTTTACAATTTTCCACCTGTTCACCTTTGTATCTCCTTGGATTGGTTTTACCTTGGCTCCTAACTTGAGCTGCCTCCACCATCTTGGGAGGTCCATCCATTACATATGTTTTTATCTCACACATAAGAGAGGGGTAAAACAGGGTTTTACATAAAATAAATCTTGGGCATGCAGGACCTACATATTAATAAGGAGAAGTCTCGCAATCTAAAAAATTTAAAATAAATAAATAAAAAGAAATAATTCGCCTACAGAGGTCTTGGTCTAGCTCATGATCATCTATACATGCAACTATATTTACGCATAAATAAAACTAGAAATAAATTTTTTAATCGTTCTTGTTTAAGATAAATCATGCTTGAATAAATTACTTATCTTTAATTAATCAATAATTTTATCTTAAATCCTTTTTTTAATTTCCTTGAGATTATCAACCATCATAATTATAAACAAATAAATTCATTTAAAATTATCTTTGTTCGTAACTTGTACCTTGGAGGCAACCCAGTGAATTCATGTTCATAACTACCCAATGAGAATTACACAGATGTTAAATTAAACACATATATATAATACACCTATCACGTGTTCTACATCATCTTTACGCCTGAACTATGGTACACATCTCAAGGGTTTGTATAATATAATAATAAACTTTAATAGATCTGCATAATTTTGATGAACCCATGGGGTGTATTTCCAACTACACAGCGTGTACTTTTGTTCACCGTCCATCCAAAGTACACGCTCGGGGACATGGTGTGTAAATGTGCTTTGGAATTCTTCAGAGTACATGGCGTGTTTAGTGGGACACACACCGTGTAGTATCTGCGTTACACGGTTTCTAGCCGGGCGATCCGTGTACGGGGTATACGGTCTAACCCTAACCCGAAGGGACTAAACTCCATGTTCAATGAGCCACATGATTTGTAATCTAAAAACCATGTGCCACCTATTCCTAGTCAACACACAGAGTCATTTAAGACTTATAAATACTCCAACACACTTCCTGATCTAGTGGAACGATCTGATGCATTGAATCTTGACTACACGATGTGTACTGCTGAATACACGTCGTGTATTCCGGAATTTTACACCCATGAATGTTTGTCACCTTCGGATGAAATAATATATTTTATTTTAATCAAAATTAAAATAAAAATTCATTTCTATAAGGTGAACAAGAAACGAGAGAGGAGGAATAGATCTTGAGATTTATATTTAAAGAATGATTATCTTGAATTAAAAAAACTAAATTATTAAATGTGTTAATCATCAATGAAAAACTAAATAATTATAATCAATGATATAACCTCGCTCTAATACCACTTGTAGGTTCTGGGCGTAGCGGAAGCACGTTGGTGGGTGTACACAACTTTAATTTTAGCATTAACAATGATCAATTCGATATCCGTCATGATAATAAAACTCCAGATCTTAGGAATAGAATGAAGAACGAAAAGGAAATAGTGGAGTCCCAATACCATAGATAGGATCTTCATTTGTTGGTCATAATTAATTTAATCAATTGAAAAAAATTACTTTGATGTAATTCTTTCTTTGTTGAAGTTTCCAGCCACAATCTGATGTGATTTGTCATTGCATCGTATAATCCAAGTGTAGTATTCCTCTAGCGGTGATCCACATGTCCTCCATGTATCAATGGAAACTGCCAAAGGGATTTTCAGGTGCTAGCGTGATTCACTTGCGATGTCCTCCTTCAATCACCTTGATCTGATGGAGGAGGATCTTCATCTAGTATCTTGAGAACATTCTTGGAAGAAATGAATTATCTCATGGCTTGAGAACTTTCTCTATATCCGTTGTGCTAAACCCCCGAAAATGGCTAGTCTAATGAGAATTATATAATTGGGATTTAAATTAACTAGAATAATAAAATGAATTAATTAACCGAAATCATTTATTCATTTCATTTAATTCTTAGAAATACCCCATGGTTAATAATAACAGTTGACTATTATTATTACTTAACATGCACCCAGAGAATTACATATAATATTATTTAATTTATTTAATTTTATTATTTCTCATAAATTACCAAAAAAATACACAGCGTGTATATTAATATATAAACAGTGTGTACTTTTGTTTTTCCATTCTCTTTATTTCCTCCACCACATTTATTGGACCTTGATAATGGATATTTATTTCTCAAATAAATAGCACTGCATTACTCGCTAATAAATATATTATTTCACCCATAGTATATTCTCTCTAATAACTAATGTTGAAATAAATTCAACCATACATACTTGAATAATTATTAAACCACTATTGGGAATAATCTTTATTCAACTTGTTAAATTAATATTTAACTGAGATACTTGGACACACATAGTGTGTGACCCTCTAGGCCTCTTTCTTAGTGGAATTAGGAGGATCCTAACTAACGTCCAAGTTTAGAATCTAGAAACATGCCAAGGCACCCATAGAGAAATAAGTTAAAGTGGTAATGACATTTCACCTCCTACGGATGTTTACCATGTAATGTAATCCCTTTGTCTCGGTATCTCAAATCAAGTGGGTTTCATGTCAGTGCCATCAACCCATGTACTCGATTATTCTTTCTTTGACTTTCTGGAATTGAACTCGCCCATTACTTACCATGACCATGGATTTATTTAGGCTATATCAATTCCATCAAAGGGCCTAAGATATCAATTTCTATTATGGAAGAGAAGGAAAAAATCCTTTCTCTCATTATCTATTAATGTAGTATTACTCATGACACACCCAACATATCCTACGTCACTGTGAACTATGTTTCATCACAGTTTTCGTCAACACATATAAGTGCGCGAGTTGTAATACCCATTAATAATAATCATAAAGTCTAAGGATTAATACACATGTCCACCGATAGGAACATCCAATGACACTATGAAATATGGATTTCTTTCTGGTAGGTCTCGTTCTCATAATATCCTCCTGGATATTACCAAGGGCGCACACCATGAGAAGGTGCCTCAATGTTTTATGAGTCCTCACTCCTAATGGCCTATATTATTTCTTTCCCTCAAATAACATCATTCAGCCATAGAACATATATTCAAGAACAGTATTATGGAACTTCCGGGTTCTCATCATAGTAGGGATCCGCTATAACCCTTTAATACAATGGTTATCCTTAGGAAATTATCACATTTATTGTCATGTAGAAGAGAAATCAAGATGTGATAAGGTATTTATTAATGAATAAAGTAAAAAGTAGTTGGTTCTATGCCACAAAATCCAACACTTCGGGGGTCTCGAGGTCCCTACTGAGTATTGTTATACTCACCCCTACATGGGATTCACCCACACCTATTGTGTCTTATGCAGATGATGAGCAACTGGGTTGAGACATGAGGGACCCCAGACCAGGTGGTACACGGAGGAGATGGGATGACGTGGAGTTCTGTAGAGATGATCTGTACCTACCCTTCAGTTAGGATCCTCAGTGGAAGATCCAGGAGTTGTTTTCTCTTTTCAGTTGTACTTGTACTTTTTAGTTGGGCTTGTATTCCGGCCCCTTTACTTTTAGTATGCTTTTTACTGTTGCAGTTTACTTCATGGTTGCTTATTGTTGTGTTATTAGATTGTGTGTTTGTACAGATTTAAAGGCAATGCCTTCCCGATATAGGGATACGCCTTTTGGTGCTACTCACCAGCCTCTAGCCTATGGAAGGCAAGCTTGGGGTAGTCACAGCACGGGCCCCCGAGGATGGGTCATGACAAAGTGGTATCAGAGGATTCGGTTCTACAAAAGAACTTGGAATCTGATCTTTTAATAGAGAAACATTGTTAAGTGTTTTGAGTGTGGTTTTCAGTTCGGGGAGTACAGTGTTGGTGTGGTTGCCGACATATCCCTACACTAGGACCCAGAATTATGATTTCTGACTCAGTGCACGAAAACACTGATTGCATGTGTTTTGGAAATGTTTTTACTTTTATCTCTTTGAGTCAGCTCACCAGGTATAAATTTTTGACCGTGGTGCACCTGTTTCCTTTCAGTATTCTTCCATTTAGACATCCAGCCAAGATTCCTAAGAGAGTACACGATGAAGGCCCACCAAGCGATGAGGCTTCAGTGCAGTTACGACGATAGTACCATCAGGTGGTGTATGAGCAGCACCACTACCCATTGGTAAGATATTTCTACTACCCCCACTAGTAGATGGTGCACGCTGATTGAGTGTGTTGCATGGGTTTTAGCGGGAGAGGCCTCTAAGGTTCCAAGGAAATATGGATCTGCAGGCGGTTGAGGACTAGCTCGAGGTTGTGGCCAGATTTTTTTTCCTGGTTGGGACACCAGCCGACCAGATGGTGATCCTAGATGCTAGTCCTTTCTAGGGATTAGTAGGAATATGGTGGAGCTTGAATCTCCAGACACATGATGAGGAAAACCTCACTTAGGCATATTTCGAGGCCCTCTTCCAGGAAGAGTTCATTCCAACAACTCTACGCTCTGTGCGTATTCAGTAGTTGATGCACTTATAAAAATGCATCCTGACCATGGCACAGTACTCAATGAGGTTCATCGACCTATCGCGCTACTCCACCTACATGGTTCATGACCCTTTATTTAGGGCCTGAACCTTTGATCATGGTCTCTGGAAAGAGATTAGAGCATCGATGATATCACTGAATATCCCAACATAGTCTGGAGTTCTCGAGCAAGCATTATTGGTGGAGAGATTTTTAGCTGAGCAGGAACCGACAGTGAGAGCCACCACCGTACGACAGGTAGCCAAGTCATCTGCATGAAGCATTAGGTAGATGACGCAGAGGTTCAAGTGGGACAGACCCTCTGGTGGATGACCCTGGGATGCAGGTTCAGGGGTACGAGGCTCACAAGGTAGAGGAGGTCATCTAGGAGGAAGGGTGTACTTCACGTGCGGCGGGTAGGGACACATGGCTCACGACTACCCGACCCATCGTACCAATAATCAGCAGACAGTCAAGGGACAACCGAGGCAGAGGCAGATATTCG
This sequence comes from Viscum album, assembly GCA_963277665.1. Taxonomy (NCBI): domain Eukaryota; kingdom Viridiplantae; phylum Streptophyta; class Magnoliopsida; order Santalales; family Viscaceae; genus Viscum; species Viscum album. The sequence goes on along the minus strand of OY728119.1, from coordinate 209,735,449 downwards.
TGCAAGGAGGTCTGTAGGGTGGAGGATGTGGCAGAGGAGCAGGTCATGCAGTAGGTTATGGATGACGGTTCAAGATTCTACCACCACCACTTCCAGGTGGTCTACCCCGACCACAAGGGGCAAGAGGATGGGGATGATCTCAGCTCCAGGTAGCTGAGGCCTAAGACCACGGCACTCCAGATATGATTTATAGGTATGATCTGTGTCTACTCCACCTTAGTTGCAGTACTTATAGACACAATTTCTAGTAACTCTTTCATTTCCATGACACTCGTTTGGAGCTCAGATATTTTGGGGCATCCGTTGGATCAATCCTTATGATTAGAGACTCATACGGGAGAAGATCTGATGATTACACACTGGTACTGGCAGTGTGATATTACTCTAGGAGGTGAGAGCTTCGGCTGGGATCTTCTAGTAGTGGCGTCGAGGCCTTACGACCTCATCTTGGGTATGGATTGGTTATCCATAGTCCATGCCCAGATTGAATGTATTAAGTATAAAATTACGGTGTGCCCACGAGGATGGGACTAGTTTTTCCTTCACCAGAAATAAGGGAACCTTTACAGCACATGATGGACTTACTCGGAGGAGGGTACAGCTGATCACACATCAGTTGGCTAGACTTACCCTCAGAGAAGTTGATGTTGAGAGTCAAAGTTATCCTTTAGTGGTGGACCAGTATGATGATGTCTTCCCCAATGATGTTCCGAGACTACCACCTCACAGAGAGGTGGACTTCTACATTGACTTATACCCTGGGATGACACTGATATCTAAAACAACATATCAGATGGCTCTCGTGGAGCTTCATGAGTTACGGGTATAGCTGGAGAACTTGCAGAGGAAGGGGTTCATAAGGCCTAGTGTTTCTCCAAGGGCAGCCTCGATTTTGTTTTCCAAGAAGGCATATGGGTGTTTGAAGATTTGTGTGGATTATCAGCACCTGAACTAGGTGACCATGAAGAAAAAGTATCCACTTATGAGGATATATGATCTCTTTGATCAACTGAAGGAAGATCGTTGGTTTTCGAAGATAGACCTCAAATCAGGCTATCATCAACTCAGGGTACGAGATGAGGATGTGTAGAAAACGGCCTTCAGATGTTGGTATGGACACTATGAGTTCATGGTCATGCCATTTGGCATGACCATCTCCCCTGCAGTGTTCGTGGGACTCATGAACAAGATATTCCATCCATACCTCAATCACTTTGTGGTGGTATTCATCGATGACATCTTGGTGTACTCAGCAACGCAGGAGGAGCATGCCTATCACTTCCAGATATTACTAGATACAGTTCGAGTGCACCAGCTTTATGGTAAACTCTTGAAGTTCCAGTTTAGGATACGGGAGGTCCTCTTTATAGGACATTTTATCTCAGAGGCTGGAGTTTCAGTGGATCCGGTGAATATAGAGGTTGTGCTAGCTTGCGGCCACCCAGGTGTGTGAACGAGGTGCGGAGTTTCCTAGGGTTGGTTGGGTACTTCCGGAGATTCGTACCTGACTTTTCCAGAGTTGTAGAACCCTTGTCAATGTTGATGAAGAAGGGATAGCCCATCATGTATATGTAGAGATTATATCAGAGTTTTCAGTAGCTGAGGTAGATACTGAAGAGTTCCCCCATCTTAAGGCTACCGGAAGAGGGCGTTGGGTATGTAGTCTACTATGATGCGTCAGGGACCAGACATGGATGTGTCATGATGTAGGATCAAGCAGTGATCGTTTATGCTTCACGAAAGCTGAGACAACATGAGCAGAACCACGCTACCCATGACCTGGAGTTAGCATTAGTGGTCTTAGCCTTGAAGATGTGGCGACACTACTTGATGGGTGAACAATTTACTGTTTAATCTGGTCCGAAGAGTCTTAGGTATATCTTCTCATGGAAGGACCAGAACCTGAGACAAAGACTATGGCTAGAGTTCCTCCTGGACTATGACTTTGAGAGAGTCTATAATCTTGGGAAGGAGAACATAGTGGCCGACACACTCAGAAGGAGGTCTAGTTTACAGCTGTTGAGTGAGGCAACAGAGTAGCTAGCCACGTTACAGATATCCTTTGTGGATAGAGATGGAGCATCTTACCTTTAGTCTATGGATGTCACTCCCCCACTTCTTCAGCGATTTTGGGAGTCACAACATGGGTACATTGACTGTGAGTCTTGATGTGCTTAGATATCCATAGGATAGGCACATGATGGATTTTATGAAGGTGGCAACATGTCATCTTCTTCCGAGGATTCACCATGGTACCAGTGGTACTATGGGAGGAGGTGTTGAGGGAGTTCGATATGTCCCCTACGGTGGTACATCCTAGTGTGGTGATGATATACCAGGACCTCTGTCATCATCACTGGTGGCCAGGGAAGAATAAAGCAGTGGCAGAGTTTGTTTTATGATGCCTCACTTGTCAGTAAGTGAAGGCCGAACATCAGGTTCAAGTAGGCTTAGAACAGAAATTTGAGGTACCAGAGTGGAAGTGGGATGGTATCTGCATGGACTTTGTGACAGGGCTACCACAGATGTCCATGGGACATGATTCCATCTGGGTGATCGTTGACCGACTCACCAAGTCGTCCCACTTCCAACCCATTCGAGAGCAGGGGTTAGTAGAGGGCTTGGGATGCCTCTACGTATAGGAGATTGTACCAATTCATAGGGTTCCATCGATGATCATATCTGGTCATGACATGCATTTTACATCTCGGTTGTAGAAGGGATTATAGGAGGCATTCGGGACTCAGCTATGTTTGAGCACCGCCTTCCATCCAAAGATGGATGGTCAGACGAAGCGGACCATTCAGACACTCGAGGACATGTTTTTTTCTTGTGTCCTAGATTTGGGTTACAGTTGGGAGGATCACTTGACCTTGGTTGAGTTTGCATAAAACAACAGCTATCACTCCACCATCAGCATGGAAACGTTTGAGGCATTGTACGGTCAACCATGTAGATCACCTCTATGTTAGACAGACCCTGGGGTGTCAGCACTTATGGGTCCAAATTTGGTATGAGATACCACCGAGAAGGTTCAGATCATCCAGGAGTGGATAAAGACTGCACAAAAAAAAGTCTTATGATGATAGGAGATGGAGAGATTTGGAGTTAGATGAGGGAGACCACGTCTTTCTATGGGTCTCGCCTCGATGAGGTTTGCAGAGATTTGGCTGGGGTGGAAAGCTATCTCCAAGGTTCATCGGACCCTTTCAGGTTATCAACAGAGTTAGCGAGGTGACATATCACCTAGTTCTTCCCCCATAGATGCATCAGGTGTATGACGTTTTCCACGTGTCGAAACTGAGGAAGTACATGCATGATCCATCACACGTTATTGATTGGGTAGATCTATACATTGATGATGGGGTGACTTTTACAGAGGTTCCAGTGGAGATTGAGGATCGACAGGAGCAGGTTTTTTGTGGATGATTGATACCTATGGTGCATGTTCGCTGGCAGCACGAGGACCTCCAGGAAAGCACATGGGAGTGGTGGGCTCAGATTCGTGCTCAGTACCCCCATTTGTTTTCTTAGTCTGTATTGTGGATTTTGGGGATAAAAATACCTAAGGTGGGGAGAATGTAAAGACCTGTATTTTCCATGTATTTTTTTTTAATTATATGGAATTATTATGAGTCTGGGAAATTTGGCGGCGTGTGAATCTGAGTCCCGGTGTGCCCGTAATGAATTTATGAACTTTTTTAAGGTACTTTTAGAAAATGTGCGGGCGACATTTTCTATCTTTTGAACCAGTGCTCGAATTAAAAATCTGACAGAACCATTGAATCTGAAGTGCTGAGATTCTCTTAAGGAGGCTTCACTTTGACCGCAGTAGTTTGGGTGAAAAAGTTAGTTTTTGGACATTTAAGAGAATAATAAAATAACAAAGTTATTTTATTTTTATTTTTCCTTTCCTCCAACGGACGAGCGGTAGTGGCAGGACCAATGACATGTCAAGCAATTAAATGGCTTGACTCCTCTTTATTTTTGTAACCACATCGTTGGAATTAGGAAGGTTCATTATTAAATAAACCTCATTAATTCCATGTGTGTTACTCACCTATCCCCTCTCCTATTTATATAAAGCTTGGGGTAGAGTTTTGGAACAACTTCACCAAGCGAAGAATCTCTGACAAAGTACCACAACGCCAACCACTTGGAGGACGAGACTAGTTTCAGAAAGTTGTGACGAGCGCCATCGAATCACGAACCAATGAAAATGACAAAGGAGTTCTATCCATCGACGTCAGAAAACATCTCTTCTAGGTAGGGGTTTATTTTGAAGTTGTCTTTGATGAATTTCATCCTCTCCCACTTGATATCACATTAAAGCAGAGGGCACGATCCAAACAAACAAGGCTCGGACCCTCCATCACTTCGCTCATGCTCTGTTCTTTGGGGATGGTTTCCTCATATTTACAACAACGCAAAATAGCGAGTCACGCTATGCCGGTGGTGGCATGGGAGAGCCGTAGGTGCAGATGGCACCAAGAATGGACACCTGAGCACGTCTGGTGACCCTCAGAAGAAACTGCTGGCATGCCATATCAACGGAGGCCTGAGGAGACTCGCGACAACCAGTCGCGGGAGGTGGAAGGCAGTGCGCAACGGGGCACTGTGGTTGCTAAAGGCGACAGGCCCAAGCCGGTCGAGCGGGACAAGGCCGACGCTCGTAGGAACCACACTGGTGAAACCTGATCAGAAAAACGAATGACCATTTAATGCGGTGGGGCAGCACCCCACCGGTTGGAAATAACGGCCCCTCAACCGCGTGACCAGTGGAAGAAAATGGTCCGACTTTTTGGCAGACAGAGCTAGATGCGGGCCGACGGAGTGGAATAGACCCGTTGCATAGCGGGCTAGCGTGGGTGGCCCAAGCCCCACCTTGCGGGCCATGAAAACCACGGCTCGGGCCCGCAAATCGAACTGGACTGACCCTTAATGGGTTGGACCCGTGCGGGGTCAGATAGACCCCGGGACCCGTTGCGTCGGGCCGGTCTGACCGAGTTGTATCGGGCCCAGACCCAATCGTTCCCCGAATAAATAAATGCTCGTAATTGACAAACTAGGTGTCTGTTTGAAACACCATTAGTGGAGTTGGGATCCCTTTAGGGAAGAGGTCCTTTTGGCGTATTTCTGGCAGACCCGACTGAGCCTGGCCGGACCGAGGTGCGATCACCACCCATTTCAATTAAGGGGATGTAACTAATAGACCGGGCATTCGATTGACATGTATTCTATGGAATAAGGACCCTAGTGACAAGAAGATCCTTTTGAACTACTCGAAAGAGTTTTGGAGAAAGTTTTAGTATGGATGGTTTGGATCGACCCTGAATCCAATTGGGCCTTCAACACTAAAATACCAATAACTTACAGACCGGGTGTCTGGTTGACATGCCGTCTTTTGCGTTGGAACCCTTATGAAGAGACTGGTCATTGAGTTACTAATTCGTCAGAATTAGTGCCAGTTAAAATTCAACTAATGGCTTGAGGAGTGGTTCTCCCAGAATCAAGCGTACTATGAGCAGGAATCCAGTGGTTGGTAGTGAGGTGGAGGTTGGATACAGATCATACAGAGGTTAGTACTGAGTGATCCTGTGTGGGCTAGCACCTATAAATCCTGTGTAGACCATCACCTAGGGATCCTATGTGGATCATCACCGAGAGATCCTGTGTGGATCAGCACCTAGAGACCCTATGTGGATCAGTATTCTAGCGACCCAGTGTGGATCAGCATTCTAGCGACCCTTTGTGGATCAATAGTGCGCGACCCGACGAGGACCAGCCTTAGAGCGGCCCGTCGTGGATCAACAACATACCGATCCTATGTGGGTCAGGTCCTGTGTGGGTCTTGTGGGAGTTAGTAACTATCGATCCTATGTGGTTCAGACTCTGCATGGTCAGCAGTAGTGCCTCTCGATAGTTTAAGATGATCTAGCTTCTCGAATAATCATCTGTACTTATGTGATTTAATTATACATGCTTGAGATGTGTCTATTTCTTTTTAATTTGTGATTGAGATCATTCTTTGTGTTTTTCCATTGTGGAATTTTGTGAGACCTTCGGAGGTCTTGGGGTCCCAACTGAGTATTGTTATACTCATCCCTACACGGGCTTCACCCGCACCTTGTTGTGTCTTATGAAGACGACGAGAAGCTAGGCTGAGACTTGAGGGAACCAGGACCAAGTGGTATACGGAGGAGACGGGCTGAAATGGAGTGTTGTGGAGATGATATGTACCAACCCTTCAGGTAGTATCCTCGGTGGATGATCCGGGAGCTGTTTTATCTTTTCAGTTGTACTTGTACATTTCATTTGGACTTGTATTCCGGTCCCTTTACTTTCAGTACCCTTTTTACTACAACATTTTACTTCATGATTACTTCTCGTTGTGTTCTTGTATTGTGTGTTTGAACAAGTTTAAAGGTAATGCCTTCCCGATATAGGGATACACCTTTTTGGTTCTAGTGGCCAACCCCTGGTCTATGGAAGGTGGGCTTGGGGTAGTCACAGCACGGGTCCTGGGGGACGGGTCATGACAATATCTTCTTCTAAAGATCAAACATTAATAACTTCACTCTAATTATCTGGTAAAACAAAAAATATTTTATTTATATTCAAAACTTCTTCCTCTAAATCTCTGACTTTTCTACTCTCTCTCTGGTTTTCTTCTTGAACAACCATTGTTCTCTTCAGCCTCACAACTCCATCTTTCAATTCATCAAACATATTTACTTGTTATTTTTAACTTCATCAACTTGGTTCATTATAAGAAAATTCAAATTATCTACAGACCTCAATTCCTCACCAACTTCATCATTCATTTTTCTTATAAACATTGTAATTGATTTTGTTGAAGTTTGATTTCCCTCTATCTATTCATCATAAAATTTCATTTCACTTTCATCACTATTAATCTAGCGAATAATGTATCTCAACCTCATTGAATCTAATTGAGATATTCTTTTGAAATATTTGAATTCATCTTTATTTTGAATAATAATTTCATAAAGTTATTTTAAGGAACTCAAATTTTCCAAAAAATCAATATTCCTTTGTAAATATTTATATCTATCATGTATGTCATAAAAAAATTTCATTATTCCATCCAATCATTGAATTACTTTTATAAATTAATTAATTTTTATATCCATCCACTCCATAGAATTGTTTGGTGACAAAATTTTAGGATTCGAAGTCTCACTAGGTACTATAGGCTCGGGTGGCCTAGAAGGCCTTCCTTCATTTTTTTCCATTAGATCAATCATAAAAAAAATTCTGACATTATCATCACCTTCATCGCATGGAGGTTTTCCTAATGTTTGAGCTTTGGACTGTTGAACATTTTCTTCTAATGATTCTTCCTCATCTAGATTGCTCAATGAAACTTATTTCAATTGTAAGTATATAGGAGCACTATAAGGGTAGGGGTGAATTGTAGTTTATTAAATAAAAAACACAATTTTTACAATCCTTCTTATATAGGTTTATCTGATGAACTTTATGTCTGGTTATTAGAGTATAGAAAATTTCATAATAAACTAAGTAATGATTTTATATTGATCACACAGTGTAAATATAGACTTGTAAAAATAAGTAAAGCAATATTTATAAAACAAGTATAAAAAAACATATATATGTTTTATAAAAAAGACACCCACTCTTTAACCTTAAGATTTAATGAAGTCAATAACCTTGAATTTAGGTATTAATAGTTTTCTCCTAACCATAAAGGTCTATATTCCATAAAAAAAGAATCCCTTGAAACTAAGATTGGAAGAAATTTTGTTTCCCTAGCCCTAGGAACCCCCGATCACACTAGGCCTGAAATCTTGATCTCCAAAAAACCTTGAGATACCTTGATCTCAAAAGATCATACAAATAATTACAAGTTCATAAATTCTTAAGACTTTTAAAAAATATACTCAAAGCAGATACCTTAAGAAATACTCACTAGAGAATTACAATGAAGCGGTCACTCAAAGTAACAAAATGTTATAAAAATCATCACAAAAACTCTTAGATCACAAGTGATGAATAATATCCCTACTATTATTATGAATCTTCTATTTATAGTCATTTATTCAACAATAAAATCTGCATATCTCAAAGGTGATTGCAATGGCCTCAGATGAACTCTTTCTACACTTGGTAAGTTCATCAAGCTTCGTCATCTGATAGTCATCATGTTAATACAAGGATGAAATGTATTAGAATTCCTTCTAATAGAATAATGGTAGTTTGTCTTGTGCAATTATATTTCTTCATCTAATAGATTTAATAAAAAAAATTTAGAAAGCATGTCTATCTCTGTCTAATGAAGTTCATCAGATGGTCTTGGTATAACTTCATCAAATGGACTTTGTTATAATTTTACTTCTATACTTTTATAAATCTCCATCCGATGAAATAATTAATTGTGCGTCTAATGTACATTATACATCGTCATTTGATTACTAAGAATAATTCCTTCTTATGAACATTGTTTATATGTTTGATAAATATATTTTCTACAATAAAATATTTAGAACTAGATAAGTATAAAAGTTAGTAAAAAATAAAAATTTAAGTAAGTGGTTTGTGATATTCAAAATTAGGATAGAAAGTGTTAGAAAGGATCTTTCAACTCAACACATTGATCCCCCACTATAATCCTTGATGGAGGACCCCAAGTATTAGAAGAAACATCCACACCTATATTCATGACTTTAGTAGATAGAAAGTACCCCACTGGGCCCCCACCATAAGCCCCAATAAATAGCACATGGAATGATCTTGAAACATCTCATCTCCAAATCCATGACATCCCCATCCATATCATTATTCCCAAGTATCATGACCTCTCCACAAGCATTTATATTTCATTTAAATCATGACCACCATAAGGGTGTTTACCATATAAATCATTGAAAAACATAGATATATCATCATTATCATCATCATCGAAAACATGGGTGGCTATCAACCTAACCCATTATACAACTCTGATCAGACCCCCATGAGCCTGACCCAAATCATCACCACTATAATAGCCTCAACCCACCGATTCAAGTTCTAGGGTGATACCAACGATCATCGCTACCCATTTCTGATTACGCTATCTCACAAGGGTCTCATATCTCTGGGGTACCACTAGGTCTCTGATAACTCATCAAGGATAGGTCACCTCATGAGTGCCCTAAATCTCAATTATTTCTTTCGGGTCAACACTCGTCACTTGGAGGTATAATGCTTCTTGACATAATAAACAATCATCAGGGCTTGACTGGCCTCACAGGCAAGTATTACAAGGGTGATATCCTCAAGATCGTCCCCTTTCTAAAACACTCTATGTTGGTTCGAGTGCACAACATATCCATTCATCTCATCAATGTCTACCCACCCAGGTCACCACGTTTCAATAGGGATAGAAAACCACAGGACAATCTCACTAATATGAAGTCTTAAATTCATATTCTAGATTTCACATGGCCAACCCCTAGGCCATTCATATTAGGTTACCACTAAACTCTACCTAAAGGTATCTAAGGGCTCATAATACTCGGTTTGTTATGTCACATTCATCAAATTAAATAACATACCTCAATAGTTATTAGTGCACAAGGAACATGATACTATAATCAAGGCCTCATCCATCAGTGACCAATGAAATCAAGCCAGTGCCAAAGACCCCTGTGGCCCTAATACTTTGTTCAGTTTAACCATACATTTCATTTTAAATAAAACATTTTATTAAATCAAGGTCATCACTCTTGGTGGAAATACTACATTCACATTCCACATTAAATCATACATAAGTCCATAGGGAAAGTACAAAAGACCACCCACCTCATTCAAGAATCTTTCTCCTTATTAATCCACCACTCGATAGCTTCACCTAGGTTTCATAAGCCTGTCCAAGTCCATTCAACTCAACTAGCCATCATTCATCACCATGAGCACCTAACTCCATGCACATAATCCAACATAATTAACCACATTCAAATTATAATTAATTAATAAATTTAAATAAATTAACAATTATAACTCAATTTAAACTATTTGGGCACAAATGATGAAATTATCACCAGGTTCTATCTCTACACCTAAACTAAGACCAAACACTCATAGGAGGTGCATACCATTCTCCCAACACCAACTTAGGAAAAATTCATATCAATTAGAACCAATCCCATAAGAAATTTCATTTAATTTGACCTAAAACCCTTGAAAAAACAAATGGTGACATACATCCCTCAAAAGGGTGGGAAACGATGTGAAGATGTCATATCGAGATGTCCTTTAGTTAAGCTTCATGAAATCCCCATGACACTCAGATGGTTTTTCCATTTTATGGTGAAATCATCATCAAAATCCCTAATCATAGGAACCAAATTAGATAGGAGGAAAGGAGCATATGAGTGAAGGAAAACTGAGGTTGATTCTCACCTTAAATCTCCGTAAAATTCCCCATAACCTCATGCTCAAATGAAGGGAAAAGAAGGGAGGAAAGGGGAGCCACCCCCTGGTATCATGAATAAGAGAAAGTGAGAAAGGGGGTATACCCCTCTAAAAACACAAGGGGGTAAATTTGTCATCCCCCCCCCCCAAACCACCATCAGTTAGCTGGTACCTCTTTGAAATCTATCTTGCCATTGTCAAACACCATTGGTTGGTCGATGGTGGGGTTTTGAAATTCAACAGCCTGAACACCCAGGGCCCTCTCCGATGCTCTCTTGCACCTCCCACCTATACCTCTTAGAACTATAGGAAAACTAGATTGTGACCATGCCTCTATTTCCATGGTCATCTTTGGCCATGGAAATGGGGAACCTATAGTCATGGTCTAGTTTGCCCATGGATTTAGGTCACTTATAGCCACTGACAAAGCGAAACTGTGGCTATAGTTTTACCCACTGATGAAAGTCATAATTTCATATATTTTATTCTATAATTAAATGTTATAATCCAAAAAATTTAATATTTTATGGGTAATTTTTAGGTTTTTAAAATAACATGAGTTGAATGTATGAATTTGAAGAAAAAATTATGTTTATACATATTTAGTCCACTTTAGTATTTTTATCATAAAATATTATCTATGTTGAATTATTTTGTGAAATTTTGTGGGTGTATTATTAACTAATAAATATACATTTTTATTTAGATAATTAAAGCTGAATCCACAATTTGGGGGTGAAAATGGCTATAAAGTCAATGTTGATGTGGACCCAAATGGATGGGCCCTCCACGATAATTCAGCAATAACATTATTTCCCATATTGGGATTGTATTTATATTTTGATAGAAGTTATAGGAAATTATATGTATAATTTCATTCAACTATAGAAGCTACTAGTTCTCAGGATATTATGGTCAAAAATGGGTGTGAAGTTGATGCACCTAGATTAAATGAATCTAATAGGATGGAAACTTGTCAATAATGATTCAACCATAACTCCTTAAACATATGAAAAAATGAGATGAATCTTAATGGTGGATGTGAAATAAATCAAGAAACAATTTAACAAAGTTCTATACTCCAATATTCAGCCATTAATATATCGAAAAATGCATGGACATTTGGTACATTGAATCTGGACAGTCTGACTGGAAAGAATTATTTTCCTTAATTATTCATCCATAACACCTTCAATACATAGAAAAATTATCTTAGAGTTTGTGGAATAAAATTGGGTATGGGGAAAAACAACTTTCAGGAATACAACAAGTATAACTTAAGCAATTTAATGGTTCAAAAATTTGTAATGTTTTAGAGGATAGAATTGCATCAAATATTTTTCACCTCCCTTTCCTATAAATATATACCTCCTCTACCATTAAAAGTAAGGAATTTTTAGTGATACATTTCATAGGATTTGTAAGTTATTCTTTTGATTAAATAGTTCTTTTTTGTTATTTTTTATTAGTTTCTCTCTATTGGAAAAAATTCCTCCCAATTGTGCTTTTGGGTTGGTTGTGTTTGTTGACTACATTTGAGGTTGTTAATGAAGGCTAGTTTTCAAAGGAGGCATGAATATTGTGCAAGAATGCCTGAACTAATCTTGAAGATCATTCACACAAATCATTACATGATTTTCAGAAGATCTCATAGTGAGTTCACATGGATCACACATTCATAAGTTATGACATTGAGATCATGTGAAGCACATGAAGACATCGTATGATTATCTAAGGATGTCATGGAAAAGTCATGAAAAGCACTTGAAGACACCACATGATTGTAATAGGATCTCCTAAAGAGATCATGTGAAGAACATGAATGAAAAGAAGCTGGAAATGATGGAGATATGACACGATCATTCAAAATCATGAGACTACATGACTATCTTTCAATCTCATGATAGGATCTCACGAAGCCCTTGAAGACAATGTTATTGACACTATATGATTTTCATTTGATTTCCTGACAAGGTCATTTGAAGCACTGGAAGAAAATGGTACTGTTATGACTCGTCCCCTGGGGCTCATGTTGTGACTACCCCAAGCCCACCTTCCATAGGCCAGGGGCTGATTGCTAGCATTGGAAAGGCGAAACCAAAAAAAGGAAGGCATCGCATTTAAACCTGTACACACAAAGAGAGGGAACACTGCCCACAAGCAAAGCACAACGGAAAAACAGTAGTACAACCACCACTAAGAGTAAAAGTAAGAACTGAAAGAAAAAGGGGACAATATACAATCCCAACTGAAAGAGTAGTACAACAAAAGGAAAAACAAACTCTAGATAACGTTTGCCAAGGATCCTACCGGAAGGGTAGGTATAGCTCATCACTGCGACTCACCACGTAAATCGGTCACCTCCGTGTACCGTTTAGCCATGGCTCTCCAAAGTCTCAGTCAAATTGTCAGTCATCTGCATAAGACACAACAAGGTGCGGGTGAAGCCTGTGCAGGGGTGAGTATAACAATACTCAGTAGGGACCCCGAGACACCCGAAGGTCTCTTAGAATTTCACAAAGGAAAAATAAAAAATAATGATCTCAATCATATATCACAAAGTAAAATATATCTCACACCAGATATACAACATAACGAATAGGAATAAAGAAGATTAGTCGAAAGCTAGATCATCTTATTCTGTTGAGAGGCTCATCTACTAATCCGAGAAGGATTGTTCCACTGCCGATCCAGAAAGGGTCGCTCTGCCGCTGATCTACGACGAGTCGCTCTAAGGCTGGTATGGGATGGGCCGCTCTCATGTCGATCCACAGAGGGTCGCGCTATTTTCAATCCACGGAGGTTCGCTCTTTTTTCATTCCACGAAGGGTCGCGCCATTGCCGATTCATGGAGGGTCATTCTCTTAGTCAGCGGCGCCAACGGGGTGCTGCCCCATCTCTCAAAACGGCTGGCACGAGCCATCCATTATGCGCATCCAGCCAAGCGGACTGAGCGGGATGCTTCTCTTCCATGCAAGGGGTCGATGCCGCGTACTCCACCTGTCATGGCGCCTGCTGGTGCCACACTCTCCACGCGGCCGGCATGGGTCGGCTGTTGCCGCCGGTCTCCGGCGCCGTGCCCGCGATACCTTCCGTGGGCTACCGTAGATGCTCTGGTGGTCCGTTTTCCTTCATGTATGTGCTTACGGACCTCTGGGGTCACTTCCTTCACTACAAAGCCCAAAAAATTGCCTTTCTGCCACGTTTCTCTATCGCCCATGAAGAACGAACAAAATCCAAGAGCGGCAGAGGGTCCAGGCTTTGTTCGTATTGGACCATGCCCTCCGCGTTAGCATTTTATCATGGGGGTGATAAAAATCATCATATATAATAAGGAAAAACCCCAAATCAAGATCCCACTACAACCACCTGCAAGAACGAATGAGTCGCGGATCAACCCGTTTGTTGGTTGAACCGTGTTCGTTGTATTATGATATTATTTTTATTTATGTATTATGTTTCCTCATTTATTTTATTCTTTTTATTTATTCATTATTGCATCGTGTTTATGTTTTATTTCTTTCATTATCTAGTATTAATAAAATGAAAGTTGTTTTTTATTATAGGTTGACATTTATTTTATACAGGGTTTGGTTGATTCATGAAGAAAGTCCTCTATGAGTTGGATTCTTTTTTAATGGGTTGAAAATTGTAATTATTTGTATTGAATTGAACATATACATGTAATTATAATGTATTGAAACCTTTCATTGTAAATTTATTTGTATTCAATTTTTCAATATAATTATATTCTTTATTGAGTGAAAACATTTGAATTTATACAATAAATATCTTGTTTTTCGACTGATCAACCCTTGTAATGTGTTGGTCATGGAGCACCACTGCGCACCTGCTGATAAGTATTTTATCAGCGCTAGTACAGGTGGTGATAAAACTATTCATGTACCAATGTTCAATCATTGATGAAATATGATAGCTTTAATAATTGGAATATTGACACGTGTAGCGCATGGAGAATTGATTGGACTGATAGTCAGCATCAGCAACCTTTAGGCGGCAGTTCCGTTTCAAAAGTAGAGAGACCTGGGCACAGAATTAAACGTCACAGACGAGTACAAGGAAGCCTTCAGGACAAACTCCTACATCCACATCTCTGCAAAGGTTCAGGGCTGCCTCAAGGGGGCCTTCGGACACCTCTTTCACTTGCCGTTGACACCGTCACCGGTGCCATCCTCCCATTACTCTGAGTACCTCCTCGAATGGCACCCGCAGGTGCTGCCCTAATCTCCTGCAACTTCCGATCTCCACCGCCTTCTGGTGGATTACTTCCAGTCCTACTTGGAGACCTACAAATTCTGTGAATCACTCCTCAAATCAATCCACAAAACCCACGCCGACTACAGGATCGTCGAGGGGATCATCGCCCAGACCAGAGGTAGGCGACCCAGCTTCCGAGCATCGGAGGACCACGCCTCCTTCATGTCGTTGAAGAACTCCTTCGCCGCAGTCATCACCACCGAGCGGTTCCCCAGCATTCTCGATCTGCACAACTCCCCATTCCGAAGATTCAACCTGAAGATTAAGCGGATGAGGAGGAAGGAGAAGGTGATGAGGATCACCAAGAAGGTGGCAGGATTCATGCTGGTGGTTTCCACGGCTGCCGTCGCGGTGGGACTAGTGGTGCTCGTAGCCCACAGCGTCGTGCGGTTGGCTGCGGTGCCTGGGCTGGTATGAGGCCTCTCCCTTGCAGTGTTGAGGAATAAGGGAAGAGCGTGGAATAATGGGGAGTGATTGGGGTGGAGGGGGAGGGAAGGGCAACAGCTGGGGGACAGTTGGTGTTGGGTAGAAGGGATGGATCATAACCGAAGGAAAATTGTTGCTCAAACACAGGACCAACAGAAGAGGCCCGCTATAAATCTGCAACTGGACTGCAAAAAGACCTGGGCAGACTTGGCAGAGGAATGTGATCAAGTTTATAATATGTTTTACTTTAAGGAGGTTTTGATAAAGGGCATGGATGAGGAAAGACCAGATTCTGAAACAGATGATAGTCAAGCAGGGAAGGAAATATCTGCTCAAGTAGAGGCTGATGAGAAATTCAGACAGGAGATCCTTGCTACCAAGTCAAGAAAAGGTAAGAAAAAATTTGATTCTATTACACCAGATATGATTAAGAAGAAGGACCCTCTGATGATGACTGGTTCAAATAAGAGGTCTCCTCTGGACAATTATAAGGGAATGTCAGCTGCCAATATCTCTAATTCTGGAGGTATGTCCTGTTCTTCTGCTTTAGATATTGATGGTAATGGACCCTGGGATATGCAGGTTACTCTAAGTGACCGACTCCCTATAGACTCAGCGCTACAGCATACAAGGTCATTGAATGATCAGCCCCCTTCTTTCTTAAATGTGAATTCTTCCAAGGAGGAGGAAACTTCTCTTTCCATGCAGGTCATGTCGATGACTAATAACAAAGAAAGGGAATCTCTCAGCAATATAAGCACACATAACTCTTTCGATCTGCTGGCTACCAGTTCTGAGGCTGGACTGTTTACTCCATGCACCCACATTGTGGCTGACCCTGCAAATGATGTTGATGGTGGCTGGACTCAAGTCATGTATGGGAAGAGAGGACGACATCCCAGAGGTAGAGGTGGGCGGCTCCCCTACCACAATATGAGTACCCGTTCTAAAACTGGTTAGTGTCTTTTAATGATATTTGGATTTTGTATCAACACTCCCTGAACTCTTTTGTTTACTTATGATTTCAATAAAGAGGCTGTGAGCCTCAACCTTCAAAAAAAACATTCCAAAAATATCATGAGAAACCTACCAAAATATGGAATCGATATAACCAGAATAAAGAAATCATCACGCAAGATTTTTTAATGTGAAAAAAGTCTCCCATGCGGAGGATTAAAAAAGAACTGAGCAATTCCCCAAAATATTCACTACGAATAAGAGAATACAAAGAATCCAAGTAATGGCCGGACTTGAATCACAAATGAGAGAGCGTAGAAAACCTTTGTAAAACCCACACCCTGATACGCCTCTACCTTCTCTCCGATAAACATCTTACTGATGCCATGTATTAGAAAATCAATCTGTGAAAAAACGTCACCCTTCTGTTGAAGAAACATCACTACCTCGGAGATCTTAACTTGAACATGCGTCATCCTCGCACCAGCATGTGACACGCGAATGATCTCTCCATCATGATGTACCACTGGTCATGAATCGGGACACACCACCTAATTACCGCTATCAGGAAAACTTTCGATACATGACCCCGATCATTAATTGCATCGCTGCTGCTCCTCACCTGTTAAACACTGATGTGCCGCACATGCTACCGCTAACACAACAACCCCCTTCTCACTCTCGATGGACTGAATCTTGAACACCTTACCAAGAACATCTCCACACGTACAAGATAATTGTGTCGTCATCGTCTTGTCACATGGGCCACCGCAAACATGGAAACCCCTTCCTGGGTCTCTCTTTCCGGATACATCTTGCTGGCACACCCCATCAAAATATGCTACTTCATCCTCTTATATAGACACCAAGTCCATAATCCACAATTAATGCAGCCAACATCCATTTTTCCATCCATTAATATTGATAATTAAGTATCTATTAATGATGGAGAAAATCCTCAATTAATGTTGATATAAATCTCCTCATTAATAATTTTCCTCTCTCACCAATAAATGTGATGAATCCCAACAGTTGGACGAGGGCGGAGAAGGGGACGTACATAGTGATGAATGATTTGGAGACGATGAGAAGATTAGTGAGACAGGTGCATGATCAGGTGGAGCACAAGAAGGCTCTCGCTGGGATATATTGGAGGAACGATAAGGGGAAGGTGGTGATGGAGGTGGTGAGGGAACTGGAGGTACATCAATGAAACTTAATAGAACAGGTGGAGGAACTGGAAGAACTTATTTGCCTATGCCTCCTTAACATCTATAGATCCTGAGAACTTTTTGAGTAGTTTTTCTAGCCTCGACATTATATTTATCTTAAAAAACAATTATTAAAGTGATCTGATGGGCGAATGGGGAGATTCTATAATATTTTACCATGGGATGAACCTAACGAGCCGACAAGTGTATAAAAATAATCAATCAAATAACAAATATTTAAGTAATAAAAGTGAGCAATGACAAACTTTGAGGGAGTCTCCCACACTGGGAGGAAGCTTCCTAGGGTTTTCAGGGTTTTGGTCATTGCTATCCGACCTCCCTCTTCGTGAAGTCCATTCGCTGGCGCTCTCCCTTCTCAGACCTAATTATTTTGGTTTATGCATTTCTGATTCCTCAACATCGCTGTGTCTATAGTCTGGATTTCTTGACATTGTGGTGCCTAAGTTTCCATTTCATCAACATCAAGAAGAAAAGTTTTTCTTTGTTTCTATTTCAGTTCTAAATGCTGTGGTGTTTGAGTCTCTAGCAACCGAGTCCCCACTTCCTCTTCGCAAAGGTGCTCTTGATCATGGATCATGATTTCGGACTTTGCACTGACCGAGTTTTGAGATCTTGATCTTGAACGCTCTTGTTCCTGGATCTATTTTTTTTTCTCGAACGACCTGGAGGTGCTTTTGATTCTAGATCTTGAACTCGTAAAGGTATTTTGATTCAGTGGGGTTCTGTTCTTTGTTCTTGTAGATCTTTTTCTCACGAAGGCGTAGAGTTCCATTGTTTCAGTAGACATGAACCCCGAGGATCGTTTGTCATATCTTTTTGTGGGAAAGATTGCTTCAAACAAATCCTATAACATTTGAGCGCCCTGAAAAACACATTTAATTTCTTATATAGATTGGAAGAAGGGGTATCTATTAGGGAGATCAAAGCCAAGATGATTATCTTGGAATTATCCAGGGTGTCTAATAAGATCATAGTTTTGAACTGTCGCCCATGGTCCTTGGATAATCATCTGATTGTGTTCAACAATGTTGAAAATGGATTCAACATCAGTGAGATGGATTTCTCTTGTTCCCCCTTCTAGATATTGGTTAAAGTTATTTCCTTTACCGGTATAAATAATCAAATCATGCTCAGGAATGACAATTCTACCAAGGAATTCATGGAGTGAGATGTTTCAGATCCGATCTAGTGGGGTTCCTATATGCGAATTAGGGTCCTGGTGGACATCTCTAAACCCGTTATGCGGGGTCGATTTTGGAAACTATCAAAAGACAAGATCTAGGTGTCGCTTGAATTTGGAAAACTCCCTACATTATATTTTTTCTATGGCACCATTGGTCACAAAGTTAAATATTTTGGATCGAAGAAATTAGATTCAGAGGGTCGATTGACTTTGAAATACAGCCCATGGCTATGGGATAAACCCTTAGAGTGAAGTTCCACTCTGGAGGCTGAAAAAAAGGCCAAAGTTATGCTCAACAGGTGGGAGGCCCAAGACCCTTCGGTTTCCACGACGGTGGTTGACCCTATGGGTCCTCCTTGTTTTCCCACTCCCCGGTTAGGTAACCCTTTTCTCATCTGAGGTATTTGAGTCCCACAACTTGTGACCTTCATGTGCATGGGATTATTGGTAAGGACTCTCAGGATGTTGAGGTTTCTTATGCTGGGATTTTATCTTTGGTGATGTCTGGCCAACCTTCCTTTAGGATGAACACGGTTGATGTTGCACCATGCCTGATCTCAGCCTCTATTCCTTATCATTATCTCACTCATCCTCCTTTGGTTGATCAAGAGGCTACAAAGGTCCCTTATGCTAACAATACACTGCCATCTATGGGGGTGGGGGATCATGTTCATCTAGGTCGGGAGAGGTGAGGACGATATTCCCCTCTCCACCGCAACCAGTTGCTCTAAACCTGGAAGGTCTTACTCCTGGCACATCACCAACCATTCTCTGTGTCCTGCCATCCAAGTATTTTATGACATCCCCCCAGCATGCTCTCAATGCCTCTAATTTTAGTCCTTATGGATAGGATTTACCTCATTCTGAGATGGTTGCTCCTTTCTTGGGGATAATATTAGGATCCATGGGTGATTTTAAGCCCCCTCGCAAGCTGATACTAATTTTCTCCGACCCTACGGACCCTGGCCCCTCCTCGTCTACTAATATTTCCTTACCCTTATCTGGGGAAGGCATCAATCCTTAGGGGGAATTGGCATTTGGTGCTAAAATTACTCAAAAATGGAAAAGGTTTAACAGAAGGTTTTTGGGCTATTTTGGCCATGATCTAGTTTTTTATGGTTCCAAGCGGGGTTCCTAGGTCTCGCTGCTTGAGGATCATGTCCTAAAAAGATGGAGAGTGACAAATGATGGTTCATTTATCTAAGTTTCAGGGGAATAGGTTGGAATGTACCATCCCCACATTTCGCAATGAAAACCTTAGGATATAATGGTTGTGGGATTGGAAACCCATGTTCATCTTGTATGCTCTGCCAATGGAGCTCTATGTTTATCCACAACATGGTATTTTTTTCCGAGACCATGTTTGAAAGCAAGGATAGAGGGGAATTTATTCGAAGGTTAGTTTTCAAAATCGTTTCTTAGTCGGACAGTCGGTCCATGCTGGAGGTCTATGTTTCATGTGGAAAGAGGATTTCAATGCTTTGGTGGTTAACTTTTCTGATCATCAAATTGTCGTCTCCATCTACCAGCCCCAAGACCCCGTGTGGAAATTTGTGGGTTTTTATGGCTGGTCGATAATGAGTGATAAATATGAATCTTGAGAGTTGTTTAACTCTATCGGAAATATGCCATAGGGGCCCATTTTTCTTGGTGGGGATTTCAATGAGATCTTGTACCACCATGAGAAGGTTGGTGGTTCTAGTTGGAGTGGTTATTCTATGAACATTTTCCTGGATTGTTTTCTTCAGGATGGTCTCTTGGAAATTGGATTCTTGGGGAGCCCTTTTACTTGGTTCCATGGATGTGATCATGCTTCCAGAATTTCAAAAAGGATTGATAGGTTTGTGGCTTCTTACGACTGGATACCAGAATTCCCAAGGTATGAGGTTTCACAGTTACCTCTGGTCTCTTCTGATCATTGTCCCATTTTCCATTAGGTGAAGGTTGTTCCCATGGGTGTTCATCCAAGGTGGAGCTTCCATTTTGAATACATGTGGCTCCACAATGATAGTTGTAGTGATGTTGTCAAATATGCTTGTTCGTCCCCTCATGAGCATGTTTGAGATAAAACTATGGGGGTGTATGCTCAATTACAATGATGGAGTCAACAACACTTCAAGAAATTTGAGCAGAGAATTAGTTGTCTTGATAATTCTCTCAACAGATCCTATAATAATTATTCTCTAGGTTTTTCTCTTTAGGAGGTCATGTCATGGGAAAAGAATCTAGATGAGGCCTTGAGAGACAAATAAAGTTATTGGTTTTCTAGGTTAAGTGAGGTCTTTATCAAACAAGGTAAAAAAATACTAATTTTTTTCATCAAAATACCACTTCCAGAAGAAGTAATAACCTTATTTCCAATTTAGAGGACAAAAGCATAATGATTACTTCTGATGAGGTAGCGATTCAGGAGCTAATTGATGCCTTCTTTAAAAACCAGTTTTTTTAGGGGGGATCCTCCTAAGGGGATCTTCTGAGCTGTGTTGATCCTAAGGTGACCAAGGAAATGAACACGAATCTTGAGGCTGATATCTTGGGAGAAGAAGTTGTGGAAGCCCTGAAGAGCATCCATTATTCTAAGGTGCCCAGCCCTGGTGGGTTCCATGCCCTTTTCTTAAAACGGTTCTGGCATATTGTGGGACCGAATATTATTTCTTTGATACAAGGATTATGGTATGGTTCTATTAGTATGTACAATATCAATGAAACTCTTATTGTGCTGATCCCAAAAGTCTATAACATGGTTAAAATTTCCAAATTTAGGCCTATCATCTTGTGAAATGTGGTTTACAAGATTTTCTCTTAAGTCTTATCCGACCGAAAGGGAAGATTCTTCTCCTTTATTATTTTTGAGAATCAGAGTGTTTTCATTCCTAAGATCCTCATCACAGATAATGCTATCATGACCCATGAAATCTTATGCTCAATGAAGACTCATTCAACGACAAAGAGATGGATTTTGGCTATGAAATTGGATATTTAAAAGGCATATGATAGGGTGGAATGGGATTTTCTATAAGAGGTTATGAGAAAACTGAGATTTTTCCTAAAATGGGTGAGAGAGATTATGAGTTTGTTAAAACTATTTCTTATAGCATCAAAGTTAATGGCTTCCTCACAAAAAAATCAAACCGTCTAGAGGCTTACGACAAGGTGACCCTATTTCCCCTTACTTGTTTCTCCTTATTGTTGATGTTTTATCTCATTTTTTGTCTAAAGCAACTCTAGATGGTCTTATCCATGAGGCTAAGGTCTGTCAGCATAGTACCCCCGTCATTCACCATCTCTTCACTGATGACTACCTTCTTTTCTCAAGAGAAACTACTCAATAGTGCCAAGAGATTCTTATAATCATTGACTCTTTCACCAATGCTTCGGGTCAATAGGTCAATTTCTCCAAGTCTGAGTTGTATTTTAGTCACTGTGTGCAAGATGGGATGAGAGACACTATTACCGGTTTGTGTGGGATTGAGGTCGTAGAGAAACATAATAAATATATATGGCTTTCTATTGTATTTGGATACTCCAAAATAGAGGTCTTCTCTTTTATACTCGATAGATTCCGTAGGAAACTCCAGGGATGGTTTGAAAAAAACTTTTTAGGGAATGTAAGGATTTTCTTATTAAAGATGTGTCCCAAACTGTTCCTTCTTATGTGATGTCCCTTTTTAAGCTTCCAGATTTCATCACCTATCAACTTCATTCAGCTTTTTTAACTTCTAATTGGGTCGTTCAAATGGAAATAATCATCTTCATTTGATCTCTTGGGAGAGGTTGTGTGCTCCTAAGGCATGCGGTGGCATGGTATTTCGTGATTTTAAAGTTTTTAACAATTCCCTCTCGGCCAAGCAAGGCTGACAACTTTTATAGAACCCTGATAGCTTGTGCACTAGAGTCATCAAAGCTAAGTACTTTCCCCATGATGATTTTTTTTATTCTAGATTGAGTCCTCAACCAAGATTTTTATGGAGGATTTTTTAGGGATCAAAGTTTGTATTGAACCGTGACATTTTTTAGATAATTTCCAGCAGTGACTCGATTAATATCTGGCACAATCCCTAGATTCCTGGTTTGGAGGGATTGATTCCCACTTATTCGCATGTACCCATCCATGATCATGTAGTTGTTATAGAGCTTATGGTTGATGAACGTTTTGTTTGGGATCTACAGAGGCTCTCTCTTTAGTTCTTTGATTCTGAACGTAAGGCTATCCTGGCGGTTCCAGTAGTCCATGATTATGGCCCGAACAAATTGTGTTGGTCTCGTGATTCATCTAGATTCTATATTATTCAATCGGATTATAGGGTGTTTGTTTCAGGCAGCGAAGGTATTTCCCCCTGGAAACATATTTGGAATCTTAACTCTATGCCAAAGGATAAGATTTTCTATTGGAAAATGTGTAAGGGTATCCTTCCTACTTATGCTCGTCTGGACGATAGAAACCTCTCTGATAGTGGCCTATGCTCATTCTATAGGGGTTCAACTAAGACAGAATTTCATGCTATTTTTCCTACCCTTGGGTCACCAGGATTTCATCCATGTGTACAACACAAGATCTCATTCTTTGGAGAAATCTTGGGGATGTGAGTCTCATCATGGGGGATTGGTTCATATCAACGCCTGCTTGGACTATTACAAGACTACATATCTGATCTTGGATTGTTTAGTTTTTCCATAATGCCTTCATTTTTTAGAACATTGTTAAAGATGATAGGTTCTGGCTTTCCAGGATACATTATTGGAGCTCTCAGTGGCTTGATGCTGAGGGGGCCCACACACCTTCATTTGTTCCTCCCCATTTTATCTGATTCCCCCCATTTGGGAATTTTCAAACTCAATATTGATGTGACGATTCCTAGGGATGGGTCTATTGTCTTAGGGGTTGTTCTCTGAGATCATGCGGGCTCTTTTTTCAGAGATCATCATTCCTCAATCATTGATGGTTGGTCTCCTCCTATGGTAGATGATATGGCTATTTGGAAGAGTTTGTAGTTCAACTCATCTCTCGACTGGAAGGATGTTGTGGTCAAATCTAATTTTTAGGATGTCTTTAATGCACTGAAGGAGGATGAAGGTGGCCAACATGCCTATCAGTCCATTATCAGAATCATTAGATCATTACTTTATTTTTTTCTCCTGTTGTTTTTCTTTCATCAAGAGAGAGGGAAATCGTGCAGATCATTTTATGACTACCTTGGGGAATCATCAGGGGTCTTAGTGTTGGTTTTCATTTTTCCTCTAGAATTATGTACTTTGGATTTGGTTGATATCTAAGTTTTTGGGATTATCTTTTAAAAAAAAGTGCACAATAACAGATAAAAATAATAAAACACCGTCCATAAATCATAACCATCGATTAGAGCATGTGAAATCAAATAGATACAACCATCAATAATTATAAATGATATTGAATCATACAATCATACAATAATGATCTCCCATAAGACTGATCACAAATAAAAAATAAAAAAATAGATATAGAAGGGAAAATACAGAAGGCTCTCCTATAATCTTTGAGCCTCACCTCATCCCAATCTCCAAATCCCACCTAATATGATCTAGTTCGATCAAGAAATACCAGGCCTCAACCCAACCTGGACTTGCAATAAGGAGGGCTGCTCGGGAACCCAAGTGTAATGGCCACCCGAGTAGGGTGTGAGTACATAACTCAGTATGGCACTACCGACACAGTCTCATACATAGCCAGTAAATGCAGTGATATGTGTACATGACATGCTCAGATAAAATAAATAAATAAATTTATGAAAGTTAAACAAATAACTATCATCAATACTTGGGAACACATCCCCAATTGACCTTACCTACTTTGGTCAGTGTTAGAATGTATTTGAGCAAATCGTGATGACCACACCCACCAATATAATGACTCGAGGAACTAATCCACCTTGGTATATTGTGATAACAATCTGGGGTATAAAATCACCCTAGTATACTAGACCATCCACACCTCGACAAATAACATGCCCTCAATGAATAGTAGGCCATGATCCCCCACCGTAAGACCCACACCGGGTAGCACATGACGATCCACCTTGGTATGCATGATCAACCACACCTCGATTGATATAAGCCCCCTGACAGATAACATGCCACGAGCCACCATCATAAGACTCCCACTAGGATAACACGTAATGATCCACCACAATATACATGAGATAATGATCCATGGAAAAAATCACCATGGTATATAGATATGGTTACGCTCACACCCTTGAATCTGATATATAGCAGACACCCTATTGTTTAAGATTGTAGAAGTATGAAAAAACACTACAGGGGGGATGGGGCTGAATTACTTTATAAAATAAAAAATAAAATTTTCAAAATCCACCTTATATAGGTTTATCATATGAACTCTCTGTTTTATTCTCAAAGTATAGAAAAATTTATAACAAACTAAGTAAAAATTTTCCATAGATTTCATAATGGAAATATAAATTTGTAAAAACAAGTAATGTAAAATTTATAAAACAAGTAAGAAAAAAATTTAGAAGCTTTATAACAAATATGTACACTCTTTAACCTTAAGAGTTAAGGAATACAATAACCATAAATTTAGGTATCCATTATTTTCACCTAACCATAATGGTTTGTCTTCCTTAAACAAGGAAGACATCAATACTAAGATCATAAGAAATTAAACTTCCCTAGCCCTGAGAATCCTTGATCACACCAAATCATAAATCTATATCTCTCAAAAACCTTGAGACCCCTAAATATTAGAGTATTGGGAAAACAATTACAAACACATAAATTCTAAATACATTTACACAATATCCTCACAATTGATGCCTCATAAAAAAGATTCACTAAAAAATTACAATGAATTGATCAGTAAAAGAAACATAATGTTACAAAAAGATTCAAAAAAAATCTTAAATCGTCAGTGATGAAAAATCTTCCTCCACCCTACACACAGCTTCTATTTATAGGAATTTATCTGATGGTCATCTCCATATATCTCAGAGGTGGATGCAATGGACTTAGATGAACTATATCCACACATGGAAAGTTCTACAAGATTCTCCATATGATGGTTGTAATTTAAATACATTGCTATAATGTCTTGGGATTACAAGTGATAAAATAAGGATTTTTCATCTGATGGAAGTATATTTCTTCATTCGATGGATTTAATAAATGTTTATCCAGAAATCATGTCCGCCTCCATCCGATGAATTTCGCCCGATGACCTTGATATGACTTCATCTAATAGACTTTATTATAATTTGAATTCTTGAATTTTACAAATATTTATATGGTGAAATAAGTAATTGTATGTCTTGTGTATAGTATACATGTTTTTTCCAATTACTAAGAATAATTCCATTCGTTTAACAATGTTTCTACATCCATTAAAATAACTTTTCTACAAAAAGTAACCTAGAACTTGGGATGTATAAAAGTTAGTAAAATATAAAATTTTAAGTATGCGGTTTGTGATTTTCAAAATTAGGATAGAATGTGTTAGAAAGAAACTTACATATCAACAATATACCCCTTTTGGAAAAGAACAAATAAATTTTTTTAAAGAGATAAAACTAATTTTTAAAAACTTAAAAACCTTACTCCCCATCCTCCAATGGCCCGAAGGCCTTCATTTTATTGATTTTTGATAATACACCTTTAAAGGGGTGAGGTGGAACCCTTACAAGGCACATATGCGTAAGTATTACATGTCCTGTAGGCCTTAGAGGAATTCATATCTAGTCGGCTTCAAAAATTACATAAAACCTAGACTAACCACTTGGAACTACTCCTCCCCAGCATCTTCATCATGAAATCATATTTGAACTTTCACATGGCGGTTCAGATAGGATTTCCCATGCATTCACAGACTTGTCCTGATGGCAGGTTCCATACCCACTCATTCTTACAATCCGTTTAGCTTCTTCTATGGTGAAAGTACCTTGCTCATCGTCCTTCTCAAGCATGTTCCTTGTAGGATGTCTGGTTTCCATCTGCAGTTAAGGTGGAACGAAGGCCTTAAGGTGGCCCGAAGGCCTTGAGGTGGCTCGAAGGCCTTACTGGCCGAAAGGCCTGAGTTTCCTGAAGGCCTTAAAGGACTCGGGGACCAAATTGGTGGCTTGAAGGCACAAACGGGGGAATAGTACCGACTGTTATAGTGCCAAACAGTACATACTACAGTTTTCTATAGTTACCACTACAGTAACTACTACAGTACTCTTATATTAAATGCTATAGTACCCTAGAAATTATGCCTCTACTTGTATTTGATCTCAGGTCTCTTGGATGCACTTAAGGAGTCCTCACCAACTGGGCTGAGGCTCATGTGCAAAAACTTACTCCCCCTATCTTGTAAGATCTCCCCCTTTTTACCTTTTACTTCTATGTTTCTTTCTCCCCCATTATTTTAGAATTTAAAAAATTCCTTCCAAACTTTTCTTCAAAAGCTTTGGATTTTTCCTCAAAAAATTTATAAACCTTTCTCCCCCTTTGTGATTTTAAAAAATAAATGGAAAAAAAATATAGGAGGATGAAAGTGTACCTGAAATGTTAGGGAAATAAATTAAACACAAAAATATATATATGAACCTAAAAAAATTATCAAAAATTTTAAGAAATATATTTAAACAAATGAATTGGAAAACATCCATAATATACATTCAGAAAAATTTAGTTTGATTTATTAAAAACAACAAGAGTTCAGAAAAAATATAAATCTTTCCTTGTGAGTTTCTTCACGATCATCTTTAACCTTTTAACATCTTCTTGATATTTATACGATTCTTTAAAATCTATCATTATCCTTTCCATATCATATTTTAAATATCAAAATTTAATAACTTTAATCCAATTCTCTTATAAAACGATAATGGTTTTCTTTAAATTAAAAATTTCTTCCTTTAAATCTCAGAATTTTATACTTTCTCCTTGGTTTTCTTCTTGAGAAAATTCTATTATCCTAATCCTCATAAATTCATATTTAAATTATTCAAATATATTTCCTTGTTTTGTAACTTTATCATCTTGGTTCATTATAAGAAACTTCATATTATCTACAGACCTTGAGGTCTCATAGACTTCATCATTCATTTTTCTTATAAACATTGTAACTAATTTTGTTGAAGTTTGAATTCCCACCAAATTTTCATCATAAAATTTCATATCACATTCATCACACTTAATCCATTGAATAAGGTTTCTCAATATCCTTGAATATAATTGAGATATTCCTTTGAAATATTTGAATTCATCTTCATTCTGAATAACAAGTTCGACCAGTTGTTTTAAGGAACTCAAATTTTCCAACACATCAATATTCCTTTATAAATATTTACATCTAGCATGTATGTTAAAAAATTATTTCATTATTCTATCCAAATGATGGATTACTTCTATGAGGAAATTAATTTTTATCTCCATACACTCTATATAATTTTTTGGTGCAAAATATTTAGAATATGAAGTTACACTATGTATTGCAGGCCATGGTGGCCTATAAGGTCTTCCTTTATTTTTTTCCAATGGATCAATCACAAAAAAATTCCATGAAATTTTAATCACCATCATCATATAGAGGTTTGTATGATGATTGATACTTGTACTATTGAATATTTTATTTTGATGATTCCTCCTCACCTAGATTTCTTAATGAAAGTTATTTCAATTGTTTTCCCCATGCTCGGCTGGGGTGGTATGGGTGGGGAGGGGGTTGGGGAAAGATCTTGAGGTCAATTCCTTTGGCTAGTGATTTACATTTATTTTCTTGCATGTGTGCCACTTTTGCAGTTGTACCCTATTTTTAAGAAACTTATTTCAATTGTATGATCTTAAGTGTATACATTACACTGCATGGGGTATTGTCGTTTATAAAATAAAAAAAATACAATTTTCATAATCCTCATTATATAGGTTTATCAGATGAACTTTATATTTGATTCTTAGAGTATATAAAATATTATAATAAACTAAGTAAATATTTTATATTGATTGAATAGTTTAAATATAGACTTGTAAAAACAAGTAAAGTAATCATTATAGAACAAGTAATAAAAACTTATAGAAGTTTTATAACACAGATGTTCACACTTTAACCTTAAGAGTTAATGAAGTCAATAACCTTTAATTTAACTATCCATAGTTTTCACCTAACCATAATGGTCTATATTCCTTAAACAAGGATTGTTATTAATATTTTAAGAACTTCTATTTCCATAGCCTTGGAAACCCTTGATCACACTAGACCTGAAATCTCAATCTCCCAAAAACCTTGAGATCCCTTTATCTAATAAGATCATACAAACAAGTACAAGCACATAAAATCTTAATAAATTTAAAAAATATCCTCACAGTGAATTCCTTAAGAAAAATAATTGATGAATAATTACAATAAAGTGGTCACTCAAAGTAACAAAATGTTATAAAAATATTAAAAACAAATCTTAGATCAATGGTGATGAAAAATAACCCTCCTCTTATTCATCTTCTAGATATATTCATTTATCCAAAAATCATATCTGCATATCACAAAGGTGGTTTCAAAATCCTCAGATGAACTCTTTATACACTTAGAATGTTCTTCAAGATTCTTTATCTAATAGTCATCATATTAATACACTGCTACAATGTCTTAGGATTACTTTTGGCAGAACAATTATTGTTCATCTTGTTTAATGATATTTCTTCATCTGATGGATTTAATAAATGTTTGTCCAGAAATCATGTATACCACTATCTGATGAAGTTCCCCCAATGGTCTTCATATAACTTCATCAAATGGACATTATTATACTTGGACTTATCGACTTTTATAAATATTTATCTAGTGAAATAAGTAATTGTACGTCTAATTTACAATATAAATGTTCATTCGATCACTAATAAGAATTCCTCCATATGAACATTGTTTCTATGTTAGGTAGAATAACTTTTCTATAAAAACATATTTAGAAATGGGGAAGTATAAAAGTTAGTAAAATATAAAATTTTAATTATATGGTTTGTGATATTCAAAATTAGGATAGAAAGTGTTAGAAAGAAAATTTCAACTCAATACACTGATCCCCCACTATAATCTCTAATGGATGACCTAAAGTATTAGAAGAACCATCCATGCCTGCACCCATAAATTTAGTAGATAAAAATTACCCCAAAAGGCCCCCACCGTAAGCCCCAACACATAACACATGGAATTATCCTGAAACATCACATATCCAAATCCTTGATGGCCCCATCTGTATCATTATTCCCAATTATCGTGACCACTCCAAAATCATTTATATTTCATTTATATCATGACCACCCAGAGGGTGTTTACTATGTCAAGAATTAACACACATAGATTTATCATCATCATCATCAAAAACATGGGCATCCATTTTACTAACCAGTCATATAACCACGATCAGACTCTCAGGATCCTGTCCCAACTCATCACCACCGTAACAACCTCAAACCACCGATTTAGGTTCTAGGGTGACACCCACGATCATCACTACCCATTTTGAGTACGCCATCTCACAAGGGTCTCATATATCTAGACTACAACCTGGTCTCTGATACCTCATCAAGGCTAAGACACCTCATGAGTTCCCCTAAATAAAAATTATGTCATATAGGTCAACACCCATCATTTGTAGTCATAACACTCCTCATCATCATCAATAATCATCATGGTCTAACTGGCTTCCCAATAAAGTATTACATGGGTGGTTTCCTCAAGATTTCCCCCTTTATAAAACACTCTAGGTTGGTTCGAATGCACAACCTATACATTCATCTCATCGGGGTCTACCCACCCAATTCACCACATCATAGTGGAGAGAGAACACCACACGAAAATCTCACAAATATGAAGTCTTAAATACATCTTGTAGGATTCACATGGACAACCCCTAGGCTATTCTTCTTAGGTCATCACTAAACTCTACCTAGTGGTCACTAAGGGATTCTACTACTTGGGTCAGTATGTCATATTCCTCAAATTATATAACACCCCTCATGAGGTCTTAGTGTCCAAGAAACAAAAGACTATAATCAATGCCTCATCCATCAGTGACCAATGTAATAAATCTAGTGCCAAGGACACTGGTGGCCCTAAAACATTTCTCAGTTTAACTATAAATTTCATTTAATTAAAAAAGTTATTAAATCAATGTAATCACTCTAAATGGAAATATTATATTAAGATTCTACATTAAATCATACATAATTCCATAGGGTAAGTACAAAAGACCACCCACCTCATTCAATAATATTTCTCCTTAGTAATCCACCACTCGACAGCTTTACCTAGGTTCTCCAAGCCCATCCAAGTCCATTCGGATCAATCGAACACCATCCATCATCATGAGTCCCTAACTCCATGCACACAATCCAACTTAATTAACCACATTAAAGTTATAATTAATTGAGAAATTTAAATAAATTTACAATTATAAGTCAATTTAAACTATTTAGGCACAAAATTTAAAATTCTCATTGGGTTCTATCATTGCACCTAACCCAAGGACAACTTCTCACATGAGTTCTATTCCATGCTCCCTACACCAACTCAGGTGAAATTCATATTAATAAAAACCAATTACATAATAAATTTCATTTAATTTGACCTAAACCCCTTAAAAAATCAAACGATGACATACCTCCATAAAAACAATGGGAAACAATGTGCAGATGTCATCTCGAGATGTCCTATAGCTAAGCTTTAAGAAATCCTCATGAGACACAGATTTTTTCACCATTTTCTGATGAATCATCATAAAAATCTCTAATAATAGTAACCAAATTAGAGAGGGGTAAAGGTAGATATGATTGAAGGACAGTGGAGGTTGGTTCTCACCTTAAATCACCATAACCGCATTCCTACATGATAGGGAAATAAGGTATGAAGGGGGAGAAATCCATTGGTTTTCATGATCAAGAGAAAGGGATAAATGGGGGATACCCCTCTAGAACCCCAAGGGGGAATGTTTTCATCCCTCCCCCCCCCCCCCCCAAAACCCCACCGATTAGTCGGTGGCTCCATATGACGACCCTACTCTTTATTTCATATTTTAACATGATTTATTACATAAACTTGAACTTAATAAAACTTATAAGATCAAGATGTCTAGTGTATTTGGGGATTAGGAACAATACATAATAACTTAAAACATTAAATACACATATTTATTTAAAACTTCTTTTACATGACCACAACATTCCTTCATACTTAGCATTGCATGGAATAACTTGAGTACATATATAAGAAAAGGGTGAGCTATAAAGCCCAGTAAGGGATTAAAAAAGGAATAAAATGAAGAATACAATTCATGTTTGGAAATAGACATTTCAATGAATCATAAGATAAACATGAACAAAAAGGCATGATATAGCATGATCATCATAACATGGAAATATAGAAACAACTTAAAACACTGCATCATTAACATAAAAGAATCAGGTAAACCCCTATCCCAACATGATGGAAAAAAATCCTATAAACGAATTAGGTAAACCCCTGTCCCAAAATGATGTATCATTATACTAAACATTACCTAATGCATTGGATCTCTATCAGGACACACCCTTCATAAACATTTCAATCTAATGCTTAAGTGTGCCACATAGATCATATAACATGGATTCATTCATCATCACCATTTATTACATGATATAATAATGTGGAATAAATACATGTAAGTCTCAAATCAATATGTATATAATTCAAATAAAGGTAAATACCCTTTATAGAGGAATGGTTATGGTATTCACTACATTATAATTTTGGAATGGAAAACCGTGGTTCAATTTCGACAGTATAACGACATCATGTAGAAATTTATAAAATGGTTATATGAGATAGAAAGGTCTATCTAATCATTTATACATGAAATGTACAGTGATGGGATTATGAAACATAATATCCCAAAATATTAAATGGAATTTAACTTTCATACTATAAATAAAGTGCTTGAAATGGAAATGAGAAGAGACAAATGCCTTATGGAATTTTGATATAGTAACAATGTAGGTAAGGGTATAATTCGGGGAGGATAAATGATAAATAATTGAAAAAACATAAAATAGATAGTAGTTAATTGATTATAAAAGGATTAAAATATAACCAATTGAAATTAAAAAGGCTAATTTCAAACAAGGTTCTTGAATTGAAAGGAAGAGAGAAAGGTGAGGATCCCTTACTTGGATGTGTGATCCCAAATACTTGGGAGAGGCTTATTGGGAGATTAGGGGAGCCTTGGGAGGAATCTAGGGAGTAGGGGGTAGAGTTTGGCTGAGATTCAAAGAGCTTGAGTGAAGTGGAATGGGTTCTTGGTTGGGTTTATATAGGAAAGGTGGGGGAATTCTTTATTATTTTGGTTTTGGACCATACACACTAAAATATTCAAAAACTACAAACCATACCATGGTTTTTCCCTTGGTTTCTGAAAATGGGAGTGGAATACATTATTTTAAAAGTCTATGGGACAAATATATTAAAATATTTCCCTTTCTTATGTGGAGGTGAGTCACACCTTCAAAGAAATGCTTTTAAAATTATAAAATATTTTATATGTATTGGAGGATTCACTAAGAATTTATAAAATAAATCAAATAATCCTAAAATTACATTATTTTAGATGAAAAAATATATTTGTCTGAAGATACCCTTTATAGTATTTTGTTACACCACTATTGGGTCATTATGATGTCATAAAACACATTATATATTTATACAATATTTAATTTTTTACTTAAAAAATAGACTTTTACAAAAAAATTATGAAAAATTCACCATTGGAAAATTTTGATTTCCTGATTAAATAAATATTATTCATTTTATCTAAATAATTTTCTAAATATTTTAATTTTCACTATTAAAATAAAAATCGACATTTATTGAAAATTGACTGGTTTTGACAAAAAACAGTTTTCAAACCTTAATAAAAAAATAAAATTGACTTCATAAATATTATACGATCATTTATATTAAATAAAATTAATTTATTAATAATACTGTATTATAATAATATTTTATTTACAAATACATTAATTCAACAAAATAGATTTCTTAATTGAATTTGAATATTAACCAAAAATATTATTTGTGGTTTAAAAATTATTTACAAAGTAACAATAATTAAATGAAAGTATATTAATTATTCTATAAAAAATAATACCCATAATGATAATGCTAGAGTCTTGTTACATACCCCTTTATTACATGATTATATGCCCTAATAATAAGGTTGGAGATGTTGGGGATTTCATGGGGTCGTTCGATGAACATGGTTTGAGCCATGATCTCGATGAGCTTAAAATTCTCCCATAAACGGTTTCAATCATGCTTAAGTTGTTGGATGTTAGCTTTGGATTGGTCTATGAAAAAGACTAGAAATTCTATCTCCCTTAGAATCTCTGATAAATGGGATTCATAGGGTACCATCCTACTGGTTGATCCCATCAATTCCTTTGTCTTTGTCAAAAGGATTTGTTAAAACCCTATATTTTTACTAGCCAGGTGATACGTGTTCGACAACTATATTATAAATGGTAAGGATAATTAATGATTATTTAAATCCAATTAGATATAATAAAACAAAATTAGCGCATGTTTTTTCTATATCCATAAGATATTTAATTAAAATAAAGGTAATTTTATTCATAATAGTTTGGGTCATTACAACCTTACCCCCTTAAGAAATTTCACCCTCAAAATTTCATTTTCCAAAACTAAAATAGAGGAGGGTAACTCTGCCGCATCACTTCCTCCAGTTACCACATCGATTCTTCAAACTCATGGTTTCTCCACAACACTTTTTTGAGGGGAATTATCTTATTTCATAGAAATTTTCCTCTAAATTATAATATCTTCACCGGATTCTCTTCATAGGAGAGGTCATTATCCTATGGTACCACCTATGGATTGAGTGCATGTGATGGATCTAGTATGTACTTCCTTAAGAGTGATACATGAAATACATCATGTACTTGAGACAAGTTTGGTGGGAGTTCTAATTGATATGCCACTACCCCGATGTGATCAAGGATCCCAAAAAGACCAATGTACCTTGGACTAAGCTTTCCCTTCTTCCCAAATCTCATAACTCTCTTCCATGGAGATATGCAGAGGAAAACCATGTCTCTAACATCAGACTCTAGGTCTCATTAATGATTGTAAACATAGTACTTTTGTCGACTTTGAGCAGCTTTGATGTGATTTGGCATAGTCTTAACCTTCTCCTCCATTTCTTCAACCATTTTCATACCTAGAAGTTTTTATTCCCCAACTTCATCCCAACATACTGGTGATCTATATCTCTTACCATAAATGGCTTCATAAGGAGCCCTTTGGATGCTTGAGTGGAAAATGTTGTTGTAAGGGAACTCCACCAAAGAAAGATGATGGTCCCATCCAACTTTGAAGTCTATTGAGCAAGATCTCAACATGTCCTCAAGTGACTAGATAGTCCGATCATATTGGACATCAGTTTGAGGGTGATAGTACATGCCAAAGTTTAGCTCAGTGTTCAGAGCATATTGGAGAATCTTCTAGAACTTAGAGGTGAATCTTGGATCTCTATCTGACACAATCGATAGTGGTACTCCATGAAGCCTTACCACTTCTCTGATGTATATCTATACTAGTTTTTTAGTGATAAATCCATTCTAATTGTAATGAAGTGTTCAGTATTTATAAGACAATCCATAACTACCTAGATAACATTGTTTACTTTATATGGCTTTGGAAGTCTGGTGATAAATTCTATGGTGATGTTTTCCCATTTCTATGTTGGTATGGTTAATGGTTGCATCATCCCCTTATAATTATTCCCCTCATCCTTCACTTCTTGACATACCTGACGCTTTGATGTATATTTAACAATCTCATTCTTCATGTTATCCCACCAATAGTGCTCCCAAAGATCTCGATACATCTTCGTGTTTCCTGGGTGAATGGAGAAATTCGAACTATGTGCATTATCCAAAATTTCTTTATTTAACTCCAGATTTTACGGAACACATTTTCTTGACCTAAATCTCAAAATACCTTCTTCATTAAAATTAAACTCTAAGGATTTCCCTTTTTTATAGTTTACACTTTCTTTCGAATTCCCACATCTTTTTTTTATCATACTTTAACCTTTATAAAAGAGATAGTTGAGAAATAATTTGTGGAAGGATTTATGATGTTCCATTATTTATGATTATAATGCCCATATTAATAAAATCTAAGAAGATTTAATCCTTTTCAACTCACAACAATGATGTAATCATTGGGTCATTTCTACTTAGATCATCTTCCACCTTGTTCACTTTCCCAGGGTGGTAATGGATTGAGGAATCATAATCCTTGATGAGCTCTAACCATCTTCATTGGTGCATATTCATATATTTCTATGTGATTATATATTTGAGACTTTTTTGATCCATATATATTTCACACTTCTCCCCAAAGAGATAATGCTGCCCGATTTTCAACGCAAAGATCACCACTACCAACTCCAGATCATGTGTGGGATAGTTTTTCTCATGAATTTTCAACTCCCTTGAGGCATAGGCAATGAATTTTTTATTTTTCATCACCACACAACCCTTGACCTTCTTTGAAGAATCACTAAAGATTTTGAAAATATCTGCACTTGTGGGTAGTGTGAGCACATGGGCAGTGATACACCTCTTCTTCAACTCCACGAAGCTTTCTTCACATTCATCATTCCAGGAAAACTTGACTCCCTTCCGAGTTATCTTGGTAAGAGGGTTAGAAAATTGTGATAAATTTATCAAAAATTGGAAATAATATCAACCTAATCCCAAGAATCTATTTATATCCATCATAGATGTTGGACTCAACCATACCTCAATTGCATTTGTTTTAGAAGGATCCATATATATCCAATTTCTTGTGATGATATTCCCCAAGAATGAGAATTATTTCAACCATAACTCACAATTTCTGTACTTTTCATAGAGATTCCCCTTTCCCAAGGTCTTTAGTATAGTTATTAGATACTCCTCATGCTCCTCCTTATTTTTTTATTATATTAGAATATCGTCTATAAAGACTACCACAAATTGGTCGAGGTAATCTCTAAAGACTCTATTAATAGAGTCAATGAATATTTCTGTAGCATTAGTGAGTCTGAAAGGAATTACTATGAATTCGTAGTGCCCGTACCTTGTAAGAAAAGTAGTCTTGGGGATATACTCCTTCTTCAACCTTACTTGGTAATATCCTGATCCCATATCCACCTTGGATAAGAATTGTGCTCTACATAGTTGATCAAAAAAGTCATCAATTCGTGGAAAATGATACTTTTATTTATCTTGATTTTGATGAGTTCAAAATAATCAATGAAAAGGTTCATTGACCCATCCTTATTCTTTATGAATAGGATTGGTGCACCCCATGGTGAAGCACTTGTGCATATAAACCCTTTATATAGATTCTCCTATAGTTGTTTTTATCTCCTCAAGCTCCACAACAGCCATTCTCTACGGAGTCTTGGATATTGGAAATGCCTAAGGTATAATATCAATCAAGAATTAAAAATATCTTCTATAAGGAATACCATGAAATTCCTTGGAAAACACATCATATAATTCCCTCATAATAGGCATTTCTTTGAGGATGGTACCGTCCTTAGACTCAATCATTTGAGAAAGATAGGTGTGCTCATAGGGGAGTAATATTCATGATTGAGAGGATGGTTATAAAGAAGATTAATCCTATTCCTCACACTTTTATATAATTGTGGGGTCGATTCACCATATGGAGAGTGATTTCCCTCTCGTGACAATTTATGTTTTCTCTACATAGGGAAAGACAATCCATGCTAAGAATTGCATCATATTCCACCAAGGGGAGTATGATGAGGTTCGCCAAAAAGTTCAATTCACAAATTTTGATAGGGGAGGAGTTATATTCATGGGATGCAATAATTTACCCACTTTCCATTTTCACCGATATCCCTAATTACATTATATGTGGTGATGTTTGGATTGTCCTGCTAAACTTTGAGGATATAAAAGAATGCGTAGAACTATGGAAGATAAACCTACCTTTAACTTTTTAATTTTGGTTCTACATTATCGAATATAGGCTTAGGTATGAGTACCTTTAAACTAATAAACACATAAAGGATACTCCAATGACATTAAATGAATAACTTATAAGTTACATTTATCTCCTTAACTTATGAATTTATAGGCTTCGATCTAAGTTATCCATGATATACTTCCTATCATATATTCTTAGGGGATTTTTTTGTTCCCTTAATAATTGTTTGTACTAATCTTATGAATTTACCAAATCATATCTCCTGGGAGTGTCAAACAAATAGTGCAGCAAGACCCTTTGTCATGAACCAGTTCTCATTCGAGTCTAGCTCAAAGTAGTGTTTTCGGGTTCTTCCCCTACATACATCTATGATAGAGCCTCCTATACTTGATTGTATCTAGACATGGATGTATTTTCTTGATAAACCACTTACTCTAAACTCCCCAAAATTTTGGGATTATTTTCTTATACTTTGTCTTATCCCTAAGGATTTAACTAGAGTTTTCTAATCCAAATCCCAAAAAAACATATCCTCTGATACCAACTATAACAATCCTTATCTTTATTTCATATTTAAACATGATTTATTACATAAAATTGAACTTAATAAAATTCATAAGATCAAGAGTTCTAGTGTCTTTGGGGCTTAGGAACATTACATAACAACTTAAAACATGAAATAAACATCTTTATTAAAAAATTATTTTCAAAGACCACAACATTCCTTCGTACTTATCATTGCATGGGATTACCTGAGGACATACATAAGAAAAGGGTGAGCTATAAAATCCACTAAGGGAGTAAACATGGAATAACATGAAGAATACAATACATGTTAGGAAATATACATATCAATGGATCATAAGAGAAACATGAACATAAAGGCATGATATAACACGCTCATCATAACATGGAAATGTGATAACAACTTAAAACACTACATCATTAACATAAAGGAAATAAGTAAACCCATATCCCAACATGGTGGAAAAAATTCCTATAAAATAATCAAGTAAACCCATATCCCAACATGATGTATCATAATACTAAAAAAACCCAATGAATTGAAGTGCTATCAGGGCCCACCCTTCATAAACATTTCAATATCATGCTTAAGTATTCCACATAGATCATATAACATGGATTCATTCAAAATAATCATTTATTCCATGATAAAAGAAGGTGTAATACATACATGTAATTCCCCAATCAATATTTATATGTGCATAAAGGTGAATACCATTGATATAGTAATGGGTATGGTATTCACTACATGATGATTTTGGCATGGAAAGCTGTGGTGCAATTTTGGTAGCATAACGACGTCATGTGGAAATTCATAAAATGGGTAGATGAGAGAGATAGTGGTATATCATCATGTATACATGAAATGGAAATATATTGTATTATAGAACATAATATCCCAACAAATAAAATGGAATTTAATATTCATAACATAAATAAAGTGCTTCAAATGGAAATGAGAAGAGAGAAATCCCTTACGGAATTTCAGAATAGTAACGGCATAGGTAAGGGTCTAAATGGGGTAGGAAAAATTATCCCTCATTGAAATAACATCAAATGGATAGTAGTTAATTTATTAAAAAAGGATGAAAATATAACCAATTGAAATTAAAAGGACTAATTTTAAACATAGTTCTTGAATTAAAAGGATGATAGAAAGGTGAGGATCCCTTACTTGGATGTGTGATCCCAAAGTCTTGGGAGAGGATTCCTGAGATATTAGTGGTGTGAAAGGTTCTTTCATGGGCACCCTCAAATGATTAATGGTTTTTGGGGTACTTAGGTGCAGCAGAGTGGCTGACCAAGGTCGTCTCTCAAATGAGGAAGTAAATTTAACAACATATTAACGGTATTTTGAAAATAAAATAAAAGGAAATAAGAATATTACATGAAAGGATGTGTGGTTTGTTTACCATTCATAAAACTAGAATACATTTTATGGAATAAGATTGTATAATTTTTTTGTTTTTATTTTTGAAATTAAGTTTGATTAAAATTACACAATAAAAAGGTGTGTTTTTTTAGAAAATATTAAAAGGCATAATCGATCTAAATATAACTATACATTTAATTATTAATCATTATCATTTAGATTAACATCCAATTAATGATGATCCCCTAACTTTTTAACCCTCAAACCCTATGATAATTAACCTTACTACAAATATGAAGTGAATTAAACCCTAGGCTATCTTCGGAACATGTAATCGCAACACCCTACTTTGATTGATGTTCTAAGGATAGATTATGTTAAGTGGTCAATTAAGGCACATATTCATTCTGGAAATGAGGACTAATTGAGTTTAGGGATTATTTTTGAACTCTAAAAATTAATCTCATGTGGTTTCGAATTACGGGTTAAGTTTGTGCTCTCATAGTTCACACAATTCCCGACCACGTGTGTTTTGTGTTAACTGTTCAATTTCTTTCTTAGTTTCATTTAAATTAAAAACTAAATTAATAGATCATAATATGTGAATTATAGTATCTCATTGATTCAAAATAAATTAATGAATAAGGATAGAGGTCGATCGATTACTAAAAAGAAATACTATTCTATGGATGGCGTAGTCATTGTAGAAACGTTTTGCATGTGCAATGGTTTAGAAAGGGTAAAACCCAATGTCATTTCTACTCTTGATTCCAGACCAATTAGTAAGATTAAGGAAGAATGAAATATGGTAAAATAGAGGAATGCAGAATAAAATATAAGAAATATAAGAGGAATAAATAAGTTTTTAATGAAAACATAAATATTACAAAGCAAGAAAGAGAGGAAGGCTTCGATGAAGGGATCCTTTCTTTAAGAGCTCCCCCTATGAGTATAAGGAGTTATAAAACCTCTAAGGTAGTGAAAGGAATTATATATAACTCCAAAATGGTATAACTTTATTCCTTGGACGAACTTATAAATTAGGTTCCCAAGGTGTTCTTTTATAGGAAAATTGGAAGGTGGTTTTGAGCACACAGATTGTGTAAAACCAATTCGATCATAGTTTTAGACCTCTAGAGAGTCGAATATCCATTTTAAAAAAAACTAGAAAGTTTTATACCCACATCAGTACTATCTCCACATAAATTTTGGATCTATTTGGATAATCATATCCAAAGATATCGATAAAATACAGAACACCTCTTTTGACTTGTGCAGATTTGATTCCCTTGACAGATCAGTTCGGATGGGAATTTTAGAGGCCAAATTAGGATTGGATTCCTTAATATGAAATGTATCCCATAACGTTTTGGATAGTAACCCAAAATTTCATCCCATTTGGAGTCATGTATGTTTAGAAATGTAAAAAATAGTGGACAAATGTCTTTGGGCTTCCATGCAGTTTGGCCCATTTCCCTTCTAGATCATCTCCGACCCTCCAAATCACCTCATACTACAAAGAAATCACCAAAACAAGAATAATTTCCCTTTTAACAGTGATAAACATTTATTAATTTAATCAAATGGGATGTTCAATTTGATATAATATTTTTAATTTTAAATACAAAACTAGTTTAAAATAGTGATGTAGGGGTGAAATAATGTAGTGAATTGTGATGCGATCACACCCCCACACTTACCCTTTTGCACTCCTGGGAAAAACTCATATCGTGTATTCCAAAAAAATTGTGAAAAGTAAACATCAATATCAAAACAAATTTTAAAACACATATCCTTGAGATTCAAAAATTCCACATCGAGAAACAAATGATATCATGACTCATAAAATCCATTATTTCATGTTCTTCATTTATAATATTCAATATATTTCCACTTCATTTTTCCTCCAATGTACACAAAGAACTTACCTCTCTTTCATTTTCTCTCATCACAAAAATTCCAATTTTTCAACAATGTCTTTCTCATCCAAACTCATACAAGGGTAACCATAGGCTTGATAAATTCCTACATTGCCACCTGATGTGAGTCAAGGATATATGTTTATCATGAGGATTTTTCAGGGTTTTTCTGTGGCTTTCGGTTCGTAGGATTTAGATGTGAAAAATTATGTGGTTGAATGAGGAGGGATTGACTCTCTTCGAAGAAAAATTGCATTAATCTAATTTTCACTTTAAAATGGTATCCTCCTCAATCCCCTTATCATCAGTTAAACTCCATTATCACGAAAAGTCCTGGAAAGTTTACACCATTCATCATTTCAGAAAAAAAAATATCAATCTTCTCCAAAATATTTTTTTTGTGAAATCTCCAGATAAGCACAACATTTTTTCTTTTTTAGAAGCTCCAGAAAGGCACAAATTCACCTCTCATGAAAGCTCCATAAAAGGCACAAATCTCAACAGAATGATTTTTTTCAGAAGAAAACACATCTCTTCAGAATTTAATTTTCCACCAAAATTATCACAGAATGTGGTAGCACAACACAAGATAGCTTCCCCCACACTTAAGTTCAACTATATTATGAAATTTTACTTCAAGAGTTGGTTGGATATGTAAAATTGTCTTGTAATGTGGCTAACTGAATAGGATGTTCGTGGATTATAAGGGCTACAAGGATTAAATGTTAAAGGTATGCCATTATAAAAAAGGATTCTGTAAAATAGGGGCTTTAATACTAAAAAAATACCTCAATAATTTAAAACATAAGTACCTCAAAACCTTATGTTTTGACAGGAATAAATCAAATTCTAGTTGAATCAAGCATTGTTTGGTTCTGTCAAAAAATGAGGTAAATGTAAAGAATATGAAAATAATGGTTCAGAAGATTCACAGGAAAGTGATTTCAAATATAAAGATAGTGAGATGTGGCATGGGATTCAAAATTTAGATCACTTTTCATGAAATTATTAAAGATTTGAACTTGAAACAAA
This sequence comes from Viscum album, assembly GCA_963277665.1. Lineage (NCBI taxonomy): Eukaryota > Viridiplantae > Streptophyta > Magnoliopsida > Santalales > Viscaceae > Viscum > Viscum album. The sequence continues at coordinate 209,693,058 of OY728119.1, read as the reverse complement.
GTAATTTTCAGCATTCATTTAAGCTCAGTTCCAAGGTATAAATTGTTTCACTTATTGATGTGGATTTAAAAATTATTATGAGAATAATTTCAGCTCAAAACATTCAAAAACATACAAAAAATTGAAAAATAAACACAAAAAATTTGAAAAAAACACAATTTTTTTTATTTTTTTTAAATCTTTGAAAAATAGGAAAATAATTGAAATTTCTAAAGTAAAAGGTTCCCTCCCCCCACACTTAAAATATTGAATTTTCTTCAATGTGAACCCATGAGATGATATATGCATATGAAATGTAGAATTTTAAATAGGATAAATAAGATAAAAGTGAAAGAGTTAGGAACAATCTGTTATGCTCAAGTGATGATGGGGTCATGCAGTGTGATGAAATCCACTACATCAGTAGGAAGTCCCTCAGTGTATATATTCAAATGTTTCTTGTTGACTGTAAATCTCCTTCCAGTGTCCTCTTACGTGATCTCCATGGTGGGAGTTTTGTACGCTATCCTATATGCCCATATCGCATCATCCAAGCGCTTGCTTCAATCCATCCTATTCAGCTGCACGGTTTTCTCCAAAAAAATCAACTCACGATTTGAAACCTCAGACTGACCATTTGTTTAGGGGTGGTATGGTGTTGATGTTTTGTGTGTCACCCCGTACTTCTGAATGAGGGAAGCCAAATTATGTTTACAGAAGTATGTCCCTTGGTCACTGATGATGGCTTTTGGTACTCCAAACCTACAAAAACACTGTGTCTTGACAAAGTCCACTACAACATGAGAATCATCAGTCCTGGTGGCCTTATCCTCCACCAATGTTATCACATAATCAGCAAGAACCAAAATATACAAAAAACCAGAAGAACTAGGAATAGGACCCATACAATCTATTCCCCACTCATCTAAAATCTCACAGAATAATATGTGTTGTTGAGGCATCTCATATCTCCAAGAAATTTTTCTCGTGTGTTGGTAATGTGAGCACGACTTACAATACACATGAGAATCTTGGAATAAGCTAGGCCAATATAATCCAGATCCTAAAACATTCCTAGCTATCCGTTGGGGTCTAAAGTGTCCACCATAGGCAAGTGTATGATAGAATTGTAGAACAGACTCAAACTCATGATCAGGAACACACCTCCTAATAACTTTGTCGCTACACATGCACCATAGGGATGGATCATCCCAAACATAAAATCTTGACTCACTCTTTAATTTTTGGACTTTATTTTTCTTTAAATTTGTAGTTATTTCAGAGGCAACAAGGTAGTTAACTAAATCTGCATACCAAGGATGCGTACCTAAGATGGAATAAAGATGCCCATCTAGGAAAGTGTCCTGAATAGGTACCTGGTCCAAGGTGTCATCCTCTAGTGTGTGAGTAAGCCTACTAATGTGGTTTTCCACCAAGTTTTCTGACCCCTTCTTTTCCTTTATCTCAATATCAAATTCCTAAAGGAGCATCCATCAAATAAGTTTGGGATTTATGTCTGGCTTCTTCAAGATGCACCTTAGAGCTATATGGTAAGAAAAAACAACTAATTTAGAGACCAATAAATATGAACGGAATTTATCTAAAGAAAATATGATATCAAGAAACTCCTTTTTCGTGGTTGTGTAGTTTTATTGGGCTAAATCCAATGTCCTCGATGCATAGGAAATCACATGTGAACATCTCTCCACCCTCTGATATAAGACATCTCCAACTGCGAAGTTGGAGGCATCACACATAATCTCAAAAGGAATCTCCCACCGTGGGGGTTTTATGATCTATGGAGTGGTCAGACACTTCATTATATCATTAAAGGAAGTCCTGCAAGAATCATCAAACACAAAATCAGAATCCTTTTGAAATAATTGTGACATAGGAAGAAAAATCTTACTAAAATCTTTGAGGAAGCACCGATAAAATCCTACATTCCCTAGTAATGATCTAACATTACACACACATGAATGATATGTTAAGGATGAAATTATATCTACCGTATATCTATCAACCTCTATCCCATGTTTTGACACTACATGCCCTAAGACAATGTCGTGATCTAACATGAAATGCCACTTTTCAAAGTTCAAGACCAGATTCTTCTCAATACAACGATTCAATACCTTTACCAAACTACTTAGACATTCATAAAATGAGGATACATACATTGTAAAATGATCCATAAATACCTCCATGTTGGTCTCAATAAAATAAGAAAAAAATACTCACCATGCATCTCTAGAAGGTACTTGGGGTGTTGCAAAGTCCAAATGGCATCCTCCGGTAAGAAAATGTACCAAATAGACAAGTGAATGTTGTATTCTTCTAACACTGTGGATCAATAGTAACCTGAAAATATCCAGAAAATCCATCCAAGAAACAATAGTATGTTTTCCCAATGAGTCTCTCAAGCATCTGATCAATAAATGGGAGGGAGAAATGGTCCTTGTGAGTGGAATGATTTAGTTTCCTATAATAAATACACACATGCCAATTGTTTTATACCCTCATTAGAACTAACTCATCCTTATCATTTTTAAAAACAATAACACCACTATTTTTAGGCACAACCTGAATAGGAATCACCCACTGGGAATCTGAAATGGGGTAGATTATACCTACCTCAAGTAATTTTTCATCCTCTGTTTTAACAACCTCCAAAAGTGTTGTATTGAGTCTCCTTTGTGGATGCCTAACCAGTTTAGCCCCATCCTCAAAAATAATCCTATGCATGAAAATGGATGGGATAATACCTGATATGTTAGCCAAGGTCCATCTGATTGCCTTAATTTTCTCCCTCAAAAGATTCAAAATTTTTTCTTCATGTTCAAAAGAGAGATTGTTAGCAATGATAACAGGTAATATTTTACCACTCAACAAGTATGATTATTAGAGATTAGGTGGAAATGTATTAAGGTCCAATATATGGGGTTTTGTATGGATGGAGATAGTTAAGGAACTGAAATATGTGCACAAAGAGCATCCGTATCAGAATAGACATCATCAAAATCATAGAATAGTTCATCAAATTCATCAGTATACTAAACAACCATGTCATAATCAAAGTTCACATGATCAAAATCAGAATATGAATCCATTTCAAAATCAAATATAAGAGATTATTATACATTATAAACAGGTGTGGAAGTACTCTTATACATTAAACTAAAACCAATACTCATAATCTCCCTAAGAATAGGACAATAAAATTCCATGGGGTGTTTATTTGGTGGTTAAAAATGGGAGATAACAAATGTAGAATGGTCTTATTAGGGGTACTTCGTGGAGTCCATAACATTAAATATCACAAATTCATCCCCAAAATCCTTGGAAAGTGTACCCTCATTGACATTTATGATAGTTTTTGCAGTTTGGAGGAAGGGTCTACCTAAGATAATGGGAGAATGTGAACTTACCTAATTTTCCTCCATGTTAATCATGTAGAAATATGCTAGGAAGATCATGTCACTTACCCAGAAAAGTAAGTCCTCAAAGAATCATGCTGGATATGTCGTACTCAATTCTCCAACTGCACCACTACTCTCGTCGACTTCAACTCACCAACCTGTAAAGAAGAGAACACAGAGTGAGGCATCACATTTATAGAAGCTCCCAAATCACAAATAGCATCAGAAAATTGCAACTCCCCTATGGTTCATGGTATGGTGAATGTCCCCGGATCCTTTCACTTTTTTGGAATTTCTAGAGTTGGTGTAATGAGTAATGAAACATTCCTTCCAAGATTGATCCTCTCATTTCCCTTGATCCCTCTTTGATTGGTATAATATTCTTTTAAGAATTTTGAATACCTTGGGATTTTCTTGATGGCTTCAAGTAGAGGAATGTTGATCTCTACATGCTTGAATGTGTCTAAAACTTCCTTTTGAATTTCCTCTTCAGCTATCTTCTTGGTTTGTACAACCCTATTTGGAAATGGAATGGGTTTAGGGGGAACATCATAAATTTTTTTCTTACCTTTATCTTTATCCTTGGATTTCTCATCAGCCAGTTTTGAATGGGGATTCTCCGGAGTTGAGGTGAATCCTGGTGGAACGATAGGTGTAGATGTATCAGTTTTTTCTTCCCACTTCTCAATTTAATGGCACTGACATTCCCCTTGGGATTTGGAGTAGGTTGGGAAGGTAGATTTCTGGTGTTCTTACTTACCAGTTCATGGAGGGCAGTAGCAATCTGGCTCATTTGAGTCTTCAACTCCCTCAACTCAGAACCTTGACTCTTCAACTCATTCTATTGATTAAGAACAATTTGCATCAAAAGATCATCAGTGTTAGAATCTAACTTTGGTTGATAATTTCCTTGTGGTTGAATTGTTGATGCTTGAGATTCAAATCATATTTGGGGTTGTTGGAAACCCTATTGGTAAGGTGTACATTGCTGGAAGTTTTGTTGAAAAGGGTGACTTTGTTGTTGTCCAAAGCCATACCTCATATCTGATTGATCCTTCCACCCTTGGTTATATGTTTTAGAAAAGTAATCAAGATTATTTTGTGAATATGGTTCTTTTTGCTGCTGATATGGTCTCCCAAGAAACACTAGTGCACAATATTCTGTTTCTTGTGGTTGGGGGGAAACAGTCAGTTGGGTGGCTTGTCTCAGTGAAAATGAAACAAGGCCTTGAAGGATGGGGTTGGGATGTATTTTGAGAAAATGAAATCTGCCTCACCATAGTGTTCATTTCTTCTAAATTAGTATCAATCAAACGACTTTCAAGAGAATAAGGACTTACCTGATGTACCCTCAAACATGTGGTGTACCTCGATCACGAAATTGTTGGGAGTTTTGGGCCATATGGTAAATCAATGCATGTTCAGATACTGGTTTCTTGTCCAATAATGCCCCTCCATCCATAGAATCCACCATTCTTCTCTCTATAGTTGTGAGTCCTCCATAGAAGTACTGGATGAGTAGTTGATCACTGATTTGGTGATGTGGTCAGCTTGCACAAAACTTCTTGAATCACTCCCTGTACTCATACATTGACTCCCCTTGTAATTGGTTGATCCCCAATATCTCTTTTAGAATGGATGTGGTTCTTGATGCCTGAAAAAATATCTTCAAGAAAGACTTTTCAAATCATTCCAACAAGTTACATCTTCAGGCTGTAAATAATACATCCAATCCTTTGCAGCTCTATCAAATGAGAATGATAATTCTCTTAGATTGATTTGATCTTCAGAAACATTTCTTGGTTTTAAGGTTGGGAAAACAACATTAAATTATTTTAAATGTTTTTTTGGATCCTCACCAGATAATCCATGAAACTTTGTAATAAGATGAATTAATCCAGATTTCAATTCAAAGTCTGATTTGAGATTCGACTATGCAATACAATTTGGTAGATAGTTAATATCAGGTGCAGCTAATTCTCGAATGGTTCTATTAAGTTTATTGTTATTGTCTTAAGCCATTGTTTATTGTTTTAAGTTTGAATTATAAGTTTTTTCAATATCAATGTTCTTGGAGTGGATGAATTCTTCAACTAGTTAAATGTTGAAACTTCCCATAGACTGAGAATGTCTAATTTGAGCTCGTAGGCTGCGTTCAATCATAGGGTCAAGATCTAAGAGATCTTCGGGATTAGTTTGTTTCATAAATGAAATAAAAATTAAAAGAAGGAAAGTGGCCCATAGTAAAATAAAAATGAGAAGTTTTAGTTGATGGCCCAAAAAGAAGAAGAAAATAATAGAAGAAGAAAGAAAGAAAGAAAAAAAAATTGGGTAAAGAAGAAAGAAAGAAGAGAATAAGAGAATAAAATGTAAAATAAAATAAATACCTCTAATTGGTAAAAATAATTACTTTCCTCCCTAGAAATGGAACAAATTTTAAAGGCGTTTTCATGGGTGACCTCAAATGATTAATGGTTTTTGGGGTACTTAGGTGCAGCAGAGTGGCTGACCAAGGTCATCTCTCAAAGGAGGAAGTAAATTTAACAACATATTAAGGGTATTTTGAAAATAAAATAAATGGAAATAATAATAATACTACTTGAAAGGATGTGTGGGTTTTTTACCATTCATAAAAATAGAAGAATTTTTCCCGAAGAAGATTGTATAATGTTTTTCTTTTTCTTTTTGAAATTAAGTTTGATTAAAATGACACAACAAGAAGATGTTTTTTTTAAATATTAAAAGGCATAATAGATCTAAATATACCTATTAATTTAATTATTAATTATTATCATTTAAATTAACATCCACTTAATTATGATCCCCTAACTTGTTAACCCATGAACCCTATGAAAATTAACCTTACCACAAAGATGAAGTGAATTAAACCCTAGGTTATCTTCGGAACACGTAATTACAACACCCTAATTTGATTGATATTAAAAGGATAGGTTATGGTCAGTGATAAATTAAGGCACATATCCATTTTGTAAATGAGGACTAATTGATTTTAGGGATTATGTTTGAACTCTACAAATTAATCACGTGTAGTTTTTAATTACCAGTTAAGGTTGTACTCTCACAGTTCACACAATTCCCGACCTCACGTGTTTTTTGTTACCTGTTAAATTGCTTGATTATTTTAATTTAAATTAAAAACTAAATTAATATATCATAATATGTGAATTATAGCATCACATTGGCTCAAAATAAAGGAATGAATAAGGATAGATTTCGATCGATTACTAAAAATAACTACTCTTCCATGGGTGGCATAGTCATAGTAGAAACGTTTTTCATGTACAAAGGTTTAGAAAGGGTAAAACCCAATATAGTTTCTAATATTGATTCTTGAACAATTAGGAATATTAAAAAAGAATAAAATAGAGTAAAACAGGGGAATAAAAAAGAAAATATAATAAATATAAGATGAATAATGAAGTTTATTATGCAAACATAAATATTACAAAGCAAGAAAGAGAGAAAGGCTTCGATGATGGGATCCTTGCTTCATGAGATCCCCCTATGAGTATAAGGAGTTCCATAACATCTAAGGTGGTGAGAGGAATCATATATAACTCCAAAATTGCAGCACTTCACTCCTTGTCCGAACTTCTAAATGAGGTTCCCAAGGTGTTCTTTTATAGGCAAATTAGAAGGTGGTTTTGAGCACACAGATTGTGTAAAACCAGTTGGCTCATATTTTTAGGCCACTAGAGAGTAAAATATCCATTTTGAAAAAACTAGAAATTTTTATCCCCAAATCAGGACTATCCATACTGAAATTTTGGATCCATTTGGATAATCACAACCAAAGATATTGATAAAATACAGAACACCTCTTTTGACTTGTGCATATTTGATTCCCTTGACAGATCAGTTAGGTTGAAACTTTTAGGGGCTGAATGAGGCTTGGGTTCCTTAATATGAAATTTATCCCATTAAGCTTTGTATTTGACCACAAAATTTCAGCCCATTTGGAGGCACGGGTTTTTTTGAAATGTTCAGAACAGTGGAAAGATGTCTTTTGGGATTCCATGTTGTTTGACCTATTTCCCTACTGGATCATCTCTGACCCTCCAAATCACATACTACTACAAATAAATCACCAAAACAAGAATATATTCCCTTTCTAACAGTGATAAAAATTTAATAATTTAATTAAATTGGATGTTCAATTGGAGATAATATTTTTAATTTTAAATAAAAAACTAGTTTAAAACAGTGATGTAGGGGTGAAATAATATAGTGAATTGTGATGCGATCAGGGTGCCTTGGAAGGACTCTAGGGAGTAGGATCCAGAGGGTGGTTTAGCTTCAAATAGATTTAGTGAAGGGTAATGGGTTCTTGGGTGGTTTTATATAGGAAAGGTGGGGGAATTCTTTATTCTTTTGGTTTTGGACCATACAAACTAAAATATTCAAAACCGCAAACCATCTCATGGGTTTTTTCCATGATTTCTTGAAAAGGGGATTTTTATACTTTATTTAAAAAAGGATAATATCTGAAGATATTAAAATATTTCCATTTATTATGTGTAGGTTAGTTACACTTTCAAGGAAATGATTTTAATATCTTAAAATATTTTATATGTCTTAGAGGATTCACTAAGGCATTATAAAATAAATAAAATAGTCATAAAATTACATTATATTTAAGTAAAAAATATATTTATACAAATATACCATTTATAGTATCTTATTATATCACTATTTGGTCATTATGATTCCATAAAATGCATTATATATTTATAAGGTATTTAATTTTTACCCAAAAATTCGTCTATCTCAAGAAATTATGAAAAATTCACCATTGGATAATTTTGAGGACCTGATTCCAAAAATAATATTCATTTTATCTAAATAATTTTATAAATATATGAATGCTCAATTTTAAAATAAAAAATGACATTTATTGAAAATTGGTGAGTTTTGACAAAAACAGTTTTCAAACCTTAATAAAAATTACAATTGACCTCATAAAAATTATACGATAATTTATATTTATTAAGATAAATTTAATAATAATATTTTATAAACATGTTATTTAATTATAAATACATTAATTCATCAAAATAGATCTCTTAATTGAATTGGAATATTAACCAAACGTTCTATTTTTGCTTTAAAAATCATTTACAAAGTAACAATAATAAAATGAAAGTATATTCATTATTCTATACAAAAATAATGAACATAATCATAGTGATAGGGTATTATTACATATCCATTTATTACACCAGAATATTCCCTAAGATTAAGGTGTGTGATGGTGGGTCTTTCATGGGGTCGTTCGGTGAACATGATTTGGGTCGTGATCTCGATGAGCTTGAACTTCTCCCGTAAACGGTTTTGCTCATGCTTAAGTTATTGGATCTCATCTTGGGCATGGTCTAGGAAAAAGACTAGAAATTCTATCTCCATTGGAATCTAAAATAAATGGTCTTCATAGGGTACTATCCTACTGGTTGAGGCCATCACTTCCAATGTTTGTGTCAAAAGTATTTGTTAAAACCATATATTTATACTAGTCATGTGATTAATGTTCAATGGATATATTATCAATGGTAAGGATACTTAATGATCATTTAAATAGAATTGGATATAATAAAATAAAATGAGTGCATGTGTTTTCTATATCCATAAGATATTTAATTAAAATAAAGGTAATTTTATTCATAACAGTTTGGGTCGTTACACTCCAGGAAATGGCTCCTCCCACTACCAGAAACCACCATTTGGTCGGTGAAATGGCTTCTAAAATTCAGTAGCACATCCACTCGGGGCCCTCTATAATGCTATCACACACCACCTAGCTACCTCTTGGTACTATTGTAAAACTATATTATGACCACACCTCTATTTACAAGATCATCTTTGACCATGGAAATAGGGAACCTATAGCCATGGTCCAATTTTGACCATGGATTTAGGTCACTTATAGCCACAACCAAATCTAGAATGTGGCTAGAGTTTTACCCCTTGATGAAACTCATAATTTCATATATTTTATTTTATAACTAAATGTTATAATACCAAAAATTTAATATTTTATGGGTAGTTATCATATTTTTAGGTTTTTAAAATAATATGATTTGAATTTAAGAATTTGAAGAAAAAATTATGTTTATAGATTTTTTAGTCCACCATAGTGAAATTTTGTGGGTGTATTATTAAATAATAAATATAAATTTATATTCAGATAATGAAAGTTGAATCCATCATTTGTGGTGTGAGTAATGGCCATGAAGTCAATGTTAATGCGGACTCAACTAGATGTTCCCCACCACAATAATTAGGCCATAACATTTGTTACCATACTTGGATGGGATATATATTTTGATAGATGTTAGAGGAAATTATGTAGATCATTTCATCCAAAAAGATAAAATTCTATCTCACAAGTTATCATGGTCAAAAATTGGTGTGAATTTGATGCATCCAGATTTAATGAATCTGACAGGATGGAGACTTTTCAGTAATGATTCGACCATAACTCCTTCAATATATATAAATATGAGATGGAATTTTAATTTTGAATGTGAAATTAATATGTAAATTAGTTAACTTAATTCCATACTCTAATATCCATCCATTAATATATCAAAAAATTCATGGACATTTGGTATATTGAATCTAGATAGTCTGAGTGGAAAAAATTATTTTCTTTAATTATTCAGCCATAACACCTTCAATACATTTCCAAATTAGCTTAAATTTTGAGGAAGAAAATAGGATACATGGATGAAAAAAATTTGAAATACAAAATTTATATATTATGAAATTTAATGGTCCAAAAACGTGTGATGTTTTGGAGGATAGAATTGGATCAAATATTTTCCACATCCCTTGCCTATAAACATGTACCTACTATCCCATTCAAAGGAAAAAAAATTTAGTAATCCATTTTGTAGTATTTCTTTGTTATATTTCTAATGAAATAGTTCTTTTTTTTATTTTTTATTAGTTCCTCTCTGTTGGAAAAAATCCCTTATGGTGGTTCTTTTTGGTTGGTTTTGTTTATTGATAAGGTTTGAAGTTGTTAACAAAGGCTGGATGTTAAATGAGGTATGAATATTGAGTGTTACTATCAGAAATAGTATCATATAGATATCACATGGATCATTTCATTATTTTTAGAAGATCTCATGGTGAGTTCACGTGAAGCACACATGATTTTTAGAAGATCTCGAATTAAGATCATATGAAGAACCTGAAGACATTGCATGGTTGTCTGAGGATCTCATAGTGATATCATGAAAATCACTTGAAGACACTACATGATATTTAGAGGATCTCATAGATAGATCATGTGAAGTGAATGAAGGAAAATAAGCTATAAATGATATAGATATCACACGATCATTCAAAATATTGTGACCACATAACTATCTTTGGATATCATTATGGGATCTCTCAAACTACTTGAAGACAATGTTTCTCACAGTGCATGATTTTCATTCGATCTCATGATAGGATCACATGAAGCACTAGAAGACAATGATAATAGCCACATTATTGAATTTTGATCTCGTGATGAGATCATGTGAAGCGCCATAAGACAATGATGGTGATCATGTGAAGCTCTTGTGACATGTAGTATGAGAACATGCAGAGCAATCACGTAGAGCACATAAGGATAATTATTGAGGTGGTGGAATATATGGCCAACCATGATTTGTGGAGTTAAAGTGGTTTATTTATGAATATAAATACCCATAAACCTTCTTTAATAAGTTAATAATTTTTATTAAGTATTTTTATCTAAAGAAAAAGTATTTTTCATGATCTAATGAAAGTCATGCATTGTAGTATTAAAATTCGTGTAATGAGTAGAATGTTTTGTGAAAGGATATCATGAAGGATTATCGAAAAGTGAATTATGTACTAAGTGTTTGTGTGAATTGGTATACCTATTTATATCACATGATTCACATCAACTAAACAAGGTATCATGATCTGTTTGATCTAAACAAGGTCTAACGATCCACATGATCTGAACAAGGTATCACAATCCATGTGATCTGAACAAGGTATCAAGATCCACATGATTTGAACAAGGTCTCGCAATCTACATGAACTAAAGAAGGTCTCATAAAAGGGTCTTGTGAAGGGTGTTATGCATTGGGTATAGGTAGACTGATCAAATTTATTTTATCTACGTGAAGAGAATAAAGTCTCGTAGTGGAGTCACGTGATCCTCATGATTTGAAGGGAAACTCGTGAATGGAACTTATGGAAGAGTCTTTCCCAAAGTTGTTTATCATATCATTCATGAAATAGAAGTATAAATACACATATGGGTGTGAATCAACTCATAACTGACTATCAAAAGATTTTACTTGAGGATAAGTGTGTTTACTTCAGATAGAGAGTAGTGAGATTTAAAATTTCAAATAGTTGTAAACTAGGAGGGGTAGTGAGTCCACTCCAAAATTTGTAACAGTAGTGAGATTTAGTAGATTTGATATATTGGAACATTTACTTTGTGTGATTCTTATAAATATCCCAATTAGGGTTAACCAAGTAAAATTTCTATTTTCTATACATATTTTAATTTACATTTATATTATGGAATAGAAAAGGGAGAGAATAGAGTTTAACTACTCACCAAGAAATCATCTTGCACAGATGATGGATGGAAAAGATGGATTTGAGAGACCTCTCCATAGTGCTCCCCTTGCGACGGATAGGGTTTACTTTCACTGATCATGATGCTTTCTTTAGATTATCTTAAACCTAGGTTTTCATGGAAGCGTTTGATCCTGAATGGGAATGGGAATTCCAAGGCCATGAATTCAAATCTCAAAAATGAAGATTCACATCTGGTTGAAATATCTAGAGTAATATCCTTTGTTGAAGCACTTGAAGTTATGTAAATTAGAAAATCTTCCGCGATGAAAGCCTCGCTATGAAAGAGACTTGACGATGGCAGATTTGCTGTTGAAGCTGATTCGGAGGCACTTCAGCAACATACCCAGATGTGTAAGTTTTCAATAATGGGTTGGAATTCACACATAAAAGGGGATAAATTTTGGTTGTATGATGAATTAAAGATTTTGATTTCCCATGTCTGAGGTTTCTCTAATTGGAATCTTGTTCCAATCGGAATAGGTTGTTTTTATATGCTGTTACGGTCCCAAGAAAAAGTTGATAGGGTTTGTAATTTAGGGAACTTGTAACTCAAACCTGGTGTGATGAGGATTTCTAGATGTAACTATGCCTTTAATCTGTTCACCTTTAGAAATAATACGGCCCAAATTTGGGACACACTCCATGGTCATAGCTGGGTTTTTTTGGCACCCCAAGATACTAAATGACTCGGTATCTTTCATTGGCATTCCCCTGAAGATTGATCAACAAACGCTAAATGCAGAGATCAGTTTACATGCCCAAGTGATGGTCGAGGTTGACCTTGAATATAATCTTCTAGAGGTTATCTATTTCAATGCCAAGGACTACAAAACAGAGGTCAAGATCGAATTTGAAAAAAATCCACCATTCTACGATCTCTGAAAAATTTTGGGTCACTCCTTGATGAATTGAAGGGTCATGAAAAGCCAAGTTTCCGGGCCAAACGATGATAGCTGGACAGAGGTGAAAATGGGTAAGAAGGACAAAAATGATGCTCTAGAGGAACCTGAACCACCCAAGAAAAAATCAGAGGTATGGGTAAATAAGGTGACTCACTTGGGAGAGGTTTCAGGTAAACATTGGGCGCAGCTTGTGGATGAGGAGGAGGGGACCTCTTTGGATCAAAAAAACTAAGAGTAACTTGAAAAATTAGTGTTGGATGCTTGTCACCTATCTCTAGAGAGCAAAGTTTTGGATAATCTTGTTAACCATAACCCCACAGAGCCTATATTCAATAATACTGCTAACCAAAACACCTCAAAGCATGGGCTCCTTATGACGTCACCGGTGGATCCTTCTAATGAGAGTGTCACTGGGGCTATCAATTATATTCACAACACTACAGAATCTAGTATCTCAGGTCATGCGGTTCCACCTAGTGAATGTATTAGAGGTTCTATCAACCCCCCTCTCACTGAGAGGAAACTATATCCCCTTGATTCTGCCAAGGGTTCTATTAACTCAGATGATTATATGTATATTACACCTACAAACACTAGCAAGAACTATTCAGACTCTATATCTGCTACAAATGCTTCGATACATGCTAAAAAAGTCTCTGAAGGTGCAACAACAATTGAAGAACTTGCTGTTCAGATCCCTTTGGATGAAAATTATGGCATTCAAAAGAAGTCTATAATGACTTTTCCCGATGAAAATCAGGGTCTATGCATATACATACTCCGATCATGTTCACTTCCACTATTATTGCATCACTAGAAGGTAATGCAGGTATGTCTACTCAAGAAGATAGGGATGTTTCTAATAATACCACATTTATGCCAGTGGAAATACAACGTCCCCCTATATTGACCACTTCCACTCTTAATTATCACTCTTCAATGGACTCAAGGGATAGCCCCGTGGCTACTCCCTTGAATTAAAAAAAATCTGAGTCAGATCAGACCATTGTCAATACACGTACTCCTAACACCTCTTCTATTTCCCCCATGAGTAAACAGGAAAGGAAAAAACCACTACCTCTTCCCAAAATGTCTATAGATCTAAAATTAAGAAAGGATCGGGTGGATCAAAGAAGAAAATTGGAGGTTCTACCTCCAAAACCAAGTTTTAATGCATATATTATTTTGGAATTGTCATGGAATTGCAAACCCTTCCACTTTTAATGTCCTTAAAAGTTTTCTTCTGACTCATCATCCTAAATTTTTTGCTATTTCTGAGCCAAAATTCAAATTTTCTATGAATTTTAGACACCTTTGAAATTATGGATATAATTATTTAGGTGCTTGAAAAGAGGGTGATGATACAGAATCTATTTAGAGTTTTTATCACGTTTCCTTACAAAACATTAATGTTATCAAAATTTCTGAACAAATGTTTACTTTTGATTTTTTCATAGATGGAATGCATCTATTTTGTACCATGATTTAAGATAAGAATAGATATCAAGACTGGAGGTCTCTTTGGCACGATCATACTGGGTTATCTAGCAACATTTTGGACCCTTAGTTTGTGATCGGTGACTTTAATGCTATCCTTTCCTCCAGTGAGAAAATTGAACCATCTCAATCCCCTATCTCCTCAAGAGAATCTTGAACCTCAATTGAGGATTGTGACCTCATATAGATCAATCTCACCGGTCCCAAGTTCACTTGGTATAGAAGACATTATAATAAGATTGTTTCCAGTAATTTGGATAGGGCCTTCACGAACATATCTTCTCTGGATTTTTGGGACACAATCTCTAGCATCACCTTACCCAAATGTAATTCAGACCACCATCCCATTTTGGTTAGTCTACTCTCAAAAAAAATTAAACCTATTTTCACTTTTATATTTAATAATGATTTTTCTTCAAACCTAGACTGTTCTAATGTCATTAACAAGTGTTGGGAGTCTATTGATCAATACAATGATGCTTTTTCTTTCACCTTTAAATTAAAACATCGCAAACAATATCTCAAAAGTCGGTGTAATTATAATTATAAACAAATGGACAAAGACATCTCCACCCTTGAACATGATCTTATCCAAATTCAAACTGCCAACTCTAACTTTGATTTCTCTTTGAACCCCCAACTTGAAATCAATACTTCCATAAAACTTAATTCCCTTTTTACCCTTAAAGACAGAATACGTAAACATAATTTTAAAACAAAATGTCTATCTGATGGTAACAGAAACACCAAGTTCTACAATTCTCTTTAAAGAATCAAGAAAGTTTTTAGGCCTCTTTCTCTACTTAGAGTTGATGATACTCTCATTGAACCTGAGGAGGGAATTTCCAGTCATGTGGTCTCCTACTTTGATAATATTTTCAATGGCCCAAATTTCAATAAATATTTTCTTCTTGAGATCATTATAGTTCTAGTAAATGAGGAAGAAAAATTTTCTCTTCTTAGTGTGTCTCTTGATCATGAAATCAAAGACACTGTCTTTAACCTTAGCCCTAATAGTTCCCCTGGCCCTGATGGTTTTAATAATGTCTTTTTCCAACAATATTGGGAAACCGTCCACTCTGATGTCTGAAAACTTTTCATATCCATTTTTTTCTAATGGTTTTCTTCCTCGGGGTCTTAATCCTCAATTTATCACCCTAATCCCTAAAGAGGACAATGACTCATAAATTTATCTCTTCTATCCCACTACCCTCATTAACATTTTTTTTAAAAATCATTACCAAACTTCTTTCCAATAGACATTCGACGTTGTGCAATAAAATTGTTTCTTGGAATCAATTTGGTTTCATCAAGGGAAGGGCTATATAAGAAAGCATTTGTATTGCCTTTGAATCTACCAACACCCTCAACAAATCTGTCATAGGAGGCAATATTGCCACTAAGATTGATATTAGAAAAGCCTTTGACACCATTGATTGGGGATTCATCTTCAAGGTTCTTTAGGATTTTGGTTTTAATGACACCTTAATCAATATGATAAACTCCTTATTCAAATCAGCTTCCATTTCAATCCTTGTTAATGGATCCCCGAAGGGCTACTTTAAGTGAACTAAGGGTGTCATACAGGGTTACCCTTTATCTGCCTTTCTCTTTTATATTGTTCAGTATTACCTAGGCAGATTACTCACTCATCTCATGGATCAAAATGAGATTAAACCAATTCAGGCTTCCAGGAACATAAATGTGCCTACTCACCTTCTTTATGTTGATGACATTATCTTATTCTTACAAGGTGATAGAGAAAATATTCAAAATTTAAAAAATTCCTTGTCTCAATATGAAGAAGTCTCTATAAAATCTTTAAGTTGGAACAAATCATATGTTTTCTTTGGAAAATATTTCTCTTCTCCTAGAAAGATTAGTATTATAAATAATTTAGGCATTAAAGAAGTATCTTTACCCTTCAACTATCTTGGAGTGCCTATATTTTGGGGAAGGCGTAAATCTATTCATTTTTCTAAAATTGTTGACCAAGTCATAAAGCAATTGTCCTCCTAGAAAGGAAAATACCTTTCCTTGGCTGGACGAATTTGTTTGGTGAAATCTACCATTGTCTCCAAAATGGTCTACTCAATGATGGTCTATAAATGGCTCGCTGGTCTTCTAAAGAAAATTAATGCTTACAAAAAGTATTTTGTTTGGACCAGAAGTACTCTTGAAAGGAGGCTTGTGACAATACCATGGGCTACTTGTTGCAAAACTTTAGAGAATGTCAGTCTTGGAATAAAAAATCATAAAATTTTTAATGATTCCCTTTAAGCCAGACTCACCTGGAGGTTGATTCAAAGCAAATCTAACTCCATTGATTTTATTAAAAAAATATTTTGTACGAAGATAGAGAAAAACAATTGGAATTACATGAATTCTTCGATCTGGCCTTCCATCAGGCAATCCTTTACCAATATTATGGATAATTCTAGATGAATGGTTAGCACAAATTCTTCCTTGAATTTTTGGCTGGATAATTGGACCGGTTCCCCCCTTATCTCTATGGTGTCTCCTAATTCTCTTCTGGATAATACCAACTACTCTATAAAAGACGTTATGAAATATCATACTTATAATTTTCTTGATAACATCATTCATGTTATTGATAATTACCCCTTTTCTAGCTCCAATGATTTCTTTATTTGGGAACCTGCTCACAATGGTGTTCTTGATTCCAAAATTTTTTACAATCACAATATTTCAAACTCTGATTCAATTTTTTTCTGGTTGAAATATTTCAATAAACTCTTGATTAAACCCTCGAGACTTACTCTTATTTGGAACATTTCTCAAAATCATGTCCCCAGGGAGGTTTCTCTTTAGTCTTTTGGGTTCCAACGTTTCTCTATGTGTCCTTTTTTTCACCAACACAGAGAAGATACTAATCATCTATTCTTGTCTTGTGCTTCAGTTTTTACCATTTGGAATTACATTTCTGACATTTTTTACTGCATATGGTTACTCCATGACACTATTAGCACTCAATTAAAACTTTGTGTGGCTCTTTATACCTCTCAACAGATCAAGAACCCTTTCCTAAGTGATATTGCTGAACTCTTTCATGTGATCTGGTATGATAGAAATGCTATTATCCACAACAATTGCTCATTTAATCTTAATGCAGGTCGGATTCATATCCTCATTTCTATTATGCATGCTGCTATGACTCAAAAAGCTAATTGTGATAACTCCATTATAGACTTTGAGATTCTTCATCGAATTTGGATTGATGGGATCTATAAACAACTGCGACGTACTTTTGAGGTCTTCTGGAAATATTCGCTTCTAGGATGGATCTAAGTGAATGTTGATGGTGCTTCTAAAGGAAACCCAGGTCCCGCGGGTTATAGAGCTATTTTTAGAGACCATCTTGGTCAGTGTAATAGATGATTCTTTGGTAGCTGTGGCTCTGCCTCATCTTTGGAGGCTGAAATGATGGGTGTGATTCACGCTTTTACTTTTTCCAAGAAAAAGGGATGGTGCAATATTTGGATTGAAAGTGATTCCATCACTGTTGTCTATACTATTTGGGAGGGGGTGGTTCATCTCACCTGGCCTTTGACTACCCATTGGATGAGCTTCCTTGCTTTGCTTCTAGAGACCAACTACAATGTCACTCATTCTTTTTGTGAATCGATCATGATTGCTGGCAGTCTTTCTAACAAGGGAATCAACTGGGCCTTAACTTGGATGGATAACCTACCTGCTAACCTTCTCCCTTTTTATGATAAAGATTGTAATAAGATTCCTTACTTCAGACTCATGTAGTTTTATTTCCTTTTAATTTAATAAACTGTGTCTCGTACTTTGTCTGAGGCACTACCTTCTTCAAAAAAAGAGAGCTTTGTCTAAAGAAGAACCATGATATGTAAAAAAAATTGTTTTAATATATCATACCTTAATTCACCCCCTCTAATATAACCTAGTAGGGCTAAAAATTGGTATAAGAGATAAAGGTTAAAATTAGTGTTTCTCTCTCAGTGGTTTCAATGGAGGTTGTTAATCACAAAGGGATTCTAATCTTTAATGGAAAAAATTTACAGTCTTGGAAGAATCAGATGCAGCACTACTTCTAATCATTAGGTATGGATGTATTTATATCTGTGATGTATGGTGTTTCTACTAGTGTGTATAGTTTAATTTTATCATAATAAGACTTAAGATATTTGGATTCTAATTCTAAATTAATCAATACCTTAGGAGGCGATCTATCCAACATAATCTATATGAAGGTGATATCATGTAAGCCAATGCATTCCACGTGGGTAAAGCTATTAAATATCTATAAAGGCAATACAAATTTAATAGAAGAAAATTTACAGGTTCAGGGGAACAAATATGAGGATCTAAGAATCCAACCCAATGAGTTTGTAGATATATTCTTTGACCGGGGAAATGTTTTCGTAGAAGACATGCATGGTCTCAGTGAAATTATTGAAGATTTAATGATCGTTAAGAACATCTTGAGAATAATTCCTCCTAGGTTCAATTTAATTTCTTTATACAGAAAGATAAATATTAAAAAAATATAATATTTAATATATTATATATCATTCCTGTTTCATACAGGATGAAAAATGATGATAATGAGTCTGTAGAAAAAAGGGAAATATAAAGAGGTGGATTTTAATGGAATGAAGAATCTTGTTATGGAGGATGATCATGAAGAAGAAGAGATGGATGAGGTTATGTCATTCCTTTCTTAAAATATATGAAGAGGAAAAGGAAATTTCAAAGGGAAAATTTCTATAAAAAATTTTAGATGTGGAAAGTTTGGAAATCTTGCAAACAAATTCCAGATGATGTTTTAAGACAATGATGAGGATGAAGTCAAAATTCCAATAAAAAGTCATTATCCTATGTGAAAGGTAAGAAAAATTTGAAGTTAAATTTATTTAAGAAAAAATATATTTCAAAAGAGCATGATAATTCTAAAAAAACCGAGGTAGAAGAAATGAAAGATTTCATAGATCCTGAAGAAGATGCCACGGGTAGTTGTGGGTAATCCCCAATCAATGGAATAAAATGGAAATGATGAAGGAGAATTCGATGTAATAGTTGGCCATCATGTTGAATTATAATATTTTCTTATGAAGATAAATTTTTGGAGAGACAAAAAAATAAATTTAATATGGTGGTTCATGATTCCAAACTTCATATTCATCTATGGGAAGAAGAGAACTCGGATTTGAAGGCTAAAATTGAAAAACTCATACAGAAAAATATGGATAACTCAGATAAAGTCATCGTGTTTAAACTCAAGGTTGAAGAATAAACCAAGGTTATCTATGACTTGAAAAACACAATAAAAGATAAAGTCAAATGTATTGAAGAACTCAGGAAGGAAGTTTTTTACCTATATAGAAAGGTGATTGGTCAAGAGAAACTCTTAACTCCTGAAATGATTTTAGGAAAGTAGGTTCTACATGTGATAGAAAAAGTGAAGTTACAATTTCGAGGCCTAGCAAAACATCCAATGGAATTTCCATAGAATAATATTTCATATCAGAATGACACTACTGTCATAAGAGTTGATTGAAAATACAAAGTAGTAATGGTTGATGTCAAACCAAAATTTCCCACTCTGAGGTTGAAGTTTGATTTGGGTATGAACCAAAATCATAAGTTTTAGATAAATAAATGGGATAATCAGTGGTGAAAAAATGATGCACATGAAAACAACTCATATCAGGTGTTATTACTGAGAAAATACAGGGCTTATCAAAATTATTATTCCAGAGCTGAGAGGTATCATTAGGAGTAAATACAATAGATGCAGCGAAATAAAGATTAGTGTTCCAAGAATTCCTTTAATGGATATTATTTTTGTTGTGGAGTATTCAAACACGTGGACAAATATTTCTCATCAACAATACAAAGAAAAGAATTAAATAAAACCCAGTGAAATTATATACAGCACCCCAAGGGAACATCGAACGATCTAATAATGCAAAATAAATTTACAACTTTTCAAGCTGGGGTTGGACCATCATACTCAGAATAAGATCAAGAACATAAGTCAACATCAAGTATGAATCCAAAGAAATGGATCAAAAAGAAAAGATCTAAGTAGATAGTGGTTACTAATATTTCCTTCAAATAATCATATCACACAAGAATATAAATTATTGATAGTGAATACACCTACCATGTGGCATGAAATAAGAATCTAATGAAAAAAATTAGGCTGGATAAAGAAGGTGTCATAAGATTTGGAAATGATGAAGGCCTAAAGATCATATGCTCAGTGAAAGCCCATTTTGTGCGCAAATACATGAGACGTGCAAATGTCTTAGTTGTTGAAGGTCTCAGTCACAACTTTCTAAGTATCATTTAATTGTGTAACTCAAGATATTCTATAAACATTAACAAAAAAAATTATCATCAAGGGAAAATATGCAGCAGTTTTTTTGAAATTAAAGTGCACTAAGGGGAATATTTTCCTTTTGAGTGGAGAAGAAGACATATGTTTCCTATATAAGGAAGAATAAAAACATTTGTGTCATAAGCATCATGGTCATATGATCCAATTATCCTTGTAAAATATAGTAAAATTTTATGTTTCTCTATATCTTCTAATTTATCACATGATCATACTCATTCATGTGATTATTGTCAATAGGGGAAGATTACTCGGAACACATATAAGGAAAAAGATCAAAGGTCAGCAATTTTCTTGAACTATTTCATATTGATGTATGTGGACCTATTTCACCAAGATATATTTATGGGAAGAGATATTATGTCATTTTCATTGATAATTATAGTATAACGACACGATTTTCAATTATCACCCACAAGTCTGAGGTGTTTAGTTGCATAACACGTTATCAAAGGGAAGTTGAAAAGATGTTAGATCAAAAGATATGGAATCTCTGAACTGATAATGGGAGTTCATAAATAGACATGTGTAGGATAATATAAATAAATATAGGACAAGGAACCATGTTTCAATATTAATAACTCCATAACAAAATGGAGTGGTTAAGGGAAGAAATCAGATTATCAACAACGTGGATAGAACGATACTTATTGAGAAGGACCTTCCAGATAAGTTTTTGAAAGAAGTAGTGTTGAAATCAGTCTACATTTTTAATAGAGCCTTATTGTTTCCAAGGGAATAAAATAATCCATATGATGTGTGGTATGTAAAGAATCCAACATTGAAATTCTTTTGAGTTTTTGGGAGTAAGTGTTTTATTTTCAAAAAGGAGAAATAAAAGAAGTTTGAATCCCATGGAGATGAAGGGATATTTCTTGGTTACATAGGAAAAATTAAATCATATAAATGCTTCAATAAGATATTGGGAAACGTTATAGAGATCAATGATGTTGTTGTGGTGAAAAATTAGTTGAATAAACTTGTAAAGAAACCAAATAGTTGAGATGAAATTGAGAGGAAGAATATCATCGGGGATTAGATAGCTCTAGTGCAGATGAGGAGGATAAAGGCTCTAAAACAAGAATATTTCTTATAAAAATTAAATGAAAAGTGGTTTCAATAATCTTTATGTGAAATGATTTGGGTTTTAGTAGTGAACTAAGAACTTGATCTAATATAAAAAAATAAGAAATGGGAGATTGTTTTGAGGCCAACAGATAAGAATATCATTAGGACCAAATGGGTTTTCCATAACAAGATGAATGAATATGGATCAATAATTAGAAAAAAAAATCATGAAAGGTTTTCAAGGGATATCCCAGATAGAGGGTATTGATTTTGATGACACATTTTCACTTTTTTAATGAATGGAGATAATTCGATTATTCTTGGACATAACAGTGAAAATAAAATTCAAAGTTTTACAGATGGATGTCAAGATAGCATTTCTGAATGGGGTTCTAGAAGAAGAAATTTATATTGAACAACTAGATGGTTTTCTCATTAAGTAAGATGAGAATAAGGTTTTTCTATTAAAGAAGGCTCTATATGGGTTGGAGTAGACACACAGAGCATGGTATTCATGACTTGAACAGTATTGTAAGAATCCTTGTTTCTAGCATGGTGGAGTTGATTATAATATATATCAATAATGAGATTAATAAAATTATGATGGTGATAGTATATATCAATGAAATAATATTTGGTCATACAAATGAAGCATAGTGAAAATAGTTTACAAAATTTATGAAATGAAAGTTTGAAATGTCAATGATTGATGTGATAAAATTTTTCCATGGTTTATAGGTAACTCAAGGAAGGTATGGGACATTTATATCTCATTAAAAATATACAAAGTAGGTTCAGATAATATGTGGGATAGAAAATTCCAAATAAGTGACAACTCTGGTTGCTACATGGATGAAATTTTCAATGGATAATGAAGGAAAAGTAGTCAATATCACTGAATATAGACAGATCATTGGTAGTCTATTATACTTGAAAGAAACACAACTTGGTATTATTTTTCCTCATGAAATGTAGCATGATATTAGAGTAATCCCAAATAATTACACTTACTTGTAGATAAAATAATACTTTAGTATATCAAATCCATGGTGTATTTCAGTTTACTATACAATGAATAATATCAGCAAGAGTTATTATGATTTATAGATACAGATTTGGTCGGTTTAACATACGTTTGAAAGTCAACATTAGGTGGTGCATTATATCTTAGTAAAAAATATATTTCTTGGATAAGAAAGAAACAATATTTAATTTCTTTGTACACCACATAAGTAGAATATTTTTGGCTACTCAAGATTGCATGTAGTTATATGGATGAAGTAGCAGATCAAAGATATGGCAGTTTAAGTGAAGTCTCAAAAAAAATCACTGTGAAAATTCAAGTTATTTAAATATTAGGAAAAATATAGTCCATCACACAAGGAAAAATCACATTGAAATAAATTATCACTTTATCAAAGAGAAAGTGGAGTATGACCTTATGAATCTAGAGTATGTTCCTACTAAATTAAAATTTTTAAACATCCTGACAAAGGCATTACCTAGAAAATTGTTTGAACAGTATTGATTGTATCTTGGAGTTCAGTCACCTCACCACACTTAAATAGTGGGGATGTTGTACCGCCTTCTTCCCAAGGTATGGTGAATTTTTCCCTATATATTGATATGTGTTTTTTACCATGTTAAATATAAAAAATGATGGACCTTTGGGTTCATTGTTAAAATGAGAGAAAATATCTTAATCCAGATAAGGGGAGAGGATGAAAGATGGAGCAACGAACCAGGTGTACTTTTAAATCCAACGATGCTAAAACTGGTCTATCAACAAAGAAGAATCATGAAAATGAGTGTCATTTGGGTTCCTGATGAAAGAAGTTGACATGTGTGGTACTCCATGAAAACTTACCACTTCCTTAATGTATATTCTGGAAATTTAATCAAGATAGATATCTTATCTGATAATAATAAAGTGTGTTAACTTTATAAGGTGATCAACTACAAACCAAATAGCATTATGACCCTTATAAATTTTAGGGTGTCCGATAAAAAAATCCATGGTGACATTTTCCCAATTCCATTATGGTATGGGTAATGGTTGTAACATCCCCTTAGACTTCTATCTCTCAACCTTAACTTACTAACATACTAATCACTGAGATACATACTCTGCAATATCTTTATTCATGTTTTCCCACCATAAATACTCTTTCAGATATTTATACATCTTCATACTTCTAGGATGAATAAATAATGATTAACTATGAGTTTCATCTAATTACTCATTTTTAAAGTCTGGTATTTATGGGACAAAAACATGATTCCTAAACCTTATCATTCCATCAAAATAAAGTTTGAACTTAGGAAAATTTCTCACTTTATTTTTCATCACTGAATCTTCCTTTTATGCCTCTTTAATCCTCAATTGGATAGATAGTTGAACACTCATTTGAGAAAGATAGGATTTCTCCCCTTTCTTCAAGATTTACATATCCATATCTTGTCTCTTTCTAAAAAGGGAATCCCCATGAGTGGCCTTTTTAAACCCCCACTCCAGGAATTCCCCACCCATGAAGGGATCACTCTAGAGAGAGCCCCGGCTAAGAATGAGTCATTGCCAGCTGAGATGGCAGAGCGTCCTGTAGGGTGAAATCTTAATCAGCGATGGTTAGACATAACAATCCATTTGCTAGGTGGGTTGCGCCCTTCTTCCCACTCGAAGTGGCACTGGGTGACCCGACAAGGCATTTGGACTGGGGTAAGTGGAAATCCCCCCAAGAGCGGGCTCCTAGGATTCAAACCCCTTAACACAAAAGAAACATCATTTTTATAACCCTTATCCCTTGCCACTATTCCATTTCCAAATCAGAAATAGATCTGTCCATTGTAAATATATAAATATTAGATATTTTTTGATCCTCATCATAAATAAGCTAGCATGATCCTTTTGAATCGACCCATCGGTCACCTTGTTTTCTTTCCTAGGGTGGTAATGTATTGAGTAGTCATAATATATAATCAAATCCAACCATCTTCTCTAGTGCATATTCAACTCTTTCTGAGTGAATATATACTTTAAAATTTTACGATCAATATATATGTCACACATTTCTCCATAAAGATAACGCATTTATATCTTTAATTAAAAAATCAATGTAGTTAACTCCAAATCATGAGTCAGATAATTCTACTTATGAACATTAAATTTTTGTGAGGTATAAATTATCACCATATAATTATACTTGAGGACACATCCTATTCCATTCATCAGTGAATCACTATAGATCACAAACCATTTTCCACTATAAGGTAGTGTAAGCATAGGTTCACTGACTAACCTTCTCTTCAGGTCCTTTAAATTTTCATCACACTCAACTGGATAAAGGAGATTGGCTTCCTTATGAGTCAGCTTGGTGAGTGGATTAGATAACCATAATAAAGTATCCAAAAAGCATCAATGATCACCATATAAACCAAGAAAACTATGGATCTCAGTCACTATGGTTGGTCTAGGATAATTTTCAATAACTTTTGTCTTTGATGGATCCATCGATTTACCCTTTCTTGAGAATATATGACATAAAAATGAAACTTTTTGTAGCCAAAATTAACACTTGGTTAATTTTTCATACAAATTATACTTTCTTAGGGTCTTTAGTGCAATCCTTAAGTTATATTCATGCTCTTCCTTACTCTTTGAATGTATAATAATATCATCTATAAAGACAAACTCAAACTAATCAAGGTAGTATCTAAAGAATATATTCACTAAATCCATGAAGATATAAGGAGTATTAGTAATATTAAATTTCATTTCTTATAAATTCATAGTGTCCATACCTTTTGTGGAATGTTTTCTTGGGTATATCCTTTTTCTTGATCCTTAATTGATGATATCCAAAATGAAGGTAAATCTTGGAAACATATTGAGCTCCGTCTAGTTGATAAAAAAATTCATCAATACAGGGTACGAGATATTTATTTTTTATTTTGATCTTTTTATGTACCCAATAATAAATATAGAGCCACATTGATCTATTTTTATTTTCAAAAAAAATAAAAAGTTTGTCACATGGTGAATCAATTTCTCAAATGAATCCCTCATCATGATTCTCTTGTAGTTTCTTCTTTAATTCCCATAACTCAATTGGATCCATTCTATAGGGAGTCTTTGAAATAGTTATAGCACCAGGTATGAGTTCTATTGGAAAATAAACTTCAAGATTCGATGGAAGACTAGGAAACTATTCCAAAAATGCATAATAGGAATATATTCAATGGTTATTTTCCCCAACCATATGAGATAAATTCTCCTTTTGAATTGGAATCAATACCCATATAATGGATTTTATTTCCATCATAAGTTCATATTTATCATCACAATGATATATAATAATTTATTATTTTAGAATATAAAATGTGAATTCCCCTCATTGAAAATTTATGTGGGTATTATGTTGATAAATCTAATCCATGACTAAGATAACATCAAATTAAACCAAAGGTAGAATAACAATATTTACAGGAAGAAAATTCCAAAAAACATCAACTGTAGAAGAATCATCGACTTGATATATGATCATCATACCATTCGGGGTTTTCATTATTAATTCAACATTTAATCATTAAGGCCATTTTATGATACCCTTGGAAAATTCCTCAGATATAAAGGAATGGGTAGATCCAGAATCATATAATATATTAGCAGTTTTAGAGTAGATGGTAAGTTATCATACCCATCATCAGAAATAGAGATCACAAGAGATTTACCTTTATCTTTGGGATTAAGTAGTTACTGACATTGATCATTATCATTAACCTTCAAATTTGATCATTGATTATCATAATGTACATAATCCTTTCATTTAAAACAATATATTATGGGTGATGCATTATATGGAGATTTCTATGTATTCACATAATTAGCTAACTTCTTTCCATAAATTTATAATTTTATTTCCTGAAGAACTTCTTTTCCACACTTAAAATATTTACCAATACCCTTAAGCTAATTTCATCTATGTTTCCTTCCTCAATTCGAGCATAAAATAAAGGTTATCTTCTTCTCTACATGTTTTTCAAAATTTCCTTTGAATCCCATTTTTTTCTTTTTAAAACCATGAGATTAATGGATAACTCCAATCTCTATTTCTACATTGATAATACATTTAAAAATTAACCATTACTACTAAAATACCTTATGAATAAATCCCTTTGAAGACTTGGATTAAATCAACTGAATAATCGATCAATATTAGTTTGATTTTAGATGACAATACTAGAAACTTACCTTGAACATCTTGTATAATCTTCCTCATAGGTACAAACAGATCCATCATCCTTATGCTTTAGTGCAATAAATTCCTTCTCTATTTTTGTATGAATAATACAGGGAATGTAATTATTGAAAAATAATCCCCTAAACTCATGCCAATCCTTGGATTCAATTTATTCCCATTTTCTCATGTTCTTGATAATAGTCCACCATTGATTTGTTTCTCCTTCTAAATGATAAACGGTTAAAATAAATTTTTCATGCTTTGAACACTAGAGAATGTAAAATATATTTTTAGTGGTACTGATCTATTTCTCAGCAACTAGTGGATCATAAGACCTGCTAAAATTATGTGGATGCTTCCTCAATAAGGGATCAATAAAGTATTTCCCCCTCGTTTTCTTATTTATAAGCTCGGTATGATTTATGGCTTGAGAAAGTTTTGTAAGCATAAAAATGAGGTTTTTCTTTCCATATCCCATAATATTTGGTTTCTAAGGTGGAAAATCATTTCAGTTTTTGTCACATTGTGTATTAATATGATTCCTTTGAGTTAAAACCATTGAATAAAACCAAAATTATTAGTGTGAGAAACAAAAATCATTGCGGGAAACCATATAATTAGAAAAAATAATTTATTGGATGTATAAATAATGACAACTTCTTTTCAATCTATGACACCTTAGGTTTTACCTAATTCATTCATGATCATCAACTATTAAGATCTTTCATGATGGTTCATAAAGAAAATATGAATTATCCTAATCATATTGCTCGTGAGTGTCAAACTAGGGTGCAATAGGGGCATACTCACCATGCACCAGAATGATGGACATGATATAATCAACCAAACCTTTTTAGGGTTATTACCCCTTCATACATCTATTCCAAAAACTTGTTCACTTCTGGTATATAGACATGGATGTTTTTCTAGGAAATCCACACTCCTTTCTTTATCACAATGTTGGAATTTCTCCTATACATAGGATTATCCTAAGGTTTTTTACTAAAGTCTTCTCATCCTTGTTTCCAAAGGTAATTAAACGTTTCTCTAATACCAACTATAGTGGACCAAGAATTTCATACATAAATATAACATCTTATTAAATTAATATTTATTACTTAACATTATGATCTATGATAGAATCATATAGGTTTAATATATTTGGAAGCTTATATACATAATCAACTAGTTTATAAGTGAACTACATCATCTCTCACTAAGTTCTTCATAACTATTACCTTTTTAGACATATCATACTTAATAAATTTCACCATAACCTGAGTAAGGGAAATATAATAAAGGTTTATCTTAGATGCTCAGTAAGGGTGGAGAAGGGATATATCAACGATAACTTAAACATAACAAGAGAATATGGGTATGGTAGTGTGAGCATAACATTTGAAAACTATACTGATCATATCATAGATAATAAACTTGAATCATGGAATAAAGTTTGGTAGTTCATCCGACATGAATCATAAATTAATCAAATAACATATGTTATAATATCATAACATTAGAATAAGACATAATTTTATGGCATGGATATATGTATAGAAAATAATTTCCTTAATGTATAAATATCACTGCCAGGACTATCATAGTGAATTACATTCACTCCCCAAACTATTGTATTAGTATAGGTTCATTACCAAGACTATCGTAGCTGATAGATTCCCTTACTGAACTGGGTTCACTCCCAATTTTAGTCCTCATTATCTCATGAGATATCCATCTTTACCCAATGAATTAGATGGTTATATAAATCTTGTCCCACACATCACATAATGAAAATCATACATATCTATTTTAGAAAATCATAAATAATTCATCATATCATAACCTATGAAAAGTATATAGGTTTCATAAACATTTCATAATTGTATCATTTCATAACCTTTGGAAAAGAAATATGTTTCATAACTTAATTAACCCATGGAAAAGAAATGGTTTTCATAGAATCATCCTTAAATCATTATCATCATAATCCATCTAAAAAATGAAACTTTACAGAATCATTGGATCATATCCCCAATAAAATATAAGTAACATAAAATTATTCCATGTTAGATATAAATACCTTTAAAAGATATCTAGAATATTACTTGAGTAAAATAACATTTTCATTTTGAAACCACTTCTTTAAAATCTAAAAATTTCTTAAATAATAAGGGAAAAATTTCTTTGAAAAGAAACTTCAAAAATTATAAATGAAGTTTCAAATCATTGAGTGGTCGTGATGGTGGGAAGATTTTCTCATGTTGTGTGTGTTAAAAAAATATTCCTTTCACATTGTAAGTAAAAACACAGAAGTACCTCGTTCGGGAAAAAAGATTACTTTTAAAACATTTTTTAAAAAGTAAAAAATGGTTAAAAATGACTTTAAACAATCATAGAATAATAGTAAAATATTATTAGAAACATTTTAGTGATAACATGACCATGGAATAAAAAATATTTTCGAAATAATATAGAAATAAATTTGATTTTCATTAAAAATGTTATTTTGTTTTCTTGTGTTCTTCAAGGGAGGAAAAAATAAGGAAACACTTGTTCTCTAGAAATAATCAGAGGAGAATAAAATTTATGAGATTATTTAGTGGCAGATCAGGAAATTTCATTATTATAAGCATGATAAAAAAACAATCTTGATGAAGATTGAGTTTGTAACTTAAATATTTTACCAATTTAGTAACTTTTAAATCATAAGTTCCATGAAATAATAACATAAAATGAAACTTTAAATATCATAAAAATAATTATATTCATTATATAACATGTCAAATAGTCATTATATACACCACACAAAATAAATGAGTGGTGTATATTTTATATGTCTCCCATAAATTAAAACGAGACTGTAAATACCTTACCTCAAGTTTCACTTACTTCAAAATCACTCTAAAATCCTTTATAATAAATAATAATTTATTATAATTATATAAAAAAATAATTTACATACTTAAAATATCAAATATGTTCCTATTATAACATTTCAACACCCATTTATTAATAATTCCTTATTAAAATCATTGTTTTCAGGTGCTAACTATTTCATTTTTCATGAGAATTTTGGTTCATTAGTTTTAGTCTGTGTACATTGATCATTGTTCCATAATCTCCATAATTTTATTCATGATTTAAATATAATATATATTAATTATATATATTTATTTATTTATTCTTAAAATGTATAGTTAGAAAAATGAATTACACTATTCATAGAGATGGTAAACAATACGTAGGCATGAACGATGTTTTCGCTTTTCAACGGAGGAAATGAAGGAAAGGTAAATTTTAATTCACCTTTAAAAAATAATAATTATTTGATATATATATATCATATATATTAATTATATCTATACTTATTACCATCCATGTAAAGTTAAATAAAAAAATAAACCACATCACTCCGTGGAGGTGGTAGTCCACACGTACGCATGAGCGATGTTATCATTTTCAAACAGATTGGAAGGTAGTAAGGTGGAAATGATATTATAATTAAAAAGAATAACTATTTCATAAATATAATTTATAAATATTAAACTGATCATAATAATCCTCCATGAAATATGGTGATAAAAAATGAATTGTATCACTACATGGATGCGGTAGTTCACACATACACATGATCGATACTTTCACTTCCCATTTGATATAATAAAGGTGAATATGGGTGGTTAAATAATCAGAATAACATTTAAGTATACTGATGATATTTTAGTTATCATTTGATGATTAATACCATAGATTTAGAGGTGGTATAAGAATAATTAAATAGAAAGAGGTCGGGTAAGATGATTACCTCTCCTTTTGTTGTCCACCCTTAGATCCTTTCTTAAGGACCCTTGGAATGGTCTTTCAAGAAGACTAACACCTCCAATTTGTGTCTAGGGGAGTTGAGATGATATTTGGGTAGGGTTTGTTCAATATAGAAATCTAAAAGTGGTGTAAATACGATAAAAGAGGGGGTATCCTTTTTTAAGTGGGGGAGAGGACACACTTGGAAATTCATAAAAGAATAAAATATAATTACATATTTTTTAAGAAAAATGCTTCCAAATTTTCATATATTTGAAGGTGGAATTGGATATGGTATAAATATTTTCATTCAATTGGATTTAGACAATTTTAATCGGTAAAAAACTTTATCTTTTGGTTTAACCCATCTCCCCCCAGTAAACCCGTTTTAATCTTAACCGTGGTGACAAATTTTTACTTTTTTTACTATTTATTATGAAAAAAAATGAAATTAGTATAATTAAAAAATTGGAGATTATGATTCCAAAAATGGAATCCATTTTATCATATTTAATTTCTATAAGTGGTAAAAATTACTTTTAAAATAAACTCACAAAACTTGATGAAAATTAGTTTTCAAGAAAAAATGTTTTCTTAAGTATATAAGGTTTTTATAAAAAAATTCACATGGAATTAATTCCATTGAATATAATTGGATTATTAATAATATTAATGAACTAATTTTACTTTTAAAACTATTTTAAAACAAAATGTAACTTTTTATATTCTTTTAAACAAAAGATAGTTTTCAATAAAAATGAGTATTTTTCACTATTCATCAAAAAATTAATCTTTTCCGAAAATTCTAAAAAATTCACTATATGCTAATTTTCACATATTAATTTCCAAAAACAAGTTCATTATGTCAAATTAATTTTCTAAAATTTTCAAAAAAATAAATTTATTATTTTCTCACAAAAACCATTTGTGAGGAAAAATATATTTTCAAATGGATTTTTTATATATGTTTTTTTAAGAAAAATAAAAAAATAAGCACAATTTTTTTAAAAAAAATAGGCCCCAAAGGCGTTAATACCCTAAACTCCTTTGTATTTTATTTTTATATTCAATAGGCACTTTGGGTTTTAATGCCTTTTCCCCTAACCTTTGGGTTGGAAAAGGCATTAAGACCCTAAATGCCTTTGTCGGAATAAAAAAAAACAAATAATTTTTTAAATATACATTTTTTATTTTTATTTTTATTTGATTTTGTTTTGTTTTGTTTTTATATATATATATATATATAACTATTTTTTACCATAATTTAACTTCTATTAAATATCCATCATTACTTTAATTGAAGCAATTTGGATTATGAAAGAAACCATCACCTAGAGCTCCCTTTTAAAAGGGGGTTTTCCCTAGAAGTCCTTATGAATTTCCAATGTGGGATTCAGTTTCCTCTTTCCTGCATAGAATTAATAATATATTAATAATAATAATAATTAATTAATTAATAATTAAATACTAATAAATAATAATAATTATTATTATTATTATAACACCTAAATAATAATTAACTATTAATATTTACAATTAAATATTTCATCAAAGATAGATCAACACATGGATTACGAAACTAAAACCCATAACTCCAAAATTTTATTAAAAATTAAATGTATAGGGGAGAACATAGGGATGAAATGATAAGAAAAGGTGAAAACCCCACCATTACAAAAAAGAGGAGCACAAAGGCCTATAAAAGAGGTTTTAATCAATGCTAAAAGGTGCACTAATAAAAGGGATCTTTTATGAGCAGTGATGGTTTAATTATACACCCCTTAATGATGATCTAAAAAAATCATATAATTATGAAATATTTTTTATAATATTTTTTTATATCTTCAACAAATATATTTTCTATTTATATTCTCTTGGGGGTGTAGACTAGTTGTTACCTATTTGAGGTGTCATGATGAAGGATTAATACTGTCTCAGGTTGGGGGTCCCAACTTGAGTGTTCTCTCCCACATTTGGACTAGAATACCTCAACACACATTTTTTGCTTTTTTGAAGGGTACTTCTCATTCATTATTATTTTCAAACATTTATAAATATAATAATATTTATATATATTTGTTATGATATTTATTTTATATAAAATTTTTTATATATATTTATTTTATGAAATTAATTAATAATATACATATACATAATATATATATATATTGAAATTTTATTTCATAATAAAAAGAGTCTTCTGATATATATATATATATATATATATGTATTAAAATTATTATGTATAGTATAAATTTCATTATATTCAAATTATTGTTTATTTTTCATTATTATGCGTGGAAATCATTATATATATATATATATTCATTTATTATATATAAATATATTTTTTTATTTATGTGCGCATATATATATATATTTATTTGTGTAAATTTTTACTTGAGATTTAATTTCCAGTCGTTCCAAAATTTCAATATTTATTTATATTTTTCTGTGGAAATATATACTCAAAATCTAATTTCCAATGTAGATTTCCACCGGGAATTTGAAATTCAAATTTCAATCATAAATTTTTAGTTTGAAGTTCCACTTAAAATTACAATTCAAATATATTAAAACATTAAAATCTAAAATTTTACTAGAAATTTGAATTGGAATCTTTTAGTGAAAACTTCCTCTGGAAAATTATAGTTCAAATATCCACTTAAATTTACAGTGAAAATTTTCAATTTATTATTATTATAATTATACGGAAAATTTCCTATGAAAATTTCCACAGTAAACTTTCAACTCAAATTTTCAATTTAAATTATAATGTGTGTATATATATATATATATTATAATAAATTAATAAAAAATGTAAATACTCATTGGAAATTTATATAAAAAATTTACACTAGAAATATATATTTTAAATTTATACATGTGAAAATATAAATATTGTTTACAATTGTATTAGAACTATATATTTCATATATATAAATGAAATTTATAATGAAATTGATATTACAAATTTCCTACGCAAAATTTCAATGGAAATTTGCAATATAAATTACATGTATGCATTCACATTTACACTGAACATAAATAAAAAATTTATTGTTTTAATTTATGTGTATGTAATTATTAATACACTTTAGAAATTTTTAATTATATCAATATTTATTCAATGTTAATATTCCTAATAATATATACACACAATATTGAAATTATATATTTATAAATTTAAATTATTGATATTTATATATTAGTTATTTCTTTATTTGTATATATCATTTATATGCGTATATTAACATTTGATTTAAACTAAAACTAGATGATCATTAGTTTTGATAAACTATTAGTATTCTAAAAAAAATTGAAAAAAGGTTTGCATAATCTTCTGCCATGTCAAATCCCCCCCCCCCATTCTGAGCATCGGAGAACTTTTCCTCGTTTGCATCGCTAGAGAACCCCTTCGGCATAGTCATTGCCACCGAGCGGTTACCTAGGATTCACAACCACCACAAGTCATTGTTCTGGATATTGAACTCGAAGAGCAAGCAGATGAGGAAGGAGAAGTTGATTAGGATCACCAAGAAAGCAGCGAGATTCGGGCTTGTGGTTTCTACAGCTATCGTCGAGACGGGGCTTGTGATGTTGGCGGCCCATAGCATCATGGGGTTGGTCATGGTGTCACGGTGGTGGTAGCTAGATGCTCAGGTGGACGGGGCGGCGAAGGGGAAGGTGGTGATGGAATTGGTGAAGGAACTAGTGGAATAAGAATAGAAGTTGATAGAAAAGTTGGAGGAACTAGAAGAAATTATTTAACTGTGCCTACTATATTAGGACCTTAAATTATTGGCCCACCGGTTCAGTGATAATCACGAGATAAAATAAAGTTAAAATGAGGAAATAAAAGGGACCCCAGATGTAACGTGCAAAAACCCCCAAATGGAAGGGGTAAAAAACCATGGGAAAATAGATGGATCACTATGAGGTAAAACTGGGTACACACTCAATCACTATTACAAGGAGAAAACCCTTGTAAATACCTCTATTGAATAAGTGGGGAAATAAACCTCACAAAACACCGCTTGAGTAAACTGGTGATGAGAAACCGGATGAAGGTGATGATTGGATGCTACAAATGGGATGGGGATCTTGCCTTTTATAATAAACCCTCACCCCTTCTCCTCCTCTCTCGAAGGATCAATTGGTGGGGTTGGCCACCCACCAACCACGCCGCCTCCCTTGAAAAACAAGGGGGTGGCAACCGTATGTGGAAGAAAATGATGACACATCTCTCACTTTGAGATTTGATTGAGAACCAATCACATCTTTACACATCCTTTCTATCTTACAAACATGCTGCTCAAGTATCTACAAGGCCACTCAAGGACTTGCACCATCTGAACTTATCAAAGTTAATCACCTAAATCAGAAAATCCTCTAGATTTTCTTTAGTGTGAATCTTCTGCATATCCACACTTCCTTCTTCCACCACATCTCGAACAAAGTGATACTGCACCCCAATGTGCTTCATTCTAGAATGAAAAGATGGATTCCATGCAATGTGCAAGGCGCTCTGACTGTCACAAAATAATGGAATCTTCTCCTGTTTGTGCCTGATCTCCTCCAACAACATTCCCATCCAAATTTCCTCTTTAAAAGCCTGTGTTGCTTCCATGTACTCTGCCTTCATCGTGGATAAATCCACAACTGACTGTAACTTCGAAATCCAGCTCATAGCTCCTTCTGCAAGAGTAAACACATAACTAGTAGTGGATTTCCTCTGATCAGAATAACCTGTAAAATCTAAATCAATATATCCTCTGATAGTAAAATCTGATCCTCCATAACATAATTCAGCATCTAAGGTCTCCTTGATGTATCTCAGGATCCTCTTCAATGTGCTCCAATGCTCCATTCCTAGATTCTCCATGTACCGACTAATTTCTCCCACTTCATGTGAAATGTATGGTCTAGTACAAACCATATCAAAAATTAGACTACCCACTGTTGATGCATATGGTACTCAAGAAATTTACATCCTCTCTGCTTTACTTCTAGAACTCATCGTGGAGGATAACTTGAAATTAATGGGAATAGGGGTAGATATTGGATAACAGTCTTGCATGTTGAAGCGTTTCAAGACTCTCTGTAAGTAACTCTTTTGTGATAGCCAAATCATCCCATTATTTCTGTCTTGGTAAATCTACATCCCAAGAATCATGTTTACTAGTCCCAAGTCCTTCATATCAAACTCCCTAGCCAACTGTGCCTTAGTCTCCTAGATCTGATCACTATTGGGGCCTGCTACCAACATGTCATCCACATACAATAGAAGAATGATGAAATCATTACCATTCAAACCCTTGAAATATGCACAAGGATCTGAATGAAATTTGATGTATCCAAGGCTCTTGATATAGGAATTAAATCTATTGTAACAACAACTCAGTGCCTGTTTGAGACCATACAGAGATTTTGTTCGACCTACAAACCAAGTTCTCTTTCCCTTCTTCTGAAAAACCTTCTTGTTGGAGCATATAGATCTCTTCATCAAGATCACCATGGATAAAATTAGTCTTCACATCCAGCTACTCTAAATGTAAGCTATATATAGCACACATCACCAGAACTAACCAAACAGTCGTCAGTCTAATAATAGGATAAAATATTTCATTGAAATCAATACCTTCCTTTTGAGAAAATCCTTTGACTACCAATCTTGCACGATATCTTTCCACATGGTCCTTTCCATCCCGTTTGATCTTAAATACCCATTTTTCATAGCCTTCCTTCCATGAGGTAATGGAATAAGATCCCAAGTCTTGTTCCTGTGTAGGGCTTTAGGTTCCTCCTGCATCGCCGCCATCCATGAGGATACATCTGGACTCTGGGTCGTCTCCACAAAAGAAGATGTCTCTCCATCCTCTATCAATAAGCAGTGCACAATATTGCTCTCAATGATATAGTCTGAGTTCTATACTAGTGATCTTTTCTCCCAAGTTGACCATTGTGGTCCAGACTCAAATGATACTTGATCATCATGCTCTGGTAATACCTCAGAGGAAACTGGTTCTTCCTTGGATTTTTCCTCTACTTCGACTATTGTAGTGTTGGTATTCTCCTTCTCCATGTCTTGATCAATTGTCATTTGCACCTTGTCTTCTGCAAAAATGACATCTCTGCTGATGATAAATTTGTGGGCAGTGGGATCCCACAAACGATACCCCTTCACACCATCAGTGTTTCCCAAGAAGATACATTTCCTAGATCTCTAATCCAACTTTGATCTTTCATTATCATTAAAGAATTCATATATAGGACTTACAAAAGTATGTAACTGGGAATAGTCAGTGGGTTTACCATCCCACATCTTTATCTATGTCTTCAGCTCAATCAACATAGAGGTTGATCACATAACAGGCGGTATTCACTGCTTGTGCCCAAAAAAATTTGGCAATACCTGTAGTCTTTAGCATCGCCCTTATTATATCCAACAGGGTTCTATTCATCCTCTATGCCACTCCATTCTTCTGATGAGTGTACTCTACCGTGAACTTTCTCTTGATCCCTTCCTGTTGAAAAAAAGTGTCAAACTCATCTCTTGTATATTCTCCACCATTGTCTGTCCTTAGACACTTGATCTTCTTTCTAGAGTTAAGATCCTTCCGCGCTTTGAATGTTTTGAAGACTTCAAAAACATCTGCCTTAATCTTGATGGGGTACACCCAACATCTCCTAGAATAATCATCAATAAATGATACAAAGTACCTTGTTCCTCATAGGTATATAACCGGTGCTTTCCAAACTCCGAATAGATCAACTCTATGATCTCCTGACTTCTTGTTTTTGACGTCCCAAACTTTAACCTGTGTTTCTTTCTCAAAACAAAATGCTCAAAAATTTGTAAGGATACCTTTGTAAGACCAGGAAGAAACTTATGATCCACAAGAATCTTATGGCCTTGTTCTGACATTTGTACAAGTTTTGGATGCCATAACGTCATCAACACTTTCGTCAAGGTAGTTGATGGAATAATTATCTCTGTCTCATTGTACGTTTCACCCATAATCATGTACAAGTTCTTTGAGATCTTCTCTATCTTCATCACCAAAAGTGCTCCCTTCACGATTCTTGTAAAGACCCAAAAAATTCAAGGAAATTTTTTTTCTTAATTTTCCTTGGATTTTTACAAGAACGCAGTTTCTGACGGCACCTGATTCCGAGGCCCGGTGTGCCTGGAATCATGTTCCGAAGTTTGGCTCGGGTACGTTCAGTGAACGGACGAGCGGGTTTTTCTAACTTTTGAACCGGTGCTCGGAATCAAATTCTGAGGGCACCGATGGAATCGCAGCGCCGGTAATTTCTTAGAAACGCCTCTTCCGGAGTTGCTTTTTCTCGGGTGTGGTTTTTAATTTTTGGGCTTAAGGTTAAGAAATAAAATAAATTGTACGACAAACTTTATTTTATTTCACTTAAGCCACCTGGAAGGCACTTGGAGCCACTTAAAGCGGCTTGAGCTGAGTTGATGCGGATAAGGTGCTATCCAGAAATATCCTACCCTCTTGGTAGGATATTTTTGGGGTGGGGCCCGCACGAGCCCCACCGTTTCTTTTCCGCTAAGTAACGCACCCGCGAAAACCCGTCATTATGAAAGTCAACTGACGCGTTTTCTTAAATTATTAACGCACCATTTAATTGGGCAGTTTTATTCGTTGAATTAAATGGGCGGTTTATTCGTTGAAATTAATTCTATGAATTAATTTCATTCGTTTCTTAACACGTTTTTCATTTTGTTGGCATGTTAATAAAATAAGGCCAACACACCCTCCTTTTGAAATGTTGTGTTAAA
The DNA here is from genome assembly GCA_963277665.1 of Viscum album. Lineage (NCBI taxonomy): Eukaryota > Viridiplantae > Streptophyta > Magnoliopsida > Santalales > Viscaceae > Viscum > Viscum album. The sequence continues at coordinate 209,654,326 of OY728119.1, read as the reverse complement.
CCTTTGAAGAACCTCTAAGAATTCTTCATCCTCCTTCGCGAAGAACGCGAAGAACGCGAAGAATGCGAAGAACTCCGGCCTCCGACGAAGAACGCCGAACCCGCGGAAATCGACGACGCGACGCCGTGTGACGCAACGCCAACGTTTCCTCTCCCGCAACGTTCTTCAGCGACGTTCCTTCCTCCACGACAAAAATCTTCGATCATCCATTGAGGTGAGAGTTTTCGATTCTTTAAATTCCTTTGTGGTTTTTAACTCAAGATGGATTTAATTATTAAAATTAAATTTGTTGTTCTTGAACCTCGGAGTTCGTCGACGCGCACCGTATTCCGCGACGACGCGACGCCCTTCCGCGACGACGTGAAGCCTTCCGCGAAGACGCGAAGCCTTCCGCGACGACGCGAAGCCTTCCGCGACGCGACGATCTCCTCCTTCTGCGACGATCAATTCCGCGAAGAACACGCGTGCGACACTTGATGAGGTAGGGGTTGTTGTGAAATAATCTACATTCCCGTGATTATTTCTTTTAAAATGAAGAACCGGTTTCACAAGAACAATTTTAATTTATTAAAAATGTTATGTGTTATGATTTTTCTATGTGTTGATTTATCCTCCCGATTTGATACTGTCTAACGCGGAGGGTGCGGGCCAAACAAACACGGCCCAACAACCCTCCGCCGTTCTTCGTTGCTGTGCGGGTTTGGCGGGTGACGAAAAAACGTGTTGCAAAGGCAATTTGATGTTTCCGCAGTGAAGAACGGAAACCAGGAGGAGCACCGGCGCAGACGGGAAGGAAAACGGACCACCGGAGCAACTACGGTGGCCCGCGGAAGCCTCCGGCGGTCGGAGGCGACGGCGCCCCGGCGCGCTGCCGGACAGGACCGCCGCAGCTGAAGCCGTGGCGGCGGCGGCCAGCGGACCCGCGACCGTGCGGGTCCGGCCCTCACGCACGGGACGCGGCTATGCCGCGTCCGTTGACTCCAGCGCGACCCCACGTGGGGCCGCGGCACTTCCAACTCACGGGGGCAGCGCCCCGCGGCTGTCTCACTCGGCCGCGCGGCCGAACCGAGCCGGGCCGGACCGGACCGGGTTTATCCGGGTCGGCCCGGGCCCAGACCCCCTCTCTCCGGATGTTTTCGGTCTTTCGCTCATAACTTGAGCTACGTGTCTCCGAACGACGTTCCGTCAGCGGCAACACGATCCTTGGATCGAGTCGGTCGTTTCGGTATATCGCACTCAAGGTTTCAGAATACTTTGAGTTCGGCCAGGTTGGTTCGTTCACGAAATCAATCGGGCCCTCGGAGCGGAAACACTCATATCTTGAGCTACGGATGTCTGTTTGACGTGCCGTCGACTTTGTTGAATTCCTCTAAGTGAGACGAATCTTTTGGCTCACCCCACCCGAGGTTTGGACACAGGTGGAGTACGGTCGGGTTGGTTTTTCCTTAAAAACCAACCGGGCCCCTGGGACGAAAAAGCCAATAACTCTCAGACCGGGCGTCCGATTGACGCGTCGTCTGCGACGTTGAGTTCCTGTTGTCGATACGGAACTTTTGAATACATCAACTTCGGAATTTGTTTCAGTTGATGTATCAGCCTCTCGGCTCGTGGAGCGGACCCTCCCAAACGAGCTTGCTGTGTGCGGGAACCCTAGAGTTGGCTGCTACTGCTGCTGTGACGACGATGACTGTACAGAGATCCTCAGTGGATTCGACTGCGACGATGATGAAAACCGTACGGGAATCCTCCGTGTTTTCGGCAGTGACCACTATGGTGCATCTTGGGGTACATCAACTCCGGACAACATGTCAGTTGATGCATCGACCTCTTAGCTCGTGGAGAGGACCCTCCCGAAACGAGCATGCTGTGTGCGGAAATCCTAGAGCCGGTTGAGACTTGACGACTACTGATCGAACGACTCGGTGTGTTACAGATGGCCCGGCGGGGGAGCGCTTGGTTGTAGCGGCACAGGGGAGCGCTTGGTTGTAGCGGCAGACCCATGACAGAGGTGCGCTTGGTTGTAGCGGCACAAGGGAGCGCTTGGTTGTAGCGGCGCAGGGGAGCGCTTGGTTGTAGCGGCAGACCCATGACAGAGGTGCGCTTGGTTGTAGCAGCACAGGGGAGTGCTTGGTTGTAGCGGCAGACCCACGACAGTGGTGTGCTTGGTTGTAGTGGCACAGGGGAGCGCTTGGTTGTAGCGGCAGACCCACGACAGAGGTGCGCTTGGTTGTAGCGGCACAGGGGAGCGCTTGGTTGTAGCGGCAGACCCACGACGGAGGAGCACTTGGTTGTAACGGCACGGGGGAGCGCTTGGTGGTAGCAGCAGGCCCACAGTACCCGATAGGTGGAGAACTACAGCAGTCCAAGGTAAGAGGGAAGCGCTTGGTTGTAGCGGCATAACCACTGCACTTGATGGAGAAGGAGTTTCCCAATAGCTTTGGGTTCAACTTCATGATCGAACCTGTGTGAGCTGAATCCTGTTTGCTTTCCTGTGTAGATTGTGTTGTGCTATCCTGTGTGGATTACGTTTTTCTTTCCTGTGTGGAATACGTATACTTTCCTGTGTGGACTGAGTTGTACTTGAGCTCGGAGGTTGGAGCGTATTGGAATTGTTGACTTAGGTATATGTATGGGCATATACTTAAGCAGTGTCAGTTGTTACTTCGTGATTGTATCTTTCCTTTGTGGTTTATCCTTTATGGATTTTGGGAGACCCTCGGGGGTCTCGGGGTCCCTATTGAGTAGCTTATACTCACCCCTGCACGGGCTATGCCCGCACTACGTTGTGTTGGTTGCAGACGACGGACAGCGTTGATCGTGGTTGAGGCTTGCAGAGCAGGACGGTACCTGGAGGAGGACCACTAGGTGGGACGTACTCGGAGTAGACGGCGGGACCTGAGGAGCAGTGGAGATATCTGTACCCACTCTTCAGGTGTGATTTCCAGTGGACAGCTCGGCGTAGCGGCTTTTACCTTTCAGTTGCTGTTTTTCCTTTTGAGTTGTACTTTAGAGTTGGGCTTGTATTTCCGAACCCTTTTTCTTTCAGCACAGCTTGTTACAGTTTTTACTTAGTGTTTACTTTTCCGCTGGCTTACTCTGTGGTGCTTTTTTACTTTACAAAGGCAATGCCTTCCCTTTTTACCGGGAACTACGCCTTGGTGCTAGTCGCCAGCCCCTGGCCTATGGAAGGAGGGCTTGGGGTAGTCACGACACGGGCCCCGAGGACGGGTCTTGACGATTCTCATCACTCCATTCTATATGCGAGTCTTGCATCTGATATCATCAAATTGTGCTAAAGACAATATGTTCTTCTTTAGGCCCTTCACATGATGTAATCCTTGGATAGTTCGAACAATACCATCATGCATCTTTAGTTTGTTGGTACTGACTCCAATGATATTCAGGGTGTGATCATTCCCCATGAACAAAAGTCCTTCCGGGATGGTTTCATATTGGTCAAACCATTCTCATTGAGATGTCATGTGCCATGTTTCTCCCGAGTCAATAATCCATGCATCGTCGAGATGTGGTCTGCTTCCAGTAGTTGTCGCCGCTTTACTGACTAGTATATCTCCACTTCCAAAAGCACTCGCAACATTTTTTTCCATGTCATGATTCTGGATACCCTTGAAACCATGCTCCATCGTCACATCTGTCAGTCTTTTGTCAATTATCAGTTGATAATTTTTCTTCCGCAGCATTGCTTGCGTCTTCATTTTCTACAACGAAAAATTATTTGCATTAAATTTTTTGATCTTGAATTTCACCGCCATCTAGACATGCTGTCAGTCTAGAACATCCTCTATTTAAAAATGGTTTATTTAATAATCTCAATAAATTTTTTCTGATCTGACAGATCAACCAGAGTTGCAATCACAGAGCATACTCAAATTCACGATAATTATTAATACCTCAAAACATGAATAGCACCAGGCCAGAACCTTGGCTCTGATACCACTTGTTGGTACCTTAAATGATTGTCCCACCAATGCAGTGATAATCATGAGATAAAATAAAATAAAAAATGAAGAAATAAATGGAAAACTAGATGTAATGTGGAAAACCCCACAAATGGAAGGGGTAAAAAACCACGGGCAAATAGAAGGATAACTATGGGATAAAAGTGGGTACACACTCCATCACTATTACAAATATAAAACCCTCATAAATATCTCTCTTGAATAAGTGGAAAAATAGACCTCACAAAACACTGTTCGAGTAAACCGATGATGAGAAACTGGATGAAGGTGATGATGGGATGCTACAAATGGGATGAGGCTCTTTTCATTTATAAGAAACCCTCACCCATAATCCTCCTCTCTCATAGGATCAATTGGTGGAGTTGACCACCCACCATCCACACCTTCCTTCCTTGACAAACAAGGGGGCGTCCAGGGTCCGTGGAAACAAACTACCGACATACTAAACATCTATAGATCCAGGGAACTTGCTGAGTAGTTATTCTATCCTCAATATTATATTTAACTTTCAAAAAAATATTAAACCAAGGATGCAATCAGATGGGTGAAGTGGGAGATCCTATAATATTTAACAGTGGGATAAAGCTAACAGGATAACTCATATATGGGTTGAAGGGCATGATTGAAGGATTTTTTATGATCAAATAAAAATTATTTAAGTAATTAAATATACTAAGAACCCAAAAACTGTGATCTACCAGCTTTGAAAATAGAACATTGTATAAAATAAATTGAAGAACATACCATACACTGAATATGGTCATGCCTCACTACAAGGAAAATATATATTTAGTTGTATATTAAAAAAAACCGTTAAACATTGATTTTCATCCTTTTTAGAAACTTTTAAAATGAATCTTCAAATAATCGACATGGCACACTATGATCAATAGACAAACCTGTGGTGTTATGAGACCTCAGGTGTGCCTCATCAAACATCAACAGATGTTGTCTAGTGGTAGGGTTTTATGATGGAATTCTATGAGGAGAGTATACCCTCATATAAAAGTGCACAACAACAAATAAAAATAAGAAAAAACCATCCATAAATCATAACCATCTTTTAGAACATGTGAAAGCAAATAAATACAACCATCAATAAAAATACATGATGCAGAAGCGTACAATCATACGATAATGATCGCCCATCAGACTGATCACAAATAAAAAATAAAAACAACAAAATAAATAAAAGATGAAAGTAAAAATTCAAAAGGCTCTCATAAAATCCCCAAGCCTCACATCATCCTGATCTCCTAGTCTAATCTAAGATGCTCTATCTCGATCAAGAAATACTAGGCCTCATCCCAACCTGGAATTGCAATGGCGAGGGATACTCAGGTACCCAGGTGCAATGGCCACCCGAGCAGGGTGTGAGTACATAACTCAATAAGGCACTACCAACACGGTCTCGTACATAGCCAGTAAATTCCCTAACATGTGTATGTGTCATGCTCAGCTACAATATATAAATAAACTGCTTAAAGGTAAACAAATAATCACCATCGATCCTTGGAACCACATCCCTAATTGACCATACCTACTTCAGTCAGTGTATAAATGTCTCTAAGCACATCGTAATGACCACAACAACCAATATAATGACTCTGGTAACTGATTCACCTCGGTATATAGTGCTAAAAACCCATGGGATAAACTCACCTTAGTATACTAGACTGGAAATGCCTTGACATATAGTAGACCCTTGACAAATAGCAAGCCCTGAGCCCCTATCACAAGACCCCCACTGAGATAGCACGTGACGATCCGCCTTGGTATGCATGATCGACTACACCTTAGTTTATAGAAGGACCCTGACAGATAACAGGCCATGATCCACCATCATAAGACTCCCACTGGGATAACATGTAATGATCCATCATAATATACAAGAGATAATGATCCATGGGTGAAAATCACCATGGTATATAGATCTGGTCACGCTCACGCCCATGGCTCTAATATATAGTAGACACCCTACTGTTTAAGATTATAAGTGTATGCAAGAACACTATAGAGGGAGGGGTGAATTATACTTTATAAAATAAAAAATAAAACTTTCACAATCCACCTTATATAGGTATATCAGATGAACTTTCTGTCCTATTCTCAAAGTATATAAAAGTTTATAACAAACTAAGTAAAACTTTTATATAGATCACACAACAGAAATATAGATTTGTAAAAAAAAGTAAAGTGAACTTTATAAAAAATTTAAGAAAAACTTATAGAAGTTTTATAACAAATATGTCCACTCTTTAACCTTAGGTGTTAAGTAATATAATAACCATAACTTTAGGTATCCACTATTTTAACCTTACCATAAAGGTTTTTATTCCTTAAACAAGGAATACCTGGATACTAAGATCATAAACACTTCAATTTCACTAGCCCAGATAACCCTTGATCACATCGTATCATAAAACTATGTCTCTCAAAAAACATGAGACCCCTTGATCTCAGAATATCTAACAAACAACTACAAACACCGAAATTATTAAGACATTTATACAATATCCTCACAACGGATGCCTTATAAAAAAGGATCACTAAATAATTACAATTAAACAATCACTCAAAGCAACACAATGTTAAAAAAATCTTCACAACAAATCTTAGATCATCAGTGATGAAAAAGATTCCTCCACCCTACATGCAGCATCTATTTATAGGCATTTCTATGATGGTCATCTCCAAATATCTCGAAGGTGGTTGCAACGACCTTGTATGAAGTCTTTCCACACTTGAAAATTTATACAAGCTTCTACATCTGATGGTTGTCATGTAAATACATTGTTCTAATGTCTTCGGATTACGTGTGATATAATAATTATTGTTAATTTTATGGAATGATATTTCTTCATCTGATGTATTTAATAAATGTTTATCCGAAAATCATGTATTTCTCCATTCAATGAAGTTAATCTGATGGTTTTGATATAACTTTATCTGATAGAATTTATTATACATTGACTTCTTGACTTTTATAAATATTCATTTGGTGAAGTAAGTAATTTTACTTCTTATGTATATTATACTTGTTTTTATGATTACTAAGAAAAATTTTGTCTGATAAACAATGTTTATACATCCAGTAAAATTTATTTCTACAAAAACAAACTCAGAACTATGGATGTATAAAAGTTATTAAAATATAAATTTTTATATATGTGGACTGTGATTTTCAAAATTATTATATAAAGTTTTAGAAAGAAACTTTCAACTCAACAATCTACATCTTTATTAAAAGAAAAAATCTCAAATTTTAAAAATAGAAAACTAAAGTTTAAAAACTTAAAAAACTTTCTCTCCTGTCTTGTAAGATCTCTCCCTTTTTACCTTTTACTTCCATGTTTCTTTCTCCCCCATTGTTTTAGAATTTAAAAACTTCCTTCAAAAATTTTCTTCAATAGATTTATATTTTCTCTCTAACAAGTTCTAAACATTTCTCCCCCATTGTGATTGTTGAAAAGAAATGGAAAAAATATATAAGGTAGAACACATACATGAAATGTTAGGGAAATAAATTCTACACAAAAAAATATATATAAACTTAAAAAAATATATTTATAAATATATTTAAAAAATTTAATTGGAAAACATATATCCAAGAAATATTTTAGTAAGAACATCCAAAATATACATTCATAAAAATTTACTTTGAGTTATTAAAAAAATTCAAGTGTACAAAAAAAATCAATATTTCTTTGTGAGTTTATTCATGATCATCTTTAACTTTTTAACATCTTCTTGATGTTTATATGATTTTTCAACAACTACCTTTATCATTTCCATATCTCCTTCTAAATATCAAACTTTAATAAATTCACTCTAATTCTCTTATAAAACAACAATGGTTTTCTTTAGATTCAAAACTTTTTCCTCTAAAGATCATGCTTTTCTACTTTCTCCTGGGTTTTCTTCTTGAACAATCATTGTTCTCTTCATCCACACAACTTCATCTTTAAATTCTTCAAATATATTTCCTTTTTTTAACTTCATCATCTTGTTTCATTACAATAAAATTCATATTATCCTACAAACCTTGAGGTCTCATAAACTTCATCATTCATTTTTCTAGTAAACTTTATAACCAATTTTGTTGAAGTTTTAATTACCTATATCTGTTCAACATAAAATTTTATTTAACCTTCATCATTATTAATACATCGAATAAGATATCTCAATTTCCTTAATTCCAATTGAGATATTCCTTTGAAATATTTGAATTCATATTCATTCTGAATAACAGGTTCATCAAGTTGTTTTAAGGAACTCAATTTTTCCAACACAACAATATTCCTTTGTATATATTTATATCTATATTTTCGGTCAATAAATTTTTTCATTATTCCATCCAACCGATGGATTACTTCTCTGTGGTAATTAATTTTCATATCCATGCACCCTATAGAATTGTTTGGTGAAGAATTTGTTGAATCTAAAGTCACACTAAGTACTGTAGTACCTAGTGTCCTATAAGGTCTTCCTTCATTTTTTCCATTAGTTCAATCATCAAAAATTTCCATGAACTTTCATCACCATCATCACTTAGATATTTTTATGATGTTTGAGACTTGGACTATTGAACATTTTCATTTGATGACTATTCCTCATCTAGATTTATCAATGAGATTTATTTCAATTGTAAGATCGTAAGGGTATATAGGAACACTACGAGGGGGGTGGATTGTATCTTATAAAATAAAACATATAATTTTCATAATCCTCCTTATATAGGTTTATGAGATGAACTTTATGTCAAATTATCATAGTATAGAAAATTTTATAGTAAACTAAGTAAAGATTTTATATAGATTTCATAGTGGAAATATAGACTTGTAAAAACAATTAAAGTAATCATTATTAAATAAGTAATAAAAAAATATAGAAGTTTTATAAAAAATATGAACAATTTTAACCTTAAGATTTAATGAATTCAATAAAACCTTACTTTAGGTATCCATAGTTTTCACCTAACCATAAAGGTTTGTCTTCATTAAACAAGGAATCCCTCGATACTAAGATTGGAAGAACTTCTATTTCTCTATCCTTGGGAACACTTGATCACACTAGACCTAAAATCTCAATCTCCCAAAAACCTTGAGATCCCTTTATCTCATAAGATCGTAAAAAAAATTACAAGCACATTAATTCTTTATACATTTAAAAAAATATCATCACAGTGGATGCCTTAAGAAAAAGACTCACTAAAGAATTACAATGAATCGGTCACTCCAAGTAACAAAATTTAATAAAATGATTCACAACTCTTAGATAATTGGTGATGAAAAAGATACCTTATCTTATAGAGTTTCTATTTATATTCATTTATCCAACAATCATGTCACGAACCAACCCGGGTCGACCCTGAACCGGTCACCCGAGCCGGCCCGCGACATGGCCCGAAGGGCGTTCCCGATCCCCACGGGCTGGCAACTAGTGCCGGGCATCAAAAGTAAACAGGTGGGAACGATTTGGACCAAAAGAAAATAAACTAAACAGCGGAAAATAAAATATAACAAAAATGAATAAAGAAAGAGCAACCAGCAACACTACTAACCTGACCACGATCCAAACTCCAGGTAACCCCATGGGTCACTCTCCAATACCACAACCAACATCGCTCAAGGCGAACAACTGAATCTGGAACCTGCAACAAAGATAAAAACAAGAAAACACTATAGGCGTGAGTATTAAAACTCAGTAGGTAGGCCCGACTAATTCTATTCCCAATGCACATACCAATAAATAAAGAATTTATCAATTTCAGGTTTGAACTAAATTATATAAAATAGGTTTTCCACACACTTTCATTTCTAAAACAAGTAACAGTCCATTGCCCTTTTTAATTTAGAACAAGTTTGATGTTGAAAGAACAGGTGCATTGCATTTTCAAAACATTTTATGAGCAATTTAGAAATCCAAACTTTAGTTGTTAGTCAAAATGATAATCACACACAACACACACTAAGGGCAATGGTAAAGTGGCACACAAGTGTCAGCAACCGAACTCGACCTCTCAATCGTCCGCCACACACAACTAAACACTAAAAGAAACATGGGTCGAACCTAGGATATCGTGAACAATCCAGAACGTACTATACATGTGACTCATCCTGAAGGCATGCCCTAACTCGATGACGTCATAACGCCCTAACGCTCGGCATAGCCCTACATGGCCTAACCAAGGGGCCCAATCCCCATAGCAGCAATAACTCAGTATTCCCCTACTATGGGGCCACTAGCCAGTGCGTGGTCTAAACTAGTGCAACAATCGTTCTCAGAAAATTCACTCAATATGCCAGGTTCCCATGTCATCACAAGCAATAAAAAGGGGGTGCGTCTACAATGTAAATAAATCAGTCATGATGCACAAACATCACGTACAGCTCACGCAAACAACGCACACCAAAGATCACCCCCGAGTGGGATTTCCAAGATAATACATTTCATTAAAGTGCCAAACGGGCCTTCACCAATTTTAAAGTAAAACCTCTTTTCTCAAAAAACTCAAAACAATTGTTCAGAAGAAATTATTTATCTTTAAAACTAGAAGCACATTTGAAGTTCCGTGAATTATGTTTAAAGGCCAAACTAGCATTCTTTCAAAACTAGGTGTCCGCCCGTCAAGAAAATGTCACAAGTGTTCGGTATAAAATAAACAGCTCCTTTCGCACTAAATAATAATTTAAAGTTTTATTATCTAATATTATTTCTAATTCATTAAAAATTTATAAAACAACAAGCAATTAATAAATTATAAATCTAAAGGTAAGTGCAATGGGGGACCTACCTCAGCTCGCAGTCCAAACGCAATGGCGCGACATGCCTCGCCCAGGCGTACAAGCAAGCGCAAGCTGATGATAGCAATATCGCGGGGCTACCTAGCAAGCGCACTGCGATAAACGCATAAAACCAAAATCACACAAAGACGGACTTAAAACTAAACAAAAAAAACAATGCAAAAGAACCACCTTGACACGTTTGTGAATCATAACCCACACCATCAACATTAATTATCAGGTCACACTAAAAATCCGTAAAGTGTTAACAAAACCACACGACGCCAATCCAACTGCCCAATTCCAGTTTCAATTTGGCCACTTGCTTTCAAATAACCCCAACCCGATTTCATAAAATCCTCAATGATACAACATTGTATTAACAAATCATTGAACTTATCAAAACAACACATAGGACATACTTTACAAATCTACACATCCTACACGTAATTCCTGGAACACAAACTAACCATTTTAATGAAAAGTTTTTCAGTGGGAAAACACGATAATGAATTATGTACATACATGATTCAGGTGAAAATAAATTTTAAAAACTATCAAAACATAATTTGACATTCAATCGAATGAAACGGGTACACCAAATCATGGAATAATTCAAATAATCACCTCAAAAGTCATTTTTAACAAATCATTCATACTAGAAACAACTATATAAAAAAACTATTAAAGTATTACAAAGGTGTGTGTCATGATTAAAATTATATCAAATAAATAAATAAATACAATGAACACGTTTTACATTGGCACATATAATCATATCCAATAAAAGAGTTCAAATCTATTTTTAGAGAAATCAACTAACATTAAAACACTATAGAAAAATTAACTATGTTTGATAAGAAGGTGAGAGACAAGTCAAAGGATTAATTGAAACACTCAATCATTATATAGACTTAGTTGGAATGGAAAATGTAGATTCGCATACCTCAATGGAATGAAAAGCTGAGACGACTTTAGCCAAAAGTGGTATGATCTTTGAGGTCCCTTCGCACATCCGGTAAAGAGAATCAAGGCCTGGAGAAGAGTCTGGAAGAAGCATGGTGGATTTGCTGGACATGGGGTCACACTCCTAAGGGCTGGAGGGATCCGTATCGAAGGGTCATATTGTACTGGCCGAAGATGGGGGAAGGCGCTCGCTGCGCGCGGAAGGGACAAAAAAAAAGGGGGTCGCGCTTTAGTGATGTGGATCGTGAATCTGGGATGGGGATGGTGCGCAGCACGTAAGAGGGGAAGAGGGGGGTGAAGGGCATCCATGAAGGCATGCGGCTGAATCAGCGTGAGGGGATGGTGATGAAGGCTGTGGGCGAAAGGTCGGGTGCATGGAGAGGGAAGGCCTGTGTAGATGGCGACTGCGTGAGGCGAAGAAGACGAGAGGGGTCAGGTCACGGGGAGGGGGCGTCTCGCACTGGGAGGCGCTGCTGCGTATGGGGTGAGTGTGGAGGTGGTGTGAGCAGGCCGACGACGGAGACCTTCTGTGTCACCGCTAGAAGGAGGGGGAAGGGAAATTGCTCTGGTGCGCCGCTGGGAGGAGGAAGTGCCGGACAGGGATGCAACCCGCGGCGGAACAGGAAGGGAAGAATGGGGGAGGAGCCGGATAGGAGGTCCGCCGGACAGGAGGTGAGGACGGCGGTGCGGGCCGACAGCTGGGGTGGCCGGTGCGGCGAGGCGACGGGGCAGGGGTCGGGACGCCGGACGTCGGAGAGGCAGAGGGAGCCGGAAAGGGGTCGGCGCTGAAGGAGAGGGCCGCCGGAGGTGTTCGCCGGAGCTGGGATCGCCGAGGGAGAGGGGTTGGGTTCACGCGGGCAGCGCTGCCTGGCGAGGGGGAACAAGAGTCACAGGAGGGGGGGGCCGCGGGGTGCTGCGCGAGGGAGTGGGTAGTAGGAAGGGGTGTGCGGCGCAAGAGGGGAAAGGGGGGAAATGGGGCTCAGCGCTAGGGTTAGGTTAGATTATTATTATTTTTCCTCTTATAATAATATTATTATTACAATATTAATAATAATAATAAACATCATAATAATAATAATACTATAATAATATTAATAATCTTAATAATAACAATAGCAATAAAGCAATAATACTAATAGTATACCAGAATAATAATAATAATAAAATTAACAATAATAAAAATTAATAAAAATAACCATTTAATAATAACGTAAGATAAACCAAATTAAAATAATAAAACAAAGTTAAAAAAACACTTGCCCGACACCCGGGCTAACTGCGCGGCAACCGCCAAGCACGCGGCGGCCGCGCACGGGTCCAAGACCCAGAAAAAGCATCAGACATCAAATATTTTAATCGGGGGCGCAGCCCGTACAGCGGAGCGGACACTCAGAAACAAGAAATAATAAAAATAAAATAAATAGAAACGACGGTTGTGACAAATCATATCCACATATCTCAGTGGTGGTTGCAATGGCCTCAGATGAACTCTTTCTACACATAGAAAGTTCTTCAAGATTCTCTGTCTGATAATCATCATGTTAATACACCTCTATAATGTCTTATGGTTCCTTCTAATAAAATAATTATTATTCATCTTGTGCAATAATATATCTTCATCTGATGGATTTAATAAATTTTTGTCTATAAATCATGTTCATCGTTGTATGATGAAGTTCCTCATATGGTCATGGTATAACTTCATTAGATGGACTTTGTTATACTTTTACTTCTATAATTTTACAAATCTTCATCCAGTTAAATAAGTAATTGTATATATGATGTACAGTATACATGTTCATTAGATTACTAAGAATAATTCTTTTATATGAACAATGTTTCTATGTCTGGTAATATAACTTTTCTTCAAAAACATATTTAGAAACTTGGAAGTATAAAAGCTAGAAAAATATAATATTTTAAGTATGTGGTTTGTGATATTAAAAATTAGGATTGAAAGCATAATAAAGTAACATTCAAATCAATACATTGATCCCCCATTGTAATATCTGATGGATGACCTCAAGTACTTGAAGATCCATCCACACCCGCACCTATGACTTTAGTTGATATAAAGTACCCCACTATTCCCCCATAGTAAGCCACCATCGATAACACATGGAAAGATCCTGAAACATATCATATCCAAATCCATGACAACCCCATCTGTATCATTATTCCCAATTATCATGACCACTCCACAAGAATTTATATTTCATTTATATCATGACCACCTGGAGGGTGTTTACCATATCAAGCATTAACACACAAAGATATATCACCATCATCATCATCATTGAAAACATGGGCGGTCATCTGCCTAACCCGTCATACAACCATGATCAAATTCCCAGGATCCTGAACCAACTCTTCACCGCCATAACAACCTCAAATCACCAATTTAGGTTCTAGGGTGATACCCATGATCATCACTACCCATTTTTTAGTACACCCTCTCATAAGGGTATCATATCTCTAGATTACCATGAGGTATCTGATACCTCATCAAGGCTAGGACACCTCATGAGTGCCCCTAAATCACAATTATTTCATCTAGGTCAACACCCATCACTTGGATTCATAAATATCCCCGACATCATCAATAATCATTGAGGCTTGACTGGACTCCCAGACAAGTATTACAAGGGTGATGGCCTCAAGCTCATCCTCTTTCTAAAAAACTCTATGTTGGTTTGAATGCAAAACCTATCCATTTGTCTCATCAGGGTATACCCACCCAAGTCACCACCTATCACTGTGGAGAGAACACCCCAAAACAATATCAATAATATGAAGTCATAAATGTATCTCTTAGGTTTCATATGGACAACCCCTAGGCTATTCATCTTAGGTCATCACTAAAATCTACCTAGAGGTCTCTAAGGGATTCTATTACTAGGGTCATTGTGTCATGTTCATCAAATTAAATAACACCCCTCATGAGGTATTAGTTTCCAAGGAACACAGTACTATAATCAAGGCCTCATCCATTAGCGACCAATGCAATCAAGCTAGTGCCAAGGACCTTGGTGGCCCTTACACTTTGTTTAGTTTAACCATACATTTCATTTTAAATAAAACAATTTATTAAATCATAGTCATCACTATCAGTTGAAATATTACATTCACATTCCACATTAAATCATACATAAGTCCATAGGGAGAGTAAAAAAGACCACCCGCCTCATTCAAGAATCTTTCTCCTTATTAATCCACCACTTGGTAGCTTCACCCAGGTTCCCCAAGACTATCCAAATCTATTCAGATCAACCGACTATCATCCATCACCATGAGTCCCTAACTCTTTGAATACAATTCAAGTTAATTAACAACATTAAAATTGTAAATAATTATGAAATTTAAATAAATTAACAATTATAATTCAATTTAAACTATTTAGGCATAAAAGCTAGAATTCTCACCAAGTGCTATAATCACACCTAAACCAAGACCAACCACTCATAGGAGGACTATTCCATGATCCTGACATGAACCCGAGAAAATACATATTAATTATAACCAATTACATAATAAACTTCATTTAATTTGACCTAAAACCCTTGAAAACTCAAACGGTGACATACCTCCATCAAAACATGGGAAATGATGTGCAGATTTCATCACAGGTTGTCCTCTAGATAAGCTTCATGAAAGCCCCATGAGACTCAAATAGTTTCACCATTTTCTGATGAATCATCATCAAAATCCATAATCAGAGGAACTAAATTATAGAAAAGGAAATGTGGAGATGATTGAAGGACAATGAAGGTTGATTCACACCTTAAATAACCAAAAAAATCACCATAACCCCATGCCTGCATAAAGGGAAAAGAAGGGAGGAAATGGGAGCCACCACATGATTCAGGTGAGAAAGATGAAGGGAGAAAGGGGGATATCTCTCTAAAACCCAAGAGGAAAAAGTTTTCATTTCCCCCCAAAAAACCCCAGAATGCCAGTGCCTCCAAGAAATAGATCCTTCCACTTCTAGACACAACCAGGTGGCCAATGGCAGGGCTTCTTCAATTCAATATCCCGGTCACCCATGGCCCTCTCTGATGCTCTCCCACACCTCCCGACTACCTCCCGACACTACTGGAAAACTAGATTATACCCACACCTCTATTTCCATGGTCATATTTGACCATGAAAATAGGGAGCCTATAGCCATGGTCCAATTTTGACCATGGATTTAGGTCACTTATAGCCATGGTCAAAGCCAGACTGTGGATATAGTTTTCCCCATTGACGAAACTCATAATTTCGTATATTTTATTCTATAATTAAATTTTATAATCCCACAAATTTAATATTTTATTGGTAATTATCATATTTTTAGGTTTTTAAAATAATATGATTTGAATTTATGAATTTAAAGAAAAAATTATGTTTATACATTCTTTAGTCTACTATAGTAATTTTATCATAAAATATTATCTATAGTGAATTATTTTTTAAAATTTTGTGTGTGTATTAGTAACTAATAAATATAAATTTTTATTTAGATAATGAAAGATGAATCCACCATTTATGGTGCAAGGAATGGCCATGAAGTCAATGTTGATGTAGACCTGACTGGATAGGCCCCATCACAATAATTTGGCGATAAATTTTTTTTCCCATACTTGGATCAGATTAATATTTTGATAGAAGTTAGAGGCAATTATGTGGATCATTTCATCCAACAAGATAAACTTCTAGTTTTCAATTTATCATGGTAAAAAATGGGTGTGAAGTTGATGCATCCAAATTCAATGAATCTGAAAAGATGGATACTTGTCTATAATGATTCGACCATAACTCCTTCAATATATGAAAAAACGAGATAGAATTTTAATGGTGAATGTGAAATAAATATAGAAATGAGTTAACCAAATCCATACTTCAATATTCAGCCATTGATATATTCAAAAATTTAGGGACATTTGGTACATTGAATCTGGATAGTCCGACTGGAAAAAATAATTTTCTTTAATTATTCATTCATAACACCTACAATACGTAGCCAAATTAGATTAAATTTTGAGTAATAAAATTGGATACATGGATGAACACATTTCATGAATACAACATGTTTTTATTATCCAATTTAATGGTCCAAAACGTGTAATGTTTTGGAGGATATAATTGGATAAAATATTTTCCACCTCCCTTGACTATAAATATATACCTCATCTCCCCTTCAAATGAATAAATTTTTAGTGATCCATTTTATTGGATTTTATTGTTTTTTTATAATGAAATAGTTCTTTTTGTTGTTTTTTATTAGTTCCTCTCTATTGACAAAAATCCCTCCTGGTGGTTCTTTTGGGTTGGTTGTATTTGTTGATAAGGTTTGAGGTCGTTAACGAAGGATGAATGTCAAAAGAGGCACGAAGATTGAGTGTGACTATCAGAACTAATCTCATATAGCATTAAAATGAATCATTTCATGATTTTTAGAAGATATCATGGTGATTTCACACAAATAACACATGATTGTCAGAATATCTCACATTGAGATCACATAAATCACTTGAAGACATTGTAGGGTTGTTTGGGTATCTCATAGAGAAATGATACAAAGCACTTGAAGACACTACATGATTGTCAGAGGATCTCATAGAGAGATCATGTGATGCATATGAAGGAAAAGAAACTTAAAATGATAGAGATATCACACAGTCATTTAAAATCATGTGACCGCATAAATGGATTTAGATCCCATAATGGAATCTCATGAAGTTCTTGAAGACAATGTTTCTAAAACTACATGATTGTCATTTGATCTTATGACAAGGTCACGTCAAGCACTATAAGACAATGGTACTGGCCACATGATTTTATTTTGATATTATGAAGATATCATGTGAAGTGACATAAGACAATCATAATGATCACATGAAGCACTTTTGACATGAAATAGGAGATCATTTGGAGCAATCATGTGAAGCACATAAGGCTGATTGCTGAGGGGGTGGAATGGATGGAAAACCATGATTTACAGAGTTAATGTGGTGTATTTATATATATAAATACCCTTAACCCTTATTTAAGAAGTTAAGTAGTTTTCTTAAGTTTTTTGATTCAAAACAAAAGTATTTTTCATGACTTGAACAAAGTCTTGTGATATAGTCTTAGATTCTGTGTAATTAGTAGAAAGTCTTGTGAAAGGATCTCACGAAGGATTCTTGCAAAGTAAAGTATGCAATATTATTTTAGTTCATAGGTAGACCTCTCTATATCACATGATCCACATTAACTAAACAAGGTATCACAATCCATGTGATCTAAACAAGGTCTTATGATCCATGTGATCTGAACAAGGTATCATGATCCACGTAATCTGAACAAGGTCTCATGTTCCATGTGATCTGATACATGTCTCTTGATCCTCATGAATAGAAGAAGGTCTCAAAAAAGGGTCTTGTGAAGGGAATTATGAAATGGGTATAGGCAGACTAATCAGAGTCATACTATCAACATGAACATAATAGAGTCTCACAGTGGGGTCACGCGATCCACATGATCTGAAGGGAGAATCATGAAGGGGTCGTGTGGAAGATTCTTTCACAAAGGTTTTTATCATATTATTTATGAAATAGGATTATAAATACACACATGAGTGTGAATCATCTCATAAATGACTGTCAAAAGAGTATACTAGAGAAGAAGTGTGTTTACTTCAGAGAGAGAGTAGTGAGCTTTCAAATTGTGAATGGTTGTAAACTAGGAGGGGAAATGAGTCTACTCCAAAATTTATAACAGTAGTGAGATTTCATAGATTTGGTACTTTGGAAAATTTCCTTTGTATTTTCCTTATAAATATCCCAGTGAGTTTTAACCAAGTAAAATTATTGTTTCCTTTACATATTTTAATTTACATTTATATTATGCAATAGAAAAGGGTGAGAAGAGAGTTTTGTCTAACGAAGAACCATGGTATGAAGAAATAGTTTCTTTAATCCATCACACCTTGATTCACTTACCTCTCATTTAACCTATTTGGGAGAAAAATTTGTATCAGTGGTAAAGGTTAAAATTATTCTTTCTCTCTCAGTGGTTTCAATAGAGGTTATTAATCCCAAAGGGATTTTGATCTTTGATGGAAACAAATTCTAGTTTTGGAAGAATCAGATGCAACACTACTTACAATTATAAGGTATGGATGTATTTACAACTATGATGTATGGTATTTATACTAGTGTGGATAGTGGAGTTTTATTTGAATCAGACTTAAGATAATTGTATGTTAATGCCATAGGAATCAATACCTTATGAGGAGATCTATCAAACATAATCTACATGAAGGTGATGTCATGTAAGTCAATGCATGACATGTGGGAAAAGATATTAAATATCTATTAAGGTGATTAAAAATTCATAGAAACAAAATTAAAAGTTCAGTGGAACAAATATGAGGATCTAAAAATGTACCCCTAATGATTTTGTAGATACATTCCTTAACTAGGGAAATGTTTTCATAGAAGACATGCATGGTCTCAGAGAAATTATTGAATATGTAATTATCATTAAACACATCTTGAGAAAACTTCCACCTAGGTTCAATCCAAATGCCTTTGTACTGGAAGATAAATATCCAAAAAAGATAACATTGGATATCTTATATAGTACTCTTTTCACATACAAGATGAAAAATGATGATAACGAGTCTATGGAAAAAAGGGAAATCTAAAGAGGTGACTTTAAAGGCCATGAATAAGATCACTATGGAGGATGGTCAAGAAGAAGAAGATATGGAGGAGGTCATGTCATTACTTTCCTCAAATCTATGAAGAGGAAAATGAAAGTTCAAAGGGAAAATTTCTCTAGAAATATTTAGATGTGGAAAGGTTAGACATATTGAAAAAAAGTGCCACAATATGTTCTAAGATGAGGATGAGGATGAAGTCAAAATTATCTTGAAAAATTATTCAACCTATGTGGATGGTAAGAAAAATGTGAACTTAAATTTATTCAAGAAAACAAATTCACAAGAGAATGATAATTCTAAAGAAACTACGGTAGAATAAATGGTAGACTATATAGATAATGAAGAAGATGTTGTGGTAAAAGTTGTGGGTAATCCCCAATCAATTAAGGAAAGTGAAGATGGTGAAGGAGAAGTCGAAGGAAGAGTTGACCTTTCAGTTGAATTAGAAAATGTTCTTAAGGATATAAAAATTTAGAGAGAAAAAAATAAATTTAATATGGTGGTTCATGATTCAAAACTCTATATGCATCAGTGGGAAGAAGAGAACTTTGATTTAAAGGCTGAAATTGAAAATTTTATATCCACAAATATAGATAACTCAGAGAAATTCATTGTGTTTAAACTCAAAGTTGAAAAACAAACTAAGGTTATCGATGGTTTGACAAACACAATAAAAGATCAAGTCAAACATATTTAAGAACTTGATAAAGAAATTTTTTGACCTATAAAGAAAGGTGAAGGATTAAGAGAAACTCTTGACTCATAAAATAATTTTTGGGAAAGAAGGTTCTACATGCGATAGAAAAAGTGAAGTTTCAATTCATAGGTCTAGAAAAATAGTCAAAGGAATTTCTGGAGAAGAATATGGCATATAATAATGACACTGTGGGTATAAGAGTTTATTGAAAATAGAAAGTAGTAATGGATAATTTCAAACCACAAGTTCCCACACCAATGTTGAAGGTTGATTTGGGTATGAATCAGAATCATAAGTTTCAGATAAATAAAGAGATAATCAATGGTGTAGAAAGGATGCACATGAAAACACTTCATATCAGGTGTGATAACTATGAAAATATGGGGCTTATCAAAATGTTGTTTCCATAACCAAGAGGTATCATCAGGATTCAATACAAAAGATGCATCCAAACAAATTTTAATGTTCCAGGAATTCCTTTAATGGCCATTATTTTTGGTGTGTAGGATTTGAAAACATGGAAAAATATTTCTCATCAATAATAAAAAGAAAAAAAATAGTAAAACCCAAAAAATTACATACAACACACCAAGGGAACATCGAACGATCTAATAATGCAAAATAAATTTGAAAATTTTCAAGACGAGGTTGGACCATCATACTCAAAATAAGATTAAGAACATCAGTCAACATCAAGTATGAATCCAAAGACATGGATCAAAAATAAAAGAGCTAAGAAGTTAATGGTTTCTAATATTTCCTTCAAAGCATCAGATCACACTCGAATATAAATTATTGACAGTGGATACACCTCCCATGTGATAGGAAATAAGAATCTAGTGACAATAATTAGGTAGGATAAGGAAGGTGTCATATTATTTTGAAATGATGAAGGCTGGATGATCATAGGCTTGGAGAAATCCAAGTTTGGGGGAAATGATATGATACATATAGATGTCTTAGTTGTTGAAGGTCTCAATCACAATTTTCTAAGTGTAATTCAATCATGTGACTCAGGATATTCTATAAACATTAACAATAAATTTTGTATCATCAAGGGAAAATATGGGGTATTTTTTTGTAAGTAAAGTGCATTAAGGGGAATCTTTACCTTATGAGTGGAGAAGAAGACATATGTTTTCTATCTAAGGGATAAGAAAAAAAGTAGTGGCATAAGCGTCTTGGTCATCAAAGCCAATTATCCTTGGAAAATATAGTAAAATGTGATGTTTCTAAAGATCTCCAAAAGTTATCATGTGATCTGTAATATCCCAAACCTTCCCAAACTATTACTTTATTAAAATATAGTGTTTGAGGTGTTTTGGAGGTCACAGTGGATCTGTTTGAGAGTTTACCAGTTTTTCTAGTTTTCTAATAGTAGGTGGCATTGGTAAGTGGTGTCGGTAGGTGGAATTGGTATGTGGAATAGGTATGTGGCTTTAGTAGGCGGGTTTGGTATGTGGAATCAGTAGGTGGCATTGGTAGGTGGTGTTGGAAGGTGGAGTTAGTGAGTCATAATGGTGACTCACTAACAGTGGGTCACAATGGTGAATCGCCCATTGGTAAGTGGGTGCCAGTAGTTGTCATCAGTAGGTGGCATCGGTAGGTGGCATCAGTGAGTGGAATCGGTGAGTTGCATCGGTGACTGATCTCTCGATGACTCGAGTCAGTAAACCACTAACAATGATTCATTTTCTAATAGTTTTTCAAAATTCTATTTTTCCTAGTTTTTCTAGTTCCCCCCTATAATGGCCCAGACCTATCTGGTCCATTCCCATACTGAAATCTGGTGTTTGAGGTTTTGCTAAGAGGTCAATGTGACTCATCCCCAACACTTTTCCAAAATTCTAGTTTTGTTAACAGTGTTTCCAAAACGGTATGTCAACAGTGTTTCTAGAACGGTAGGTCTATGGTGTTTCCAAAATGGTAGGTCTACAGTATTTACAGAACGGTGAGACATCTAACGGTAGGTCTACAGTGTTTCTAGAATGGTAGATCTAGAGTTTTTCTAGAACGGTAGGTCTTCAGTTTTTCCATAACGGTGAAACAGCTAACGCTGTCATGAATAGTGTTTCTAGAACTGTTTCATTTCCTTTGAAAAATTTCCCTATTTTTTTCATATTTCCCAGTTTCGCCTATTTAATTTTTTCTTTGATGAAATATATATTAAAAGCCTTGTTTTAAGGAATTTAAGCCCAATTCAAAGCCCATAACTTCTATATTAATTTTCCAATGGTTTGTGATTCTTTTACTTGGTCAAACCCCATGGTTTAATATGATACTCTTTTAATGGAATATCCAGCATATCATAAATTGTTGCTCTATTAAATATTGTTAAGGGATGAGATATATTCCTCCTTATTCTTTGGAGTGATATGCTCAAACCCATCCTTCCTTCCTATAGGAGTCATGTATAGTGTTGCATCCTTGGATCTTATTTTCCCTGGAGTTTATTCCTGTTGCATGTGCACCCCCTGTTTTGGTGAAACCAAGCAGTATCAACCAATATTTTATATAAGGTATGATCCGTCATTGTTATTTTGGGTTCCTATCCTTCTATTTCTCCTTTACCTATTATGGAATGATATCTCCATGTTTCTAATGGAGTTTTTTTGGGTGTTTTCTGGTGTGGTGGTGTCTCTGTATACTCAAGAGGATGCAGTCCTCTAGGAGAGGTGATCGTGATCTGTTTTGTTAGACTATTCTCATGCAAAGAGCATATAAAAGATTTTGAGGTAGGGGATTTGTGGTCTCTCTATTCTTTTACATGAATCTGTAGAGTTATAATGTTTTATCCCACTGGATCGTAATGTAATTTACATAATAAATATTTTAACTGGATAAATAAATTGGTATTGATCATATGTTATTGCTTCTTGTTTTTATAGATAGTGTGATATCTATGCTTGCCATGTTTAGTATGTTGTTCTTGATGGAAATTGGTAAAGAACATCAATTGGGATTAATTGTAATTATTTTTCAAATATAAAGAGGTGTGTAAATAAATCTTGTTGTTTTTGTAATTTGATGTTAATAAAATTGATGCAGTAAACATGTTTAATTATTTGTGATAGTTATGATAAATTTCTATTTAGGTTTCCCATAGTTGGAACCTACTAATAATGAACTGGTTAATTCAAGACGGATTAAAAAAACTGGTTGTTTGATAAAAGATAACACCTTATAGGTTTCGGAGTTACCATATTTCTTGTAAAGTCCAAGAGCCTTGTGATTGAAACTGTGAGAACTTGTTGTGTGTGAAGGAAGAATGCCTTGTTTAAGGTCCAAGATCCCAATTGATATGATGTTTGTTTTCCTACTACTTGTGAGGTGTTATGAACCTGGATGGATATTGTGAGATGTTGGGGTAGGGAGGCCCAATGGTTGTGGCAGTAGTTGACGCCTAGAGTGGTGAGATGCATCGGTTTATGACTGTGGGTGTTGGGGGGAACCGGAGATGATGAAACATGATAGATGGGAATGATTGAATGCTTTATGAATATTGTTGGTTGTTTATTTTCTTTACTTTCCCCACTGATCAAGGAAGATGGTTTTTCTACCCTTCTTCCAAAAAGAGGTGGAGATGCGCAGGGTATGACATGTGCTTTCTATGTTTAGATTATCGAGGGAGGATGTTTCTACACTCCTACTATATGTGTAAAAGACTTGATCAGTAGTTCATCTACTCACCATGTTGGTCCACCTTGTGTTTAGTAGCTTATATTTTTTTCTATAATGTCTGGGAATATGGGGAAGTAATAATTCTATTAATAAATGATTGAGTAAATGATGTTAACCCATGGGGTTGGAACATGGAGTAATTCAATGATGAGGTTACAATTTAAAGGAAATTTGGATCCTAGTTGGAATTATAATGAAATGTAATATGGAATTAATAAGGGTTAATTAATGGTTAAAAATTTAATTAATGGAAGGTGAAACTAATAAAAATAGATAAAGTAATATAATGTATATCTTTAAATGGTTCTGTGCTTATAGGATACCTAGTCTTATCAGTGGTAGTCGGGAGTCTGAGAGACATTAACTACGGTTGAGTCTAATAATAGGTTATGACCATAGTGTGGTTGTGAACTATAGTATATTCTATAATTTTTGTGTTTTTATATGCTAATCCACTATGTCCATTAGGGAAACTGACACCCCAAGGATTCTGAGTCCTAGAAAGGTGTTTTCCCCAACATTCTGGTGGGATGATGGATGTTGACTACCCCTTTCGTCCCTAATATCTTCTCTTGGTAGTTACTAGTTCTATTATGTACAATGGTTTGTTTTCCCCATATATGTGTGTAGAGAACTTTAATGGCTTGTGGTTATTCACAAACATATATTCTATATATATTTTCTTATGGACTACTATAGGTGTAATGTGTATAGGCTGCGATGGATTGAGGATCCTTACTTGGTGTATGGGCTATAATGGCTTGAGGTTTAATGATCGAAGTATGATACAAGTTATATGAGATGTGGTGGCTCTCGGAAACTACCGAGTATTTGGTTACATGGGCATGGTGGTTGTGCTGTGCTTTAGCATGCTTTCTTTACTTTTGCACAAGAGGCTCTGGGGAGGATCCTATTGAGTATACTGTTATACTCACCCTATGTATATATAAACTCTTTTTCAGGTCACTTGGATCTGGTTGGATATCAATATTTTTACTACTATATTGGGGTTACAGGTGCTGTTTGAGCTTTTTGGTTGCTACTGTTTTTACTTTCTTTTGGTACTTTCAGTTTTCCTTTCTAGTTTTATTATTTTTGCATGACATTACATATGTGTAATTGGGATTTATTTTATATTTCTATCTGAGTTAGAGTTGGTTGGTGTATGTATTATCTCTCTCTTCTACATGTGTTATCTTAGAGGGTAATGCCTCACATTTGTATGGTTACTATGCCCTCGATGCTAGTCGCCAACACAGGGCCTACTGGAGGTGGGACATGGGGGTCACTATCTCTCTTCTCACATTTCCATCCTATGAGAGGTACACCTTGTGGGGAGGGGGTCATGAAAAAGTGATACTAGAGGTCTAGTTGAGGGATAGGATGAAGTTTGGTGTTAGGAACAAGTGAGGTTTCATGGGTTGGTAGGGAAATGATGTCAGTCAAGTTTAGATTGTGATGTAAACACTGGAGAATGGCTGAGACATTAGAATTTAGGGACCCCTTTGATCTGATTCATGGACCTTTAAGTTTACAGTGACTACTAAATGAGGTGATACTGGTTGCAGGGTAGAGACTTTGGAAAGGATCATGCATCATTCTTCTTTATGTCTGTGTCTGAATGGGTATACCTTGTGATAAGTTAACCTAAAATGAATAAAAGAAAACAATTAATTAATTAATTTTGAGTATTCCATATTCTAGGTTTAGGATCTCTAACTATTTTTTATTTTGTAGGTATGGATCCAGGTCAATGTTCTCATCAGGTTTGTATAGAAGATGTCCAGTAGGTTGCGTCATTAGATCACTGCAGGGTAGAGGTTGACAATGAAGACACTTAGAGAAGGACACTTTGAGATTTTCAGTGCCAGAGTCTATAGAAGTACGAGGGCTCCTTATCAGATGTAGACAAAGAATACTAGTTAGAGGAGTTTGAGATAGCCTTTAGTTTGATCCGTGCTCAAGAGGAGCACTAAGTGTCTTTGGTTGTGATGATGTTGTGTGGGGAAATGAGGAAGTGGTGTTTCTTGTTCCTTTGGTATTAAAAGTATTTAGAGATCTCATGGGAGGAGTTCTGTGACATATTTAGAGTCGAGTTTATTTCTTCGTCCACGAAGGCATCCAGTTTCCATGAGCTACTTACCCTTCGACAGGGGATCTCTAGTGTGTGAGAGTTTGGAATCCATTTCGAGAACCTTTTACGATATGCTTCAGACTTATTGCCAGATGAGGAGGGTAGAGAAAATCATTTAGAGGAGGATTTTCATGTAGAGATCCAGCACTACGTCACCCTGTTTAAGCTACAGACATATCTTGAGGTTTTGGTGAGGGTAGAGGTCATCAAGAAAATGTTAGCTAGAACTATATATTCATGAGATGGGAGTCTTAAGGATTCCTCATGAATCAGAGATGTGGTATGAGGTTCCTAGTTTTCAGGGCAAAAGAGTTTTTGTTTTTTCGAGGTTAGGTCCTAGCCCTCATCATCCCGTTTCTCTAGGGATGGAAGTTCTTAGGCCTGTCCCAAAGGATCATGTGATTATTTTTCTTATAGAGGAAAATTTCATCAGTAGAGAGAGTGAACAACCTTTTAGAGTAGTTAGTGTGCACCAAGTGTTCCACTCTAGGTTCCTCCGTTGAGGCAGTTCCAGCCAAGGTAGTGGCAGAAGGTTGCACCAGTTTTGGATCAGCTGAGAGAAGATGGGGTAGGCAGAGGACAGCCCTCGAATGCTCCCCATCCTTAGAGAGAAGAGAGCAGCCATGGTGGTGGTCGTCATCAAGGTCAAAGAGATCATGGAGGTGGTCATGGTCAGCTTCATGCTTTAGAATTGCCAGCACCAGTAAATCCAAACGTCATTCGAGGTACCCTTTGCTTGTTTTCTACTTGAGTGTATGCCTTGTTTGATTCAGGAACAACACACTCCTTCATATCACCTTCCCTTTTTCATGCTTTGGTAATTGAGGTAGAGAGGCTTCCAGTTCCCTTTTCATTGACTACGCGAGTTGGAGGTTGATCTAACTTGTTTGAAGTATGTAGAGACCGTTATCTAGTGCTGGGGTAGCACCTCTCATGGATATATTTCCTATGTTTACAGATAAAACCATGCAATGTCATCCTAAGTATGAATTATTTTTATTCGGTGCAAGCTATTATGGATCCCTTCAGGAGGAAAGTGGTGTTCTTCGATGATGATGGAGATCTGACAGTGTTTGTTGGTGAGAGATACCCTCAGATGGGTTAGAGACATGTTCCGTACTTTTGGTCCTTGATGGATGAGCTAATACTAAGTTCTTCAGAGGTTTAGGAGTTGGCGTTTCCTAGGGTTGTAGAAGAGTACCTTGATGTATTTCCAAAAGAGGTTATAGCATTACCCCCTTGGCGAGAGATTGAGTTTGGGATCAAGATATAGCTAGGAGCGTCTCCTATTTGTTTGTGTCTATATAGGATGGCCCCATCTGAGTTATGGAAGATGTGTGTATAGATCGATAGTCTGTTACAGTGTGGTTTTTTCGGCCGAGTGTGTCACCATGGGGTGCATTGGTTTTGTTCATGAAGATGGGTGATGACATTTCGTGGTTTTGTATCGATTATCATCTCTTAAAAAGGTGAAAATGAAGAATCAATATCCTCATCCATGTATTGATGATTTATTCAATAAACTGAAGAGATAAATTTGGTTCTTGAAGATCAATTTGCATTCAGGATATCATCATATGTGTGTGAAGGATGAGGATATCCTGAATAATTCTTTCTGTTGTCTTCATGGGCATTACAGTTTCATTGTAATGTCATTCATTGTGATGAATGCTCCAATTTTATTCATGGTATTGATGAATGATGTGTTCTATGAGTTCCTGGATAAGTTCATGGTGGTTTTCATCGACAACATCCTTGTGTACTCTACATCTGAGGAGGAGCATGTAGAGCATCTGCATGCCATTTTGTGAGTTTGTCCTCAACAACAGTTGTTTGGGAAGTTGTCGAAGTGTGAGTTTTGGGCTTGAGAAGTTAGTTTCTTGGCGGATGTGGTGTCCCAGAAGGTAATATCTATGGATCCATCGAAGATAGAAGCAGTTTTGTCTTGGGCATCCCCCAAGATAGTGGCAGAGGTGAGAAGTTTCCTTGGTCTTGTAGGATAATACAAGTGGTTTGTAGCTGATTTATATCAATTTGTGAATCCTTTAATAGCATTTATTAGGAAGGATCATGCGTTCATGTGGACTGATTAGTATTAGGAATCTTTTGAGTATCTGAAGAAGAAGTTGGTAAGTACTCCGGGTATTTTTCTTCCAGTATAGGGAGTTCAGTTTGATGTTTCCTTCAATGCTTCACATCTGGGGTTAGGATGTGTTCTGATGTAGTAGAGATCGGTTTTTTCTTATGGTTCTTGACAGTTTCATCCCCATGAACATAACTATGTCACCCATGATCTTGAGTTGGCATCTGTGATGTTTTCTCAGAAGTTGTGGATATATTACCTCATTAGTGAGATCTTTTTGGTTTTCACTGATCATAATAGCCTAAGGTATGTTTTCTCCCAACCTGAATTGAACTTGCGACAGCTTCAGAGGATGGAGTTCCTATAGGAATACAACTTAAAAATCTCATATACACCTTTATAGAGGAATGTTGTTGCTAATACGGTGAGAAGGAATTCACATATTGATGCAGTTCATGAATCTATTGATTCCTAGAGAGTGATGGAAGAACTTTAAGAATTATATATTGATATGGGAGAATTTGGGGGCAGAGGTTTCCTTTGTTCAGATGATGGTGAAGTTAGCTCTGGTGCATCAAGTGGAAGATTCCTATTTAGTGGAACTAGAGGTGGTTGTATGGAGAGACCAAGTTGTTTTTGGAGAGTCCCCTGATGGTTTTCCTAAGGATGAAAAACACCGAGTGGTGTATTGGGGAAGGATTTTCATTCCTTTGTCGATGCGTGACACGGTTCTTAGAGAGTTACAGATTTTTCCCTTAGCGGTGCATTCTGGCGTGAAAAAGATGTATCGAGCCTTGAGGAGTCAATTTTGGTGTCCTGGGCTGAAGCGTGTAGTTGCAGAGTTTTTGTCTCGATGTTTGGTCTACTATAGGGTGAAGGCCGAGCACCATGTTCCCGATTGTTTGCTCCAACCATTAGATGTTCCTCAGTGGAAGTGGGTGGAAATATCAATAGAATTTTTTACCATTTTACCTTGAGATCACATAGTCCATGAAACTATAGGGTGTTAGTGGATCATTTGAAAAAATCATCCCACTTTATAAAAATCAGGGAATTAAGCTCAATAGATGTTTTATCGAGGCTGTATCAGGAGGAGGTGTTGAGAATCCATGGAATCCCGAGGATGATCATTTATAATTGATATCCTCATTTAACCTCTAGGGTATGGAGATGTATTTAGCATGCTTTCGGTTCTCAGCTATTCCTTAGCGCTGCTTTTCATCCGTAGACGGATGGTCAGACAGAGCAGACCATCCTGACTCTTAAAGACATGTTTCACTCTTGTGTACTAGATTTTGGAGGTTCATGGATGAGGCACTTACCCTTGGTAGAGTTCTCTTACAATAATAGTTTTCACTCCACCATTGGTATGGTGCCATTTGAATCCTTGTATGGCTAACCTTTTCGTTCTCTGTTGTTTTGGACTAGGGTCGAAGAATCAGCAATTCTTAGGATGGAACTGGTATAAAACATGACAGAGATGATTCACGTAATTTGTGAGAGGATGAAGGTAGTGCAAGATCATCAGAAATTATATTTCAATAAAAGGATTATACCTTTAGAGTTTGATTTTGGGGATCATGTTTTTCTTAAGTAGACTCCTCATTGTGGGCAGCGAAGGATTGGTCATGGGAGTAAGCTTTCTCCCCATTTTGTTGGGCCTTTCGAGGTGTTAGCTCGTGTTGGATCTATAGCGTATTTTGTAGCACTTCCTTTGTAGATGAGATGGATACATGATGTTTTTCATGTGTCACAGATCCATTGTTATCTTCATGATGACTCTCATTTCATCTATTAGGGCGAGATCGATGTTGATAATGATGCGACCTTCAAGGAGTTGCTTTTGGAGATCCAAGACCACAAAGAGAAGGTATTTTGTGGGCATTCTGTTCCCTCGGTTCATGTCTTGTGGTGAAATAGTGGCATGGAGGAGAGTACCTGGGAATGTGAGTCCCAGATACACACTCAGTACCCCAAGCTATTTTATGTTTAGCTCTTTTCTTGTAATGATGTTCGTTTTGTGGTTTTAGAACTTTTCTTATTATGAGATGGATTTCTTTTGTATATTGTTGTGGATTTCTCTCTTTTGAGAGGTATATCCCTTAGGATATTGTTTAGAATATGGTTTTGGTTTTTGTGTGGTATTGTGTGTTCCTTTTTGAAGCAGTTGAGCTCCTTTGGTGGTGAGAGCCTTGAGAGGTATCTCGAAGAGTGTTTTCTCAGACCCTTTTTTTTCCTATCTGTGTTGTTTTTGGATTCTCGAGGAAGATAATATCTTGAGAGGTATCTGTTGTAATGGACCATACCTATCTAGTCCATTCCATTGCTAAAATATGGTGTTTGACATGTTCTAAGAGGTCAAGGTGACTCATCCCTAACACCTAGCCAGAATTCCAGTTTCGTGAATTGTGTTTCCAGAATGGTAGGTCTAAAGTGTTTCCAAAATGGTAGGTTTACAGTGTTTCCAGAATGGTAAGACATCTAACGGTAGGTCTACAATGTTTCCATAATGGTGAGACATCTAAAGGTAGGTCTACAATGTTTCCAGAATTGTAGATCTACAGTGTTTCTAGAATGGTAGGTCTACAGTGTTTCCAGAATGGTGAGACAACTAACGGTGTCATGAACAGTGTTTCCAGAACTGTTTCATTTCCCTTTTCAAATTTCTATATTTTTTTCATATTTCCCAGTTTCGCCCATTTAACGTTTTCTTTGACGAAAAAATGCATTAAAATACTTGTTTTAATGGATTTATGATTGATTAAAATTCCATAACTCCTATATTAATTTTATTAAGGTTCAGGATTCCTTTACTTGGTCAAACCACATGGTTTAATGTGATACTCTTTTAATGGAAAATCCAACATATCTTAAATCACTGCTCCATTAAATCTTCTAAAGGGATTGGATATCTTCCTCCCTTGTTCTTCCTCCCTGTTCCCTAGTGTGAGACACTAAAACCTTTCCTTCCTTCCTGTAGGAGTTGTGCATAGTGTTGTAGCCTTCGATTTTGTCTTCCCTGGAGTTTCTTCCTACTACATGTGCACCCCTATTTTGGTGCAACCAAGCAGTATCAATCAATATTAGATATAAGTTATGATCTAATTTCATTATTCTGGGTTCCTCTCCTTCTATTTATCCTTTTCCTATTATGGGATTCGATCTCCATGTTACTAATAGAGTTTTCTTGGGTGTTGTCTTGTGTGGTGGTGTCTCTACATCCTCAGGTGGATGCAGTCCTCCTAGAGAGGTGATCATGATCTGTTTTGTTGGACTATTCTCATGAAAAGAGCATCAAAAACCATTTGAGGTACGGGATTTGTGGTCTCTCAATTATTTTATGTGAATATATATATTTAAGATGTTTCATCCCACTAGATCACAATGGAATTGACATAATAAATATTTTAATCAGATAAATAAATTGGTATCGACCGTATGTTATTGCCTCTTGTTTTGATAGATAGTGTGATATCTATGTTTTCCTTGTTTATCATGTCATTCTTGATGGAAATTGGTAAATAACATAAATTGGGATTAATTTTAATTATTTGTCTAAGATAAAGAGTCATGTAAATAAATATTTTTGTTGTTGTAATTTGATTTTAATCAAATTGATGCAGTAAGCATGTTTAATTATTTGTGATAGCTATGATAGCTTTTTGTTTAGTTTTCCAATAGTTGGAACCTAATAATACTAAAATGGTTAATTCATGATGGATTAAGAAACTGGTAGTTTGATAAAAGATAACACCTCATAGGGTTCTGATTTACCCTCTTACTCCTAAAGGCCAAGAGCCTTATGCTTGGATATGTGAGATCTCATTCTGTGTGAAGGAAGAATGCCTTGTTTAAGGTCTAAGATCCCAGTTGATATGATGTTTTTTTCCTAATACTTGTGATGTGTTATGAGCCTAGATGGATGTTTTGATATGTGGGGGAAGGGAGGCCCAATGGTTGTGGTAGCAGTTGATGCCTAGAGTGGAAAGATGCATGGTTTTATGCATGTGGTTGTTGGGGAGGACACCAAAGATAATGAAACAAGATGGATATAAATGATTAAATGATTTATGAATCTTGTTGGTTGTTTATCTGCTTTACTTTCTCCACTAATCAAGGCATCTAGTTTTTATACCCTCCTTCCAAAAAGAGGCGAAGACTTTCGGGGTATTCCACGTGAGTTTTTTATTTATCTTCTCGAGTTAGGATGGGTCTACACTCCTACTATAGGTGGAAAAGACTTGACAAGTAGTTTATCTACCAACCGTGTTGATCCCAATTGTGTTTAGTAGCTTTGATTGTTTTTATAAAATGCTTGGGAATATGGGAAAGTAATAATATTGTTAATAAATGATTGAATAAATAATGTTAACCCATGGGGTTGGAACTTTGAGTAATGCAATGATGAGTTAACAATTTAAAGGAACTACGGATCTTAGTTGGAATGCTAATGAAATGTAATGTGGAATTAAAAACGTTTAATTAATGGTTAAAGAATTAATTAATGTAAAGTGAGAATGATAAAAAGGGATAAAGTAATCTAATGTAGATCTTTAAATGGTTGTGTTCTTATAGGAAACCTAGTATTATCAGTGGCATCCGAGAGTTCAAGAGATGTTAGCTACATTTGAGTCTTAGACTAGGTTATTCCCATAGTGTGGTTGTAATTTATAGTATATTTTGTACTTTTTGTGTTTCTATATGCTACTCCACCCTGTCAGTTAGCGAAACTGACACCTTGGGGATTCTGAGACCTGGGAGGGTGTTTTCCCCAACATTTTGGTGGGAGGATGGATGGATGACTACCCCCTTTGGTGCCACTCTCTTCTCTTGGTAGTTACTAGTGCTAATAAAAACAACCGTTATTTTCTCCCATATATTTGTGTAGAGGGATGTAATGTCTTGTGGTTATTCACACACATATATTCTAGATATAGTTTTCTATGGACTACTATAGGTGTAACATGTATAGGTTATGATGGCTTTAGGATCCTTACTCAGTGTATGTGTTATAATGTCTTGAGGTTTAATGCCCAACGTATGATACACATTATACGAGTTGTGGTGGATCCCAGAAACTACCTGGTTACTTCGGTTACATGGATATGGTGGTTGTGCTGCATGAGGTTCATGTTGTGCTGCTTCACCCATGTATCTGCGGGAAATCCTTTTTGGAGAGAGATTCTTAGGATGTACAATGTTGGGGAAAGTGGAAAACTAGTGGGGAAGTTGTAGCAGGGTACCCTTGATATTATTTATTACATTATATATTCTTCTATGAAATACTTGGTGAGAGTAGTCATGGTGAGGCTGGGAACATAATATACCTATTTAGGTGATGAGTTAGTTTCACTTGTTGTTCACTGTGCTTTAGCATGCTTTATTTATTTTTGCATGATAGGATCTGGGGAAGATACTACTAAGTATAATGTTATACTCACCCTATGTATATATAAACTATTTTTTAGGTCACTTGGAGAAGGTTGGAGATCAGGCTGGTTACTACTAGCTTGGGGTTGCAGGATCTGTTCGTGCTTCATGGTTGCTATTGTTTTTACTTTCTTTTGGTACTTACAATTTTCCATTCTAGTTTTAGTAGTTTTGAATGACAATAAATATGTGTACTTGGGAATTCTTTTATATTTCAGTCTGAGTTGGAGTTGGTTGGTTTTTGTCTTATCTATCTCTTCTTCTTGTGTTCTCTTAGAGGTTAATGCTTCCCATTTGTGTGATTACTATACCCTTGGTGTTAGTCACCAACCCATGGCCTACTGGAGGTGGGAATCAGGGGTCACAACCTTACTTATCACATTACTGGACCAGGAGGGGTACACCTTGTGGGGATGGGGTTGTGACACTTCCATTTAACGTTTTAATTGACATAAATTGGGTTTAATATCATATTCTATACTTTTTTAATCCATTTCAAAGAACATAAAATTTATATTTAATTTTCCTGATGCCCACGAGACTTTTAATATTCAAACCTCATCATCTTGATTGTGATCCGTCTTTAATGGCCTTTGAAATCAGTTTTCTTGTAGATTTAGAATCTGGCCTTTCTAAAGCTGATACTTGTCCTTTCTTGTGTGATTCCCTTTCTCTTGATACCGAGGCACCCATAACCTTTCTTTCTCTGATGACCCATGAGTCTGTGTTTCACCCCTAGACTGTGTTACCCTAGATCCTTGTGCACCCCCTGTTTTGGTGCTAGGAGGAGTTGTTGATCATTTTTTCTTTCTGATAGGGATCCCTTTGTCTCAATTTCATTTTTTGCATCATGCGGGGGGTGAAAATGTTTCCCATGTGAATGGAGTTGAATCCAAATTAAATAAATATAATTGAATCAAATTTAATAAATAAATCGGGGCTGGGGGAAAGTGTTTCATGATTTTGTTTCATTATTTATTGATATTGTGATCTATATGGGCTATATGCCTATTGAAAATCATGGCCATTGGTGGTCTCTATTTGTGCACTTGTGATGGCTTGTGGATGTTTATTGTTGACATTCTATGAATGACTGTATGAATATGAAATTGGTTAAACACATATATTCAGTTAAATAAATGGTTGCCTCGGGATCAAAATTTCTCTGTGATAACCCATGAATTATCAAAGTTGAATTAAAGAAAAAGTGTTTGGTAAATATAAATACAACATGATTTATTGGTGTTGTTGTGTGTTGTGTGTGGATTTGTTCTATATCATGACTTGTTTGGTTGTGGAATGGATGGATAGTGTTTTATCAGTGGGGCTAGAGGTCCGGGTCGTGCTATGTTTATGTTACTGGATATGATGGGTGTAGTGTCGTTATACAGCAGGGATGTCGGGTTGGCTGTGATGAGGTGTGTTGTTGGGTTTTGTAGTAAGTTTGGGGATTTCTTATTGAGAGTAAGGATAGGGCTAAATGACTTTGAAGAGTGGTGATGGAAGTGGTTGGTATGGGTAGTGAACGGAGTGGGAATGTGAAGTTTGTTGCTTCACCATTGTTCTTTTTTTCATGGCTTATATTGTGTGGCTCGTTGCATGCTGTGGTTGGTAGTTTCTCGAGTAGGGACAGAATGAATAAATTTTATACTTAATAAATAATGATAATTGGTTAAATGATATGGTTGGGGGTATGTTTTAGTTGTGCCTTTTTGTGAATGGATTTCATTTATCAACATCTGAAGTGACTATTACTAGTGTAAATAAATGCATTTAGAGGTAGCAGCGGAGTTGGTTGTATCATAGGTTGGTTGATAGTTTGATTGAAAATCCAAAGGTTGGGGTTGATTATTTGATACTATATATACATACTTGTATTTTCTTTGTGTTTTCTATACTCACCCCACCCTCATTGAGCACTATGTTCTGAACACCCCCATTGTCATGGGAAGGGTGTCTTTCCCAAACATCACTGATTAGCCACTAAATAAGGCTAATATTCATCATTAATATACATAATATTCATGTTCTTTATTATTAATAAACACCATTTTAGTAAATTTTACACTTTGAACATCATTTCACATTATGATTATAATACCTTCTTAAAATGCACTATTATGTGATACATTTTTGAACATCATTTGAAGTACCAATTATTCATCTGATTATACATATTTTAATTTTATATTTTTGTAAATTGATCTACACTCCAATATGAACATGTTTCATTCTGGGATCAATGGAAAATTCATGGAAGAAGATGGGGATATTTTTTGATGAAAGGAAGCAATTCTAGAGAAGGTAGATTGGACACCATCCCACTGATAAGATAGTGGGGCCCAACATACAGGACCCATGAATCCCAAATTTCATGTGATTCTATAAAATATGTACAGGAACAAATAACTCTTCAAGATTCAATGCTAATTCGGCCTCCATGGTGTCCATATATGCGTCCCAAGTTAGAGATAAAATTCTGGGCCAGATTCTGTGGCCCAGAAAAACATCCCACCAATTAAACCATATCTCGAAACCCATAACTCCTTTTAGTCTGAGCTTTTACAGGCTGTTAGTGGACATCCGGAGCTTAATTTAAGTCTTCTATTTCCCATCAAACCTATGCCATCTAGAAGGTGTTTCATGCACCTCCGTTTGGTGGATGCAAGCTGGATGCCACCTTGGGTCAAGGGTGGAAAAATCAACTCTCCCTTACTTTCCACCCACCTATGGCCTACCAAAATTAATTGAGAAGACTTGTAATGTTGGAGGCTCGACCCAAGGGCTAAAAAATGTAAATTTAAGGCAGTGGTGTTGGAGTATTTGGGGATCTTTGGTGCTTTGTTCAATTGTAATGTTATGCTGCAATTTTGTTGTCTCAAATTTGTCTTTCACATGTAAGTTGTTCAATTCACTTTAGTCTCTTAATAAAAGTTCTTCTTCTACTCTTATTATGTTGTTCTTCATATCACTTTGATACCATTGGATCAAGTTGTGAATTTATTCACACCAAAACTTGTGAAATTATTCACACAACGGTGGAGTGATCATTTTATTTTTGTTGTTTTCTTTACTTCTCCATTTCCTCCCTCATGAGTCTACTTTCCGCTTCCATTGAAACCATGGGATCAATGGAGGGATAAAACACTTATGGTTTGATCCAATGGAGTATCAAGGGGATGTATTGGATGTTATTTATAACCCCATTAATGTATAATCACTTCTTTAATTGAGATTTTAATTTGATGATTTTTAAACTCCATCATCCTTGTTGAATTTAAGGCCACACACTTCAAGTGCTAATACGAACCTTTACCTTGAAGTGCTCAAAAAATTGATCCTTCAAGTGTATAGGTGATTAGTATTAAAGGGTTTAGTCATTAAACTAGTAAGTGATGATCTTGTTTTATCTCCTTAAATGAACCCATCTCAAATATAATAAATTGAAATCATTGAAAAGGAAATACGTCCAATCCACCCCGAGCAATAACCTAGGATCAACTCATTCTTTTAAATTGAATTCACTTAAGTCTCTTAGAGTTCCTTTCAACCCATATAAAATCAACCCAATTTGGCCACTTCATAGCCAAAAATAGTCCATAGAATGTACGTTTCCATAGGTTACTTCTTAGGTCTCTAAGGATTCGACAACCCAAGCTAAACTACAAGGATCGTTCTACCTTCATCTCTTGGGTAAATTTGAGTGAGAATCAAATTTTGGCGCCATTTAAGGGGACCTAAGTAAGTTATCTTAGACACTATTATCCTTTTTTTCATCCCTCTTCTCTGTTCTCACCCCATCACTCCTATGGAATTCAATTTTGAACAAGTCCAAACATGGGTCACTTATCCCTACATTGATCAACCAACCCCATGTGTGATGTACAATGACCATCCTAATTTCTACTTGTGGGATCATCAACAACATAATGAAACACAATGTTCTTACTCCTATGATCCACAAAACATTCCAATATATAATGAGTTTCAATCCCCACAGAGCCAATATGAACACCCTTCTGTGCAATTCCAACAACTTAATTATCCACCTGAAATAGACCATATTTATCAACCCCTTACCCATCATGATCCACAACCATTACTTGAAAAATTGTGTCAACAAATGGAGATAATGAATTTTGAGGTTTCATCATTGAGGTTATAACTACAAAGCATTAAAAATTGTGAGGAACCCATCACTACACAAACTGTCCCTTCCATAACCTTATGTGAAGTATCTAGTTTCCCACAAACCTCTCATGAATTTACTGAAGGGAAAACCTTTGGATTTCAGATAGATGAAGAGGATCAAGGAATTGTTGAAGGTTCTTTAAATCATGAGGAAATTGAATTTTTGGATTCAAAAGAGGAGAATTTGACATCATGGATTGCGTCTCCTAAGTATAACTCCATTGATGAATTTCCAAAAACACCAACCAATGAACCATTGGGAGAAATCGCAAACTTTGAGTCCATATCCATTCCAAACACTGATCTTTCCAATTTTGTGGTTGAATATTCTATTCAAAAGGAACCAATTTTGTTGAGAAATTTGGAAAATGAAACTGAGTTGGATTCAAAATATCAACTTGTGTCTAAATGTCCTATCCAGCTCGAGCCCAAAATTATTGTCCTTCCCTCACTGCTAAAGAATCCCTTCATAAGGTATAATCATGAACATTCAATTGGAATTCATTCTTCTCTTGAAACCAAAAAAATTTGGAATGATCATTGATGTCTTAGGAAAGACTCTAGAGGAAACTCGATCCACCATTTTTGATATTCCTTAGATTTATCCACTCATTTTAGAACATAGGTTTGTGAATGAAACAAATTCTAAAAATAGAATGAATATCAACCTAGTAGAAGTGGTAAAAAATGTGGCCCTTAAAATGTTGAAAGTTTGTATTGGGTAAGTTGGGGGGTTCAAGTCGAGCTAATGATGTTAAACAAAGCGCTGCATGGGAGGCAACCCATGGTTTTCAAGTTTCCTATCATTTTTTTTTGTTTTAATAAAATTTATATTTTAATTAATCATTTTTATAAAAAATAGACTGTTGACCTGTTCTTCTATTATGAGTATGGATGGGTATGAAAGGGGAGCACCATATTCATCCGTGTCACGTGGTGTGATCCTTGAGTGATGCCTTACCCATAAATTTAAAAAGAAGACAATGTATCATCAGTTTGTTTTATTTTAATGTTTTTATAGGCTAAAATAAAAATACAAAAAATAAATAAAAATATAATAATAATAATAATAAGGGACACGTCGTGGGTCGTGGGTCAAACCCCGTCACAACCGGTGAAGCTGCAGGGATTCGAACCCGGGACCGAAGGGAGATAGGGGCGCGTGCTTACCACTGACCTATAGGAACTCTGCAAGTGACATGGATATCAAATGATTAAAAGGGAGCAGCAATAATTTCAACTTCAACCACGAGGTGACTTCATTCCATGATCCTCATTTTCAATTTCCTTTTTTTTGAACTTTAATTTCTACCTCTACCCCCTTCTAAATTTTATTTTCTTTAAACACTGGGGACAATGTTATTTTAAGTTGGGGGGGAGATGAAATATAAAAAAAATTTCATTTGTGTGAAAAAATATTATTTGAAAAAAAAAATGTGTGTAAATGGAAGGAAAAATTAATTTAACTTTGAACATGGTAATACACATTGCACACTTTGAAACTGAATATCAAATAATTTAGCATACCCTGATTCTGATTTTAATCCTTGTATAATTTCATGAGCATAGATTTTGGAAAGTGTGGCTGTCCAATGTGATATTTCATCGTTTATATTTTCATCCAAAAAAAATCACAATGCACGTCCTTTGGATAGTGGGGTATTAGTTTAAGTTCATGGGGTCCCCTAAATAAATATCATAGGTTTGGTGATCATTTTAGTTTAATATGAGTATTCAAAAAAAACCAAAAAATTATTAAAAAAAAATTGCGCGTAGAGCAATGAAATGACCTAATGTGTGGCTTTAGGCACTTGGGGATCGTGACTCCATAGTTGTCTGGCCTAGAGTTAGTAATTTTATCTCTATTTTTGGTAATTTGAATTTGTTTTTGACTGAGTTAACTCGAGATTATGCCCGAGTATGTGGGCTTCACTTGGTTCCCTAAGGTCTTTGAGCCTAGGAGTCATCGGCAAAGTCTCGCTACAGGGGTTGACTCTTTTGAGTGCAACTTCAATTACCATGGAAAAATTTCAAAAAAAATATGATACAAAAAAAAATTGAATACTCATCTTAATATTGAAATGTGATTCCACCTAGCGCTTCCGTCATTTCCCCTTTGAATAAAGATGAACCCCCATGTCTATTGTGATGCACAACACATCCTCATACTTAATTAATATTGGATGAAATATGGAAATGAATTTAAACAAAGGAATGGTCTTGGGATTGGGATCTTCTTATGAAAATATCTTGTATTAAAATATTTTGATGGGTTTCATGATTGTTTGGTATAAGGGTTTACGGTGATCATTGTGTATTAAAATGTTTTTGGAAAAGGGAATTCAAATTTCATATTGTTGAGATATATTTTGCTCGGGACTAGAAAAAATCAAGTTGGGGGTGTGATTATCCACTAAATTAGGCTAATATTAATTGTTAATATACATAATATTCATGTTATTTATTAATCATAAACACCATTTTAGTGCATTTTACACTTTGAACATCATTTCACATTATGATTATAATACCTTCTTAAAATGCACTATTATGTGGTACATTTTTTAACATCATTTGAAGTACCCAATGATTCATCTTCTTATAAATATTTTAATTTGATATTTTTGGAAATTTATCTACACTCCAATATGAACATGTTTCATTCAGGGATCAATGGAGAATTCATGGAAGAAGATGGAGATATTTTTTGATGAAAGGAAGCAATTCTAGAGAAGGCAGATTGGACACCAGCCCACTGATAAGACAGTGGGCCCCAACATACAGTCCCAATGAATCCCCAATTTCATGGGATTCTAGAATATATTTATAGTAATAAATAACTCTTCAGGATCCGATGCTAATTCGGCCTCCATGGTGTCCATTTAGGCCTCCCAAGTTAGAGATAAAATTCTAAGCCAGATTCTGCGGCCCAGAAAAACAGCCCACAAATTAAACCATATCTCGAAAAACATAACTCCTTTTGGGCTTCTATTTTACAGGAAGTTAGGTTACATCTATATATTAATTTAAGTCTTCTATGGCGCACACATATTCTGCCATCTAGAAGGCGTTTCAGGCGCCTCTGTTTGGTGGATTCAAGATGGATGTCACCTCGGGTAAAGGGTGGAAAAATCAACTCTCCCTTACTTTCCACCCACCTATGGTCTACCAAAATTAATTGAGAAGACTTAGACTATTGGAGTATCGACCAAAGGGCTCAAAAATGTCTATTTAAGGCAGTGGTGTTGGAGGATTTGTGGATCTTGGGTGCTTTGTTCAATTGTAATGTTATGCTGTAATTTTGTTGTCTCAAATTTGTCTTTCACATGTAAGTTGTTCAATTCACTTTAGTCTCTTAATAAAAGTTCTTCTTCTACTCTTATTATGTTGTTATTAATATCACTTTGATACTGTTGGATCAAGTTGTGAATTAATTCACACCAAACCTTGTGTAATTATTCACACAACGGTGGAGTGATCATTTTATTTTTGTTGTTTTCTTTACTTCTCCATTTCCTCCCTCATGAGTCTACTTTCCGCTTCCATTGAAACCATAGGATCAATGGAGGGCTAACCCACTTATGGGTTGATCCAAGGGATTATAAAGGGTCTGGATTGTATTTTATTTATAACCCCATTAATGTATAATCACTTCTTTAATTGAGATTTTTATTTGATGATTTTTAATCTCCATTATCCTTGTTGAATTTAAGGCCACACACTTCAAGTGTTAATACGAAAATTTACCTTGAAGTGCTCAAAACATTGATCCTTCAAGTGTATAGGTGATTAGTATTAAAGAGTGTAGTCATTAAACCAGTAAGTGATGATGTTGTTTTATCTCCTTAAATGAACACATCTCAAATATAAGAAATTGAAATCATTGAAAGGGAAATACGTCCAATCCACCCATAGCAATAATCTAAGATCAACTCATTATTTTAAATTGAATTCACTTAAGTCTCTTAGAGTTCCTTTAAACCCATATATAATCAACCTAATTTGGCCACTTCATAGCCAGAAAAAGTCCATAGAATGTACGTGTCCATAGGTTACCTCTTAGGTCTCTGAGGATTCGACAACCCAAGCTAAACTACAAGGATCATTCTACCTTCATCTCTTGGGTAAATTTGACAGAGAATAAAATTTTGGCGCCGTTTCCGGGGACCTAAGTAAGTTATCTTAGACACTATCATCCTTTTTTTTCATCCCTCTTCTCTTTTCTCACCCCATCACTCCTATGGATTTCAATTTTGAACAAGTCCAAACATGGGACACTTATCGCTACTTTGATCACCCAACCCCATGTGTGATGTACAATGACCATCCTAATTTCTACTTGTGGGATCATCAACAACCTAATGAAAAACAATGTTTTTACTCCTATGATCCACAAAACATTCCAATATATAATGAGTTTCAATTCCCACAGAGCCAATATGAACACCCTCCTGTGCAATTCCAACAACTTAATTATCCACCTGAAATAGACCATATTTCTCAACCCCTTACCCATCATGATTCACAACCATTACTTGAAAAATTGTGTCAAAAAATGTAGATAATTTATTTTGAGGTTTCATCATTGAGTTTAGAACTACAAAGCATTAAAAATTGTGAGGAACTCATCCCTACACAATCTGTCCCTTCCATAACCTTATGTGAAGTATCTAGTTTCCCACAAACCTCTCATGATTTTACTGAAGAGAAAACCTTTGGATTTCAGATAGATTAAGAGGATCAAGGAATTGTTGAAGGTTCTTTAAATCATGAGTAAATTGAATTTTTGGATTCAAAAGAGGAGAATTTGACATCATGGATTGCGTCTCCTAAGTATAACTCCATTAATAAATTTTCAAAAACACCAACCATTGAACCATTGGGAGAAATCACAAACTTTGAGTCCATATCCATTCCAAACACTGATCTTTCCAATTTTGTGGTTGAATATTCTATTCAAAAGGAACCAATTTTGTTGAGAAATTTGGAAAATGAAACTGAGTTGGATTCAAAATATCAACTTGTGTCTAAATGTCCTATCTAGCCCGAGCCCAAAATTATTATCCTTCCCTCACCGCTAAATAATCCCTTCATAATGTATAATCATGAACATTCAATTGGAATTAATTCTTATCTTGAAACCAAAAAAATTGGATTGATCATTGATGTCTTAGGAAAGACTCTATATGGAACTCGATCCACCATTTTTCATATTCCTTGGATTCACACACTCATTTTAGAACATAGGTTTGTGAATGAAAAAAATTATAAAAATAGAATGAATATCAACCTAGTAGAAGTGGTAAAACATGTGGTCCTTAAAATTTTGATAGTTGGTATTGGGTAAGTTGGGGGGTTCAAGTCGAGCTAATGACGTTAAACAAAGCGTTGCATGGGAGGCAACCCATGGTTTTCAAGTTTCTTATCATTTTTTTTTGTTTTAATAAAATTTATATTTTAATTAATCATTTTTATAAAAAATAGACTGTTGACCTATTCTTCTATTATGAGTATGGATGGGTATGAAAGGGGATCACCATATTCATCTGTGTCACGTGGTGTGATCCTTGAGTAATGCCTTACCCAGAAATTTAAAAAGAAGACAATGTATCATTAGTTTGTTTTATTTTAATGTTTTTGTAGGTTAAAATAAAAATACAAAAAATAAATAATAATATAATAATAATAATAATAAAGGACATGTCGTGGGTCGTGGGTCAAACCCCATCACAATCGGTGAAGCCGCGGGGATTCGAACCCGGGACCGAAGGGAGACAGGGGCGCGTGCTTACCACTGACCTACAGGAAGTATGCAAGTGACATGGATATCAAAGGATTAAATAAGAGCAGCAAGAATTTCAACTTCATCCACCAGGTGACTTCATTCCATGATCCTCATTTTCAATTTCCTTTTTTTTAACTTTAATTCTCTACCTCTACCCCCTTCTAAATTTTCTTTTCTTTA
The DNA here is from genome assembly GCA_963277665.1 of Viscum album. NCBI lineage: Eukaryota > Viridiplantae > Streptophyta > Magnoliopsida > Santalales > Viscaceae > Viscum > Viscum album. Next base: position 209,610,724 of record OY728119.1, on the reverse strand, counting down.
AACACTGGGGACAGTGTTATTTTAAGTTGGGGGGAGATGAAATATAAAAAAATTGCATTTGTGTGAAAAAAAATGATTTGAAAAAAAATGAGTGTAAATGGAAGGAATAATTCCTTTAAATTTGAACATGGTAATACAAATTGCACTCTTTGAAACTGAATATCAAAAAATTTAGCGTACCCTGATTCTGATTTTAATCCTTGTATAATTTCATGAGCATAGATTTTGGAAAGTGTGGTTGTCCAATGTGATATTTCATCGTTTATATTTTCATCCAAAAAAATCACAATGCACGTCCTTTGGATAGTGGGGTATTAGTTTAAGTTCATGGGGTCCCCTAAATAAATAGCATAGGTTTGGTGATCATTTTAGTTTAATATGAGTATTCAAAAAAACAAAAACAAAATTATTTAAAAAAATTGCGCGTAGAGCAAGGAAATGACCTAATGTGTGGCTTTCGGCACTTGGGGATCGTGACTCCATAGTTTTCTGGCCCAAAGTTAGTAATTTTATCTCTATTTTTGGTAATTTGATTTTGTTTTTACTGAGTTAACTCGAGATGATGCCCGAGTATGTGGGCTTCACTTGGTTCCCTAAGGTCTTTGAGCCTGGGAGTCATCGGCAAAGTCTCGCTACAGGGGTTGACTCTTTTGAGTGCAACTTCAATTACCATGGAAAAATTGCAAAAAAATGATACAAAAAAATTTAATACTCATCTTAATATTGAAATGTGATTCCACCTAGAGCTTTCGTCATTTCCCCCTTGAATAAAGATGAACCCCCATGTCTATTGTGATGCACAACACATCCTCATACTTAATTAATATTGGATGAAATATGGCATTGAATTTGAACAAAGGAATGGGATTGGGATTGGGATATTCTTATGAAACTATATTGTATTAAAATATTTTGATGGGTTTCATGATTTTTTGGTATAAGGGTTTCTGGTGATCATTGTGTATTAAAATATTTTTGGAAAAGGGAATTCAAATTTCATATTGTTGAGATATATTTTGCTCGGGACAAGAAAACTAAAGTTGGGAGGTGTGATTTTCCACTAAATGAGGCTAATATTCATTGTTAATATACATAATATTCATTTTCTTTATTATTCAGAAACACCATTTTAGTGCATTTTACACTTTGAACATCATTTCACATTATGATTATAATACCTTCTTAAAATGCACAATTATGTGGTACATTTTTTAACATCATTTGAAGTACCCAATGATTCATCTGATTATACATATTTGAATTTGATATTTTTGTAATTTTATCTACACTCAAATATGAACATGTTTCATTCAGGGATCAATGGAGAATTCATGGAAGAAGATGGGGATATGTTTCGATGAAAGGAAGCAATTCTAGAGAAGGCAGATTGGACACCAGCCCACTGATAAGCCAGTGGGTCCCAACATACAGTCCCAATGAATCCCAAATTTCGTGGTATGATAGAGGTTATGTAGAGTAACAAATAACTCTTCAGGATCCAATGCCAATTAGGCCTCCATGGTGTCCATTTAGGCGGCCCAAGTTAGAGATAAAATTCTGAGCCAGATTCTGCGGCCCAGAAAAACAGCCCACCAATTAAACCATATCTCGAAAACCATAACTCCTTTTGGGATAATATTTTACAGGCTGTTAGGTTCATCCAGATCTTAATTTAATTCTTCTATGGCCCACCCAAATTCGGCCATCTAGAAGGTGTTTCATGCGCCTCTGTTTGGTTGATGCAAGCTGGATGCCACCTCTGGTCAAGGGTGGAAAAATCAACTCTCCCTTACTTTCCACCCACCTATGGCATACCACAATTAATTGAGAAGACTTGTACTGTTGGAGGCTCGACCCAAGGGCTCAAAAATGTCTATTTAAGGCAGTGGTGTTGGAGGATTTGGGGATCTTGGGTGCTTTGTTCTATTGTAATGTTATGCTGCAATTTTGTTGTCTCAAATTTGTCTTTCACGTGTAAGTTGTTCAATTCACTTTAGTCTCTTAATAAAATTTATTATTATACTCTTATTATGTTGTTCTTCATATCAATTTTATACCGTTGGATCAATATGTGAATTTATTCACACCAAACCTTGTAAAATTATTCACACAACGGTGGAGTGATCATTTTATTTTTGTTGTTTTCTTTACTTCTCCATTTCCTCCCTCATGAGTCTACTTTCCGCTTCCATTGAAACCATGGGATCAATAGAGGGCTAACCCACTTATTGGTTGATCCAAGGGAGTAGAAAGGGGCTGGATTGGATGTTATTTATAACCCCATTAATTTATAATCACTTCTTTAATTGAGATTTTTATTTGATGATTTTTAAACTCCATCATCCTTGTTGAATTTAAGGCCACACACTTCAAGTGGTAATACGAACCTTTACCTTGAAGTGATCAAAACATTGATCCTTCAAGTGTATAGGTGATTAGTATTAAAGAGTGTAGGAATTAAACTAGTAAGTGATGATGTTGTTTTATCTCCTTAAATGAACCCATCTCAAATATAAGAAATTGAAATCATTGAAAAGGAAATACGTCCAATCCACCCCGAGCAATAACCTAGGATCAACTCATTATTTTAAATTGAATTCACTTAATTCTATTAGAGTTCCTTTAAACCCGTATAAAATCAACCCAAGTTGGCCACTTCATAGCCAAAAATAGTCCATAGAATGTATGTGTCCATAGGTTACTTCTTAGGTCTCTGAGGATTTGACAACCCAAGCTAAACTAAAAGGATCGTTCTACCTTCATCTATTGGGTAAATTTGAGCGAGAATCATATTTTGGCACCATTTACAGGGACCTAAGTAAGTTATCTTAGACACTATCATCCTTTTTTTCATCCCTCTTCTCTATTCTCACCCCATCACTCCTATGGAATTCAATTTTGAATAAGTCCAAACATGGGACACTTATCCCTACTTTGATCACCCAACCCCATGTGTGATGTACAATGACCATCCTAATTTCTACTTGTGGGATCATCAACAACCTAATGAAACACAATGTTTTTAATCCTATGATCCACAAAACATTCCAATATATAATGAGTTTCAATCCCCACAGAGCCAATATGAACACCCTCCTATGCAATTCCAACAACTCAATTATCCACCGGAAATAGACCATATTTCTCTACCCCTTACCCATCATGATCCACAACCATTACTTGAAAAATTGTGTCAACAAATGGAGATAATGAATTTTTAGGTTTCATAATTGAGGTTAGAACTACAAAGCATTAAAAATTGTGAGGAACCCATCCCTACACAAACTGTCCCTTCCATAACCTTATGTGAAGTATCTAGTTTCCCACAAACCTCTCATGAATTTACTGAAGAGAAAACCTTTGGATTCTGGATAGATGAAGAGGATCAAGTAATTGTTGAAGGTTCTTTAAATCAGGAGGAAATTGAATTTTTGGATTCAAAAGAGGAGAATTTGACATCATGGATTGTGTCTCCTAAGTATAACTCCATTGATGAATTTTCAAAAACACCAACCATTGAACCATTGGGAGAAATCACAAACTTTGAGTCCATATCCATTCCAAACACTGATCTTTCCAATTTTGTGGTTGAATATTCTATTCAAAAGGAACCAATTTTGTTGAGAAATTTGTAAAATGAAAGTGGGTTGGATTCAAAATATCAACTTGTGTCTAAATGTCCTATCCAGCCCGAGCCCAAAATTATTGTCCTTCCCTCACCGCTAAAGAATCCCTTCATAATGTATAATCATGAAAATTTAATTGTAATTCATTCTTCTCTTGAAACCAAAAAAGTTGGAATGGTCATTGATGTATTAGGAAAGACTCTAGAGGAAACTCGATCCACCATTTTTGATATTCCTTGGATTTACCCACTCATTTTAGAACATAGGTTTGTGAATGAAACAAATTCTAAAAATAGAATGAATATCAACCTATTAGAAGTGGTAAAACATCTGGTCCTTAAAATGTTGAAAGTTGGTATTTGGTAAGTTGGGGGGGGTTCAAGTCGAGCTAATTACGTTAAACAAAGCGTTACATGGGAGGCAACCCATGGATTTCAAGTTTCCTATCATTTGTTTTTTGTTTTAATAAAATTTATATTTTAATTAATCATTTTTATAAAAAATATATTGTTGACCTGTTCTTATATTATGAGTATGGATGGGTAGGAAAGGGGAGCACCATATTCATCCGTGTCACGTGGTGTGATCCTTGAGTAATGTCTTACCCAGAAATTTAAAAAGAAGACAATGTATCATCAGTTTGTTTTATTTTAATGTTTTTATAGGTTAAAATAAAAATACAAAAAATAAATAAAAATATAATAATAATAATAATAATAAAAAGGTACACGTCGTGGGTCATGGGTCAAACCCCGTCACAACCGGTGAAGCCACGGGGATTCGAACTCGGGACCGAAGGGAGACAGGGGCACGCTCTTACCACTAACCTACAGGAACTCTGCAAGTGACATGGATATCAAAGGATTAAAAGGGAGTAGCAAGAATTTCAACTTCATCCACCAGGTGACTTCATTCCATGATACTCATTTTCAATTTCCTTTTTTTTTGAACTTTAATTCTCTACCTCTACCCCCTTCTAAATTTTCATTTCTTTAAACACTGGTGACAATGTTATTTTAAGTTGGGGGGAGATGAAATATAAAAAAATTGCATTTGTGTGAAAAAAAAATGATTTGAAAAAAAATGTGTGTAAATGGAAGGAAAAATTCCTTTAAATTTGAACATTGTAATACACATTGCACACTTTGAAACTGAATATCAAATAATTTAGCATACCCTAATTCTGATTTTAATCCTTGTATAATTTCATGAGCATAGATTTTGGAAACTGTGGTTGTCCAATGTGATATTTCATCATTTATATTTTCATCCAAAAAAAATCACAATGCACGTCCTTTGTATAGTGGGGTATTAGTTTAAGTTCATGGGGTACCCTAAATAAATAGCATAGGTTTGGTTATCATTTTAGTTTAATATGAGTATTCAAAAAAAACAAAAAAAATTATTAAAAAAAATTGCGCGTAGAGCAATGAAATGACCTAATGTGTGGCTTTCGGCACTTGGGGATTGTGACTACATAGTTTTCTGGCCCAAAGTTAGTAATTTTATCTCTATTTTTGGTAATTTGAATTTTTTTTTTGACTGTGTTAACTCGAGATGATGCCCGAGTATGTGGGCTTCACTTGGTGCCCTAAGGTCTTTGAGCCTGGGAGTCATCGGAAAAGTCTCGCTACAGGGGTTGACGCTTTTGAGTGCAACTTCAATTACCATGAAAAAATTGCAAAAAAAATATGATACAAAAAAAATTGAATACTCATCTTAATATTGAAATGTGATTCCACCTAGCGCTTCCATCATTTCCCATTTGAATAAAGATGAACCCCCATGTCTATTGTGATGCACAACACATCCTCATACTTAATTAATATTGGATGAAATATGGTAATGAATTTGAACAAAGGAATGGGCCTGGGATTGGAATCTGCTTATGAAACTATCTTGTATTAAAATATTTTGATGGGTTTCATGATTGTTTGGTATAAGGGTTTCTGTGATCATTGTGTATTAAAATGTTTTTGGAAAAGGGAATTCAAATTTCATATTGTTGAGATATATTTTGCTTGGGACTAGAAAAACTCAAGTTGGGGGTGTGATTAGCCACTAAATGAGGCTAATATTCATTGTTAATATACATAATATTCATGTTCTTTATTATTCATAAACACCATTTTAGTGCATTTTACACTTTGAACATCATTTCACATTATGATTATAATACCTTCTTAAAATGCACTATTATGTGGTACATTTTTTAACATCATTTGAAGTACCCAATGATTCATCTGATTATACATATTTTAATTTGAAATTTTTGTAAATTGATCTAAACTCCAATATGAACATGTTTCATTCAGGTATCAATGGATAATTCATGGAAGAAGATGGGGATGTTTTTTTATGAAAGGAACCAATTCTAGAGAAGGCATATTGGACACCAGCCCACTGATAAGACTGTGGGTCCTAACATACAGGCCCAATGAATCCCAAATTTCGTGGGATGATAGAAGATATGTATAGGAACAAATAACTCTTCAGGATCCAATGCTAATTCGGCTTCCATGGTGTCATTTAGGCGGCCCAAGTTAGAGATAAAATTATGGGCCAGATTCTATGTCCCGGAAAAACAGCCCACCAATTAAATACAATCTCGAAAAACATAACTTCTTTTGGGATGAGATTTTACAGGCTGTTAGGGGACATCGGGATCTTAATTTAAGTATTCTATGTCCCACCCAAAGTCTGCCATCTAGAATGTGTTTCATGCACCTCTGTTTGGTGGATGCAAGTTGGATGCCACCTCGGGTCAAGGGTGGAAAAATCCACTCTCCCTTAATTTCCACCCACCTATGGCCTACCAAAATTAATTGAGAAGACTTGGACTGTTGGAGGCTCGACCCAAGGGCTCAAAAATGTCTATTTAAGGTAGTGGTGTTGGAGGATTTTGGGATCTTGGGTGATTTGTTCAATTGTAATGTTATGCTACAATTTTGTTGTCTCAAATTTATCTTTCACATGTAAGTTCTTCAATTCACTTTAGTCTCTTAATAAAAGTTCTTCTTCTACTCTTAATCTGTTGTTCTTCATATCACTTTGATACCATTGGATCATGGTGTGAATTTATTCACACCAAACCTTGTTAAATTATTCACACAACGGTGGAGTGATCATTTTATTTTTGTTGTTTTCTTTACTTCTCCATTTCCTCCCTCATGAGTCTACTTTCCGCTTCCATTGAAACCATGGGATCAATGGAGGGCTAACCCACTTATGGGTTGATCCAAGGGAGTATCAAGGGGATGGATTGGATGTTATTTATAACCCCATTAATGTATAATCACTTCTTTAATTGAGATTTTTATTTGATGATTTTTAAACTCCATCATCCTTGTTGAATTTAAGGCCACACACTTCAAGTGATAGTACGAACCTTTACCTTGAAGTGCTCAAAACATTGATCCTTCAAGTGTATAGGTGATTAGTATTAAAGGTTTTAGGCATTAAACCAGTAAGTGATGATTTTTTTTTATCTCCTTAAATGAACCCATCTCAAATATAAGAAATTGAAATCATTGAAAAGGAAATACGTCCAATCCACCCCGAGAAATAACCTAGGATCAACTCATTCTTTTAAATTGAATTCACTTAAGTCTCTTAGAGTTAATTTAAACCCATATAAAATCAACCCAAGTTGGCCACTTCATATCCAAAAACAGTCCATAGAATGTACGTGTCCATAGGTTACTTCTTAGGTCTCTGAGGATTCGACAACCCAAGCTAAACTACAAGGATCTTTCTACCTTCATCTCTTGGGTAAATTTTAGTGAGAATCAATCACAGAAGGATGATGAATGTTTGGCCACCCATTCTTCCCTGCTCCCTATTCTAGGTATTGATATCCCAATATTCTTCTAGAGGATAGTTGTTTTTTAATACCAGGTTTGTGCAGACGATTTGTGTTTTCCTAGGTGTCATTGGGATTAGATATATTGTGCTTTCCTAGGTATTTTTGGGATGTGATGTAGTATGTGGCCTAGGTGTCTATGGGCGGGATGTGGTTGTGAGGCCTAGTTGTGTGTGGGTGATATGTGATCATCTTATTTTTCCCAGGTTGTGGGATTATATGTGAATCCCAGGTGTGTGTGGGTAGGTTGTGACATGGTACTTTCAAAACAAGTGGGAGTGCCATGATGTTTTCTATTAGGGTGTGTGAGTGGATAATCAATGAGAAATTGGTGTAGGGTACCCTATCATCAATTTTCTATATATTACTTTACTTTAATTGATTTATTTGGTGAGAATTCCTTTGTTGGGGTTGGGGTGGCTTGTATACCTTGTTAGGTTCTATTGGTTTCTGTTGTTTTCTCACAGGGGCATTAGTAAGCTTCACCACTTGTGCACGAGATACTTGGTTTTTCCCTACTGAGTATACTTGTATGATCATCCTATATTACAAAAATACTTTTAGGTTTCCAGGAGGACTACATGGACCGTGTTTGGAATTACTAGCTCAGACTTTGGGACAATTGTCGTGTCACTTCTTAGCTTTGTTCTTTTGGTACATACTTTGGAGTTTTATTGTATTTGTACCATTTTTACTTTAAAACATGCATGTGGTATGAATTTTAGTTTTTATTTTATATAGTGGTTGGATTTGTTGTGGGATGGACCATCTTATGTCCTAATCCCATTTTCTTATAAAAAGGGTAATGCCTCTCATTTTGTGAGATTCTATACCCTTACTACTAGTCTCCACCCCAAGGCCTAATAAAGGAAGGACTCAGGAGTCATTATCTCTCATCCTTCATTACTATCTCATGAGGGGCATCTTTGGAGGGATGGGTCATGAAAAAATGGTATCATAGGTGTTGGTTAAGAGATAAGATGTATTTTTAAGTTAGTCATAGCAAGAATTTCATGGGTTGGTAGGGAAAATAGTTCTATGTGACCTTGCTACATGACATATGCTAGGGAAGACTAGCTAAGACACAAGATTTTAGGGGGCCCTGTGATCTGACATAAGGACTCTGAGTCTACCAAATGACCAAGTGAGACTACATTGTTTGCATGGTAGAGACCCTGGGAAAGGTACATGCATTATAATGTCTTGTTTTGTTGTTTGAATTGGGCGTTCAAGGGAATTTAAATAAATAATGAGTTGAAATGAATATTAAATAAAATTATATACTACTCAGGATTAAGAATTCCTTATTTACCTTTCAGCTATAACACTTGGTCATCACCTGTGTGTTGTATATGTTGTGGAGGCTCAGCAGGACGACCCAGTTGATCAAAATAGGATTGACCCAGTGTAGGAGGATGACTAGTGGAAAAAAGTTACATCTATTCCAACAATAGACTCTGGGGAAGTACAAGGGCATCGTTTCAGACATAGAGACAAAGATTTTTCTCTAGGAGCTTGTGATCACCTTCAGCTTAATCCAGTCTTTGAAAGAGTACTGGGTTCCCTTAGCGATGAGCCAAATGTGGGGAGATTCACATTAGTTTTTGACGCTTTACCTAGAGGAGAGGAAGGAGGCTGATGTTTCATGGGTCGATTTTGAGAAGGAGTTTTGAGTATAATTATTTTATTTGGACATGAAGGTTGAGAAGAGGTTGGAGTTACTCTCCCTCCAATAGGGGAATATGTTGGTACCATATCTAGGGATCAAATTCAATGGTCCCCTTCATTTTTCTCTAGATCTCTTTCTAGATGAGGAGTCTCATGCGAGATGCCTATAGGATGCACTTCATCCATCTCTCTAGTACGTGGCTACTCCCTTTACCATGAAGAAATACTTGGAGGTCTAGAATAAGGCAGAGGTAGTTGAGAGGATGAACTCACGAGGAGGTATACCATTAGAGTTGATCCAACCTAGTTCTTTAAACGGAAAGGTTATCAGTAGTAAGTATTAGGCACCAATACCTTCGAGGTTCTGACTGGCAGGGAGGTGACCTCGGTAGTTTCCATTTTAAAATTCTAGTCTTCATTTCTATCTTGTGGTCTTGGGGCTGATATGTTTTATTTTTAGAGTCCATGGGAATCTTTAGAGTCATTTCTTGATAACCTTTTGAGATCAGTATGGTGGAGGTGGGTAGGTGCAGCACCCGCCTTAGTAGTAGTTGTCGGTAGGGCCGTTCCAGTAGTAGGTACAATAGCCTCACCCTCCACCGAGAAGAGATGAAGTAGGTAAAGGAAAACCTTAGGAGGTTCCTCAGGGACCTTGACCCGAGTATGGTCAAGGAGGTGGTTGTCAGCTGAGGGGAAGAGAATCCATGCGTGGTCAGTTACACGCTGCAGAGGAAACAATCCCTGGAGGGACATAGATCGTTTAAGGTGCAATCAGTTTGTTTAGTATGCTTGCTTGTACTTTTTTGTATTCAGGATCTTCACACTCTTTTTTTTTCACCTGATCTATCCCATGCTCTGGGACTGAATATAGAGAGTAATCCCATTCCCCTAGTGTTTAGTATTCCATTCGGAGGTCAAACCAGCATGTTTGATGTATGTCGGGGATGTAGACTGATGATGAGGTCGCATCAGTCCTGTGGGGATCTTTTCCTCTTACAGATGCAACTATAGAAATTCATCCTTGGCATCGATTGGTTCTTCTATGTGCATGCTATTATTGACTAATTCTAGATTAGAGTCGTGTTTTCAGATGTGGATGGACAACATATGGTCTTTTTTGGTGAGCAGAGTTGTTAGATGGAAAGTCGACATATGGGGTCCCTTCTTTCCTTGTTGGATGAGTTGTCTATGGAATAGGTGGATGATGAGATAGAGGAGATTATCAGAATTTTTGGGTAGTTCTTATATATTTTACCCATAGAGTTTGTGACTCTACCCCCTCAACGTGATGTTGAGTTCAGTATAGACTTGCAACCCCGTGCTTCTCTAATTTCAATGGCTCCTTATTAGATGGCACCTTCAGAGCTTCAGGAGTTGAGGAATCAAATAGATGATCTGAAGAAGAATGGATTTATCTGACCTAGTGTGTCCCTGTGGGGTTCTATAGTCTTGTTTTCAAAAATGGTGGATGGTGGTCCGAGTTTGTGCATAAACTACCAAAGGTTTAATTAGGTAATAGTCAAGAAATATTACCCTATCCCGAGCATGGACAATATTTTTGACAAGATTAAGGGAGAAAGTTGGTTCTCTAAGATCGATCTATGGTCTAGGTATCACCAACTGAGGGTAAAGGAAGGTGATATCCCGAAGACTGATTTCAGGTGTAGGTATGGGCACTTCGAGTTCGCAGTTATGCCGTTCGGTTTTACAAACGCACCAGTCGTGTTCATAGAGCTCATGAACTCTGTCTTTCGTGAGTTCATGGACTAGTTCATTGTCATATGCTTCTATGATATCCTAATTTACACAAAGTCAGAGGAGGAGCATACCAAGCATCTTAGGACCTTCTTGGAGGTTCTTCGATGCCTCCATCTCTATGGGAAGTTTTCCAAGTGTAAGTTCTAGACATGAGAGCTGAAATTCCTTGGAAATGTTATGTCTCAGCAGGGTATAGCAGTGGACCCGTCGAATTTAAAGATAATTATTTCTTGGGAAACACCCAAGAATATTATAGAGGTATGTTGTTTTCTCAGTCTAGTAGGATATTACCAGATATTCATACCCGATTTCTCTAGAGTTGCAGCTTTATTGACAGCCTTGACCAGGAAAGATTGGGCCTTTTTGTGGAGTGGGCAGTGTCAGGCAGCATTTAGCTAGCTGAAAGGGAAGTTGTTCAGTACTTCAGTGTTCTGAATTCCCGAGGAAGGGGTGATGTTCGAGGTGTTTTGTAGTGATTTTCATCTAGGTTTAGGATGTGTAATGATGCAACAATAGGAAGTGATCTATTATGGGTCTAGGCAGTTACATCCCCAAGAATGTAACTACGCAACCCATGATCTGGAGCTAGAAACGATCATGTTTTCACTGAATTTGTGGAAGTATTACTTCATTGGGGAGTGATTTGTAGTCTTCATGGATCACAAAATCTTGAGTTATATCTTTTCCCATCGAGATCTGAACTTGAGACAATGGAGGTGGATGGAGTTTCTTCAAGATTACGATTTTGAGATCTCTTACACCTCAAGGAAGGGGAATATTGTGGTCAATGCTTTGAGAAAGAAGTCACAGAAATAGTTTGTTCAGTAATATATGGATTTTTGGAATGAGATGGAGGAGTTGGAATCCTTGCACTTAGATATAGTAATAGATGGCGGTATAGGCTTCTTGTTTCAGATGATAGTGCAGTCTTCTTTAAAAAAGAAGGTGGAGGAGTCTCAGTGGGGAGACTCAAAGGTAGAGGTGATGTGAGATCATATTGACTAGGGTGATTCTCTAGATAGATGGTCGGAGAATGTTCATAATCATATGATATTCCATGGGAGTCTATTTGTTCCAGTGGCAATGCATAAGCGAGTTCTTTGTGAGTTTCACAACTCACCGTTATTAGTACACCCAAGAGTTTCCAAGATGTATTGTGGCTTGAGGATGCAATTTTGGTGTCCTAGAATGAAGGGGGTAGTGGTAGAGTTTGTGGAAGAGTTCTTAGTGTTCCATCATGTGAAGGCTTAGAATCATGTTCCTGGTGGTTTGTTGTAGCCCATAGATATCTCTGAGTGGAAGTGGGATGACATATTGATGGATTTCATCATAGGGTTACCTAGGGATCAGGGAGGATGTGAGGAGAATCTGGGCAGTGGTGGATCAACTAACGAAATCATCTCACTTCTTGGTGATTAAGGAGTCGGGCATAGTGGATGCCTTGGCTAAGAGGTATGTGGATGAGATGGTACGACTGCATGGAGTTCTAAGATTCATCGTCTCAGATAGGGAAACACAGTTTACCTCACGAGTTTTGAGGGGATTTCAGCATGCTTTTGGAACTCAGTTACACCTCAGTACTGCTTTCCACCCTTATACAGATGGATAGACATAGCGGACCATCCAGACATTGGAGGAAATTTGGTGGGAATGCGTCTTGGAATTTGGCGGATCTTGGGTGTAACAATTTCCTTTGGTGGAATTGTCTTACAAAAATGGCTATCAATCTTCCATTAGCATGGATTATTTTGAATATTTGTATGGAAGAACATTTCATTCACCCATATTCTAGATAGAATATGGGGAGACAATTGTTCTTGGTATGGACGTGGTGTAGAGTATGACCAAGAAGGTGCATCTTGTTCATGAGAGGATGAAGGTAGCAGATGACTGGAAGAAGTTGTATGTTGATTTCTATAGGCGTCCCTTGTAGTTCGAGGTTGGGGACCAAGTGTTCTTAAAGGTTTCACCTAGATGTGTACAATGGAGGTTTGGTAGGGTAAGAAAGATTTATCTAAGGTTCATCAGACCTTTTGAGGTGTTGGGGCGAGTTGGAAAGGCATCATACCAATTGGTGATGTCACCGCAGTTGGAGAAGGACCACAACATCTTTCATGTCTTTTAGCTTCATCGATATCTTCACAATGACTCTCATGTCATTGACTAGGGAGAGTTGGATGTAGAATATGATGTAATGTTCTTGGAGCATCCAATAGAGATCCAAGATCATTAGGAGAAGGTGTTGTGTGGGTGTATCATTCCTCTAGTTTGCATGTTATAGAGGGATGGTGTCTTGGAGGAGAGTACTTGGGAAAGGGAGATGTAGATGCATGCCCAATACCTAGAGTTGTTTTAATTTTTTCCTTGAAGAGTTTCCATTTATAATTAAATGATTGAACCTTATTTGTTATGAGATGATTTTTTTTCTTGTTCTACGATGTGATATAAATCCTTGACATGTGAAAAGGGGAGGACCTGATTCCTAATTGAGACGCATTAATTGAGATGTGATTAAACCCATGCAGGTGAGTCAGTGCCACCCAGAGCGGATATTATCTTGACATGGATGGAGGAATTCCCTAATTCATTTGTTTAGGGAAATGTGGTTGTTGTATTTGTGTGGTGTGTATTTTGGTCGTTTAGGTTGGAAAATTTCAGAGGAGGTGTTCTTGGATGTTGAGGTTTCACTCTAGGTTTCAGACAACCCAGGGTGGTTTATCATTGAACATTGGTGTGCTTAGTCGGTAGCGGTGTTTTAGGTATAGCGATAACCTTGAGAGGTATCTCATAGGGTGGTTGTTCGGACCCATTTCTTCCTTTTATAGGTTGGTTTTGAATTCTCTAAGGTGATAATAGTTTGAAAGGTATCTGATGTAATGGACTGGACCTTATCATTCCATTCCTTTGCGAAAATCCAATGCTTGAGGTGTTTTGGATGTCATAGTGGATCTTTTTGAGAGTTTTCCAGTTTTCTTGTTTTCCAACAGTAGGTGGAATCAGTAGGTGGTGTTGGTAGGTGAAGTAGGTAGGTGGTTTTAGGAGGTGGAATCAGTAGGTGGTGTCGGTAGGTGGCGTCGGTAGGTGGCATCGGTAGGTGGTGTCAGTGAGTCGCAATAGTGAATTGAAAATGATGGGTTATGATGGTGATTCATCCATTAGTAGTTGGCGTCAGTGAGTGGAATCAGTTATTCATGTCATTGACTCATCCATCGTTGACTCATCCGATGGTGAGTCATTTTCCAATAGTTTTTCAAAATTCCAGTTTTCCCAGTTTTTTCAGTTCCTCCAATTTAATGTTTTAATTGATGTAAATTGGGTTTAATAACATATTCTAGCCGTTTTGAAGCCATTTCAAAGGACATAAAATTTATCTTTAATTTTCTTGACACCCCAATGATTTTTACAGTAAAATCGCATCATCTTAATCATGATTCGGCTTTAATGGCCATAAACTATTTTCTCCATAGATTTAGGATCCAACATTTCTAAAGTAGAGACTCTTATTTTCTTGTGTGATTATGTTTATCTTGATACCGAGGTGCCCAAAAATTTTCTTTCCTTGAGGATCCATGAGTATGTGTTGTACCCCTGGATCATGTTTCCATGGAGCCTTGTGCACCCCTTGTTTTGGAACTAGGAGGAGATGTCGATCATCTATTCTTCTAGGTAGGGATCCCTTTGTCTCCCTTTAATTTTGTGTATCATACGGGGTGGGTTTACGAATGTTTCTCATGTGAAGGAATTTGAATAAAAATTAAATAAATATAATTGAATTGGACTTAACAAATAAACAGGGGCTGGGGGAAAGTGGTGCATGCTTCTATTTCATTATTTGTTGATATTGTGATCTATATGGGCTATATCCCTTCTAAAAATTATGGTCGTTGGTGGTATATATTTGTGAACCAAGGATGGATTGTGAATGTTTATTGTTGATCCTCTTCAAATGATCATATGAATATGAAATTGGTTAACCATGTATATTTGGTAAAATAAATGGATACCTCAGGATCAAACTTTCTTTGTGATAACCCCTGAATTATCAAAGTGTAATTAAATAATGAGTGTTTGATAAATCTGAATACACTTTTCTTTATTGGTGTGTCTATGTATTGTGTGTGGTTTGGTCTATATCATGCATTGTTTGGTTGTGGAATGTATGGGCAGTGTTTGAGCAGTAGGGCAGCAGGTTTGGGTTGTGCTATGTTTATGTTACTCTGTGTGATGGGTGTAGTGTTGTTATACAGCGGGGTTGTCAGGTTTGTTATGATGAGTTGTGTTGTAGGGTTTGGAAGTAAGTTGGGGGTTTTCTTGTTGAGAGGAAGGACAAAGCAGAATTAATTTGAAGAATAATGATGGTAGTGGTTGGTATGGGTATTGAACGGAGTGGGAATATGAAGTGAGCTTCTTCACTGTGGTTCTTTTTCATCTTCATGGTTTATGTTGTGTGCACTACTTGAAATTGGAAAATTAGAGACCGCCATTAGCGATCACTAATGGTCTTTAGAGATCACCTTGAGACCGCCAATGGTGGTCGCATTAGGACTGTCGGTGTAGGGCTACAGTGATCGCCAATGGCGGTCTCTGTAGGGGACCTAATGCTCAGTCGAATAGTAGCCTCTATTGTGCCAAGCTATAACGACTACGAATGGAGGTCTCTATATGCGACATAAAAATTGGCCTACAGCGACCGCCATTGGCAGTCGCTGGATGATGTAAAAAATCTAACCATTAGAGACTTACATAGATGGCCTCTAAGGTGGGAATTTTTTGTAAAATAAATACAATGCAGCTTCTCAGACAGAAAAAACAGAGCTTAAATCAGAAAAAAAAATCAATTCAAAATATCAGAAACACCAAGATCCTCAAAAACAATAAATGAAAGACATACTTCTTCACATTTCCAGTGATCCAAACAGATCCAATCCATTCAAATCTTCTGCTTCAATAAAACTACAATAAGATACAAAAGAAACAACTAAACAAAGAAAATGAAAATTGGAAATATTTATTCATTTGGTATATATATATATAATAATCAAATTGGGTCGTAAGGGCATTATGACATAAGGGTGTTAGGCCGTAAGGGAATTAGGCCATTAGGGTGTTAGGCCGTTAGGACATTAGGGCATTAGTATGTTAGGGCATTAGGGTATTAGGCCGTTAGGGAATTAGGGCGTTAGGCTATTAGGGCATTAGTACGTTATGGCATTAGGATGTTATGGTGTTTTCCATTAGGGCGTCTCTCCATTTTAAAATTTGGGAATTTGGCCAATTTTCCAAGTCTCCATTTAGCCAATTGTCCATTAAGCCAATAGGTTAATATACCATTAGGTCATTTGGTCATTAAGACAATAGGCTAATATGCAATTAGGCCAATAGGACATTAGGTAATTAGGACAGTAGTCCATTTTTCAAATTTTCCTTTCGGTCGTTAGGGCGTTGGGCCATTAGGGCGTTGGGGCATTAGGTCGTTAGGGTGTTAGAGAGTTAGGCCATTTGG
Organism: Viscum album; assembly: GCA_963277665.1. NCBI lineage: Eukaryota > Viridiplantae > Streptophyta > Magnoliopsida > Santalales > Viscaceae > Viscum > Viscum album. The sequence continues at coordinate 209,594,307 of OY728119.1, read as the reverse complement.
GTGTTTGGCCATTTGGACAAGTATACATTTAGCCAATTGGATATTAGTCCAATTTTAACATTAGATCATTACAGTCACTACTCAACTCTAGTATGGACCTACTATGTTGCTCGTACGCGATGAGGTGGTTTGAAAAGAGGTTTTGACAACCATTTGGTTTCGTTCGATCAACATTGAACTATATAGAGTAAAGTTTAGAATTGAATAGACCCCCTCACAAAACCCTACATCCCTCACACCCCCCCCCCCACATCCCCCCGGACAGCCCCCAAAACTTCCCCCAGACAGCCTCCACTCCCACCCCCCGGACATCCCCACTCCCACCCCCCGGACTACCCCCCACACCCAGAACATCCCCCCATCCCCCACTCCTAACCCCCCATGGACCACCCCCCCCAAACTCCCCCCGGACATCCCCCCCACCCAGACTCACCCCAGAAAACCACCACCCCCGGACAACCCCCCCAACCCCCCCCCCCCAAAACTCCCACCGGACACCCCCCCAACCACATACATCCCCTCCAACTCCCCTCATAAATCCCCCCTCCACCCACAGACAACCCCCCACCCCCGGTCAGCCCCCCCCCCCCAACAAAAAAACTCCTCCCCGGTCAGCCCCCCACCCCCGAACTGCCCCCCCCCCCAAACTCCCCTCAGACAACCCCCCCCCCCCCACACACACACCCCGTACAACCCCCCTACCCCCACCCACCCCCAGACAGCACCCCCCAGTCCCCACTCCCAGTGCCCCCCCACCCCGTGGACACCCCCCCACACACACACTCACCCCGAACCCCCCCCCCCCCCAAATCCCCCGGGACATCCCCCCCCCCCCAAATAAAACTCTCCCAGGATAAACCCCCCCCCACCCCCGGACACCCCCCCAAATAAAAATTCCCCCCGGACATCCCCCCCCCCCACACACACCGGATAACCCCCCCCCCACTCACCACAGACACCCCCCCCCCACCCACAAACACACCCCAGACATCCCCCCATCCCCCACTCCCAAACCCCCTGTGGACATCCCCCCCCCCGAAAAAAAAACTCCCCCCGGACACCCCCCCCAATCCCCCTGAGAAAACCCTCACCCCTGGATATCCCCCCCCCCACATAAAAAACTCCCCCCGGACAGCCCCCCCACCCCCGAAGCCCCCCCCCCCCAAAAAAAAAAACTTTCTCCAGATACACCCCCACCTACACAGCCCCTCCCCCTCCACCCAACAACTCCCAACAATAGATCCTTTTTCAGTTACACATCCACAATGTGTCAATTTGATTATTATAAAATTATAACCAGCGCCAGATTTAGTAATAATGACTCTTAATTCTCTATCCAACTAATTATCAATCAATTCAATCATTACATTCTTTACCAATTTCTATCAAGGACAACATCCTAATCCACTGCATAACAAAACATACTAACAAGAATAGTATATATGTGTATATATATATATATATATAATAAACTATCTATAAACACAGTAAGAAAACTCTTATCATGGTATAAAGAAACAACATTGGCCATTAGGAGATTAGGTCATTTTTTCATTTGGTAAAAAGGATATTAGGCCATTTGTTCATTATTCCAATAGGCTAATATGCCATTAGTCCAATAGGAAAATAGGTAATTAGGAAATTTTTCCATTTGGACAATTGTTCCATTGGGTTGTTAGGCCACTTGGCCATTGAGGAGTTTGGCCATTGGGGCGTTGGGTCATTGGGGCATTTGTTAATTGGGGCATTGGGACATTGGGCCATTGGGGCATTAGGCCATTGGGGAGTTCATCCATTGGGGCAATAGTCCATTGGGGCATTAGGCCATTTAGGCCATTGGGGTGTTTGGCCATTTGAGCCGTTGGGCTATCCAGACATTCGTTCGTTAAGCCAATAGGCTAGTACGCCATTCGTCTTATAGGCCAATAGATCATTAGGCCATAAGGCCATAAGGCCATTGTTCTATATGTCTATTGGGCCATTAGGGAGTTAGTCCATAAGGCCATTGGTCCATTAGTCCATTGGGCCACCTAGCCTAATTTCTATCCTCTAATGGGGATTCTAAAAAATTATCTATCACAATAAAATATCCAATTACTGATCATACTCTTAAAACTAAAAAACTTTGGAGTTTTTTAAAACATAAATTGTTATAATCTCAAAAAATGATACATTTAAATTATAAATCAATATATAAAATTAATTCAATAATAAATATGAAATAAACACACCTTGTGATTATGATGCGTCATGCGTGGTCATGGATTCTACATCCATCTGGTGTGCTATGGACATAAAACAAACAAAAATTATAAATATTTTGATAATGAAAATAATAGAAATTAAATAAATAAATTCAGTATAAACCTGCGTCGTATTATCCCTTACACCATCACACAAACACACATATTCTCGCAGTGTTATAACCTCATCGATCAATTGCGCATTTACCTCTTCGGAAGCGCGCAACCATGCCTCGAAATCTAACAGCTAATGTGTCGTCTGAGAAACAGCAGGAACGACAACCTCAGAACATGATACTACAGAACAAGGAATCCTCATTCCATAGGTCGAACTATATCCATGCCCGTCATAACCAACAATGCGATGGAATATCTCATCACTTCGCATGGGAATTTGTCGCTGGTCCTCTGGCATCTATTCTAACTCAGCTTCAATTTGAGATTGTGCAATATTTAAATATATATACATATATATGTTTATATACAGATTCATGTAATTATTGGTAATGAGTACAATCACTTACTATAAGAGTTTCAGCCTCTGAATCATTTCGATCACGAGTTCTCATCCACACCGACATTTTATCAATCAGTGTACCTTGCTTCCATAACTATATACCAATAAAATGTAACACAAATCCATATTAAATAATAAATTAAAAAATGAATAATAAATACATCATGTCTAATCTGAGACATGTGATGAGTCCCGAACCTATGAGGTGGTCCCTGCAACGCTCGATTCTCAGAATGGCGTGATGACTCCTCCTACATTCAATTAATTCAAATTTCAATCAAATATAATGTTAAAAATTCTTGAAAATATATATACCAAAATAAATATGCTAACCGCAATGGCCTTAGTAGAACAATATGCAACTAATTCTCACCATTGATATGGGATAACACCTCTCGGTACTTTTTTCAAAATGTCTGGGGCACCCACGTTTGGTAACCAGTGCTCCCTCTTGACTTTTCCTTTATAATATTTCCACATATTATAACATTTTACCATACACACCAGATGAAAATAATTGGGGCACACTTTCATATTATTCTATTTAAGAAAAAAAATCACACATGTTAGTATTTTTAAACA